>CM061259.1:109335000-111835000 GCA_030848825.1 Tadarida brasiliensis
AAACATTTGACTTTCTCCTGTTAATCCGGCTCTGTTAATTTGATTATTAGCCCAGCTAGAAGAACATAGAAGACGGGAGGGAAAATACCAAGTCTCTTAGTGCCCCCAGTGCAGTGAAGGTGAGGACCAGGGTCGTGGTCTCTTGCAGCTGTGTGGAACCTCCGGGGTCTGAGGACTGGGAGCTGAGCTTCTGCTCTGCAGCGTCACCAATTGCCCTCACGTAGCTTTCTGAACCTTGATAAGCCTCTATTCCCTCACCTGCAAAAAGTGGATCATTGCAATACACCTACCTGGAGTGTTGTTCTCACATCCAAGTGTATTAAGCCACGAAAAGCACACGGCACAGTGCTCATACCTAGTCAGAGGCCAATGAATGTTTATTGTTACTACTTTCTCAAGGGCCAGCATTATGTTAGGAAGCTATTCTTTTTATTTATTTATTTTTTCCTTTATTGATTTTAGAGAGAGAGGAAGAGAGAGATAGAAACATCCATGAAAGAGAACACTGACTGGCTGCCTTCTGCATGCCCCCCACTGGGGATCGGGCCCACAACCTGGGCATGTGCCCTGACCAGGAATTGAACCGGCAACCTCTTGGTGCATGGGTTGACGCTCAACCACTGAGCCACACCAGCTGGACAGGAAGCTATTCTTTAAGTGATCTTCTCAATACCCCTCTGCTTACATCACCTGCCCACTTAAAACCATTCTGTGGCTTTCCTTATTCTCAGGGTCAACACAGAAGTCTTTAGTTTGATCTACCAGCCTGAGGTCTGGGCTCTGCCCTTCATCTTCTCATGCACCCTTTCCCCCCATGACCTGGGGGAGGGGGCTTCTTCGATTCCCCCCACCTGCCAGGCTTTGTCGTGCCCCTGGAATGCCTTCCCCACCCCCCACCTCACAGGTCTCAGCTAGGTCGGCACTCCACCTGTAGAGTTCTCCCTGACGCTCTCACTAGGACCAGTCCTCGCCTTGCCATTCTCCTGGCACCGTGTCACAGCTGACCTTTCACACTTATTTGTGTGGTCCTCTGTCCAATGTCTGTCACCTGTGCTACACTCTATGCTCCAGGAGGACAGAACCCAGATCTAGGGTTTGCTCACCGCAGTAGCCCCAGTGCCCGACTCAGTGCTCGGCACATAGAGGAGGTTTGGTAACTATTTACCACACAAATAAACTAGCCCAGATTGGCTTCTTGATAAAGTCCACCAGTTGTTCAAGTTCTGCCCTCTCCAGCAGCAATTTTCAACGTTTTCCATCTCATGGCGCACATAAACTAATTACTAAAATCCTGTGGCAGACCAAAAAATATATTTTTTGCCAATCTGACCAAAAAAAGGTGCAAGTTTGATTCATTCACACCAGACGGCTCTTGTTGTGTTGGCTGTTGTCATTTTTTAATTTGACAATCTAAGGGGAAAGAGGTCAGTGCCCGTGACTTAATAGTTAAGTATTGCATGTTTTAAAAATTCTTGCGGTATGCTGTTGTTGCTGCTAGGAGTAAAGATGCTGCTGCCGTTGTTGATCCCTCCTGGAAAAAAAAAATCTTGCAGTACACCAGGTGAAAATCTCTGCTCTAGAGCATCCCATAACCACTGCGTCCTTGACCCCAGGACCACCTTGCAGGGGTGTGCAGGCACCCTCAGGACTCCCATTTTTCCCTCCTCTCTGTTACTTATAGAAGGTGGTTCTTCCAGACCCTACCCATCCTCCTCCGAACAGGTTCTAGTTGCAGGACGCCTGGAACAGGACTCCAGCTGGGGCCAGGGAGCTCTTCATGACCGATTGGCCCATACAGTTCTGCTAAGTGACGGGCGGGCGGCTGCAGTGGCTCAGGATTTAATGCCCTCGTTAGCCTTTCACCTCCGAGGCCCTTGATCTCCATGTAATTAAGCTCATACATTAATGAGTTTTAAGGGATAAAGGAGCCCCAAGTGGAATATGAACTCTTCACACCAGGAGGCCATTTTGGATAATTATCAGCCTCCGCTGGAAAACCACTTACTTGAGGGTGGGATGAATGGGTCTGGCAAGCTTACAAGGGCATCAGCAAAAACAAACACCAGTGATAAAAGCGAGCTCTTCCTTCTTGTTTTTAATCAGGGCCAACCTGAGGCAAAATGATAAAGTAGATGAAAAACATCTTTTAAAAAAAGCTATTTGCCCATAGCCATCTGTGGGCCCTTTCTGAGAATGTTTAAGCTTCTGTCTCTGAGAGTAGGAAGAGGGGAATGCTGGGAATTTCAGAGAGGTTATTGGGGGTGAGCCCCCGGATGCTGGTTGAGGAGTTGGGCCTGTGAGCTCACCTTCCAAGTGACCCTCTGAGCTCCATTTTCAGTGTGCACCCGGGCCTGAGACAGCTGTGGACCCCAGGAAAGACAGCTGTGGACCCCAGGAAAGGGGAAAGATGAAGAACAAGGAACACACACATGCCCCCCACCCCCGCCTCAAAGAGCAGAATTGGAGTCTTTCCTGCTTCCGTTTTCGCCGGCCCGGGGATTGGCAAAGCTGGCTGTCCTTTAGGGCTGGCTGAGCAGCTGCTAGGGCCAGACTCACAGGCTGCACCCAGGAAGCTGACCAAGCTGACCGGGCAGACCAGGTGCAGCTGTCTCACCCCCTTTCACAGCCCCACCGGCCCTGGGAGACTCTGACTCCCCACCTGTCTTGGGGACCACTGGTGCCCTCCCTGGCCTTGCCACAGCAAGTGCCCAGGAGATGTCTGCTGAACCCACATGAAATCTTTAATCACTAGACAGGACCATGCTTTGAGAGGGAAGTGTTTGGGGCCCAACCCCCTACCACCCAGGAGATCTTCAGTATCAGAGTGCTTCCTATTTCTCTGGCTGCCTTCCTACAGGGGACACACAGAGGGGCCAGCGGGGCAGGGAGGACCTGGCCAGTGCCAGCCTTGGGGTTCAGATGTCCAGTGACAATCCTAGCTATGCATTTACCAGCGAGGTGACCTTTGGCATGCTTTCTGACTCAGATTTCTCCACCTGTAAAGCAGGGGTATGAAGAAACTGAAAAGAAACAATATACGTAAAGCCCAGTATATGGCTGGTGTTCAATAACAGTTGGTCATGATTTCTATTCTAGCTCAGGAAACCTAAGAACAGCAATCTGTTGGAAGTCTTCAGTGGAAGTAGAGGGCCCAGTGTCAAAGTTCAACGTTTCAGAACACACGGGCCCGATTCACCCAGCTGTTTTAATTTATGTTTCAGGAATGCCAGGCTCTCTTCTTGGCTCTGCTTTGGAGACAGAGACATACATGTTTAGTGCCAAAATGGATTCTGAGGTCATCTAATCCAACCCTTCATTTTACAGATGGGGAAAATGAGGCCACCAGAATAGAAATGACTTGGCCAAATCTGCCCAAGGAATCTGAAGGCAGAACTAGGACTGGAACCCAGATTTCTTGTTTCCCGGACAACTGCTATTATATTCCTGCCCGACACCAGCTGTGTCTGCAATTTAGAATGTGTGCAAAATCCCTTCAACTGAAAATGCTAGCAAGACGTGTGCAAGCTCTTGCGTTTCATTCTTTTCCTTTCCCCAGCAGAAGGTCATGGTCACGTAAAACAATGGGCCAGAATGTCTCTCTCTCTGTCTCACTTTTTTTTTTTTTTTTTTTTTGGTTTTTGGCTCTAAATCTAGAAAACAGCATGAAGAAACCAGGGTAGATCTTCCAGCCTCTAAGCATCAGGACTGAAGGTTTGTGTAGTCGACGTGCTCCCCCTGGTGGAATAAGTGAAGATGACAGTCAGGAAATGAAAGAGTTACAGCCTCAAGGGCCTGGCTGCCCTGGGGTCCCAAACTGGCTGCATGACTCAGCCTCCCTTATCTCGCCCTAATCCCAGCACTGTCAGATCTTGTCTTTATTTAAGATTTTGATAGCTTGTTCATCACAGAGATTTTTGCATTCGTTTCAATGTATTAAAATATTACATTAAAATATTACATATATTGATTACTGAGGTATTTGGCACCCCTTAGGTGAGTGCCTCATTTGCATCCCCCTGGTCATAGTCCGAATCCAGCTGTCAGCACTGGAAGACCCTCCCAGATGTATGGTGTGCAACCGTCCTCACTTGTCTGATGAGCCAGGAGGCCCGGCAAGAGCCTGGCTGGTGTGTCAGGACAATAGGCCTGACAGTCACTCTGTGCACCTTAATAAACAGGCTGCAGCTGCTCCAGGCTGTCTCCAGAGGGGATGGTGACACTCTCTCCTTGCTCTAACTCTAGCCAGGCTCCTCTGAGCCCTCTTCTTGACCAGGCCTGTCGACCTTGGCTTGGAAAGACTGGAACGAACACATAGTTTCTAACAGCTCAAGGCTGAATCCCTAGGATGACCCAACCCTCCCTCCGAGTGGCTGCCTGAAAACCCATCAAGCCAGCCGAAAGAAGGTATGGTCTGTTCTAGCCCACGTCTGAGATAGCGCAGGCCCCCAGGGTCTGTGGGAGGAAGGAGCTTGTTTGATAAGAGCCAGCTAGTAAACACCGTGCTGTCACATGGACCACCCCCTTCCTGACTCTACAGAGCACCACCCCCTCCTCTCCCTGTTCCCTCATTCTCCCTATAAAACATCCAGTCACCTTTGTACAAAGTGAGCTCACGGTACACTCTTTTCTCTATATACAGGGTGGGGCAAAAGTAGGTTTACATGTGTTCATATGGAAAATAATACAATAATAATAATATGAGAATAAACTCTGTGTTTCATGTACTCACTACTGTAAACCTCCTTTTGCCCCACCCTGTATTATTACAATGTATATAATGTCTATTCCCTATATACTGTTGCCATAGTATACTACTGATTAAAATCTGGCCTTCCTACTTTAACTAGTGTGGAGCTTAGTTTATCTTTGACAACAGCTGCCTTTCAACGTGCGTCCCTCACGAGAAAAGACCGTGGTGGCAAGAGCAACTTCATTGCAGAAAGGTGCCCTGGGTTCTGGGCCTTCATCAGTGCTTGCGAACGCGAAGGCTGCAGGTAGGCCCTGTCTGCTGAGGCTTACAGTGTGGGGCTGGCCCCCCAATATATCTGAAAAGGCCATCTTCTTGGGGCACCCTCCTCGTTTGTGTCTCCACCCCTCATCCCCTGAGGACTCCAGTGGTTCACCAAGGAGGCAGCCACCCTCAGGGGTGTTAGTGGATAAACCAGCATTCCTCCTTGCCATCAGCTGGGTACTAGAGACTCCCTGAACTGTGTCATCTGCTTCTGCCCACCTGCCACAAACCCTGCACCCCCATCTCATCACCTCCAGCGGCCCTGGACCACATCCAAGGGAGACAAGATCCCAGCCCTGGTTCCTGCAAGGCTCTGTCTCCATCCGCTCACCCCCCACAGTGAATGTTGGCTATCCCCCAACACCCCACCGCCCTGGGGATTCCCTGGCAGGGGACAAAGGGAATGGGTTTAGGTCAGCCCCAGAAGTGGCATCCGTAGAGCTCCAGGGTCCTGTTTTTTCTTGCTCGGGCTAGATTTATTACCCAGGCTCCAAAGGGTTAAGTTCCCTGCCTTCAACTGCCTACATCCCTGGAGGAAGGGAGAGGAAGTGGTTAAATAAGAAAAAGCAAAAAGAACTGTTCACAAAGATTCCTGCCCAAACTCAGAAGCTGGCCCCTTCCCACAGGGGTGCCAGGCAGGAACCAGACCTACACATTAATCCGTTTGGTCCCAGACCCCCTCCCTGGGTTTCTCAGACCCATGCTAACTCCATACTTCTTGTGGCCCACTGTGAATAGAGTTATTTTAAATAAACCCCATTTTATTTATGGAGGAGGCCACCCCTTCCAAGACCACCCCAGGCGGTGTTCCCTGTTCCTGGGGACCCCACTGGCTTCTCCTTTCCAGGTAGAGGTTGATAAGAGCAATCTGCCAGGAAGCAAGTTTTCTCCAGCAATTGACTTGTGGGCCCCTCCCCACCAGCCGCTTTGTACTGTGGCTTCTTGTCCCTCGGATGCCTGCACATTGGAAACCCCTGGGGGTAGGGGCAAGACTCATTTACATGCTACCACCCTCTGAGAGCTGTGGTTCCTAGGCACTGGGGATATCCTGGTGTAACTCACTGACTGAGAAATGGGCCTGCAGGTGATTTGTAACTAATAATAAAGTGCTCAAGGGTGAGACGGACTTGGCTCATGCCTGGAGCAGATTCAGGGTGATCCCTGTATTGATAGCATGCTCACTCTTGCCTCCAGACAAACTTTCTTGAGCGGCATGAACTCTGCCACAGCCTGTGAGGTTCTGAATAATCTTCCAGCCCCGCACCTCATGCCTCCAGGCTCCTTTGTCACTTCCCTCCATCCCTCTGGCCTTTGGTCAGTTCCTCAGCTCTGCCAAGCTCTCTCCAAAGTCAAGGCCTTTACACTTGCAGCTGCCACCAGGAGATCCCCTCCCCCAGCCCTGCCAATGGCTCTCTCCTGCTGCAGTGCTCAGCTTAAAAATTAACCTCTTCCCTGTGCAGCCCGCTGGTGTGGCTCAGTGGATTGAGCGCCGTCCCATGGACTGAGAGGTCCTGGTTTGATTCCTGGTCAGAGCACATGCCTGGGTTTCAGGCTCGATCCCCAGTAGGGGGAATGCAAGAGGCAGCTGATTGATGTTTCTATCTCTCTTCCCGGTACTGACTTGGAAGGGACTTACGAGAGCCTTGGGTAGGTGAGGGGCTGGGGATATTCTGTTGCTAATCTACACTGAGGTTACAAAGTGTGTACTATGTAACAATTCACTGAGCTGCCCATTGAAGATGTGCAGACTTGACTACATATAAGTAAACCTAAAAAGATGGAATCCAAAACAAGTTTCCACCTCTTCCCTGTCTCCTGTTATTACTCTTGATCACTGCATGTGCGCCTCCATCCTGCCACCTTATTACATTATTTGTTTGTTTATTTATAAAGTGTATCTCCCACTAGGATGTAAGCCCCACGAGGCCAGAGCCCCCGTCTGTCTTGTTCACTGCGGCACCTTCCAGAGTGCAGCATGGTGCCTGTCACACAGTAGGTACTAAAAAAATATTAGTGAATGGATAAATGAGAGGATGAATAAAAAAGCTTGGATTTAATGATGGAGAAAAGGGGGCAGAGGAGGTGGGCCTGAGTCCAATGGCCCCCAACTCCCAGCCCCAGCGGACAGTTTAGGGGTCTCGCTCTGTAAGCACAAGTCCAGGAGCGTGTTCTGTCCCCGGATACCCAGCGCCAGACTGTCTACACCTCGTTGGGGTCATTCTGGTCAGCGTAGATGAGAAAGCCCGTGAAGAGGCTGTCGGTCCAGTAAGGGTCGTAGAAGAGCCCATTCTGCTCGGAGTAGAAGATCTGCAGCCAGACCTCATCACCCTGCTTGAGAGCCAGGATGGTGGAGCCCGAGGCCACGTCGTGGTTGCCCGTGTTGGCATCGAAGGTCCGGATGCGGTACTGGCCATTGTGCACCAGGCCGATGGCCAGGTGCTTGTTGGCCAACGTGATGTCGTAGGTGAAGTAGTAGATCCCGGGCACGCTGCAGACGAACTTGCCGCTGGATGCATTGTAGTGACCGCCCTCATTCATCAGGATCTTGTCAAACTTGATGGGCAGCCGTTCCCGTGGGTAGCTCTTGGTCACCGCCACTGAGAAGGCTGACTTGGCCTGGCCACTGCCACAGCTGCAGGGACCGGGGAGGCCTGGCTCCCCCTTCTTGCCCTTGGGCCCCTTCTTGCCCGGTATGCCGTGCTTCCCTGGGGCACCACTCACACCTTTGGGACCTCGAGGGCCAGCCTGCCCAATGGCCCCGGCTTTGCCCTTTGGTCCTGGCTTTCCCCGGTTCCCTGTCCGGCCAGGTGGACCTGGAAGACAGAGCAGCTGGTGTTATAAGGGGCCCTCAGAGAACTAGGAAGGCCGTGGGCCTTGGCTTTCCATCTTTGGAGCACAGGCCTCTGGGAAATGGGTAGAACAGGAGGGCTTTGGAGCCCTGGAAATGGGCACGAACCCTAAGGGTACAACCTGGGGCATGTGTCCCAGTCCTGTCTGGATCCAGGAATGGTGATACTTACCTTCCAGAATCATTGTGGATCAGGGCAAAAATAACAATCCACAGCCTTTTCTTTTCCTGCCTTCTAAGGAAGAGTCTGGTTTGTCTGCCAGAACAATCCTTCAACGGGCTGTGCTGGTCATGGGTTGAAAAGAGAATTGGAAGAAGCCTCTTGACCTCAAGACATTGATCTTAGTGAAACTTCTGCCTAGTGCCCAGGTCCCTGCCCACGTGTGCAAGGATGTTTAGTGCAGCGTGGCTTACAACAGCAAACACTAGAAACAACTAACTGCCCATCCAAGGGGAAATGACTGAAAAATGATGGTCCATCCATAATGTGCAATTCTATGCAGGGTTTTTTTTCCTTTTCTTTATTGGTTTTAGAGGGAGAGGACGGGAGAGGGAGAGAGAGATAGAAACACCGGTGAGAGAGAACATCGATTGGTTGCCTCCTGCATGCTCCCCACTGAAGATTTGGCCCACAACCTGGGCATGTTCTCTGACCGGGAATCGAACCGGCGACCTCTTGGTGCATGGGTCGACACTCAACCACTGAGCCACACCGGCCAGGCTATGCAGGCATTTTTTTAAATGAAGCAGACTTGTGTGAACACTTCTCTAAAATATCCTGTTAGGAGGAAAGAGAAGGTGGCAGAAGTGTTTTTTGTTCAAAGGAAACCACAACGCTGTGTGTATGCTCATGTAGGTGCATAGAAGAGGCCTGCCCCGCCGTAAGCACGCACCGAACGCACTCGGCAAACCCTGCAGAGCGTTTCCTGTGGAACACCTCTTGTTTTTAATACCCACATTCGAAAAAATGTGCATTTCTCTCAATGCAACATTTCTGGCCAATGATTACATGGAAAACATTTATATTCATGTCCCGTAAATTCAATACAACATTTTACACAAAACATACTATGGGTAAAGAGTTGAGTCACATCCAAACACAATTGTACAACTGCTGCCATTGGTAGACCAGCAGAATTGGTACAGGTGTTTGGAAAAGCCTGTTGCAGGCCAATCGAGGAGCCTGCTTCTGAAGGCTGTTGGTGCTAAGAAAACGTTCTAGCATCATTGCACACAAGGCAGCTCTTTGTTAACCACCATATAAATGGGGTGATCAGAAAGCAATGTAGGCATTTTACACCCCAGCAAGACACTTCGCTTCTTATTATATATGTAGGCATTGTACTGGGTTTCAGCATTTTGGGTTAACGTGTAGTGCATTGAAAATGTTCCTATTTTAAGTAAGTGAGAAGTAGATTCCCTCGTAGTATTTTCTCACTGAACATCTAACTTTCGGGAACAGATTGCTTACACTAAGTGCGGTATTATTATACGCTATGTAAGTACGTAGAAAGGGGCCAGGAAATACACATGTAACCAGTTGTCAGTGTTTACCTCTGGAGGATGAGGGGAGGACAAGAAGGCGGTAGGTATTAAGGAGGACTCTTGCTTTATGCGTATTGTTTGAATTTATTACAATGAGAATGTGTTTGTGTATTACTTATGTAAGTTGGTTGGAGAGTCACCCTGTGCACTGAAGGGTTGCAGATTCGATTCCCAGTCAGGGCACTTGCCTGGGTTTCGGGCTTGATCCCCAGTAGGGGGCGTGCAGGAGGCAGCCAATGTTTCTCTCGCCCTCTCCCTTCCTCTCTCTCTTGAAAGTAATAAAACAATCTTTAAAATAAATCAATAAAGAAAAGGAAAACTAAAACTAAGAAAGGTCACAACGCTGTTCCTTAAAAAAAGAAAAACAAAAGGTGGGAGAAGAGGAGGAGTAAAGAGAGTCCTTTTGGATTTAAGGTTTTGGGGGATGACAAATAAGGAAGCTTATTGGGAAGCTTCTACCATGTATTATGCGATGTGCTTCCAAAGAAATTCCAGGAAACGCTGACTACTTTCGAAGACCTTTCTGGACATGGATTTGCACACGTCTGTCGGGGGCAGGTGGTCGGTGGTTGTCCTGTACCATGACTGGTCCCAGCGTGACCCGGCTTCCACCTCTCAACATTGCCTTCCTTGGTGTGTTGGATTCATTCTCGGCAAATATCTAATACATGGCAGGAGAGATGGCCAAAAGCAGCCCAAGCCTCCATCCTCATAGCTCTTGATCAAGAGGGAAAAGTCAAAAGCAGAAAGACCTTTCTTTCCCGAGGATTCCCAGGGCGAAAGTCAGGGAAAACTCCAGCTGGCCCTGAGTGGAGCACATGTCCAGACCGAAACCTACCACTGTGGTCAGGAAATGGGATAACGCGTTGTCAATGTTAAAATGCCATACAAATAAAAGTTATGATTTCCCTACTGCTTAAAATATCCATTTTGGAGTGCTGCTGACACTGGAAAGTATGTGGTTACTGGGGTGCCAGTTAGAGATATCAGGAAAGTCAAGGCCGAGAGGGCCTGTAGCAGTATCTAATGCATTTGCTGGCTGCCTGGCATTCTTTCCTTCGGGGAACTGCCCAGCACTACTTCATGTGGTCCCAGCGAGGCCACCAATTACAATGATCAACTGCCCTCACCACCCAATCACGCACCAGGGGAGGGCAGAAGACCCAGTTCTGGCAAATGGTACTACCTCACCTCCACGGCCAAAGGCATTGGTCCAGGATGCACATGTCATCACGGAGGAGCAGTCATCCTGAGATGTGCTCTATGGATCAAGCCATGAAGAGGAAGGCTTGAGCCCACCAGTAGCCATTTCAGAACTTCCAGCCTTTGTGAGAACAAAACCAACACACAGAGAGAAGCAGAGCCTTGACGACACTATTTTAGTGCCTGGATCAAACCATTCCTGAAGCTTAACTTTTGGACTTCCCAGTTGCATGAGCCAATAAATTCCATTTGGCGCTATAAAATGGGTTTCTACCACTTGCAACCAAAAGAGGTCTGAATAGTATTTCAGGAAACTTGCCCAAAGTGACTCAGCAAATCAGTGGTGCAGCTGGGGGACAAACACAAGATTTAACACCCACTGTTACTTTCAGAATACACTGCTCTGTTTTTTAAAGAGACACTAATTTGGTCGATAATGAGATGGGATTCATACTAGCTTTCATAACTTCATAAACCCCCTCTGTGCCAGATGCTGTCAACCCCAGGTGGGAACAGGAGGGGCAGGCACTGGGCCTCTTACCTTCTTCTCCGCTGTCCCCCCGGTCCCCATCCTGGCCATCCTGGCCGTCTTTGCCAGGAAAGCCCATCCTTCCCACCATTCCGGAGGGCCCTGGGGCTCCTGGGGGGCCGGGTGGGCCCTGGGGGCCAGGTAGGCTGCAGACAAGTTGAGGGGAGCCCTTCTGGGAATCCTTGTGGGCGAAGGCACCAAGCAGAGGGTCGGCCGCACAAGGGAGTGCACAGGCCAGGAGCACCCAGGGGATCATGGTGGTCACCTGTAGGAGGCAAGAGAGCTGTGAGTGGGTGAGTGCAGCCACTGAGCTGACTGGTGGTCAGTCAGAAAGGCATCCGGGGAGGAGGAGGAGACAGCTGGGAGACTCAGTTATATTTCTGTCTCCTGCTCTCTCCTATGTCACATATGAGTAGCTGGACAATGTCATCATATCCTGAGCTGAGTCGTGGGCCCAGAATATACTTTGGAGGGGTCTTGGGGTACAGCACTCATCATTACACCATTGTCCTCTGGAGTAGCAGGACTTATGGCCCAGCGAGCCATGGTTTCATTCAAATATGTGGCACAAATGGAAAGCTACAAGGGCAATAATTCAAATTGTTGGTGATGATTTGCAACTAGGCTGCTTCTCCCAGGGCACTCGAGGGTAGCACTGCGGCAGGTGAGGAGGAGTGAGGCTTCAGTGCTGAGTAACGGTGCCCCAAACCTGAGCGGCCATGGTAGGACCTCCTCTGCCAAGTGCTTCCTGGGTGCCAGGCTTGGGCTAAGAGCTTTCCATACATCACTGAATCCTCACACATCCTTACACAGTGGGTACAGGTGAGGAAATGAAGGCCCAGAGAAGTTCACAACATGCTGAAGTCATGCAATTAGCAGGTGGCAGGGCTGGGATTTGAACCAGGCCAGGCAGATCCAGAGTATCTGCCCCCTTGTCCCAGGCTACACTGCATGCACCCCCCCCTCCCATTTTTTAAAAGTTAAAAATATCAATTGAAATAATACACTCACAATGTATATCAAGTCAAATAGTTTTATAAGGCTTATAATGAAAAACTGTGATCTTAAACCCATTTTTAACCCTAAACCCCGCCCACCCCAAACTCCTTTGGCCAGTTCTCTGGTATTTACTTCCATCAAAAGATAATGTGCCACCCGGCTGGTGTGGCTCAGTGGTTGATCATCGACCCAGGCACCAAGAGGTCGCCAGTTCGATTCCCGGTCAGGGCACATGCCCAGGTTATGGGCCAGGTCCCCAGTGGGGGGCATGCAGGAGGCGGCCAATTGATGTTCTCTCTCATCGATGTTTCTATCTCTTTCTCACTTCCTCTCTCTCTAAAGTCAATAAAGAAAAAAATATTAAAAAAAAAAAAAAAGATAATGTGCCTACACTGATTCTTTTGATCAACTTTAGACGTTATGTTTTGAATCCTATTACAAAACACGAGGATTCAGCCCTCTTTCAACACTCCAGGCTCCTATTTCCCTGATGTATTAGTCCGAATATAACTTTTGACTTAATTAAAAAGTATTGTTTACTGCGAAGCTAAGCGCTGTACTATACTTTTACTTCCTCTATGCACATACTTTTCTTACTGGAGATAGTCATAATTTTATTCTTTCATTTGCTTAGTTCTCTATGTTATAATTTTCTACATTATCAAATACATCAGATAAGTGATAGTTCCATTTATTTTCCTGAAGGTGGTAAGTCCTGGAGCCCTACATTCTCCTGGTCTAGTCCTTATACAGTTATCACCCCAGAAGTCACCTTTATAATCAGCATAGCGATTCTCTTTGCCTCTCTCCTGTGTTTTACGTCCTCTCTTACGAATCCCGTGTCTTTCTCTTTGTAAAAACTATTATTATTTTTTATTTCCTCCTTTTGGTGGCACAAATCCTGTAATAGCTCCCTGGAAAAGATGTATGGGAAGTAAATTAATTTGGGAGATTTTGCAAGTCTCAATATGTCTTCATTTGACACTGTGTCCTTAAGGCTGGTGGCCGCATGGGCTCGCTCACACCAGAGACCAGTGTTCGTGGCCAGAGATGAGCCCCACGCTGTGAAGACATAGCAGCCGAGAGCTGGAGCAGGAGTAAGAGGCTTGTACCAGCTCTCAACAAATTGGCTCAGTCACTTTGCAAAAAATAGCCTTTCTCCGAAGAAGGCGACCAGGAAGGGGGACATTCCAGATCTGGCTTCCTGCCACGGGGATGAGTTCCAAAGTGGTAACTTGCTTTGTGATTTTAGGCAAGCCCCTTTTCCTCTCTGGGCCTCGGTTTCCCCACCTGAACAATAGGGGTTGGTTCCCATACTCAAGCATGTACCATCAGACTCTCCTGGGGGGCTTGTTCAAAGCCAGATTGCTGGGCCCCACCCCCAGAGTTGACGAAGGACTTGGATTTGCCTTATTATTAAGTATCTGAGTGATGCTGCTGGTGCTGCTCCAGGAACCCACTTTGAGAACCACTGGACTAGATGGTCTCCAAGGTTCCCTCCTTTCTGATGCTGAGCTTCTTACAATCAAATCTTCTCTCTTTCCAGATGCAAAGCCTTGCTGGTGTCACTGATTCCTCTACAGCCTTTGGCCACCTAATCAGGGTCTTCAAGCATCAGGGGGGCTCCCGCGGCTGTGGTGCTGGTAGCAGGGCGAGAACAGTGCTCAGGCCTCGGCCCTTGCAGCTCGCACTTCCCTCCTGGCCCTCCGGCTCCCTTTGTTCCACTCCCCGCTTTGCCCTGGCCCTGGGAGCCTGTCAGACCTGTGGGCCACCTCTGGACACGAGCTGAGCTGACCGTACCTCTCCTCCTGGCCCCTGCAGAATCTTTGGCCCTGGGAACAGATGAATGGGAGAGAAAAACAGGCCTGTCTGACCAGGGAGAGGAGGGGGCCCAGCACTGCACTAACCTGGGACTTGGGACCTGTTCTGGTTTCAGCTCCGATGCGCATCAACGGTGTGACTTTGGGCAAGTCACTTTCCTTCTCTGAACCATAGATGGTTTCTCTAGGTAAGTGCCATAGAGGTGCCCCAGGCCAGGGAGTGACCTGGGCCCCAAGGCTAAGGAACTAGATTCCATTTTATGTAGGCCCCTTGGTTAAGGCGACTAAATGACTCCATTTTTATCATCAATCGACCTTCCTAGATATTCTTCCAATAATAGGTTAATTACTCCTAGACGTAAAGGAATTTTGCCCAAGATTATAGTTGCCCCATGAAATGGGAGGCATTTGCAGTTTCCTGAGTATAGGTATTTGCAAGTATTTGCAAGTACTTGTGCTGTCGGTAAATAATGCTAATTTTGACTTCCGTAATCTCTGTCACTCCCACTATTGTACTGGTTCCCTGAGGGGAGGGGGGCAAAAGGAGGAGGGAGCTTCTGTCTTTAAAATGGGACAAGCAAGAATCGGGGCTGTTGATCTGAGGGGAGCCTATGCCCTCCGCAGCCCGCTCCTTTACAATTCGGCTGTGCGTCTCTGGTTATCTCGCTGTCATGTTACAACAGGAGAAATGATTTAGTACCAGATAGTGCTCTAAATAACATTACATCCTATAGTATAGTAACTAAGTTGTTTTCTTTCCAGTTTCTTCCATCCTGATTATGTCCAGAACGAACAGTTCCGTTTGGTGACGGCGTATCCACCCCCTCTGATAGCCCCTTTAACAACGAGCACTGTCTGTAAGAGTGCGCACCCATTCTTAAGGGATCTTGGCCTAGCCCCCCCAGATATAATGCAGACCCTGGACAGGCACGGGGCCCGTGGCAGAGCCTCTGCTGAGATGCAAGGAAGGCCTGCAGGACGTGAAGACGGAGACGTGGACAGAGGCCTGGGTTAGCTCTGGGTGCCTAGTCCTCGGGAGATGGTACAAAGGTGTAGTGGGCCAGTGAGTGTAAGAGGGCGTTCAAACCAAAATTTCTACCTGGGCCCTAGGGCAGGAGAGGCTACATACCAGACTGAGGGGTCAGGCCAAAGTGAAGAGTGGACAAAGACCGGTTTGAGAGCTCATTGCATGACTCCTGGCACTTGGTTAGATCAAGGGTTTTTAAAATGTGACCCCCCCCCTCCCCACAGGGAAGGGTAGGAAGACTGAACACGCATCTGAGGCCAGGCCTGCAGTGAGAAAGGGAGACTCGGGGAGACTGGCTGGGTGGGAAGGGAAAGGAGAGCTCACTGCTGCGGCAATGGGAAGGGGCCAACTGCCTTCCTGCCCTCCACTCTCTGCCCCCCGCCCCCCGCCCTCCCTCCTGTAGATGGAAAGCACTAGGCATTCCGCAGCAGGAGCTGGCTGGGGCCAGAGGGATGCTGACGGGTGAGGGGCCCCGGCGGTGATAACCATACAGGGTCCACTCCAGGACACCAGAAGTCAAAGGTGAGGCCTGGCCTTGGCCGAGACAGGAAAGTGTGTGAGGCCGGCTTCAGGGCCATTCAGTGATGGGGTACAATATGGGAACCCCCAAGGAGCCAGCTTCAATAGCAGCCAGGCCCAGAGAGGCAGGCCCTGTCCCAGCCAGGAAACGTGTCAGACCCTCCTGCCGTCTGTCCCTGTACCTCTCCTTTCAGCCTGGAAAGAGGTGAGGAAGGGAGCGGATGGCCCTGCCAGCCTCACACCTCTGCTGGGGGGCAGAGGACTCTCACTTTTAAATGAAGACTAAAGAGCAGATTACCTGGGAGTGGATTACCAGGGGGAGGGAGCTCCCTCACTGGCTGAATTATAAAGGGAGAGGGAAGCAAACGAAAGTGGCAGATGTACCTGGTGTCAGGCTGCTCACCGTGGGTGGCATCAGTGATCCCAGAGGCAGAGGAGGCAAATGTAAATGTGGTGGAAGTGGTACATGCATGATGTACTTTTGGAAAACGGTGCCCTAGATACCCCCCAGGCCCCAGGATCTCCTTCTCCTTCCCATGCTGACTTGCTGAGTGTCTTGGGAAATGGGTCGGGTGACTTGTGAGCTGCAACACATCTGGGCTCCCAGAAGAGAAACGGAATTGTTCAAGCAGGTTTGAACTGGCTTGGGAAGCTTGGGAGGGAGAGGAGGGAAGAGGCGGGAGCCAGTGTCCCAGGCAGGTGAGAGTCCAGGGAACAGCTGGATCAAGACAGGCAGAGGGGGAGCCCTGGGCTTGTTACCCATCCCCTGTCTCTCTCTGACCTCGACTCTCAGCCACACATGCTGGGCAAGAGGAGGGCCTGCCCTCCAAGTATGCCAGCACCAGCCTCTTTACTACAGGGACAGCGCTCAGTGACAGTGGCCCAGGCAGGCTCCAGTGTCAGGGCGGAGGAACAGGGTTCTGGAACACGCAGGAAGCAAGGGATTTCTCAGAGCTGGAGCCCGGAGGTTCCCGCAGCCTGAGCCAGGAACTGTTTTGGAAATAAAGGCGGGGTGACTAGATTCTGGTTCCAAACCTAGAGGGAGGGAGAGGACAGTCTCCTTGGCCCCAGGGCACCTCCAAGAAAAACAAGGCTACAAATAGCCCAGCTCCAGGCCTGTGCGCTCACCCTCCCTCACCCTCCCGGTCTGGCCCCCTAGTCTACTCTTCATACCAAAGTAGTGAGAAAAACTGGGGGTGGGGTTCCATGGCCCCTAGTAATCCAGACAGGTTAACTCTTCCAAGGTCTTTTAAATAAATTCAGAATCACAAACTTGGGGAGGGCCCCAAGGTATGGTCTCGTCCAACCTCTTCAGTTACAGACAGGGAAACTGAGACAGAGGCAAACTGACTTTGCTGTACACCTCCAATGTCCGGGCACTGTGTGAGTTCTTTACCTGAATTCTTTTATTTGAAGTTTGCAATAAATCCTAGGAAGGTGGCAAACTTATTTTTCCATTTTTCAGAGGGAGAAACTGAGGCTCTAAGAAGTCAAATGATTTACCCGAAGTCACAGAGTTGGAGCAGTGGGGACAGCATCCGAACCCATGTCCGAGGGGCTCTGAAGACCACGCTCCATGCACTGCACCTTGCTCCCTCCTCCTGGTGTTTTTCCCCGTTTTATAGAAGAGGAAACCGAAGCTCAGAGGGGCTGGTTTGCTCATGTTTACACAACTAGTTCGTGGCAGAAGTTATATTTGAACTTGGGTTTGGCTGACCCTGATGCTCAGTGCTTTCCATCATGTCAGTGTGTGTTTGGTTTTTCCTCCTAAATGTCCCAAAGTACAGAAGAGACCTTGAAGTGTGTGGCAAAGCTACACAGAACAATAGGGAGATTTCTTTGTATTTTGTCATTTTACACACACACACACACACACACACACACAAACACAGAACACACGACTTAGAAAATGTAAGTGATGTTTTTTTCCTCCCTGAGGATACTTGAGTCAGTCGATGCTTGAAGAAAACCTCCTGCTCTTTGAGAGGTCCGCACTTGGCTTAGCCAAGAGGATGGGGGGTGTGGGTGGGAAAGGTCAGCCTCCTGGGCTCTGACTCTCCACCGCGAGACTCTTTGGAGTGTTAACCGGGTATTTCCCTGAACCAAAAGACCAGGGCGCACAGAGCACACCCAGAGGCCATTAGCTTATTCCTCGCTGGGACCTGGCAAGAGCCTCCTTCTTGATCTCTCATTCCCCCCACACACACTCCAAGCCCCAAGCCGAGGGATCCTTTAAAAGCACAGCTCAGCCAGGTCACTTCCTGGATGATCTTCCTCCACGGGCTGTGGGCTGCAAATGGCAAATGTCAGAACCTCTGATGATGTGGCCCACAAGGCCCTAAATGACCCAGCGCCCTACCCTACCCCCACCCCAGCTCCTCCCCACCTCTCACCACTCCTCCAGACACCCCTTTCTCTTCAGACCAAGCTCCATTCTGCTCCTCTTTCTGAAACCCAGGGGCCCACATTTGGCCTGCTGACTCTTTATCCTTGTTTCAGCTTAAATGTCACTTCTTCCAAGGCCTCCCTGACACTCTCCCTTAGCCCGCAGCTCCTTGCTGTGTCTTTCCAGCCTGCAAGCTCACCTTATTCACCGTATCTGCAGCTTACCTGCTTCCTGGGCCTGTTGCCTCTCCCATGTGCCTCCCATCATACGGAAGCCCATTAGGAGCAGGACGCTGCTGACTTGCTACAGGCCTGGGGATGCACATTCTTGCACACAGTGGGTGTTCAAGATACTTGCTTGATTACTGAGTATTTGAGACCCAGAGTCTGCCCTCAAGAACATCCACAGCAAGGGGAAAACAAGGTGTCCTGGCCGGTTTGGCTCAGCGGTTAGAGCGTGGGTTTGATCCCCAGCCCGGTGGGGAGGTGGGGATAGTGCGGGAAGCAACCAATCGATGGTCTCTCTCACACAGACATTCCCTCTCTTTCTCTCCGCCCGCCCCCCTTCCATTCTATCTAAAACTAAATGGAAAAATATTCTCAGGAAGGAGCAACAACAAAAAGGGAAAACACGGCTGTGGCCTAATCCATACTTTTAAATGTTTTCTCCTTTCCCATTTTTTTCTAACCCAAACCAGATCTAATTCCTCTTTCCTTTTGACCTCCTACAGCACAGGGCCTGCACCCCAACTCCGAAGGGGGTGTGTAGCATATTTTGCATATTGCAGGTGCTCCATAAATACCTGTTCAACTGATCACAGAAAAACAAAAGTATTGGTCCTTCCTCACCTTTTAAAAATTATCTTAGGCCCTGGCCAGTGTGGCTCATTGGTTGGGCGTCATCCGGTGCACCAAAAGGTCACCAGCTCCACTCCTTGTCAGGGCACATGCCCGGGTTGTGGGCTCGATCCCCGGAAGGTGGTGTGCAGGAGGCGGCTGCCAATCAATGTTACACTCTCACATTTCTCTCTCTCTAAAAAAATCAATTAAAAAGTCTTTTTATTTTATTTTATTTATTTTAGAGAGAGAGGAAGGGAGAGGGAGAGAGAGGTAGAAACATCGATAAGAGCGAACATTGATTGGCTGCCTCCTGCATGCCCCCCACTGGGGATTGGGCCCACAACCTGGGCATGTGCCCTGACCCAGAAATCGAACCGGTGACCTCTTGGTGCATGGATCGATGCTCAACCACTGAGACACACTGGCTGGGCCAATTAAAAAAATCTTTTAAAAAATTATCTTAGTTCCTAAATTGTCCTTTCCGGTGTGAGCTGGAGAGGGGAGGCTGCATGACGGTCTTCCCGCGAAGGGAAGACAAGGTCCAAAGGTTAAATCCCAAACACAGAATCATGAGGTGCTAAACTTGGATGAAGTTCTTCAGTCTGGTTTCAATTTGCCCGGTCCCTTAACTCATCTCTCAGTTAAGTAGCTAATGATTCATAAATACACATGTTGTAGGGAAACGTTAGGAGCGAAAGGGCCCCAGGCTGACCTGTCAGGACAGAGCCTTCCTCCTTCTCCCTCTTCCCCCTACCCCCAGGACACCACCCCCGCCCAGCTCCTTCCCAAGGGCCCTCTACCCAGACTGTGAGAAGGGCCGGAAGTGGGGACATCTGTCTCTCGCTGATTCTACCCGAATATGGTCTGCTAGTAGAAAGTCTGGGGACACGTGTCTGGGCCTTGAGCAAGGCTGCTAGGCCTGAGTTCTGAATAATCTCACCTTGAAGGTCAGAGGATATAAACTATACGCAAATAAATTTGACCTATTGGTTATCGGGCCGTGACACATGGATAGGCAGGGGTGGTGCTTAACTCAGTGATTAAGAGACATGAGGAACCCAGCCACTAAGTGTCCTCAACTATCCAATAGAAATAATAGTAAACCTACCTTGTGGAGTTTGTGTAGGAATAATGAGACAATGTCGTCAAAGCTTCTTGCCCAGTGTGTGACACAGAAGAAGCTCAGTAGTTAGAGAGAACTCTGCCTGAAATGCCCCCTGATGCTAATTTCCTCCACCCAAAGCCTTCAGCTAGCTGTCTGCCTCATCCTTCAGGTCTTGGGTCTAATAACCTCTCCTCAGAGTCCTGCCCAGCACAGGATCTAAACTAGCCCGCCCACCCTGCTTATTTGCTCAGACCACCCCGGTCTTCCTTTCAAAGCACGTGATGCAAGTGGGGATTATGTGTTTCTTTGTTTCAACTGTCTGTGTCTTTCTCTGGAGAGCAGAGGCCCCGCCCATCTCGCCCTGTTCGCCCAGCACAGTGCCCACCCGGCGAGCGCTCAACTCACAGCTGTTCCAGCCTGAATGAAATGGTCACTCATTATAAACAAGCAACAGGATCAGAATGGGTTCCGTAAATGTGTGGATGGCAAAGCCACACATGGCTACGGAGGGAAACCCAGTGAGATGACTGGACCTGGATTCAGAAGCCTGGGTCCCTGTCCCAGCTCTGTAACTTACTGGCCATGTGACTGTAGGACAGTCATCTCCTCTTATTTGGGCTAGCATCTCCTCACCAACAAAGTGGAGATAGTAACATTCACCATCTCTGCCCTTACAGGGCTGTTCTGAGAATCCAGCAAGATAACTTAGGATGTTGAAAGCAAAACGTGATACAAAAGTTAGAGCCTTGTTTAACATTGTAATTGCCGTCAACTGCAGCTGAACTAATAGCACGCAGTCCTGACCTCATACTAGGGGCCCCGGACTATTTCACGTGGAGGCCTCTTTCTGGGTGGGGGAAGACGCCTAAATCTGACCCGACCGGGCAAATCTTCCAGTGGTTGGAGTTAAAACGGACGGGCTGGCAGTTGGAAGGGGGCAGGGCCTGACTGCAGATGAAATGCTCTAAAAACTGGCTTTAAGGGGAGTGCAAATTCTATAATGAGAAACACCCCACACCCTCCCTGAATTCCAGGAAGCAAATTGGAAACAGCCCTCCCCAGCTTCTCTGAACAGCCGAGACGCCACTGGAGGAGCGAGGGGCTGGCCGCAGCGACTCATACAGGGCTCACCCCTGGTCCCCCTTCCTGGGATCTCCAGATCCGTGCCCATTTAGAGACGCTCCAGCATCCAGAGTCAGAATACAGATCATTAAAAGTCATGGGGCCCACTTGTCAAAAGGCTCCAGAAAATATCTGATCAGTTTTCTCTCTTTCCACTCCCTATTTCTTTCTTTTTAATTTTTTTTTTTTTTAGCAGATACACAATCTTTTTTTTTTTTAATTTTTTTTCTTTATTGCTTTTAGAGAGAGAGGAAGTGAGAGGGAGCGATAGAAGCATTAATGAGAGAGAACATCGATTGGCTGCCTCCTGTGTGCCCCCACTGGCGATCGGGCCCACAGCCTGGGCATGTGTTCTGACTGGGAATCCAACCTGCGACCTCTCGGTGCATGGGTCAATGCTCAACCACTGAGCCACACCAGCCGGAATAATTTTTTTTTTAAGAAAAGCAGACTGCCACGTGCAGCGCCTCATTTGGATGTGTCTGGAGTCTTGGAAGCTTGACTACCCTATGCTCTCCTACAAAGGACCTTGAGAGCTTGTTTGGAGGTTCTAGCAGGGAGTGTGGCTGCTCCCATACCCGTGACTGAAGACCGGTCCTCTCCTCTGGAGGGAAGGTCATCCTCTTCGACAGACAGACCGAGCCCAAGCGTGCAGCTTCGGGAGGGACGCACATGGCTCGGCGAGGGAGGAGGGGGCACCCACCTAGCCAGCCACATCAGCCGAATCAACCCTGGTGCTCAATGGGGTGATAGATGTCTCAGCCACATGGCCCTCACATCCTCCACCCCCTATTTCTGGCTCAGTCTAGAAAAAGAGGTTCCAAGGCCAAACCATGAGCTAGTGAGGGCTCAGATCCTTAGAAACCAGCAAATGTGGCATGTGATGCGGTGGACATGGAGCCCACCCCCTTGGACCCCCGGCTGCTTCACGTTGGACTTCAGCTTCCTGTGCAGTGAGGTCCAGAGTTAAATTTGGGGTGGCTGAGGCAGAAACCACCAAGCTCTGGGCCTGCTCAGCACTGCAGTGAGCGAGAAGAATGAAGCTGATGTGCCAGATGTGCGGGGAGGGGAGGAGGCCGGAAGGTGTTCAGAGCCCTGGATCCAGCGGCAGACCCTCTGGCTGGGGACTGTGCTTGAACAGTGCTGTCCCACAGGCATATGACATGAGGCCACGTGTTATTGTAAATGGTCTTATTGCTGCTGGCCGGTGTGGCTCAGTGGTTGAGCGCCGACCCTTGCACGAGGAGGTCGCCGGTTCGATTACCGGCCACAGCACACGCCCAGGTTGTGGGTCCGATCCCCAGTGGGGGGCATGCAGGAGGCGGCCAATCGATGTTCTCTCATCGATGTTTCCATCTCTCTCTCCCTTCCTCTCTCTCTAAAACAATAAAGAAAAAAAGTTTTTTTTAAATAAAATAAAGTAAATGGTCTTATTGCCACGTTGAAAAGGTTTAAAAAAAGGCAGGAGGTGAAATTAATTTTAATAATATATGTTGGTTAGACTAATATACCTCAAACATCATTATTTCAACATGTGATCAATGTAAAAATTATTAATGAGGTATTTCACACTTTTTTTTTTTCAATCTTTACCTGAGGATATCTTTCCATTTATCTTCAGATAGAGTGGGAAGGGGGGGAGAGAGAGAGAGAGAGAGAGAGAGAGAGAGAGAGAGAGAAACCGACGTGATAGAGCCACATCGACTGGTTGCTTCCCGCATGACCCCACCAGGGCCGGGACAAACCGCAACCGAGGTACATGCCCAACTCTTTGGTCCGCGGGCCGACGCTCTAACTGTGGAGCCAAACCGGCCAGGACGAGGTATTTCATGTTCTTTAATTGGCACTAAGTCTTAGAAACCTGGTGTGCAGTAAGCACATCTTAATTCAGACTGGCCACGTTTCAAGTGCTCGACCACCACATGCAGCTACTGCATTAACTCTAAGCATAGCTGATGGGTTGAAATCCCACGAACTAGCTGTGGGACCTTCTCAAATTACTTAGCCTCTTTCCCTCAGCCTTGCCCTCTCCAAAATGGGCACGACAGTAACAATGCCTACCCTAGAAGGTTGTTACGAGGGTATAATGCTCCTAGAATAAGGTGTGCCATATGGTAAGAGATATAAAAGCATTACCTATTATTATTTCATTATTTCTCGTCCTTCTGAAAATCAAGCAAGATAATGGATGTTGGAAGTAAAACCCGAGACATAAATGCAGACCTTGTTTAAAATTGCAATTATCACCAACTGCAGTTGAACTCACGAAAAAACAGTCCTGACCTCCTTCCATGAGTCCTGTGGCATTTCAGGTGGAGGTCCCCGTAGTCTTAGACTAAATTCTCCATTTTCACTTAAGCTGGTCTAAATTGTGTTTCTGTCAGTTGCTACCAAAAGAATATCCTAGGGAGGCTTGGCTTCGTTCCTGCCCAGCCATTCTGTGCTGAGGGAAGTTGTGGGGGTCCCTGCCTTGTCCCTATATACATATGAGCTACTTGGCATGACCATGATCCATAATACAAGTGAATAATAAAGACAGGTAATCAATGGATAGTGCTTAGCTCCCTAAGTGACAGAAGGCCAGTGGGACATCATGTGTGCTGGTGCTTGGCACCATGGCTTGGCAACAATGCCCAATCAGTGGTGTCACCTATTTTTACTGCCTCTGAAGCCAGACACTGGAATGAAAACATGTGGGTGCCACTCTTACAGGCACATGGTCTGGTTATAATGAGGATCCAGCCTGGCATACCTGTGTGGCCAGGAGACAAAGTAAGCCTTGCTCCTCCTTTCCCTTTGTAACAGGCCCTCTCTCAAAGGGCAGCCAGGGCCATGCTGAAGGCAGGGAAAGTTAATTTGGGGGCTAGGCAATTCCTTGGAATGGCATAGAGGGGCCACGCTCGAAGATCTGGGAACTGAGGGAGAGGAACAAAGTCTGAACTCTGAAGGGTGAGGGAGAAAAGGCTAGGTTTTTCTTGACTTCCCTGGGCTTGCTGGTCTCCATGGAGTCACTTCTGGTCAGGCCCTGACAACACTTTCGAAATAACTCTCAAGATCTGACATAAGACTGGCCTTCAAAGCGCACAGAGCTGGTCTGGTGGTTAAGACATGGCTAGGAATCATTTTCTAGCTATTCAACCTCTGTTAAGTTATCACTGAGCCTCAGTTTCCTTGTCTGTAAAATGGGAGGAAACAATACTGTATGGTCATATTAGAATAATTTGAATTTGAAATGATCTAAGCATACTTATGGTTTCACTTTATGTGTGCAAGTTCATCGAGAACCTTGCAAGGCAGCATTGTAAATTGCAAACTGTGTTTATGCTGTAGCCACGTGACAGCCCTATTCTAATTGGTAAACAGAAATACTGCCATCCTTCTTTCGGCAGGTGACTTTTGGATTATACCAGTTTGAATTATATGAGGTCTTCAGGAATGTCTCCCTGAGTAATTTGATTGCTTGTATCTGCCTTATAGATTAATTATGAATATTAAATGAGATAATGCAGTAACCAGCCCACAGGAAGTACTCAGTTATTCTGATATAATCATAATATGTGAGAGATATGACGGGAGAAGGTTAAAATGGACTGGCCCAGTTGGCATAGGAGTCTGCAACCCCTGATCTAGAGGAGAAAGGGATTCTCTGTGTATGTGTTCTCTGCATATGTTGTGTATTCTTGTTTCAAAAGTTTTGATGTTCATTTTCTCCTTTAATCTCCCCACAGTTCTAAGAGGCTGACACTATTATCCCCATGTGGCAAAAGAGAAAACAGAGTTCCAAAAAATGAAGTCATTTTTCCCAGGTCAAAGCTGGATGGAACCCAGGCTTGCTGACTCAGGGCCCAGGGCTTATGACCCTCTACTGTGGCCCCTCTGCTTGGGCGCAGGACCCGTGGACATAAATAAACCTTACCAGGGCAGCTCTGTAAATAAGCCATTTACAGAAATGCACAAATCCAAGGGAGAACTATTTCCTTGAAAAAAGATTCAGCATAGAATTCCTTTCAAAAATACACGTAGACTAGAACTTGATGAACAGAAATCAAATTTTTACAGGAGTTCATCTCATGAGGCAAAGCCAGGTTGGCAGGCCTTGGACCTGAGGAGGGCGTGTGGGAAGCTGTGAGTGTGTTCACTCCGCTACCCCATGGGGAACATTTGGGAGTAGAAAGCGTCAGAGACTGGGACGGTGGAGAAGGTCTGGTCGTCTGTGTCCACTCAGCAGACGAGGACGAGAGAAGGGACGGCAAGACAGGGCAGAATAGAAGGATTTGCAGAGAAAGAAGTAACTTCTTGGGGAATTTTGCTGAATATTTGATGGAGGCAGAGTAGCTTCAAACATGACGCCAGACTTGTGAAAGAAACCTTGATTCATTCGTACAATGGCACACTAAGACACCGTCATAAGAACAAGGTAGGTCCGTATATGCAGATATGGAAAGATGGTCAAGATACACACAGTGAAAAAGGCAAGTTGCAGCATGGAATGTGAAGTATAGTTGTCTCTGAGTTTAAAAGATATATATATATATGAAATTTCTGAAAGGACATAACAATAACATCTTGTTAGAGGGTTACCTTTCAGAATTGGGAGGTGTATGGCTTTTACTTTCCACTTTCTACCTTTTGAAGTGTCTTAATTTCTTAGATGAATATTGTTAGTTTTATGTCATTCAAAACAACAGGTAACCTCAACGCTGAAGGATTAGAAGGCAGGCAAGATTGGTGTCCCTGCAAGGGGCTGGAGAGCAGTCGGACATCTGGGAAGAAGCAGAGTGTGTGGTGCACGATTTGTGTTAGAACAAAGAGCAGTAGTGACGTTCTGAAAGTGTGGAGCCTCTGACAAGTTGGCAGTTGAAAGTGGGCCTAATGGATATAATGACCAGATAACTGAATAAGGAGGAGAACTGTGTAGATGGGTGTGTGTGTGTGTGTGTGTGTGTGTGTATGGGGGTGGGGGGGTTAGAAATGGAGAATGGGACAGAACAAACTTCAAACAATGCTGAGATCAGCCTTGGGGCGACCTATGTAGGACGTTGTTGTTGCTATTGGTTCAGCATGGCAGGGACACAGAGTCCCTGGGAGACTCTTGAGGGGCTCTAGGCAGGAGAGTTTTGTTGTAGAAGAACAGAGGGCCACCCTGAGGTTGGGCAAAGCACTCATGGTGTTAGGAGAGAGGCCTGGGCTGGGAGGTCACTGGGGTCACTGCTGAGAGAACCAGCCCTGGAATAGGCAGTGGGGGTGGAGAAATAAGAAGCAAGTTTGAGGGAGGAGGAAAAGTGATGGGAGTTGTGAAGAACGGGATGCAAATCTCAGCTTGCCGTTTAGAACCCTTTGAGCTCAGTTTGCCGGCCTGTGTAATGTATTTCATTAAACAAATGTTGTGAAGATTAAATGAGATAATGCACTTGATAAATGTTACTTAGGATTGTGAGCTCGGGTATTGAACTCAGACCCACCGGGGTTCAAATCCCTTTACCACCAGTTACTAGGTGTTCAACCCTGAGCGAGTCATTAACATCCCTGAGCCTGGTTCCTCCTGTGCAGAGGCGGACAAGCTGTTGTCATGGAAATGAAACAGCACACGCAGAGGGCTGGCAGGGCCCGGCACAAAATTGGCGCTCAATAAGTGGTAGAGCTGTACCTATCAACAGGTAAACCACCGAGCGCTGAGCCTGGCACACAGTAAGCGCTCAGTAAATACTAATTCATGTTATATATAATTCAGAAGGCAGAGGTCAAGAGGTAGGAATCCGTGGAGTGCCCGGCCTGCAAAGGCGGGGAACTCGCAGTCCAACCCCCACCCCGCCCAGCACCGCGCAGCCTCCCCTGCCCTCCCGCACTTTCCGCGGACTGCCGGAGGACACTCACCCTCGCTGCCTCCCGCCGTCCGGGAGCGTCCGGAGCGACCAAGCTGTCGGCTCGCTCGGCGTCCCCGCCTCCTGCGGCGACAGCAGCCCTCCCGGCGCCCGCCCCAGGCATACTTTCCCCATCCCGTCACCGCGGGAGCGCCCGCCTCCGGGTCACGTGGGCCGGCCCGCAGCACCGCGCTCTCCCTTCCGAGTCGGTTTGGAAAAAACTTTCAGCGCTTGTGGCAACTTGGTGTGTCGATGCATCTCTCCGTGTGTGGAACCTGTCAGTGTACCTGGAGGTTTACGTGCATGAAAGTGATTGCTGCCCAGGCGTTTGCAAGGGTGTGGGTACGTGTGCGTGTGTCTGTTGCTTGCACGTGAGCATTCATGTCACTGTGGATCTGAGGGGGTGTGTGGACATGACAGCTTGCTACAGAGTACACTTCCCTGTATGCTGAATGTGCATGTACTTGAGAATAAGAATTGCCAGTGTGTGCACGCATCGGTAGGTAGTGCATGTGTGCAAACATGCATCAGGGCTCATGTATGCATGTGTCCATGCACATATCCACTATTGCAGCTTGTTGTGCAACCGAAGCATACTTCTGTTGCTGGGTGTACACAGTAGTGGCTGGATTGCTGTGCGTTGGGTGCATGTTTAAATGTGTGTGTGTGAGTATGTACAACCACATCATATCAGTATGTATGTACATGATGTCTGTGGGCACCTGTTGTGCAGTGGCTCATTCTGTGTGTTTATATGTATGCATGCCTTGGTGTGGATTTTGTCCAGATGTGAATGTGAGCATGCATAATAGTGCGGACAGGTGCCCCGGCATTGCAGCCCTCATCTCCCTGCTCCCCAAAGGATAAGGCTTTACTGGCCTCACTAACTCTCTGGCCCAGCCCTGCTGGAGTGTCCCAGCTCCCAGAAGATGCAAAGCGACCCTGTTTAGGTAACAAGCAGACACTAGGGGAAAGAAAGGTCATCAGAGGCCTGGCTTTTGCTGCTCCCTCTTCCTTCCACTGCTGTCTTCCACTGGCTTCCGGTATTTCACTGGGCTGCCAGAGCATCTGGTTAACAGATGGTCTATGAGCCAAGGTTTACAGTCCTTTAGTGCAGGTATGCATTCGAACTCCAATGCTGGTTCCACCACCTTAGACAAGTCAGTTACTTCATAGATGGTGTTTCATTTTCTTCTTCTTCTTTTTTTTTTTTTTTTTTTTTTGGGAGGTGCCCCTAGGGGGAACCGAACCTGGGAATCTCTGGTCTGCAGGCCAACACTCTAACCACTGAGCCAAATCAGCCAGGGCTTTTTTTTTTTTTTGGAATTTTCTTAAAAGTTGGGAGAATAATGAGTGCAGTTTTTTCCTCCAAAGTTGGGACACTCACACATAAAGGTGTTTGGTAAGCCATTGAACTATGGAGAGAATTACTGCTAATATTACATAAATATTACTTGAGGATGAAAGTCAGTGGGCTCAACAAACATTCATTCAGCAAACATTTAATGAGCATCTATCATGTGTCAGTCCCCAAGCTAGGTGCCGGGGATATAGCGGTAAACCAAATAGGCTTGGCGCCTGCCCTCATGGAACTTAGAGTCTAGCGAGGATGATGCAAGTGGTTTCTCATGTGAAATGAGTGTTACAGAAGAGAAAAACATTGAGGGTAAAACTGGGTGGTCAGAGGAAAGCTTGGGGAAGTGAGGTTTCCGTTGAGCCCTGAGGGGTGACTGAGACCTGTCTGGGGGTAGGGAGGTGTGAATTCTGCCCATGCATGAAAGATAACATGTGAAGTAGAGTGTTGATTCCGAGGTGGCTAGAAAGGGGACACCCTGTCTGGCTAAATTGGTCTGTTCCCATTTGCGTCAGGAGTGGAAAAGGTGAGGAAACCCGACTTAGAATGCCTAGTGCCCATTCAGAATCTAAAGGGCTCAGGAAAGCCCCTCTCCTAGGGTAGAGTAGGAATCTCTACCCTGAGGGCTCCATTGTAACAGAGGTTGAAATTACCGGCCTGCTCTTGCTGGTAAGAAAATGGTTAATGAAAAGTAGAGGAAAAGACAGTGGTGCCACACTTGGCATCCAGCAAGCATTTAATAAATGTTCCCTGGTCGAGTGAATGGATGAATGAGGGTGGATGGTTTTCCAGCTTTTGGAGGATCCCAGGAACCTAGGTCCCCTGAAGCCAAGTCCTTGGGCCTTGTCCTGTGGATGCTTGCAGTGGTGATGGCTTCCTGCAGCAGGAACTCCAAAATACTCATGAAATGGCTGTGCCAGGAGCTGCCTCAAGCTAAAATGGGGCTCAGAACGCCCTCCCTTGAGCCTGTTCTGTGTTTAATTCAGTCCACAAACATCCATTACCTATTATGATTGTGGGAACAAGGAGATGAACTTCCGGTCTATCAGGAAAATGAATGAGAACACAAGTTACTCTAAGAGGCAAAATGCAGAAGGTAGTGCCATTAAGGAAGATACAAAGAGTTATAAGAGATGAGGAGGCTATTCTTTGTTTGATTCAGTTCAATTCATTTCACATCTGTTCATGCCTAGAGAACAGGCCCAGCCTCAAATAAGAAAAGATGAATGGCATCGTGACATTGATGGCCAGAGAGTTTACAATCGACGTGTCAGGGGCAGCCATGAGACAGATGTAGTATTTTGGCTTGTTCCACACCTGTCCAAATCTGTCTTGGGTATGCCTTCGTATACAGCAGAGGCTGGAAAACAAAAAACCCATTTCCTAGACTCCTTGCTGCTGGGGTTCCCATTGTGCTATGAGTAATTTAGGTTTTAGCTAGTCCAGTGTGCTAGTGCATGACCTGAATTTAAAACAGAGTTAGGAAAAAACTAATTGAGTGAGGTGGAGTGGAGGCAGCAGCCTGGGAGGAACCCATTTTGCTGGTGCTGACCCAAAGGTGCAGTATGACTCTGGAGTTCTGGCAGTAGCTCCTGGTCCCCAGATTACATCCATGATGGGGTGTTCCTATAGCTAGCCTGGACCAGTAGCTCCTCCCTGAACTCCTGGCTTCCACATTGTAGCAGAAAGTGGAGTTCCCTTGGGGGGTCAGTACTGTGGTGGCGTTCTGGGACTCATTTCTGGAGGCCCGGGCCAGAGCTCACTCTGCAATAATTCTGAATTCATTGGATTCTCTATAGTAAATCTTGTCTGCTTCAAGTAGCTAGAAGGGTTTTGCATCTTTACCTGAACCCTAGTTGACATGTCATGCCATGAACTGTGAAAGTCAGAGAGGGGAGATGAGTGTGGTCAAAAGGACTGCCTTTCTTTCCTCTTTCAGTTCCGTCTCCTATCTTCAACCTCTCTTCATTCCTGTAACCAGCCTTCAAAGTAATTAACTAATTGATTAGCTATCAAACAACTGCAATGCACAAGGCACTCTGCTTGAGGTTGGGCTCAGGGTAGTGAACAAAAAGGCAAGATCTTTGCCTCCATGGTGCTTATGAGGATACAGTTCAACTAGCACTCAAATAAACATACAATTCAAAACTGTGTTAAGAGTTATGAAGGAAAATAAGAGGGAACTGTGGGAGAGAATGATGGTGTGGCGTCTGTGAGAGAACTTATTTTGATTGGAAGGTCTGGGAAGATCTCTTACGTAGGTAACATTTAAGCGGAGTCGCAAATAATAATAATAATAGTAATAATAATAATAATAATAATGCCAGTCATGGAAAGGTGGCAGAGGAGGAGTGGGGAGAGGTGCCAGGCAGAAGGAACAGAGCTTGTAAAAGCTGTTAGCCTTTCTCCACATCTTTCTGATCTTCCCTTGTGTAACAGTTCTAGGATAAAATGTAAACACCTTAGCCTTTCTGTAGCCTAACTGAAAGCCCTCTGTTTTGACATCTTTCCAGCCATTTCTCCTATTTTTCCTATATGTCAGGGTTTCTCAACCTTGGCACTATTGACATTTGAGGCTGGATAGTCTTCCTTTGTGGGGACTGTCCTGTGCAATGTAGGATGCTTAGCAGGATCTCTGGCTTCCACCCTCTAGATGAGAACAGTAGCCACCCCAAACCCCAGTTGTAACAACAAGAAATATCTCCAGATGTTGCCAAATGTCCTGAGAGGGGCAAAAATCACCCTTCATTGAGAACCACTGCCTTATGGGGAGCCCTGCTTTGGTCAGGGTTTTCTAGCTGGCTCCTAAATGCAACTTCAACTTGTATGTTTCTGCACCTCCACTTCTGCAGTTCCCTCTAACTAGTACCCACTCTTCTGCAGTTCCCTCTAACTAGTACCCACTCTTCTGCAGTTCCCTCTAACTAGTACCCACTCTTCTGCTTCTGCACAAAGCCTTGCCCATATGTCTACTGGAAATTCATGACTCTTTTCTGCCAGTAACCCTGTGTCCATTGAGGAAGTCTATGTGGATGATTCTCATGTGTATTGAGTGGCAGGGAAAGAGTGGTCCTTCCCAGTGCTCTGCCTGCCCTCTGGCTGCAGGGACAGGGGCATGTGGACCGGTACCTTTTCTTTAAAAAAAAAATGTTATTGTTGACTCTTTTACAGATGTTCTTCATTTCCCCTACTACCCTTTCCTTCTGTGCCCAGTTAAGAGTCCAAATGGTGGGTAGGAGGCCCAAGCAGAACTAATCAGTCTTTCCATGCGATCTCCATGGGAGCGCACTGCTTTTCTTCTGACTGGTTAACTGTAAGGACATAGCTCTGGGTTGCCACTGAGCCTATTTCCTGCCACGTGGAGACAGCCTGCTTATGGCAGGAGACAATGACATCAATACACAAATGAAAGCAGATGCAAGAACTGGTAAGTGGAGAGCAAGTGCTATGACTACATTGTTACAGTCCTTTGTTCAGTTAGAACACTCGCATTCTCATATTCTCCTTCTTTGTTTAAGCCAGTTGGAATTCTCTCTGTCAGTTATCATGGAAAGATATCCTAACGTGGCATCCTTCAATGCCTACATCAGATCTCTCCTCTTTCATGAAGTCCTCTCAACACGGAGCAGCCTGAAGAAATGCTTTCTTTGAATTCCTAACAGATGGTTTGCTGAAGCCAGCGGCCAATTCTGTGCCTCTCTTCCCAACTCTGAGTTTAGTGTTCTCACACTAGCAGTTTGAAATCATCATAGTGGGAATAATTAGACCACAGAAATCAAACCAGCGAATGCTACACATCAAGGCCGTCTTTCCCCCAACTCAGCCCCCAGCCTGTTTACCAGCAAGCAGATCACTGTCTAAATCCCTGCTCAATTGTACCACCCATTTGGAAATGAATAATGTACTGTGACATCTCTTGCTTTTTAATACAGTCAGGTTGGGAGGACGAGTGCCCCTGACCTACACTCCATCTGAATCTTCAGAATCTCAAAGCAGGAAGGGTCTTGAGAAATAATTTGGTCCGTAGTCTTCATTTCACACATGAGGACAAAGAGGTCCAGAGATTTGCAGGGACTTGGCAGTTATAGAGTCAAGACAAAGAAAATCCAAGATCATTTTGTCTTACGTCCATGATTTAAAATGGAGGCCTTCCTGTTTGCCATTTTTCAACCCTTTCTTTTCTCCAATGTTGGTACAAAAGAGTGTTTAAAAATGATTGTTGAATCATTCCAAATGGCTAATGGCCAAGACCCAAACTGTCAATATTTACTTTCAACAAAGGGCTTTGGGGCTGCGAAGTTCTCCAGCACGAGATCCTCCCAGATGGGGTCTCGCTGACGTCACAGTGCTGGGACAGCTGTTGGTAGAGAGGACTAGATGCCATCCCACAGAAAGGCCGTGATGTTGGAGTGAGCTTGGCTGCTCTGTACGTTCTGTCACTTAGAATGAAACAAGATGACAGCTGAACTGCGAGGAGAGCTTTGCAGATTTATAAAAATGAAAAATACACAATTTATTTTTTGACATAGCTGTTCTATTTCCTGTAACTTATCCTAGAAGTGAGTATAAGGATGTTCTTTGCAACCCTGTTTGAACTGATAAAAGACTGGAAACAATCTAAATGCCTAGCAATAGGAGACTGATTAAATAAATCATTATACAGACAGAGGCAGACCTCTATGTCCTAGTATGGAATTATCTCCCAGGTAGAGAAAACAGTGTGTTTAGTTTTCTTACCATTCAAGTTATATAAAGAAGAGGTGAGAAAAACACACACAAGCACATGGATATAGCAGCATAATGGATCTCCAGAGGATGTACAAGAAATTGTAACATAAGAAGAAGTTGTCTCTGGAGAGGGGAACTGGGAAACTGTGGTAAGAGGGAGACTTATTTTTCACTGTATGTCTTTTTGTCTCTAAAAATAAATAAATAAACAAATAAATAAATAAACCCAAAAAACATCTCCCTGGGTGAGGATTAAAAAAACAGATGTACGTGCTGTGTTGCGGTTCTTGGAAGTTCTTCCCTTGCTCTTGTGAATGAGCTGGGTCAGGGGATATGGCAGAGAGTCTAGAGGGTTAATAACCATAAATCCCTGACCGTTATATACTTGCATTAAAAAGAAAAAAGTTTAAAAGAGCAGGCTGCTCCAACCTTGCAAGGATGGGACAAGTATCTCTCCCATTATGCAGCTGAAGGAACTGAGGCACAGAGCAGGCCGTCTTCCCCGGGTTACAAGGCAGTGAGGAAGTGAGCGTGTACGCGGGAGTTCCTTCTACTAGACTAGACCATGTTTAGCTGGGCAGAGGGCTTCAACTAGCAGAGTGGTTTTGCTGGGAAAGAAACGAAGAACCAGAGAGTTCTGGAGAGTTCTGGTCTAAGGTTTCAGGAGCGTGAAATCCCTCAGCCAGCTAGAGCCCCAGCACAAACGAAGTCAGACCAAAATAGACACCACTCATGTGCAATGGGAAATGACCCAGAAAAGATCCAGTAGTCTCCAGAGGTAGTTGAAAGTCTCAGTCGGGGAGACTTCATTTTGGAATCTGATGCAATAAACTCTGGATGAGGTTTCACAGCTCAGTGTGAGGATCTGGAATGAGCAGACATTTGATTTGAGCAAATGCCCTGCTAAGAAGGTCTGGAGGCTTCTGCTTTGTAGAATCAAGCTTTGAGAAAGCAGCCTATGAATGAGTATAGAAACCAGGGCTTTGCCAGCACCTTCTGGGGAGGAGATACGAGAAATAAAGGGTCTACCTCTGCCTTTTGACTTGGAAGAAAAGCAGAAATCCCACACTGAGAAAATGAGGCATGATTAAACTGCATAAATGAAATTTAGCTGGCGGCTAGAAATTTTTTATCTGTTAGCTGTTGTGAAGAAGGAGACTAATTTCTCTACATCATGTATCTCAAAAGGCTTCTGTGGATTTCTTTTAAACAACACTCATAAGACATGTAGCTCTACACATCTCATCCACTTAATGATGTGTATAATAAAAAATTAAAAGCCTTAAAGCATAAAAGAGTGTCTAAGGTGCTATGAATTAAAAAAAATAACCCCCCCCCCCACACACACACCCGTGCATGTTTATGTGTAACCATCTCTTTTTTTTTTGGTACGTGCCCCTAGAGGGAATCAAACCCGGGACTCTCTGGTCCACAGGCTGAGGCTCCAACCGCTAAGCCAAACCGGCCAGGGCTATGTGTAACCATCTCTTTAAAAATGACTTGGTAACAGTGGCTGTGGCTGCTTCTGGGGAGAACTGTGGAGCTAAGTGATGAGTTGGGAGACGCAGTCTTCACTGCCCTGCTTTGATTTACTATATGCCTGTAGCACATATTAAAAATAAAACACACTCTTAAAAATGTTAAAAGGGAAAAGCATACCTTTATCATGGAGAGATTTGGTGGCAAGTCTGTTAACCAACTCAGGAAATTTAGCATTACCAAGTGTATAACAATCTGACATTATATGATGCATTAAGGATTTTAACCTGAATATAATCAAGCCTTCAGCTCTAACCTCTGATTAGCAGAAAACACGTCGAGTAGAGGGACTAGTTAAACGATACAGGAGAAGACAATTCAGACAGCAGGACATTCTTCAAAATATTAATGTCATAAAAAATTTAAAAGGTGGCTCAAATAATTAGTAATAGAAGGTATTTTGGGGGCAATTGGAGGAACTTTGAATATGGCTTGAGTATTAGACAATATTAGGGAATTACTGTTCATTTTCTCAGGTGAAAAATGGTTTTGTGTATGTATATAGGATAATGTCCTTATTCTTCGGAGATGCATGCTGAAGTATGGAGGGGTGAAGGGATTTTGGGAACTCACTTTAAAATGACTCAGCGCGTGTGCGCACATGCACACACACACACACACACACACACACACACACACACACACAGAGGGAAAGAGATTAAGCGATAGTCTCAGCTTCAAACTTGCTCTGTGATGCCAGGGCTGGGACTGCAAATCACATTTCTCCTCTGCTAGGTGCCCTTCTGTTATTCTGCCAATAGGGGACACTAGAAAGAGACTTGAAGTCTAGAGGAGTGGCAAGGAGCTTGCACCTTTATGTTTTACTGTCAGTGTCATCCAAGCAATAGTTCCTCACCCTGGCTGAGACCGAGCTGTTTCCTGTAGGAGCAGCTGGTTCAAGTTTACATTTTTTCCACAGTCTCAGAACCAGCCTTTATTATGCTTCTTCAGACATACTGGGATCAGCAGGCAGATGACTTCTTTGTCTCAGCTCCATAGAACCCTTTATCCAGGCTTCTAAATTTTATTAATCCCATAGATGGGCAATCTACTGAAATATTACTTGGTCTATACAACAGGAATACTCTAGTTCTGGTGCCCAGAAATTTGACTAAAGTCATTATAGAGTCAGCCTTTCCTGTAGTTGCCAGACCTAAGCCAGTTATTAGATCCAGAGCCCACTGATTGAAGGACATGCTGAGTTCCCTTAAGAACTCCCCAACACTGCCTGGCCAGTTTTCTCAGTGGTTAGAGCATTGGTCCAAAGATCAAAGGGTCATGGGTTCAATTCCTGATCAAGGGCACCTACCTGCAACCCAGGTACGATCCCCGGCCGTGGTCAGGGTTGTGTGGGAGGCAACCAATCGATGTGTCTCTCTCACATAGATGTTTCTCTCTCTCCCCCCTCCTTCCCTTTCACTCTAGCCAAAAAACTCAATGGAAAAATATCCTTGGGTGAGGATTAACAACAACAACAACAAAAACCACCCCAAAACCAAACAAACGAACAAACTCCACAACACTACCACAATATATATTATAAACCTTCCTCCAAGACTTCCTCCAAAGACGTGCAGTCTTTAATAGGGTGACTGTGTATTGCAAGAAAAAAATCCTCAAATCTTTTGGGGATAGATTAATAGGTACTGGCCCTGAAATGATGCTAATACCTGGGACCCTAGAATACTACTATGGTCCACCAGTCAAAGTGAGGGCCAATGGTAGTCAGGTAATGAATGGAGTGTTGGCTCAAGTTTAAATGAGAGAGCCTGGTATGTCTGTTAACCCAGTGGTTCTATCTCCAGTTATTGAATGTGTTGATTGGAATAGCATGCTCAATTACTGGCAGAATCCCCAAATTTTCTGATCGTTGGCTATTGTAAAAAGGGCCAAATAGAAGCCTCTAGAAATTCCTCTCCCTACCAAGGTATTAAGCCAAAGAATAATACCTCATTCTAGAGGACATTGCAAAGATTAGTGCCACCATCATAGGCTTAGTATCTATCACATTCCCATTTGAATTTACTTGTTTGGCCTGTGCAGAAGGCTGATGGATCTGGAGAATGACTATAAATTACTGCAAACTTAATAAGGTGATGACTCCAATGGCAGCTGCTGTTCCAGAGGTGGTATCTTTATGAGAGAAAAATCAGCGCAATCCTTGGCACTTTGTATATAACTAGTAATCTGGCAAATACTTTTTTTTCTGTATACTAATTTGCAATGACCACCAGAAGCAGTTTGTTTTTACCTGTTTGGAGAACCAGCAGACCACCTTCACAGTCTTGCTTTAGGACATCAACTTACTGTCTGCCAGAAACGAACCTGCAGAGATCTTGATCGTTATAACCTTTTACAGTACCGCATACTGGTCCACTTCACTCATGACATGCAGACTGGATCTGACAAGAAGGCAGTAGCAAGCATTTTGGATGCCTTAGTAAAATGCACGTAAGTCAGAGGGTGGGAGATAGACCCCATGAACATGCAGGGGCTCGTTCACCTGGGCGACGTTTTTGATGGGCTAATGGTCTGCAGCATGTTGCAATAGTTCTTTCAAGGTGAAAAACAAGCCGCTGTACCTCGCATCACATACCCCCACAACACAGGCATAATGCTTGGTGGGCCTTTTTGGACGCAACATATACCACACTTGTGTGTGTCACTCTGGCCCACTTGCCATAACATTGCCAATCTTGAGTGCAGGGAAGAAGGCCCTGCAGTGAGCTCGTGCTGTGGTGCAAACTACTCTGCCACTTGAGACTTAAGGCCCTGCAGGTCCAGTGTCACCTGAATGTGGCAAATAGGGACTCTGTATAGAGCCTCTGACAAAGGAGAATCAAAGCACGGGCCTCTAGGGTTTTAGAGCAAATCCATTCCCTCTTTTGAAGATAACTGGTGTCCTTTTGAGAAATGGGTCAGTGGGTCTGGGTGCTGTGTGATCCAGCAAGCTATGAATTGGAGTGTGCACAGCAACAATCTGTCATCAAGTGGAAACGGTATTCAAGGAACAGAGATCAAGCAGGTTTGGAAGGCACAAGCGGGTTGCCTGAGCAGCTGCCCAACTGCTTGAACACCTAATCCTGTTGCAAGGCTTCCTCTTTCGCAATCGATAAATTTGATAAAACATTAAAATTTTGAAATAAAAATATAATTTTATTTAAATTAAAAATACATTTTATGCCCTGGCCGGTTTGGCTCAGTGGTTAGGGCGTTGGCCTACGGACCAAAGAGTCACAGGTTCGATTTTGGTAAAGGGCACGTACCTCGGTTGCGGTTCATCCCCGGCCGTTGTCAGGGTGGTGCGGGAGGCAACCAGTCAATGTGTCCCTCTCACGTCGAAGTTTCTCTCTCTCTCTTCCTCTCTCTCCCTCCCTCCCACTCTATCTGAAGATAAATGGAAAAATATCCTCAGGTAAGGATTAAAAAATAATAATAATAAATAAATAAAATCTATTTTGTCACATTACTTAAAAAGAGTACATTAATTGCCTTGGCCGGTTTGGCTCAGTGGTTAGAGCGTCAGCCTGCAGTCGGGAGACCTGGGTTCAGTTCCCGCTAAGGGTGCGTACCTCAGTTGCCGTTTGTCCCCAGCCCTGGTTGGGTCGTGTGGGAGGCAGCCACTTGATGTGTCCCTTTCACGTCGACGTTTCTCTCTCTTCCTCTCTCTCCTTCCCACTCTATCTGAACAAAAAATGGAAAAATGTCCTTGGGTGAGGATAAAAAAAAAAAAAAAAAGAGTACATTAATTTAAATTCCCATGGCAAACTTCTTGATGGCCCTTAGTTATTACGGTGACTTCATGTCAATTTACTTATTATTTATATTCTGGTCCATTTAAAAGCTTTAAACTAGCCCGGCCTGTGTAGCTCAGTGGATTGAGCGTTGTCCTATGGACTGAGAGGTCCTGGTTCGACTCCCAGTCAGGGCACATGCCTGCGTTGCAGGCTCCATTCCCAGTAGGGGGCGTGTGGGAGGTGGCTGATGGATGTTTTTCTCTCACATTGATGTTTCTATCTCTCTCTCTCCCTAAAAAAGTCAATAAAAACATTTTTAAAAAATGAAAAGTTTTAAACTATGTTAGAAAAATACATATAACATATAAAATAAGAAAGAAAACTGGAGTAAAGGAAAATTAAGTGTATAAGAAATAAGATGAGGCTGGGCATTCTTACTGCCAGAATATACCCATTGCAATTTCTCCCATATATACACATATATACTGCATTAAAAAAAAAAAAAAAGAAAGAAAAGAAAAGAAAGAAAAAAATGAGGCCAGACGACCAGCAGCTCCATGAGAACCATCTGGAAAGCTGGTTAAGAATGAGGATCCTTGATCATACTCTAGACCTGCTAAATCAGAATCTCTAGGGTAAGGCTCTGGGATCTCCTTTTTTAGCAGCCTCCATGACTTGGAGTCCTGATGTAATTTAAAAGAAGACAAAGAGTGATGAATAGGATATTAGGATATTTATTAATGTCATATTTAGAGCATGGTGGCTAGAGGAATGGACACTGTGAGGCTAACTCCAAAGAATACATTTAAAAATAAACCCTATGTAAACTAGAATCATACCTTCTCCCACTAGAACATTTCATAATCTTCTGATTTCATTAACCTCCCCATAACAACCCTCACAGACATGGGAAGACTCAGTCTGTCATTTTGTCCTTTTATTCTTAACATGACGATGTATATTCTGGGCAGTCTTCTCTTTTTTTCTTGGCTCCATTCCTTAGAATACTGCACCATTTAGCTGGATACTCTAGTGCTTGGGTGTCTTTTTAATGTATCACATCAACAGGTTAAACAGATACTTGGGAGAATCCTATGTATCAACTAGGCAGTGGTACTTAAATCTTTTCTGCAGCTTGCATTCTTATTCTTAAAACATACTTTCACATGACTCATGTGAAAGATGCTAAATTTTTGAACATAGGATTTGGTATACCATAAGTATAAAAGGAAAGAGACAGAATTATAGCTTAATTTTACAATGGAATTAAGAATATATTAAAAATTATACATTGAAAAAGTATATCAGCTTACAGTGACTTCTGCTGTAGCTGTAGCTTTTGTTCAATGATGTCTGAGAAACGAGGAACTTTTTTGGAAATAGCCACACGGATGTCATCACTCATATTAAAGCAGCTTCTGGACTTTGTTTTAAAATGTAAAAGTGATGAAAACCCCAATTCACAAAGGTACGTCGAGGCAAACGGTATAAGGATTTCTAGAGCTGTCTTTGCCAGGTTTGGAAACACTGTGAATTGAACACACCAGAAATCCTCAAGCTTCATTGTCTCAAATTCCATTAAAATTTGGCCACTGGCACGTAATTCAGCAAGATCATTTTTCATTAAGTAACCATCATCAACAAAATCCAGATTAAAAAGAAATGGATCCAGTATCCATTTACTGGCCTCATCAAGATCTCCAACGGAAAAATATCCATGGAAGGAGTTGTTCAACAGTTGCAGGTGCAGCGTTATTTCAGCTGCAATGCTTCCTGCTTCCTCATCTGAAACAACTACTTCTTCAAGAAAAGGAAAGTTGGTAAAGTTTCTTTTCTCGATTCGCTTTAGCCAAAATGGAAACTTCCTAACAAAAGCAGACAACTTCTCTCTAGCTGATACGGTGTTCATCCCAGTCCTTTGCATAGATGCGCTAAGTTCATTTAGGTGTTTGAATAAATCTGCAAGGTAGGCTAGGTGAATTTTAAACTCTTTATTTTCAAAGCCATTAACTAAATTACTGCTTTGGTGGTGAAGAAACTGATTTATTTCTTCATACATTTCAAATATATGAGTAAGTATCTGGCCTCGGGAAAGCCACCTCATTTCAGTATGGAAAAGGAGGACACTATACTCTATTCCAATCTCTTCAAAAAAAGCCTGAAACAGGCGATGATTCGGAGCTCGTCCTTTGATGAAATTGATTACCCTCACAACAGTAAACAGAGCATCCCTCAGCTTTGTAGGCAATGTCTTTGTGACAAGTTCATGGGGGTTCAATAGACAATGTGTGATCACAATATGTGGTACCTCTTTTTTTACACAAGCAACAAATTCTGAATTTTCTCCTAGCATAGACGAGGCACCATCAGTACAAACAGACCCACATACATCAAGTGCTATCTTATGCTTCAAAAAGAAGTCTCTGAAGAGGTTGAACACATCTTTTCCTTTCATTGTTAACTGCAATGGCTCACAGAATAAGAATTCTTCTATGATCTCTCTTTCTTTTATGTATCGCACAAATGCCATTAGCTGACTGCAATCATCCATGTCTGTTGTCTCAGCAAGCTGAATACCCACTTGAAGAGGACTGGCTTGGATGTCTTCTAGAACTTGCTGTAAGATATCCTTGCTCATTTCATCAATTCTAGAATGAATCACATCATCTGATAATGGGACCTGCTGAAGCTTCTTTTGTGCATCTGGTCCCAAAACTATATGTGCTATTTCCAACGCACAAGGTTTCACTAACTTTTCAGCTATTGTATGAGGATTCTTCTCCTTGGCACACAAATATGCAAACTGATATGATGCTTGTAACAAGGCATCCTCTTGAGATGCGACTCCAAAAGCTTTCAAGGTTTCGCTCTGATCCGATGGTGTGGGCATATGCTTCAGGCTATTGAGATCATGTCCACCGACACCACCATGCTGTCTGTTAAAATGGTCAGACAGTTTTGATGGTCTGAGGTCAGCATTTGAAAATACCGAGTTACACAATACGCATTGTGGGCGTTGAGTTCCATCAACCTCTGTTGTACAGGTGAACCAGTAACGAACATAGTCATCATCCCATTTGCGTTTCTTCGACATGGCACCCCCAAATTTTCAGGTAGTGTTCCAGAGATGCCGCAGAATTTTGCTTTGGGAGTAAAATATAACCCACACATTAAAAATCAGTGGCTAACCAAATTAAAACAAAGCCACATCACATGCCATCCTGTCATCTGTGTTCATGTCAAGAAATATCCTGTAAGATGTCAGTTCACAGTAAGCCACGATGGCATGACAGTCCAACTTAGAGCCAGAAACTCACAGCTAAAGTCCTGGAATACATGACTTGCCAGCAAGTCATATATGGGAGATTTGGGCTCATGCGAGCTGTGAATACCCTGAAGTTCTCTGCTGGTGAACTGCAGTTATGGCTTAATTTGTTTTCAAAGATGTATGTTCCAAACAAATCTGGTACATTCTGTATCCCCAGAAAGGGCATCTCACTACCACCCCCTCCTTCTATCCTGGGCCAATAGTGTATGCACACCCCATTATGAAGCACTGAATAAAGAAATAATTCACTCAATACTCCAAGGAAGGGCAGATATTTTGACAGGGTGGCTAGTTCTTTTTAATACTTAAGGATTAAACAGGTCTGTAAAACTATCTGATCTTTGAGTGGCTTTGACTCCAACTTAAGCAGAAAATTTCAAACAGTTCTGATTAAGCCACCCTCGACATAGAAGTAGGATACAAAACTGGCTCATAGCTTCCTGCTGCTAAAGTGTAACATGCTATCAGTCCATGATTCATACTGTCTATATAGAAAAGCAAAACAAATTGCTTACGAGAAACACAACTATACCTGTTACCAAGACTTCAGAAAAAATTCTCTCGTTCTCTTAATTATAAGAAATTTCATGCCCTGGCCAGTTTGGCTCAGCAGTTAGTGTTGGTACACAGACCAAAGGGTTGCGGGTTTGATTCCTGGTCAAGGGCATGCACCTGGGTTGCAGGTTTGATCCCCGGCCCTGGTTGGAGCTGTGCAGGAAGCAACCAATCGATGTGTCTCTCTTGCATTGATGTTTCTCTCTCTCCCTCTCTCCCTTCCACTCTATCGGAAAAATATCCTCAGGTGAGGATTAAAAACAAAAACAAAAAAAGAAATTTCATGGTTTTTCATATAACTATCAGTAAAAACAGTCAAGAAAAGCCTATTTCTCTCTGTCTCTCTCTCTCTCCCTCCCTCCCACTCTATCTGATGATAAATGGAAAAAAATCCTCGAGTGAGGAATTAAAAAAGAAAAGCCTAAACAATGAAAGGAAAATAAGCAGCATTCCTAAGATTTGGCTTAACCCACGGTTTTCTAGTTTAGTAAATGGAGGAATCATCTAAGTCTCTTGCTAAAATGCAGATTCCTGAACCCACCCCCAGAGATTCTGATTTCCTAGCTCTGGAATAGGGGCCCAAAATATGTGTTCTAAATATTTTAGATAATTCTTGTGAAGAGTAACTAGAACAGTAATCCTTAATAAGAGATGCCCATTACAATCACAGGGGTCCCCTTGGGAAGTATATATGCCCCTGTACTACCTTAGAACTAATAAATCATATCCAGAAGCAGGACAAAAAAATAAAAAATACAGTTGTCCAGGTGATTCTGATGCATATCCTAGCACACAGTCAGACCGAGAGGAATGAAAACGCACTGTTCAGGACAACTCCTAGCTGGCAGGTATTCTAGGTTGCTAACAGTCTCAATGCTTTACTAGGCATTTAAGTTTTCTGAGTTGATGACAATCTCCTTTCTTGTTTTCTTCCTCCTGAACAATGAGCAAAAGTATAATACAAAGGTGGGTTCAAATCTTCCTTAGAAAACAATTCTATTTCCCAGATAAGTAAGTGATCTCCAAAATTTCCAAAATTCTATGACATAGAATGTGGCTGAAAACTTAACAAGGGCACACTTAAATCCACATGCCCCCTTTGGCAAAAAAAAAAAAAAAAAAAAAAAAAAAAATCACAATAAGTAAGCCAAGAATATTTACTTAAAGCACTAGTTTTCTAGTGGCCCTGCCAAGTTTAACTAGTTGTAAAATGTACTCTATGTAACTAAAAAGTTGATCTGCCAAATGGTTGTCTGTTAAAAGACGGTTAAAAATTGGAAGATGTCTGCCAATCAATAAAGGCAATTTAAAGTATAAAAAGCTGATCTGAAGCCTTCTTTTGTCAAGTGATGAGACTAGAGGGCCAACTGTTTAGAACCTTTCCTAATTGATAACAATAAATACATCAACATAAAAAATACTCATCTTTCTGTAGTTATGTACAGGGGATTGGCAAAAGTAGGTTTACAGTTATAATACAAATAAATAATACAATAATTAATAAATAATAATACAAGCACATAACTGTATACCTAAAAGTAGGTTTACAGTTATGAGTATACTTTTGCCCACACCTGTATTTACCATGCACATATTTGGAGGCAGAGATTTTCCTTCAGTCTCATTAGAAATATAGGACCCGATAAGCATCCATTCCTACCCACCCTGACTATGCTACCCAAGTACATTTTGATTGAAGATTTACCTGTTTTCAATCAAAGAATTTTAAGAAAAATTCCTTTATAGTATTCTTCCCTATCTCTCTCAAAGAGGGAGAATAACTAGCAAAAATTTTCAAGATCCTCAAAGATGAACTTACCACCCAAAAGGCTTTTCTTATGTTTTAGAACCTCACAATTTTCACTTTCTCCTTTGTGGTACTTAGTAATCACAATATTCTAAAATATGTAAACGTTAAAAAAGCATCATCATAGAAAGGAATTATTGTTAATTTAAACAGGTGTGATAATGGTATGGTTGTGTTTTTTAATAAGTCCTTATTTATTAGCAATACAGACTCAACTATTTACAAGTGAAATGATAAGATGCTGTGATTTCCTTTGGAATAGTGTACTTTAGCACACAGACACACACACACACACACAAAGTGGGGTGGAGATAGAAATCAGATTGGCTTTGAGATGTTAACTGTTGAAGCTGGATGATGAGTACACATCATTACACCATTCTCACTATTTTTATGTACGCTGGAAATTTTCCACAATAAACAGTAAAATAAGCAGACAAAAAGCAATATCTTATTAAGACAGATGTGATTCTTTTTCAGAATGATTCTTTTGAGAGTATCTTAAGTGGCAAAATGAAAGATCTGATATAATGAGGTTATCAAAGAATGTTTTTTGTAAGTTTATGAAGTGTAAGGGTAGATATGAAAAAGGATCACGATTGAGAGAAAAAAAAACAGTTAAAGGTGAACACTGACATAACAGAAATACTTTGGGAACGTTAACACATATATAGGGTGTCCCCTCCAAAATGTATACATAACTTTGAGTAATTATAAAGCCAGTGTTTATTAAAATACATTTTATTTTCAAAATGTAATAGAATCTACAGACACCCTGTATACATTTTTTTGGAGACACCCAGTATATTTCAGCAGTGACAACACCTAGTGCAGTTGTAAACCTAAAACTCCAACATATTTTATTCAACTTCTATCCAGCCTATGCCAGTCCGCGGCAGGTGCGGGTGTCTGGGCAGGCAGAGGATTTAATCATTACATTTTACAGTTAAAAGCCAACATCCAGGAGAAAAGGGACGAGCAGACGCACCAGAGGCAAAAGCCTGGGATCCTGGCTTTGTCACTTACAGGCTGGCACTGGGGATGACAATAGTACCTACCTGATAGGGTCGTTGGGATGTTTAATTATGAGCATGCGTGGGAAGCGCACGCAGCTCGTAACTGGTAGGAAGGACCTGTTGGTGTTATTATTACGGACGCTCAGGAGCTGCCCCGGCGAGGAGGGCAGACCGGCGCGGTCTCCACCCGCCCGTCTCCGAGCCGGAGGCGCAGGCCCAAAGGATGCTCGGGCTTCTCTTAGGCGCCCGTTCGGTCCCAGGTCACTTTCCGCTCAGGCGGAGGCCTGGCCTCTGGGCGCCGGAACCAGTCGGCGGCGGTTCCTCAGGTGTGACCCGGGCGCAGGAGCCTGCGGAGAGGGGTGACCCAGAAGCGCCCGCCGCCACCTCCACCTCCACCCGAGCCGCGGCGGGATCCCATCCGGGTTCTGCGGCGGCTTCCCGGCCGCAGGCTGGGCGAGGCGTCTCCCCGCACGCAGGCGCATTAGCAGCCGGCTGAGGGCTGGACCGGCTTGGAGGAGCATGCGCGCTGGCGGTCCCCCGCCATCCCCTTTTCAGGTTGTGTACGTGGAGCGTACATTTTTTTATTGTGTCTGCTAGAAAAATAGAATCTAAAGAATGGAAGGCCCTGCAAAGTCTACCCAGCTCTTCAGAACACTGGAAATAAAATTTTACAGCGTGTCAAGCTTTGAACGTGTAAAGCTCCAATGATTTACCATTTTCTATGTGGAATCAATGATGAAAAAGAGAAAGAAGCTTACTGTACACTCCCAAATTAAACATTCAGGCAAATGGGACAGGCTATAAATTCCATTAAGATACAGTGCTTCCAGAGCTGGGATCCTCCTGCCCACGCTGGTTACCCACCTCCCTTCCACAAATTACAGCACGTAGATGAATTTCCTGAGAATCATCATCCATTTTAGAGAAAAGATTTTTATTTATAATTCTTTTCAACAGGACCTTAAAGTAATAAACCTAGATTAGAGATAAGCCCCAAAGGAAAAACTAGAAAACATTGTTTAACGAAACAATCCAAAGTATATCCCTCTTTCTTATTTGGGGGGTATTTTCCTTAAGAATTCTTTAGGAAATAACATTTTATTTTGTTTGTTTTTGTATAGTCAATCTTGTCAGAAGCATCCACAAGGCTGGGGGACCAGGGAGTGCTCAAGAATGTAGGACAGGTCACCAGTTCCATTCCCAGTCAGGGCACATGCCCAGGTTGTGGGCCAAATCCCCAGTGGGGGGCATGCAGGAGGCAGCCAATGATGTTCTCTCTCATCAATGTTTCTATCTCTCCTCTCCCTCTCTCTAAAAATCAATAAAGAAAAAATAAAAAATAAAAACAACAAAAAAAGAAAGTAGGACAGACGCATCATTTTCAGGTGTTGAGGGTGAACTTAGTCAAGACCGAAGGCCTTCTCAAGGCTTCTATTAATGGGAAAAATCACAAAAGACCAGCATTCTTGGCTCAGGAACCAGGGCCTTAAATACTAGAGAAAGGAGTAGGCTTTAGAGTCAGAGATACCTGGCTTCATGTCCCGGCCCCAACACTTTTAACCATTAGGCCTTGAGCAAACTACTTGGACTCATTAAGCTCACGTGCTTGTTATAAAGTAGGGATACCATCCATTACCCCATGCAGTTCTTTTGAGGAGGTAAGTTATATATGAACATTACAGCACATAGTTCCAGCACTCAAAAGGCAGGTATTATTGAGATAAAAATCAAAGCACATTATCTTGAGTAGTGTTCTGGGTATTACCTTTCTTGAAACAGAAATAAGACATGATTTCACATATTACAGAATTCTTCCTAAAATCAGAGTAAATTAGGTGTCACAGAAGACAGAACAGAGGCCCAGAAAGGATAGGTACCACACTTTTTGAGTTAAAGGACCCTGAAAATTTTTTATCAAACTCACAGAAGCTAACCATTCCCTCAGAGCCCTATCAAAAACCACTTTTCCACCAAATATCTGAAATAATGCTACAAACCATTCATAGTTAAGTATTCTCAATTATATATCTTTATTAACAAAAGATAAATAAGATACAAAACAAACACCAATCTCAGATGTATGCTGAACTATGTTCAACTAGGAATATGAAAACATAAATGTTTGACATTCTTAAAGTGGGTAGGAATTAGATCTGTTTGCATTGCTGTTTTAATTGCATACCAGTCTGAATCTAGATACCATGTAGATATCCACAGTACTTGACAATTTGATTCAGTTACTCTCCCACCAGAATTCTAAGATGCTAACTTAATGCAGTATCCTAGTGAATTTTGGTAGCTCAGAAAATCCCACCAGCTGTTAAGTCAATGGATTCACCTGTGGCTCAGTGGTTAGAGTGTCGGCCTGCACACGGAAGGGTCACAGGTTCGATTCCTGGTCAAGGGCAGGTACCTGGGTTGCAGGTTCAATCCCCGGCCCTGGACAGGGTGTGTGCAGGAGGCAACCAATCGAAGTGTTTCTCTCACATCAATGTTTCTTTCTCCTCTCTCTTCCCGCGTTCCCTTCCACTCTCTCTATAAATCAATGAAAAAAAAAAATCCTTGGGTGAGGATTGAAAAAAAGGTCAATGTATTCAGTCAGAGGTTTTTAACTAGTTCTTTCACGGACCCTGCTCTCACTGTCAGTATTATTTTGACAATGTTCACAGAAGAGGCTTGAGCATCATGGCAATTGCAGTTACTAGTAGCCCTATAAGAAACCATCAACTTTAGGTTTTGCTTTTGCAAATTTTACGAAGTGACATCTGCTGGCTACAAAGATTAGTTACAAGAGCATCTACAAGCTTTTGAAATCAAATTTAATATTCATGTTTGTCACATAAAGGCAATCACAATTGAAACAAAATAAAATAATAGTATCACAAACAATACCCTCTACGATAAAGGAAAGGATTTCTGTGTCTAAAGGCTCATGTCCAAAATGGTAAAAGACCTAACACTGACTGGTCAACTCTGACTCAAGAATGACAAAACAGCCCTGGCTGGTTTGGCTCAGAGGTCAGAGCATTGGCCTGCAGACTGAAGGGTCTTGGGTTAGATTCTGGTCAAGGGCACGTACCTGGGTTGGGGTCACGGGGAAGGCAACCAGTTGATGTATCTCTTTAGCATCCATGTTTCTTTCTCTCCCTCCCTTCCTCCCTTCAATTCTCTAAAAATCAATGGAAAAATATCCTCGAGTGAGGATTAACCAAAAAAAAAAAAAAAAAGAATGACAAAACAGTTATTTTTTGCGTTCACAGGCTAAATTTAGTTCTGAGTGTACGCTGTGAGGAAATACTTTAAAAATCAAAATTTTATAAACAAGTGAAAGAGAATTATTACCACAGAGGATAAAGTTATTCACATGTTCTACAAATTTCCGTTCAGATTGAATTTTTTTTAGCTGCAGACCAGGAAAAGCTTAGAAGGCAAAAACAAATGACTATAAAATAACTACAATTATAGTTACTACTAATTAAAAAAAAAATGAAGCCCTAGTTTTGAGAAAGAGTAATCTACCTTTAAAATGTGTCAAACACCAGATAAGGGGCCATCAAAATTGAAGAAATAAAGTTTAAGACTGAACTGTTGAGTAAAGACGAGAGAGAGTTCGCGTGAGCACGAGAGAGCTCCTCTTTCCATATCACTAATATAAAATTGGAAATAAAAATCGTAATCTGCACTTAATGTACCTCCACTTTGTTTTTCTTCTACTTCTTCAATGTGGAAAGGAACGAATTTACGATTAGACTCCTGGAGGCTTTATTAAAGTCAGGCAGCAAGATGAGCGGACACAGACTTTTCCATCTACAGTCATTGGCAAGAAGCTGAAAAGAATATGTCATCAGTTGTGTTTAACATGGGTTACCATCTGTGACTCGTTACTACTGTCCAAGGAAGGAGGCCATGGGGTCATCCGGCCTCTGACGCTTCATTCTATAGGCCTCCATTTCCTCCTCAGTGGGTTCCCGAGATTCATATAGGATATTGTAAGGCCGCTTCCTCTCATCAACCTGCATGAGCTCCTTGACATGAAGAAGGCGGGCCTCCTCTGCGTTCAGTGCCTGCAGTGAGAGGGAAAAACATGAGTGCCAGGGCTCTACACCAGTTCTCTTTTGTTCCAAAGTGGCAGAATAACAAAAGACTCTACTGAATATGAACTGCTACATCAAAAACCTAGATTACCTGAAAGAGTTTGGGAGTCAGCCCTTTCACTATCGAGCTGCAACTAATCACTATTTGACTCATATAATTATTTTCATAGAGCCCAAAAGATTCTACAGTATTTTCAGTGTTAAAGAATTTTTACTTAAGATGGTAAAGAGGGCGGTAAATGGTGAAGGAGGGAGCCTTGACTTGGGGTGTTAAACATACAATATATAGTTGATATATTACAGACTTGTACTCTTGAAACTATATAATTTTATTAACCAATGTCACCCCAATAAATTCAATTAAAAAAAAAAGGTGAACCTTAAGGTGAACTAGATAGATATTGGGTGATTATGAGTCAATGCAGGCTCATCAATTTTAACAATGTACTACTCTGGTGGGGAATGTTGATATAATATGGGAGGTTATAAGTGTGGTATTATAGGAAATAGCTGTACCTTTCTCTCAATTTTGCTTGGACCTAAAGGTGCTCTAGTAAAATAAAGGGTTTTTAATTAAAAAAAAAAAAAAAAAAAAAGAATTTGTACTTAATAGCAAAAATTGAATGACATTCATTTTACTGACAGAAACCCACAGTGATGCTTCTGGTGGAGACTGCAATTCTGACTTTTCCTAAGGACTTGAAACTCACAGATTATAGAGCTAGAAGGCAATTCTTTCTGGGCAACATGTCAATAACTCTAAAATTACAGCTTTACAAAGCACATTTTTTTCTGTGCATTAGTGATATTTGTCAAATATTGCAAGAAGCAGGCAATATGGAGACACACAAAATCTTCATTCGCATTCTGATACAAGGTGACTTGAGGAAATCACCCAGAATGGGAATTCATTTCTTCATTTTTACAGTGAGCTTGGACACAGGACTAATTTATTTCCTAAGGTCCCTTACCAATAATGAATACTGTTGTCACTTTTACTATTTAGACTTTACAAAGTACCTTTTTCAGTTTTTCGTGTTTCTTTTCTTCGTCATCACTATCTGAACTGCTCTTTCGATGCTTCTTCTTCTTCTTCTTTTTCTTCTTTTTCTCCTCTTTTAGTTTTTCCTGATGTATCTGACAGGGAGGATTAAAATATAGCATTTTTAATGCAAAAACAAAGTGCAAGGTTTAAAGTCCTCCCTCAGGGATTTAAAAACTCAAGACAAATGATTGTAGACTTACCTCCACGAGGGTTTGAGGTTTTTTCACAGATTCTTCTCCACTCAGATCATTTACAATACATTCCTCTGAATTCTGTGGGAAAATATATGTAATTGGACTTGAGTATCATAGCTATCAATCATGTAAGAAAAAGATAAATCTAAAGCATGAGGATATCTATGTTTCATACAGATTTTGACTTAGGAGCTTTGGTTGCTTTACAGCTGTAAGAATTAGAGGACAATTACTTACAACAATCTCCTTCCCAGCTTCTCCAGTACAATAGGAATACTTGAAAAAAGAGTGACAGCATTTGTATCCCCATCGGCCTTCCTTCCAATAAGATCCCCAGATATGCTGCAAAGAGAGAAAGAGAGATGTTATTTAAAATGGAACCTGAGGCCCAGCCGGTGTGGCTCAGTGGATTGAGCGTTGTCCCATGGACTGAGAGGTCCCTGTTTGATTCCAGGTCAGAGCACATGCCTGGGTTTTGGGCTCAATCCCCAGTGGGGGGCGTGCAGGAGGCAGCCAATCGATGTATCTATCTCACACCTATGTTTCTATCTCTCCCTTCCTCTCTCTCTCTAAAACAATCAATAAAAACATTTAAAAAGAAAAAAATAAAACAAACTTAAAATGTAAAAAAAAAGAAAAGCACAGTAATGATTCAATGATGAAGTCGTAACGTAAAAACACAATCTAGAGCAAAATGCTAACAAGGACACAAAATGGTTCTGTCTTAACACATACCGTGTGGTTGTGGATCTTCACATCCTCCTCATATTTAGAGCAGGCGACAGCCCGCTCCTGTCCCTTAATGACTGTCCCATGTCTTGAATACTCCACATAGTCTTCTGTCTGAGCTAAAAGCAATTCAGCTGGAGGGGCATCCAAATGTTCTTGGCCACCATACTAAAGAACATTGAACATTATTAAATACATTTTACAATAAAGATTTGCATTCAACTATCTACTGAAGGGTTTATTTATTTCCAATCAGAAAGAGGAAAGAAACACTCTTTATGGGCCTTGTTATACCAAACACAGTGGGGGAAAAAAAGCCATCAAGTTTTCATAGGCAAATACAAGATGTCTCAGTTGCTATTATCTGTTGAATGTAGCCATACATTCCTCTTATCTTGTACACATGCCCATTTGCCACATGGCTTTGCTGTTCCTTCCCTGAAGAGACAGAGTCTGTCTCTCCATTCCTTGAATCTGGGCTTGGTCACATTACTTGTTGTGGCCTATGGGAAACTGGCAAATGTGATGCACAAAAAGGCCTAGAAATCACTCATGCACTGGGGCATACCTTTTATTACTAGTCTCTGGTATCCTGACAATGCCATGGAAAGAAGCTGGACTAGCCTTCTAGAGGATGAGAGCCCAGGTGGGGCAAAGATGGACTGTTTCAGACAAGGCCTCCTTAAGACAATTTTCCTAACTGTAAAAGACCAGAGTAAGGCCATCTTAGACCATCCAGCCTCAGATGAGCAGGCCCAGACCAGGAGACCCAGCTGACATATAGCTTTATGAGAAAAAACAAATGTTTAAGTTACTAAGATTTGGGGTGGTTTATTTTACTACCAAAGCTCAGGGATACAGCTATACTGATACTGTTTGCCAAATGATTAAGTCAATGGGAAAAAAGGACTATTCCTGATGGATTAAAAGGGACCTCCTTTGTACTGTATTTCAAGTGTAGAGCAAATGCTTATTAACTGGTGATTTCTCTTTAAGAAATGTTCTTTAGCATTTTGGTCAAAATTACCTTTTCCAGGATGCTTTCCTTTTGCTGTTCTTTGAAGTCTTCTTTTTTGACTTTGAAGGACTTATACAAGAGCTCTAGTTTGGTAGGGTCAGCCTGCAGATGCACTTCAGATCCCTTGTCATAGGCTTCCCATGCAAACACTAGGGCAATTAAAACATCCTAGTAAGTTGTCTGCTACGTAATGTTTTTAAAATGCCCCCAAATTTCTTGTGAGCTGATATAAGATGCCTTGATAATAGAGCAAACACTTACATTGTGTCTGAGCCATTGAAATGGTATCACCTGTGTACCTAACAAAGTTATCTCCTGCATAGCTCACTCTGTAAATACAAATTGAAAAAAAAGATTGTTTCAGAGATTGATTTCTTTAAGGAAAGCTAATTCTTTTCTGACCCAACCATAGATGATGTTCATTTTAATTCATCAGTTTTATAATTAGAAGCCCCACCCCTGCCACCCCTCATCTTGAAATCTGTACATTTGACTCAGTACTTACTCATCTGGATTCTTTCCTGCATTGGCATAGGGATTCTCTCTCATCGCTCTAGTTTTGGGATCATAGTAAGCAGAATTTGGATCTAAATTCCGCAAATACTAGAATAGAAAAATGTTCAAAGATTACATTATTGTTTCTTCCAACAAAAAAATTTCAGCAGACCAGAAGTTGATCACAATCAATTCTATGTGTGAATGCATTCTGGGGCACAGATGGAGAGAAAAAACCCAGAATGATACCTAATTTTGGAATGACTGTATTCCCCATATACTGCCCACATAACAGATGGGTAGATAAAATGTAGGCTGGGAAGACAAATATCTTTTGAATGTGTACATTAAGTTGGCCAGGCTTACTTTCGCAATATCTTCTCGAATCCTGAGATTCCGAACAGTAATTCGTCTCTTCGAGTCAAAGTTCTGTCCAGGCATGTCAATATCATCTGCATATTTATCTTCATCCTCATCCTCACTATTATGATCTTTTTCCTGAAAGAGGAAGAGGAAAAAAAAAATAGTGAGAAAAAAAGAACAGCATTTAGTTGTTTTCCTTTCATTTCCCTTTAACCATACCCTTAGTCACTTGTGTTCTTTAAGGCTATTATTATTATGTATTAATATAATCAGTAATAATTATATTATTATATTAAGCATCAAAAATTGAAAATTTTAATGTATACCCAGATAGGACAAACATTACCATCTGAGAATTTGGTTCCTCTTCTCCCCACTGGTGTTTTGGAGAATTCTGCATCATAAGAGAAGGGAAAAAAATGTGTTAGTTTATTCTACTAAATCTATTGATTTAACACTTTAAGAACATAATTAAGATAATTTAACAAATCTAACTGAACAAATTCTCATATTTCTCATTTCAATGAGCACATAAATTATGAATACAAGTATATCATTGTGAAGACTTTTATTAGAAGCCAGAACATTTCTAGAGAATTTTCATTGATATAAAATTATAATCCCACACAAAGGAAATAGAAAGACTGAAATGATCAATGTACCCAATAAATATTCATTTCATATGTGTTAATGTTAGACATACCATTTTCATGAAACCTCACTAGTTTTCTATCAAGTCCAAAAAGAAAATGTTACCAGAATCACGTAATAAATGCCATTAGAGCCCAAAGAGCCTCTATATAATTTTAGCTATGAAAAAATCTACTCAAGTAACACCATACTGTGATTTAAGGAGAGCCTGAAATCCTTGTCACAGAGACACAGTTTCATTAGCAATTGGTCAGGATTTTCTCTAACTCCACAGAACAACTATAGCAAAGTAGTCAGTATTTCATCATTTCCAATTAAAAGAGTTCATGCCCTGGCCAGTTTGGCTCAGCGGTTGGAGCGTTGGCCCGCGGATCAAAGAGTCCTGGCCTCAAATTCCAGCCAAGGGCGTGTACCTCAGTTGCCGTTTGTCCCCGGCCCCGGTTAGGGTCGTGTGGGTGGCAACCAATCGATGTGTCCCTCTCACATCAATGTCTCTCTCTCTCTCTCTTCCTCCCCGCCCCTCCCGCTCTATCTGTAAATAAATGGAAAAATATCCTCGGTGAGGATTAAAAAAAAAAATCTTGGTAGTTTAAAAAAAGCTAACAAATTTGCCATATGACCTAAAAATTCCACTACTAGGTATCTATACAAGAGAAATAAATAAATAAAAGAGTTCAAAGGGCCTGGCAGATGTGGTTCAGTGGATTGAGCATTGTCCCATGGACTGAGAGGTCCCGGTTTGATTCCTGGTTAGGGCACATGCCTGGGTTGCGGGCTCAATCCCCAGTAGGGGGTGTGCAAGGAGGCAGCCGATAGATGTTTCTCTCTCTCTCTTCCTTTCTCTCTCTAAAAATCAATAAAAACATATTAAAAAAAATAAAAGCGTTCAAAAGTTGCCCTGACCAGTTTGGCTCAGCAGTATGCACGTTGCCCCAAGGACCGAAGCGTTGCAGGTTTGATTCCCAGTCAAGCACGTGTACCAGGGTTGTAGGTTTGACCCCCAGTACTGGTTGGGGTCGTGTGGGAGGCAAGCAATCAATGTGTCTCTCTCACATCGATGTTTCTCTCTTTTACTCTATCTAAAAAAAAAAAAAAAAAAAAAATCAATGGAAAAATATCCTGAGTGACGATTAAAAAAAAAAAGAGTTCAAAGTTTAAAAAGAATACCTTATAGCGTTAGTGGAAGAACATAGAAGTGTGTATGTGGGCCCTGGCTGGGTAGCCCAGTTGGTTTGAGCATCATCCCAATATGCCAAAGTTGTAAGTTCGATCCCCAGTCAGGGCACAAACAAGAATCAACCAATGAATGCATAAATAAGTGAAACAATAATTTGATGTTACTTTCTCTCTCTCTCCCTTCCTCTCTCTAAAATCAATAAATTAAAAAAAATTATAAAAAGAAATGTGTGTTAATATATATGCAGCATATAGCCTTTCTGAATGGCAGCTAAGTGATAGGTCATTAAAATTTTAAATAAATAGCCTGGCCGGTGTGGTTCAGTGGTTGAGCATCGACCCATGCACTAAGGTCACCAGTTCGATTCCCGGTCAGGGCACATGCCCAGGTTGTGGGCCAAATCCCCAGTGGGGGGGCATGCAGGAGGCGGCCAATCGATGTTCTCTCTCATTGATGTTTCTATCCTCTCTCCCTCTCCCTTCCTCTCTCTGTAAAATCAATAAAGAAAAAAAAATTATATAGTTGTGTCAAAATTTATTAAAAAAAATTTTTTAAATAAAGATATTCATTGCATCAACAATTACACTTTTAGGAATTTATCATGAAATATGTCAATTATATAAAGAGGTATGTATAAGAATGTGATTTGCAGTATTACATATAATTTTTTTTTTTAATCCTCCTCTGAGGATATGTTTAGAGAGAAAGGAAGGAAGGAAGGAAGGGAGAGAGGGAGGGAGGGGGAAGGGAGAGAGGGGGAGAGGGGGAGAGAGAGAGATTGAGAAATAGAGAAACACTGATCACCTCCTGTATGTGCCCCAACCAGGGATCAAACCAACAACCTTTTCATGTACATGACAATGTTCCAACCAACTGAGCCACTGGGCCAGGGCTGATTTGCAGATATTATATACAATATTAAAAATTTGGGGAAAAAATCAAATTAATAATAGATGACTAGTTATATAAATTATTACACTCAATGAACACTGTATAACTATTAAATGGGGTTCTATCCAAGATGCAGAAAAATATGTATAATTTGATACCTTTTATTTTTTGTTTAAAAAGAGATAAAAGTGAGAATAACATTATATGTTTCTATTTGTTTGTATTTACATAATAAACTTTTTAAAAATCCACAAGAAAAATACAAAAGGTTATGGGGGGATGAGGTTTGTGACAGACATTTTGCTGTACATCTTAAATTGTTTTGAGCTTTGAAACATGTGAACTTACACAAAAGTAAATAGGTCTATATTTAATGACATAGAAAACAAATAACTGCACTGTATATTGTTTTCTTGAAGGAATAGGTGATACATGAGTACATGAAGATGAATCCACATAAAACACATGTTGTTATTATAATTACACACATATATAGATATATGTGTGTTTGGGGGGTGGTGGGGAATGGAGTAGGATTTGAAAAGGCCTACTTCAAAATGTTAATAGTTAATAGGAATATTTCTTCTTTCTAATTTTTATTTCACTTAGTATGTGCTACTTTCAAAATCAGAAATATTTAAAAAGATTTTTTTTGGCATTTCCACAAGTTGCTAGTTCAACAAAGGACATTTATATTGCTATAGAGACAGCGAAATCTCTATAGTAGACCGCTTTACAATAAAAAGTTAATCTTAATACCTAAGTATACAAGTGGACAAAAATTTCCAGTCTTCTACATATATTTAACGATGTTTACTGGGGAAATAAGTTATACTATATTTATAACACAGAATATGTTAGATCAAAAGAAACAGGCCACTTTTCATTTTCCCAAGTTGGGAATAATTAATAATAACAATGGCTATTAATTACCAAGTGTTTACTATATGTACGCAAAGCCCCCTGGGGTGGGGTGGGGTGGGGGGGTAGCCAACTTTAGGGATGATAAACTGAGGCTCAGAGAGGCACATTAATTTTTCTAGGACCACCTGGTTAGCCAGGGGCAAAGCTAGATTTTAGCATCTACCTGTTAGCTTGTGCTGTGAACTTGGCAGATAGGTGGCCTTAGTGACTACTTACTTATTTAGTTAGTTCTGTTTGTTTGTAAAAGTGCCTTTTAGGAATTTAAATACCAAATGTTTACTATTTACGTGTGCCATAAATTTTTAAAAAATAAACTTTTAAAACTCTTAATGAGCACAATATATGTTAACTATTAAGCTGACATGAATAAAACAAGAAACAAATTGGCTGCAATGTATCTTTTTTTAAAATATGAAAATACTTTTGCCTAGCTATAAAATTATCACATTCATTATGGGGGAAAAAAAAAAGAGTATGTAGAAAAATTCAATAACTACATTAAATGAGAATTGGTATTCTGGTATTTTTTTTTTTTGATGTGATAATATTATATTTTTTCATGTGTAATTAAAATATAAGTGTTATCCAGTGTTATTATTAAGTCTTGATAAAAGCCATTTTAAGAACTATGCTGTCATGCAGATGCAGGACAGCTCACTTCGTCAATTCCCTATTCCTGGAAATTTAAGCTATTTCAATTTCTTGCTATTAAAAAAAGTGCTATGATGAACATCTTTGTGCATAATGATTTTTCTGAATACTAGAAAATTCTTTAGGATGGATGGCTCTAATAATTTGAAAAGGTATAGAACTATTTTATGGCAATATTCTTTCCCAAATGATTACATCAATTTGTATTCTGATGAATGATATGAAAGTGTTAGTTTTACTTTTCCCCCTCAATAGCACTTCTCTCCCCCTAAAATCTTTTCTAACACTGAGATATATAAATTCTTGTTTCAATTTTCATTTTTGTTTACAAAGATTTGAAATCTTTTTATTACTTACAGCCTGTTCCACTAATTTTCCTGAAGCTAATTCTTCTTGGAGTTTCTGGGCTTTCAGTGTTCGTTTTGCCTAACCAAAAAAAAAAGAAAATAAACAAAATATTTGCAATTTACTCACAACATTCAAATTAACATTTAATTTTTGTAATATATTTAAAGGGAATAAGTCTATTGTTTTCAGAAAAGGTCAGTAGACAAGGTCATCTCTTTGAGATTTCCTGGCGCTCTAGACCTATGCCTCTCTAAGGAACAGGAGTTACAGACTCCTGTTTGTACCAGGCATGAATGGAAACTGAGCCAGACAGCACCTGTGGTAAACTGCAGAGAGCAAGCCCTATCCAAAGGGGCAGTTGCCACCTGTCTCTAGATGACTGACTCTTGCCAGGCAGGCCTAACATCACCATATGTTTTATTGCTCAAGAAAAGATAAAGTTTAGATTACGTGATATCCCATGATTTTTAAATGTTATCTCCCCCTTAGAAAAAGAAAAGGTCACTGTGACTATGGTTTTTAAAGAATGGGGGTGAGTAAGTGAAAACAGGAAAAAATTGAGGTTGAATTAAAGTAAAATTCAATTTTTGAAACAAGTTATCTTAGTCCCTCCCCTTCTAACACCTTTCAAATACTCTGAGACAATTGTAAAATAGGCCCACGGCCATGATACAGTCTGGGAACCAATTTTATCATCTCAAAAAGCCAAAAGCTTGGACATGATCTGTTCTCATGCTTCCACTAGTTTTTTGCAACCTAAGTCAGGAAGTAAAGGACAACACAAGAATCAAATAAAAAGAAATTGCTACCAAATAGGACCAGCACACTGTTTATGTACATTATTCAATTAGATTTACATAAAAATGCCTCCATTTTAAACTGCTTGAAGGCTCAAAAAATAGAATTGCTAAATTAGAGACAGAGCAAAATGTACATTCTTTAAGGATACTAGGAAAGCAGAGAATTTTGCTCACCAGATCAACTTTGGCATATTCTTCTACAATTTTCATGTGTTCTTCTGGATTGTAGCCATTCCACCGATCCCTCTTTCCATCATAGTCAAACATCAGCTGAGGCTGGACATGTTCGTCTGGAGCTATGTTAGTTCCTGTAAATTTTGCTCCAACTCGCCTAGGTCTCTGGAAAACAGAATAAGATTAATCTTTCTCTAAGTACCTGTAGCCCAGAGGAAAATTTCCTATAATCTTTACAGAGCTAGTGTGAACATACCATGGGACTTTATGGTCTATTTCATAAAATTAACAGTCAAGTCTTCTAACAGAAAAATTTGATGCCACTGAACTAATTTCATGCAAATTAATTTTTATTTAACTGCTAGCTAAGTAATAGGTAATTTTAGAAAAACAGAATTAAGCTCTCTGATAAGGAATAAAGAAAGACGCTGACAAGAGTTTCTGAAATCCTCAAAAGTGAATTTACCTCAAAGCAGTCTTTCTTCTTGTGTGTCATGGCCCCACAATTTTCACACGCTCCTTTGCGGTACTTAGTAGTTATGGCATTCTGTAAATGAATATACAGAAAAACAAAGAACATGTTTTATTTATTTATTTATTTATTTAATTATTATTATTTTTTAATTGATTTTAGAGAGAGAGGAAGGGAGAAGGAGAGAGAGGTAAAAACATCAATGAGAGAGAACATCGACTGGCTGCCTCCTGCATGCCCCCTACTGAGGATTGGGTCCATAACCTGGGCATGTGCCCTGACCGGGAACTGAACCAGCGACCTCTTGGTGCATGGGTCGACACTCAACTAGTAAGCCACACCAGCTGGGCAAGAACATGTTTCATTTTTCTGAATAAGTTAGAAATAACACTGGCTCTCATAATGTCTAGTGAAATTACTTATTTGTTAAGAGGATAACTAGTTAGAGTCTCCTACACTTTTATAAATGAGAAAGTTTAAGGACTTCAACAATATAAAATTTATAAAATAAAATACAGAAGCTAATGTCATATGTATTGTGAATTTGAATACCAGATAGAAGGTTATGTGATCTATTTCTACTTTATATAGTATTGTGTTAAAGGTTGTTACATACCTCTTTTACACCCCTCTTGTACCATTCTCCAGATGAACTGAACTGCTTTTGTTTTTCTGGTTGTGGTCTCTGATGCTTTAAAGTAGGTCTTTTTGATGGATCAATATACCATGGCACTGAAGAAATATACTGAGGAATATGAGGGTTGATGTCTCTGTAATAAAATAAAAGAATAAAGTTTTAAAATAATCGATATTACAATTACTAAAGGTAGCCTATGCAGAATCTAAGAATGGAGATATTGCAGTTGGTGGGTGGCAGGGGGAGAGGGAAGAAGATGCTTGATATCTCTGTAACATAATTAAAGAAAAAACAATAAAAAATAAAGTAATTTAAATTAGAGTGAAAAAATTTCCCACAAAGAAACTAAGAATAGTGATACAACTGAAGGAGGAAGAGAGATGTATTTTAGTGAGATAAATCTTGTATCAGAGCAAGAGGTAAACTAGTAATGTCTTAGAGTTGATTAAAATAATGGGTTAAGTATGTTATTTAGACATGTGGAGTTATCAGCCAGAAAAATTAAAAAATACAAAGATCTATAATTAGTCATTCTTGTACAGTGGGACAGGCAATGGGAAGGGTTGAAAGGGACTACAGCTATTTATTATAAGTTCTTCAATATTATTTGATTACTAAACCTTACACATATGAGTGATAAATAAAACAAACATGATGTAAATGGTAAAGATAGCTTCCTGTCAAAGGATGAGGAAGTGATAAAGTAGACATGAATCTGAATTGTGAATGAACAGATCATGCTAAAAATTACTTACTTTCCTTCTTCATCAACTTCCGCAGGAGCATTACCCAGTTTTCGCTGTTCTTCTAGCTCCTTCTTCTTTCTCCAGTCCTCTCTGGTCATCTTCTTTGGTTCCTCCAAACTCATTTCTTTGGACCCCGACAGGGGGGCAGCATTAACTGTATCCACAGCTGCAGCCGACATTTTTACCTGGCCTCCTCTATGAAAAGGAAGAAATCTATGTTGGTATAAACTAGGCCTTCATGAGTTCATCAGTGAAACTATCAGATGTACTAATAACTATCCTAATAACACATACTGTTTCATATGTTCTTATCCTTTCATAATATTTGTAAAGGCAGGTTCTCCTCCCCATAAATAAATAAAAGTCTCTACTGCTGTAGTTACTCCCTCAATTCTAATTTACAAATGGAGTGATACATGTATTTAAAATTTCGTAAGACTCTCTCATATACATTCCTGAATTCTTCTCTATGTAAATGTTAACCTTTTCTACCACACTAACTCTTAATGAGTTTACAGGGTCTGATCTTTGTTACACTTACAGACTGAATGCCTTAAAGAGTTATTTGTATTTATTATCTCTATTTCATCATCATCTTCTTCCCTCCTCAATCACTCTAATTTAGCTTCCAACCTTTACCACTCTGAAGAGTTAGCACTAAGTTATCAGTAGACATTCTTTTCAGTTCTGTTCCCTCTCTCTTTGATATAGTCTTATCCCTTGCATTATGGGACACCATACTCCTCTGGTTTTCCTTGTACCCCTCTTGCTGTTCCTCCTTTCTTCTTTGAAGGTTTATCTATTTCTGCCTATTTATTTAATTTTGGATCCTGCAAAGCTCAATCCTAGAGCCTTTTTCATCACCTTGAGCTCCACTAGTGGACAAGCTCCTCTATTTCCAAGGCTTTGGTAGTCACAATATACCACCATTGGCTCCAATTTATTTTTCTACTCCAGACCTCTCATCTGAGCTTCAGATACATATATTCCAATTGCTTACTTCACAGCATCTCCACTTAGAGGTCTCACAGAGACCTAAACTCAACAAATCTTAATTCAAACTCACAATCTTCTCTATGAAATCTAGTCTCCTATGGTTTCCTCTCTTAATGAAAAACACCACCATTCATCTCTTTACTTAAGCGGTCTAGCTAATCCCCATACCTATTTCATCATTAAAAAATATTTTCACCTTCTGAATATCATTCATATTCATCTAATTCTCTTCTCAATGCTACCACCTTAGTGTTACTCCTCTTCCCCTTACTACATGTCATTTAAAATATTTCAGTAGCCATATTAAGACAACAGAAAGAAACAGGTAAAATTACTTTTGCAATAAATCTGATATTGATGCTACACTTACTCAGACTAGCCACATTTCAAGTGCTTAAGAGCCACAAGCAGCTAATAACTATCACACTGGGCAGTGCAGCTCCAATGACATAATTTTTACGTTAAAAACCACTGAAGCCACAGTCCTAGTCTGACTGGGCCCAAGTACCATGCCTGAGGCTTAGGACGGCGGTTTCAATCTCGGTCGGTGTTCCCTGTTCCCTCCTCAATCTGGATTCACCCCACCCCCCTCACCCCCCTTGAGACTGTATCTTAGGAAATAGAAGCTTCCAGCCCATTTTCCGGGGTTCTCTGGTCCTTGTAACCGTCCTCGCGCCCGCCCGCCCCACTCCCCCGCACCGTCCCGGCTTCCGCTCGCCTCCCCATCTTCCCCACCCAAGTTCTCACATTAATTCCTCACCCAGTCCTGTCGCAGGGGACCCCCAAACCACCCGACAGCAACAAAGCCAATGCGTCAATGTTTACTTCCTGTTCTCAGCGTTCCCGGCAGCCACCGCGGGACACATGCGCACTAACAACTAACTCTTTGGATCTCAGGATCCCTAGACGTTGGTCTCGCGAGACCTCCAGTTTTGCCAATCTTCTGACTCCTTCGTGTTAATGGTCCACGTTGTAGTGGTATTTTTTCAAAACCCAAATTTGTTCATATCACGTCCCACCACCCAAGCTTAAAACCCTTTGAAAGCAACGTCGTCCAAGAGAAATATAATGCCAGCTCTAGGTGTCATTTTAAACATTCCAGCAGCCACATTGAGACAATAGAAACAGGTAAGATTACTTATGCAATATTTTATTTAACGCAATATATCCAGCATATCATTTCGCCGTAAGAAAAACAAAAACAAAAACAACTAAGTCTTTAAAATCTGATATGACATCTTATACTTTAAAAACCACTGAAGACAGTCCTGGTCTGACTGGACCCAAGAACTATGTCTGGGGCTTAGGATGGGGGCTTCCTTCAAGGTCTCCATTCTCTGTTCCCACCTCAACCTGACATTTATTTCCCCTATGAGGATGTAGCTAAGAATTAGAAGCTTTCAGCCTATTTTCCGGGGTTCTCCAACTTTACTTCCCTCTCCCAAGCCCCTCCCCCTTCCCACTTTGTTCACCACCCCCGCCCCCCAAAAGGGATTTCATTGCAGTTTCAACCTATCCCAGAAATATAATCTAATCATCCAGTCTGGGATTTCTCATAAAGCATGTCAAGGAAAAGCAGACTCGATCCTTTGTAGATTTAAGAAAAGAGATTTATTTGGTTCCATCTGAGGACATTGCCTGAGAGCAGCTTCAGGGCTATTTATATAGGCAGGGGACAAAGACAAATATAGCTATGCATCAGCTGTTTCAGTTAGTTACATATATTCAAGGATTAATAGCTTTACTTCAGGTGGAGAGAATATACAGATAAGGTAGGGTCACCAAGCACCTGGAATCTGGAGTTGTGGAAAGGGTTCTGGAAGCTATTTTTATATTTTTATCATGATGGAAAAAGAACAGGCACTGCCTTCTATAAACATTTATCTTTTTAATTGGTACTATTGGAAAGTATATGTGGCTAGTCCCACTGGAAGGTCTTGGTTGGGAATTTACTGTGTTTCCTTGGTTACTGATCAAGTTTCAGCAGCAGCTTAGACACTCTTTCCTTTCTCAAGCACCAGGAAGGTTATGTCACATGGGCCCTTTTCATCCGTGACCCCCATGAAAAGAAGAGCCATCTGCAGGACAAATATCCTTCCCCTTCTTCCTCCAGCATGCCCCCCCCCCCTCAAAAAAAGGATATCCTGGCTCCCAAAATAACCTTTGTTTGTTTGTTTGTTAATATCTCCCTTGCCCCATCATTCTTCCTATAAAAACTTTCCCAATGTTCTTGTAGTTGTTAGATGGGATGCTACCCAATTCATGAATCATTTAATAAAGCCAATTAGATCTTCACATTTACTCAGTTGAAATTATCTTTTTGTCCCATCTGTTCTGTTCACTTTTAAAAAGTTTTTCAAAATAACATGTATTCCTTTAAAATGTAAAAGTGAGCCCAGCCGGTGTGGCTCAGTGGTTGAGCATCGCCGGTTCCATTCCTGGTCAGGACACATGCCCAGGTTGTGGGCCCAATTCCCAGTGGGGGGCATGCAGGAGGTGGCCAATTGATGTCCTCTCTCATCAATGTTTCTATGTCTCCTTCTCCCTTCCACTCTCTCTAAAATCAATAAAGAAAAAAATTTAAAAAAATAAAATGTAAAAGTGAAATCAGCTAAGATAGCCCATATAATATATATTTTTTTCTTATTAAGAATTTGCTGTGTCTAGGGTTTAGGAATGTAAATATTTTTATTCTACAGGAAATATATGAAGGAAAAGAAAGTGTCAGAGAATAGCCTGAAAGTGAGTAGTCTACCAATCACCATACTTAGTTTTTTTGGGGAGTTCCAGAATTTTTCTTTCTTTCTTTCTCTCTTCCTCCCTCCCTCCCTCCCTCCCTCCCTCCCTCCCTCCCTCCCTCCCTCCCTCCCTCCCTCTTTCTTTCTTTCTTTCTTTCTTTCTTTCTTTCTTTCTTTCTTTCTTTCTTAATTTCTTCTTCCTTTCTCCCTCTCTCTCTCCCTCCCTCCCTCCCTCCCTCCCTCCCTCCCTCTCTCTCTCTCTCTTTCTTTCTTTCTTTTTCTTTAACTTATCTTTATTATTGAATGTATTACAGATATGCTCCTTCTTTCCCCCATTGACCCCCTCCTGCCTTCCACACAATATTGTGTGTTCATTGGTTATACATATAAGTTCTTTGGTTTATCTCTACCACACTTAGTTTTTATCTTCTTAAAACAATTACTGAAATTTTTTTGGAAGTGTTGAGGTCTATTAATTTCAAACCACCAGGCACAAGCCAGGAAATTCATCTCCCAGAGGAATCATAGAATATGCTGGACAAGAGTGAAGAATCTTTTGTAAGGCTTAGGTTCCTCCCTAGAAGACTGATTCTGAGGAGGGTTAAAGGAAACAGTTCTGGATGGGTCCCCCTTTGTTAATGGGGATTAGGATACACTGGGGTTGATTAGGATGTAGGTACCCTCATGAGGGTGGTGTAGCAATTGGGTATCCCACTAATAGTTTGGAATAACAAAGTGGGTCTGAGGCATCATTAGTAAGAAAACAGTGGTCACTCAAGGAGGAGGTAGTTATGGCATTTTCAGTTACTGAATGACCTTGGGAGACAGTGCTTCCTGTGGTAAAGGGAAGACTTACTGTAGGGAGATATAAACTTTGCAGCCAAAACCCTTAGGAGATAGAGAATCCCCACTTGGAAGTTGTAGTACAGATTTGGTTTTAAAATGAACACTTTTGTGTGCCAATAATATAATATGGAGCTGAGACATGTAGAAAGTGATACAGGGAGAAAATAAGGGAAAGGGTGGGGATTCAAAAGAAAAAGGGACAGGGAAGGAGTAATAAAGGTATGCATTTTTTTTGTCCTCCCTTTTTTCTTCACCTTCTTGAGTTAGTGAGACAGGCTAGTAAGCCAGGACAAGCAGAACAGGGAAACTGAGACAGACAGTTAAACAGCAGTTTGTAGCCATCTAGTAAATCCTATCTTCCCTAAACCAGGGACACTTAATAGGAGTAAATGGCTTGCACTTCTCCCCAACCAGAGGGTAAATAGTTTAAATCACCCTACTCAGGGAGACAAAACAGCAGAAATCCAATTAGTGTCATTTGCCAATCATACCCAAGGACAGATGAAGTTTAAAGAATAAACCTCATTTTGGTACATCAGCATAAAACTGATGGATATTCTATTGGAGTCCTCCTCTAAGACTTCCCCTAAATGCCCAGCCTTTAAAATCCTTAAAAGTGAAGGTTCCCAGCTTGAGATCTCCTTCTCAGGAGCATGCGCACATCTCCCTCCACCCCCTTCTTCCCCCCATGGGCACGCATCTCCTAAATTCTAAGGGACCCCAACCAGGGCAGCAATGGGCAGCGGCAGTTCATCCCGGGCAATGCCCCCGAACCTGCCTCCAAGTTCCCCTTTTCGCTGACTTCTTAGTGAGCCAAAGCAGACCAGCCTAGGCTTATTTCCCCAGCCCTTTCTTGTTTTACTATCCCCAGCTTTAATAAACATCCTCTACAATTCACCTGGTCTTGTGCTGTGAAATTTTTCCTGCACGAAGTCAAGAACCCACACACTACTGGCTGGCCCTAGGCAGACCCGGTCAGGGCCAGGTTCCCTTTCTGGTAACATTAAGATCATTTCTTTTTGATGCATTAAGCAGTACTGAATAATTATTTGTTTATCACAGGAATCATTCAGTCAGTTCTGGTCCTGAAATGCCAGGGAAGAAGGGCCAGTGAGCTGGCATATATTGAGAACCATGTCTATGACTGTCCCCATTAAATGATAGAATTTTTAAAGAAGCCTGAATTATGTATTCATTAGAATCATCATTTTGTTCCTAAGCCTAGAGATACCTGTTGCTATACTAGAAACAGCATCCTAGCCTGAAATGTTGAGGAAAGGCCTTCAATTAGGGAATAATCAGTCCATTCTTAATCACAAGCATAACCGGATGACTCAAATATTGCTGTTTAATCTCCCTCTACTTACATTTTTTCTTAATTTTTAATTCTGCTCTGCTATTGTTCTTTAGACCCAATATAGGTTGTGTTTCCCACATATCTCTAATTGAAATACAACTGTTATGTATCCATTTTTCCTCAGTTATTTTCCTGAAGACTACAATGCCTTTCCTCCAGGATACCTCTTATTTTTTATTTGCTCTGATCTATTTACTCTCTGGATGAATAGTTGATTAGTTGAAGACTTTAGGAAAATAGTTCTGTTGCCACTTCGCCTTACTTTTTCAACCTCACAGTCTTCATTTAAGAAGTCTTGACCTCCCAAGTATCTCAGGAAAAACAAAACAAAAAGCTCTGCATCTTGATATCATCATGATCATCCTAGTTATTTGTACTTGGAGACCATATTCACTCCATATTCTGTGTGGGGTGCAGGTTAAAAAAACAAAAAAAACCCCTAAAAGTCCATTATTAAGGTGTCAGGAGCTTTAAGCCCCCGCCGCCGCCCCCGCCGCCGCCCCCGCCGCAAGAAACAAACTGTAATCCTATAGGCGGGAAAAAGATTTCAGGGCGGAGCCCAAGGAGCTTAGGTTCCTCCCATTGGTTCTTCTTGGGAGTCTCCACCCCACCCGGTCCCGCCTCTTGGGCGGATGAGCCAATAGGGACGTGAGTTGTGGTTCAAACACAGGGCCTGGCGCGACCGCTGAAGGCTGGCTCGTGGGTGATTTTGGCTGTTGATCCTGAACTAACGTGGGTGGATGGAGAGGTCGTGAGTGGTTGGGCGGGGGCGGGGGCGGGGGCGGGGGGCGTCTGGTGAGGAAAAAGGCGTGTTGGGGGTCCGGGCCGGGGGGATGGGGCGAAGGCCCGAGGGGTGGGGGTTCGGGGGTCGGAGGGATGGGGCGAGGGCCAGGGGGCCGGGGCTTCCCGGGGTCGTCTACAGCGCCGAACCGGGTTGAGCCGCAGCCTTGGACTGCGCTGCGACTCTCGACGGTTCGGTTCTGATGAGTACCAGGGTCTCTGTCGGCCCCAAACCGCCAGCTCTTCTGGAATATAGAGCCTCTGACGCAGCCTTCAAGAGTTAAGGGCTGGATTAAGTGCCCATTGACTCGAGCTCGCGCGTCTCCCTCTCTTAGCTCTTGTTTTTGCGTGGGCGTGCCCAGTGTGGAAAGTTTGGGCTGTGCTACACCTTAGGTTCTCTCGTCTTCCCTAACCCCCAGGGTCTAATATGTATTTCACACCCCTAGTTAATCCAGAATGGCTACTCTGATCTTTGTGGATAAGGAAAATGGACAACCAGGCACCCGGGCCACTCCTAAGGACCGGCTGAAGCTGGGGTCCCGGCCTTGTAAGTATACAGGCTTCAGTCAGATGCACAGCTATTGTGGGTCAACTGTGGGTGTGGCCTGGGGCCTAGGGAGGCATTTAGTGTACCTTGTAGGCAATTGGAGTCAACTTTTCAGAATACAGGCATACTTCCTTTTATTTATTGCACTTCGCAGATGTTGCGTTTTTTTACAAATTGAAGGCAAGACCCTGAGGCAGCAAAAAGGTTGCGACTCACTTTATTGCAGTGCTTGCTTGGTTTGCAACTGAACCCGCAATATCTCTGAGGTACTCCTGTACTACTATTACAACATGCTTGTTATGAGTCTCTTTTTCATGTTCAGTATTTGAATGAGATTGACAATGGCCGTGCCACTGTCAAAAATGAGGGTTGAGTTTGCAGTGAGAATTAGGCCAAGTTTATACACAGTCAGCCTTCAAGTGTATATTGCCCGAATAATCTTATGGTACTTTTTTTTTTTTTAAGCAGTCAAAGCTTTAGATGGCAGAGCTCAGGTTTCAACACCACATGTTGGTAAAATGTTTGATGCTCCTCCGGCCTTTCGTAAGGCTCCCAGAAAGGCTTTGGGAACTGTCAACAGAGCTACAGAAAAGTCAGTAAAGACTGATGGACCTCTCAAGCAGAAACAGACAAACTTCTCTGCTAAAAAGGTAAGTGCTGTCTATAAAGACACTGTTTAAACACTTCAGCACTTCTGACTCTTAAAATGGCTATTGGCATCCTATCTGGCTTTCTTCCCGTTGAGTAGGGTAGATATAGGCTAGCAAACAGATTGGCAGAAGAGAATCATACTGTTTTTGTGGACTTCTCGAGATCAGAAGCCTCTGCAGCAGCTGGTGAATATTTTGCATCACCTGCCCTTAACTAATGTCTTGAAGCAGATTGGTTGGTAGTATAGCCATACTTCAGAGATATTGCAGGATGGGTTCCAGGCCACCATAATAAAGCAAGTAGTGCCATAGAGCGAGTCATCTTTTGTTGTTGTTGTTGTTGTTAATCTTCACCCAAGGATATTTTTCCATTGATTTTTAGAGAGAGTGGAAGGGGTGGGGGGCGGGGGAGAGAATCATCGATGTGCCAGAGACACATCAATTGGTTGCCTCCTCTATGACCCTGATTGGGGCCGGGATCGAATCTGCAACCAGGTACATGCCCTTGACAGGGAATCAAACCTGAGACCCTTTGGTCTGTGGGCTGATGCTCTAACCATTAAGTCAAACCGGCCAGGGCAGCACGTCATCTCTTTGATAGTGGAGAGCCTTCAATTTGTAAAAAAAAAAAATCTGTGAAGTGCAATAAAGTGAATGGTGAGAAAGCGAGGTATCTACTTACACATACAGAAAGTACTGAGAGGGAGGTGCTTTGCAAGAGGTCATTCATATAATAGCTCAGGTGCCGCCATCCTCCTCCCCACCTCCCAGAGCAAGCACCAGCTTCATAGGTGATAATTTGCTAGGATGTTGACCTTTGTGTTTGTATATGAGCTAGAGCTACAGGTCCGTGCACCCCAGATTGAGAGAATTTAGCTCACAAAGATGACTTGGACGTGTGGATTAACATTTCATTTGAATAATTGTTTTTTTAATGTGTATTAGGAAAAAAACAACGAATTAAGGTAAGACTGACGGAAACACGGGAAAATCACACTTCCAAAAGCCAAAAATGGCTTTTAGAATTAGCTTCTTTTCTGGCTGACTCATGCCCCTATCCTCCTCTGTTAGGTTGAGTGATGGAGTTAATTACCTCCACTCTGCATTCTTGATGACTTAGGCTGACAGGAGCTAATACTTAAATTTCAGACTTAACTTTTGAGCCATGTTGCTGGAATTGCTTGTTGAATTGTATTTGTGTGTAATCATGAGAACTAAGGATTATGGTTCTTAGCATGAAATTGAAAAAATTTAAAATGCGCTGAAGCCTTCACATGTCTTGAGGAAGCCCTCTCACTAACTCATATTTTCTTGGATGGTTTTAGGGGACCGAGAAGACTGTTAAAGCAAAAAGCTCTGTTCCTGATTTGGATGGCACCTATCCAGAAATAGAAAAATTCTTTCCCTTCAATCCTCTAGGTAGTGTCTTTTGGTATTACAAAAATGTTTAGCCTTGAGTTTCTCTTAAAATCTAATTTAGCTGTAACCTGATAGGGATATGAATATGACACATGACCCAAAACTATAACAAGACTGTCTGAATCGGGGCTGCTTTGAACAAATATACTTGTTGGTAGATTTATTTGGAAGGTATCATCTTGGGTCAGAAGAGGAATTGGAGCAACACTGTGGAGAACATTTTCCCTGTCCTCAAGAGCTTACCTCCTGGAGGGGAGATGTGTTCACTAACCTTGGACAGGTCTACAGTAAGCCCTAGTAAGCCTGTTAGAAAGTGGGCTTTATGTCAAATTGAACAATGCTTAAAAACTTCACATAGCCAGTGAAAACATGACTTTTTTACTCCTTCAACCTGCTACATGCATCTGAAATGTTTTCTATTATAGAACCAGCTTTTTAAGCTTTAATTTACTCACTTTTGAAGAGAGGTTCCTATATGCCAGGCCCTGCCTTGAGGGAGCACACGATTTGGAGGGAAAGTCCAACACTGGACAAATTGTCACTGTAAGTGTGAGCAAGCAGAAAACAGGGCCTGTTAGGGGAACCTAGCCTGGAACAGCAGGAAGGCTTTCAAGAAAGCTATCAGGAGACAGCTTCGTGAAGAAGGGGATAGGCCAGGCAAGAGCATTGGACATAGAAGTGTGTGCAAAGATCCTGAGGTAGAAGGAAGGACTGGACTGGTTCTGGGGAACTGGGAGGCAGAGTGAAGGACCACACAGGGCAGATCAAGCAGGGCCTTGTAGCTTTCTCAGCTGGATTTTTTGCCCTTTCATCCAGAGGGCAGTTGGTCATTGTTCTAGTACACTTCCAGTTGTGTCTGGCTTTTCTACATTATAAGCAATTCCTCAATTAGTATTCTGGAAATTACATTGTTGTGAGTTTGTGAGTATACCCAGTGAGTAAACTTTAAGAATTGCTTGCTGAGTCTCGAAGGATGTGTAATGACGTTCTGATAGCATCCATGCTAATGATTACCATTCAGTCATTAAGGAAAATGAGGTAGATTTATGCATATTGGCCAGGAAGGAGGACTGCAGTATGCTGTGTTTCAGGAAAGAGACACGGCCAAGCTGTCCTTTCAAACAGGAGCATAAATGACTGAGCCCACCTCCTGTAGCTGAGGATGCCGTTTCCCCCATGTTCTCTAACTGCAAAGGTTTTAAAACTCTAATCTTGATCAGAAAGGCAGTGTGTATCTCTTTGTTTTATTTTTTATTTTATTTTTTTTTATTATTATTTTTTTATCCTCACCTGAGGACATTTTTCCATTTTTTGTTCAGATAGAGTGGGAGGGAGAGAGAGAGAAACATCGATGTGAAAGGGACACATCGAGTGGCTGCCTCCCGCACGACCCAACCAGGGCCGGGACAGACTGCAACCAAGGTACATGCCCTTAGCGGGAACTGAACCCAGGTCTCTCTGGACCGCGGGCCGACGCTCTAACCACTGAGCCAAACTGGCCAGGGCTATCTCTTTGTTTTAAATTGGCGCATGTGTATGCCCAAGAGAGCATATTTGATAATTGACCATTTGTAGTTATTTTAACTTCTGTTCTACCTTTGTTTTCCTTTGATAATGTGACTATTTTTTTAAAGAGCTCTTCGTGGATAAAGGAAATTAGCCTTATTATGTTGCAGACTTGTTTCATCTTGAGTCTTTTATCTGTTTATGGTTTCCTTTAAAATTCAGTGGTTTTAAATTAAGTAGTCACCATCACATAATTCCTTTTTTTTTAAAAAAAGAATTTTTCCCCTCTTTTACCCAAGGATATGCTTTTTTATTGATTTTAGAGAGAGGAAGCGTGTGTGAGAGAGAGAGAAACATTGATGTCAGAGAGAAACGATGTCATGGAGAAACATCCAACTGTTGCCTCCTGTACACACCCCAACCAGGGATCAAACTCACGACCTTTCGGTGTACTGGACGACATGCCAGCCAACTGAGCCACTGCCTTGATCCATGCTAAGGCACAGAGATTTTTATCCACCATTGCTTCTGTGCCATCGTTGCAAATGTCCACGCAGTGGGAAAAGGTGTCCATGTTATTAGGAAAATAGTCGGCCTCATGGACCCACTGAAAGGGTCTCAGACTCCCAGGAGTCCACTGACCACACTGAGAATAGCTGCCTGACAAAATCCTTTCTATCTGGCAGATTTTGAGAGTTTTGACCTGCCTGAAGAACACCAGATTGCACAGCTCCCCTTAAATGGAGTGCCTCTCATGATCCTCGATGAGGAGAGGAAACTTGAGAAGCTGTTACACCTTGGCCCCCCTTCACCTCTGAAGATGCCCTCTCCACTGTGGGAGTCCGGTAAGTGAACAAGCGCCCTTCTAGAAGGGCGGCAGACAGTTTGTGTCATGACGCTTGCATCACCGTGGGAACAGAGTTGTGTGGGAGGTTAGCCTACAAGTCATTTCTGTCCTTCAAACTTCAGGATAAGTTTCAGAATAATGAAAAATATTCTCAATTGGTATTGCTTGTTAGTTCCAAATGCCCAGGTAAAATCCAGTCATTCTGGAATCTCGACAGCCTTAGATACAGCAAAACAAGATTGAACTTAGCATATAGCTTCTTAGGTTATAAGTTGTATAATAAACTTGCTTGGAATGAGAAGTCCAAGTTACCTGCAAAGCTCGTGCAGGATCAAGACACCTGTGCAACAGCACAGAATGACAAAACCTTCTTACTGCAGAGAGTTTGAGGTCTTGGTTCAAACTGGTGCTCAGAAGCCACCATCAATACCTTTTCTATTTGTGCTGATGAGATAACTTACATTGTTTTATACATTTACATTAGTGATATTGTTGGCTCTTTCTTGGGTCTCTAAGAACAATAGAGTTTCAGGTACTTCTAAGATTTATTTCCTAATAGAGGTTAATTCTGGGACCACAGACACATTCCAAGAAGTGAGTGTGTATGTGTGTAGGTTGGGTGGGCATAGGGATTCATTGGACAAAGGGACAAACGATTGATGATTAAAAGTGACAATTAATGTCCATGTTGAGATGGACAATGAATCAAGGGTTTGCAGATATTGAGTAAGAAATTCCTGTTTTCTAGATCCGTTGCAGTCTCCCTCAAGCATTCTGTCGACTCTGGATGTTGAATTGCCACCTGTTTGCTATGACTTAGAGATTTAAGTTTCTTAGTGCTTTATCGTTTGTATGTATTAATAGTTTGTACTAATAAAGCAATTCTTTAACAGACTCTTCTTAATATTGCGGCCGGTATTTGTAATTTGCTTAAAACAGTATAAAAACTAGTATAAGTGTCGATAGACAAGAATGTATAATCTGACAATAGAAGTTTGTCTGATTTGAACATTTTACCTTAAAACCCTTCGGTTTGTTTTAACAGCTTATTTTAGAAGCTGCCACTGTTTTCCCTGAAACATATACCCCTCAATATGTACTTTATTGCCTTTTTGTGGCCATTAACTAGTGATAGTTATTAGATCTCTTAATTAGAAGAGCCACTTCAAGCTCATTAAGTATCTATTGCTAGGCATTCTTCATTGCTAGTTCTATTTAGTTTCTAATAACTGTAACACTCTGTACTCAGTGATCAGAATTTGAAAGGGTCTAAATCTCCTAAGAACTCCACCTCCTTGGGATCTTTAATTAGGTTCTTTGAAGATCACAGCAGATAATTTACTGATGGTAAGATCTACTTTTCACCTACAGGAAACTGTTTAGTTGCTTACCCTGTGTTAGAAATCGTTTTAAGTATTAAATAAGCTATATTGTGTTTCATGTTTATGACACTTTTTTAGATGAAGACAGTGAAGCTCAGATTGCAAATGGTTGCCCATGGATTTTTTTGAGGGTGGTGGTGGTGGCTATTTAAAAAAAAAATTAGTTGTCACCATTTAAACTTTCACGGTTTCATGTGTCTTTGGTTTTGGAGCTTCTCCTGGGAAAGCAGACCTGGCGATAGTAAGCTCTGTTTCCAACACTTGGTGGGCTGGCCATGGAGTGCTGGCTGCCTTCTAGGTGGAGTGTGGGTTTTTGTCCTACAAGACCATACGTGTGATGGCCTGAAGTATTCCTTGTACTTTTTGTGTGTCCTCTGACCTAGCCTGCTTAACCCACTTTACTGGCCTAGGCCATGTAGTCAAGTTGGATTTGATCCTTGCTTAATACTAAGTTATATGAAAAGCATGTCCCCTGAAACATCTTAGCATCTGTAGTCAAGCTCAAATGCAAACCATTGTTTTTCCATTGTGTTTAGAGGAAGCTGCAAGACACTAGGCATGAAACACGAGGAGCACGTGCTGACCTGATCCTGACTTTAAAGCTTTTTGAAAAGAAATTTTTTTTTTCTTTATTGATTTTAGAGAGAAAGGAAGGGAGAGGGAGAGAGAGATAGAAACATTGATGAGAGAGAGCATTGATTAGCTGCCTCCTGCATGCCCCTCACTGGAGATTTGGCCCACAACCTGGGCATGTGCCCTGACTGGGAATCGAACCGGGGACCTCTTGGTGCATGGGTCCTTGCTCAACCACTGAGCCACCCTGGTCGGGCCTGATCCTGACTTTAGAACTTTTACCCCCTGAATATAACTGAATCAGTCTGAATGTCTGGAATTAGTAGAAAGACTTCTAAGAGGAGAGAATAAAATAAGGCTTGGGGTGCTTGGCTTTAGGGGAGAGTATTAGATCTAGCATCCTCAGCTATAATAGAGCCTCTTTAAAAAGCAAAGCATCATTCTGAATGGCTTTCTTCATAGTCTACAATAAATTTAGAAACTTTGGAAATGGTCTCTGTGGAGGGAACAGAGGGCTGGGAGCAAGGTGACTATTAGTTACTGTCCTTGGGCAGACCTGAACGTGGAGTGATCTCCATCCACTGCTAATCAGATACAAAGTGCTTAATGTTTGAAAGTTTAATAGAAAACTTGGATGCTTTTCCGTTAACACCCATACTTTCCATTTTGTGGGGATTGTTGCTGTTTCTATATAATCTACTAAATGTAATGTGTTTGGCTTCAGTGCCTGAAAAGGCTTACGAAAAGCCTGTTTAAAATTCTAGTCTGTCCACGTGGTAATACTCTAGTATTAAAGTTTATCTTTCAAGGTGGACAGTTGCACTACACTGGACCTTAGGGCCACCCTTAGCCCACTCATCTGTCATTGTTTTTCAGGCTTCAAATTCTAGTTAACCTTCATCAGGGACATGAAGTCTTTTCTGTATATTAACGTTAATATCCTCTATCAGACTAATTTGAGCAATAGCACTAAGTCACGAAAGGGTCAGTATTACAGTAGAAATTCCCAAGTTTACTTTGTTCTGTCCATGAACTCATAACTCATTTACTGAGGCTGCACTGCACTAGAGACCTACATCACCCCTGCCCTCAGGTGCCTGGGGTCCAGTGGGGGAGACGGCACGAAATGCCATCGTGATACAGGAAAATGAATGCAGGGGCAGGAAGGGCCAGCTATGGGGGAGTGCCCCAGCCAAGGGTAGGGAAGGGCAGGGTAGGCTTAGAGGAGACCTGGTGTGATGGAGACCTGATGGAAGCAAGGTGTTCTGGGAGAGGGAACAGCCAGGATGCAAGAGAACACAGCTTAGTAAAGGAAAACTGCCCTTTTCTTCCCTTCAGGTTGGGGCCAGGAGTACAGTTGGGAACACATGGGTGTGGAGAATTAAGCAGGGGCCAAATGGCGTTGTCAACTATGTACAGGGTTTAGAGTCTGTCTGAGGAGTGTTGGGTGCCATGGGAAGGTTTTAAGAAGGAGAGTGATCGTGAATTCTGACACATCTCTAGATTTGTGTAACCACCACCACGGTTGGGATGCAGGACAATTACATCACACGCCCTGACTCCCTCTTTCTGTCCCCGTGCAGCAGGGGTCCACAAGCTACACTGAGTCAAATCTGGCCTGTGACCTGTTTTCTTAGGGCCCAGAAGCTAAGAAGCATTTTTATATTTTTAATGTGTTGTAAAAAGAACAAAACAACAATAAAAAATACAGAAGACTATGCCACAGAGACCATAGGTGGCCCACACAGCCTAAAATATTTGCTGTCTGGCTGACCTCTGCTTTACAGCCCCACCCTCATCCCACCCCTACCCCTTGGAAACCACTGGTCTTGGTCGCTGTGGTTTTGTCTTCTGGAGAGTGTCATAAGGTGGCAGCGAGTGGTATGTAACATTTGAGACTGGAGAGCAACGCCTGTGAGGTTCGTTCATCTATTTGTCAATAGTCTTCCCTTCTTGTTGCTGGGTGGGGTTCCATTGTATGGATGTGCCACCATTTGTTCATCGCCTGTTGGGGGGCATTTGGGTTGTTTCCAGTTTGGGGCATTTATGAATGGAGCTGTGGTGAATATTCATGTACGGATTTCTGGGTGAACAGAGGTGTTTGTGATGCCTAGGGATGGATTTGCTCATTCATATGGTAAGCGACTGTTTCAGTTGATAGCAAACGGCCAGCCGGCCAGCCGTGCTTTTTCAGAGCGGCTGTGCTAGTTTGCGTTCCAGCCAGCGATGTCTGCGAGTGCCAGGTGCTTATATCATGGCCAGCACTTGGTCTGTCACTGCTTTTATTTTAGCCTTCCTAATAGGTATGTCGTATTTCCTCGTGGATGACGATGTTGAACATCTACCTTTTCATGTGTTCATGTGCGGGGTTGGGGAGAGGAGGAGGTAGGGGAGGGCTGCAGGTGCCCCCTCTTCATCCTCTCAGGCAGCTTTCTCACATGAGCAGTGCTCTTCGGAATACTAGAGGGGGGCCCTCTGCACATTTCCAGGGCTCTCTCCTCTCCCGAGCTCTGCCCTGCGAACTTGAGCTGCTTTGGTCTCCCCCACTCTGCTCTCTCAGCACAGGGAGTTGGCTTGGGTCCCCCTTCCTTCTCCACTCTGCATCCTGTTTGTGTTCTCATGGCCCTGCCCACCTCTTCTGAGAAGGTCCAGGTTCTCGGGGTGGAAATGTGAACTGGTTATCTTTCTTCAGTACCTGCTACCAACGGTGTTCTGTTGCCCTCTCCTCCCTGCTAGGTCGTGGGTGATGCTTAACAGCATCTCAACAGATTCCATAGCTTCCCAGTTGCTTTTGATTAAAATTCAGTTCTGGCTTGGAATGTAAGCCTCAGTCCTGTTCATTTTAAAACTTCAGTCTCAAACTCACAACAAGCTCCCCCCACCTGTGCACGCATTGGACCTCCAGGCCTTACTGCAGGGCCGGGGAGGACGGCTGGAGAGAGGAGATACTCTGCTCCTGCAATAGGCCGCATGGTGGTCCTGGGCCTGTCCCGGCTTCATTTTGGGTGCTGGGCTCTGTGCCATGCTGGTGGCCTCTGCTCCCTGGAGGGGTGGGTGTGACCACTCTTTTCTCTACGTCTGTGGACCCTGCCCCTCCTGAAAATGGTGCCACGCCTCTTCCCACACCTTACCCAGGTGGGATCTCCTATTGCTCAGGCCAGGGGCCATCCATGGCCTCTGTCCCTCCATGAGTAACCACTGGAGTCCTTGCCATACACTTAGAGGGCCACAGAGAATGGGATAGGGTCAAGGTGTCCCGGGCACACCACATCAGAGGATCTTTAGGCCCTGAGTCCTGGGCTACTCCAGCAGGTGAGAAATCTCTGGACCAGGAGCAGTCACCAGTGTACGTTCAAGTCCCCACCTGCCAGTGATCCCCCTTTCTCCCCATAGTGCAGCAAGAAGACGGAAGTGACACATGTGTCTGCAGGCTCCCGGAATGTGCCCTCTCACCCCACTTGGCTCCGTTGGTGGCACCAGGTGGGCCTACGGTTTCTGAGATGCACGGTCCCCTTCTTTCAGGTCCAAATCTTCATATATGGTCTGTTTAGAGAGACTGTTGCCTACAGGAAGGGGGGAACCACTGCCTCCCACCACGATGTGGCTTTCCCTGCAGACACCCAAAGGTGACCCACGTCCTGCCTCTTGATGGTTGGTGCTCACAGGGCTGGCCTGGCATCTCGGCCTGGAGCTCACTTTAGAGCCTGCACATAGGGGCTTTTGAGGACCTTAGCCACAGGTGCTCAAGCACAGGAGAAATTAAATGGCAGGCCTTCCATCCCTCTCCCCCAGCTAGAGCGCCTGCCGAGGGGTGATCTCTGAGTCTTGGAGTCCAGAGCCTTGCCTTGGGTAGACAGACAGCGAGTTTGTGGAATTGCATTACAACAGGAAGCATGACCACCAAGTGGCTTGCCCGTTTCCCTGTGTGCACAGGCTCCCAGAAGGATTGGTGCCTACACTCCCTGTAAAGATGCCTCTCTTTCCTGGAACAGGAGCCCGGAGTGACAAGCTCCTCTTCTCTGAGCACACAGTGGAACAGGCTGCAGGCCCTGCCTTCCTGTGGAGGTGGGAGGGGTTTCCATGGTGATGGCACGCACCATCCCTCCCTTCCATCATGCAGCCCCACTGCAGAGGTGGGAGCTGCCTGCCATTGGTATGCTGCTCAGAGCCCAGGACACAGCTGGCTGCTGGCTTCCTGCACACATGCACTGACATCCTGGAAGGGACAGCCCACTGGGGGCACCCAGGGGTATTGTCAGGGTCAGGGCACAGGTTAGGAGCATCTTCATCTGGAAAGATCAAAAGCTAGTTGAGCACACTGTTCTGCAATCCCAGATTCAAAATGGCATCTAACCAGAGCAGGAAAACAAATGGTCTTGCAGTCCTGACTTGTAGTTAGAGGCAGGGGGTGAGGGTGCTGTGGAGAGATGCTGAAGGGGAGATAGTTGGATGAAGGAAGATGGGGAGAGCAGGCACACCTTGAAAAGGAGATGGAAAGGAGTGGGAACTGAGAAGCAGCAGACACAGCCCCACACAGTGCGTGGCCTCTAGCAGGTACCCGGACAGGACTGTTGGCTTTTATGGGAGGAATGTATTCCCGAAGACCTTGCTCGGTTATTAGCAGTTGAAGAATTTAAGACGAATTTTGACAGGGATGCTGGGGCTGCCATACAGAATACCACAAACGGGATTTAAACAACAGAACGTTATTTTTTTTACCATTCTGGAGGCTAGAAGCACAAGATCAAGGTGTTGGCAGGGCTGGTTGCTTCCGAGGCCGCTCTCCTTGGCTTGCTGATGGCGCCTTCTCTCTGTCCTCACGTGGTCTTCCTCTGTGCCGTGTCCTGATCTCACAAGGACACCAGCGTATCTTCCCTAAGGACCTCATTTTAAGTTAATTACCCCTTTAACGGCTCTCTCTCCAAATGCAGTTACATTCTGAGTACTGGGGTTAAGACTTCCACATGTGAACTTTGGGGCAGTGGGGTGGCGGGGAGACACAGCTGTCGCATGTTAAACAGGTGAAGCGATATGCTAATGGCATAAATACAACTTACACTTCACTCTTAAACCTGTCGAACCTTTGAAAGATGACTCTTGACAAATTCTGAAAGGTTAGGAGGTGCTTTGTTGTTGAGAAGTTCGTGTAGGCAGTCCGTCCCACCGCCACGTGTAGCAGCCACTCCCAGACGTTCCCGCAGCCAACAACCCCGAAGGCTGAGGGCCTGGGACAGGGCGGGTTTGTCCTCGCTCAGCCCCAGCCACCCCACAGCCGCCGGGACAACGAAGGACTGCGATGATGGACGCTCCACAGAATGTACTGGAGAAGCAGGATCCAATGCGGTCATGGGAGCTCTAAAGGTGAAAGACCTAATAATCACGCCAGCCACCATGTTAAAGGAGAAACCAGATCCAGATACCTTGGAACTTAGAACCGTTTTCATGGGTCGCATGTTGACAGTTGAGTGGTCCTCAGATACGGGAGAAACCACATATCAGGCCTTTTACACCTGTCATTGCATCCCAGCTCGTCGGCTTTGCACTACGCAGTGGAGTTATTTGAAGGGATGAAGGCATTTCAAGGAGTAAGTAATAAAATTTGGCTCTTTCGGCCAAACCTCAACATGGATCTGCTCTGAGGGCAGCTTTGCTGGGATTTGACAAGGAAGAGCTTATAGAGTGTATTCAACAGCTTGTGAAATTGGGTCAAGACTGGGTCCCACATTTCAACATGTGCCATTCTATATATTCGTCCTGCACTGATTAGAACGGAGCCTTCTCTTGGAGTCAAGAAGCCTACCAAAGCCACGATCTTTGTGACCTTGAGCCCGGTGGGATCTTACTTTTCGAGGGACACCTTAAATCCAGTGTTCCTGTGGGCCAGTCCGAAGTTTGTAAGAGCATGGGAGGGAAGTATGGCTTGTCTCTTTCTGCCCAGTGTGAAGCAGTGGATAAGGGGCGTCAGCAGGTTCTGTGGCTCTGTGGAGAGGGTAATCAGGTAACGGAAGCTGGAACTATGAATCTTTTTCTTTGCTGGATAAATGAAGATGGAGAACTGGTAACTCCTCCACTAGGTGGCATCATTCTTCCAGGAGTGACGAGGCAGAGCCTTCTGGACCTGGCACACAAGTGGGGTGAGTTTAAGGTGTCGGGGAGGTACCTCACCACGGTGACTTGACAACAGTGCTGGAGCAGAACCGAGTGCAGGGGATGTTTGGCTCTGCCACTGTCTGCATTGTTTGCCCAGTTTCTCCTACGCTGGACAATGGTGAGACTCTACACATTCCATCCGCGGAGAATGGATCTAAGCTTGCAAGCTGGATCTTGGGCAAATTGATATTCAGCACAGAAGAGAAGAGAGCGACTGGATAATCATTGTATCCTGAATGGAAAATACAGGATATTATCTGTGTGCTTTTGGGACAGACTGTTGCTTTTGAATTATGATAGATACTTTGGCTGCCTGTTTTTAGTTGTGTATAATGTAGTTTCTATTATTAGTGTTAGCAAGGTGACTGTTTCCTCATGCCAGAGAAAATGAATCGCAATCATCAAGTTGTGTTTTGTAAACTTGGTAGTAGCAGCTTATCTTCCCTTCCCTTAGAAAGATGATCATGTAAGCCACATAGCATAGACTTTCCCTCAGTGATTGTTGCTTCTTCTTTAGCTTAAGTTATATTCTGCTCCTCAACCCAATGAGTTTGTATGTGTGTGTTTGAAACCTCATCTTAGTAAATTTCATAGATAATACTTCCTGTGACACACTTTCATCTTCAGAAAGCGTATTTTTTTTTAAATTTTTGTATCCTTACCCGAGGATTCTTTCCCATTGATAGAGTAGAAGGGAGGGAGGGGGGAGAGAGAGAGAGAGATAAAGAAACATTGATGTGAGAAGGACACATCAATTGATTGCTTCCCGCATTACCCTGACCGGGGTGGGGGATCCAACCTACAACCCAGGTACGTGCCCTTGACTGGGAATCGAGCCCATGACCCTTTGGTCCATAGGCCATTGCTCTGACTACACCACTGAGCAAAACTTACCAGGGCCGTTTTGTTTTTTTATTTATTTTATTATTTTATCCTCACCCAAGGACATTTTTGCATTTATCTTTAGATAGAGCAGGAGGGAGAGAGGAAGAGAGAGAGAAACATTGATGTGAGAGAGACATCGACTGGCTGCCACCCACATGACCCCAACCAGGGCAGGGACAAACTGCAACTGAGGCACGTGCCCTTAGTGGGAACCGAACCTGGGTCTGTCTGGTCCGCGGGCTGATGCTCTAACCGCTGAGCCAAACCGGCCAGGGCTGTTTTGTTTTTTTAAATCAAGACTTTGAGAAATTGGATTTTCTCATGTCACATTTTTCTGCAGGCCCCAAGTCCATCTTAAGGTAAATCTCTCTCCTCTTCCTGACATCACAATCTGCCCTAAGCTCTCCCTGTGAGTCAGCAAGAGCCGGGCACACTTCCAGCATGGCCCTTTCCACATCGTGTTGTAATTGGGTGCTGGTTAGGTTCCTCTACAACATGGAGGGTCTTGTGCCTTAGAGATCTTTGTATCCCTAAATGCCTGGCACGTAGTAGGTACTCAGAAAATAATGAATATTTACCTTCTAAAAGAGTTTATATAGAAGATGACTTAACAATCCTTTTTATTTGTATTGTTTCATGTCAGCATAGTCCAGTTCCCTTTATTGATGCAGAAAAGTATCTGCTGAGGGGTCACTATGTGCCAGACGCTGTTCTAGGTGCTAAGGATACAGCTCTGAACAAAACAGATAAAAAGCTCTGCCCTCACCCTCTCCAGGAAAAACAGATTATCTACAAAATAGTAGTTAAATTACGTGATATGCTAGAAAGTCATAATTGCTATGAAAAAGTAGGGGAGGGGGTGGTATGCCTGTGGGTGAGTGGGTGGATGGGTGGGTTGAAATTTTAAATCAGTTATGGAAGACCTCAGTGGGAAGGTATTTTTGAAAAAAGATAATTTTGAACAAAGGTACTTTTGAAGAAGGTGAAGGAAGAGCCCTGAAGATATCCAGGACTAGGGCTATCCAGGCAGAGGAGAGAACAAGTGCAAAGGCCCTGCGGTAGGAATGGACTTGGTTGTTTGAGGAATTGCAGAAAGGTCAATGGGCTGGAAGGCAGTGAGTGATAGGGAGAGGGTTGGGAGACAGTGCCAAATGAGGTAGGATCCGGAGGGTCATGGAAATGAGTTTGGATTTTTTTTTGTTGTTGTTATTGTTCAGATATAGTGGGAAGGAGAGAGAGGAAGAGAGAGAGAGAGAAACATCGACGTGAAAGGGACACAGCGAGTGGCTGCCACCCGCACGACCAACCAGGGCTGGGGACAAACTGCAACCGAGGTACATGCCCTTAGCAGGAACCGAACCCGGGTCTCTCTGGACCGCAGGCCAACGCTCTAACCGCTGAGCCAAACCGGCCAGGGCTGCGTTTGGATCTTTAGTGTAGGTCTCTGGGGTGGAGGGCAAAAGATTGTTGGGGACAGGATAGTGTTGAGATAGGAAGATGGTGAGTGGGTGCTTGAAGGTCAGATTATGAAGAGTTTGAAGTTATGGGTTGTGATAATGTCTAGGAGATGCCCACAGGAGTGAGTGACTGAGGTAGGCGGAGGACAAGCTCATGGGAGGAGAATTGTCAGGGAATCTTGAGAGTGGGTCTTGGAAAGAATAGAATGAAGAAGTGCTGTTAGAATGGCAGTGAGCGAGGAGCCAGACTCTTTTTTTTTTTTTAAATCCTCACCCAAGGATACTTTTTTCCATTTTATCTTCAGTTAGAGTGGGAGAGAGAGAGAAATATCGATGTGAGAGAGACACATTAATTGGTTCTCTCTAGGAAATATGACTGTCTTTTAGGATACTGCTATCAATAGCACATTTATTTATTTTAATGAAACATAAATGGGAGTATCACTTCCCAATACTAGGTTTCTTAGCTTGGATGAAATTGAGTGAGGTGTTTTCAGTTCTTTTCCCTAGGAGTGGAATAATAATTAGGAATGAATAGATTTGCTCCTTGGTCTTTATAGAGAGAGGCATCTAGGGTTAAGACAGAGCCTGTTTTCATTGCTCGTGGGAGTCTGCCTCGAGGGTCATCGCTGCCCCGACGGCTGTGCCAGGGCACAGAGGAAGGGAAAGGTGACTTAGAGGACCTGCAGTTGCCAGGAAAAGATAAGAGCAGAGGAAGAGAGGAAGAAACAGCGTCTGAGGAGCCACGGGCAATGTTTCATGTGCATGCACTTCCTGTTCGTTCGCCCTGCGGACAGCGGTTAGGGAGCAGTGCTTCCCCAGGGTGTCCGCAGACGCCGGGGGTCCCTCGAGACCCTTTCGGGGGCACATGAGGTCAAGGCTATTTCAACAATACTACTAAGAGATTATTTGCTATTTCACACCCTTCTCTCACAAGTGTATCCTGGAGTTTTGCAGACGCTGTGCGAGGTGTGATATCGCAGCAGACTGAATGCAGAAGTGGAGACGAGGATCCAGCTGTCTTCTTTAAGCCAGATACGGAAAGAAATGTGCAAAAATATAAAACAGTATCAGTCTTCTCACTAAATGCTATTTTATTTGGGAAAAGTTGTTTTTCACGAACATATGTTAATTATATTAACATTAAAAGGGGTTATTGCAATGTTTAAATCAGTAAATGTTTTTAAAATTCCCATTTTAATCTCTAATACTGTAAATATTGATAGATATTATCTTTATAAACAAAAACTCTTTGCGGTCCTTAATAATTTTTTTTTTAATCCTCACCTGAGGATATTTTTCCATTTATTTTCAGACAGAGTGGGAGGGAGGGAGAGAGAGAGAGAGCGAGCAACATCAATGTGAGAGAGACACATTGATTGGTTGCCTCCCGCACGACCCCAACCAGGGCTGGGGACCGAACCACAACCAGTACGTGTCCTTGACCGGAATCGAACCCATGACTCTTGGGTTCAACCACTGATGCTCTAACCCAGCGGTTCTCAACCTGTGGGTCGCAGCCCCCCTTTCACAGGGGTTGCCTAAAACATAACAGTAACAAAATTACAGTTATGAAGTAGCAACGAAAATAATTTTATGGTTGGGGGTCACCACAACATGAGGAACTGTGTTAAAGGGTCGTGGCATTAGGAAAATTGAGAACCACTGCTAACCGCTTAGCCAAACCAGCCAGGGTTACATTCTTTTAAAAAAATTTTTTTTTCCTTTTATTGATTTTTTTTTTTGGTACATGCCCCTAGCAGGAACCGAACCTGGGACTCTCTGGTCCGCAGGCCGACGCTCCAACCGCTGAGCCAAACTGGCCAGGGCCAGGGTTACACTCTTAATTTTTAAGAGTGTAAAGGAACCCTGAGACCAAACAGTTTGATAACTTGTGGTTGAGTGGTTAAGAGGTCAGGATCTGGAGTTCGTGTGCTTGGGTGCAGACCCAGGCTTTGTGATCTTAGGCAGGTTACTTAACCTCTCTGAGACTTAATATCCTTTCTGTAAACTAGGCCACGTCATACAGTTATTGTGAACAACAAATGAAACGTGTTAATAGCACTTTGCACAGTGCTGGGCACAGTGATCATTTTATAAATGTTGATTATTTGATCAAATAACTGATTTGATTTAATCAAATAATACATATAATAGTGTATGCATATAACTGTGCTAAGTGCTGTGACGAATGTAAAATGCTAAGTCACAGCTCATACTCTGAAGGGGTTTGCTGACCAGGAGGGGAGAGATTTCCAGATTTGTAGTTGCTCCTTTTGGGTTCACTTCCCAGCTCTGCCTGACCTTGAGCAAGCCACTTCCTGTGGAGTCAAGTCAGGTAATAAAGGCATCCATGCTGGTCCACTGAGGAGACAGTAGATTCCCACTGTATCTTTCAGGCCTCATTGCGGCTGCCTCAGTTTAACAGGTAGTTTTGTCTTTCTCCTGGAAAATTATGCTAAGTCCTTGGCTTTCCATTTCCAGAATCCACTTTTCTTCCCGAGATAAACGTGCCACTAGAGGGCGCCTCCTGTCTTTTTTATTCATTCATTTGCGGTTTTCTCTAACTTGGAAATGTTCTTCTGGCAGGAATGATGTCTTCAGGGCACTCTCAGCTTGGTGAGTGTGCTGAGGTTGGTCCAAGAAATCTGACTGTGTTTTATCAGTCAACACACATTTGCAGAGACCTCTGTAAATAAACCTGGGGACGGGAAGGGGTTGGTGGGAGGAAGACTGTGGGTGTCACCACCGCCACCTGACATTTAGTGAGCATGCACTTCACGCCAGGCTTGTGTGACTGCTTCACGTACATATCTCACGGAATCTCAGAGCAACACCGTGGGGTGCGGGTATGGGCACACGTGTTTAATAACTGGAAACCCGAGCTCTGACCACTTAGGTAACTGGTGCAAAGTTTGCTAGAGGTGGTGGAGTGGGTTCACACTCAGGAGTGTGCTGATTGCAGAGGAGGGCCGTGAGCTGGAGGGAGGGGCCTGGGCCTGGCCGGAGGCAGGGCTTGAAGAAGGAGAAGGCCAGAGAGTTCGGTCAGGCAGGGGAATTACGCCTGTGCTGTGAAATGGTCTCCATAGGGGATCGTAAGCCCTTAAAGCAGGGAGCAGGTCTTACTGTTCCAGGACAATGATTATCAACCTTACCAGACACAAAACCCCCTTCTGTAAGAAGTTCTTTGTAACACTCCCTTTATTATCCTGAAGTGAAATTCAAAGGCAGTGTTTATCTCTATCTATCAATCTATCTACCTATCACCTATCTACCTATCATCTATCTATCTATCTATCTATCTATCTATCTATCTATCTATCTATCTATCTATCTATCTATCTAGCCTTACATATAAAACGAAAGAAAATACTAACAATTGAGTATCAGACTTACTTAATATACCTAAGCCTGCCCACACAAAAAGCCACCTGCACAGATTTCCAAAGTGTCCACCAGGGGGTGGTATATCTCTTCCACTGCTGCGAACTGCTCACACAGCCCAACTGGTGACTTTGGACTGTTTCCCTGTGCCTTTGTAATAGCCTATTAAATCCTCCTATGGGGGCATGATTGATTGTCTGCCTGAGGTCCCTCAGTGGTAAGGGTGGGAAGTGGGGTATAAAGAGGGGATGTCACGAAGTATAGAGCTGACTCTCAAGTCATCGTGATAGATTTCTAATCATATGAACCCACCACGATGAGAGTCACATGCTTCAAAGTCTTAGTTTTGCTTATTGAATCATTTACTTAAAAAGTGATTATGGCCCTGACTGGTTTGGCTCAGCGGTTAGAGCATCAGCCTACGGACTGAAGGGTCAAGGGTTTGATTCCGGTCAAGGGCATGTACCTGGGTTGAGGGTTGGATCCCTGGCTGTGGTCATGCGAGAGGCTACCAATTGATGTGTCTCTCTCACATCATGTCTCTCTCTCCCTCCCTCCCTCCTTTTTCATTCTTTCTGAAAAATCAATGGAAAAATATCCTCCGGTGAGGATTAACAACAAAGTGATTATAAAGTAACATGTTTATTTTATTTTCATTGAAGTTATTTTTGAGTTTACTTTGTAGCACAGCAAGTGATAAGTATTCATTTAATAATTTTCTTTAATTGAGTCAACTTTTTAAAACCTGAATACATATATTTAAATGGAAACTTTAATGTATAAATGGAAAATTTGTATCACTTGGCACAGAGGGTAACCTAAAAAAAAAAAAAAAACCCAAAGAAAATAAAACAATGCTGCTATATTCTTGCTCTTACTTGAGTTTCCCACCAAGCATTCATTTTCCCTAGAAAGGGAGTTAACCAAGTGTTTAAGATAGATTCATAATGATGAACTGAGACTGTTTTTAAAGTAATCAGAAGGCCCAAAAGAGAGGCGAAAGGGAATGTTTTTCTTATTACTTAAGAGAATCTACATTATTTTAAAGATTTCACTGTGTGACCCTAAAGTCATCTCTCATACAACAGTAGACAAAACATCTCTCTCTCTGGAGACATTGATTTGGTGGGTGGCTTCCTGGACTTGGAATCAAGGGACCACTTATTAGCTGTGTGTCCTGCACCTGTCACTCGCCCTCTCTGAGCCTCTCTGTCCTCACCTGTAAAATGAGGATATGCTTCTGGCTCTAATAGCCTAAAACTCTCTGAAGCCCTGGGTCTCACTGGAGGAGACCCAGGGCTTCAGGAGGACGTCCTCTGTTTAGTGCCTAGACCCGCTGAAGGGCACTAGAGAAAGCCAAGGATTCTCAGAAATCTCGACCAGCACCGTCTCTCCTGAGAAGCAATTTAGCCTAACACAGCAGAGCAGCTACGAGCTGAGACCCCGGAGTCCAGGAGATCTGTATTTAAATCTTTACTCTGCCTCCTCCTCATTTGTGACTTCGAGCCCGTTACTTCCCTCTTTGGCCCCAGTTCCTCTCCATACAATAGAGACAGTCATAGTGTTTGTCTTTACCATGAACATGACATGATGATAAACATGTCAAGTGCTCACTACAGAGCCTGGCCCATGTGTTAACAGTTATTCCTATTTATTCTGCTGATTCCTAAGATTAAAAAAAAAAATGAAACCGACATTCCCGAAGTAAGCCATGGGAGGACACTGGTGACTCTGTCCCCAGTATTTTTAAACTGATGGAATGAATACCATAGGCACCCAAGGAGGGTGCCTTGTCTGAGAAAGGGGAATGTGAAGGTACGAGGCTGCCCACCCACACATGGCCTTGGTGCCAATGTGAGGGCTGAGCATTTCTGTGTGGGTTTTAAGACTTTTTTAAAAAATTGCAATTTTTGTTTTAAAGTTAGTGCTCAGTGACTTGTGGCTTTTTAGCCCACAGGTTTCCTGCATCTCTGCCTGGCCCCCAGGTACAGGGACCTGCAAGTATGTGCGTGGGACAGGAGAGAGTGAGGAGAACAGCAGGGGGAGAGAGTTAACCCTGGTGGCCCATGATCAGCTCTTCCACCGGGCAGGCCTGTTCTAGCCCTGGTGGGTCCACATCAGTTTGGAGGCTCTGCTTTGCTCGCTCTGGGAGACACCTCTCCGGGACTGCCACTTCTAGGACCTTCCAGACCAGGTAGAATTCTCCTGATGAAGATACCATGTTGGCGTGATCATGGGACTAGTTGAAGCATAGAGAGAGTTCTGTTATTTCCTCTGCAGACCTGGATCAGCAGGGCTGTTTTGTGGGAATTCTGGATCCATCTCAGGCAAGGATGGATTCAAGTGACTGACCCAGAAAAGGAACTTACTGAAAGCACGTCAGGTGGTTCATAGCAACGTCAGGAAAACAGAAGAGTCGCGAGACAAAGGGCAGTGACACAGGAGGCCAGGCCTCAGGCAGAGCAGCACTGTGAGAAACGATGCAGCCCCAGGCTGGCATCAATGCCACTGCCATCAAACAGAGTCACCTCATGCTGCTGCCACTGGTAGACGTGGATGGGACATGTTGCTGTCACCAACAGAGTTAAAATGAACCCTCTAGGGCCTCATTTCATTGCATTCGAATATCTCATTGGTTGGACTGGGTCGTGTGCTCAACCATCCTAGCTGCAAGGGACTCTGGGAGAGCAAGTGACTGACATTTTCAGCTTCTGTAGTGGGAGGTGCTCTCTGCTTCCCACCAAGACTCTTAATTGAGGGAGGCAGAGTGGTTCTCCAAGCAGTCGAAGGCAGCCCTCCAAAAGCCACATTTTGCAGGAACAGAAACCAGCCACAGCTAGCCTCAGTGAAGCAGACCCTTCACGCATAGGGTGTTTCCTGAAACCAAGGACAGAAGGGAAGCCAGACCTCAGGATTGGCCTGGAACCAGGTACTTGCAAATCAGCAGAGCTTTTTCTCTAGTTCTCACCTCTGCTTCTCTGTGCTCCTTCATTTTCTCTCTCTGCACCCTGACGTTATTTTGTAGTCCAGGCGTAGCATCGTGTGGTAAAATGGGGCCTTTGGAGGCCCCCTCTGTGGCTCTAAGGGTCCCTCCCAGGAAGGAGAGCGAGGCATTCACGACAAGGGGTGGCTTCTGTCCCCTTCATGCCTACGTTCAGGCAACCAGGAAGGGGCTCTGCTGCTCTATAACGTTTTTGCTCGCTGTGGAGGTCCCCTGAGATAACCTGAGCATTCCTCCCTGTGTCTCTCTGAGGTTGTGGTTACCTGTTCAAATGTTCCCAGAATGTTAGGTCTTCCTTACTTTACTGAGGGAGGCCCCGGGCTCTCAGAAATGGAGTTACACAAGGTTCTGGCTGTCCCGTGAATTAGGTGGCACACATACAATGCTCAGAAGAGTGCTTAGCACGTGGAAACTCTTCGTAGATGTTAGCTATGCAACTGGGATATCTTTACTTCCAAAGTATATGTCTTTTCTCTCTTTCTCAGCTCCCTCTGTCCCGTCTTCATTCATTCCCTCCAAAAAATGAGTGAAGGCCTTCCTTGTGCCCGGTACCATTCTGGATGCTGAGCACTCCTCCGTGAACAAGATTCCTGCCCTCCCAAGGCTTTTCTTTCAGTAGAAAGCAAGTCAGCCAACAAGGTAATTTCTGATGGTGGTAAGTGCTCTGAAGGAAATAACAGAAGTGGCGGGCCTGGCTCTGGGGGAGGGCCGCTTGGGCATGGTGACTGGGGAAGATACTTCTGAGATGGCGATCGGGAACTGGGGTACCAAGCATCAGAGCTGAGGGAAGAGGGAATAGCGTGGGGCATAGGCCGAGAGAGAGAGAGAGAGAGAGAGAGAGAGAGAGAGGGAGGGAGGGAGGAAGGGAAGGGAAGGGAAGGGAAGGGAAGGGAAGGGAAGGGAAGGGAAGGGAAGGGAAGGGAAGGGAAGGGAAGGGAAGGGAAGGGAAGGGAAGGGAAGGGAAGGGAAGGGAAGGGAAGGGAAGGGAAGGGAAGGGAAGGGAAGGGGGAGGAAAGCCTTTGTGGCTGGAGCACTATGGGGATGAGAGTGATGGGGGATGAAGGAAGAGAGAAGCCAGATCAAGAAGGGCTTTTTAATGACACAGTCAGTCTGAGTGCAAGGGGTGGGAAACCCACGGGAGCCATTTATATAGGATGGTGTTGTGATCTGATTTAGAGTAAAAAATTATTTTTATTAGACAATCACACATTGAGGGACATTCTACAACCAAACAGAAGTAAGTGACAACCACAAAGACCACCCAACCGGTCTGTACCCTTCACAAATGTCAAGGTCATGAAAGACACACAAGGGCTGAGGAGGAGTTCCACCCTAAAGAGATGTGACAGTCAAATGCTGTGTGTGACCCTGGACTGGATCCCGGGCTGGGAAAAAGTTGCTCTAAAAAACAGTATTGGGGCAACCGATGAGATTTTGAAATGTACTATTTTCAGATGAGTATTGCATCATTGTTAAGTTTTCCGACTTTGACAGCTTGGCTGTGGCTATGTAGGACAGTATCTTGTTCTTAGGAAATACACACAGAAGTGTATCGGTGTAAAAGGGCATGGTGTCTGCAATACACTCAAAAGGTTCAGAAAAATGTATAATAGAGAGTGAAAAGCAAATATGGAATAACTTTACAAGTGGGTGAGTCTGTGGAAAGAGTGTATTTGAGTTCTTCTATTTTCGTACCTGTTCTGTAGGTGTGATTATTGGTATGGTAAAGTCTATCATCTTGCTATTTGTTTTTCATTCGTTGTGTCTGTTCCTTGTTCCTCTTTTCTGGATTATTTTTTTAATGAATTTCTTTGTGGGCTTTTTAGCTGTAACTCTTTGTGTGTGGTTGCCTTGGAGTTTATAGTACACAGCTTTAACTCATCGCAGTCTGTTTCAGGTTATGTTCTGTCACGTCACATAAAGTGCAAGAACTTTGAGCAGTGTGCTCCCCCCTCTCCCCTCCCAGCCTTGTGCTGCTGCCAAAAGTTAGTACTTCCTAATAGTGATGAGCCCTGCAGTACCTTGTCATTATTTTCATTCAGTCAATTGTCTTTGAAAGAGATTTAACTGATACGAAAGCATCTTTAATATTTTCGGTGCTCTTCATTCCTTTGTGTGGATGCAGACTGCCACCTGGGGTCCTCCTCCTGCCCGAAGACCTCCCCTTGACAATCCTGATAGTGTGGGTCTGCTGTGAGGAGCTTCAGCTTTTCTATGTCCAAGCAACTTTTCGTGTAGCATTCTAGGTTGACGGTTTTTTTCTTTCAGGACTTTAGAGATACTTCTTCTCTTGCATATTTTTTGTTTTGATAAGGGAGAAATCAAGTATTATTCTTGTTGCTCTGTGAGTAGTGTCTTTTTTTTTTTTTTCTAGATGCCTTCATCATAACAATTACATTATGATGTGCTTTTGGGTAGTTTGTGTGTGTGTGCGTGTGTGTGTGTGTGCGCGTGTGCGTGTGTGTGTGTGCGCGTGTGTGTGCATGTGTGTGTGTGTGTGCGTGTGTGTATGTGTGTGTGCGTGTGTGTGTGTGTGCGTGTGTGTATGTGTGTGTGCGTGTGTGTGTGTGTGTGCGTGTGTGTGTGCGTTTACAGAGCTCTTGGACCTCTGTGTTTATAGTTTTTTATTTTATCAAATTAAGAAAAAAATTTTTTTTTAACTTTTTAATTTTTATTAAACACTACATAATGTACGGCATAACCTTCTAGCAGGGGTAGATGAGCATAACAGTTATTTTTCATCAATCAGGAAACCACTATTTCTTCAAATAGTTTTTTCTTTCTGCCCCACTTCCCCTTTGGGGACTTATAGTTCACGGAGGCTCTTTTCATTTTCTCCAGGCTTTTACTTTCTGTATTTGTATTTTGCGTGTGTCTATTACTATGTCTTCAATTTCACGCTCTTTTCTTCCACAGTTATCTGATTTTAATCCCATCCAGTGTAGTTTTCATTTTAGATATTGTAATTTTCACATCTAGAAGTTTGATTTGAGTCTTTTTTTTTTTTTTTAATCCTCACCTGAGGATATTTTTCCATTTATCTTTAGACAGAGTAGGAGGGAGGGAGAGAAGGAGACAGAGAGACAGAGAGAAACATCGATGTGAGAGAGACACATTGACTGGTGCCACCCATGTGACCCCAACCAGGGCCGGGGACAAACCGCAACTGAGGTACGTGCCCTTGGTCAGAGTTGAACCCGAGACTCATTGGTCCACGGGCCGACACTCTAACCGCCGAGCCAAACTGGCCAGGGCTGATTTGAGTCTTTACAGAAATATTCTATGACTCAGAATACAGAGGATATAATTATAATAAATGTTTTAATGCCTTTGTCTGCTCATTCTAACATCTGTGTCAGTTCTGGACCAGTTTCGATCGATTGATCTTTCTCTTCATTACGGTTCGTGTTTTCCTGCTTTAGTGCACGCCTGATAATTTGTTACGCCTGATAATTTGTTACTTGATGCCAGACCTTGTGAATTTTAACTTTTTTGGGTGCTGTATAGCATTCTTTTCCTATGGGAAATTGCTTGAGCTTTGCTCTGGAAGGCAGTTAAGTTACTTAGAGACTGTTAAATCCTTTCAGATCTTTCAAGATTGGCTAGGACCAGAGTAGCATTTAGTCTAGGGCTAATTATTTCCCTCTCCACAGGCAGGACCCTTCCTGTTACTCTATCAATGCCCTATGAATGTTGCAGTCTCCCAGTCTGGTTGAGGGGATCAGACACTATCTCCGACCCAGAGTGAATGCCAGATACTCTTCCCTCGAATCCTTCCAGGAGGGTCCTCCCATCCTTGAGTCGTTCTCCCCAGGCGTGCCATGACCAGCACTCTCCTGAACAGATAGCTGGTCCTCTCCGTGCACCTGCTCTGTGGCACACTTGGAGACCTGCAGCCAGTGAGGGCTTAACGACTCAGCTCTGTCTTCTCAACTCTAGGCATTCCCTGGGTTCTGCCTGGCGGCCCCTGTCTGAGTCATGGCCTGGAAGGTCCCGTAAGGCAGTCGCTGGGCGGGGCTGACTGTGGGGTGACCCTCATTTGCTTCCCATTTCACAGCTGTCACTGGTTTTCATGGCCTCATGTCCTATGTCTTGAAAACCCTGTTCCTTACATTTGGTTTGGTTTCTCCGTTGTTTCAAGCGTGAGGATAATCCAGTCCCTATTACTCCATTGTGGCCAGAAGTAGGTGTTCCTCTGTAGGGTTGACATTATTTAAATGAAAAAGTTAAAAAAAAAGAAAAAGTTCTAGTTGCTGCATTTAGGGAAAGAATAGAAACAGGAGACAAACTGCCCTGGGAGAGAGATTGGTCATTTGGAATTGGCTGGTGACAGTGATGTTGGAGAAAAGTAGGTACACTGGGGATTTATGTTGGAAATGGAATCGACGAGCCTGGCAGGTGGATTAGTGGGCAGGGATGGGCGTGAGGCTTGGTGTGAGGGGAGTGAAGGAATCGAGGCAGTTTCACATCCCACCTTCCTGACCTCTTGCCGCTTGGGGTTTAGACTCAGCTCTTGATTTAAAAATACCCAGCCATGTGGTATTTCAAGGACATGCTTCCTACAGGCAGACGGCATCACCCAGGTAATGTTTCCTTGTTGGAAAGCTGGATCTTCAGGAAGGGTTCATAAACAGGTTGGCCACTTCGAGTCTCACACCTGACATGCATAACATGGTCTGTGACTACAGAATGAAATCACCGGTCCTCAGGAAAGGTATTTGCTCTCAAGTTATGTAGAGACTTTCCAAGTTTCTGCTTTTGCACGATTACATTTAGATTGAGCTAAACCTCCCCCTTACCTCCAATTTTCAGGATCAGTATTCTTTTTTGGGAGGAAACACAGGGCATCTGCTGAAAAAGGCTTTGCTGTTTGGATCTTTGTTCAGAATGTTGTATTAGATGAGCCAATGACAGGGCTTTTCTTATCATCACCTTTTTAAAGGTAAATCTGGTCCAATCAGAAGTCATATCCACCCCTGACCTCAGCCAATCATGTTGGACCATACACTTGACCCCAAAGCAGCCAGTGAATGGGTTTGTAGCAGCCAGTGATGGGTCCTGGCATGAAAAGATGGGCTGTCCATTGGCGTCTCTCTTTACTGAGAATTTTGATTTAAGAAGTACGTGGGAGACTTGGGGTGGTGAACACACAATGCAATATACAGATGATGTGTTATAGAAGTGTACACTGAAAACTATGTGATTTTATTTACCAATGTCACCCCAATAAATTCAATTACAACTAAAAAAGAAATACCCGTAAGAAGAATGGGAAAGGGGTGGGCTTGAAGATTTGATTTAGTAAAGATTAAATTCCTTAGCTGGGGATAGACGGTCTGGACAAGGCGAGTATGCACTTGATTTCCTTATAGTGAATAAAAAGAAAATTATGTGTAAAAAAGAAAAGCACACGAGAGAGCCGAAGCTGTGAGGAACCTGGAGTGGTCTTGATGCGACAGGTGCAGGTGATGCTCCTTGGTGCACAGGAGTCACTGGAGATGCTCGTGTGACCTGTCCATTCCCAGCCGTCAGCCCCGGAGCTGCAGATTCCACGGCTCTGGGTTGGGGCTCAGGAACTGGCACAGTTTTGTAAACCTGTCCCAGTCTCATGCTTTTGGTCCAGGTCCACATTTTCAGTCTTTTTAAAAATTAATTTTGTTTCCTGCACTTATATTTCTTTTTTTTTTTAATCTTCACCGGAGGATATTTTTACATTTATCTTCAGACAGAGTGGGAGGGAGAGAGAGAGAGAGAAACGTCGATGTGAGAGAGACACATTGACTGGTTGCCACCCGTACAACCCCAACCGGGGCAGGGGACAAACTGCAACTGAGGTACATGGCCTTGGCGGGAATTGAACCCGGGACTCTTTGGTCCGCAGGCCAACGCTCTAACCACTGAGTCAAACTGGCCAGGGCTGCACTTTTATTTCTTAACTTAAAAAAATAATTTTGCCCTGGCCAGGTAGTTCAGTTGATTAGAGCATCATCCTGATACACTAAGGTTGCGGGTTCGATCCCCAGTCAGGGCCCATGCAAGAGTCAACCAATGAATGCATAAGTGAGTGGAGCAACAAATCGATCTCTCTCTCTCTCTCTCCCTTCAAAAACAATTTTTTTCAAACTTAAAATAAGTTACAAGAATAGTTGTAAGAACTTCTGTACACTCTAACCAGATTCACCCACTGTAAACATTCTGCCTCATTTGCTTCTCTCTCTCCACACACACACACACACACACACACACGCATACACGCAGCACATGCGCGCGCGCGCACACACACACACACAATTTTTCTCAACTATTTGAAAGTAGTTTGCATACATTAACCCCTTAATTCCTGAATCCTCAGAATATATTTCCTAGAAAGAAGGCCGTCCTCTTACACAATCACAATAGAGTGATCAAATTCAGGAAATTTAACATTGATGCAATCATGTTATCTAATCTCCAGTTCATCTTTCAGTCTCATCAATTATCCTGATAGTGTCTTTATCCAGCCCATGAATTCTACTTAATTGTCATGTCTCTTTAATGTCCCAAGGATTGAATTTTGAGAAACACTACTGTAAAGTTGGTTGGTAGGGAGAGGAAAGAGAATCAAACTCCCTGAAAGCAGCTGAATCACAGGAATGTCAGGGCAGAGACCCAAGGGAAATGTCCCTGGGGCCTCCCTGGAGCCAGGGCCAGCATCTGTGGAGTGCCCCAGCTCTTCCTGCTGCCCCATGAGGGTCTTGGGTTCCCCTTCATGACCAGCCTTATTAATTCCCTTGCATTTTCTCCCCAGCCTCCATTGCTCAAGGCAAACAGTGAAAGGAAAGACAAAATGAATGGGGAGGAAGAGGTTGGGAAAGATGTTGAAATATAGAGTAGACCAAGCTTCCCTGCCCTTGGAGGAACAAATTGCTAGATAAACATGGGAAAGTTACAAAATATTTTCAAGCATCAGAACCAATAGCAAAATAAAATGGGCTCTGACTTTTTGTGTCCTGAGAGGGAGCTAATGGTTTTAAGGGCCTTGGACATTGTTATTATTGACAAATGAAGGCACGGGAGAAGTCTGCAGACAAGGTTCTGTATTTACAGATGTCCACATCATCACACCATCTACCTTCACGTGGATTTTGCATGAACTTTTTTTTTTTTTTTTAGGAGGGAGTGAAAGGAGGAACCCAGTGCACATGACATTGATGGGGCTGAGAGAAAAAAGTCCCCATTTAGAAATCTGATGCAAAAGCAAAGTCATCGTTTTCAAATCCAAACTTGGTTCCGAGTCACTGGCCTGACTTGTGCTTCTGCCACAGGCTGTGGGGGAGGCTGCCAGCCCCATGTGCCCGGAGTTAGCCCTCCCCAGGGTGCAGACTGGAGCTGCGGGGGCAGGGGCTGGAGCTGAGAGACGCTCAGGGAGGGATGCCGAAGCATGAAGTCCTCATGCCTTACATCATGACCTGGTCCCCCTGTGGCCTCCGTTCAGCCCACTGCCCACCTCCGAATCTCCATCCAGCCTGTTCCACCCGTTCAGTTCCTCCAGAACTGCTGAGCATCCTGTTCACTGTCTGCTCTGCTTGGGATATTCTTTCCTGCCTCTTTGTCTTCTTAAAACCGGCTTCTCTTTCTGCTCAGTTTTAAAGCCACTTCCTAAGCCTTCACTGACACCCAAGCTTGGAGTAGGTGACCCTCCTCAAAATCCCAACACCCCGTGAATGCTCCTGTCCCAGCCTGATTGTGATTGACTTAACCGGCCTGGACTCCACTGTGGATTTTAAGGACTCTGAGATCAAGCACTGTATTTTCTTTGCTGTTATATTTCTGGCTCCTAGCGTCGTACTTAATGCACTGTAGTGCTCAGTAAATATCTATCGAATGCATTAAAGAGAAGCTTGCTCAGATCTTCTGACAGTTTGGAAATTAAAACAAAAAGAGGGACTTGTGTTTGGCAACGTCATGTCTCCCTGCATCTGTTATGGAAAGTTCAGATTTATTGCATTAACTGGAATCTGGAGTTTGTCTTCCGCTGCGGCTTCACCTTCCCTCACTAAACATCCAGGTGGTGTGTCTGTCTGAGGTCCCATCTTCTCATTTCCCTTCTCACTGCTGTTTGCCCTCAACAGGAAATTCCAACGGTCGTCAACTTCAGTGCTGCCTTTGGCCCGACGGTCCCACCACAGCATTTGGAACTTGGCCCTGACTGCTCCTGGTCTGTCACCATGGAGGTCCCCACACTGGGCTCTTGACTGTTCCTCAGACGTCTTTATTGCTTCATTCTCTTAATTCATGCTGCTTCCTCAGAAAGGAAGTCCCTCCTCTCCTTCACTCCCCACCCCTACCAACTGGATCTGCCTACGTATTTGCAGGCTTAGATTCCTCTTCTGAGCTTCTTAAGAATCTATTTTGTTCTTGAGCTCAGACAGCTTTTGTATGTAGGGAGGAATAGTGGCTTATCAAAAACGAAGAGGTTCCTGGTTTGGAGAGAGCAAGTAGCTCAGAGTTCAAATAGAGATGCATCATATATAACAGTGGCCTGCACGCATCACCATTTACTCAGAACCAGGGCGGAGCATTTCACCGGCCTGGCCTCATTTATCCTTCCTAACTGCCTTTGGGGGTGTGTGGAGGGAGTAGGATCTTTAAATATCCTCATTGTGCAGATAATGAAACAGTGCTTCAGGGAGGTGACCTGATTTTCCCACAGTTACCCAGCGCGAAAGTGGTGGATCCTTGGGGCACCTCGAGTGGACTCCGCTTCCCTCCAGAGCTTGAGCGGGTGGCTGCTGGCCTCCGAAAGCCGTCTCGGGCACCTCTGCGTGGCCAGTGCACGCAGCCTGTCACTTTGCCCGTAATAAATGCTCCGTCAGTCTTTCAAATGAACGGATGGTTTCTAATTGGTATTGAGAGTACGATCTTTCATTATCTTCCCTCATTAATATTGATAGCAATATGGTACCTAAACACAGCTCTTTTGTTTATTTAAATAGAAGGTCTGCACGTAAGTGATAAGAAAAATTAAATAGCACAAGGGCATATAGAATGAAAATGAAGTTTCATTCCCTCTCACTCTGGCCACCCACCCAACCCCCAAAGGCAACCACTGGTCAGTTTCTCGTTTACCCTCCTGGAAGTAGTCCCCGTATAAATCAGCGTAGGTGAACACAGATTTCTTTAAAAGAAACACGACTGGGGCCACCATACTTTGCCCTGCATCTCCATTCTTTCGTTGGGAAGTGTGTTCTGGAGAAGGTTCCATCTCGCACACACAGGGCTGCCGTGTGCACTAAGCATCTCTGGAACGGATGTGCCTGTGATGGGTTTAAGGAGAGCTGTGTGACACACATTTAGATTGTTCCCCCTATTTTACTGTTGCAAACAATGCTGCCAAGAAGGAGACCCTTGCACACGTACCACTGCCCTGGTGGTGAGTGGTCTGGATTCCCTTCCACGTGCATGTGTGCTGTTGTGGGGGAACTCTGGGCAATTGCCCTTCTTTTAAAAATGAGGGACCAAGGCACAGAGGTTTGTAAGAATCTTTTCAAATGAAGGAGGGAGGATGGGAAGAGGTCGGGAGCCCTCTACATTTTCAGAACAGGGTCGACTGGAACGTTATTATAAATATGGAAAAAAGATGATGGTGTTCTCCCTATTAGTAAAAATCATGATGTAACAAAGTTTAGAAGTTTCCCCACAGTGTTTTTGTTGAAGTGTCATTGCTTTTTAACTGCTCCTTTCTTGGTGTCCTTGCCTTTTCTGAGAGGGGCTCAGCCTGCCTCCAGCACTGGTGGGAGCGAGGAAGGGAGAAGCACAGAGAACAGGGGCCCCGGGCCCTGGGACTGGCCAGGGAGGGGCTCAGAGTGGAACTGGGCCTGGATTCACGCCGCGTGTCCCAGCCGCCCACTCTGCAGATAAAAAAACCGACACCCAGTGAGATGTCACGAGACAGTCAGGAACTAATTGAGATCATCTTAACACAGGTCTCCTGACTCTCAGGCTGGTGGCATTTTTAAGTATGTGAAACCCTAGGCGGCCACTCATAAATAAATGTAGCCCTAATGCTTCATTTCTGTATCATAAATGCCAACGGGCAGCATCAAGACACTCAAGAGCCTGCTCTAGGTCAATGGCATGTTAAACGTCCGCCACCCTTGCCCTGGAAGGACGCAGCAACCCAGATGAACTATGATTTACGATGTCTGTAAGGAGAGCGGGGAGCAGCAGTCAGTGGGTCCCGGGGGCCTGATTGAGCTGACACTGCCCATCATCCAGACACTCCCAGGGCCTGGAGGGTGACCGTCAGCGGCCTCTGACAGTATGTCAAGGCTGCCGTGGGTATCTATCTCACACCCTGTTGATGCAGTTTCGTGAGCTCCCAGCCACGGCACTGATCAAGGTAAGATCTGAGTGGCAACACTTCCTGTTGAGAGAACCTTGTAAGTCACAACTTTCCAGGGAACATGCAGGCGGTTTTGGTGGCTGATGTGAGTCCTTGGGGACAAAGGCCCTCCCGGGAGCCCCTTAGTCTTTACATGCACACAACCTTCCTATGTGTTTTTTCTTCATTTTGGCCCAAGTGCGGGCAGTGTGGTGTGATGCTTAACAGGGATCTCAGGAATGAGGGGTGTCTGGATTCAAACTGTGCCTCCACTGCACACTGGGACCTTGAGTGAGTGACTTCAACCTCGGGGTCATCAGCCTGGAGCGGGCTCATGATTCCCTCCGTGCTGTGCATGTGTGAAAATAAAGTGAAGACTTTGGACTACAAAGATTTCTAGGCTTTCACTCTCAGCAAATAGGCCCTGACCTGAATGGAAATCTGAGTTGAAGCTTGGTAGGTGAGAGCCTGGTTGGGATCCTTGCTGTGGATTCTATTCCCTCTTCCCATGCTGTGTGACCTTAGACAAGTCACTGAACCATTCTGTGCTCAAGTTCCCTCCACCCTAAAAGGGGGCAAAGCAGCACTTACTTAACTCAGGCTATTTCGAGGACTGCCTGACGTGTGCACGTCAAGTGACACGATCCCAGGAAACAGGCCTGATGGTTCTGTGCAGGGGTCGTTCTGAAAGATAAATATACCTATAACTTCTCTGCTCCCTCTTCCAAATAGAATATGCTTTTCCTTTTCCCTACACTTAATTATATCATCACTGTTAAAAATATGTGTGTAATAAAATATGCTTACATGTACAATTCATCCATATTTATTCATTTAACAAATATTCGTTAAGCCCATCCTTTGTGTCAGTTGCTGTGTTTGAGGCAGAGCCCTCATGGGGAGACTAGTGTCCTTCAAAGAAGAGACCAAGAGAGCTTGCTTTCTGTCTCTCTGCTCTTATCAGGATACAGCAAAAAGGTGTCCTCGCCGAGAACTGGACCAGGCTGGCACCCTGCTCTCCAGGACTGTGTGAAATAATGTCTGTTGTTTTCGCCACCCAGTCTATGGTGCACGGCTCCAGCCGAGCTGACCGAGACAGTGCGACATCCAACACGTGTTGTCAAGGGGAAAACTGCAGACGCTCTGTTTGCGTCACATCTCTGTGTTTGTGTTAACTGTCTCCGAAAAGGTACCCAGGACACCGATAGCCTGTGGGAACTGAGTCTCTGGAGGATGGAGCCACCTTTTACCCTCCATGTTTTTGTCTCGTGAACTTTGAGCCATGTGAATATGTCACCTATTCACAAAAGTATGATGGGGGGGGGGATCGGGAGGAGGGTGTCAATGGGGGAAAAAGGAGAAACATCTGTAACAAAAATAAATTAATAAAAAAATTAAAAATTAAAAAAAAAGTATGATCAAAATGAAAAGTATACACATGTGTACCAAGTCAGATGATACGGTTTGTATGTAAAGAAAAAGTTAATAATTGCCCTTCCTTTCTTCCAGTCCCACCCCTCGAGAAAGCCAGCGATGTATATTTTTTCATATCTTTCTCAGTGTTTAAACACAAGTATACAAAACATATAGACATATCTATGTTTTCTTCTTAAGACCAAAAAGAAATGGAATTATGTTATATTCATTAGTCTACAACTTGCTTTCCCCATGCGTGACAAAATACCGTGGTTAGTCTCTAGACCAAGCCAATAAAACTAATATTTATTATTATTAGTAGTAGTAGTAGTAGCAAACTCATCCATTAGATGAATGTGCCACAGTTTCCTTAACAACTCCCTACTTGGAGCACATTTAAATTGTTTCCTGTGTGTGTGTGTATGTGAGTGCTTGTGTACACTGCTTTTGACAATGAACATCTTTGTATCTTTATATGCCTTTCAACTGCTTTCAGAAACTCCCTCTTAGCTGTTTCAGGAGTCCTGTGGGGTGGGGGCAAGCAGTCAACCTTCTTCCCATGTGTGCAGCATTGCAGTGGGTCACGTGAAGAGCTGGGTTTAGTCCAACTCTGCCACGGACCAACTCATTGTGTAACTTTGAGGAAGTCCCCCTCTCTCTCCGGGTCTCTGTTTTCCCACCTGTCAAAGGGAGCATTGGACGCTGTGATCCTGACTGGCCTTTCCATTTCTGGCATCTTCATGGGATTACAAGTTCCACAAAGAGAGGGGCTGTGTTTGTTTTATTCTCTTTTGTTTCCAGAGTGTTAGGCACATACTAGACCCTCAGTGGGTGTTTGTTGAGTGAATGAATGGATGGATTCTTTGTCCTGTTTAATGTCATGAAGCTCAGTCGTGGCAGCTGTGTGAGCTCTTGTTTTTTTCTCTCTCTGCATCATGTTGCCTCCTGCCTCTTAAAAAATCTTTGCCCTTGACCTTTACATCTTGCAACCACATGGTTTTTTTGTTCTCCTACTGATACTCACGTGATGTGTGTTTCACTGTCGATGTGTCTTTTACATATTAGGCCAGGGTTCTTATCTTAGTGCCATACTTTACTCCCTGCATGGCCCGGGGCAAATTGACCGTTTCCTCCTCTGTAAAAAGGAAAGAAAGTTCATTTTTTTTACTGTGCAGATGTGCTTTGAGGTCAATTATCTAAGAGAATATGTGTAATTGCCTGGTGGACAAGTAGGTGCTCAATTCATAGTTACAGCTGTGGTTTGAGCAGGGTGTAGCCTAAACGAATGGCACCTCAATTTGGCAAGTGAGTGTTGGTGTCTGTTGTTGGAAGACAGTGGCCTAGGTGAGCGGGACCCGAAGCTGTGTGATGGTATGCCCTGTCCTTCAAGGAGCTCATCACGAGACTCTGGAAACACCAATTCTGTAGTGAAATTTTGTCAATTTGGTTAAGTATATTGTTTCAAGACATAGTTCTTGTTTTGAGTAGTTACCACATTAAAATACACACACACACACACACACACACACACACACACACACACACACACAGTATGGAGTTTTATGCACTTGACTTGGTGTCTATGTTTTCCTCATTCCAGATGCCTGGACCATTTTCCAGGTCATGCTGTTGGTTTTGGAGGGTACCTTGGAAATTGGGGTGGGTTGAAATAGTTGAGGTAGGAAAGGGTGGAGGCAGATAAAGGCTTGTTTTATTTCATCTTCTCCACAGAAAGAGAGTCTGAGACTCCATCGAACTCTACTGATGTAGAGAATGCCTAGAACATGGTCAGGTTCCAGAGAAGGAAACGCAAAGGACGATTCATCTCAGAAAAGTGAATCCATCGACACTTCCTGTGTGCAAGTTACAGAGGCCAAAGCAACTGGCTTCGATAACTGACAGTTTATTGCTTCAAGTAACTGAATTGTTGTGCAGTACAGCTAGCCTCAGTTGAGGCCGATCCAGGGACTCCAGTGATATCATCAACAGCTTTCTTTAGTGCTGGCTTCATTTTCAGCTCTTCTGTGGGACTCTCTGAGGGCTGCAGACTCCTGGTAGCCAAGCGGCTATGGCAGCTGCAGCCCCCCATTCCTCTGTTGCATCATCTAGGGGGAGAGGGCCTCTTTTCTTCACTCTTCACAAGCCTCAGAATTGCTTCTCTCTCATTGGCCTGAATTGGGTCATGTGCCCTTTGCTGAGCCAATCATCATTGCTTAGAAGAGTGGTTTAAGCCAGTCAGTGACCACCTTTGGAGGAGAGGTGGGATCAGTTCCATTCAAAATAACAGGGTTGAGAACAGAGGAGTGGTGATTCCATACAGGGGACCTGGAGCAGTGTTTGGAAGGAAATAGATGCTAGGCTGCCAGTATATAACTATCTACTGGAACAATCAATTATTTGTACATGCAGTACCTACTATCTGTTGGTCATAGTTCCAAACATTTTGCATGCACCAACTCATTTAATGAGAACCCTATGAAGTACTACTATTTTTTCTATGTCTAGGATGAGGCAACAGAGAGAAAAATAGATCAAGTAAGTTGCCCTCTTGATAAGTGGAAGCAAAAGAATTCAACCCAGGTCATCTGGCTCTGGACCCTCTGCTTGGACATTACGCCCACGTTTTTACGAGACCCAGGTTGGGACTAATGTAATTCTGCTCCACAAAGTCCTTTTACTCATACTATTTGCTGTAAATTGTATTTTGTCTTGAATGCTTTTTGAAGAGGAGGATGTTCCTATGTTGCTCTGGATCATTCCACTTCGTTGAAAGTTTTTGGGTAGTTTGAAGGTCCTTTCAGGCTATTAGGAATACAAGGGGAAGACAACGTAATTTTTGCTTAAAATTACCCGTAAATTGCACTTATCTTTGATCTATAAATATTTCCTCTCTGCTAATGCATTGGATATATGTTCCTAGCATTTTATCTGTAGTCTTTTACTAGCAGCATGGCGAGGGTTGCTTTTCCTTGGCCAGAAGCTTTGAAGGAAGAGAGCAGAAAGGTTTGCAGAGGGGAGCCGCTTGGTGGGAAGAAGTTTCTGACCCTTCTTTGTGACCTTCCCTTTTTTCCTTCTTATTCTCCCTTTCTCTCTCCCAAACTGTCCTCCCTTTTGAAAAATTAATACACTTGGACTTTTTTCAGATGTAGAAGCACAGATGCAAAACTATTATATAAGAAAGATCTGATGTCGTCCCATCTCCTTTCCATAAAGTACTACTGTTTTTGGTGTGTTGCTTTCACTTTTTCTTACAGAAATCACACGACAGCAAGCATTTTATAGTATTATTTTCATTTTAAGAGATACATAGAAGATTTAAACGTGTTATCAGGCATTCTTTATCATCATCATTTTAAAAACATTTATTTTATTTTTCAGTTACAGTTTGACATTCAGTATTATAGCATCGTCATTTTAAATAGAGTGGACATGCTTATTTGGTAAAATGCACCATGATTTATTTAACCAAGTCCTTATTTAGGACAATTAGATTTGTTGCCAGCATGTCGATGTTAAAACAGCTTTACTCGTGAACTCTGTCTGGCTAAATCTTTGCTACATCGTTGATGACTTTCTTCATTTGCTGGGTTGGGTATGGCAGCAAGCCAGCAGGTGTCTACTTCTGGAGCTGGGGATGCTCTGTATCTCTTCTAGGCACACTGTGTTGTCCCCACCTGCAAAGATGCTTGATTTCTCCCTTACACATTTTCAGTTTCAGGAGCAGACTCTCAGAATGCAGGCAGACAATTGGCATCATTATTGTGTTCCTGCCCTTTTAGATGACAGTGCAGCGTGGACTCTGTGCCGGGAACAAAGTGTGAGAGGGCTCTCCGATGTCTCGCTTGGGGCAAGGCCACACAAGAAATACAAAGATACTTAATAGGTAATGTTTCTGCTCTGTCATTTTCAGGGCCTGCTGTGGACCATGTATTATGTCTGGCACTTTAAATTAGATTTAAGCTTTAATGCAGCCTTGTCAGGGAGGAGTTTTTCCCCATTGTATTAGAAATAAATTAGAAGTTGTTAGTTTTTCTCAGCTGGAGTCAAACGCCGCATCTTTCTACTGCTCCTTGTTGTCCACAAGTGGGAGTGACCGGTGTGCACAAGTGAAAAGTTAAAAACTGGGCTCGGCATGCATGCCAGAGAGTATGTGATGTGGTGAAGGGAGGGGGGAGCTGGGATTGTGACCCCTGGTGGCCCCCTGCTGCTCATCACGGGCCCCAGAGCAGCAGGACACATGGGTTCAGGGGCTTTTCCTTCAGAGAGAGGTGTCCACCAGGCACAGCTCACCCTCATTTGAACCTGCAGAGACAAGTGTGTTGAATCCTGATTCTGGGCTCCAGCTGAAGTGTAAGCTGACTGAGGTATGGCTCTAACTCTCACCCCAAGAGAGGCTGTCTATTTGGGGATTTCCTGGGTTCAAGAACCCCAGGCATCTCAGCTCCCGAGTGGGCTGGAAACACAAGCATCATCATGACCCCTGGGGGTATTTTTCATAGCTGTGTATGTCACAATTTCCTAGTACCGAATCAAAGAGTCTGAGGGTCAAACAGCTCAGGTGGAGACGCCCCCATAGGACACGGGGACGCGCTTGAAGGTTTGACATTTTTGTACCCCTGAACCCACACTGTGATATTTAAGGTGGACAGTGGCGAGATTCTCAAGCTCCTGTAGGTGCCTTGTGAAACATGGGGCAAAGCCACCTCTTAAACATGGAACCAGGTAACGGATGCACCAGAGACCCTGGACACTCTCGGGGGAAAGACTGATGGGCTCCAAAGTTCAAAAAGAAAACTACAAAAACAAAATACAAAGCTAATACAGTTTTAATTAAATGCCTCCCCAACATAACATCATAACCATATATCAATTCATGAACTTGAACTCAACTCATATATCAACATTAGTTTCAGTTAACACAGTACTGTGTAAAACTGAGGACTGCCTGTATGTAATATTTGCTGTGGGCTATGCATGCATTTTGAAATGTCTAATACCATGGTAGAGGGCAGGGGAGTGAGTGAGTTATTCAAAAGGAACGGTGGCCCTGCTTGGCTTTAAAATAAGACAATTCAGGGCTCAAAAATTGGCATACTGATGCTGTTCCCCCGCCTCCCAAGCAACTGGGTAGAAAATACCTCCACCCCATTAATCCTCTTGATTTTGCATTTGTGAGCACCTGTAAAGAACGTAGCATGGCATTTGGTTAGGTTGTGGCTCCCAACCAGTAAAGACAGTCTTCTGATACCCAGGAAGATTCAGAGTCCTTTCATTCCCCTCCTCCTGGTATTGCCTTACTAATCCTGTAACTCTGGGAAGTTGTTTAACTTCTCTGAGCTTCAATCATCTGTAATATGGAGATGGTAATACCCATTTTATTGGCATCTGAGTTCTAGAAATGGCGTTTAAGCCCTCCCCCCCTCCCCCACATACACACAACAGAATAAGAATGACATAAACTTTGATTATAGAAGGATGAGGCTAAATCCCCACATTGTCCATGAAAACCTGGCTCAAGATCTGAGGGTCTATTCTTACTGAGGCAATAGACAGACAATAGGGGTGCACACAGCTGGTGGCATAAAACTCTTTAAATCCTGGCACTGTCCCCAGCTGGTGTGGCTCAGTGGATTGATCGTCGTCCTATGGACTGAGTGGTCCCGGTTTGATTCCCGGTCAGGGCACATCCCAGTGGGGGCCGGTGATGTTTCTATCACTCTCTCCCTTCCTCTCTCTAAATAATCAACAAAAACATTAAAAAGAAATCCTGTCGCTGTGAATCCACTTGCCAGTTTCTGGAAAACTCTACCAAGTGAACCCCAAGTGTTGTGAGGGAGCCCTTAGGAATGCAGAAGTCAAGTTAACTGACTGCAACGTGGAAAGAACTTAGCAGAAACCAGCCCAGCCTGGGTCTTCCTATTTGTCCAATGAGTCTAGCCCCAGTTAATGAATCCACGTGAGTTCGGATTTCCTTAAACATGATTGTCACTGACTGACATTATATAAAAGCTTTATATAAAGCTTTTATAACTGACATTATATATAACTGACATTATATAACCTTTTATAAAAGCTTCAAATAGGTCATTTTTCTCCTTAACTCTTCTGGTCACCTATCCTTCCTTGTCCCATCCGTCTGGTGTTCCAGCCAATGCTGAATAGTGCCTGACGATCAGCTCAGAGCTGACTCAGTTGACTGGGGCCTGGTCCACACCCCCAAGGATCTCCCTTCCCCACGAGAGAGAATCTCATACAAGCAAATGGTTTTGTCTTTTTAAAAATCCTCACCCGAGGATATTTTTTTCCATCTATCTTCAGACAGAGTGGGAGGGAGAGAGAGAAACATCAGTGTGAGAGAGACACATCAACTGGTTGCCTCCTGCATGACCCCAACCAGGGCCGGGGACTGAGCAGCAACTGAGCTATGTGCCCTTGACCTGAATCGAACTCTTTGGTCCAGGGGCTGGTGCTCTAACTACTGAGCAAAACCAGCCAGGGCAAGCAAATGGTTTTGATGTTGATCCCCTTGAGAGGCAGAGTAATGTAGGGTATGGGGGTGGGGGTCAGAGATTTGAGGGGAGCAAACTTCAGTGCAAACCCTGGCTCTACGAATTTCTAGCTGTGTGAACTTGGGCAAGTTTTTAAATCTCTGAGCAGCAATTTCCTCATTGGTAATCTGGGGATGATAATAGTACCTACTTTTAAGGGTTGTTGGGAGGGTTGAATAAGAATCTATGTATGTACAGTGTCTGGCATATATGTGCTCAATAGTATTTGCTATTTAAAAAGATATCTATGCCCTGGCCGGTTTGGCTCAGCGGTTAGAGCGTTGGCCCGTGGACCAGAGAGGCTCGGATTCGGTTCCGGCTAGGGGCACGCACCTTGGTTGCAGTTTGTCCCCTGCCCCGGTTGGGGTTGTGTGGGTGGCAACCACTCGATGTGTCTCTCTCACGTCGATGTTTCTCTTTTTCTTCCTCCCTCTCTCCCTCCCACTCTATCTGAGGATAAATGCAAAATATCCTCGGGTGAGGATTAAAAAAAAAAAAAGATGTCTATAAAGAATGAACTAAAATGGATTAAAGACTTAAATGTAATATTTGAAACCATAAAACTTGTAGAAGAAAACATAGGTAGTAAAATCTTGGACATTCCTCTTAGCAATATTTTTTCTGACATATCTCCTCAGGCAAAGGAAACAAAAGAAAAATAAACAGGACTATTTCAAACTAAAAAGTTTTGCACAGCAAAGGAAACCATTAACAAAACAAAACAAAAAAACCTACTGAATGGGAGAAGATAATCACTAATGATACATCTGATAAGGGGTTCATATCCAAAATTTATAAAGAACTCATACAACCAAAAACAAAAAACAAAAACAAAACAAAACAAAACAATCCAATTAAAAAGTAGGCAGAAGACCTGAATAGACACTTCCCCGAAAAGGACATGCGGATGGCCAATAGACATGAAAAGATGTTCAACATCACTAAGCATTAGAGAAATGCAAAGCAAAACCGCAGTGCCTGAGATATCACCTCCCACCTGTCAGGATGGCTATCATCAATAAACCAAGTGCTGGCAAGGATGTGGAGAAAAGGGAACCCTCGTGCTCTGTTGGTGCAAATGCAGACTGGTGCAGCCACTGTGGAAAATAGTATGGAGGCTCCTCAAAAAATTAAAAATGGAACTGCCTTATGACCCAGGGATTCCACTTTTGGGTATATATCTGAAGAAACCTGAAACACTCATTCGAAAGAATATATGTACCCCTATGTTCATTGCAGCATTATTTACAATAGCCAAGATATGGAAGTAACCCAAGTGTCCATCAATAGAGGAGTGGATAAAAAAGATGTGGTACAAATATACAATGGAATGTTCTTGGCCATTAGAAAGAATGAAATCTTACCATTTGTGACAGCATGGATGGACCTAGAAGGTACTGTGCTCAGTGAAATAAGTCAGACAGAAAGACAAATACTATATGATTTCACTTATATGTGGAATCTAAAGAACACAATAAATGAACAAACAAAATAGAAACAGACTCATAGACACAGAGAACAGACTGATGGTTGCTAGAGATGAGGGGGGTTGGTGGTCTGGGTGAAAAAGGTGAAGGATGTAAGATGTACAAATTGGTAGTTACAGAATAGTCATGGGGATGTAAAGTACAGCATAGGGAATATAATCAATAATCTGGTAATAACTATGTATGGTACCAGGTGGGTACCTGAAATAGTGGGGACCACTTTGCAAAGTTTCAGGTGGATAGCATATCTAACCACTATGCTGTACACCTGAAACTAATATAAAATAATATTGAATGTCAACTGTAATTGAAAAATAAAATAAGTTATCTATAATAGAAGTTCAAACCTTTTGGGAGCCCAGCAAGGTGAGCAACAAATACCTTCTGGGAAGGTCAGGGAAGTGACTAACTCCACCTGGAAGCAGAAACTTGTGAACTGCTCTTTTCCCGCCGTGGGTGAATTTCTAGGGCAGGGAGGTTGCATTGATCTCCTCTGGGAATCTCCATTTGCAGTTGCACATTCCTCCTAAGTCCTTTCCAGTTTGGGGAAAGGAGCAGCAAAGGGCCCCCATGGAACCATTTAACTCACTGTGTGACCTTGGGCAAGTCACCCACCCTCGTGGGAGACAACATTCCTTTATCAGTAAAACGGGGGTCATAATACTGGCCACGGGATACACGGGAAAGCTCCCGCAGTGTGAAACATTTAGCAGAGTGCTTGGCGCAGAGTAAGTGCCCATCAAAATGTAGCTATTGCTGTGATCATTAGCTGAGTGAGACACAAGGCTACTTTGTGTATCTGCATTTTAGAGAAGGGTACTGGGGAAAGACATTTCTGCCTCTCCTGCCTGCCAGGTCAGCGCTCGCTTCAAGCTTCCGAGTGTACAGTTCAAAGCATCCGTTTGTTCACACGCTGAGCAAATCCAGGCCTCTTGGATCCGCAGCAAGGAAAAGCTTTCTGTCTGATCCTTACCCCTTTCCGAAGCCTGATTGTTTTAAAAATTAATAATATATCTATATATATGTAAATGCGTGCACACATGTTATTTATTTATTTTTGGTTAACGTTACATTGAGGTTTTGACGAAACTCAGCCTGCGCACACTTGAAAAGCCAACAGGGTCGTTGGGCAGCGAATAAAGGTCCCGGGATTTCCCCGAGGGGCTGCGGAGAGTACAGACAGGAAGCCTGGGACCCAGCGCCTGACCAGAACTTCCTCGGGGGAGGCTGGAGCCCAGCACGGGCATCCTGCCCAGAACTTTCCAGAGCGCGCAGGTCAGAGCAGATGCCTGCTCTCGGGGGCGCGGGGAGAGGGTCCCTGGGCCCGACACCGGTCCGGGTCCGCACCCGGCAGGCAGCAGGAGGGAGGTGGAGGCCTCCCCTAGGGAGACGCTGACACACTGTCAGGCTGGAACCTTCTATTCCGGCCCAGCCTCTTCCCCCCTTCGCTGCGCCCAAGAGGGAATTCAGAAGGGACTTTCCAGAGAGCGTTTGCGGGCAGGGTGTGGAAATGGAATAAAAGCATATGCAAATCGGCCTTCGAGTGCTTTCCTCCACCCCATCTAGCAAGGGCCTGTCTCCAGAAGGATGCCCTTGCTCCAGACACTTGACAGCTCTCCTTCCTTGGATGGGACCGGCCGAGTGCGGTGGTAAAACCCCAGACCCGGCAGGGAGCCACGCGGACGGGGTGGGCTGGCTGGGCAGCAGGAAGTAGCAAAATGAGGAGGGGAGGACTGTGGCCGCTTTGGGAAGGATAAAGCAAAACGAAATTTTAGCAGCTTGCTGTAGGTATGAGCTGGGAAAAATAATCACTACAAGCTGATTTATTATGTACTTATCTCGCATCTGAGAGGTAGCAGGCTTTTGTACAGTGGATTATTGCAGAGTAAATGGCACATTAAAGATATAATCAAGATGTTTAAGGTGTATTGAATGAATTAGAGTTAAAGTAGGTGAGACTCTTGTCATGGTCTATACATATAACAATGTCAGTGGCTTGGAGTTATTTCAGTGCCTTAGTTAAGACAAGGCTCCGTTTCCAAAAGGAAAATATTTTCAACCTTTTGTTATTTTTCAGAATGGGTAGGGTGTGGTCAGGAAGTGCTGTCGAACTTATACTGATGATAAAATAATATGCTTTAAACCCTGGGGTTGTAGGCTGTGGCCTCAATTTAGCAAGTTACACAGTTTTTGCAGTGATGCACAGGACATACGGTGTAATTTGGGGGCTAGGGGTTGGGGATTATGGCTGCTATATTTTGTTTATTGTATTTCTATTCTTGATCTCATTCAATCTTGCCCTTTAAATATACAAGTTTTGTTGGTTTCTTTTGAAAATAATCTTTTTTTTTTTTTTTTTAACATACTGAACTTGACTTGGATATCCATTGGGCAATAGTGCAGCTTTTCTTTCTTGAAGGCTTAATTATTGTATCATTGCGTTTTCTTGTCATTCAGCACCTTCACGTTCTGTGTCCATGATTTCACTGGCCAGTCTATCGGGTTTGCTCGGGTGGTTTGCAGTGGCCTGGGTTGTCAGCGTGGGGTGGGTGCTGCTTGCGTCCTCTCTTTAGGAACCACCAGGCCTGCGCCTGGGATGGGGCACTTGGTCATCCTCTTCCCTCTGGATTCCCATCATCCCACTTTCCCCACGGACCCTGCGGAAACTCAGTGTTCTCTTCTCAGTGTAACCTTTGGGCTAAATCTGTAGCAAGTATGTATTTTCTCTGGCTGTCAGCAATTTATAGTCTTGGGTGTGGTCCCTACAAGCCAGCTTTTAGGCCTTCTTTTGAGTTCCAACGGTGATTCCTCCCTCTGGTTGTTGTATAATCTGGCAAATGTTTCTTGTTTTGGTCTTGGCCTCAGTCTTAATAACCACCACAACAAATTCTTTTTATTTTAACAATAACTAATGAAGTCTTTTTATGATTTACAATTTGCAAAGCATTTTCATGGGTCGTTTCCTGCAATTCTTCCATAAAGTTTGTGAGGTTAGTAGAGACAGTAGAATTGGCATATAATGGGAGCTTATTAAAAAGTTGTTGAATGAATGAATTATACCCATTTTACTGACAAGGAAATTGAGATTCAAAGAGGTCAAGCGACCTACCCAAGGCCGCACTGCCCAGGAGGGACTCAAACTCAGATCTTCTGACTTTTCCTGCTCCAGACCGGCTCTGATACAGTGTTTTACATGGTTTTACTTGTCCTTCTCAAGGAAAGTGTCTTTGATTCTACAATAAGAGACACTGGGAAAATGCCATCAGATGGCTCTACTACCAAAGGGGTGGCAGAGAGCCTTGCCCACCCCTTTATATGGATTTTTCTTAGGTTCCTTACTCTGCAAGGAATTTACATCCTTAGGACATGACTATTTGGATACATTCCTCATTGGAGATAGAAATGCAAGGTCATGCTGAAAAAACGACTGTCTTGAATTTTTAACATTTCTTGGAGATCTGAGCATAAAACTGCATAGATCTTAAGGGAAGCTAATACCAGAGTTTTGGATGTGGAGCTGAAAATTTTTCTCTAGCTCTGTCTCTTGAGGTACTAGAGTCACACAGTGCCACCATTTTGGTAGGAGAGGGGGTGGCTGGTGTGCAGGGACCAGCAGTTGCCTAGCCTACAATAGCTGTCACCAGCTGCTCCCACCGTTGGAGGGCATGCCACCCCGATCAGCTCAGATCGCAAAATAACAAGAAAAGAGCCCCTTGTTCTACCAGCCCAGACTAGGCACCAATAACAGCATTCCATCTGCTTGCCAGAGACCTTCAACCTTGCAACACCAGGAACAGAGGGCAGGAAGGAGAATTTCCCTCCTAAACCTAAAGCTAATTCCCGAAGAATGCCCCTGGGAGTCGGCCCAAGGGCCTTTCCCTTTGACTTCTGTAATCGGAGATTCAAGGCTTTTCTCCTTGAAATTTCTCCAGAAGAAAGCGGCAAAAACAATTCTGGTTGCTTCTTTCCTGAACTGACACTCCTTCCCTCTCCAAAATGCAATGGTATCGCCACCAAGGCGGCCTCAGACCTGTCGGTCTTTGCCTTCATGGTTTCTGGGCCGTGTTTAGACAGGCCTTTCTCAAGTGAAGGCTGTGAAGACTGTTTCTTACATTTACTTACGAAACTTTGGTAGTTTTACCTGTTATCACATTGTTTATTTGCAGTTAGCCCCTTCCTCCATCTGAAGTGTATTTTTTATATGGTGCGAGACAGATAATTTTTTACTCGACCGGTGCCAGTCTTTCCCTCTGCTCTTTTCTAAAATAAATGTGTGACTCGGGCTAGTTTTAGATTTCTGGAAGAGTTGCGTAGGTAGTACAGAAGGTTCCTGGATCCCCCTCTCAGCAGCTTTACGATCTGAAAGGAACATTCTGCATGGCCCTAAATTCCCACTTATACACAGATGTCTTTCTAGAATCTCACTTTTCTTCTATCGATGGATTTTCTATTTTCTGCCCCACGGTCACATGTTTAATGAATTAATTTTATTTCCAGAGAGCTCACAGTTTCTGATAGGGAACCTGAGATCTCACAGGGCTTTTAAGAAGTCCCATATGGACTCCAGGCAAGTAAAACATTACTGACCTTGTTTATGGATGTTGCTACAGCTGAGGTGACTGGCCAAGGAGAAACACATGTATTTCTCTAGTCCACAGGGAAGGAGGTCAGCATTGGCGACCTGCCTCTTATACAGAATGCCTTATTCTCTGAGCACAAACTTTGGACACAAAAGGACAAGGCTCTGGAGCAGGGTCTCTCTTCCTCAGTACCACTGACAGTTTGGGACTGATTAATTCTTTGCCGTGGGAGATGTGCTGGGCCAGTATAAGATGTTTAGCAGCATCCCTGGCCTCTACCCGCTAGATGCCATTAGCACCCCTGACAATCAAAATTATCTGCAGACATTGCAAATAATCTGCTGGGGGTCAACCCCCATCCCCCTTGAGAACCCTCAGTTGAGTCAAGCTGCCCGAGTTTGTCCCTGGCTCCACTGTGTAGTAGCTGCATACCTCCATTTCCTCCTGTATAAAATGCAAATAATGGTACCTGTCTCCTAGGATGGTCCTGTTAAAGAACAAAATTCAACTGAGTAGATTTGAAGATCTAATTGGCTTTATGAAGTAATTCACCAGTGGGGCAGCCTCCCATCTAGCAACTAGAAGGGTGCTCCAAGGGGTTGTACCAAACAGAAGGTCTTTTTAGGCAGAAGGGTGGGCAGGGGAATTAGCAAAAAAACAGAAAGGGTTGTTTTTCGTCCAGGTCATCTTTTTCTTGGGGGAAGGGGTTTTATCCAGCAGGTTTCTTCACTAGTGGAGATCAGGAAAATTCCGGACTGATTGCTTTAAAATTCTGCTCCAGGGAAAGGCTGAGACCGTAATAAGGTTAGTTATTAACTTTTGGCTTGATGACGTGGCTTAGCAAAAGTGACTCCATTTTGGTCTGTTGTTTACTTTTTTAAACAACCCTGAAGACCAAACAAGCAAATACACATGAAGCACTCAGAACAGACCCTGGCAGGACAGACCTAGCTCAATGGTCGCTGTAACTATTATTTTAAAAATCCTTCACATTTGATGTCACTCCTAATAAACACACAGGCTTCCCATTTCTCTACTGCCTCCATGTCTTCGCCACCACGGAGCAAATGTGTTTAAACCAGAACAATAGTCACCAAAAGACTGCATGTTCATGAAATGGAACTCTATTTCCAGGGCTCCAAAACTGTTAATTAATCAGCTCCCAAGATAAACTCATCCGCGCTGTGTGTGAATTTTATTTGCAGCTACAGAAGAGTGATTCCATCTGGTTAACAGGCCTTTAAGTGACAATCCAGCTCCGTGGAGCAGCAGAGAGGCCCAGAAATGAGTTTCAAAGCAAGCCGGTAACGACAGCGGGAAGATGGAAGTCTGGGGTAAGGAGAGACTGAACATGGACTAGATTCATTCAGTCGATGGCCTTGAGAGCGCTGTGTTCCTTTGCCGCGGACACACACCATCATCTTGCAGCCCAGAGGGGGTGGACGCAAGACTCGTCTTCCAACAATTCATGTTATTTAGTCACCCAGAAGAATTTTCCCCCTTTTGTAGCAGCAGCTTTTGCAAAACCACAATGTGTATTACTCTTAAGCTTGCCCAAGAGCCCCTCCAGTGGAGATGATGATTTTTAATAAGATTATTAAGTGTGTAGGAAGATGTGGCTGACGGGGGAGGGGAGGGCGGTGTCCCCATCTTTGTCCAAAGGGCTCACTTCTTCCACTGAAACCAGGCCTTGGTTTGAACAGGAGTTTGGAGTGCCCTGGCCGGAGCTGGAGGGCTGGAGGCCGGGCAGGGCTCGCGGTTTGATGGCCTTGGTGAAGCTTGGTTGGTTCACTCACTCGGCCAGTGCAGCTGGGTGGCCGGGAGCCTGGGTTCTGGAGCTGGAATGATTAGGTCGAAATCCCAGTTCCTTAACTTGCTGGGTACGTGGCCTTGGGCAAGTCACTTAACCTTTCTCATCTGTAAAATAATGTCGCTGATAGTACCCACCTCATAGCTTTGTTGTGAATTTTAAGTGAGATAATTCATTTAGCCCCGTGGCTGGTACATAATACGTACTTAGTACATCTTAGTTATTATGATCATTGTTATAATTATTATTTACTCGAGTGTCCTCCATGAGAGGGGCATTGTGCTAGGGGTGGGGGATACATTCAGGTCAAAGATGACATTTTGTGCCTCCAAAGGGAAATCAGAGTGTTTTGACAGGTGAGCATCGAAGGCTATGGACGTGGGAGAACTCAGAGAAGTCCCCAGAGACTTAGTGGCCACAAGGGGCATGGACCCTAGACACACGCAGTGGGAGAGACTGTGAAAGCCATGGACGCAGGGCCATGGAGCTTAAAATGCTTTCTCCAAGTAGAAAACAATGACCGAGTTTGAAGCGGACAGGCTGGAAGACAGAGAGGGAAGGCTGACGCGCCTCCGCTGAGTGAATCCAGCTGTCACAGTGTTGCTGACTCGAAGCATATTTTGTAGTAGGCTCTGTCTGATTGCTGGCCGACTGGGCCCAGAGCCTGGGGCTGCTGGGTGCCCGGCGCCCGGCTGCGATACTTCAGTGAGTCGTGTTTTATTAAGTCTCTTTCCTCGTTGCAAGAACTCACCTCATGGTGGCCAGGGGATTTTGTTTTATACAAAGGGCTAGCAAAGTTCAACACCAAGACAACCCTGCAGTTTCTTACTGGCAAAGACCTGTTGACCCTGCGTCTTTAACATTGCCTGGTCTGCTCCAGCCTTCCTCCTAAGGCTGAGACCTGAATGAGATCATTATTTGAAAAATTAAAAAAAAAAAGTGCTATGTAAGGGACTTTCAATTTTTTATTTATATGTATATATAGCAAGCATATACAACAATTTGGGTATATTTCCTTTACACCTTCTGGGAGTAAACTGGAAGACCAGAACTAATTTAGATTCGAAAGGATTTTGGATTTGCAAATTTATACTAAATCGGTAACTTTCCTAAAAGCCTCGCACGCTGGCAACCCACTCCTTTGCTCTAACTCCATAAAGCAAGAGCCAAGTGCCACAGTGGTATTTGCTTTTGGCAAAATCATATTTATAATAACTTTTGGGTTAGTTTTTATTTTTTCCTCAAATAGTGGGAAAAATACACAAAAGAGAAGGGGATGAACTATTGGAAATAGAAATGAATAGCTTCTTTATCATAATGCACCAAGACCAAATCAGGTGTGGGATTTGTTTTCAAAGCGCAAATTATACATTTACCCAATAGAGTTACACAACAGCACTCTGTCTGGAAAGAGAACTCAGCGTTGTATTGACTCAATACAACGTGAGTTTCCCTGGGGTGCTGCACTGGGGAAATGCTAATAATGGGTATAACAGCAGTGTTGATAAATGTAAATGGTCAATGGGTAAAAGGCCTTCACATTGTGCTTTTGTTTCCATGGTTTCTGACTACAAATCTCATGAAGATGACAAAGTGGTTCACAGCACCGAGTTCGTCTTGGTAAATCGGAAACGATTACTTAGCTGAGTTGCCCTGTCCTGTTCTCGGCTCCGGCTTAGAAATGGTTCTGGCTGTGCTCCTTACGTTCCTCTTGACCTGGCTGCACTGGAGATGCAGACTGAGGAAGCGGAGGTTGGAGGGTCTGGGTGACCTGGTGCAGGTGGGGATTAAAGGCAGGGAGCAGACCACGAAGGCTGAAATGGCCCACCACCCAGATTCTCGTGGCCTGTGATGTCCCTGTCCATGCACTGCACTCAGGGAACTTGTAAGGACTGTATCTGGAAGTCATGGTGGTCTTCAGAACCAGAACATGTCATCAGCCTGAGAGGAAGATAGTGAGTGTCCAGATCAGAGACAGAAGGAGATCTTTCAGAGTTATTAATTGCAAGGAAAGCATAGAATAAGTTATCATAAAATAATTACTCAAGAAACATTTTCTAATCCTGTACCATGTGCAATGCACTGCTGTTATGGGGAGAGGGTGAAAGGGTTGAAAGTATCACAGCTGTTTGGTAAATTTCACAGTCTCATGTGACATCCACTGATGGATTCAAGACCCTGAAGGATCAAGTGTTACATTGCGTGACCAGATGATGGCTACTTGGGACTATTTCTTGCCCTCCTCTCAACTGTTCACCACCCCCAGCCAGAATATTTTAAAAAATGGAATCGGGATCATATCCTTTCCCTGCTTCTTCTGTCTTCTGTTAGGGTTAACTCACATTTCTATCAAGGCTGATGCGAACTGGCCCATGGCTGCCTGAGACTCCCTCACGTCTGTGCTATCCCTGGTCTCGTCATGGGTCCCAGTAGCGGGGTCCCTGTCTGTCCCTACGTGTGTGGCCAGTCACGTCCTATTTCAGAGTGTTTGAACATTCTGTCCCCTCTGCCTGGACTTCCTTTTACCTGATCCTCACCAGACCTTGGCCTATTTATCCTTCGGGATTTCTCCTTAAGTGTTGCCTCTTCCCAACCAGCAGTACGTCACAGGATCCTGTGCTCCTGGGTGGCACTTCCCGCCTTTGAGCTCCCTTGTTCTGTGAGATTATCAATGAGATCTCGGTCTCTCCTGTTATTTGGTGATCTCCATGAGGATGAGGGTAAGGGCCAAGTTCGTCTTGTTCTCTGCTGTGTCCCCAGCATCCGTCCCAGGGCCTGACTCGTGCTCTGTGAATGAGTGGTGACTGGCGAATGGACGAATGGACGGATGAGTGGACGGATGTGGAAGGAGAGATTCTACCGAGTCAATGCCGTTGTCCCGTCAGAACGTCTGCTCCTCCTAGGGCACTTGGTATGAGGTACGAAACATCCTGTTTGTGTACCCTCACATTCCCATAAACTTCTAGAGGGTCGGGGTTGGGTCATAAGAACCTTTTCATCTCCAGAGTTGGGCTCACCGGGAAACTCCACGAAGGTCTGTGGGTTGAAGAGTGACTTGTGCGTGAAGGCGGAGCTCACCTGGATTTTAAGGCACGCTTGGGGTGAGGGTGAAGGAAAAGCAGATTTACGTACTCAAAACAGCAGTAAGAGTTGGGATGCAAAACAAGATTAGGGTTAAAAAAAAAAAAAAAAGCTGAGAACCCGAGTTAGAAAAATACCCGCTAGTCACCAGACACAGCTTGACAGGATGTACTCACACTACAGATGGGAGGGTTGGGGTGGGGAGGGCGCTTGGAATTTCCCCAGCTGACTTAGTGTCCTGAACGATGACTGTCTTTCAGCGCGCTGTTGGCCTCAGGAGTTCTGTGCATTCAACACATATTTATCTAGCACTATTCCATAAATTCCCAACGTTGGGGCTGATCGTTGGAGGGCACGGAAATAGGCTCTTGGTGGTGAAAAAAAATCTTACTCTTTTTATGTGTAAAGCACAGATATACATCTAGTACAAACACACACACATATGTATGCATACACTATATAATATAAAATTTCATAGTGGAGGTGATTGGGAAATTGGCTCTTTCTTTTTTTTTTAATTCTCATCTGAGGATACTTTTATTTTTTTCTACCTATTTTCAGATAGCGTGGGAGGGAGGGAGAGAGAGGGAGAAACATCGGCTGGTTGCCTCCTGCACGACCCCGACCAGGCCCGGGACTGAACCACAACTGAGGTACGTGCCCTTGACCGGAATTGAACGTGACTCTTTGGTCCGAGGGCCGACGCTCTAACCGCTGAGCCAAACCGGCCAGGGCAGGACATTGGCTCTTTCAGGAGATGATCATGAAGAAAAGGTTCAGAACAGACCTACTCCACGTCAGGCATTGTTCTGGTCACAGTGCCCACCCATGGAGCTTTCATTCCCGTGAGGCAGATGGGCAATAACTACGTAAGTAACACAACTGTCAAAGAAGAAGAAATTCTACAAAGAAAAGCAGGGCAAGGGGACAGAGAGCATGGGGTCAAGTGTGGGGCTATTTTAGGGAGCGTCAGGGGATTCTGAGGAGGTGACACTTGAGAAGAGCCTGGAAGCAGTGAGATGCAGTGGGACTGAGACAGCGAGGAGACCCCCTGGGCAGGACTGGTGAGGGGAGGACCGTAGGAAAGAGCCTGGAGGCAGGATGGGGCCAGGTCGCAGGGGCCTTGTAGGCCATGCTAAGGGGCTTGGGTTTTGCTCTGAGTGTGACGGAAGCTGTTGGAGCGCTTTTCAGGGGAGTGGCGCGATCTGATTCACCTTTGGATTAGATGCCTCTGGCTGCTGTTTGCAGGGTAGACGGCAGGGGCAGGGGCGGGAGTGCAGCCAGGGGACCCCAGGAGGCTGTTGCTGGGCTCTAGCTGGGCAGTGGTGGTGGGTTGGGGGAGGGTGGGAGGTTAGGCTCCCGTGTACTGAGAAGGTGGAGCCCGCTGGGACTGAATGGAGGCTGTGAGAGAAAGAAAAGTCACACATGCTGAGGTTTAAGCTTGGGCCACTGGGTTGCACTGACTGAGATCTTGAGCCGAGGTTGAGTGTGGGAGGAGCCCGCCCTCCCAGGGACCCATCCTAGAGCGACATCCTCCTGCCAGCTCTGGCCCCTGTTGCTGACACCAGGCTCAGCATCCATTTGATGCTGTCTTCTACAGTTACCTATTTTCCCACCTTATCCAGTCTTCAAATTCGTTCAGGGAAGAAACTATTTTATTTACTTTTTAACTTCTCCAAGAGGCAGGCAGTGCAGCAGAATGGTTAAAATTGTTAGTTGTGTGTGCTGGGGTGAGTGCTTTAGCTGCTGAACTTCTCCTCCCTCTTCCCTTTGTCTTCATCCTCTCCCTCATCCTCTCCATCCTCCTCCTCCTTCCCCTCCACCTCCTCCTCCTCCTCCTCCTCCTCCTCCTCCTCCCCTCCTCCTCCCCTCCTCCTGCTCCTCCTTAACTTAAGTAATTACATTTTTATTTTTTGGTCAATTGGAGAGGGTAGCTTCCTATGTTTCTGTAAAGTGAAGTGAAATTTGCATGTAAAGCGCCTTGTTTGGGTCTGGCAAGCAGTTGGCACTTGGTGATCTTTATGTTGTGTGGCTCCCTCCTTCCCATCAGACTTCTGTCTTGCTGGCTCTCATATCTCAGGGTCCTGTAAGCTGAAGCACTTGAAGGTGAGGGTATCACACCACCCCCCTCCCTCCATGTCTTGGTTTTCCATCACATAAAAGGCGGAAACAAAACTTAATGAGCCCGGCCAGTGTGGCTCAGTGGACTGAGCATCGCCCCATGGACTGAGAGGTCCTGGTTCAATTCCCGGTCAGGGCACATGCCCAGGTTGTGGGCTTGATCCCCAGTAGGGGGCGTGCAGGAGGCAGCTGGTTGATGTTCACTCTCACATCCATGTTTCTGTATCTCTCTCTAAAAAATCAATAAAAACATATCTAAAAAACTATAAAACTTAGTGAAGAGAAGAAGCAGTGGAAGCCCGCAAATGTGGGCATTTACATTGTATATTACATTGTGGTCTAAGTATGAAAGGCCACACTGAGTCGAGGGTGATGGAGAAGCCATTAGGTGCCCCCCGAGGCAAGCGAGTGCCCAGTGGATCATTTGAGTCGGTGTGATTGATGCTGCCACATGAGCAATACAAGGTTACCTAGTAATCACCGAATTGTGTGGATCCAACCAGAATACCAAGTGCCTGGAGCTTTGGCTTAGGGCCATGGATGGACGGAGCGTGAAGCCTGGCATAGAGCAGAAGGAACGGGTCGCACAGCGACAGATAAAAACAGACTTGCGTTTAGGCAGAGGTGACACAGGTGGCTGCCTCTCTCCTCTGCTGTGAGAGACTTCATTACTCTATCCTATCACTCATTCCCGATTCTGATAGGAAACTGACATTCACTGAGTGTTCACTGCATGCCAGGCACTGTGTCCTACCAGCATCCTCTTGCTTCCTCCCAACGACTCAGTACCGATGAGAACAGCCTCAGAGGGCTCAGTAGCTTGTGCAGGCCTGTTTCCTAACCATTGTGCTTTACCTCCTCCAGGTGTGCCCGATGCTGCCTCAGAATCCTTCTACCTGAGGCATTCAGTCCCGCCTGCTTTATTCAGACTGTGGGATTCAGCTCATATTACAGTTGACACTCGTTTGACTCATTTGTTTGATCATTTATTTACTCACTCACTCACCACTTAAACAATACTTTTCTGCCTCTACCATGTGCCAGGTATAGTCTTACGTGCCGAGGATTCAGTAGTAAATAAGACACTATCCCTGCTGGGAGCTACACTTAGGGCAGCATCACTTCTTGGCTGGGACTCTCAGCAGGTGGGAAGACTCAGAATTTCTGTGACTTGGGACTAAGTTAGTGCTCCCTTCCCTGTGTTGAACCAGAAAGCATCCACATTGATGATGGAAATCAGTAATAATCTGAAAAATGAATTACGATGTACCCTGGACTAGGAATTGGGTTGCCTGCCGCCTTTTTCTGACTTGATTGACTTAGCTGTTTGACCTTGGGCCTGAGTAATAACTCATGCTTTCCTATGCAGTAGGTCACTTTGCTCATCCAGGCCCTGATTGGAAGGAGAAGGTCTCTGATGTGCAGAGAGATTATGTGAGCTGCCTAGTTCTCATAGCTGGTAGGAGACGAGCTGGGACTAGAACCCAGTTTAACTTCTAGCTACTTGTTTCTATGATCTCATCATACTGGCCTCCAGGACTCTGTCATGTGAGGCCAGGAAATGATGCCATGTACCAGGTGTCCAGGTGCCCAGGTTAAACTGTGGGATTCTATTACTATAGAAGGAGGAGCAGACAGAGGTTGGGGGAACAATTAGCGTCTACCATAGATGGCCTCTCTGAGGAAGTGACATTGAAAGTGAGAACCTCAGGATGAGCTGGTGTTGAAGAGAGGGAAGAGCCTTCCAGGCCAGGGACACAGCGTGTGGGAGGGCCATGAGGCGGGAAAGGCCAGCTCTGGTGTTGGATGATGTTTCCCGATGCACGTGTCTCCCCTGCACCGGCCTCCAGGGGCTCAGGACTGGACCTGGCACTGGGAGGTAGCTGCTCTGGGTTCACCTGGCTTTCCTCTGTGTATTCCAGGGCTTGGACGGGCCTGGACTGTAAGGAGGGGCTTTGTGCTGACTCTGGAAGGCCTCTGTGTATCCTCAGCTTTGAGAACTGAATTCCATGGGTTGTGTCAGTGTCAGACCTGTGAAGTTCAGTTCTTCAGCTGGGATAGCTCTGTCATCGTGGACTCGAGGGACAGCCGGGAGAGCAGCCCCAAGGTCAGCTGAAGAACTTGGAAGACTGGAGACAGAAGGGCAAAGTGTCGGGCTCTGAAGGAACAGGGAGGCTGGGTTCTTGGGAAAAGCACTCATTTAACTGCGAGAAGACTTGAATTCTATGCGGAGCAGGGTTCCAAGTAGCTAAATGAATGTTCCTGGTGAGTCATTCTTGCTGCTGCTGTTACAACTAGTTTACATTTATTGATTACTTACAATGAGCCAGGTACAGTACTAACTGCTTTCCACACTGTGACAGGAGACTCTTGGGGGAAATGACTGTAATGGAGCTGAGACACCCGGCACTACCATGCAGGGATTTCCCCCCCTTCATGGGGTCAGATGGAATTCATGGAATGTGACAAGTATTCTTTGGCATACATGGCTGAGGGTACTGGTTCCTTTTTAGGATGAGAAACATGGGTACGTTCCTCTTATGGTCCCCCTCTCCCTTTATTTGAATCTCAACTTCCTTGCCTTCTGTAAATACAGGAGGGCTACATTGTATCTTTGTGTTCCAAACAAGGAAGAAGAGGTTGTCCTTAGACTCTGCCCCAGTGTCGCCCAGGCAAAGGGATACAAAGGTTGCGCATGCTGCTCCATCTGCTGACACTGTCAGCTGTGCCTGTGGGTCAAGCCCTTCTGCTGTCTTCCTCTGTCACCGAGTCAGTTGGGTCTGCTCCGAGGCTGGGGCTTGCTATGACGATGACGATTTCCATCTTTAGACAGAGGGCTGGAGGCTGTGTGCGTGCTATCTGGACTTTAGTAAGATTTTGATTCAGTGGGGAAGAAGGAGTGTGCTTCATCTTTTTAAAAAAATTTTTTTAAATTGATTTTTAGAGAGAGAGGAAGGGAGAGAGAGAAACACTGATCGGTTGCCTCCTACTGGGTATTGAGCCTGCAAGCCGAGTGTGTGCCCTGACTGGCAATCTAAACACCAACCTTTCGGTGCATGGGATGATGCCCAACCAACTGAGCCTCACTGGCCGGGGCGTGCTTTGTCTTTTTGAGAACTCATCTTTGATTCCTTACTGCCCCTCGGTGTCCTGAAATGTCCGTCTCACTGTAGTCTACAGAATGAAAGTGTGGCCTAGCCCAGAGACGCCCAGCGTGTGGATTCTCACTCTGTCTTCTCAGTGACGTGTCTATCGAGTGCGGGCTGTGTGCTGGGCATTGTGCTCGGAGCATTTTGTGAATGATCACAGTGAACCTCACACCAAACCTCATCTGGAAAATGAGGACAAAGTAACAAAGGGGTGCGTGGTCCTTCTGAAAGCCCCCAGCATGGGTGTGGGGTGTGGGCGTGCTCTCTGGGCAATGCTGATCACATCAAGGACCTTACCCACCCCTCTCACTCTGCCCACTTCCGACCTTTGCTTACTAGACCCTTAGCCAGTGACTCATTTCAGAACCAGAACACCAGTGAAACTCAACTGAGACCAGAGATCAGTGTCGTCAGTCCTAGATCACTAGAGAAAATTCAGAATGTACACCACAGGCTTCAACGCTCTGTGTTTCGGATCATCTCGGCTGTGAACACTGACTTAGACCCAGAGCTCTGACTTACCACAAAAGACTCATCCTTATTGCAGGTGAACTCTTCCTGAAGCAAACCTGATAGCTGAAATGTGGAATATGCACACGTGTTTGCACACACACACACACACACACACACACAGAAAATAACACAACATATAAGAATGCTTGGCCAGTTTGGCTCAGTAGTTACAGCATCGGCCCATGGACCAAAGGGTCTCAGGTTTGATTCTGGGTCAAGGGCATGTACATGGGTTAGAGGTTCAATCCTCGGCCCTGGTTGGGGTTGTGCAGGAGGCAACCAATCAATGTTTTTCTCTCACATTGATATTTCTCTCTCTCTCCCTCTCCCTGTCTCACTCCCTCCCTCCCTTCTACACTATCTAAAATCAATGGAAAAATATCCTTGGGTGAGGACTAACCAAAAAAAAAAAAAAAAAAAAAAAGAAATCTTCATTTCCTAAGAATCCACTAAGTAATACATTTTCTGGGGTTTTTTGAGGTTGTATTTACTTTGTCTAAACTTATGTTATAAAAGTGGAAAAGACAGAATACAAACGTTTGCATGATATGAGTCCATTTATGTAAAATGATAAAAGTATATAGGATAATGTGCATTGCAAGAGGTACATCGATTTACCAATGGGGTTACTCTGGGGCAGTGAGAATTGAGGTGCCCTTTCCTTTCTCTGTCTTTGTCTCTATTGTTTGATTCTTTTGCCGAGCATTATTTAATCAAAGCAATAAAGTTACTGAAGGACATTTCACACACAATTGTGATGAGACCAGGCAGTGCTGGTGCTGTGCGTGGGTTAGAAGTCACGCTGCGGAGGTGTGTTGTGAGAGAGGAGGGAGGTTCCTGGTGTGCTCAGTGAAGGAGGTAGGCACAGGGCAACATGCAGTGTGTGTGTGTGTGGGGGGGGGGACGGTCCGGTGGGTAGTGGGTGATTTTTTCCCTCTCCTTTAGTTATGCTTCTCTGCCCAAATAAGAAGAAGAAGAAGAAAAAGAACCCTCAATATATATGCCACTTTCCAAGAATCCATCCATTGTGTAAATCAGTGGTTTTCAAAGTGTTTCCTGGATGAGCAACATCAGTATCAACCGGGAACTTGTTAGAAATGTAAATTCTCAGGCTCCTCCCACGACCTATTGAATAGGAAACACTGGGAGTGGGGCCCAGCAATCTCTGTTTTAACAAGCCCTTTGGCTGACTAATGCACAGTAACGTTTTAGAATTGGTGTCAATCAAGGGACAGCCCCACTCCACTAAACTGCAGTGCGGCTGATGTTGATATGAAAGAAGCTGGCCCTCTCCTGTAAGTGGACATGCAGGGATTCTGTAACACTTACCTCTGAAAAGTCCATGAACAGTAGGACCACAAACCCGAAGTTCACAACCAGGGCTCATTTCCACCAGCAGATAGTAGGTCTCCAAGTTTTTCAAGTGCAAATGTTAGGTGCATAAAGTCACCTGAAGAGGGTGCTAGTTATGGCAGATTCCTGGGTCACGCCCCTGACCTACAGACTCAGCATCTTCATCACCCCTGAGGATTCCCAGCAAGGAATTTCTTTTTTATTTATTTTTATTTTTTTCGTTATTGATTTTTAGAAAGAGAGGAGGAGGGAGAGGAAGAGAGAGGTGGAAACATCGATGAGAGAGAACATCGATTGGCCGCCTCCTGCATGCCCCCCACTGGGGATTTGGCCCACAACCTGGGCATGTGCCCTGACCAGGAATTGAACTGGCAACCTCTTGGTGCATGGGTTGACGCCCAACCACTGAGCCACATCGGCCGGGCAACCAGCAAGGAATTTCTAAGGCAACACTTTGAGCAACATTTTTAGGCTTTTTCAGACATTTTTTTCCTGTACCCCCTTACATTTCTTCTTCCGTCTCATCCTTTCCCTTCCTGCTATGATGGACGGGGTCTCCGAAGCAGATTCATCATCCTTTTGGCTCTGTGCTTGGAAGAAAACAGGTCAGATGCTCCTGGAGTGGTGCCTTGAAAGTAATCATCACCATCATAATCATAGTAATGGAAGAATTGCTTTGCCATCTTCACATAAGATCATGATTTATCAGCTCACATTGATGGGACACGGTGGGAAACTGGACACACTGCTTAATAGTCGCTGCCTATGCATGTTACAAGGCTGCTGAGAGTCAGTGACTTAGGGACACAGTGGCTTCCCAAGTCCTCCTAGCAGTCAAACCATTGTTAGTTAAGGTGGAGATTTCTGTGGTAGGGTTCTCTGGAGAAATGAAACCAAAAGGAGATCATATATATGGGGGGGGGGCAGATTGAGATTGATTTGTTATAGGGAATCAGCTCATGTGATTATGGAATCCCACTGGACAAGTCCCAAGATCTGCAGGTGAGTCATCTAGCTGGAGACCCAGGGGAGCTGATGGTGTAGTTCCAGCCTGGCTCTGAAGGCCTGACAACCAAGGTGTGTAGTTTCAGTCCAAAGGTCGGCAGGCTCAAGACCCACAAAGAGCTGAAGTTTCACTTTGAATCCAAAAGCAGGGAACAACCAATGTTCCAGCTCAACAGTAGGGCAGGAAGTAGCCCCACTTGCCAGCAGGGGTCAGTCTTTCTGTTCTAGTCATGTCTTCAATTGGTTGGATGGGGCCCACCCACTTAGGGAGGGCCATCTACTTTATTCAACCTACTGATTTAAATGTTAAACTCTTCTAAAATACGTCCTCGGAGCCCGATGGTGTGGCTTAGTGGATTGAGCGTAGACCCATGGACTTGAGAGGTCCCAGTTTGATTCCCGGTCAGGGCACAGGCCCAGGTTGCTGTCTTGATCCCTGGTGAGGGGGTGAGCAGGAGGCAGCCAATTGACGTTTCCCTCTCACATTGATGTTTCTGTCTCTCTCTAAAAAATCAATAAAGACATATTTAAAAAAATAAAAATAAAATACGTCCTCAGAGACACACCCAAAATGATGTTTGACCAAACATCTGGGCACCTTGTGACCCAGTCAGGGTGACATAAAATTAACCGTCACAATTCTTTTTTTTTTAAAATTATATATTTTTTCTTCTAGGCTCTCTTGCCCTCTTATTTTGATAATATTTCAGAAAGGCAGTTCAGAGCTGGAGTGTCTGGGACGTAGAGAATCTGGAAAATGCTCTGGGGTGGTGGGTAGGGAATCGGGCATTTTGCCCACTTCCTTTTTGTCTTCACAGCACTGAGGTGCTTTGGGGAAATTTTGCTTTCAACTTATATTTTTATTTAAGTATAGTTGGTATACAATCCTATGTTGGTTATATTAGTTTCCTGTGTACAATATAATGATTTGACATTTTTATACCTCACAGTGTGATCACCCCACTAATTCTAGTAGTCATCTTTCACCGTGTAAAGCTAGTGCAATAGTATCAACTATATTCCCCGTTTCCTTTTTGCTGATCCCCACTGTTTTTAAAGGAAAGTCCTGCAACTCTCTCCTGGGGCAGTTCTTCCCAGCAGAAGAGCTAACTTGGGTTATTCCTGGGAAAGCAGACAATGTGAATACAACTTTACTATTTTAGAGGTTTGCAATGCTCCAGGTATCGCCCTGGCCGGTTTGGCTCAGCGGTTGGAGCGTCGGCCTGCGGTCCGGAGAGACCCGGGTTCGGTTCCCGCTAAGGGCACGTACCTCGGTTGCAGTTTGTCCCCGGCCCTGGTTGGTCGTGCGGGTGGCAGCCACGTGATGTGGCCCTTTCACGTTGATGTTTCTCTCTCTCTCTCCCTCCTACTCTGTCTGAACAAAAAAATGAAAAAATGTCCTCAGGTGAGGATTAAAAAAAAAAAAATGCTCCAGGTATCTTATATATAAGGAAGGACGTTATCTCCATTTTCTGGATGAGAACACAGAAGCTCAGGGACTTTGTATGTACTTTGCTTAAATTTCATGCACGGTTAAGCGTCACAGCTGGGATGTTCACTGAGGCTGCCTAATCAGACCCGAGTTCTTCTCACTCAGGTGCGCACTGGGCTTTACAGTTTACCAAGCATTTTAACACACATTATTATATTTGCTGAACACAGCACTCCCCAGTGAAGTCGTTATTATAACCGTAATTTTAGAAATGGGAAAGGGGAGTTTTCGAAAGTTTACGCGGCTTGTCCATCCCCTGTGCCCACAGCCAGTGATGGGTGAAGCCGAGCCTTAAACCCAAAACCTATATAATAAAATGATAATTTTATCTAAAAAAAATCATAGGTTATACATAAACTTAGAAGAAGTGAAAGAAAAATAAATCCCCCATCTCAGTTTCTGTGGTGTGACTAAAATGGAAGGATGGACATCGAGGTCCCCTCTGACTTACTCCTCTGCCTGTGTCTTCGCTAGGGAGGAGTGAGCCCTTATACATGACCAAGACCACCCTCTGGGGCACAGACATACTTTCAACTATATTCAAATTACATTGTTGATAGCTTTTAAGAAACTATAATGTATTTTTGCCCTGGGTCCTGCAATGCTACTAAGGCTGGCCAGCCCTGGCTGGTTTGGCTCAATGGTTAGACCATTGGCCCTTGGACCAAAGAGCCTTGGGTTTGATTTCTGGTCAAGGGCATGTACCTGGGTTGCAGGTTTGATCCCCAGCCCTGCTTGGGGCACATGTGGGAGGCAGCCAGTCAATGTGTCTCTCTCACACTGATGTTTCTCTCTCTCCTCTCTCTCTCTTCCTCCCTCCCTTCCTCCCTTCCACTCTATCTAAAAATCAATGGAAAAAATCCTCAGGTAAGGATTAACAAAAACAAACAAACAAACAAACAAACAAACAAACAAACAACCCATGACTGGCCAGATGCCATCTATCTCTGGGCAACAAATGTATTTTTTTTGTTTTAAAACTTACCTAAGTAATATGAGTTTACTGCAAAGAATTTTGAAAATGCAGAAACATATACATGAGAAAAAAATTTAATTATCCAAAATATTTTATTATACAATGATTATGTATCTCTTTTTCCTGGGAACTTGGAAAATTCAGAAAATCATAAAGGAGAAAAACGTTATCTACATGCTCATAGATTACCACTGGGGTTATGTCTTTTCGTTTTCACTTTAAATGTAATGTGTGTGTGTGTGTTCCATTGTTTGTTTATCATTTTATCATGAGCATTTCCCCATGCCCTTACACGGTCTTTCTCATGCATTTTAGATGGCCGCAGTCCTTTGTTGACATGCTCATTCCCCTGTTAGTGGACAGTTAGGACCTGGATCTCCTGATTCCAGATCCGCTGCGTCCACCCCACGCCCACTTCCCCAATATCTGTCTCTATTTTCTTTTAGCCTTTTGCTTACATTGATTCATGTATTATTTGTGATGGTTTTAGGAGTATTGAAAAAGGCTAGTAGCTTCTTATTTATTAATATGTAAGGATGTTAGTGTTAATGGTTTACTATGTGCCAAGCTCTATTTCAAGACTTTGAACAGACAGTTAACAAATTAAAGCCACCAACCTCTCACAACAATAGTAGATACTGTTATTATTCTCATCATATAGATGAGACCACAGAGAGGTTAAGATAAGTGTCAGAATGTGTTCATTTGCATAGAACAAAACATCCAGCTTACTGGGCACATATAAATAGGCATTTATTTTTTTTCATCCAGTCTGAATATGGGCCTCTATTAGCATTGGTTTGGAGGCTGAGTGACATCCAGACTTCTGTCACTGCTGTCCTCTTCACCGTGCCTCTTGGTTTTAAAATGGCTGCACCAGCTCTGGACATCACATCCCAATCCAGGGCCAGAAGAGAGTGAAAACACATGGTGCTGACTGAACACGTTCGCTTCTTTTACCAGGAAAGCGCCTTTTCTTCCCAGAAGCCCTTCCTCCCCTCAGCAGAATTCCACTCGTGAATCATTGTTTTACATGACCACTGCCCACTGCTGAAGTGGCTGGGAACCTTTTCCAAGCTCTGGAGTGGACGTTGACTGGAAGAGAGGGATTGGTAGTGACGGTTGGGTGAGCCAACCAACAGCGCACACCACAAGAAACTTGCCGAGTTCGAGTGTTGATCTTATTTGACCCAGCCAGCCTGTTTCCCACAGTGGCTAACACCCATCAGCTGGGAGTTGCTATTTCTCACATCTCTGGCTGAGACTAGAAGTGGCCTCGAGCCTGTCAAACCTCATCTCTCACTGAATATAACGCCATCTAACACGTGCTAACATTTTTCATCAATGTTAGTGTCACCGCAAAGTGCCATTAAAATAGAAGTGGTTTCATACATTATTTATCTGCAATGTGTCCACCAAGTCATTCTTCTGCTGGAGAGCACTTTCTTTGGCATTTATAAACTGGCTAACACATCTGCAGCGCACTGGATCCGTATCCTGAGGCTGGCACAGGGAGAGGAGGGTCCGTGAGCTGTTTGGGCTGAAACAAGTGGCAGGATCTCCTCTGGCCCTGAGCACGATAATCACGGGCCTGGTGGCAGGTGAGCGGAACTAGGGGCTGAGCAGTGGAAATTCTGAAGATGATAGCTGTACCCCACTTCGTGAAAATCTGCCTTTATCTAAGTAGTAGAGGCCCAAAAAAGATGCATCATTTATTAGCACCTTTCAAGTGTGGTTATTTCTAGAGCAGAAATCTAAAGTCGCAATTCACAGGAAGTATTTGTTCAGGGCTGGGACTGGGGTGGGCTGAGGGAGGTACCTTGGATGCAAAGTGCAAGGAAGTGTTCACTCTCATGGTTGTGTAGCTCTTGCGTGGTCCTGGCTTTGTTTTTAAACTATTGAACACTAATTATTTATTTTAGTTTCCAGACATGTATATTTTATTTTTTAAAAATTTTATCGTATTTATTAGGGTGACATTGGTTAATAGAATTATACAGGTTTCAGGTGAACAATTCTATAATACATCATCTGTATATTGTATTGTGTGTCCACCACCCATGTTCTGGTTTTATTTGGGAATATTTAAAAATTGGGATAGCCCAGCTGGTATGGCTCACTGGTTGAGCACTGACCCATGCACCAACATGTTGCCGGTTCGATTCCCGCTAAGAGCACATGCCCAGGGTGTGGACCCAATCCCCAGTGGGGGGCATGTAGGAGGCAGCCAATCGATGTTCTCTCTCATCAATGTTTCTATCTCCCTCTCTCCTTACCTCTCTCTAAAAATCCATAAAGAAAAAATGTTAAGAATTGGAATAATTATTCTGCAAAAATTTTTTGATCACTTCTATGTGTTGGGCATTATTCTAGGCACTGGGGGATACAGTGATGAATAAAATAGTCATTGCTGTTCTCAATAAAGCAGTAAAATAGTCATTTACTGACACTGAAGTAAAGGGGAGATTTCATATAAAAATCTGGATGTCTGGCTTCTTGAATTAGCAGAATATCTGAACTCTGGGCTGGCTTTTCTTCATGACAATTATCACTTGGGTCTGGGAAGCCTCTGCCTCCCTTTTAGATGCAGCATGAGCTCTGTAATTTGTCACACTCCCCACCACTCCCTGTTGTCTCATTTGATCCTCAGGGGTCTCTATGGAGTGGATATGTTGTTGTTGTTATTATTATTATTATTGTTGTTATTATTATTATTATTATTATTACTATTGCCAATTTTCAGATGAACAAACAGGCTCGAAGAGGTAAAGTGACTGTCCTGAGGTCTTCTAGCTACAGAAGGTGGAGTGGGATATGGACCCGATTCTATGTGACTTCAGAAGTTGAGGGATAGGTTCCTGTACAGAGCAACCATTCAAGCAGCAGGAACGCAGAAATGTCACCGAGCAGAAACATTCAGCCCATATAAGATCAAATTTGAGAGGTGTATCAGCAGGAAACAGATGGCACCTTCAAATTAGGGTACTTCCAGCCGAGTTTCATACACTGTCTACAAAGGTGTGGGCAGAGTGTAGGGAAACCATCGGGCATAGTGCAGAACCTCACATTAGTAATAGTGGGGCCCCATTACCACTCCTAAACCTTTGGGGGCAGATGAAGGGCTGGGTTACAGGAACTGGGGAGATAGCACTGAGGAGAGGGCTGCTTTACTTGAGCTGAGACCTCTGGATGCAGCCAGCCCTTGGGGACCCCACAGGGAGGGAACTTGAAGAACAGGTACCCCAACCTCACCAAGTTCTCTCTACTCCTTCCCACTGATCTCCCGCCAGTGCCAAACCCACCTGGGAGTCAGAGGGCCAGGAGCCCATTGATGTGTTTCTACAGGCTCTGGGGGCACAGAGCAGGGTGGAGAGTGCCTTAGTGGGGGCAGATGGAGGCATCTAGCACAAGAGGCAAGTCAAAGCTAAGGGCATTTTAGGGGACAGGCAGTGATGAGGATGGCAGGCTCAGCAGCTGAAATGTCCATGGAGAGAGGCCATGCTATTGGAGAGACCAGGAGGGGACATAAGGAGCGTAAGAAACAGAAGCTATGAGGTAGGGAACATCAAGAAGGGGACAGGGGTTAAGGAATGGGTGGTGGCAGCAGAAATAGTGGACGAAGGGGAAGAAATTAAGATAACGATGACTTCAAGGTTCAGCTTTTTTTTTTTTTAATGTTTTTATTGATTTTTTTAGAGAGAGAAGGGAGGAAGAGAGAGAGAGATAGAAACATCAATTGGCTGCCTCCTGCACGCCCCCTACTGGGAATTGAGCCTGAAACCCGGGCATGTGCCTTACTGGGAATCGAACCAGGACCTCGCAGTCCATGGGGTGATGCTCAATCCACTGAGCCACACCGGCCGGGCTCAAGGTCCAGCTTTGGTGGGGCTTGGGAAGTATCTCCCTTCCTGACAGCCATGTTCGGTCACCTCCTCTACCAGAAAAGTCACTGATTCCATATCAGAGATTCCTCCTGTTTGGAACATGGGGTTTGAGACCTTTGTTGCGATGAGTTTCCAAGTGGACCAAAAGCTGAACGATGTAGAATAATACTTTCTTCCAGGTTTCCAGAAGAGTGACTGAGTGTGTTAACCCCTATCTGTAGAAAGTTGTATCTTGAACATCCAAGATAGGTATGCCTATTTTTTTAACTGAAGTATTATTGACATATTACATTAGTTTCAGGTTTACAACATAATGATTCAATATTTGTGTACATTGCGAAATGATTGTCACAATAAATCTAGTTACCATCTGTCACCATACAGAGTTCCCCAAATTTCTTTTCTTATGGTAAGAACTTTTAAGATTTACTTTCTTAACAACTTTCAAATATACAATACAATATTATTGACTATAGTCACCATGCTGTGTATTGCATCCCTATGACTTATTTTATTTTGTTGTTTTTTCTTTTTTATTGGTTTTATAGAGAGAGGAAGAGAAAAGGAGAGAGAGAGAGAGAGAGAGAGAGAGAGAGGGAGAGAGAGACATTGATGAGAGAGAACATCGATTGGCCGCCTCCTGCATGCCCCCCACTGGGGATTGGGCCCACAACCTGGGCATGTGCCCTGACCAGGAATCGAACCGGCGACCTCTTGGTGCATGGGTCGACGCTCAACCACTGAGCCACACCAGCCGGGCTGACATATTTCTTTTATAACTGGAAGTTTGTGCCTCATGATCCCCTTCACCCATTTTGCCCAAAGGGTTGCAGGATAGATTCTGGTCAAGGGCACGTACCTTGGTTGCAGGTTTGATCCCTGGCCCTGGTTGGGGTCGTGCAGGAGGCAACCAATTGATGAGTCTCTCTCACATCAATGTTTCTGTCTCTCTCTTCCTCCCTCCCTTCCTTTCACTCTCTCTAAAAATCAATGGAAAAATTATCCTCAGGTGAGGATTTAAAAAAAAAGGGAAGAAAGAATGTAATAAAGCATCTACCACCCAGAATGGTAGTTCAATGAATGACAGAGATTGTTCCAGAAAAGGAGCCGCCTCCATGGACTAGTTTAACTATGTCCTCAGCATGGACATAATGGACAAACACACATGTACTTGGTAGTCTAAAATAATTTCTTGAAATTATTGAGCAATTTTCCACCAAATGGTACAAAGTAGGTCCACAGAAACAAATCACCTAAATTCCCCTTCGTGTCAATTCTGTAAAAAGGATAAACATTTAAGCTCCATTTCCCGGACAGATGCCTGCAGACAGAGTATGAGCAACTTATCCAACAGGCCAGAAAAAGACCTCATTTAATCCTGGAAGCCCTCCATACGCTGGAGTGACAGGCTAAATAAACACGGAAAAGTTTCTGAGGGGAAAATGGAAACAGTCACTGCTTGGCTCCTGTGCTTTCCTTTTTTGCACAGTACGGATGGGAGAGGTGTGATGTGACAGCAGGCTCAGGGGTTTCCTGTGGCTGATGCTCCACGGGACGCCGTAGTGTGCGTCGCCGGCCAAACAGCAGGTGTCGTCTTCGTCCTCACAAAGAGAAGTGGGGAGCTGATGCCCCCTCTTAGTCTGTCCCCCTCAGACCACGCGCTCCAACACGAGGCTGGCGAGTCCCTGGCATGCAGGCTGAGGCTTCTTGTTTGCTTGGCCCGGGCAGAGATCACGAATGAATCACGTTCCGCTGAGTTAAGATGCAGCCTCTGAATCCTCCTCCGCACAGCCTTTCCAGCAGCTGATGTTTTTTGAATGGAGCTGGCCTGCAAGCGGAAACCTGTCGGTAGCCAATGGACTGCACGCCCTTCCTGTGACCTCTTTCCAGCGGGGCAGCTTGCGCTGGTCGCATGTGGTCCCAGCTTTTACCAGCTACGACACATTGGATACAGACCCGAGCGGGGCAGCCAATCTGCAGGCTGCTTCGAAAGAGCTTTATCAAAACAGGGGCAAGCTCGCTCACTCCGATGCTCTCTTTTGGGAATTTGAACTGGGAAAAGTAAAGAGCCATTCAGGTAGCTGGTGGAGAGAGGCCATGCTATTGGAGAGGCCAGGAGGGGACATAAGGAGCGTAAAAAACAGAAGCTATGAGGTAGGGAACATCGAGAAGGGGACAGGGGCTAAGGAATGGGTGGTGGCAGCAGAAATAGTGGACAAAGAGGCAGAAAGCCCTGAGGATAAATGTCACACGGCTGCTGAGGGACTGGCAAGATCTCTTGTCCTCTGGGCAGAGAGTCAACTACATTGTCATCAGTGCTCTTCCCAAGAGGCCCCATCAGCCCTGGGTCCAGTCGGGCAGGCCATGAACTTGAAGTTCCTCTTTTTCTTAAGTCCACAGTACACACCTCCTACTACCTGAGGTACTTGGGGTGGTCTGAGGGAATCTTTGTTCTTTGTAGCCCAAAACATGTACTTAAGGCTCCTTGTCGAGTTCCGGGAGCCATACGGGCAAACCAGAGCAGGTCCCAAGGAGAGAGGCTAGACAGAGAAGGAAGCCTGGGAACTTCTCCACAGAACGCGTTTTCAAAGGAATCAGGAGGGTTTGTCTAGAGCAGAGGTTCTCAAAGGATGATCTCCAAGCAGCGGCCACTCGAAGATGTAGACTTCTGGGCCCACCCAGACCTACTGAGTCAGAGACTCTGGGGTGGGGGCCCAGCACTCTGTGGTTTAGCAAGGTTTCCTCGTCTGATGCCCGCTCAGTTCTGAAAACCACTGGCCTGGAGACGACCAGGCAGAACACGAGGACCATCTCCAGTAATGTGAGGGGCTGTCAGCGGGGAGGTTGAACTAGAGCTTGACAAAATGGGGAGGCAGATTTCAGGGCAAGAGAAGGGTCTTTGCAAGCAGTTAAGGGTGACTTGGCTCTGGTAGATAGTGAGCTGCTTGTCCCAGTTGGTGGATATTATCGAGGGTTGTGAGGTCCACTGGGGAGAGAACAGGAGACTGAAAGGGGAAGTGTGCATTAGGAAGACTAAATCCGGAACAATGATTGAGGACTGGCATCCTAGGTCCCCCACTGCCATGGTGACAGTGGGGCGGGGAAGTAACACTCTGATTGTGTGTCTAGGAGCCTTCAGTGCGGCTGTTAGAGGCGGATCCACCACCCTGATCTCTTCCACGAAACAAATCCTGCCATCGAGGACCAGGATCCCACTTTGGGATCTGCTTATGTCCTTATCTCTATGTTCTAGCCCCTCATTAAATTGTCTTCAGCAAAAGCAGAGGCTCCAATGTTGGGGCAAACGGGCGGAGGCAATCCGATCCCTCTTGGGACAGGAAGCTGCATCTGGAGTACTGAAGACTCATGTCACACTGACACATTGTGTTGAGTGGGTAAAAGTGTTGGCTGTAGACTCAGAAGGCCAGATATGTAATTGCATGAGCTTGAAAAAGTTCATTCTCTCTCCCTTATTTATTTATCTCTTAAAATGAGGCTTATACTAGTTGCTATCTGATGGGATTGTTTTAGGATTGAGATAACAGTACGGAGCCCAGTCCGTATACCGAACTGTTAGCACTGCTGTTATTGTGTCTCACAGACTCCTAAAGCCCCTGTGAGGAAGGGAAGGTGGGCTTTGTCAACCCCATTCACTTCTGTAGGGACCGAGACAATGGGTGGTAAGACCTAGGCTGACATCACACTGCTCCAGTGTTATTGGCCCAACAGAACTGGGACTTGGTCTTCCTGACTTCAAGGGAGACGGAGGAGATTCAGTGTGTGTGCTCTGGAAAGAGGAACAACATTTACTTTTTGAAAAAGCAACATGCACATGTGAGGAAAAGGCATGTGGTGAGAAAGAAGTCCGTTCCTATCTCCCTAAGCTTGGCTCCTGGAGTCTTTCCCTCGATGGATTCTGGGCCTCCTTCCCAGGTCGTTTCATGCGTGTATACGCCTGGTGTGTATAGATGCCTGGGCACAATTTCTAAGGCCCCATGCTGCTCCTGCCCCTGTTCCAGGCGTGTGTGTGTGTGTGTGAGTGTGAGTGTGAGTGAGTGTGAGTGCGTGTGTGTGTGAATGTGAGAGTGTGAGTGTGTGTGTGAGTGTGAGTGCGTGTGTGTGTGAGTGCGCGTGTGAGAGTGTGTGAGTGTGAATGTATGTGAGTGTGTGTGCGAGTGTGTGTGAGAGAGTGTGTGTGCGAGTATGTGAGTGTGTGCGAGTGTGTGTGTGAGTGCGTGTGTGTGTGAGTGCGTGTGTGTGAGTGTGTGTGCGTGTGAGTGTGTGCACATGCACACGTGCAGGGCAGGCAGGCCTCACTGTGAGGACGGATGGTGGTCTGGGGTCTAAGCTTGCCTCTGGGAAGAGAGGCCCGTGGATCTCAGGTGGCGCCCCTGGCAGGCCCAGGCCAGGGCATGGTGGCCGCCTCTCGCCTCCTTCAGGGCCGGGGCCTCGGAGTCCCGGCTGGCGTTGAGGAAGGCGCAGGAGGAGGTGTGGCGGCCTGAGTGCGGCCCTCTTCCCCCTCGCTCGAGTCTGCCTTCTCTCTCTCTCTCTCAGAGCGCTGCCTTTCTGCCTGCTCATCGCGGTCCGCCTGGAGTGCTGATGGGACCCGAGGCCCCACGCTGCTGGGTCAGCGGGCCTGGGGCAGGGACAGGGGTGGGGATGCAGGTCATGGAGGTGCGGCTCGCAGGCCCAGGGCCCCCCTCTCTTGGGTCTCCCCTTTCTCCCGGGGCCTCCGCTCACCCAGCTTCTTGGGGGAATGCCAGACACCTTTGCTTTAGGAATCCTGCCACTTTCCCGGCTTCGAGGCACAACCGTTGTGTTTATTGTTATTATTGCTATTATTTTTAACTTAGAAAGCATTCTTTGACAAATACTGAAAGGTCTTGGCTGCCTGTCATTTTGCTCAGGGGACAAGGGATGGGGCCACCGAAGAACGCAAGTCCTTTCCCGGGGTGTGCGGGGTCGGGGTGGGCGCTAGCGGGGAGAGGACGATGAGAGACCACCCCGTGGGTCCGGCTCCCGCAGGCGGTCAGGCGTCGCCGCAGGCTGCTGGTTCTCTCCGGCCTCGGTCTCTGGTTCCCCTTCCAGGGCTGGAGTCTGGAGGGTCCGGACGGAGGCGAAAGGCCGAGGGAGCACTTCTCAGCCTCGCTCCGCAGGGGCCGGCCTCTCTGATGCCGGGAGCTGCAGAACAGCGTTCCTGCCGGTCAGCTGCTGGCTGGCCTGCGCTGGGTTATGCTCAGTCGTGGGCAACTCCCCACCTCGTGAATCTCTCCGTTTCATTCTTGGATGGTTCTAGAAAAAAGAGCAGAACTAGAGTTTGTGGCTAGGGCTGTTTGAATGGACAGCTACTGTGCTCTTACCCTCAAATTTCTCTCACTTAAAAATCCTATGGGCTCAACCTGGTCAGGTGTCTCCGTGCATCATCCAGGTACACCACGTTTGCAGGCTGGGTACCCGGTCAGGGCACATACAAGACTCAAGCAATGAATGCAGAAACAATGGGATGACAAATGAATGTTTCTCTCTCTCTCTGTCTCAAATCAATTAAAAAAATCCTATGGGCCCTTGCTCCCAGAGTCTCTAGCTCTTGGAACATTCCTTTTAGGGCCAGGTTTCCAGTGGCCCATCTAAAACTCGGGTGGGCTGGGCCCGTTGTTGGTGGGAAGGCTCGTAAGCGGAGGAGAATTCCATCTGTCACGAGGAAAACTCAGGTAGGAGATGGACAAGGTGATTTCTAAGGTCCTGTCCTTATGCCTCTGGGCTTCACATTCTCTTATTCTATGAGGAAACTGGAATCTGTGATTTGGGGGCCTTAGCCTCAGAGCAAGAACACGTCGGAGAAGTTGCAGTGTCCTGGGATGAGCCCAGCAGCTTTCTTCCTTTTCTCACTTTGCCCCCCCTCCCGCCCCACTGTTTCCTGCCTGGGGCGGGCACAGGCAGCAGCCAGAGCTCCTGAGCCCTGTTATTTAAAATTCAGCCATCACCATGGCAACCTGCATCCTGCTCCACTTCAACTGGAGATACAAAGAAGCAGTGAAAGGGAAAGTTTAATAAGATTTTTTTTTTTTTTTTTTATGAATTGTACTGACAGTGTCCGTCTTTTGGGGAAATAGAAATGTTCCATTTTACTGGTGTTATGGAAATACCATTCATTTCATGCCCAAGGCTTCTGGGGGGTCAGGGTTCACTGCTGGCTTTCTAGGGCTGCTAATGTCACCCCTTCTTTCCCTTCAGGATGGGTGAAGGGTCTTATTTGGCATTCAGGCTTTTTGAAAGGGTGTGGGGTGGGCTAACTCTAGAGCACGTCCAAGGCTTTCTTCTCTCGTCCATTTCCCTGGCCTCAAATCAGAGTCTCTGCAGCACATTCAAAGCTGGAAGAGCCCTTCAAGATCAGTTACTCTGCAGTGGTGTGTGTGTGTGTGTGTGTGTGTGTGTGTGTAGCAACTATTCCCCCACATTCTGAGAGTGCTTCCTGGGTCACCTCTGGGGTGCTTGGCCTCTCACTGCATCGTACATGTGATTCGGGTGGAGCCCAGAACTTCCCCCGACAACAGTGACTGGCTCGTGGACGAGCATGTGGCCCCCAAAGCACCAGTGAGGCTGTCCTGGGGCTTTTGTCTGATCCTGCTTCGAGAAAGCCCCTCTATTTTTCTGCTGTGGGGATGAAAGCCTGGAGCCAGAGGAGACCGCCACCGACAAGGACTTGCCCACAAGGGGACCGACGCAGTGGGAAGCAGAGCTGAAGGATGGAGAAGTGAAACCTGGCTCAGGTGATATGACTTGATCTCCTGGACTGAGTCAACCCTGAATCCATGACTTTTAGTTTCATGAGCAAATATGTATAAACTGTAAGGCAGTTTACGTAGGGTTTTCTGGAACCTGAAAGCCAGTGGCTTTGATGTTACACACTCCAAGATCTTATTTTACAAATGGGACAATGGAGAGCCAGTGCGGGGAGGCTCCACCCAAGGCAGCAGAGAAGCAGCCCTGGAGGTCAGGTCTCCTGATGTCCTCGCAGCCGCCAACCTGCTAGCCCTTCAGTTCTCAGGCAGATTTCCTGCCATGCCAGGATGAAAGCCGAGCCTATGGAGGCTGACTGTCAAAAAGTGTAATTATGGTAAAGACACCTGCCCAGCTACCCACCCCAAGGACCATGCTGGGCATTTGGGGTGATATTCAAGGGCAGCCTCTACCCTGAGAAGACTTTTGACATGGCCAAAAAAAAAAAAAAAAAAAGCACTAACCACACTGTGGGTGCTGCACGGCCCTGAAGCCCTGAGAGGCAGTTCACCTGCTTTGTCTGTTGAGATGAGATCTGTCTTTTACTTCTCTAAACAGATGTGATTCAGTCATTCAACCAACATTTGTGATTTTAGAAATCCCATGGTAAAGTATTACTTGAAGGCTTCCCTATGTGCTAATAACTTTTAGGGACACAAATTCAATCAATAGTCAATGAGGTGGCCTCAGTGGCCTCTAGGAGCTTACATTTTAGTGTGGGCATGAAAATAATTAGAGAAACATAGAATCAGGGACTGTGAGAGTCTCATGAAGGGAAAGTACCGGGTGCCAGGAGGACCCGTTGTGTCTGCTGAGACATGGCAAGCTCAAGCTGAGCTGGGCAGAGGGGCAGGAGTTAGCTAAGAAACGGTGGGAACCAGTGGTGTGAACATTGGGCACAGCCTGTGCAAAGTTGGGGGGCAGGACTTGGAATTCATCGGTGCCAGTGTTTGTTGGATATCGACAACATCGGTGCCAATATCCCGTTTTGAAATGTTAGGTTCTTCTGTTCCTGCCTCCGTCAGATTCTCAGAACCCATTCATCCTATGAGTCCCTGAGGCAGCTATATAATTTCTTTTTAGGATCCTTGATACTCTAGCCTCACCTCTTCGAAGGTTCAACTCTGCTGCAGGCTAGCGTGTACTTAGTTGCATTTTGTGTGTGTGTGTGTGTGTGTGTGTGCGTGTGTGTTTAACTATTTCCCCATCATAACCAGGCCTGCTTTTATAGGGGAGGATGCGGGTTGTTGCCTCTATCCCTCTTTTCAAGAGTCTCTTCTCTTCCTATTTCGCTTTCATTGATCTGTAGTGTAGATGAATGGCTGCAGTGAAGTTTTCTGCCACTAGAGGGCAGAAGCGCCAAGGCAAAGGACTAACGTCCGCAGGTAACAGGCCGACAAGGGTTTGCGCTGGTGTAAGTCACGTCAAGTTCCCAAGCCCAAGCCCTACGGGTCTCGAGTAGGATACACAAGTGTGTTTACAATGGTGATCCCATTCTGCACACTGTTGATGGCTACAGGTGTTGGCGCCAGAAGAGGAATTTTAAAAAGGGGGCTTTTGGTGGGAGAGGTTCCGAATCGCCTGTAAAACAAAGGGATGGGGTCTTGGATTCGAATTTAATCTTTCAGCGTCGTTCAGAATGTGCAGAGGCGCCGGAGGGCCCCAGTCCTGGTCCTGTGTGACCTTGCTGCGGTGTGACCTTGCTTACGAGACATAACCCCTCTGGGCCTGATTGCTCCTATATGAAAGGATGGGATGATGGGAAAAGTCCCTTCTGATTGCAAGAAACCAAGTGGTGAAGACAGTCGAGCCTGGGGGGCTGTCCGCTTAGAGGCCTGCTAGTGTGATTTCTAGTTCGGGGGCTCTCTCACACGAGGGGCTTCTGTTTTCCTGACTCATGCGTCCTTCCATTTTAGCGGGTGAATCTATTTAACACAAAGGGATGAGGGGCTACGGGTGCTTTTGGCAAGCGGTGGAGAGATACTCGGCCCTTTGGAATCACGCCAGTCAGAATCCTTGCTGCCTTTGGGAGGATGAGGCGTTCGGATCTGACGTGGGAGACTGATGGGTAGATACTTGCGAGAAGCCAGTCTGTCCCTGGAACTCAGGCTCAACCCTTCTTTATCCCGGAACCCAGAGCTTTATTGGCCTAGCTCTGACAGCCTGGGAACAAGACTGCTCTGGGATTGAGGGAGGACGTCCAAGGCCCCTTTCTGCCTCGTCATCCTAGAATTGGAAGATTCATGCCCAGAGAGGACGGTCTCTAGGAGGCTGGTCCCACCGCGGTCTCGAGCTAAAGGAGCCCCCACTGACTGGCTCCCACCTGCACGCCCCCTGCCGGCTCAGGCCGGGCAAGACGGTGGATTGAGCTTCCCCTCCAGGTTCTGTCATGAACCATCACAGAGACAAACAAAATAAAACAACAAAATAAAACAAACCCCAACAAGCAACCACAAAAACCCTGTATAAAAACCACTTTTGCTCTGGCGGGGTGATTCAGCTGGTCGGAGCGTCATCCTTTGCACCAAAAGGTTGAGGGTTCGATCCCCAGTTGGGGCGCATACAGGAGGCAACTGGTAGATGTTTCTCACATCAATGTTTCTTTCTCTCTCTCTCTCTCTCTCTCTCTCTCTCTCTCTCTCTCTCTCTCTCTCTCTCTCTCTCTCCTTTCCTCTCTCTAAAATCAATAAGAAACATATCCTCAAGTGAGGAGTAGAACAAAAAATACCTCTTTTCTCTGGCAGCATCTGTGTCTGGGATTCAAGTTCCCTGACGACTTAGTCCCAAAATATAGAGTGAGAGGGGTCGGCAGGGGTGAGGTGAGGCTCTGCTTGGGGTCTCCTTCCTCTCGAGAACTGTCTCGGGCCCCTTCTGCCTTCGATGATCATTCTCTCCCATCCCACCGCTGCCTGACTGACAATCAACGGCTGGGTGAAAATATAAATGAAAATATAAAATTCATATCTTCACCCAGCGAGTGCCTTCAGTCTCAATTAATATAGATTAGTACCATCATTTTTTCTCTAAAGATTATTTTAATTTTGAGATACATTTTAATGGGAGTTATTTATTTTTTATTTTTTGGTGGGGCTGAATCAGCATGACAATTTTTTTATTTTTTAAATTTATTGATTTGAGAGACATTGCTTTGTTGTTCCACTTATGCATTCATTGGTTGATCCTTTAAAAAAAAAATCCTCACCCGAGGATATGTTTCTACTGATTTTAGAGAGAGGAAAGGAGAGAAAAACATCAATGTGAGAGAAAAACAACTATTGGTTGCCTCCCGTACGTGCCCCAACTGGGGATCGAACCCGAAACCCTAGGTATGTGTCCTGACTGGGAGTCTAACCTGCAACCTTTTGCATTCGGGATGATGCTCCAACCAACTGAGCTGCCCAGCCAAGGCCCGGCATCACCCTTTTTACGGATTGCAGAATATTCCATTATGACTGTCCCATGGTTTTAACCAGCAGGTCCCCACCCACCCCACCCATGGCACATCCCATGGGTCGCCTGGCTTTCTCTTGTCATGGGCAGGATGACAGCATCTCAGGGATCCTCCTCCCTGGCCCTGTTATGTTACAGGCAGGGAAACAGCTTCTAGCTGATGGCAGACAAGGACCAGAATTCAGGTTTTCTGAATTTCTGAGCTGCCAGGCTTACGAGGGCTGCTGTGAAGAGCAGAGGCAGGACCACACACTCCTATACTTGGCAAGCCGCAACTTGTTAAGAAAAATATCCTCTCTTGCATATTTGTACATTCTTTTACATGTTTTTACATGATAAGTGTTCAGCTGACGGCTAATTGAACAGATCTGGTCTGACCTTGCTTCCTGCGTCCCAAAGTGGCATTTTAAAGCCCTCCTGACCCTCTCCCAGGCCCGTCCCACCTGGGCAGCCCCAGGATTGAATTTCCCAAGGACCGTCATCACACAGCCTGCAGCCCAGTCACAGGACAGCTAAATATAAACGGCGAAGACTGCAAATAAGCCTCCGCAATCATCTGCTCCTTTGTTTAGTTTATCAGCCTCCCAAATCAGACTGGCAAGGAGGCACACGCATTGTCCGGGCTGGGCAGGACCTGGTGGGCGTCCGTGTCCGACAGGACAAGCCGAGCGAACTCCACTCTGCTGGGAGCCGAGTCATTCTCCTTCTCCAGTGGAGCAGGGCCTGCGTTTCAGATAAAGCCGACAATCCCCAGGCTTTGATTTCCAAAGCAAATCACATCACCATTGGGAACAGATGCCGCAATCTGGCTGAGGGCTGCGTGCAGGGACAGGAGAGGAGACACGGTGCGGCGTGGAATGTGTCTGTCTCTGTCTCCTCTGTTCTCTCACCTGCCCCAGGAGAGGATGGGGAATGGGGGTAAATGAGGCAGGCAGGGGATCCAGGGCTGTGCAGCCATCCTGGACACAGTATGTGGAGACAGCGACCCCTAGAGGCACACGTTTTCAGGTGGGGACTTCTCATGGGTGAGTGATGTTTGATGTGGACTCAGGTCTGGCGGGTGCTAGCAGGCATGCTGCATATTAGGCCACCTGTGGTCTACAGGAAGCCCATCTCAGTCTTTGGGTTTCTAGTATGTAGGGTTAAGTGGGGCCTCTAGAAAAGTACGGGCTTAGCGGCCAGGACGCTAAGGATGGTTGGTTTTCCCAGACATCTGAGGTCCATTTTGAACTTTGGATGGTAATAGGGGCAAGGAACAGGAAAGAACCTATGTTTGGAAGAGACCTAGAGTTTGATCTCTATCATGAAAGGGCACCAATGACCTCCATTGCTAATCTGATGAATCTCTGTTTTTATCTTATTTGGCACTTGATGTTACTGGCCATTTCTTTCTTCTTGAATTGTGCTCTTTGGTTAAAAACACTATTCTGCTTTTCCTTCTGTCTCTCTGGTCTCTCTTTGGTTTCTCACGTTTCCTCGGGACTCATCCTAAGCTCATTTGTTGTCCCATCCCATATTTGCTCCCTATGTGATCTCATCCTAGACAATTACTTCAATTCCCATCTTCGTAGATTCACTTCACATTTTATAGCCTCTCAGCTCCGATGGCCTATTGGACATTGCCACTTGGATGTCTCAAAGGCACCTCAAACTCAACATGTCCAAAATCAAGACTGTGATCTCCCATCGGTGGCCCACCAACCGGGACCTCCTCTCGTGTTCCTTATCTGGTCAAACACCACCACCATCCAGTGAAATAATCCAGAAATGTCTCCCTGAGCATGCCCCCTCCCTCTGTCTTCCCATATCCAAACCATCGCCCAGCCCTGATTATTTTCATAAATATTTCTGAATCTGCCCACTTTTTCCTTTCATGACCACCATCCTAGTTCAAACTACATCCATCTCTTGGGTGGACTACAAATGGAGCCAAAAATCCCCCCCCTTTTTTTTCCTTCCAGCTTCCAAATGTCCAAAAAAATCTTTTTTAAAAGCCATATTGGATCACTTATCCCCCTCTTTCAATTTCCAGTGTTCCTACCCTGACGTCGGCTTCTAGTTTCCTGTGATGCTATGAGAAGGGCAGTTAAAATCCCAACATTCAGCCCTGGCGGGTGTGGCTCAGTTGGTTGGAGTGTCATCCTGTACAGTGAAAGGTGGTGGGTTCGATCCCCGGTTGGGGCACATGCCCGGGCTGCAGGTTCCATCCATGGTCAGGGCACCCATTCTGGCTCTAACAGTCAGATTCTGTAGGTTGCAGGGACGTAGAAGGTGCAAAAACATTTCAAAGGGAACTTTACAGGAGAAGCTGAGAGAAAAGATTCAAAGTGGAAGTTGTCTTTCTCCAGAGTGAGTTTCAGATCTGAAGCCCAGAGATGACAGACCAGTTCTTGCCCCCTGGTGGCGGCTCCTTTGGCCTTTCTGTGAGAAGGTTGAGAAGGGTTGAGGGGTTTTCATCTTGCTTGAGAAAAGATTGAACATGGGAGGAGTGACAGCCCTCACTGTCAAAGAGTGCAATGAGAAGTAAAAGCAATTCACTGTGAATTAGACCTTGTGACGACTTGGAGTAGAAGCAGGTGAGCTGTAGGGTGGAGAACTTGAACGAAGAATCAAAGCAATGAAGAACCAGTGATTTCAGGTTCCCAGATATGACCCACACAGTTTACATGGGAGAACACACTAGAAGCTTCTATATGTGCTATAGATTGCTATGTCTTCTTTGGTATGTATGGATTAAGGGCTTCTTAAGCTATAAAAAGAACATAATTATATAACTCAACATAATTACAATCATGTGTTGCTTAATAATAGGGGTATGTTCTAAGAAATGTGTTGTTAGGCAATTTTGTTGTGGTGGGAGCATCAGAGTGCACTTACCCAAACCCACATGGTCTAGCCTACTACACCTGTAGGCTCTGTGGTATAGCCTGTTGCCCCCAGGCTACCAGCCTGCACAGCATATTACTGTACTGAACACTGTAGGCAATTAGAATGCAATGGTAAGTATTTGTGTATCTACACATATCTAAACATAGAAACGATACAGTAAAATATGGTATAAAAGATACGAAGTGGCACACCTGTGCAGGGCGCTTACCACAAGTGCAGCTGCAGGACTGGAAGCCCTGGCGGAGTCAGTGAGTGAGTGGTGCGTGAAGTGACTGTCCAGGACATTGCTGTGCATGACTGTAGACTTCATAAACACTGTGCCCTTAGGCTACATTAAATTTATTTAAACGTTTTTCTTTCTTTGCCTGGCCAGTGTGGCTCAGTGGATTGAGCGTCGGGTCCCATGGACCGAGAGGTTAGATTACAGGTCAGGGCACATCCTGGGCTGCAGGCTTGATCCCCAGTAGGGGGCGTGCAGGAGGCAGCCAATAGATGTTTCTATCTCTCTCTCCCCTCCTTTCTCTCTAAAAAAATCAATTAAAAACATATTTATTTATTTATTATTTTTATTTTTTTATCCTCACCCGAGGACATTGTTCAGATAGAGTGGGAGGGAGAGAGAGGAAGAGAGAGAGAGAGAGAGAGAGAGAAACATCGACATGAAAGGGACACATCAAGTGGCTGCCTTCCGCACGACCAACCGGGGCCCGGGACAAATTGCAACCGAGGTACGTGCCCCTAGCGGGAACCGAACCCGGGTCTCTCTGGACTGCAGGCCAACACTCTAACTGCTGAGCCAAACTGGCCAGGGCTAAAAACATATTTAAAGTATTGATCAGGAGTGGATTACAAATAAAAATAAAACCTGGCCAATTACCAGAGATAGTTTGAGAAGCACTGACCTGGAGGACTGTATTTGACCCCATTAGTTCCTGTTCAAGAATCTGAAATGCCTTGGACTTGGGGAGCTTATGAATGCAGCCAGAGTCCTCATTAACTGAGTGTAGGTGTTTTCCAGCTTTCCTCCTCTTGCTTCACAGAAGAATTAAGATAATAACTATACAGAGATTGCAAGAAATGCCCTCCTGGCCTTCTCTACCCATTTCTACTTTCCATTTATTCTATAAAGGCTTTGCTAACATTGATTTCTTAAAGTGGAGAGGCAGTGAGGCCAACAAAGATGTTATGTCATTGAGGGTACTGGAGGAAGATCAGAGAGACAGCTGTCCAGCATCAGCTGTTGAATTGGCCTGGGTGGCCACTGGGGTCATCCATCCATCCATCCATCCATCCATCCATCCATCCATCCATCCATCCATCCATTTATCCATCCATCCATCCATCCATCCATCCATCCATCCATCCATCCACCCACCCATCCATTCATTTCTCTATTCATGCATTCTTACTTGTTCATTCTGTAATCTAACATCTCTTGGTGGAACTCCAAATATGAGAGTTACAGTGCCAGGTACTAGGGATATAATGATGACCAAAACAGACAAGTTCTTTACTTTCATGAAACTGACAGTCTAGGAGGGAAGACAGACATCAAATCAATGATGTATATAAATGTGATGAAAATCCTGGTAGGTGCTCTGGTAGGGAAGTATTGATTGAGCTGAGAACATTTAGCAGTTGTGCTGTCGTAGTCAGGGCATCTTGGAAGGCCCCTGAGGAAGTGAGGTGTCTTCCCGTGTGGCTGGACCATGACCAATGACTGGAGAGCAAAAGAGGTGACTTGAGATGATTCTGGAGAGGTGGGCAAGGGACAGGGGGTGCAAGGTCTTGCAGGTCGCAATGGGAGTTTGTACTTGATCTCAAGAGCAGTAGGGAGCCTGGTGAAGTTACAAATATGGTTAGGGTACGTTCTCTGCTCTTTAGATGCCATCAGCCTGGTGGGGGAGAAAGATACCTAAGCAACTAGATATAAGTTGATTTGCGTTCCCTAGAGGAGTACACACAGATGGGAAATGATGAGAGTTGGAGACTGTTGATTTAACAGAATAAAATGTGACCCTGTCATTCTCCTGCTGAAACTTTTCTAGTTGCCTGTTGCTCTTAGGATGCAGACAGAATCTTGTCATATGGTCCCACATGATTCAGGGGCTCCCTCCCTCCTCAGACCCTTCTGAAGCTCTCTCTTTCCTGCTTCCTCCACTCCCAGCATTCCTCCCCATCTTTCTTCAGGTCCCCACATACCACACACTTGCTTCCTGTTGTGTGGCCTTTGGTTGGGATACTGTCCTTGTGCTCCCACCCCACCCTTGTCAGCTTCCCTAATTCTCTAATTTTTTAGGTCTCAGTCTAAATACTCCTGGCTCCCCAGAGGACTCTGTATTTCTCTCTCCTGGTGCTTAGGACAAATGGAATTCTTTACTTCAATGATTAGCTTTTTAAAAATATATGTTTTTATTGATTTTTTAGAGAGAGAGGAAGAGAGAGAGAGAGAGAAATCTCGATGTGAGAGAGAAACATCTATTGGCTGCCTCCCACATGCCCCCTACTGGGGATCGAGCTTGCAACCCGGGCATGTGCCCTGACCAGGAATTGAACCGGGACCTCTCAGATGGGACCATGCTCAATCCACTGAGCCACACTGGTCAGGCTATGATTAGCTTTTTAAATGTCTGTCTCCTTTAATTCAGCAAGCACTCAATATATATTGAATGCATGCATGAATGAATGAATGAATGAATGAATGAATGAATGAGTGAGCAAATGAGGGAGAAGACAGCTGGCCTGGCCTGAGAGGATAGCAGCTCATGTGTGAAACAGTGGACCTGGGGTGTGGAGTTGGGGCCAAGCGAGGAGAAATGGGCATGGCCTGTCCCAACACATAGACATTTCCTCTCTGTTGGCTTTTTCTTGCTCCCAAGCATGTGTGAAATGAGTCACAACATGATGGGACTCTCTAAATGGCCACTTTCACGGGATTATCAATGCAAATCCTTAGCTTTTTAAGAAAAGGAAGCATCCCAGGTGGATCAACTGTGCTTAGTCTCTCTGTGAATTATAAGAAAACCCTTCAACCTTAAAATTGTTCTGGGCTAAAGAGCTTCTTTGGGGATAAGTCACTTTGGAGAGTGACAAGCATGTTGGAAGGCTGGTGGCTGGGGCAGCGGTCAGACACAGCTGAGGCCTCCCTCTGCATTCCCGTCTCTCCTGGGTGGATGAGTCAATCCTGGCCTTAAGGTTCTGGTTCAAGAACCAGGCAGCCCAACATCTATAAACTTTCCTGTAGGAGTCGTGTCTTACTGTATAACAGCTTATTCCCTTTTTTTATTTTTTTATTTTTGGCGTAAGATAATGATTATCTCATGGTTTCTGTGGGTCAGGAATTCAGAGCAGAGGGGGTATGGCTTGTGTCTGTTCCACTCTGTGTGGGCCTCTGCTGGGGTGAGTCGAAGGCTGGGCACTGGAATCACCTAAAGACTCATTCACTCACTCATTCACTTATCTGGGTTTGATGCCAGTGTTGGATGGGGGCCCAGCTGGGTCTGTTGGCTGGGACACCCAAGTGTGGCGTCTGATGTCCTTGGGCTTCCTCCCAACATGGTGGCCGGATCCAAGGCAAAGCATCTCGAAAGAGAAAGCCAGGTGGGAGATGAAGCCCTTTCAGAACCTAGTTCTGGAGGTCACCCAATGTCACTTCTGCCACATTTTATTTGTTAGAAGAAAATCACTAACTCCTACCTGTGTTCAAGGGAAAGGAAATTACACTCCACTTTTTAATTTTATTTTATGTATGTATGTATGTATGTATGTATGTATGTATGTATTTTTTGTTAATCCTCACCTGAGGATATTTTTTTCCATTGATTTTTAGAGAGAGTGGAAGGGGGGTGAGAGAGAGAGAAACATTGATGTGAGAGAGATACATTGATTGGTTGCCTCCTGCATCACCCCAACCCGGGCCAGGGATGGAACCTGCCACCCAAGTACGTGCCCTTGACCGGGAATCAAACCCGAGACCCTTAAGAAGGCAGGTCGACGCTCTAACCACTGAGATGCACTGGCCAGGGCAGCAGGCATATTTTAATATCACCACAGTCCCTTAAACAAAAGCCCTGAGAAGACCCTGGAATAGCGATGCTAGCTCACGTGTAGAAGTATGACCTTATAGCAAACTTTTCATTTCCGAGATTTTGTGGGATTCTACCCGAGGCAGTGTTTTGGCCTCAGCCCCCACCTCCCGTTAGGGGGATGCACTGGCTCCTGAGAAGCTTCTCCACTCTTGTCATATAGACACAGGGCAATCTGATTGTATTGTGTGTGGTGGGGCGCCATCCACAGTTCACCCCAAACACTGCAGACACTCTAGTCACTGTCCTGGGACTCCGGGCAGCTTCTCAAAGTTCAGTAATAATTTGTGATATTTTAGAGCCACCCAAAGAGAAAATAAATCAATAAGCCACGCTAATCGTGAAGAGTTATAGTTAAGGGAAGGTTCTTTGACTGAACCAGTTTAAATGTTAATTTTATTACTCAAGAGGGCACTTTGGAACTCCCTGTCATTATCAAACAATTAAACTGTAGTTCCTTATTAATTTTTACTGCCTTCCTAGGGTAATTAGTGGCACATAATGTGAACTGCATCCCATTAATGAATAGATTTTTGAATGTGAGTGGGCAGAGCCTTTTATTTGGCTCTCCAACAAGGCCCATGAAAGGAAGAAGGGTGTGCCCTTTCCAGAACAGAGGGTCCCGCACACCTCCCTGAATCTCGGGCTAACCCTGGCAATGCCCGACGTAAAACACACGGTCGTCAAGCTTTCAGGAATGATGGTGCCGGCGCCCTCCTTGAACCCAACGTTAGTACTGTAGTCAGAAAATGGACAGTCCTTTTGGGATAAAGATTTGGAAACCAAAACCAGGATTTTGAGATTCCTGAAGTCCCAAAGAATGACTATCCCTCAAGGATTCATCTTTTGGGTTGGTTGAAAGGGCCATTCATGAAACACTTTGCTAGGCAACATGAGAATGTTATTTAACTCTCAACGCTACTTCGTGAAATGGCTAGTATTATTTCCATTTTATAAAGAAGGAAAATTCATCTCAGGCTTAAAAACATGAGACTATACAGTGAGCGACAGATGGTGGCCCTGAGCCCAGGTCTGAACGGGTCTAGAGCTGGGTTCTCAGCCACGAATCTTACTGCCTGTTGGTCAGGCCATATCTTTACTCATATCCTCAGTCCACATGCTCTAATTTATTTTTGGTTTGTGTGCTGATTCTTTAACTAACAAAATGGAACATGAGTGTTGAGAGGAGCTTAGAGATGTTATGTGATCCCTTCATCTTATAAATGAGGACATTGAGGACCTGGGAGGAGAAGGGACCGTCTGAACTAGCGAGAGAGCAGTGGGTCTTGTTCCCTGCATAGCCTGGAGGTGGTGGGAGTCCTGGCTGCCACTGGTCCCCTGATCCCTGCCCTGTGGACATCATCCTCACATCCTAACAGAGAAGTCCAACTCTGGCTTCTCACTGGTGGTGCCACCTGCCCTGAGAAGCTAGGTAGGCCACCGTCCTCTGTATGGGAAAACCGTAACTGACTCTATCTTGTCCATTTGCAACCCAAGGGTCACCAGCCTGGAAATACAGTTATGTTGGCACAGCCCCCACCTGCTTGGCGGACAGCATTCTTCCCCTCGAAGTATTCCCTGGTGATTTCTGGGGTTGCCAAGGCTCGACTCAAGCGCTCCCAAAGCCAGTCTGTTCTCTGCACTCTGCACGGCCTCCCCCCTCCTGATAGGGTGCATTGCCTGGGGAGCCGCCTGCTGAAGTCCCCCCAGTGCCCATCATGAGGACATTGTTGACTTTCCATGCTGGGGATTCTCTCTGGGTGCGCCCCAAAGCGTCCAGTTTCTCATTTGCAGAGCTTTGCTGGGTTATGTGGTGGCCCAGCCTCATGCCCTGTTGTCACTGAGCTCTTGTGAGCAGTGCCAAGAGCCCCTGGCCATCACCCCTTATCCAAAATATCACTAGGAGACTCATGGGTTGTGGTACTGTCAGTTTCCGGCTTTCACCCCGCACCCACAGGAGCTCACACTTATTCCAGGAATAGATGGGAAGCAGAGGCCGCCATTCCTTCCACCCTCCTCTGTCCTTGCTCCTGGTCTGCATGCCTCCCTTCGTCCGCGGCTACAGAACAAAGGTGCTCATTGCTTCTTGGAATATGTGCTTCCCCGGAGCACCTGCCGCGTGCCAGGCCTTCTGCTACGCGCTGAGTGCACAGTGGTGACAGACACCGCTATTTGCCAAGCCCTCTTGTCTTCCTTTCTCACAGAACCTCAATTTGGGGGGAGGGGCAAGAATGTGTCCCACTCCAACGATGACGCAGCGATTGCTGTAAACGGATCCGGATACTATCCATCCACCGACCCCCTCCCGCCCCATCTGCAGGCCCACGATTCTAAGCTGGAGAAGGTGTAAGGGGAAGGATGGCTGCTTCTGGGGAAGGAGCTGATCTCCTGAGCGTTCAAGGGCAGCCGTGAAACTCGGTGCCTGGTGCGCCGCCCCCTTTCCTGGGCTCCTGCCTGGAGTGGGGAGTTACGGCTGGAGCCCGAGAGCCTGGAGCAGTAAGGCTGGGCAGGAGGAGCCAGCGCGAGGATGGCAGAGCGCCTAGGAAAGCAGGGGAGCCCGCACCCTGATGACCAACCTGAGGCTGCCTTCCTCTGGGCTTCCTGTTAGAACACAACCAGTGCACGATGGTTTAAAACACCCTCAACCTCTTTGTCAGTCCTACCAGATACCAGCGTGGTGGCTGACAGGACGCGGTCCCTGCCCCCACGGAGCTGACCCGCAATCAGCGGATGACAGAAATTCCGGGAAGGGAGCGCACCGAGTTGTCAGCGCAGGCAATGCCTGGGGCCAACTCAGCCATTCTCTTGCTTGTCAGAGGAGAAGAACCGCATTCCTTGCCTGCTGTGTCTTTGCTCAGTGTAATTAAAGTCCCTCTCTATTTGCTTTTACTTCCAACTTCTAATTTCTCCGAGTAAATATGAGCCAGGAAGAGCTGATCGAGGAAGCAGCTGCCCCGAGGCACCCGGCTGTCTTCGGGCTTCGGGCGATCGTGAGCTTATTTAGAGAACAGGATCGATGATGATCTCAGTTACACCAGAGGCGAAGTGTTTGAAGCCAATGACTCTTGGAGGAGTGATGGTTGCCTTCGGAGGGCTCTGGCAAAGGGGAGCATCTCTTTTCTTCTCTCCTCCTCCGCACAGGGAGAAGTGATCTCTTTTTTTTGGCTGTGGCGGTGCTAGGTCAGCCAGCCCTGGGAAGGGTTGATTCACAGCTTGGGTTTTTCCTCTCACAGGTGGCAAGTTCTACCAAGGGAGAGGCCATGGAGGGCGGTGGTTAGGAGCGCCAGGTCTGAGAATCCAGATTCGGCCTCTTTACGTGCTGTGTGACCTTGGGTGAGTGACTCAGCCCGTGGAGCCTCCCTTTCTTTACCAGGACTCTGGATAATCCCAGCAGGCAGGGTTTGGTTCTGAAAAGCATGATCACCAACGGCGGGAACGTGGGGAAGTGAATTTGTGGAATGCATGGAAATGAACACATCCGTAACAGCTGGGGTTGTAACACAGTTAAGGTGCAGAGGTAAACACAACAACAAAAAACAAAAACAAAAAGAAAACACAACAAAACCCAAAATATATTGGGGGAGGGGCACGGTGGGTTTCTCCAGGGGCTCCCTCCAGGAAGAGCTGTTTCTCCCTACTTCTTTGTCCACTGTACTGCCAGGACCCTGCCCTGGGACACTTGTCCCAGTTGGAAAAGAACTAAAACACACCCCCAAACATGGCAGCCACAGATGTGTATTTTTAATGATATTCAAAGTTTCTATTTTTTTAATGAGAGGAATGAGCACCTTTACGCTGCCCTGGATGTGTATCTTATCAAAATATTTTAGGACAGTTTGCCAATATGAATCCAGAGCCCAGAAAGTGTTCATATCCTTTGACTTGGTCATTTCATTTCAAAAATTGATTCTAAGGAAATAAAAAACATGGTTATGGGGAAATTTAGTTAACATCCTCTTTCTACAGTGTTGTGAAAACAGAGAGGAACTGTCGAATGATTTCTCATATCCTGGTGATCTGTACAGTAGAATACCATGTTGCCATGTAAAAAAGTAGAACAACATTGAAAACCTAAGAAGAGGTTCAAGACGGAGGGGGACGAGAAGTGTGAAGGTTGCGGATTTATACTCTCAGAGGGAAACCCGCTTCTAACACTTCCTGGCTGTGTGACATTGGACACGTTCCATAAGTTCTGTGCATCCAGGATTTTTCACTGGAAAATGGGGGTTGTAAATAAGAATTACCTTACGGGGTTGTTATAAGTAAGGCAGTACTTGCAAAGCTCATGGGACAGTGACAGGCATGCGGTAAGTGCCTTACCTATTGTTAAGTGAAGCCCGGCCTGTGTGGCTCAGTGGTTGAGCATCGACCCATGCACCAAGAGGTCTCCGGTTCAATTCCTGGTCAGGGCACATGCACAGGTTGTGGGCCCGATCCCTGGTGGGGGGCATGCAGGAGGTGGCCAATTGATGTTCTCTCTCATCGATGTTTCTATCTCTTCCTCTCCTTTCCTCGCTCTCTAAAATCAATAAAGAAAAAATATTTTTAAAAAAGTGAAAACTATGAGTACATGTTTCAAAAAAAAAAAAAAGGAAGGAAAGAATAATACATCTATGCAAAGACAAAAGATAGTATAAACTTTATTTATTTCTTCAACGCTTGCTTATTGAGCACCTCCTATGTGCCAGGCTCTGGAATACAGTTCAGAGAGGAAGTCCTCCTAAGAATCACCGGGAGTGATTTTAGAAAATGGGAGTAGGGACCCATCCCTCCTCTGAAACCTGGGTTCTGCAGGTGTGGCTGAGGCCCAGCAGTCTTCACCAGGAGATTCTTCTGCAAGCCTTGGGAGACCGCAGTGACTGGAAAGGGACAGGACTTGCTCGAATTTTTTTTTTTCCTGGTGTTTTGTTAAGTTTTTACACTAAGTAAAGATATTCTTTTACCATTAGAAGAAAGGAACCATTTTATATGCATTAATATTCAGCAGCTATGCCCCTCCAGTCTAGTTTGCCTTCCCCCACGCTCAGTACAGTCCTATTTCTTCCTCAGCAACAGAAACCTATTGCCTAGGCTCCAGATTAGGAAATGCCCCTGGGAGTGGACAGTGGATTGTGATTCTCAGCTGCAATGTCAAATAGGGAAGGTGGACAATTTATTTCTTATCCAAATCATCTACTTTTGTTTGAATGTGCCCCAGAGCGGCCTCTACCATGCAAAGGGACCTCTTCCACGGCGCATTTCATTGGCTTGCTTTTTCCTGCAAATTCTCCTGACCTTGAGCTTTATGCAGTGGCTCTGGTAATTGGTGCAGTTTCCAGTCATTTGTATGGACGCTGTGTAATGCGAAGGTAAGGGGAGAACTCTCCATAGTCATCCCGTGTTTTTATCAGGTGAATTTATATTTTATGGGTTTTGGTCAAATTGATTTTTGTGGAATACACTGAAGTGTTTGCAAATATGAAAGTTCTTGTAGTGCTGGTGGCTTGTTTGCATTCACAGGAAGAATATCAAGAAGGGAAAAAAATTGCTCTCTATGCTGACCAACTCCATCATCCCCAGGAGTGTGGTAGGGAAGGAGATGAAGGGCTTCTAACAGGAGAGAAGATTAGAGGCAGGGAGATCAGAGATCGGGGCAGAAGCTGCCGGGGAGGGCTGATCACTCCAGGAATCATTGGCAGATGTGGGCTGCAAGTTTTCCAGTTCTAGGTAGATCACACACACACACACACACACACACACACACACACACACCCGGTTAAGATAAACACAGCTGCTATGATTAAAGGCTTTAAAATTCCTCAGTTCTCTTATGAGTGGGCTCTATGCTCTTGCCTTGGGCTCATTCTGGCCTGATCTTAGTAAGTACACAGACGCACGGGATACCTGCCAACTTGGTTATGTACTAACCAAGTTTTTCATGGTTTGAAAAACATATCTTTCCTAACCCCCAACTAAGCCAAACCAAAACCAAACCAAACAAGAATCCCTAACTTCTTGTATCAGTTGGTTCCGAGACCCGAAATACTTTTAGTGTGGTCCCTTTGGTAAAGACAGGCGTCGTCAGTAGGTAGCATGATGGCACCCCTCTTACCTCTGAACCCTTGGCAGACATCACTAATCAATTTCAGTACTCTCTGCCAGCCTAAATATTCGTACTGATGGTCTGGGTGGGGCAGAACACTCTTTTGGGGTTGATCTACAGCATAGAGTTGTAGTTCCCCTAATTAGCAGAAATTGTGAGACCTTCCCTACTCCACAATACTTTCCCCATTAAGCAACCTGGCTGCCTGGATTTCTCACCATGGTAGCCATCCCCTTCGGATAAAACACAGTTGGCGAATACAAAGTATCTACACTGCTGTTCTTACTGCAGTTCCTCCCTGTTTTATCCTTGACAGGCACCAGTTATAAATCATAACACTCATGGCGAGCTCAGGGGTGATCTTAGAATCTTTCTGAACAGAGCTCTCCTTGCAGCTTCTACCAATGGATGGGATTTGTATGGAACAGAAAAGGGATTTGCCACCCCTGGGTTTCTGAGAGTGAGGAGGCAAGACATCTGCCATTGAGCACTGTTTGTGAATTGTCTAATCAGACTAGTGTCACCTGAGAATGGAGGGTATGTTAGAGTTTGGTCTCAGTTTCTCTCTGTAATCAACAGCCTGTCTGCTCAGACAAGCCTTCCTATTGGCTTGCATACATATTGTCTTTTTCTTTAATGGGGAGGGGTCCTCTGTTTACTGTTGCCCCCACTAGTACACCTTCCATCCTGAACATCCAATTCTTACCATTATTTCAGGCTTAGTTCATGGTTCATTTCTTTTTGCTAAGTTTTTGTTTTTAAATACTAGCAATGGTTTCTTTGTGGTTTAAATTCCCGTGGCTTTTCCATTCATTCAACTCACTTGGCATCGAATGTTTTCCCCTGAAATGTCTGTTCCCTTTTACTGTCTATGTGTTTGAAATTTTAATCCACTAGACAGTAAACCTTGCCAGCAGGGGCTGGGCCTTTGTCTTCCTTTGTGTTGAGTGTATGCGTCGCCCAGGGGTGGTGGGAGGAGATGCTGATGGAGAGGAGTTGGTCCCCCTTCATCTGCTCTGCACTCTGGTGGAAGGCCTTCTCTATTTCCATTTCAGGCCTTTTAAATAGGATCCAAAACATAGGCTAGAATGTCTGTGGGTTTTTCCATGAAAAGCTCATGCAGCATTGAGAGAGATTGAAAGGGAGGGTTTGGGGGGTGCTTTGTAGCAAACCACCAACCCCAGGGAGTGTGGGATAGAGTGCTGAAGAGAGTCTCACTTTTCCTGCCCTGGTAGGAAGTTATGAAAACATCCCATCTTCAAAATCACTTAATCTTCTGTCCTGCCATCAGGAAAGAATTGCATTTAATCAGAGCAACCTGTTTCACTGGTACTCTGCCTGGCTCAGAATCAGGTGTCAGAGCAAGGAGAGCTTATTTTGTATAGCTGAAATATTTCTTAGTAAGTTAAAAAAATAAAGCTTCGGTGCTACATAAAAATGATATAAATTTCATTGTTTGGGGGGATGGGAGAGATAGAAGAGGGGGGATAAATGGCGATGAGAGCAGACTTGACTTGGGATGGTAAACACTCAATACAATATACAGATGATGTCTTGTAGAATTGTATACCTGAAACCTGTATAATTTTATTAACCAATGTCACCCCAATAAATTCAATAAAAAACATTTTTAAAAATCATTGTTTGAAGCACAGAGAAGATAAATAACAGAAATCAGACTTAATATTTGCTCTCAGAGCTTTTTCTGTGTATTTCCAAACTACAGAATGTTTTATTTAAAACTCTTTTCCTTTCTTTTTTTTTAATCCTCACCTGAGGATATTTTTCTATTTATCTTCAGATAGAGTGGGAGGGAGAGAGAGAGAGAGAAACATTGATGTGAGAGAGACACATCGATTGGTTGCCTCTTGCACGACCATGACCAGGGCCTGGGACCGAACTGCAACCGAGGTACATGCCGTTGACCGGAATCAAACCCGCAACTCTTTGGTCTGTGGGCGGATGCTTTAACCACTGAGCCAAACTGGCCAGGGCTGAACTCTTTTCCTTTCTTTATTACAATGTCAACATATTTGTATTTTTATTTTACTTAGGGAATAAATTCATAACAAATCCATGAATTCATAAAAATATCCAAGGAAAAATTGGTGGGAGTCACAGTGATCATTCTTTTCATGGTGATGGATACTTAGGCATAACTTACTGAGAACAGGAAGTTCAATGGAGAAACAGACCCAAAGGGCGAGGGACTGGGCCAAGGCCTATGCTTTGTTAATACAACTTGAAAAATTGAACACACATTTCCTTCCACAACCCAGCATGCACATATCCTGTCTCTATAGCTAGTTGGTAAATTCCTTGATATCAGAGATTCAGCTTCTAGCCCAGGCAGCCTGTCTCTGATGAGCTGTGTGACCCTGGATAGGCAATTGCACCAAGAAGTCCCACAGTCCTTATTTGTAAGATGAAGAGGTTGAATGAGATGTGGTTTTCAAACTGTGCTCTGAGGTGCCCTCGGGCTCCCTGGGCACGTCCCAGGACAGGTCTCCATTTACCAACCTCTCCCACCCCACGAGAGCAGCTCCGTTTTTCTTTTTCTTTTCTTTTTTATCCTCACCTGAGGACATTTTTTTCATTTTTTGTCCAGATAGAGTGGGAGGGAGAGAGAGGAAGAGAGAGAGAGAAACATTGACGTGAAAAGGACACATCGAGTGGCTGCCACCCGCACGACCAACTAGGGCCGGGGACAAACTGCAACCGAGGTACATGCCCTTAGCGGGAACCGAACCTGGGTCTCTCTGGACCACAGGCCGACGCTCTAACCGCTGAGCCAAACCGGCCAGGGTGCAGCTCCGTTTTTAATTACCATTTTTTGGTGTTACAATTAAGATTTGATGGACTGGATGATATCTAAGCTATTGTTCAGGTTTAAAACATTCTAATTCTAGGTCCAACTTTTTATACCCAAGGGCTAGTTCAGTGAACACAAAAGGGCTTAATCAATTTTATTGGCTAAGAATATAAAAGGAAATTTTTTGTAAATAATAGCTACCATTTATGGGCTACCTTTTATGTGCTAAATACTTCGTAATTATTATTTCATTGATTCCTCACGATAGCCCTATAAGGTAGGCTCTTCTGTAATCCTCACAGAGAAACTGAGGTTTTTAAGCACCTCGGACAAGGCACATTACTACTAAGTAGAACCCTGCTGTTTTAAAATGGTTTACAAAGCCTGACTGGTGTGACTCAGTGGTTGAGCATCGATCCAAGAGGTCGCTGGTTGGATTCCTGGTCAGGGCACATGCCTAGGATGTGGGCCTGATCCCCAGTGGGGGCATGCAGGAGGCGGCCAATCAATGTTCTCTCTCATAGATGTTTCTCTCTCTCTCTCTCTCCCTCTCCCTTCCTCTCTCTCTAAAATCAATAAAGAAAAAAAAAAAAGTTTAAAAAAATGGTTTACAAAGTAGTCATGCTCAGGTTCTACTTTCCAAACCTTTGTGTTCAATTGTAGTTTCCCCTTTACATCTCTAGTCCCCTCTATCCAAGAGTTTATAGCTCTCCTGAACCAAAGTTTTAAATAGTCTCAGGGGAAAAAGTAGAAAATTATTTCCCTAGATCTGTGCTCCTGAGGCTGCCTTACGTATTTCACCCACGAGATGCAGAGGACTGGATGAAACGACCTCGTGAGGTTAATTCCCAAGTTTCTTATACAGTGATAGCTAAGATGTCTACAGAATCTAAGACCATGTTTCTGAATTGATTTCTGTCTTCGCATCTGGGGAATATTTGCCCTCTCATAACCTTTCACACCTCCTGGAAACAGAGATAAATTATACTCCCTGGTTGGAGACAGGAATGGAGCTGGGTGGTGGGGCTAGGTCAGGGGCACTCCATCTGAATTCTTCCTCCTGGGATAGAGCATTATTTAACCAATGTTTCCAACAGTTTCCTGTAAATGGGAGGAAGCTAAAGGAGAGCATTTCCAGGAGTCTTGGAAAATAACTTTGTGTAAGTCCTCTTAGGAATCCGTGTGAAAACGTCATGGGGGTGCATACCTAGGAGTAGGATTGCTGAGCGAAGGGTAAGCTACACGATCCTGGGGTAAGCAGGGGAGGCTGCATGGTGAGCAGTGCTCTCCAGAATGACCTTAGGCTTTCACTCCCATGAAGATCCCCTTCTCCCATATCCTCACCAAAAAATCTGATGAGTCTAAAGAGGTTTCTCACTGGCATTTAAATTTGCATTTCTCTGATTGCCAGGGGAGCTGAGCAGAGGACTGTCTTTCTCTTCCATGCAACTATGAGCTCCCCAGTGACCATGGCATAATTCGTAGAGGCAGAAGACAGAAGATAGGTTACCAGGGCTTCGTGGGGGGAGGGAGGAGAGGAGGAATAGGGAGTTACTATTTTATAAGTACAGAGTTTCTGCCTGGGATGATGAAAACATTTTGGAAATGGATAGTGACATGATTTATACAACGTTGTGAATATACTTAATGTCACTGATTTGTGCACTTAAAAATGATGAATTCTGTTCGTATATAAATTTTACTGCCATAAAAAAAAAAAAAAAGCCAAAGCCAGTGGTATAAATTCAGTCCAAGTCCAAAGGCCTGAGAACCAGGGGAGCCAATGGTGTCAGTTCCGAGTCTGAAGGCTCGACACCCAGAAATGCCGATGTCCGAGGGTAAGAGAGGATGGCTGTTCCGGCTCAAGCAAGAGGATCAAGTCACCCTTTCTTGATCCTGCATTGGATTGGATGATACCCACCAAATTAGTGATAGTGATCTTTTTTATTCAGTCAACCAATTCAAATGCTAATCTCTTCAGGGAACAGCCTCACACACACAGAAGTGATGTTTGCCAGCTCTCTGAGCCTCCCTTAGGCCAGTCAAGTTGACACATAAAGTTTACTATCACAGATGGTGTGTTTACCATCTCTAAGCTAGAACTAGAAACTCCCTGAGGGCAGGAACCATTGTTCATGAGTCTCCTATATCTAACAGGGCACCTGGATCGCAGCAGTTAATAGGAAACAAATGAATGCATGAGTGAATAAGTGAATGGGCATGTAAGTGAATAAATGAGTGCATAACAAATGATTGTCACATGAGTCTTAAGGTGGTCTAGTATCCTGTGGGACTGTGCAAAATTTTGTGCATACATAGGTGTTCTGAAGAAAGGGTCTGTACTTTCATTAGCATATCAATGGGACACATGACCCCAAAGTGCTTAAAACCAGAGCTGTAGAGATGGGGACAGGATGGGTGGACTAGATTCCCCATAGGTAGCCCTTGGCAATTATTTCAAACAGATCAAATACAAGTGAGCAGCAGACAACCTGACAAGATGACATATCACACTGTTTTTGCAAAATCAGAGAACTGGTGAACCTCAAGGACTCAAAGAAGAGTGGTGAGCTGATGAATCAACCAGCTTCCGTGCAATAAACTCTGGTTTCCTCTCGTTTGTCCATGCGTGTTTTATTTTTATATTTTGTAATAAACAGTTTTTTTTTTCAGGTCTCTAGCATTTTTATAGGCCTCCCCAAAACTTATAGGCCTCAATTATTGTGCCCAAAGCATTGCTGGAGAGAACGGCTTTGCCCAACACCTATAGATTTGCCTTATTAAAAAAAAAATAAATAAAAGGACTGGTAAGTATCCTGTTGTAGGGATGCATTACACCTTAATTAATTACACACAATGAATAAACTATAGGTTGTCTGCATTGTTTTCCTGCTACATGCAAAGCTTCATACACCAGGGCTTCCCACGTCTGCTACACCCTGGACTCACCTGTAGAGCTTTTCTGTCCTAGGCTTGGACCTCACTACTAGAGGTTCTGATTTGTTTGGCTTGAGTGCTGTCCAGGCATGATATATATATATATTTTTTATCCTCACCCGAGGACATTTTTGCATTTATCTTCAGATAGAGAGGGAGGGAGAGAGGGAGGAAGAGAGAGAAAGAAACATTGACATGAGAGAGACACATTGACTGGTTGTCATCCACACAACCCCAACCGGGGCCGGGGACAAAATGCAACCGAGGTACGTGCCCTTAGCAGGAACCGAACCCGGGACTCTCTGGTCCGCAGGCTGATGCTCTAACCACTGAGCCAAACTGGCCAGGGCAGCATGATATTTTTAAAGGTCCTCAGGTGATTCTAATGTGCAGCCAGGGTGGGGGACCGTGGTTCCACATGTGCCTTTGGCTACTTGTGCTGTGTCATGTCTAGGCAGGACGTTCCCTTGAGATCTGATGCTAACCCAAGAGAAGACTCGTCATTGTCTTTGTAAAAACTGATGTTGAAATGATTCTCCCACAAGTCAAGACTTGCCATGTTGTTACAGCATTGGCGGGGGCCAAACTGTCCTACCGTTCACCTCTGCTCTGAAACCACATGCCCTTCCACAGCACAGATGCTTGTCTTTTAATCCAGGGAGGAGGGGAAAAAAGCACTAAAAAGACAAGCATCATTAAGGGGATCAGGACCGTAGCTCATTCTTTATCCTTAATAGAGTTTCTGCATTTATTGTTTTCATTATTTAAGTTCTCGCATTGAAGAAATATTCAGTGTAGAAACATCAGGACAGATTAGTAAGTGAAAAGAAAAATATAGAAGCGTCTGATTTCTATTTAATGAAGAATAATGAGAATCAAGTCTAATCTTCTTAATCAACAGCAGTGTTCAGGTGCAAATGTTACATTTTGGGTTGGAAAAGATGAATGACTGGCAAGAGATGCAGAGATTTTGGAAGGTAAATACAGACCTTTTTAAGGAGAGTGTGTATGTATATGCATGAGACCTTAATCCCTTTTTTTGTTTTGTTTGTTTTTTGAGACCTTAATCTCTTAATAGCATTTACTCTTAGTATTGATTACTTTATAGTTTATACCAAGAGCAGAAGCCCTGTTGGAAATGTTCCCTGATGGATGGGACATAGGAGAGGTCAGTGTTGATGAGGGGAGAGAAAATTGGGCTTCTGCCTGGAGAGCAAAGGCCTCACTCAGGAGGTGACATCATTAGGGACGGGTGTGGAACGGGAGCTTCAGTGTCAGAGCTGGTTTTAAGGTCTGACTCTGATCCCGATAAGGTGTGGTTCTTCTGCTATCCTTGAGCCTTAGATTTCCACATCTGCAAACCGGGGAATAAGTTGCAAAAAAGTTAAAACATGTGAAGGGCTGAGGGGTCCAGAATATGCCACTGTTGCATAAAAATTAATTTGAGCCAAAGGCATTTGAGATCCTGAATCCCTCATCTGCCTAAAATCAGAGCCTTTCAAAAGAACCCCAAAGTATTCACTCCCCCCGCCTCTGATTCCCTGTCTTCTTTCCCCCACCAGGGCTTTACCTTTGCCTTGCCTTCTCCTCAGCTGCAAGGGCCCTTCTTCTGCTTCTGTAACTTGTTTCCTGAGCCTACACAGCCCAGCTGGCTCACTTTACTACCTCTGTGCCTTTCTAAATAAATGTTCTCTTATCATTTGAAAAACAAAAACAAAAAAGAACTCAGTTGTCATAAATCCCTTCCTTGGGAGCAACTCTAATCTCCTTGGAGATCGGAAGTCAGCACCACACTGAAACAGACATGGTCAAAAACCATCTAATTCCCTGTCTGTCCTACGTGCCCACTCTCCCCTCTCCGTCTAAGAAGGCATTTGTTTCCCACAGGTGCCCTTCTCCCCCTCCCCCATTAAGAGAGTATAGAAGCCCCTTTGAGTCAGATCTTTTTGATGAACTCCCATCCATACATGACTAAAATTTATTTTTTCTCTTGCTAATCTGAGTTTAATTTGCAGGCCCCAAGTACAGAACCAAGAAGATAGCTGCAGAGTTTGCCTCCCTGACGTATGACTCATACCAAAGACAATAACTTGTGTAACTATTTTATTCAACTCATTAATGAATGATTTTGTAAGAAGATAGAGCTGATTCAAAAAGAAAATCTGAGGAATAGACATTAATATGGTAAGTTAAAGCAATGTGGAATTGAATTTGCTAAAAAATGCAAAATTGGTTCATGTTCCACAGAGCAATGAAATTGTAACCTTAGGGACAGAAATCTATGTTAACATTATTTTCACAGTGTCTGTTCTTTTTTTTTTTTTTATTCCTCACCCGAGGATATTTTTCCATTTATCATTAGATAGAGTGGGAGGGAGGGAGAGAGACAGAGACAGAGAGAAACATCGATGTGGGATAGAGCCACATTGACTGGTTGCCTCCCGCACAACCCGACCAGGGCCGAGATGAACTGCAACTGAGGTACCTGCCCTTGACCTGAATCAAACCTGTGACTCTTTGGTCCACCGGCCGACGCTCTAACCGTTGAGCCAACCGGCCAGGGCCACAATGTCTCTTCTTTAAACAAGTTGTGAATGACAAAATCAAACAAAGTCCTAATTAAATGTAGGTATTCCCCCCCTTTCCTAAAGTTCACATGACATCATTTGGCTTTTATGGAAGACCAACATTAGCACTGTTTCGGCTCTCCAGAAGAAATCCGAAGAGGACTTTCACTTTTATGAGAAAAGGTGAAAAGCAGAACTGGCGTCTAGCGTTAGTTTTGCAGTGAGCAGGGTAGTTATAGAGGCAGCGTGCACTCTGAGACGCAAGTGGTCCCGCCAAGCTCCTTCCCCGGGAACTCGACTCAGCATCTCAGCATCAAGCCTCCAGAGCTGTGACCTGTGCCTGTGAGCATCTGTGTTTCACCTCGATTTATTGAGTGCATCCGTTAGCAAGATGTGTCCTAAGGTGTCAGAAAAGCCTAAGAGAGCTTAGTGGTTCAGTGGGGTTATGCTTAGTGTAAAACTGGCCGAGATTAAGTGTTTCGATCACGGTGAAGGAAATAAAGACATCGCAAGTGCATTGAACTCGCCTGCCTCCACCATTCATAATATTTATACGCAGAGAGAAAGGATCTTGAAAGCCGCCAAAGCTACTTTTGGTTCTGCTAGTAGCAAAGTGGTCTCTGAGTCAGCATCCTGCAATGGATCAAGTGGAAAGTCTACTGCTTGTGAACGGATGGGTGTACCAAGCGTGGTGTTTGGTCATCATATCCTTACGGAGAAATAAGTCTGTCTTTTTTTTTTTTTTTTTTAATCCTCACCCAAGGACATTTTTCCATTTTTTGTTCAGATAGAGTGGGAGGGAGAGAGAGGAAGAGAGAGAGAGAGAAACACCGACGTGAAAGGTACACATGGAGTGGCTGCCACCCACACGACCCAACCAGGGCCGGGGACAAACCGCAACCGAGATACGTGCCCCTAGTGGGAACTGAACCCGGGACTCTCTGAACCACAGGCCGAAGCTCTAACTGCTGAGCCAAACCGGCCAGGGCTAAGTCCGTCTTTTTAATAAGCTTTGTCATATCATTCCTGCGTTACTATATGTTCGTCTTAGTTTAGGTCTCATGTGTTATTTGGTATGATTTCATAGGTTATTTGGTAGGTTATTTTCGGGGTCTGGGAACGCTCAATATTTTTTCCATATAAATCAATGGCAATTGCTTCACACTGGACGTCATTTCAGCTTAGGAAAGGTTTCATAGGAATAATTTACTTTGGATAGCGGGGGAAACCTGTCCTTCTCTGGCGAGTCTGTTAAACAATGACATTGAAAGAACATGTGTTGCCCAGCTAGTGTGGCTCAGTGGTTGAGCATCAACCCATGCACCAAGAGGTTGCCGGTTCGATTCCCGGTCAGGGCACATGCCCAGGTTGTGAGCTCGATCTTCAGTGGGGGCATGCAGGAGGCGGCCTGTCGATGTTCTCTCTCATCGATGTTTCTATCTCTCTTTCTCTCTCTGAAATAAAAAAAAAGTAGCCCTGGCCGGTTTGGCTCAGCAGTTAGGATGTTGGTTTGCGGTCCAGAGAGACCCTGGTTCGGTTCCCGCTAAGGGCACGTACCTCGGTTGCAGTTTGTCCCCAGCACCGGTTGGGGTCGTGTGAGTGGCAGCCAGTGGATGTGTCTCTCTCACATCGATGTTTCTCTCTCTCTCTTCCTCCCTCTCTCCCTCTCGCTCTATCTGAAGATGAATGCAAAAGTGTCCTCGGGTGAGGATAAAAAAAGAAAAAGAATGTGTGTTTATCACCTTATTTCCAAGTTTTGGATAATTTTGGGTTAGTGTGAGGATGTAATGAAAAAATTCTATCTGAAGTATTCCATAAATACTACTATTTAACAGGAAAATATGCTTCCGAATTTTCTGGGCCCTTGACTTTGGATAGTGAGTCCGTCCATCCATTCATCCATCCATCCATCCATCCATCCATCCATCCATCCACCTATCTCCAATGTACACACTGCAACAGGAAGTTATCTCAGGGAAGAAAGCCTCCCAGTATCAGTCAGCCCAACTGCCGAGTGTCCCGGACCCAGAGGGGCCAAGTCTTTGCTTGAAGCCAAAGTAAACAGATATAGTTGTCAGGGTGGGCAAGGACCAGTGAAAATAAGTCAAGGAGTTAATGTTTTTGGAGCAGAAGGGCTGTGGAATTGGAGGTGGGAGTTAGGAATAGGAGGTGCTATTTTGGAGGAGAGAAGCAGTGCCTGAAATCATTTCACCTCCTTTTCTCACCTCAGTGACGAGGTAGGGCCACACACCTTGTTGATTCTGCAAGTCCACACTGTGGCCCTTCTGGTCAGGGCTGATTGCTGCAGAGTCAGGATTCTCCTGGGACTGCCTAGCTCTCGGTTTGCCTCGGCATTCAAGCACTGTAATAATTTAGCTTAAAAATCGGCCGTCTCTTGTTCTTCGGCTGGCCGGCAGTGACCCCACTGAAACAGTGTTTGGAAATACCGCAAATGTGCGTGTTCCTCACAGCTCAAGTCTCTGCTGTCTCCCCTGAGGAGGCCGGGGCTGTCTTTGGCCACGTTGTGACATGTCTGGGGACACGTCCCTCCTTGTTCCTGACCCTGTGAGACAGACTCACCCCAGTTCTCATATCTTCTGCACACCCCGTCAGAACTTGAACATGGGCAGTAGATGTACACTCCATTCATTCATGTCAAGGAACAGATGACTGACAGCCCAGAGAGCTCATTTTTAAGGAATGTATTTTTTCAAAATAAGAAAAATTCTTCCTCATTATAAAAGTTTAGGAACTTTTGAGAACTGAATTGAGAAGAAAATTTAAATGACCTAGAACAACACTCTCCAGAAATAAATGCGATTAACATTTTGCTATAGTTGCTTCCAGATATGCACATACAATTGAGATTATACTGTTTTAGTCACCTTTTAATTGTGGTTGAAGCTAGTTTCAAGGAAGGAATTTCACATATCAGCCAAGGGATTGCAAAGATTTTTTGTTTTGATGGGAAGAGGAAGTAAATGGGAGTGGGAGTGGGCAGTGGAAGCTGTGGACACCCATGCACTAACACCCTGAAGGTACCTCCTCCACAGAAACAACCCTCTGGCCACACGTTGAGCTCGTGGAGATGGGTTGCTCTAGAGAAGATTTTTGGAGCTATTCACATGACCGTGTGCATTGTCTCTCCAGTGTGAGAATGTATGTGCTCCAGCCTTCCCCATGTTTGTACATGGCAGCCTTGCCCACTAAGCTAGAAGCTGATACTCACTTTCCCTCACCTCTTACACTTTGGAGGTTCCACCTTTACAATATATCCTAAATCTGATCCCTTCTCGTCCTCTTCACTGTTACCACCTTGATCTAAGTCTCCATCATTTCTCACCTGAATGAGTTCAGTGAATGCTTGTAGAAAGAAACAAAGACCAACCCAATGAGAACAGGCAAAGGCCATTTATTCAGAGCTGGCTATAACCAGGGAGCCAGCCACCACCACTGTGTTTTAGCTAAGATTCAAAGGCAGGCAGAGAGTGGGAAAACTTTATAGTGGAGACAAGGGAAGGCTTCGCGTGTACCCAGTGGGAGGCTGTTAGCATGGGGAAGCTGTAGGCGGGCTAACTAGAAGCAGGATGTCTTATGTGATTGGTTAAGGGTGTATATTTGACTTTCTCTGGTTGGTTCTAAGTTGGAAACTTAATGAAGCCGCCAGTTATTAATCAAGCACGGCTTGTTTGGGGCCGATTGTTACAGGAGTTATTGTTTGGCTTCATGGATTTTTTTAGAGATAGTAGTCTGACTTTTTACAAGTCTGACTTGTAAATAGGAACTGGCTGGCTTCCTGGGCTGGTTACTACAGATAATGGGTTGGTTTCCTGGGCTGGTTGCAGATAGTGGGTTAGAGTTCTGTTTTTACATATGGTCTGACCATTGTGTATTCAGTCTATCATGCTGCATTCAACGTTGAATGATATTTCTTTGGTGCCAAGTTGACTGTGAAGGAACAACTGTTATCGTCATCTCCACTGACCTAGGAAGAACCTGAGGGTCAGAGAGGTTAAGTAACTTGCCTAAGATCACACAGTTAGTAAGAAGAGCCTGGCTTTTAACCTTGGCAGTTTTCTTAGACTACCTCTCTCAGCCAGATAAGAATTTAAAATGTAACCTCCCTACAAGCCAAATGAGAATTTTACCTCTGTTGATTCTCTTCCCGAGGAAGTTGATACATTCTGTGTGACCTAACTCATCTTTTATCTGCTCAGTAAAACTTGACCCCATCCATCCCATTTTCCTTTTGAATACCCAATGGACTGTAGGATACAAAGGATACATCTCTGAGAGGGGAGTGGAAGGTGTTTCGACGGTCCTTATGCACACTCCCAGGCTTGATTCTCAGCTCCCCCACTTAGTAGCTAGAGAACATGGGCTGATCTCTGAATTTATCCAAGCCTCAGTGTCCACATCTATAAATGGGGATAATGATAAGACACTGCCTATCCTATGGGGATGAACATAAAGACTGAAATAACAGACATAAAGCACTTGCATAATGCCAGGCAGATAGCAAGTGCTCAATGCAAATTAAAATGCAAATGCCCTTAGAAACCGCTTTCCAGTGGCCTAACTAACCTAATGTTGAAAATGGGAATTTGAATTGCGGACAGTTTGGGCTGGAAAGGAAGGGGAGAAAAAAAATCATACATAGTGAGATTGTCTGGGAAGCCCTGGCCAGGTAGCTCAGTGGGTTAGAGCATTGTCCCGACCCACCAAGGTTTTGGGTTTGATTCCCGGTCAGGGCACATACAAGAATCATCCAGTGAATGCATAAACAAATAGAACAACAAACCGATGCTTCTCTCTCTCTCTCTAAAAACCAATACGTAAAAAAAAAATTGTCTGAGAAAAGTGAAGACAAAAAAAAATAAGCTGACAAAAAATGGCATCACTCCCCATCCCCTCCACCGCCACTCATACTTCCCACCCCATACACGATTCACTTTTGAGATCCTCCAAAGATTATAAGAGAAAAATAGTGAACACAATTTTATTTTTACTAATGGAATTGAACAAGTGGTCTTTGTAAATCTCAATAAACACACAACATATTAAGGATTTCAGATCCTATTTTATTTGTCTTCTCTGGGTCACTGCACTTGAAATAAGTAGGAGCCAGATAAATAGGCATCCGCAGGAAGAACAATAGAGATGCCTAGCCTTTGTTTGTTGAAATAATAGCATATCAAGGGCCTTATCCTTTACTTGGGTACAAAGCACAAAAGAATAATTAAAATTTCCAATTGGACAAAAGAAAAGAGATCTACATCCCACCCCAGTTTATTTTCTGTCTCCGTGGTATCATTCAATCTAGCAGAGCTAGAGTTCTGCACCAAGAGAGCAGAATGTTTGTTTAGCGCCACTGGGCAGCCAGAGGGGAAGGTCTGGGGTCCTACGTCACAGCCCTGGGAGAGTTGGTGAGACCCTGGGTGCCGACGCAGGGGAGTAAAGTGAAGGTGGGAGCTTGTGGAAGTTCCTATCTGATTGCCTTTATTTTCTTAAGGATTTGGAGAAGCAAAGCCAAGGACTGCAAACGGGGATGGGGATTTGAGGTTTGCAATGAGAGAAAAAGGCCTGAAAGAATCATTTAGGAGGGTGGGAGAGTGCATGGACTAGCGATCAAGCTGCTTGAGGGTTGTGGTCACGGTGTGACAGTGATCCAGACAGCATGGCTATGTTTTTCTTCGGTGCCATTAGGCTCTCAGGATGCAGGTGCAGAGAACGCAGAGACTTGGTTTTAACCGAAAAATGTGTGTTTTAGGCAAAGTGAGTATGACAACGTGAGAAGAGCCAGGGTTTGGTCACTGTCTCTCCCCCTCTGCCCCATGCCATGTCCTCCCTTGGAGAGAGGGATGGAGAATTCCTTCCTCGCCCCTTCTTGGGTTCCTATGGCTGGACTGATAATAATGTGGACACAAGACCAGATTAACAGAAGAACAAACAATTTAATATGTGTACATGGGAGATCATAGATGATACTCCCTGAAGTGATGAGGAAGGGGGAGAGAAAGAAACTTTGATCGGCAGCCCCCTGCACGTGCCTGACCGGGGATCAAACCCGAAACCTGGACATGTGCCCTGACGGAACGAACCTGTCAGCTTCTGGTGTGTGGGGTGACACCCTAACCAACTGAGCCACACCGGCCAGGGCTCAACCAGCCAACTTTTTATACTTTTTAGACAAAGACACAATGCATTTCTGAATGATCAACAGGGCACTTAGGTTTGGGTGCTTGTTAGTGAGGAATCTACACGAAGTTTGGGCTTAGGTAGTAAATTAGTAACAAGGTGTGTTGATGTCGACTTCATGAGCCTGGATTCCTTAACTGCAGTGATAAGGGCGCCTTATAAGGGCGTCTCTCAGCCTCCAGGCGCAGGGAGGGCGCCTTTCACAGGGTAGATTCACCTCCTGCTTTCAGGAGGGCAGAGGGAGAGAGAGAGGTCAGAGTGTTCTTGCATTGGCAGTTTTTAAAGTAACTTTAATTCAAAGTAATCTATATGTCATGGTGGGACATCTTGCAGCCTGCCCTAGGCCTTGATAGTAATGACAATGGTGACTGGTGATGGGGTGGAGAGCAAACTCTTCGGAGGCAGGAACATGGAAAACAGAGGGAACAGGATATTGGAAGGGCCAACATGTAACATTCTGGATGTTGCGGACTGTATTCACATGGCACCATTTAAGTCGCTCCTCTGTTTTTTGCATTTTTTGTAAATTGGTAGTGATAGAGACTTCAGATTAAAGTTTGATTTTTGGGGGCGGGGGTAAGATAACATAGGTGTTTCTTTTAAATTTTGAATTGTGTGAATATACTGACTATTTAAATATGTTTTTATTGATTTTTTTTAGAGAGAGAGGAAGAGGGAGAGAGAGAGAAACATTGACCAGCTGCCTCCTGCACGCCCCCTACTGGGGATCTAGCCCGAAACCGGGGCATGTGCCTGACGGGGAATGGAACTGGGACCTCTATGGGATGGCGCTCAGTCCACTGAGCCACACCGGCCGGACTATATTGACTATTTGGGTACAGACTGACAAACCCCAGAAGAAGGGGTGGGGAGAAGGGAAGCGATAAACCACAAAACTTATATGCATGTATGTGTAACCAATGGACATAGACAACAATGCTGGTGACGGGGCTGGGGGTGGGGGATTGGGAGGAGGGTGTCAATGGGGGAAAAAGGAGAAATATCTGTAACAAAAATAAATTAAAAATTAAAAAAAGAAAGAAAGAAACATAAAATTTATAAACCAAAAAAAAGAAAAAAATCACCAATAAAATGGCAGAACTGCCATTGGAGACAGCCAGTCAGCCAGGAGCTCAGTATTCCAGGAATGAAGTGTGGGGGGCTGGGGTGGGACTGTAACAGGAGGGGTGGTGGGTGGTACAATCTGATAACAGGAGGTTAAAAGCTGCAGGCGTTTTACAGTGGAAGGAAGGAGAATATTCTGGAAGAGAGGAGAAGGGTACTTACTACCCTATCTCCAGGCCTAGTGGATGGGACAGTGTACAGTCTTTACCCCACCGATCTTCAGGGAAAGTCTCATTCTCAGGGCAGAGCCAGGATTCTGTTGAAAAGACTGGGCAGGAGGGAGCGATGATAACCATGGACCAGGGAATTCGAGCTTCAGGTTCAGGATCTAGGCAGCGATAAATAGAAACAATACAGGGGAATGTGGGACGAGTGCTGCTGTGACAGCCCAGAGGAAGGATAGGGGAGGATTATGGATAGCAATATGACTATCAGTAGGATTATGATAGTCAACTTGAGTCTAAAGGGTGGTAGAAGTTCTCCAGGCAGACCAGGAGGGAGAAAGGAGAAAGAACATGGACAAGGGCATGGTGCATGGTTGGATTTGGGGAACTGAAAATAGATGGGTGAGAACAGAGGAGGAGGGATGAGGGGGTGGAGAGTCCAAGGCAGGGGCCCCTTCATCAAGGATCTCAGATGCCATAATTGCAGTTTGAACTTTTCTGGGAAGTGATTATGAGCCATCAAAGGAGTACAAGCAGGACAGGGGCTGGATTTTAAGAAAAGTATTGAATTCACTAAAATAACCATTCTGTGATTTGCATATTTGTTCATTCATGTATGTGTCTATGAATGCGGATATCTGTCTGTCTGATGCCAAATATGAAGCTGATTCCAGTTGCTCCAGCCCAGATTGTTGGTATCTGGACTCAACCAAATACTGTTTAAGGCAGAGACAGAGCACTGAGAGGCCACTGCCCCTCAGTGGTTAGGAGTCTTCACACAGATGGAGACCTGACCTGGATCCCCAGGTTGTCATCAGTGCGTGGCCTCGGACAAACTACTTCATTTCTCTGACTCTCCTTATCAGTAAAATGGGAATAAAAGTCTTCACGAGAAGTGTTCCTGTGTGAATTAAATGGGATTATGTAGTAGTGTACTCAGCAGAGTGCCACGTGGTAAGTGCTCTACACATATTAGCTGTTATGTTTATGGTGTATGAACTTCAAGTCCACATACTTAGTTCTTCTCCGGTTTGGCTGCACATTGGAATCACATGGTCTCAGTTTTTATTTTTTTAAATTAATTAATTATTTTTGTTACAGATGTTTCTCCTCCCCCCCCCCCAGACACCCTCCTCCCTATCCCGCTCACCCCGCAAGCATTGTTGTCTATGTCCATTGGTTATGCTTACATGTATACGCTCCTTGATTTATCTCTCTCCCCCTCCCCCCACCTCCCTCCTCTGAAGTTTGTCAGTCTGAACCTTACTCCTTTCTATGTCTGTGGGTCTATTTCTGGTCTCAGTTTTTTAAAACACTCATACCTTGGTCCTACCCCCAGGGATTCTGACGGATTTGGTCAGGGGGTACGGCCTGGGTGTTTTTATAAATCCCAGGGTGATTCTAATGTGCAATGAAGGTTGAGTGTTATCGGTTCTCCAAGCTTTAGACCCTGAACCAGGAACATTAGCATCACCTGAGAATTAGTTTAAAACGCAAAATTTGCCTGATCGACTGAATCAGAAACTCAAGGTGAATCAGCAGTCTGTGTTTTAACAAGTTCCCTTGGTGATTCTAATGAATGCTCAAGTATTCCTAAGTACTGATCTAGGGGTAGCAGTTCAGGGTGGTCATTCCAGCTGTCAGTCTTGCATCTGAACCAATAGATTTCTCAGATACTCCCCACCCACCTCCTCCACGTGCCCCAGCCCGCGTGCGCGCGCTCGCTCTCTTTCTCTCTCTCTTTTTTTTTTTTTTACCCTTCTGAGGACAATGGTAGGGCTGAGATTTCTTGTTCTTTGGATTACATAATTTTGTATGTATTCTCTTTCCTTTTTTAGGTACACTTCCATTTTCCCAACAACTGGTTCTATGGAGCTGAATAAGGATGACTTACAGCCTCTCATCACATGGAATGCCCAGTGTGATACTGTGATTTAGAATGAATATGGATTTGGTCCTCGGCCCTATTTCTGGCACAGAGCTCCTAAAACCCTTGAGTTTCCTGTGATGAAAGGGACCAAGGTGTCTTTTGTTATGTTAATGAGCTACTTTTGAAAAGCACTTAAGGGTGGGCTGATTTGAGGAGAAACACCAGGATTAGAGGCTGGAACGTTCAGTCCCACCCCCTGACCTCCAGGGCGGGGAGAGGGGCTGGAGAGGGAGTCCAGTCAGTCACCAGTGGCCAATGATCTCATCAATCTTGCCTGTAAGGAAGCCTCCATAAACCCCCCCAAAGGACGGGCTTCAGAGAGCTTCCGGGTCATTGAACACGTGGAGACTCGGGGAGAGTTCTGTGCCCCGAGAGCCTGAAAGCAAAACTTCCCCCCTTCCACCTGCTGTTCCTGAGTTATAATCCTTCATCAGGAACCGTGATCTGGTAAGCAAAATGTTTCTTTGAGTTTTGTGAGCCGCTCTAGCAAATTCATTGATCTTAAGGAGGAGGTAGTTGCAACCTCTGATCTATAGCTGGACAGTCAGAGAACCTGGGCTTGCAACTGCAGGTGGGGACACCGTGGGCCGTGTGGTGGGACTGAGCCCTTAACTTGTGAAATCTGATGCTACCTCTGGGTAAATAGTGACAAATTGAGTTGAACCGTAGAACACCCAGCTAGTGTGGGAGAAGTGTTTGGTGTGGGAAAGAACCCCCCCTTCCTCCCCCTCCCCCAATATTGGAATTGGAGTCAAGAATTTTATCAGTGTTAAAAAAAAAAAGTGGCTAACTGGGCCAGTCTTGGGCAGACTTGTGAAGGGTGATTTTTTTGGCCCTCATTTTGCCCATTTCACATCCTCCTCTTCCTGCAATCTTGTTTGCTCCGCTCTGCTCATGTGGAAACCTGGTCTCAGGTTTGGATCTGGCCTCAGCCATTTGTCATTTAGTCTGAGTATAAGTCCTTTTTGCTGACCAGACTGAAAGCACCTGAGGAAAGGGACCGTGTCTCTCTCGGTATCCGCGTTCAGATCCCTGCAGTGACTAACACGGCACTTGTGTTTCTAAGCAGCATTGTGCTGAGGGGCACGGACTTCTTGGCACCTGTTTTCTCATCCATAAATTGGGCTTGATGATCTTTTTAATTTAAAATTGTTTGCTGTAATGTTTTTTTACACAAAGCAAACAGTACAAAAAGAAAAAAGTACAAATCATTACAGGAAACACGGGGCGCTTCACGAATGTGCCAAACTTCTGTGTGTTGTTCACATTTTAGGGTACACGCTGCCAAGGGAGCGCTGGGCTTGATTTTTAACCTCATGCAGTTGCGAAGATTATATAAGACAACGCACGAAAAGGGCTAGGTCAGCACCCTGCCTGAATGGCTCTTTTGAACAATTGTTATTAAACTTCATTTCATGCTGTGGAAGGATAGGTTTTATCCTGGGAGCTGTTGGGAAGCTTTTGGGCAGAGTCTGTTTTCCCCGAGGTACAGCTCCCACTCAGATGGTGCACTTTCCAAGCAGCCGGCCTGGAACTCGGCTCCTCCAGAAACTCCCCACACCCGCTCTTACCCCTGGTCTCACCAACACAGCCTTGGCAACTTCCTAAATCTTCTCTTCAGAAAGTTTAATACCTTGCAAAAGCCTCAGCCTGTTTTAATTGAATTATTTCATTCAGTGTCAGGCTGAGAGAGCACCCTGTAGGCTCTCAGCTCTGACTGAATGTGCTAAAATAAATCAAATAGTATAGATTATGGCCTAATCCTCGAGGGAGATATAAATAGAATCCCCTCTGCTGTCCTTTCATTCTCTTACATTAGTTAATAAACACACTTATCGCATCAGCTTTTTCTTTTCCTCCCCGAATGCTCTTTAGTTGGCTTAGTAGGAAAGAGAATAAAACTCGGACTATAACAAGATGTTGGGGAAGAATTTACCATCTTAATTTTCAGGGTTGGAAGGGATTTTCGACATTACCTGGTCTAACCTGCATAATTTACCTGGTGGGGGGCACAGGTTTAGAGTAGGGGCGGCTTGGCCAAGGTCACAGAACTTGACTTCCAATGAGTTCAGCTTAAAAAAGACATGTTCTTAATCCTGGACAAGTACTGGGAGCCACAGTGAAATGTGGCATGGGACATTTAAGTGAGTTGGCCAGGGTGGTGGTTAAGGGTGGCGTTCTGGGCTCACACTACCGGGAACTGAATCTCAGTCCACCTCACGCCATCTGGCCCTGGACAAATTACTTAATATTGCTGGGCTTCAGTTTTCTTACCCCAAACTAGGGATAGTCACAGTACCTGCCACAGTGTGCTGTTGAGGCAGACTACAGTTCACTAAAAAGCTGAGCTCTGCACCTGGCACATAGTAAGTGCTCAATAAGTTTTACCTATTATTACTGTAACTGAAAAATGTTTGAAAGGCTCTTCCTGGGATGGTGTTGGGAAAGCCCTCCACTGTAGCGCTGTGTGGCCGTGGTTGTGCGCTCCCCATAATGAGTGAGTTTCTGGCTCTGTAAAAAGAAAGTCCCAGAGCTCCTTTATTTAAGGGCAGACCTGTCTTCTAATGAGTAGAAGGGCAGGTGTCAAAGGATCAATTCTATCACAGAGGGCTGGAAACGATACTGTCTGAGCCATTGAGAGAATCCAATACCAAGTGAATTTAAGCGCCTAAAAAATGTGGGAGCTCAGTGAAAGGGAGGTGCTAGTAACAATAATAAAAACTAGTATTACCAAGTATATTAACATCCATTATCTCATTTGATTCTCAATATTATCCGTGAGTATATATTCTGTGGATATTATGTAGCAGGCCATCAGTAGTTCTGCTGGATAAACACATAGTTGGGTAGGCATTTCCATCTCACTTGAATGAGGAAACAGGGACTCAGTTAGCCTTTGCTATGTAGCAAACCATCCCAAAGCCTAAGGCAACACGACTTATTCTTCGTGCTTTTCTAGGTTGGCAAGGTGCCTCTGCTGGTTCACCTGGACTCGGAATGCTGGATGCTGGCGGGTCGTTGGATTGGAAGGTACGAGAAGGCCTCACTTGTTTATTTGGCAGTTGATGCTGGATGTGGTCTATGCCTTGCTTTCCCCCCACATGGCTTCTCCAGCAGGCTAGGTTAGCTTCCTCACGTGGGGGTCTCGGGAAGCATGCCAAGAAGCTGGAGACAGAAGCCGCAAGGCTTTGGGGAGTTACACGGTGTTGCGTCCACTATGTTCTATTAGTCAAACCAGGTCACAGGTCCAGCTAAGAGTCCAAGGTTGGAGGAGCTCCCGCTGTTGACGACAGAAGCCATGAAGAATTTGTAGCTACATTAATTTACTAGAAAATCAGCAAATAGAATCTTGTACTAGCACTTGACCGAGGGCCCAGAGCCCATAGGAATCAGGGCCATGACTTGAACTTGGGTCCTGTGACTCTGGGGATTGTGACCTTCTAGGGCAAGACCAATTCCGCTGCAAAGGTACTTAGTTTAGGATGAGGCAGAGGTTTTTCTGCCCTTTGACATTGTGGGACATTGGGCAGCTGGTACATCAGTTGATTTATATGACATTTCATAATCCCGAGACACTGGTTTGGATATAACATAGTTCTTTACATACAAAAATATTCTTATTTTTTTGTAGGGTAGATGCTTTAAAATGAGAACCCAACAATGGTTGTCCCTTCCAGGAGAATCACTGTGTCATGTGTGGCTTAATTTAGATTTTATCTTCTCAACTGTTCACGGAAATCCAGGCCTAGGGAAATAAGCCCTTTACAAAAAGGTTTGGTTTCAGTAACAGTCATGTGGTTCCCAAGCATTTGGCTGAGGCTTGAGAAGATGAAACGAGAAAGACTGAAAGCAAAAAAAAAAAAAAAAAAAAGATTAAATTTCAAGTCAACAGGGGCCTCTTTAAAACCATAGAAAGACCAGAACAGTCTGTTGAATATCAACCCTGCAGGAAAATATACCCGAATAGCTTCCCAAGCTGTAATGATCTTTTCTGGGCAACTGGAGAAGAAAGTGATTCAGAAAACCAGTTGCTGATTTTCAGTGCTTGTGATGACCTTTAGGACTTGACTGTGGCCTGAAAATGTACTCATTGGCACTAAAAATGGTTTCTTGGGGAGAAAGTAGTAAAGAACCAGTAATCCGTCTCCCAGTCTTGCCTGCTAAGGAGGGGAATCACTTCTGAGCCAATCACCTCTGCAGTGCTGACATGGGCAGTGGGCAGGGCTGCGCACCTGTAGAAAGTGCGAAGAGGTGGGTGGTGGTGGGGGGCGGGGGCTGAGGCCATGGAGGAGAGAGGACTCGGGATGGGACACAGCTCAGAGACTTCAGTGCATGGGGCACCTCTGGGGAGAAGGAGGTGTGGATGGCCAGGGAGGATTTTGGGGCAGTTCAGTATTGTTCTCTAGTTGTGATGTAATTAACTCCCCTTTTGTGCATCTTCAAGACACCTTTTCTACAGACGTTGTTACTCTGGGGCTTTTGGAAAAGGATTTGTGTTTCCTGTGACTACGACCTTACTTCAGAGAACAGCCACAAACCAGCAGCTGGAAGACCTGGTTTTATTTGGGTTATGCTAGCTTTCTCCTAGTCTTACACTTTCCAGGAGGTTTTGACCTTTCCAACTGTGAATCTTTTTCAGTTGGTGAGGGTTTTACCAATCCTACAGATTTTAACTTTATTTCCTAAGTCAGTTGATTTTGTTGTCAGGGCGTTTTACTAGTGGTGAATCTGCAAGGCGCTTGCTGAGAAGTGTTCCCTGGGCCAACAGTGAGACGTTAAGATATCGCTGACCCAAGAGCAGGCTTTTTCCGGTCCCAGCCTGGGCCGCTTGGAGCTGTGTGCGTGCCTGCTGGCCTGCTTTCCCTAGCACAATTTTGCAAGTAATGTAGAAACCATGATGGTGCCCCAGAGCCACCCTGACATTGGAGCCAGCAGGCATTAAAGTCATGGCCATTTGTATTGCTTGGTGTATCTAGACAAGCTTTGTTAGTCACATTAAGAGTCCATTGTCATCTTGTTCATTTCCCACTTGACACCCTTTCATGTTCTTTTTGTGGCTATGGAGAGGGCATCTGAGTAGAGGAGTATTTGGGTTAGGATGAGAAAATAGGGGCTTTCCTTGGAGTGGTAGTCAAAGCCATGATGATGATAATGGGAATATATATATTCTCAGGACATAGGAGTGTCTATATTTTGCAGAGGCTGAAAGAAATGAAACCATTAAGGTCACATAGCTAGTAAGGCAAATCTGAAATCTGGGCCCACATCTCTCGGCATAAATTCTTAACCACTATGCTACACATCCCTCCTAAATGACAGTCAGGAGGTCTGGGTACTAATCCAAGCTGGCTGCTCTTGTACACGTCAGTTCCCCTGCCCAGATCTCAGTTTTTTCATGTGTAAAGTGAAACGTGGAACTGATCTCTAAAGTCCATTCCAGCTGCATGAGTCTGTGATGCAGGTATTTGCAGACACTTCCTGTGTGCTAGCAATGCTGATCTTATCATAGGAGGGAAGGCATTCCTGCCTTCTGGTGGGCAATGGAATGGGACACACTCTAACAGAGAGGTCAGGAGTCAAGATTATAATGCACTTGGTGTGTAACAGAGGTGATGCTCAAAATACTTAATAACTTGTTTGGTAATATAAACCAAAATATAAAAAAATATGAAACTCCTTTTAGTCTATATATTATATATTTAAAAAAAAACTCTTTGGCAAAGGATATAAGTTGTAGTCCATATCATGAGTCAAATTATTCTAATGTCCAAATCACTTGTTGAGTTGTAGATTTTTTTTTTCAGTTTTATTGAGCTATAATTGACCTACAACATTGTGTAAGTTTAAGATATATAAGGTGTTGACTTGCTTTGCTCCTATATTGTGAAATGATTGCCATCATCAAGTTATCCAACACTTCCATCATGTCACATAGCTACCATTTTTTGTGTGTGTGTGGTGAGAATACTTAAGATTTACTCTTAGCAACTTTTAAGTGTATAAGATTTACTTTTAGCAACTTTCAAGTGTATAAAACAAGTATTATTTACTGTCATCACTATGCTGTACCTCAGATCCCTAGAACTTACTCATCTCGTAACTGGAAGTTTGTACTCTTGGGTCTTACGTGTTCATATACATTTTATGATTGTTTTTTCTATTTCTGTGAAAAATGCCATTGGAATTTTGATAGGGATTGCATTGAACTGTAGATTGCTTTGGGTAGTGTGGACATTTGAATATTAATTTTTCCCATCCATGAACATGGGATATTTTTCTATTTTTTGCTTTTACTTTCTTTCATCGATATCGTATCCAGTGTGCAGATCTCTCACCTCCTTGCTTGAAATTATTCCTAAGTATTTGTTTTTTGATGATATTATAAGTGAAATTGTTTTAATTTTTTTCTGATAATTTATTAGTGCATAGAAATGTACCCGAATTTTACATATTAATTTTGTATATTGCAATTTTGCTGAATTTGTTTATTCTAACAGGTTTTTATTTTTTTTTGCAGAATCTTGAACATTTTTTCTATAATATCATATCCTCTGCAAATAGACACTTTTACTTCTACCTTTTATTTCTATTGCTTGCATAATTGTTCCACCCAGGACTTCTTGTACTAAAAAAAGGAGTGCTGAAAGTGGGGATTCTTGTCTTGTTCTTGTTAGAGGAAAAGCTTTCAGCTTTTACCATTGAGTATGATGTTAGCTGTGGGCTTGTCATACATGGCCTTTGTTATGTTGAGGCACGTTCCATCCATACCCAGTTTGTTGACAGTTTTTATCATGAACAGATGTTGAATTTTGTCAAATGCTTTTTCTGCATCTATTGAGAAGGATAATGTGATCTTTATCCTTAATTTTGTCAATGTGGTGGATCATTGATTTTTGCATGTGTTAAACTATCCTTGCATCTCTGGAATAAATCCCCCTCGATTAGGGTATAAGGCCCTTTTAATGTATTATTGAATTTAGTTTGCTCGTTTTGTTGTAGATTCTTACGTTTATGCTCCTCAGGGATTTGAGCCTGTAATTGTCTTTTCTTGCCACGTTTTTGTATGGGTTTGGTATCAGGGTAATGAGGTTGTGAAATGAGGTTGGAAGTGTTCTGTCCTCTTCTGCTTTTTAGATTTTGTCGATGTGCTCTTTCAGTGCAGCTGGCATTGGCTGAACGATGCCTCTCTGGACCGTGATTTGACATGAGGCACTGCATCAGCCTTTTCACTGAACTTCCCCAACAAATGGGTAGTAACCAGAGCCCCAGAGCCCTGCATTTTGTTATAGCAGGAAGGTGGTCAGGAGCACCGCCCATGAATTGGGATTGGTGAATAGCTGGATGCCAATAGTTCCCGTATGGTCTTGATCCTAAAGGCAGAGACAGGCACAGGCTGACAATACTACTTACCTTGATGCCCCCTCCAATGCTGGGCCCCTCCAGGGTAGTAGGTGGGGCTGCCCAGTCTTGCTCCCACCACCGTTGTTCATCACAGCTGCAAGAGGCTGCCCACATCCAACGGGGAGCTGCCCACTGCTCTCAGGCCCCATTTCTTGCCTCTGTGGCTACAGCTGCGCAAGGTGATCAGGTGACTTGTAGCCTCAATCAGTAGAGAATTCCTTTTACCAGCCACTCTGGAAGTGTTTCAGTATTTTAACTGTCATAGGTTGAATTAGTGTTCTCAGATCTTCACACCGTCTCTCTGCCATGTGACCCTGCAGGGCACTAGAGAGGGAGGAGTTGATTTCCCCACTCCGCTGATGTTGGGCTTGGCCATGGGACCTGTTTTGGCTAATGGAATGTGGGCACAGTGAAGAGTTTTGCAGGTCTTTCTGAGAAGTGCACGAACCAGGTTGTTGTTGCCCCATCAGCCCGAGCCTGGAGTGAGACAGATGGATTAGATGGAAACTGACCTGAGGCTGGAGCCAAATGTAGCTGCCTTAACACCTGAGACAAAGTACAGTCTGTGAGCAAGAGAATAAATGCTTGCTATTACAAGCCGAGTTTTGGAATGTTTTGTTATGCAGCAGTATTGCACTAATAGCTGTCTGATACACAGGGCCAGTTTGGTGCATACTGGTATAAGTAAGCACTGAGGGTAGATAATGAAATATTTCTTGTTGTTACAGTTGTTATTGTGACTGCCTGAGAAAGTGAGGATGGAAGGGGCAAGAGCAAAGATTCAGGGGCAGAGATGTTCAAAGTCTACAAAGGACAGTGATGGAGACCAGCATGCCTGGAGAAAGAAATAAAGCACCAGGACCCAGGGAGAGGCCTCCAGGCTTCTTTTTCCCCTCATCCGAGGATATTTTTCCATTGATATATATATTTTTTTCCAGATAGAATTGGAGGGAAGGAGGGGGAGAGATAGAGAGAGAAATATCAGTGTGACACATCGACTGGTTTTCTCGCAAGACCCTGACCAGGGCCAAGGATCGAACCTGCAACCAAGGCATGTGCCCTAGACTGGGAATTGAACCCATGACTCTTCAGTCTGTGGGCTGACGCTCTAACTGTTAAGCCAAACTGGCCAGGGCACCTCCAGGCTTTTTGACATGTACTTTTTTCTTTATAACTGGGGCTTGCAAACCCCCTCTTGTAAACACTATCTCAGGTCATTGGTGGGATGTTCACTGGTCCAGACCTGGAGAAAAATTTGGGAAAACATATCAAATCATTTTAAGGTGCCTATTATTTTCCTTTGACTCAGCTACTCCTCTTTAAGAATGTATCCTAACGAAATAATTGAGCAGGTGAGAAAGATGATACAAGAATGTTTTCTTTTTCTTAGTTTATAATTTTGAAAAACTAGATATCCAAAATAGAGAATATTGGATAGCCTGTCTGTCCAACAACAGAGAATTATTTAAACAAATCAATACATACAATCAATGAGATACTATATAGCCTTGAAAATGAAATTATAAAAGAATATCTGTTGACAAGATGTTTTTATAATGTAAATGAGATTATAGACCATATATTTATATTAAATGTGAATATAGGTCCAGTTTTCATTGTGTGTTTATGGGATTTTGATTATAAAATACTGAATGCGCTTGTGCACACACACACACATCATTGGAGACAATGCCATTCGTTAGGCTCTCTCTTGGGGAGCACACTTTATGTCTTTAAGAGAAATACGTTGGTTATGAATGGGGTATGAATCCTGAATAATAAAAAAAATCCTAAGTAACCCCAAATGGCTGCTAACTTGCCCTGGATAGTAAAGGAGTGTTTTAGAGGGAGGCAGGTTCCAACAAGGCTGGGTATTATGTACGGGAAGGAAAGAGAAACTCTGGCTTCTTCCTTGGCCTCCCTGCCACCCTCCTCCTCCCTGACTTCCCCCTCCCCTGCCCTAGTCAGCCTAGGAGGAACACAGAGGGAACAGATCTGATGAAGGGAAATGAACTGCCCTCTGTGGAATGGGTGATGTGAGCTCCTTCTGCATCCTCCCTCTGAGCTCCACGGTCTCATCCACACTGTTCCTTGCGTGTTTGGTGCCTGGCGCCTCTTTTGAGAGAGCTTGAAGTGCAGATTGAGGGAACGGGTTACACAGTGGGGAAGAATATACTTAAAGTATTGACAGTGATTGTTTTGAGCAATAGGAATTTGACCTCTTTTGTTTCTTTGTTGTTTAGATAAAATATGGAACCCTTGAGACAGGGTGTCCATAGGACATTTCCTCCCCATAGGGCCTAGTCCCCACATCATTTGCTATAGGTGTGGGTGCCTTTCATACGTCATTATGGGAGAGTCTGTTCATGATGCTCTGATAAGTTGGGGATTTGGGGATTTGGATCCATGTCAAGAGTCTTAGTTTTCCTTTTTTTTTTTTTTTATCCTCACCTGAGAACATTTTTGCATTTATCTTTAGACAGAGCGGGAGGGAGAGAGGGAGGAAGAGAGAGAGGAAGAAACATTGACATGAGAGAGACACATCGACTGGTTGCCACCCACACGATCCCATCCGGGCCGGGGACAAACTGCAACCAAGATATGTGCCCCTAGTAGGAACCAAACCCGGGACTCTCTGGTCCGCAGGCGGACGCTCTGACCACTGAGCCAAACTGGCCAGGGCAGTTTTCCATTTTTTATTTTGCAATTCTACCTTAGAGAGGTGAAAGCCAAGACCTAACATACTAAGTTTTTACAAACTCTGTTTCATTTATTTCTCATAACAGATCTTACTTTAACAGTTGAGAAAATTGAGGTTCAGAGAGGTTAATAACTTGCAGAAAGTCACACAGATTTGGGTTTTCTATAATCAATCTAGCCCAGCTGGTATGGCTCGGTAGATTGAGCATCGTCCCATGCATCAAGAGGTAGCTGGTTCCATTCCTGGTCAGGGCACTTGGCGGGTTGGGCTTGATCCCCAGTAGGGGGCGTGCCGGAGGCAGCCAATAGATGTTTCTCTTTCATTGATGTTTCTGTCTCTCTCTCCCCCCCTTCCTCTCTCTCTAAAATCAATAAAAACATTTAAAATAAAATCAATCTGATACTAAAGTTTTTTTTTTTGTTCTTTTTAATTCCAAGGGGTCAGAGAACAATCTGGCTCTACGAACCGCTATTTTTTTTACTCATTCTGAGAAGGAAATAAGAGGAAAGAGACAAAAACTGTAGCTTGAGGGAATTAGGCTAACAGTTACTATGGAGAAAAGAATCCTTGACAGGGATATGACATTCCTTGGACACTGGAATTGGTTACTAAGTATTTCTTTAATCAGACTGAGCTTTTGCCTAAATGTAATCTTATCTGTAAACTGCCTGAGAGGTCAGAGTATAGACAAAATGATCTTCACAGCCCCTTGAAAAGCTGTGTTTGGCAAAGAATATTCTGAAGCCACATATATCAAAATTTCCTGGGGTGTTCAATTGGGATTGGCATTTTTAAGAAGTTTCCTTTATCAGTCATGGTCCAAAGAAACAGCAATAGAAGAGAGACATAATGAAAGGAATTAGTTATTGTATTGGTTATCTGCTGTGGGTTAACAAAATCCCCTAAAACTAATAGCTTAAAAGAACCACTGTTTATTATTGTTCACCAGTCTACTGGTCAACTGGATTGTTCTTCTAGTCTTGACTGGACTTCCTTATGTGACTGTGCTGGGTGTTGGGTCAGCTGAGTGGCTCTGATTCTGGGGTCTGGCTGATGATTGGCTGGTGCACTTGGCTTTCCTCCATGAGGGCTCACGATTGGCTAATGCACTTGGGCTTTCCCCATGAGTGCTCTCATGATTGGCTGATGCACTTGGCTTTCCCCCATGAGGGCTCACGATTGGCTAATGCACTTGGGCTTTCCCCATGAGTGCTCTCATGATTGGCTGGGGCACTTGGCTTTCCGCCATGAGGGCTGTCATTCCAGTGGGCTGGTCTGGGTTCATTCACACAGAAGCTCAGCAGGATTCCAAAGGGAAGCATGCAAGGCCTTTAGGTCTAGAATCAGAACTGGTATAACATTGCTTTGCTGCCATTTATTGACCAAAGCAAGTTATCAGGCCAGCCCAGACTCAAGAGATGGGAAGAGTCCACCCTTTGATGGGAGGAGCTTTGTAGTGACATTGCAAAGGGGAATAGATAGTGAGAGGTTAACTGGGACCGTTTTGCCGACCCTCTCTCATAGTGATAATGGTGTTAGGAGGGCTGGAGGAGTAAAAGGAAGAAGGGGTGTGCTAAGGATTAAGCAAGATTGGGGAGGTCACTTGAGGAAGCTGCTGGTAGGAGCCCAGCAGTGCTGGGACCTCTGAGGGAGGTTTGTCAGGCTGCTGCCACTGCTGGAATGCTGAACAGGAACCACCTCTGCTCGGCGGGAACCAGGACGACTTCTCCTTTCTGCCGGCCAGGGACTCATATTGGCCGAACCTAAACCAAAGACCCAGGTGAGAGAATCTGGGAAATCCAGCGTGCAGGCTTCTAGGCCTGGCAGCGTGGAGGAGGGCATAGAAGGGAGAGCGTGGGGCTGCGACACCCCCGTGGAATTCTTATCACATGGAAGTTTTGAGAACTGATCTCTAATGCTTTGATCCTAGGGCAATAGTGAAATGTAAGCCCCTATCTCAGGTAAACACTGGGGTGGGAACTGGTGGAGAATTCCCAGGGAATTACTCTTGCTGGTTTTGAGCTGTAACATGGCTGGAGATAGCGGTGTGGACAAGATCATTAGCTTGAATGGGCGAGAAAGTCCGATTTCAGTCCCATTCATCAAAGGAAATGATCTGTCTGGAAGAGCAATAGGTATAAAAATCCCGATGCTTGCCGCTTGGTTTGTTGCTTAGCCATCAGCACAGAGTATTTGCACGCGGGGTGTTCGTGAGCGAGCGCAGGGGCAGGCGATCGGAACGAAAAAGTGCAAGAACATTAATCAAATGGAGATGATTAGGCAAAAAGTCAGCCTGTTAGAGGTGTGTAAGAAGACACAACTGTGGATTCTTTAATGAGAAGGTGGAATTTGAAGAAAATATTCTTAGAGAAATCTAGAAGCTTCTACTTAAGAGTCAGACAATAAGTACCATGGCTATGGGGACATCTAAAAGATGAGGCAAAGGCCGGGGAAGGGGGCAGAAGGCAGGGTGACAGAGTCCAAGGGTGACTGCTGCTGGGAGGTTTATAAACATTCCACACTGAACACCTCAGAAGCTTAATTATGGATCCTGATGACATTTAAATATGCAATGGACTGATCTGGCAAAATGTGTTTTAAATATGCATTACTTTTCTGTAAGAACTATTTAACAGTGATTATTTATACTGAGCTTAATCAATTAGTGTTTGAAATTGGCCTGTAAATGTGAAAAAAACAACTGCGTACGTAACCTCAGCTCTTTAAGATACTCTAGAAGTCATCTACTCTTTCTCCCCTCTGGGGCTCAGAGAGCCTAAGTGCCTGGCCTGAGGCCACACAGTGGATTAAGGACAAAATGAGGACTAGAACTCTAGTGGTGTGGTTCCCAGTCACGAAGGTTTCTTTGCCTTTTACTATGAAATGTGCCTTGTATTTTGACAGGGGCCAGGCTCGTATCTGAATGAAACAGTGTTTTCTAGATTCATCAGAATCACCCATGGATACTTTTTCAACATAGATCTGCCTGATACCCAGCCCAGAACTTCAGAGGCAGCATTCTGGGGTGTCAGAACAAAGCCTCAGGAGTGTGTGTTTTCAGAAAACTGACTAATGCATTTCTCATGTCCTGCCCCCTTTTCCCCTGTCCAGCCCTGTGTAAGAACACAGTTTTAGGCGTTGACTAGCAGAAGAGAGAATTGTTTCTAGGTATCCATACAATTCCAGTTAGGGAAGGCTTTTGCCTGAAGCCCCTTGACTGGGTGACTTCCTGTGGGGTTCATGTACTGTACACCCTCGTTAGAAATTTCCATGGGCCCATCCTTTGTACTGAGAGTAACAGTGATGAAGGTGCAGCATTAGCCATTATTGCCAGTATCTGTACTCCAAAAAATTGTAGGATGATGTTTTGTTCAGGCCATGTCCAGTATTGACCCCAGGCACTAGGCTATGGGCGTGCTTACCCAAAGGCGAGTGTAAGTTATAACTGGGGAGAGGAGGCAGGTCTAGGATGAGTGAGTCTCTCTTGTCCTGTGTGATATCTGCCGCTCCTAAAATAGTACCTAGCACATGGTAGATGCTCAGTAACTATTTGTTGACTGACTGAGTGAAAGGGAGCTGCTCTTGGGTGCCAGCTTGAGATAGCTGTACTTGACGTCTCCTGAGTCACAAAGTGTCCTCTTTCCAGAAGTGTGGTTGGATCTGAGTGCCGTTGGGATTCATCTAGCAAAGCTCCACAGGGCCTAATGTTCGATGATAAATCATAACCCTCCTAGGTGCTCAGAATCAATTTCACACCTCATCTGTTATCATGAGCAGAACGTGTGAGAACGTCCCCTCACTGTGGTGATACATCAGCTCACAAAAATAAAAACGCCTGAAGATCAGAAAAGGGAACACTGTTCTAGTCCATGGTGCTTAATCAGCTACCCAGACATTGATGGATTTCAGGGGGTATTTACATCTGAATCCTGGCATCCAGAATGTCTCAAGCAGAACCCAGAGTCACGGGCAGCATGGAGGCAATTTAAAAAAATCATTTCTTGGAAGGCGGGAGGGGATTGGGAGTGGGAGCGGGGAGGGAGGGGGTCAGTGGGGGAGAAAAGGAGGGACATTTGTAATACTTTCAACAATCAAGATAAAAAATATCATTTCTCATTATCTGTAGTCAGAAACTAGGTCTCTCTTTGTTGAAATACTCTCTAAAAAATAAGAGAAAACAGGATAGAGAACTGTCCCGAGTGTTAGGTTTGCCACCAGAATCCTCACTGTGTCCGTGACAGACATTACAATTTAACCACATTGTATTTTCCTGCTGTGCCTGTTACAGTCTCATTGCTTCTCAGTCCAGGGCTCCAACAAGCCGCTGCTTGTTGATCGGAGATCTCATGTTACATGGAAACTCACTGACCATCACCGATCTGGGGTTTGCCTTTGACTGTTATTTCTCTGGAAGGCTAATGTTAGCAGGTAATGAGAGGATGAAGGGAAAGCAAATGAAACTCCGCAGGTTTGGAAAACATCTGGAGGTAGTTAGCTGGTCTGCTTTCTTCGGGGCAGGGAAATATTTCAAAGCCATTGGCTAGAGGTGATTTCCTCAATGGTAGTGTTTCACCAGCTGAGATTTGGGGGCCATGTGCATCAGAATCACCTTGGTGATAATGCGGGTGCTGTTCCTCACTGAAGACCTACTGGACCAGAACCTTGGGTTTGAAGCCAGGGACACGGCATTGGGACGAGAACCCCACTGTGTCTTAGTCACTCTAGTTGGAGAACCATGGCCCTGTGGAGACCTGGGTTTTCGTCCCAGCCGTGCCATTCGCATGCTGTGTGCACGTGGGCACATCCCTTCCTAGACTCAGTTTCCTTATCTTAAGGAGAGTCAGTTACATCTGTGCCGTCTACCTCAGAGCAGCCGTGGGGCTCGATGGAGATAAAAGACACCCGAGGATGCCTTGAAAAGAAATGTGCTATGCCCTGGCCGGTTTGGCTCAGTGGTAGAGCGTCGGTCCGAGGACCAGTGAGTCTTGGGTTCGATTGTGGCCAAGGGCACGTACCTCGGTTGCGGTTCATCCCTGGTCGGGGTCGTGTGGGAGGCAGCCAATCGATGGGTTCCTCTCACGTCGATGTTTCTCTCACTCTCCCTTCCACTCTATCTGAAGATAAATAGAAAAATATCCTTGGGTGAGGATTAAAACAAAAACAAAAACCATGAAAAGAAATGAGCTGTAAACACGGAGTGTACTGTTGTCTACCTGGGGACCCTGGTGGGGAGTTAGGGAATTGGTGGGTTTTCGGAAGTTGATTCTAACTTTATCAGGAGTCAGCCATCTGCCACAAACCAGAATGAGGTAGAACAAGAACTACTCTGCTGAAGGGACCAGACGAGTAGTTATCAACCATGGGTACAAATTAGGATCGTCTGGGGAAAATTTAAAACTGCAGGCATACCTTATTTTATTGTGCTTTGCTTGATTGCGTTTCACAGATGTTGTGTTTTACAAACGGCAGGCACGAAGATTATGACTCCCTTTATTGTGATATCGCTTTATTGTGGTGGTCTGGAACTGAACCCTCTATCTCTGAGGTATGCCTGTATGTAAGCCAGCGCCCCATCCGAGAGAGCGTGATCGAGTCCAGGGAGTGGGCGTGGGCCCTGCTGGCTCTTGTCGGAGCTGTTCTGGTTTCTAGTCTTCCTGATGAATGGCCGATCTGTTTGTCTCTCAAGCCTATGGGCCTCCCAGTATTCTCCCCACACATTTCCGTTATTGAAGTGACCCAGGCTCACATTTGTTGCTTGCCACCCGAAAACCTTAACTGACATCTTGAATTGGCTGGTTGACCTCCAAAGCTAGGGACTGTGGCTGTCTTGATTAGATCCTGAGTGACTAGCATGTGCAGTTTCTGACACACAGTGTAAATTAACTATTGGCTTGACAAACAAATTGAGAGCCACCCAAGTGCCGATCTTGACCAGGACAGATTGAATCTAGGTCTCCTGGAAGCAAAGAGATAATGCACTTAAAAGTGGCCAGCATTTCTAGGTGGACCCTCAGTGAATAGTCTTGGTGGCTGTTTTGAACACTGTGGAGATACAAGGTAGGGAAGACTTAAATGAGTTCACGGTAGATGAACGGTTATAAATAACAAAATAAAAGTAAATTTTTATTGGGCCACAGCCACCCTCATTCATTGATGTGGTCTCTGTGACAGCTTTTGTGCTGTGATGGCAGAGTTAAGTAGTAGCAACAGAGATGATTCAGCCTGAAAAGGCCAGAATATTTGCTACCCGGCTCTTTACAGACAACGTGTGCTGGCCCTGGCCTAGTGGGTCTAGTGGAATAGATCTGATACATGCACGTGTGCTCGATATCTTCCTTCTGCTCCCCCAGATCAACTTTCTATCCCTTCCACCATGCTCTGTACCCCAGGGGCGGGCCAGTACCCCAGGGTCACTGGCCGCTGATCTCAATGTGTGGTCCTGGGATCAGCATCACCAGTGATCTGGTGGAAAATTCCGGAGCCTCGCCCCAGACCAGCTGAATCAGAAACTTTGCTGTGGGTCCAGGAATTTAAAAAAATATATATTTTATTGATTTTTAATTTTTTTTTTTAGAGAGAGAGGAAGGGAGAGAGAGAGAGAGAGAGAGAGAGAAACATCGATGTGAGCCTGACTGGTGTGGCTCAGTGTTTGAGCATCAACCCATGCACCAAGAGGCATCAACCTATGCACCAAGAGGTCGCTGGTTCGATTCCCGGTCAGGGCACATGCCCAGGTTGTGGGCCTGATCTCCAGTGTGGGGCATGCGGGAGGCAGCCAGTCTATGTTCTTTCTCATAGATTTTTCTATCTCTCTCTCCCTCTCCCTTCCTTTCTCTCTAAAATCAATAAAGAAAAAAAAAAAAAGAAACATTGATTTGAGAGAAAAACATCGATCAGCTGCCTCCTGCACGTCCCCCACTGGGAATTGAGCCCATGACCCAGGCATGTGCCCTGACTGGGAGTAGAACTGGGACCTCTCAGTCCTTGGGACCACAGGAATTTTTGTTTTAACACTCCTAAGGTGATCCTGATGTCTGTTAAAGTCGGAGAACCACTGGCCTATGGCAGTGAGGTCCCTTGTCCTTCAGTTTCTGGTCGATTTCTGCCAGAGTGGAATGTCGGCAAGAGATGGAAGGGAGGACAGAGAAGCGAGGTGAGGTATTTATTCGCTGTCTCCCACCTGATGGGATTATTTAATTCCTCAACTGAACCCTCTTGGCTCCTGTAAGCTGGCCCTCTCCAGGCAGCCTTCTCTGTAATGGGCTCCATCAGGCACAACTGTTCCCCCTTTTAGGGCTAGGAGCGGTATAGGAGCCTCTGTTACCCGACTTGAGGTCCACACCAGCTGCTGTCATTTCCCTACAGCCTTCCTGCACCTTTGTGAATATTCTTTATTAAATGCTTCTCAAATTATTATAATTTAAATGTGCTTCTTGCTGGGACTTTGACCGATACAACACCTAAAACCACCTGAACCGGTAACTGTGAGGTGTCCTATTCCAAAGACAGATGAATGATGCTCAGTAAGGATTTCGGGAGCCCTGAGGACAGAAATCTCTGTAGAAGCTTTTAGGGCCTGGAGTGCTCACAGAAGGCTTCAGAGGAGGTGTGGCCCAAGCAGGTCTCCGAAAGATGGGGGATATGCACCTGAATAGTAGACAGCCTCCCCAGCCAGGGGAGTGGTGTGCATAAAAGCACAGGTGGGCAGTGTGTGTGACATTTTGGGCAATAGTGAGTCATTGAATGTGGCTGACATATAATGCTGGCTTTGAGAACCAGCAAAGAAATCTCCAATCGCCTGCTGGGGAGGGGCTGTGGTGGTCTTGGGTGTGCCAGCATTCTAGAAGCCGAGGGTCTAACCTTTTGTTCAGGGAAGGCCTCGGCCTGGTTCCTGCTTCTCCTCCAGAGCCTTTGTTTCTGCCTCTCCAGAGAGGAAAGTGCCCACCTGGTTTAGGGGGCAGCGTCCCCCTGCCTGCACTGGTTTTCAGCCCTACTCCCTGGCTCCCCTTTTCCGAGTTGCCTGGTGTGTCTGATTCCAGAGCCTTTCTGAGGTCCCTCGGCAGCCACTGCCTGCGATCACGATGGTTTCCTCTGCAGGGAGGAGAAAGCTGCAGCCAAACCCAGTGACCACTCCTTCGTTTTTTCCTAAATTTTGTCGACGTCCAATTTTGTCGACGTCCTCTTTTGCTTCTATTTCTTCCCCTTTCTCTTTGTTCTTGAGGATTTGTACCTTTCTAATCCCTTAACTCTTCTTCCAGTGGGATTTCTAGGAGAAAAAGTGTCTGTCAATCACCATGTTTAACTGGAAGTTAAACATTCGTTAACTTTATCTGCTGTGGGTGGTTCTTTGGGTTTGCCAGGCTTTCATTAACCAGAGTCATTTGATTTCATCTTGAAAAACACAGGGGGATTTTTTTTTTTTTAAGGTTTTGGAACTTGTCTTCAGAAGATTTTCATCCAAGGAGCTGAAACCTTCCTTATTGTCAAAGCTTGCATGGGTGAGGGATGCATTGTTGAAGACAGAAGGGGCAGGCCCTGGCCGGGTAGGTGAGTGGGTTGGAGCATTGTCCCCATACGCCAAGGTTGTGGGTTTGATCCCTGGTCAGGGCACATACAAGAATCAACCAGTGAATGCATACATGAGTAGAACAACAAATCAATCAATCTCCCCTCTTTTTCAAAATCAAATAAAATTCCACCCCCCCCCCCAAAAAAAAACAAAAACAAAAAAACAAGAGAAGGGGCAGAAAGTTTTATGAATCTGGTCCCATCAGCCTGGACCAGGGGGCCTTGCATCCGCCTAGGAAATCTGCTGTAGGATAGTTCTGAATTATGTCAGTTGTTAAAGCCTACACATCCCCAAAGTCATAGTTTTCAGGCCCCCAGGTACTGTGTTTATATAGCTACGGTTACCGGTATTGCCTCTGGGTGTCTGCTCTGCTAGGATTCCATGTCGATCTGCTTCTTCTGTCTCCCTCTTGCATTTCTCTGGCCTCTCAACATACACTCACCCAACACCTGGTGGGTTCCTTGTACCATTTCCGTTCTTTATAGACTCTCTAGAGCTGTGAAGAATTTTAGAGATCTCCCAGCTTCAAACTTGCATTTTACAGATTGAAAAGAACTTTAACTCTCAGGGGCAAGCCTGGTACGTGAGCAGGTAGGATGAGAGCTGCTCCCAGTAACGTAGGGAAGGGAATTTGACCACCTTCACCCTGCTTACATGTCCCCTGGGAGGATGGTTTCAATACCACTGATGTCTTAAACTCTCATTTTGAACATGAGGGGCTGAGTCCCTGAGTGGGAAAGTACTTTGCACAAGGTCATTCAGTGGATTAGTCCAGGATTTGACTCCCGGCCCCCTTACACTTGACCACTTTCTCTAGACCCACAAATAATGACACCTGAAGGGTGACTGGAGACTCTAAAATGAGTGACCAAACCGGGACTGCCTCTTTTTAGTCTGACCACCCGCTTTCCGAAAGCTTCACAGCCCTCCACTCCATCCAGAGCCTTGTAGGAAAAACCATAAATAATCATTCTTCCTGAAACGGCCTCCTTTCCGCTGTTTGCATCTGTGACCCGCTGCCTTGCTAATTTCAGTTTGGGAGTCGGAGACCTGGTGACAGCCGCTATCGCGCAGGGCTCCTTTGCTGTTCAATAAATGCTAATAAACCATAGTCTGCAGTCTTAATAATTGCTGCCGCTCGGACCAAAACGCAAGGGCAAAGATTACCTGGGTCTGAATAGGATTTGAAAAGGCTGAAAGAACAGGCCTGGCGTGCGCAGTGGAAATGTCAGCTGAATATTAATTGTAGTGGCCCTGCTGGCCTGCGGATGGTGCGGTGGTTCCGCCGTGAGCCGGAGAGGGATGGTCGAAAGCGGAGGGACTCTCCTGCCCGTGGAATCCACGTAGGTGGCTCCAACAGAGCCCAGGAGCCTCGGGCGGTTTTCCTCGGCAGCTCTCCTCATGCACAGAGAGCTCTTCCTGGTCTTCTAATTTGCTCTTTTTATTTACTCCCCAGAATCACCAGAATGACTGGCCAGGAGCTGTCTTAGGGGCAGGTTTTAATGAGTGGCTTGGGGGTTCAGAAAGTGACAGGGAGGTAGGTGGGGGGTTCCCGAACCTCTTTGCCCCACTGATTATTTCCCACAGTGCAGGAATGGAAAGCTTATGTCTCCAGTGATCTCGACATTGGATAATTACAACCAGTCCCTGCACACGGGAGGCGTCTACACACAAACACAGAGCACTCATGGCTTGGGGGTGGGGTGGGCAACCATAGAGGTTTGCTTATGGTGGTACTGAGCTATAGGCAAGCGATCATCTCCATGTATCTCAACCCCTGGCGAACTCTCATGTGTACAGAATAATTGCCTGCAGATCTGACTGCACGCTAGATTGTGTGACTAATTGTTTCTTTCCCCTTACAATGGGCGCCTCCTGGTAGACTGTATGTTTTGGTGTAATTATGTCGGCTCAGATCGGGGCCCAGGCCATTTTAGCAACCTGAGGAGTATGCTAATTGTCCTGAAGTATGCTGCCTGGTGTGTGCTCATTGCTGTAGTGGCTTTAATGGAACTTCTAATTAAAAATAAGAAGAGAGGCAGGGCTGGGGGCATTCCTCCCGCGTCAGGGGTTCAGGCAGGGCCCCTCTGAGCATGCCAATGTGAGCATGCCCATGGTGGGAGCCAGCTGGGGCAGAAATGACTGTGCCTCTGCTATATGGTTTGTCTACTAGGCACAGCGCAGGCTGTTGCAGCTGTGATTGGAGCTGGGCCAATGTCAGCGTGTCTTTCAGGGTGCCACTCTTTCTCCCAGGCTCTGTGGCAGTGTTTGGAGGGTGTACCTGTGCAGAAGCGGGGAGGGAAGGAGGTTGGAAAGTTTAAGTAGCTGGAGGTACAGATTGAAACCTTGAGGGGGGTCGTGAGATAGGACTGTTCTGGAAAAACACATGTCCTACTGCTTCCCAAAGACCAGGCTGCCCTGCTTGTTAATTACAGTGGGCTGAGAAGCTGATCTGGGTTTGGAATACTGGTCTACCTCTTATGAATAGTGCATCTTTGGGCAAGCTGCTTTTCTGAGTCTCAGTTTGCTTACCCTGCAAAATGGGCATAAAATACAATTGAAATTTTGATGGTATTTTGGCGGCATCGTAGGCGTAGACCTCAGGAATGTCTACCCCATGTGGACAATCACTTCTCCCCTCTCTGGGCCTCCACTTCCCCGTTCTCCTGCTCCCCTCTGTCCAGACTAGTGCCACAAGAAACATTAGCAGAATGGGAACAAAACATGTATTTATAACTGAGTCCAATGACCCAAAGTAGAAGAGAGAAAAGTGAGCAAAAGAGAGGTTGGCTTCCCCATGAGATGAGTCTCAGCCTAGTTGTGGTGGCTGACCCCATGGAAGGAGGAAATCTGAGATAGAGACAGGAGCCTGCTATATGGGACCCTTTTGAGACAGGTCGTCAAGAACTAATGCTTTTCCTGGAATCTGATCATTGGATCAGCGTCTGGTCTCTGCCTATGGGGAAGAGAAGATGGGGTGACTGAGACAGAGACTGCCTGGTATGCGAGAGGCAGAGGAATTGTCCCTGGTTCTGCCTCCTGGGTTTGTGGTCAGGACCAGATGAGAGAACATTTTTATGAGCCAGTCCACTACTACCATTGGCCAAGGTTTGGTTCTAGCCCTAGGATGACCTAGAGGGGAATCATTCATGACCTGTGACTTGGGGCTCTAACATGCTAGGAGCAAAAAAAAAAAAAAAAAAAAGAAAGAAAAATAGATGAGTAACTAGTAGGCTCATGGGACAATTGAGAGCACCAGAAGCGACTCTCAGCCTCCTGCAAGTTCATGTCCCCTTTCTGGGTCTTACATCCCTTCACTTAAGAAGAGGATGGCTTGACTTGAAGCCTAGCACACATTAAGCTGCCCAGGGTTTTTTCTTTTCATTTTATATTTTCGATTACAGTTGACATACAATATTTTATTAGTTTCAGCTGTACAACATAGTGATTAGCCATTTATATAACTTACAAAGTGATCATTCTGCTAAGTCTAATACCCATCTGGCACCATACATAGTTATTACAATATTATTGACTATATTCCCTATGCCATACTTTATATCCCCATGACTATTTTTATATCTGTCAATTTGTAATTCTTAATCCCTTCCCCTTTTTCATCCATCCCCTTCCCCCCTCCCATCTGGCAACCATCAATTTATTCTCTGTATCTATGAGTTTGTTTCTGTTTTTTCATTTATTTTGTTTCTTAGAGTGCACATACAAGTGAAAACATATGGTATTTTATCTTTCTCTGTCTGACGTATTTCACTTAGCATAATACTCTCTAGGTCCATTCATATTGTCACAAGTGGCAAGATTTTGTTTTATTTATCTTATGGCTGAGTAATATTCTACTGTATATATGTGCCATATCTTCTTTTATCTATTTTGTCTATCAAGAGACACTTAGGTTGCTTCCATATCGTGGCTATTGAAAATGATGCTGTAATAAACATAGGGGTGCATATATTTTTCCAAATTAGTGTTTTGGATTTCTTTGGATAAATATCCAGAAGTGTAATTGCTGGGTCATATAATAGATCTATTTTTAATTTTTTGAGGAGCCTCCATACTGTTTTCCACAATGGCTGCGCAAATTTGCAATCCCACCAACAGTGCACGAGGGTTCCCTTTTCTCCACATCCTCATCAACACTTGCTCATTGATTTATTGATGATAGCCATTCTGACAAGTGTGAGGTGATACTTCATTGTGGTTTTGATTTGCATTTCCCTGATGATTAGTGATGTTGAGACTGTTTTCACATGTCTGTTGGCCATCTGTGTGTCCTCTTTGGAGAAGTGTCTATTTAGGTCCTCTACCCATGTTTTAATAACACTGTTTGGCTTTTTTGGTGTTAAGTTGTATGAATTCTTTATATTTTGGATATCAACCCTTTATCAGATGTATCATTGGGGAATACCTTCTCTTATTCAATAGGTTGTCTTCTTGTTTGTTGATGGTTTCCTTTCACTGTGCAAAAGCTCTTTAGTTTGATGTAGTCCCATTTGTTTATTTTTTTCCTGTTTCCTTTGCTTGAGGAGACATATCCAAAAAAAATATTGCTAAGAGTGATGTCAAAGAGTTTACTGCCCTGGCTGGTCTGGCTCAGAGGTTAGAGCGTCAGCCCGCAGACCAGAGAGTCCCGGGTTCAGTTCCCGCTAAGGGCACGTACCTTGGTTGCGGTTTGTCACCGGCCCCAGTTGGGGTTGTGTGGGTGGCAGCCACTCTATGTGTCTCTCTCACATCGATGCTTCTCTCTCTCTCTACCTCCCTCACTCCCTCCTGCTCTATCTGAGATAAATGCAAAACTGTCCTCAGGTGAGGATAAAAAAAAAAAAAAAGAATGTCAATAAAGAGAAATTATTTAAAAAAAAAAGTTTACTGCCTATGCTTTCTTCTAGGAGTTTTATGGTTTCAGGTCTTACATTTAAGTGTTTAATCCATTTTGAGTTTAATCTTGTATATGGTATAAGAAGGTGATCCAGTTTCATTCTTTTGCATGTGTCTGTCCAGTTTTCCCACCACCATTTATCGAAGAGACTGTCTTTACCTCATTGTATATTCTTGCCTCCTTTGTCATAGATTAATTGACCATATAGGCATGGATTTATTTTGGGGTTCTCTATTCTGTTCTATTATATATATGTCTGTTTTTATGCCAGTACCATGCTGTTTTGATTACTATACCCTTGTAGTATAGTTTGCTATCAGGTAGTGTGATATCTCCAACTTTGTTCTTTCTCAAGATTGCTTTTGCTATTTGGGGTCTTTTGTGGTTCCATATACATTTTAGAATTATTTGTTCTAGTTCTGTGAAAAAAAAGCCATTAATATTTTGATAGGGATTTGCTTTATATATTTAGGTGCTCCATGTTGGGTGCCTAGATGTTTATGCGAGTTATGTTGTCTCATTGGATTGATCAGTTTATCATTATGACATGCCCTTTTTTGTCTCTTGTTACAGCCCTTGTTTTAAAGTTTATTTTGTCTGATATAAATATTGCTACCCCAGCTTTTGTTGTTGTTTGTTTCCATTTGCATGCAATGACTTTCTATCCCCTTACTTTCAGTCTGTGTCTTTTGATCTGAAGTGGGTCTCTTGTAGGAAACATATGTACTGTTTTTTGTTTTTTTTAATCCATTCAGCCACCCTGTCTTTTGATTAGAGTCCATTTACATTTAAAGTAGTTATTGGTAGGTATGTAGTTATCACCATTTTATTAATTGTTTTGGGATTGTTTTTGTAGTTCTCAGTTCTCATTCTCTTAGTTCTGTTCTGTCTTATTCTCTTGCATGTTGATGATTTTCTATAGTGTTGTGTTTGGATTCCTTTCTCTTTATATTTTGTGTATCTCGTAGATTTTTGGTTTGTGGTCACTATGTTCTTCCTATATACTAAGCTGTTTATAGCAGTGTATTTTAAGTTGATTGTTGCTTAAGTTCAAACACATTCTAAAATAAGTACCATTTTTACCCCTTCCACGTTTGTTTTTGTCATTATTTTTTACTTTTGTGTGTGTGTATTCCTAATTTACAATGGAATTACACATGATCATCTTACTTTTGCCGTTTAACCTTTGTACTAGCTTTGTAGTTGGTTGATCCACTGCTTTTACTATGTTTGTCTTTAACAGTAAGGAATTTTTCTTTCCTATAGTTTTTGATCTTTTCTCTTTAAAGAAGTTTCTTTTAAGATTTCTTATAACTGGTTTATTGGTGATTAACTCCTTTAGTTTTTTATTGTCTGGGAAACTCTTTCTCTCCTTTGTTTCTAAATGATAATCTTGCTGGGTAGAGTAATCCTGGTTTTAGGTTCTTGCTTTTCATCACTTTGAATATTTTGTGCTAATCCCTACTGGCCTGCAAAGTTTCTGTTGAGAAATCAGCTGACAGTCTTTTGGGAGCACCCTTGTAGGTAACTAACTGCTTTTCTTTTGCTGCTTTTAAGAGTCTCTATTTGTGCCCTGGCCAGTTTGGCTCAGCGGTTAGGGCGTCAGCCTGCAGATCATGAGTTGCGGGTTTGATTCTGGTCAAGGGCAGGTACCTTGGTTGCGGTTTGTCCCCGGCCTTGGTCGGGGTTGTGAGGGAGGCAACCAGTCGATGTGTCCCTCTCACATCCTTCTCACTGTGATGTTTCTCTCTCCCCCCACCCCCCATCTGAAGATAAATAGAAAAATATCCTCAGATGAGGATTAAAAAAAAAAAAAGAGTCTGTATTTGTCTTAAACCTTTGGCATTATAATTATAATGTGTCTTGGTTTGGTCCTCTTTGGGTTCATCTTGTTTGGGACTCTGTGCTTGCTGGATTTATATGTCTATTAGCTTTGTCAGGTTAGGAAAGTTTTCAGTCATTTCTTCAAATAGGTTTTCAATCCCTTGCTCTCTCTCTTCTCCTTCTGGTACCCCTATGATATGAATGTTGGTATGCTTGATGTTGTCCCAGAAGCCCTTTAATCTATCCTTATCTTTTAAAATTATTTTTTCTTTTTACTGTCCCAATTGGGTGTTTTCTGCTACCTTGTCTTCCCAGATTGCTGATTGAATCTCTGCTTCATCTGATCTGTTGTTGATTCCCTCTAATGTATTCTTTATTTCAGTTCATATATTCTTCATTTCTGACTAGTTATTTTTTTATGTTTTATATCTCTTTGTTGAAGTTCTCACTGAGTTCATCTAGTCTTGCCCAATGTTCACTGAGCATTCTTATAACCAGTGTTTTGAACGCTGTATCTGGTAGATTGCTTGCCTCCATTTCGTTTAGTTCTTTTTCTGGAGTTCATTTATTTGAGACATGTTTCCTTGTCTCCCCATTTTGGTTGCCTCCCTGTGTTTGTTTCTATGTATAGGTAGATCTGCTATGTCTCCCAGTCTTGGCAGAGTGACTTTATATAGTAGGTGTCCTGTGAGGCCCGATGGCACAGTCTCCCTATTCATCTAAGCGGGGTGCTCCAGGGGTATTCCTTGTGTGGGCTGTGTGGGCTCTACTGTTGTAGTTGAGCCTTGATTGCTGTTGGCATGTCAGTGGCTGGGATCAACCATCAGGCTGGCTGGCTGTGAAGGCTGGTCGTGGCTACATTGGACAAGCTATTAATCGGGGGCTGACCCCATGGAGCAGGAGTCGCTTTAGCAGGACTCTGGTGTCAGCTGAGTCTGCACTTTGGTTTGTAATTTGTGGTGCTTATTGGTGGTGCCTGGTGTGGTCTGAAGCTGGCCACTGGGTGTGTTTATTCTGGAGTCTCTTGGGAGGGGCTCACGTACAGGTTAAGGTCATCGTCACTTGTGCTGGGCTTGGAGGCACTTGGGAGAGGCTATGCCGAGAAGCAAGTCTGGCTGCCACTAGTGCTGGTCTTGGGACTGCTTGGTGGGCACCACATTGTGAGCTGAGGCCAACTGCCACTTGTGGCTGCTTAGTTGAAGCTATGTTCCAAGACAGCACTGGCTATAGCTTATGCCAGGCTTGGTGCCACCTGATGGGAGTTATAATGCAAGTTGAGACTGGGCTCTGCTTGTGCCAGACTTGGGGCTGCATAGCAAGAGGGACAGGACATACTGAGGCCAGCTGCTGCTAGTTTGGGGTTTGTGGACCATTGAGAAATTTTAGGAAAGTCCTCAGCCTGAGCCGATGCAGGCCACTTGTGTGGAAAAGCTGCTGGAAGTGGCCCGCTGCCCAGGGTTCTTGCACTCTCTTCTTGGAAAAGAACTCTCACTGACCAACATACCAGTGTGTTATAAGTGCGGAAAGCAAATGTGTGCTTCTTTTCACACTTTTGTCTTTTGCATCCGTGTGTGTGTGTGTGTGTGTGTGTGTGTGTGTGAAAAAGGTGGGTTGTTTTAAAGGCAGGATTGGAGGCTCAGAAACAGCAGTTGTTGGGGCTTGAGAGTTCATTTTCGCCTCTGCAGATGGAAGGCTGCGAGGTGACTTCTTACTGGTATAGCGCCAGCCTCACCCGCAGGCTGCCCTTGGCAAACAGGGTGATCCGAGGAGTTCTGGAAGGATTCCATCGTCAAGCAGATCTCTGACTCACTTGCCACGTGGCCCATTTTGAAATTTTACCTTTTTGTGTTAATCTTCTTTTATTTATTGATTATTTTTAATCCTCACCTGAGGATATTCCTCCATTGAGTTTTAGACAGAGTGGAAGGGAGGGAGGGAAACATTGGTGTGAGAGAGATACATCGATTGGCTGCAATCTGCATGACCCCGAAACGGGGACGGGAACCGAACCCGAGACCCTTTGGTTCACAGGGCAATGCTCTAACCACTGAGCCAAACTGGCCACGGCATCTTCTCACTTTTAAATGTCCAAGCAGCCCTGAGAAGGATTACCAGTTCATCTCTGGCTGATGAGGTGGTTGAATGGCCCTCATTGAGGGGTGTCAGGAGCCCCCATTCTAGTCTCAGCTCTAAATCTAAATTATCGGGTGATCCTGGGCTTGTCTGCTTATCTCTTATCTGGGTTTTGTCGTCTTTGGGAATATCTTTCACCACATCTGTGGGAACATAGGTTAGTTGGGGTAGGAAGGGCTCATGACACTGAAAAAAAAACAACACATTTTTTTCTCAAAATTCAGTCAAGTGTCAGTCAGCCAGCCTTGCTCTGCTGAGCTGGGGTTCGAGGATAGGCTGTGCGGATACTGTTGTGCCTCGGTGGTCATGGTCCCTGAGGGGCCTGGGCTTACCTGTCCCCGGGGGGACCTGTGCGGGGCTGGCCCCTCTGGTAGGCTGACTGAGAGTCGTGGGAGAGATGGTGGCATCTAAATACGGGCAGAGGAGGGTCTTGGGGCAGTGCGGTGCCCGGAGGGCGAGCTGGAGACTTGTCCTGGTGCCTTATTTAGGCGGTGAGCAGCTTTTCCTTTTTGGGGGGTGGTTGGAGATATTGCTAGGGATTATAGGAGATTAAAGCTCCTCTTCCCCGACTCCTTACACAATTTAGCACCTGGAATGAGTCCAAGCCTGTGTCAGGGAAAGAGGCGTCCCAGCATCAGCTCCCTCCTGACGGCTGCAATGGGGGCGCCCTGCCCTGCCCCTCTGTAGGTATTTGAAGCTCCTTAATATCTACCAATCTGAAAAAGGCACCCTGGGGCCTGAAAACGGCTCAGGGGGTCTATTATCTTCCCAGGTATGGGTGCTGCCCTCCTGCCTTCTTGCACTCCGGCTGAGTCCAGCCCCATCTGTGATTTTCTTTAACATAACCTTGTTGAGCACTGCTGTGTGCCCAGCGCTGGGAACACAGCGGAGAGCAGGTAGCAGGGTCCCTCCCTCCTGGGGTCTCGCACTGCGCGTGCGTGCGTGTTTGTGCCGCACGTGGGAGAATCCAGTAGTAAATCGATTTACCAGGGGTCATTCCTAGACTAACCATCCTCCCCCACATGGCTTTAGAACCACAGGGTGTCAGAACCAGCCCATTCCCCACCTTGAGCGTTTGGGAAACTAACCGAACCTCAGTTGGAAGTTGAAGCCTGGTGAAGGGATTTGTCGAGTCATAGCAGAAACCGCTGGCAGCGCCGCACTTGACATCTGGCCGCCTGCCTCCTGGCCTGTTTCCCTGCCCTGGCTGCAGGAAGGGCCCTCGGGTGCCGCCACTCCTCCGTGGATGCTAGATGGCACCAGACCGCCTTGGAACACAAAGGCTGCTGGTCTCGGCTCCTGTCTGAAAAATGCCAGAATCCGCCTTGCAGGAGTCCTGAAGTTTGAGTGGGGGGCTCTTGTGCCCTCGAAAGACCTACCTGCTGGGGCATTGCCCCAGCTCGCAGTCCTCACCTTCTTTATCAGTGCAGGCCCGCCTGGGTCTGTCCTGCCTGGGTTCCACCCTGCCTGGTTCTCTGGTTCTCTGGTTTCCTGGGAGAATTTCTCCTGTGGATTGCTTTCTCCTGGGGGCTCTGTGTGCAGAATGGCAAGTTCTGGCTGGGTGAGCAGCTCCGGGGAGAGAGATTTGAGTTCTAGTTCTCCTTAGGCGTTGTTATCTTCTTTACTTTCTGCAGCTTTTGTCTGGGTAAACAACCCAGCTGAACATGGTGTGGGTTTTCCCCAGGTCACCTTGCCAGCCTGTGACAGGGTTGGGATGCAGTTCAGGCTCGCTAAGCACTGTGCTACCTTGCCTGTCAAGAGGATGTTGAGATGACCAGACTGTTGTCTGGTCCCTGTCTCACATTTGTGTGGCTCTGTGGCCAAGAGGGCAGGCTCTCCTTTCAGACTTCTGGAACTAGAGTGCCGCCTCCCCACTGGCTAATGGTGTGACTGTGCCAAATCCATGTAACCGCTCTCTGCCTCAGTTTCCCCTTTTGTAAATGGGCTGTGGTAGATTGCAAATGGTGTCACATTTGTTTGTAACGCCTCCCGTTAAAGGTGGAGTATCTTTTCCCACCCCCTTGCGGCTGGGCTGGCCTTGCGACTTGTTTCCACAGAACATGGTGGCAGATGATGTGTGAGTTGTGAGCCTAGGTGTCAAGAGCCTTTGCAGCTTCTGTTCTTACTCCCAGAACATTGCTGCCATGTGACAAGGCTGGCAGATGTGAGGAGGAGAGGCCGCACGGAGGGAGAGCCCAGCCACCCTGCCCAAATGGCCCACTCACAGCGCTGTGAGCACATGAGTAATTGTGTTAATCTACTAAATGTTGCGGGTGGTGTGTTATGTCCCCATTGCTAAATGACACAGGGAGGAAGACTAGTTCTTACCTGGTAGGGTTGCTGTGAGGTTTACATGAGGTGCACTGAGGCCAGCGCCTGCCCCCAGGAGCCAATACAGTCGTTACTTCTAATGCTGTCGTGGGTACTAAATCCTACTCACTGGGTTCCAGTCACATGGACCTCTTTTCTCCTTTTTCTTAATTTTTTGAATCTACCAAACTGTTTCCTTCTTTAGGGCCTTCATACTTAATTCTCTCATGGTTAGGGTGTCAGCTGAAACATCTTGTTCTTGGCGTGGCCTCCTCTGATTGGAACCACCCCCTTCCTGCCTTTCTGTCTCCCCTCCTGGACTGTAAGTCCCTTGGGGGCAGGGGCTGGGCCTGTTTGTGTTCCTTCTTTTATGCTTGCTGCCTACCACATGCTGTGAACAGCGGGCACTGCTTGATATCTGCTGAGCGAGTGAATGGAAAGGGGCACCTCATCAATCTGGGCTTGAGGTTGGTGGCAGGCTTCCAGGAAGAGGGGAGTAGCCAGGATAGAGTTTCAGACACAGGAGACTGTGTGCTACTTCTAATTCTTGTAGCCATTTTGGTTTGTGCCACACTCTTACACTGGATCAAATATGATCCTGATACTTTATGTCCAACAAGGCTATGAGCTTCTTTAAGACAGATGAGTTCCTCGCAGCTCCTACCACACTACCAGGTATCTGGTAGGAGCTTAACAGAAGTTTACTGGGTAGATAAATGGATGGATGGGTGGATAAGTGGATGCATGAATGAACAGATGAGTGAGTGCAAAGAAGGATGGATGGACAAGAGAGAGTATTCAGAACTGCAAGCAATTCTGGAAAACCATGTTTGTTTATTTTTTTTCTTCTAATAAAGGATGACACATTTCCAGTCCGTCAGTAAAAGGTCATAAAAATATAAAAATGTATTAAATACAATCACTAACATTATAGGGAAAGAGTTATAACCTTTTCCCCTGCGGTGGCATGGTGGACGGTCACAGTTGATTTGGTTTACACAGAAGGGCAGGAGTAGGTGACCAGTTGGCCCAGGACTGAGGATTTCCCAGCATGTGGGACTTTCAGTGCTAAAACTGGGAAAATCCCAGGGTAACTGGGATGGTTGGTCATGCAAGAAAGACAGCAGCATCACAATGATGGGTATGGTTTGTCATTTAGGTGACATTCTCTCAACTTCTCCATCACCTCTTTTCCTCTTATCCCTGTGTTATTATCAAGGGTGTTACAGCTTTCATAGGGTTTTCACCCCCCCTCCCCCATGTAATTTTGACTTGATCCTATGCCAAGCCTGGGAGGTAGGGCACTTCTGCCCTAATTTGTAGGTGTGGCATCCTGCTTCAAGGCTCCTGGCTCTAGAGAGCAAAGATCTATGCCCCAACCTCCTGAGGCGAGTGGTCTTCCCACTCCTCTGTTCTTTTCTGAAGCATCCTGTCTCATCTGGCTTTCAGGTCTGGGCGGGAATCATCTGGAGAAAGGGGCCCTGAGATCCCAGTGTTGGTTCAACCTCCTCATTTGGGACAATTCATGTCTTACTGCTTTGCCTGCTGTGTTTCTCCTTTAGCAATCCTCATGCAGGATTCCCCTGAATGCCCACCAGCTGGCCAGTGCCGGTGTCATCGTGTGGCAGAGTCAGTGAAAGAGATCTAGTGTTTTGCCACCAGTATGATGCTCCAAGTGGCTTCTCCAGTTCAGGTTTGTCAGCAGGATGGTCAGAGGACCAGCTCAGTCTGCCAGCTTGGTTGTTGAGATCTTTTTGGGCATCGTTGCCTAGAAGTTACTCAAGTGAGGTGGCTATGACTCTTAGGCATTCATTTCTAACCTACAGGGATTTTGCCTAATATCTGGGCACCACCTTAAGGAGAAAGGGTTTAGTGGCCCTCTTTGACTTATCTTAAAAGACTAGGGACAGGCTATCCTTGCCCATAGCAGACCTAGCTTCTCTTGCCAGCCCATTAGAATTCTATCATCCATTCTTTTATTTCAACACTGTTTTGAGTTCCGACATATTTGGTATTTACTACCTCTAGGGGTAAGAAGCCTATGTAATCCTTCATCTCCCTGTGACTCTCCCTAATTTTATGGAAGCATGTGCTGGTGTCCTCCAGATGGCACTCCTCTGGGATAGGCTAAGGAATAGTGTTTAACATTGGCCTTACCCTTTAAGATGTCATTGTTTGGGCTCAGAATTGCTCGTATCATATGGGTCTATTCTGTGGGCAGGTGTGTTAAGATCTACTGATCTTAGAGTTTTCCTGTTCTGAGAGCTGAATGAAGATGGGTTCTTTAATATAAAAACAAATAAAATAAATAGCTTAGAAAATAAAAGTCCTGCCCTCTTGGTAGATTCCCCAGGCTGTGGGACATGTGATCTGCCAGCTAAAGCATGGTGCTTCTGGTATACCCATTTCTCTTAGTATGCTTCTGTTCTTTCTGCCTCTTACACTAGCTGTGGCCCTACCACCCTCTGAAGTGTCTGTGGCACTGAATTCAAGTGCAGTTTTAATCTTTAGATGTGGTTTTCTTTGACTTAGAGACAAAAAACGACCCATCTCTTTGTGAATGGAAGGGATGTTAACCCCGGCATGGCCATCTCTGCAATGCAATCAAGGTAAAGCACCTGTGTGTATGGGGCTCTCCTGGAATTTAAACTTTGGCACCTGCTGGGTGAGGTAATGGTGTGACAAGCCCAGAAACTTCCATAGCCTGAGATCGCCTGGGGCTATATATTTCTCGAAATCTTGGAAACTTACGCATTGGACTGTAGGCTGTACTTATCTAGCGGATAAGAAGAACTCTCTGAGCTAAAAAAATATTGAGAACTCAGTGCCATAAAAACAGAACCTCTTCATAAAAACTTCGCCAGCTGTGCTGCCCGGCAGCAGGAGAAAACCAGAGCCGACTGGTTTCCAGTCTTTTTTGGTCAAACCCCTTGGGGCCAGCACTTCCTCTAAGGAAGTCAAGCCTGGTGGGAGAAGAGGGGGACCGGCCCATTCTTTCCTCCACGAAGAGGAAGAGTCTTGGGTTCATTAGGCCCGTGATTGGGCGGCCTCCCCTGAGTTTGCACAGATTTCTGCAGGCCCCTCATATGGTCAGTGAACTCTGGGATCGGCGATGGTTGCCCCTGCTCGAGCGTTGGTCTTCATCAGTCTGTCCGCTTGGGTAGGCCCCGGACGCCATCCTGCTACTGGGCCCCAGAAGAAGGTGATCTCTGGATGAGAGTTTAGCTGAGGAGTCTGCTGAGCACGGGTCGTCCCTCGTGTGGTCTCTGCTGCTTCTCTCTCCATGCACTCCCTGGTTCTCCTTGGACTTCTGCCTGAGAGGGCTAGAGTTCTTTGGGGTGCTGGCTCTGAGGTCCTGTGCAGGGACAGGTGGCACTCGATGGTGGGTGCGCTGAGCCTCTCCAGGGACAGCGGCAGGCATTTGTCTGCCTCTCCAACTCTGGATTTTCAGGTCTCTTTTGTCCGTGGGGAGTTTGTCAATTTTCTGAGCTTTTGAGATCAGAGACGTACCATACGTCCCTTGTAGAGATAAGAAAAAGTACCTGGTGGGAAATGAGAAACAACAGAATAAAGCTGTTTTCTGATTGTCGTCGACTTCTTGAATTTTAGCCTTAAAAGGGACCTTAGAATCCAACTCCCCACCCAGGGCGAGATTGTTTTTGCTGCGCTCCTGCGTGATGATTATCAGATCTCTGCCAGGGCATCTCTGAGATTTGGGAGTTCAGTAACAATATATAATAGCTAACATTTCTTATGTACCAGAACTATTCCAAATGCTTTGAGTATTAGTAACTCATCTTTCCCAGCAATCCCCTGGGCTGGTTCTTTTGCTTCCCCCATGTTACACATGAGGAAACTGAGGCAGTGAGAGCCGCACAGTGGTCAGAACCGAGCACCCTTTGTGGAACATGAGTAGTTTCTAAGTACTTATTGTCAGGGGTGTGCAGAGAGCAGGGTGCCTGAAGAATGGCTCCTCTGTGTATAACACATCCAACAGGAACTTGGGTTCACTACTCACAGGTGGCAGGATGCTATGACCTTCCTGTGACATTACACCCCATACATGGAAAGAAACCCAAAACATACTCTCTTCTTGAATCTGTGGGCCATGCTAATGTCACAGCATTGCTGTATGTTCACCATTTTCCAGATGGAGAAACTGAGGCTCCAGGAGATGAGATGGGTTTCCCAAGGTCTCCTGAGCAGTTGCTAGGTCTCCCTGGTGGTTAGTCCAGGGTTCCTGTCCCCGGCCAAGCTGCATGTAGCCTGTACCAGACTCTGGGGTTGGAGTCTTTGCCTGTTCCAGGTTTGGGGAAGAAGAAGGTGAATAAAATTGTGTGGTCTATGGAGAAAGCATATTCCATGTTCCCTCTCTGGGTATCAATTTCTTTATCTAAAAAGTAGACATCTAAAGTCTTTCCCCAAAATAATCCTTTTTAAAGTTTTTATTTCTAAAGCCTTTTAAGCAGATAGGCTCCCGTTCTTCCACTATGTCGGAAAGCTTTGGGTGACCTCACAGTGGACAAGGGGTTTCTGAAGACCCCAGGGCATCAGGTAAACTTTTCCCCATTCTTTCTCATCTCACACAGAGGCAGTATAGGTGGGCATGTTTATTTCAGGAAAGGCTCAACTCCCTGCCTGGAAACTGGACTTCTCTCAGTTTAAACCTTTCCCCCAAGCCCCTACTTTCTTTCTCCCTCCATGTATATTCAACAGATACTTATCAAGTCCCTACAATGGGCCACACACCAAGGGATTAAGCTGAGAGCAGGACAGACAGAGTTCTCCTGTGGCATCTGAACAGAGTTAAAAGCAGAAGGAGCAGTGAGAGTGTCAGACACTGATCTGGTGTGTGACACCTTCCTTGAGGAAGAAACATCTAAGCTGAGGACCGAGGGATGCATAGCAGGTGGCCAGACAAAGAAGTGAGAACCACATCCTTGTTCGTGGCGGACATGTGGAGAGTGAGGACAAGAGGGGAAATGAGACAGAAGGGGGGCAGGGCCAGAACAGGCAAGGACTGAGAGTCATGTTTTGGTGTTTGTGCTTTATTGTAAAGGCTTTGGGAAGCCCTGGGAGGGTTATAAGCATATGACCTGATCACACTTTGACACACTGATAATGTATTAGAGTGAAGCTTAATAAGAGACTTTTCGAAGTAATTTGGGATGAAAAGATTATAACCTATCCGTGGTGGCTGTAGAAATGGAAATGGCAGATGGATTTGAGAAATATGTAGCAGAATTGTCAGATCTTGGTGATGGGCTAGATGTGGGCATGAGATGGTGGGTGGTCCCAAGGATAACTCCCAGGGGTCTGCCTTGGTCCTAATTGGGTAGCATTTAATTGAAGAAACTCTGGAAGAGACCCAGGTTTCTTGGATGGTGGAGGTGGTGATAAAGGGAGGATCGTGACTTAAATTACAGATGTCTCCCAATTTCTTTGACCTTGCATGCCTAGTGGAGGTGGTGAGTAGATGGACCTGGAATTCAGAGGAGAGGTCTGGGTTGGGAATTACTACTGGAGATTCATCTATTAAAAATATTTATCTTCACAGTAGTGGTTGCTATGTCTGTGGAGAGACTCTGAAGTTAGAAGACAAAAGAACCTAAGATCAAGGCTTGACCTACACGATGTCAAGGACATGAAGTAGGAGAAAAACCAAGAGTGTTGGGGAGAGTGTCCAAGGATTGGTATCCTCTACTGTAGCTGATTAAGATGCTCATTATGTGTTTAAAGTTTGTGTTAGCTTCTTTTGTTTTTATCTGCAAAACAATTTACATGTTCCTAGTTTAAGAGAATCTGTACAGTTGGTTGAACTAATTAGACCAAGATTAGTGAGGTCATGGTTAGTGGGCTAATTATCACAAGGTTGGTGACGGAAATCTACCCCCATTACGATAAATACAGCTTATAACTTTAAGTGAACAAATAGTTTTCTATAGCAAACTTTCTATCATGTAGATTTCTATAACAAACATTAATTTTTTTCAAGGTTCCAAGTCAGTAATCCTTGGAACTATTAAAATAATCCTTTCTCAGAAGAACGCTCTTTGCTTTTCTTAGTAAACAGAATTAAACAGACATTCAACTTTATGATAATATAGAATAAGCAGAGATTTAACTTATGTGCTATGGTAACTAACAAGTAAATATTTGCTAACTTTCCCCTGACTTGTCTATCTGTTTAACAAGCTGTACTGTTCAATGCTTATCTTTTCAAAGCATGTGTCAACAGTCTTTATAGTTTTCAAGGATTCTCATCAGGCTGGTAGCTATTGGCCCCACCTGTGTCTTCTGGCCAAGGGTAAGACAAAGAATATGGGGCTGATAAATTTCTATTTTTATACCCCCCAAAAGACACAGAACAGAGGAGCTCAGTCCTTGGTCTGATCACAACCATGTTTAACCCTCAAAGTGTGAACAAAAGTATTTATCCCTCATATCTGATGCCCTTTTCCAGTGAAGGCATAATCTTTATGGTCTCTCTCAGGGTCCATCTCCCTAGGGGTTGGGCTGAAGAAGCAGTGTGGTGGGGAATATGTCCTCTGAAGCTTGTTCTTTTTCTTAATGGTTTCCCACTCTTCATTCTCAGGGCCCTCTATCAATACTAGTCTCTTTGACTCTTGTATTATATAGTTAGTTATATAATAAGGAGGATACCTTCTGTCCGGGAGTTAATGGTCAGACAGAGACAGACAATTTATAACAAATGGGGTAAAGGGCAGCGACAGAGATAACCAGGTGATGGAACACATGAGAAAGGGGGACCTGTTTCGGCCTGAGGAAGGTGGGTGAAGTCATTGAAGGTCTGGAATTGGTGCTGCCTGAAATAATGTCAAAGGGTGAGGAGCTTTGGTATTTTGAATAGAAGGAACAGCATGAGGTAGGGTAGGAAAGTGAGAGGGCATGGGCCTTAGGGAAGTATAAGGAGCTTGGTGGTGTGCAGCCCAAAGTTTGAGGCAAGGAGTGGGGAGATGAGGCTCTAGAAACAAGTAGGGGCCAAGCTGGGAGCCATGCACAGTGCTCGTTTAGACTCATCCCACATGTGTGTTTATCTTGGTATCTTCAGCCTCCAACCCTGCATCAGAGGTCAAGGTTCTGAGGTGGCTTAGGAAGAGGAAATGGAGACGCACCTAGGTTAAGCAAGCTGCCAAATGTATTAAAGGAAGCACCATCTGCTGATTTTGGATTAGAAAATATTCTGTGCCATGTTGCGGTGGCCTGCTTTTTACTACAGCTTATAATGGTAAAGGGGCTGAATTTCGATGTTCAGAGTGGTGAGATCCTGAGGATGGAGGGACTGCGTTTTGTCTAAGGGTGCATCATTGTCAAGGTCACTGATTGCTCTGACTAGACTGTGGATGGAGACCAGAACATTGGCCACCAAGTTGGGAGAATCCAGCCCCCACTGGGATTTTGTGGTGAGTTTGTGGACACATTCTGGTCCCTCTTGGGGCTTGAGTAGTCCATGAACAAGTGGGATTGGAACCACAGCTCCTCCTGACTTCTAGACGATACCAAAAACAAAATGAGGGGCTACATAGGAGTGTGTGTGCCCAGAGCAGGTTTCAAGGAAACGCAAGGCATTGTTGCTATTTTTTTTTTTCTGGAAAAGGCACATGCAGAGGATTTAGGCTGAAAATGTTAGAAATAGTTCCTGGGCATGAATGATTTATTTGGTTAATACATTGCATGTGTGTGTGTATTAACAAATTTGGGTATTTCATGCAAAATTTGAATTTCTAGGGAAAATCATTCCTGATGACAGTGAAAGGGGGGGGATGACAAGGTCATTCTCGCCAGGTCTGTACTTCAACTGCTTTGCTGCAGTTGCTTGCCTGTTTCCGTAGGTATTTGAATGGAAGGCTGCTGGGCTAATAACCAGAGAGCTTTTCAGAATGATCCCTTATACACAACACAATTTGTAAGGCCAGAGGATAGGAATTATCACTCTCTCTTACAGATGTCACATCTAAGGCCATGCCAGATTTGGTGACTTGGCTACTCTGTGGCTGACCTGGGACTAGAGTCCATGGTATTTGTCTCCAAGTTCATTGTTCTTTATGTCCTAGGACCCTATCTTTGAAACAGTAGCCTCCAGGATCTCAGCTAGGAGTCAAACTCCTGACTCCTGGTTTATGAAGGTGGCTTATTGAGGGGAGATTGGTAGTTCTAGGAAGAAAACAGCCCCACCCAGTGCTCAAACCTTGGGAGAAGAGCCGCAACTGGTGTGAGGAAGCAGACGAGGTAGAAAGTGGGGTCTGAGAGCTGGACTTCCATCACCCCGTACGGGTTGGTGGGACTGTTGCAGGTGACGCAGGTGGCGTTGTACACTAGGGATACCACGAAGTACATCAGGAAGCTGCCGATGAGAACCAGCCCGTGGATGAAGGTCTGCGGAAGGGAAGAAGTCAACACTGTTGAAGGCAGATCTTAGATCAGGGGCCAGTGCAGTCATGCTGCTTGGCTAACTTTGTTTTAAGCTTCTTTTTTGGGAAATGCAACACACATAACATTTGAACACACATATCTCAAGCTGTCCTTTGATGTTTTATCACTTTTCTATGTTTCTCTACATAGACTGTTTTTTAAATGTTAGTAAATAGCATCACATTTTGTGTAATTTCTCACCCTCATCAATATTACGTTTGTGTGATGAATCGTATAATTTTATTACTCCTCCTTTACTAGTTGGAAAGTTATGAACTCCATGTCTGTTCCTTCAGTGATTACTCAATAAATGATAATAAGCAGTCTTAACGTACCACAGTGTCAAGTTTAGGGCTACTTTCTCTCTTCCTGAATTATACAAGGGCGTTAGAACACTGTTAACCTCCCTCCTAGCTTATCTTATTGCTACTGTATATTTTAATTCTCTCATCTTTTTAAAGCACATGTGTTGTTGTTATAGTTTAATGTGGTCAATACTGATTAAAATTTAGTTATGTTTACCACTTTCGATGCCTTAATTCCTGCTTGCATCTTGGACCTCCCATCAGAGATTTCTTTCCTTTTGCTTTAAGTATATCCTTTAGAATTGCCTTCAGTGGGAGTCTGCTGGTGATCTGTTCTCTTATGCTTTATTTCATTTTCACTTTTGATGGACATAGCATTCTTGTTTGGCAGTTATTTTCATTCAGCATATTTAAGATAGCATTCCACCATCTCTGGGCTTCCATTGTTGCTACGGAGAAGTTAGTAATTCATCTGTTGTTCCTTAGAAGGAAATCTATCACTTAAAACCTGCCCTGCTTTTATGATTTTTATTTTGTCGTTAGTGTTCTATATATAGTGTTCTATAGTTTTCCTTATGATACAACAAGCATGGATTTGTTTATATCTTGTTTGGGTTTTGTTGACTTCCTTGAAATGGTGGACTGATGTATTTCATCACTTATGCGAAATTCGTCACTATCTTTTAAAATGTTCCCTCTCCTTTCCTTCTGAGAGTTTGATCAAATGCATTTTAGACCTTTTGAGATACCACCATCTTCTATATATTTAATACTTCTTCCATAATTTCATTATTTTCCCTCTGTTTTATATTCTGGATACTTTTTTTTGACCACTTCACTAATTCTCCTTCAGCTGTCTCTAATTTGCTGTTAAGCCAGCCATGAAAATAAATATTTGTTGTATTCTTTATTTCTAAATGTGTTATTTTCCAGTCTGCTGGATTGCTTTATATTTACCAATCTCCACATATTTTAAGTCTTATTATTATTTAAACATAGCTTTTCTATAATTTATATCTGATACTACCAACTCCTGAAATCTTGGTTTCTGATGTTTGTTTTTGTTTGATCCTCACTAATGAGTTCTTGTTTCCTTGAGAGCTTGGTTATTTTTGGATATGTGGTGCTTATTGCCCTTTAAAAGTTAGTAGGGACAATTTGAGATACTTTTGTCTAGAGTGTGTCTCATCCAGGTGATATGAGCTTGGGCTGCAGATCTGTATGAGGCAGCCCGTGATCGTTTCCCAGGACAGCTCCTGCATACTGACTCTCTCTGCTCTGTTCAGCGTAGGGAGAATGATCTGTAACCCCTGCGGGGGAGGGAGTGTGGGCTGGTCCATTTTTGAGGGTACCCTTACCCTGAAGCTCTAACCTTTGGGGTCCTAATTTAATGTGGTCTCTTATTAGAGTCCCACCGTGGGTGCCTAGGTTTTGATTTCTGAACGTTTTGCTCAGTCAAGTCGCCAAAAGCAAAGTTCACTTTGGGCAGAGTTACAGACACCCTCAAGGAAAACAGAGGCTTTGTCTTATCTTGCTTCTCTAGGATCCCCCCTTTTCAAAGGTTTTTGTCTTTGCTATCCTGTCAGCTTCTTTATGCTTTTAAGATGGTTTTTCTTTTTGGGGAAAAAAAAATTATCCATTATTTTTAGTTGTTTTCAGTGGGAGAAGTGACCTGAATAATCCAGCCCGTTCCAGAACAAGAAGGCAGTTAGCTAATTTTTTTCAGTTGCTTTGGTGGGGACTGGGAAAACTGACAGTCATTAAAATTTATGTTTTATTTCTATGCTGGGTACACATATAATCTCCCCATGCTTCAAGAACTTTACAAAAAATACATTTTCATAAGAATTCTAGTGTTTGACTCCTTTCCCAAGAGCACCAGAAATTACCGGTAACTATGGGGATACCTGGTCTTAGAGATGCATTTGGTAATAAATAATGTAAGTCTTACAGATGTAATGAAAACACCCATATGTCCCCTGTAAATGCTTTCTCTTGAACATAAATTCAGTGTTCAACATTCCAGTGCATATTTTACACATACATGTCTATGTAGCCATGTTTACGGATGCTTCGTTGCTTGATCATGTATGGATAGCCTTCTGTTCTTTTTTAAACTAGACGCTGTGCTTTGGGGTTTATCTATGTTGATAGATACAGCTCTAGTTTATTGATTTTAACTGTTCTATTGTATAAATATGCCACAATTTCTTTATTTTCCCATTGATGAACATTTAGGCTCTTCCCAATTTTTTATTTTTTTGCTATTATGAACATAGTGTAATTCTTTTTTTTAAGATCCTCACCCGAGGATATTTTTCTATTTATCTTCAGATAGAGTAGGAGGGAGAGAAAGAGAAACATTGACATGAGGGACACATCGACTGGTTGCCTCCCGCACGACCTTGACCAGAGCTGGGGATGAACCACAACCGAGGTACGTGCCCTTGACCGGAATCGAACCCACGACTTATTGGTTGCCGGGCCGACGCTCTACCGCTGAGCCAAACCGACCAGGGCCATGATGTAATTCTTGTACATGTCTCTGTACATACATGTGCAAGAGTATTTCCAGGGTGTGTGCTTAGAAGTGGAATCATGTCATAGCGTATGAGCACTGAGCTCCTGGCTATTTTCAATTTGCTTTCTAGAGTGCTGGTATTAGTTTATAGCCTACTAACAGGATATGAAAGTCCCTGGGCTGGGAGTTGCTTCGCCAGTAATTTATTTAGAATTTTTACATCTATGTTCATTTAGTGAGACTGGTGTATAATTTTTTTTCCTCGAACTGTCCATGCTGATTTTGGTATCAGGATTATTCCAGCCATAAAAAAACGCCTAGCCTTCTAATCTGTGAAATAATTGGTATGAGATAGAGATTTTCTGTCCCTTACAAGTCTGGTCAAACTCACCTTTATAACCTTCTGGGTTTGGTGAGTTTGGGGACAGGATTATAAATTCAATTTTTAAAATGGTGATTGGTTTATTTAGGTTTGCTGAATGATCTTGACTGTGTTTTGGTAAATTTTACATTTAAAAATATTTTTAGAAATTGATCATATCTACAATTACAGTCTTTTTTATTCATAGTATTGTTTCTGTGGTCATCTTCTTTTTCTTTTCCTGGATCAGTTTTGGCAGAGATTAGTTTTCATTACGTTTTTGAGGAGCTCAAGTGTGGTCTTACTGATTCTGTTGTTTCCTTTATTTATTATTATCATCTTCTACTTTCTTTAGGTTTACGTGGTAAGTTTGTAAGTATCTTGAGTCGATTTTCATCTCTATTTTTAATGATAAAACTGTAGCTACATCTCACAAACTTGCATATGTGTTTTTATAGTCCTCTAGTACAAGGACGTTATAATTTCCGTCATGACTTACTCTTGATCTCGTCAGTTATTTAGAAGTGTATTTCGACATTTCCAAGCATGTTGGGTTTGTATGGCTGTTTTCTAATTGCTTGTTAACAGAATACATTGTCTTTATGATACTGATTCTTTCAAATTCCTTGGTCTCTGTGTTTGAACAGATGCATGTTTGTTTGTTTGGAGCGGGATTTTATATATTAGATCAAGTGTGATAGTTCAAAGCTTCTATATCTTTTTTTTCTTCTTTCTATTTGATCTAGCCTCTTTCTGATGGAATTTTATTAAAATCTCATACTGTGATTGTAAACTTGTCCATTTCTCCTTATATTTTCTGGATGAAAAAAATCCAATATGATAAATTTTGCTTTTAGTAGGTAAATTAAATCCATTTACATGTATTGAGTATTGATATATTTGGATTTATTTTGAATATCTTATTTTGTATTTTTTGTTTGCCATTATTTTCTTTGTTCTTACCTTTTCACACCTCCCATCCCCGCATCCTACAGAATTGATAGTTTCCTACATATCTTTTATTTTTTCTATCCCTTTATGGTTAACCTTACATTTTGAAGATACATTATGATATATCCAGATTTATTTTGATTACTTTTTATTCTTAATAATTTTCTCTTCAAATGTTGCTTGTCTACCATACTTTCACTTTTCTTTTCTGACTCCTGGATGTGCTGGAGCCACTCTCAAGCTACCGTTCCTCCGAGTCACTATTTCAGATCTGTGTCGTCCTCTCCAGAGACGACCTTCCAATTCGGTAGCTGACTCTTTGCAGGTATCCAATCTAGAATGGATCCCACAAATTGCATTTCTAATTTCACTGACAAATTTTCAAGAGTTCTAAATGTTTCCTAGGCTGGCTCAGTTCCTAGTATTAAAGTTATACCTTTGGCCCGGCCGGTGTAGCTCAGTGGCTGAGCACCGACCCATGCACCAAGAGGTCACCGGTTCGATTCCCGGTCAGGGCACATGCCCAGGTTGTGGGCTTGATCCCCAGTGGGGGGCATGCAGGAGGCGGCCAATCGATGTTCTCTCTCATCCATGTTTTTCTCTCTCTCTCAAATCAATAAATAAAGTTATACTTTTGGCTCTTGCCTCCCTTTCTCATAGCTTCTGACAAAACTGTAACTCCAAATGCTTGTCATTTTTTTTAAAAAGCTTGTTTTCTTGAGCCCAGGCCTCAAACCCAGAAAAAATTGGGGCTCCCCCCCATAGGAGCCAGCCTCCCCACTGCCGTGGTCTGTTTCCTGTCCTGATTCCCAGAGAGCTTGCCCAGTACTCTACCTCATGCCTCAGCCTCTTCTGGTACCAGTGTTTCTTGCAGAAATGTATCCTGTACTTAACCTTGGCTCTGCCTTTTGGTTTTATCACTTTGTTCTATTTGCTGTGGGCATGAATTGGAGCAGAGGGGGTTTGCAAAATGGGAACTCTGTGATCCCGAAGTCCCGTGGGTGACACTGAGCAGCCACCGCCCAGCCTGTCAGGGCCTGGCCTCGCTTGTGACAGTGGTGGGGAGCAAGTTCCACATTGAGCCTACTTGGGACAGTTTAGAGAGAGCCATTTCAGCTTGGCCAAGGACAGAGCTTTCTGTAGAGTGGTCTCTCACACCACGAAATCTTACATCCTCACACTATTAGCATAGCAGGTAAAAATTCAAGAGTCAGACAGCCTGGGTTCAAAGCTTCTCTCTTGAACTACTTGGGGCAAATTTCTTAACTTCATTGTACCTATTTCTATATCTGTAAAATGGGAATAGAAAAACACTTAACATATACCTGTATTTGTCCATCACTATGCAGTGTATGTCAGGTCTCGACGCCGTACACCTCAAACTTCGTATGTCAGTTAAAATCTCAAAACAAAAGCCTACCACACACAAAGGGCTCTGGGAAAGTTAACTGAGATAATGCATTAAAATCGTGTGGCTCGGTACCTGGCATGTAATTACAAGCTCTTTGTTTTTGTAATTATTGATTAGAAGAACTTAGTGAAAAAGCTGGTGTTGCCCTTTTAGCTACCAAAATGTGATATTTCAGCTTGAGGTGTGGTTACATAAAGGCAATTTTCGAATCTTTTACCCTGAAATTAAATGGGACCATACCCCCCAACACAGCGTGGTCAGTCTCATGTTCCCCTTGTCTCTGGAAACACCCCTCAATTTTTTATTAATATCTGTTGTTGCAATTAATTCTGTCATTGTATTACATGTTAATTTTATCACCCTGGCTAGGTGATAAGCAGCTTGAGGCCAGGAGTTTTTTTTTCTCCTCCATCTCTTTCATCTTTGTATAGGAGAGACACAGGTAGAACTCAGTGTGTGCTTAGCGAGTACAGCAGTGATAAAGTGCAATACCTCAGAAGTCTGAATGTGGCCAATAAACAGGAACACAGGTTGGAAGCCAGAGAGGCACTCACCCAGGTCTTCATTTCCATCGCCTGGTGCAGGAGGATTGTGGCGAGGGAAATGGTGTTGATGGGGGTCCCGAAGGTGAAGACATCGATATCAGAGTCCTTGTAGGTCTGCAGAGGAGGAGCACATACCTGCCGTTAGATGTGCAGGCAGGGGTTGGGGAGCAGATAGCCAGCTGCCGTCTGTGTGGAACTGACCCACAGAACGGACGACGTGAGGGCTAAATTACTTAGAAACACATTTTCACAGGAAGCCAGGATGGGCATTCCAGAACATTTGGCATGAGATGAACGGAATAATTTATTGAGCACCCACTAGGCAGGATGCCAATTGCTGAGGATACTCTTGTGTCCACCTTCAAGGACTTTACAGCCTCCTTGGCAGGGTAACTGTTACAGTGGGGGCGAGTCCAGATGCCCTGGGAGTCCAGACAAGGGGCTAGATCAGCTGAGACGGGAGAAGGAGTCCATCTCTTGAAGAGAAGGGGGAAAGGCAGTCCCATCAAAGTTTAGTTTTGAGGGTGGGTGTGGAACTTCCTAGGTGGAGGGTCTGTTGAGCTCACAATAGGAACAAAAGAATCAGCAGGACCGACAAGCAGAGGTCTGGCCGGGAAATTCAAACAAAGCATTAAATGCTCACTTTCTCGACCCCCATGTTGTTAATTGCAAAAGAATCTGAGGCCAGGTGCACGTTACCCTACGTTCTGGTTCCCTGTGCAGGAGAAATACAGATACCCTTCACTATCTGAGCTCTCACTCTGGACCGGGGGACCAGAATGAGAGGGGTTGGTGTCCTTGCTGCATGTATTCTTACTTTTATTTCAGGTAACGTAGCATTCTTTCTCATCAGAACTTGCTGCCTGAATGCTTGAAGCCCAAGTCTAACTCAGGGGTTGTCAAGTCAAATACCTTCGGTGCTCAAGCAGGAAACAGTAAATGAGTGAAGGCCAGGTACAAGACAAAAGGCCATGGTGGGGCCGTGGGGAACTGGAGATTGTGGGCCCCATCTAAGCAGGGCTGGGAGGCACTCTGGATTTCTGCCACGAGGGAAAAATGATCCAATGTAATGACAGCTTTCTGACCTGTCAAATACCCTAGGTTGGGCGTAGTCCACAGGCCACCTATTTTGAGGCCTCTGCTCTGAGTGTCCAGGGAAACACTACTAGTCTAGGATTTCAGGTAACCAGGACCAGTTCTGCCCTGTGATCTGTGGGGTTAGAATGGAGGAACGTGACTTACCAGGTAAGGTATGAAGAAACAGACGAGGCTCTGGTAGAACGCATCCAGCATGGAAACCCAGAAAGTCAGCAGGTTATAGCACTGCCAGGAAAGGACACATCAGCAGTTACAACCACCAGAAACCTGTCGTCAGTAAGTCCACACACAGCTCGTGCTGGTGAGGTCGTGGAGCAAAGGGAACTGTGCACTGTTGGTGGGAATGCAGCCACTGTGGGAAACAGTATGGAGTTTCCTCAAAAAAATTAAAGATAGAGCTGCCATGTGACCTAGAAATTCCACTTCTGGGTATTATTTGAAGAAAACAAAAACATTTGTAAAGAGATGTGCCCCTATGTTCGTTGTATATACATTTATAGGGGTGTGTGTGCATACATGTATCTGTATACATAAACATTGGAATATTATTCAGCAAAAAGAAAAAGAGAGAAAATATCTTGCCATTTGCAACAACATGGATGGACCTAGGGGCATCTTACTAAGTGAAATAATTCAGACAGAGAAAGACAAATACCATATGATCTCACTTATATGTGGAATCCAAAAAACCCCCCAAACTCTCTTTAATAATAACAAACGTGGTAAGTTTAGAGATTCTAATGTTTCTAAATGGCATTTGAAAGGAAGATCTGTCTCAGACCAGGGTCCCAGTGGCCAGGAGACGGAGCTCAGTGGGTTTGTGAAACACAAGCCTTCGCATTTTGGTGCCTTCCCTGGGAAAAGGGAAACGTTACCATTTCTGCTTTTGTCCCACTAACCTCCTTTAACGTTAGCTACTCGAGGAATACGTGATCCCGCCCGCGTGCCTGTGGGAAGGGGTTTGAAGGCCTAGGAAGTCCACGCGCCACGTCTCCTCGCCGGAGGAGTGGGGTTGCTGTGCTCTGTCTTTGGGTTAGGACTGGGCTTTGCTGGCTGTCCGCAGTGTGCCTCCCCCTCTTGAGCACCCCACCCTCAGGCACTTCGATGTCCCCTTTCCCAGAGCTCCAACCTCCCGACCACCTGGCGTGCCTGCGGTCTGGCTGTCCAAGTCGGTCAGGTGCCACTGCGGCCGCTCTGGGTCTTTTAAGAAAGCATCCTGATGGCTTCCCAGGCCTTCTTTAGTCTACTCGATAGCAGCCAATTCTCTTGCTCTGACACCTCCAGGGGAAGCCGCGCCCCTTACCTCGGAGTCCTGGCCGCTCTTGTACAGCTCAGGCCACGCCAGGAGCGTCTCCGCCGAGACGTCCTTGTCGAGGATCCCGAAGACGAGAGGAGGCAGCGAGGTGAAGAAGAGGTTGAAGAATATCATCTGCCAGTAATCGATCATGGTGGAGCCCGAGAAACCGCAGAAGAACTGGTACCAGAAGAGCAGGTTGACGTAGCACTGCAGGCAGAGAGCGTGGCCGCGTGAGCGAGGACTGCTGCGGGGGGCCTCTGCCACGTCACCACGCCGACAGGGGCGCCAGTCCCCTCGTTCGTGACATGCAGAGTCAGGTAAGGATTGGGGAAAACCCAAATCCCTAGAGCAGCGGCTCCTGACACATCACTGCTCACTCCTGCCCCCACTAACTACTATTGATGTCCTTCAGGACCTTGTTAAGGTCACCGTACTGGGATGGTTAAGAGGACTGGTTCTGAAGCCCCCGTTCTGTTACTCGCTGCGTGACCTAGGGCAAACTGCTCAACCTTTCGGAACATCACCTTGCTACCTTTCAGACGGGGTAGTCATGCCTAGAGGCAGCAGTTAGCAGAAGTGTGGAAAGAGGAAGGGGTGACAGACTGAACTGTGGGGAAGAACTGGCGGGAAGAAGGCTTCATGGGAAGGTCCCTCTCTCAACACTGTCCTTATTGTCTCATTCACCCTTCTGAGCTGCGGGACTGCCTTCCGCCTAACCGCTGCCTGGTGCTTTCTACATCTCTTTCCCACGCAAGACCTCCCACCTGGCGTGGGCTGGGCCACTCACTGTCTATGTAATAGCACTCCAGGTTGTGATGTGGTTTGGTGACCTGAGGCAGGTCGCGGAAGCACCTGGTCCTGGAGTTAGGATGGGGCTGAAACGTCTCCGCTGTGTGGGGCTCAGGCACAGAGGGGTGAAGGGTATTCTAAGAAATCATTCAGCAGGTTTGTGTTCAAGCTAGAATTCTCGTTCCCTAACTGCTGGGCCAGTGTTACTTTGAAGAGGCTAGCTGTGTATCATTGTAATAATTATCTGAACATGTCAGTGCTACTATTAGTAACACCAGTAACTATTATTTGACCTTCTATGTATGCAACACAGTATATTGGTGTATTTTGCATTACTAGGTATGACATAACATTATAATTTGTCCCAACAACCTGGCAAGATTAATATTATTGCTGATAATATAATACGTTATGTCTTGATGATAATATAGCCAGCGCCACTCTGCAGATGAGGAATCTGAGGTCATCAGTTACCCTTGCCCAAGTTCAGAGCTGGAAAGTGCTGCAACCAGCACCCAAGTTTTCAAAGCTCTTTTCTGTGGACTATCCCCAAGCCTTCCCAGTCCTGGGTTATTCTTCCTGGTTTCCACCTGAGACCCGGTGGTCACTTCCCAACAGGGACTTCACGGAGGTCGGGCACTCAATGAAATAGCTATTGGCAAAGATGTTGCGGGCGGGGAAGTGATCCGGGTTTTAGTCTTGCCTGACTCCAGCATCTGTGTGAACGTGGAAGGGGCACCCAACCTCTCTGAGCCTTGGTTCCCTCATCTCCTAGAGACATGTCCATCGCACCCTGACCTTCCTCTAGGGAGATACTTCTAAAATTAACTTCTACTAGTGCTTATCAGTCTTTAAGGTGCATAGGAATCGTATTGGGATTGTAATAAAAAGGCAGATTCTGAGTGGACCGCGGGGATCTGCGTTTCCGAAAGCATCTAGGTAATTGCTCACGCTGCTTGTCCAGAAACTGTATCTTGAGAAGCAAGACTCGTTGAGATCGGGAGATGACAAACCAATCCAGGAACATCCACTCATTGGCATAGTGTCTACAACTGCTTTCATGTGGCCACAGAGGAGCTGAGTAGCTGCGACAGAGGCTGGATGGCCCACCAGGTTGAAAATCCTTATTAAGTGGCCCTTTGCAGATACCTAGTGCCTGATAATGTTCCCATCCCAGTAGGTGTTCAATAATGATTTGAATAATCATTCGTTTATCATACTTGTTCTTTTTGCCTAACGCTCATGCTGGAGTTTTAACATTAAAGCGTGTTTTCTTCCTCCGAGGCCTGGGAGGACCTTGCTTATTTTTACCTCCTCTGTCGGGAGTCTTGGCACCTTGGAGAGAGTGCACTGAACCCGGTGATGGCATCGCCCAGAACGGGCACCTGCCTTTCCTCCCGAGAAGCTACAGTGCAGTAATGAATTCATTGTTCACATTTTGGAGCAGGCAGGGTTTTAATCCCCTACTGGAATTGGTTTTGGATGTGGAAGTCATAGTTCTCCACCCTCTAATTGCAAAGGGGAGATAACGCGGCGTCAGTATCGCAATTGCGCGCGTGGCATCGGGCTGGAAATAAATATCATTTAAGCTTTGAAAGCATGGCTGGCTGGCAGCGTTTCCTTTTCTGTTTCACAGATTTAATGCAGAGAACAGGTTGGGCTTATTCAAAAGAACGATTCCCTTAGAGGCCAAGAGAAAAAAATTAAACGGGGAATTCTGAATTCTAAGTAAACAGTCTTTCATGCGCAGAGTGAGTTTCAAGTCAAATTGAGTGACTTTGCATAGACTTGCTGAAATCGTGTCATCCACCTTATCGAATTAGCATTATTTTTTGCCATGCTGCTTATAAAGAGGTGTATATATACATATTTATATACACACATTGAACTCGGAACAAAAATGCTCACCCCTGAGCAAGGGTAACTGTGACAGTGCCCGCAAGCAGGACGAGGGAAAATTGTAATTTTGAGGCTGCTACTTGGCTAATGTTTTTTTCTTCCAACCCCCTGGTCTCACTCCTCCCTCTTTCCTTATGCAAACAGCGATGGATTCTATTTGGAGATTCTTGGGGACTATTCAAAGGTCCTTGAACTAGATAATGAGAAGCTCAGGCCTTGTTCCTTCCCTCAGTACAGCAATGTTCTGATTTCCTCCTCTGCCCTTGTTCATCCAGAGCTTTTCAAACAAGAGCCTCCGACAATTTTACTCCCTCAGCTGGCGTGTGCCTGCTTGGGACCGACCCTTATCGACAAGACAGAGACGAACGTATTTTTTTTGGAGAAACAAATGTTTATATGTGTATAGTGCTCTGTGCATTCCTGAGCACTGACACTGAAGCCTCTTGCTAATACTTCTGGGGACAGAGGGTCATAGTCTCCCCATGTTAGTGATGAGGAGGCCACCCAAAGCTCAGAGAGGTTGGGTGACCCTTCCACGTTCACACAGCATGCTGGGGTCAGGCAAGACTAAGACCCAGATGACCTCCCAGCTCTCAGCATTTCTGCCAATAGCTGTTTCATTGAGTGTCCTGACCGCTGTGAACCCCTGCTGAGAAGTGACACGGGGTGGGCTGTGGCTCTTGCATTAGGGAGGCGCTATCTGGGGAGAAGACCTAAGAGAAAAGCCACACTAGTTCTTCAAATCCTCTTCCTTGCAGTCAGAAAATCCATCTCATCATGGAGCCTCCCTGAGTAACAGCAGCAGCAACAATGATAAAAACACTGGCTAACTCTACGGGGCAATCATTACGTGCCAGTGGTTCTGTATACAAGCTCTCCTTTCATCTTCTCTCTGGGCCGCAGGCTGACGCTCTAACCGCTGAGGAAGGTACTTTTATCAGCCCCATTTTACAGAGGGCAAAACTAAGGTGTAGGGCCATTACCAAACACAGGAGCCTAGGTCTGAACCAGCCATGTCTGTGCCTGCTCGTGCTGCCGCCTAGGCACCAGTGCTGTCCATACAGTGTTGCCATCCTCACGAGAACGTCAGCGTAGATAGTATTAGACCCACTTTGTCAAAGATGAAGTTGAGGCCCAGAGAAGTGCATTGTCTTGCCCAAGGTCACGCAGAGCTAGGAAGGGACAGTATCAGGATTCAAAATCCAGGTGAGCCTGACTGCTTCCCTCCTGCTGAGATGCTGTCTGCGGCTGTGGGGACAGCTGGTCCCTGACAAGGACTCCCAGGGCCCAGGTGGGGTCCCGGCGGGCTACTCACCACGTTCTTGTAGAAGTAGTACACCACCATCCTGGCCAGCCGCGAGTAACACCAGTGGCCGTGCACCAGCAGCAGCTTCTTGAGGTGTCTGAAGCGGGAGATGGCGAAGTCGCTGGACATGACGGCCTGCAGAACAGAGACACCAGTGTCCACCATGCCAGTGCACCAGAGAGGTCCCCAAGGGCAGGGCTTTGTTCTAGGTCCACAGCTGGTAGCGTCTGAAAGACCCTTTGCTGTTATGTGGTGCCCTTGGGTGGCTCTTTTCACTCTGACACCCCACCCTCTCCTCTGGGAGATCCAGACCTCACTAGAATCCAATAAGGGCAGCTCAGAAGGGGCCAGTGGTCTAGTTTGGCCCTTCATCTCCTCCCATTTTTCCAACAAGCATCTACTGTGGCCCAGTCTGTTTCGGGTACCATGCCAGAGATACATTGGTTCCCTGGGGGGCAGGGACTTCCAGGCAAGTAAGCCTCAAACCTCTAAATGTCCCTGGCCACCTCCCGAGGCAGGCCATTCGCTCCACTCTCAGATGGCATGTGTCTTCTGCCCTTGGCATCACTCAGAACAAGACAGTTCCTAGTACTCCTAAAACTGTGAGGTTTGGACAAGCCTGCTTATAAATCCTGGCATGAATCTAGGGAGGAAGCATGGAAGCAGAGGAAGGCTTAGTCTTCTGAAACGGGGGGTCCTTATGACTGTGATTAAATTTAGCTTTAAATTCTAACTCTAAAAATCTCTCTCTTTCTCTCCCCTAGCCTTTCCCTCAGATAATCAGCAAGCCCCAAGGTAGCAGAATTCAGTAGCCCGGACGTGACTAATTGTCACATGGTCTGGGTAACAGGGCAGGCTAATGATAACATCTTGACCTAACTTGTGTTTCAGTTCCTGAGTCCTAAGGTGGAACGACCTCCTGACTCCTTTCCCATGAGAGCGGACAGAGGGATACCAGAACGACCTCAGAGCTGGCCTCAAGACCTGAAGAAATGACTCATCGTCCTTATGTCCCCTCGGACAGTCAGCTCCCAGCCCAACCCCTACACCGCCGGTGTCTTGTGAGTTTGCCCTATATAATCTGTAACCTACACACCATCAATATTAGCTCCCTGTCTCCGGATTGGCCAATTCAATATTAAACTTTCCATACTGCAGACTCGTGCTTGTGCACCTCTTTGGGTCAGTGCACACAGGCAGGCAGACTTAAAAAACATTAGGGTTCCGGTAACACTTCCCTGAATGGTTGGGTACCGTTTGGCTTTAGAACACAGGTATCTCCAGCCAGCTGTCTGTAAAAAGCCAAGCGTCCTTGGATCTCTGTGTTCTGAAGGGCTGGGCAGTAGGGAGCTGGTGATGGAGGCTTATGACACGGAAACCTGACTTTCAGATGATAATTCTGCAAAACTCTCGGGGAGAAGTTCACCCAACACTGTGAAGAATGCCCTAACTCTCCCACAAGGATCCAGGAGACAAGGAAGAAACAAGGTCAGTTGAAGAGCACAGTACCTGCATGCCTTCCTGCCCAGATATTCCGATCCCAACATCGGCAGCCTGAATCATGCTCACGTCATTGGCTCCGTCACCTGGAAGAAGAGAGGTCGTGAGGTTCCTTTATTCCTGGTCCAACTGCTGCGGGACACTGAGAAGGGTTGTATACCAGTGACTCTAAAGGGTCCCATTTGTACTTAGTTGAGTCCTTTTAACATCGCTCTAGTCCTACAGGAAAAGTCCATTGTTACGGTGTTTGGCCAAGAAGCTCTACTCTCTATCATTCAACAAATACTTGTGTCCTTTTTCTCGGCACAATGGTGAGTAACTGAGACTTGAGCTGTGCTTTACGGTTTACACAAAAGGCCTTCACAAATGTCACAGTGGACTTGACTGAGGAGCCAGTGGAGAATCTGAACAACGTAGGGACTTGGCAAGAGTAAGCCGGCTGGTGAAGAGACCCCGGAAAGTTCGCACTGAGATCTTTCCGATTCCAAGGCTGGTATACCTTCCCTAGCTCAGTGTGACATGAAATACTGACCATATCACGACATCTAGGATGTTTGGACAGCTAAGTCATCAGATTGTCAGTGGTATCCAAGAACAGGGACGGTGTTAGTTTTGTTTCCGAATATAGAAAAGTGAGATGGACTGATTTTCTGTTGTTGTTGTCATTGAGGTGCATTTAGTCACATTGAGTTCCCATTCAGTGACCTAATTCAGGAAACGAGGTGGTTAGGGCCTGTAATGATGGAAATGTCTTAGACCTTTTACTGTCCAACATGGAAACCACCAGCTGCATGTTATTATCGAAATGTGGCTGGTGAAATTCTGTTTAACTGTGAACGTAAATAGCCACGGCCCAGCACTACTCAGTGAGCCGTGTAGTCGCAAGCCTCTTCCCAACGCTCTATCTTTCACACGCGAGCTCAGCAAACTTTCTCTGGAAAGGGCCAGAGAGTAAATATTTTATGCTTTGTCGGCCGAGAAGCAAACGTGAACAGCTGTCCTTACATTTAGACAAATAAAAACCATTCTTGGCCTCCCTACAAATGCACGCAGTGGGCTGGATTGCCTGTGGGCCGTGGCTTGTAGATGCTATTGCCTCCACCTCCTGACCCCACCTCTTTTTCCAGTGGGTTCTCATAATCTGCAATTAAATCTATATCAGGCGTCATAGAAAATACGGCATCGGGGGAGAGACTTGTCTTCTTCTAATTATTTGGCAACAGCATGTATTGATCTGAAACATTTGTCATTATAAGTAGCCATTATCATGGTATGGTGATACTGCCTTTTCTTCCTAGCAGAGAAGCACATGATTGGAGCCTACCCCCATGGCAGAACAAATCCGCCTTTTAACCTCTTCTGGTAGCAAACCAGTGGGAGGAGAGGTGTGCAGTCACGCCGTGTGTCTGTTGCTACGGGAGCGAACCCAATCTTGTACCTCAGGGAATCAGTCCCGGGCGGCTGCCTGGTGTGTGTCTGAAGTTTCGAAGAGGACAATTCAGGGAACAAAATGAGAATGCCATGGAAACAGCTCTGCTCCCTGTATTCTTTCTGCCCACTCCCTCTTTTTTTCTTTTCTTTTTTTTCTATGACTGCTTTTACCTGAATACCAGGAGAAATAAACAGTTGTATAAAAGGTCTCTTATTTGGAATGCTGGGAAGGAAAATCTCTTCTGTGTCTGTGTAGGAAGAAGAGAATCCGGAACCATTTTCAAGAATGCCCCTAAATAAATGCACCATTTACTATTTGTGTGGTATGTGTTGGGTATGGGATGAAATGGGGGGTAAGACTGACATTGTCCCTCTATCCAGGGACTCCTGGTCTCCTGAGCAGGTCACCGTGGAAAGCATAGCACTGTGGAGCTAGGGGGCTGTGTGCCGTGGGAGCTCCCAGAGAGAAGGGCGGTTAGGTGGATGGGAAGGAGGAGGGATTTGCAGAGGAAACAGCTCGTGCAAAGGCCGGGGAGAGGGAGACCGAGGCTCACGGAGAAGGGGAAGCAGTTTCATTGGGTTGGAACCTGGAGTGCTGGGGAGAAGAAGGTTACTGCCGTGGAAAAGATGGCTGGAGGGTTGATGGACACCAAATCAGTAACATTCTTGTAAACCAGGATTGGTTGTTCTTGCAAAGTTTAAAGTAAGTACAGGTTTTCCTTCTCTGCCTCAACCATGATGAGCGTTTAGTCTCCTATGAGGAATTCTTCATCAACCAACAAGCCAGCATGTAACTGAGTGTATGCTTTTTGCTGGGCCTTGTATTTAGGAACAAACATACAACATTAAATGTGGGACAGGCTCAACTTTTAAATCTCCCCACCAGCCATCAACACTCAGCAGAAGATCAAATCCACAAACACCTGAGGTCCATAGTACGGTGCCATGTGTTAAGTATCAAAGGGGAAATGGTCTGCATCCCAGAACTGAGTTGGCCTGGGTGTATATTATCGTGCTACCTCGATGTTCCAAGTTTGAGGCTCCTCTTGGCTCTGCCCTCCTTCCAAAACCTGATCTTTCATAGCCGACCTTCTCTGCTCAACCTCTGCGTCATCTCGTGGCTGCCGCATCTTGTCACTTTGACGTCTCTCCCTCTAAGACAAGGACCCTCCACCTAAGCACCTTGACTTTGACTCCTGACCCCCACCCCCGCTCTGGGCCAGGCTCTCGTCAGATCAGCCCTCACACACTCCCAGCCACACGGCAGCACCCCAGGTACCTATGGAAAGAGTCATGACGCTCAGCTTGTCCCGCACCAGCTTGACGACCACGCTCTTCTGGAGCGGAGTGGAGCGGCAGCACAGGACTGACCGGCAGTGCTGGGTCAGCTCCAGAAATTTCTTCTCCAGCTTCCCCTGGAAAATGGCGTTCAGTGTCTTCCCATCGATGACCAATCCAACTTCTGGGGCTGCGGCTCCTGGGGCGGGGGCCGGTGGTGTCTCAGAAGGTAGGCGGAACCCAAAGAGCTTGTGGTCTGGCTTCCGTGGTCCATGAAATTGCTTTACCTCTTCCAGTGCGCAGTTGAGGATGGATTCACAGGTTTCCTGTAAAGAGTCAGAATAAGACGTTTGGTATTCGTAAGCCACACTGGAGACGGGTTTGAAATCTCACTTCAACCTTCCGTGAGATAGTTCTAAAACTCGACCACCATACAGATCACTTAGCTAGGAAGCATGCTCCGATTTTTACATTTCTCTGTGATAGTTCAAACAGCATCAAAGCAGTATTGACTCGGCATTAATGAGCAAACTAGGAGGGACTGCTTGGGAATGGAAATAGCTCAGCAAGATGGGGCCTAACGGGGATGGTATCACCACAACTGCGGCTTCTCAGTTGGGAAAACACGTTAACTCTTTCTCTGTTGGTCTGGATGTGTTGGTCACTGACTGGATGTGAAAGTCTTACTGGTTTAAAGAAACTTTTTTTTTTTTTTTTCTGGTGTTTACCTTGAAACACAGTGAAGAAGTTATTTCCTCTTACCAATTCTCCATTGCTTTTGGTTATATCAAAGATCAAGTCAGATTTTGGTTCTAAATATATTCTTAATCCTCTTTACGTTCCGCAAACATCACTTCTAAAGAAAGCCAGAGGAGAGCCGCGGCAGTCAGTGGCATAATCGATCCTCGTAGCACGGTGCTGTCCGCGAAGCAGGCGGTGTGCAGACCCGAGGGGCCACAGGAAGTGCTTCGAGCAGCCACTGGTTATACCCGAAATACTTGGAAAAGAGATCGAGATAGTCCTTGCTGGCAGTTGGGATTGGCATAAATTATACAAATTCCTCCAACATAGGATTGGAGTAAGTCTTTGGAAACATAAGCTTCCAAACAAAATCTTTGAATTCACTTATTTCGAATTTTCTATGTAATGATCACAATAGTTACCATTCATTTAACACTTAGTATACGCCAGATACAGGGGTAGGCAGCCTCTTAGACGGTTCTCAGTGATCTCCACCTCCTGCTATCCATGCCCTTGTGTAATCTCCTTCCCCTGAGTGTGGGCCAGGACTTGTGACTGCTTTCTACGGAAGAGAATTCTGCAGAAGTGATGGGATGCCACCTCCAGGTTCGTTGATAAAGACGCTACCCACAGGGCATTCTTTCTCACTCTGCCTTGGATGGCCTGTCCTGGGGAAGACGCCTGCCACGCAGGGAGCACTCTGGAGAGGCCTGTTAGCAATCATGGCCACGGAAGGAGGACTCCTCTCCATCCCCAAGTGCCCCACCCTGTTGAGCATTTAGATGCGCCCGCCACCCTGACCGACAGCCCGACTGAAACCTTCAGGGAGACCTTGAACCAGAGGTATGTTCCCAGCTCAGCCACTCCTGGTCTCCTAACCCACAGAAACTGTGATAATAAGTGTCTGTTTTCAGTGGCTAAGTTTTGACGTAATTTGTTAACTGATACAGATCCTGTGCTAATAAATATTTTCCTTCTGTGATCTTATTGATCCTCCCAAAGAGCCTCTGAAATAAATCTTTTCTACGGATGGGGAGAAAGAAGGTCAGAGAGTTATGGTATCTGGACACTATTAAGCTTTCAAATATGTTGTTAACAATAATAGTTGCTATTATTAGTTCCTACTTAATACTATAGTCCCTTCTAAGATTCCTTAACAGAGCAACACTTCCAGTGATGGGTTATTAATTCTCTCATCTGATAGATGAGAACTCTGAGGTGTAGAGTGGTCCCCTAACTCGCTTATAGCTTTAAGATGCATAACAAAGAAACAGTAGCCCTACATCAACTTACAATGAATTAGGCAGGTAAAAACCCTTGGAGGAAATATCCACTGAATATGTAATTACATTAAACGGGGGTTGAAATAAATCTTGAGATTTAGAATGGGTTTCCCCAGTATCTGTCTTTATCTATCTAGGCACCTGCTCCTTTTCCCCAGACGAGAGGACGAGGAAGATCGTAGGCTTAGCACGCCCAGGGGTGTGGGCAGGGCCTAGCACTCGGGGACCCTCTTGGAGGGCCCCAGACAACGTTTAAACAGCTGACAGTGACTGAACTCAACACGGAGTGTGGCCCAGTGTTCCTTAGGAACTTTGGCTAATTAATCAACAAGCATCTTCAGCTTCCTGCAGGAATGCATTGCGCTGAGCAAAAGTCCGCCCCCACTGGCTGGCTCACAGGTTGGTGATGTCCTTTTGGAATCACCTTGAATGAAAATGATCCTTGCGAACAAAATTTCCATTGTCAGCGGGGCAGGGAGACATCGACACTATTACAGGGATCAAGCAAGCTGCAAATTACTTTCTCTCCTAAGCATCATATTAATGCCGGAGATTTCCCCGAGATTATTTTCATTTTGAAAATTCTTTGGGGTTTAATCTAATCATAGCATCTTCCGTGCACCTGAGAAGAAAGTAAATGAGCTTTCCAATTCATCTCAAGGGCCTCAGGCACTTTCCATAGTGTTCACTACCTTTGAAAAAAATACGTATATGTGGATTCTTCGTGAAATAACCACCTTTAAACCCCACACATTTCTGGACCCTGATCAGCTTCAGGCAAAACTGAAGGCCTGAGAGTCCATCACCCTCCTGCCCTTTTTTCTGTGCTGGTCTCTCCCTCTGCTTCCTCCTCCTCCCCTTGGCGTGCTCCAGGTCTCCAGGTCCCCTCCACTCACCACCCCTGCCACAGTGCTTTCCTCGTTAACACCCCACATCCAGTCCAATCCCTGCTTCCTTCTGATAGGCGCATACAAGTCAACGCCCACTTCCCATATTCATCGGCCAAGGAGACAGTGGACGTTCACTTTCTGCACTGTGAAAATAGCCTTTTCCTCCTGAATATAAAATTGTGTTACAACTTGCAATACACTTCTTCAGACTGCACACAGCCCTCTCTCCAGACTTTGCTCCCTGCCTCTCACAACCTAGTTGGGCTGGGAAAAAAAATCATAGTTTTGGAGCTTTGCTCCTCTCTCTGTGCTATCCCACCGAAATGTGCTGGTCTCGTGTCATTCCCTTCGGGATGTCTTCTGTGGCAAACTGATTTGACTTACAAATTGGAGCTGAAATTTTAAACTCAGAATAATTCCAATGGAATTGAGGCCTTTTTTCCAATGGGTGATTAACCCGACGTATAATGAGCGAGCCACGGAGGTTCTGAGAGCGGACAGCGTGCCGTGCAGCGGCACTGGCCTGCAGGGGAGCTGCATTCTAGACTTCGTCTGTCAGAAACGACAAGGTGACCCTGGCAGGTGACAGCCTCGGAGGCCGTCAGTTTCCTCATCTGTAGAAAGAGGAGGCTGGGCGAAAGGCAGACTTCGGGAGAGGCAGAACTTCCTAACATGTGCTGTTAGACAAAATGTAAATACATTGGTCCACCACGTGGGGATGAGGTAGAGGATATTGGGCTGGGCGACGTCCAGGGCCCTCTGAGCTCCAAGATTTTGGTAGGGTGCCAAGTACCACACGTAAGCCTGTCTCCCGCTGGCCTGGGGCCTCTCTGCATGCGGGCATCCGGGCCCTACGCTGGCCTCACCTGGCTCTCCGTGTTAATGGAGTACACGGTGTCGGTCTGATCCAACAGCCTGCAGGCGTAGGCGATGTTGACGGCTGTCTCCTGCTTATCTCCAGTCAAGACCCAGAGCTGGATCCCAGCTTCCCTCAGAGCGGCGATTGTGTCTGGGACGCCTTCCTGCAGCCGGTCTTCAATCCCAGTAGCTCCTGGAGTGATCGGAGACACCAGAAGTCACATTTATAGTGGAAAAGTAGCTGCCTGATTTCCCCGAAGCCCTACCAAGCAAGGCAATAATTACTAAATATCTTTCGTGTTCTAGGCTATATGCCAAGCACCTGGGATACAGCAGCGAAATACACAGAGCTGGTCCCGACCCTCTCGGAGCTCCAAGGCCTGTTGAATGAGGGTTTATAACTGAGCTATCTGAGAAGCCCAGGGTGCCATGCGAACATGTACCAGGAGACCCGCACTTCATCGGCAAGGTCAGAGAAGGCCTGACAGAGAAAGTCTCCTTTAAGCTCAGACTTGGAAGATAAAGCCAGGAGATGGAGAAGGAACAGAATTCCAGGCAGAGGGATCAGCATGTGTCAAGGCCCAGGGGTCAGTAAGAGAAGACACAGAAAAAGGCAGAGTGGGGTGAGAGATGAGGCCAGGAAATAAGGGTCTGCTGAGCAGGGCATTAAAGGACTGGAATTGATTTGATAGCTGAGAAAACTATTAAAGGGACTTAAGTTGAAGAGTGGCAGGATCAGTTTTGAGTTTTAAGAACATGATTCTAGAGAACAGATTGGAGTTTGCAGCAAGCAGGATGGATGGGTTCAGTGCTGAGGGTTCGAAGCCAAGCAGGAGTGCCGAGAGCCGCCGGCCCAGTGGCCATGGGAGTAGAGAGAAACAAAGAGGCTGACATCTTGGCTGCCGCTCACAGCAGAATTAATAGAGAACCGGGGTTTTTGCTCATGTTCTTGGAAAGAATTTCACATGCAGCTCCCATACGTTTTGAACCATCTCCAGCTTTGCACCAACCCAAATACTGAATAACAGTGATTAAGCAAAAATAAATCGGCATTTAAATTGAGACTCATTTCAGAGCACAGACGCATTTCACTCTGGGCAGGAGCAGCGCATTTCATGTCTTTCCTTACTTCCAAGCGACGAAAGGTTGGCCAGCCGGTTACGTCGGGTGCCTAGTGAAAAGCTCACTTGACTGTGGGACCGAGCGGGTAGGGGAGGCAGCTTTGTCAAGGCAGAGCTGTTTCTTGGTGGCGAGAGGAGATCTCTGCCTGGGCCCCAGCCCCCTCCTCCCGGAGCCACCTTGCGGGAAGGAAGACAGCTGCGCTGTCACGAAATGTGCCTGTTTTGTACGAGGCCCAGACACCCAGGTAAACAACCCGGGCAGAGGGATGGCTCGGCCTCCCATTTCCCTCCAAGTGTGAGCTTGGAAGCTGGGGGCGCCGAAGCTGATTGATATTCCGGGGAGGCAGAGTGAAGGAGAGAGGAGGGAAAACACATTTATTTGTGTGAAAGAGAAAATGAAACAGGAAAGCCTTTCCCAGCCGAGGAAGCCGACAGGTCCTGACAAGTGTGTTCTCGTGGAACCAGCCGGGAGCACTTCTCACCAACTGAGACCAGGATGCTCCCGAAACCAGAGCCTCGGGGGGCGAGGAGGGGTCAGCGCCCTAACGCTGACACCAGTGACCTTGTGTGGGGGATAGAGCTCTCTGGCCTAGCTACCCTCTGGTTCCTGTTGAAATGCGTTCTCGTGACCGGCTTTCAAGGGGACCCCGTGAGGCAGCAGACCAAGAGCCCTGAAGTCAGAACCCAGAAACAAAAGGCTGGAGGAGGGGAGCAAAATCCCTCCCTGGCTGGTTACCTCTTTCTCCAAATCTTGCTGCTACTTTTATATAGAAAGGCACCGTGTTCTTACAGTGACGCTGGGCCTTTCCCCTTGTACCCGGGCTGGCTGGGCAGCTTGGGGAGTGTGTTTCATGCAGGGAAGCTAAGGCTCAGGGGTGCGGGGATGTGTCCCTGGGCACACAGCAAGGTCTCGACAGGGCCAAGACTCGGCCCTCGTGCCCAGGTCAGCATCACCTTCCAAGAGGAAAGAAAGCTGCGTGGCCAGTGTGTGCGTGCTGGACCTGCATGGCCTTGCCTAGATCTTACTCCCGAGCTGTGACATTCGTCCTGATATGTGAAGCCTCTCCCTTCTCTCAGCAATGCTTTTCGTCCAACAGAAATACAACGCTGTCCCTTAACTGTGGTCTCTCTGCTGCTCACCTTCCCCCCAGCGTATCGATCTCACTTTCACACAGAAAGCACGAATCTGTCCCTGCTTGTGCTCCCGTCCCCTCTCCAAACACTCAGCGTGTGGTTTACATGACCTCTCTCCCCCTCATCCTTTCTCCCCCATGCTCCGTGGTCCAGCCATAGCAGACCTGTTACCTGCCGGACCGGGATTTCCCACCTCCAGGCCTTTGTTTGGCCCCTGCCCGCTGCCTGGAACACTCTCCCCGTGGCCTGACCAACTCCTCTTCTCAACTCAGTCCAGCCTTCCTGCACCCTCCTCGGCCCTAGTCCAGCCTTCCTGCACCCTCCTCGGCCCCAGTCCAGCCTTCCTGCACCCTCCTCGGCCCTAGTCCAGCCTTCCTGCACCCTCCTCGGCCCTAGTCCAGCCTTCCTGCACCCTCCTCGGCCCCAGTCCAGCCTTCCTGCACCCTCCTCGGCCCCAGTCCAGGTTGGCACCTTTCACTCGGCCCTGTGTTTCCATCCTACCTGGCACACTTCCAGCCCAGCCCTCACCACATTACTTGTTTCATTACTTGTTTAATCAGTTTCCTGCTAGACTCTGGACTCTGGGTGGACAAGGCCTGTGGTTCTTGTTTCCTGTTGTAGCCTCAATGCCTAGCATGCTATTTGGCTCATAGTGGTGCTTAATAAACATTTGAACAAACAGAAAAAAAGCAACCAAACTCCTAGCTTCATCCAGCAGGGGTGCAGGCATGCTCCTGGGCACCTCAGGAGGCTGCTTGTGGAGCCTGGGTTGCATGTTGGCACAGCCTGTTTGTCCCAATATCTGGAAAGGCACCCCAGGGAGGGCTCCTAATTGAGACACATTTGTAGCAGTGTCAGAATCAGGGCCAAGGACTCCCTTTCCAACTTACAGCGTTCCTATTTTTCACTTAATGAGGGCTTATTTTTAGCTACCGAGTAAGGTGAGTTGCTTCTCCAGATGCTGTGCGGTCTCCATCAGAAGCTCATCTCGGTTGTCGAGGGACGCCTCGGCCTCATGCCGGAAACTGGCCCATCGCCGGAAGTCCTCTTCACTTATGACCTACGGGGTAGGAACAGGCTCGTTCACAACTCTGAGTAAATCCTCCCCCTTCCCAAGTGCCCGTTGGAGCTTCTCTACACAGTTAGATGGGCCTTTCTCCTCAATGATGGTTTTCCTGAGTGCATGAATCAATCAGGTATGGATCCTCATATTCCATTATCACCAAACATCCATTGAGCTCCTGCCCCGCTCCGGGCACGGAAGATAGAGCAGTGATCAGGACAGACAAGATCCCTGCATGCCTGGGCTTATGTGCAGCTGGAGGGCAAGAGGCATTATCCAAGTAAATAATTTAAAAGAATAGGTCATTTCAAGGAGTTCTATACAGAAATTAAAGAGTGTGATATGACTGGGTAGCGGGGTAGCTGTGGGAAGAGGGGCTATTTCATTTGAATCTTCAGGTCTCTTTGACAAGGTGACATACAAATTGAGATCCAGTGATGAGAAGGGTTCAGTCACGGGGAGGAGCAAGTGCAAAGGCTGTGAAACAGCAATGAACTTGGTTTTGTCTGTTCCTCGAACAGACTAGTTGGCTGAAGGATGGAGAGCCAGGTAGAGAGGAGCCAGCAACAAGGCTGGAAAGGTAAGCAGCAACCAGATCATGCATAGCCTGGTAGAATGCTCCACCAGCTATTGGAGGTGGTACCCAAAAGCTGGAAGAATACAACTGGAGGACATATCTTCTTCCTTTGGAGCCCCATAGTATCTTTAGATGTTTCTGTGGGCATTGCATGAATACTGTCTGTTGTAGCAATGAATACCCCTTGATTTTCTCTCTGTGCATGGCACTATAGAGGAAACCAAGGAGACATGGGTAGGCATTTTGCTCTTATGAAACTCACAGTCTTATTAGAGGAGACAAAATTGGCACAAATAATTTCAATGGAAAACAAGGTGGTAAGGGTGTAGTTGCAATCTATAGAGTAGTAAGCAATCTATAGAGTGTTTGCTGTCCCGTGGACAGGTGTTACCTTAGTTAATCTCCATGACAACTGTATGAGCTAAGGAGTGCTGACACCCGTTTGCAGATAAGAAAATCCAAAACTAGAGGCGAAGAAACTTGCCCAACGACATACAACAGATAAGTGGTGAGATTGAGACTTGTACCCAGGTAGGTCTGGCTTTAAAGTGGGTGCTCACAAACTCTTACATTTTTATGTTTGCCTAAGCACCATAAACACGATGAGCTCTGGGGATTTATGGAGGAGAAATCCAACCATCTAGAAATACATGCCCACCATAGCTCCCACAGCTGATTTTAGGTGCCTCGCTACTCTGGGATTCATAGCTCTCTGTGTCTGCCACTCCTGCAGGGGCCGCCAAGTTAAAGACCTGCAGGGGTGAGGTGGGTAATCTACATGACTATAGCTGGGCCAAGGGCAACAACAGGGAATGGTGGGGTCTGTGACCAACCACAACACAGCAGAATACATCATCATCAGGGAGCAGCTGCTACATGGCTGTAGCCATTTGCTGACCTTTGCGAATGGAGACCCACTTTGACAGAGCCTCTACATTTTCAAGAGAAACCAGAAATCTAGATTTTTTTGTGATCACACAAAATTTCCCCAATTCCAAATTTTTGCAAATAATGCACAATGTAAAAGAATATGCTGAAGGCAAAATTATAACATTAAAAATTATTTAAGAGTTACGGGTTACCAATTATATACAGAAATAGCCACACTGATATGGAACCTTGCCATTCGGATTTCTGCCCCAGAAAAATTGTCGAAGTCGTGGGTCTTTGTGATGAGTCAAAATAGCTAATTTTGAAAACATCAAAGCAGTTAAGGGTCTTCTAAAAAGAAACAGAAAAGACAGAAGCAGGGTTGAGGCCTTCCAGCTGCTGAACGGGGAGCTTGCTCTCACCTTCTTGGCGATGCACAGTGTTCGAAGGCCATCTCTTGCATACAAGTCTAGGTGCTTCTGGGTCCGGGCTCGGATTTTCCTCACCTTCTTTTCCACATCAGTGTCAGGCACTGTGAAGGAGTCATTGTTCCCCATGAGGTCATGTACACATGTTTAGGGGTCCCCATTCCTAACATTCTGGAATCTTCAGAGGAGAAATCCCCAGACTCAGAGGGGCTCTCCCGGCTGTGAGAGTGCCCGGGATGGTGATGACTCTGGGAGTCCTTAAACTGTCTGCTCTCTATAGCTGATCATCAAAAGCCTGGCTGAGAAAAGTAGTACTTAAGGAGAGTGTGTGGTCCAAGGTGTTGTTCCCAAACACCCGCTTGCATCAGAATGACCTGGGTACTTAAATAGAGTTGAAGCTCTGTTGAATCAAGGGACCAGAAATCTGAATCTTTATGATGACCGCAGGTGTTTTCTTTGTGGCCACTTCAGCCATGGATGACCCGTGGTTTGCTAAGTGTTAGACATACTACCCCCGCCTTCTCTGTCATCTACTTCAGTCCTTACAGCAAGTTAGGTTCCAAAGACAGCTGTGTACCTGAATTTCATTGCTAAGTTCTTCGTCACCTTGGGTTTGCTGAATTTGGCTTTTTTTCTAGACAAGAAATGGTCTTAGAAAAAAAATTTTTTTTTTTTTTTTGCATTTCCTACCAATATAGTCTTTAGAATGAAAAACACTTCATTGTGTTGCTCGAAGTCCCCTTTATGAAGTCCTACATAATACATGTCTTTTAGAAAAAAATTTATCGTTTTCTCTTGAAATTCCAGTACTTTTATCTACCAGATAAAAATAATTTTTCATCCCGGGTTTGTGGGTCTGGGACAGGATTGATACTATCACCACTTACTTTATCTGAGATGTCCCAGACATCTCTAATTAATTGCAGCACTTTATAAAGCTGAGCTTGGAAAAAGCTTCAGTCATTTTTTTTTTTTTTTTATAACCAGGGCTGGATTGAGATCTTCAGAGACCCCAAGTAGTGAACAGATTTCATGCTTCTCAGCCATTCTCCGTATAATGCAAAATTAAAAATACAGCGTTTAGCAGTAAGGTAAGTATAAGAAAGCCCAGCGAGCTCTGATTTTCCCCACGATACTATTCTAAGGCTGTTTTTATACAGTGCAAAAATTCTTTCAAAGATTATTTTCTCATTTTTCAGAAGATGTTACTGTTTTCCTGGTGCCTTAAGCACCGCCTTTCCGCACTGTCTCATTGCACACTGTTTGCAATATTTTATTTTCAAAGACAACAGCTCCTGAGATTACATTTTGTCTTCTATCTGGTTCCTTTTGAATTGACCTTTTTTTTTGCTCAGGCTAACAGAAACCTCAGGGTCAAATTGAATGTTCGAACTCCATAAATATGTTAAACCCAGGGTCGTTTCCCCCGCTCCTTTTCAAGGCTTTAGTTTTCAGTTCTTAATAGTAACACTGCTCATGTGTCTTTCATTGGAAGCATCTCTAATCCATTTTGCAGCTGGGCGAGGAACAAATAAAGGAACATCTCCAGGGCAGCGTTCGTGGCTGGTGCCCAGGGACAGCATGCCGTGGCTCCCAGGACTCAGACACTGACTTCGCGCGTCTGCCAGAGTCTGGGGATGAACAGACCTAATTAACTCCCTTCCCGTTCTAAACACTCATCAATCCTCTTGGCTTTGATCCATAGCTGATAATGCAGGAGGCACAGGGCTGCCTGGGCAATTCTAAAGCTTGGCTGGGATCGACTGCCCTGGGAGAATCACAGCCCCATGACTGCCTTCTCCTTGTTAGCAATCAACACGCGGCTATCCACTAATTCATGCTGCTCCAAAATTGGACACTGATCGGTAGGGACTTTGGAACATTTTTCTGGCTTGGAGTGAGTTTATGAAAATCCATTTGGGAGAGGCTGGGGAAAAGGATGATAAAGAGGGCCACCTGAGGCTTCTGAGAGTGAGCTGAGCCTGGCGCGGAAGTCTGGCGTGGAAGGAGCTCTGAGCTGGCTTCGGGGTGCCCGGGCAGAGGATTTGTCACTGGTTACTATGCCAGCTCTCTGAGGTCACTTCCCTGACTGGGTTCAGTTGGCCTCTCTTCCAGACTAAGAGTTAGGGCCACAGTATGCCCTAGGGTGTGTTAATGGATGTTCTGGTCAAAAATAGTGTATGGATAATCAATATTTAAGTGAGTTTGGAAAACTAGGAACGGGGATAAAAGTTAAAGAGGCTTGGCTTCCACCTGACAAGCACTGTCGCTCCCCAGGTTGGACCCGGGGATGCAGTGTGTGTTAAGAAACCCACTTTGGGGACAGCCGCTGTGAGCCCATGTTCCCGGGACCCGCCAGGCTGAGTGACTTGAGCTCGTCATTACCATTCCAGGCTGCCTTTGAAACCTCCGAGCCCTCTTTTCCTGCAGCCCTGGGGAGGGGCACTCACCGCAGGCCGGGTCTTCCAGCAGGTCCATGATCACCGAGTCGGCGCCCTTGGTGTAGACGGTGATCTCACCCGTCAGTGGGTGCCTCACAACCACGGACATTCTCTTCCGGACAGAGTCAAAGCCCAGGGTGCAGAGGACATCGAAGGTGAGGCAGGTGCCCTGGGGCAAGCGCACGGTCACCTGCTCGGGCGTGCGGGACACCAGCGTGAAGCTGTAGGCGTGGGCGGCGTGCACCAGGGCAGCCTCGTCGGGGCTCTCGGCCTCGTAGCAGAGCTCGGCGCTGGCCAGGCCCGGGGCTGGGTCCTCCAGCACCTCCTCCAAGGAAGTGCCCGACCCGGACGCCAGGGTGTCACCTTGGTCACATGGGCTGCTCCTGTAGCCGCCGTCAGTGGAGTAGCCACCACTGCACACAGATGCATCGTCTCTTTCTTCCGAGTCCGTGGTGGGCACATTGGTCCCCAAACTCTCCCCCAGGTCGGTGTCAGAGGGCGCAGTGGAGGAGAATGATTGGCTGAGACTTGAAAGCTTCAACTTCTGGAAGAGCTGCTGAATCTTCTCCAGGGATGTCCCCAGAGCCTTGGTTGAGGGTGGCATGGTGACCTCGAGATCAAAGGAGGGAAGGAGAACGTTAGTCTCAATGTGGGAAAAAAATATCAAGCTGTCTCATCACAGAATCTGAAGGTCATTTGGCAATAAATGGATTATTTGGGCTTCTGTGGTTGTGGGCAAGTCTTCTCCCTTAGGTGAGCCTCAGTTTACCCACCTATAAAACAAGAGTGTTAGGTTGGATGTTTCCTCCAGGCCTGACATGCTTGGGGTTGGGAATGACCACCCCACTGTAATCAGAGACAAAGGAAAGAAAAGGAGACAAAAGCTAGACCCATAGTAAGAGTCCACATTCCCCACCCTGTTACCATATCTCCACCTGCATCATCTCATTTCATCCTCCCAGCAACTTTATGGGATACTATCATTATCCCTATGTATGGATGAGGAAACTGAGGCACAAAGAGATGAAATAAATTGGCCACCATCGCCCAGGGTATAGGTGGTAGAGCTGGGAATCAGATCTGGTTCTGTCTGACTCCAGAGGCTGGGACCTTCAGCTACCAGCTGGCTGAAGCCTCCCTAGTCACTTAAACATTGAGAGGTGGATTCCGTCCTCCCCCAAATGGTACTTCTTCCTCTCTTGAAAATAGAGTTAATTTCCCAGATAATGCTACCTTCCTCTCAAAGCTCCCTGAAGACTTCTGATAACATGGCGACTTTTCAGTGGCTGAAGTGACTTTTCAGGGTGGTTTGGGACATAAGAAGGGGAGGCTCTCCGTTGGTGCTTGGGTGAACCTTTTTCTTAATTTCATAGCCACAAGTTGTAACACCCAATTCTTCTTCTTTTTTTTTTTTTTAACACCCAATTATTCTCATCAGTCACTCACAGGGGAGCTTGGGTGAGAGTCAGTAGATAATTAAAGACACAGATATCTCCAGTACTAAAAAAATAATTCAAAGTCTAACCTATAAATGGCCAGCCAGCTGCATTATCTCCCAACTGGCAGAACATCCCACCTGGTGTTATTTCTTTTAACCCCCACATGAAGCAGAGACCAGTATGATATGATGTTATGGAGTCACACAGATGGTACTGTCGTGTGTTAACCATACGTCTTTTGTTGAGTTCCTCAAGCTCTCCGAGCCCGTTTCTTCACTTGTTCAATGCAAAGCCATACCTCATAGGGTTGTTGGGTTGTGAGGATTAAGTGATAACGCAGCGGAAGTGTTTGGCATGGAGCCTGGCATGGAGCAAGTGCTCAGTAAATATCAACTCTTAATATGTACCCTGTAGACAGACACACAATTTGAGAGCTCTACAGAGAGCTCATATTTAACATTTCTATTTCACTTAAAAATGAGGAAACTGAGGCCCAGAAAGGGCAAGAGTTCAAGGTCTCAGAGTGAGGAAGCGGTGACACTGTGGCTAGGGCCCAAGTGTCTTGTCTTCCTGTTCGGGGCTTCACCCCTTGCCCTTACTCCTCCTGCCCACCCCCGACACCCCACCATCACTGGTCCTTACCCTCTGCCTGGGCTCAGTGGTTGTGGAGACCATGACGGAGTTGCAGATGGTCAGGGCAAGGAAGAAGTCGGCGATGGAGGCGGTGGTGGAGAGGGAAGGCTTGGCAGGTCTAGAGTCTGGCAAGGTCTCCAGCAACAGGGCAGCATCTCTCACCTTGGTCAGCAGATTTTTATCTGGAGTCACATCTTTTTCCTGAGAGAGAAAGGCCTGGGTGAGTCTTTCCTAAAGGGATGCGGAGGAAGGACCCCTCCAGCAGGTTCTTTGCAGGCCTGGGGAAAGGATGACAGTCTTCACCTAACTCTTGAACCTGGACAGCTCCCCCTTCCGCAAGACCGGTCACTACAGGTTCTTATTTGATCCCTCTTTTTCCCTCACCCCACGTGTCCATCAGTTATAGGCTCTGGCAGTTCTTCCCTCACCGTGTCTCCCCACCTGGTGTCCCTCATTCCTGTTGCTACCAACCAGGCTCAGATCCTGTAGCCCTCAGTCCTGGATTTCTGCATCACCTCTATCTGATGTTGCTGCTCTCACCTCTTTTCTGTCTAGCCCTTCCCATGTATCACCCATGCATCTTCCTAAAATACCATTTCCCTCGATAGACCTTCAGGAGATCGTTATTGTAAGCATGATCAATTTACTGTCATCTAAGTTTCTGCAGTTTGCATTCCCATGCTCTGATCCCACCACTTCTCAGCTTTGCCGGGTGGTCTGTTGGCTGCCTCCTGGATGAATACTCCCATTCTAAGCCTCTGATCCCACCATGCTTGAAAAATCCCCTCCTGTCTACCAAAATCCTACCTTGACTTCAATAGCCATGAGAAGACCCATGTGTTCATGAGATCTTATCCAGCCCACAATGAGTTCTCTGTCTTCCGAGCCCCAATAGCAGGCTTGGAACTCAGAATGTCTCAGGAGTCAGGCAGGTAAGGGGACTGAAGGAAGGGGGCCAAAGCACAGGTGAGGACACTGGGATGGTGGGGGCTGGGAAACCTGGCCAGTCCCAGCCCATCTACAAGACGGCAACTGTTCTGCTAGTGAAATGTTCTAGTACTGGTCAACTTTGCCAAATCGCTTGATTTTTCAAGATAAAGCTGAGATGATGTGAGGATTATCATTATTATTTTAAATCTGTGGGCTGATCTGACTCACGAGTGTCCAATTTTTGACATCGTTGTAGAAGTTGCCATTTGTGCCATCCTTTGGCATTCACTACATATTGACGCGTTTTAAACTCAGATTTCTTATGTCCTCCCTAGAGATGAGATTAGAGCCTGAGAGACAGAGATTTACCACAAAGCCGTACCTTCCAGATTTCCAGCTTCAGCTCTCAATGGTTAGCTATGACAAAGGCCACTCTGCAAAGGAGCTTCCATATAAGACCATTCCTATCAGTGTTCAGAGTTCAAAGCTTAGAAGAAAGAGAATCAATGGCTGAAAAAGATGGATTTCATCCAGTCGCCACAGACTTGCCTCCGCGGGGCAAGGTTCTCCACGGTCCCCTTTGCCCACAGCCCACTGGCTTCCTGTCTGCTCCATTAACATGTAGGGACTTGGCACTTGGGACAGTTAGAAAACAGAGCCCTACCCACCTCTGGGCCCTTCGGTTAGTCTATTTCTCCGAAGGAAAAGAAAGAAACCTGAGGGGTCACCAGTTGTTCCGATCAGTGCTTCCTGGCAGCCAGGCACCCAGCTGGTTGGACTTCTTTCTATTGCAGGAGGCCTGAGCTCTTACAAACCCTCTCTGAGCAAGGTGATCTCTGACCTCACTCGATACCCGCAAGGATCCTGTTATCATCAACAAGCACATTTATTGACAACTTAGAGCAAAGTCGGGTACTTGGCTTAGTACTTTTGTGTACATTCTTCAATCATCAGAACGGCACTGAATCAGTTACTATCACTCTCCCGTTTTAATTAAGAGGCGACTGAGGCTCACCGAAGTTAAGCAGCTTGTCCAAGGTCCCAACTCAACACAAGAGCTGGGGTTTGGACCCAGCTCTGCTGTCGCAAGACCAAAACCCTTGAACCCTGTGCCGGCGCTTCCCCAACTGAAGGAGCACACACATCAACCCGGCGTGTTGTTAAAACAGAGGCCAACTCAGCAAGTCTGGAGCGGGGCCCGAGCATCTGCATTTCCACCAGCTCCCAAGTGGTGCTCACGCCGCTGGCCCGAGGACCACAGAGAGCAGTGATGCTGAGATATACGGAACTGGCAGAGGCGGAAGGAAGCAGACGCTTCTTTTTATTGGTGTCTAAACTGGTACAGCTTCCTAGGAAATGTCAAAGTAAAAAAGTGCACACACTCACAATTTAGTAGTGATGCTCTAAGAATAAGTACTCTCTGCCCTGGCTGGTTTGGCTCAGCGGTTGGAGCGTTGGCCCATGCACCAAAGAGTTTTGGGTTCGATTCCGGTCAAGGGCACGTACCTTAGTTGCGCGGTTCGGTCTCTGGCCCTGGTCGGGTTGTGCGGGAGGCAGCCAATCAATGTGTCTCTCTCACATCCATGTTTTTCTCTCTCTCCCTCCCTCCTGCTCTATCTGAAGATAAATGGAAAAAATACCCTCCGGTGAGGATTAAAAAAAAAAAAAAGAATAAGTACTCTAGAAAAACTCACACACATATATAAACAAATGATGACTCAACCATCCAGCAAATGCTAACAGCCATTTAAAAAAGGATGAGGCAGGGCTCTACTGAATGTGTGTCTGTCTGTCTGTCTACATACAGGGTTTATAGTTGTTTGTATGGAAAATAACACAGTTAATAAGTAACAATACAAGAATAAACTCTGTTTTGCATGCTCACCGCTGTAAACCTACTTTTGCCCCACTTTGTATATGAAATAGTCCCCAAGATTCATTAGGTAAAAGGAAAACGCGAAGTCCAAAACAGTGTGTATGGTATACTTCCCTTTGGGTAAAAGACGTACTCACACGCATGCATACAATGCTTGTTTGCTTTTATGTAGTAACCACCTATGGGAAGGCCACAGGGGACTGTGGACTCTGCTTGCCTCTGGGGTGGTGGGGGACAGAGGAGGGAGGGGAACTATTTTCTACCACTTGCCCCTTGGTGCCTTTGACTGAGGAACCATGTGGTGGTATTGCTACCGTGGAAACAGTTTCCCGGTTGCTGAGGAGCTAGAGGCTGAAATATTGTTTAGGGCAGTGATGTTTGTCCTGGCAGATGCTTGGCCTTGATGCTACCAAGTTTGGTTCAAGGATGGGGAGAGCCCTGGCCACTTTGGCTCGCCGGTTAGAGCATTGACCCGCGGACCAGAGAGACCCAGGTTCGGTTCCCACTAAGGGCACATACCTCGGTTGCAGTTTGTCCCTGGCCCCGGGTGGGGTTGTGTGGGTGAACCACTCGATGTGTCTCTCTCACATCGATGTTACTCTCTCTCTGTTCCCCCCTCTTGCCCTCCCGCTCTATCTGAAGATAAATGCAAAAATGTCCTCAGGTGAGGATAAAAAAAAGAACGGGGAGAGCCCGACGGTTGTAAATTTTCTCCTAAATAGAAGCACATGGATTGTTATGTTAAGCTTTTCCCAAATGGGACGTAAGCCCCAAGGGGGAACAACGACTCAGTAGCCTAGCAAGAAGGGTTTTCCACCTTTTGTGAACAGGGCCACTGGGGACCCTGCAGCTAAGGGAAGCAGAGCTGAGATAGTCTTCATCTGTTCCCACCTGCGTGGTCACTTCACATCCAAAAGAGTTTTCTGTGCTTGGCTAATGAAATCAGGACTCTTACCTAACCATCTAGTCACTAGTGGGTGTGTGGCAGTATGCGTGTGCGTGTGTGGGCTGTGGGCTGTCCCACCCACCGGGAACAGACTGATGGGCTGCACCAATCTCTTCCAAAGGAAGGAAGGAAGACCAAGCTCACACAGTGAGGCAGAGGCCAGGGCATGCTCTCTGGAAGGGCGGGAGTGGCCGGAGGGGCGGGAGTGGCCGGAGGGACTGTGCCCTACAGCAGGGAGTGGTGATGACATTTGGAGACTCACTGGTCCCCAGTGCAAATTTTTTTTTTAATCCTCACCTGAGGATATTTTTCCATTTATTTTCAGATAGAGTGGGAGGGAGGGGGAGAGAGAGAGAGAGAAACATCGATATGAGAGAGACACATTCACTGGCTGCCTCCCGCACGACCCCAACCAGGACCGGGGTACTGCAACCGAGGTACATGTCCTTGACCGGAATCGAACCCGTGACTCTCTGGTCTGTAGATCGATGCTCTAATTGCTGAGCCAAACCAGCCATGGCCCCAATGCCAATTTTATGACTAGGAAGATATTCTTTGGTCGGATGGTTCTGGAAAACATTTTGCAAGTGGTACTTCTAAACAAAGACTTTCTGCTCAAACCTTGGCTGCTTATAGACCAGGAAGAAAAATAAAGGCATTTCATTTTCTATCCCCCAGTATATTAAACACTGGCTCAGCACTCACCCTTTCCTGAGTGCACTACCCCACCTTCAAGCCACAGGTTTTATAGCAGCCAATTAGGCAAAAATAACCCATGCTTCCTTGTTCTTCATAGTAAAATTAGAAAGCTAGCTTTTATTGTTACCATTGATATTCATTTTATTGTTGGCTTAGAGCAAAGAGCCAAGGAGAACAGAAACGGGCTCCTTTAGCGTGTGGTCCGGTGCTCCATCACGCCTTGGCACCCCAGGGGGTTCAGAGGCAAGTTCTGACTGTTTGCAAAGGGAAGGTGCAGACCTGGTGGTGCCAGGAGATGATCAGACCGGACTGACTGCCAGCTGGACAGGCGGCAGAGAGGCAGGCTCCGGAGTCCGCCAAGAGCGGGTGGGGCAGGAACCAGGAGATCCTCAGGGCTGCCCTGGACATTGTCTATGGACTCATTCCAGGATCTGCCACTCCAGCCACAGAGATTTTACAGGCAGCATCAGAGCCCTTCAGGGCAGCATAAACCACCCCCTTCAGCCAGTGCCTTCTGAGCTGGAGAGGGGGCCTATCTGAGGCAAAGGTAGACTATTTCCTCGCAGGGGGTGGCAGGCATACAGAGGTCCTCAGTCTTGGTTGCTCACTAGAATCATCAGGAATAAAAATATGAATGCTCAGGCCCTACTGTAGACCAACTATACCAGAATCTCAGGGTTAGCGGGCTCAACCTTGTATTTACAAAATTCCCACTTCCCTTCCGTGTCTCCTGACGTGTGAGCATTTGTCCAAAGCAGAGAGCTTACTTTCAGAAAGATCATTGAAAACGTGTTAGTAACCCGTCCATCTAGAATACATGATTGGAACAACTAAATCCTCAGAAGAAACCCATGAGGCAGAGGACATTTTTTATCCTCACCAGAGGACATTTTTGCATTTATCTTCAGATAGAGCAGGAGGGAGAGAGGGAGGAAGAGAAAGAGAGAAACATCGATGTGAGAGAGACACATCGAGTGGCTGCCACCCACACGACCCAAACCGGGGCCGGGGACAAACTGCAACCAAGGTAGGTGCCCTTAGCGGGAACCAAACCCGGGACTCTCTGGTCCACAGGCTGATGCTCTAACCGCTGAGCCAAGCCGGGCAGGGCATAATGATAGTTTTAAAGACGGGAGCATGGAGGCTTCCAGCTCAGTAAGTTGACCAAAGTCACAGAGCTAATAATGGCAGCGCTGAGATGACCCCGAATGTGCCTAACTCGTAGCTGGAAGGGACCTTGCAGGTCAGTACAAAACTTGTTATTCGAGTTTTAGAACAGCTGGTGAGAGCTATACGTAAAGTATTTTCAGGTAATGAAACAGGGATAGAAAGAGGTTTAATGTGTTGCTATGGTTACCCAGCAAGCCAGTAGCAGAGCTGAAACCAGAACCTGCGTTTCCTGACCCTTAGCCCAGTGCCCTCCCTACCTGGGAATGCTATTGTCCCACTAACCCCGGACTTTCAAGCAAACAGACTGGAGAACAACATATATGGCAGTTCGTAAAGAGAACGCGTCATCCTCCGCACCTGCCCAGGCAACACGAATTGGGTCTCCGTCTATGTGTCAATTTCCTCATTGTTCCTGAATGAACTTAGAACTGCCTTTGAAAGTGCCAGCCAGGGCAGAAGGTGACATCAGGACCTGGAGATAGCTCAGAGGTTAATGTGTCCCCTTCACGAACCAGCAGCTAAGGGCCCTGAACACAAGTTAGACTGGCTTGGCTCCAGGTGGCAGTTTTTCTGGGTGGCTGAGATTTATCAGGTTGAATAGGCGCCAGTGAATCTGTGAGCCCCAACTGAGATCTACAAAGGAAAGGCTCCTTTTCCTCCCCCTGAGTCCTGGCGGAGACATTCTCAGGCACATAGGATGCCCATGGTGTGTAGAACTGGAAAATGCCAAGAGACACACACAGTGCAGGACCTACAATCTATGCCTCATGAGAATTCACTAAGTTCAGTGTTCAAATACTTAGGTAAAGAGCTGGGTAAAGAGCATTCCATTTAGAGGGGACAGAATTAAATAAGAGAAAGACTCGACAATATGCAGGTCTTGTTGTCATCTCATTTGGAGAGAAACAAAAAACAAAAAACAAAACAAGAACTGAAAAGCTTCCTAAAGGCATGAACGGATCATTTGTCTTGTATGTTTATGAGCATCAGATGTTAACACAATTGCTATTGTTTGATCCTTGCTAATGTTGCATTTCTGTGCATAATAACAGAAGAGAGTTAACTCAACTTTGTTTACTGATTTTAGAGAGAGGGAGAGAGAGAGAGAAAGAGAAATATCAATGTGTTGTTCTACTTATTCATGCATTCATTAGTTGCATGTGCCCTGACTGGAGATCAAACCCACAACCTTGGTGTATTGGGATGGTGCTCTAACCACCTGAGCTACCTGGCCAGGCAGAGTTAACTCAACTGCACTCACTCAAAGTTAGAGAAGTAACAACCCAGAACACACAGACTCACAGCACTTCTTCCTTGTTCCAGTCAGAAAACACAGTCCTGGGTTATGACTATGAGGCAACAGCATGGACAATGCTTTTGACATCTTGTCGGATTAGAAAAACTCAGAATGTGTCCTGGCTCATTTGGCTCTGTGGTTAGAGTGTCGGACCTCAGACTGAAGGGTCTTGGGTTTGATTCTCAATCAAGAGCACATACCTGGGTTGCAGGTTTGATCCCCGAGGCCCTGGTTGGGGTCATGTGAGAGGCAACCAATTGATGTCTCTCTCACATCAATGTTTCTCTCTCCCTATCCCTCTCTCCCTCCCTTCCTCCCTCTTTCCCTCTGTCCCTCCCTCTTTCCCTCCCTCTCTTCCACTCTATCTAAAAATCAATGGAAAAATATCCTTGGGTGAGGATTAAAAACAAAACAAAACTCAGGACCTATAATGTATATGTACTATGGCTGCAAAAATGTTAAATATATGGAGTTACGTGTGTGCACTAATGGGGGGAATGAAAGACTGGAAGGAAATTCACCAAAAGGATCAAATTTCTAATAATTGGATAAAAGCACTTTAGGTTCCTCTTTAAGTCTGTGACTTGTTCAAGATAGCTGGGGCTCCCTGTGGGCTTTCTGTAAGTGCAGAAGATTCCAGAGGACGCGTCCCCTAGAGCAAGAGCATGGCCGAGGAAACCGGATGGGACAAGAGTCACAGCCTGGTTCTAGCCTTGACTTCTAGGCAATGCTGTAAAGTCTTGGAGAAGAAATCAGTTTCTCCACCTGCTAGCTGGACATTTAGTGATGGGTGTCCCAGAGGGTCGAACGTGAGGACCATGTGCAGAAAGCTGAAGGTCCAAGGACCGCCGGGCCCAGGCAGCTCACCTAAGGGAGCGAGGGTAATTTTGACATAGACGCTCTGCTTCATAACACTGAAGACTCTCTTTGATGATCACAAAAAAGATATTCCCCCATTTTTCTTGAAACGCATAAGCCTGTGGACTTATCTTTTGTTTTTCCACTTTATAGAAATGGGCATGGCAAATATGTCTCTTTCCTACTAATTGTATTATTAAAAAAACATGCCTCATAGGCGTGCTGCTGGCCCTCACTTGGGGGGGGGACAGGCAGGGAAGGGAAGTGGGGGCTGTGATGAGTGAAGATTACATGCCCAGACTAACTGGCATTGCCTCTTTAATTCAAACCAGTTACTTCCATGGGGGGAATGCTGGCTTGGTGCGGAGAATTTTCCTAATTCCATTTCCAAACTAGAAGCCAGAAAGCTATGTTTATGTGAAATCTCCTGATTTCTAAATACTGAATATTGGAAATGAACAAGAATTGTGTCTGCCCAACACAACAGGTGTGAGGATTACAGACAAGACCAGGGCTGGCATTTGGGGACATCCTCAGGGTTCATAGAGTCTTTGTTTTTTTATCCTCACCCGAGGACATTTTTTCATTTTTTGTTCAGATAGAGTGGGAGGGAGAGAGGAAGAGAGAGAGAGAGAGAAACATCGACGTGAAAGGGACACATCGAGTGGCTGCCTCCTGCACGACCCAACCAGGGGCCAGGGACAAACTGCAACCGAGGTACATGCCCTTAGCGGGAACCGAACCTGGGTCTCTCTGGACCGCAGTCCGACGCTCTAACCGCTGAGCCAAACCGGCCAGGGCTAGAGTCTTTTGTCTTTCACAGTCCAGAGCCCTCTCCCATCTCTCCCCAACAGAGACCACTTGCAGTTCGCAGAGGAAAAGGCAGGGACTTACTATGGAGCTGCTGAAGGCGACAGAAGACTGTGCGCTTTCCCAGCGCCCCACGGACCTTTGTCGGGAGTGGCCCTGGATGGGCACCCGGGCGCTCTGGCATCTCCTCAGAGGCTGGGCCCCTCCTTGGCTCTTCACTGCTGCTGAGCCCGGGGCCCATCTGGCGGGGAAGGACAGGCACTGGTACTGGGTCCACTCCTCGCTGTCGGAGTCCAGCTCCCTCGGGACCTCCAGTCGCTTGGCTGCAAGAAAGGAGTCCTGTTACTGCCCCCGTCGTACCTGGGCTGGGCCGTGGCTGGGGAGATCCCAGACTTTGGGAGTGGAGGTAAGAACACACAGGAGGAACGCGCTGCTGCTCTGGAAAATAGGGAGCTGGCTACTCTGCCTGGAGAAAGGGGTGCCACCAAGTCACACAGGAGCAAAGCCTGGGTCGTCTACCTCCTAGCTATATGGCTTCGAGCTTTGGCTAAACCCATGCCTCTGTTTCCTCAGTTAGGGGTTTTTAAAAGTACCAAACTCTGAGGGTTGCTTGGAGACTTAGAATACTTGAAGTACTGATAACAGCAGCTGTTTTTAGTATTAAAAAGGACCAGAAATTCCCATGTAGATGGCTACCATCGTGGCAAAGGGAATTGGGTTCCCTACAGTATCGCCTCCTTTCTCTTTCCCCATCCCTCTCACATAAAGAAATGAATGCTGCTCTCTTGAGAGTTTCTTTAGTTAAACTGTGTGTGTGTGTGTGTATGGGGGACGGAGCGGAGGGACCCAGGTCAGCTTTCTAGACCACCTTCAGTCCATGCAAGAAGACAGTCGGGTACTTTATAGCCATATCTCCTAAGTGGAAGCTTTGCCTCTGAACACCCAGAGATCAGTGAGCATGGAAGGCATTTCCTGGGTGTATCGAATCTGACCATGTGCCTAGACCTGGGCCTGTCCTCTCAGGTAAGGTGACCCGAGAAATTCTTAAATGTCGGCACATAGTTGGGACATGTCCCCAGGCCACTCCTGACAGGTAAAAATGCTGTGTGCAGGTGGCACGGGACAAAGAGGGACTGGAGGGCCGCACACAGGAGATCACTGATAGCCTCGGTGACCAAATGAGTTCACAGGTGACAAGAACAGCTCTGATCTGTGACAAGGGAGCCACAGAACACAGGAAGCTACTTTCTACAAGCCACGCAGCCTCTGTGGGGAGCCAGGATGATGTCTTTTATCAGCATCCTCTAGGAGAGCTGGGTCTTTGTTTTTATTTTTATTTGTTTAAGAGAGAGTGAGTCCGGCCGGTGTGGCTCAGTGGTTGAGCATCGACCCATGCACCAAGAGGTCGCCGGTTCGATTCCTGGTCAGGACACATGCCCAGGTTGTGGGCCAGATCCCCAGGGGGGAGCATGCAGGAGGCAGCCAATCGATGTTCCCTCATTGATGTTTCTATCTCTCTCTCCCTCTCACTTTCTCTCTCTCTAAAAAATCAATAAAGGAAAAAAAAATTAAAAAAAAAAAAAAAGAGTGAGAGAAATAGAAACATCGATGAGAGAGAAATATTGATCTGCCGCCTCCTGCATGCCCCCTGCTGGGGATTGAACCCGCAACCTGGGCATGTGCCCCGACTGGGAATCAAATTGGTGACCTCTCGGTACATGGGACAATGCTCAATCACTCAACCAACTGAGCCCCACTAGCTGGGTGGGGCGATTCTTTCAGGAGGAAGGACGGGCTCCTGGGAGGCCTCGTACCATTTTCTTGGTGAGAATACTCGCTGCCCACGATGGAGCAGCGCCGGAACACCATCTTGTTCTCCGTCAGTGTCCCTGTCTTGTCAGAGAAGATGTACTGGATCTGGCCCAGGTCCTCCGTGATGTTGAGGGCTCGACACTGAATGCACAGATCGGTCTCTTCGTCGTACAGGTCGAGGTCGTTGTGCAGGAAGAAGACTTGCCCGAGCTTCACCAGCTCAATGGACACGTACAGGGAGATGGGGATCAGCACCTGCAAGAGATCGGCTCCCACGGAGTCAGAAACCAGGCTGTTCCCTGGCTCAGGACCCTCCCTGGTGGTGGCACAGGCATTTAATGGAAAGCTGAGGTCGGCTCATGTGATGGACTTTCTCTGAGAAATTAAAGGTCCGTGACTTCATGCGTCTCTTGAAATTCGTAGAACCTGAAGAAGAGATACGCCTTCTCTGAGCAGGGGTGAGGGGTGGGGTAGGCACTCGCCATTGGTTGTTTAATGAGCGGGAAGCCGGTGAGGAGCTGTCCTGGCTCTGTCCCGAGTCCCCTGACTGCCCTTGGATCTGGGTGCCACCAAGGGCAGCTCCCACTTTTACAGGTATTCAGACCCATTATCGATTACTGGCCACTGATTCAATACCTAATATCTACTCAGCTTTGTGTGTGTCATGTACTATTCTAGGTCCTGGACATGGCAGTGAGCAGAACAAAATCCCTGGCTGTGAAGACCTGAAACTCCAACAGACAAATAAATATACATTGGGTGGCGGTACGTCTCATACAGAAAACGTGAAGAGGCCCTGGCTGGTCTGGCTCAGTGGTTAGAGGGTCGGCCTGAGGATCGAAGAGTGCTGGGTTCGATTCCCCGTCAAGGGCATGTACCTGGGTTGCAGGTTTGATCCCCGGCCCCTGTCGGGGTTGTGTGGGAGGCAACCAATCGATGTGTCTCTTACACATTGATGTTTCTCTCTTTCTCTCTCCCTCCCTCCCTTCCACTCTATCTAAAAATCAATGGAAAAATATCCTCAGGTGAGGATTAAAAAAAAAGAAGGAAAAGTAAAGAGGGCAGAGGGTGATGGCTGGAGGTGACTGTTTTTTCAACCACGACCTTTGAGTAGACACCTGAAGATGAGGGTGTGTCGTGAGGTTATCTGTGCGAGGAGGAGCATTCGGGCAACGCTGGGCAGTGGGAGCGGCGGCGTGTTTGGGGGTGACAGTAAGTATGTGAAGGAACAGGAACGGTGGGAGTCCGGGTCCAGATCACTTAGGGCTTTTTTTTTTTGTTGTTGTTCAGATAGAGTAGGAGGGAGAGAGAGAGAGAGAAACATCGACGTGAAAGGGACACATCGAGTGGCTGCCACCCACACGACCAACCAGGGCCGGGGACAAACTGCAACCTAGGCACATGCCCCTAGTGGGAACCGAACCCGGGTCTCTCCGGACCGCAGGCCGATGCTCTAACCGCTGAGCCAAACTGGCCAGGGCACTTAGGGCTTCTTGACTGCAGTGAGGACTTTGGATTTCACTTTGTGAACCCATTGGAGGGTGCAGAGCAGGGTATGTCCTGATTCGCATTTTAGAAGGGTTACTCTGCTAAATGAACGAATGAACTAATGATTCAAAAAAGTTCACCAGTAAGAGGACAATGAAACACCCTCAAGTAGTACAAGAAATTGAAGGTAGATGAAGCTGCACCATGTTTTGACTGACTGTAATTTTTTTTATAGAGCCTGTGGCTTTTATTCTCCTTTTCTCATGTAGGTGCTCTGGGTTTTTGTTTTTTTCTCCTTATAGACTTAGTTCTTTTTTAAAAAAAAAAAAATCTCAACCTATCAAATGCTAAAACACTAACCTGTGGTTTCTGGCTCTCAATGTTTAGGGCTTGACAGTTCTCTGTGCTGCTCTATCTTTTTGTTCCCAGGTCATTAGGTTTCACCTGCTCAATATCTGGCCAAGGGCCAGGCACACGTGGTCACTGCCGTCATCTTACTCCTCTAGAGAAAAGCCGAATAAATCTTTTTCTCCACAAGTATCTGGGGCAGGGTCCCCTCACAAAGCAGGGCTGGTCGTGACATGACCCCAAATGTGACTACTTTCAAAGAGCCACGGGAAAGCAATGAGCATTTCCCCATCTCAGTCCAGTTAGCTCTTTCTTGGGGCTAGCACTGATTTTTGTCTCACAGAGTTGTACAGGTATCGGCCACAGGCTTTCTTAACCCTTAGTCAGAGTGTTCGTCCTACCTGGAGCAGGATAATCATGGTGAGGAACATGTAGAAGCCCCCAAGCGCGAGGGGGAGGAAGCTGCCCTTGGCGTCTGGCACATCGAAGGGAGGGTGCTCTCTAAATGTCCCATTCCAGAGGCTGTGACCTGAGAGGAGGCAAAGCCAGGATGAGACAGAATCTCCGCTTAGTCCTGAGGTTGGTCAGTTACATCATCCCTTGACCTGTTCCTGGAAATGAGCGTGCTTTGGAGGAATCCACCCTTATTCTATAAAATAAAGCTCTCGTGTGTGTTCATTTAGCTCTAAAGTGGTCCTTCATGCAGCCTACATGTCAGTCTCTTGACAGGCATTAAGTTTGTCCTAACAGAGGAGACTCACATGGGGATTACTTATATTTTGACGAAATTCTGTTGTATAGGGGTTGGAAAGACAGAATGGTACACAAGTTCTTCTCAGTTGTGTGGTGGAAAGTGCATGGCTGAGGAGTCTTGACAAACCTTTGTGCCAGCCCCTCTTTTCCCCATGCACATACTCACCCACCTATTTACCCATCCTTTCATTCTTCTACTCATTCATCCACCTATTCATCCATCTATTCATCCATCCATCCATCTCTCCATCTCTTCATCCACAGCTCTGTTCACCTGCTCTTCCTTACCTCCTTTCCTCCCTCCCTCTGTCTGACATTTATTAATTCAAGAACAAATTGGTCCTAGTTCTTGTCCTTGAGGAGAGTGAGGGAGCCAGATGTAAACAGACAAACCCCCTACGGTGTGAAAGGTGCTTTGCAGAGCCTGAAATGCTGTGAGAACCCATAGTGACAGCCCCTGAGGCAGACTGAACCCTCTGCCTCCTTCTGCACAGGGGCACAAGTACACCCATCGCCCCAGGCTTAATAACATGAAGTGCGTCCAGCATCTGCTTCCGAGCTCTCTGCACCTCAGCATCCTCATCTGTCAGTTAGCAATAGTCAGTTAGCAATAACCCTCCCCACAGGGTTATTGTGAGAATAGCATAACCTCATGTGTATAGTGCTCTCAGCTCTAGGGTAGGAATTGGAGGGACTAAAAGACATAGAGAGTGTTGCCCTGCCCCCAAGATGCTTCCTTGCCCAGGAGGTTGGGCCAATGCCATCATCCATGGCAGGAGAAAGGAGACTTCCAGGCATGAGGTTAGGGGTCAATACATGGTCAGAATAGGAGCCACTTGCCTTGGGAGGAGCCAGAGACCCTGGGAGAAGCCAGAGAAGGCTGCATAGTGGAGGGGGCACTGAGGAGTCCTGGAGCCTGGGTGGGTGTGGGGTGATCAGAAAGGCCTGGGAGGGCATTCTGGGCAAAGAAAAAGGAGACACCGCCTTTACACAATCAAAGTAAACATGCGAGAAAGAACCCTGAACGAGTTCACTAAGAGCTTTTATCTCCTTCAGGGGCCCATCACTGTACATGAGTCATTATTCTCAGAAAGAATAGAATTCTGCCCCTCCCATCACTTTCCCAATTTATTTATCATCTGGGCAATCTGCCAAGCTGATTCTGGCTTGCTGTACCTTATCTCACTGTGTGACCTTTTAATCATTAACTTCCTTTCTCTGAAGACACAGTGAGATGATCTCAAATGTCCTTTCCAGTTCTGACATTCCTTAAAAAAAAAAAACCCTGTCCTGAAGCAAAGGCAGTGAGCGGTCCCTGCAGCTCCGGAATGCAGGGCGGTGGCCACCCTGGACGGTTTGCTTGTCAGCTTTCCTCCTCTCCAGGGCTCCCCTCCCAGCCGCGAGGCTCTCACACAGGGACTGCCCTTAGACACATCTGGGAAGTGTATTAATTAAGCACTCCAGGCCACCCAGAAGGCTTAATCTCACCGTCTTCACTAAGGCGGTACACAAAACCTCTCTGGGCCCTAGGAAGGTCTTGGCTTTTAGACACCTTTAAAAACAGAGATGGGTACGATTTCTCTCTTTTCTTTTTTGCTTATAAAAACAGGTATTCATTTCCCACAGTTCTGGAGGCTGGAGGTCTGAGACCAGGGTGCCAGCATGGCTGGGTTCCGGTGACAGCTCTCTCCCGGTCACAGGTGACCGTTTTCTGTGTCCTCACATGGCAGAAAGACAGTGATGGGTAGATTTCTGATGAAGGCAACTGAAGATCCAGCATCACTGTTGCCCCCTGGTGTGGGGTTGGCGGGGGTCTGGACTTAGCACCCCTGCCCTTCCTCTCGATCTTCCTGGCTCTTTTTGGGGTCTCCTTTAGGGTCCGGAGAGCCACCCTCAGACATACGCCATCGAGGGGAGAGTGGTGAGGACGGTCCCTCTGTGCCTGCTCTCCGAGGATCGACTTCAATGGCTCGGATCACTCGTGTCTGTGGCTCCGCAGCTCTCCACACCCCGCAGCTGCGGAACTCGGCCACGGGCAGGTTCTCACCAGGCCCCCATTTCTGCCTTCTCTCACCACCAAACAGCCAAACGCTCCTCTGCCCAAAACAGACTCTCCTTTCCACCTCTGTGCTTTACTTGAGCTGCCCCGGGGCTAAGAGTGACCTCTCTCTTTCTTTCCACATCTGCCCGCCCCATCCTGCCCCTGCTACTACCTTCCTTCTCTGAGAATGCCCACTGCACTTGACAATCAGCTCCAGCGCTCCCCGATGTTCTCATGAGACCTGCTGTCTGTAGTAGGGTGAATAATGCCCCCTAAGATGCCCACATCCCCAACTCCCAGGGCCTGTGGATATGCCATCTTATATGGCAAAAGGACCTGTATAGATGAGAGTGACTGAGGATCCCGAGATAGGAGAGTATCTTGGGTCATCTGGTAGACCCAATGATGTCCTTATAAACGGGAGGCAGAGGGAGAAAAACATGTGAGGAGAGTAGCACGTGAATGATCGGAGTGCATTATCGGAGTGATACACGTTGGAAACGGAGGAAGGAGCCACAAACCCAGGAATACAGGTGGCTACTGGGCGCTGAAAAGACAAGGGACAGATTCTCACCTCAGAGCCTCCAGAAGGGGCCAACCCTGCTGACACTTTGATCTTATTACAGTGATACTGATTTTGGACTTCTGAACCCTAGAGTGAACACAATAGACTGTGTTTTTAACCAACAAGTTTGTGTTAACATTTCGTGTGTGGCCCTCCCTGAGGGGACAGGCTGTTCCGGATGGGGTCCACGTGCTGGCCCCTTCCTGCGACGGGGACCTCGGATTCTCTCATCTTGTTCCCCTCTGACGCTCAGAGTGCCTGGCTTCCGCAGTGTTTCTTAGACAAATAAGTGATAGATGATATTCCCAATATTTCAAGTAATTAATACTTTCAGATTTCCCCATGCATTTTTAGTTCATTGGCATCCTGTGATAATACAGGGGAGGCTTTATTTATTTATTTTATTTCATTTCTTTTATCCTCACCCGAGGACATTTTTTGCATTTATCTTCAGATAGAGCGGGAGGGAGAGAGGGGGGGAAGAGAGAGAGAGAAACATCGATGTGAGAGAGACACATCGACTGGTTGCCACCCACATGATCCCAACCAGGGCTGGGGACAAACTGCAACCGAGGTACGTGCCCTTAGTGGGAACTGAACCCGGGTCTCTCTGGTCCGCGGGCCGCCACTCCAACCGCTGAGCCAAACCGGTCAGGGTGGGAGGCTTTATTTTTTATGAACTATTTGATAGATGATGAAACTGAGGCTCAGAGAGTTGAAGCAGCTTGCCCAGAGAAAAAGACTACTGCGGCGTTGTGTATTGTTCTTTCCAGAACATTCCATACCTACAGCTCCAATGAGGCACATGAGGAAGAGGAGCCCGATGCAGAAGAAGACGTCCGTGTTCATGCGGCGCTCGATCTTGCTGCGTTTGTACCGCGGGCCACTGTTGTTCAGCATGGCTTTGGTCTCGTGGCCTTGGAGCGAAAACGAGGTCGTCAGTCTCTTACCCCCGTTTGCCTCTGGCCTGGGTCACAGCCCCAGCTCTGCGCACAGGCACCCACAGTCACAGAGAGGCTTCCTTCCCTCACCGGGCTCTGTCCTGCCTCAGGGACGGTGCTGAGACAGGTGGAGAGTCCCACACAGTTGGTCAGCAGGTACTTCCTGAGCATCCCGACATGCCAGCCGCTGGGGGGCGCTGGCAGAGCTGCCGTGCTCAGGACGTGCCCTGCACAAGTCTACAGGCACCCCTCATTTTGTATTTGTCATAGATTGTGAGGTTACTATGACACCTTCTGGCAAATGGCAGTAAGCTGCTTGAGGAGGGGCTATCTCTCTCTAATTTGCACAAAGGTGCCGTTATGGGTGAGGGGTGGGGCACACTGCTAGGACAGACGACTCAGCGTCTGGGGAAGACACACAAGGAAACAAATGTGATAATTACAGCTAGGCATGAGCCCCACGAAGTAAACAATAAACAAAAGGCTAATACATAAGAGATGGTTTTAGAGAGCATAATCAGGGAAGGCTTCTCAGAAGAGGTGACACTTAAGGAAGACTTGAAGGGACAGAAAGGAGTTGGGAGAAGAGGGTTTTAGTCTGGGGAACAGTAGGTGCCAAGGCCCTGGGGCAGGACACTGCTTGGGGCCAGTAATTTTCATACTTGTCTCTTTGCCTAAGGTGTTGGCGTTGCTTGGGCAAGACAGTTTTGTTCAAAGAAAGGACAACAAAATATGAAAACTACCGATCTCATCCAATCACCCCTTTTTCTAGTTGGAGAAAAGTAGAAGGGGCTTGCCTGAGAAGAAAGATTAAATTAACAGCAGAGCCACACCAAGAACCCCGATTCTGATCCCTGGCCCGTTTCTCCTTCCAGCAGCCCCAGGGACCAAGACGCACAGCAAACGGCTCAGAGTCAAACTGAGATTCTGTCTTTAGACAGAGCCTGTCCTTTGAGGCTGCTAAATTTTAACTACATGCTGTCCTCCTTAGCAGTCAAATTAAAAACACCAATCACATATTTTCTGTGCAGAATTAAAGAAAACTGATCTATCAGCTCCAGCAGTGAATGAGCTCAGTGCTGTTTAGCTAGTTACCCTGTGGATTTAAAGCGGCAACAAAGCAGTAGGAGTAGCGAACTCGCGGCTGATTAGATTAGACTCGAGTCACTGCAGTCGTGAGGGGGTTTGCACGGCACCACGAGCACGGGCTGACTGTGCTGATGACAGGGGCCTTCGGCCTGCTGCAGGCCACCCCAATCAAGGGGTCCCGGACCACCCTCTTCAAACACCTGCTCCTCACCTTCGAGATCCCTCTGTTCTTTCGACAGGAGTGGGACTCAAGGGGGAGGCAGGATGGTGTAGCAGTTAGAACATGGGCTCTAGATTCAGAGCTAGACTCTGCGGATACTTGACCTTGGGTTACATGAAATTAATACCAGGAGACAAAGTGACCTTGAGTGAATGAATCCCTTTGTACCTCAATTCCTTGTCTGCGACGTGGGAGATAATGGTCGTGTGTCTGGGGTGGGGGAGTGGGTTGATATACACAAAGCACCTAAATGCGTTCCTTGTACACAGGAGGGGCACACACCTCCACACTGGATCTCTGCCTCTGGAAAGCTCAGCTTGGCTTTTTTGGGCCTTTGACACCGAGGTGCTCCTATTCTGTCCACCCGTGTTATCCAGGGAGACACCCAACACCAGTCATTCTCAATCAGAGGGATTTCACTCCCTAGAAAACACTTGGCGATGCCTTGAGAAATAGGGGGTGTCACACCTTGAGAAGGTGGTGCTAATGGCATCCAGTGGGAGAGGCCAGGGCTGCTGCTCAACACCCTACAAGGCAGCCCCCACTGCACAGAGCAGCCTGGACCCATATGCCAATCGCGCCAAGGCTGAGCACCCCGCTCTAGGTGACAACATTGAAAACAAGGAGAACACTTTTGCTCACACTTCTCGAGAGCCTAATAGGTGCCGGGCATTGTGCTAACCCCTTCCAAGGTCATTCCATTTGAACCTCATAACCTACCAGGTAGGACCTCCTAGCGCCCCTGGGTTGAAAGCTTAGCCAACCAGCACAGGGACATGCAAGCCGGCAAGTAGATTTCACCCCAGGCAGCCCGATCCCCCCAAAGCCACAATGAGCCGTCTCTCTCCAAATCTGTCCCCTTGTATTCCACTCCCAGCACCCACCCAGAGTTTCTGATCATTCAGAGAAGCAAACTCTCAGCCCATGTGGGTTTTCTTGGTGGGACAGGGGTTGCTGCCGAGTCCAGCTTTAGCGGGTGTACCAGGTGGCACCGAACTCCATTACCAAACACCCGTAGAAACAGTCACCTGAACTGACAAATACAACCCTCCTTCCTCCAAATGAGGGAAGGCTAGCTAGATTGTGACATGATTTGTTTAAACACCGGTTTTTCTTTGACAGGTGAATCCTAGGGTCGATTGATGTTTAAAATAGTCTTGCATGTCCACCGAAGTGGGGTTCTACTCAGCCCAAAACAAATCCAACAAAACAACAAGCAAACAAAATACTAGGAGGCGTCCCAGTGAATGGAAGGCCCGGGGGAGTGTATTCTGCAGGCTTCCAGCGAAAGTAGACATCTCAGGAAGACTGTGTCTCCCCCACGGAGGGGAGTGTGCAGCTGTCCACACAACAACAGGAATCTACTGAGAACCCACGGAGCACCAGGTTCTAGGGACCGGGGTAGAGCAGTCCTAGGACTGCCCTCTAAGACTTCAGATTTCATCGTAACAAGTGTTGCTATCTTTTTTTTATTGGAAAGTGAAATTGCAGTGGCAAGGACAGACAGACCACCGTAATGGGAGCCATAAAATGAATAGAGAAAATAAAAACTTAACCCCAAAAACAACACAATGAAAACCCATCATGCCCTGACATCCTAGATACTGTGCTTTTCACGTGTTGGGTCGTTTGATCCTCACGAGTACTCTCTGAGGCAGATGTAAATATTTTCCCCATTGTATAGATGAGAAAACCGAGGACCGGAAGGTGAAGTTACTAAGTTTGGCAAAGTTATCCCTCAGGCTTAGTAAGATACAGTTCGTCCTGCCTGTAGTCAGTGTCGCAAAACCACTGGAGGGGAATGAGCAGGAATTTCCCTCCCTGTCTTGTTGAGTGACAGTAACTTGGAATCCAATTATGTCTCCTGTGGACCGAGCAAGCAGCCGAGTCCAGCCTCAGTTTGCTTAGCTGAGAAATGGGAAGTTACGGGACTCGACCCCTTAGAACTGATGTGAGTTTCCCCTGACTGGAGATGGATTTGGAGGAGGGGATGGAGGAGGGAAGATAAAGGAAAGGGACACAAGAACCTGTCCAGGGACAATGACCTGTGTAGATGACAATGCCAACAGCCACCTCGGTGTTTCTGATGGTGCAGCCTCGAAGCAGAAGACTCTCACTGCCAACGCCGGTCCTGGTCTGGTCAGGATGCTCCCTGGGGACGAGGAGAGACAGGGAGTGGTTTGGTGGCCAGCTGACCAGCTGGACTTTCGGGCTCACCCAGGAGGCCCGGGCAGGCGGGGAAGATGTCTCTCGGGGCAGCAGCCAAGAAGAGGGCGTGCTGGGGTTCAGTGGAGATGGGAAAGCGCTGAGATGGGGGACAGAGCCCAGGCTGAAAGCTCAGAAAGGCTGGCTGCCGGCACACACTGTCTGGGCAGAAAAGAAACCCAGTGAGGAGGCTGCTCTCTAAGAGGAAGGAGAATGACTCCAGCACGGTGACTGGGATGAACCAAACCCACAAACCTCGGGCACGAGGATGGACTCCTTGCTGGGGGGCAAGTGGCAAGCTCTGCCTTGCCAGATGCCTGCAGTGAGTCCTCCTCCAGTGCATGCCCTTCTCTGTCTCCATCTGCTCTCTCTGCATTTATCACGCCCTCGGGGCTTCAAAGCTGCTATTGCTCTTGTACTGTCTGAGTCTTTCCCCTCTCACAGTGCTCCTTAGGACATCCCACCCAGCCTGGGAGAATGTGGATAGAGGGAAAGCATGGACACCCGCCTTCCAGGAAGCCGAAGCTTCACTCCAGGACTGGCAGAGAAGTCGCCACGACAAGGCTGAGCCCTGGTCCACGTGGCCAACCGGGGGAAACACACCGGAGGTGGAGTGGACAGACCCGGGTTGAAGGCCGGCTCTGTCTAATGCTTGCTGTGCACCTTGGGGTGAATCTTGAAAAGTCTTAGATCATCGGATTCTCTATCTGAAAAATGAAATCATTTCCCCCCTGGGTTGTTGTACAGATCGAATGAGATGATGTTCTGTGCAACGACTCTAAAAACTGTGAGCCCTATACAAGGGCATTTATTTATATCTGTCCCCCCCCCTTTTTTTTAGTAAGACCAGAAGTCTGATGTGGGAGCAGAATTACAGTAAAATTCTTAGGCTGAACAAAGCTGAAGAATAAGAAGAACAATAATCGCATCAGCGGCAGTTCTCATGAACTGAATTAACCGAATATTTACTCTGTGCCAGTTGCTGTGCTAAGGGCTGTGCATGCGATAAACAACTTTATTCTGTGAAAAGAAAAATCCTATGATGTAGATATTATAATCTTTATTTTACAGATGTGGAAACTAAGGCCCAGAGATGTTAATTAATTTACCCAAGGACACACAGCTTTGTCTGCGATAGAATCTGGTTTCAGACGTAGGTCTGTCAAACTCCAAAGTCCTTGTTCTTGCCTACAATGCAATGCAGGCTCTTCCAGGAAACCGATCTTAGTGAAATCACACCTGCCTCCCCCGAATCAGAGTGTGGTCTGGATTCTGATGCTAGCTCGCCAGAGTTCTAAGAAACGACATTAGTGACTTCAACCCCGCAAGATAATTATTAACCGTCACTCCAGCAAAAACAAAACAACAACACAAAACAAAACAGAATCGGAAAAGTTTCCCAACTTAGGTTTCTCGAGCCCTTCTTTGTGATTAAAAAAAAAGAAAAAAAAGAAATGTCCTCAGGCCCCAATGCTTACCTGTTTGGCCATTTTAAGGAAAACATGTTTTCTCACCACAGAGGAGATATTTCCTAGCAGCACGTGGGCACGAGATACTTACATGTAACCCTTAAATTTGCTGAGGTGGTTGTTGGGTTTCTCACACACGATGGTGTTGTGGAAGCGTTCTGGTTCGAACCGCGCGTCCTGTGAGAGAGAGGACGTCGCGAGGTTATTAAGAGGGATCCAGTGTCAATAGGATCATTGGGGAGCTCATCACTGTTAGAACCACTGCGAGTAAGGTAACCCTGCTCTGTTGCACTGTGATCGTTGTAATGTGTTGGAAGAAAAAGTTAAGTCCCCACGGAGGAGGAGACAGTAGATGCAAATAAAACTTGGACGCGCAGCAGAGACAAGTTGGACAACCGCGTTTCTCTGTCCTGAGCCTTGTAGGATGTTTAGTAGCATCTCTGGCCTCGACCCACTAGATGCCTGCAGCCCCCTCCCTAGTTGTGACCAGAAATGCCAGGGGTGAGACCGGCACTGTCCAGCAGACCCTCCTGCAGTGGTGGGATGTCCTATTCCGCAGCGTCCAGTATAGAGGCCAGGCGTCGCAGGTGGCTCCTGGAATGTGGCAGGATGACTAAGGAATTGATTTTCACATTTCATTTAATTTTAATGAATTTGAAGTTCAATAGCTACATGTGGCCAGTGGCTACCACACTGGGCAGCACAGAAATAGATGATCAAAAAGAAGAGATCAGCCTGGCCGGTGTGGCTCAGTGGTTGAGCATTGACCCACGCACCAAGAGGTCGCAGGTTTTGGGTCAAATCCCCATTGGGGGGCATGCAGGAGGCGACCAGTTGATGTTCTTTCTCATCGATGTTTCTATCTCTCTCTCCCTCTCCCTTCCTCTCTAAAATCAATAAAGAAATTTTTTTTTTTTAAAAAGAAGAGATCATATGTCATGCCATTTAGGGACAGCCACAGTTAGCGTTCTTGTGTATAGAATATCCCCAGGCATATATACACACACACACATTTATGTATGCACACACATATACAGTATGCATTTCAAAATGGAGATTTAGTGTTCACATACTTGCACATTTTTATACCTTATTAAATTTTCTACATCTTTATTAATACCTGCATAGACACCTACTGTCCACATGTCACCAAACTTCATTATTTCACTCCTGAAGATTTACATTGTTTTTATTTTTGTCATCTGAGAATATTTTTTCATTGATTTTTAGAAAGAGTGAAAGGGAGGGAGGGAAGGAGAGAAAGGGATATTGATGCGAGAGAGACACATCAATTGGTTGCCTCCCACACGACCCCTGACTGGGACCTGGGATTGAACCTGCAACCCAAGTACGTGCCCTTGACTGGGAATCAAACCCGTGACCCTTCGGTCGGAGGGCCTATGCTCTAACCACTGAGCCACACCAGCCAGGGCAAGGTTTACACTGTTTCAATTTCTTTTCCTATTGTAAAAATTCTGTGAAATAGTTGCTAATGAAACAAAATACATAGCCTTCACCGTCCTCTCCTTTCTGCCACACACTGTGATGAGAACTTTACACGTATTGTTTATTCCCAAACTTACAATTACTCTACGAAGTGGGAATTGTAATGATCCCCTCTGTAGAGCGGGAGACACTGTGGCTCAGAAGGGGTCAGTGGCCGCCCAAGGCCAAGCCAGCGCTGGGACGGCATGCGGGTCTGACCGCAGACCCCTGTGTTGCTCGCACAGCGACTGGCCTGGTAGACATTCTCGGAGCAAATCACTTGAAACGCTTCCTGACTCTTTCTCCACGCTAGGTATTTCAGTTGTATAATCTCTTATAGCCCAGTGGGGTGGGGGTGGGGTGGGAATACAACTAGGGCGGGGAAAGCTTGCTTTCTAATTCTACCCCACACTGACTACTACTGCGTTCAACTCCCGAGCCTCAGTTTCCTCGTGTGCAGAATGGGACCAGGGCCACCTCCGCTGTGCACCTGCCTGCGCCCCAGGAGACAGATCCCTGGGAAGCTGTGAGCTGTCAGCGCTCAGCACGCAGAAAGGAGAGCTGGAGGCGGGTGGAGACGCTTTCCTGGGCAGAGCGCTTCGCACAGGGAGTGGATTTACGACGGAAGGCTCCAAGGTACAGCTGTTCAAAGGGGCAAATTGATTAGAAGAAATGACAGCATTTTCTGGCTTCGTGTAAATATACTGTCCGTTGGGTCTGCGGGGGCACTGGCATAAATAAACTCTTCAGTCACTTGAAATAAATTATCCATCCAGGAGTTACTAAAAATAAGGCCCTTTTCCCTCCAGGTATCGATTCTTTCAGGGACAAACACTTGCCGAGCTGAGATGATGTCAAATCATGCTGTAATCTGTCAGCTGTGCTCGGCTGCGTTCCTGCCCGGATGAAGTCGTGTGCTCCACTCCTGATCCAAGCTCCTCGGCTCGTGTGGCGTTCTAAATCCACACTCATTTCAGAGACGAGTGGCCGCGGGGTCTGGGAGCTAAGGACCCTGCTGCAGCGAGTGCCTGTTGTCTGTTAATAGGACCAGGCGGATCCCCAGCAATGGCCAAGTTCCTCTCTCTTGTCCCTCTGAGGGGCTTCCCAGTGACCTTCCTCCTGCAGTGCCCCTTGCTTTGCTTCTGGGCATTGGCCTTGGGTCCTCTGTCTGGCTTCCTCTCATGGAGAAGTGACCTTGCCCTTTCTAGCTACCTGTCCCCTGGGCACCTTCCTTTCCTCCCCAAGGTGGGCTATGGAGAGGGGTAGGTGGGCCCTGCTGTCTCCCAAGTCAACTCCTCAGGCTCTGCTCTTGCTTTGAAGGATTGGCTGACGCTCACTCCCCTGGGACCTGGGAGGAGAGGCCGAGGACAGGAAGGCATTGACTCGCCTTCCAAATCTGCCAGGTCCTTAGTTTAATCAGGAGTTCTGATTCCCTACCTCACTGCTTCTCTTAGCTTGTGGATGAAGCCCGCCTACCAACTTCTCTTTCTACCCAGCCTTCTATCTAAGGCACTGTCCCTGATGGAAGTCTCACTAACAGGAACATGGCCTGGGAGCCATCAGTCAGGGTCCAGGCAAAGACAAACCCTTTCCAGAAAGGACAGTGAATACCCCTGCGTTCTTCAGGCCAAGCCCACCTACCCTGAGCACTTACCACTTACTATGTGCCAGGCACCTGTTATTAAGTCCTCACAATAACCTTAAGACATTTTGACAGATGTGCAAATGGAGACTGAACCGAAGCCATTGTTTTACGGTTGGTAAGTAACAGCCAGGACTGCAATTCATATGACTGGAATCCAAAGCCCATCGTGATCATCCTCACTGTCTCATCATTGTGTTTATTCCTCCTCCTCCTCCTTCTGGTTATTATGATTACCATTATTGTGATTATTATTGCTCTAGCATTTATTGAGTGCTTATTTTGTGCCAAGAACCAACTAAGTATTTCATACATGCTATTGTCTTTAATTCTCCAACAAGGGGCTGACTAGTCTCCCACTCATTCATTCATGCATTCAAGCATTTACTGAATGTCCACGCTATCTGAACCTGAGTGAGGGAGGATTAGAGAGAAGAGGTGATTCACACAAATCAATTATGGCAGCCGTAACACCACTCAGAGTTCCTAGTTCAGCTCATGCGTATCAATAGTAGTATCTATGAAAGCAAAGGAAAATCAGCCAAGGCCAAGGGTTGGTGTGTAATGACTCTCCAGGTGAAGGTACTCCTCACTGACCTACGGCCCAGATACAGCCAGCTGCATCCTCCCAGGCCCACCGGGAAGTCCAAGGTGAAGCAAACAGCCTGAAGTAGATAGCCTCAACTTTGACTTTTCTAGGCTTAGTGTCCACTGTTCTTCACAGCTGAATCTCACGTTGGTCTGTGTATACGGTTACACAAAGGCATCAAGTATGAATGCTCTTCTGAAATTCTTTGTAGTAGATCATTGTTTTCTCACCGTCCATTCTACTCTTCTTTCATTAAAACACTTTTGGGAAACCAGCTCCCCTTCCCGGTTTCTTAATCTTAAGGGGAATATAGATCAAGATGCCCTGCCCACTAGATTATCCTCCTGTAGGACTTTGACTTGAGTGGAATGACTCAAGAAGGAAAAAACAAATGAGACCGTTAAGTAATTGCTGCAACCAACCTCTCCCACTGCGCTGTTTCCTGGTTCTTGTTTCTGAAGCTGGGTCCTCAGATTTCTCTGGATTCTGTGAGCTATACTGTGTGCTTCTTCCTTTCCACCCCACCTCCCACCACGTGTTTGCAATACTTCTGTTTTGCTTAAGTTAGATAATTTCTGTTGCTTGCAGATCAAGAATCCTAATCAACACAGTGGCCTACTCGGTTGCATGGGCCTATCTGGGCCTTTATAAAACAATGATGTTCATTAATTTGGTAAAATTACAGTTCAGAAAATGCTGCCTTTTATTTATTTGATCTTATTTGATATTCCCAACTCTCCTGTGACATGTTCAGGACAGGTTGTCCTGTTTTATTGGAGAGAAAATGGAACGTTGATGACATTAAGTAATTAACAAGGTCACACAGCTCATGAACACACAGGTTTGTCTGATTCTACAATGTGCACTCTTCTTTGCTTGGTGTAACGATTTAACGCTGGGCAAACCCTCTGGGCCCTTTTCATGATTTCTTTGCAAGTTTTCCATATTGACAATTCTCTTACGCTCTCATAGCCAAGCTCAAGAGTTCCACCTCTTAAGGACCCATTGGTCCACCGGAGACCATTGCAATATCTTCTTCCTTTGAACCCAGACAATTCTTAAGTATCTATACCACTCACTTTGAACTTATCTCACACTTTTCAGTGTCAAGTACCAAGCTGTTTCTACAAGCCAATTGGTGGTTAAGCATTGCAACTGGTCCACAAATTCCTATGTGCACCAAAATGTTGGCTGTAGGCAGAGTGGAAATGAGTTTCACATATACGTGGTTTTCCAATTGTTTTTAGGAATTCTTGAAATCAATAAATTCAAATCCATTTTTAAAAGTCATCAAATTCATAGTAACTTTTTGTATTATTTTCTTAAATAATGGACAACTACTTTCAGGGAGGAGAGCTTGGAGGGGGGAGTTAGGGTTATCAAAAATTTTTTGATAGTCACAAGGGTTTTTATATTTTAAAAAATGAACTCATAGTCCTAAGGTCTTATAGGACAGGAAGTATATCTTAGACCACTTTGAAAGCCCTCCATGGCCATTAGGAAATATTCAGGAATGATGTTGTTAATTGAAAAAATAGAAATCAGCCCAGCTCTTTCCTTAAACACAGAATGCATTTATGTACTGAGTTTTTACTGTGAGCCTGGGAGGTTTGTGAAACAGAATTGTTGAACCAGGGGTCACCAAGCTTCTGTGTAGCTCTGAGAGTCTGTTTCCCATACAACCCCAGGCTAGATGACTAGAAGAACCACCCCCACCACCCCCAGCCTACACAGGGGTTGGGATGACAAAGCAGCAATGGTAACTCATTTGTAGAGCGCTCCCGTGGACTCTGCAGGGACTCCTGGTTACGGGGTACACAATCTCCCCCAACCCTGGCAACTATTCAGGAGGCACACTGCAACCTTGCCGAATGCTATTTAAAGTTTTGCTTTTTTTTTTTTTGAGGCATACTAGTTTGGATAAATTGTAGAAGCAAATGTTCTTCACGCCCCAGCTGCTGAGACAGGTGACAGAGGTTTCCTTCCTGGCATACAAATTAACCCGCTGATTTCTGAGAATCCTATCTGAAAGCTAATGACAGTTACCAGCACTTGATAACCTTCCTGCTTCTGGGTGGGATAGGAGTTCTTTTCAAGATCAGCTGCAAGTAGGGTGACTGGCAGTGCTGCCCCTCTGATCCGGGTGAGGAAATGGTCTGGGTCTCTGCCTGCCGAGTGATTCCCACAAAAGCACACGGCTGGTCTGGAGGGCTGTGGGAGCAAGGCCCTATCTTACAGCCTGTGGTCCCTTTTTTCAAGTGGACACAGGGTGACTACCTTTAATCTTGAAATACAATTTTTTTAAGTGGAGGTAAAATTATATTTGTTTCAGGTGTCAACATAAGACTACAGAGGTCGTGAATAAAAGAAGTCAGGAGTCAATTGGAAGTTCCCACTGGCTAAAGATGGGATAGTCGATACAGGTGTTAATTGTACTGATCTGACATCCACCAAATATGTTCAAATCCACAAGTTCATGGATAATAACAAAGGAAAACTCATCTGCCACCTCTGCAGTGTGCTAGGAGCCAACTCATGTAACAGACACAAATCTCACCGGAATCTGATGTAGGCACTCGGTCTAAATACCAATGTTAGGAATAATGTTGCACGGGAAAAGGTGTTACAGTTGTCCCCCATTTATCGCGGTTAATCCGTTCCAGACTCGAGCGGTTGCACCTGGCGTTGAAGGATTCCTGGGGTGCTCGAATACATAGGCCTACAGTCCATACGTACAGTCATTTTAATTTTAATTGCAATACAGGGGTATATAATTGGCTCAGACAACCGAGCGTGCGCTGTATCATTTTCACTGTCTTGATCAACTTTTTAATGAATATATTTGAAAAAACTGTGATAGAGTGAAGGCGCGAAAGTTGAAGCGCGGAGTGGCGAGGGACGACTGTATGTGGCACCACAGAGACAGTGCGATCAGCAAAACCGAGACTATAGGAGATTTTACAGGACAAACAACCTGGTTTATTCAGCAACAAAAACTAAATATGCAAGAAACAAACAAACAAAAAAGAGAGAGCAGAATAGACAACCTATAGAGTAAAAGAGATTTAAGAAACTAATCTCAATATTTGGCCTTATTTGAATCTTGATTCAGAAAAATTGAAAATATTGAACACTGACTTGAAAGTTGCTATCAAGGAATTATTGCTAATATTTTAGACATGACAATGCTATGGTGGTATATTTTTAAAATCCTATCCTTAAGAGAGAGAGAGTGAAATATTTATGGGTGAAATGCTGGATATGGAAGATAGGCTTCAAAATAGTTCTCAGAGAGAAGAGGGTGGGGATATAGATAAAACAGGATTGATCATGAGTTGATTATTGAAATTAGGGAGTGGGTACATAAAAAATATATAATATTATTATCTCTACTTCTGTATATACTTGAAAGTTTCTGTAATAAAAAGTAAAAAGATAGCCCTGGCTGGTTTGGCTCAGCAGTTGCAGCGTTGGCCTGAGGACCAAAGAGTCGTGGGTTTGATTCCAGTCAAGGGCACATACTTCGGTTGTGGTTTGGTCCCCGGTCCTGATCGGGGTCATGCGGGAGGCAACCAATCAATGTGTCTCTCTCACATCGATGTTCCTCTCTCTCTCTCTCTTTCTCTCTCTCCCTCCCTCCCACTCTATCTGAAAATCAATGGAAAAATATCCTTGGGTGAGAATTAAAAAAAAAAAAGAGTAAAAAGATAAAAAAAAACTCTGAGTATAAATCTGAGCTCCGTCAATTTCTAACATGGTTGCTTGACTGCTCTTTTCTTTTGTGAAAGGGGGATTTATCAAAGTGCTTATCTCATAGGGTTATCTATGAGGAGTAGAAAGAATACCACTCTTAGAAGAACTGGCTATGCCTATTTTTTTTTTTTTTTTTTTTGGTACGTGCCCCCAGTGGGAACTGAACCCAGGACTCTCTGGTCCACAGGCCGAGGCTCCAACCGCTGAGCCCAACCGGCCAGGGTGCTATGCCTATTTTATGTGCTCAATCAAGTCATCTATTGATATTATTTATTATTATATATTATTATGTAGATCCTATATTAAAAGAACCCTAAACAACATGATTTTGGCTCAACATTTAAGCAGTGGTCAACAGGTAGAAAGACTAAGTATTATTCCTAATGAAAATTTGGAATAGCCTGCTAGGGGCAGGTCCCATTACAAAATCCACCAGGAAAGAGAGTTTTCTCTGGTTCTCAGGGCAGGCAAGGTTGAGGTGACAAGCTGCTATGTTTTGCTTCATTTGAGGTACATCATCTGTGAACTGGGGTGGCGGCAACTTCCTACCCACCTCAAATCTGTCTGCACGGTGCTCCTCTGCCTAAATCCAGGGTGGGCAAGCGTAGGTTTACAGTGCTTTGTAATACACTAATAAATAACTATACAAGAATAAACTCTGTGTTTCACATACTCCCAACTGCAAACCTACATTCGCCCACCCCTGTATGTTAAGGTCAGTACACACTTTCCATGCAGAGGGTCCAAGCTACAGTGACTGTTCACAATTGAACACGTGGCTTAAAAACACTAACCGTCAGTGGGATGCAAGCTAGTTGAAAGGGAGAGCCGATCAAGAATCTTTAACCTGGGCAATCAACAGGTAAGCACGGTTATTGCAATGATCCATGATGCCCGAGGCCAGTGCTTCCAAACTTCAGTGTGCACACAACTCGCACGGGGATCTGGTTAAACGGCAGATTCTGGTTCTGTCTGGGCTCAGGCGTGAGATCCCACTTTTACCACAAATTCTTAAATGATGTCGAAGAGGCTAGCCCATGCCTCACTTGGCGTCACAAGTTCTTGGTTGGCATAGAGAAATAATCTGACACATGCTTCGGTGATTTGAATAACAGGTAACAATTGTTAAAGGGAAAAACCACAGGTCCAAAATGGCGTCACTCATGCTAAAGCCCATGACACCAAAACTAGATTTAATACCTGACCTAATTGCCATTTCAGCCTCTCCCACTAATGTAACCTTAACCAACCAGTCTAACATTTTCTGGTCAACATCAATGAAGTAATCTGTTATGCTGGGCTCTCTCCAACCCCCAGCCCCATAAAAAGAAGAGGCAATTGGCATGATAAAAACCCTCACCATTCCTTCCCCTCCAAAAGATGTCCTAGTCTAAAAGTAATCCTTTCTTTGCTTTTGTTAATAGCTCCCATGCCAACCCTTCTTCCTATAAAAACTTTCCACATTTTACAACGCCTCAGAGTGCCATTCCATTTGCTAGATGGGATGCTGCCTGATTCATGAATCACTTAATAAAGTCAATTACACCTTCAAATTTACTCAGTTGAATTTTGTTCTTTAACACCAGAAATGTGTTTGATGTGAAATACTAATTGGAAGAATTCATTTCTGATTCTTCGGTTTGGTAACTGCCCAATTTCCCAAAATGAATGGCACACCCTCATTTCCAGATGTTAAATGCCTAGTGCCCATCTCGGAAGTCCTTGTAAAGAAGAGGTTTCAGGTATCAGAACGCCCCCAAAGAGAAAACGGTACAATTTAATTCTCTAAGGATGTCCTCTTAGCATAATCTTAATATTGGATTCCTTTCCTGTCTGCCCTTTCCCCAGCAATAAGATGTGGGAATAAATATTTCATGAACAAGTCAATAATTTTGTGAATTCAAAGATGGTTCATCACAATAAAAGTTCCAACTGAAAAAAAAAAAATCTGGCTAGGTCCAAGTTGAATTCTGAGAAAAGGATTCTGAAACCAAGTCTTTGGCCACCTTGAGAATGATTTGCTGTGTCATAGAAGAAAGACTATTCTGAGAAGCTCTTCCGTGTTTTATAATCTCATTGGAATCTAGACAGGAAAGTTAAGAATGAGCTGCCTACGCCACGAGGATTGTCAGCCTCTCTTATTCCTCACCGGTTGTGATCATGGGTGTCCCACAGTCCAGTTTAACATTTCTCCCAAATTTACACAGGAATGCTAAAAATCATTGTGCTGAAAAATGGTTCCGAGGTTAAATAGGTCGGGAAAGCTTAGAGTTAGAGAGCTGAACCAGCCTCTTGACCTCAAGTCTTCTTGGAGACCTTAGCATGTTAACATATATTGGAATGTCCAAGAGGGGCCCACGGGCCATAGGCTTCCCAATACGACTTGACGACAAACCTTGTTTTTCAAGAACTATCTCTTGAGATAAGGGTTTGGCAGATCCCACCTTGAGAAATACGGTCTAGGGGAGCTGAAACAAAGTTTGTCTTACTGACTTGGAATGAACAGAATACAGTCATTTCTCTCATCATCTGAAGATGGTGAAAATGGGTGTGGGTATATATGTGTGGGGTGGGAGGCTTCCAGAAATCTCTGTGGTTAGTAGAAACCCTTTTGGCAAGGCGAAGGTCTCATAGACAATAGGGATTTAGAGGGAAAACAAGCTAACAAAAGCCATCAATACTTATTACGATATTAAATTTCCAAACAAACCATATTGTAGGTGTTCAAAATCTTCTGAGACAATTGGTGAAATTTGCCTTTTTTGCACCTCAGTGTTTTCATCTGTAAAATGGGGATAGTAATGCCCACCTCACACGGTGGTTGCAAGGACTAAATGACACAATGCAAAAGACCAGCGCAGGTGAGAAGCACAAAGATGGTGGTTTTGTGCTCATTGCTGTGAAGGGTTTCTGGAAGTGCTTGAGGTGGTACCTTCCCCTTGTTGTACAGCTTTCAGGTGGTGGTGGTAGGCTCATGGCAAGATAATCTGGGGAAACATTTTATGTACATTTTTTTTTAATTCCTCACCTGAGGATATTTTTCTATTTATCATCAGATAGAGTGGGAGGGAGGGAGAGAGAGAGAAACATCGATGTGATAGAGCCACATTGATTGGTTGCCTCCCGCACAACCCGATCAGGGCCGGGATGAACTGCAACCGAAGTATGTGCCCTTGACCAGAATTGAACCCATGACTCATTGGTCCACGGGCCGATGCTCTAACCACTGAGCAAAACCAGCCAGGGCATCTGGGGAAACATTTTAAAAATATGCAAGTCCAGATCTGGGGCACGTGCATTAAAAAAACCCAAAAACAAACCTGTAATATAATTGGGGGCAAATCCCTAAACTGTAATCTCACCTCTTTTGCAGTAGTTCTAGAATGTGTTCCTTAGACTAAAAGGCTTCTGTGGTTAAATGTTTAGAAAGGCTACACACTAGTAACTGCCCCTCACTTCCTTGGGCCTTTTTGAAGTACCTGAGAAGTCCTGCAATGCGCAATATTTGCAGACTTTGCCTTCTGATCTTATCTGACTTTGCAGGGTGTACGTTTCTTGCAACTGTCATCCACGTCTTTGTGCGACACATTTGAGACATAACTATAGTACAGTTAGCTGGAAGAGAATCCTATCCACATTCAGAAATCTTTTTGCACTGAAGACATAAGGGAGAAGCAAGGCAGAAAAGAGCAAACACATTCCTCCCCCAGGGAGCTAAGCCTACTTTTCTTTCTGCCACTTACTGCTTATATGTGGAGAGAATATTGAAAATGATAAATACGTACTTTCAGATAAGCCTCTCTGGGTAATCTCGAGGTAATAGTCAAAGGCCAGGGAGATGAGCTACTGAAAACCTTAAGAGCTGAGACTCTGGACAAATCTGGCTTTGAATTCTGGTTCCAACTCTTCCCAGCTCAGTGACCGTGAGCAACTTGCTTCACCTTCTATGCCTCGGTCTACTTATGTATATGATGGGGAAATAATAGCACCCATTTCTTTGGGCTTTTGTGAGAATAAATGAGGTAATCATGCAAAGCCCTTAGTAAGGGCTTAATAAAAGCATATTATTATTACTTCTATTATTATCCAGAAATGGAAAAAAAAAAAAATCAAGCAAAGTCAGGCGGGAGAATCAAGAATTGAAACAGAACAGAGAACTCTGAAAACACTTCAAGCTCAAATAAATCTTCCTCCCCTCACCAATGAATTTACCTTCTTTTGCAAGTCGTTACACCAAGTATCCTGTGAGGATTCAGGGTTAGAATCGGAGCAATGTTATTAGATTGGCCGATCTATAGCACTGGAGTGTGAATGACCCTTTCCTTGGGCTCTTCTGAGTCAAATCCCAAACTGTCTGACTAATTAATATACAAGAAACAGCCTGGGAGCTGCTGCTGCCAAAGGCAGAAGAAAACCTGACTGCTGAAACTCAACAACACCGAAATAACCACCCGAGAGAGAGCAGAAAGGATTCCAGATTGTGATGAGGGTGTGGGGTGAAGAGACTGACAGGGAGATGTGTAAGCAAATACAACTTTCACTGTTCACAGAACTTAAAAAAAAGAAATAGAATAGAATAGAAATTCTCAGAATGCTGTGGGGTGGGGGGAGCGGGAGGAGGGTGTCAATGGGGGAAAAAGGAGAAACATCTGTTACAAAAATAAATTAATAAAAAAAATTCTCAGAATGCTTTGCATGTAGTTTGAGTGAGGCGGCAGTTTACACACTCACACACATAGTCACGCATGCATGCATGTGTGTGCGTGTGTGCTGGTCATGGGGGGTTCCATTCCCAGTGCAGTAACTGCAGCCCAGGGAGCAGCGATAGACCATCTGCTGTGTGTCTGCTTTGCACCAAACCCTGGATTTTCTTCCTTACTTTCCTTATCTCACTGGAATCTCACAGCAAAACTAGGGGGCAGCTACTATCCCTCCCATAGTCAGGATGAGAGAACAGACTTCTGAGGACGGGATTAATCATACAAAGAGGGCTTTTATGGGAACTGTCCGTACAGTGCTTTGAGAGAGGCAGAGTGAGGTGTGATGAATGGTCCCCTCCCGAAAGTTTCACGAGCGATAACTGAACGCATAAGCATCTCTAAGGAGGGAATCACTTGCCCTCTTTCTCCTAAATCTCCTGACTCACCCAATTTCTCCCCAGCCACAGACTGGCAGAGTGAGGAACACTGGTGGAATTTTATTCTTTTGTATGGGCAGAGAAAAGTACCAGCTTGGAAATCAACTCTTTCAAGGGGAACTTTAATTGAAAATTAGAATATCACATTCAGTTTCAATTGGTCAACACTTATTACCTATAAACACCATTGACATTTACGGCCAGCTGTCTACTATGTGTCTGTATCTTCATGTTAAGTAAAGTGCGCACATATCATTTAATCTTTAGAACTATCCTGTGGAGAGGGTACTACTTTTGCACCCATTTTCCAGATGAGGGAACGAAGGTGGGAGAGAGCAATTACTTGCCTAAGGCGAGACAGCCAATAAATGGTGAGGTTGGGCTTAGAGTCTAGCTCTGGGCTATTAACCACCAAACAATAATGACTTCTCCATGATGTCCAAGGTACCACAGATGCAAGTGTGGGGATCAAACAAAAGTGTCAGTGATTGGTCGCTGTCCTCCAAGAGGTTTCAGGACTGTTGAGAAGGTAAAGTATACACAAATGCAAACAGTTGATAACACCTAAATGCAGTTCATGCGGGTCAAAGGGATATTAGAGAAGATCCCTGGAGGGAGAGATTGCCGGAGTTGAGCTGGGCAGGACGAGCAGGCAGACAAACACAGCAAAGTGAGTTAGCCCCAGGATAACCGAACAGGTATTAGACTCCCGGGTTTAGAACCGAGAGCATAGTTTCATCAGATGAACAGAGTGGGTCCCCATTTAGGAATTCTGAGGCCTTCAGCAAGTTATTTAACTTTCCTAAGCCTCATTTTCCTCATCTGTGATAAGGAGATAATACCCCTTTCAGAGGGTTGCTGGGAAGATTGTACCCAAGTGGTTGGGAAAAGGAGGCAGCCACTACTTTCCCCTCCACCCGCCCCATTAAGTTCAATTTTCCACTGGAGTTGGCTCGCTTCTTCCCTCTGACCCTGCCCTTGTGGATGTTAGAAAAAGCCCTACCTGCTGAGAGAAGCCCTTCACCACACGCCTTTGCTTGAGGTTTGTCTCTCCGTCCAGGTTGGCGGTTTCCAGGTGGCAGATCCCGCCGGGGTCCGAGGAAAAGAGGAGGAGTATGTCGGCCGGGATGATCTCATTGCATTGCATCTGGATGAAGTCTCCCACGCGCACATCCTTCCAGCGCTTCTGCACGTAGCTCTGCTGCTTTCTTGGGTGGGAGAAAGACAGGGGTCAGAGCGAGTCCTGAGGTTCTCCAGGAAATCGATGAGTGAACGGAGGAAGGTCCTACCCGCACTGAAATATCTCCCAGTCAGCCCGTCACAAGACTGCTCTGTGTTTTGCCTTGCTCCAAATGACCACCACCAGAACCTCTCTAGAAAAGCTAAGCATCATCTATGGAATCCCACCAGTCCAAGAGCCGTCCTTACAATCATTTACACTTTTCACTGACAGCTGGCTGTTGACTGGGGACTGTGCTCAACTTTTGCTTCCTACCAGGAGGAAAGATGGAAAGGAGAAGGTGACTATACAGTCATATTAGTGTGTACTCTGAATATACATCTTTTCCCAGAATAGCCAGTTATCACTGTAGAAAGCAGGGTCACAGGGAACTGGGGTATAGGAAAACCGTTTCTGAGTGCAGGAAGAGGGTGGCTGTTGGAAAGGTGGAGATAAAGGCCCGTGTCTGGGAAGATCTGAGTGGTTCTGAAATGGAAAACTCTGGGTTGTCAGGGAATTAGGAAGATGGTACCAGGAACTTTGAATGGATAGAAACCAGTGATCGTAGAATCAGAAGACTCAAGAAATCTAAGGAGCCCAGCCAGTGTGGCTCAGTGGTTGAGCGTTGACCCATGCACCAAGAGGTCGCCGGTTTGATTCCCAGTCAGGGCACATGCCCAGGTTGTGGGCCAAATCCCCGGTGGGGGGCATGCAGGAGACAGCCAGTTGATGTTCTCTTTCATCGATGTTTCTGTCTCTCTCTCCCTCTCCCTTCCTCTCTCTCTAAAATCAATAAAGAAAAAACATTTATTAAAAAAAAAAAGAAATCTCAGAATATTATGTACTTCCTCTTCCCATCCAATTTCTCAAGCTCAGATAATAACAGCGGCAGCAATAATGGCAAATTTAGCATTGCTACTGTGCCAAGTACTGGTGTTAATTAATGCTTCATTTACTTGCATAATAACCCATTGGAGTAGATACCATTGTACCCATTGCACAGATTAGGAAATTGAAGGTCAAGGAAAAATCTCCCAAGGTCTTACAAAAACAGAGCTGGAAGCTGAGCCTGGGTCCACATCGACACCAAATCCCACAGTTTTTACTGCTTGCATAGCTCTCCTCCCAGGTGGTAGGGCAGCCTCAGCTTGTCCACTTCGAGGAGCTCTCATTTTGGAAAGCTTCCCTTCTGCGTAGCCAACCATGGAACCAGGTCTGCTCCCCCAGGCAATCGAATCCATCCCATTTTCTACCATTTTAAAAATAACCGAAGGCATTCATCAGGTGTCCCATGAAGCCTTCTGGACATGTCAAGTTGAGTTTAACTTTCCAAGTGCCCTCAATTCTTCTTTCAAGATCTGGGGGCTCTTCTTTCAAGAGGTGGGGGCTCTTCTGTCCCAGGCTGCATTTAGAAAAATCCCTCTTTAAATGTGCGAGTTGGAAACAAAACAATATTCTACATGGAGCCTTTTTATTTTTTCTTTATTAATTTTAGAGAGAAAGGAAGGGAGAGGGAGAGAGAGACAGAAACATCGATGAGAGAGAACATCGATTGGCCGCCTCCTGCATGCCCCCCTCGGGGGATCGGGCCCACAACCTGGGCATGTGCCCTGACGGGGAATCAAACCAGCGACCACTTGGTGCATGGGTCGACGCTCAACCACTGAGCCACACCGGCCGGGCTACACAGAGTCTTCTTAACTGAGCCCAGCTGGCTTACAGCTGGAGGCCCCGAGTGCTGCCAGGCCTGGAGAGGCAGGCTCTCCTTTGCTGTTTTTCTCTCCTGACGCTGAGCCCCTCTGGCATGTTATGGCTTCTATTTCTCCTGGAATCGGCTGCCCTGGGCATGGCAAGCCTACTCTTCCAGAGAAAGAGGCATGACTGGAATTTCCCATTTCTCCTTTGTCTTCATAAATGTCCCTGAGGAAGATACGGGGTTTGATGCCTACCTCCCTTCTTTGGGGCCCTCTGAAGAACCCCAAGCGAGCCTTCCTAGGACCCCATTTTCCTTCTCATAGAAGACCCTCCCAGAGGGCTCTCTCAGTCCCCTGAAATGAATGTGCTTCCCTTTGGAGGCCGAGGGAACTCTCATCAGAGTCTATAAAGCAACCAGGGCCCTCAGAACTGGAGAGCAGCCTTGCGACTTTTCAAGACCCCCAGAGTTCTGTGGGGGTGACCGTGGTTCCGGAGAGCTCCGTGCTCTGCTTGAATTGTCCACGGGCAACGTCATCCAATGGCTACTGAGACCACCTCTGAGGAGGCGGGCACCGCACCCGTAGCTCTTAGTGATGATTCTTCTCTTCATGGAAAAGCACATCACAGGGTTTAAGCACTTTCAGTCCATCAGCTCCTTTTATACTTTCTCTCTGCCCCACATCACGTTTTGTCCTACATGAAGAACCGGGTCGTCCCAGGTTTGTTGCTCAGTGTCATTTCAGAAATACATGTATCCGTTTACTGATGTGTTCAGGGTGGATACTCCTCCATCAGGAGTGTCAGTGTTGCTGTCGAATCAGTTAGGGAAGGATTCAGGAAAAGATCTGTCTTTCTTCAAAGCAGCCCTGGGGACACCTGTTACAGGTCCAAATATAAGGCTGCTTAAAGGAATTGGAATGGGTTCATAGGGTAATGGAGTGATGGGTTTCTCTACTGCTTTTCTTTTCCTTGTTGAGTGTGCTTTAAAAAAGGATTCTTGCCTTGGATGGTTTGGCTCAGTGGTTAGAGCGTTGGCCCGCGGACCAATGAGTCACGGGTTCGATTCTGGTCAAGGGCACGTACCTCGGTTGCGGTTCGTCCCCTGCCCTGGTTGGTGTCGGGCGGGAGGCAACCAGTCGATGTGTCTCTCCACATCAATGTTTCTCTCTCTCCCTCCCTCCCACTCTGAATAAAAATGAAAAAATGTCCTCGGGTGAGGATTAAAAAAAAAAAAAAATTCTTTTTAAGAAGGATTCTTAATATTAACAGCAAAACTGCTCCAAGAAACAAAGACTTATCATTCAACTTGTATACCTTCTCCACCTGCCCCCTTTGACATCTGTGTCCTATCGGATAATGCCTTTGGCGATGCTGGGGTAGCAGTTGATTGCTATTAGCTCAGCATTCAGTCTGGTATTTGAGATCGGATTTAAGGAGAACACGTTGACTCTGAGCAATCTCCGGATTGCCAGTGCGTTCAGATCACACGGGGGCAGGTTCGCACAGGCCAGTTGGGAGTGCTGCTTACATAGGCTTATCAAAGGCAAGGCCAGCGCACCTCCACCGATGAACACTGAATCTCATTCTTCCCCCCATATAGGACTTCACTGCTTATTATGAGATGTGGGTTATGAAGGTGATGGAAGATGGCAGGTTATGGAGATGAGCTTAAGGTATACTTTTTTACGAATAGTCACTTCTGCGAGCTGGGCTGGAGCGTTGTCTTGTCAATTGCCACCACGATGACAGGTATCACATGTCAATGGAGCCACCCAAGCAGCTGTAACTCAGACCAGTCTCTTCTTTCTATTATTCCTTGGATCCCAGAGAGGTCACTGAGATGCTGCTAACAATCGCCTCTGTCTTAGATGCAATCCTCTCTTCCTTAGGATGGCACGTGGTGGTGAAGAAACTTTCTCAGTCCCGTTGCAAGCTTCCCTCCCCAAGCCAGGGATGCCCATCTCCGGGCTGTGCTTCTCCAGCAGGGGCACACATACATCCTGTCGTGTGTGCCTGGGAGTAATGAAGGTATGACATCAACATGACTTTGGGGTGCTAATTCTTTAAAAAGACTTTTTTTGTGTGTGTGTGTGTGGGGCATGGTTTAGAATTTAGCTGGCCCATCATTTAAAGAATTATATTTATAACCCAAATATAGTTATGTTATAAAATCAGAGGAATTTTAGGGATGAAAAAGGAGACATCGGGGACATTGCCTTCTTGCACTGGGCCACTCTGTGCTGGTCTCCTGGTCCTCTGGGTGCACTTTGTCTCTTCAACTGTCAGGAGCATGACCGTGGAAAAGGCAAGGATGCACAGCCCGAGGGGGTCCAGCCAGAGGAGGTGATGAGTGGCTGAATTCAGCTGATGCGGAAAAGCTGCGTACTCGGCACTGAGTGACAGCCAGACACGGCCAGCTGCTGGCTGGCAGCCACCTGAGGAAGTCATTCCCTTGTTAATCCAGCCCGTTTGGAACAGCTGACCCAGGTGGACACATCCATACACTTTTGATCACCTCCCTGCTCAGTGAGTCCACACCTGGGAACTAACTGCTATTTTAATTTCATGGAATGTTCACTGATGTTTCAAAATAAGACAAATCAGCGTGGCTTGGGACGAAGACTCCATCTGGCAGATTCTGCCTCCAGGAGAAATTAAGTGGCGTCGTGTTAAATGGCTTTCCGAGAGGAGATAGGGCTTATTAAGAGGTAAATAAACAGCAAGAGAGATTTGTAACCAACTGGATGCCATGGGGAAGCAGGTAAAAGGGGGAGGGATGGGGGAGAAGAGGATGCTTAAGGTTTTGTTTCTCAAGTACGTGGGTTTTATTAGAAAGGGTTTCAAGGAACTGGACTAAAGGGAATTTATCAGGAGAAATAGTCGTCTGTGGGCCTTATTATTCAGCATAGGATGATGTGCTGACCTGGGCTGTCCTTCAGGAGGCTTGAATGTCAAGCCTAGAATGGTCAGTGTTGCTAGGCCAGAGTGAAAGGAGACTGTCAGGGAGGATGCGTGACCTGCAGGGATGCAGAGTGGGCTTGAGTCCCAGTCTCACCAAGGACTCCGTGTGTGATCTTGGGCAAGTGACTTGGCCTCTCGGTGCCTCTGATTTTCCATCGAAGGTAATAGATGCACTTGCCTCAGAAGGACTGGCGACGCGAGACAGGTGAAGTACTGAGCTCAGTGCTTTGCACTTAGTGCTCAATAAACACAAACTTCTTTTCTGATGATGAGGAGGTGCACACTGACTGTTAGTGTTCTGGCGAAGGCTAGGCACACAAAGCCAGCCCCAGCATCTTCTTCGTGCTGTTGGGACAGCTACTTCATGACTCGGGCCCAGGCACCCAATGTGCAAATACAAGAAACTGAAAATCCAAACCTTTTCTCCAAGCTCAGAAAAGAGAGACCCAAACTCAGCAGATCAAAGACTTAGGGCTTCCCAGAAAAGGGTGTCTTAACATCAGGACTGCCCAGCAAGTTCTTCTGTGGACACTGACAAACTGATTCTAAAGTTTGTGTGGAGAGACAAAAGATCCAGGATAGTCAACACGATACTGAAGGAGGAGAACCAAGTCGGAGGACTGACGCTACCCGACTTCAAGACTTTACTATGAAGCTACAGGAATCAAGACAATGTGGCACTGGCAAAAGAACAGACAAATAAATAGATCAATGGAACAGATTAGAGAGGCAAGGCACACACCCACATAAAATATAGTCAACTGATCTTTGACAGAGGAGCAAAGGCAATAAATACAGCGGAGAAAGATAGTCTTTCCAACAAATGGTGCTGGAACAACTGCAGAGCCACATGCAAAAAAATAAATCGAGACACAGACCTTACACCCTTCTCAAAAATCAATTCAAAACGGATCACAGATATAAATGTAAAATGCAAACCATAAAATTCCTAGATGACAACGTAAGAAAAAAACCTAGGTGACCTTGGGTATGGTGCTGACTTTTTAGATACAACACCAAAGGCACCATCCACGAAAGAAATAATTGATAAGCTGAGCTTCATTAAAGTTAAAAACTTCTACTCTGCAAAAGACAACATCAAGAGAATGAGATAGTAAGCCACAGACTGGGAGAAAATATGTGACTTGTAAAAGACACAGCTGATAAAGAACGGTTATCCAAAATATACAAAGAACTGTTAAAACAATAAGAAAATAACCAACCAATGAAAAATAGGTAAAATATCTGAGCACCGCACCAAAGATGATATACAGCTAGCAAATAAGTATATGAAAGGATGTTCTATATCCTATGTCATCAGAGAAATGTAAGTTAAAACAACAATGAGATATCACTACACACCTAATAGATTGGCCAAAATCCAGAACACCGACACCACCAAATGCTGGCGACATTGTGGAGCAACAGGAACTCTCACTCACTGCTGGTGGGAATGAAAATGGTTCCGATACTTTGGAAACAGTTGGACAGTTTCTTATAAAACTAAACCTACTCTTACCACACAATGCAGCAATTGCACCCCTTGGTATTTACCCAAAGGAGTTGAAAACTTCTGTCCACACAAAAATTTGCATGTGGATGTTTATAGCAGCTTTATGCATAATTGCCCAAACTTGGGAGCAACCAAGATGCCCAGGAGTAGGTGAATGGATATGTAAGCTGTAGTACATCCCGATGATGGAATCTTGTTCAGTGCTAAAAAGAAACGAGCTATCATATGAAGGCATGAAAAGACATGGAGGAACCTTAAATACACATTACTAAGTGAAAGAAACTGGTCTGCAAAGGCTACACGCCTGTATGATTCCAACTATAGACATTCTGGAAAAGGCACAACCACGGATACAGCTAAAAGATCAGTAGTTGCCAGGGGTTGGGGGGAGGGATTAAAAAAAAAAAAAAAGAGATATTTAGGGCAGTGACACTTGTTAGGTAGTTCCCTGTCATTAAACATTTGTCCAAATCCATAGAATGCACACCACCGGAGTGAGCTGTAATGGACACTATGGGCTTTGGTGCTTATGATGTGTCCAGGTAGACTCATCGATGGTAACAAATGTCCCATTCTGGTGGGAGATGTTGACGTTGGGGGAGACTGTGCATGTGTGGGGGCAGGGGGTGCACCAAGCCGTGATGGCCACAGAAACACTGTGCTCGGGGCATGGGGATTCCTAGGTGCAATCTGGCCACAGATCATCGAGCAGCAGCTGAGGCACTCAAGACGTGAGCTGTCCCCCCAGTGCCCTTCCTCTGGCCACAGCAGATCTAAGTCCTTCCCTCACTCGGGGCACTGGTGTACCTCTTGTTGCCCCACTTCCTTACTTATTATGGTCCTGTTTCCTAACTGTTTCATGTGTCTTCTATTGTCAACTATGTAATATGCTTGCTGAGAGCCAGGATGACCCTGGGCCTTACAGCTCTGTGCTTACCGGGTCGGAATGGTGTGTGGCACATGGGAGACTGTTTGGTACTTATAAATATTGATTTCTTATAGATTTGTTTTGAACATGAGGCCGCAGAAGGGAAGCTTTGCTAACCTTTAGCCGTTTGACATCCAATCTGCCTCTTTTTGTTCTGGACTCACTAGTGGACACTTCCAATAATGATAATATATTACAATAGGCTAAAACATAAATAATATATAAAATATATAATATAAATATAATATACAATTTAATCCAATACAATAAGCTTATATATATCGAGTGCCTGTAATGAACACAGCACGTAACCTTTATTACCATGTAGCTATCTAACAATGAAACAACTTTTGTTATTACCATTATCTCTGTTTCACAGATGAACAACTTAGGCCCAGAAAGGTTATCCAACTTGTGTAAGGTCACACAGGCGCGTCTGCCGGGATGTATGAGGGACAGCTGTAGGAGCTCCGTGGCTGGCTGGGGTCGCTTGGTTCTGTTTGGGAGGGAGGCACAAAGCAGAGGAAGCCTCAGAAGCTGGTGTCCTAGACATCAAGGAGGGTGGGTTGAGGACAGAAGCCTCGCCTTTGGAAGTTTTGAGCTCCCGAATGGCGAAACAGAGGCTGAAAACCCTCACCCGCTGAAACCTGGATCATGCCTGCTGACACAGTGCAGGGCTTTGGTGGCACCAGGATTCCTGTGACATGACCCATTGAGTTTCAGTGCAGACCAAATGCATCCCATCCTGAAATGACAAGCTGAACTGGCCCAAATAGTTTATGGCCTCCTATGAGCACATGGCGAGGCAGTGGGAGGGGGGTGGGCACTTGCAAAATGAACGCTTCCCTCTGAGAGGAGCCAACTTTGTTGGTGCCGAATGCAGTCAAGACCTGTGGGCTGGAGGCAATGGCCGGCTGGTCCACAAACTCCAGCCAGTGGTGCTTTTCAGAGTCATGCTTCAAATGACACTGATGTTTCTTTGTTGTCTGCATTTTTTAGATTCTTCCCCCAGGCCCATTTTGCTCTGTTATTCCAGCTTGCAGTCCCGTTCTATGGCAAAGCGTTAGTCTTCTCTCCCGTGGTTCCAAACCCCAGCCAACGGTCTTTCTTACGCCCCTTGGGTCAAGCTCATGCTGACTTCTGGCTATCAAGATGATAGAATTCTCCTTAGCGATATGTTAGCTAACATTTTCTGAGTGCTACTGAATGCCAGGCACTGTGCTAAGCATTTTACATGCATTATATCATTTAATACCTGCAGCAACCCAGGATGTAATTCTAGGGTGAAAATGGATTTATGATTGTATTTAGATGTTAGAATGGCCCTGGCAAAACCTAAATTGGGCCCTGTCCATCACCTCATCTCCTTTGGGTTTCCCAGACAGCTGCGATTTGGAAGAAATAATAGTAGCATGGGGTCAAAATAGCTGCTTTGTGAGTAGCTGGCCAAGTATGGCATTCGAACGCACACTCTGTGATAGAAGTTGGGCTGGACGAAGTGCTTAGGCTCTGGGCTAGATGAGGCCACCTACATCTCTCACCGGAATCTAAATCTTGGTAAGTGTGCTCAGGTGTGGTGTGGAAAGGGCAAGGGGCTGAGGGGAGAAGAGATTCAGTCTCCAGAGGGATTTCCTGAATCCAGATTTTAAATTCTGCCCATAGAATGGATGAGAAATGAGAGAGCAGGGCACAGATTTTTGCATTGAAAACATTGCAACCCTGCCCACTGGTACATGTGGCTCTTTGGTACATGTGAATGTCTTTGATTTTCACTAATAAAATAAGCAATTCCTCCCTTGTATGTGTGTGTGTGTGTGTGGGGCGGGGGGAGGTGTAGCAAGAAAGATAAAGGCTCAGGCTGGACCTGCCATTGATAAAATTAGAGTTGAAGTGCCTGGAATTATTTTTTAAAAATTTACTTAGTGCTACAGCTTATGGTGCAGGCGTTGAGTTAAACGGTTTATAAAGATTCTCTCTTTCAATCCACTAGATAGGTGCTAGGATTGTTCCCATTTTGCAGATGTGGAAGTGGAGGCTCAAGTGATCAAATAATTACATAGATCCACACATTTAGTAAGTGGCAGTTCTGAGACAATCCCAGGTCTGATGTCAAAGTCCTTGATGCAGAGCACCCAGGAAGATGTGACATATTAAATGTCGCTGTTGAGTCTGCGTTCCCCGCCATGCTTTCGCACTGCATTGCATGCTTCGTTTCCAGAGCTGCGTTATTTTCAAGCCCTCTTGCATGTCATCTGTACACGTTTTCCCACGTATACTGCAGAGAGATTATGACCACCTTTTAAAGACGAGATAAATGGGGCCCCAACTGCTTCCGCGGCCTCATTCAGGTCATGCGGTTAATTAGTGACAGACCCAGGATCAGGACCTCTGGCTTCCGCATTCTCAGGCTGTCTGATGGGGGCACTGGCACAAAAGGCAGCTGATACACAAATAGGAACAGGTGGCGGGCCAGGCATCCTTCGTCTCCAGCAGTGCCTGTCCCCACCAGGAAGTCCGTCCTCAGTGCCATGCGGTCAGAAGACTGCCCGCTCCCCTGCAGCAGCTGCAACTTTTTTCATGTTCCAGCAGCTGCCTGACTTACAGAAGAGACAATCTCCAAGTCTTGGCAACAAGTCAGAATTTAAGAATTTCTCATCTGAGTCATTTTTCTTCTCAGTTTCTGACATTTCTTGATCCTGGTCCTTTTGATAGCAGCATCAGCCACACAAACAAATTGTATTTGACACGTGGACAGGCTGTGAGCCAAAAGGTGCTCCCTCTGCCTGGTTGCATGCTGTCTGTCCTTCAATCCTCCTGAAATGTCACCTTTTCAGGGAAGGTTTCCTTCAGCCTTGATGCTTCTCACATGCAGATGAGTCACCGTATCCCCTGCATGATCGTGGCCCTTTGTACATAGGCCACCAAAGCACACAGGACACTGTAGCTGTTTATGAGTCCCCCCTGACCCCTGGACCACTGAGAGCCCCCATGGCTGCACAGGGCCCACGGTGGTGCAGACACATTTAGTCCTGAATTAATATTTGCTAAACAGACGAAGAAGTGAGTGCCTGGTTCCTTAAGCACGTTTGCTCCGTGACAATATACACAATACAAAACACCGGCCCGGGTTCTCCAGGTTCCCACTCCTGCTTCCTTACTGCACGTTTTCTGAATACAAATGCACATTTACTAAGCTGGAGGGAAGAAGTCTCTTGCGGGGTATGGTTTCCGGACTCATTACACTGAACCCTGGGAAAAACAAAGCTAATACAGCTCTGAAGCTAATCTCTCCTTGAAGTCATTCCATAAATCTGATTAATGGGTCATCTTTAGACCACAAGCACAGTTGCTATATGAGAAGAAAATGCTCTAACAGGATTGTAAGTCTGTTAACAAAGCTTCTGGTGTTTGCAGAGAGATTCCCTCACAGTCTGAACACGTCTAGGCTGGATGATGCATGAGATCAGGTTGAGCAAAATTTGAAGGGCCCTAGTATTCAACTGCACAAAAATGAAAACAACCAAAAAAAAAAAAAAAGACATCAGCTTCGCAAATGTGTTGAATCTGAGACAAAATGGATACAGCTAGTGCTTGAGATACAAGCTTTTATATTGCTTCTCAGAATAAAAAGTTATCCTCCCAGATTTTATATTCCTTGCCTGACATTCTGCCATGTATCATCGATACTTGACAAAAGGAAGTGCCACTGAGTATCTGTCAGTTAATGAAATAACTAACACTATCTGGCATTTCCTAGCTTCCTATTGTGGGGTGTTTCATAGAATCGATCCACTTCAGAGTTGGAAGAACTTTAGGGATATACAGTACACAATGTCCCAAAGTGTATATGATCTTGTCTGTTAATATGTGGAAAGCAATTTATAAAGAGTCTAAGCTCAAAATAATTTGAAGGTGATAATGTTGAGAATATGGAGGTGGCCTCTCTAACATCTGTTCCCCCTTCTCTCAGAAACTCTCTCATTTTTTTGTTTCCACTTGGGTTTTCCATCTTGGGGTAGCTCATGCTTTCAGGGAAGCAGACTGCATGCTGGACTCTGTGGCTCAGATATAACCTGATTAGCATGATCCCATGTCCTGCTCATAGGGACTGGTTCAGGGACGAGCATGTGACCCACTGTGGTCACTGAGGTGCAAGGAGGGATTCGACCTTCCAAGAATGCTTCCAGAGTGCCTTTCTTTCTCCCTTTGTGAATTATCATATGTAGATGCGAAGGCTGGAGCTGCTGCAGCTATATTATGGCCATGAGGGAATTTTGCCTGAGGATAAGGATGACACCGAGGGGGACCCAATGAAAAGGACAGCTGAGTGCTGGATCTATAATGCAGGTTGAACTATGCCTGGTCACCTTGCCCACCTGGGGACTCTTGTAGTGACATAAACCTACAAGTCTCTTTGTCATTTAAACTTGTATGAGATGTAGCAGAAAACATTTCAACTGACCTGACCGAGTTAAACAAAGTTGGTCAGGTTCCTTACCGAGGGTCCACCAGAACCTTTATGATGTTAACGAGCACTGTAGTACCACTTCCCAGATTATTTATTTATTTACACTGTTCTTTCATAGTGTATCTCACAGCGCAAGGTCTCGTGTGACTCCTAAGTTTTACAAAAGTATAAGCGGAGACCCAGAGTTTAATTGCTTTTCTAAGCTAGTACCACTGACCCTTCAACAACACGGGTTTGAACTGCGCGGGTCTGCTTCCACATGGACCTCCGGGGAGTTCAAAACCATGTTGCTGAAGCGTCGACTGCAGTAGCAGTCAGCCACAGGTCGGCCGGAGCGTGGGCTTCCCGGCTCCTAGGCCGGCATTCTCCCTTCAAGGTCACACCCGTCTCTGCCCAAAGCATCTAATTGTTCTTTTGCAGAGACCTCAGATTCCTAGGATATTATAATGCAGAAGTTACAAATTAGGGGGCTCACAGGCAACATCAAAACTTTATGTCAAATAAATTAGTTCTGAAGTATTTGGAAAAAAAAATCAATCAGTTACTATTTAAAAATCAGGTTATTTCCAATAAAAATATTAATTCTAGCTCCCCTAATAAAACTCAGGCAATCCAGCAACACTAGGCCTACACAGGTGGGGCAAAGGTAGGTGTACAGTTGTTTGTATGGAAAAATAACACAATAATTAACAAATACTAATACAAGAATAAACTCTGGTCCAGCCAGTGTGGCTCAGTGGTTGAGCATTGACCCACGCACCAAGAGGTCGCCAGTTTGATTCCCGGTCGGGGCACATGCCCAGGTTGTGGGACCGATCCCCAGTGGGGGGCATGCAGGAGGTGGCCAATCGATGTTCTCTCTCATGGATATTTCTCTCTCTCTCCTTTCCTCTCTCTCTCTAATCAATAAAGAAAAAAAAAAAAAAAGAATAAACTGTGTGTTCCATGTACTCACAACTATAAACTTCCTTTTGCCCCACCCTGTATTTTCACATGGTAACCAGCTAGAGCTGAGTGGCCTTCTCTGCCTCTCAAGATACATGCATCTCCCCCACCCTTTGCCCCAGTCCCCCCACTCCCTTGCATCCCAACACTGATGCCAAGTATCAGTTGCCGTTTATAAGTACACAAAAAATTATTGCTTTCCTCTTTGCATCTAGTCTATTTTATTCAATCGCCTTCCTGGCCCTGTAGTCAATGTTTTGCTATCCTGGAAAAAGGAATAAATATTAAAAAAATATTTCCAAGCCTGGCTGGAGCGGCTCAGTGGATTGAGCATCATCCCATGGACTGAGAGGTCCTGGTTCGATGGCCGGTCAGGGCACGTGCTGGGGTTGTGGGCTCGATCCCCAGTAGGAGGCATGCAGGAGGCAGCCGATGGATGTATCTCTCTCACATTGATGTTTCTATCTCTCTTTCCTTGCCCTTCTTTCTAATAAATCAGTAAAAAAAGACAGATTATTATTAAAAAAGTAAAAAATAATAAAATAAAAAATATTTCCAAGGTTCAGTAAGTTTGCAACAACACTGAGTGAACAGGTTTCTTTACTGTGCATCTTTCCTTATCCTTCATGAGCCATGGGTTAGGAGGGCCAGCATACATTTTTGGGGAGGGGGGACCACAGATTTTTTTTCAGAGACCATCTCCTTGTCCCTATTATACCACTAAGTACACTTTGGGAAATACTGTCATAAAACCCCCTAATGCCCCTCCCTGCCAGTGAGCCTGTGGGCTAACGTGTCTTTTGGCTAGGATTGCTATCACCTGGGTTTTCTGCTGTTCCCCGCAAGTTATTCTGAAAACAGAACGACAGCAGCCTGATCTCCATCAAGCCACACCAGCACAGGCCCGTCTGTGGTCTGATCAATACTGACATTATCCCGAAGAACAGGCCCATTATTCTGGGATGCTTAGGACGGAGGATTTCTGGCAGAGCCGGGAGAACAGGACCTGGCTAATTGAGGTCCACACACATTCCTCCCCAGGGAACCGGCTTCTTGGCTTGCTATCATCTCCGGAAAAAACAGCACAAGGGGAAGGCGGAAAAGAAAAAGTGATGGGTGGATTGGGGACGGGAGAAAGGCTATGCTTTCTGCAAAACCAGTCTCTTCTGAGAAAGGCACCCGACTCCAACAGTTAGTTTTCCCTCTCTTTACAATTCCTCATTCACAGGTGAGAAATGACTACATCTCAACTCTAGGTGTGCCAAAACACTCAAGACGATTAAGTGTAGCTGAGAAAACAACAACAACCCCCAAACAAAAGCCTTATGGTTAAAATGTTTGGATGCCGCTGCGGCCCTGCACGCAGCGAGGCTGGGCCGGGAGCTCATCCGAAGCTGAGGGACAACACGGAGCATCTCTGGGGGGTGCCCTGGGAACCAGTCAGTCACCTGCATTAGATGTCTCCTTAGAAGTTTCCCCGGCGACAACTTTCCAAGTGGAGTTTGGATCAGAAACCCTCTCGTCAGCCAGCTCCAAGTCGGTCACCGACCACCCCACTTGGAAGAGGAGCCCCTCCATGGAAGGGGACCCCTCCTGAGAAGGAAGCAGCCCCTACACATAGGTTGCAGTGCACACCTTGAAGCAAGAACGGCCAGGGCAACTGCACCACTTCTGCTGAATTAAGGTAGATAAAGTCAGAGGGAAAACGTCAGACGGACAGTGCTCCTTGAGCGAGACAAACGTTTTATTTTCCTGACTTGCCAAGAAGTCAAGCCCTTACCTGCCAATCACCTGAGTCAATCAGCTAAGGTGTCTACCTGCTAGCCCAGAATGCAGTCCGTCAGGCAGTCTCTCTGCAAGCCCAGGCTCGGCTGCCTTGCTTCTTCCAGGCTACGTCAGTTGCCACAAAGTGGAGACACAGGATAACTCTATTTTCTTCCCTTACTGACCAAGAAGATCATGTCCTTTTCCTAACAACCGAGTTTGGTCAATTTCTCGATGACACCTTTGTAAAACAATGACCCGCATAAAATAACACATAATGTGGCAAGACAGGTGGTGTGCAGTTCTTGCTTTGGTTGGGACGGCATCAGAGAGGAAGCTTAAGGACGGGCTTGACGATGCAGCTAATACAAGTTCTATATTCTAAAAATAAAGCAGTCACAGCTTATGTATTTATTATTTGTCAGGTGTAGCGCTAAGCACCGTCCAAGGATTATCTTGTGCAATTATCGTGACCACCCCAGGAAGTGTTCCGATTTCATGAATGAAGAAATGAGGCTCAGAGAGGTTAGGTCAGTTGCCTAAGGTCAGGTAGATAGAGATAGTGTTCAACCCAGGTGATGTGTCTTGGATGCTGCTTCTCTTAAAACAACACTTCTGCTCCCCCGACAGACAGCGGCGTCTCTTCCCTGGAGGGCTCTGAACACACTCCAGTGAGCTCACGGCCACACAGGACTAAGAGGAAACGAGAATGTATGCAAACTTCTTAAACACTGAACACATTTGAAACAACAAAGAAAATGCCCCATAATAAACACCTCCTAATTTTAATCAACAACTGAACAACCGAGTCAAGCCTCTATTATTATTTTTCGTTTTCTGTGTTTTTGGTTTTAGATCACAATCTTCACTGCGAAGAACTGAACAGCTTCACTGAGATAAACTCATGTTCTCTCCCTGCCCCATCCCTTCTCTAAACAGCCGCTGCTGCTGTGGACAGAACAGAGCTGGGCCCACCAGATGCCCCCGAAGTGGCTGGCTTTACCTGCTGTAGACGAGGCATTCTCTGTTGTTGATCACTTTATCGGATTTGTACCTCCAGAGGTCTTCCCAAGCATCCTTGATGGCAGTGACCCCCAGGATGATACAGATGGGTATCAGGTTCACCTCAGGCTGGAAAGCATTGACCACAGGGACAAAATTCAGAACCGCAATGACCACAAAATAAATATTGGCGAACCGGTGCAGCTGCTCAAAGATGTTCTTGGGTACGAAGGACAGCACAGTGTACTTGCTGGTCTTAATTTGATTCCCACAATAATGTCTGTTGGGGTTCTCTTTGTGGGAACATCCTTCGAAGGGCAGGTTGGAGACCACCACTCGTTTCTTGTCTTCTTTCCTTTTCCACCTTCTCTTCCCTTCCTTTCTCATCTCTGCTCAATCCCGTCTCTTTGATTCTCATAGGATGGCACGTGAGTTCCAAGTAAAAGAGGTTTTCCCCTGATCAGTTCCATTGTTCAGCAACAAGCGAGTCATGTCCCTGATATATTTTATCTCCCTTCTCTGCTGAACATTTCTCTCTTCCTTTAAAAGCCAAATTAAAAATAAAAAGCCGGTACACAAATACCCAGGAAGAAATCCGACAAGGAAAGAGCTTGCAAAGAACAGGTGTATACCTGCAAGGCCACTTCCTCCTACTTGTTGAGACTCCACCTGTTGGAATGTGGACGTCACCCACAGGTATCTTTCTTTTCCATCCCAGGCAGCGCAGAACAGGTGTGCCAACTCTGGGTCCTAAAACCTACCTGGTTAAGTTCTAAAAGCAAGGATTTTTAACCAAGAGGTTCAGATGCTTTAAAGACAGTATTCATGTTCTTGTTTGGGAGACATGGCTTGTCACCCTTCAAAGATCTGCTCCTAAACTTGGTCTCCTGAGATGATCCAGGCAATGCCAGAGTTTAATTCTTGAGCTCTTAGCCCTACTCTTAATAATATAACATCCCTGGGTTTAAGTATATGAGTGTTTACACAAGTTAAATTAAGGTTTCTAAATCTCAGCACTATTGACATTTGGGGCTGGATCATAATTGGTGTGGGGGGCTGTCCCACATATTGTAAGATGTTTGGCATTATCCTTGGCCTTTACCCACCAGATTCATGCCAGTAGCACCCTCCTTCCAAAAATGACCACAAAAATGTCTCCAGACAATGTCAAATGTCCCCTGCAGGGCAAACCTGCCCTGGTGGAGAATCACTGAATTAAGTGAACTTAAGAGAATACAACGTGAGATGAGAGACCAATCTTTTGAATGTGCTGATGAGTTTGCATAACCTATTTGCAAGAGAGACAATAGAAGAATGATTCCTCTTACCTTTCATATATCTGGATGTGAGAGCAGTTTATCTCTCTATCAAAGCGGTATCTCTTGAAGTCCTCCACGCCGTCCTTGACCATGATGATGAACAGCACAACGGCCAATGGAAACATGGTGATTTCCCTGTGGAAAACTTCAATGGTGGGCATCCAGTTCAGAATCACCAGGAACAGGAAATAGAGGTTAGCCCACCTGCAAGGGGCAAGCAAGGTGTGAGTGAATACCACGGAGAAGAAGATTACACTCTGCACACTATTTCTTCCCTACTGTTGGCCCTTAACCAACTAAGATGACATTTTTTTTTCAGTGTCACCTTGAACATAATGGTAAGGGCTTTGGAGCCAAATCTATGTAGATTCAAACTTTGTTCCTATTGTTTACGAGCTGTGCGACCTTCCTGAGCCTGTTTCATCATGTGAAAACAGGACTAGTACTGCCTTCTTATAGATACTACATGGGGGGTAATATTTATGCACACAATAGAGGGTTCTGGAGCATGGTAGTTGCTCAGTAAATGGTAGCTTATAATAATAATGTACACAATTTAGGATGATATCAAAGTGCATATTTTGCTTTATAATTAAAAGATGATTTTGCATATATTATCTCAAAAGAGTAGCTTGCATTTTTCAGTTTTCTCCTTGCCACAGTGCCTTTGCACATGAAGATCTGTCTGCAGGAACATTCTCCTGGGTCCCTTCTCTGACTCCTCTCTGCCCCTTTTCACCCAGTTTGCATTCTCTTCTTTCAGGCTATACTTCCATTTTCAGTTCCTCCTGGAAGTCTTCCCTGAATTTCTTAACAAGGCCAGAGTCCCCTCTTACCCTAACAACACCATATAGCTCTCCTTGGAAATATCTGAGTTACAATTTTATGTCTATTTATATACTTTGTAAAATTAATGTCTCTTATACTGGACAATATACTCGGGACAGTCTCTTTTTGTTCCTTGTGTATTTCTGGAACTCAACACATGGCCTAACACAGAGTAGAATCTGTGTAGAATCTGTGGAATATCTGAGTAGAATCTGTATACATCTTTACTGAATGGTTGGATGAATGAACGATGCGGCTTCCCAATGTACATGTGCTTGGGTATTAAAGGAAAGGTGGCCCACAGTGCACATCTCTGAGGTTCTCTGAGCGGCAGGTATCCGGTTCAAGGGGCAGTGCTTGGCCACGTGCCCGCGTACCTGTGAAACTGCTCTGCGAGGTTCCGGGGCAGGAAGCTCAGGAGGGTGTACTTGGTTGTGCAGATCCTGTTGTCGGCGTATCTCCTGGAGACCTTGGCCCAGTCTTGGTGGAACATGTCGTTGTTGGGGAACACGACCCGCTGCTGCGTCAGGTTGTAGCTCCGCCTCTCCTTCTCTGGGGACAGCAGTGGTGTGGCTTCTGATGGAGGCTGGGCAAGGCCATCTCTGACACGCCACTGCCACCGGTGCCAGGACGAGTCCACTGACAGGGCCATTTCCAGCAGCAAGATACGGTCTGAAAACAGACACACGAGGTTGCTATGGTCAGAAAAAATATGTCGCCTATCTGCTCATCCCTTTGTCCACCCATCTGTTCAAGGAAGATTCTGGGATACAACGTGAGAAAAATAGGTTCAATCCTCATCATTCATTTTTGTTCTAGGGTGAGAGACATTGAGCAAATACTCATGTAAATAATACCCAACGAAGACTGTGATAAGTGCAATGAAAGCATTTAAGGGGGAGGGGGTTTGATGACCTAGCTGGGGCTATTAGCAAAAGTTTGGCCTGGTGGGCTATGACCCCAGAGGTCAGACTTCTACCTCTGGTTCACTGCTGACCCTGAACTGCCCTTTCGCCTGGCTGGCGTTCAGATCCGCACTGTACGTAATATGAGGAAAACGATCTAACCCTACTCTTCTCACACGCTTTTTGTGAGGGACACATTGAACAGTGCGTAAAAGTATGCTGAGACATGCCTTAAAGGGAAAGCTATCTATTCTTCAGGTTTTCTCCTGCTCTAAAATTTTCTGATACCAATGATATTTTGGAGAACCCCATTTGTGGCCAGAACCTCAAAGGACAGTGGGAGGTGGGAGAGAAGAGAGAGGTTCTTTTCCTGGACATTTGGGCCTGAGGTGACAAGGATGTGCTGTCTGGCATTCCAAGAACACCAACGGGCTTTTCCGATCTGGTTGGCTGGGGCTGGGGGTCCCTTCCATCCTCCCCACTCCGTTTGGTGGTTTCAGAAACTGAGCACTCGTCAAGCAGACGACCTCTCTGGACGGTGGATGAATGCCGCTTGATCCGGGATACTTCCACTTCTGCTCTTTAAATGAAATCTATAAGCAAGTCCTCAAGGTTCCTTCTGGCCAAATCCTGCCTAAAGACCCAGAAGGATATTATTCGAAGCTATCCTCAGTCAAGTTCGAAGTTGTGTATAATGGTGCCTCTCGCCTAGTAGGCTCACAGGAAGATTTTCTTTTGAATAAATGGACGAGTGAATGTCAGGTATTATTAATCTTACAAGGAGCTACCCCACCTGTCATTGTAAATATGATTCACTTAAGGAGAAAAAAATCCCATTTCTAGTTTAAATGGTAATATTTTCCTTTCCCGGTGCCCATGTGATCTGACCCTTATCATAATTCTCCTCATGACTTTAATCAATCCAAACGATTTTCAATCCACAGACCCCAAGGCTTCAAGGAGCTCTTCAGAGTCTTAAGTGAGTCCTTGCAGCAGGCATGGAAAAAAATGCAATTACTGATGCCCATCATAATGTGACCAGAAGCCGTATTGTGACATTTGACAAGCCAGAAATAATATTGTATATCTTCTTTCTCATTATAAAAATATGTCTCTTTTATGGAGTCTTTCTTATTGTAAAAGAAAATGAAATGAAAAGATAATTCATGAATAGAGTTGAAAATGCAGATGAGGAATATTGCCGTGGCCAGTGCCATACCTGAGAGTCCTCACAATTTTAGGTGATAAGACCTTTATAAATGAGGAGATAGGGTTGATATGGGAGATGCAGGTATTTTAGGTGGGGTGGCTTAAAGTGCCCGTTTGTCATCATCATATTCTTTTTCTTTATTAACAATGTAAAATAAGCTTTCTTAAAAACAGAGCAGATACGAATTGCTGGATGAGAGTTTGATGAGTTACTGGACATTTCCATAGTTTCAAAGTATATTACCCCCAAATTATGAATTGCAATAGTAAAACAGAATCATTTTGTAGTGGAGAAGACTGGCAGGTACCACCTTACCCAAAAGATCAAAGCAAACATCACCAATACTGGGATAACTTGACATCTTGGGCCTCCTGATACGATGTACTGAGAAGGACATGTTATCACTTCTGTGGTAGTCACAAGGAAACATCAAAAAACCTCACATTGGGGACTATTCTACAAAATAACTAGCTTATGTTTTTCAAATGTTAAAGGTCAATGAAGGTCAGAGGACTGTGTCTGATGTAAAAAGACGAAAAAGAGATGACAACTAAATGTAATGTGTATTATTGGATTGGCTACTGAACTTGGGGGAAATAAAAATAGGTATAGGACATTACTGGACAATGGGCAAGATTTGACTATAAATACAGATTAGGAAATAATATTTTATTTATTTAAAACATTAAAAATTTTTTTAAATTGATTTTTTAGAGAAAGAAGAAGGAAAATAGAGATAGAAACATTAATATAAGAGAGACACATCGATTGGCTGCCTCCTGCACGCCCCCCACCAGGGATTGAACCCGCAACCTGGACATGTGCCCTGACCAGGAATGGAACTGGGACCTCTCAGTCCATGGGACGATGCTCAACCCACTGAGCCACACTGGCTGGGCAGGAAATAGTATTTTAATAATATCAAATTTCCTGATTTTAATAATTACATAGTGGTTATACAAGAGAATGTTCGTTCCTAAGGAATCCATTCTAAAGTAGGTATAGGTAAAGAAGTAAGACATCTCAACGGCTCAGAAAATAATGTATGCATTTGCATGTGTGTATAGATGTATATATATATATATATATATGTGCACACACACACACACACACACACACACACGCTACAAGGTGGCACAGTCAGGAAGACTTCCTGGAAAAAGGAATATTTATTTACACAGTCTCCTAAAGAAACGCATACGAGTTAGCCAGGTAGGGAGGTTGTGGTAGCAAGAACTGTTTCTAAGAGGAGAAAGTTCACAGGAGTGTCCTATCCAGTGCATAGACGTGGGGGGCAAAGAGTGGTGGAGGCTGAGGCTGTGCAGACAGACCAGGGCCCGATGGCCTGGGAAGGCTGTGTCCTGAGCTGAGGGTAAGAGGAATCCTGAGCAGTTTAGGCAGGGAGGTGCCGTGACCAGGCTGCTCTGGCCCAAGCTCAGGAGAATGGGTGCAGGGGCCAAGGTTGGCACAGGGAGCCAGCTTCTTAATCCCCGCTCCTACTTTCCTCCATGTAAATTACTTCTTTCCGAAAGCAGAAGCAGAGAACAAAGGGGCATTGTGTAATCCTTTTATCTGAGGTGGGGTTTATTACAGCTTTCAGAAAGGGAGGGGCATACCTGAAGCAACCCTCCCAGACCCTCCCACTTGTAAAGTCTTTCTCCCCATGCTAATTTTTTGACTAACAATAAACTCTAGTTTTGTTAATTCGCACTCAGATGAGTCTGGCTCGAAGTGATCTTCTCCAGCACCCACATTGTTTTTCCTGTGCAGAACGTCCCCTATAGGGTGAATCATTATTAGTCTAACATATTAGGTTAATTATAGTTTGTTGAGAAATCCTGTTCTCAGTCCCAAACTTTCCCTCACCTTTCTTTAACCCCAGTTCCTTTCTTTTTCATTTTAATGAATCCCAGTAAACCCCATCTTTTGCAAATTCCATTTTCACTGATAGGGGTCAATCAACCAGACATTCACTGAACCAACAGAGACTTATTGAATGTACCCTTATTTTACACCTGGTAGGTTAAACCTACACGCCCATCCCTCTCTTCCTGGAGCTTACACTCTAGTGAGGCTGAGAGATTTTAAACACACGCCCATAGAAATAAATTTATATTTACCAACCAGGATGAGTGCCACAAAGGAGAACAGGGTACAGTGTGATTGCATTACGGAGAGATATGACCCTGTCCCTGAAGAGGTGGGGTCTGAGCTGAGGTCAGGAGATGAGTGGGAGGTGACTGGATGGACTACTGTGTGTGTGTGCATGTGTGTATCTGTGTTGTGTGTATATGTGTGTGTTGGAGTAGAGTGTGTGCGTGTGTATGTGTGTGTTTATCTGTGTTGTGTGTATATGTGTGTGTTGTAGTACTGTGTGTGTGTGTGTGTCTGTGTTGTGTGTATGTGTGTGTTGGAGTACAGTGTGTGTGTGTGTGTGTGTGTGTGTGTGTGTATGCATGTGTGTCTCGGAAGAAGTCACATTTGCAAGCTTTCTGTGGCTGCAGCAAATGTGTTGATTTTAAAAACAGAAAGGAGACTCAAGTAGGGCTAAAAAGCAGGAATAAGTGGCTATTCAAAAATTATTTTTCTTCATACACAGTTCTCTAAAAAGTATATCAGCTGGTTAGGACTATGGGGAAAAAACCTATAAAATTTAATCTACGCTTGGATTCTTAATTAGTACACTATCCTGCTATTAGCATTAATTAGAATCTAAGAAAGTTTGGTCTTAACCACAGGGGTTTTTAAGTATTCTACCCTGAGGACACAATATGTAAATCTCACACACACACACACACACAAATGATTTCCTGTTAGACACCCTGTTAACCAACAATAAGCACCTTAGAAGAAGCTATCTGAAGTTAGCATATCCTCAAATCAGTCAACTACATCAATTTTCCTACAATTACAATCATCCTTGAATCACCTTTTTCTACTCCCCCCCTCCCCCCCGCCCCGTACCTACATTAAATGTAATGAATTTTGTCAACATTTTAAAAGCTAAATTATCAACTTGGCTTTGGGCTAGAGTATTGATACCTACAATTAAGGGATTTGACACATTAGTTTTTTCTCCCCATAGGTACTACCAGGACCTACTTTTATTGAAATAAAAACTGTTGGCCTGTTATCAGAACCTTGTCCTAGGTCTGCTATATCTCTATTTGCTGCTCTGAGCACCAGGTTCAGAAACATCACCGGTCACCCAGAACGCACCAGTCATTTTCATTCAAGGCTTCCTACTAATGCAGAAAAGGCCGCTAACACGTGTGCAAGGTCTTTTGTTTGTTTCCCACAGAAGTGTCAAAACAACAAAAGCAACAGCAGCGAAAGGTTTTTCATCAACCTTGAATTAAATTAAAAACCCAGTGAGCCAGGTTCCTGTCCATTCCACAAGCATTCTACTAGATCAAGGAAGGATTTTCAGCAAAACAGTCTTATCAATTTCTTACTCATTTTGCTTTCCCCACTTATTTTGATTAGATTTGCTTGAGGAAAGGGCTATCACTTTACGTAGTTTTGCACCCATTTTACAGACGAAGAAACAAAAGCAAGGGGAACAGAATAATTCCTCTCTAGAATCTGTCATTTCTTTCTACTCCCTTGCAGAAAAACCTGTATTTACCAGAATCCAAGATGTGCTCCGCCCGCCTTGTTTAATGTTCTGAACTTAGGATATGTCAACACAACGGATATGGTAACATTTTTTTTTCCTTTTTACCCTCACAACGTATTATTCAATCGATGGCATTTTAAATTCAAGGAAACATGTTTAGTTGCAGGCCAGTACATAAAAACCACAGTGTGAAAACCCCTTACTCAGGTTTCCTGTTCTGGGACCTGCCCAGGAAAATTCAGTAAAGCCTTTGTAGGGAAGGACAGTCAAAGGAGAGGCCTCATTCTACAGTGAAGTTCAGCTAGTCCAGACGCCCTGGGGACGGCTGAACTTCAGAGACTCCTGCGCCTAGCACTCAGCTCCTGGGGTCTACACAGACAGGCTGAGTGCAATCAGTTCTTGTAAGCACCAGCAAGGGCTCTGTCCTTCCCAGTGGGGAGAGAAAGAGCCGTGATCTGCCTCATTCACAGACTAACAAAACGTGTCCTATAATTAGGATGCCAGATGCTGACTTCCTCTAGAGAGGAGGAAATTTTGAATAAGAAATGAGTCGAGGCCCCTGCACAGGGTGGGGTGGGGATTATTGCCTTGGGAGGTTGGTGAGAGTGAAGACTCGTGTGAAAGGAGAGGGGAGCCTGAGAAAGAAATAGCAATCACCTTAAATAAAATTAACCAAAGGACACAATTCTGTAGAAGATAATGAAAATACACAATAAATGAAATTTTACAGGATGGACCTTTGTGGGAAAGAAATGAGCAAAAGGGTAGATCTTTACAAAACTCACGCATCATCAACACACCGTGCTCAGCCTCTATCTCAGCTTTTCCGTGAATGCGTTTTATCCCTGATTGGTTTTCTCTCAGCTCCTCAGTCCGTAAGAGGCTTACTCCAACAGATTTTCAAGGACAACTATTTTTTTAAGCAGATAAGAAGATATTTCTATAGTCTGCCATGTCATACTTCATTACTCCCCAAGTTCATTAGTGTTAGGGCATTGCCAGTTACCCAGCGAGCTGATCTCCCCTTTGGTATATTTGGAGCTCAGACCTCTCTCATGAGCTTTGGACAGGAGTATCTCACTACTAACTTTTTTCTAGGTATCTCAACTTTAACATTTCTAAAACTCTTGGATTCTCCCCAGAATCCACTTTGGTTTCAGACGTCCCCATTTCTACGAATAGCATCTCCATTTACCCCCAAGTGACCCAGGCACTTCTGGGTTTCTCCTAGATTTCTCCTTCATTTGCTAGAGCCAATCTATTTTTAAAGTTCTATCCATTTTTGCTTTCTAAATAGTCTTAAAACCCATCTGCTTCTCAACATTTACTGCTTCCAATCTAACCTAAAGGCACTGCCATCTCTTGCCTTGGACTACTGCAATGGACTTCTAACTGGTGCCTGCATTCTCACTTGCTCCCTTCCAATCTAGTCTTCACAAAGCATCCAGAGTTATTTTTCTACAGTGTAAATCAGAGTAAGTAAGTCCTCCTCTTAATGCTCTTTATGATTGCCTCTGTATAAAATCCAGCCTTCTCAGGATAGCCTATGTTACTTCATATGATCCAGCACTTTCTCTTTGCTCAACATTCTCAAACACTCAAAGTGTGTGCGCATTCTCTCTCTCTCCCTCTCCTCCCACCCCCTCCTCCTATGCACAGGCCTAGGGATTTAATAGTTCCTCTACCTTGAAAGTTCTTTCTTTGTTCTTTCCCTAGTATATTAATCAGGCTAGACAAGGCTGTAAAAACAAATACAGCCCCAAATCTCAGTGGCCTACAGGTTGGAGTAACTCTTCCCCACGCAGTGACTCAGGGATCCAGGCTCCCTCCACCTCATAATCTCAACAAGTGGCTTCAAATATAGTCATAACAGGGACCTGGAAGTGAAGTCCATCACTTTATTCATAGTCAAATGGCCAGAACCAGTCACATGGTCTCATCCCAACTTCAAAGAAGGCTGGGCTATTTGGGAAGCACAACATCTTTGGTGAGCATTGGCTGTCTCTGCCAGATCCCAGATTTAATGGCACTTCTGCAGAGAGTTGGGTATAGGATTAATCCAGTGAAGGCTAATGGAATGACATGCAGCATGACAAGAGGACATGGTGAGACCTGTCATTATACCACCTTGTTAGCTGAGGAAAGAGACTTCATGTTTTCCAAACACCCTGACACCTATGTGGGTGCCCTGCTCCAAATCTGAGGCCACGGGAGTGGTCCCTAGACTCTTGCCTTTAAACACTGCCCTGAGGTGGGCTGCTGGTAGCACACATCAGAGAATTCATGTGTGTTTAGTCTGCAGATAGAACACATTATAATCCATGTACATATGTGAGCCACTGTTTTTAAGCATGGCAGATACTGTTGAAATAGATATATTGCAAATTTTTTTAAAGGTACTACTGATTTCATGGTAGGATTTTGCTATTACGTATTTTCTCAATCCATGAATACTAAAGTTACAGCTACTCTTAGGTGGAGGTTTTGAAATTCTTTGATGACAAAAGTGATCTTTGGGCTCTGAAAGCCTGGAACACAAGTGTAGTAGAGGGAGCCCAGAACTGAAGGGAGGGTATTCGGCTAAGAGTAAACAGGAAGATCTGTGATGCATAGTTCCTGACCTAGCAACTCCATTGGAGCGACGAGATAGATACACAGGAAAGGTAACTGGACAGGCTATCAGTGGGAACTGACTACATGCAGGCAGCCTGTACTGGAAGCTGTTGGAGATGGAAGAAAACATGGATGACTGGACAGGACAAGGCACGCTTCCTGGAGAAGCAGAAGTATCCTGTTAGTGAATGAGAGGGCTTGGGCGTCCAGATGCAGGCATGCGTCCAGAAGGTACAAGAAGAGGTAAGTGAGAAACTCCATCTCTCGTCCCCCTCTCTGAATCAGACCCACTGAATCAGAAACTCTGGGGAGGGGGTGGGAATTAGGTCCCTTTAACTAGCTCCCAGATCATTCTAAAGTAGGGTGACCAAAGAACAAACCTGGAGCGACCCTCTTATGCACTCAGCTGTCTGCTCTCCATTGACAACAACCTTTTCCCATTTTCTTCCCTCTAGTCCCAGCCTGGCTTCCTAATTATCTTCCTAATGAAAGGCAAAAGATCTCGGGAAACAAAAAGACAACGTGGGCAATCTTTTGGGTCTTTTTGTGAGAGGCAGGTAAAATGAAATGCGTAATTTCATTTCTTATATCCCTCCAGGCAGAAATGTGATTTCACTTAAATGTTGCTTTATAGATTGTTTTGGTTTGTTTTACTGACAATATAATTAAGTTGGGTCTAATTAAAAGTGAATACATGGCTTGCAGAAACAGAATAAATCAGTGCTGAGCTGAAGGGTGAAGGGAGTTGTGCAAATGTGCAGGGCTGAATGCAATTACAAGACAATGGGACACACTGACGAGCTTGGTTTGGCTCCCTCAAAGCATATGCACGGTTATGTGAGTCATGAGCTGACTAGCGCACCCAGGAAAGACTGAGGGGCAGGACCTGAGGAATTTGGGAGGAGCTCTCTCAAGGTCAAATGGACTAGGCACCTGGCTTACCACCGCAAAGAACGTAGGACCAGATTTGTGAAGTGGGGTGGGAAAAACTGATGTTTTAGCATCTTCCTCCAGTCTTTTCTTAGGGTGGGAATATACTCTGATCAACACTTGGGATGAAAGGCAAGGGAACAAGAGTTATGGGAGGAGGGAAAGGGAGAGGGAAGGGAGGAGGAGAATGAGCTGGGGAAAGCATGAGAAATGGAAATTAAAATGGTAGCAGGTTGGTGCTTGTGTTTTCAGCAAAGGGCAGAGAAAGTTTAAAAAAAATGAGGTATAATTGACATGTTATATCATATTAGTTTCAGGTATACACATTTTGATTCGACATTTGTGTATATTGCAAAATGATCATCACAAGTCTTGTTAACGTTCATCACCAGATAGTTACATAATTTTTTTTTCTTGTGATGAGAACTTTGAAGATCTGTTCTCTTAGCCACTTTCAGATATATAATACAATATTATTAACTACAGTCACCGTGCTGTACATGACATCCCCATGACTTAATATTTTATAAATGGAAGTTTGTACCTTTTGACTATCTTCACCCATTTTGCCCATTCCCACCCCCCTCCGGTAGCCACCACTCTGTTTTCTGTATCTATGAACTTTTTTTTTGTTTAAAATTTTTGTTTAAAATTGAGACCATTTGGCATTCACCTTTCTCTATCTGACTTATCTCACTTAGCATAATGCCCCCAAGATCGATCCATGTTGTCACAAATGGCAAACTTCCTTCTTTTTAATGGCCGAATCATTTTCCATTGTATCTACAAGACTTTTATTTTTAAAAAGGTCAAGCATTCACTTAAAATATGTATGATATTGTAATATGATGTAATGTCCCTCCGTGTTCCTTTAAAATTGTTAGTAAAACTTTACAGCACAGAGTGGACTTGTATGAACGGTATCATTAGATCGGAGGTAGAGGTCTAGACGTCAAGAAGAAGCTGTCCTCACGCTCGGCTCAGCGCCCAGCGGAGAAGGGGAAAGAAGAGCCACAAGAAAGAGTGGAGAATGTGAAACACAGCACATGCTGGAAACCAGAACCACGGATGACTGGAAGAAACCTAAGTCCCACAGGAATTCACAGGAGTTGGGGGAGGGGGGAAGTGATAGCATTGGGTTTTTCACGGGATATGGGCTGGCGGTCAAGTTGATTTCATCTGGATTTGAAAGGTCAGGGTAAGCCAAGCCAAGCTGACATCTCATTTACACATCCTACTAACAAGCTATATGGCAAGTCAGTTACTCTTTCTGGGCCCTATTCCTTCCCCTATGAAACAAGGGCATTGGACCAGGTCATTACTAAGGCCCATGTTCTTTGACTTCAGGTTTAATTCTCACCCTGACTTTTCTGAGTCCAAGGAGATGAGTGACCCTGATGAGGGAGAAACCTTGCAGGGGGCAGATTATTTCCTCCCCATACACAGCCAATCCACAAAAGGTAAGTGACCTCATTGCATATAATGGCTAAGGGGCTGATCCTTTCTCTTTTCAGAAATGCAGCCTTCTCTTACCCATGTGTTTTGGTTGTTATGCTCTCATACATGCTTTGGGCTGAACATTCTCATATTTCCAAAGAAATAACTGAACCCTCTTATCTTTCTTCTCTTTTATTAGATTAATATATAAATAACAAGGTTCTCAAAAGGCCTGCATATGTTCCAAACTTTATTCCTGAGGTAGGGAGGAATTTCAAGAAAGATCCAATTGTCTGCTGGACATCACCATCTAGATGTCTTTTAAGAATGTCTTTCTCAGTTTGCCTCCAATCAGACTCATTATTGTTACCCCTACATTTGCTATGGTCCCCTTTTCCCCATCTCATGGACTGGCAATGCTACCCGTTCAGTTACCCAAGCTTTTGATTCTTCTCTTACCCAGTGTATCCAATCTATTACCAAGTCCTGTTGATTGTAACCTACACATATCTGTCAGTTCTGTCTGCTCTTCCTTGGGCCCCTTGCCACCACACCAGTCCCCGCCACTCTCATCTCTCTCTCTCTCTCTCTCTTTTTTAATCCTCACTTGAGGATATTTTTCCATTTATCTTCAGATAGAGTGAGAGGGAGGGGGAGAGAGAGAGAGAGAGAGAGAAACATCAACGTGAGAAAGACACATCGATTGGTTGCCTCCCGCACGACTCCAACCAGGGCCAGGGACTGAACCACAACCTAGGTATGTGCCCTTGACTGGAATCGAACCCATGACTCTTTGGTCTGCCGGCCGATGCTGTAACCACTGAGCCAAACCAGCTAGGGCTGAAATTATATTTCTTTTTATTTTTAAATTTTTATTATTATTATTATTTTTTTATCCTCACCCGAGGATATTTTCCCTTTTATCTTCAGGCAGAGTGGAAAGGATTGGGGGGGGGGAAGGATGGGGGGGAGAGAGAGAGAGAGAGAGAGAGAGAGACACAGAGACATTGATGTGAGAGAGAGAGAGAGCGACTGGCTGCCTCCCGCACGACCCTGACCAGGGCTGGGGACCGAACCGCAACTGAGCTACGTGCCCTTGACCGGAATCAAACCCGCAACTCTTTGGTCTGCTGGCCGATGCTCTAACCACTGAGAAAAACGGCCAGGGCACCCGGCCACTCTCATCTCTTGCCTCAACTACATGAAAGGTTTCCTAGTTTGTCCCCCTCCTTCCAATTTTGCTCCCCGCCCATCAGAAAAATGTCATCCAATTGGAAATCCATTCATGCCATCACCATGCTCGGAACCCTCTCTGGCCTTCACTTTCCCTCAGACAGGACACCAAACAAAACTTGAATATAATTTACAACTCCCTTCCCTCCGTGAGCTAGATCCAGCTTATCTTTTGAGTCTCATCTTTTGTTACTCTCTCTCGTGCTCTACTCTAGTCATAGGAAATTATTTTATTTCCTTTTGTGTCTCCTCACTGTCACCACCAGTATCACCAGCACTTTCTACCTCTCATCTCCCCAAAGCCCAGTGACTTGCTAACTTTCCCAGAAAGCCTTCCTTGGTCCTGAAGTGTGATTGAAGGGCTATTCGTGTGCTTCCTCGTACTCAGTCCTTACATCCTGTTAGATCTTAGTCTGCGTACTGAGACTATGTCCTTGCCTGGATGAGGGCTTCTACAGGGCAGTCACCGCTGGACCCAGTGTCTCATGGAGCGGTCACCACTCTACTCCACTGCCTGGCAGGGTCGATGATCGTTTTACCCCAGCACCTCCTGGGAGCTGTGCGCACTCCATTCCACTCCTTTCTTGGTACAATGATAAGCACCAAGAAAGGCTTGATTTCTTTGATGAATAAATAGTTTGCATTTCAATATTATTTTTTAAAATTTCAAAGAACTGAGGTAGGTTGGGCCTGTGTTATAGTGGTTCTCCCCAGCTGGGGTAGGGGTGGGGTGAGTTTCTCAATATGCCCATTTAGAAGAATCCGTGGTTAAGCACCTTGAGAACCCACAGAAGTTCCCTTTCCTTGGGAGCAAGAAAAGTATAAAAGAAGTTTTATTATAGTTTTGAGGATATAATAAAAAATATTTTGAACAAAACAATCAAGGTGGCGCACTAAATAAAGTCAATATAAATGACATTCATCCTCTTGAATAACGAAAGGTATGGCCTAATTTCACTCACAATCTGCTCCCAGAACTTTTTTAATGCTTGCTTCTCCTAACACGAGAAGTTAATTTTGTTTGTAGCTAACACCTGCTACGAAGCATAACAGCAAGATCGCTGATTTATAGCCCAGGGCTTTCGGTTTCTGGCTCCCTAGATCGCAGTGACTCCGAATGACTGGAGTTTTGAGATGGGCAAGTTATTGTGGAAGTATTTCTGAAACTCCCTTGGCACCACACAGGGTTACATGTCCTTAACTCTGCTCAGGCGGATTTCTGACCAAAGCACTCCTAAGAGGATGCTCACACCTCTCAGCAAAGGCCCTCCCTACAGACCCAGGGTGTGGTTCTAAGATCACAATTCACATGCTTTCAGTATTATTTCATGCAAATCTTTACTTCCAGTATACCATCTTTATTTATTTCTAACCCATTAGTTTCCTGTTTTCTTAGAAATGACTTGATATTTGCATATACGGAAACTGAAATTGTCTGGTTAACTAGAAGATCTGCAGAAGTAAATTTGCTTATACGAAATTTCCATGTTTGGTATGGCTGTGGATAATTCTGAGTTTTTCTCTATTTTTAAAGATCAATCTGATTGCTCTTTTTTCCCCCCTCTGGAATAATAAGTAAAGAGAGATTAGGTGGTGACATGCTTAAGGTCACAAAGAGATGCCGTGGTTGAGTATCAGTTTCCGAATGCGCAGCCTGGACAGCTTGGCTTGGCTTTCTCTAGCTCAGCGTGAGCCCTGACTGTTCACTCCTACACCTTTCATGTCTGTGACTGCCCTACTTGATTTGTTGAAAAATAAACTTTTGATTTCAGAATGATTTTATGTTTACAAAAACGTTGCAAAGATAGTATAGCATTCCTTCACCCGAGAGTGTCCTAACCTTATAGAACCAGGATGCATTTGTCAAAATAGGAAATTAACACGAGTACAATGCACAGTTTGACTAAACTACAGACCCTTGGCATTTAAAAATTTTTTCTTAAATTGCAAGCCAGAGAAAAGCACTGACTCCAGGGCTCAAGGATACGTAGCCAGTGGCACCTAGAGACTCAATCAGTCAAAGATCTGTTTGTGGGTTGTTAGTTTGTTTCAATATCCTCTTATTCCTGTTGGAAACAATACTAAGTGACCTTCTGATGGGACTCACACTGCTCCTAGCTCTCCCACCGTGGTAGGACCCCTGAGCTGGTATGGGGGGGCAGGGGTCAGGCTTTCAGGGCAGGGACCCGGCTCTCCATGATAGCCAACCTTAACCTTCTCGCTTCATCTGAAAGCCCAGAAGGGCTCCTGGTTGTTATGAGACCCATTAAACCGCAAGCAAGCATATTTCTGGACAGAGACACTGCGTGGGCACGTGTCAGGGTCCCACATTCGCCTTTATTGCAAAATGCACGTTCTCTCTATGGGGAGAATGGACCCACGTTCACCGCACACCGCAGTTATCCGTTTCCTACAGCACGGAACCGGCAAGGGTGCAGGTCCCAGGCGGTCTGTGAGGCTGTGGTCTCCGAGGACACCATCACTCAGAGAGAAAAGAGACAAAAAAAAAAAAAAAGGAATGAAAAGAAAGTAGAGAAACAGGTTTCACCACCGGATTACTCCTCAGGTTTAAACAGCCAAGGCCCACGGAACAACACATGGATAAGCCCAGCATCCCCTGCTGAACTGCCCGACGGGGGCTGCCAGCACAAGGGAAGTCTTGCCCTTCCGAAGACTTAGTCCCCAAGGCCCAATTCATCCCTCTTCATGTAACCCTCAGTCCTTAGAGAGAGGCCCTGGATGCTTAGAAAAACCGCCGGGCCTTGCATTGTATGTTCCTGTCTGACCGATTCTGACCGAGGCGGACTCACCACATTTCCTGGTGTCCGGGCAGCTGGCAACCATTTAAATATTTTAGGGTGTTGCAGGGGTTTTGCTATCTGGTTTATCTGGGGCACTTTGGTTTACTAATCTGATACAGGAAATGGAAATAAAAACAAATGAACACCTGTAGGTAGCTATACTCCGCCTCCTCCCACCCCTGTCCCTTCATTCTGCCTTTTCATGGAACAACCAAGGAGATAACACCCCCTCTGGTGGGTGGGAAATTTAGTTCCAATTTTCTCAGTCTTTTTAGAGTTGAGCACATGAGGATTGGGTGGGGTTTTACATCTCCAATATCATGTTCTCTGTCCCAAGCGCTGTACGATCCAGGCTGCCCATCGTGCATCGAGACCCCTTTCCTTTGGACCCTTAGAAAGACAAACGGCTTTGCTGTCCAGCAGCATGGGGAGGGGGACTGCTGAGGACAGCATCACGTCGAGGAGACTCTGACGGCGGCAGATGTGGGTGCGGGCTCTGGAGGCTGGATGCTGTGCTCTCCGGGCCCTGAGACCTATCCTGTGTGGTGCTGGAAGAGCTGCCTGAACGGGAAATCCACCCCTACTGGGATCTCATACATCTGCACGATGACAGCAAGCCGGGGTTCCTGAATTATCTCATGGCCTAAGACCCCTTAGAGACTGAGAACCAGGCAGTGTGTGCTGGCACCAGGATCGCAAGCAGACAAATGCTCCACACCAGAGAGCCTGGCAACAGACTCGAGGACATATGGTGGGGGGGACTTGATACGTGGCAGATGTGTCCTTACAAATCAGTATGGACAGATGGCCTAAATCAGTAGTGTTGAGATCACTGTTAATTCGTGTAAAAACAACAACCTTCTACTTCACACACACAAACATAAATTCCAGGTGTATTAAAGACCTCCCTCCGGAGAGGGGGGGCGGATTTAAAACAAAATGTAGGAGACTAGCCTAACAACTTTGTGGTACAGAGGGAGGAACTCTTAAGACACGGACATCAATGATTAGAGTAAAGACGGATAAGTTTGACGACATCAAAATTTTCTGTGCCCCGAAGAATGTGGAAAGGCAAGTCACGGATTGGGAAGAGATGTTTGTAACATTGTTACAAATACAAATACAAAAAGGAAAAGATAACAACCCGGCAGAAAAAGAAGACATGACAGGAACAGATTGTTCACAGAAGAGGAGATCCAAATGGCTCTAAATGACATGAAATTATTTCCAGCTTCACGAGAAACCAGGGAAATGCAAATTAAATCAACAACAAAGTCATACCTGGCTACACCCTCAGATTGGGGAAAAATAAGAGGTTTAAATTTCATTGGCATTTGGCAAAGATGAGATGCCATGGGCACTTACACAGATTGTTAGGACCACTTTGGGACATAGTTTAGCTTTATGAAGCCAGGCTACAGGCTAACAGTGCACTTGCCCTTAGACTCAGCGTCTCTGCTTCTGGGTAGACACTCGGAGAACTGCCCACAGTGCACAAGGAGATGTGTTCAGAAACGTTCCATGACTCATCATTTACTAACAGTTAACAACGGGAGAGAATTTAAATATCCATCAAGCATAAAATGAAAAACTAAATTGTAACATTTATACAATGAAATATTATATGACAGTTAAAATAATAGTTATCCCTGGCCAGTTTGGCTCAGTGGTTAGAGCGTCAGCCTGTGGACTGAATGGTCTCGGGTTCAATTCCCAGTTGGGGGCATGTGACTGGGTTGCAGGTTCCATCCCGGCCCTGGTCAGGGTCATGTGGGAGGCAGCCAATTGATGTGTCTCTCTCACATAGATGTTTCTCTCTCTCTCCCTCCTTCCCTTCTACTCTATCAAAAAATCAGTGGAAAAGTGTCCTCAAGTGAGGATTAACAAAAATAAGTAAGTAAATAAATAAATAAAATAAAATAATAGTTAAAAGTCTCCATAGGCTTAATCATTATTTTGCTGTGAATACTACGGTAAGGACTTTGCATGTGAATATTAACTCATTTGATTCTCTTGACCATCTTGTAATGGGGGTACTACTGTCATCCCAATGTTATATATGAACAGACTAAGGTACAGAGAAGTTGAAGTCATTACCCAAAGTTTCACAGCTGTCAGTGGCAGAGTCGGGCTGTGAACGACACAGTCTAATTCTAGAATTGGTGATTTCAACACTACACCCACCTCGTAAAATCAACAAAATCGCTAGCAAGCAACACACGTATAATGCTGAGCAAAAATCTCAATTTGGAAGATGATATATACAGTATGATTCGTTATTCAGGGTTAGGTTCAGCTTCATTTAAGAAAAACAAAAACAACAATGAGGCTCCAGGGTCCTGAGGGACCCAGGTCTTACTGCTCCACCATCCTTAGCACTGTTCCAACCTCAAGGTGCTGTCATGAACCAAAGGGCTACTGGAGCTTCATCGCCCAAGGTCACCTTCCAAGTAGGAAGAAGGAAAAGGGGAGGAAGAGCTGAGTTCCTTTTGGGGCTCACTGAGAAGCCCTGCCCAATGACCTCTGCTTTCATCCCACCATTGCCCCTGTGGCTTCAAGAGAAGGTAAGAAACGTAGCCCTTCAGTTGGGTACCTTGTTGCCCAGAATAAACTACCTGCTCCATGAGGAAGAAAAGTAAATAATGAGTATGTAACTAAGAACTTCTGTCATAAATGCCATTTATATAAGGTTTAAACAATACTGCATATCATTTATGGATCTCTATATACTTCTCATGCATGGCAATATTAATACCCAATTTGAGGCAATAGTTATTCTGGAGAAGGAGGGAAGGAGAGGGAGATACAATAAACTTCAACTCCAACTTTAAAAAGACTATAAAGCAAAAATGACCCGATGTTAACATTTGATAAGTTAGGTGGAGAGTAAGTCCTGGTCTGTCTTTTGGGGTGTATGTGTGTTTCCAATTCTCTCCTTCTTTTGTGTAGTTCATTCCCTCTTTCTCACCTTCCTCTCTTCTTGCGGGAAAGAGTCTAGACCGGCCCCCTCCCCCAAACTGCTTTCCCTGTTGAAAACTAAAGCGCTCATTGAACTCAGGACAGTTCATTCCAAGGTGCAGAGTTTGGGGAGCGTGCCTACTTCAAGAGGAGTCAGTGGGCCAAGAGCTTATCAAATTCCAAGCACCAAGCGAAGGCCTTTGCAAACGTTAATTTATTTAATCTTCACGAGAGCCCTGGAGCTAAGAGTGACTGTTATTTTCACATTACAGAAGAGGAAATAGGGCTCAGAGGGGTTGAATATCTTTCCTAAGTTCCCACAGTGCAGGGGGGCAGAGTCCAGAGAGGAACCCATACTTGTCTGACCTCTGAACCTGGGCCCCTAATTACCTTGCTGTCCCGAGACCCTTCAAGAGGTCTTTCGATGTCCAGTCCACTCACTGAGCCTCACCTCCTACTAAAGGAAGGGTCTCTGGTGAGTGTCTAAAACAAGGCACCAGGGCTACAGTGGGATGCTGGGTCTGGAAGGGAACACAGGCTGGGTGTACCATCTGCTTAGTGGGATCTCAGTTTGGGGGGTCACACAGAGCCAGGCTGAGATGAAGGAGAAAGAAGAGGGACTAAGTGCTCAGAGGGGGGACTTGGTCTAAAGCTAAAGAAACAGGGATTCTCAAGCCTTCTATCATTCATTCTCTTGCCTCTGCAGGGGAGGAAGCAGTGAGGTGCTCAGGGTGGAATTTCGGCCAGGAAGAGTGTCCACACACGGATGTCCCAGTGCCACTTTTCTCTGACCCTTAAACAGGGCTTAGCACCAAGCCCGTGCTCGCCCTGTCCGTTCATTTCCTTTCCCCTCTGGAGAGCTCCTTGAGGACAGAGACCGTCTGCTTCAAGGTCTGCCACAGTGGTGGCACTCGGCAGGAACCTAAATGTTTTATTTATTTATTTTTTATTTTTTTAATCCTCACCCGAGGATATTTTTACATTAATCTTCAGATAGAGCTGGAGGGAGAGAGGGAGGAAGAGAGAGAGAGAGAGAGAGAGAAACATCGATGTGAGAGAGACACATCGATTGGTTGCCACCCACACGACCCCAACCGGGGCTGGGGATGAACCGCAACCGAGGTACGTGCCCTTGGCCACAATCGAACCCGGGACTCTTTGGTCTGCGAGCGACGCTCTTACCGCTGAGTCATACCGGCCAGGGCTAAATGTTTGTTATATAAACAAATGGACACACAAATGAATAAGTCAACAGGACTGAGGTTTGGCGGAGGCCTCTGAATTGGGACTGGGCACCCGGACAGTACGTGCCAGGTTAGCTTGCGTTTCTTGAGGGCAAAGGAAGATGAAAAATGCTTGCTGAATAGCTGTTGGTTGAATTCAGGCGAATTATCAAATGAAAACAGGGATTTCTAACGATGGCCTGGAATGGCAGGAGGCATTCCACATATAAAGAGCCAGGTGGTTTGAAAATGACCCCAAACCTCTAATAAAAAAACATTTTTATCGTCATTGTCAAAAATAACCACGGACACCATTTATTCGGCCCGTCGCGTGCCAGGCGCCGCGGAGTGGATTCTCGCTAAAACTTAGGTTTTATAGGTACCATCTCACCACGGAGAGACCCAGCCCCGGAAGGTTAAGTGACCTCCCGAAGACTAAATGGATCATAAAGGGCCCAGCTAGGATTTAAGTGCGGGTCTCTCAGGCACCAGCGTTATTGGAGAGGTTGGAATTTTTTCCTTTCGCAGCAGCAACAGAAGGCAGTAAAGAAGTTGCCCGTCTCCTTGAGAAAAGTTCTGCATGTCCTGTAACTCGTCCCCAGGCACTGGTGATCTTATGGCTACTCTGAATATACTTGAACTGCAACTACTAACCTAATTGTTTTCGGCTGGCAAATCTAGTTGACTTAATGTAAGCCCTTATTTCCCGTAGGAGTGATGTTATGAATTGGTATTACCCTGTGGAAACGTTACATACCATAAAAATACCAACACTAATCATGAAAACATATGAAGGGAAAAAGAACCCCCCAAATACGTGCTTTTGCAAACACAAACACCGAATGTGAAGGCTGCATTGCCGTTTTTATTCTTTCCTTTATTTTTTTAAGAGGCTTTACAAAAATCTGAATGCAACGAAGCTGGAAATGAAAATGCCGGCTTTCTTTCCCGGCAAATCTCTCTCTAACAAGCCTCTTAAGCATTCTTCTTTGCTCCGGGGTTCTTTAAACTAATTAAAATTAAAGTCAACTCTCTTAAACTTTCCTTCTGAGTTAAGATGCCCGAAAACCTCTGCAAACAGGCTTTGACCAGGAAACATGGATTCTTGTGTTGTGATGTAAAACACTCTGCAGTTACCAGCCCTTCACTCCGACTGTTTCAGCTCAGGTCATTGCTTCTTTTCTGCACTGGTAGTTTCCCTGAGGTCACAGCCTTCTCTAACCGAAGAGCTTGAACTAGGGACTATCCTTGACTCCTTCCTTAATGCGTCACCACATCTGTTAGCTTTTCAGAGAGTGATGTTCCCTTGGTCAAAACTGCAGCTTTGAGGGACAAGCATACGGTTTGCATGTTTGCTCACGAAGCCACGCAATGAACGATCATTCTACCTCTTGACTCAGCACATTGTCTTTTATTATTGGGGTGTCAGTTCACCTGGCTGATAATGGGGTGACACTGGTCGCAGTAAGTTGGCCAGTTTTAAAGCAGATTGTGGGTGCTAAGGAGTGTGAGTGTGCTGTGAATGTGTGTCAGTATATATATATGTGTGTGTGTGTGTCATGATTGAAACAGTGTAAATGTGAGCCAGGCGGGCCATCTGGGGACAGTGTACGCACACCACTCTTTTTGAAACCAGAGCACCCAGGAACTCATGGACAATGGTGCTCTGTCCTCATGGAATGTTCACACCTCCCGAGCAATGAGGATTCGTAGGTAATCATGGTGAGGCCGACTTGATATATAATATTGAATCCATCAAAGGGGGAAAGCAAAGTTTATCAAAGGGTTTCTGCTGCATCTCCAACACTGCCACCCCCAGGCTAGAGCCCACACTTCTGTCTCCTCTATGTGCAGGTCCATTGCCACGAGACTCACACCATGAAGGAAGGGGCATGGCACGGGGTGGGGGCGGGGCTCTGAACAGGCGGCTGCAGTACAACTCCAAATGTCCCAGGACACTTCTGGAAATTAAACATTTTAACTGCCCATTTAGGCCAGCTATTATTATCTTTAGAGTCACTGATGAGAGGTTAATGTAAGAGTAGACAAAAGAGGCTACGGAGCTAGGGTAGCATGCTGGTCAGCTATGGTGGGCCACATTCGAGCCGATGGGGGTTCACAGGTGGGTTTTGCAGAGATAATACAAAGGAGAACTGAGACGTCAGAGAGATGCGCAAAGGCGCCTGAGGACCTGACATGCTCTGGTTCTAATCCCTGTGCGGTTGGCTGCTCTGTTTGCTTTGGAGTCTAGGAGATGCGCCGATTCCTTGCAGTATGCCTCCTTAATGAAACAAACCCCAAACGCAGCTCCACATCCAGGACCTCGCCTCGACCGATCACGACACTGGATTGCAATGAGGCCCAAACTTCCTGAGCTGAAACCCCAGCTCTGCCACTTACTAGCTGTGAGTCCTGCGTATGCTCTTAGTACCTTAATTACTTTACTCGTGTGGGATAGTAATACCTACCTCCCAGGGTTGTGGGGATTCCATAAGACAGTATTTCTAAAACATTACAACAATGACTGGCCTGTAGTAAGTGCTTTCTTTACAAGTAGTTGTTAACTAAATACATAAAAAAACAAACCCACATTTCAAGCAATTCATGGATACTTATGAGTCTGTGGATGTGGGTTCAAAATTCCCTCATTTGCATTAAAATTTGTGTTTATACTCAGAATGGGTTCTTATTTACTTGAAGATTACATTTCATGGAATATAATCTATACAAATACTAAATTTACATAGGCCCAAAACATAAAGACTAAATAATAGAATTTAGTTTTTAGTTTACTTCCTCTCCCCCAGCTCAAATCAGAGGAAATAATTTTTGAGGCTTCACTCATTTATTCATTCATTCATACATCTATTTATTCATTCATGCGTGCATTCATTCATTCACTCACTCATCCATTCATGCATCCATACATCTATCCATCCATTTATCCTTCCCTCCATCCCTCCCTCTCTCCCTCCCTCCCTCCCACCAGTTGTTCTCCCTTTTCTCTTCCCATTGGGTCATTTGAGCTCCCCGTGAACTGGTGACCGGTGTACTCACTGAACCTGTTGGTTGCTACTTCAGCTGCTCCCAACTACTTGAAATAGTCATTCCAGACTAAGTGACCTTTCTGTTGGCAGCGAGCATGTCAAAACACAGAGAAAAAGACGCAGAGACTAAAAAAAAGTAAGGCACGGAGAACAGGACTTGCCATACCAAATGGAGCAAATCTTATTTACAAGTGACCTTTCACCCCTGAGATCAGCCCAAATAAAAAAAGCATCTGTCATCTCTGGGAACATCCAATACTCCTCACCCTGACAAGGGGCCTCCAAAGACCAGATTCTATTTCAATCTAATTGGCTCCTTGCCCTTTTCCGGCCTTCCTCCAGCCATGCACAGCAAGCTAAACCATCTTGGGATGAGAAGCCAGCCCAGAGATGAGAGGCATCTTGACAGTGGAACCAGGGGGTGGAGGCAGGGCAGCAGCTCTGCTAATTAAACAAGAACCTGGCACATTGATTTCAGCCATAGACTGTGTTGCCTGGAATCTTGGAGCAATGGCTGCATTTAGATTGAACTTTCCCCTCCATCGAGGCATTGCACAGAGAGGTCTTTCTGCGTGAACTGCCTAACCTATGTGAGCGAGCGCCTCCTTTTAAAGCCCTCCATGTCAGTGAGCGAATTTTCTAAGCTGCAGATGGACGAGAAGTGTGAGTGTATAAGATGGAGAGCGCATATGTCAAGCAGACATGTCATGGGAAATCAGACCGAGTGTCATATCCTTTCATGCTTCTACTCATAAATATTCACCAAGCTTATATTAAGGTGGAAACACTGTTGTAGAAACTGGTGATACAGCATGAACTTGCAGATGGGATTCTGGGCTTCACGAAGCTTACATTTTGATGGAGGGGAGAGAGGACAAAGAAAAATAAACAAAGAAGATTCTATCAGACAGTGATTAGTCCTCTGAAGGAATTAAACATGGAGAGGACCAGAATCATGAGAATAGTAGCTAACACTCGCTTTGTATGCACCAGGCACAATTCTAAGCATTTGCTTATAACAACTTGTTTAACATTCATGACCTTATCGTTTTGATTAATTTCCCCATTTGGCTGATGAGAAAAATGAGTCGGAGAGGTTAATCATGATTTGTTCCCAAATGGCAACTCCATCCATCCTTCTATTGTTGGTCAAAATCTGTTGTGTCATTTTTACCTCTCTGTCTGTCTGTCTGTCTCTCTACTGGACCCTATGTCCAATAATACACAACGAATCAGGAAACACTGCCTTCTTTACCACAACGTATATACAGAGTTGGACCACTGCTCACCTCCTCCCCTGATATATTCTGGTCCGAGCCACCATCATCTCTCAACTGACTTCTTGCAATAAACTCCTACCTGGCCACACGTCTCCTCTTGCTCCTTATAGTGCATTCCTAAAAGAGTAGCCATAGCTTAAAAATACAAGTCAAGTCATCTCACAGCTCTGCTCAGAGCGTGCCAATGGCTCCTGTATGCTCAGAGCGGAAGCCCTTTGGTTTGGATTCCTTAGGCCCCTCTCTTCTCTCACCACCTGTCCAAGCTCGCTCCCCTCCCGCTTGCTCTGTGCAGCCGCTCTGCCCTCCTACTGTTCCTAGGGCACAGTGGGCATGTGCCACCTCAAAGCCCAAGGACCTACAGTTACCTCTGTCTTTTTTTCCTTTCTAGTTGATTGATTTTTAGAGTGAAAGGACAAGAGAGGGAGATAGAGACACATTGATGTGAGAGCACATCTATTGGCTGCCTCCTGCACGCCCCCTACTGGAGATCGAGCCTGAAACCTGGGCATGCACCCTTGACCAGGAAGCAAACCAGCGACCTTTCAGTGCATGGGATGATGCTCAACCAACTGAGCCACACTAGCCAGGGCAATTACCCCGTCTCTATACCCACCAGGCTCCTTCGATCTGGCTCCAATGTCACTTTTGCATTGGGAACATCCCTAACTACCCGTTTCCCAACATTTTTTATCATGCTTTCTCACATTTCTCCCCAAACCATTTATCACCATCTGACATATATTTTTACTGTTTTTGTTGTTGTTGTTGATTGCTTGCTTTCCACTACTAAAATATCAACTAATCGCTTCTCGGCCTTTTGGCTAAGATCAAGTGTAATATCTGTTCTTATCAGTTTAAAATATCAACTACATGAGGGCCAGGGTCTTTGTCTGTTCCGCCCATTCTGTTTTTTAGCTTGCTTACAATAGTTCCTTGTGTGTAGAAGGCACTTAATAAATATCTGTTTAATCAATAAATTAAGGAAGAGGACCTATTTTTTCTGACATGCTAACGAAAATAAATTAAGATTGAAAGAGAGAATGATGCCTGATTGAAAAAGGAAGAGGAGGAGAAATGACTGCAAATAAGATAAAGGAATGAATGTTCACAGGGGAAGTATAAGTCAAAGCTAAATAAGAAAGGCCAGGCATGCCTGGCCGGTGTGGCTCAGTGGTTGAGTGTCGACCCATGCACCAAGAAGTAACCGGTTTGATTCCTGGTCAGGGCACATGCCCAGGTTGTGAGCCCGATCCCCAGTGGGGGGCATGCAGGAGGCGGCCAATCGATGTTCTCTCTCATTGATGTTTTCATCTCTCTCTCCCTCTCCTTTCCTCTCTCTTTAAAATCAAGAAAGAAAAAAAAAAAGAAAAGAAAGGCCAGGCATAAAAATAGCCTGAACATACCCAACCAAAAAAAAAAAAAAAAAGCCTGAATGGATGCTTTAATTCACTTCAGTTCAGTCTTCCCTGATTACCTGAGATTAGTCAGTCACCCGCTCAGCTCACTAAGAATGTCCTGGGGAAGGACTTTCTCTCTAGACCTTGCAGCTAGATAAGGGCAGTGCACCAATGTTTCACTCTCTTACCAGGTCTAATTGCCTTGGACTATGTCACAGGCTTATCAAGGAATTCCCAGACAGAGAACGTACAGGCTCCTTATCGCTGATCATTCTGGTTGCCACGTTGGTGGGAAGGTGCTGGAAAGGAAATGGCCCAATCTATGAGTCAGATCTTTACCAGTCCGCAAACTAAAGCCCTGAACCAGGATGTTTTTTCCTTTGCCATTACTGTAGCTCTGTGGGAGAAGATATTTTGAGGGGAAGTGTACACAGAAGGCTGATCTCAATCACAGAATATGGGTCTGGGGGAGGTGTGCCTTTCCCCAAACCACTGAACAATTCCTGGCAGTATCAGGAGCGGCTGAGCGCCACACACGCCTAACTCAGGATGGTGCAAGCTCTGGGTCGGCCTCAGGACGTGGTCTATGTTCCTCTTGGGTGCTTTAGACTCTCTCTCTGTAGAGCGGGTGCACTGTTGGCTAACGCTAGCGAGGAGTGCAGGGCGTTCCTTAGGAAAGTTCCCTGGCAGGTGAGCCCAGCCATCCCTGTGAACCCAGAAGAGAAGCCTGGACAAGACTATGGTGCAGCCGAAGGTGAAACTGGCTCAGACATCTGTAGCAGCCGGGGTATTTCTGGAAACACATTTCCATCTTCAATTTACACCAGACCTGGAGTGGAGTTAAATCATCACAACGCGTTAACTCTTGTTCATTCAGCCCCGGGCAGCTAGCTTTGTTCAACAGAGACCTCCAAACTGTCTCGATGGGGTGGGGTACCCTAAGGCTGCCGCAGGGATGGGGTTTCCGGGAGTTTGGTATTTCCTTAGGCACAGCACACTGAAATGACATCCTCCTATCCGGAACGAAGATGGAAGGCTGGAAAAGGGAACAGAACAAGCGTGTAGGATGGGGATAGAATTAGAGAGACAGAGAGATCGGGAGGGAGGGAGGGATGAAGAGAGGCTTAAAGGGTAGAAGAAGACTATGTAATTGATTGGGTACCTATTATACATCAGCATTACATTAAATACATTAAAAGCATTTAACTCTGATGTGGTCCTGACCCAGCCTTCTGTCATGAAGACCAGCAAGCCATGTGTGGACTGATCCTCTGTGAGTGAGTGTGACTTTGCACGGGGATGTACTCCAACAAGCAAGCAGGTAGCTGCTTCTGACACCTTTACAAGTGTTTAACTTGGGGTAAGATTACTTTAAGAGGGTCTTTCATAAGCATGATACGATGACTTTCTGGGCACCTAGCATCTAGAAGGAGAATCTGGTGAGGTGGTATCAGGAGAGACAGCAGATCAAGAGGCAGGTGTTGATCCTGGCTCAATATAAAGTTCTTGTTGCTACCTTTGAACAAATTCATTCATTCATTTCACACATATTTATCAAGTGCTGCCAATGAAAGTTTTGATTTATTAAGTGCTAACTATACTCCAGGCACTGTGATAAGACCTCAATTAGTACTATCTACTCATCTGTCCATCCATCCATCAAATAACAAATGATCACCGAGTGCTTGTTATATGTCAGGCATTGTTTCAGGCACTGGGGACATAGCAGTGAAAACAAAACAATGCAAAAGAAAGCAAAACCCCTGTCTCCAAGTGTGTGTGTGTGTGTGTGTGTGTGTGTGTGTGTGTGTGTGTGTGTGTAACAAGTATTTAATAATTCAGTAGTGATAAGTGCTATGAAGCAAAATAAAACAGAGTAAGGGAACTAGGTGATGGGGTGTGGTTGGTATTTTCTTCAGTGAGGGCAGGAAAGCCTCTCAGACAAGTTGATATCTGGACAGGGACTGGAAGTAAGGGAGCAAAGCCATGAGGCTATCTTGGGGAGAATTCCAGGAACAGAAAAGAGCCAGCAAAAGCCTAGAAGCAGAAGCAAGCTTGTCGTTTTTAAAGAAGAACAGGAGACCAGTGAAGCAGGAGCAAAGAATGGAAATAGGATGTGTGGTTTGGAGGTTACTGAAATGATATTACCACGTGAGGAATTATGGTGTTTTAGACTACGAGTAAGTGTTGGAGACGAGAAATGGCAAGGTCCTCAATATATTTAGAAAAGCCCAAAGGACTTCCTGGTATATTGCATGTGGGGTAAGATAAAGAGGAGTCAAGGTCCAGAGTGCAGTATTGGACACTATCAGCTGGAAGGATGGGAAGACTATGGAAAGAGCTGGCTTGGGAGATAAGACCAGAAGTTTGGTTTTAGATACGTAGGTTTCAGATGCTTACTAATTATCCTAGTGAAGATGACCAGTAGACAACGGGTGATTTGAATCCAAAACTGGGGGCAGAGATGTAGGTAGAGATAAACATTTTCAAGTCATCCATGTGTAGATAGTACTTACAGTCATGGGTTATGAGATCATCTAGAGCAGTGGTTCTCAACCTGTGGGTTGCAATCCCTTTGGGGGTTGAATGACCCTTTCACAGGGGTCACCTAAGACATAACAGTAGCAAAATTACAGTTATGAAGTAGCAACGAAAATAATTTTATGGTTGGGGGTTGCCACAACATTAAAGGGTCGCGGCATTAGGAAGGTTGAGAACCACTGATCTAGAAGGAAGTGCAAGGATGTGTCCTAAGAACTGAATCCTGGGAGACAGTGTTGGAGAAAAACCAAAGAATACAATACTGGAAACCAATGAAAGAAGTGTTTGAGGAGTGGGGAATGATAAATGGCCATTGAATGTGCCAACATGAAGCTCTTAACAAGACATGTTCTCAATTAGAAGTTGTTGGAAAAACTGGACAGGTACATGCAAAATAATGAAACTAGACCACTGCTTTATACCATATACAAAAATAAAGTCAAAATGGATTAAAGACTTAAAGGTAAGACCTGAAAACATAAACCTCCTAGAAGAAAATCTAGGCAGTAAATGCTTTAACAATGGTCTTAGCAATATTAATTTTGGGTCTGTCTTCTCAGGCAAGGGCAACAAAAGGGAAAATAAACAAATGGGACTACATGAAACCACAAAGCTTTTGCAGAGTGAGAAAGCCATCCACGAAACGAGAAGGCAACCTACTGAATGGGAGAAGGTATTGTAAATGATATATCTGATAAAGGGTCAATATGCAAAATATATAAAGAATTCATACAAGTCAATATAAAAAACAAACAAACAACTCCAATCAATTAAAAAATGGGCTAAAGACCTGAACATTTTCCCAAAGAGGACATACAGATGGCCAACAGACCCATGAAAAGATGTTTAACCCCACAATTCATCAGGTAGATGCAAATCAAAACCACAAGGAGATACCACCTCACACCTGTTCAAATGACTGTTATTAAGACAAGAAATAAGTGTTGGAGAGGATGTGGAGGAAAGGGAACCCTCATGCACTGCTGGTAGGATTTCAGATTAATGCAGCCACAACTGAAAACAATATGGAGGTTCCTTAAAAAATAAAAAATAGAACTATCATGTGATTCAATCAAAATCTTAACCAGCCTTTTTTGAAGCAACTGTCAAGGTAAAAATTTACACGGACGTGCAAAAGGCCTGGAATAACCAAAACAATCTTGAAAAAATGTCAAGTTTGAAGAACCTACACTGTGTGATTTCAAGACTTACTATAAATAAAGAGTAACCAAGACAGTTCGGCACTGGCATAAATATAGACAGATAAATGAAATAGAATAGAGAACCTATAAGCAGGCCTATAAGGTCAATTGATTTTAATAAAGGTGCCAAGGTAATTCAATAGGGAAAAATAGTCTTTTCAACCTCTGGTGCTGGAATAACTAGATATCTGTGTGGGTAAAAATAAATCTTGACTCTTATTTTGCACTATACATAAAAATTAATTTGAAGTGAATCATAGAACAAAATGTAAGTGCTAAAACAGCAACAAATTTTCACAAGAAACCATAGAATACAATCTTTGTGATCTTGAGTTAGGTAAAAGTTTCTTAGACAGGACACCAAAATCACAGACTATAAAAGAAAATAATTCATGAATTGGATCAAAGCAACAGTAAAATCTTCTGTGTTTTAAAAGACATAGTGAGAGCCTGGCCAGTATGGCTCAGTGGATTGAGAGGTCCTGGTTCGATTCCCGGTCAGGGCACTTGCCCAGGTTTTGGGCTCGATCCCCAGTGGGCGTGTAGGAGGCAGCCAACCGATGCCATCTCTCTCAGATCAATGTTTCTATCTCTAAAATAAATAAATAAATAAAATCAATCAACCAATCAATAAAAACATGTATATTTTTTTAAAAGTAATTTTGACCAAAGTGACTTTTGTTTCAAGGCCAACTGTCAAAGCCAATTCCTACATATGCTGCGACTTTATTGAACTTTAGCAGAACCCTAAGGCTACACCTAAAAGTTTGCAAACGACTGTGGGCCCGAACACAACTTGTTACCTCACAGAGCATTCATTCCATTTCGGACCATGTAGTTGTCAATTTTCCAGATGAGGGGCATCTCGCCATGACGTCCATTCGCTGGCCTTGGCTCTCTGTGGAGCCATCGCTGAAAAAACTGCCATCCTTTCCCTGAGGGCTTCATTCAAATATCGGAAGGGCTGCTGGGTTTACCTCTGTTTTTCTTCTTCTTTCTAATACTAAACAATTCTAGTACTAGATTGATTTTTCTTCCCTTCTGTAATCAGTGCAGCAATGGCCTGTGGCCTCAACCTAAAACAAATGCTGAATTAGCACCGCTTGTCCTCAAGGTACGTAACAATTTTAGCTACTGCAAAGTACACGAGGCTCTGAATACCAAGAATTCCTGCACTAGTTGCATTTTTCCAGCTGAGTTCTGCAAGAAGGAGCAGGGGTGCAAGTCTCTGGACCTTTGCCTGACCTCCATCCCCCACATGTCACTGATCTGCTTTGGGAGATCACCATCCCCTGATAGCCCTCTAACCAACTCGCCTCCCATTTCGGTGGAACTTTATAAGCTCAAGGAATGGAAATGGCCTCCCTCATCCTCCCTTCACTTGCCCCAGCCTCCATCAGGGAGCTATTCAATATAGAGTAATGATCTTGAAGAGGCTGCATGTTTATTCTGCAGGCAATCTCTGCTGCCTCCGTTAGTGGACTGAGCCCTCTCCCCGGCTTGTGCAAACAGCTCTCCTGGAAGCAGTCACGCTTTATGAACTGTTCGCAGGGTAAGCACATCACCAGCTGTCAGCAGCTGCACACTCTTTCACCCTGAAGAGCTAGAAAAGGAAAGACAGACAAAGAGCTCTGAAGAAATGCTTCTGGAAATTTAGCAAACAGAATGGCTACACAGACTCATCCGGCTCTCATTTTGTTAATGCCGTTAGTCAAATTATCCAACTTCTCTAAGAGGTCCAGAGAGAGGAGGGGAGGAGGGCCTCTTCTATTCCATGAGTGAGAAAGAAACGAGAGGCCGGAGGCTTGGGTCCCAATCCTGAGTCTGCTTTGAGCCCCCTCCAGCAATGGTCTCTAGCAGTCTCTTCTCATCTAGGAATGCGCTAGAAGACCCTATGGCTAACTAGCCCATAAATTGCCATTCCTAGGATCAAATGCAACAAAAATAACCATAGCAGCATGGAAAAAATGATTTGTAGTAGTCAAATATGTTTTGCACTTTACAGTTTTTAAGGATACTTTCTTCCCTTTAGCTCCATGCAGCCTTGCACTCTCTTTCTAAGCAATGAGGGGCAGATAATATTAAGTCCATTTTAGCCTGATAGAAAACTCTGCTGTAAGCTGTGGTACATTTACACAGTGGAATATTACTTGGCCATAAAAAGGAAGAAAATTTTACCCTTTGCCACAGCATGGATGGACCTGGAGAACATTAATGCTAAGTGAAATAAGCCAGTCAGAGAAAGAAAAGTATCATATGATTTCACTCATCTGTGGAATTTAATGAACAAACTGAACAAGCAAAATAGAGATGGACTCACCGATAGAGAACAGGCAGACAGCTCTGGTGGGGGGTGCTGTGGGGGGTAGAAGGATTGAGCAAAAAAGGAAAAAAAATAGAAAGAACTCATGGACATGGACAACAGTGTGGTGATTGCCTGGGGGAGGAGGGTGAGTGGAGGTGGAAGAGAGTATGGGGGGTAAATGGTGATGGAAAAAAAGAAAAGGAAAAAGAAAAAAGCTATGCTGAAGAAATTGAGATGAGAGAGTAGCTCAAGATAACAATTGGAGACAGATATAGGGACAGATGTAGGCCAGGTCTCCTAATTGCCAGTGCGGGGGTCTTTTCACACATACTGCCTTGCATAGACCACTATCTTCATCTAAATAACCATATTTTCAGAACGACTTATTGAGCACTTATTAGATGCCAGGCTTTGGGCTACGTGGGTCACAGACACTGCTTACAAACTGAATCATTAGAACAACCCAGTGCAGAAAAAATACAGATATGAACACTGACGCTCAAACAGGTCGAAGAACTGGCCAGAGTCATTCTCTGATCCACAACAAACTGATGTGATTCTTGGTTTAGCGGAGTTAATGACATCTACTCCTGGTCTCCCAAGGGCTAGCTAGCACGGGGACCATCTGTGACAAGGGATAGGAGAGTGCCTTGAAATGCTTGAGGTGATAATCTTTTCTCACAGCGAGCAGGTGGCAGAGCTGGGATTCAAACCCAGGCTGGTGCATGTTCAGACTGAGGGTGAGTGCATGATGCTGTCTGCACAGCATACTAGTTACATGTGAAAAAGACCCCTCACTGCTGGTCACCTGCACAGCAGAAAGAGGACTCCATGGCAAACACTCAAATCTGTGTTGATTAAAAAAATAAAGGTCAGAAAGTCTTTTGAAACCTTGAATCCCAAAGGGCTGTTTGCATGCTGGACACACAGGTAGCAAGAACTTAACGATGGGCGGTGAGAAAGAGGCGACAGCTACTTCGGCTGCACCTGCGAGTCACCTTGCTCTTGCAAGCTGAGCTAGTAAGTATCACCAAGGAAACAAGACCTTTTTGCCCCTGTCATTCTGAACTCAAGTGTAGCCACTTCAAATGATGACAGTAGCTACATGTGGAAAGGTGGCAGGAGAAGTGGAAGCCTTGTAGGTGCCTAAGAAAAGCAAGCAAGGAAGAGAGATTTGGGGGGGTTTTTGGTGACTTCCTAGTTTCTGCTTCTGAGTTCACGGCAGACATCCCACGGATGTCTTGGCTGGTAATCTCACAGTGATCGAAAGGTCTGATGAAATAAGTTTTAATTGCTTTTTAAAAAAAATGTTTATTTCTGTAAAACTCCCTAAAGCAATCCCCTGGCTGCCTGAAGTCATTACATTCAGCTCCTTCTAGCTGAAATAGGAGGAAAGGAAATGCAGTGATAATGAAAAATAATTATAATGGCCGTGGTGGCGGTCATGGCGTGTACGGAATGCTTACTATATGCACCACATCCTGCCAGACACTTTGTGTCCTTATTGGATTAAACCCTTACAACCACCCTGCGGAGCGGCTACCACTGTCCCCGTTTTGTAGATAGCATAACTGAAGCTAAGAGCACCAGGAGTAAATTAAGAAAAAATTAAATGAATAATTTTTACTTTTTCATCAAGGATATCATGAAATGAAATTGGCTTTCTTTTTGAACCATAAGCCATGGTGGTAAAGAAAAAAAGACCAATAGTTCAGTGTGGTGGCCGGCCTTGATGCATGCCACAGTTTTACTCACTATCGGTGCAAAAGTCAACACAGTAAGGAAGACAAATAATAATGTAGTTTTATAATAATATAGTTTTGACCTTGCAGCCACCCTGAAAGGGTCGCCGAGGTCCCCAGGGGTCCATGAACCACACTTTGAGAATTGCTGTTCTAGCCTCAAAATCTGGGTCTGACCGAAAACAGTGAGATGGGGACAGAGACGAAAGTTCTCACCATCACTTTATAGCTCATGCCCCGAACGTGTGAAAGCCCGAGTGTTGGGTGGTGACTCACATTTTTCTGCAGTGGTCACTATTTTGTCCTTAGGACCGAGAGCCACTGGGTCCTGTCTCAGGATCCCAGCATGCGAGCAGCGGCGAGGCCTCTTCCACAGCATCGGGGCTGAGAAGAACCTGTTTGACGGGTTCTCCCGCAGAGACCCTGTGCTTCTCAGGAGTAAACTTTCTTTTTTTTACTATTGTTATTATTTTTATCCTCACCCGAGGACAGTTTTTGCATTCATCGTCAGAGTGAGAGGGAGAGAGGGAGGAAGAGAGAGAGAGAAACATCGACGTGAGGGAGACACATCGAGTGGCGGCCACCCACACGACCCCAACCAGGGCCGGGGACAAACTGCAACCGAGGTATGTGCCCTTAGCGGGAACCGAACCCAGGACTCTCTGGACCGCGGGCCGACACTCTAACCGCTGAGCCAAACTGGCCAGGGCTCAGGAGTAAACTTTGCAAGTAACTGACTTCAGGTGAAGTAGCCAGGAGCAACCGGAGGGACATCAAATAACTGTGATCTTGGTCTCAACCTATGAACCAGGGATCCAGACAATGAACAAGTCCAGCAGTGGGAAAATACATTGAGTTAAACTTTTTATTTAAAATGTATCTATGGGATCATAGTGCTCATAGGACTCCAGCTGAATGGTACCTCTGAAATCACCCAACTCGGTGTTCTCACTGGAACTTATTTTGCCCTCCAGGGGAACTTGGGCCATGTCTGGAGATACTGTGGATTGTCACCGACTGGGAGAGAGGAGGGTCATGCTCCTGGTTTGTAGTGGGTAGCGGCCAGGAAGGCTGCTAACAGCCCTCCAAAGCCCAGGAAGCTCCCAAGAGACAGGATCATCCAGCCCCGGTGTCAATCATGCCGAAGCTTAGAGACCTGCTGCAGTTTGACTTTAGAAGCTTAATGTTTAAGTTCCATGTTTTATTTCAAAGTTATATCAGTAGAGTGCAAAGAAAATAAAGCTCAAGAGAAGTTGAACTTGGTAGTGGTACCATCAGTCCCAGACTGATGCCAGTGAAACACGTGGGTGCCAGACAAACCCGACGCCAGCCGTGCTCTGCAAAGCCCAGGGCATGACCAGGGTCTCAGAGGGGCCCAGGCTCGCGGACTGGCGGGTCAGAGCCCGGATGCTGTTCTCCCCACCCGTCCTCCCCTAAGCTGACTCTACTTCCAAATGCTGTCGTTTGTTCCCAGCCCAGGACACTGTTCTCTCCCAGTCCTGGACAGCAGACCAGAGCCTAAGTTTGCTGACGGTACCTCACGGGCTGCAGCTGGGCCCCTTCTCCTTTGGATCAGGGAAGTTTGTTTGTTTCTTTTTTCTTTTTAAATCTCTAGGAATACAGCGGACGTGGTGCCCGTGTATTCCTAACCACTCCAAAGGCTGGACAGATTTTCACCAACTTCGGAGAGTAACATTTGGGATGTTCTGACTTCAGTGTCCTCTTTGAGGCAGACATGACTATCTCTTTGAAAGACCCCACGAAGCACCTTAAAGGCAGATTGCTAAGACAGACAGGCCTGTGTAGCTGTCAACGGGGAGAGATGTCTCGGTGTATGAAGTCTATAAAATCAAACAGCAGTTTCCATACGACCCCAGTCATGAGCCGCACAGGCACATGGCTGTCATTGGCCCTCATCTGCAGGGGCCGCTGCTTTTCGGGTGTCCTGAACCAGGGCAAGCAGCAGAGCAGCGGGACATGGGCAGCCTGAGCTCTGTGACCTTGAGCAAGTTACCTAACATCTCTGTGCCTTCGTTCCCTCATCGGGTAGGTGTTAGAACAAACAGTGCCCGGCACACGGCCAGTGCTCAGCAAGGATTAGCCGTCGGCATTATCACGCGGTCATTATCGTTATGCCTTAGCGGTGTGCAGTGGACACCAGCTGATTCCATTTCAGATGCTGACATTCTCTGTAAGGTTTCTTTTCTTTTTTTTCCCCCCAAAAAAGGTTTTCTGCTAAAAATAAATATGAAAAACCACTGGGAAGCTTCATTTTCACATCAAGCGCCTTTAAGACTAAATACCACCTGATATTAAAACGAGATTTCTCTTATTCAGAAGCCTGAATCAAAATGGTCACATGACAGAGAAAAAAGCTCAATGATGCAATCTTAGGCCAACTAATGCAGTACTGAGGGGGCCTTCGTGCCTCTTCTCTGCCCTTCACATTTTGAGAAGGTTATGCAGCCCCTCAGGCACAGACCCTTCTCCCTGGCCCTCATGGGAACCTGCTCCAGATATCAGCAGGTACAAGGGTTGGCACCCCGTGTCCCACCTAGATCCAGTAGTGTGGTTGGTGAAGGATCCTAGGAGTATCAGCAACATGTACAGAGGACAGTAGTACAATGACTACACATTTAGTGACCTTGACCACCTGCGTTCAAATCTGGGGCTTTGCCACTTACAAGCTCTGTGGCCTTGGCAAGTTCTTGAACCCTCAACCACAGCCCAGAGAGGGTACATCGTTCACCCAAGGTCACATAGGAAACGGCAGAGCTAGCACTGGAACCCGAGGCTCTCAGCCAGGGGCTGCCCATGGTCTGGGTTCAGTGTGTCGATGGGCGTTGCGTAGATAGCACAGAGTTCTGAAAAGTATTTGATTTAGCAGCTATGATGGAAAGGAATTGGATTTCACCTGAAACTCTGGAGTTCCAGCTTCTGTGTCCTCATTAGTGAAAGAGGGGTCATTATAAAACCTGCTTCCCAGAGCTGACGTCAGGACCAACTGTGAATAATCCTGCAAGCTCCCGGGGCAATGCCTCGCATTCGGAAAGGCACAAGGAGCTGCTGTCCTCAGCAGCACGAAGGCCACTTCTGTCTGTCTCCACTCCCCGCTGTCTTTCTTCCCCTCAGAGCTCCTCACACGTCTGCATTTGGAACCCTTGCTATTAACCAGGCGCTAAAGCAGTCGCCGAGTCTCACGCAGAGGAGCCCTGGAAGGCGGCAAGCACGCGGAGAGGACTTATTCACCGTCAGGGTGGGGCGGGCACTTTCAGTGGCTTTAATGTGAATAGTCCTCAGAGCGCGTGGGTGAGGTCACTCAGGCTTTCCCATGCATAAATGTTGTTTCTCACACTCGTCTGGAAGCACCTCCACTGTGGGCCCTCTGAGCAGCCTGCAATCAGTCGGTTGAACGGTATCTTCCCAAAAGACAGGTGAAAGTCCTAACCTCCAGGACCTGCAAATATGACCTCATTTGGAAATAGGGTCTTTGCAGATGCAGTCAAGTGAAGACGAGGCCATGCTGAGTTAGGATGGACACTACTCCAGTACGTGTCCTTGCAAGAAGAGATGGGACACAGATCCAGGCCCCGAGGGAAGACGGCCATGTGAAGAGGGAGGCAGATTGGCATCAAGCTCCCACAAGCCAAGGGATGTCAGGGCTCCCAGAGCTGGAAGAGGCAAGGACGGCTCCTGCCCTAGACGCTTCGGAGGGAGCATGCCTCTGCAGACACCTCGATTTTTTCTTCTAGCCTCCAGCACTGTAAGATATTCAATGTCTGCTCTTTCACGCCACCCAGTTGGCGGAACTTTGCTGGGGCAGACCGTGGGAATGGAAACAGACCTATCACGCAATCCTTTCATTTCTTGTTCTCACAGCTTGCTTTTATCTTGGTCCTCCCTTTCCTTCTGCATCCTTCTCTCTCACCCATCCTCTGGGACCTGTCTGTCACCCTGGTGCCTGTCTGCCTCAGGTCCACTAAGGGCTCTGCGCCTGCCTCATGTCCCCCAGGACGAAAAGGTCACTGAGCGCAGTTCAGATTTTGGCAAGTGGGCAGGCGACAGAGGGGAGTGACTGTTGGCAGGTGTTGATAGGGCTCACAGCTGGGTGACATCGTTGCCAGGCTGCCAGAAACAGCTGCAGGAACCTCAAACGTGTCCTGCGGGTCACTGTGGTACCGCCTTTGGAAGCTGTGAGAACAACAAGCTTGCCTAGGACTAAACGTGACTTGGCTCAGACACTTCTTCTCCCTCCCCAGCATCTCAGAATCAACTCCAGAGCTTCTTAGCATTCAGCACAGCCCAGGCTGGGGAAGCTCAGACGGGCCGCCACTCCCCGCAAAGCCGGCCGCGGACCGCTCTTCCCTTTTCCCTTCCTCATTGCTTAATCTGCCCACTTCCTGATGCTAATGGATTTTTAAATGAGCCTAGGACAATTGATAGCATTTCCCAATTAAAACCAAATACCCTTCATCCACCCTTTGCACAGCCACCGAGTAAGGAGGAGTGCTGGGGAGCACAGGCCAGGTGGGCACCGCTCTCTGCCTCCTACAAACTCTGCCCCCCACCCCCTGCCCCAGCCCCTACGGCACCTGGCTCTGCAGAGGCGCTCTGAGATGTAGGAGTGACTTTTCGATACTAGCTCGAGTGCTGCTGGCCGAGATTACTGAGCAGGAGAGTCAGAGACAAGATTTTTCCCCAATCCTTTCTCATGCCAACTGGTTTCATAACCGCCGAATTCAGATGCTTTTCTCAGGACAGGAAGAAATCCTTATACAGCCCTAGTAAGTCACAGAAACTCAGAGAGGGTGGGCTAAGGGTCTGGGGAAGCATAACCTCTATTTTTAATTATTATTATAAATGAAAAGAATATTGCTACCGCTTATTGAGCGCCTGCTCTGTGTGGGGCCCCTTACGTAAATGATCTCTGATCTTCATAAGAACAGTGTTCCACATGAGGAAAAAGATACAGACATTCAATGACTTATCCAGAACCACACACCTAGTAAATGTCAGTGTTGAATCTAGGTCGTCTGACTCCGCAAGACTGAAGTTCCCGGATGTCAGTGCAACTAGCAACAGGGGAATGAAACGTCCTCCTTCCTCCGAGGCTAAGGAAGCCCCCCCCCCCCGCCCCCCATCGCTCACATCTGGCAGCAGGGATGAAGGAAGCAGAGAAATGCAGGCTGTATTGAAAGGCGGAGAGGAGGGAGATGCTCCGAACTGTTAGGCTGTGGTTGCTCTATGCACCCGGTGGTGGGGTCAACGCGAGATCCCTCTTGTCACGTTCTAAGCTAAACATGTCACCTCACAGTTGTCCACGAGGTCTCTGAGCACTCGCACACACACTCGCACACAAAAGCTTGACAGGTGCCATGCTAACGGCTTAACATGACGTAGCCGACCTGGCTTCCTTGTAACAGGACAAAAGAAGGCCAAAGCCTCTCCTTCGTCATGACCCCCTTCAGCAGGTGGTCACTCAGTTGCCCAGCGACTTGGGCTTCACTGTTCACTTGGCTCTCTTTCCTCCCCAATACTTCTGTTGGTTCTAATTCTTAGAATTGCTGGAATCCACCCACATCTGTTCACTGCCGCTGGCCTTGTCTAACCCATCACTCACAGTCTTAACTCCACGGCCTTCCCCCTGCCCTGCACCGTGACTGTTGGCTCCAGACCATCTCCCCTCTGCTGCTGGCTTGATGTGATTATGTCACAAACCTGCTTAAAAACCTGTAACGGCTCCTCACTGCCGTGCTGACGAATTCCAAACCCTTAAATGTGACTTAGGATAAGATAACTCCCATGTGGCCCCTGCGGACGCCTCCAGCCAAGCTTGTCCTTCCTCCTACACGCTCTCCCACTCCAGTCCAGCCACGACGACCTGCCCGCAGTCCCCAGGCCCCTGGTTTCTCTCTCCTCAATGTCTTGGCACATTTCACTCCTTTAACCAGGGTGTCCCAGGGCTTTCTCACCTGGTCTCCCCTCCTCAGTCTTCAGATACTGTCATAGACATTTCCTGTGGGCAATCTACCTGCCCCCCAAACCTGTGTGGCACGGCCTGCCACCTCCTCCCACGGCCCCTGGACGTATGCTCTGGAAGGACTTGCCCCTTACATGGCAGTCACGTGTCCGGTGTCTTTCTTCTCCAGACGCAGAGCTCTGCCAGGCTGCAGACTGGTCATGATTAAGCCCAGCAGCAGGCGTGTGGTAGGTACTCAATACATATTTATTGCTTTCTTCTCCTTCCCTCCCCGTTTCATTGGTACTGACCACGTCGGCCAGTTCATTCCTCTCAAACGTCCCCAGGATCTTTGCTCCTCTTCTGTCCCCTCGCTTCTCACATTCTCCTCTCCTCTCTGTTCAGAACAGGTTGTTTCAGGCTCATGCCATGAAATGTCCCTTCAAAATATTTGACGAAAACAGAGAGAGGCTTCGTGTTGTTATTTCTCTCCCCTCCAGTCCCGCGCAGTGACAGGATGAACCCAGCACGCAGTGCATCTGAGTTGCCATGGTAACCAACAATGGTCTAGTCCTTCTACTTTCTTTGTAGTGGGGGAAAATATATGTCTATTTTCTATAACTAGCAAGAGATGAGGCTTTATCCTGCCATTTGCCAGATACCTAATAGCCCAAAGGACTCATTCTCAATTACCTAGTGCTTTCGGATCATTCTGGAAACTCTTTGCTGCTGGTCAAAATGGTCCATCAGCACGACTACTGTCGCGGGCGCTTCCCCTTGGTTATCACTCTGGAGTCTCACACAGCCGGGGCAGGAGGGATTCGGACATGTTTGACACATGAGGTCTGGAGAAAGGAATGTGTGTGAGTGTGAGTGTGTGTGTGCGCGTGCGTGTGTGCACACATGCATACGTGTCTGTTTGTAGTGGGAGGGGGCAGGTAAAAGGGAAGATACGGTTCACGTTTCTGTCCTGGCTGAACTAGGTCATTGGATGGAATTACGCGGGGACTCTCCGAACACGAAGCCTTCACTCTGAAGACCTGACGCAGATCCTCTGAGGCCCGGGATCCGTGTGCTGCCCCGAACCGGCTGTGTGTGCAGCAAAGACGGCTGCTCAGAGACATCTTTGACTCTAAGTAGGGCAGCCACATTTCCAGTCTTAAGTTAAAAAAAAAAAATCTTCACATACAAAGACATTTGTTCATGCAAGAAAATAAAGAGAAACTAGAGCTGCTGCAAACTCCAGGGGGCAGGTCGCTCCCATTTTCTTTTTTTTTTTTTTTTGTTCCAGGGAAAAGACAAAAATATGATTCCTTCCCTTTGTAGAGTTTTTAGATTTCCCTGAGTCATTACTCGTTTGGGTCACCCGTGCTGTGAGGTAGGCATGGTGGGTTACTCTGAAGTCCAGAGAGGCTAAATGACCTACAAAGGTCACAGAGCAAGCTCATGACAGACTCAAGGAGAATCCAGGTCTGCAGACTTGAAATGCAATGACTCTCCTGCCCACCAGACAGGGTCTCCCTCTCCAGAGCTGGGCCTTCTGGCAGCATCCTTCTCCTCTGCATTCTGCCTCCACAGGCTATAACAAATACCAGTGAAAAAGCCTCTGGGGCTAGACATTTAAGTGCAAGCAATCTGGCTTGTCTTCTAGAAAATTCTCTGTCCAGAGCCTATACCTATGTTGTACGTTGAGTTTGCTACTGCTGCTGCTGAAATCCCATTTTCTCCTAACAGCACCCAGTGTGGGCAGTACTAACATGACCCTAATTTAAAAAAAATAAAGGCAGCCCTGGCTGGTTTGGCTCAGCGGTTAGAGTGTCGGCCTGTGGTCCAGAGAGTCCCAGGTTCGGTTCCCGCTAAGGGCACGTACCTCGGTTGCAGTCTGTCCCTGGCCCCGGTTGGGGTCGTGTGGGTGGCAACCACTCCATGTGTCTCTCTCACATCAATGTTTTTTTTCTCTCTCTCTTCCTCCCTCTCTCCCTCCCGCTCCATCTGAAGATAAATGCAAAAATGTCCTCGGGTGAGGATAAAAAAACAAAACAAAACAAAACAAGGCAGAAGCTCAGAAAGGCTAAGTTTCTTGCCCCAGGTCAAGAAGTTAGTAACATGTGGAGCCAAATTAAAGAAGAGACAAGGAAAGAAGGAAAGGAAGAAAGAAAAACTCTCAGGAGTAAACCTACATAGCAAGTGCCGGGCCCTGTGCTGTTCACCAACAGGACCTGACTTAATCTCAGCGTCCCGGGAGGGATATTTATCCTACGCCTGAGGAAACAGGTTCAAAGAGGTTAGACTGCGTTCTGGAGACCGTGCAGCAGGCACGCAGCAAAGCAGGACCCTCAGCCCAGCCCTACCTGGCCCGGCACAGCTGTGCCCTTAACCTTTATGGCTGCTACTCCTGCATGCAGCATAAGTCACATCAACTCTGAAAGGCTACAGGGGAACAAACATGGTGAAACAACTGAGCCTGAAAGAAGGCCATGAGATGCTTTTAGCTCCGTATGTATTGATGTGCGGAATAAGAACACAGGGATTCTCAGACAGTGTCCAAGATGTCCTAGGATGGTCAGTGTGATGGACCCAGAGGTGTTTCGTCAAAGGGCATGGCTATCTACCATTAATTAGCTGTGTGATATTGAGCAAATTATCCACACCCTGGTCTTCTGTTTCCCATATGTAAAACCTGGTGATTGGACTAAATTAGTATTGGCAGAAGGACTTCAGGTCACACGCCAATGCTGATTGACTAAGGTAATGGCTGCCTAGACCTCTGTGTTGTGAAGGACTCAGAGGCTGCACCTACGCCGTAATCTTGTAGTGATCTCTGCCTCATAGGTTATATAGGGCACCGGAGATGGGAATGGGGGCAAACGTCATAGCTTTGCCCTCACAAGACTGATGAGCAATAAACACTGATAGTTTTATTATTAAAAAATTTTTTTTTTCTTTATTGATTTTAGAGAGAGAGGAAGGGAGAGGGAGAGAGAAACATTGATGTGAGAGAACATCGATTGGCTGCCTTCTGCATGCCTCCCACTGAGGATTTGGCCCACAACCTGGGCATGCGCCCTGACCGGGAATCGAACCGGTGACCTCTTGGTGCATGGGTCAACGCTCAACCACCGAGCCACACCGGCTGGGCCCTGATAGTTTTATTTATCATCTTTGTTAATCCACTCAGCCTCTTATAAAGTGATTTCAATTTTTGATCTAAATTTGCTTTAGTAATAAATCCTCATGCTCTGTGTGGATCTTTAATGTCAAGCTATAAGGAAGAACCCCCTAGGTCCATTAGCGAAGAATTCGCTGAAAGAACCCATCTTCCTCTTCTCCAGCCCCACGATTCATGGACTTCAATCATTCCAAAGTTTTACTTGTGTTTTTTCCAGATTAAAAATTTTGGGGGGCAAATTTCAGTCTATCTCTTTTTTCTTAATCATGATTAGAAAAATGGATGCCAGGATAGGAATAGTAATTTTACGATTTAGTGACAAATTTAGGAGTTTTCACTTTGGAAAGTAGGCAGCTTAAAGGCAAGGTGGTTGAGATGGACAAAAGCACAAGTGAAGTCAGAGGGACTGAGTTTTCTGTGAAATACACAAATATGACGGTGAAGAAGCTTCTTCAAGAAAACTGAGTGAGGAAAAGTACGTTGGAGCAGAAGTTTTCCAAAATGTGAAGAACATTTCGGATTTTCTGAAAGTCCCGCGGGGGCAGCTGGAGGGGACAGGAGTGTGTGTGGGGATCGGTTGGGGACCACCGGCTTCATTTCTCAGTCGACACCCCTCAGCAGTTCTCGTTCACTGCTACATGAATTACATTTACATGAATTACCTGACATTTGCTTATGTTTACATGAGTAAACACAAGTGTGAAAAACATGCATTTAGATCAGTAAAAGAAAGTCCTGTTTCCCATAATAGTCCAATAAATTACTAAACCCATTACGTTAAGGAGTGCTTCCGAGGACCAGGAAGACAAAACCATCAAATCAAAATGTTTGGACCATTTTCTGATGGATAAGCCCAGCGATATCTAATATTACAGACAGGAAACATCCTCTAGGATATATGCTTTGGGTAGAAGTCAGTGTGTTAGGTCTAAGTTCCCGGCTTTGACTTGCTCCCGTGTAGATGGCACCCTGCTGGTTTCGAACGCTCTTTCTAGACTCCCCCTGGATGTTTACATATTTCTATTTATTACATATCACATATTTCTAGCATGCTTGCTCCTGAGCTGGTAGGAGGATTGAAGAAGTAGCAAGTACTCAGCATTAATTAAGTTTGATTTGCAAAGCAGCATCACTGACATACATGATAATTAAAACCTCACATTAGTTATTATTCTATTTGCTTTGCTAACCAACACACACACACACACACGAAAAAAGTGTCCTCCTTACTGTGATCTCAAGAATGTTCGGGTTTCCTTGGAAGTACTTCAGGGATGGCTGTCAGGGACAGAAGTTGTTTTGAAAACCAAAAGAGACATAACATAGGGTTTTAAATGAACAATGCCTACCACTTATCCGAAACCTATTATGTGGCACATGTCACAACAAAAAACTGTGATAATAATGCTGATAGCAGCTGACATTTCTTGAGTCCTCATCTTGCGCCAGGTACTGTTGTAAGTGTTTCATATGTATTGACTAATTTCACCCTACCAGCGTTATGAAGTAGGTGTTTTTAGCACCCCCGTTTTGACAGATGAGGAAACTGACACAGTGTGTTACAAAGTAAGTGGTAAGGTCAGGATTGACTGTAGGCGGTCTGGCTTCAGATCCCACGATCTGAATGACTACACTATGCTTTCTTATTATTTAAACTTCTTTAAAGAAAACATCTTATTAAACCCTCACAACAATATTCCATTTTACAGAAGAGAGAGCTGAGGTCCACAAAAGTTAAGAAACCTGGTCCATGTCATACAGCTAGGAAATTATACAAATAGGCTTGGAGTCTAGATTTGAGTTCAAACTTTGTAGTCATTTCTGCTATTCAGGCAGCTTCTCACTATAGTATACATTGCAGCCACTTTCTGTTTTATATATACAGACATAGAGAAAACTGATGGTTAGATGACAAAAATCTGTCAAAGAACGGCATCACCATCCTCCCAAACACCACCCAAGCAAATTCCTAACTCTCGAACACATGCTTTACCCATACCTGAGAAGAAGGTTGCTGGGGAATAAAACTGATTTTGTTTCTTGGTCAGGAAAAGAGACGCTGAGAAATCGAAGTCAAACTCAATAAGCTTTCAAAGACATGTAATCAGGGGTACAAATAAAGATGCAAAATGAAACTCAAAGATGATACATCTCAAGGATCCTTGGAAGATGCGCTCAGGAACTCTGTTTTAGCAGATGGGGACTCGTATGACCTCCAAGCTTCAAAGTGTAACTTCGTCCATACTTAATGCTGAAGATTACCCAACATGAGGCACCAATGTCACCCATGTGCCATTTCTAAGCAATTGTTGCCTTGTCAGTTCTTTGTGGGTGGGCTGGCTGACCACTGAGTGACGGACTGCACCAGCAGAACCTTCCTAGAGAAGACAGAGGTCAGGAGACCTCACTGGGCTGGCACCAGAGGACACAGACAGTCTTGTGGCCACAGCTGTTAGCACTGTAGGGGTAGCAATGCATGCTACCCATTGGGCGGCAGCTCCTCGAATGGGGAACAGGAGCCAAAGGAACCATAGACCCACCCTATTTGACTTCATTTCATTTTTCTACGGTTTTATTGAGGTATATTTGATGTACAGTAAACTATGCATATTTAAAGTGTCGTTAAAGTCTGAGGAGTTTGACATAGTACAGTCATGAAATCATCATCGCAATCAAGAGAATGAATATATCTATCACCCCAAAAGTTTCCTTTTGCTCCTTTACAAGTTCAGGTCCCTCACCACCCCTGTCCTCCAAGCAACCACTGATTTGTTTTCTGACCTATAGATTAGGTACGTTTTTAGAAATTTTTATAAACAAAATCCTGTGGTATATATGCTTTTCTGGTGTGTGTGTGTGTGTGTGTGTGTGTGTGTGTGTCTGGCTTCTCTTACTCAGCATAAATATTTTGAGATTCGCCTATCTTTTGTGTATAACCTGTTCCTTTTTCTTATATGGATATGCACATTTGTGTCTTTACGTGTTGATGGTAAGAAGTTCCACTTCTTTCTCATGTGACTATCCAATTGCTCTAGTACTGTTGATAAGATTATCAGATTATCCTTTCCCATTGAATTGCCTTGGTACCCTTGTTAAAATCAATTGACTATGCGTATGTGCGTCCGTTTCTGGACTCTATTCTGTTCTATTGATCTATATGCACAGACTTATAGTCTACATAAAAGTAGTCGTGCTTTCCTTGAAGGGCTTGGTAGTTAGAATCTTTTTCTTGGCTTTAAAAGTAGACATGACCAAATCAAATAACAACAGAGGGGGTAACATACATGGAAAGGGAACATACAGAGTTAATATTCACTGGAGCGTAAACTTGGTGAGACTAGAGACATAGTATTACTCACAAGTGGGCTGAAGGATTAGAGACACGATATGATTGGAAGATAGTCGAAATAGGAACTAGGTAATCTTCCATCTAGTGCTGGCTTTGCCATTCACTGGTATTTGATTTTGGGTAATTCATTTAGTCTTCTAAGCCTCCAGTTTTAGAAAAGGGGACTTTTAAAACAGGTAGGTAACAGAAAACTAGAGAGTCACTGTGGTAAGGATGGGGGCGTATGCACGGCGGAGGCAACAGACATGACATTGCGGCTCTCTCCAGACTCTAAAGGCTAGTGGAGCGAGTAAGTCCATTTACTTTGTATAGCAACAGAGCAGGATTTCTCAGTCTCAGCATTACTGACATTTTAGGTCGGATGATTCCGCTGTGGGGGGCTATCCTGTGCCCTGTGGGTCTAGCAGCATCCCTGGCCTTCATAAATAGTGAGAGTTGCACTCCTCTCCTGTGTGGTCAACAATATGTTGCCGGGCATTGTCAATGTCTATGGGGGCAGAATCACCATAGCTGAGGGCCACTGCTATAGAGGGTACAAACAGTATTCAGTGTAGTAGGCTTTAGGGAGACAATATCTTCAACAGCAGGGAGACCTTCATCATGGTCAGATTCACCAAAGGTAGCCTCCAGCTGCCTAGGGCAGGGGTGGTATTAAAACAGAGTTTCCTAATATTATATGTCAATGGTAGGTTATGTGTCACCATGGGCATTTAGATACTGAATAGATAGACAAAGCTGGTGAAACCAGGTCTTTCTAAGCCTCAGTTTTCTCATCTGTAACATGGGTACAATTACGCCAATACCACAGGGTTCTGTGAAAATTAGATGAGGTGATGTACATAAAGCGCTCTGAACAGCAATAGTATATACCTAATCCATGGTGGATGTTGTTGTTGCAAAGGCAGAAACACCTGTGATACAGACACACTTCCCTGTATCAGAAGGTTTCTGCCCCATCCATTCTCTTCCCAGTACCTCTGCAAGGGAGGAGAAGATGCTACCTGATTGATCAAAGCATTGACACAAAAGTCACTAGCGGTGACCTACTGCCACTTGACGACCTTGAAAAGCTTCTGTCTCTTCCTTGCACTTCTGTCTTCCTGTCCGTGTGGTACGCAGGGATGGGCAGGCCTGGCCACTGTGGGAAAGGCTGCTAGTCCCTCGTCTTTTTCTGATTCAGTATCTCCAGATGGGTGAGTGTACTTGGGCCCCTTTTGAGGACTGGTCACCTCTCTTTTCCTACTGGCATGATTTGGAATACTGGGGTCAAGATTTAGATGAAAAATTTATAGAGAGAAGGCCCAGGTGAGAATAAAAATGGAAAACTGAGGCTTCAGTCAGACCTCTGCTTTTTATCAGAGCTTTGCAGCATTTCTACTGCTACCAATGATGTAGTGCTTTGCATCCTTCACTGTTAACCACCGTACACATTTTTCTTGGGAAACCCATCAAATGGTGGGAGGATTAGCAGAGCTGGATCTGGGTCTCTTAAGAGACCTGTCTCTATAACTACAAAACAACCATCACATCAGCAGCCCGAGCCATTAGAATTTAAATTATGATTTTTAGAGTTCCTTTTACCAATTAAGACATTTATGCTCAAGAATCTATTAAAAAAAAAAGGCTGGGCTTGCCTCTCAGGATCCTTTTAAACCCTAATTATTTCCTCTGAGTTTGCCTGATTATCTGACTTTGCATAGGATTCTAGGCACAAATACCATGAAATATTTTTCACCCTTCAGGATAAGGAAAGTCCTGCCTAGTATCTGTCTGGTGAATCAATCTATATTGTAATTTTTTTCAAAGCCCCTCTGGAATGACAATTCATATTTTGAATAACACTGTAGTCCTTAAATTGTATCACAAAGAAAACACAGGTAAGCATGGTAACTTATTCCAAGGCTCTAACCCTGATATTAAGAGAATAGATTTGTCTCCCATAAATGGTACATCTTAATTATCTTTTACTGAATATTCAAAAAAGAAAAACAGCTTTTTAAAATTATGTTTTTATTGATTTTTTAGAGAGAGTGGAAGGGAGAGAGAGAGAGAGAGAGATAGAAACATCAATGTAAGAGAGAAACATCGATTGGCTGCCTCCTGTACGCCCCCTACTGGGGATGAAGCTCACAACCCAGGCTTGTGCCCTGAAGGGGAATTGAACCAGGACCTCTCAGTCCATGGGATGGCGCTCAATCCACTGAACCACACCGGCCTGGCAACTGTTTTTTTTTTTAAAGATTCTTGATTCACCGTGTGTTTTACTGAACTCAGTAAGGCCTGGGTGAACATCTGAGGTCTTTCTACATCGAGTCTTTCCAAACATCAGAGCGTATGTTTTATAGACACCTCTAGCAATAGGCTGTTCAAGAACAGCCGAGACATCTGTACCCAAAGGAATACCCATCTGTCTGCTCTTTCCTGCGCTCCCTCCTGCCATCTCTTTTCACCAGCTTCCTGCAAACATTTCATTCTTCACCTTCCATCCTCACCAAAGGCGAACTGTGTTCCTTTTGGAAGCACCTGCCTCCAGAGAGGAAATCTGAATATGCACCTAGTGTCTTACCCCTGTTTTCGGTGTGACTGCAGTAATGCCTGCCCCACGGCTGCCTGGGCTCTGCTCCAGGATCTGCTCGTTAAGAGGAATTCTGGAGTCCTTGGTCATCCGCTGCCATCACAGCCACGACTGCAGACAGCATCGAGGCCACGCTCAGAGCAGGCTGGGCCCAGCCTTTGGCATTTCACAAATGTTCTCAGAGCTGCATCCTTAGATAGCAGGGGAAAGTACCAGCAGTTTTACGATAGGATGCCCAGATTCTAAACATCAAAAGAGGGATCAACTTCCATTCTTATTCTAGGCAAATTGGGCAGTCTGAGCACCTGCTACCCTCAGAACGTAAGTCAACGCCTCACTTACTGCTAACACGCACTCTATAAACACAGAAGAGCAGCGCTGGTATTTCAGTGGAAGGAGATGTGACTGGGTTTTCAACTGTGTGCATGCAACTTGAAACAATCAATAACTGAGCAGGCTACAAGTCTTATCCCAAGGCCTTGCTTCTTGTGTATTCCCAAAAGCACAGCATCCCTGGATAAAAGCTATTGTGACTGCTCCTAATGTCCCAGTCCACAAAATGAGGGTTTTCCACCTCCCACGAAAGCGTCCTCATTCTTTTCATTACATGATACAATACAATTTCCAAAGAAAGTCTGGGAGCTGATGACCTAGGGTTGCCAAGTCTTCCGTTCCCAATTAAGTAAAAACCAATAACCCCAACGAAACTATCTTCCCCCTCACCGTGGTTTTTATTCTGCTAAAGACACTGGGAAGGATATGATCTTAGAGTAAATGATAGCCCCTCAACTTAAATACCTTTAACTTCATCAAAGTCATATTACACTGTCTTAATTTTTCTCATTTTGCCGAAGACTGACTTGAGGGCAGCTGGTGCTGTTTCTCCCACAGACACACTCGCCCAGGTCATGGTCAAAGACAGCTGGGGTTTGACACCCGTCTTCGCTCAGTCTCTGGGGTTTTTCAAGCACAGTGGAGAAGTTCCAGGTTCCCCGGGTCATGGGGTCAATATTCTCATGTTCACATTTTCCCTGAAGTACTTGTGTGATCTGAAGAAGCGCTGCTTGGGAGAATGTGAGAAGACCTGCTCTCTCTGACTTATTATTTTTTTTAATCCTCACCCAAGGATATATTTTTTTAATTGCATTTTTTTTTTTGAGAGAGTGAGAGAGAGAAACATTGATAGGTTGCCTCCATTCCGCGCCCTGACCAGGGATGGAACCCGCAAACTTTTGGTGTATGGGATGATGCTCTAATCAACTGAGCCACCCGGCCAGGGCTCTGACTTAATGTTCTAACACATCAGGCACTGTGCTTAGTTCTTATCTAGATTTAATCCATAGAAAGTAATAACAGGGGTACTTTTCTTTTCCTTTTTATAAAAAAATATTTTTTTTATTGTTGACAGTATTATAGGTATCTCCCATTTTTTATTTTCTTTTTACAAATAATACACCTGTGCTTCAGAGAGAGTAAGGAACTTGTCTGAGCTTGCAGTGCCATCGAATGGTCATTCTAAGTCTCGAACCCATGTCTGCCTGACTCCAAAATCCTTGACTTGGAATGAAATGTCTGAGGCCCTGAAATGGATTGTAGTTATTCATCCAGTAGAAGCAAAAATCCTCAGGAGAAAACAACGGGTTACCCTGACTGGTCTGGACCCTGAAATAGTAGAACGTTCAACATTTCACATAAACCTAGAAACCCTAGAAAGCAATTTAATTCCAGATGTTTGCAATGCTGATGTCTGGAGGGAATGTCCTGACCTTTATGAACATGGTGATCACATGAGAAAGTTGCTTTCCCACTGAGAACAGACTGCAGAAGCCTGGTATCCTTGGTGATTTTGTGGGACCTCCCTTTCAATGCTCGTGCTTTGCATTCGGGGAATCTGACCTTCAGAAATCTGACCTTTGTGCGGTCTTCACAAGTCGGCAGCTCCTTTTCTGTCCTGAATGTTTCTGTCTCTCAGTCTGTCTTTATTTCAGAGTTTTCTAGGTTTTCCTGAATTGGGTCCCTCACTCTATCTGGTGTTGGTCCCCCTAATTTCCTCCCCAAGCATGCAAGTCTCTTTCCTTTCTTTCAGTCATACCAATCAATCTTCTACTGTGGGGTCCTGGTCACTGCTGACATTGTCATCATCTTCCTCCTCCCATCATCATCCTCATTTATTAAGCTTTTGCTATACATTGGGAATTTTTCTAAGTCCTTTACACATTTTGCCTCCCTTAATCCTAATTCTTTCTGGAATGCATATTCCCATTTTTTTTAAAAAAAACACACAGAAAACTAAGATGTGACTATATCACCCTATTTACCTAAATTCATATGGTTGGAAAATGGTGCAGCTGGGAACGTAAGCCAGGTGTGTCCATAATCCCTGTTGTTAACTTTCCACATCCTTCCCCTTCATCTGGAAGACTTTCACACTTTCTCTGACTACCCACACTCAAGACTGAAAGCAAGGTCTTTCTCATTTTCCTGGGCCACGGGAAGTCCCTCTCCTCTGCCCTCCTGGGCATGTAACCAGTACCACTCCAGGAGGCATTATCATTAAAAAAGAATTTTTTTTTCTTTATTGATTTTAGAGAGAGAGAGAGGAAGGGATAGGAAGATAGAAACATCGATGAGAGAGAACATCGATTGGCTGCCTCCTGCATGCCCCCCACTGGGGACCGGGCCCACAACCTGGGCGTGTGCCCTGACCGGGAATCGAACTGACAAACTTTTGGTGCATGGGTCGACACTCAACCACTGAACCACACCGGCTGGGCAGAATTATCATTTTGTATTAATGTTTTAAATGTCTTGTATTATTTGCCACTGTGTTGCAAGTGCCCCTTTCCGCAGGGAAAACATAAGTGAGCTGGGATTCCCTGGGCTTGCAAGAGATAATTAGGAAATAATACAAGAGTATCCTGTTTTTATAGGCAGTGAACACCTAAACAGGGAGCATTTTCCAGCAAGTTACCCAGGATGGGCCCAGAGCTTTAAGAACATACAGACGGATGCATTCTGGAAGCTAATGGGTCTCAGCAGCAATATGACCTCAGTGGGCTTATTACTCATCTTTTCATTCCACAAATGCTTATTGAGCACGTAAGCTATGTCGGACACTGTGAGAGGTGCTGGGGACACAGTGGGAAATGAAACAGATGTTACAGGTGAGGTTCCATGAAACAGGAGCCTCAGCCTGGAGTTGGCACAACAGGCATGGGAAAGTAAAGGGTCACTGCCCATGTCAGAAAACACAAGTGTCAGGAGGCCACTCTGACCATCCCCCGTCACGCTGGCCTCCCTTTGGGTGCCAGATGTTCACTTCCTGCTGCACACGGAAAGACAGAGGGTCATCTGATGGGGCTGGAGTGGTATGTGGCACACGTGTTTAACAGACGAGGGAAGATAATCATTTACGACCTTGGCATATTTCATTGTCATGATAAATTCAGATCCTTTCCAGAGCCCCCACTTTTCCGTGTCCCTGGAAAGGTTTCCAGGGCTGCTCTCTCCTAACTGACGGTTTGCTCTGGAGATCGACAGAAGAGATAAAATGTCCCTTACACAAGGAGCAGTGCGGAGAACCTGGAATTGAGGTGGGGCCCACATTTCACAGTTGTGGCCCTTTCGACAAGGCCACACAGTCGCCCTATTAAATTAAATGACTGCCGTCTCCATCTGCACTAGTAATCTCCAGATAGGCTGGGCTCCTTTACAGCCAATAGCCTGCGGGTATGCAAATCAGCACTCACAGTCCACACCAGCTGTCAGGGCCTGAGTAAAACACAGAAGGAAAGTGCTCCTCCCCAGGTACCCAGCCGTCAGTGCAGTGGTGCTTCTTGGGACAGGCAGTGGGTGAGACAGAGAACTGAACTCTAGTCGTACAAGCAATCGCTGCGAGAATCCACCTCCCGAGAACCACTTAGCAAGGAGTGGAAAGTCAAAAGAAATCACTGAAATCACAGTGTGCTCCTGTTTGACATCATTTTCCACTGGTGACCATGCCACCAGTGTGGCTGTTTTTAGATCAAACAGGGACTCAGAGTTAAGGATCTCACTTTGATGTTCAGATCCTGGTCATACTGCCCTGATTATGAGCACGGTGCACAGGTCATAACTCTGCCCTGTATGCAGCCATATCATGGGGATTTGCAGAGGGGTTCTAAAGGCTGAAGAGCTGTCAATCACCTACATAACACACAAAGAGGAATGATGGGAGGGAACTGCACTGTGTTACCGAGATGGGTAACAAGAAAGGTTTACAACCACTGAAGAATTCACCAACCCCCCCCACCTCCCCCCCTTTGCCCCTATTTCTTGTTGTGATTTGAAAAAAGTGGGCATTGGAATTACAAAGATCTGAGTGTGAGTTCTGATCCTGGCATATTTTCATTTTGTTTTAACTGAATACATTCAGCTGAGTGTGAGTTCTGATCCTGGCATATTTTCATTTTGTTTTAACTGAATACATTCACTCTCCTCCCCTAAGTCCCTGGACTTATTTTATTTATTTATTAAAAAAACATTTTTTTTCTTTATTGATATATTAGAGACAGAGGAAGGGAGAGGGAGAGAGAGATGGAAACATTGATGAGAGAGAACATCGACTGGCTGCCTCCTGCATGCCCCCCACTGGGGATCAGGTCCACAACCTGGGCATATGTCCTGACCGGGAATCAAACTGGCGACCTCTTAGTGCACGGGCCGACGTTCAGCCACTGAGCCACACCAGCCAGGCGCTGGGCTTACTTTAAACGTCAGATGCAGTCAGTTCCTAGGCACTCTCTCAAAGAAACAACACGAAGTGGTTTCAGATCTGGGAAGCTCTCCACTCGCTCCCTTGGGGAGCTCAGGTGCACTGTCTTTCGTTTAGAAAGGGGCTTTCCACAGCCTCACTGCAGCACTGTCCACATGGCGATTTTATCTCCAGTGTAATACATGGCAATTTTGCTCAATATATATTATAGTTATACATTTATTTTAACATGAACTTAGAAACAAACAAAACAAGTGTATCAAAACTATGATCTCATAGATTAAAAAAAAGTGAATTTAAAAGACTCTCTGGTATGCAGGTAGTATGAACAGATGGTATGCATTTAGGGCAAAAATCGTAAAGGTGGTACTAAAATAAATGCAGTTTTTAGAAAACTCAAGTACGGCTGTAGGGTCAGGATTTACATACTCACCACCTATTGGGTGGATGCCCATCCACGCTTACACTGTGAACCATTATCCATCCTTCACTATTATCCTTTGTCTGTCCTTTCAATCATCACCTCTAAAGTTGCTCAGTGGTTAAATAATTCACCCAGGGAGATTGGGACTGAATCATGACTCTGGCCTTGGTTCTCGGGCCACACACCCGTCATTATCCGACAAGGGCCCTAGGCGTACGTGCACTACCTGCATTTGGTAGGCTCATAAAAAATGACAGCTGTGTGTAAGCATCACCACTTATTAAAACATATTCTTAACTATTTATATAAATGTTCACCTCTTTCTTTTGTTAGGTGATAAAATAGGCATAAAAAGATTAAGTGAGAGCCAGTATGGGGGTATATTTCGGATCATTCCTAGAGGGGACATCACCGTGAGCATCTTTGACCCTTGTTTCTGCTACGTGCTGGCCAAGGGTCTCGGGTGTCCCACATGTGGGGTACGGTTAGACAACAATGAGCATAACCTTTCAAGAGTTTTGTCACATGTTGTACATAAAAAGGAGTCACTCTCATTATTTCACTGTCTCATCTGGTTTTGATTCAAGTCCGAGTGGATGAGAAAGTGTATCTGTGACAGGAAGAATTCTAACAGAGTCCCCAAGGTTCCTGGTCCCCGGTCTAGACACGTCTTCCCCCATTCAATCAAATACCATTCTGGGTATTGCTGGGAAGGGGTTTGGCAGATGTAATTCAGGCCCCAAAGCAGCTGGCCGTAAGACAGAGAGATTATCCTGGGTAAGTCTGACTAATCAGGGGAGCCCCTCAAAGGCACTGGGCTCTTCCTGGCAAGAGAAAGTTGAAGTGTGAGAGGGATTGGACGCGAGAGAGGTTCTCCTTTGCTGGCTTTGAAGATGGATGGATAGAGGGGGCCACGTGGCAAGGAATGCAGGTGACCTTTAGAGACAACTAGCAAGGAAGTGGAACTACAGAGCTACAAATGCAAGGAACTGAACTTGGCCAACAGCTTGAATGGCTTGGAAGTGGCTCCGGAAAGGAACACAGCCCAGTGAATACCTTGATTCCAGCCTTGTCAAAACCCTGAGGAGAGAACGCAGACATGCCTAGCCTGGACCTACAGAAAATGTAACATAATGAATAGGTGCTACTTTAAGCTAAGTTTCTGGTAACTTGTTACATGGCAATAAAAAACGAATACAGTATTGAAAGCCCTAAGTGGAAGTTATATTATAAAAGCGTATTATTATCATAAATATAAGTGCCCTCAACTGAATCATTCACTGTATTTTCCACCCTTAGACTGGAGAAAATTCTACTGCTTCTACAATCCAAATCACAGTGAAATGGTAATGATGACAATATCTAACATTCAGTGAACAATTATGAGTTGTTCCAAGTGCTTTTCATGCATTAAGTCATTTAATCTTTACAATCTTAGGTGTAGGCACATTATGAATCTTATTTTACAACTGAGAGAAAATGGAGCATAGAGACATATTGAAGGCAGCAAATATTGTTATTGAAAAAGAAGTCATGATTAACAATTATGGCATTTGTTAACAATAAATTTTGCTCCCTTTAGTAAAGGTAGGAATCTTTCATCATTTTGTTGTTGTTAATCCTTACCTGAGGATATTTTTTCATTTTTTTTTTTTAAGAGAAAGTGGGAGAGAGGGAGGGGGAGAGAGAGAGAGAGAGAGAGAGAGAGAGAGAGAGAGATCAATGTAAGAGTGAGACAACGATTGGTTGCCTCCTGCACGTGCCCTGACCAGGGCCAGAATCAAACTTGCAACCCAGGTACATGCCCTTGACTCAGAATTGAACTCGAGACCCTTTGGTGCATGGGCGGACGCTCTAACCATTGAACCCACTGGCCGGCTCATCTTTCTTTCTTTCTTTTTTTTCATCTTTCTTTTTATATGCCTTCCTGCTCATCTCAGACCTCTGATCTGGCCCCAAGCTTACTTTCCTCATCCTTACAATGATGATAAATACAACAGTGATGAATAACAAGAGCAGTACCCTCCTAGGTGGGCTGCAGTGGGTCCTCTCAGTCCTCCTCACATTCCTCGGTTCAGAGTCAGCTCTCAGGGAACAGTAGGTCTCCCTAATACTGCCCCAGGTTACATTGACAATTATTGCCACCCCGCACAGGGCCGTGGGTCCGGTTTGCTCTTCTGACTTGGTCATTCCCCCTGGGCACAATGCCCATCATCCAGGAAGCCACCTGGCAATGGTGTCTGTGGGATGCAGCTGTGAAGCTTGGGCTGTGGCCTTGTGTCCCAACAATCCAGCCTTCCCTAAGGCCTGTCGGCGACGCTTTAACTCTCAGACAGATCCCCGACTTCCCTGGGGTTGTTCTAGCTGCAACACAGAGGAAACCCTTAGGTAGAAGTCTGCTCATGGCTCTACATAGTTGCTAACACATCGCACACCAGGACCACATGGACCACCCTGGAGACGTCCAGCCACAGAAACTGTCTGGTTCTTCCCTCACTGTGTCAGCTTGACTTGGTGAGGTCATTAGACTGGAAATAAAATAACTGACGGTATTTGTTGTTATTATTATTTGCCAATGAGTTCTATGGTTCTGTGACCCTCAGGTTTCTTAGTCTCCTTAGGACTTTGGTCAGAGACTCCCCAAGATCATTCTAAGGACTGATGTTAATTTGACTGCTTATGAATCACCTGTGGAGCTTGGTCCCTAGCCTCAGAGATTTTGAAAAACACGTACAGTCTTTCTTAATGGAAGCACCTTAGCCAACTCTGCACTTGTCTGTCAAGGAGCAGGAGGGGAGGTCCAGAGCATGAAAGCAGGCAGCGCGGGACAGGGACGTCTGGGGGCCCAGCCGCTGGCACCTACAGAAAGTGCCCCAGGCCGGGCCAAGGCTCAGCCAGATGTGGGAACCTCCGGGGAGGTGATTTCTGGAGTCATTTCCAGCTCCATTAGAATGATACCACGGCAACTAGACGGCCCCTTCGTTCAGCTAAATACTTTAAGTGCCACTTGTTAGGTACCTCAAGAGTGTCATTTCACAGACTCAGAGCAGCTCATATTTTTCCAGAGTCACACAGCTCAGAAGCGGCAGATCGAGTCCTTGAATCCCATGCCGTCTGACTCCCGACCGTCTGCCCGTTTCCTCTTCAGCAGCGGAGGGACCCGTTCTGGGTGACAGAGTCTCAGGGTGCCAGAAATGTCCACCTCTGTTGCACACATTCCCATCCACACAGCCTGACTTCCCAGCTCCTTTGATGTGTAACTGCAGACTCCGGCTAGGCGAAAACGTGGTGTTGCCCTTAGCAACGACAAAAGCTACCTTTCAATGAACCCACACGGTGGGTCTGAAGGCTCTTGGGCCACTGGCCGCCTTAAAGACTCAGGTGAGCTTCTGTCCGTCACAGACACTGCTGGGTGAGGGCTGTCCTCCACAGGCAGGACGCTGCACGCCAGACTTGTCCCAAGGCTCTCACTGAGGACGATGTTTTCCAACACGGTGGTTCATTGGAAGCTTCGCCGGAAAAACTCCAGGAGGTGGACCTTCAAAGTCAACGACGTTGGTCTTCATGTCGGCCCCACGGAGGGAGCCCCTAGAGGTCCTGCAGTCTAGCACCAGCTAATCAGGACGGAGGGTCTCCCAGGTCATTCTGGGGGCAGAGTGCCCCGCCCCGTGCATCCCACACTCCCCCTGGGGTCGTCGCTCGAGTCCAAGTGCAATCTAGGAGCAGAGAGATAGGAGTTCTGGTTCTATTTCTTCCACCCAGTTGCTGTGTGACTTTAGGCAGATCGCATAACCTGTCTGGATAGTCAGAGTTCATACTTGTGTAAAGGGAGTTAAAAATGCTGTGTCTGGCCCTGGCCCATGTGTCTCAGTGGTTAAGCGTGGGCCCATGCACCGAAGGGTCGCGAATTTGATTCCCAGTCAAGGGCACGTACGTATGTGGGTTGCAGGTTCGATCCCCAGCCCTGGTCAGGGCGCTTGCGGGAAGCAACCAATTGATGTGTCTCTCTCACATCTACATTTCCCTCCCTCTCTCTCTCTCCAACCCTCCCTCCCTTTCACTCTCTCTAAAACTCAATGGAAAAAATATCCTTGGGTGAGGATTTAAAAAAAATAAAAGTAAGGAAAAATCCCCCATGTCTGTCCACTCCCTCAGTGCCGGGAGGTTCAAATGAGACACCTGATCAACAAACCCTCAAAAAAAGATGACATCCTATCTGTCTGGTTCTATCAGCTATGCTTGGCCTCCTCCGCACAGACCCAGGCTGTTCTTTCTGTTTCCCAGTGGTGACTGTCCACCTTGGGGGCAGCTGGGGAGCCAATCCCGGAAGAACTTGTTGCTTTACATTCCTTAATTCCAGATGGCGAACAAGAAGACACATCTAGCCTGTCTGGCGTTGTGTTCTCGTCCATCAGTAAGGCAGACCTGAATGCAGGCTCCAGCTGCATTTGGCTTTGTTTGTGAAGGGCAAGGCCTCCTGGTTTTCTGCAGGAAGCCTCTCTTCTCTGCCTTGTTTTTTACTCCTTGTCAACAATCTCTCAGTGCCTGAGGGTTGGGCAGACCCTCCCCTTCGCTGGCTGGTAACTGTGAGCCATGAAAAAAGCCAGCACATGGGTTGGGGGGTGGGGATCATGCTGGCCGCACTTTACTCATTGCCAGCATCATCGACTCCCTGGATCCCCCAGGCGCCTGAAGAGATGCAGTTGAATCCTCGGAACCAGGCAGGCAGAACTGAGTTTGTTTAACTCCTTTGAACACGGTTCTCTCCGTGATCCACAGTTCTGCAGAAGTCACCAGGCTGTGGCTGCATTTATCAGCCAGACTCTGGGCTCTGCCTCTGCCCATATCTTCTGAGGCCATGCCTGCCTGCACCCAGACCCGTCAAGCTCCATTTCCACAGGCTGCAGGGGGCCAGGACCTGCCACTGGCTGGCCTAATGGTGCTTGCCCCTGGATGCAGGGGTCCTTGAAAATGCAACTAAATGGAGCTTAGGAGAGCAAAGTTTGTTTAAATCCTGCTGCCTGATTTTGGATGGTGTCTGATTTCTTTGTTTACATGGTGAAATGTCGCTTCTAGTATTTTTTTTTTTACCCTTGGAGGTAACTACAGGAACTCAGGGCACAAAAAAATGGGGCACATCTTATATGTCATTACATGGGGGCTGCCACAGTGACATAGCTTTTTGTTCTACCTCTGATCCCAGTCACAAGCCACCTTGACTTCTTGGAGATAATATAAGGAACTGTGAGGAGCTCAAACCCCAGCCCCACATTTCTAGCTACATGGCCTTGACAAGTCATTCTGCCGTCTCAGGCCTCAGATCTCTCATCTGTAACATGATGATAATAATAGTAGCTGCCTCACAGCACTGCAGGACAGATTAAGTGAGTACCCAGTAGCACCCAATAAATATCAGGTATTGCAGTTACTATCGAGAGAATCCAGGGGGCATTTTAACGAGGTGCCTGGGGCAGCTTCATAAAGGCAGTGGGTAGGGGGCATGTCAAGGAGCTCCATCCATCTCCTTAGACTGTCAGCTCCGTGGGGACCAAGACTGTGCCTTTCTCATTGCTGCTCTATTCCAGGTGCTTGGAACACAGGCAGCACCCAGTCAATTGCTGAAGAATTACTGAGGCAGACGGACCTACATTTAAATTCCAGTTTGAAGCCCAGTTCTGCTACTTGTGATCTCGGACAAGTGATCGACCCTCTCTGCTTGAGTTTGCACAGTTACGAAGTTGGAAGAAGCAATCTTGCAGAGATAGCTCCAAAACAGGCAACGGGTACCGCGGGTCTACGATGCGCCAGGCACTGGGCTATGTGTTCTCAGGGGGCTGCCTGGTTTCATCTTCACAGCGGCCCTTTTCAGGTGGGTGTGGTTACTGGTTTATAAATAATTTTTTTGGTAGATCACGTAACTAATGTGCAGAGAGGTCAAAGACATGCCTGGGTGCTTCTGAGAGACGGAGATGGAGTTCCCAGCCCTTAGACTGACGTCAGGTCCGGTATTCTTCACCACATGGCCATGTCTCATACAGACGCCAGGATAAAATAGAAACTCAAACGTAGCTTCTGCTGCTGCTGTTATTAAGGGTTAACTGCACCCCCACCCCCACACTTCCCATGACACTTGGTAGAAGGAAATGATACAGTCAGCCTAGTCATCTGTATGCTTTGAACAATTTGTCCACATGTAAAAAAAAACTCCCGCCCAGTCAGAATTCCGGGGCTGCGATTTCAATGTCCGTGTCTGTCACCCTGGCCAGAATACTGACTTGAAAAGCAAAGCAAACATGTGTGTTCAGGAGGCATTTCAGTTGGACAACTGTGAATAGTTCCCATTTGCAGCGGGCCAGGGAGGTAAGAGGAAGGGGCAGCTTTCCACATCTGGTGAGTTCTGGGTGATCGGACAACATGGGCACGAAACAAAATAAGGCAGATGCCCGAGCCTGACACCTCCCTCCCCCCACACATGATGGCAAATCACAAAGTTGGGGAAAGTTTGAGATGGAGGGGATCTCAGAAGTTATCTAGTCTTGCTGAGGAAAGAGGACCAGAGAGGCAGGGAGATTCAGAGCTATAGAAGGGACAGTGACAAAGGGTTGCTGATAAAGGGACTACTTGAACATCCCTGAGAGCGGGCACTTACGGTTTATGCCTGGCCAGCAATCAGTTCCCCATTTGCTGGTGACAGTCTCTTGATTTGGGGAACCACCCACACAGTTCAAGGACACTGACTGACCTGAAACCTGGATCTCTCCCACCAAACCATCCTGCCTCTGTTCAAGGCCCCCGTACCACCCTGGATAACCCTGTTAGCTAGTCCATGGCTGAGTTCTCACACTTGTTTCCCAAGGTTACGCTGGGAAATCCAGGGACGGGAGATGAAGCCTTGGTTTCTCTAGTCTTCCTGGAAAGGCACGTACTATTTATCTTTTAGTAGCACGGCGGGGCTTGCTCAGCTAAGGTGCCGAGTATTGGAGCAGGGGGGCCCTGTCAGAGAATTACACCGGAGGAGTAGAGAAGGCAGTGATACATCTCTGCTACCCCGTTCACTCCCCAGCCTGGCCCAGACAGTGACTGCACAGTTCCTAAGTGCTCAGACACCAACACTGAAAGCCAAAGGCTTTCCAATACAATTCTCTGAAGGATATGTCTATTGAAGCATTGTTTATAAGAGCAAACTATTGTAATCAATCTAAGTTTCCATCTATAGGGGACCGGTTACATGAGTTTGAGTGCATTCATGCTACAGTATAATATGGGATCATTAAAATGAATTAGAAAGTGTTGTGTGTACAATGTAACACTATCTTCAAGAAACAGTAACTGAAAAAAGACCAAGGTGTAGAACAGTGTATATACCATTTGGGTTACAAAAAAGGGGGTGGGGCATCCATATGAATATTTGAATGGATACAGACTCACTGGAAGGGTACACACAAAGTAGTTATTTTAGGGGAGGAGGGCTGAGAGGTCAGACACCAAAAGCTTGTCACTAAATATCCATAATGCGTTAAACATGTTTTTACCATATGCATGAATTACCTATTTAAAATAAACACATGCAGTCCGGCCGGTGTGGGTCGGTGGTTGAGCATGGACCCATGCACCAAGAGGTTGCCGGTTTGACTCCTGGTCAGGACACATGCCCAGGTTGTGGGCCTGATCCCCAGTGGGGGGCATGCAGGAGGTGGCCAATCGATCTTCTCTCTCATCGATGTTTCTATCTCTCTCTCCCTCTCATTTCCTCTCTCTGTAAAATCAATAAAGGAAAAAAATAAAATAAAAAAAATAAAAAAAATACAGACATGCATAATTTTTAGACAATAATAAATAGGTCTTCATAAAATATAATGCCTCACTTGGAAATTTTAACTGAACTTTTCCCTATTCCTTAAGCCTAATCAGGAGGCAGATTGAAAGACTTTTTTTTCTCCCCCGTCGTGAAGCCCCACAGCTCTGAGGCTGGGGAAGGCTGCTCCAGTTCTGCCTTACGTGACCTGATGACACCAAGTGAGAGGAAGGAGTTGTTTCTCCTAACACCCATCACGGGATGAGGAGGAGGCTGACGGTTTCTCCCTGCTTTAAGGGGTTGGGAAGCAGACATTTCCAACGATGTCTCCAATCAGCCTGCCTGACTGTCCTTTAGGGAGTCATGGATCACAGGATGTGACAGTCAGAAGGACGTTAGGTCGGTAGCCTCCAACGTGGGAGTTATCCCAGGGGAGGGCAAGACATTTCATTATGGCGTGAATAAAAGCATTTCTAGTCATAATCTCTTTTGAAAGTAGGCTTTAGTCACATTTAGTTACAGATTACGATGCACTTTATAAATACACATGCATATCGCAGAGGTGTATTCTGAAAGCGTTTGCTAATAGAGGTTCATGGTCAAAATATTTTGAAGATTATTCAATAGAATAATTCTAGCAATGGCAAAAGGTAAGTGACAATAACATCAGCCGTAAAGTCAGATGGGTGTGGGTCAAAATCCCAGCTCTGTCCCATCTTCACTGTATCATCTTGAATAAATGACTGCCTTTTTATGCCGGCTTCCTCACTTGTAAAAATGGGATAATAATATATGTGCCTTAAGAGGTCATGGTGAAGGTTAAATGGGATACGACATGTATGGCAGGTTGCTTGTAAGAGGCCTTCCAGTGATTCCCAGCTACTGGTACTTACACTCTGTGTAATCCCGTCCCCTTGAGTGGACAGAGTGAGTTACAGCCAATGAATACAGCAGGCAAAGGTGATGGGACTGCACTTCTGGTTATAAAAGACTGCAAGGTCCCTCTTGCTAACATTCTCTCTCACTCTTTTTGCAGACCTGCCCTCTCATGAGGGAAATATGGCAGGAAACTGAGGCCAGTCTCTGAACAATGGCCAACGAGGCACCAATAACCACACGAGTGAACTTCGAAGTGGATCCTTCCTCAGCCGAGCCTTTGAGTAAGACTGCAGGCTTGGCTGATACCTCGACTGTGCCCTTGTGGGAAACTCTGAGACAGAGAACTCTGCTCAATGATTTCTGATTCACAGAAACGGTGAGATAATAATATTATTCTTTTAAACCACTAAGTTGTGGGGTAATCTGTTATTCAGCAATAGATAGCTAAGCCAGCCTGCAAGTGACTTGTCATTGCACGGCATGTAAGGATTCAGTGAATGTCGGCATGAACCATTCTGTGGCTGATGTATATCTCCATCTTTGTTCCATGCCAACAGCAGACATCATGGATGAAGCACAACATATATGTTCCTGGTGAACCCAGATGCAGGCTCAGAATCCTTCCTAACACGGAACTCCAGGAAGCTATCAATGGCACAGATGGAACGTACTTGCCCATTCTGACCTAGTCAATACTTCCTATCGCTTCAGTCTTCCCATGTGTAACATTCCTTCAATGGGAGACCAAGACGTTCTCTTATCACGAGAGGTTATGACTGCAAATTATTAGAACAAATCTCTAAAAGCACATAAAATAGAAACGGCTGTCCCAAGAGTAGATTTTATTTGAGGTAAGAGAGAGAATCTAAGAGTACTGGAAACCTTAAAAGAACAGAGAATTTAGCATAAAGTCACATCTCTAAGCTCATCACTTCTGTGATTTTCATAATCTCAAAGAATCTCGTTTACGAAAAGAAGCAAAAGGTAAAAAAAAAAAAAAAAAAAAAATCAATCAAATGCTGGTCATAAACATAGGTTGACCCTAATGTCAGAGATCGAGTAAATCATGATAAAGATAAACTCTTGACTGACAAGGATGGCCATTTACAAACTGCTCCTAATAAAGTATTTCCTGAGACAGAATCCTCTTTTGCCCTAAAATAGCGGCGACATGTGGGCTTGTATGGTTCTGTACTTCCAATGTTGTAGGATAGAGAGTATGATAGACAATAGTGGTGCTGGGTGAGAAGATTGGGAAGAAACTAGATTCTCTAGACATTTCACTTTTTAGGAACTTCCTTCCAAATCCCTTTCCATCACACAGTATTTTCTCTATAATTCATTCATTCACTCACCTGAAAAATACATTCACACAGTAATGTAAAGATGTAGGGCATCTGCTATACATGAGAAACAACAGAAAACCAGACCCGGCTCCTACCCAGAGGGCATTCACAGTCTCGCAAAGGACAGACAGATATTACTCAAGTGAACACAAATAAATAGGATTGCCTGCAATAACAGTAATTCTCTTACTGTTCCGTGACAGTACAGGATAAAAAGGTGGCCATAGTGAAGTTCACAGTGGGTGCACTTTGTCCCCATTTTCTTCCTCCCATCATTTAACCTCTCCCTTCTGCTGAAGCTCATGGTATCACAGGTATATCCAGAGACCCCAGAAGGTGCTCTGGAAGCCCATGGGCAGTGTCCAGATTCTGGTTCTTTGTGGTCCTCCTCTTAACTCAGCAAGCTGACCTCTCACTGACCGAGCGATCACCCTTCTAGGGACTAGACTGAAGAGATAGCCATACGTGTGGAGAAACATCTCTGTGCACACGAATGTTTGGTACAGTTTAAAACAGTAAAAATATAGTGCAGCCAGTGTGGCTCAGTGGTTGAGCATCGACCCGTGCACCAAGAGGTCATTATTTCGATTCCCAGTCAGGGCACATGCCCAGGTTGTGGGCCCAATCCCCAGTGGGGGACATGCCGGAGGTGGCCAATGTTCTCTCTCATCGATGTTTCTCTCTCTCTCCCTTCCTCTCTCTAAAATCAATAAATAAAAAAATAATTAAAAAAATAAAACAGTAAAAATATAAACTAGTCATGACATATTTTTCAGTAGGGAATTGAGTAAATAAATTGCCATTCATTTCTGAGATGTAATATTAATCAGTGCTAAAAAATGATACGCACACAGACACACAAACACACACACTGTAAAGGAACAATATCTATAATGTATTGTCGAGTTTAAAAAGCAGGTTATAGAATAGCTTGTATTAAAAGGAATTCACTTGTGTAACATTGTATAAATGTGTGCTGTATTTACACATACTCTTTATCTCTATTATATATATATATATATATAAATATGTAGTATATTAATATATAGTATATATATATAATTAGTAATATAGTTCTAGGAAGACTTCTCTTTATGTATTTATACATCTGTATCCTGTGTCTCAGTCATCACTGGGGCTTACAATAAACTCAAACTGAGGTATATGGAAACAGTCCACCTTAGCCAGGTAGCATATTTGTGCTGTAGCTGAGACTTCAAGGCCCAAGTCAAGGATTGGTGTGGCTATTTTAAGCAGATTAATAAGAGAGATTTGGGGGCAAGAAAGTCTTTCTGCACCTTTTCAATCACTTTCTATAACTATGCAAATATAAGACCACACAGAGCTCACAGGCGACTCTTAAAACTGAATGGAGACATCTGAGGAAATGTTATCTTCCTTTGGCCGCACAAAGCAACTGCCAATACCTGAGTGACAATGTACAATGAATGTGAGAGTCATTTTAATACAATGAACTCCTATTGGTAATTTTCAGGCATCAACTCAAATGCTTGAGCTTAAAAACAAACAAACAAACAAAAAAACAAGCCCCCCCCAACCCTGGGTTTTAGTTTTTCTATTCTTGTTGCTTTCTTTTCAGACAGATGTAAGGTTTTATTAACCTACCAGACCTGAGGCCCTGAACCTAACTGTCCCCTGCACCTGGGCTCCTGAGCATTAAAGGGAAAAAACCACACACAGTCAATTCAAACACATGGGGGCAGACATTTGCAATGGCTAACCATGAGGTCTGACCACGATTGGTTGGTTATTTTTAGTTTGTGATGCATTTTTTTTCACGTACTAGGCAACGTACGGAAAATTAGGAAATTACCGAAAAATTGGTACAGCGGTCTGCTAGTTAAGCACTAAGTATCTACAGAGCTGTGCACGTCTTTGTGAAGATCTCAGGCAGATTAAAAGTCAGATTGGCAAAGCATATTTAATACTGCTTTGTAGTTTATGTTTTAAAAAGCTGGCAGCAATGGTTACTCCTTGAGGGGAGTTTATAATTATGCAAATTGGAGAAACAGTCGGCATTGGTTTATGATAATGCCATGGGTTTTATATTCAGAGTCTATAGTATTTCTAAACATTTCTTCAATTTTATCCATGGCTTGGAAGAAGGTTCGCCAAGGCCAGGGGCCTGCTTTTGCTTTGGTGATTTACTACACGATGCCTGGAACTCAGGGTCTGTACAAGCTTTCAGCTCGGAGGAAGCACCGTTGGCCTACTACCATCACTTTGTGGTCGATACTGCTGATTGCCATAACCACTCATCCTTCCTTTCTTCTTTTTAACAAGACTCTAATTTTGTTCAGATAGGCACTCTCCTCTCCGTGACCATGTGCTCCAGGGCATGTGGGTCCCATTCCTCGCCCCAGGGACTAAGGATTGGCTTGGAACAGTCACAGTGCTTCCCCTCTGCTTCGCCAGGGATTGATTTAAGCAAGGGTCTGTGACACAGTTCTGGCCGAAGAGACAGTCCCTGAAGATGTTAGAACCCAGATTTTGGTGACATTTTCAAGCTAATCAATTAACCAGTTATGGACCTTTCCTACTTCAGAATTTATTGTCATGAGAACTAATAACTTTTTCTCTTATTATTTAGGCCATCTTGAGTCTGTGTTTTCTGTTACTTGCAGCCAAGAACACATCCTAACTGATCCGTACCTTGACAGTTCCTGTGTTGCTCTGGGGAATAAATATATCTATATCGATATCATCTATATCTCTATATCATCTCCATCTCTCTATCTCTCTATCTATCTATCTATCTATCTATCTATCTATCTATCTATCTATCTATCTATCTATACAGAGTTAAGCCATATACTTGGCATGTGGTTTACCAACAAGGCTGGCCGATGTTTGTTTAAGTGGCTTGGAGGAAGGAATGGCAGTTTAATAAAACTCATCTTGGCGCACCAGAGAGGAGTCAGTCTCTTATAACCAACGAATAATAGGAAACGCGACTCACTGTTCACGCTGTCGCTTTCATCGAAACAAGTGTCAGCAGTTCCAATGCTCCTGTCAAAGCAAGCCTGCAAGACACGAGAGAGAAAATAAATACAAAATGCACCATCTCATTTTGGCATCAGGCAGTAATCAAGTATTTTGCTCTTTCCAGCTGGATGGCTCCAGCTTAAACAAACTCTACAGATCAGGCAGAACATTTTCCCAGGAAGCCGTTTCAACAGGACCCATTTGTTCCTAGCGGGGAAGCCGGTCTCCCACAGGATCTGCTGCCCTCGGCAAAGCACATCATGTTCCCACAGACTCGAGCTACATGGCTGATTGCTCTGCGGAATGTGCCCTGGTCCAGCCACTGGGTGCACTTCACCTCCTTTGCCACTTCAGCTGGTTCAGGAACGGGCATAGGACCCGATCAGGGCCAATGAAAGTTGGTCCTGAGACTTATGTTGAAAACATTGGTGGATAGGATCTCTTTCTACTGTGCTTAGGATGGTACGGCGTGCAGCTGGAGCGGCTGGCAGCCGACATGGGAAATCACGACTGCACTTTTGAGTGAGAGGTACCAAGCTCTAATATTACCTGGGCACTTGGATCTAGCGATGATGGAAATGCTTGAACTTTCCAGTTTTGTGAACCAAGACATACTCTTTTTTTTTGTTTAAGCCAGTTGGGTTTTCTGTCTCCTCCAATAAAAAACTCATACAGGGAGGTAGGGCAGGCGCCATCATTCTCACTTTACAAAGTATGAAATGGAGACGCACAGAAAGGTGAGGACAGGGAGGTCGAGACCTCCGTTGGAGAGCTCCTTCCCCTGCGGTCTTCAGTCTGCTCATCAGTGATTCATTACATACATTGTTATCACTACATACATTGTTATCTTTACGAACTTGAACATTTCTGCTTTGGAGAAAATGGAGAAGTCTTCCACAGGGTTACCAAGGGAGATGATAGATAATCTCTTATTATTATTTTTAATCCTCATCCAAGGATATTTTTCCATTAATCTTCAGATAGAGTGGGAGGGAGGGAGAGAGAGGAAGAGAGAGAGAAAGAGAGAGAAACATGCACGTAAGAGGGACATATCAACTGGCTGCCTCCTGCACGACCCCAACCAGGGCTGGGGATGAACCGCAGCTGAGGTATGTGCCCTTGACCGGAATCGAACCCACGACTCTTTGATCCGTGGGCCGACACTCTAACCACCGAGCCAAATCGACCAGAGCAGATAATCTCTGTTATTTAGCAAAATAAAGATGGTCACATGCATGCCCCTCCCCCCCATACTATAAAAGAGCACATTATGTGCTTTGATTTGCACAGAAGACCTCCCCCAAGGATCTGTCCAGGTTGCAGGTGGGCTCTGGTTGAGGCCCTCCCCACGGGACTGCTGCTCTGAGTCCACGGTTGACCTCTGCTTCCTCGGTCTGTATTCCTGACCCTGTCATCTCTGCGCCAGCCCTGTCTGCTGGGCTGTGATGGAACTAATCACAAACACCTCTTCCCGCAGCCGCTCGCCCTGCCCAGTGCCTGGTCACAGTGGGTCACAAAACAGGGGTCACAAGAGGAAGCCCACAGCCCAAATCCTACTCCTCCGTGTGTTTTGTTTGACTCACATTTTTAAAAAAAAAATTGAGCTACACTGAAAAATGTTACATAAAAACTTAGATTTCAAGCTTCACTTGAGAAAAAAATCAAAAGGCCTGTCAACACTGTGTGCATTCCCACAGGATGACACGGGCCGAATCTGGATGGTGTCTGAGTCCTTGAGACACATTTGCTCCCTTCACTGTAGTCCCTACCCAGCCTCCTTGACTCATTCCTGCCACCTGTCTGGCCGCTATGTGCACCTCCCACCCCGTCCTACCTTCCCTATGGCCCTTCTGGGCTAACCCAGGTGAGATGCCACCTCGCCCTCCAGTGGCCGTGTCTGGAAGTATCCTGTCTCCAGCCAGGTTCCCAGCCCAGCCTCCCCTCTCTCCACAAATACGGTTACAGTGGCACCACTGTGCGGTTTTACTTTGTTTCCTTATTCTCGCTCTGTCTACTAGAGTCTCTAAAAAAACAAAAAAGGAATTATTTATTTGAATGAGAAAAAAAATTGTTTAATAAATGCTCTTGTGAAAGTAAAGCTGCCGTGTGTCCTGCCGGAGATAGGGACTTTTGAGAAGGTGGGTGGTGCAGCCAGATAAGCAATAGATGAGAAGCCAGAAGAGTCCGTGACTTTGTGACCTTTTATAAATAATTTCCTTCTCCCTGCCTCAGTTTCCCTATCAAGGGAGGAAGTTGAGCTAGATCAGAAGTTATACACTGTTGGCCACAAGCCATATCTAGCCAATAGATGGTATATAATTAATAGTTTTTTAAAGTACCAACAGCTGAAAAGAAGAATATTCAGGTAAGAATTCACATTACAGATTTGTCAGAACTACCTAGGAACAACTGGCACTGGTCCAGCATTCCCATATGACAACGGTGATTAGATGGGGCCTGCGAGTTCACCCCAGTCCTCCCCCACTTCCTAGTGGATGTGGACACGTACCCCAATCACTTACTTTATTCATTTACATCCTTGCCTGCCCTCATAAGCATTTTCTCTTGCCACCCATGAAAGAGATGACCTCTAGGAACCCCTCAGCCCCAATTCTGTGAGTGGAGATGGGTGACCTGAGAGTCAGAGAAGATTTGGAGAAGAGAAAATGTTCTGAGCAAAAAGGTCGTGCTGCATCATTCCAGTACACCTTAAGGAATCACCCTGTCCTCCCCACCTGGCCCAGAGTTGAAACAGCAAGCCGCCCAAGCCTTTGTGACTGTCCCACTACATGGTTAAGTCTGAAAAGGCAACAGTCAGGTTTTGAAAGGAGCAGAAATCTTCTTCCGTTAGGGTTGCTAGCTGATTCTCTAAGTAATTTGCAATTCAAGTGTCTCTTTGTTTTGTATGAAAATTTGCTGCTATTTGGAAAGTGGGGAAGAGCTAAATTGCATCCTGCTGGTTTTACTTCTACTGTATCAAAAAAGAAACTGTTAATCTGCTTCCATAATTAACTTTCCTGTTCTAAAAAGGCCCTGGGAGAGAGTCCAGAGACTGGCTGTCAACTCCCTGCTTCTCTTCTCAATAACTCCTTTCAACAGAAAGAAGAATGGGTCCAGGTGGGCAATGGTCTTGACTTGCCCTTTTTTTTCTGACTTTTCTTCACCTTTACCCCATCCAAACAACAATTAGTGAGCCCTTACTGTGGGTAAGGCACTGGGCTGACCAGGGAGGGTATAAAGATAAACAAGTTACTGTGGAACTGCCAGAGAATATAAGTTAATTTTACTTCCTTCCATCCATCCATCCATCCATCCATCCATCCATCCATCCATCCACCCACCCACCCACTCATTCATTCATCTAAAATATGCTAGGTTTCTATATCATATGCCAGACACTGTGCTAGGTATTCATATGTGATAAATGAAAAAAAATGACTTCATCATCATCATCATCATCATCATCATCATCATCATCATTATCCATGAATTCTAAAGTGAAGAGATAAATTCTTGACTAGGGCCATAATAGTTGGCTTCACGGAAAAATAGCATTTAAATTGGTTTTGTCTCCAATAATATTTGAGCATGAAATGCTGGAGGGACAGGGTAGCTGACGCAAAGGGCATGTAGACTGGACATTAAGTTTGACCACCAAGAGGAGACCACTTTGTTATGAGCAGAGGGTCTAGACTACCATGAAGAGCTAATACTCATTGACTACTTGGAACTGCGCTAAGCACTTTTTATCTTATATCAATGAAACCTCACAACACCAAGTAGTAATGATTGGTTACATGTTACAGACAGGAAACAGACTCAGGGAAGTTACCCCAAAACACACTGGTGGGACAAATAAATGTCAGATGTGGGACCTGGACTTGTGTGTGACTTCAGAGAATAAGCTTTTAACCACGAGACCTTACTGCCCAGTGGGAAAATGACTCAAGAAGGACTTGGGTGCCCACCACTCATTCGCTCGCTCGATCATTCATTCATCCATTCAAGGAAAGATGTATTTGTTGGTACTCTGTGCGAAACAGAACTCTGAGAGGTGGGGGTGAAAAAAACACAGGACAGACAAGGCCCTTGTCCTCTTGTAGCTTACGTTTCAATGACCTCACACTGAAGTGCTTCCCTCCACCAAAGGGCACAAGAAGCGAAGTACGACAGTCGCGCCATCACAGGTCTTGAAGAACACTACCGATCAGGTGACCTTTCCCCAGCTCCACCCAGGTAATTCAGGAGGTACCTCAACTCCTCATTTCCTTCAAGGGATGTTTGTTCCCTCTTTTCTTTTCTCCCTCTGGAATTACTGTGCCTTGGGTATGAAACACTCATTCTCCAATCTTATCCTCAAATCCAACCTGAAAGATTCTGTAAAGAACTTGCTCTTTGGAATCCACTCAACAGTCGGAAGCACCTTTTTTATCAGAGTTGCTCAGACTTTTTCAGGTTCTGGCTTTGAGGAAACTTAGAGGCAAATGGCAGTCTTAACTCTGGTCCCCAGCCCACATCTACCTGAGATAAATGCCAGCATTTATAAAATTCGGCCCTGACCGCTCAAACATCTACTGGACCTTTTCATGGAGTTGATACATCACCCCAATTTTTTGGAAGTCAGGCAAAGACACTGCATTATTCCTGAGAATTAGAGGCCAGGATTCCTGACTGTGTCAAGGCTATGAGGGACCCCAAGCATCCAGGGCAAATTACCCCTTGGGTCATTACACCTGTCAATGATGGGGGCAGCTAAAACAAAACCTTAAATGGACAAGAGAATGAGTGTGCTGAGGGAACTTTATAGTCCCTGACTGTGGCAGACAGAATAATGGTTCCCCAGAGATGTCCATGCCCCAGTCCCTGGACACTGAATATGTCACATTTCGTAGCAAAAGGAATTTTGCAAATAGAATTAAAGTTACAGACCTTCAGGTGGGGAGATTATCCTGGATCATCTGGGTGGGCCCAGTGTAATCACATGGGTCCTTAGGGGTGGAGGAGGAAGGCAGAGATCAAGATATGCAATGAAGGAAGAAGAGACTTGAAGTGTGGCGGGGCTTGATTCACTGTGGCTAGTTTGAAGATGGAGAAAGGGGGCCATGAGCCAAGGAATTTGGGTAGCCTCGAAAAGACGGGCCCTCAGCCAAAGCTAGCAAAGGAACTTCCACGGCAAGGAACCAAGTTTAGCCATCAACCTAATTGAGAAAGATGACCTTTCCCCTTGAACATCCAGAAAGGAACACAGCACTGCTAACAGCTTTATGTTAGCCCATTGAGACCTGCGTAGGACGTCTGACCTATAGAACTGAGGATGAATAAATCAAGTTGTGTTGCATTAAGCCTCTAAGTATGTGGTAACATGTTGTGGTCGCAATAGGAAGTTAACACCTTTGGTTTAATCTCCATCCTTTGTCCCGTTTGATATAGCACCAGGTGGGGCTTGAAAGGTGCCTGTGCTACTTGGGGCTTAATATGGCATACAGCCCCAAACAGCACGGGCTTCCACACCTGAAGTCTTTTTATTTATTTATTTTTTGCTTTAAAGAAGTCTGGAGGTAGGAAGTCTAGGGCTTTCCACCAAGGTGGTTCTGGAGTCATCAGGAAAGAAGGCTGACTCCAACTTTCTGTTCTTCTGATTCCGTGTGGCTACCAGAGTACCAGCCATCACATCTGAATTCCAGGCAGCAGGGCGGAGGGAGGGTGAAGGAAGGCTATTTCTTTAAGAATACGTCTCAGTAGCTACATATCATGTTTTCGGTTTTATCTCATTGGTCAAAGCTTGGTCACATAACATGATCACATATAACTCTCAAGAAGGCTAAGGAGGCCAAGACGCTCAACTAAAAGTTGAGCTTCTCACCACTATGGAAATAGGAGAGAATGGATTTGGAGAGATAACCAATAACACATGCCTTCAAGTAGTCATTTGGCGGCGGTGGGGGTAGGGGATTGCGGGATGGTTCTCAAAAGGCCACAGCTATGGAAATGGCTCTGGGTGAGATACAAGCTCTTCCCTCCATGCTGACTAAACGCCCCTTTGTCCTTCTTCCCATTCCTTTTTCTGATCTCCAATTTCTAGTCTGCTCTAGTCCTGTCCAATCTTAAGGGCCCATTTCAAATCTGATCTCCTCCAAGAATTTTTCCTAAATTCCACTCAGAGGGGAACAGTACCCCCTTCCTTAAACCTTCATAACACTGGGTTTGTATTTACTCCTTGTCACAGTCCACCTTGTGTGCGAGTTATTGCTGTGAGCATGTCTCTTGCCTTCTGGGATGCAGGCCACTGTCCTATTCACAGTTGCAAGCCCCAAATGTGGTGTGAACTCAATACGACAAAGCACACACTGTTAGTTTGTGGCAGGATCCCTATTTTTTTCCTATTAGAGGATCCTCTCTTTTCCTATTAGAACCAACCCCCTCTCTTGCCCTAAGTGTTATCTGCGTACATGGTTTTCCAACGAGATATTTCAGTGTCTGGTCTCCCTTGGGGTTATGTGCAACCATGTGACTAAGTTAGGGCCAATGGAATATGAATGGGAGTAGTCTGTGCAAATTCTGGGTCATCTTCATAAAAGCAAATCTTCTTGCCAGGACTCTCCCTCCTACCCCCTTCCTGTTGGCTGAAAAACAGTACGGGGCTGTCCTTGGAACCAGAGATAGAAGCCACATGTTGAGGATGGCAGAGCTCACTGGCCAGCCTGTGACTCAGAATGACTCAGAATGACCTTGTGAAGCTGCCTGCCTTCCCTAGACTGCTCTCTCACTTTGGGGCTGTGAGGGACACACCATCTTGCTCTCCTAAGTCTGGTCTCCATGACAGCAGTTACCCATGCCTTAACTCATTCACGTTTAATGGAGTTGGTCTGTTGGCCTATGGACAGAAGTCTGGCTTTCTTTCCACTTGTCTTTTTCCAGGAGGGTGGCCTCTAGCCTAAAATGTTTAGACCTAGTGCACTGAATGTACAACTAACATACATGTGCCATGCCTTAAAAGCAGCCAACGGCCCTTGATGTATGTGCGCTCAGGCTCTCTCAGCTTGATTAGCTAGGAAAGTTAAGTGAATAGATTCATGTCTGGCATTTTATTATTTCTGCTGGAGTCACTGAAAATATCTTTAATCAGAAGTATGTCCAGACTTCCTAAATAATGTTTTGCACCGAAATTCATTGCTGATTCATTCTTCTCCAACCCATCATTTTAGAAAATTGTCTTTTGCTGTCTAAGTATTTCTTGCCATTTGAAATTTTCTTTACAAAATTCCGTTTTTTCCCCCCTTGCCATTCCCCTTTAAGAGCCTGTTTTGACAATTCTGCTGAGCATTCATTTTCTAGCTAACTATGAACAACAACTGCCTTGTGTTTGTATGTTGTTTAATACTTTTCAAAGCCCTTTCACAATCTATTAGCATTTAATCATCAGGGAAGCCTGGTAAGTTATGTAGCATAAGCATTAGTATTCCCAGGCCCCAGCTCTTCAGTCCTCAGCAATAGTGTGGCATAACAGTGGTATTTAGTTATTCATCGTGGAGTATGTTATATTGCAAATCATGTTTCTTCAGATAATGAAATGTCATTCTTTTAATTCATCCTGTGACTACAATAGACAGTTTTTGAGGAGCTAATATGCCCTAGGAACAGTCTTCAGCATGGAGAAAACTGGTGAATAAGACAGACGATATCCCTGTTCCTAAGGATCTGATGGGCAGTTGATGAATCATTGCATTTTGCACAGGATGGTGGGCTTCTACTGTTCCAGCTGTCCTTTATCACCCCTTTCCACTGGGCAACTGCCTCCCTGATGTTCCAGCAATGTGACTCTGATGGGGTTGTTGACTACAGAAAAAGGCAGGTGATTCAGGCCTGGCTTTTTTGAATACTGTGTTCCTCTGACCAGAGTGATTGGTTCAAGGGAAGTCACATGACCCAAACCTAAGCCAATCAAAGTCATCTCTGGGATTTTCAATCGAGGAAACAGGAAGAGGTAGAAGCTCTTTCCGATTTGTCATCACTGGGCTGAGTAACATAATCTTGGAGCCAACTGTGGCAGTATCTTTTGCCACATGGAGGAAATCTTCTTGCAGTAGAGGAGGAGGACCAATGAAGATAGGTGGTGGGGAGATGGAGAGGCAGGCATTAAGGGGCAGGCAGCCACAGCAATTTGGAAGGACACAGACTAGTTGGACCAGGTACTAAAACAATGATGGACACATAGCAGGTGTTCATTACTTTTTGTTGAAATGCTAAATGAAAAAAGAGATGTGAACACTGCTTCTGAGCCCGTTTGTCTGGGAGTCTCTAATACCCTACACTGTTTGTTGAGCAGAAAGGATGCTCAGAACATATTTCTTGAATGAATGAATGAATGAATGAATGAATAGCACTATATTAACTATGCCTTCAGCCAGGTGGAAAGGAGTTTAAGATTGAAAAAAATGCCACCATCTTATCTGATCATAATTTTCATCCATTTTCCCAAAGTACTGCAAAGCAGAGTGGTATTAAAGAAAGAGGGCTTAGATATCAGGCAGGCCTGGCTTTGAGTTCTGGCTTCTGCAGAGACCAGCTGTATGATCTAGATTCTCATAAGGGTTTTTGATGAGAATATAATGAGGTAACTATAAAGTTCTAAGCAGAACAGCTGACATATTATCAAAAGTTCTAATGGTATCTATATTCATTAAACCAATTTTTTTTTTTTTTTTATCCTCACCCGAGGACATTTTTTCATTTTTTGTTCAGATAGAGTGGGAGGGAGAGAGAGGAAGAGAGAGAGAGAGAGAGAGAGAAACATTGACGTGAAAGGGACACATCGAGTGGCTGCCACTCGCACGACCAACCAGGGCCGGGGACAAACTGCAACCGAGGTACATGCCCTTAGCGGGAACCGAACTCGGGTCTCTCTGGACCGCAGTCCGACGCTCTAACTGCTGAGCCAAACCGGCCAGGGCATTAAACCAATTTTTATTAATTGAGTGTCTTCTACGTGCCAGGCAGTATCTTAGTCCCAGGGTTACAGGAGGATGAGATAGATAAAGGCCTTATCCTCAAGGAGCTTCTGGTTGAGTGGAGGGAGATGGTAACAAAATAAAAAACAAATAAACAGGCAATTCAAAGAAGGTAATATAGGTTATGGATAATGAAGTAGGAATAGAAATGAACAGAGCCTCCTCTAGACCTGGTGGTCAGAGAGGGCCTCTAAGGGAAGATGACATTTGAGCTGAGCTCTGAAGCCAGTTACATAAAGACATGGGAAAAAGTGCTTCAGGCAGAGCAAACTGAAAGTGCAAAGGCCCTGAGGTTGCAATGAGCTTGGTGTGCTTGAGAAATTCAAAGAAAGCTGTGTAGCCAGGTACAACGAGTGACAGAGAGCATGGTGGGAGGAGGGGTCAGAGAGGTTGGCCTAATTCCCCAGCCATTTAGAATGACTTGTACTATGGGGCAGGTACAATGTTAGGAACCAGAATACAATCATGAAAAGGCAAATCCTACCTCAAGAAGTTCTCATTCTATTTAATCTCACCAAATTTTGTCAAGGGAAGTTTCAAGTGAGTTGAATTTTATCGCCACATTTTGGCTATCTCACATCTTCTGGTATCTACATCTTTGCCCATCTGGGTTAGGGGTAGAGGAGGCGTCTATGCCAGGCTTTCTCCACTGAGCAAGCAGGAGGCAGTTAAATAGTAAATATGAGTTTTCCCACAGGAAAGAAATTTGTATATTTCAGGTAATTATACCACATCAGGTACAAATCCCATCTTTGTGAACCCATGCAATATTTTGGAGGAGAGGAAGTGATCGTAACACCCATGAGAACCCCTTGTGCAGAGTTAAACACCGTTCTTGTGAAAGATTAAACTACAAGTCATGCCCAAGCACTTTACACACTGGCTGTCCTTAAACATTTTCTGATTTCTCTATGTAAAGTCATTTGTGGATATTGTTATGTTTTATTCATGTGAACTTTGAGGGTCCGGAGGGCTCAGAGCGGCAGAGGGAAATTTATCTATAAGCTAGAAAAGGATAGAATACAAAAGTGATCAGAACTCAGACTTAAATCAGGGCAGAATAAGATGTCAATCCATTTTCTGCAAGAGTACCTGATCCTTCTCTCCCTGGGGGACCTTGTCCAATCCAGTTGCTTTAATACCATCTATAGGCTGATGATTCTTAAATTATATCCCCAGCTTAAACCATGCCCTTGGCTCTAGACTCATGTATCCCATGTCTGACTTGATATCTCCATTTGGATCCTTCAATGGCTTCTCCAACTTAACAGGACTCTACAATAACTCTTCAGAATCTGGTCCCACTTGCCCTTCCCAACATTCTGTTATTTCCTTGTTCTATACTCTCTAAATGACACCACCATTCACCCTTTGCTCCTGATTTATTTTTGTATCCTCATGCCCAACATTTAGAACATTAGCCAAGTCTTGTAGGATCTACCTCCAAATGATATCTCAGATCCATCCTCTCATTTCTCTATGCATAGTTACTACCCAAGTCCGAATCTTCACCATCTGCTGCCTCGGCGAGGCTACGGACCCCTAACAGATTCTTGAGTCATTCTTGTCCAATAATAATCTGTTCTCCAGACAGATCTTGAAAAATGCATATTAGATCCCCCCATATATGCATGCACCCCCACACACACACTCATAAAACACTTTAATTCACTGTACTTATTGTTTTTTCCTGGACTGCAAAGTGAAAAGGGGCTCCTGTCCACCTCTGCAATCTCATACCACTCACCTTCTTGATCCAGCTCTAAGTTCTGGCCACAATTGCCTTCTGACTGTTCCAAGAACATGACAAGCCTACTGGCCCCTTAGCTAGTCTAGTTGTGTTTGGAATGCAATGCCTTCTCTAGCCTCTTTGCACAGAGGGCTTCTCCAAATCTCATCTAAATTTCAGAGACCTTTTCTAATTCCTCCACCAAAGTAACATCACCAGCAGGAGACTCTCACAACACACTGTTTATTTCATTCATAGCAATTTCAAATTTCAAAATAGCACTCTTCTGTTTTATTGTTGTTGTTGTAGTCTGTCTCTCCCATGTTGTATTATGTTCCATACATCCAAGGGGCACATTCACCTTGTTCATTATTGTCTCCTTAGCCCCAAGCACACAGCCTGGCACAGGGTAGGTCCTCAATAATTGTTGAATAAATAAACAAAGGAATGCATGAACAGATGAACATTTCTTACTGATTGTAAGAATGGAGGCCCATGTTGTACAGAAATCATCCCTCCCTTTCTATTTCAACACTGACATGGTAAGTTGGCCATTCCATGTCTTTATCTTCTTAAAACCATCCTTTAAAATTCTCATTAAAAATGATTTATTGACTCTCAGGTCGGATATCTCAATAGAAAAATAATAATAATAATAATAATAATAATAATAATAATAATAATAATAAAAAAAAATAAATCTTGCTTAAAGTCTCTACTTACCCAGACAAAAATATGTTCTAACCATTACAGGAAATATCCATAATTACTCATGTCTTTGGGTAAAACCACTGAAGACTGGTGTAGAGAGGAGACTAGACCCTGGTACCTAGCACACTGAGTTGAGTAAGTCATTTCTCATTTCTGTTACTCATATTTCTGCACTGGGCCCCTTTGTTTACTAGTGCCAAGACCTTCAGTAAGTCACCTAACCTTTCCCAGCTTCAAGATACTTGGAGTGGGCTAAATAGTGGCCCCCAAACAATATGTCCACATCCCAATTCCTGCAACCTGTGAATGTTTCCTTATTTGGAAAAAGGTCTTTGCAGATATGATTAATTTAAGGGAGTTGAGATGAGATCATCCTGGATTCTGCAGATGGCCTCTACATCCAATGACAAGTGTGCTTACAGGAGAAAGGCAGAGGGAGAGGTGAGACAGAGGAGAAGGTGAGGTGACCAGAGCGACAGAGAACGGAGTGATGCGGCCACAAGCCCAGGAATGGCAGGTGCCACCAGGAGGTGGAAGAGGCCAATGATGGATTCTCTCCTGCAGCCCCTAGAGGAAGCGTGGCCCTGTGTGACTTTGAACTTCTGGCCTCCGAAACTGTGAAGGGATAACTTCCTGTTGTTTTAAACCAGCCAATGTGTGGTCGTTTGTCGTGGCAGCACTGGGAAACCAACGCAGCATCCCTCTGTGCTCCTGCTGTGACGGGGGTCACTGCGCCCCTTAGCCCAGAACCTTTCCCTTCTCTAATGTCACCACACCTAGTGACCCCTCCAGGCCTACTGTAGGAACTTTAACTATCAACGGCTAGTCTAGTACAGAGATGTGGAGGACGGTCTCATCCACGTCACGCTGTAAAGTCTTCCTACACATTCCGCACCCACACGCCGCTTCCATGGCACCTGCTGGGTCTCCCTCTTCCTCTGTGACCTCTGTTTTCCAGCTACCTTCAGCCACATGGCATCTCCTCTCTTCCTCATCCTGTCCCCCTCTGTGTCCCCGCAGCCAACACGGCAGCAAGTGTTTAAGGAGGCCCAGTCTTGCGCTAGGTGCCGGGGGCACGCCACTTCCCCAAGCGGTGTGAAAACATTAATAGTACAGTAATAACAGTCGTAACGGTAACTAACAGCAACTGGTTGTTTATCACGCAGCAACCTTGGTGCTAAGCACGTTGTATGTATTTTCTCTTTCAGCCCCTGAAACGGTTCCTCTTAAATGAATCTCTTTGCAAATGTGTTCAGGGTGCCAGGCCCACCGGCACGTCCTCGGGGACCCTAAGCGGTGTTGCCTTGCTTCCAGGCATGTGTCCCCCCAAAGAGCCCTTCCTGCAGGACACTTCATCCTGACCAGCAGACTGCAGAGAACCTCAGTTGGTATTTGTTGCATGACAAGGCTGTCCCTTCCCTCTGACATCGTCTAGTGCAGACTCAGGGAAGTGGGGCTCGTGAGAATGAACACTTCCCTGAGGCACCGCTGCACCTGCAGGACCGGAGGGAGTCCCAGAGGAGCAGGAGAAACGGAGGAAGGCAGCTTTTCTCCGCCAGCTGTCGGCTGGAGTAAAAGGGCGAGCGCTGTTTGCTCCAGGAGCATCGAACTGAGTCTCACCTGGAGATTAAACTCATCTTCGACTGGGGACTGGAGGTGAGGGAGGGAAGCAGAAATGCAAAGGAAACTGCCATGCAGACCTGTGTCAGCTGCCAGGGGCACCCGGGGGTGGGCAGAGGGAGCTTCCCCCGAGTCTCTAATGTTGTCAGGACTCATTAAACACATATGGCTTCCGGGCCTCTGGAGGCCCAGGCACCAGGGCCCCGGAACCCACGGAGGAAAGGTGTCCCCCTGCATCTTCCCCCTGACTGCCCCGCAGCTGGGCTCAGACACCCACCCCCTATGGCTCCACCGCGTCCGGTCCACAGATGCGCCCAATGCCCTGGAGCTTACCCGTGGTGCGTGCACCCTGAACTACTCTCTCTGTTTTTGCATCAGTACCAGCTCCCTTTTGCTCTGAAAGCAGCTTCCCAAGTCTGTCTCCACCTGTGTCCCTCCGCTCCCCCGAGACAGCCAGCTTTGCTCAACTGTTTGCTGAGCTGTTCCCTCAGCATGTTCCTGTTTCTCCCTGCTTGAACTTAACACCATAAATCTCAGAATTATTTGTGTCCACCTCTGACCTCACCCCTTGCCGAGCTTCTTTGAAGTTAGGGGTTCTATTTCACACGCGCCATGCACAGAATAGATACTCCAGTGGTTTCTTCAATAAACAGCCATTCATTTAGTACGTGGTATGTGACAGGCACTTCAACGGTGCTGGGTGAACAAACAAGGAGGGAACAGACTAGTTGTGGGACTTATATTTTAGGGAGAAAGCTAAGAAAGCACACACACACACACACACACACACACACACACACATAGTGTGGAGACTGAGGGGAGATAATGGAACCGAGGAGCTTAGATAGGGTGGGCAAAGGGGGGTTCCTTTGAGGCGGTGACATTTAAACCGAGACTGGAAGGGTGAGAAGCCCACCAGGCTGAGCGCTGGCAGCCAGGGAGCCTTCTAGGCAGAGCACTTGGAAATGCACAGGGCAAAGGTGGGAGAGACCGTCACACAGAGAACTAAGGTGAGACCACTATGGCCAGAGCTCAGCAGGTGAACATGGGGTGTACTGGGTTGAATAGTGTCCCCCTAAACTCCAAGTCCACCCGGAACCTCAGATTACGACCTAATTTGGAAATAGAGTCTTTGTCAATGTAACTAGTTAAAATGAGGTTGCACTGGGGTAAGGTGAGCCCTGATGCAATGACTGGTGTCTTTATTAGAAAGGAAAACAGGAATGTACAGAGAGACACAGAGGGGAGGAGGCCACATGAACACCGGGGCAGAGATTGGAGTGATGTGTCCACCAGAGAAGGGATGCCAAGGATTGCTGGCCATCACTAGAAGCTAGGGAGGAAGAGAGCATTCCCCGAGAGCCTTCAGAGAGAGAATGGTCCTCCGACACCTTGATTTAAAACCACGAGCCTCCAGAATGGTGAGAGGATACATTTCTGTTGGTGAAAGCCACCGGCTGTGGGACTTTGTTATGGTACCCTAGGAAGGGGATGCAGGGCGCAAGGAAAAGAGTGCTTCGTGACTAGTGAAACGGAGACCCACCAAAGGGTGTTAGGCAGTAATAAGAACTCATTCTTTTTTTCAGATTTGTGTTTTAAAAAGGTATGTCGAATGAATGAAAAAAGTCTTCCTGCTCAGAACACTTCCCCACGTCTGACCTTCAGGCTAGGATGCCTGTGCCACTTACAGTGTCTTCAATGAGGTAACTGCCCGCTGACCACCCGGGCACTCGGGGAGGCCAGTCGTCGGGGTTAACGGACTCCACAGTAACCACTAGAGGCTTCCAACCATTTCCCTTCTATTTTTAAGCCAAGAGGAGTCTACTTCTGCATTCTGAATTTAGCTCCTTTCCCCCCAGACACACGTGTTGTCCCTTGTCCCCCTCTCTCTAGCCCCCTTCAGATCTAGTGGAGAACATTACACATTCCAAAGTCACTGTTAATTAATGCTGATGTTTGCTTTGCTGACATGGCGTAAACAGTGCTTATTTACGGAACGAAGGGTTCTTCTAATTCTGAACACAACTTTCAGTATGTGCCTAAAAAAAAAAAAGAAAAATCACTGGATGACTGGGTTCAGGTGCCCAATTGCAGCTTGCATTAAGCCATTCACGAGTGCTAGCTGTCTGACACGGAAAAACACATGACTTGGGGGGAAGAATGGCCAAATGAGGAAATGGGGCAGACACCAGAAAGTTCTTAGTGTACAGCTTTATGCAGGCTGGTAGGATTTGGAGTCCTCAGCTTCTTAGAGTCTGGGAGAAAATTACTTTCCTTCTTCCCTTACAACGGATGGGTTCACCCATAATTCTCATCCATTCAAGATGCAAAGCGTTCTGATTAGGAAGCTGGACCTCACTCTTTGCCCGCTGTAATTAGGCCTTTGAGTTGGAGCACTAACAATGTGTCAGGCATCAAACCAAATGTACATTCGTTATCTCATTTAAGAAGGAAACTGTGTGCCATCAGTAATGATGAAAATACCAATTTCATAAACAAATGATCATAGATGTCATCTATTGAGTATCCAAAATCCTGGTTGGTATTCCACATACATTATTTCTTATAATCCTATCATTGCAGGGGGGTTGGTTAAAAATATGAACTTGGAGTCTAACACCCTAGGCTTAAATCCTGGCTCTGCCACTGAGTAGCTAAGTGACTTTGGCTAGTTGCCTGATCTTTCTAGGCCTCAGTTTCTTCAACTGTAAAATGGAAATCACACAGGTATCTATCGTATAAGGACTAAATAAAATCCTATAATACAATATGGCCTATAATAATGATGATAAAAACTATAATAATAATAGCAACAATTGTATAGCATTTACTACCTTCCAGGCATGCTTCTATACATAGACATCATAAACATTATTACTATTTTATAGATGAGAACATTGGTTAAGAAACGTGCCTTTTATCACACAGCTAAAATGTGGTAGAGCTGGGATTTGATCCATTAATGTTAGCCAACAGTAGCACAAAGTACATGGGGGATAAATATTTGTGGCCTGATACATGGTAGGCAGTATATTCCTACCAGAAAAGAATCTTGGATCTTGCTTAATAGTCTCCATCTATCCTTGATTGAACTTTTAATACAATTGATTTATTTTCTTCCTCCACTGGATTCAACAGAGATAAGCCATTCCCCTTGGAGTCTCCGTATTTGTTGGTCTAAGTAGAAAGTGCTTCCTAGACATCATTTGGGAATGATGACATCAGCTTAGGAAGCCAATCTAAAATATCCACACTTCAGCGCTCAGGGGAAGTCCTACCTCTCTTCCAGGGAGCTTCGAAACTTTCCCTGTCTTCTGGAGCCCTGAGGGTCCTTCACAGCCAGCCTTTCTCCTGCCTCCTGTTCAATCCACTTGTAATGCAGTTTGCTCGCTGTTGTTCTCACTTTCATGCTGTGGAAACCCGGTCAGCCTTCAGAACGTCCTAGCGAGGGTTACCGCCAGAGTTCTTGGGGGTGTTTCACATGAACGCGTACAACTCTGGCCTCCTCCTTGATTTCTGTGGCTTAGGAACCCACTGGTGGCGTATTTAACCACCCCCCCCCCCAAACTCCAAGGGTCCTCTGCGAACACCGACTCCCTGCCCAGGGAGCTTCCAAAGCCACAAACCCCAGCAGGAAGCAAAGTGGTGCTGATCCCCCTACAGAAATGCAGGAATTGGCCTTCTCTGCAACCCGTTGACCCTGCGGTCACTGTGTTCCTGCTCGTATTTCACCAAGCCCTTCTTGATAGCAGCTCCTCCAGCCTCTGCTTGCAGCACCCTCCCCATCAGTCTACTACAGCTGGGCTGAGCGATGAGGGCCACCTGATTTTTTCCTTTGTAGCTCTATTACTAACAGCAATTACACATTAGTTTGTGACATTTCTGCCTAATGCCTGTCTTCCCCATTAGACGTAAAACTCCATGAGAGAAAGAAGTGAATATGCTTCGTGCACCATCTCACATTCAGAGTAGCACAGTGCTGAGCATAACTGTGCTCAGTAAATATATACTGAATGAATGAATGAATGACTACTCTGTTCCCCGAACCAGGGATCCAGGCAAAGAAGACAGAAGTTCTACTGCAAATCAATGCTGAGGAATACCCCAACCACCCACCTTGGCTCCTGGTAATATATACCCCAAGTTCACCAGTAAATCAAAGTCCAAACCTAGATGCCAATTTCCAGTCTCGAAGTTAGTTAGAAGACAGAGCTCACATGGTCCTTCCACGGAGATGGAAGCTTTGAAAAAACCTTCTTTATCTTAGCAGCTTTCACATTGTCTAGCACAATGCCTAGCACAGAAGCTGTGCCCAAGAAATACTTGCTGGATATGGTCAAGCATGATGGTCAAGATGAATGTCTGCCAGCCCATCAGAGTCGCCATCCACCTGCTGCTGTCTTCCAGCCATGTCTGGAGCTGGAGGTGGAGGCATAGAAGGAATTTCTGCAACAACGCTTGCCTTCAGCTCACCTCCCTGGGCATGGTTCATATCACCTCATGTCAGGTGCTGAGAAACTATCTCCTAAAAATGTGGGTAGGCCTTAGGAAGCCTGAAATAAGCTGAGGAACATGAGCACCCAGGACAGCCTCCTTGCACACTAGACGGGATGAGCCAAGTGCTTCCCAGTTTGCCTTAATTTGCAAAGACAGAACAAAAATATCTAGCCTAGTGGTGTAGGACTTTTCCTCAGATAATGCCAGGCCACACGCTCTTGGCTCTGCCCCTAAATGAAAGCCAGGAGCATGCCTAACCCATAGCCACAAACTGTTTTCAAGTCATTGTTCTTTACTGGGGGCGATTTTGCCCCCCAGAGGACATTAGGCAAAGTCTAGAGACATTTTGATCGTAACAACTGGGGAGTTCTACTGATATTTAAATGGAAATGGCAAAGGATGGTGCTGAAATCCACAGTGAATGTAAAGAACAACTCCCCACACAAAGAAGTATTTGGCCCACAAAGTCACTGGTACTGAGGTTGAGAAACCCTATTGTAGATCAGTACAAAACAGAGGGCAGGGACACTGCTGAAGTCCCATAGAGCCTGGTGACTACTGCCCAAGGCCATTGAGTCCCTTCTCCTTCCTTCCTGCTTCCTGTTGGTTGCTAGTGGCTACAGTCCCTACTTCCCCAGCTGCAGCCTCCTGGCTGTGGAATGTGCACATTAGGGGGCAGCTTGGTTTCAGACTAGCAGCCAGTGCTGTGGCAGCACCCAGAGGCCCCAGCAGAAAGGGAGAGGCTTTGCCCAGCTTCATGTCACTCTCCTGCTGAGCTCACGGGAGGGAGAGGAATCAGTGTCTCTTCAGTTCCACTGTTCTGCATCGTCTACCCCATTCCAGAAACAGGAAGGTTGAAAACAACTGGAGGTCCACATAAGGTTAACTCACTACTTGCTCAGAAGGAAGGAGTTACTTCCAGCTGACCTCCCTCTTGCACATGCTCCGAGCAGCATTTTCCTCCATGTGTTCTCCCTAGCATGTCCCTGCCCTGAACGCTCCTGTTGGTTCACCTGCCCTGGTGGGTTTGGATCCTGCTCACCTGGATTTGAGTAGCTGTCTAAACTTAGACCTCTGAACCTGTTTTTTTTCTTTTATGTAAAAGGAGAATGCGACGACTAACCATTTTGGTTGTGCTACCTGGATTAAGCAACCACACCATCACCTGCCATGGACCACTACACCTCGATTAACATTGCCATGGGGATTAGCCTATGCAAGGAACTGTGCTAAGTGCTTTACACATTATCTGATTTCATCCTCACCATACCCCATTTTCTCCTAGAGGAATAAACTGAGGCATAGAAAGAGGTTAGTTGCTCAAGATCACACAGCTTGTAGATGATGGAGTAATGTAAACCTGGTAGTCCAACCACTCAGTTCTACTTTAATGATGTAGAGAGAAAGAGTTCTGGATAATGTGAGGTACTATATCAATCTCAGCATTTTCCCATAAGCTTTGTATGTGTTCGTGTTCTTTATTCTTTTAACTAATATTTACTGAACACCTCTTGTGTGTTAGAGACTGCTAGAAGAGGTCAGTGTTGAGTTTTCTTCAACGCTGCCCCTGCAGGACTCATGGGGAGTCAGAGAGCAAAGTTCTGACACCAGTCCCTGACCCAGGATTCTGAATTTTGATGGCCTCCTCTGTTCAAATGCTCAAATTCACAGCAAAAAAACCCCAACACAAAATGTCCTATACCTCTGCCCATGCATAGAGACAAGTAGATGTGCTTGGCCGAGTAGCTACTTCTAGGAAGGAGGAGTTACAGGTGTTCATCACCTCCTCAGGGAAGCCTGTTTGTCTTGGTCAAAGTCCCTGCCTCTTTTTTCCAAATCTAATGTATTTATTGTATAATTTAAAGACATGCCTTAGACCCAATGATTTTTATGTTGTAATTTCACCTAAGTCCTTGATTTTGTACTGATTTTCCAAAACGACTGGCAGATTTCCCTAAAATTGCTAAGACGACAGCTTTAGCGAGTGGGCAGGAGGTTTTGGAAACTCAGATAAAGGCTGAATGCTTACTTTGGACAAAGCGAATATCAAAGTCCCCTTGATACAATTCATAGTAGTATGTTATCCTGTCCTTCTCCACACGCACCTGTCTACTAGTCTCAAGTCATGCTCATCTAAGTCTGTGATAAGAACATGAACTATGGAAGACAGCTCTTGCTCCTCAGTTTGGCTTGTGTCTGTCACAGGGCTGGTACATAGGGAAGGCTCTGTAGATAAGTCCAATGAGTGAACTTGAGCTCCTGCTATGTGCCAGTCCCCGTGGGAGGCACTCCATATGCATTATCTTACCATGTGAGCATGCATTAGTGCTGACCTTTCCCACATGAGGAAGCAGGCTCAGGAGTCCACAATCACACAGACAGGAAGTGTGGACTCAGGATTCTAATTCAGGTTCATTTGGATTCAAAGCCCCATCAGTATTAGACCAGACCAGAGTTTGGAAACTAGACACTTGCAAGTCTGCAATCATCTGGGAGACAATATTATCAGAAGTTAAGCACACGGGCTCCAAATTCCATCTGTTTGGGTTCAAATATGGGCTCCATCACCCTCCACCCAGGGGTATTTGACCTTGGTTCATATGTCCACTCTGTGCCTCAGTTTCTCTACATATACACCAGAGATACCTCATGGCATTGTGAGGGTTAACTGTGTTATTTGTAAAGTGCTTAGAATAGTGCTTGGCATATTGTACTCACCCACATATTACACTTATCAGCTCTTATTCTCCTTTTGTAGAGAAAAAAGGGTTTTAAAGACTATATAGTATTGCTTATATATTATTTTGGGATTCTACACATAAGTACCCCAATTTGATAAAAATATTGAAATTTAAATTATGATTAACATCATTTAGCAGTAATTAATACTAATGTGAGTCTCCTATGTGACAGCTCCTCAGCCTATTCATATTAAACAATGCCTAGCATTTAACAGCATCTGTTAAATTGAACTGTCTAATAATAATAAGTGTATCCAGAAGAAACCATTTAGATCATCACTGAGGTTTTAAGCTGTCTGCTCATTTAGGGGCTGAACCAAAGCTGCCTGAGGTGCTGTTGGCTTGAGGACTGGCAAGCACACGTGGGCATCTCCGGGTGGCTACACTGACTGAGTCACACCCACCTGGGACTAACCTACATTCTCCAGAGCCAGAAACCCATCTCGCTGCCTGCCAAGGCCCCGGGTACAGTGAAATATAAGGCACTTAAGAGCATTTACACAGTGCTTGCCAAGGCCCCGAGTGCCCCAGAGGCTTTCACTGGTTCCTCAGAATTTGGCAGCTGTGTGCATGAGCTGATGGCTCCAGGTTTGAGATGGGGGGATTCTGCGGGAAGACAGCTGCAAGACCAATGAACTCCCCGGACGCAGACCAAGGTCAACTGCCCTGCAGCCAGTAAGGATGGGATCTGAAATCAAGCTACCACGTTGAATTTTGGAGGGCAATGAGGCACTGCTATCTTTCCTTAAGAGTACACACACACACACACACACACACACATTTATTTCTCTGGAATTCAGAGGACTGAAATGCAAGCTGAGTGGAGGTTTCCTTTCACTATGCTGTCCAAGAGGTCTTGGGAGGTTGATCTTTATCCTCTAAGGAAGATGGGATAATAACCACAATTAACATTGATTGAACACTTACCATGTGCTAAGCATCTGACAAATGTTCTTTAAACCCATTCAATAACCCTGTTTGCATGGGTGTTATTATTCACATGTTACAGTTGAAGAAATGGAAGAGACAAGGGAAGTTTGAGTAACTTAGCCCAGATCACTCAGGTGTAAGTGGCAGAGTCCAGATTTGAAAATGGGCAATCTGTCTTCCTGGCCCATAAGCCAGACTGCTTTGCAGACGTCACTCTGACTCTGGCAGCTGCGTATGGTAGCAGAGCATTCTGCTAGCCTCCGGGTAGTGTAGGGAGATGTTCCTTACCTCATGCAGAGGTTCAGTAGAGTGCAAGTGGGATCATTTTCAAGGGCTCCAGAGAAAGGACAGATAAGGAAAAATCACAGAGGTCCAGAGTTCAACTCAGTAGAAGAGAGAATCTGGCAACAAATTAGAACCACCGAAGAAAAGTATACATATAGCTGTTAAGACATAATGAGTTCTCTAGATACCGATATAGAAACTCCAAGAAGTGTATAGTTGCTCCGATTGGGTTGCAAAAATAAAATATTCATGTATGTTTATAAATACACAGACTTGGCTGCTAACAGTGATTGCCTCTGTGAGGGAAGCTGTTTGGAAAGGAGCAGGGAAGGAAGGGGACTTAATTTTTCACTGTAAACCTTTTTTAAAAAAATCTTTTAAAATTTGTGCCATGTGCTTGTACTAGCTATGGGGAATGTACTTTGAAGTTAGAGCTGAGAAAGAAAATGGGCTGTGCTTTGAGGTGGTGAGCGGACAGGGAGCATAGGAATAGACAGTAAAGATATCAGAGATGGTGCAAAGATATTTCGAAGGGCAGACTGTCTAAATAAACTTGTGATTTCCTTATTCTAACATCCCTGGAAATGATGATTTCGCCACATTCCCTTTGAGGGTAATACATTGAGGGTGGCAAGTTGCCTCTGTCTGAGGATTGTCAGAAGATCCCATAAGGGGATCATGGCCTTGGTGACATACGAAGACATACTTGACTCTGCGTGTTCTGTTTTCAGTAATCATTTATCCTTCAAAAGGCCCAAGAACCCATGCTCTATCATCAGTTCCTGCCACTGCCCGCAACAATCATGTTGCCTGTGAATGAGTTATAAACAAGCTTCTCCTCGCCTTAGCTGGGTTGGCCACCTTGTTCTCTCTCACTGGGATGTTCTGCCCCAAATTTTTGACCGGCATTCTTCTTATCTTTCCAATGTCAGCTTAAAGAAGACATCCCCAAAAGATTTTTCTTGGCCATTTTATCAAGGCAGGTCTTCTGTTGTTCTCTAATACATTGCCTCATCATTCATCTTTAAAGAACTGTGTATTAGTTGGTAACAGCTGCTGTAACAAAGAACCACCAATTGAATGGCTTAAATAGCAGACATTTATTTTCTCACAGTTCCAGAGGCTAGAAGCCCCAAGGTCTAACTGTTGGCAGGGTTGGTTCCTTCTGCAGGGCTGGGAGGGAAGGGTCTGCTCCATGCCTTTCTCCTAGCTGGTGCTTCTCTTTGGTGTACCTTGGCTTGTAGAAGCCTCACCTCGATTATGTGTCTTCATCTCTACATGATACTCTACCTGTTTATTTTCCTGTCCCCCTTGCTGGACTGTGAGTACCCTGGGCAGGGATTATATCTGTTTCTTTCTCTACTGTAAATTGAGTGCTCACCACAGCCTTGCACCGACTACACCTCTGCCCTCATTTCTATTAGCTTGTCTTTTCCTGTTGCTGATTTGCAAGCTTTCTTATCTGACTCTGGAAAATAATGCTCAGTTGGTTACATACATTTCAAATGTTTTTCCAAGTCTGTGACTTGCTTTATCACCTTTATTTGAGATGTCTTTTCAAAATCCATCAAACTTTATTTTTTGTTTTATTTGAGAATTGATGTATTATTTATTTTTCCCCAGATTTTTCCATCTATGCTTGTTCTTGAGATTGCAAACAGTTTTTCTTACTTACTCTGATTGTCTGGTTTTGACTTCAGAGTTATTTTAGCTTTAAGTGTGAATTGGAAGTGTTCTTTCCTGTTCTAGAATAGTTTAATGGGGAACTTATCTGTCCTTTTAACATAAGGTCAAACTCACCTGAAAAACTGCGTTGATACGTGTAGAGGGAACTGGGAATGGGGAAAAGAGAGAGAGATTTTTAAATATTCTATTTTCTGTAGTGGTTAAGCTCTTTTATTAAATATTAGGCTTTTAAATGATCATTCAGTTTTTCTATCTTTTTCCTTGAATCCAGTTTGATAAGTTATATTTTTTAAGACATTAATTGTGCAATATAAAGCTTTTGCAAGTATTGATCTAAAGTTGTACATGATATTTTTGTATTTCTTTAATCTCCGCAGTAATTTTTCTTTCTTTCTTTGATTAACTTTGCCAGGAGTATATATTGTTTAATAAGCCTTTTAAAATAATCAACTATTGACTTTTTGTTATATTTTTTCTCTAGCTCATCAGCTTTTTTAAAAAAAGTTTTATTTCCCTCTTATTGTGCTAGCTTCTTTGTTAGTTTATTAATCTTGTCTTATTTATAATATGAGAATGTCTTATAAGGTTTTTGATATGTAGTGTTTTCATTATTTTTTAGTTCTAAATATTAAACAATTTCTATTACTCTTTCTTCTTTGATCTGTTGGAGTGACATTTTTATATTTCGAAGTATATGGAAAATTTAAAAAGTTATCCTTTTATTATTGACTAATAAATTATTCCAATTAAATTGATTAGTGTGACACCAACTCTTTAGCATTTACTGAGATTTATGTTATATTTAGTGCATGGATAATTTTATGAATATCTGTGGGTCCTGAAAGAGAATATCTATTATTTAATTTGGGTGTGGGGTTCTGTGATTGTTCCTTTTGTCAAGCTTGCTAAATACATTCTTCAACTCTATGTTCTTATTAAATTTTCATATGCTTGATCTTGCATTAATTGGAAAGCAATGCTAATTTCCTATCAAGACTGTGGTTTTGTAATTTCCTAGCATGTGTTTGTACATATTATGAGGCTATGCCCTTAGAAGCATGAACGTTTTAGAGTTCCTGGTGAATTGTGACTTCTTTCAATATTGTGAGCCTCTACCTCTAACCATAATTTTGCTTTTATGTCTATTTCATGTGATGTCCATCTTGTTCTCCCAGCTTTCTCTAGATTAGAATCTGTCTGATAAATCCCTTCACACCTTTCTACTTTCAACCACTGTCCTTAATTTTTAAAATACCTTCAAGTTGGTTTGAGTAATTTGAATCCAGTATGCTAATCTGTCTTTACACGCAAGTGTGATTTATTTATGTCATTGTGATTTCATACTCTTTCATTTTGCCATCTTATTCAGTGCTCTAGGTGAACATTTTCTGTTCTTGTGTCTTTGTTTTGTGTCTTCTGGTTTGGAAGTTATTCAATGTATTTTTATCTTTTATAATTATCCTTAAAAATTTACCATGTAGCCTGGCTGGTGTGGCTCAGTGGTTGAGTGTTGACCCATGCACCAAGAGGTCACCGGTTCGATTCCCGGTCAGGACACATGCCCAGGTTGTGAGCCAAATCCCCAGTGGGGGGCATGCAGGAGGTGGCCAATTGATGTTCTCTCTCATCGATGTTTCTCTCTCTCTCCCTCTCCCCTCTTCTCTCTCTAAAATCAATACAGAAAAATTATAAAAAAATAAAAATTTACCATGTAGACATGAAAAGTTGGAATTGATCGTATTTTTACCTCCCCTGAGGAACTTAGAATTCTTTACCTCTGACCATCTCCCTGTCCCGCGCCATCCTTATTTGTCTTAACAGTTTGTTATCCAGAATTCAACTCTACCTTTATTACTTCTAAATCAAATGGTATCTGTTCTCTCATATAGTCTATATCTGTTTAGATTCCCCCAAATGTTTTAAAATGTTTTGCTCCGCATTTTTCTTTTATTTGAATTTTTTTTCTTACCAGTTTAATTTCTTTACTAATTGTTTTCATGGGAGTCTCTTAGCAGTTAAGGTCTTTTAGTCTTTGTCTCAAACATTTATTTTGTTCTCATTCTTAAATTCTAATTTAGCTGAATATATACTTTGAGATTAAAAATTATTTTTTTCTGTAGCCCCATTTCTTTTTGTCTTTTATTTTGCAATGAGAAGTCTTTGTAAATATTAAATATAAATAATATTTTTTTCTGAGATTTTTGGTGATTCTTCTGCGGTTTTACTCTCTGTCTAGGTAAGGCACAGAATTCGATCTCTGAATCTCATTCTGGTTAATCTGAGATATCAGAACAATATTTTTTTTTCTTTTTTTTTATCCTCACCTGAGGACATTTTTCCACTTTTTGTTCAGATAGAGTGGGAGGGAGGGAGAGGAAGAGAGAGAGAGAGAGAAACATTGACGTGAAAGGTACACATCGAGTGGCTGCCTCCCGCACGATCCAACCAGGGCCGGGGACAAACTGCAACCGAGATACGTGCCCTTAGCGGGAACCGAACCCGGGTCTCTCTGGACCGCAGGCCGACGCTCTAACCGCTGGGCCAAACCGGCCAGGGCTCAGAACAATAGTTTTGATTGGTCTCACTTTCATTTGTTTTCTCTCTCTCCTGCCTCTCTCTCAGTCTCGCCTCCGTGTCTCTTTTTCAGCCCCATAGTCTTTAGCTCATTAACTCACCGTTCTGCTTTTTGGGTAATTTCTTCATAACTGTATTCCAGTTGACCGCTTCTGCTTCCCCTGTCTCATCTGTTTAACATACCAATTAATTTTAAAAATTATCAAGTGTGGTTTTCTTTTTTCCTGAAGTCCTATTTGATTCTTTTTATATCCTCCTAGTCATCTTGGCCAGTTCTATTGTCTGAAGAACTTGTCTAAATCTGATATTTGTCGTGTTAATGACCTTTATTCTTGATACTCTTTAAGTTTTTACATTCTGAATACAGAATAATGTTTTCTTCAATAAGTTTTATAGTTTTAGCTTTAACATTGAGATCTGTTGTGACTTCGCGGTTTTCAAGTTCATTTTTCGAGGTTCATGGTTTTTCCCATATGGATAGCACTTGTTCCAGCACCATTTGTTCAAACATTTTTCTTGTTGAATTAATTGCTTTGGCTGCTTTGCAGAAAACAATTGATCACATATGTGTGTGTCTATTTCTGGTGTGTCTACTCTGTTGCACTGATTTGTGTCCATAAGTATGTCAACACCACACTATCCTGATGACAACTTTATAGTGATACTTTAAATCAGGTAGTACACGTTCTCCAAATTCATTCTTCATTTTAACAGCTTCTTTGGCTATATTAGCTCTTTGCATATAAATTTAGAATCATCTTTTTAATTTCCACAATAAAGCCTGCTTGGATTTTTATTGAGAATGTGTAAAATCCATAGACAAATTTCAATAGAATTGATGTCTTAGCAACACTGAGTTTCCTAGTCCATGAATTTAATGTCTATTTATTTACATTTAAAGAATTTTCTCTCAGCTAAGTGTTTTGGTAACATATTTGATTTAATGGGCTTTTAAAAATGCTTGTAAACAATATTTTAAATGTTATGTTGAATCATTATTTTTCAGTTTATAAAAATACAAATGATTTATATGGATTCACCTGGTGGCCTTCCTAAGTTTACTTATACTTCCAGTCGCTTCTTTGAGGATTTTCCATGTACATGATCATGTTTTCTAGGAATAATTAATAATGATCATCTGTTCCTTTCTAGGTAACACCTTCCCCCACCCCCTGAAGTTGCAATTCTTTGAAGTTCCTGGTTTTATAATAGGCAACTTAATACAAAATTCCTTAAATAACTGAGGCCCAAGATCTTGGCTCTGGCACACTAGTGTTTGTTATAGTATTAAGTTTTTATGTTACAGAGACTACCAGCCACCCCCAAAACTCACTTCAGGTACTCAGAGTAACAATACCCATGATTTTTCTCTTCCTCTTTTGTGTCTGACTTCTTGGGGTTTTCTTCCCTTTCTTGGGCGCTTAGCTAATGCATGAAGGATGCTTGTTATATTTTCACTTGGTGACTTTCAGACTATGTAGTCAAATTGTCCTTTTCCCATGTAGTTACACAGCTTTAATTAGTATTTCTAATGGCGTTTAAAGTTCCCCAACTTGATCTAATATACCCAGCTTGTCTCCACTATCTGACATGTTTGCATAATTTTGACTATTTTAACCAGTTGTATTAAAAGTGTGTCTAATACAATGAGTTACCTCTGTTAGATAAGTTGTAAGTAGAATTTTGGGACTGAAGCCCATGAACCTGCTTGATTCCCATCCAGTTTCTACAAAGCTTTCTGGCCTCTGCATCACGTAGTCTAATGAATAAAACTAAAGGGGGATTTAGACAGAATTGCAACTGCATATTGGTTTGCCAGTTTTCATTATTTTATGAATAATAAAGGGCATGAAAGCTAATTCCTGGAAAGGTCGCTTTCAGTGGCCTAGAGATACATCCTACACCAACAAGAGGTGCTTCACCACCTGCCAGCAGCGACACTGCAGAAACAGGGCAGCTGTCATCTGCATGCCTGTGACGCCAGGATGGGGCTTTTCCCAGGAAACACCGGCATTTCCCACTTGGTTCTAATGTATGACAGCTCACTAAGAAGCAGCCCCCGTCACACTGCACGATAAAAATGTTTATTTAAACGGTGTGCATTTTGCTGTGGTTTCTGGCAAGTACTAGAGCATGCTCACACATGTTCATGCTGACCTACGAAGCCGAGGAGGAGAAAAGCTGTAGGTACAGCTCGTTGGCAGGTGAGAAGTGGGCCAGAAAAGGTCACATGTCTTCTCCACTGTATGTGAGAGGACACTGGCCTGGGTGTCAATGATTTTGCTAGTCCTGTTCTGCCAATTGCTACCTCCGGGCAGGCCACCTTTTCTCTGTGACTGGTTTCCTCTTTGGAAAAACAGGGCATCAGCCTATGATGCCCTAACTCTTTTTAACGTTTCAGGAGGCTAAGTATAACAGGTCAACTAGCTTTATGTGTTTTCATATTGGTTCACTAGTTCTTTAAAATTTTCTTCACTTTTTAGTTTATGCCACTAGTATGTTTCTCTTTCCCACTTAGCTGTAAGATGTTTGAGATCAAAAACTGTCCCACGTGTCCCCCGCATGCCCAGGATCTAACACGTATATAGCATGTAAGAGTTCCTTGGCAAATAATTTGTTGAAGGAATATGAGCTTTCTAAAATAAAATTCATTTCACTAAGGCCATTTAAATGGTTTCCTGCCAATGTTTATTTGTATGTCCGAAGTTAGTGGCACACATTTCTATACATTTTTAATCTTCTATTTCTTTTAATCTTCCCAGATGCACTCAAGCAATTTACTCTCTCATGTTTTCCCACCACTGTGTGTTTGTGTAGGCACTGTGACCATCGATGTGGTACTTGGACGTCAAATGCTCAGTACGTGATGGCTGAATAAATATGTTTTCTTCATGTGACAAATGACCATCATGACACTAGATCAAATAGGACCAAGGTTTTTCGAGCCTTGAGAACCTGTGCTTTGTTTTCTCCAAAGAGCTTCCAGCTGCAGATTAATCTCAGCTTTCTTTTGTACGTGTATCGATTGGTTATCCACAGAGAAAACAGTGTTGCCTGCGTGCAATGCAGATTCATTCGGAATTGAACCAAATTTCTATATATATGAAACTCTCTCTGGACTGGGTTTTTTTTTTTTTTTTTTTTTTCTCTTAGCTCAGAGATGCCCTCTAGTCCCTTTATCTGCAGTGCAGAATTCTATTGCATATTCTACAACGGATGCCAATGAAAGCTGCAGAGGAGAAATGAGGACAGCATATAGAATGGGATTTGGACAGATAACTGACAAGTGGAAATTTACCTCAGCTTGGCTTGGCCTTCAATCTCTGACTCTCATTCTAGTCAATCTGACAAATCAGAACAACAGCTTTGGTTAGTTTCATTTTCTGTCTCTGTTTCTATGTCCCAGTCTCTTACACACACACATACACATACCCACAGTGGACAAATAGTGCAGTAGTTAAAGACCGACTTTGAAATCTGCCAGACTTAGTTTAAATTTCAGCCCTGCCACTTATTATTTTTCATTTGCTTTGTGGCTTCAAATGAATTATTTTTAAAATTTTATTGGGACCAAGTTTGTTTATCTGTTCCATGAAGATAATGATAGTAGTTATTAGTCTATTGTTGAGTCAAGCAAATGAGGTGGTTCAGGTAAACTTCTTAGCACCAAGGCTGACATATAGTAAGTTCACAGTTCATGGTGACTCAATCTAGTATATGGTCTCTCTTGTTTAACTACACAGCTCTCTTTTGATACTCTAGAATAAATAAGATCACTGAAATTTTCTACTCTTCCTTTTCTGGTAGGATAAACTCATCCTGCCTACACCTTAAATAAGCAAGAGACTTTCCTAAACCAGGACTTCAGAAGATGGACAAGGACATCATACTTCACTAGTGAAAAACAGATGAGACTCCTGAAAGAAAAAAGGAAGAATTATAGGAAGGCCAAGTAAGTCCAATAGAGGTCAGGCGTTTGAAGTTTTCCCTATTGACTCATGAGGGAGCTCATCAGGCTTCCTCTTCAAGTCTGCTTATTTTTAGTTTATAGACGATTCTAACAGGCATAGAGCTTCATCTCTGAGGGGGAATAGCCTTTCTGGACTAGGAGATTCAGAGATTAAGAGAAAAGGGCAACTCATTGTGAAGCGTGCAGAAAGCCCGATCATAAGGGAAGAGATAGAAGAAACAGGAACATTTGGATTTCTTGTTAAAGGAACACAATTATTTAAAGCAACATTTCCCAAAATGTGTTCTGTCCATAGGATGTCACTATATAATAGGCAATGAAAGAGTTCCTTGATCAACAGGTATGGAAAACGCTCGGTTAAAGGTACATAAATTACTCATCTGCATGGCTTTACAAAGTCTTTAATATAATGAAGTATATTCTCAATCTTTAAGAAAGGAGGGTGTGTGGGTATAGTATATAGATTTTCCTCATCTAACTTGACTACAGAACCCATTTTTTAAATGAACATTTTTAAAATGAAATGTTCATGACACTAGTGTTCCATAGAACCTACTTTGGATGCAAGGAGTCAAATAGCTGAATACTTGTCAAGTGATCAGGGCATCAAGTAGTACAGTGATAATAGTCATAAGGATGTCACAGAGTGATATGAAAGAATTACATTGTGCTTAATGCCATCTTTTAAAAGAAGTAAATAACTTCTAACTAGCCACTTTACTTTTAGGAATTCAACCTTAGAAATACCCATAAAACTCTAAAACGTTTATAAGATTGTTCATGGATACATTATTTAATATTAAAACACTTAATGATTAAATGTCCACCCATAAGAAATTGCTTGGATAAATGATGGTTCAGCCAATATGATGAAATCAATAAAGAAAGAAAAAATTAAAAAAAAATCTTAATCGGGGGCTCAAGTGACTATGATGTTCTCAGTTTACAACATCCTTCTGGACACTCACATGTAAGTCCTCATCAAGCAGAGAAACCCTTTGGTCACAATTGTTGTGGTATATTTTAAAATATTTTTACACATATTTTCTAGCCCAAGCATGAAATTAGTTCCCAGAAATTTGTGGCTGCCTCATTCAACTCTGCTACTTCCAAGTCTCTTATAAGATTATATTTTGTGTGTTCTCTAGAAACTGAAAATCAAGGTTTTCCTAAATAAAAAAAGTAACAGCTGAGATACAGGTTATTGAGTTAGTATTAGGTTAATATGAGGTGAGAAGTTCCTCTGAACACATGCTCAGTGGGAGAATATCCAACAGAGAGGCTGCAGAGCTGAAGGAGAGATCATTCCTCAGCCAGACTTTTTTCATTCTATGGGATCCTTGTTTTTTACACCTTGGATTAAGGTGTGGCAAAAAAAATTAATTTGAGATTGAGAGAGAGAGGAAATTAAAATTATTGGGTCGAGTTGTCACTTTAAATCCCAAACACCGGCTCAGAAACAGACTGTGCTTGTTGAAGAACAAGCTGAGATGAGACGTATAGCTTGTGGAGATTTGTGTTGTTGGAAGGAAAGTTAAGCTTTTGCTTATCAGTCACCTGCAGGGGGAAGGGGAGTGGAAAATGACAAGTAGAAATGGCAAGAGGAGCATATGGTCATCTCTCCCTGCTGCCCAAGATTTCATAGAACACGCTGTTCTCTGGGACCTCCTACCTACATCAGGAACAAGCTTATGTGCGACATTTGGATCCTGACCCACTGGCTTGAATTCAGTTTATTTCTTTCCCCGGGGGTTAAGGATGAAGGCAAGCTTGGGGTATACACAGCACTGTGAAGATAAATATTAACACGCCATTTTTGACCAAAAAGGCTCTTCCTCTTCCTGATTCCAAATCCCTGTAAGCAGCTATTGACACACTATGCACGTTTGACTAATGTCTAAAAAGCAAGTTGGACATAGGGGTGTTTGGCTTCTAGTTAGGGATTTATCTTCATGCATTGGAAATATACCAAAAGAACAAGCCCTCCATAGGGTTTCTGAACGCTCTCCTGTGGTCAGATCTGACCTTTTTCATTCTAGTCTCCTAGATAATATTTCAGTTTCAGTGGAAATAAACCAGTAAGAGCCATGTGGAGGTGTAACAGAGAGCCAACTTAGATTGTTTCATGCAGTTCGTAATCTTTTGTAGGGCTTATTCTTAGAGTTTGGTCCTGACTACTAAAACACCCTTGAGAGTGGAATGCAAACCATTTCAAAACAGTTGGGCAACTGAACCTTGGATGACCCTCAAAACCTTATAAATTCATGAATAACCAATAAAAATTTTAAATTTCTCGGGAACAATGGAATATTTCTCCATTTCTCTAGCCTCCACAGATGCTTATATGTGATAGACATGCCAGAATCAAGTGCTGAGTGAATAAAGTGCTTGTGGAATGCCTGCCATGTGCTCAGCAATATGCTAGCTATTTGTAGAGGACAAAATGAGATAGAGTTCTCTCTGGTCTGGACTGTCACATGTGTTCTACTTGTCCTTTGCTCCGCCAGAGTTATCTTTCTAAAGCCCTGATCTCATTGCATTCTTCTTCACACCCAACAGTTTCTTTATTGCGTATTCAATAAAGTTCAAATAAACATCCTCTGTGAACTAGTTGCAACTATCTTTGCTTCCTTAACTCTTACCAACTTAGCAGACAAATAATTTTCCCTTCACAAGATTTCTAGCAAATTCAGGGCTTCCTATGTTTGTTCACTCTGGTTCCTCTGACTCATTCATTCTTTCCCATGGACTCGTCCCATCCACATTCTTCAAGCCTGAGGTTAAATATCACCTCCTCCAAGGATCCTTCCTTCATATCCCACCTCTGCTCATCATTTCCTCCTTTTTGTACTCCATAGTGCCATTATTCCTTGTAGATTTTTCCTGAACTATGAGGTTATGCAATAGAGTCTCTTCCTGGAGTGATCAAATGGTCCCTTGTTCAAGCTAAAAATGTCTTTCTTTAATGTCTCTCTTTTCTCTTTCCTTAAGAGTTTTTCAGTATAACCACCCTTTGGAAAAAATTATCATTTGGCTTTTAAGGCGATGGATTCACTGTCTTCCCACATATCCAGGCAATCAAAAGTCTTTCCACCTCGTCAGTCAGTCTGTCATGTTTTCTCCTCACTACTGGTTACATTTGTCTAACGCTGCAAATTGCTTGGCTGGTCTAAGACAGAGTTTCATGGGGTTTCCTTTTTTGAACTAGAAAGGTCCTTTTAAAGCAGAAATTAAAAGTCCATTGTTATAAATATGGGTGAGGTGGGTCATTTATATATTGTTACTATCTCTTATATTCTAAAGAAGATTTTGCTGTTGAAATATTTTTCACAAAATCATAAATGTGGTCAATGGATATCTTTCATTACTCTTTATATCCCTTTGGTGCCTAGTACAGTGCCATGAACACAGGAAGAGCTTGTTAAACACTTATTGAATTGAATCGTTTCCAAAAGGTAAGTCCATGTCAGTATTTCTCTTCCTAAAGTGTTGTTATTATTTTATTGAATGAGAAAGACCCAACAGAGCTTCTAAAATATGATCAAGGTTTCTCTACCAAGATACATTTTTTCAATGAAATCACAGCAAAAGTAACACAATTTTTTTTTTTTTTTTATCTTCACCTGTTGGGAGCAGTGTCACTGGAACAGCAACCACCACGGTTTGACATAGTCCCGGGTGAGCTCCATGGTTTGACACAGTCCCTGGAGATACGAGGACCACCACGGTTTGACACAGTCCCGGGTGAGCTCCATGGTTTGACATTGTCCCTGGAGAAGTGGATTCACTGCGTGGCAGGAATCACGAAGAACAGTGACTGAAGATATAAAGTAAATGGGAAAATAAAAATGCAGGATGGCAACTGAAGGAGACTAATCTTTGCTTTCTCTATCTGTTAGCTGTCTGTTAGAAATTATTACAGAAGTAACATATAGATGACTAATGATGTAAATGGTAGAAAAGATTACAGGAAGAAAAGCAAGAAAATAAGATTTAGGATAGAAATGTGGAAGCTTAAAAGGATCTTAGATAGGAGGAAAGGTCAGGAGTTTTAAGAGGATGTCTGGATGAAGGGTGGAGATAGTTAGTAATTAACATGTAATATACATAAGAGTTGGGTAAACAACCAAAAGAATGTCTGTACTTTTTTGCCTAAAAGGTTTGGGGGAAACAATGTAAGGTGTGGATTGATATACATAATAAAAGGCTCTGCTAGTCTGGGGCAGAGGGAGAAGAAGAAGCATTAAGACTAAGCAGAAGTAAGATCAAGGATTTTCTGTCTCCCACGTTGCGTGCGCTTTCTCTCTCTCTCTCTCTCTCTCTCTCTCTCTCTCTCTCTCTCTCTCTCTCTCTCTCTCGCCGACTCCGTCCACACCTTTGGGAACCCCTGGACCTGCCGAGGCTGGACCCCGGCATTCACCCGAGGACATTTTTCCATTTTTTGTTCAGATAGAGTGGGAGGGAGAGAGAGGAAGAGAGAGAGAGAGAGAGAGAGAGAGAGAGAGAAAGAGAGAGAAAGAAACATCGATGCGAAAGGGACACATGGAGTGGCTGCCTCCCGCACGACCCAACCAGGGGCCGGGGACAAACTGCAACCGAGGTACGTGCCCCTAGCGGGAACCAAACCCGGGTCTCTCTGGACCACAGGCTGACGCTCTAACCGCTGAGCCAAACTGGCCAGGGCAAAAGTAACACAATTTTTATGCGGCCCATTAAAATATCATTTGGTGGTACTTCTCCCCACGCAACAGTCCTTAACAAAGAAGTCATTCTACATAAAATACAGGCATTACCTTCAGAGCAGATATGTAAATAGCTATAATTTGTTTTCTCCCATTTTTCAAATATAGTACCATCTGGTTTATGCTTAGCCCTAAAGAACCATTTTTAGAATTCTTTCCTCATAATCTATTCTCCATCCCATTCTTACCCTGGAGATATTCCTGTACTTATCATTAATTAGCTCATCTGAATGCAATAACCATTAGTTTATAAGGGTATTTATTACCTCATAGAAGTTTGAGCAAAGTTATCCGAACAAAATTTATCTACACCAGGATTCTACAATGTAGCTACAGATTGCAGGCACCATTTGGTATTGGGCTATCTCTCACTCAAAACTTTTGCCAGAATTACAAGATTATGCTGGTACGTAGAAGCCTATTCCAATTGCCTTCTCATCTGGCACAGGTCTTGAAGCCCCAGGTTACTATGCTATACCTCATCAACTCGTGACGCCTCTCATCTCTGCTTTATGCAGCATGAAGTTGGAATACTGTATTGGACAGCTGGTGCTAGACTTCCATTCTAGGGGTTTTCACATTGTCGTTTTCCTCATGGGTTCATAATGGGCCCTTTGGATTTCTACTAAAATGTTCCAGGGGACATAAGAAAACAGGCCCACATATACCATCAAAGTAAGATGTGGATGAACCTTCCAAACTGTGAGGTGGAAACAGCCTAGAGAATAACTTCAATAGGCAGGGCTCTCAGCTGGTCGTCGGGCAGAGTCTCGACATGTCTTTCTAGCTCTGCTCTCCATTTGAGAACCTCCATATACTTGATACAGATTTTCAAGTTTCAGAGTTTTAGCTGGATAGCATTTTAATGATGCCGGAAAAACAAACAAACAAACAAACAAACAAACAAACAAACAAACAACATAGAAAATGTTTTTTAGTTGAAGGGACCATTCAAATATTTTCTTTGGCCTTTAGAATCTACCCATGACTTATATTAATGATGGCAGATGGTGGCACAGGCTTTGAAAAAAAAATCATGTAGGATCTGGGGCTAGGGACTGATGTAGTTGTGATCTTTTAAACATGAGAGTCAAGGACTTCTTGGAAGATGAACTAAAATCTGAGCCCAGACATGAATGAACTAAAGGAGTGAATAGAGTATAAATCTGGCAGAAAGATATTCGGATAGAGAAAACCCAACTGCAAAGGTCTTGAGAGAGAAACATGTTTAAGAAAGACCAAGAAAGTCATATATTGGTACAGTTCAGTGAGCAAGTGGAGAATCAGAGGAAAAAACTTGAGAGAAATAGTAGGAAACGGGTTGTGGAAGGCCCTGTGGGCTGTAGCAAGAATACTGGATTTTATCCTCAGACAGTGGAACCACTGAAAGCTTTGAGATAGTAAACGTTTGAGTAAGACAGAATGGAATGAAGAATACTATTGATGCAAAGCGAAACACTATGGTAGAAATATGGAATTTATAATTGCCAAAAGGGGAGAAAACAGAAGACACATCACATAGAGAAAGAGTAAATATGATGCTCACAGAAATTACAAAATTACAGACTTGACCAAACCTAATAGGTATATCAATAAATATGAACGAGCTTGATTCATCTATTAAAATAAAATGATTCTCAAATAGATCCATTAGCAAAAAAATCCAAACGCTATGTTGTATAAGAGATATATCTGAAATGCAGTGATTCAAAAAGGCTAAAAATAAAGGAATACAGAGAGTTACCAGGCAGATGAAAACAATGAGAAAGCAGGAATTAAAATCCTCCCATCAAAGTAGAATTCAAGTCAATAGCATAAAATGAGTCTAAGACATTTTATAATGTTAGAAACCATAATTCACAATGAAACTATAACAAAACCCAGTAGCATTTATATGTACAAATAATAGCCAGTTAAGAAGATACAATGAATGAGAAAATCTTATAATAGCAATGAAAAATAAAATATTTAGGAACAAACATAACAAGAAATGATAAAAATCTTTATGAAGAAAAGTATAAATACTCTTGAAAGACACAAAAGTAGATTTGAGCAAGTTGAAAGATAATATATATATTTTTTTGTTTAGGATGCCTCAACATAATCAAGAACTTAATTTTCAGCACGTTAACATAAATTTAATGTTACCCAATGAAAATACTGACAAGCTTTATTATCAAGCTAGATATATTGAGACTAATGCGCATATAAAAATAAATACACATGTATATCAAGTTATTATGTTGTCATCATTATACTTTATATATCTTATAATTTTGTTTGTCAATTTTACCTCATAAAATCTAATAAATAAAAGAAAAAAATATATACACAGGAAAGATAGGAAAAGAGTGACCAGAAAGAGCTATAGGTGAAGAGTGGGGTCTAGCTGTCTGGATATTAGTACTAAAAAGCCTCTATAATTAAAACAGTGTGGTACTAGCTTATAACGAGATAGAATGACCAAAAGAATAGAATAGAAATCTATAAGAATACAGTATAGTATAAAAGTGGCATCTCAAATTGCTAGGGAAAAATGAGCTTTTTAATAAATGACATTGGAACTAGATTGCCTTATTTTATATGAGAAAAAACAGATCATTCTCCATGTTATGTACAAAAGATATGCTAAATGGATCAGAAATATAAATTAAAAAAATAATACTTTAGAAGTACTGGAAGAAAATATGGGTGAATTCCCCTATAATTTAGATTTAGGGAAATGTTTTTACCTGTGACTAAAAATTCCAGATGTGAGTCCTGGCCAGTTTGGCTCAGCGGTTAGAGCGTCAGCCTGCGGACCAAAGAGCTGTGGGTTCAATCCCAGTCAAGGGCACATACCTTGGTTGCGGTTTGATCCCTGGCCTTGGTTGGGGTCATGCAGGAGGCAACCAATCAATATGTCTCTCTCACACTGATGTTTCTATTTCTCTCCCCCACCCCCATTCCTCCCATTCTATCTGAAAAATCAATGGAAAAATATCCCTGAGTGAGGAATAAAAAAAAAAAAAATCGATGTGATAGAGGATTGAAAAATTGACTGTATATGACAAAATCATCATAAGCAAAGTAGAAATGCCAATGACAAAGAGAAAGTGTTTGCAGTATGTATCACAAAAAAGGGCCAACATTCTTGACATACACACAAAAACTTTAACACTTGGAGAAAAAATAATACTCATAATCCTATAGAAAAAGGGGTAAAAGACATGAAGTGGCAAAAATATATAAACATGAGCCCTGAACATATGAATATATATTCGACTTCACTCATATTAAGATAAATGTAAGTTGTGGAAAGGGAACCCACTGTATGGGAGAACATATTTGCCAATGACATATTGGATAAGGGGTTAACATCCAAAATACATAGAGTACTCATACAACTCAACAAAAGGAAGACAAACAATCCAATTAAAAAATGGGCAGAGGATCTGAATAGACACTCCTCCAAAGAGGACATACATGGCCAAGAAACATGAAAAAATGCTCAACGTCACTAATCAGAGAGATGCAAATTAAAACAACTATGAGATATCACCTCACACCTGCCAGAATGGCCGCCATCAACAAATCATCAAACAATGAGTGCTGGCGAGGGTGTGGAGAAAAGGGGACTCTAGTACACTGCTGGTGGGAATGCAGACTGGTGCAGTCACTGTGGAAAACAATATGGTGCTTCCTCAAAAAATTAAAAAATGGAACTGTCATTTGACCCCACTTCTAGGAATATACCCTAAGAAGCCTGAAACACCAATCAGAAAGAATATATGCACCCCCATGTTCATAGCAGCACTATTTACAATGGCTAAGTTCTGGAAACAGCCCAAGTGTCCATCAGTAGGTAAGTGGATAAGAAAGCTGTGGTACATGTACACAATGGAATACTATGCAGCTATAAGAAAGAGAGATCTCTTACCCTTTGAGATGACATGGAGGGACTAGGAGAGTATTATGGCTTAGTGAAATAAGCCAGTCAGAGAAAGACAAGTATCACATGATCTCACTTATTTGGGGAATATAATGAACGAAATAAGCTGATGAGAAAAATAGATCCAGAGACATGGAAGTAGGAAACAGACTTACAAACCTCAGAGGGAAGTGGGGTGGGGGGGCAGGAAGAGATAAACCAAAGAACTTATATGCATATATGTACAACTAATGGACACAGACAACAGTGTCATGAAGGTTGGGCTGGGGGGTGGGGGGAGGTCGGTCAGGAGCGGGGAGGAGGGTGTCAATGGGGAAAAAAATGAGGGACATCTGTAATACTTTCAACAATAAAGATAAATTTTAAAAATATTTGAAAAGTGTTAAAAAAAAAGATAAATGTAAATTAAAACCGAGGTTCTGTATCTCACTCATCAGATTGGCAAAAATCCAAAACCCTCACAATGCACTTTGTTCCTAGGGCTGTAGAAAAACAGGCAGTCTCCTGCATTGCTGGCTGATGGGCATGCAAAGTGGCAGGAACGCAAAATCCTTAGAGGGCAGTTGGCACAAGCTAATAAACTACGTGTCCATCTATCCTCAGCCCAGCAATCCCACTTCTAGGCATTTATCTTGAAGACACCCCCTCTGCAGCACAAAAATACATATGCACAAGGCTATTTATTGCAGCATCATTTTAAAGAAACTAGTGAAATATCTAAACATAGGAGATTGTACAGGATTTCAAGTGCACATGGAACATTTTATCCAAATAGACTCTATGCTGGCCAGAAAGCAAGGCTCAACAAATTTCAAAGAACTGAAATCATAGCATGTTCTCAGACCACAGTGGATGTAAGTAGGAATAAATAACTGAAAGGTAACTAGAAAGCATTTCCCCCAATCTGAAACTAAGCAACACACTACTGATAACCTGTGGGCCAAAGAGATCATAATGGAAGTTTAGAAAATATTTTGAGCTGAATGATAATGAATACAACAAATCAAAGTTTGTGGACTATAGTGAAGCCGTGTTTAGAGAGAAACTATTGCCTGGAGTGCATATCCTAGAAAAGAAAAAAGATTAAAAATCAGTTATCCCAGTATCTTTCTCAAGGAGATAAGGTGGGTAAAAAAAAAAAAAAAAAATCAAATAAAACCCAAAGAATGTAAATGAAAGAAAGTTAGTAAAAACTTTAAGAATAATACATTATAAATATAGATAGAATTTTTAAAATCCCAAAGTTGCCACTTAGAAAAAACTAACAAAACTGTTGTACCCCTGGGAAGGCTAATCAAAAAAAGAGAGAACAGAAACAGCCAATAACATGAAAGGAATATCATTAAAGCTTCAACTGACCAAAACAATACCCTTGAAACACACTATGAGCAACATTATATCAATAAAAATAAAAAATTAGATGATATGGACACATTCCTAGCAATTGATATAAGAAACAAAAATCTGAACAGCCTTCTATCTATTACAGCAATTGAACTCATTATTTAAAACTTTCCAATTTAGGGAGCATGTGGCTTCTATGTCTCTATCAAATGGTGATTTCTTCACCAAGTGACCACACGGGCATGTTCACTTTGTCATAATTTGTCACGCTGTGTACTGAAGATTAGTCCAATGTGTGTGTGTGTGTGTGAAGCTACATATGAATAAAAAGATTTTTAAATAAAGAAAAAAACAAACATTTTAAACAACAAAGTATAAGAACTCACACCTTACCTTCTGACACCTGGGTTTGGTGTCAGAAGCCCCTCCTGACACTGAACCTAAATTAAATACTTCTTCCTTGATTTTCCCTCAGAGCGTTATCTGCTATTCTACAATTATGTGCTTATATGCGACACCCTCTGCTAGACCGTGCGCGTCTGGAGGAGGGGCTGTGCTGCCTGCACCCCCATTTCCCTGCTGTTTCAAACATGACAACGTGGAAGGTGGTGAGTTCTTGTTTAAATAAAAAAATTAAAAAAAAAATGTACTAACAGACTTTGGTACACACACTGCTGTCTTTTCTTGATCTTATTCAAATGCCCTGAGTAATATTATCGGCATCACACATCTGTGGCCTTCCTTTCTAAACTTCCCTACTTTTTCATGATATTCATTTCTAATCTCCAAATAATACATTTTTAAAGGGAAGGGAAACACACACACACATCCTTTCCTTTAAGAATTTACTTATATTTGTCACAGAGCTCCAAGGCTACTCAATGTATAGTCCACGAACACTTCATCACTAGTTTATAACAGTTAAATACTCTAAAAAAAAATCAATAAAACATATAAAAATATTAAAAAAGATAGTCCTCACCATTAGAATATACCTGGCTGAGAGTAAGTGCTCAGTGAATATTATCTCTCCTGGTTATTTCCAAAATTACCTCCTTAATTAATTCTCAGAACAGTCTTGTGAAGTAGGAACATTATTTTTTTTAATTTTTAAAAAAATTTCCCCCAATTTATTTTTATTTTTTATTTTTTTATCCTCACCTGAGGACATTTTTTTTTTTTTTTTGCATTTATCTTCAGATAGAGCGGGAGGAAGGGAGAGGGGAAGAGAGAGAGAGAAACATCGATGTGAGAGAGACACATCGACTGGTTGCCACTCGCACAACCCCAACCAGGGCTGGGGACAAACTGCAACTGAGGTATGTATCGTTGGCAGGAACCGAACCCAGGACTCTCTGGTCCACAGGCCAACGCTCTAACCTCTGAGCCAAACCAGCCAGGGCTCCCCAATTTTTATTAATTTATTTTTGTTACAGATGTTTCTCCTTTTTCCCCCCTAGACATCCTCCTCCCCTTCCCGCCCCCCCCAGCATTGTTGTCTATGTCCATTGGTTATGCATACATGCATACAAATTCTTTAATTTATCTCATCCATCCCCCTGCCCCTCTCCTCTGAAGTTTGTCAGTCTGAACCGTACTCCTTTCTATGTCTCTGGGTCTATTTTGTTCATCAGCTTATTTTGTTCATTATATTCCACAAATAAGTGAGATCACATGGTATTTGTCTTTCCCTGATTGGCTTATTTCGCTTAGCATAACATGCTCTCGAGGTCCCTCCATGTCGTCTCAAAGGATAAGAGATCTTTCTTTCTTACAGCTGCATAGTATTCCATTGTGTATATGTACCACAGCTTTTTTATCCACTCATCTATTGATGGACATGAAGTAGGAACGTATTAACCTTAGTTTATAGATGAAGAGACTAGAGCTTAAAGAGATAGTAAGACAGTAACTTGAACCCTTGTCCTAACTCGCAGCATATTCTCTATGCCTTGTATAGCTATTTTCAACTAAGTGACAGCTAAATGGCCCCACTGGGGTGTTTCATCAGAATCACCAATATTTGAGAGGATCTAGTTTCTGGGATGTTTGGATGGTCAGTTACGTAAAAGACAGTGCAAGCTATTTTATATTCTGGTTAAGAAAAACTGATTTCCATTTTAAAATTTTATTTTATTTTTTTGTTAAACCTTACCCGAGGATATTTTTCCATTGATTTTTAGATAGAGTGGAAGGGAAGGAGGGAGGGAGAAACATCCATGTGAGAGAGACATCGATTGGCTGCCTCCTGCAAGACCCCGACCAGGGCAGGGGATCAAACCTGCAACCCAGGTACGTGCCCTTGACTAGGAATCGAACCTGGGACCCTTCGGTCATTGAGCCTACGTTCTAACCACTGAGCCAAACCAGCCAGGGCTGATTTCACCATTTTTAAGATTTATTTTAAGTCTCCTGATTGACAAGAATGCTATGAGCAAAAAATAAATTGATGGTTACCCTCTCTGATTTCCTCACAGTGCAATCTTTCAGTAACCCCTTAGGTACTGCTTCCCCTTCTAAAGCACCCCAAACTCCACAGGACCACCCTGGGATGCTGAGAAGGGCACACGACACGGCCCCTGCTAACTAAGCCTGAGCCTTTTGTAAACTTGGTCAGCCTTTTGTACGAGACCACAGAAACACCACCTTCTCCTTTTCTCCTTAACTAGAATAAGTAGTCAAGAAATTCCCTTGAGAAGCAACAAGATCTGATTGAATTTTTCAGAATCTTCTATTATTCTATCAAGTTCAGTTGACAGCAAAGGACAAGCTGCCTTTCAAATGCTATAAGCAAACGCATCAGCAATTCAGAGGGAAAAATGCGGGTTATTAAGTAGGAACAAGTCTCTCTGAATATATTTACACCAGCTCATGAAAACCACTGTCATCAGACACCTCCACGACAATCTATTTTCTAGTCTCTGTCTTGCTTTGAGTTTGACAGATGATAATAAAATACAATGAAATTACCTTTGAGCTCTGACATGTGTATCAGCTCTCACATTCCTCGCGACCTGATTTTTTATTTTTTTTTCCAACACAGCTCATCCACTTTCAATATCATTCCCAAGCACTGAAGGTTTATGTCTAGGAAATACAGCATGCTTATATAAAGGTAAGGAATAGAGAATTAATATATATAGCGTATATATATATATTATACACATACTACATATATGTGTATAGATACCTATTAGTTAAGAAGAGCTGGAAGGGCCCTTTGAGATCATTAAGTTTTCTTTGTCTTTGGGTTACAAACAAGGACTCTGAAACTCAGGCACAAATGGCATTCAGAAGGCCACACGGCAATCTGGCTTCCAAGTAAATCTCCAGAAATAAGAACGTAGCAAGTACCCGCTATTTTCTGAGGACCGCAGCAGAGTTCACACCCAGGTCCTCGTACTAGCTCTGTGATGTTGGTGTCATCCCTCTCCTCTGAGAGGTGAGGAGACCAGTCTAAGAGAAGCAGTATAGCTGATAAACGCCACAAATGTTTTCGCCACGGCCACACACGAACTGCATTACTGTTTTCTTTGAATTGACCAATGTAAACTTTTATAGAGGTGACTTTATTTCCACTTAAATCTAAAACAAATATAATGTGTTATAGATCAAAGGTATTCATACAAGTAAATGCAAGGAAACCAAAATAGCACTAACTTTGAGCTAGACTCTGCTGCTCCCTAAAGACTCTGAATTTGCATCCTGCTTTTTTTTTTTTTTTTTTTTTTTTGGAATACAGAGATTATGGTTAGAGAGGTATTCAAGACCCATTAACATCAAACTGGGAATTAAAAATCAAAAGAGACCAGAGGGAAAACTGTCCCTATGTGACTCAGAGATTTGATTCACCTGAAGTCCTCTTTGTCCTGTCTCAGACCACCCTGAGGGCTGTCCTGCTGCGCACTCCTCACTGAGAAACCTGCAGTCATGAGGCACCCGCTCCGGGTTCTCCCGTGAGCATCAGAGTCACCTGGAGGCTTGGGGAAAGCACGTGTGTTCGTCCTCCCGAATTTCTGCCGCAGCATGTTGGAGGGCCTGAGAACTTGCTTTTCTAATAAGTTCCTGAGTAACGCCGATCGCAGCTGGCCAGGAACCACACGGCGAGAGCCAGGGCTCTGGGGAGAAGGTCAACAACACATGTGACACGCGTGTGAAAATGTCACCATCCAGGTTGCTAGTGATTGTAGGGACTGGCAATTTAGATTTCATCAGGCAGATGAGGCAAAGAAACACAATGTATTCTTCTGTGTTCCTGTGTTCTTCAGCCCCGTGATTCAGATATAACCCCACACCCAGGCTGGTGCAACGACCCCCTAAGAGATACAAGCCCCTCCTCCCAAAACGCACAGTCCAGGCTTCCTGAACTGCCGGCGGCATCATTAATGGTGAAAGCAGATTATGAGATTCTCTTTATTTTCCTCTCTCTCTCTCGACATTAAGACATTATAGAGCATTAAAAAAATGTCATGACAGTTAACATTCTCTCTCATCTGGTTCCTATTAATAGTAATAACTAGTAACTATTAAACCTTCTGTGAGGCCGTCATTGCATTGTACTAGGTGATCTCGTGGTCTGCCCGCTCCTCCCCCACTCTCTGAGTGAGGGTTTGAGAAGCTAAGTAACTTGTCTAAGGTCACACAATCACCAAGAAGTAAAACAAGGATTCAAATCCAAGTTCAGTCCCAATAAGCATTTTTTCTACTAAGCCACACCACCGATTTCCTCAACCTCTCAACAGAAGTGTATTTCACAGAGAACTAAAAGATGAGGAGAAAGGGCTCCGGGTGCTTGAATGGTTCAGAAGAAAATTTCACAACAATGTCACTGAAAAAGGACACATCAGTGGCATTTAATCAGCAATGAAGGTAGAGCTCCCTAGGTTTAACCCAGGATTTGAGAAAGTCTGGCCACATTTTTGCTTTTAGGAGAGTAAGTGGGTAGAACCCGTCTCAGAAATCCAACCTGCTTTAGTTTGCTCTTGAGCCAAGGACACTTTTCCCTTCTGATATGATGAAGACCATCAGCAGTGTGGCAGAGGAACCAACACCGATGGATGGCCACGAGCCTTAGATTCTGGTTGTTGTTTCGTCTCAGTATCTCCGACTTCATTTCTCTGAGTCCCAGCTTCATCCTCTGTCAGCCCAGCAGCTGGACTCAGTTCCCTTCCCGGCTCTGCCTTTGAGAACACAGATCCTTCCACTGGATGTATTAGCACCAGATGCCTCAAAATGATAACGCCCACCTTTCAGCATTAGGAGAATATGGTTTGATTGCAAACTCGGCACGTGGGTTTCAACCTTCGGTCTCTCAAGGGCCTTTGAATCTACCCATATGGGGCGTTACCCTGCTACATTCTTTGGGAAATACGTGATGGACAGATCCTGAACCCTCCAAGGTACAAATACAACTTAGACTTTAAAAAATAAATCATCTGATATATTTTTTTTAAAAGTCATCAGAGGCAATAAAATGACAAATTCAGTAGGTGTTATTAGGAGTAATTATAGTAACATCTTGAAAGAAAACAACATCTGTGATTTGCCTGATTAATGGCCTCATGCAACAGTGCGTCTGTTAATGGAACAACACTCCGAGCACTTGACTGTACGTCTGCACGATCTGGAAACAGAGAGAGGACCGTCGAAGAGGAAAGAAGAGGGGTGCTAGAGTGACTCTTGGAGGTCAAGTTCCTCCCCAGAATTCTGAATGCCCCTCTGGCTACCTGGACCAGAACTGTGCAGCAAATTCAGAGGACAAATGAGTTCTACCACATACGTGAACTTCTGCAAACTAAACGACAACCTGCTCGGGGATTTAAAAAGCAGACGTTTCACCTTGTGGTTGGAGACGTTTCACCCCAGCCTGGACAGGGGGCTCATCACAGACCTCCCTGCACGCGTGGGACTTTTTTCTGGAGCCAGTAGTTAATATTCAGGGAGTAAATATATTTTTCTTTCAGCATCAGTTTTCTCCTTTGAATGCAAAGGAAAACCAAAATTCCTCACCTACAATTGGAAACCACTGTCACGTGGCAGCTTCGGTTTCATCAAGACGAGATTGGGAAGCTGCAGAACATCTCACTGGACCTCAAAGCTGTCGTTTCCTTCTGCTTTGAGAGCAAGACAGCAACTCTGTCCGCTTCCTCGGGCTACACTGGGTGAATGCGGGATACATTATTTGTCATAAAACGCATTCAGGTACATTCGGACCACAAGCTCCATTGCATAAGGAAGTAGCATTTGCCATCGCTTAAACTAATGACATCAATCGAAGAAAAAGAACATTCTGCCACAAAAGGAATGTGGCTCTCACGCCCAGCAAGCACATGACATTTCAAGTGTGGTAGAAGGAAAAGCAGTTCTATCCGGGGCCTGACTAAAACCTTAGAATCGGCGGCCACTTCCCCGTTGTGTAGGAAGGACCAGGTGGCATTACTCACCCCAGCAAAGCTGACGTCCCTCCCCAGCGGCCTCCATCAGAAGCTACGGAAAACAGGGCTTGCACGTGGCATCATTTCTCTCGCAGAGGTTGACTAAGATATCATTTCTCTTTCCTACGGCGGTTTTCATTTCTCTGATTAGATCTGATGATGTCAAGGCCGGACCTTAAGCTTCCCTGGGAGACTCAGAGAAAAAGATGGGCTGGAAAGAAACAAGTGTGACCAGTAAAGGAAAAGGGGAAAATAAGCTGCCTCACGCGGGCCATGAGAGAAGGAGAAGAATAGCACGTCTGTGAGGGTGGCCCCAGCCCAGAACAGCCGAGGCGCTTGTTCTCGGCTCGGCTGTGTTTCTACAGCATCATCACTGTTAGACATGGCTCTTGCATCAATTTCGACTCTGTGATTCAACGAGCTGGCAATATCAAAATTCATAAGCAATTTTCTTCTCTACAAACGGTACAAAAATGACTTTGTCCCTTCACCTTTGGCAATGCATGTAATTAAGTGCGAGACAATGATAACCTTGTAGTTCTCCTTGGGGGCCTGGAATATAATTCAGTTGCTGGGTTTCAAGGGCACTTGAGAAAGGAAGAAAAGATTTTCTGCAGTGACTTTTGTGTGCGTGCTGGTGATGAATGTGCCCTCAAAGCTTCAGAGGTCCCCTTTCGTGGTAGGCATAGTTTTTTATTGCTGTTTGATTAAACAGTATAAGAAAAGTGGGACCAATGTATTATACTTACGGATTATGTGAATGCTTCAAACACATGGAAAATCAGAATTATTAATGGGCTAATTGAAAGCTTTGATTCACACCCTGAAAGGAAATTTTCATGTATACACTTTTTACTGAGTTTCCTGTAACTCTGCTGGTCGGGGTAAATGTCACGAGCCAGTTGCCGTATTGATGGGTAGCTACTGGTGAGTTCATAAATAAGAGAGAAGGTAGAAGCAGCAGAAAACCTATTTTCTGAGGGTAGCAAAAGGGGGATATTACCAAGCTTGGGAATAAAAGGAGCTGGGAAGAAATTAATATAAAATCTAACTTCATGATAATCTTTCCCTATGATCTCAGTTGGTTGCTAGGGTAACTGTGAATTTATGAGTACTATTGGATCCTATCAGACTACTAAGAAGAAACTTGGATACAGAAAACATTCTAGAAAAGATAAAACACCCACAACATCTAAAACCTAAATAGCTGTAACTGTAAGACCCAAGTGAGATTCCCACTCAGGGCACATGCCCAGGTTGTGGGCCCGATCCCCAGTGGGGGGCATGCAGGAGGGGGCCAATCAATGTTCTCTCTCATCGATGTTTCTCTCTCTCTCAAATCAATAAAGAAAAAAAAAAGACCTATTTCCTTTAAAAAAAAAAATAAATAAATGCGCCGTCTGGCCAGTAAGAACCCTGACAACAAATCATCGGTAAGAAACACCGTGTTTGGCTTTTTTGGAGAGGCCACTTCCTCTCGTCTGGTTGCTGGAGCTCCCTAACGCATCGTGCTAGAAGATCGTGCCATCACAGAGCCTTGGACTGTTCCCCTGTCCAGCAGTCGGCTTTTTGACACTGAAGAGGGCTGAGCGTTCTGTATGCATTTGCAGTTCTCAGGGACCTCTCGTGCTTTGCATATGATTTTTAGACCATTTGTGATGTGTAGCCTTTAATATTCCTGCTGCCCAAACTTGCCAACGAAAGAAGCAACTGTGGACAAAGGCTTTGGCCCGTGCCCCGCCTCCAGGGCCGCGCTACCAGGGTGGACGCCATACGCTGGAGGCCACTTGTTTTCCACCAGCTGCGCAAATGTCACCGGCGCGACTGTCGGAACGAGCGCTGAGCGCTTCCTTTGTGCCAAGCACCGTGTTAAGCCCTCTACATAATTTCACTCATTGAATTCTCCAACAACCTTGATAAATTACCATAATTATTCCCACTATAAAACCATTATAATTAGTGGGGTGATCCCATTGTAAGGTATAAAAATGTCAAATCACTCTATTGTACACCTGGGACTAATGTAACTAAATACTGTCTCCCAACTATACTTAGATTCAATAAATAAATAAATACTCATCGAATTTGCCTCCTACAAAAAAAAATATTAACAAACAGAACAAGACAGGGTCATAAAATTCTTCAAACAAACTGAACTATGATAGAAAAGGTTATGGGGAAAGTCTTCTTAGGATGACTTCGGTAAGTCAATGCTTATCTGTCTTAATTTTAGTCACGAGAAGGTCAAGGGTCTAGGTGAACACCACTCAACAAGCAAAGTCATGTCTTAAGTATTTGGAATGGAAAGAAACTTGACGCCTTTTGGCTGGTTACTCAGATGCCAACACTGGTCTGGGATTCATGGGCAAGGCTTAGAAGAAGCGTTGAGCAAATAACATCGCGAGGAGTCGGTAATGTGAGAACAGCCATAAAACTAGTTCCTGCGGGGTGGAGACAAGGGGACCGACAGCAGGGCAGCTGCCCAGGGCATCGCCCACCTCAGGAAATGCAACATGAAGGAACACAGTTCATTCACCACAACTGTTCTCAGGAAGAACAGTGTAAACAGCCTGCGAAGAGGTGAGGGACACCAGGGGGCATGCTCCAATACCCCTAGATCAGTGGTTCTCAACAAGGGATGACCCCCTGCCCCCAGCCCCTGGTGCTTTTGGCACTATCTGGAGACATCTGACTGTCCACTAAGTTTTAATGCTACTGGCATCTAGTGGGTAGAACACGGGATGCGGCCAAACACCCTACATTGCCCAGGACAGCCTCCCATCACTAAACATCGTCTAAGTCCAAAGTGTCCATAGTGCTGAGGCTGAGAAATCCGGCCTTAGATGTTTCCTGAACTCCCAAGGTGACAGGTTAGGTAACTGCAGGACCGATTCACTGAGCAAACGAGGTGAGTTTGGGGAGTCTTGACTACCCTTCCCCAACCTAAGTTTGTCCCTTTCTTCAGCTTTGGAGCAAACTTTTTAAAAAATCCTCACTCTAGGATATTTTGCCATTTATTTTCAGATAGAATGGGAGGGAGAGATGCAGAGAGAGAAACATCCATGTGAGAGAGACACATCGATTGGTTGCCCCCCGCATAACCTCGACCAGGGCCGGGACGAACCGCAACCAAGGTACGTGCCCTTGACTGGAATTGAACCCACGACTCTCTGGTCCATGGGCCGATGCTCTAACCACTGAGCAAAACCAGCCAGGGCTGTTGAGCAGACTTTTAAAGATGGACAATTTGAAGGATGGGAAGTCTCAGTCTGGACCTCCACCAATTCATTTAATTTCTGAAGTAATTTTAGAAAACGAAATAATAATGAGGAACCTGTATACTACTTGGTATTAACAGGGCAAGGAAAGGCTCAGTTGAAAAACAACAATAAGAAGAAAACTGAGCTGGAGAATTGGACATGTGCTCAAGAGTATTAAGAGATTTATGGGAACAAATGAAGGGTTTTCGTTTTATGAAAGAAGATCCCAGGACCCTGGGTGCGTCAGGGAGAAGAGTCAGAACGGTATCACGGCTGAGAGCACGGACTTCCGTCAGAAAGATCTTGAGTTTGAATTCTGGTTCCATCATGTGTTAGCTATGTAATCTTGGATACGTCACCTAGCCTCTACCGAGCCTGTTTCCACAACCACAAAACTTTGGAGAGTTACTATAAAAATTAAATGAGGAAACGTATGTAGAGTACATCACATAGTGTCTAGCAAGCATAGAGTAAATCCAGTAAGTTCTGGCTCCCATCGTTATCAATGTTATTACTACCGTAATTATTAATCCTGTAGGCAACAAGCAGCCAATGGGAGGTCTTTAATTGGGATGATGATTGCGGGGGTCAGATGTTAGTTTGGAAAATACATGTTTCATATTTATGAAGTTCGTTAGAATGAATTGTCATGGGAAGATGTTGGCGCCAGAGTAGCTAGAAGGTGCCCCTAACAGACCGAGCACAAAGAAGTGGCAGAAGAAGGGACACCCTACCCCATGCTCCTCTCCCTGGATCATCACATGCCCCATAGATCTGACAGTGGTGGTTTATTCTAAACAGGATGGAAAGATCTGTCCCTACATATAATTGACAAAAGGGAATCTATACATTTTAATAAACATATTTAAAGTGTATCATTGATCCTATTTAGGGAAGGATTTCAGAAGTTGAGAGCTGTAACTTTTAGAGAATGTCAAGGCCCCTGACATAGCTGTTCAGCTCTCAGTTCTCTCTGCTTATATGGCAAATTAAATAGAGGTTCCCCAAAAACATCACCAAGGAGGCACCAGTCTAGGAGAAAAAAACCCAAAACAAACTGTATACATTGTATACTTTTCTCTGTGTATGTCTAGGAGCTTATAAGAGTTATATAAAACTGGATATAAAAGTATCTATAGAAGTTACATATGGAGGCTATTCACAGTAAATGAAACCCATCTGTTAATATCTGGGCACACTGGAGGTAAATTCAGTTGATGACAGGTAATTGGAACAGGAGCCACTAGGAGAACTCACTTGCCTAACTATAGCACTGGTCTTGTTTATGTCTGTATCCAATAAGTAATAGTGACATATTTTAAACAGAAGCAAGTTCTCAATGTGAAGCTTCCTCTTTATTGCAGAGCACACACAGAACCGGGACTCTTCCTAAGCAGCCAGCCACATGGGAGAATGTCAACAGAACGAATCTCACGTTTTTCTAAAATCGTACAGTTTTAATCACCTGTACACAATTAAATCCAAAACACGTGCCAATCTCCATACCCAGTACTCTTGACTTAGTTCAGGAGGGAAGTGACCAACAGTCCAGAATGTTCAGAATTATGCCCCCGCTGCTAGTTTCAAGTGGCATTTCTAGTCTTGGAGTCTGCTGATGCATACGCGTTTGTGCTTGAGTGGAACAGACTGTGAGTCCCCTTTTCAGAAGAATGAGGAGTTTTCACCGTGCATGCGTGCAGAAATTATTCATTGGGATAGGTGCTAGAGGACTACCAAGGAAAAAATGGAGGCATTAAGAGACATCATACAGTGGCCTTTCTACATGATTTTCTGCTCATCGAATGCAAGCAGTCAAGTTAACTTTCCAGGTGGAAGGGATGGATTTTTCTCAGAGGCCAACGTACATTGCTGTGCAGGGGCTGTAGCTGACTACAACCTACACTGCAGTGTAGCTGTTTGGGGTAGAGGCAGAGGGAGACTCAGAAACAGAGAGATGTGGTCGTCATCTAGAAACCAGCCTGCCCTGGCTAGCTGTGCTAATAATCAGTGTGCGGGGAACGCCATGTGTTCTTAGTGAGAGAGAACTATGAATGAATGAAGTTAAAGCAGTGGAACTTGGAATAAAAACAGAGATGAAACAGGGCCTCGGACTTTATGCGATCCTATATTACCATATCACTCATAAAGGAGACTGAGACGAAGATTAAGTTGTTTGCTGGAGGTCCCAAGTCCCTGTCACAGTCAGACTATTTTATAACGCCTAGTCCTGTGTAATTCTGCCAGTCTGCACTGGCTCCACGAGGTCACTGTGACCACTGTGTTTCTACCCGCCTTTTGTCTGCCCACCTCAAACCACTTCAGCAGAAAGGGCACTTCCTCATCTCACAGAATTGGCACATCCAGAAATCCACGTGCCCCAACAATGTCACCAGTGCGTATCTTACACGTTTTAGATGCACTTTCTCCACCTGGTGGACCACATGCCTCTGGCAACTGCAGACACACACACTAACTGAGCCTAAAAGCCTCAGTAGAAAGTCCTTCCTGACACATTTTATTTTGCCAGAGTCACAGGAGAGCCTCTGATGGGTTCACTTTGGATTGAGTGCTCATCTCTGGACCAATCCCTTGCCACAGGGATGGACATGCTGATTCACGAGCCTGTGTACCTAATCTGTAGCAAGTTCATCTCCTTTGACCTCATGGAATATATTATTCACAAGGAAAAAAGGGTGTATCTAATCAAAAGGAGGTCTGGGACTCCAAACAGACACATACAACAAACACATATTATAATCACTTAAAAATACAACCTCATGGAAGGAAATAACTAAGAACAGAAACTTACCAAACCCAGGAATACCACCAACTCTGGAGACCGTGTGGCTTTTCTTCTTCTGAATAACTTGTCTGGTATCTGTAATGACAAAGATTTAAACAAATCTCATTTCCGGAGATGAAAGAAAAGATGGATTCACTATGGTGTACATTGGGATAATTACTTTCATGCACACTCTTAACAGAGACAATATTTTATATTCTTAGAACAGTGTCTGGCATGTAATGAATGCTCACTCCCTTCCTTTGCACACAGAGTCCATATATACCTGTTAGCCCGATTTATGCCAAGGCCACTGTCATCACCTTTTATCACCCCAGACTGTTGGCACCACTGATGTCATGAAGCCTCAATGAGAAGACAAACTATTAGAAACTGTTTCATATTTTTGGTTTTCAATGTTCGAGTTTTTTTTTTTTTTAATCCTCACCCAAGGATATATTTACATTTATCTTCATACAGAGTGGGAGGGAGAGAGAGGGAGAGAGAAACATCACTGTGAGAGAGACACATCGAGTGGCTGCCACACGCATGGCCCCAGTGGGGCCGGGGACTAACCGCAACCGAGGCACGTGCCCTTGGCCGGAATCGAACCCGGGACTCTTTGGTCCACAGGCCGATGCTCTAACCGCTGAGCCAAACCGGCCAGGGCCAATGTTCGAGTTTTTGGATGGCATGATTCCCACAATGAGCTACCTTGGCTCTTGGTGAGTTCATAGCACACATTCCCCACCCTCCTGACGCTGTGGTGGGGGGCTTGAGTTATGCTGATTTTCTCTGTAATTTCAATTCACATAAACGTTGGTGAGGATGGCTCTCAGAATTTAATCAGGTAGCTGGAGATACCGTGGAGTCTGGCAAAATTAGGTTCCTACAATATCACTTTTGAGGAAAATCAAAGACTTAAATGCAGTCCCAGTTCTTAATTAAGCAAATGTCAGCTGTCTAATTTCAGATGGAGCCACAGAAGTGGTGTCATGGTTTGGAGATGGGGGATTTTGAGTGACACAGTGATGGTATTGTCCCCACATCATAAGGAAGGTCGTTAAGGCTTGAAGAGGTGAAGTAACTTGCTTAAGGTCGCACAGGTAGTAAGAAGCAAGCATTCCATTCAGCCAGCTCTAATTTTTCTCCATCAGGATGAGAACTGGACAATATAACTCATCTCCTAGGCTGCTATCATTCATCATCTCACCCTCATTTCCTGTTTAGTTAAGAGAAGCTGAGGGCATAGGACTAAACATAAAAACCATACCAAAGCCTAATTTCAAGGAAACGGTAACTGTGGGCCGGAAAATAGTCTTTTAATTGCCTATTTCAGTTGGGGAAAGACTAAAAATACTCACAAAACCCTTCATTGAAAATTTGCCCTAGCACCGTGGCCCGGTGGCTCAGCTGGTTGGAGCGTCATCCTGTACACCAAAACGTTGTGGGTTCGATTCCTGGTCAGGGCACCAACTGATGTTTCTCTCTCTATATCCTCTCTCTCTAAATTCAATAAAAACATGTCCTTGGGTGAGGACTAAAAAAGCTTTAAAACAATCGCCCTTGCACCTACTTCATAAAAACCTCCTGCAAATACCTGCTTGAGAAACGAGGAATCTTATTCAAAGATGAGTAACCACAAAGAAAATCTCATAAATATGTTCACTGCTACAGATAGATACCATACAGAGCAAAGGGGGAATGGAACAGGAAACACTCAAAAATAAGGAACTGAACAGCAACAACAAAATATCGCCACAGAGAAGATACAATTGTAACCAAGTCTGCATTGTGAACACCACACCCCAAAACCACCCCATGACACAGGCATTACTCAAAACCCAGAGACTAAGTCAGAGGACCAAAAGCCTAGAGAAGCACTGTGAAGAATACAGAAGGAAAAAAAAAAAAACAGAGCTGGTGGGTCTAGGGTCTAAGGAAAGAAATGGAAGCTACGATGGAAACCAGCACACCAGTGGATCTGAAATGGGAAAGTCCACGATGAAGAGCGAAACCGCTCTGCGTGCGCCGAACCACCGGGCACAGGAGTGGGACAAGCCAGTTCAGAGCACGAGTGAGAAAAATGTCTGACATCAGGGACCGATGGGGTTCGCCAACTTGTGAATAACAGGAGCCCCTGAGGAAGAAAATGGAAACGGGCAACTGAAGTAAATATTAAAAATGAAAATTGAAGAAAAAACTTTAGACATAAAGACCTGACGAAAGACAGTCAGGGTGGGGCAAAAGTAGGTTTGCCGCTGTGAGTACGTGAAACACAGAGTTGATTTTTGTATTGTCATTTATTAATTATTGTATTGTTTTCCATATGAATGACGGTAAACCTCCCTTGGCCCCACCCTGTAGTTTGGGAGGGCACTCTACATCCCAGGAAAGAAGGAACACAGACTGGCTAACATGATCACCACGCTAGTAAATTTACTGGATGGCAAAGATAAAGGGGGGGCTCCGGTGGGCAGCCAAGAGAAAACAATTCAAGCTCTGGATAAGGTGGGGAATTAGTTCAACAAATGCTGAAAGACAGGCAGCACTGCCTACAAATTCTCAGGGATAAAAAATATGGCTTAAAAAAAAGAGAAAATATAGTTTAAGAACTTTATTCCCAGCCAAACTACCAACTGCATTTTTGTTGTTGTTGTTGTTAATTCTCACCCAAGGATATTTTTCCATTGATTTTCAGATAGTGTAGAAGGGAGGGAAGGAAGGAGGGATTAGGGTCGGAGATCAAACCTGCAACCCAGGTACATGCCCTTGCCCAGAAATCGAACCAGTGACCCTTTGGTCCTCGGGCTGACACTCTAACCTCTGAGCCAAACCGGCCAGGACTCAGTTGCATTTTTGAACATGGAAGAATTTAGGGAATACTACTCCCCAATTGTCTTTATTGAAAAATCCATTGGAGGAAAACCTTTAGCCCATCCATACATGATTATAAATACCACAGCAGAAAGACTTGTGCTGAGGACTGAATCTATTTAACTAAAAGACTGAGACTAAATGTCATGCAGGGATAATGGCTTCAGAGCAGAACATACCTTTTATTAACCTTGACAAAACTTGGGGGAATTAAAGGGAGAAATGAGAAGAAGTGGTGTAACTTCAGTGATTTTTCTCACGTTATGGGTGAGAATGATGAATTGAGCAGAAGTAGAACAGGACAAAAGTAAACACTAGCAAAGATAATTCTGTAAACTGTAACTAGAGGCGGGGGGGGGGGTGGAGAATAAAGGGGAAAAGAGAAAATACACTAGTTTTATCATTGATTATAACAGAAAGTTGACTGATACTATTTAAAGAAAAAGGATTAATAATTATTGTTAATGATATAGTTAGACTGATTACTAAAACTTAAGTATAAGCTTTCCAAATTATTAAAACAACTACACACAAAAACTGTAATAAGAGACCATATATTAAAGAATTTTTTAAAATACTAACAAAAAAGCTCATGCCTTTTAAATAAGCAGATTATAAATTACAGGACATGTGGCTACCTTCTTATGTTAGATCAGTAGTGTTTACATATTTCTACAATCAGTTAATTAAGTCTCATTTAAGTAATTAGTGCCACATTTCCTTGAGACTTTATCCGAACATTTCAGCATCTTAAAAATGACAAATCAAGCTTTTTCTTGTTCCCTGAAATTAAATAAAGTTTTTCATTCACCAATCAGCTAAAACACTACACCCAAACCAATGGCAACTTTTTAAATAAAAGGGTCACTTGTTTTCCTTGAAAATGCCAGACTATTCTGGGTTGAGCACATGTGCAAATGGGAAGTACTGAAAGATAGTGAAGAGGCATGTTATTCAAGCAGAAACGGCAGTTTTCAGGAGGCAGAGTGGTGCTGAACTTCCCTCTTGCAGTGGGGTTGGTGAAGTGAGATGTATGTTTCTTAGGGCTGCTGTCACAAACTGGATGGCTGAAAGGATAGAAACTGGTGGTCTCGCTGTTCTGGAGGTCACAGATCAAGGTGCTGGTAGGGCTGGTTCCTTTTGAGGGCAGTGAGAGGGAACCTGGTCCATGCCTGTCTCCTGGCTTCTGGTGTTATGTGGCAATCTTTGATGTGCCTTGGCTTGTAGACACATCATGTTGCTCTCTTCCTTCATATTCATACCGCTCTCCCCCTCTGCGTGTCTCCATGCACACATTCCTCCTTTTCATAAGGGCACTGGTCATATTGGATTAGGAGCCCACCTACTTCAGTATGACCTCATCTTAAAAACTTTTTTTTTTTCTTTATTGATTTTAGGGAGGGAGGAAGGGAGAGGGAGAGAGAGATGGAAACATCGATGAGAGAGAACATCGATTGGCCACCTCCTGCATGCCTCTCACTGGGGATCAGGCCCACAACCAGGGCATGTGCCCTGACCAGGAATTGAACTGACAACCTCTTGGTGCATGGGTCGATGCTCAACCACTGAGCCACACCGGCCGGGCTGTCTGACCCCTTCTTAATGAATTACATCTGCATGCCTACTTTCAAATGAGGTCTCATTCTGAGGCACTGGAGGCTCGGGTTTTACATAGGAATTTTGCAGCTACACGATTCACCCATAGCCAGAGAGAAGAGAGGGTGTTGGTTCTGAACTGGTAAAGCAGACCATGCAACCTGTCAAAGCGGACAGACAAAGCCAAACTGGACGCCAATTAAACAAAAATGAGATGCCCTTGCTCATATACGTGTTGGACGTCACTGGCACATCTTGAAGGATCTCTACCCATTAAGTAGATAACTCCGCTGAGTGATATGTATCATTGTTATGCAAGAAGGCGGATGAGCACATGAGAGGATGAGAAGAAAAACTCAGGATCCTAATCTAAGCGCCTCGAAACTAGGACATCTAATAAGTGATGAAACATTCCGGAACTTTTAAGACTCTCCAAATTTAGTAATAGTTCATTTTTCTGCCCAGCATAATTCACTGCTGCTTGACCCTAGCACATCTTCTGACGTCTCACCTGGACTATTAACGCCTCACGGAGACACACGTGCTCTGTTCTGGGGCAACAGTTCTTTGTGGAGGTGAAGGTGGCTCCATGCTGGGCTTGTTGAAATGAACCCAATGTGTGTCACAGCAAAGAACCTTTACATCTTCCAGGTAGAAAAGCAACCCTACCCGACCAATTTCAGCTTCAGTTAATTGACCAGTGTTTCCCAAGGTAGGCGGATGATATGTAAAAGGGTCTCGGGCAGTGTGAGATAATACGGGATGCGACTTAAAAGCAGTACTATTAACACTGATGTTTATAATGAGATTTTTATTGTTTAGCTTTCTTTTGTGTTGATGTAATCAACAGAATTGGCTATTTCAATGTGTGCTAGTGTGATTTTAGTCCTCAACACCTTCAAACCTCCCTCGTAACACAAAGGAAGATACCACAGCTCAGAGTTTTAGGTGGATACCATTGTTGACTTGGAATGGGATGCCATTTTTAATTACATGTATTGTATCATTACTTTCTAGTTATGGCAATTGATATAAATATTCCACGGATGAAAGGCACAATTTAAAAAAAAATGAATACGTTTAAAAGTTAATTTTAAAGAACTACAAAGGAAATAACAGTCACGTAATCAAGCAAGAATTTGAAAGGTGGCATGCAAAGGACTAAATGTGGGGAAGCAGTGAATTCATTCTTTCATTTATTATGAAGACATTTGCCTACAAGAACAAAGCACTCCACTAGACGCTCAATAAATGTATTCAGTTAGGGGGAAAGTTATACTCTGCAGACAAATTTGCATGTTTTGGTTGGATAGAAAGCAAAAGCCCAGAAATCCAGCAAGTCTCTTTGGCTGGAACAGAGCTATGCCCAAACGCCAGCCACCTCTGGACGTGGCGGCAACGCCTCCTCCTCCTTTTCTGTTTTCATCCCTGGCTACCCTGCTTTGCATTATGTTAGATCCCACAAGCCACCTCTGATCCTTCTGGGAATAGGCAAAGTATATAAGAAGGGAGGCGATTAATCAGTATTTGTTGCACAAATGACTACATGAATGAATAAGCAAACAGAGAAAAGAGATGAACTGAGAATTGCAAAGCTCTGGTTGCTCGCAGCTCTCCTGTTGTGATGAGGAGAGAGGAGGCACGGAGCGCGCTGTGATTCTAACAAGGAAGGCAGCACCTTGCATGGCCCAGATGGGAAACGGCAAGTCTGCACCAGCACGAGGTTAGAGAAAAAACACGTCTTTAGTGAGTGTCTGTCTGCTCCCCGTGTGTGTGTGTGTGTGTGTGTGTGTGTGTGTGTGTATGCAGGGCCGGCTGGCAAACCCACATAAACAATGGACCCAGCAAACGTTCAGGCAAGGCAGAGGAAGCCAGAGTGAATGGTCAGGACTAATGCATTGATTCCTAATTTATAGGAATCACGAAAATGCAAGTCTTGGTTGCTGGTAGAAGGTTATAAAATCCCACTTGAGTGGCAACCCAGCCTGAATTAACCAGTGAGCAAAAACATGACCTGTCGTGGTTCTCAGCTCAGGAAGGACATCGGGGTGGCACTGGAGGGTCTTCTGGGGACAAGAGAAAACCCCTGCTGGCCTAGAGAAAGTTGTCATCATCCTAGTTGATGGGGTGAGTCAGAGGTTGTTGGAGAAAATATCAGTGGCCAAGAGAAACACCAGAGTGAACCCGACCATTGTTCTCGACTCTCTAGCTGTTAGCACTTCCTATATACAGACATGTCCTCTCTCCTTCTAAACTGGAGTCTCCCAGAAGGCAGCGTCTACTGCCCGATTCTCTTTGTACTGTCCACGGCACTCGCTATTTGAGACACAGTACGTGCTCAGTATGTGCTGGTTAAGTGCATGAATGAAAACAGACATTTGAAAACTGCTACAGCTGCCGTATAAATTTGTTCCACGTGTGTGCGAGCACCTACTATGAGCCAGACGCTACTTTTAGCCACAGGGAGAAATGAAAAAATCAGTGCGACCGCCTCACTTCTGAAGACATTTGTAAACCAGTGGCTGAGACAGCCGTGAACACTGGTAACCTTCATACAACTGAGAACGTGAGCAAAAGTGAGGGGGGAGGCCAGGGGATGCGGGCGCACAGCAAAGGGGAAAGGGATTTCAGCTACGGGGGTTGCTGAGGGTGGACATCAGGGAAGGAGCGTTTGATGGCGGCTCTGAAGGATGAAGTTCAATAGGATAACTCTGGAGAGGGATGGCCCAAGGGGAAATTATACCAGAGACAAAACCGGGGGAAATTATTCTGTACACAAAGTCTGGAGATGGGATAGAAAAGAGTGTTTTAGGGTGCTGGGTAGTTTGGAGGGGCTATAATAATTTCCAGAATGTAGGGTGGTGGTGGTGGGGTGGTGGTGGTGGTGCGTGTGGTGTGTGTGTGTGTGTGTGTGTAGGGAGACAGGAAAAATTCAAGGAGTTGAAGACCATCGGCACAGAGTTCACAGAGCCTGAAATACCAGGTGAAGCTATTTAAACCTAATAAATAATGAAAGCTGTCAAGAAGAAGCCCGGCACCATCTAAGCGGCTCTTTAGAATCTAGACGCAACCATCAGCTCATCTGACCAACACATATAGGGAGGAGTTATTAATATCCTCTCCTCCAGGGTCTTCCTTTTCTTCCAGGTATCATGGGTGTACCACCCAAGGCTCCCGGCTGAAATGTCATCCCCCGTAAAAAGAAATTACAATACAAAAGGGAGAGTCCTTCTAAAGCACAAGGCACATTTGTCTCTATTTCGGGTGGCTATTTATTTACTTATTTTTTTTTAAAAAGCTCTCTTTGAAAGTTTGCCATTAAAGCTAGTGACCTAGGCATTTATTTTTACCTTCCAGCAGGAAATGCTTCCCTGGACAATCAAATACCCAGAGTTGACGAGAAAAAGCTCCCCTTCACAAAGGAATGTCAGCCAGTGAGGGCAGAGTGAGGGACAGAGTTAGAAAATGCACCGTGCAAGTTCTAATGCCACTGATTCAGGCATGGAGTTTCAGTTGGTGTTCAAACTACTGGGTGAATGGAAATGTGAACAAGTAATGAGTAAAACACAAGTGAGATCATTGCTCCTCTGCTCAAAACTCAGCATTGGCCCCCGTTGTACTGAGTCAGAGCCCAAGTCTTCACTGAGGTCCCCAAGGTCTCCTGTCATCTGCCCCATTACTTCTCGGACCTCAACCTCACCATGACCTCCTGTGACTTCAGCCACACCAACCTCGTTACTATTCTTTGGACATGCTGGTCATGCACCCTCCTTAGGGTCTTCTACTGGCTGTCCCCTAGGTCTGCATTACTCTTCCCCCAGATATCTGCATGGACAACTCTTTCCTGATACAAGTCCCTGTTAAGGGTCAACTTCTCATCACCCTATTTATGAACATATCCCACCCTGTTGACACCCTTGAGCCCTCCCAGCCTCAATTTCCCCACTCTTTGCTTTTTCTTTTTTAAATATGTTTTTGACATTTTTTAGAACGAGAGGAAGGGAGAGAGAGAGAGAAACATTGATGTGAGAGAGAAACATTGATGGGCTGCCTCCTGCATGCCCCCTACTTGGGATTGAGCCCGTAATCCAGGCATGTGCCCTGACCGGGAATCGAACCGGGACCTCTCAGTCCATGGGACAACGCTCAATCCACTGAGCCACACTGGCAGGGCCACTCTCTGCTTTTTTTCTCCTTGGCACTTATGAACTGCTAATCTATGATACAGTTTACTCATGCTGGGAAGCAGAAATTTTTGTCTTTTGTTCTCTGCAAAACTCTCTGTCATCTAGAATAGCACCTGGAATACAGTAGTGGCTCAAATATTTGTTTAATATATTGAATCCCAGGCTATGGGCGAGTCAAACTTGAAAAGTGGCTCCACACTGTCCATGCGTCACTCAGTGCAGATCACAAGTGTGGACTGGGTTGTGTGTGAAGGGGCACTCTCGGCCCATGGGCATTCACTACCGTAAGTATGCGAGAAGTGGCGCCTAATTAGAGGTAAGGGAAATGTATAAATGCTGAGAAATTAATGAGCTCTGGGAAAAGAAAATCAGCACCTCTGGCAAAGGAATCGTTAGAAAAACATAAACGCAACAGAGGCCAAGGGAGAGGGCAAGACCAATGGCCAGACTCGGGTCTCTCTGCTTCAAAGACCCAGAAGTTCTGCTTCTGAGAAACTCCCTGAAGCAGCCAACAGACTTCTCTCAAAGCCAGGCAACTGTTTGAACATTTCTCATTACAGAGCCATTCTAGAAACCAGCCCAGGGTCTGCAAAAGCCCGTTTCCTCTGGCCAGGGACTAAAGCAATCTGCTTCTTGAGTCTGAGAGGACCCTTCTCCCAGGAGGATGGGGTCTTAGGTACCATCTCCTGTCTGCAATCAGGAATCGGAGGGGTGGAGGCAGAAGTCAGCAGCCCAATCTCCACACAGGTTATAACATCATTTCATTTTCCCTTCTACAATCGGCTCTGTTTTCCTTTGTTTCTAGAATTACGATCTTTTATATTTTTCATTCCAGGGGTTCCTCATTCATGAGGGCATGGAATGGGTGTAAGGAGTCTGAAAATCCAGGAGCACCAAACATTATCTCTAGATTAGATACCATCAGAGTCTGTATACACATATACACTATTTTTGAGATGTAGGTGTCCCTGGGAATAATGAAATAGGAATCCCATTTCTCTGATGGAGACCTCCCTGTGGCTTCTCATTGCATTTAGAATAAAACCCAAGGTCCTTCCAAGTCCTTCATGGACTCTGTGATCTGGCCCGTGCCCACCCCTCCACTGTGCGTCAGGCCTCTCTCCATCCTCCCCACTGCTCCAGCCACACCGGCCTGCTGTTTTCCCGGGCTCCAATTTCCTTCCTGCCAGCGTCTGCAGATGGCCCAGCCTAGAACCTTGTTCCCCAGGCTTCCCCAGGCTGTCGGCTAAGAAAGAACTTGCTACCCACCGAGTCAATTGCTTCCCTCCAAGGCCCTTCTTTGCTTTACATGTACAGGGAAAATGAAAACACAAGATTTGTCACTGCAGGCTTTCTGTCTTCCTTCACCAGTGATGGTTTGTTGACCTGAATATACTGTGAGCTCGAGGCACTGTCTAGCCCTCTGCTGCGCACACAGCCTCCCACACAGACCTCCTTTGTTGGACGAATGAAACCAGCATTTCTCTGCCATCCTGGTGCCCAAAGCATCTCCAATGAGCCTTATTTCCAATTCCACAGGGAAGTCAAAGCGATCGAGTCGATATGGAAGTGTTTGTACGTACACTGAGGAATAGACGCAGTCGCTTTTTCAGAAGTGGCTTGGACGATGGGGGTGGGTCACAGCTTTTAGTGGGATACGGAAAAATATACCACGAGCACCCACTCCCAGAAGAAAGGCACCACGAGGATATGGTAACATTCACTTGTCTAATTATTGAAAATAAGAAGGTGGGAGAAGGAATACAAATGTTGCTACTGTGTTTTACTTTTTCCTCAAGCAGCGAGGAGCTCAGACACGCAGACCAGAAGTTCCTGCAGAAAAATCCACCGTGACTCACGCAGCCACTGACCTCTGCTCCCCTTGGCTGCTCCCATCTGGCAGCCTGCCCTCAACCACTGAATAACCTCTCCTCTCCGGACAGGGCGCTTCTCCGCCCGGATCTTTCCTTTCTCTGTCTCCTGCTCACACCGTCTTCTTGTTCTATTTCCTCTTTAAACATTAAAATAAATGAACAGTTTTTGAATGCTGCGGGGCCAATGCGTTCCTCACATTATTTTATTTAATCCTTAAAACCACCACAGGGAACAGTGCCATGGTTATTGCTGTCGCAGATTATAAAAACAATGCCGTGATGCGTTCGGGGCTCGTGGCATTCTGCCTCTTGCCAAGATCTGAACCTGGGACGCCTCCAACCTCTGAGCTCTTGACGTCCAGACTCCACCACTTTCATTATTTCCCCCAATTCTCCTCGTTCTTCCCTCTTTGCACAGGTAGTCAGGTATGTGATGCCTCCACTGGTCAAGTATTATATGTTTATAAAAATAACGTGCTGGTGTATATTAAACAGCACAGGAAATGATCACTGCATACTGTAAAGCATAAAAAACTTACCCTGTAGAAGACTAGATACACTATAATCAGGATCCATGTATACAATAAATTAGAAAGCGATACACCAGAATGTATCAATGGTCAAGTGTATCATGAGATGATAACAGATGAGATTTACTTTCTTCCTTCCTTTGCTCATTTTCTTAAATATTTGTGATGAACATGTATTACTATCATTGAAAAACGTACAGGGAAATTCTCTGAAATTCTGGAGTTGATGGATGGATTTTTCTTTTTTCCGTTATATTCTTAGGTCTGACTGGTGATTGGCATTTCTTCTCTCCCAAGAAAACAACAGAATGTGTTGTTCCAAGATGGTAGAAAAATATCAGAGGTGTAAATCAAAACATGTCTAAAGCAAAACCCGGTTCTCAGCTCAGAACAGGGCTTTCTTTCTACGCGTGACCACAGCTAAACCGAGAGGGTCTCTGTCCCGGGGATGCTTTGCAGATGTATGGATGCTCATAGGCCACCTTCTACCCAAGCTTCCCTACATCTCCTTCACCCCAACTACATCTCCCCGTCCTCTTGTGGGCTTGGCCCTTCCATATGTACCTACTATATAAAATCCATCCTTGTTTGCTTGAGGTAGAAAGTTGATAGTCTCAACAGAAACACAGAGGTTTTAATCATTTAACCTTAAGCTTAAGCTTAAGCTTCTCACTTGGTTGTGAATCTGATCAAGGCAAGACCTGTGTCTGTTTTGTTTCTCAGTGTGTTCCCATCAGCCAGGATTCATTAATTCAATTAAAGATACTGTCTGCTTGGTCCTCAGCACGGGGCTGAGTGGAGGGGTATGGGTGGGGGATTTAGTAAGGAAAAGGCAGAGAGTCTTACCTCCTCCAGCTTATGGAGAAGTAGCAGCCAATAAACACTCAACAAGTTACACCAGGAAGGAAATACACAAGGTGGCACTAAGACCAGTAACTAGGGGCCAATGTTACCTGCGGCAGAGGGAAAGGCCTCTTTGCAGAGATGATATCTGAGCTGAGACCTGCAAGTCTGGGGACTGGGCAGGAAGCCACATATCAAGTATTTGCTTTGGAAATGAGTCAGCTGGCTCAGCCCGTTCTGCATCCCTCCACGTGTGTTGCGGGAGATCGATACACTGTTGAACTTGATTCAGACAGTAGGTTATGGAGCTCTCTGTCATCTGCATAGCATGACGTCTTATAGACGTCAATCTTCCCATGCGACAGTTCTTTAAATAAAGGACCCACATTCTGCGGATGAAGGAAATGTTCAGTGAACTTGCCCAAGGTCACACAGCTGGTGAGTCACAGAACCAAGATCAAAGCCCACACAGGTTGGGCCAGCTCCAAAATACACCTGCTTACACCAATTCTCAAGGAGTGAAGGTATGAGATCATGTACAAAGGGTTCCATGAGGGAACCAACGAAACATAAGCATATACTGTTTCTGCAGTGGAAATTTATCATCAAGTGTTACTTTTACAGAAATCAGTTTTTCCTCTTTTAAGTGTGAGGCGCAATTCTACCAAAAAAAGAAAATTTTTTAATAAGAAAAAAGAGAAGTCTCCTTGCTGCAGTAATACCTCAGATACAGGCTAAGATGTCCCGAAAGTATTCCTGAGGTCAGGCGAGTTCAAGAGCATGGACTGCGTGAGCCCTGGCGTCCTCCTTCCTAAGCTGGCCTTGTGATTGATTTGTTACGGGACCGCAGAGAAACAAACTCAGCACCCTTGACCTCAGGGTCTCTAATGATGTCCTCGCTATCAAACACTCAGCCACGCGAGGAATCGTGGCGGATGTGTGGGTGAGAACCTGCGCGGTCAGGGTTCCCTGGAAATGGGGACAATGAGCATCTGAACAGATAAAGAATGGTGGAACAGAGTTCCGAAGGCTGCTCCGGGGGAAAGGAACGGAGCTCATGACAGAGAAAAAAAGAATAACAACAGGGTAAAAACTGAAGGTGACAGAGAGAAAAATGGGGGCACCTTTGCTTTTCCCAAACAGCCACAGTCTCCTTGATGGTAGTGGCGCTTTTCCTAAATGAGTTTTTTCCTGTAGAACCTGTCCGAGGGCCCCAGCATATATCAGGTAATCAGACAACTGCTTGCTTAAGAATTTGGAACATTCGGAGAGCTGGGAAAGGACAGGGTCTGCAAAGACATGGTGACTGATACGTGACAGGTTAAACCAGGATACACAATCAGGTGATAGGAGGGATCCACCGTGTAAGCTTCAGGAGTCTGCCACCAGCGATTAGCAGGGACACACTTCTTGTGCAAGGAGTACACACGGAAGGGTCAGTCGACAGTCGAGGGGTGCATGTGAGCACAGGCTGTGAATGTCCATGGGAGGAAAATTTAAATTCAGAAGAGAACCTGGACCCACCCAACTACTTGCCACCTGACATTTGTCAAGCACCCACTCTGTGCTGTTGGACGTACACTCTTGAACTAAACAAGTCTGCCCTCTTGGAGCAGAGAACCTATTCCATCAACTACCTTGCCCCAGAACTAACAAGCTGAGTGACTATATTTACAGCAGCAGCAAATGGCTGAGAGTTGTTGATTCGCCATGTGACAGTCTAAAGAGGAAGGAGTCGGAGAGACCATCTGGTGGAAACATTGTATCCATATCTTACAGGTAGGAGGGCGGAGGCCCACCAACCTGCTCAGGGCTATGCAGTTTGTTTCAGAAGCTGGTTTGCTGACTTGAAGTTTCTAAGTCACTAGACTGAAGCCTGTCTGTGGTCTCTGTAGTGAGACTGAGGTGGTGGCAGGCACTGGGTCCTGATGGCGTCTCACACGTGGTCCTCAGCTCCCCACCCAGAGCACACAGAGACCTGCTTCCCGCAGGCCCTGGCGACAGGCTCTCTCAGGCTCAAACGCGTTCTTTTGTCTACATTGCAAGTGGGCACCTCACAGCCCTCGAGGGACCAGAACCACAGAGCCTCTTCTCAGTGAATGGAAACCTCGCGTTAACGTGAACCTGCTCTTTCCTGTTGCACAAAATCCTAAATACCTAACCGTGGGATGGTCCACTGCAGGTGAACTAGTACAGAAGCCTTGACAAAATTTTAATACTCCTCTTGTTTCCCATCCTGCTTACTGCACAACAATGCCAGTCGTCATTTAAGGAGTCCCTGTCACATGCTTGACGAGGTTGCACCTGGCTGCTCCCTGCAGGGATCACAGTGGAACAGGGCAGAGCGTGGCCCCCCGCCCGCCCACCCAGCCTCTGCGCCCCTCCTCCAGTGCAGGTGTGCTGACGGGCCAGAAGCTCAGCTCTAGAAGCATCCTAGGTCAGCAGGGCTGCAGCAGGCTTGGGGGGCTGTGTGTTTAGACCAGGAGGTCGTCCCTGACTAGTGACGCAGTTAGTGTCTGCATGGTGACATGTGGAAGTCAGCATATCCATGGGGTGGCCTCACCTGGCTGCTTTGGTCACCAAAGACGTGAGGACTGAGGGCCTTGGACACTGCTCCCGCACTTTTTCCCAGGACCAGGAAAGATTCCAGTGCTTTTTTTTTACTATGCAGGATGCTAGACATGATTTCCTGTTTTTAAAAAGGGTCTTATGGCCCTGGCTGGTTTGGCTCAGTGGTTAGAGCATCGGCTCATGGTCCAGAGAGACCCGGGTTTGGTTCCTGCTAAGGGCACATACCTCGGTTGCAGTTTGTCCTCGGCCCTGGTTGGGGCTGTGTGGGTGGCAGCCAGTCAGTGTGTCTCTCTCACATTGATGTTTCTCTCTCTCTCTTTCCCCCTCTCTCCTTCCCACTTTGTCTGAAGATAAATGCAAAAATGTCCTCAGGTGAGGATAAAAAATAAAATAAAAAGGGGCTTATGTTCAGAAACTTGATAGTACAAAGGCTCTGGAGTGAGACAGCCTGGTGGGGGCCCAGCATCCTAGCTGAGTAAGCTACTTAATCTCTTTGAGCCTCATGCATTTATCTACAAATAAATATATTAGTACCACCTACACCCGAGGGTCCCTGTGAGGAGCAGATGGGGCAGCCTCTGTGAAATGCCTGGAACTTAGTTCTTACCCAATACACCTGAGCTTTTCCTCCCCTGGGTCTTCATAATCCAGACATGAACGATGGGCAGACAGCCCTAAAAGGTAATCACACTAGTTTCTCCCCTTTCCCTCTCTCTCCACACACACACACACACACACACACACACACACACACACACACACACAGATGTATACACACACATATGTATATGTATATACAGGGTGGGGTAAATGTAGCTTTACAGTTATAAGTATGCAAAACACTGAGCTGGTTCTTGTATTATTATCTATTAATTATTGTATCAGTTTCCATATGAACAACTGTAACCCTACCTTTGCCCACCTTGTATATATGTGTATGCATATATTTGTATACAGATGTACACATATGTGTGTGTTTGTCTATCAGTCGCATTAGCTGCAATATATATTTTAGCTAATGTGATACCTCGTCAAGCCTGTCAGCTCAAATTGCGATATATATTTTGCCAACATCAGCAAGACAGAAGGAAAGAGATGAGCAGCTTCTTGAATTGCACACAATAATGTGTCTATAATGTTCTGAGGAGCGGTTGGCACGTAGCGAGCACTCTGCAAATGAGAGCTATTATCATCTTAGGAAATTTGGGGGCTGCTGGCACTGCTGTTGCCCACATTAACCACGTGTTTATTTTCACAGAGACCTGATGCTTCCTTTAAGTGCCACACAAGACAGCGTTGCTTCACGTGACACCTGACTGTGCAACGTGAGAGGTGTGGCATGACAACGAGAAGGGGACTCGGAGGGTATTGAGGCAACTTCCTTCTGTTTCACAAAAGGGAAGGCTAAGGCCTAGGGAGAGGAGGAGGTTCCTTAAGGCTATGCAAAGAGTTGGTAAACGGATGAAATTCCAACAAGCTAGAAGATAAACAACACCTAACAGTTACTGAACAGTAACTCTGGACTGGGTACTATACTAAGTGCTTACAACAAACCTATAAATTAGGAGCTATTATTAGTCCCATTTTACAGATCAGTAAGCTGAGGCTTAGAGACATCAAGACAGCTGCCTAATGTCAGAGAGCTGGTTTGGTTCCAGAGTCTGTGTTCTTGACCACAACCTGCGCTGTGTACTAAGTCCTGAGAGAGCAGTCAGGGACAGAGTGGATGCACTAGATGTGCTCAGCGTTGGTGGAGAGCCACGTGGGCTGGCCCCGCTTTGCACTCCAGGTTCACCTGGGGCTCGGTCCCATCCCAGCTCTGCCACTGAACAGCGCTGCTGCTGGCCCTGGGCACGTCACCCACCTTCCTCGGGTAGGTGAGAATCTGTGTCCCACTGGGCTGCTGAGAAAACTAAACAACAGCATAGCCTGGTGACTAAGAAAGCCAGTCTGACGCACAGCCCTGCGACCTGAAGCTGTGCTATTTGACAGATTTCATAACTTCCCAGGTCTTTGATTCCCTCGTCTGTAAACAAACCAAATGAGAGCACCTTTACATGGGGGGATTTTGCGATGAGTCAAAATCATTCAAGTAGAGGAGCAGCAGCCAGAGCCTGGGCCTCACCGGCCGGCCCCTTCCTAATGTTGACCAGTACTCTTTACTATGACGTCTACGGAACCCCTGGGCCTCGCCGCCCCTGCCTATACGTTAACCAGTACTCTTACTATGATGTCTACGGAACCCCTGGGCCTCCCCGCCCCTTCCTATACGTTAACCAGTACTCTTACTATGACGTCTACGGAACCCCTGGGCCTCCCCGCCCCTTCCTGAACACTAACCAGTACTCTTACTATAACGTCTGCGGAACCCCTGGGCCACCCCGCCCCTGCCTATACGTTAACCAGTACTCTTACTATGATGTCTGCGGAACCCCTGGGCCTCCCCGCCCTTGCCTAACGTTAACCAGTACTCTTAACTCTGACGTCTACGGAACCCCTGGGCCTCCCCGCCCCTTCCTAATGTCAACCAGTACTCTTACTATAACGTCTACGGAACCCCTGGGCCTCACCCCCTTCCTAACATTAACCAGTACTCTTACTATAACGTCTACGGAACCCCTGGGCCTCCCCGCCCCTTCCTAACGTTAACCAGTACTCTTACTATAACGTCTACGGAACCCCTGGGCCTCACTGCCCCTTCCTTGCGTTAACCAGTACTCTTACTATAACTTCTACGGAACCCCACTGCAGCACGTAACAACTGCCAACATTCAATAAACTCTGGCTATTAAATGGATGGTAAGTTGAGCTCTTCTACAAACTATTAAAAAGCGTCTGTGTACACGCCCAGGCTTCTGACTCAAGCCTACCTTGCTTCGCTGAGTAAAACACATGTAGCTGGGGTGAGAGGCGGGTGGGGAGAAAGTTAGAGAAATGGGACAGTTTTGTTTACCCGAGGACCTCAAACTCTCCATGGAGACTTTCCATGTCCTTCTCCCACTTCCCCTGCCCCTCCCTTTTACTGCTCTTCCCCAAGGGGTAGCTGCTGTCTGGAACTGTGTCTGTACCTGCCATTTAGATTTATATGCTAGATTTCGAATATTGAAAGCTGGGGAAGGTAGGTTCGGAGGGAACTCAGAATGGATCAGGCACTATGCAAGGCAGGCTGGTGCTTTACAGTCTTCTTCTCCTCCATCCCTTCTTAATGTGTGACCACAGAAGTGGGTGGCGCTGGGGCCTTTGAGACATTTCACTACAACAGGAGCTTCTACCCACAGAGACCCCTCCACCCAGAGGCAGCCTCTGGGAAACATCTAATGACCAGTTCACTCCCCAAGTTCAAAGCCAGTCAGGTTCTCCCAGACAGGCGGGGGTTCTGCACACCCTCAGGAGCATTTTTCCACCTTTCCATCTTTCAAAGCACCTTGAGGGGAAGAGCCAGTGGAAGGAGTTCTTCCGGTTCAGGCCAGTTGGTATCTCTTCCCTTCTCCCTCCTGAGATGGGAGGTTGGTTTATCCACAATCATGTCTAACCGGGGACATTTGGCAGACACTGTAAATTATCGAATCCACACTGCCATGCCCAGCTTCTCCTTTGCTTAAATCTGCTGGAGGGTATTTAAAAAGCTGAAAGAATTCCCCAGGTTCCCGTGCAGGTAGGATTGGCCGCCTGTTACCGTTTGTCCAGTGAGACGGAATGGAGGCCTGCTCCTACCACAGTGCCCTTCTTCGTCCTGCTGGACCTGGAGTGACCGCATTCTGAGTGACAGTATGCAACGAGGAGGCGGAGAGGAAGGTTAGAAGGCACGCGTCCCTGAAGGCATCTCTGAGTCAGCGCCCCAGCCCTGGACTGCTTCCCTCTGCACTGCTTGTTTAAGCCGCTGTGGCTGGTCTGATTTTATTTGTGTATGACTTATTCCTAATAGCTACCTAGCAACAGCACCCAGATTGCCTTTTAAAGAACAACTGCTCTGCATGGAGCAGTCAGGCTGGGGGCTGTCCAAATGCCTAGCCCTCGGTTGGCCAAGGGGTGGGTACCAAGCCAAATAGTTTCCTGTCATTCTTACCATCCAGCCCAGTTGAGTGTCTTCTACAATCTGGTTTGTTCTAGAAGTTACCCCAAATCCTTCCAGTAAGGCCCCTAGTTTCTGAAGTGAGAGCCCGCTCCTGTGGCCTGCAGCCGAAGAACCCGCCTTGGTACTCATTCATCCACACAGCACGGACCCTGCAGTTTCCACCTGCAAGGCCGTGCGCGAAACCCTCTCGTGCATTCTCCCCTCGCCATTCTTCCAGAGCTCCACACAGTTGGAACTATTAGGTCCATTTCAGAGTTGGGGAAACTGAGGCTCCCAGAGGTTAAGTGATCTTGCCAGGGTCACAGAGAAAGTGGCTGTGGCAGAGACAGTGAGCACCCACCAGAGGTCCAGCCTCCCTTGCATTTCGGCTGGACCCTGGTCACTAGTGCTGGCCGATGGCACGTGAGTGGCAGTGTGCCCGTGCCACCATGAGGCTGAGGCAGCCGAGAGCTGGCAGATCTTTGCTAGGCCTTGTCACCTGCCTCAGTGACCTTGAAGACCTTGGAGGATAGCGGGGCGACAGGTTAGAGAAGGGTCTCCCAGCTCACACTGGACTGATATGAGAGAGCAGTAAATGATCACTGTGAAGCCACTGGAAATTCAGGTTTATGTGCTGTGCTCTTGCAGTTAACTATCCTGCCCGTATCCAGAGCGTTGACAGAGTGAATTGAAATCATTTCCGGTTCACTTCTCAAGGTTTTATCTTTTAACAAAACAATGCAGAACTAAAAGAGGAGATTAAAAAGGATACCTACTGCCCTGGCCGGTTTGGCTCAGCGGTTAGAGCGTCGGCCCGTGGACCAGAGAGACACGGGTTCGGTTCCCGCTAAGGGCACGTACCTTGGTTGCAGTTTGTCCCTGGTCCCGGTTGGGGTCGTGTGGGTGGCAGCCAGTCGATGTGACTCTCTCACATCGATGTTTCTCTCTCTCTCTTCCTCCTCTGTCCCTCCCGCTCTATCTGAAGATAAATGCAAAAATGTCCTCAGGTGAGGATAAAAAAAAAAAAAAAAGGATACCTACTAATAAATGACCCTTTTTGAGCTCTCTGGTCCTCCCTGGGCCTCTCTGGAAGCTATCCCCATCTGTTCCCTCTAGTGAAGTCATGACGATCCCGTAGGAGGTGATAGCTACTTCTACCCTCTATCGAGTGGTCACTTGCTATCGGCAGCTGAAACAGTAAGTGGAAGGTCCTGGATTCAAACCATGGATGGTCTGATTTCAGAGCCCACGCTCAGGCTCCAAATCTCAGGGCCCCTAAGTGAGGCTGCTCACCTGCCCCCGAAGGACTGGAGTCAGCGGACAAAGCTTCCCTTTTCTCTCCCTCCCTCCCACAGAGATCTCATCACAGGCAGGACCCCGGGGCCAGCGCGGTTTGAGCATCATTTACTCTGTCTCAGCAGGAAAGCCACAGTGAGTGAGCTGAAAGGCTTGGGGGCCCTGAGCAGAGATACCTGGGTTCCCTCCCAACTCCCAGCATGAGGAGAGCTGGTTATCATCATGCTAATGAGTGTGCTAATTTGATTCCGTTCATCCCATCAAAGGCTCTGCTGAGAAGGGAGCAGGCGGTGCAGGTGGAAGCTCGTCATTTATTCCCTTATTCTTCTGGCCCCTCCCCTGAACTCTCACAGATCCCACCTTTTGTCAGGCCTATGGGCTCCGAAGTTCTGACCCAGCCTCCTTCTTGCTCATGCACCACCCTCAGCTTCACGAAAGATGACCTCAGTTTAATGCATTAAATACTAATCGAATGTCTACCTTGTGCTTGTCACTGTGCAAGGCTCTGGGGATGGAATGGTGGACATAGAAACAAACATGGCACCTGCTCACCTCAAACGGCCCGTGGGCTCGTGGGGGTCAGACACAGGGAAGCAGAATCCAGTCTGAGGGGGGAGGCAGAGGGGCCTGGGGACCACCGTGGAGGCACGGAGGCCAGAACACTCAGTCAGGAAGCCTTTCTCAGCATTCTAAGGAGCCAATTTATTTGGCACAGAACTCAAAAAACAAATGGTTGGAAGAGGCGAGTGGAATAGGATGCAGCCTGTATCGTCTATTATTTTTGAATTTCTGGTTCCCAAACAGGACACAGAGCTGCTGGGGACTCCTCTGTGCAGACAGTGTGGTGAGAGAGGACGCAGCCACACCACTGCCCCTTGTATCTGGGGCTTTTGTCAACCTCTGGGAGAACTATGAGACATTTAGAAGCATCAGTCTTTCCGGGCTCTTCAACTTGGTGGCAACAAGAACACATTCCATCACGGGGACACAGCAGAGTTGGTACCCAGGTGTCCACCCAAATCTCTAGCAGCGGCTCCTCAAACTGCCCTTTTCCTCACCAGGCATCTAATCAGGTAGGGTCAGGGGTCACTACCTCCTCACCATCCTCTCCCCTTCTAACCTGCCCTATGTCCAGCCCATACCTACGTTGCTCTTAGTCCCCTAGCCTGGAAGGCCACCACCACATCCCTCCAGGTTGACCGGAACCCTGCCCCGTTCAAGCCTCTCCTCCTCCCCCATCCTTTTCCACGAAGCCTCCTGGTTGCTCCAGATTGCATCCTTCTCTCCTCTTTCTCTCTTCCTCCCAAAGACACAAATTCTGGCATTTGGAAAATATAAAATGCTAAAGAACACACTAATAGAAAATTGTCCCTGTGAGTGTTAAGCTCTTTAGGGCAGAAACTATGTTTCACTGTCCCGCCTATAAACTTTATCATGCTTGGTACAACGAGGGTCACCGAGTAGACACTCCCTAACTATCAACTGGTTGGGTGTACGTAGCGCAGCTCAAGGCATTCAGTGGGTGCTCATTAATACTTTCTGGACCAGCATATTCTGTATAGAGCAGAAAGAGGCAGACTGATCTGGGACATACATGGCCCTTGGTTCTAAAGGATGTGGGAAGGAAAAGAACACGAAGGTGTCAGATAGTTTCTTAGATACTTTGTCTACTTTTGTATACATTGTCCTGCTTAAATATGATAACAACCCTCTGAGTTATTTACTATTATCTTGATTTAATAGATGAAGAAAAATAACATGACACTGAAGAATGATTCGAATTTAGCTGTGATACCAGAGCCTTGGTCTCAGCACACACCTCACTGGTTCCCCCAGTGGGCATGCCAAGGGATGGCGCCTGATGACACACGCCCCCGTCCCACGTCAGTGTTCTCCAAGGAATGAGTGGAGGAGCCAGGTGCAGGCCTGTGAGTGGCTTTAGCAGACCCGTCCCTCGAGGTAGCCAGTGTCCTGAGCCCAGGAGCAGGATGCTGTCAGCTACAGTGTGTGGCTGCACTGTTCCCAAAGGAGCGACCGTACACATGGGCACACGAGCTGGTTTGCAGAGCCACCCAGCAGGTCTTGGTTCCATTCTGACTACTTTCATATTTTAAATATGTTTTAATTGATTTTTTTAGAGAGGGAGGAAGGGAGAGAGAGATAGAAACATCGATGTGAGAGAGAAACATCGATTGGCTGCCTCCTGCACGGCCCTACTGGGGATCAAGCCCACAACCCGGGCATGTGCCCTGACCGGGAATCGAACCGGGACCTCTCAGTCCATGGGACGATGCTCAGTCCACTGAGCCACACCGGCTGGGCTATTTTTATATTTTAGTGACTAATGTTAACTTACATGGCTTACAATCACTTCTATTTTTGCTTCTGTTTATAAAACAGCTAAACGATGTGAACATATTCATCTCTAATTAGGAGGAAAATCATATAGCAGAAAAATCTAGAAAACAATCACCGAGGTGTGCAGAGTAGTGTGGGGTTTCATCTCGGAGGCCCCAGCTGACCAGCCAAAGCTGCCCTGCGTCCAGTTAGGCTGAGCAGCTGTCAGGAAGCGAAGGGATCTCAGTTCCCAAACCACAGACTGTTTCAGTGACCTTGACCAAGTCACTTCACCTTTGGGCTTTAGCTCCCGAATTTGTTAAAAGCAGGGACTGGCTAAAGTAAAATCCCAACTCCTTATAGCCTAGGAGGCTCTGTATGATGTGGCCTTTGTCATTTCTCTTCGGCCGGCCCACTGTCCTCCGGCCACACTCTTTCTCCATTGACCCTTGACAGGCATGTACCCGGCCTTTGTATTTGCTCTTCCCTTGGTCTGAAAACGCTTTCCCACCCTCTTCCCGTCAGGATGAGACTGGGTCCTTTTTGACATTCAGGCTTTTCCTGATTCTCTTAGCTGGTGCTGTCCTCCGTTACCTTGTTGTATTCATTGTATTCACCACTTTCTAAACTCGCCCTTATCTGCATGTATATCTCAATCTCTTCCCAATAAGGAAAGCCCCAGGAGAGCAGGGACTTGGTCCATTTTTTTCTCCCACACTTCAGCCTCTACTCTGAGAGCGAACTCTGCTACGCAGTATACGCTCAGTAAATACTGAGTAGCCAACTGCATAATGATGACAACGGCCAGTGCTTGTATAGGTCTCTATAGTTTTCAAAATACTCTGCCAAGTTCAGTCTCATTCAGGCTTCACTATCCTGTAAATTCAGCAAGAATCATGGTATTTTGGTGCCAAGATAATTTTTCTTTTTTTGTGGTAGGGTCAGGGGTCAGACAAGTCAATGATTTTGGGGAGCATGCATCAAGATCTCAGCCCAGTGTCTGGCAAATAGTAAGTGTGAAAAGTCTCGATTAGCATCATGATTATTAATCTATTCTAGTTAACAAATATTCGCATACAGAGGAACCACTGCCAAAGAGCTTGCACCCCAGCGGAAGCGAGACGGGTCCCCGAGGTGCTGAAGGCACCGTGTGAGCACTGGCAGAGATGGCGACATGTAGGACAGCGCCCGCGGCCTCGGCATGGCAATCAAATGAGTGCTCTCGGGAGGTAGATCTGGATAAAAATGAATTTAAGGATTGAGGTAAAATAATAAAGAATAAGTTACCCAAGAAAACATGGGGTTTTGCAGGGTGAGGACAAGTCTTTGTAATATTTTTAAGTTCCCAGATATTAAATAATTGCACTTTCACTATCCGGTGAGACCCCGAGGACACCAGGTGGTTCACTGGGGCCATCTGACCGGGCATGCCACGCGCTCCTGTGCTGTCTGCGACCCTGAGGAGTAGGGTCAGCATATGCAGAGGTGCTTCCCTACATCTTTGAGAAATGGGTCTTTGGAAAGGGCGGGATTCGAGGAGCAGGAGAATGGCTGTTGAGGCCCCTGGCTCACTGGGGACAAGAGGACAAGGTACCAAGGCAACATCCCGATGTCCCTCGTACAATAGCTGATCTGCAGATTGTGACAAAATTCTCTACGTGGTGGACACGTTTAGCTCCATTAAACAAGAAGAACCCGTTCTCCTGGGTCTCTAGGTAGAGACACAGTAAGCGATCGCTCCCTCATCTTCCATGGAACTGGCGCCAGAACGAGCATTGGGAGATCCAAGCTCCAGCCCCGGCTCCACGCTGTCCGCACCTGGCCGCACGGCCCCTAACCACCCTGTACAACTCAATGAAACGTGCTGCTCCTGGTGCCCTCCTAAGTGATGGAGAAAACGAGATGCTGGAGGGATTCCTCGGGCTCCTTTCATTTCCTCCCACCCTCAGAACTTCACTGGACCCTGGAGGAAGAGTTGGCACCAGAGGTACCAGCCATGGGCGTGTAGTCTCCTAAGTCTAGCTTCAGAAAAACGAGAGCTGCATCTACCTGGTTTCGGTATTCACAAGCTGGTCTCTGAGCTCATTATCCCAGTCCATCTATGATCTCCTTCACCGCAAAGCACGCAGCCACATCGCGCATCCTAATTCGGTAGTGCAGCTCACTTCTGACTTCTCCCTTGCTAAAGGCCCCGGAGAAGACGGCGCCGGCGAAAAAGCTGAAGCAATGTGAAAGAACCATATGTTCTTCCCCTTTCGTGTATTCTTCACGCTCCTGCACCTTCTATGGGGCTGGATGCCTCGCACTGACAGTAATGAGTTATTCAGGGCATGCACTGTCACGGGGCCCGGGTGTGAGGTAAATGGAATTATTTGCCATGGAAATACCCAGTCCAATCTCTTAGTAAATTGCAATCTTTGAAACAAGGTCCCTTTGGAAGGTGCTTAAATAAATGTATACCTTATTTGAGAGATTTGCAGCAATTCAAGAGACAGACTGGCTCTTTCTAATATAAATGTAGATTGGCTTTGCTCTATTTGCCATAAAATTTAATTAGCCATCATTTACCAGAACCTGTTAATTGCCTGATTGTTTATTATTTGACAGGTTGGGTTGAATCACCAAAATACTTCTCCAAAAAAAGCCAGCTACGTGCCACTTAAATATATTTATGTATGTGTTTGTGTGTGGGTTTATATACATGTATATGTATCAGTCTATGAAAGAAAATTAAGCAGCCTTTTCTGTTTTGCTTGGTTAGGTTAAAACAAATGGTTTAACTACACTTTATTTAAAAATATGTTTTTATTGCTTTTTTTTAGAGAGAGAGGAAGGGAGAGAGAGAGATAAACGTCGATGGGAGAAACATTGATCGGCTGCCTCCTGCACACCCCCTACTGGGGATCCAGCCCGAAACCTGGGCATGTGCCCTGACCAGGAATCGAACTGGGATCTCTCAGTCCATGGGACGACACTCAATCCAGTGAGCCACACTCGCCAGCCACACTTTCTTGTATGTTCAGTACTGTGCTAGACCCAATGGCAAAGAGGTGACAAAATGCCACCCCACTCTCAGACCCTTTACAAATCAAACTGGGAGTTAAGACATAAACTAGAGGAAAAATGCAAGGCTCTATGTAGCCATGATTTTATATACCTCAGGCACTAATTATACAGCTGTTTGGGGAAAGACGTTACCAACAGGGGTTGGAGGAGGTGGATTTTCTGGGATTTGTATAAGATGCTTCCTTTTAAAGGACCATGGGGACAATTCCTTTCAGGGTTTAGACCTAGGAAACGGTCTGCCTCTTTCCTGAGAAGAAGGATGATGTCCATGGTCCCAGCCAGTCTAGTCAGAGATGTCCCCAAAGACTGGAAGGGGTTCCGTGGAGGCTGGAGCCCCAGCAGTGACATTCTGTAAAGACTGAGGTACATGGGCTAAGAAAGGAAGGGTCCGGAATTCAGAATATAGATGCCTGGGTTTTCGTGCCAGTCTCACAGGTAACTCCCTCCATGAACGAGTCACCCTGTTATACCTTGAAAAGTTTTCTTTTTTCTTTATCGATTTGAGAGAGAGAGGAAGGGAGAGGGAGAGAGGGAGAGAAACATCAATGAGAGAGAACATCGATTGGCCGCCTCCTGCATGCCCTCCACTGGAGATTGGGCCCACAACCTGGGCAGGTGCCCTGACCGGGAATCAAACTGGCAACCTCTTTGTGCATGGGTCGACGCTCAACCACTGAGCCACACCGGCCATGTGGAAAAGGTTTGAGAAGTATGGTGAGATAGCATTTGAAGGTTGGAGGGATGCTAGTTTGGAGGTTGTGTTCTAGAGAGAACCTCCTCCCTGGATATCTAGGCAAGGGGACATTACCAAAGGACAGAATGGGGTGCTACCTCCCCCTCTCTGGCCCGAGGCTAGTCCTGAAGTACACCACTGGCTTTCCAGTACCATCCCTCCTTTTGGAGCTGAGACCCTCCCATTCCCTTAGCCTGCCATGGGTGTGGAGGCGAGTCTTCACTTCCCAGAGCACCCCTTCTGTTACCATAGAAACAGGGGATACGATGGGGTAGCTCACCTACTCCGTGCTCCCACTGAGGTGGGGACGTGACGACACCCCTGAGGTACAGTATGTCTCTCCTCTACCAACAAGCAAACCGAGGCTCAGAGACATTCAGAGATGTGCCGAAGCCACACAGCGCATAGGTGGGAGTGCAGCAGTGGAATCCAGGTCTTTGTGGCTGTCTTGTGACGTCTGCATTTGGGGGGAGTGATGCAAGCACTGAAAAGAACACCAGGCCACAGACGGGGAAGCTGGGCTCTAGTCCTGCTTCGCTGCTACCCTGCTACCGTATGACCAGATCCTGGCCACGCTCTTTCTGCCTGGAGCCTCACCTCTCCAACAAAGACACGCAGAAAGCATAGATGTTTTGGCATCTTGTTTTTCGGATGTACAGTGCGATTCGTGATCCCCCCAGAATGCTAAGCAATAAAATCATAACTGTCAATACTTATATTTATGTTCCGCATTATTCTAAGCATTTGCCTATTAACTTATTCAATCCTCACAACAACTCTAAAATGTAGGTACTTCTTTATATCCATTTTAGAGATGAAGAAATGAAAGCACAGAGAGGTTAAGTAACTTTCCCAAGGATGCACAGTTATGGTAGAAGCCAGATTCGAACCCAGGCAGTCTGGCTCCAGCACCCATTTTCTTTAACACTCTTGTTACTTTCTAATAGAAACAGGATTGAAACAGGTGTGTGCATCCCAAGGACACCTGAAGGTTCAGGGGCTGGTATAATTCAGAGGTCATCTGGTTCAGAGGCTCCGAAGCCTTTGCATACTCTACTGGACCCTGTTTTCTCCTCACCTCTAGTGCCATGTGTCCTTTACAGTCTGCTGGTGCATGAAACAGGTGGACACTTCTGAGAAAAGAGCAGAGTGTATGTCGTGGTTACGAGTGTACATGTGAGTGTGCACATGTGTGAGATGCAAGATGAGTGTCTCAAAGTCTGGCCCCTCTGCCATCCACGGTGGCCCCAAACCATCTCGTCTAGACCTTACAGCTCCAGAGAACACAGTGGAATCATCCATCCTGCCTTTCGCTTTACGGGGGGTAAAATGAGGCGCAGAGCAGGTAGCTGGGTGTGGGCTCCAGGCTGCTGGTCCAAGAGCACTGTTCTGTTTCTGCCTCATCTCCTTGTCATAACCAGACCACTGCCCAGGGCCACGGGGCTGTTACCAGCCAAGACAGACACACTTACGTACATATCTCCTAAGCCTCTCCCTGGGCTGCCTGGATGTTTGAATGCTTCTAACCTTCCAGCTGGCTGGGGACAGTCACCAGAAAGCTTTCCAGTGCAGGACAAACAGAAGAAAAGCTTTGGGGTGGTTTGGCGAGGTCAGGAATGTCAATGACAGGAACATGTTCATCTAGAAGTGATGTCATCGGGGTGGGGGGTCATCTGGAACATCCTCAGACTCTTCAAGTCAAATCGCACCATTTGTCTGCTTGAGTGGGGTCGCCGGGGTGGGAGGGAGGAAGATCGCGGCCCCTCCCCTGCCAGTGCCCGGAACCTAGAGAGGCTCCTTCTTCTGGACAGACTGTGTCTGGGGACGTCAGACCTACTTTCAAGACACAACTTTGCCATCCTCCCTGCCAGCGACCTGCCATCCCTTCTGGGTTTGCCACCATGCCCCTTTGCTGCCTCAGCAGTTGGCAGCTGGACCTGGCTGAGCGTTCCAAGGAACAAGGTCTCAGGAGAGCCGTGGCCTGATTTAAGCAGGGAGGGGAGCCCTGTGGGGCAGGGTGGGGACCGGCAGCCACAAAGCTTCCTGGCAAGTCCCCTGGATGCCGAATGACTGGGTGCAGTTTCTATGCACAGCAACTGAGGAAACCCTCCTGAGACTCCAGTGATGGGGGAGCTGGGCATTCCCACCTGCCTACTCTCTCTCTCCACACTCAGGTTTTCATACAGGCTGCACACGATCCACTACTCACTTCGGGAGCACCCACAGGGAGCCTGGCGCTGTGCGAGGTGCTGGGGAAAGGGATACAAAGCCAGGCACCATGAAGCTGCCAGTATCCAGGGGGAGGCAAACTTAAGTCAAATGAAAACACAGTTTATAATCAGAATTGGTAATCAGCTTCATAAAGAAAACACAAGGAGTTAAAACATATAGCTGGGAGTTTGAGTCTAGGCGGTGGGCCAAGGACATCTTCTGTGTGGCAGTGATAACACTGAACTGAGGTCTGAAGAGTAAGTAAAATGACTAGGAGAAGAGGTGGGAACAGCATCCAGATGGAAGGAACAGCAAGCGCAATGGTGCGGAGGCGACAAGGCGCACTTCTTTACTTGCTATGAAACATCAAGGACACATTCAAACATGCGTGCACACGCACAGATCCTGTCGACTCATCACCTGCCAGGCCATGCACAGCGCACCTGTTATTTCTCTCTCTCAAAGTGCCGGGGAAGCAGACACAAACGTGGAGCAGAGTTAAGTGAAATGAGAGGTCATATATGGAACACAATGTGGACATGGCCAGAGTAGCCTTGAAGGTTGGCAAATCGGGAAGGTTTATTGGAGGAGATAACCCTTATCTAAGAGTAACAAAGAAAGTGAGGAATACGATGAATAGGCAGAGGGTACAGATTAAACAAAAGCTAAAATGTGGAAAATAGCCTAGTACCTATATAGGCAAGTACCTGCATTTTGGTGTTACTAGGAGACACGTAAAGCAGGGGGTGGCAGATTAGGCGGGAACCCCCTGTGGGACATCCTTGCATGCATTTATTTTTTTCCATGAACACTTATTAGGCATCAGCTACAAACCAGGCCCTGGGGCTATGATACTGTACAAAATCAGACCTGGTCTATGGCCTGGGAATTAGAATTTCACACAAAGCAGGGACTCACTCAAACGAGGAAGACAACGCAACAATCATTCAAAAGGGAGTTGGGAAGAGGCCAACTCCCAGCTAGCAGGGAAACCTCCTAGACCCCATTAAGAAAGTTGGTCTTCATTCTCAAAGTAGTGAGAAGCTCTCAAGGGTCTTAAGCAGGGTTTAAACATGTTCCGATTTGCATTTTGAAGAGATGATTCCGTAGCTGTGAGGGGAGGGCATCTGTTCTGACTTGGACACCCTGTCCCTCCACGATCAGTGCCTGTCACACGGCGGAAGGGAACCATGAAATGCACCTCCAGCATCATGTATCCACGCAGGAATCCTAGCAGCTTCCACTCCGCCCTCTGCACCGGGAACCACCCTGGTGGTGAGCCAACGCCTCCTTCCTGACTGCGTCGGAGGCCAACTGGGATGTCTCGGCAACAATTACATTAACATCGGAGCTAGAAACGAGCTGATGGAGAGCTGTTCGTCCATGTAATGAGGTCTCGGTTGCACTTTAGCAATGTGTCAGATAATCTGGTAAGAGACAGCAACGTTTGTTTTGGTTTGTCAGGAGATGTGGGAGGTGGGACTCAAGGTCCATGGCTTCAGCCGCAGTGTGACAAATGTCACCTGTGCATGACACACTCAGCGCACAATAAGCAGATGAGAAGGGAAGTGTGACGGGGAGGGGAGCCCCGGACAAGATGGGAGGGGGGTGTGGACATGAACAGCGTAATTATCTTCTCATAGTGATGAAGCACTTCCTGGACGAAGCATCACCTACACCGTCTCACTTCCTGTGATGGTTCTATGGGGTAGTTATTAACCTCATTTGACTCGGGGCTCAGAGAGGTGAATTCAAATCTTTATCTTTCTAACTCCAAAATCTGATTGTAAGATGACCTGACATTTTGCTCCATCCCCGGATTAAAAAAGCCCTGACTCGGTGTTTTGGTGCAGAACGGTGACGTCTATGTTCTCTAAGGGGGAAGTACGCTCAAAGCTAATAGGGAGGAACATCTTTCCTACCGAGCTCAACAGTCTCACTACTGCACGTGACATTCCCCGAGCTGGTCACGCTGGCCAGTGCTCCAGTGTGGGACACACAATGAGTGTCTACAGGCACGTGAGCCCACGTTGAATAAAACGAAACCACATCATAATAACATGGGTCCTATTTCAACCCTTCGATTTCCCCAATCACACTGTCGGTGGCTCAGACTCAACTGCCCCAGGGAAGGAACCATCTGAGGAGCTTTGCGAATCGCTCAGGCTCAAGCCCCACCTCAGAGACTCCCGATGTAATCAGCCCTGGGCACTGCTTCTCACTTTATGTCCTGCCAGCGCCTTGGCTCCTTGGGTCAAGTGCAGATTCCGGTTTCGTCGGTCTGGGTAGGGTTTGGGAGCCTGTGTTTTTAATCAGGTGCTGCTGGGCTGCGGGGTGGGGGACCTCACTTGGAGCAGCTACAGCCGAGGGTGCAGCCAAGGTTGAGAACCACTGTTTTAGAGAGAGTTTCTGTTTGGTGCTTATTACTCATTTTTAGGATTGAAAAAAAATGATCGTCAATTAGAATGAGTCATCCATGCACACGGAACACAAATCCAACAGCAAACAGTGCCCTTCCCCCACTGTAGATTCCCAAAGGCCGGAAGACCTTTCCTCTCCAGGATCAGGCTGTCATCCTTGCAGCGGTTCTCAACCTTCCTAATGCCGCGACCCTTTAATACAGGTCCTTGTGTTGTGGTGACCCTCAACCATAAAATTATTTTTGTTGCTACTTCATAACTGTAATTTTGCTCTGTTATGTCTTAGGCGACCCCTGTGAAAGGGTCGTTCGACCCCAAAGGGGTCGCGACCCACAGGTTGAGGGATCCATTCACAGGCAAGCACAGAGGCATGTGTGTATATGTCCTTTATGCACCCACCAGCGAGAATTCTAGTCACTTTTCAGCACGTAGCTTTTCCCACTTACTACATCTTGCAGATTGTTTCATAACTGTACATGGAGCTGCCTCACTTTTTGTTTTTTTTTTAAATCCTCACCGGAGGAGATTTTCCCATTTATCTTCAGATAGAGTGAGAGGGAGGGAGGGAGAGAGAGAAAGAGAGAGAGAGAGACATTGATGTGAGAGAGACACATCGACTGGTTGCCTCCTGCAGGACCCTGACCAGGGCCGGGGACTGAACCGCAACCGAGGTATGTGCCCTTGACCGGAATTGAACCCACGACTCTTTGGCCGACGCTCTTAACTCTTGAGCCAAACCGGCTGAGGTGAGCTGCCTCATTTCTAAATTGCGGTAAAGTACGTATAAAGTTTACGAGGTTAGCCATTTCTAAGTGTGCGGCTCAGTGGCATCAGTAAGCACACTCACACTGTGCGACCATCACGCCTGCCCAGCTCCAGAACATCCCAATCCGAGCCCGCGCCCGCGAACTGGAACCAGTGAAGGCTGACGTCTCCCTTTAGTCTCCCTTTAGGCAAAGCGAGACTCTGGTCTCAGGGCCCTGGCTTTCAGTGGACAGTAGCAGTGTCCACTCGAGTTTACTCCTGGGGCTCTGTGATCACTGCATTTCATTTCAGTTACTCTGTTTGTGATAAGAAATACTAATTTCCCACTTAAAGAGGTTTCCTTTTTAAACTAATTTCCTCTGGAATAACGGTGTCTGGTAGGTATCAGTGAAGGCTGTCCCTGGCTGTGCCACAAGATACGACAGTTGCATCCATGAAGGACGGAAGTATAGGACACTCCGCCTGTCCCCTTTCTGAGCCCAGCCGACCTGAATCGCCACACCCTGGGCGGTGAAAATGGTCCTTCCTTAGGGCCTCATGACTTGTAACCAAAAAGCAGCCTTTTCTAAGGGCTGGGGTCATTTTCTCTAAGTCAGACCACTCAGAGGCCCCTCTTCTGTCATCATTAGCAGAATGACAACCAAGAATGAAAGCCCAAGTCTCTCATGGGATTTTGTGTCTCCTGATAGAGACAGGGAACCCAACCCCAGACACTTTCCAGTAGATGACATCAGAGATTGCCCTTCTAGAAAATAACACCTTTCCCGTGTGGGATCTGGCTTGAGAAAAGTCAGAAAAGGACCAGCATTCCTCTTACATGAGCGGTTGCAGAACAGACCTAGGCTGAAGGCAAGAGGTGTATTTGCTGTGCTTGGGACTGGGAGCCCACAGACCCAGCACGGAGGCCTGGGCTCATCACCAACCAGCTCTGTGACCTGTAGCAAGTCTTCCTCCTTCCCAAGTATCAGGGCTTTTGTTACCTGCAAGAATGCTGAGGTCACGATCTTGTGAAGATGAAATAGAGCAGTATGTGGAGGTACTTAGCCCTGTGCCTGCACTCATGGGCGTACATCCTCGTGGGTCCCCTCCAAGCCCCTGACTCCATGGCTCATTCAAATCACCCACATGCAACCCCTGACTTCTCTTGAGTCCTGAAAAGGCAGCAGTACCTGGTGATTCCTCTGCTATGCAGAGGAAGAGGAAATACATGGGTTTATTTTCAGAGGGAAGCATCAGTGTTTGTTCGGAAGTTCTCTCAATTGTTAGGAAACAAACAAAATGTACACTGATTGGTGTCTTCCGGTGACCGGGAGAGCAGGCTGAGTAGACAGGATACTGAGCACCGGCCGGGGCATTGGCCTGAGCTGCTCTGGCCATTGATTGGAAGGCTGAAGAGTGAGGAGGAGCAGGGCAGTCAGAGGGGCCTAGAGAAAGGCCTTTAGCACGAGCTGCGAAAGCAGACTGTGCACAAGAGAAAGGTTGGATGATGCTGTAGTAGAAAAGGAAGAATTGAATAGCAAACCATCAGCCAGTGCATCGTGCTGGTCGGGGAAGGGATTGTTGACATTGAAAGAACTGGGTTCAAATCCCACTTCCATAACTTACTTAGCAGGTGCTCAGCCTTACCAGCCTTAGTCTCCTAATCTCTAAAGTGATGACTACAGTGCTGAGGTCATTAGGTTGACTTGGGAGAATTGAGTGAAATAGTGTACATGCAGGGGTCAATGCAGAAGTGTAATCAGTCAGTGTATGCAGAGCTGAACAAAACGAAAGCGGTGTTATGCTCCCGTGGAAAAGAAATAATTTCTGCAAGATCACTAGGCATTAAAGGGTGTGGTCTTCAAGACTTAACTGGATTTCTCTGACTCCTTTCTCCATTCCTTGCTGGGCACAGCCCAGCTGCACACGTACCCCTCGTGAGGGACAGCATTTTCTTGACACGGCCACAGTGCAGACCAAGACTCTGTCCGCTTTTGTAACTGACAGAATTCACAGGCCAGTCCTCAGGCTGAGATGCCAATGACTGAATTGTCTCATAGCACTGAGAATGTGCTTTATGATCTGTGATCAACTCGGCTTGCTCCTAAACCAGGCTGAAAAGAGAACAAGGGAGGGAAGAATCATTGGAAAAACACAAAAGTGTTTCTGTTGAAAAGGGTAAGGACTGGACCGAAGGTGCCACGGACAAAGACATCACCCTCGTGCTTACTACTGTGATATTCCTCAATTAAAGGGCTAGTGGGTAGTGAAGCCAAGCCGAGTAGTTAAGGAGCGCAACTGTGTCTGGATAAGATGAGGCAGAAGAAAAACAAACAGGCTCACCGCCCACAGCGGGAAGGACCAAGGAACCAGGTGAGGCAGGTTAGCCTACATCCCTCGTGGGCTGGCCCAGCTGGACGGGTTTTTCCACAGCTAATCAGTAATGCGTTATCAAACCATCTCCTCCAAGAGGGTGATTCAGGCAGGAGGAGTTTGGGGCAGTTGGGCACAGAGGTGAAGACCAGGCCGTGGTGGTGCCGCTTCTAGCAGAGGGCCCCGGCCAAGTGGGCAGCCTCCCAATGTCATCTTCCCTGAAGTAGGAAGGACAATGCTGGGACCTGCTTTAGAGTGTTGTTATGTTAGGAGTACGCGAACTCATTAAATAAACTCACACACAGCAAGCACTCAATAGGAGGAAGCTGTTAATTATTAATTACTGTTATTATTCGAGAGGCATATCAGAGCCACACATACACAGGGCGGCGGCAGCGGGGTGACTGCTTTTCAGGGGTCATGGTGATCTTACATCACCGACTGGAATCTTGGCAGAAGCCAATCCCCACCCAGGGGGGAATGAGCCGGAAAAGAACTCCGATGCCCAACCGGGTACCACAGCCTACAGACAGCAAGTGCTGGCATCTGTCTTTGGCCAGCCCAGACCTCTGAACAATTTCTTCTGGTCCTTTATCCCAATATCGATGCTAACTTACGAGGCCTTCTCACAGCAGGTTGAAGCCAGCACAGGACAATGTTATCACAGAGCTGGAAGAAGCCCCGAACCAGCCAGGTCAGCCAGGTCAGCGCTCAGGGAGAACAGTAGCACCGTCAATCGCTTTTACTTAGCAAACTTCACCCCTCAAGGGCAGTGAGGGCGCCTGCCCACAGACAGACTCCTGAACAGAGGAGGACGCTCCGGCTGGTGGGGTGATATCCCAGAGAGGTAAGTCGTTTGCAGCAAGGCCCTTCACTCACCGGCCTAAAGATGTCAGGAAGCCAGTAAGCATAGTCAGGAACACGCATGGAGAGAAAGTAGCTTGGGTCTCGGAGTATCAGCTCCCGTCAAGCTGTGAATTCCCAGAGGAATGTGTGTTTCCTTGAGAGTTTATTGAGGAAATAGGACACAGAAGAGAGAAGATTTTAGATGGACACAGCTGGAGGTTCAAATCCCGAGGACGGAGTGAGAGGACCTCGCTCATTGCAGAGCTGGGAAACAGCAGGGACAGTGAGCATTTGAAAGAACCTGACAGAGAAAGCACCGTTTCAGCTCTTTACATGTATCCACTCACATAACGCTCACATAGCACTAGGAGAAAAGTTTGGGACTATCCCCACATATCGATGGGGAATATTAAACAGAGTGGGCGAGAAACCTGCCCAGGGTCACACAGCTAGCATCTGACAGAGCCAGGCACTGCACACCATGAGCCCACGCCCTTCACCACGGGATGAACTGCCTCACGTACATGAGGTGAGATGTGGAAAACGCTGCTGTCAGTGCCGAGTGTGAAGAAGTACTTAATAAAGGTTGACTACCACTGTTATATCATCAGTCTCGAGCATAGTATCTGCAAGCTCTCCTACAGATTTTAAGAATTTAAAACGGTTTGGGTTCAGGCGCTCTGGGCTAGGACTGATGGTTTTCATATTCCCTTTTCGCAAGATGCATAATTTTGTTTTCTTTATGAAAATAGTCATCATTTTCTTCAAAGGCCACTTGGAGAAGTCAGTCAATCAGCATGCATTCAAACCGGGTTCCATCACTCACTACCTAAAGACCTTGTAAGTCTCACATTCCTTATGTCCAGAAACAGAGAGAGTCAGCATGAACATTAAATGAGATTACCCAACGAATCCTCTTAGCACTTAGTAAGTTCTCAATAAAAGCCCACTGTGAATGTTGTTATGACCCCCAGCATAGCCCAAGGAATTAGAAGAGGATTACTCAGAAGCATGGCCAGAACTCAAGCCCCCACCTCCAGACACTTAATTTAATTCTCTTTCATTAAACAGCCTTGCTCATGAGCTCCCTCTTCCCCGGAAAACCATCAGGATTCTGTGGCTTGGCTCCTGATTCAAAATAAATTTCTTTAGAAAAAGACATTGAAAAAATCTAGAATAGCACAAGGGACTAGAACAGAGAAGGAGTGCCTTAAAAAAAAGAAAGAATGAATCACAGAACAACCTGAGGATAAGATATAAAAATCAGATATCTCTTAAATCAAATAGGGCCACGGCTGATGCCAGGAAGGCTCCACACACATTACAATGAAGAACACATAAGTGCAAGGAGGGACCCATAAAACCACCAGCTTGTAAAACACTGACAAATGCTGCGTGCTTGCCAAGGAAGAAGCATCGCCGGGCTGGATTCGAGCGCTCCTCGCTGCACAGCAAACAGGCCGGGTGTTAATTAAAGCGTCTAAGTCGCTTCCAGAGGTAGGCAGCTGCCTGGGAAAAGGACTCCTGCAGAGAAGTCTCTTCCTCTGATAGATTTCTTTTGGAATTGTGGATTTTCTGCAAGTGAAATTCTCCAAAACTCCCTGCCAGTGTATTCTCTGCTCCCCATTGCTTGCAGGGCTGACTGCTTGTGAGCCAGAGAAAAACGCTCTGGTGTTGACATCACTGTCACGCCAAATACAGGCATGGCTCTGACGTACTGCAGGTTCTAATCAGACTGCCACAATAAAGTGAGGATCGCAATCAAGCGAGGCATAATCTTGTTGCCGGTGGAGGGTCAGCCCATGAAGCACAATCAAGCGAAGCGCAATGAAACGCTGTATGCCTACTGCGAAGGGCTGCTGTCCACGTGCACCTCCCGACCTCAGGGCTACAGAGGGCAGCTGGGATTTCACTTGGCTGGGGAGAAATGCAAGAAGTGGAGGCTCCAAGGGACTTGCCCACAGTGGCAGAGAATGGTAGAGCCCATAGAAACACTCTCTACCCCTGCTCCCAAATATGGACCTCTTCTTATCCTAAATGCACGACACCCAAGACAGCGAGAGGTGTGAGCAAAGCCTGCTGAGAATTCGAATGAGTGGCTTGGTGAAGCAGGGCTAGAAGTGTGCACTCTGAGCTTCCTGAGGTCATGCTGGCATGGCAAGTACCCAGGCACGGCGACCATCAAGACCAGGTTTGGTGTCTAGAAGAACATGCTGGGGTGAATCACAGGCAGCAGAGACGGCCTTATCACAACACCCTGCTATTTATTAGGAGACTACACCCATTGGATGCCATTTAGCTTTTTTTCCTATGTCACCCCAAGAATGAAATCATTTGCTCCTTGATCACCTGAAAACCCACCTGCTTGTTACTCTCTAGAACAGACATTTGCCTTCCCCAGGGAGACTGAGTGGAGGCGTTGGGGGAGAGGGAGGCCAACTGGTGATCCTGGTCTCTCCTGATCCCACTTATTATTAATTCACTCACCACATAGTCACTGGGCCCCAGCTATTATCTGGAAGTCTGCTAAACCCTGGGGACCCAGGAGTGTCCTGCAGGCAGAACACATGGAAAGTCCCTACCCTCTGGGAACTCACACACAGGAAGACAGGACTTCTGATCATCAGCCTGATGAAAATAACCAACACTGCTAGGGAATGTAAGGGGGTGGTAGTGGTGCTGGGGGTCCCGTTTTAGATTCTGGGGTCTAGGAAGCCCCTGTGAACAGGCAGCATTGGAGCTGCAATCTGATTGAAGGCAGGTAGCCAACTACAGGAAAAGCCCAGGGGAACCTGTTTCAAGCGGAGAGAAGACAGGTACACAGGTCCCAAGGAGGGAAAGAACAGAGATAGCCCACATTGCTGGCTCAGCACGAACTGAGAGACCTGGGATAGGTGAGGTTGGGGAGTGGGCGAAGTTTGGAGTCATGAGAAGCCTCGTAAACCATTTTTGGGGTTGGATTTAATCCTAAGTGGCCACAGTGCAGTGGCCCAGGGTCCAGCTCTCAAACATATCCCCTTTCCCCTCCCATTGCCAGCTCTGGTGTTTTAGAGGCCAGCTCTTTTGCTCAGCTGACAGGCTCTGAATTCTCAGTGGCGCAGACCATGTGGTCTGCTGACAGGGGACTCTTCACAGTCTCAAAATTCACAAGAAGGGACCACTGAGGCTTGAGAAGTAGAGACCAAGGTCTCTATCAGTGCCCAAACAGGAACACGGCAACAGGGACCTTGGCTCAGCTAACCTCCCTGAGCCTCAGCATCCTCATCCGTAATTACACATAACACCTGCCTCGTGGGCTTGCGACGAGATGTACAGTGTTTCACCCTCGTGCTTTGCAAATCATAAGCTCTCACCATTCCTCTTTTCGTGAGTCACCACCATCAAAAACCCAACTCTCTGTCTCATTCTCTTCCTCACACACACCTACTTCTTTCAAAAATTCTGCCAAATGGTTTTGTAAGCCTTTGGAAGGGGGCCCTGAAATAGTACAGGTAGTGACCAATGCTTGTGTATTATGGGCTCTCCACACGGGTAATTCATTCCCAGCTACAGGCAGCAAAGGCTGAGGCTGCCGCTCATTAGCGCGTGGAAGAAGCGGAGAACACATGCAGCGATCACCATTACCATCCACAGCTGCCCTTGTAACCCAGTCAACTGCACGCACAGGGCCCTCCAGCGTGAGCCAAGTGCTCCCCCAAATAAACAGAGGAATGAGGTTCCCTGGAAGCCTGTCGCTGCTGGTGGCTGGTGGTGGACACGGCCGCAGCCCCCAGGACCAGGGTACTGAAGATGAGACGGGCAGCCTCAGAGGCTCCCTTTGAGGTAGCATCCCTGCTCCAGGCCAAAAGCAGTGAGGAGAGCTCAGGAGAAAAGACCACCCTCCGGGCTTAGCATCAAGCAGGTGCTTACCTCCTCCTCCTTGGTGCAGGCTCCAAAGCTCGGGGCAGTCAACACTCCTTGGGCATTTTCATTCTGGTGGGGTCACTGGGGAGGGAGGCTGGGTTGCCACCGCCTCCAGTTATCCCATCAAAAGGGAGGGGCGGCTGGTGAGAACTGCCTTCTGCTCCCTGGCCTGAGCAGGCAGCCCCAGCCCCTTCTGGAAGCCCAGCCTTCAATGTCACACACCTGCACACAATTCCTCCACCCCATTTCCTCCTCTCCTGGCCGGCTGAGCCCCGCCCTACCCAGGGCTTTGGGGCTCCTCCTCCAAGCCCTGCATCTCCACCCTCCTCCTCCTCTTCCATCTGAGGCTCCCTGGCAGGGCTGGCCAAACCGGCTCTGGAGCCCAGCGAACCCCAGAGAGGCTGCTGTGCTGTTAGTTGGTGGATGGTTGACCTGGTCTCCATCGGCCCAGCTCCGCATCCCTCCCCCACCATTGATTTTGAGAGAGAGCCTCTGGGTTAATTAGAGCCAGAATTTGGGACCTTGGCCCAGCTGTGGGAACATGGAGACTAACTTAATCTGGTGATTAACTTAAAAACTGTAGGATTTTGAAGGCCCAGTGTCAGGAGATGGGGATTCTGCCAAGCTACTTCAGTCCAGGCCAAGAAGCTAAGTCTCTGCGAGAGACTTGGCTATACTGCACCCTTCCTCCAGGGACCCAGCTTCTCTTACAACAGATGTGGCAGCTACCTGTATTCTCAGCAGCAAGGTGAGAGACAGGTTGAACTCTGCCCACCGGGCTGAAAGGAGATTCCATTCTTCCTTTGGGAGGTGTTGGGAGATCAGCGGGGAAGTCCAGCCACGCATGCCATGTCTGTTATTAAAAGGCACTTGGTCATCTCCAGTAATGTCTGTTCCACTGAACCCGCAGGTGGTCTTAAGATAAGGAGTTAAATCATCCTAGGAAAAGGACAATGGCTTAGGTCCCAAAGGGACACATTTGGCATTTTATTTCCTCACCCTAGCAAGTCAGCACTCTCTCTCCCCAGGTCAGAGATTCCAGATTTTAGGATTCAAAGGAATTATCTGGGGTATTAAAAAATGCAGATTTCAGCAGGAAACTCTCAGATTCCAGAAGGACTAGGGATCTGTATTTTTAAAATTTCCCAGCTGATTCTGACGTCGGTGGTCTGGCACCTGTGCTTTGACTGTGGCCCTAGAAGAGGTTGTCGTCTCCATTCTCAGCCTGGCATTTCTTGGTGCCTTTGAAACTCAGCTGAAGACCAGCTCTTCTCCACTGCTTCCAACTCACTCAGGAATTTCCCAGCCGACGCCAGTCTTCCTCTTCCCCTTAGCTCCCAAATGAGCTTTGTAAGAGGACCGTGTTAGCCTCACAGGTAATCCAGGTCCAAGGGGCTCTTGAAATGATGTCACTGAATACTTTCTTATCACATCAGCAGTCAGTGAGCCCTAGAGTCCCATCTTTCTGCCACCCAAGACCCAGACCTCACTATTGCCACCACCACACTCTCTGTCCCAGAGGGAATTCCCCCCATGCCAGGCCCTCCCCAGGCTTACTCTCTCCCTCAGTACCACCACGGCCATAGAAGCAGCCAGGAAACGGGTCCCACAATCAGTTCCTCTCCCTGCCCCATGGCTGAGGCAACCTGTGTTCAGGTTCCTTATTTCTTGAGTCAAGTTTAGTTTAGAATGAGGTTCTCAGGTCCCTCCTGCTCCCCTAAATGGAGCTGTTATAAAGTTGACTAGATCTCATGGCTATCTGTGCAAGGTCTTGTTATAGGCACAGCAAGGGTGTGAAGAGGACCAACAGATGTAGATGACGACGTTATTGTCATTGGCATTGTTCTACCAGTGGATTGGGCAGAGGGCACTGAATGGGAATCAAATGATGAGAGTGATGTGGGGATGTGTGCTTGCTTTGCCCAAGGGGAAATGCTCTCTTGGAGCTGCCTGCTGCTACCCTACCAGTGACTCAGGCGACCCCACGTGATACGATAGGGAAACTAAACATAAATGATTTCCTGTCTTGCCAGTGCAGTTCCACACTTTCCCAGTACTCATACGTTCAGACCACATGAATGGCAGCACAGTCCAGTGGTTACAAACACAGACTTTGGCACCAGACTATTTGGATTCAAGCCCTATCTCCACGGCTGACTTTCCCTTTGGGATAACAACAGTACTTACATCACAGGGCTGTTACCAAGCTGTGGTACCAGCACTAATATGTATACAGTGCTTTGAACGGCAGTAGTGATTCGATACTTTTCTTCCAGAGGCTGTGAACGTGGTCACCATGTATCTGTTTGCACTATAAAGGACTCGTGTTTTCTCACCTGAAGACCAATAATGTCTTACAAATATTTGCTCCATTTGATTTATGGTTCTCAACTCTATGTTCAAGGGTCTGTATTAGTTTATCCAAGCTTTCCTTCATGTATTCATTTAACTATCATTTTTTACTAGGATTTACTATGTGCCAACAGCTGTGCTAGGTGCTGGGGTACAGCTGGTGAACTAGCCCTGCTCTGAAGGAGTCTACAGTCCTCTGGCATACCGGGTAGTGATTGAAAAGTCACACGAAAACTGCGAAGTTATAATTGTGATAAGTGTTAGGAAGAAGCAGTACCTGGTGCTGAGAAAGGGTGTGAGGAGGACTTGACCTGGTCAAGGGGTTAGAGCAGAGCTGGGAAGGGAATGAAGGGGTGGCGTTAACTCTGTGGAGTGGGGGTGGCCTGTTAGAATATTCCAGATAAGGAAACACCATGGGCCATGTGTGTTAGTCAGTTCTGTTGCAGTAACATGACCTCCGGATCCCAGTGGCTTACACCATGACAGTTCATTAATCACTTATGTCACAGGTAGGCTGTAGCTCGACCGCAGCTCTGCTTGGGCTATGACTCTGCTTCTCATTCAGGGACTCAAACTGAGTCCCCAGGTGGGACAGGCTATTCCGATAGCAGAAAGAAAGGTCAAGAGCATGGGTGGAAAGTTGCCACGCCTCTGAAAGCTTCCGTTTGGATGTAGCCTTGTGTCTGCTTATATTCCTTTTGATGACGGTGAGCGCTTAACAGTCTCCAAATCCAGAAGAAGGGGCCACTGAGGCCTGAGAAGTAGAGACCAAGGCCAAAGCCCAAAGCCAACGGGACAGCGATGTATGGTCCTCAACACTGGGGACACAGTGAGGCACATGCCAGTGGCGGGAACATAACCCTCTTCCAGGGAAGGGGGTGGGGATGAATAATTACAAAGATAATATAATCTACTATGAGAAGGCTCTGTGATAAAAGGCAAATGGCAAAAGACCTGGAGGCCTGTGTGGTAATGCCGAGGAGGTTGGTGGGAACATACCAATAGACCACACTGGAGCCATAGTGGGGGGCCAGGCCACGAAGGGAATCTGACCTTTATACTGTGAGCAATGGGAAAACACTGACCTTTACCCACACCGCCTCTTTCCTTCATTATTAATAGAACACGTCTGTTTTTCTGGTTTCTGAAGTAATACATGTTCATTAAAGAAAATGTGAAAATGACAAACAAAGAAAAAATACAATTAAATTCATCCTTAACTTTACCATTCAGAGAGAACCATCATTGATTGATATTTTTGTGACTATATTTCTAGAATTTTAGATGCTTTTTAATGTATATAGAGTATTTTTAAAACCAAAATGGGATCATATTGTTCTTCAGTTGTTACGAAAATTTTCCAATTTATTAAATATTCTCCCCATTATCATATGGATGCACCATAATTTCACTAATTCCCAACTGTTAAACACATAGGTTTTTGTAATTTTTCCATTTTATAAAAATTCTGCAATGAAGTTTCTTACATATTTAGCAATGTCAATATCATTTCATTGACGTGGCATTTTTACCCTAAAGGGCATGACAAGTTTAAAGGACATTGCCAGTTTTCCCTCAAGAAAAGTTGAAGTAAATCACACACGACCCCAGAGAAGGATTTGCCAACTCTACTGATAATTATTTTACATGGCCAATTTAATTGGTGAAAAGTACTATCATTTTTATTTTGCATTCATTTGACAATTAGGATGGGAGTATATTTCTATAATTTCACCAGGGAAAGACTTACTTGGTTAAAAATCTGGCCTTTCTTGTTTCCTCCTCAGCAAATTGTAATTACTTTGTCCCTTATAACTCATTACAAGATTTTTCTTCTGCTTCCTACAAGAAGCCTTCTCTGATTGCCCCTGACCCTGATCACTGCCTTACTGTGGGAGCTGCCAGTGAGGATTTGGACAGCTGATTCCACGATTTGGTGGCATGATATGGTTCACGTGAACCTGGTCTCCCCAGATGGAGAGGGTGCCCTCCTGTGAATGAATTTTGTGCCCTCCCATAGTGTCTCATTCTGTGCTCTGTTTGTTTTATGGTCCATAAATATCTGTGAGTGAATGCTAAGAAAAGGCATAATGGCACAAGTGGTGGGTCATTTTTTATTTTATTTTACTTGTTTCCTTTATTGATTTTAGAGAGAGAGGAAGGGAGAGGGAGAGAGAGAGAAACATCGACGAGAGAGAACATTGATTGGCGGCCTCTTGCATGCCCTTCACGGGGATTTGGCCCACAACCTGGGCATGTGCCCTGACTGGGAATCGAACCAGCGACTTCTTGGTGCATGGGTCGATGCTCAACCACTGAGCCACACCGCCGGGCAGTGGGTCATTTTTGACTTGAAGGATAGCTCAGTTGTGGAGACTTGCACATGGCTATATTAATGAAATGACTGTGGGCCGTGCCTCACTGTGAATGCCACTCGGTATCTCTTTTTAGATCGCACTCTAACACCAGTTTTTCAACCTTCATAATACAGGTTGGCAACGTGGGGTATTCTGATTTGAGGGAACCTGATTACGTTCTCTCTCTAATAGTTTTTTCCTGTTGGCCAGGGTCAAAGAACTTCCTTCCATCTGATATGTGGTGTGGTTTCCAGTTAATTTTTATTAAAAGTCGGAGGGCTTTTTCCGTCTTGTTCCAGGTTGTGCTAATGTCTTTTTGTCAAGCTAGCCTGACAGTGTCCACTGTACCCCTTGGGCTCCCTTCTCATGGGCCTGGGAGGGACAAAGCCTGACAACGTGGAAAGATCACTAACAGAGCAGTGCGCTGCGTCAGTGGGGAGTAGGGGGGAAAGGCCGACCCTCCTTGATGCGGTCTTGCTTTCTGGGGTGTGGATTCAGCACCCCTAAGTCTCTCAGAGGCCTCAGGTCAATTGGGTTTATGATGACTTACATCTATATTGGCTTCCTTCTCAACTGCCTCTGCTTTAGCTGTGCCCCGTGCTTCACGTGGACCCTGGCCCTGAAGGTGCAGAGAGTAAAGCCAGTGACGCATTCGTGCACCGAACCCAGACGGAACGTGGGACTGCAGGTCCACGTAGCCCCGCCCCTTCAGTGGTGAGAACGGTCACGTGAGACCTGTTGGCATTACCTGCACACGTCAGTGTTACCAAAGGTGCTTGAATCTAGAACACAGTCTAACATGCATTCTCACTGCTCTCTCCCACTTTGCAAACGGCATCTATGCCTGCAGACAAATAGATGCCCGCCTCGTACCGGAAAGAGCGAGATCTTGGTTTTTAATCATTGTTTTCCACATGCAGGCAAGGCACACCTGAGCAGGTGTTCTCTCCGTGAATTACTAATTAAAACAGCTCCCCGGAGGCTGTTGAAATACCAGAGGGAGGGACTGAAGCATAGAAATGTAATTTTGAGTAACTCCTTTATTAAAATGAAAGGAAATACAAGCTGGCCTACCCTAATGCAGAAGACTGCATTAAAAACCCATCAGCAAAGAATGATACCCTTTAATAAAGCAGTGTTTCTGGAGTGTGGGATAAAGACCAGCGACATTAGGGTGACTTGGGGAGCTTGTGTAAAATCCAGGTTCCTGGCTCCACCCCAGACCTACTGACTTCTCTGAGGGGGAGCTGGGATTTGTATCTTAACACCCACCACCCCAGATCATTGCTAAGTACACCAAAATTGGAGATGCAACATAGAGTTCAATGATGTTCTGGGAGAAGTCTGAATATGGTATTGTCTTCTTAAAAGCCTGTGTGTCAGGACATTGTTTAATATCTGCCTTGTCCATTAAATCGTTAGGTCTGTGAAGATAGTGACCAGTGAGTTCACTCCCCTATCCCCAGGGCCCAGTGCAGGTCCTGGCCACTCCGTGCCCATTGGACCGGAAACGTGGGGCTCTGGCCCATGGACCTTGCTTTTAACGAGAGCTGCAGGCGAGCTTGATGTGTAAGAATCTTTTTAGAAAAGCTATTGGTCTCTTAGGCCTTATTTTCCCCTGTCCACTTCAAATGGGATATTCTTTGGTCTATATGCTACCATATATCGTTTAAGATCAGGATATAGTAAGTTCCAGGTGTGGTTTCAATAGAAGTAAATATTATCCCCATTTTACAGCCGAGGACAGTGAGGCTCAGAGAATGTGTGAGGACCTGCAACGGGTACAGGACAGACCTGGGTTTAATTCTCTTAGATCTCTCAGACCTTAATGCTGCTGATTCCTGGGTCCTGGCTTTTGTTTTCCTAGGCTCCATGAGGGTTATTTTGAGAGTTTTATCAGTGCATCACCGATTGCATCATCGTGAGGACATCTGCCCTGAGATCTGAGAAGCTCCCTGGACGTATACCATCCAGAAGTGATTTGGAGGGATTCACTGGGACTCACAGGCTGGAGAAACAGCCTGATTATTGTAGGATTATCCCCTTGCATCCACTAAACAATCCTTAAACACCGTGTGTTTTCTTTATTATGTTCCAGTAGCCAAAATAAAGCATATTTCAAGAAATGGAGGAAATGAGAGTAGGCTTAATAGAACAATATTCATTTGGGAATAAAAAAACATTTATGCTGGAGGCAGATCTGTGTGTGTGTTTTTTTTTTTTTTTTTTTTTTTTAAACAACAACAACAGGGTCACGAGGAAGATCATGCCTGGTTGGCCCAGACAAAGTAAGCAACATCATTCATTCATTCATTCATTCATTCATTCATTCATTCATTATTTTTTTCACCCTCTATGCCCATTTTGAACTCAGGTTGCACAAATCCAAACAAACAATAGGCAATTCAAATACAGCAAGATGAAAGCCATGACAAGCAAAGGTAAGAAGCTGTAGAAACACATAAGAGGGCAAGCCAATCAGGTCAGGGAGTTGAGGAGGGCTTCCTGGAGGAAGTAGTATCTAGCCTAGGACTTGAAGAGTTCATAGGCACTGCCAACTGGGCAGTGGACGTGGACAAGGAGAGAAATATAAAGAAGAAGAAGGAGTTTCTCAGCAGAATAAACTATATGTAAAAAATATGCTGCAGATTTAGGTGATTTAAGTATTTGTAACTTCCCCAACCTATCTCTGTTCTTGGGGATCCCAAACCAAGATAGAGATGGAATACAGACTTTAGGCATTCAAAGTCTTGGCATTATCATTATTTTTATTTCTTGCCACCACCATCATCATCATCATGCCCATGATTATATTATAACTAAAGCCAATGGAATCATAGGCTCTATTAATGTAACTATGTATTCAGAACACAGAGCATGAAGAATCCTGTTCCCCTCTCTCAGATTAGATACATCTGGGGTTCCCCATTTGTATGGCCCCACTTAAAGGGGACCCTGACAAACTGTAGTGTGTTCCAGGGCAGGAAGTGGGACATTTCTCCTATGAGGACTATCTAAAACATCCAGAAGGCTTGGGAAAGGCAGGAGAGCTATCTACATGTCTCAGTTGCTATCACTGAGGGAGGGCTTCTCTGACATCCGACTCTAGGTGATCTCCCATGAAACTGTCACAGCATCCTCTAAACTCTAAGTTTCACTGGGGTAAGGACCAAGTTTGTCTCACTACTGTTCTTTCCCAGCACCTAACACAGTGCCTGATACTTAATAGATACTTGTTGAATAGATATGTGACTGGGACAGAGGCAGTCCCATGCCACCACAGGGCTTTTCCAGGCTCTGTATTATACCCACAATTTTCCAAGGTCAGAGCCTAGTTATACTCTCTCTCAAACAGAAATATGGCCTTTTTAAAATGTTCAAAGCGCATCACATCATTATGGTTGGTTTCCACGGTGCATCTGTAAGATACACCCTTTAGGAAACTTGACCTGCAGATGAGATGCAATGTCTAAGGTTCTGTCATACAGCTTGGAGAGTTTATTTTTCACAACCTTTTACATAACATAAACCAAAATATATAATTGGAGTCAAAGATGAGAAACTGACACCTCATTTTTTAGACCCAAAGGCCAGGGAATTGACCTGTCTACCTAATCAAGCGCTGAGTGTCCTGAGATTGCACGAGAGGAGAGTGGGTCTAGGTGAAGATTTTAATCACGGAGCTGATAAGTTCCGAGCACCCTAAGCAGTTTTCTGAGCTCCTTGAGCATCAGAGTTCCTTTCTAAGGGGCTCAGGAGATCATTGGGTCCAACATCCTCATTTCTTATACGGGTCAACTTGGGTCCCAAAAGTAAAGTGTCTTTTCCCCGTGAAAACATCCTACATAGTGGCAGAGCAGGTGTCTTGATTCAAAGGCCCACTTTTCCCACCATGCTTTGCTACTTTTCTGCCATTCTTTCTTCTCCATCTGTGTTAGGCTAAGTATTCCTCTTCCTCTCAAAATCCAAGATGGGCTAAAACATTGAGCTGTCTGTGGTTCTTCAGTTTCCCCCACCTAGAGTCATGCCCTTCACAGTCCCCTCTTTTCATATACAGCCGATAGTAGAAATTCCTCCCCACGCCACCCTGTTATCTTCCCTTTGGGTTTCCTCTTAGCCAAAATGGCCTATTTCACTTGTAATGATCATTTACATCTTGGCATCTGGCAGCCTAGAGCGAAATAACAGATGCAGCAGACTGAAGAGGAGGAGCGCATGCTGAAGGTCTGGACTTCCACAGATAAGCAAACACCCAGCCTGCCTGACTTCTTGTTAATTTGTCTAAGATTAATGCATTTAAAGACATAAAATACAATGCTCCTCTCCAGCAGCTGCGCATTTATGAGGCTTCTGGCACCAGTCACCTAGACGTGAGTTGTTGAAAACAGAATGATTTATGCTCTCTTTCATCTTAATTTTTCATATTCATCATCTGACTGCTTCTCCCTAACTACATCTGGGCTGCAGGCTGAGCGATGTGAAGACTAGAAAGCTTCTCCACTCCAGATTAGACTTCCACTGGCCTATTAAACAATCTAGAATCAGACACATAATTCTTCTTATGAAGGCATTTGTCTCCAGGAACCTCCTAAAAAATACAGGTAGGACTAGGACACCTAGGGTACCAGGGGTCGTCAGCTATTGAGTCATGGGTTAGTTTACCAGAAAACCAGTTTTGACCTTAAAAATCTGAAAATACACTTGTGCCCCCTTCTCTGTAGGGGAGTTTTTTGGAAGACCCCAAGTAGATGCCTGAAACCGCAGTTGGTACCAATTTTTTCTGTACATCCGTAACTATGATAAAGTTTAATTTATAAATTAGGCACAGTGAGAGATCAATAATAAAATAAAACAATTATAACAATATACCGTAGTAAACATTATGTGTATGTGACATGATTAAGTAAAATAAGGGGGACCTGAACACAAGCTCTGAGATACCCTATCGGCTGATCTGATAACCTAGCTGGCGACTAACGGCCTGGCCCAAGGGGAGATTCATGTCCTGGAAGGGATGGAGCACGATGGGGTGAGATTTCATTGCACTAATCAGAACGGCACGCAATGGAAAACTTTGGATTTATTTCCGGAATTTTCCATTTAATATTTTCAGACCACGGTTGACTACGAGTAACTGAAACCGTGGAAAGTGAATCTGCGGATAAGAGGGCTTTCTTTTGTCCAAATACATCTAAGGAATTGACACTGGTTTTCTAGGATTGGGCCTAGGATGTCTCAAGTTTGGTTTTCCATCTCAGATGTGATTCCAGATGTGCCACTTGGGGGTGAACACATTGGTCACTATTGTATTCACTCGGGAAAAATGCATTTCCATTCGGGCGGAGAGACTTGAACTCGGGTGCCTCCAGCCATGAGCGGGGAGAGGGGATGCCCTATGAGCTGAGAGCGCTCTGAAGCTTTATGAAAGACAGATGTAAAAACAAATCTTGCTCCAAAGCCTCGGAAGGGCTTGTTCCCCACATTTGGTTTGGAATTGAGCTCTGTTTTAGTTCGAACGCTGTTCAACCTTGATGCTTGATATACTAACACTTTATCCTCAAATCTTCTTACAGATCACAAATCATGCTGGTAAATAGTCATGGTTCCTGCTCTTTGGCTTCCTAGAGTAGAAAAAAAACCTGTATGGGGTCAGGGCTTGGGTTGTGTTGAAAGATAAGACTGAATATCTGCAGAGTTAAGCTGGAAATAAGTGTGGGTTTCCATTTGTGGAGCTGGCTTGCAGAATAACTCCAGCACTGTCACAGATGAATGATGCTGGGGAAAAAGGTGAAGCCAAACTTTGTGGCCTCAACCCAAGTGCACACAGGCTGGGATCCCGGGGAACTGACAGCCATGGCACCTTGCCTTGCACTTTGTAGCATGCTTTAGAATTTACCAATCACTGCACATGTTTTGCTACCCGATTCTGTGAGATGGATTGCTATCCCCATTTCCAAGATTAAGAGACTGATGTTCTTTGATGTTATATGACCTGCCCACGTTTACAAGGCAATGACTCAAAAACTGGGACCGGGATCCCAGATCCATTGACCTCTGGTCTAGGGTTCTTTCAGGTATACCTTATTATTCAGGATTCAGACTGAGATACCTCTTTCTTTGACAGGCCTTTCTGTCTACCTAAGTCTAGACTGGGTAAACATCTCTGGGCTCCAGAAAATACCCCTATGGCAGCCCAGCTCTCATCACATGGACTTGTAATAAATCATTTCCTGGATTTATTTTCCACTGGACTCTGAGCTCTGTGAGAGAAGTGACTTGTTTTCCACGGTAACATCAACACATGGGACCTAGCGCACAGTCAGTGTTCTGTAAGTCTTTGCAAAGTGAACAACTGAATTCTGACTGTTATTCTGCCAAAACAGGGAGGACAGCAGGGGCCAGACTTCTGGATTGACAGGCTCCGAGTCTGTTCAGAAGGGGTGTTTTCAAGGAAGAGCAAGTTACTGGGGCTGCCCTCTTGGAAATCTCATTGCTGACGCCCCAGACAGGACTCAGAAATTCCAACACAGACCATGGTTCCGCTCTGGGAATTACTCTGTTTCAGTCTCAGTTGAAGGACATTTGTGCCCAGTTGCTAACGCAAGCTGGTGAAGGAATAAGAAATCCTAAAAGTTCTCTGGATCCTCAGACCTTTCCTGTTGCTCCCGCACCAATGCCCACAAGCCTGCGGGAGAGGAATGTGTATGTTTGACTCGAGAAGCTGTATCTGTCCCCAAAACCAGCCATCCTCTGCCAGGCAAATAATTATGATGATGAAGTTGGCAGAGGGGCCGAATTAGGTCTCATCATCCCAATGTAAAAGGAGCAAACATTCAGTGGAGCTAAATAATGAAGAGGTCCATTTAAAACCCATAACGTGTGTCATTCAAAATTGGAAGTGGGACTTAGGACCCCGCCTCCTTTGGAAATTTGCAAATTCTACCCCATTTCTGTGAGATTCTCCAATTCGGCCAGCACTGTCAGAGTTGGCTGGACTCCCAGGTGCAATGCAGAGTCCATCTGTTCGGTCACTCTGTCTGGTGTGGACTTGGAGAATGATTTGTGTGCTTCGGACAGATTCCAGTGAGATCTGAATTTCCTAAATATATTGAAAATGTGGTTGTGAGTCCTGAATTCAATGAACCCCAAGAGTTAGAGATTCCCATTTTGCCCCCTCCCCCCCCAACAACTTTTTCAGTCCACTCACAACAGTAGGTTAGAGGGATATGTGGACATACTCTGCTGTAAGGCTGATACATCTAGGTCAGCTCAATGTCTGGCTTAGAGTAGGTATTTAATAACTATTTTCTGAATAATAGTAATATGTTTTTAATATTTCTATGCAACAGGTGATATGGTAAGTACTCTTATTTATTTTCTTTCTTTCTCTCCATTCCCTCCCTTTTTTTCTTACTTCCTTCCCACAAATATTCATTGGGGTCCTTATACATATCAGGTACTTTTCTAAGAGCTCAGGCTACAGTAGTGAACAAGAGACCTTATGCACCTTAAATTCCATTTGGAGGGGTACTAATAATAATCAAGCAAACAAATAAATAATAGAACTTCAGAGAGTAACACCTACTATGAAAATATAAATAATAAAACAGAGCAATATGATAGTGACCCAGAGATAACAAACTACTTGACACGTCTAGGGAAAACTTCTCTATGGGAGAGACATTTAAACTGCCATTTTTTTTTTTCAATGAGTAGAAAAGAACCTGCCCTTTAACAGTCTGTGGGGGACGTTTTCTAAGCAGACAGGCATTCTGAGGTCAGTGTCCCAAATGAACCAGACTTATTTGTGGAACATAAAGAAGTCAGCATCTCTGGAGCAAGATGCGCAAAGGGAGAGAGTGGTACTGACAAGAGTTTGGGGAGGAAAGCAGACGGCAGACCATGCAGAGATGTTGTGGGCCATAGTGAATAGACGTCAATGCGTCATCTTCTTAACCAACGCAGTCACCCTGTGGTGTAAATGCTATCTTATCCCCCCTTGCAGGGGAGAACAGTGAGCCTTAGAGAGATGAGATAGGGTGGCCAGGGTCACGTCACTGGCAAATAGCAGAATCCGTATTTAAACCCAGGCAACCTGGCTTCAGAACTCAATGTATATAATTCAGACATAAATCCAGACTTTATCAATGGAACCTCATCCCCTTTCACACATCCAACCACTCATCAATCAATCCGTGTTCCCATCCCAACACAGAACATCAGGTGTCAGCATAGATGTGGGAATCAGGCAAATACCCCAACTTAACATCTCAGCTCTGCTTTGTCAGGCTGTATGATCTGGGAAAGTCACCTGATTTCTTAGGGCTTCTGTTTTCTTGTCTGCAAAGTGAGACTAGTAATAGTACTTTCCTCCCACTTCTTAGGGTGTTGTGAGCATGAAGTGATATCATACCTGCCCATGGTAAGCGCTCAATGAATTCTTGACTACAAACCAAACCAAACCAACCCCACCACATATACTCATTACCACCACCCACCTGCCAACAACCCTGCTGCCACCACCCTGAACCATCCTCATTTTTTGCCTAAGGTGTTGCAAGAGTCATCTAACTTGTTTCCTTGTTCCTGCCCTCCCACTTCCAAAAGTGTATTCTCAATAAGCCAATGAACCCTTTAGAAACCTGAGTCAAACCAGGGTCTCTATGGTAGGCTGAATAGTGGCCTCCCAAACACGTTTGGCCCTAATGCCCAGAACCTAAGCATGTTACCTTATATGGCAAAAGAGACGTTGCAGGTATGGTTGAGGATCTCGAGATGAGATGACCTGGGTGGGTCTGATGGAACTACCAGGGTCTTTACGAGAGGAAGCTGGAACCATCAGAGCCAGAGCAGAAGGTGATGTGACGATGAAAGCAGAGACTGGAGGGGTGGGTTTTGTTCTAAGATGTAAGAAGGGGTCACAAGTAAAGGAATCTAGGTGGCCACTAGACCCACAGAAAGGCAAGGAAATAGAGACTTTCCTCACAGCCTTCAGAAGGAAACATCCCTGCTGACGCCTTGACCTCAGTCCAGTGAAAGTGATTTTGGACCTCTGACTTCCAGAACTGTAAGAGAATAAATTTGTGTTGTTTTAAACTGGTAAGTTCGGGGTCACGTTTAACAGTAGCACCAGGAATCTAAGACAGCTCTTTTTTATTCCCTCTCATCCCGAGTAAAATCCAAAGTCATCACAATGACCTAGAAGGCCCCACACAAGCCATCCACCTTATAACTCTGGCCTTACCTCCTATCACTCTTTCCTTTGCTCACTCTGTTCCAGTCACTTGGCCTCCTTGCTGCTCCTCAGACACCCAGGCATGCCCCCTGCCCTGGCCTTTGACCTTTCCATACCTGGAGTGCGCTTCTCCCAAAACAGTCACATGATTTGATCCTCACTTCCTTGGGTGTTGTTCCACTGTCGCCTTCTCAGGGACCATTCCACTTGAAATCAGAACACATCTCCTTGGCACCGATCCATCCCTTGTCCCACTTTCCTGCCTTATTGTTTCCCCAAGTACTGATGACCATTTGGCGAACTCTAGGTTTTACTTATTAACTAGAATGTAAGGTCTATTTTTTTGGCTTTGTATCCTGCTATATGCCCACCACCTACCATGATGCTTGCACATAGTAGGTGCTCAAAAATTTTTTGTTAATTGGAAAAACTTGAAGTGAATGAGATGCTAACCCAGGGCAATGTCCAGCATGACTTAGCACACACACACAGAGCGACGGCAGGGCTCCAGGGAGAACCCTGACTCAGCAAGTGAGTGTCTCCTGAAGTTTAAGAAGAGGAGAGGCAGCTGACGAGACCTGCCAAGGACAAGTCCTGATTTGACTTACAAACCAAGCTGTGTACAGTGGAAGGCAGGCAAGCAGAGAGGAGCACTCGGGATAAGGACTTTTAGTGCAGTGGCCCCACCCACGGATATTCATGGCACAATTAATTCTTGATCTCTGACCAATTATGTTAGTCATTCTCCCCCCTTCCCTTGAAAGGAGTGGGTGGGAAAGACAGTTAAAATTCCTTTCCCCTTTACTGGGTTATTTTTAAACTCTTCAGAAAGTCTCCAGGAAATGATTTAATGAGGGACCCATAAATTTCCAGACATTCTCTCAATGACAGAGGATGATACATGAGCAAATTTAGCTTCTTTTCCAGCATAAGGATGTGTTCTCTGCAAATTACAAGCTCCTCAGCCGTCATCCATAACTAATGGCATGGATGCTACACCACACTCACGCATCACACTGCGCAAATGCAAAGGGAAACTGACACCCCCGGGACCACGCCATGGGTCGGATTCAGAGAATAAGCCTGGCCGGAGCAGCTGTAGGGATAGCAGACGGTCTAGTTCGCTCGTCAACTCTAAAGGACAGTGGTTGCCTGAATCTCTGAGACCTCGTCTAGAAGCACTTGGAGAAAGTGCCGTTGTGCTGTGTTAGGGATGCTGGCCATGAGCACGGGAAAGCCACGCCTGTCACCACCTGGCCTGCTCTGGGTTAGAGAAAACACTGTAAGCTTTAGGATTTGCAAAACCAGCTTTCATGGGAACCACGGGCCATCCCTTCCTCTTCCATGGACTGCCACCGCTGTGTACTATCCTATCTTAGGGACAAAGAAATCAAGCTAGAAAGAGGTTAAAGGACCCGGTTGACCCTACACAGTTGATGTATGAAACGGCGAAAAGTCTCAAGGTTTAGAGCAACTCTGGTTATTAAGCGACTGCAAAGACACATTGAGAGACAGGCACTAACAGAATAGGACGCTGAGTGTGTGCAAGCGTCCATGGCTGAGCAAAAACCCATTTTCCTCATCCTGATCTATCATTTCTCACCACACATGCTATTTATCAGAAAATCGGCTTGCTAGTCACCAAATAGGTGATGGTTATTGACCAGACGAGAAGACAAAACTGAAAGGGAAAAAAAAAAGTCAGGCATCCTAAAAAGCACCCTGTCATGAATCTTCATCACGACTGTAGTGGATTGTCCAACCCGGTCTGCTCTGACGTTGGCTTTGAGTCAGCTTCCTCTGGAGACCCGGTGATTGTGTTATAAGTATGGGTATGACATGTAGCAGATGAGGATTTCTCAAAACACATGTTCAGTGAAGAGGGAGGTCAGAGCTTAAGTGAAATCAACACAGGTTCTTGGCCTGGCTCGCATCTAAGGACCTGGGGAGTAAAATCCCCTGGAAGGTCTTGTAAATACACCTGGATACAACCTGACATCCCCTCATCAACCCCCACATCTTCAGGGGTCTCTTGTAATGGGGGCCCTTCCTCAGGTACTCCTATGATCTGTTGGGGTTTTAGCCTCTCCTGGAATCAAGTTTTTAATTTTTTTATATGTTTTTTAATCATCTCTCTGCTCTGAAATTATCTTGTGGATAATCCTGGCAGCTGGTCCATACAAGGCTGCTCATGGTGGTTGCAGAGCTTCTGGTGGTAAATCTTTTCCTGCAGCTTTAACCCCCGATGGTGGCGAGAGCAGTTGCCAGGTGACACCAGATAGAACAGATGGCCCTGTGTTTTTTTGCCAGATTCCTAATTAATTTAGGTTCTTCTCCTCTGAGGTCATGTATGTCAAAAGTCACTTCTCCTAGGCAGTAATATTTACTTCTATTAATTATTCCTGGATTCAGATTTGCCTTGGAAGAAAAATTTTATATTAAAACATTTTTTATGTATTTATTTTATAAATTAAAATGCACATGGCAAAATAAATTCTAAAAATGTGCAAAAAGGGACAAAGTGAAAAATAAAGGTCTATTCTCTTTCTCTCTCCTATAGGACACTGGTAAACTTACATATCCATCCAGAAATGATCTCTACCTATGTCTATATCCATCTATTCTTTTTCTAATTCCCAGAATTGGGATAATACTCTACACACTCTTCTACAGTCAGCTTTTATTGTTGTTAATAATTTATTTTAGAGATAGCATCATATAAGCAATATCATCTTACATTCTTGTGTTTTATGGTCAATATGCTATTCCATCACATATGTGTACAAACGTTTATTTCATTAGGCTACTGTAGATAGACATCCGGGTAATTTGTAGCAACTATCATTAGTTTTGCTATTACGAACACTGAGGTATGTGCATCCTTGTATTTGGCCCCCTTCCTTGTACATCTAATAGTTTTTAAAAGACTTTGCTCTTCTCCTCCATGCTCCTAGTAATTCTTTAGCACCTTACCCTACTTTATTTTTCTTTGTAGCATTTGGTGTTACCTAAGCTGACCCATTTCTTTCTACATTCTTCCTGTCCCCCAAATCGGAAAATTATTGTCACAGGAATAGGCAGACAGTGTCTTATTCACCTCTGTATCACAGCACCCGGGACAGCGCAGGGCACAGAGTGGATGCTCCATAAATATCTGCTGAATTAAAAACAAAATGAACCTCAACACATGGGACAGAATAAACTTGGCTGAACGTAATTGAAAACTACAATGCAGACTGGCTTAAGCCAAAAGAAAATTTGTTATCTCACAAAACTGGAAGTCTAGCAATATGACAGGTTCTAGGCATTTTTGATCAGTGCCTTAAACAATGTCACCAAGGACTCACATCCTTCCCATTTTTTTTACTCTGTCACCACCAGCATCGGCTTCCATTTATGAGCGGTTGCATTTAAAGACGGCAGATCTCACCTCCAGACTTGAGGGTCTGGAGGAAGAAGGTAGGCTGTGCCTTTCTGTGTTCTTTCCTAGGGATAATCAATCTTTTAGTAGAGTCCTCAGCAGACTATCTTCTGGAATTCTATTAGCCAGATGGGTCACATGGCTCATTTCAGAGTCAACCATGAGTAAGGGATGTGGAATTACCCGGCCAGGACGGAGATAGCAAAGTCACCCATGAATGTCCACACTGTTCGAGCTCCAGGGTCACACCAACAGTCCTGGTGCCCTGGGGTCCTAACCCTGGCCGTGACAAAGTGGCCATTAGTTATAGGATATAAATGAGACCAAAATAGGAGGTCAAGGTTGCAACTACTGGGGATTTAAGGAGCTAAACTGCTTTGAAATAATTTAAAACATTTTCTGTGTTGTAGGCAGAGAAATGTATTTTCAGACTACATTCCTTCAGGGGATAACTTTAACTTTCTAAGTCTGAGTTTAGACTTAAATGTGACTAAAACGTTGGCTTGTTCTAGGGCGATGTGTGCAGCGGCCCACAGATGTCAGAGGCTACAACAGAAGGTCGTGTGGGCATGGTGGCCACTAGCTCACCTGGAAAACCAGGATCCTATTGACTCAAAACATGTAGAACCGAACCGAGCTCATTATTTCCACTCCTTCATTACCTGCCGGGACCACCTCATGACCTGCCTGGACCACCTCACTGCTGGCCTGGACTACTCCTATCTGCTGCTGTGGACTTTTCTCTTGCCTATCAGTTGGGTTCCCATGCAGCAGCCAAGCGAGCTTTCAAAAATAAAATAGTAGTCATTCCCTGGCTCAAATCTTCACACAGCTTTTCACCTCACTAAGAATAAAATGCCTTCTCCTTACCCTGTGCCCTTGATCTCTCTGCCGTGAGGTGGTACGCAGCCACTCTCTCCCTCATTCTCTGCACCCCACCCCATGGGATGCTGTTATTTCTTCTTCAGCATGCCAAGCTGTTCCCATCTGCAGGTCTCTGCTCTGGACTCCCAGCTGGTCACAACTGCCACTATACTTTGGATACTTATTATGCTTTTTCCGATTATTCAGGTCTTGCCTCCAACATCTCACCCCCCACAGGCCATTCTTGAGCACTGTAGCTAAAGTAACTCCATCCCATTCTAGCTCACATTGCATTTTATTGTGTTCAGTTTTTTCACTACCTAATAGCTTACGTATTTATTTGTTTGCTAATTGATTTTCAGTCTCCCTCAACCAAAAGGTAGTCTCCTGGAGGGTAGGGTATTGTTCGGCACTTTACCCCCAGCACCTAGAACAATGGCTTAATTCATATTTGAGTGTTTAATGAATATTTGTTAACAATTCCCAAGTCTGTTTTATTTATTTATTTATTTATTTATTTATTTATTTATTTATTTATTTATTTATTTATTTATTTATTTTTTTATCCTCACCCGAGGACATTTTTTTTGCATTTATCTTCAGGTAGAGCTGGAGGGACAGAAGGAGGATGAGAGAGAGAAACATCCATATGAGGAAGACACATCGACTGGCTGCCACACACACGACCCCAACCGGGGCTGGGGACAAACTGCAACTGAGGTACGTGCCCTTAGCGGAAACCGAACCCGGGTCTCTCTGGCCTTCGGGCCAGTGCTCTAACCGCTGAGCCAAACTGGCCAGGGCCCCAGTCTGTTCTTTTAACCCCTCTTACATAGTATGTCCACATGACAGTCACATAAGAAGGCCAGGGAAGAAATGACTTCATAGCAGGCATGGCTGGTCTGGAGAACAGAAAAGATGGTGGACATAGGCTGAAGAACATTTTGTCAAATATTTAAAGCACTGTTGTGTGGAAGAGGGGCTCTGGGGCCAGGTCACTTCAACAGGACCAGGAGGTAGGAATTAGGGACATTGACAGACACATATAACCTGGCGAGAAGGACACTGGACTGTGCGCCTGTGGGACCTGTGAGAGTCCTTCCCTCTCTGGGCCTCACTCTTTATTTGTGATCAAGGGGATGAGACAAGACACGCTGAAAGCTCTTCTCTCTCTGATCTTCTAATTAACAGAGTAGCAGCTCAGTATGTTTTTGCCATTGCATAGTCCTCAGAAAGCGAAGGTGTAGAATAAAATTGGGATACAAAAATAAGGTAGAGGATGGCATCAAGAAATAAATAGACTGGGGCAAGAAAAACAACAATTAGAGTGTGAAAAATCATACGTTTGGTTAGACGAAGTAACTTTGCAAGTGGCCAGAGAGAGAAGGGTATCATTAGAAATTCTCAGTAGACTCTCTTGCTCTACAGTATTTCTGGGAAGTGAAGAACTATAGATGAGAAATCTCTTCTTTCCTTCTTCCTTACTCTTCATAGCGGGTCTGAAAATCTGATCTTTGACGACACCGAAGTCTCTCCATGATCTTCCCCATCTCTTTTCTACATTCTCTCTCGCTCTGCAACCCCTCCTGACTGTTCATTATGGTGGCCCCTTCAGACTCTTCTGCACAGACGCTGGACTTCACTGTCTGTATTAGTCAGCTCAGGCTGCCATAATAAAACACCACAGACCTAGTGGCTTACACAATAGACTTTTTTCCCTCAGAGTGTTGGAGGCTGGATGTCCAAGATGAAGGTGATGGCAGTTTGATTTATCCTCAGGTCTCTCCTTGGCTTGAAGATGGCTAGCTTCTTCTTTTATTTTTATTTATTTTTTGTTTATTGAATTTTTTTTGAGAGAGAGGAAGGGAGAGGGAGAGAGAGATGGAAACATCAATGAGAGAGAACATCAACTGGCCGCCTCCTGCATGCCCCCCACTGGGGATTTGGCCCACAACCTGGGCATGTACCCTGACCAGGAATTGAACCAGTGACCTCATGGTGTATGGTCAATGCTCAGCCACTGAGCCACACCAGCCGGGCTAAGATGGCCGGCTTCTTGCTGTGTCCTCACGTGGTCTTTGCTCTGTGCTCGTGCATCCCCAGTGTCTCTCCCTCTTCTTACAAGGACCCCACCCATATCAGAATAGGGCCCCACCTCAATGGCCTCATTTTACCTTCACCACCTCTTTAAAGGCCCTGTCTCCAAATACAGTCACATTCTGAGTTACTGGGGGTTAGGGCTTCAACATAGGAATTTTAGGGGCGTGTGTGTGAACACAGCTCAGCCCATAACAACATCTCACAGACTTTACTCAAATATTTGTCTCCCAGAAAGTCTTCTCCTCTTTTCTATCTTTTGAAAGGTTATACATCCTTTAATTCCATCTCAAAAGCTCCTTTCTTCCTTCATTTATCCCCTCCCTTCGTAACTGGCTGTTCCTTCGATTGAAGAAGTGACATGTGTACAGGGTATAATAACACACACACAACAGTGCTCCACGTAAGCAATAATACTCTGTCACCCCAAATTCCCCTTCCAGTGGGCCCTCTGCAAGCAGATGGTTAATACTACTTTTGGGAGTCTCTTGTCTGACCCACCATGCCCACATCTGGCCACTGGCCACACTGCCCAGCAGGAAGGGTAATTCTAACTGAGGGATAGACAGAGACATCATACTCTGATGTATAAGCACATCATCCTAGGTCTTTACCACTTCCTGATGGGCAGGAGTGTTCCCTCTGAAGGTGGGGGGTGGGGGCAGAGAGCAGGCTTGGGTGCTGTCAATCACACAGACTTGCACTTGCATCCAGTCACCAGAACGTACCAGTCATGCACTTTGGACAAATTGTTTCATCACTGTGGGCCTCTCTTTACTCGTCTATAAAACAGGGACAATAATTATACCTTCTCCAGAGGTCTGAAATGAGAGGCTGCTTGTGAAATGGCCTGTGAACAGCGCACAGTAGGGCCGCAGAACTGTTCCTCCTTTCTGTCACCCTCTGGATTTCCAAGGGACTCTACAAATAGTCCTCACCCATGAAGTCTGCTTCACCCTGAGCTTGTCCTACGGCTCCTTTGAGGGCAGGGCCCACATGGGTCCAGCTTTGTAGCTTTAAGGATCCCACTGATTCAAATTCTGCTTTGTTAGGTGATTAATCACCATTAAATGAAATTTGAAACTGGATCTATCAGGCACACACAAGGCGAAGTGTTATGGCTGAGGGTGGGGAGACGTGGGGGAGTGACCCAGTTGTGCCACCCCGTTGAGGTGTGGCCTCAGGAAGGCTCTAAGCCTCTCACATCCTCAGGGCCGTCATCTGCAGCAGGTGGGCGGCCATCGAATGATGATGATGCTTCTGACTGGCTTTTGTTTCCCTTTCATGTGAAATTCTCGCTTTGGGTTGAGTGTCCCTGTTCCTCCTGTTGACACTCCCCTCCCCATGCTGAGAGCTCGCGTACAATCAAGGGCTGGAGCGAAGGGGAGACTAAGGTCCGTGCGGGCGTTGTGAGTTCCTTCCCATTTCTCTTCTGAATTCTGACAGTTTGGAACTGCACTGCCACACTTTTCTGCTCCCCTGTCCTCGCCACGGGAATCATTCGAGAAAGCCTCACGGGACCTTGTAGCGAACGCCGTCCGCGTTGTTCTGCACAAGGCTGGGCCCTGAAACACGGTCCTCCGCGGAGCACCGGCACGTCCGTGATGCCTTTGCTGCCGCTCGGCATCTCCTGCGCGAGCTCTGCCTGCAGCGTCCGGTTCCCGGTACCTCGTCTGATACCCTAGAACCTTCCATCTGACTGTCTTTAGGGCAAAGTGCCTGACCCTGTCCATCTCCAAGATCATATCCTGAGTAGCTCTCAGTGTTGAAGTCAGAGAGAACAGCCTGGAAGAGAAGTCAGGGAAGGCCACGAGGCAGGCTTTGCCGCTGGAGTGGGGATGGGCAGGGGCTTAGAGGGAGGAGACAGAGTTGGTCCAGGCCAGTGGTTCTCAGACGTTTTAGTCCCTGGACTCCCTTGCACCTGTAACTCTTATTGAGGGTCCTGAAAAGCTTTTTGTTTTTATTTTTTTATTATTTATTTTTTAAGTTTTTTGTTTTTAAAATGGTGATTATATCTATCAATAGTTACCCAATTGGAAATTAGAAGTTAAAACCTTGTACATTTATTTTAAAATAGCAACAATAAGCTATTAACCTCAGAGCAATAACATCAATACACATCATGTAGCTGCTGGAAAACTCTGCTTTCAACTCAAGAAAGATGAAAGTGAGCAGAGCAGTCGGTGGCTTAGTGTATTAGTAGAAACATAGCTTTAATCTCATGGACCTCCAAAAGGGCCTTGGGGATCTGTGAGGACTGTAGTCCAGGCAAGGATACTGGAGATTAGAAGATGAATGTGCGTGTGTGTGTGCGTTAAAACATAAATAAATCCCCCCTCACTAATAACAATAGCACATTGTTTACTGTGAATTAGTTCACAGTTATCATTTCATTTAATCCCCATAATAACTCATAAGAGGAGATACTATAATCATACCCATTTTACAGACTAAGAAATGAGGCACAGAGAGGTTAAAACTCAAAGTGAGGCCCAATTTCTAGTACAGGAACGAACAAGTTAGATTTCTAATGTAAACTGTTATGAGGTGAAGGGTTATTTAGCCTCAAGGATGACGAGGGTAACTTCCTGGTTAGGTTCTAAGAGCCGGGAAAACAGGCTGTAGTGAGTGTGGTGTGCACGGTCCAATCCCTCAGAGCCGAGGCTGTCCTCACTGACCCCCGATGGCCCTCAAGGCTCTCCTCACTGACCCCCGATGGCCCTCAAGGCTCTCCTCACTGACCCCGATGGCCCTGAAGGCTCTCCTCACTGACCCCGATGGCCCTGAAGGCTCTCCTCACTGACCCCCGATGGCCCTGAAGGCTCTCCTCACTGACCCCGATTGCCCTGAAGGCTCTCCTCACTGACCCCCGATGGCCCTCAAGGCTCTCCTCACTGACCCCGATGGCCCTCAAGGCTCTCCTCACTGACCCCGATGGCCCTGAAGGCTCTCCTCACTGACCCCGATGGCCCTCAAGGCTCTCCTCACTGACCCCCGATGGCCCTCAAGGCTCTCCTCACTGACCCCCGATGGCCCTCAAGGCTCTCCTCACTGACCCCGATGGCTCTCAGGGAGTTGTCTGGGAATTATCCTCAAATAGAACTGCTAATCAGTGGTCACTCCCATTTCCTAGGACAGCCCAAAGCCAGGGCTGTTAGCAGGTATATGAAAGCCCTTGCCCCAAGGCAGGACAACTCAAGAAGGCCACCCAGTTCCAGACCAGCCCTGGGTGTAAGGAGGCCTTCCTTGCATGGTGCATTACTGCTTAGTACCTCCCTCTGACCAGTCCTCCTTCCTTCACGTTCCTGAGGGCACTTCTCAACCAACACCCTGCATCCAAATCTCCCTCTGAGTCCTTTCCCAGGGGAGACCACCTAAAACAAAGACAGATTCCTAAATCTTCCACCATTATGCACAGTTCACTCCAATTCTTTTTAAATACTAGGTCTCCCAAGCGACTAATAATGAAGCCTCTTTAAACTCAACACCAGTGGAATTGTCCTAACTTAAGCTTCCTAAGGGAGAGTCTTTTAACTCCACCTTGGACACTTCCGACTTGAGAGTTCCCCCTCCTACTGCCTGGACACTGTTCTGCCTGGCCTCCATCCTCTGTTCCTAGTTCTCCACTTGAGCTCCTGGGTGCCGCATTCATTCTCCCGTGACGGTGGTCCACACCGCTCTTGGGCTGGAGTCTTTCAACTGGACCGTTGAGGACCTGGGCACCGTCGGAGAGCTGGACCGGACCACCATTTAGGTGCTTCCTCATCTGCAGAATTTCTGGTTTCAGGAACTTTTTTCTGGCAAGCTGTTCATGGGAAAAGGCTACCCTTTCCCAGCCTGCATCTTCCATAGACTTGAATGCCCCAGAGCGTGGAGAGGCGTTAGCATAACAAACTTCCTTCTAAATTCTTCTTTTCTTTTTCATTACAGTAAAATGGGGGATGAAGATTTAAGGCCCCTTAGCTCCATGGTTTTCAGCTGGACCCCATATATCTTATTTCTTTTGAATGAACTTATTTTTGTACTGTTTTATCTTCCTGGTTGTGTTCTGAGAGGAGGACAATGTTCAGCATTCTCTTTAGTCATGTTACACGGGAGGATGTAGTGATATTGATTAAAATGGGAGCCTAAGAAAGGTATATTCCTGGAGAGGACAAGGAAGAAGTGTGTTCTGCTTCCAAAACCCCACTAGGGGGCATTTCTTAAAAGTAGCATTACTCTTGGGCTCATTAGAGGTAATTGCTCATGCTATTATTCTTAAAGGGATAGCAGGAAGCTTTCTGAAAATTTAAATGTTTATATTTCCATGGATGATTATAGTGAGGATTCTAAAAGAAAAGCCTGTCATATTTGTGAAGACAGTATAGCCAGATCAACGCCAGCCAAGTCTACATTTACCTAAAGAGAGAATCTTCACCTAGAGATTTCTAACCTGGGCTAATTTATTATGTGACCTTGTATAAGTCACTTTCCCTATTTAGCCTAATTTCGTCTTTGAAACGAGAAAGGAAAGCAAACGAGAGTGCCTTCGAAGGTCTTTTTACTTCTGATACTTATGATTGTATTTTCATTCTTTAATGTGTTTCAATTACAAATTTTCTAATACCTTCATCACCGAATTTTTAATAAAGACCAATTTGAACACAATTTGGTTTGTTTATAAAATACTTTACTGGAAACATCATTGTGATTGTAGGCTATTCTAATTGTTGTTATTGAGGGCCTGTTAGATGCAGTCCTTCTTGTACTGAGTCTCAGAACCTTTAATTTCATGCCAAACAGCCTGAGTGGCCCACAACCTCTTTTCTACCCTTTCAAGCAGCTGTGGAATGAGTTTCTTTGAAACCTAGAGAAACTCATCTGAGAGAGCAAGAGAGGTCTTCACGGATAATTATCAGCACCCGACAGGTGAAGAGCGCTCAACTCTCTCGTCCAGTTCTGCAAAAGAAACCTCTCCAACATTTCCATTTTCCAGATTGCTTTTCACCGAACTATAGGATTCCACTGAACAGAGGCTTATCGTACTTTACAATGCCATAGAATTCCCCCCTCCCCCATCTTTCCATCTCAAAGGCTTAATAAAACAGGAGGCGTAGTGCCTTCGGAGCCCAAGCTCCTCTGGGCGCGTGAATCTGGGCTCCGGGGAAGGCAGTTTAACTCTTGGAGAGCATCACTGCTCTACTGCAGACACTGAGCAAGGCTGCGTTGATCTTGTGGTTTGGAATCTGCTCTCCATCGTAGGCTTGGGGCAGGGGCTGGCCCCAGGACCCCTAGGACCACCAAGATGTGGGCTCCAGAAGGGGCCTTTGGCTCACAATAAAGCATAGACGACCTTGGGGAAAAGAAAGAAAGAAAAGAAGGAAGGAAGGAAGGAAGGAAGGAAGGAAGGAAGGAAGGAAGGAAGGAAGGAAGGAAGGAAGGAAGGAAGGAAGGAAGGGAGGACTCTGCTTCTCCTTCACTTCCACTGCTCTCCTCAACCCACATTCACAAAACCTAGGGCTGCTGAAGTAAGGAAGGACTTTGCTGGTTGCCTGGCTCCACGTTTTTCAAAGGCTGTTCCAAGAAATAAGAGCCACTGAGAGAGAAATGACTCTTTCATCAACAAAGTTTTAGAAAGGATGCAAAGAAAATCCCTCAAATCATCCCCGTGCACATTCCCATGTTAACTTCCTAGGAATTTCTACAGTAAGGAAACCGATTTGTGTAATCTGTTCTTCTGCAAACCCATGGAATGCTTTGGGGGAAAGAGTTCTGACTTAGCCATTTTATTTTGTAGATAATGAAGAAACAGTTTAATCAGGAATTTAGTCACTGAAATGTAGGCGCAGAACTGGACTCAGAACCCAGTACCTCCTGGCATTGAGCTTGATCGTATTTCCTACCCATCCTAACTACAGATCCAAATCGAGATCATTTTTTCCAAATGTAAGGAATTAAACACAGTTTAAACAAAAGTGGACCTAGATGATGTTGTTATTGTTATTTTACTAGTGACCAAAGTAAAACTCAGAGAGGTTTAAATGACCTCCTCAAGGTCACACAACTAAGCTCAAGCAGAACTAGAGGTAAGAATTTGCTTAATGTCTATCCAGGAAGGTTGCCCACAGTCATGTCATCCATCCACTTTAACCCATACCTTTGAATTAAGAAGGGCCTGGCCGGTGTGGCTCAGTGGTTGAGCGTTGACCCATGCACCAAGAGGTTGCCAGTTCGATTCCCGGTCAGGGCACATGCCCAGGTTTTGGGCCTGATCCCCAGTGGGGAGCATGCAGGAGGTGGCCAATCAATGTTCTCTCTCATCAATGTTTCTATCTCTCTCTCTCCCTCTAAAATCAATAAAGAAAAAGTATTAAAAAAAAAAGAATGAAATAGATTACATTAAGTCATTCTGTACATATGTCCTGATCAGCCGTTAACATACTCAGCTGACTTGGATTGTTCCTTTTGCCTTAGCGGAGGAATGTGCCAGTAAGCCAGGTAGGTTTTGATGACACCCTTCCAACAAGGGAGAGCCCATAAAAATAAGGGTCAGAATGAAAACTGTCAAATAATCAACTTTGAACATAAATTCACCTCCTTTAAAGTTTGGCTTAGACTAGTTTAATAAGAAATCTTATTATTAAAAGATTATTTTCCCCATCTAATTCCAGCTCTGGGTAGCAGTGACAAAGAGCCCAATTATTAAAGATAATAATAGTTACAGAAACAGGTAACGTTTACTAAGTGTTCATGCAGCGTCGGCACTGTGCCAAGGGCTCACATACACGTAGTTGTCCCAATAACTCCACGAGGCAGGTATGCCCATTTTATGGATGATCAAGCTGAAACTCAGAGAAGTTAAGAAACTGACCCAAAATTACACTATAGCAAGTGATAGAATAAGAAGTTGAACCCATGGAGCTAGTTTCCAGAGCCAATATCCTTAAACATTTCACAATATTAAGAAAATGCCACACTGAAAATCAAGTCTGCAAATCTGATATTAGACATGGCTTCCTCCCTTGAATACCCCCTTGCCCAGTGGAGAGCATGAAGTCCCCATTCTTCCATCCATTTCCATCCGCGACACCCCCTAGATACATATTGCCTTATATTCTGAGGGCTCTTAAACACTTCTAATTTCACGTGTGATGGAATTACATGATTAGGAGAAGGGACTGGGCTGAAGGCAATCTTCCATGCTCTGGAACGAAAAAAACTTGCCAGAGAAAATGATGATGTGGATGAGATGACTGCAAGTGTAGTCTGCATCAGAAAACTGGTCTGAAGTAAGTCGACAGCTTTCCAAAACATGCTAATTTCCAAGAAGCCTGTCCATCTGAACATGCTCTGTAATAACCTCTATTTGCTGTCCCCTACAACCAAGGGGACAATAGAGGCCTCTTGTCTTTGGAGAACAAACAACCTTCCTTTGACCAACTGGTTCCATCGCTAGGAAGGCTGTAGCAACACCCAGATTTTTAAGAGTTCCCTGGGGCCTGCTTCCTCCTGAAGGCTTCTGTTCCTGGCTTTTGCTGTCACTGTGGTGTTAGCCCATTCTCTTATTTCCAGGAAAATAAAGCTACTCCAATTCTGTGAGTTAGATCACCTTACTGAACATTGGAAAGGTCCATAGGAGAGGCGTCATTGTGTCCTGCAAAGGTTTCTGCTGTCTCTTCCCCGCCCCCACCTCTTTTCTCATTCTCCCTCTCAGTAACAAACTCCCCTTCCTGTCACCAGTAGGCAGCTCCGCCCCTCTCCAAAGGCTCCACGTTGACAAGCCTTCCCCACAGCCACTCAACAGCCCCAAGAGAGCCTCTCACGCATGGCATTCATCCAAGAAATGTAGTTTGCTCCTTAAGAGAAATCCTGTAGCATCCTGTTGAGAATACCTTTTTCTCTCCTTGTTATAACCATATATGCTTGAAAATAGCAAAATTGTGTCTCTCCTTTCAAGTTCTGTACTTCTGATTTCTCACCAATGCAGTTAACTGGTCTTCCTGGCTATTTAATACTTCGCAAAAAAAAAAAAAAAATTATTGTTCTATCTTTTTAACATACTATGCCTCTAAGTCATCTACTATCTCATGTCTCCTCTCCTCTGTTATATAAGAAAAGTAGGGAGAGTGCAGATGAATTGTCTTTAAAGATGAACAAATCGAGACCCAGGAAGGGAAAACGATCAGTCAAAACTCAACGGCCACATCTCTGGCACCAACACCCATGTTCTTTCTTGATGTTCTCCATTGCCTCTGATATGCACCCCCCAAAACATAGTTTGGAGAAACATCAATTTCAGCAGCATGCACACACACTATGGCAAGCTCTACAGCATAACTGGAGGCCACCGCAAAGAGCAGACAAACAGACAAAGAAAATCTCCATCATCATTGGCCTTCTAAGGGCTTTTGCAAAGTCATCTGGGAGCAGTTTTTTTCTCCTACCCTACAGAATGAATGTGCTTTTAAATTTAATTAGATCATTATTAAAGTTTCCATAGCTTCCTTTTACCTTGGTCACAGGGAACATTTTATGACTTTGACCCCAAAGGCAAGGGAAGTAAAGTAAAAAATAAATGAATGGGACTATATCAAACTAAAAAGCTTCTGCAGAGCAAAAGAAAGAGACAACAAAACAAAAAAGGCAACCACTGAATGGGAGAAGGTATTTTCAAAGTTTTCAAACAACAGTTCTGACAAGTGGTTAATATCATATATATATATATATATATATATATATATATATATATATGCCGCTAATATATATATGCCGTTAATATCATATATATGATATTATATATATCATATTGATATGATATGATATTATATATATCATATTGATATGATATGATATTATATATATCATATTGATATGATATTATATATATATATATATATATATATATATATATATATATATTCATAAAGCTCAACACCAAACAAGCAATCCAATTGAAAAATGGGCACAGGACCTGAACAGACACCTCTCCCAAGAAGACATACAAATGACCAACAGATATTTGAAAAGGTGTTCAACTTCACTAGCTATTAGGGAAATGCAAATTAAAACTGCAATGAGATACCACTTCATACCTGTGAGAGAAGTTATTATTAACAAGACAAGTAATAACAAGTGTTAGAAAGGTTGTGAAGGAAAAGGAACCCTCACTCACTGCTGGTGGGAATGTAAACCGGTACAGTCAGTATGGAAAACAGTCTAATAGTTCCTTTAAAAATTAAGAATAGAGTTACCATATGACCCAGCAACGCCTTTCCTGAGCATCTACCTGAAAAACTCAAAAACATTTATTTGCAAAGAATATGCATCCCTGTGTTCACTGCAGCATTTTTCATGGTGGCCAAGGCATGGAGACAACCAAAGTGTCCTCCCGTAGATGACTGGAAGAGTAAGATGTGTTACACATATACCGTGGACTACTACTCAACCGTAAGAAAAGATGAAATACTGCCATTTGTGACAACGTGGATGGACCTTGAGAATATTATGCTAAGTAAAATAAATCAGTCAGAAAAAGCTGAGAACCATATGACTTCATTCATATGTGGGATATAAAACTGAAACTCTAAGACACAGACAATAGTATGGTGGCTACCAGAGGGAAGGGGGTGGGGAGGGTGAGCAGTAAAGGGGCCAAATATATGGTGATGAAAGATAATTTGATTTTGGGTGGTGGGCACACAATTCAATATACAGATCATGTATTATCATGTCACCACAATAAATTAAACAAACAAACAAACAAACAAACAAACAAACAAATAAATAAAAGCTTCCTTATGCTCTTCGGTCAAAATCCACATTCCTGAATATACTCCTGTGTGATCTGGCCCTGCCTCTTTCTTATCTTCACCGGAGTTCCCCGCTCCCTGCCTCTATTTGCTCCAGCCACCTGGCCTCTTCGTAGTTCTTCAGATGAGCCATGCTCTGTCCCCGACTCCTATGCACTCTTCTCTATGACTAAAATGACCACTCCCCTCCCCATCCCACCTGCTGCCTTGCAACCTGGTCAACTTTTTTTTTGGTTCTATGGTTTCCATTTTTTTTTGTCTCCTCTTTTGAAAAACCCTCCCTACTACCCTGTGTTGAAAGCCTGTCCCCCTTTTGCCCTAGGTATTGACATTCTTTACGGTGTCCATCTCCCACTAGACCTTGTTAAGCTCTGGGGACAGTGCTTAGTGTAATTTCTGGTACATAAACTTGCAGTAATGTTGCATCAATGCTTAAATGAATGAATGAGCAAGGCAATCTGGCAAAGTGTTCTCTTTGGCCGGTGGCCAGCTCATGTATATGCTCATTCCACACGTGCCTAGTAAACCTCACCCCCTTGTGTGTACTAAGGGGACCCAGGGTTTGAGCTGACCTCGGCTCTACCATCTGACACTTACCACTGAGCAGGAAGCTGTCTGGGCGGCAGTCCTGGAGCAAGGTAACTGAGCTTAGACTTTATCTTTGCAAATCTTCTCTGTTACCTTCCAGGATCTCTTTAAGGCTGCCCAACATGTTCTATACATTGTGAGGACCCTCCAGCTGCCAGGTCGCCTGGATCACAATGAGCACAGCCCCCACACCTGCTGCAGTCCCAGTGATTTCTCGGCTCTGGTTTTGCAATTCCCCAAAGGACTGCAAGGACTCTTAAGATCAGTAGCTAGATTTAATCTGTTTGTCATGAATTAAGAAGGCCAGTCCGGCTATTTCTTCCTAAAAGGGAAACCTTTTTAAATTGCCCATTAGAGTGCTTGTCCCAATTCTCCCCAAACTTCAGAGCCCACACAAGCCTATCTCGTTCCTGACAACACCCTACACTAACCTGGCCGATTGTTAGTTTCTGCATACATTCTCTCTACCTCTCATTTTGTCACGTAATCACGTGAAGTCACAGAAATACTGTTCAATTATTATTTAGCTATTTTAGGGCTGTGTGGGTATTGGAGTTCCTTGAGGACAAGAACATGTATACTTCCTTTATAAGACCCATAGTGTGCAGGTCCTAGGCATTTCTTAAGAGGTCAAGGATATAGGTCCCACAGTAATAGGTCATGTGTTGGGTTCTCCAGAAGCAGACATTAAGATGAAGTTTGGCTTACATGATATTTGTTAGGGGTCAATGCATGTGGAAGGAAGTTCAGAGAAGGACTGGGCAGATGAAAGCATCCAACTGGGGTCCAGACCCAACAAGACCTCCGCCAGCCCCACAGAATTGTTCCACAAAGCACCAAAATGATAGGGATTGATATGTCCAGGCCTTGCCTTGATTAGTCCTTGTATGTGAGGTCCCCCCAGAAGGATGCACCATTGGGTGGCTTTCTGCCACCAGAGAAGCTGTGAGCTGAGGCTCCCTGCTGAGAACGGGGGTGACAAGTCCTTCCCAGAACGGGAATCTGGGCGGCACATCTCCTGTCCACCCTCAAGTTGGTGGCACCACTCAATAAAAGCCTGTGGACAAAAAGGGTCCACATACTAAACCTGACAAGCTCAGGAGAGGCCTGCACAGGCCTTACAGACTCAGAGACCTGTAGTCACCACAGAGGATGGTCAGAAGTTGAAACTTTCTAACTAAAAGCGAGTCATGGCAGGTAGTCATGTCCTAGGCTGGTATCTTCCTTGACAAAGGTCACTTTTTACCTTAACTGAGCCTGTCTGTTGTCTTTTTGCATTTACAACAACATACCTTTGGACTGTCAGAGTGATCTCCTCTATCCAGATGACTCAGAGCACAACCTCTCTACCAGAGCATGTGGCCACAGAACCCCTCGTTATCTGATTCCCTGCATACCATTTCTATATGCTGCAAATATTAACTGATAACTATCCTGTACACACCAGTGTAAAAGAAGTATGTGTCTCTCAGTTTTACTCTTTATCCAGTCCCACAGAGTTCTCCACTTTGCTTCCTCCTGCTCCCACGCTTACAATTAATCTACCATCAATGGATTTCATGGACCTCTCCTTACACCTCCTCTTTGGATTGTAATGTATAACATAAATGGCAAAACTACCATTCTCTGGAGCATTTTCTCAATCCATTGGGATTTTGCTTCCTGGCAATTATCAGTTTGGATTAAATAAATTCATAAAAATTCCCTACAGGTTTGTTAGATTGACAAACCTCATGGGATAAAAGTGTCATAAATACCTGCGGAATGGAATGCCATTGGCCAGACCTCTGGTTAGGCTGAAAGACCACCCTATGAACTCACATTCTACCTAATAAGGAAACAATAGTGGTCATACCTGGTCTGGGGATGACATGGGGAGGATGACACAAATTTAAAACGTTGCTGGACACATAGGAAAACTTACATTTTCAAAACCCTCATAGACAGTTCCAATTTGATGAGCACGGCAGTGCTCCCCACTGGACCACATATTTTCAAAATATTTTCCCAAAAATGCTTTCAACCTCTGCTGTTTTTATGTACATGACAATATGACATCATCTGACTCATACAAAACCCTGCAAAATAGCAATAACTGCTCCTTATTGAAAGCCTACCAGTCACTAGGCATTTTACATAATGAGTTCTTAATGTCTGTGGGGTTACAAGTACTTTTGGGGATTATCTCATTTAAATATAACATTATAATGTACATTCTCTTATTTCTATTTTACAAATAGGGAAATTGGAGTTCAGCAAGGAAAAACGACTTGCCCAATGTCACCAGCCAGCAAATTGCAGAACCAGCATTTAATCCAAGCAGTCTGATCCTAGGGAGATTTTTAAATGTTCTTCACAATAAGGACACTACTTTCTCATTCAAGACACTTGCCTATTTTTTGGAAATTTGCTTTCATAAGTCCCTGTGCTTTCAGGGCCTTAGGGTCTAGGCCTCAAGGCTTTAGAGGGTAGAAAACCATTCTGCACAATAATTTTAGGGCCAGGAATTCAGGTTCCTCGGGAAGGGAATGAGAGGGGCCAGGCATACTGGTCCCTCTGGAGAGGAAGGTTCAGAAAACACCCCTGCCCCCATCACACCAGGCAGCTCAGCTGAAGGTCTTCAGGAGAACAAAGACCAGTAAGGAACGTTTGAAAACAAGTTATACATGTAATAGAAACTTCCTCCTCAGTCCTATAAAAGCATTAATAAAATAGACATTGTTGCTGAACGCACCTGTGTGAGTGGGTTCCTTAGAGGAACTTGAGGTGCCGAGATCTGCATCTGAGTGGGTGCTGGGTGATCATGGAGACAGCTTACTGAGGCACAGGTCCCCCAGAACAAGACAACTGGTAACTGGGTTTCCCTTTCCTTTAAAAAACCCAATCAGGTGTGTTGATATTTCCATCTCATGCCTGAAGAAACAGTGACTACCACACTTTAACTTGACAAATGCCATACAGAGAATAATGACAAACCAGGGTGTTGTGACAAACTAGGTCCCATCACCTAAACATGTTTCCTATGACCTTCCACTGTCATCAGAAGAAGTCAGGGGAAAGCATTAAAACAAACAAAAAGCTGTTAATGTTTGGATTCTTCTCTTAGGTCCTTAATTTTAATCCCTTTGACTGGAACAGAAGAAGCCAAATGAAAAGCGAAAGCCACAAATAAGAATCCTTCTGAGTGACCGTGTGTGTAATGAGAGGGAGCTCTGATCCACCACCCTTCCTGAGAGTGACAGTCCTCGCTGCCTCATGAGGTTACAGCTCCGGGAGGAGATGCCAGGAGCCAGAGGGTTTTCAGCCTCAGAGAGCTCCAGAAGCTATACATCCTAACCCCTCAAAACTGGGGATCTGCGCCTACCCATGAAATCTCTGTGATGCAAGCATGACATTTAAATCCAGAGATTCAGGTGTTGCTTCAGGACGCAAGCACCTAGTGCCCCAAGGAGCAGTGATGTTTATATAAAAAGGAACCTGAAACATGACAGCTTGCTGGTCCAAAGCCAGCCAGCGCACTCTCCTCCAGTACTTTCATTTTCATTGAAAGAGACATGCCTGCCAGTTGGGTTTGCAGACCCAGATGTCCTCGTTTGACCCACAGATGAGAGGGTAGGAAGAAACAGACCAACTGAGACAAAGGTTCTGGGCTCTGTGCATTTACTCCCTACCAGCTCTGTTCCCTGTTCTTAGTGCAGGTGATACAATGGAGAATAAGAGAGATGAGATCCTTGCCCTCATGGAGCTTATAGTCTAATTGGCAGAATGAACAGGAAGGTCTGGAACACAAGACGGAGGAGCAAGGGAAGTTCTCAAACTCGGGAGACAAGCTTCTCAGTTACTTAAACTCAGCAGCAAAGGAATTTGGGGAATAAGAAATAAACACAAACTTAGATATTAGAACCATTTCTCTCGGGGTCATAATTCAGCAGGGAGGGTAGGGTAAAGGAAGGTCGGGTGGGGCCAGGATGAGCCATGTTGCCCCTGCCTTGTCCAGTAGTCAAGGCGTGAAGACTGGCAGTGACGTGTCAGGGGGGCGCCTGGGACTTCTTCTACCACATTATTCATGTGGACGTCCCACAACACTTCTGCCCCTTTCTCAGGCATCTCCACCTCTTTGAAAACTTCACCAGCTGGCATCACACTAAGCTGTTCAATGCCTTTGTTCCAGTGTACATGGATGGACACGAGGAACATCTGGTACCTTTGCCCACACCGATTTCAGTGGATGGAGTAGGAGTCCAAGTTGAGCCCCAGAAACACTGTACCTTCTGGGAAACATGCAGGACCCTCTGTGGTACCTGAGAATGCCCCTGAAGGAGACCTGTCACGGCTCCACCAAGGTCATGAGGATCAAAGGCAGAAGTCTCGATTAAAGGGAATGGGGACATTACATTCCTTCCAGATGGTTGATCCTTCCCTTCTTCATTCGGTTTCCTCACTTCCCACTCACTGTACTCACATTCTTCTCCATCCTGTCTCACTTTTCCCTGTGAACACCCCCATCATTGATGGCTGGGTGATTCCTTTGCCTGCATAGAAGACATCCAGCCAAGCACTGGGCAGAAAGTCCATGGGGAGGGTCTTCCTTCCAGAAGTAGCCTACTGAGCAGGGTGACATTGTTGTCAAGTTCAAAGTTTGTTTCTAGACAGATTAGCTCCTCAGATATCAAGATCCTTAAGCAACTACTCTGATTCTCAGTTTTATCCCAGCCATCCCAGGCTCCCATCACCCCAACACCCCAAAGCACATACCCCCCATGCATGAAGCCCGCACAGTGCTGTCTCTGTGAATGTCTAAAATGCAAATGCCAGGACTTTCAGGAAAATGTTCCCATCCCTGAACCACTTAACAGCTAGGCTGTCTGGTCATATGGATAGAGTGGGGAGATAGACCTGGGATCAATTTTTACCTACATTTTTTGTTGTTGTTAATCCTCACCCAAGCATATTTTTACATTGTTTTTACAGAGAGTGGAAGGAAAGGAGAGAAGGAGAGAGAAGGAGAGAGAGAGAGAGAGAGAGAGAGAGAGAGAGAGAGAGAGAGAGAGAGAGAGAGAGAAACATCTATGTAAGAGACACATCAATTGGGTGCCTCCCGCACAACTCCAACCTGGGCCGGGGATCGAACCTGCAACCCAGGTATGTGCCCTTCTATTCAGCTAGGGCTGAGTGAATAGCTCAGGTCTTTTCTTCTCTTTCCTGAGCAGGCACATAGCCTTCTAGACCACCAGAAACATCTGGGTTATCATCAAAATGCTTCATTCCTGCCTCGTTCCTTGTATTTTCCTACTGCGTTTCGGGTTAATCTGTTTCTTGACCTGGTCAGTATCACAGCCTCAGGGAGATGTGATGTTGCCCTCATAGACTGGCACTGAGATCACTACTGTTTTTGACAAAGCCCTTGGGCATGTGGCTTTTCCCTACTCTGCTCCAAATCGAGCCAGCCCTCCATGATAGCAGAGCCTCTGTTCTCACATTCAGCCCGGCCGTGGTCGAGCTACCAAGCTACCGAGCCACGGAGCAGGAAGAGGGGAATGGAACAGCCCAAAAGTCACTGACCCTCACTGTCCTTACAGATGTTCAGCAGTTTTTCTTAAGTAAACACTTCTCAATTTATGGTATGCCCTTGATCAACTTATAAAGCCCTACAATGATCGTTTCAACAGTTCTGTCCAGTTTCACCATGGTTTTTTGGGCGAGCATTTGCTGAACTTCTCTGACGGTTTGTGGTTCCTTATCTAAGCATATGCATGTTATAAAGCAAATCCTCCTGTCCATTTAAACACTATGTACAGGTATGATTAGGCTCCAAAGCGGAATCCCAAAACCTTCACAAAGTACTTCCAGCATCTCACAGCAACCCACAAACAAAGTTTCATGAAAAAAAAATATATTTTTAATAATAGCAAGATTAAAAAACACAAAACATTGTGTCTTTGATCATTGGTAAGGAGAGAGAGGAGGGAGAATCTTGGGACTTATTCTGTTTCCCATGAAACACCATTCCTGGTGTAAGGAATTGAGGAGCTAGAAAGAATAGGATGGCCGAGTTGCCACAACCCACAAATCATTTATTCAACTCCCTAATTTTAAAGATGAGTAAACTGAGTCCCAGGAATATTAGCTGTCAGAGTAAATTTTGGATTGCTACTTCTAAAAGACTCATTTGTGTGTACATAGCTATTATTTTTCAGCAGTGGCCGATAGAGTCGGAGGAGTTGAGAAGCTGTGGGGAAGCCTGATTTGGGCTGTTTGGCAAGATAAAAGTCCTCCCAGTAATTCCTTTTACTTTTTTTTTCTAAGGAAAAGAATATGCTTTGTTGTGACAGAAAAGGACTCTTTTTACAGAAAGAGAAAAATCAATTTCTACAGATAACAGCTCTGCATTTTCCAGCTATGTGGTTAGAAATATGAAATTGAAATATAATGGCCAGGGATTTTCCTTAGGACTCACTGGGGGATGTGTGCTGGGGGAGAGGACGTGATATTACATGGCTTCTCCACTCACAGTTTAGAAATCCGACATCTGTTTGGGTCGCTAATATCATGGCTCAGAGCACCACCACACCCTAGCATCTATCATAAATGTCTTGGCTGAAATAAGACAATTGCTCTCAGAAATGCCTCGACATGAACAAACAGACCTCTTTAAAAGAGGTGGCATTTCCTATGGTTTGTCTGAAGTCTTTATCTTGTCTCATGTCTAATAGCAGTGACTTGTGCTTAATGCCTACCCTATTGAAGGCTCTGTTTAGATTTTGCTCCACTCAGGTCCAGCTTTGCACCTGCTGTACCAAATACCCCACCCTGCGGTGCGGACACACAACCCCTGTGATCATGAAGGTGGCTTGTATACCAGACACTAGGAAAAGGAATTTCTTTAGCCAAACCAACAAGATGCTTTTCAAGAGGGGATTAGGGGAGTGATATTTTGAGATTCTCAGATGTCAGGATTTGAAATCATCTGATGTTGAGTAGCAGAGACCTCCTGGCCAGAGCTATTTTCATGTAGGAATAAATCTTGTTGCTTTGACCTAACACTGGCCATAAGTTATGGAATTAGAAAAGACTGACGTTATGAAAAGAAAGAGAGAGGCAGCAAAATGGAGAAACAAAGGAGAGGCTGGGGGGAAAAAAGGAGAAATAGGGAACTTCAACGAAGAGGTAATAGAAAGGGGGTGGGTGCAGGAGGGGAAGAAAGGAGGGAAAGGAAATAAAGATGGAGGAAGAGGAAGAAGAAAACCAGGAAGGATGACAACAAAAGCTCTATGGCACAACAGAAGACCTGGGCACCAATCTCCTACTTAAGAGAGATCTTAACCTCTCTGGGTTGGTTTCCCCACCTGGAATGAATGCACTGGATTAGGTAGGTGCTCAGGTCCTTGGTGGCGTATCACGCTGTAGGAGTGATGCGACCCCACTGTAGGCGACTTTCCATCATGCGTCCATCTGCATGATCCTATTTGCATCTAGCGCTCTCCGCATCCCCTCCCTCGGCTCATCATGCAGGACTTTCTGTGGTTCCTCCCACAGGTGAGTCCACGCCTCAGCCCCTGACGCCCACTGTGGCCTTTTGCGTTGCCATCCCCTTTCCTGAAGCGTTCTCCCACAGATCTCCACGCGGCATTCTTTCACGTCACTTAGAGTTCTGCTTAAATTCTGCCTCTTTGGGGACTCCTCCCCAGACCTTCCTATGGAATAGGACACCTCACTTATACCCTTCTCTCCCTCGCTCTCTGTCCCATTATTCAGTTCTACACACTTGCTCTATAGTATAAGTACAGATGCATGTATTTACATGTTTTTATCTCTCTGTGAGGCAAAGATCTGGTCTTGTTCTCTGATGGATCCCTAGCACCAAGGACAGTATCTGCTTCAAGGTAGGCACTCAATAAATATTTATGGAACATACCTCACACCTGTCTGTGCTGGTATACCAACAGGGTTTTAACATTCCCTTTTTTATAGATCAGGACACCGCAATGTAAAACAGGGAATCAGTTTAAAGCATCCGGTGATTTGATGGTTATTTTTGCTTTATTCCCCTGCCACTCCGCGCTTGCCCAGCATTTATAGTACACTCGGCACTGAGTTCCCCCTCCCACTCTCACACTCTACAACATCCGGCTCTGATTAATAAATTGCAATCAATTGCAATGCCTAATTATCTCCTTAGGAGGTCTGCAAAGAATGTAATAGATGGAGCATACTTAACTCTCAGCATGGGAGGGGAGCTATGGCTGGGTAACCCAGGGGGAAAAAATGCTTCAAGGAGAAAATAATAATAAGAGAGCAAATGTGAAGTTGTTCCAAGTTACATGTAACTGAAATGTAGCTGTGACTTCCAAATACCAAGTTGAATAGAAGTGGTTTGGTTTGCGGTCCGGAATGCTTCAAGAAGTGTTTCTCCAAGTGTGGTCAGTAGACCGCTGGATTCAGCTGTATCCGAGGTGTTTGACAAAAATGCAAATGCCCAGGAAAATCCAAACTGATGGAGTCAGAGGTCTGAAGGTGTAGCCTAGAAACGGCGTCTTTACCAAGTTCCACACGATGTTTTCTGATGCACCCTAGAGTTTGGACTAAAATTGGCTGAAAGCTTATACTCTCTTATTTTGCTTTTAAAAGAGTAATAAGCATTGAAATAGGCATCCTTTCCTTTATCAACAAACATTTGCTGAGTGTCTACTAAACGAGAGACACGGTGCTGGGTGCTTTGATGCACAGATGGGCAAGGTGTGAGCTTTGTGGTCAAGGACCTCTGTGTTTTAAAATCACTGAAGGTCAGACAGAAAAGACAATGCAGTACCGTGGAGGGATCCCATCCTGTGGTCTGGGCTCCGTGTGGCAAAACTGCTGTCAGGAGGTTTGGAGGTTTGAAGGTTTGTCGTGTGGAAGGAGCAGAAGCCGCGTTCTATGTGACCCAGAGGACAGAAGTAAAACCAATGGGTGGCTGTTTCAGGAAAGTTAATTTGAGCTCCATATGGAGAAGAATTTTCCTGCAATCAGAACTGCCCAGTTGGGAAGCAAGTGATCTTTGGCCTCATCCAAGTGGGTATTGGAAGACCATCTGTTAGGGATTCGAAAACAGGGATTCCCACACTCGGTGGGGTGAAGCTTCATTGCTTCTGAGACTGAGGTTCACTGACACCGAAACAAACTGTATTAATTGATACTCCACAATAATGTACAGATCTAACTTCCTTTATATCTAGACACTGTGAAAGTTAAATAAGCAAGACAGGCTCACCAAGGGCAGGGAAAAAGAAAACAACAAGAACGAACCCCAAACAGATACTCAGACAGCTAGCATTACAGTCCCTCATTTATCACGGTTAACCCGTTCCAGACTCTAGCGGTTGCACCTGGCGTTGAAGGATTCCTGGGGTGCTCGAGTACATAGGCCTACAGTCCACACGTACAGTAATTTTAATTCTAATTGTAATACAGGGGTGTATAATTGTACAGAGCGCGCGCTGTATCATCTTCACTGTCTCGATCAACTTTTTAATGAATATATTTGAAAAAACCGCGATAGAGTGAAGCCGTGAAAGTCGAAGCGCGAAGTGGCGAGGGACGACTGTACTTGCTTACTCTCTGCCAGACCATGTCAAGCACCTTTGTACTCCTTCCTTTTGTCCTCAGAGCAACCCTGAGATGTGGAGACCATCATTATTTCACAGATGGACCCCGTGATATAATATTTTAACCGAGTAATTTGGCCAGGAACTGGGTATCATTTTGGAAGGACTCAGTTTGGCAGATTTTGAAATGTGAAGACAAAGTCCTCGTGTGACTCTTTGAATCTTTCCTTGGTACTCAGCTCTCAGATCTTGCCTTCGATGTCACTTCTTTGGGACAGCCTTCTCTGTGTCCCCAGAGTAAACCAGCTCTCCGGATCATCTGCTCCCACGGAGCCCTGTAACTCTCCCTCTTAGCTGTTATCCTGGTTGCCATCAACAATGGTAAGGGCAAGAAATAACTTAAATCCATTGAACAAAAGTTCAGTTTGTTCCGTTGAAACCATACCTCATCTCATGCTAGACTAGCATCATGGTTACTGAACCCTAAATGGTCCTGGGGGGTTGTGCAGCCTGGAAGGGAAATACAGGATTTTACTTTTAGAATAGCCTGTGTCTGTCACACGAAAATCGCAAAGGTGTCTGGGCACAGTCAGTGGCTTTACGTCTGCATACAAAGCCCTCCTCAGGTGGTCCCTGACCACCCACCCCTTCGCCTGGAGGGGTCAGGGGAAGCATGTGCCTCTAGCAGCTGGACTTTCTTGCCCTGACTCAACCTCTGCTGGGGCTGGGGCTGTTCTCCTGCCTCATCGCCACCATATCTGGCTCTCAGGCCAGGGCGGCAAACTGATCTGTCCTCCCAGTGTCAATGCTGGCTCCTTTTGGGGCCCGGCTTAAGCTGAGAGGGATTCCGAGCCAGCGCCCGGCTACAGTGAAGAGTTTTATACGAGAGTATGGTTGCTCAGGGAACCACGTCGAGCAGGGGTAGATCCATCATAGGTCAAGCTGCCTTGGGGACCTGAGTGGAGAGCTAAGGACAGCGTGGAGGTCTTAGGCACCTGCGAAAGTCATACAGGACAATTCCGGACGTAAGGTGAGAGAATGCCAACATCTAACCAGGACCATTTCAAAATTTTAGAACCAGACCAGGAAAGACGGCATACTTTGTCATCGGTTCTTTCCCCTTCTTAATCTCAAGAGCCCAAATGCCATCTAGTATGACTGGTACTTGAGATTGCTCGTTGTACGGTCAGTGATGCCCTAGTGGGTTATTCTGAAAGTTTTTCTCCATTGAGAACATTGCCTTTATCAGTAAGTTCATTCAAAGGTTTTCTTACGCCAGTGTTACCCTATTTGGCTTCTGTCTGATTGACTTGTTGTTTGATTTTCTTGCTGCTTGGGGACACTCTGAATCCAGCTGTCCCACCTGCCTCTGACTGTGGCTCGTAACTCTGGTTGGACTCAAGAATCACGTGGAAAGATGCTTGGTGCCTGGGACCCCGTGAGCAGAGGTTCTAACTTAATTAGTGTGAGCAGGACGTGGGCATTGGTATTTTTAAAAGTCCCAGAGAGGATTCTAATTTTTTGCTTGAACAATGTGGTTCGAGCTCAGGTTACCGAGGTGGACAAGGATGGTTTTGTGTCCTAACTTCCCCACCTGCAGTGTGACCATGGGAAAGTGGTATCACTTCTCTGCTCCTTGGTTATTAATTTTGTTTAATGGGACGACGAATAGTACATTCCTCACAGGGTTATTATTAGGAAGAACAGAAAACATGTATAAAGCTCTTAGGACCGTCTCTAGCACATGGTAGGTGAGTAATAAATACCAACTCTATGGCTATTGTAGTTTCTCTTACCGTGGTGTTGGTTGTTAGGGTTGTGCTGACGATCACCAGTGCGATGTACACACATCGTTTGCCTACTCCTGGACCCTTGTGGCTACTCCCAGGCACCACAGCAAGCTAACTTTCTGGTTCGCTTTTCCATTCCATACCAGGGCATGAAAACACCTAGACCACAGGGATCTAAAATGAGAGCCGGGACCTAGGTTCTGGAACCCAGTTCTGCCATAGAGAAGCTATGTGACCTTGGGTAGCTGTCTGGTTTTGTCTGTTGCAAACCAGGCATACCAATAATATGCATGAAAGAACCCTGCCAGCCCCCGAGAGGGAAGACATGAATACTTCTCTTCGTGCATGCTGTTCCACTTTCCTGGAATGTCTTTCCCCTTGATTTCTTCTAATATAATCCTTTTACTTCTTCAAGAACCATACCTTCTACCTCCTTGCTTAAGAACGTACGGATAGTGTTGGTTTTGCTTCTGTTTCCCACTCACAGCATATTATTGGTCTGTCTCTCGGTACCCTCATTTTATTTCGTCTTGAATTATTACGAGTTGTTCATTCCTATTTTGTCTTACCACGAGGTCACTGAAAGTGGAGAGCACTTTCTACTGTTTTCTCTTTGTAGCTCCGCATTTTCCCAGATAGAACCCAGCCTGTTATGTTAACCAACCATGGCCGCTCACAAGCCACCTCAGAAGCGCAGAAGCATACACAACAGGCACTGATTTCTTGATTGTGGTTTGCCAGTCAGCAGGGGAAGTCCGCTTCAGGCTGTGTGTCTGTGGGCTGGCTGGGGCTGCTCTATTCCCTGCGTGTCTCATCCTCTCTGGAACCAGTGGGTTAGCTGGAGCACGTTCTCACGATCACAGAAGAACTGCAGGAGGGTAAGCTCAACAACGCCCGCCCTTTTCCGCCATTGCTCATGTTCTATCTGTTCCATGCCACCGGTCAGAGCAAACCACGTGGTCAAGACCTAAGTCATCTTTTAGGAGAAGGACTGGAAAGTTATGAATGTAGGAAGTGACAAAGAGTTGTAACCAAAAATTCATTCTGGCACACGTGTAGTAGGGTTGAAAAAGGCAGCAAAAAGCAAATAAACATTTCCATCTAATAAAACACATCTTGGTGCTGGGAAAACATGTCCTAAAATATAGATCATGGAACACTAATTCCAACAGACATGACCAGGTGTTGCATGATAAAGAAGAGGTGGGGTGGGATTCTATAGCAGAAGAAGTATGGGAAGTATAGAGTTACATTTCAATGGTGTTTGTTTTGGTAACCGAGGCACTGTTTCACCCTGTGTCATGAATATGCTAAAGGACGGTAGAGTCGATAGCTTAAGCAAAACTTACAGGAGCATAAAACTTTCCTTTGAGGAGCTTCTTGTTGAACCAGTGCTGCATGGGACTCATTTTGGAACACATTGCGAGGACCGACGGGAACAAGGTTTTCTTGATCTTTTGCTTAGAAGGGTTTCCTGGTGAGTTCAAGAGGATTAAGGCAGAAGAACGACCAATTAGAAAGTGAAATGAGGATTCCAACTGGTGATAGAGAGTGCACACAGTGAAGCAACTATTTGAAAAATCAAGCCCTTGGGAAACTCAGATAATAAATACGTTTAGAAATTGAGAATTCAATGAACACCTTCCACGCTGTCAAAACCGATCCTGGTTGATGAGTCAGAGAGCTATGCCTCTGAATTAAAAATGCATTTAATTAAATGTGATGAGATGGGCCTGGCTGGTCATTCCCCACCCTCCGAGGCTCCATGCTTCAGACTGCAGAGCTGGAGTTGATTTTCAGGGTCAGGGGACAAGCCCTGTGAGGGGGTGGCGTCTCGGTTCCCACTGTCTTCTCTCTCTCCAATCAGTGCCCATCCTTCCCCTCTGTCCTTTGTCCTCTGCTTTTCCAGTCTTGACTGAACTCTTATCTTGAGAACATGGAGTCAAAACTCTCTGGGCTCTGTTGACAAATAGCTGATGTATTGATTAGATGGGTGACACTGATAGAAGCCAAGCGATTGTTGGGAGTGCAATGAGGAGCGCAGATAAGTGCGGAGAGGGAGGGAACGAGCAAAGGAGACAAAGCAGGTTTTGCAGAGGAGGAGAGCTCTTGTGTACCCATGGGGGAGGCTGCAGGGAAACTTGTTTAGATGCGTTTGTGAATCAAGATTGAATAATAAAGAGATGAGAAAGAGTGATGGGAAGCACGCAATTAAAAGAAGCACACAAAGTATTAAATAGTCTCTGACAGATTCAATATGGATATATTTCATTTCTTTGATCTCCACATGACTATTAAAAGTATTTTAGAGCAAAATGTTGACAATCCTGGTTATAGCAGAGGTGACAGATTTAAATGTGTGGAGAGTCTAGGTAGATGCTAATGGGTGAAGTTGGACCAGGATACACTGGGAGATAGGGGGCAGTGGTGAGTGGCACTGGGCTCATCTAAAGCATCAAAGGTGGGGCAATCTTCAGGCAGTTGCTTTGCTGGAATAAGGATCCAGAGTTTCCAAGTGATCTGATTTATGATAAAAGGTTATAGCCCAACCGGTGTGGCTCAGTGGATTGAGCGTTGCCCCATGGACTAAGAGGTTCCGGTTCGATTCCTGGTCAGGGCACATGCCCTGGTTGCGGGCTCGATCCCCAGTGGGGGGTGTGCAGGAGGCAGCTGATCAATGTTTCTCTCTCACATTGGTATTTCTATCTCTCTCTCCCTTCTCTCCCTAAAAAAAAAGCAATAAACTTATGGAAAAAGTCTATAAATGCCCATTTTGCATGTTAATTAATATCCTTTGGGGCATGCTGTGTGGGTATAATCCAACCCGCCATTCCGGAGTCTCTGAACCTGCCTCACAGGGCTGCATTGAGATGAGACTGGAACGCCGGCCTTGGAGTCTGACGGCTGGATTCAGACCCTGGTGACCTGGAAGGTCACTCAATAACTGACTTACAGTTTCCTTATCCATGAGATGGGCAGGAGGGTGATGATACTGACGTCATACATTTAAGTGGCTTTAACAGTCAAAGTCACCATAACAGAGTCAGCTGTCCACCAACCTTTGGCTGTCCTTCTCTGGGATATAGTCATGTCTGGGTAGTGGCTTCCCAGCAGCGACCTGTTCTAGCTCCTGCTTCCAGCCAGAGGTGGCCTGGTGAGTACTTCTCAATAACGGACTGAGAGCAGAAGTAATATCTATCACTTCTGGACCAACGCTTTCAGGAAGCAGGGATGCCTTCTTCCTCCTGTCTCTGTCAGATGTGATGATGAGGGTGACACTGAGCACAAGATAAAAGGAGGCTGGGTCTCCAAATTGCCACGGGGAAGAAAGCCAGCTGCTGACTGGGAACATCCACCTGTACTATTAGATGACTGATACGAACTTCTGCTTTGTTTGGGCCATCATACACTTTTAGATCAATTTGTCACTGCAGCCTGGCCCAGCCTAATAATACAATTCTTGGCAGGTGCGATGTGGATGTGAGATCCTTTCCCTTGAAGGATGCTCAGTTACCTTCTGTTTTATACCTATTGTGGGTGCAGCACTGTCCTGGGCTCTTTGCCAGGACAGTCTCATCCCTCATCACAGTTCTGCAAGGTAGATGTTACCACTCGCGTGTTATAGATGCAGAACCAGAAACCCTGAGAGGTGAAGTTATGCATTCAGGGTGACTCAGCCGGTAAGTGGGAGCTCTACAGGGTGAATAAGGTCTGTCCAATTCTACACCTGGGCTCTTGCAAACCACACTGTCTTCCTGCCCTGGCACCGGAGGTGAAGGGGGCAGAATGGAAGAAGATCCCACATGGCCCTGAATACGATGCTAGGAGCTCCAGTCTCCTTTGTTTCTTTACCAGCAAATAGAGCACAGACAGCTTTAGGAAACATGATTTGGGAAACTTTGTGTGACTCCCTGCTGGAATCTAAAAGTTCTCTTTGCTTATCCAAATTGGATAAAGGATGTGATTTTCCAAAGAAACTTCACACTGAATTATTCTATAATAATCGTATTAGACTGGACTTGTTCAGTCTCATTTAAGATAAGTGAAGAGACTCTTTAATGTACAAGAGACAGTATGTTCTCGTCTCAAGGTTATTTTCGTATCCCTTGGGCCTACATGTTCTATGGCACACAACAGGCACCTAATTATGATTTAGAAGGGAGGAAGGAAAGTGAAGAGGAAGAGAGGGATCGGCATGAGAGGGGAAGCAGAAAGATGCCAGGGAGGGAAGGAGAGAAGGGAAGAGAAGAAGGGAAACAGGGAGGAGAGGCATTACATTACTCATGTGTACCTGTGTTCTATTTTTGGGTGAAGTCTCGGTACTTGTAGCAACCTGGCATAAATTCAGAACTGAAAGTCCCCTTGGATGTCTTTTCTGAGCCCTCTCTTTGAAGATGAAGAATGTGGGATTCAGAGGTTAGATCAAACGGTACAAAGTTTCTCAGCTAGCTCATTGTACAAGCAGGATCAGAACCCAGTTCTCTTGACTCCCAGTTACACCACCTCTTAAAAAAGTTTCACCATACAGTCACTGCAGTGATACATGCAGTTGAGATGGAAGCACAGAGGCTCTTGGGCAGAGAAATCCACAAAAATAAGTACACGTGTGTATATATGTAGCTTCCTTATTGCAGGCCAGCGACTTACGGAACCCAACTGGCTACATTTCAGAGATGGTCAGTGAAGTCCTAACATACATATCATTTTGGGAAATTTGACTTCAGGGGCTCAGCAAAGACAGAGAGAAGCAAAGAGGAAGGGAAGAGGATAAATAATGCAGGTGACTCGCCAGTCACTCCTGAAACCTATGGCCCGAGGCACCCTGACATGGAGCAACGAATATGCTCTTCTCCCCTGGCAGCAAGTTCCCTCGTGTTTCCCGTGGAGCGAGCCTCTCACTCTGCTGGGTGTCTAGTGTTTAAAGACACATCTTTTTCATACAACATTGCCCCTGAATGAGAGCCAGCTCATCACTTCATCTGGTGCTGAGCCGAAGACAGAGCACTCCGTTCCAACACCGGGGTTCCAACAACGGAGTCTGGGTGGGGTATGTGAGAGTTAGTGCTGTGATCTCCAGTCGTGCCTTCTGAGGGGTGCTGAGGGGTGACCTCTGACTCCCTGTGGCGTTTGCTTTAGAAGCTGACTTGAGACCCCAGTCCCCAATTGAGATGTGAGTTTCCTGAACTGATTTCTACAATGTACAATCAGTGTCCTATTTGCTTCCTTCTCTGACTTTAACATGGTCAAGCATCATGCACTTGAACTGCAATTAGTGACCTTGTAACCTTGACTCAAACTCTATTGTTGGGTGAACACATGTCTGGAGATTGGACAATACTCCTCTAGTACCCATAATACAAAACTGGCAGTTTTTGAAAAATGGCAATATTTAAGATTCCTCTAATTGTGATGGCCACCAACAAGCACTGCCCCAAAGACAGGAATCCTGTGGATTTCAGAGCAGTGGGTAGGAAGTTCAAGGTCCTGAGCCTGAGTCGCAGCCTGCCATTGACAGACGGGTGGCACTGGGCATGTCACGTACACTACCTGGGATTTGATTTCCTTATAACATGTGCAGGTAGTAATAATGCTCTCACAAGCTGCGTCAGATTTTATATTGTTTCAGTCTATTAAATACGTTTTCCTTTCTTGCATTCACAAGGAGAAGAGAAAATAGCTCTCTAGAATCTGTTTGCCCACCTGCCACATGGTAGATCAGAAGACAAGCACCAACTTCAGACTACAGTCTGGCCCATTTCCAAATGAGAAGTTGGAATCTGTCTCGCTTTCTCTGAGAGGGTTTTTTTGGGCTGCTGCAGGTGCGGGAGCAGCCACTCATTGGATTCAGCTCCATGTTTCATAACCAGCGTTCAGAATAAAAGAATCCCCCAGGGTGTGTCTCACTGACCTCTATTGCAGCTTAGCTCCAGTGAATCAGTGAGCTGCTCACTGGTCAGGGGGCTGTCCTGGACACTGGCTTTCAGACTACTAATGTCCTCTTATTTCAATGCCACCAAGAGCTTGTGACCCAAGAGCTCCTGCCCACTTCTGTTTGGTTCTTCAAAGAATCAGTGACCGGGAAAAGTTGATATCTCTTCAAAATCAGAGAGAAAACACTCTGTGATGTTAAGCTTGCCTTTTCTTCCCACAAACCTCAAGGAGCAATGAAAAACTCCTGTCCCAGCCAAAGTTCAATCCAGCCCCATAATGTTCTATCACCTTTTGAGTTGAAAGCATCGGCCAGGAAGGGACTAAGATGAGAGAACCCAACCACCAATGAGTGGGGAGGAGAAACACAAGATATCAGCAACAGTTGAAAGTTTTTAAAAGGAGGACAGAGCCCGGCCGGTGTGGCTCAGTGGTTGAGCATCGACCCATGCACCAAGAGGTCACTGGTTCGATTCCTGGTCAGGGCACATGCCTAGGTTGTGGGCCCGATTCCCAGTGGGGGGCATGCAGGAGACAGCCAATCAATGTTCTTTCTCATTGATGTTTCTATCTCTCTCTCCCTCTTACTTCCTCTCTCTCTAAAATCAATAAAGAAAAAAATAAATAAATAAAAGGAAGACAGAACTTCAGATGAATGAAATAGCCTCCGTGTCTTGTAAGTCCTCCAAAGAAATGAGCGATCACCAACTGAAAGAGATTGGATGTTCACGAAGGGGAAAAAAGTGGAAATAGAGCTGATTCTAATGAGAAGATACATTCGCAGATCTATCTCTGACTTGTCTGAGCCATGATCATAGTGGCTCCGTCCCCTCAGGGCAAAGGCGTGGAAGTGTCTTCCCTTGCTGTAGTGGAACTGTCCGTGTCTGTATTTCTCACCTAGCTGTGAGGACTTCGGGGCTCAAACCAGGCACTTAGTACCCATTGTCCTTTATTAAACATTCTTTCGGAACATCTCTGCTTTCAACCCCCTCAATTTGAAACAGTTCCCCTGATTTTCCTTTTGCAGGTACAGACACGGGATGGAAGAGAAGGTGAAGTTTAAGGTCCTCTATCAGGAATATGTTTATCTAAGCATCCTTTGCAAGTGGACAATTTAATACAGACAAGGGTAATGATTACAGGTGTGGCTGAGGAAACTAAACAGAATAGCACAAAGTTAGAACATAAGCAAGATCTGAGCAATTGCAAATGAGCCCAGGAGCAAAACAAGAATCCTGAGAAGGGGCTGATGACTGTGGGTTGGCGCTTCATGCCTGTGGCATTCAGCTGCCAGAGTCAAGTTTAGAAGAGCACATCCTACATAACAGTGGCTGAATGTGCAGTGTGGGAAGCTGGGGGAGCTCTTGCATTCGCACTGTTCCTTTCCTTTCCACCAAGAGCCAAAAGAGGGCCCACATCTCCTTCAGCCAGCAGGGGGAGCCAAGCTGCCTGAACAGACGGGCTCTGCTCTGTGGCTGTTGGCTTATGGAGGGGAAAATATGGGGGACCATGGACTCACCTGCTATATCCAAAAGCCCGGATGCTCCATCTTCACGGATTTATCAGAAAGCACCTACACTATTTGTTTTGCAACAATCAAGGGCAAGGGATACTATAGAGATGAAGGAGGGGGTATGGCGATAAAAATACAAGAGTGGGTAACAAGGAAATATTTAGTGAATGTAGTTAAAAAGAGGCTGAAAAGTGTTCCTGAAAGACTGAGCAGATTCAGATGGCGTTCAGTCTTTCGGATGGTCTGAATATTGCCTCTTCTGAGAAAGTATCGGAGAATTTTGCTGAAGTTTCCTGTGGGCCAGACACTTTACTAAGCATTTTTTATGGCTTGTCTCACTCAACCCTCATTACAACACTATATATTAAGGGCTATCATAGGACTCTTATTTATTTATTTTAATCCTCACCCGAGGATCTTTTGCTATTTATCTTCCGATAGAGAGGGAGGGAGGGTGGGGCAGGGAGAGACAGAGAGAGACATCGACGTGAGAGAGTCACACCGACTGGCTGCCTCCAGCATGGCTCTGACCAGGGCCGGGGACCGAACCGCAACCGAGGTACATGCCCTCGACGGGAATCGAACCTGAGACTCTTTGGTCCGTGGGCCGATGCTCCAATGGCTGAGCCAAACCGGCCAGGGCTCTTAGGACTTCTTTTAAAGATACAGAAATTATCCATAACGAAGTTACATAAAACTGTCCCTAGATGCTGGTGCCAACACAAAACCCAGGCAGCCCAAGTTCAGGTCCACCTTTTCAGATGAAAGCTCTCTCCTCTTATGGCAGGTGTTACACTGGGTGCTTTAAAATGATCTTATTTGAACAGCCTCCCCCTCCTCTCATACTAAAACTTAGGGAAGTTAAGGGACTTGTCACATAGCTAGTAAGTCATCGAGACAAGTCAGTTTATTCTAAAGCCACACTTCTGACTTAGGAATGGGGGAACACAGAAAAAGAATAGATCTTGACTCCTCCCCGCTAAACCCTTACAGTTTTATAAAGGGTACAAAACAACAACAACAAAAACCAGTGGACAGAAAGCAGCAAAAGTTGAATTAAAATTCTGGTTCAGGGTATGAGGTTTAGCAGTTGACTGCTCCGGGTCCGGAGGAAGGAGAACACCACTAGGGCTGAAGTGGCCAGGAAGGTTGTAGAGGGATGAGGTTGGTCCTGGAATGTGCAGACAGAATTGTCAGCCTCTCCTTTTAATCATCTCCCCCCTATCTGCTTTTTCCTCCATGGATTTTGAAATAAATCTGTTGTCTATTTTCAGCTGCATGATGCCATAGAGACGGGCCTGGAGTCCAGGAAGCAGAGATCCAAGCAGTCTGTCCTGCAGTGCCTCCTGACTCCTGGTCCAGTGCCGGGGCAGAGCTGCCCCTGCTGCGGGGCCCCAGCCTGCGCGCGGTGGGAGGCACGAGCTGCGGAGGAAGGTCTCAGGTGGGGGCATTAGGAATTGGAAGTAAAGGCTGCCAATGACTAACTTGTCACTGGAGGAGGCTTATATCCAGTGCAGTTGCGTGTAGAAAGATGGCCAAGGAGATGATCATAACAGCAAAGGAAAATACATCTTTTCACACATTTTTGAGTTTCGTAGAGAAAACACGAATAGCTACCTAGAGTGTGCTGTGTCAGGTGCCGTACATACGCGATCCCCCTTTATAGGATTCCTACTTAGCAGAGGGTAAAAATGGAGAATTTAAAGAGGTTAAAGTAAAAATTACCCTCTTTGAGCCCAGATTGGCCCGAATGCAAAACCCATGCCTTTTGACCTGACGCTCAACTGTCCCGCGAGGCTCAGAGGATCCATGTCCCAGATAAAGCCCAACGCAGACCCTCCTCTCCCACGCAGAGCAGTCTGTGCTGTGGTTTCTGTGTCTGACCGTGGGAAATGAGCGACAAGAGGGGGGCTCTGCACAGAGACGGGGTCTTCTGCACACACAGTGGTGGAGGCTCCTCTGGGCAGCTGGGGTGAGACGGCTACTCTCCATCTCCATCGTCTTGGGTCCAAGCTGGGGTGACATCTGCAACAGAGCTTCCACAGAGCAGCCCGCAGGCTGCCTGGATGTCTCTCCTAACTGCACTGGATCCTGGTCAAATAGCAGCCCGGTGCGCTTCCCAGAACGTATACAAGCTTGTAATCAATCACTTTGTGCTTGAACTAACCAGAGTGGATTCTGTGGTCTGCAAAAGTCCCTGTGACTTATATTACCCCATCTGACAAATGGGGCAACTGAGGCCCAGAGGGTGTGACTTGCTTAAGCATTCCTTCATCATGTTCTTGTTTGCACAGGTGAACATATTTTCTCATAAAAGTCCTCTGTGGGCGAGGTTTATCCGTAAGAGGTGGAAGGTCAGCTGTTCACTGGCTCTTGCCCTCAGGGGTTCTTATCACATGGCATTGTTTTGGGTAACAATATGGAATTCTCTCTTTGATCAAACTTTAAAGGGCGAAGCATCCTTGTGAACACTGGACCCGGGAGGCAGTAGGCGGTGCACTAAAACGAAGGCTATCTGGATGTGTGCTGATTTTGCCAATTTGGCAGATTTCTCCCTTTTTCGGTTGGAGCCTCCTGCTTTTCCTGTACAAACTTCCATTCCTCCCTCCAAGCGGTTCTGATGGGACCGAATCCCAAGGGCTGGCATGTGACTCAGACTGGCCAGGGCATCCCTGTGGTCCATGTGAGGAGCACGACCCAAGCAAGGTCAACCAGAGTCAGTTTTAGGGGTTTGTTTCCATGAGAGTGAGAGGAGAGCAAGAGTGGGGGAGGGGAGGGGAAAGGGAGGGAAGGGCGAGACGGAGAGCGGGGTGGGAGGGAGAGAGAGATTTCCATCGTACTCCATGTTTCTGTAAGTATGGAAGCTTAGAACTACAAGGGCCCATCCTGACGCCCCATGGAAGAAACCCATCTAAGACTGAAATTCAAGAAGAAGAAAACAGCTGATAACTGAGAGAGAGAAACCAGATGAAAGAAACATCTGGAGAAAGATAGAGAGATGGCCAGAGAGACTGATAGGAAAAGGCAGAAAGACCAAGGGATGATGGTGCCAAGACCAGAGAAAGGGAGTTACCTTAGGCACATCACACACAGACACACAGGCGCAGACACACAGCCAGGGAGCAAGACACACACACACACACACACACACACACACACCCAGATACGCACACAGACAAAGATACAGGCGGAGAGTCGGAGGGACTGGATGCCACTTACATTTGATGGTATCATTTGAATCCTGCAACCATCCGTGCCTAAAACAGTAATCTGTTCATTGGACCCCCTGGTTCTAAGAGCCAACATTCCTCAAGCCCATTTGGGTTGGTGTCCTGAAGAATACAGACTAAGAATCCAGTGTTTCTGGCGCCATCTTGGTCACTCAACCAGCTCGGTGACCTCGCTCTATCTCAGATTCTTCTCTTTTATCATCCTTAGAAAGGCAGCAATAGTGATACCTGCTTTCCTGCCTCCAACACTGTGCAAGCTGATAGGACGAGGCGATGGAGGGGATTGAGAAGTGACAAAATGCTATACAGACACAGGGACATCATCATGGAACATCTATCCTGAAAAAATTGTCATGGTAGGAGTTTGAGTGTTTTTTTTTAAATTTTTTTTTTCTTTATTGATTTTAGAGAGAGAGGAAGGAAGAGGGAGAGAGAGAGAGAGAAACATCAATGAGAGGGAACATTGATTGGCCACCTCCTGCATGCCCCCCACTGGGGATCAGGCCCACAACCTGGGCATGTGTGGTGACCGGGAATTGAACTGGTGACCTCTTGGTGCATGGGTCGACACTCAACCACTGAGCCACACTGGCTGGGCTGGAGTTTGATTGTTTTTTAATGTTGCAGTTTCCACAGAGAACAGGGCTGGAGAAAAAGCCAGTCCACACAGGAAATTCTTTTTTTGAGAGAACAGAAAGCAGCTATTAAAAGGTGTCAAACATTTGAGGAACTGATAGATCAAATGGGAGGGAATTGCTGTGAACAGAGATGACTGACACCTTCAGGAAAGGATCCAGAAAATTAGCATGACCACCTACTGTACAGTGGTTCTCACACCTTCATTTACTTCCAGATGAAAGGAAAGTGGGGAAAGAACTGTAATCCTTATCTTTCAAATACCCCCCTTTTTATTGATTTTGCAGAGTTCAATCTTTGGGGAAGAATAAGAAAACTGTTCCCCTGACTTTCTCCTCATTCCCCTGCGATGGGAGACGTTTCCTTTGTGACTTGTTGGTTTCCTTTGGCAGCAAAACTGCTGTCAGTGTGTTGTGTAGTAAAGAAACAATAAATCCATGGTAGTTATGGTAAATTAAAAGAGAGCTGAAATCTTCTGGACGAAATCATCTCAGAATATCAGTCCAAAAGAGAATGTCTGATATGTGTTGAGCGCAGGACAACGGCAAAGATGTTTCATGTCCTTGATCTCCTTGAGAACTCACAGGTACTGAAACACACCTTGTAGATGAGGAAACCGAGGGGTAGAGAAGTTAGGTGAGAAGCTCCCACACCTGGCTGTGTATTAGCATCACCTAAAGTGCTTGTTTAAGAAACAGATTGTTTGGTCAAAGCCCAGGACATTCTGATGCGTGAATCAGGTTTGGGAAACATTGTGTTCAGTAACTTGGCAAAGATTCTACAGCTAGTTGGTAGGACCAGTACTTAATCTAGGTATGTCTGAATGCAAATTCTATATTCTTTTTGTGTATCATCTTTGTTGATGACCCTTCAAACAAACAAAACCCTAACCACAGATTTCCTTTGTATTTCTCCCTACACTGAAAACATTCCTCCGAGAGATGGGAAATCACAAATCCTATTGAGTGTACACTTCTGCAAAAACGATTTCCCCCCTGGTGATGGTTTTGTCTACTTTAGATTTAACATGGGGCTAATTAAGTGCTCACTGTCCTATGCCAGGTTTGGCGAGTGACATTGGACTGGTTATCTGCTTGCCGGTGAAATTAAGAGAACAAAACACATGCACTAGAGTGTGGAAGGTCAGCTAGCCTTAATAAAGGGTTTGTGGCTATGTGAAATTGGAAAAGAAATGATGTGTTCCGGAGCTATTTTCATCCCATTAACTGAAGTCAAGAAGAATAAAGGCAAATGCAGTTTCAAAATCAGCCTCTACGTCTGATGTGCACTGAAGGGGCATACGTGACTTTCCCCTGCCACCTTCTCTGCTTTTTCCCACCTCGGCTTGGAAACTCGGAACTGAATATGCACCAGTGCTGGGAGTGCACGTGTACTTTTCATGTCTTTCTACCACAGGATACATCTTTTCTGAGCTCAGGGTCTGTAAATCTACTGCTCCTCAGGGGAGGATGTATCCAGGCAGCTCGTCCCACCCCCTGTCTTCTTTAGGACAGAAACCAAATAAATATGGGACCTTGAGATCTCCAACCTTTTATTCAGAGCTAGTGGCAAACTTATTTTATTTTTTAAAATACGTTTTTATTGATTTTTTAGAGAGAGAGGAAGGGAGAGAGAGAAACATTGATGTGAGAGAGAAACATCAATCGGCTGCCTTCTGCATGCCCCCTACTGGGGATCAAGCCCACAACCTGGGCATGTGCCCTGACCAAGAATTGAACCAGGATCTCTCAGTCCATGGGATGACGCTCAGTCCACTAAGCCACACCATTCAGGCGGCAAACTTGTTTTAATTCAGTATAATCAGGTTTCTCCAACTGGCCTGTGTTATGATTTGTGACATTCTTTCCCAGTGGATTTGGCTTTCTGAGAGCACCCAGAGGACTCAGAAAAGGAACTTGGACTAGAGGAAGTATGATGATAGCTTAAGCCCTTCACAAAAGGGTTGAGACATTTCTGGTTTACGTAAACCCACAGAAATCCTTTCACCCCAATGCCCAATGAGAGGACATTCCAAAGTGACATGTTCATAATATATATGTCATCTTTCTGGTAGTCACAGGAAACAGCAATTCAGGACTGTCCCAACTCGCTCAGATCATCTGAAACAAGGACTGGCATTTCATTTTTAAAGATCCCAGGCTATTTGGTTTTCCATAGGAAAAGTAAATCTGGATCCCCAACGCCATAAAAAGTTTGAGGTAAAAGGGTGGGCAAGATAATTTTGAACCATCTGCCTTTAAGCATGAAATCTCTAGTGGTGAAGGGGACCCAGGTGGGTGAGGAGAGCGAGTCATCACAATTATGGCTGCTTGTCTGAGTCAATCATTCCACCCTATTTAATAGTATGCATCCATTATTTCAAGACACATTCATGCTCGTGTAGTGAGAAATCCAAAGCTACGTCAGCTACAAAGTGGTGCTTTTCAAACAGCCCAGTGAACCCACAGTCCCTGAGAAGGGGCACACCAACGGTCGTTGCCATGAAAACGTTCTTCACTTCTGCGCATTCCCTCCGCTTCTCACTTTGTTCGTGCGAATTTTCTCCCATTTCCAACCACTTAAGTTAAGCAGATTTCATTTTCCCAAGTGGCTTCTTTTGTCCATACAACCTACACTTGACCTTTGACTTTTCCCACACGAGGTCATACTGGGAAACCCGCTTGGTTCACTTTAAGCCCAGCCTCTGGGATGCCTCCAGCTAGATCAGCAGGGTTAGCGGGCACCCCCTTGTTCTTGCTGGGATCACTGTGCTAGGCATCATTTCACTCCATGTTCGGCCAGTTAACCAGGCAACCGCATCTCACACTGCACAAGTAGCATAAACCTAGAGTTTGCCCATTTTCTTGTGTGTGCTTCAATAAGAAGTTTCCTCGCTGAAAAGCAATCAGAACTACATAGAATATCGTAGATGAATATAGACGTGCAAGGTAGTGGTACACCACACCTACAGAAGAGCGGTTACCTCCTGGAGCAGCGGGAGGCTGGCCCGTGATCTGGGAGGAATGTAGGACACCGTCAGAACTGGCGATGTTCTAGGCCAGGGGTCGGCGAACTCGTTCTGTCAAGAGACAAACAGTGAATGCTTTTGCAGGCCGTAAAGTCACTGTGGCGATGACTCATCTGTGCCATTGTCGCATGAAAGCAGCCACTGACAATGTATGAATAAAGGGGTTGACTGTGTTTCGATAAAACCTGATCTCGGAAAACAAGTGCTGGACCGGATTTGGCCTCCAGGCCGCAGGTTGCTGATCCCTGTTTTAATTCTTCAAGGGAAATCAAATGACCTCATTCACAGTTGTTCACAGCTGTTCTGTGCATTTCCTTGCTTTATAATTTATACCTGCCTTGCTTATATGGTTTTGCACATTTCAGAAAACATCAGCCACCAAACTCCTGTGGGGTAGTATGAGGGAATCCAATGAGACGGAGCCTTTAAGATGGAGTAGATATTTGATTTTTTGGTTGAATATACTGTGCAAATATATTAGTGCCATTACTTCTTGGCTAATTGACCTTGAACAAATTAGCTAACTTCTCTATTTCTTCACCTAGAAAATGAAGATAAAAATTATGTCCATTGCCTGGCCGGTGTGGCTCAGTGGTTGAGCGTTGACCCACGCACCAAGAGGTTGCTGGTTTGATTCCCGGTCAGGGCACATGCCCAGGTTGTGGGCCCGATCCCCAGTGGGGGGCATGCAGAAGATGCCTAATCGATGTTCTCTCTCATCGATGTTTCTCTCTCTCCCTCTCCCTTCCTCCCTCTCTAAAATCAATAAAGAAAAAAAGAAGTATGCCTATTTTTCACAGCTGTGTATGAAGACTAAGTGAAATAATGCAAATGGAGTGCACAGCTCTCTACCCAGTTCACAGGGGGCACTTAGGGCTGCGACCACGACTACGGCCACTGCGAGACTCCTACCACCGCATGACCACCACCAGCCTCCAGGCTCCCGTTTGGTGGGCAATGAAGGAAATGGACCAGGTGAACTCTAAAGCTCCTTCCAGCTTGGCGTTGTAGACAGACAGGACCCGAGTTAGGACCGACACTTGATTGCCCAGGAGAGGGGACTTGATTTAATAAGCAAACAAGAATAATGATACTCAGTCTGCATATGTGAGTGAATCCTTCTAATGCCCTTGGGGACAGTTGGCTTCCTCGAGTAGTTCAGACACACGCAGGACTCCAAACTGGATGTGAAGAAAGTGTTTGCTGAATAATGTGCAATGGTAGCATCGACATTAGAAGCTTACTAATCCCACATGAGTAGGGCTTTACCGTAGAAAAGATACAGAAAAGAGGTCAGGAAGAGAAAAAAACAAACAAAAACAAAACAACCACAGAAGAACATCTTGGCATACACGAGGTCATGCCACCAAGATTTTGGTGTTGCTGTAAAGTGTCGGCATTGAGTGCATCAGCTCTCCGGGTAGATGTGGGTTCTGCTATTTCCCAACTAGGTCACTGATGAAGTTACTTAAAACTAGAGTCTCAGTTTCCTAATCTGGAAAAAGCAGGCGGTGATGAAAGGTACCTCATAATGTTGAACACACGTCATGCCTATGTGTATTAAATGTTCAACAAAGGGCCTTATTATCACTTACCGCCCCGTTCCTTTTCATCTTGGAGGACAGAGGACATGCTAAAATCTGCAACACTTTGAAAACACCCCCCTTTCCCCACAAAGAATCAAGAAGGAGAGGAGCTGGCAGTCATTTGTCTGTGCTCTGTGCCAGAACAGTCTAAAGATGTGGTGTTTGTTATTTCACTTAATCCTGACAAAGCCCACGGAGGTGGACATCAGTACCCCCCTTACAGAAAGGTAAGATTATGCAGCGAGAAGGTGGATTACTCATTCCAGGTCACACCATTGGAGCTTAAGCAAGGTCTCTCCGCCTCTAAACCCAGTACTTTTTCCAGCTCATCACATTGTCTCTTTTCCACACATCACTATTACAGGTCCATTGCTGCACCCGTAATTTGAGTATTGGTCTCTGACCTACGAGGCTCTCTTAGGCCAAGCATCCGAGGTTGCCACATGCCTCTCTTGGCCTAGGAGTTCACTTTTGAGAGTAAGAAATCTACCTGTTTTCAGCTCCCTGACAGGCACAGACATGTCCTAGAGGAAACAATTTTCCATACATCCATTCAGGATCAACTTCTTAAGGCCCTGGACATGTGTTCTGCAAGTCAAGCCCCCTTCTCTCAAGGGCCGTCACAACTATATTTTGATGTAAACCCAGAACGGAAACATTTTTTGATACTTCCCAAGAACTGCATTTACCTATTCCCAATAGAAAGACTAAGTCCAATAACTTTACGCTTAAGAGGAATAAAAGAACTGAGAAACAGGGGGAAGTATTTTGTCAACTGTAGGACTTTGAGGACTTGGTACAAGAGCCCCAGTTTGGGAAGGGCAGTCATATCCCGGTGCATTGCCCTCAGCAGGTGCGCCATCTCTCCAGGACAGACTTGGCCTCAGTGTGTCCCTTACCCCAACTCCGAGAGAAAAGTCACAGTGCTCTGCACACACAGGACCGACGGCTGTGCTGATATCCGCCCACCAGCCTGCGTGAGCTCTTTTCGTCATTGTGACTGCGGTCGACACTTTCAACTACACCACTTGCACAGACCCACTTCTGACCCATATGCATTTGTGTGTCTGGAGTTCATAGTTCCTAATAATGAAAGTTGGGAGAAACTAATTTATCTACAAAAATATCAAACCCACCGAATGCCTGAGTGATGTTCATGTTCATCAACCAAATCACCTAATTTTCCCTTATCTACTGACTTAGTACAGCCATCTAGCTATATGTGAGTGAAAAAAAATTAAGAAATTAAAATATGAATGTGTGTAGACAGAGGGAACTGTACTAACTGAGCAAGTACTCTGTGCCAGGGGCTGCTCTAAGTATTTGATGTATGTTATTTCATTTAGTTCTTAGCACAACCCTTAAAGCAGTATTATTATTCCCATTTACAGGCAAAGAACACGGCCACAGACACTGAGTGATTTACTAAATGTCTTGAAGTCTCGGAGACCAGATTCAAATGCACACGCATTTTCACAGTTCCAGGCTTCCTCTCTCCTGTAAAGTTTACATTTCATCTTCATACCTGCCTTTGAAGTAAGTACTATATTATTCCCATTTCACAGATGAGAACTTTGAGGTTCAGAAAAGTTAATTGGCCAAGACAGCAGAATTTGTAGATGCAAAAAATATATAATTCTTATTCAGACATGTCTGAGTCCAACGGATTAGAAGTATTAGCAATGGTACCTGAGTTTTGATGTTTTAGTTGTTTTTTATTTTATTTTTGTTTTTTTTTAGGTAAAATGTTTGTCTAACAAAACCGATGGACCATTGACTTGCAAATTCCCAATGGAAAGACTGGGACTGACTCAAACCAGTCATCATTATACATGGACGGAGGAGACAGTAGTCTCAAAAGTGTGCTCCGATTAACCACTCAGCAGACCTTTCTCCTGCGGTCTAATCAAGGCACTAGGAAGTCGCTAACTTACCACTGTGTCTTCACGGCTTGGTCAGGACCACTGTGCTTTCACTGAGCAGTGGAATTTTATAACTGAGAAGGAAAAACACAGCAGAAAGTATTCTGCTTGCCAGCTCATTGGTACCTTGGAGAAAGTACAGTGTGATGCCAGGAGTCTGGTGAACAGGCAGTGGGAAGGAAGGCACCGGGAGACCCAGGCTGAGCTGAGAAGTGAACCAGGCTGTAGTACCCACCTGCTGGATGACCAGGGGGCATGTTATTTAAAGTCCTGGGGTGTTGCAAAGATTAAATAAGTTTGTGTAGGTGATGTATTTAGCACAGATCCTGGTACATACTAATATGCACACCATAATTGTTCATTAATCTAGCATCAGCCAGGGCAGAGGGATGGAGGTGGGTTCCCACTTCCCTTAACCATTTCAGTCCAGACTAAGGTAAACCTTGGTTCATTCAAGGTGCTGCCTCATTCCTCTTCACTTCTCTCTGGGAGGCAGAGAGGGGGTCGAGGCGCCCAGGAGGGCACTCGGGATCCTCTTGAGATGCTGGCTGCAGCTTTGCAGGTACAGCCCGCTCAGCAGACCAGGTGTTCCAGGCATGAAATCTTTTGCAGGTATTTAGCAAATCAAAGCCGACAGCAGGAGGCTGTCAGCCTGACATACGATAAACACCTCCTGCAATTTAGTGCTTTGCACTGGGAGTGTGCAAGCAGGATGAGTTAATTGCCAAGCTATCAACTGAGCACCCGCTAAGCCTGCTGAGAATGGCTAAGAAACTGGGGGCTCTGGGGGTGGTGGTTTTTAAGCCTGAAGAGAAAATTGGGTGGGATGGTCACTGAGGGCATTGGCTGGCAGTATTCTAAACTATATTAACCAACTCTTGAAAATATGATTACCTACAAGCAGACAGGAAAAAAAAAAAAAAAGAATAGGAATGAGAAGGAGCCCAAGAAATAATGGAATGAAAGCCTTTCATTTTTCAGTAGAAAGTGATCACAGCGGGGCTTGAGGGGCGAGCTGTGGACTGAAAGCTAGAGTCGGTGACAAAGCCAGCACAGAAATGCTCGTCTCTTGAGTCCGCATCCAGTTTTCTTACAGTCACATGGTCCCTGCTCTCCGTGCAGTTTCTATTCAAGTTTTCTCCTGCAGTTCATGGTGGCAGCACAGGGAAGACTGGCCAATTCTGGAGCAGCCAGTTACGATTTCTGTCATCGTGGGTAAATTATTTAACCTTTCTATGCCTCAGTTTCCTGAACTCCAAATGGGTTAATATTAGTGTATGTACCACAGGATTATTATGACAATTAAATGAGATGATGCGTGTTAAAGGTTGGAAAGACTGTGGTGTCGATAAAATTCATCTATTATTATTATTATTATTATTGTTATTGGCTCCAGATTATTAGCTTTGAATTTTCTGGTGGTGGGTTCGTCTGGGACTTCTGTAGTGACCGAGGGCATGGCAGAAACATCAACACTCTGATAATTACCGTAAGAGTCCTCCACTGTATTTTTAAAACACATACTGATGTAGTCAAGCTGTGCACAGGGTGGGGCAAAAGTAGGTTCACAGTTGTGAGTACACGAGGCATGGAGTTTATTCTTGCATTATTTTCCATATGAACAACTGTAAACCTATTTTTGTCCCACCCTGTGCAGAAGAAGAGCCCTGGACCAGTATCACAAAATTTGGTTCTGGCTTCAGCTATGAATTGATTTACTGGAGTAACAATAGACAGTTTGACTCCTTTGAACCTTCTTTTCTTTATCTGTAAAGAAGATAATAACGTTGATCCCATTGGTTACTTCGAGTATCAAAGTGGATAATGCACACGAAGTATTTTGTAAAATCTGTATGAATATAAGCCTTTGTATTTTTTAAGCCAAAACGTTTGATACCTCTTTTCCCCATATCCCTGTTTGTTCTACCAAGTCCTACTGATTCTACCTTTATTCTATATCTCAGCTCCTACCAGTCAACCACCTCCATAGCCACCGTCTGACTCCGAGTCATTCTCATTTTTCACATGGACACTTCCAGTAGGCTCCTTAATCCATCTCCTCGTGCTCAGTCTTCCTCTTTCCAGCCCATTTCCCACAAAGCAAATTTGTACTTCACTGCTTAAAATCTAAAACCTTAACAATGATCCTAAGGCTTTACATGACCTCTCGTATTAGCCTCGTCTAGTGACATGTTCCTTCTTGTTCAAGCTGCATGTTTTCAAACGCTTGATTAAAACAATATCACTCTGCATTGGAAAAACTCAGTCTTCTACCTCCCGTGTCTTCATTATGATTCATGCAGAACACTTTACCTCTGACACTTCTGGTCACCACGTGTGTGGGGTTTCTTTTCCACACCAAGCCATGATCCATGACACCAGCTGGGTGTCCTACCATTAACTCGATGTTGACACTATCTATTTGGTGATAACATCGGGTCCCACAGGTCTAGGGCTCAGTCCTCAGAAACTGCCTTCTCTCACCCCACACCCTCCCCCACCTTCAAATGCTAGTTTATCAGCTATGCCTTTGACCAACTAGCTATAGAACCCTCTTCCTGGGTTCGATGAATTTGTTAGAGCAGCTCCCAGAACTCAGAGAAACATTTTAGTTAAGAGATAACTGGTTTGTTATAAAAGAATATAAGTCAGGAACAGGCAGATGGAAGAGATGCATGGGGCAAGGTATGGAGAACCGCATGGAGCTTCATGCCTTCTGTCACACACTATGTGTTCACAACCTGGAACCTCCTGCAACCTTGGTTTTTATGGAGGCTTCATTACAAAGGCATAATTGATTAACTTATTGGTCCTTGGTAACTGAACTCAATTGCCAGCTTCTCTCCCTTCCCTGAGGTCAGGGGGTGGGACTGAAAATTCCAATTCTAATCACATGGTTGGTTCCCTAGGTACCCAGCCCTCAAACTTAGGTGGCTGGCTAGAAGTTCCCTGATGAACATAACAAGAGACACCCTGATTGCTGTCATTGCTCAGGAAATTCCAAGGGTTTCAGGGGCAAAACAGGAACACCAAATATAAATATATATCTCTTATTAAAGCTTACAATATCACACTTTCCCACTTCAGATAATTGCAAATCGTGTTTTTTCTCCCTGAAATTGTCTTGTTTTCACACTCTTCCAGAGTAATTTCTCCTTCTTTTTCAGGTCTCAACTTAATTGTCAGCTAGCTCAGAGAGGATTTACCTAACCTTGCAGTGTAAAATAAAGATAATTTCACAGGTACCAAGGAACACAAGTTGTTGAATAAGATAGGATCTTTGAAGCATATGCTTTCCACCAGTGAAATCATGCAAGCCAGTGAGGGAAATTCAGAGTAATCTCGAGTCCCTAATGCCTTGGTCATAAACAACACTGATGTTGAAGATGCCACAATGAACTTAATGGTAAAAAAGATGATAGCAATGCCAACCACAGCAAGAACTCCATTACACTCCACTCTTAGTAATCGTTAGACTGAGCAGACAGGTTAGAAAGGATATTGAAGGTTTAAGAGCAAAAATAGTAAGTTTGTGTAATGGATCATTGTACCAAATATTTGACAACATGTATTCTTTTTAAGCGCACACTGAACATTTAAAATGAGAAGAAATAAAATAGATCACAAAACAGAAAGAAAGGAACTCAGTTCAATAAAATATTTGTTCAGTGGAAGAAGACAGCCTCATGGAATTGGTTTATGGAGCGGACAGTGTTTTGAGGCTACACACTTTTAATCAGCAATCTCAAGGCAAACACTGTAACTTTTACTGAGCACAAGAAGACTGCTGCAATGTCAAACAAGTTTGAGCAGCAGAAGACGCCAACTGGCCGTGGAGACCGGTTAAGTTGAGACTCTTGATCCATTAAGATGTGATGAAAATAAATTAGTAAAAGATTAAAACATCAGTAACTTTTAATCTCTCTCTTTTTCTGTCACACACACACACACACACACACACACACACACACACACACACCCTTTGGTGGGTCATCAGCTGTCAAGGATTCAGCTTAAGTTATGATATCACGCGTGGCCTATGAGAAAAGATGGTGCCGATGAAAACCTTCCTTGAACTTCACGCTTCTCTAGCAGCATTCTGATCACATGGGCGTAACTCCTAAGAGAGCAGGACCCTTTTGATTCATATTCACAGGCCTACTTTTGTATCTGCTCAAAGGTTTGCCCAAGTCTAGTGTTGACACCAGGTAGTCTCAGGCATTTCAGAGAGTAGAGCTCATCATTTTGAACCAACTTGAAGACTTTTCTGTAGAGAAAGTTAGAAACGAGGGACAATTTTGGAACTAGTCCAACATCTCCCTCCTCCCCCATTTGATACATGTGAAGGGGCCAGAAAAGTGAAGAGGTAAACTCAAAGCAATGCACTCCTATCTCCGATTCAGTCCCTGGTTTTTGTTAAACCTCTCTCTGTCTTTCTCAGATGAAGAGAGAGAGAGAGAGAGAGAGAGAGAGAGAGAGAGAGAGAGAGAGAGAGAGAGAGAGAGGTTTAAATAAAGCAGAAATAGGATATCGAAACAACTCAAAACCTCAGCATTTCTGAGAGCTGAATATTTGAACAGTGATGGGAAACTAAGGAGCAAGAATGGGCACCATCCTGCCCCCTGACCTCTTCCACCTGTATTTCTAGCCCTGATGGCGACACAAGAGACACTCATTCGTGCTCTGGTATAGCTCCCTCTGATGTCAGAGTTCACCAAATCATCACCTCTACCTATGGCTCCTGTCCCTTAGGTAGTGTAGATCATGTCCTTGATTTTCAAAAAAGGAAAAATCCCATTAGAAGGGCATTTGGAAATTCATTACGCATCACTAGTCCCTGGAAAAATGCCAATAACTAGGGTGCAAATATGAAACTTGGTTAAATTGCAAGGGACATCTAGCCACGTATGCTCTTTGGAGCTGCTGGAAATGACTCCTTCATTCGCAACACACAGGGCCCAGCTCCAAGTACTTGCCACCTTCCGCACTGGGCAGGGATGATGGCACAGGAACCGCACTGCAGAATGAAAATGACAATAAGGCACATTTCAGATCATGGCAGCTTCTCCGTTGTTGGGAGTCCCCTCATGTGGGAACCACTGCAGCTGTCATGGGTAATTTGACACTAGATGGCATGTGCTAAAGTAAACAGAATCCAGCCACAACGAAGTCTGACACCGACACTCAGGAACTCTTTTGGTAAGTTGCATGCATGAGATGTCTTTTAAAAAGTAGAATGAATATTTTGAATTTTAAATAAAACAACTCAGAGTTTTGAAACGTCTAATAGATTCGGGATCTCACATTTTCATTTTTCTATAGCTACACTTTAAATCTTAATAGCATCTTATCCAGGCAGGGATACATCCTTAATGGCAATAATTTGGTTTCAAAAGACAAGGAATTTGTGTGTGTGTGTGAAAAACAAGTCACAGTAGCAGTGAACACACTTATGAAGAGAGTTTGTTCTACCTTATGGGAGGATTGGAATCGATGATGTATTCATTTATTATCTGGGCACTGAAGAGGTGACATTGTGCTACCTCCATGGTACACTATTAAAATTCTAGCCCTGGCTGGTGTGGCTCAGTTGGCTGAGTGTCATCCTGTGCACGGGAAGGTGGCCGGTTCCACTGCCAGTCAGCGCACGTGTCCAGGTTGTGGACTTGATGCCCAGTGGGAGTGGACATCAAGGAGAATGAATATTTTGAATTTTAAATAAAATGAAAATATTTTTAAATAAAAGTAAGTTTTTATTTAAAATTTCATTTAAAGAAATTTAAATAATTAATACTTATAAATTATGAATTTAAATCATTGATGCTTATTAATTACTGATTACGCAGGAGGCAGCCTTTCGATGTTCTGCTCGCACATCCATGTTTCTCTCTCTCTCCTTCTCCCTTCCTCTCTCTCTAAAAATCAATTTTTAAAAATCTTTAAAATAAAATTCCATTTCAACAGTTCATTTTTTTAAAATCCTCACCCAAGGACATTTTTGCATTTATCTTCAGGTAGAGCGGGAAGGAGAGAGGGAGGAAGAGAGAGAGAGAAACATCGACGTGAGAGAGACACATCAAGTGGCTGCCACCCACATGACCCCAAACGGGGCCGGGGACAAACTGCAACCGAGGTACGTGCCCTTAGCGGGAATTGAACCCGGGACTCTCTGGTCCGCGGGCCGACACTCTAACCGCTGAGCCAAACCGGCCAGGGCCAACAGTTCATTTTTGACGTCAGGCCATCAGGGTGACGAACGCTCATGCCTGGTGTTGTTTTCGAAGTTTCTGATGGTGACACGAGGTTGTGTGAGGACCTCCCTGCTCATTGTGGAGCACTCTCCACACCCTAGCACGCCTGCAGGAAGCACAGAGCCATCTCCAAAGGGTCACTGTCATTTGGCTGCAGTGAAAACCACAGGCTATGGTACTGAGAGGCGACCAAGACGGACTCGATTAGCACCAGGTGCCTGAAGTTTAAAAACCAAGTTTCTCCTCTTTCGGAGGGTGCAGGTGGGCTGCAGTTACCACAGTAATCCTTTCTGAGGTTTTATGGCGCTTCATGCAACCCTTACGTTGCACAGTAAGTGATATTAACTTATCTGACTCGTGAAAACAAAAACCATCGTTCATTCTTTCCTTCCATTCATTAAGCAGATGCTCTAAAGGTTGCAGACGAGAGAAGTAAGTCAGTTGTGCTTTCTCTAGGTCCCACATACCCGTCTGTGTGTAAACCCACACCTCGCGGAAGGTGATCTTATGAATGCATTCTAGCTAGTTCATAAACAATATTACATATAATATATATACATGTGCTATCGTATACATATAGCATAATACCATATAATATATTTATTTACTAATACTCCCTCTTTGATAAATTGTCTTAACCTAATAAAAGTGTTTGCTTTCCTTTAAAATCCTGAATATAAGTGATTTGGGACGATACAGTCTTCTACTGAGAGATTCAACAGGCCTATCTGAACACCTTAACATTTCACCATATAGATTACCACCTACTAATACTGTTTAATGACATAAAAATATTGGTGCATGAATTATGGAAAATAATATTTTTTAAATGCATGGTCCTTTAAATGATTAAAGTCTCTTGAGGCCCCCCCCACACCTGTGCCCACACATATACAAACTTTTACAGCTTATGACTTTCATTGAAACGTATCTAAATTTCCTCTCTTCAAATTGCTTTCAGGTGGTTTGCCCTATTGAGTTTTATGGTTTTGATGGTGTCAACCTGCTTTCCATTCATTTGTTTCCATTTCTGGGACCAACAGAAGTTACACAGTGACAATACAATGCAATAACTATGTTACTTACTAAATGTTCTACAAGGTTAGCAACACATATGCCACTAATGGCATGTGGTCATGACTGGGGCAGTTTTTAACTGCCATTTCTTCCTCCCTCAATCATTTCAGGTCTTCTCGATAGAAGGGGGGAGTTAACAGTAACGTTGGGAGGAATAAATTCTGAGTGAATAGTTTCTTCAATGGTGAAAATGCCCAGAGCATAATCTTCACAGCATTGTCAGTTACTGGCCTCTCAAAATGCCACATCTTCACAGAAAGCAACAAACCCATGCCAACTTAAATGTGGTTCATCACGGCACACTGGGGTGGGAAGATCAGTGAGGGATTAACATATATGAGAATATGTGGCTGAAATGTCTCTACCTCCATGCATTTAATCTCTATTGTCATCTCTCTCAAGGTCAGCTCATCAGATCCATTTTCAACTAAGTCCCCAGAGTTTTATCCAATAAACTAGGGATAGTGAGCACCACATTGGTACAGAGCGACTTCAGTGAAGAAACCCCAGGAATCTGGGGACAGAAAACCCAGTGAGAAACAGAGGAGAAGCTAGGGAAGAAGCAGTCTCAGTGGAAAAGGGTGCTTGTGAAGCGAATACAGAAATGGGACTTTTACCTCTACCAGTTTTGATGGTAGAAAATCATGCCTTTCTTTGCTAACGGAAGCTGAAGTCTTTACAAGGTCCTGGACATCAAATACCATTTTGATACTTGATATTTCAATGAGCGAGAAGTGAGCCGGTTGAAGTGCCTTTGAAATCCACATTTGACATAAATCTTAGGTCTAAAAACGTTCTCAGCATAAATAAATGTACTGGCGCCCAGCTCTGGAAGAACCTGCAAAGAGATGAAAGCACAACCCCGTGGCACCCAGTTTTCTCCCTGTTTGCTACAGGTATAGAGAAGATACTGTGATTGTTTATTTAAATAAAGAAGCAGGGACTAGCCCTGGCCAGTTTGGCTCAGTGGTCAGAGCATCGGCCTGCAGACCAAAGAGTCACAGGTTCGATTCCAGCCAAGGGCATGTCCCTCAGTCACGGTTCACCCCTGGCCCTGGTCAGGGTCATGTGGGAGGCAACCAATCGATGTGTCTCTCTCACATCGATGTTTCTCTCTTTCTCTCTCTCTCTCTGTCTCCCTCCTTCCCTCCTTCTCTAGCTGAAGATAAATGGAAAAATATCCTCGGGTGAGGATTAAAAAAAAAAAAAGCGGCAGGGACTAAAAAGCGGCATTAAGCACAGATTCAAATGAACAGGACTGATGAAGTGGAAATGACTACGCATGAATTAATCACAATGCTTTAATCAGGGTTTTCTAATGCTAGTTAATTGCAATCCACAAAATACCGCACCACATGATTTTGGTGAGTTGTAAAAAGGGGACCTAGAGAACCCCAACAGGATCGTGTTTGGAACGAGGGTGTTGTGGAAAAACTGACCTATTGCCCCCGAAGCTGTTGTGTGCCCAAATGCCTGGATAAGCTTGGCTATCAGTCAACCCAATTAAATTATAGGCATAAATTAAACTTATATTATAAAGCTACCGTATTTAATTTCATTTGTTTTCCTAAGTAGTTCCATTCCCAAGAGACACTAGACATTTCCCATGACTTAAAATAAATTATCTTTCTTTTCTAACGTGGCATCCATTAATTTAATGCTACTGAATAGTAATTAGGACAGTTTGGCCCCTGTGGCATTGGGGTATCCATGCGTTCAATGTAATTGTGTTCCCCAACATCACGGTAGGGGACTCCAGGAACTCCCACCTTCAGAAACATCACACGGGCCTCTCGGACAGTACCAAAAATTTCGATCACTAATCCTCCTCTTTGGCTGAGCTCATATATGGTTTTTATTTTATTTTATTGCCAACAAACCATTTCAATAATTGAAACTGATCTCTTTTTTTCTTCTTCTTTGCAACATAGTCATTCAACTCCACAGCAAAGACCCTCTGGTAAAAACATGTGTCATTAGCTGTTTTGAGCAGCTAAGGTCTCTGAGACCCTTCTCCCCATGCTGACTTGTCTCCTTATGTGAGTTCCTGGGAACCAGCTTATTGGGAGAAAAGTAAATTCTTATTTAGGACATGAAGGTTTTTATTAACAAACATCTGATCTTTCTGAATCCCTTATAAGCCTTAAGCCCTCAGTCTATGAGGTGGATAGTAATGGTTTTATAACCCAAATTTCTAATATATTGCTTTGTCTCCAAAAAGAGACCTTTGTTTATACACTGCTCTGGTTTGGTGAGTTGGATGATTTCAGGCCCTGAGAGCAAACAGACGGGTAAGAAAGTTAATTCATCATGGAGTAGAGAAATAGTCTGTATGTCCACCAACCACTGAAGAGATTGGTTAAATAAAACATAGATAGAATGCTGCTGTTACAAGAGTGATCCCACACACACAAGCACAGAATATTATGCATATTGTTCTTATATGTATTTTTATACTAGCCATTCATCAAAATTCAATGTGTACAATATGGCCCCACTTATGTAAAGAAAAATGTTTGGGTAGATGTAAGCTTATATGGGAAACTTTGACAATCGGTTATTTTTGCATGGAACAAGAGTGAAATTTTCAGTGTTCTTTCCCATCCCCAGAACTGTCTGAATCTTGGTCAATGAGCATATAATCACATATTAACATGCTAATAAATTTACTCATGTCAAAATGTAAGCACTTGATAACAGCTGAAATGTTTACCTTTCTCATGAGCATTTGAGTTTCAAACAGTAATTAAAGGAATTAACTGAAATTCTAGGTAAGCAAGGGAGAAATATATGTGCAACCTCTGTGACCTCTAAAATCACACAGTATAAGTGGCCTCTTTTTAGCTACTGTATCTCTAAAACTAGTCTTTTTCCCACGCATAGATTTGGTATCGAATGGGTGAATAATAGATCTCCAGGAAAAAAAAAGACCCTGAAACATTTATGAATATAATACAAAATATTTTTAGTGACTCTATGAAGATAATTTAGAAACCTGTAAATTAAGGATTACTCTAAATCAATGGTTCTCAACCTTCCTAATACCGCGACCCTTTAATGCAGTTCCTCATGTTGTGGTGACCCCCAACCATAAAATTATTTTCGTTGCTACTTTATAACTGTAATTTTGCTACTGTTATGTCTTAGGTGACCCCTGGGAAAGTCGTGACCCACAGGTTGAGAACCGCTGCAATTATTCTATTATTCTAGGGCTTCTCGATTGCTCAGTATTTTCAGCAAGAATAAAATCATTTTCACTGACACCATTTTGAGAATCACAAATATTATCTACGGACAGGTCATTTCACTTTTGCTTTTCTAATAATTGCTAGTGTCTAACTGATTTGCTTTACGTATTTTATTTGATTTGCTCATTATCACTACCTACCCCAAATCAAAAATGGAAAACTCTTGGAGCAATCAATCATTTTAATACATAAGCTCACACTTTGATAGCTGTTTGATAATATTGATGAAGCCAAATTTATAGATTGGACCTATTGCTTTTCTACTGATTTCAAAAGATGGGTGTTTTTTCCCCTCCATTATGGTGTTTTTGTTTTCCATGGCCTGGTAAGTTTAAAAGATGTGCTGAGGGTTGTATAGAAACAGGTAAGAGGAAGTAAGGCTGGAGTCTGTTACTGGAATGAGCTATTCCTGGAGAAGTGAGCATGTGCGAGTAGTGTATCTTTGCACGAGGCATCCTGTTTGTCATAACTGTAATACAATATTTACTGAGCACTTACTATGTCCTTGGCGTGATGACAGTCTCTTTACACGCATTATCTCATTGAATCTTCAAAACAAGGTATGAGACAGATTCTATTACTTTCTCCATTTACTGATAAAGTACTTGCCATGTAGAGAAATAAAGTAATTTTCCCAAGACTATATAACTAGTATAGGATTCTATCCCTGTGTGACTCCAGAATTCAAACTACTAATTATTATCCTATGTAGACCCCAAAGGCATTAGGCATGGACTCGTAGATGACATGTAGGGTGGGACTATATTTATGTTCCATGCTGACAGGTACCTTGTGCTGTTCAACACCACATAGCGAGGACCAGGAATCAAGTAGCTCCTCAACACACAGTCATTGAATGGGTAAATAAATATATACAAGAATGAAAGGCTACTAATCTAAGTGTAAAATATAATTTACTCCTTTTTCTTCACAAAACCAGATCCCCTCTCAGGATGCTCATCAGTAGCTTTCTCCTACGGGTATTTGGCTGGAAAAAATTCTATGATGCCTCCTGTTTAATAATTTTAACATTCCAGGAAATATTGTTTATTAATTCTAGAGGAATAGCCCCAAACTGGAGACTAATTGAATTTTCCACCCATGGATGGAGAGAGTCCAAGTGGAACAGTGCTTGAAAACAACTCCCAACCAGCATGCCCTTCTTTGCTTCCTTCCCTCACTGGGTCATAAACATGCGGTGAGTGCTGACTTTGAAGGGCTCCCAAGATAGCTTTCCAGATGACCTCTCTGTCACGAGGGCCATTTATTTTGAAAGGCTTAAGTGCCATAGAGAGAGCAAAGGGAGCGGGTGAAATTTCCTTCCTCGACTGGTGCATGGCTCTGAGAAGTGCTCATGTAGATTGTTTTGCCTGGGAGGGAGGGAGCCCGAGCTCCTGGCTTTGCCTCACTTACAAATCCATGAACTAATTAATCTTTTAGAACTCTATCAAGCCTCCCAAACTGAAGAAAATAAGAATAATTTCCACATATATGATAAGAAGATAAGTGAAAGAAAACCCATAATTGTTACTTGTCAGTACCTGTAGAGATCACGGGCAGTAATTGCTTTTAATCCAGCCCACCTCCTGCTGCTGACAGATGGATTTTTCTAATGTATAGTTGGGGGAACATTAAGCCATTCCGCTGTTTAAGCACACTGGATCACTCCCACTGCTTAGACTCCTTAGAACTGAATTCCGGACCCTCAATCTGGCTCTAGCATTATCCTCCACTACTGCCCTCGATGTGTTCTCTGCTCCAGACAAAATGATTGATTAGCCTCCATTCTGACATAATCTTCAAGGTACAAAATTAACATCTAGCATTTATCAAGCACATACTATGTGCTAAATATTCTTCTAAATGTACATTGAGGATCTCATTCAACCTCCTGACTCTATGAGATAAATATCATTTTATAGATAGATATATTGAAGTAGAGAGAGCATAAATAACCAGTGCAAAGTCACACAGCTGGGAAGGGTCAACTGGAATTTGAACTTAAGCAGTTTAACTCCCCATTGCTTTAATCCCTAACTCTCTCTTATAGAAATAAAATGGTCTAGACGTTTAGTTTCATCCTTTGGCCAACATGCAGGGTCACAGTCACTAAACGAGCAGAATATCCCTCTTCTACTTCAAGAAACTGGAAGACCTGTAGATATCATATGAATTGCATTCATTTAGTTATTCAACAGTGTTTGTTGAGTACTTCCTAAGTGTGGGCTCTCTTTCAGATGCTACAGATACAGTTGTGATGAAAACAAACAGAAAAATACTTGTCCTCGTGGAACTTATATTCTTGTACATTCTAGTTTCTCATATTTTATCATGAGGGACCTAAGTCAGCCCAGGTGATGTAAACAAGCTTTTGTCACTGGAAAGGGATAAGCAGGCACGTAACTTTGTTTTTTTTCATGGGGGCTGATCATTCAGACAAAGGGACATATAGTTTCGAGGTAAAAATGAGGTTTATTAACCAAGAGATATCAAACTTTCATATTACAGGGACCATCCAGAAAGGTAACATTAAGTGGGTCAGGAGGGTCCTATAGTGTATTAAAGAACACTTAATTAAGTCTATAAAGGCAGGCTCTTCTCAGCTCTCATGGGCTGTAACCATATTGGAATGTGAACCAGAGTTGTATAGGTAACAATATTTTTATTTTGTGTGTGTGTGTGTGTGTGTGTGTGTGTGTGTGTATGTGTGTGTGTGTAATACTCAATTTGTAAATTTTGGAAGATTAATTCAAAGTAAAACAACAAAATAGAAAATCAAAACTTTGCCAATTAAAAAAAAATCTATTTTCAGGCTGAGTAACATTCCATTGTGTATATACCACATTTTCCTTATCTATTCATCCACTGATGGATGTTTAGTTGGTTTCCTTATCTTGGCTATTGTGAATAACGCTGCAATGAACATGGGAGTGCAGCTATCTCTTTGAGATCTCGATTTCAGTCCACGTGGATAAACACCCAGAGTGGGATTGCTGGATCATATGATGGTTCTGAAAGGAGGGAATCCTGCAATATGCCGCATGGATAAACCTGGAGGGCACTGTGCTAAGTGAAACAGCCAGGTACAAAAGGACAAATACTGCATGATTCCACCTACATAAGAAACCTAAAATAGTCAAGCTCATGGAATCAGAGAGTAGATTTGTGGTTTCGAGGGGTTGGGGGTGGGGGATGGGGAGTTACCAGTCAAGAGGCATAAAGTCTCAACTAGGCAAGAACAGCAGGTTCTAGAGATCTGCTGTCCACCACAGTGCCTGTAGTTAGCAATACTGTATTATGCACTTAAAAATTGGCTAAGAGGGTGGATCTCATGTTAACTACCCCAACAACAACAACAACAACAACAACAACAACAACAAAACAGCTATAGGTCAGTGTCTATTCACCTGTGTCAGTTGTTTCTTATCGTGTGTGTGTGTATGTGTGTGTGTGTGTGTGTGTGTGTGTTGAGGTGGGGTGATTAGAAGCATTACAGCAGTTAGCACTGTGATGTGATTGCACTGGAGGAATATATCACCAGATGCTTCTACTCCAAACCTACCAGAATACAGGAGAGGCCAGGGACCATGCAAAAGCTCCTGTAAGGGAAAGGAGGAATTAAATCACTAACTGAGGGAGCTACAAGGAGAGTTTGACAACAGAATCAGGAGCAATGTCAAAGTCAGCATGTACCTTCCTGCAAGAACATCACATAAAGTTTATTTCAGCCAATGCCACTTCCCTTCTGGCTCTTTGCAGCTCACTGACTTGCTCTGAGATAGTGAAAGAGCAGTTCACTTCTTTTTCACCCTGGAGCTTTGGAAGGGAGAAACTTTTCCTTTGAAGCTTTAGAGGCAGGGGATAAAGAAAGCCTAGGTATCCCAGAGGAGATTCTTGCAAAGGAGAAGAAATTCTACCCCACCGGTCAACTGATCCTCATGCAGGATCTGTGCTTGGCTCTTCTCTAGGCAAGTACCCTCCTGCCCGTCCCTGCTCCCTCCCTCCTCGTGGCAAGAACATGTACCACGAGATCTACCCTCTCAACAAATTTTGAAAGTGCAAAATTCAGTATTGTTGGCTATAGGCACTGTGGTGTACAGCAGGTCTCTAGAACTAACTCATCTTGCATAACTCAGACTTTATATTTATTTACAACAACTCCCCGTTTTCTCCTTCCCCCAGCCCCTGGTAATCACCATTCTACTCTGTAATTCTGTGAGTTTGACTATTTTAGATTCCTCATGTAAGTGGAATAGTGCAGTATTTGTCCTTCTGTGTCTGGCTTATTTCACTTAGCGTAATGTCCTCCAGGTTTGTCCATGCTGTTGCAAATCTCTAAGCATGTTTCAATGCACTGTCCCCCTTACAAAGGCCATGGTGAATCTGATTCCAAACAAAAAAAAAAATCGTGTTCCAGAATCATTTAGCAGAGCACGTTTACCCCCCAAAATAGAAGGATAAATACTACCCACGTGACTTTGAATAACTTTGCAAGTACAGAGAAAAACCAAGAAAGTCAATTCTGCTGTGGCATTTTTTGAGCATGTGGTAGAAGGTAGATTGTTCAAAATGGGAAAGAACAGAAGGTGTATAGCTAAATGCCTGGTACAAGCCCAGCACCCAATAAAGTTCAGCAATTTTTTATCACTATTATTCAATTCAATACATGTTTTATCCTCTATTGTAGTTAGCGTAAGTTTTGTTCATTAATTTAATTTAACTGAACCATTTATTTTCATGAAAACTTCAAAAATTGTCCCAAGTTATGTGCCTATTTGACTGAAGAAAAAAGTTCTTATTCATATTCAAAATATATTGTTAGTTATTTCCTTTGCCCCAAATGCCAATGTTCTCAAACAGCAAGATCAATGACCAATGTTCTACTGAAATATGTGTTAATCATGATCATCTAGAGTCTTAATAGATTCCCTGCAGTTGTCAAACTCAGTGCTTCTAGGCTCTCGAATTTATTACTGTAGGTGCAACATTTTTGATAGAAAAAAAATCAGTTGATTGTATTCAAATATACCAATAGGCACATTTGACCTCAGCTCAGCTGCTCCTACAACCCCACCTGTAAAAGACTTGTATCTTGTTAGCTATCAATTACATTTATATAATCTTCAAGGCTATGTTCTCAAGTATGTGATCTCATCTGAACCTTAGGATAGTGTGGCAGGTATACTGTATCTCATTGTAAATGCCAGGAAACTGACTTTGAGGGGCTAAAGGACTTTCCTTGGGCCACATGGGTGGCAGAGCTAGACCTTGAATTCATGATTTGTGACTATGCATTCAGGTCTAGTCTCATTGCCCCAGGCTGTTGTGAAACCTAATTTAACTTTTCATCTGGGGCACTGCCTTTGCTTATCATTATATTTAAAGCCCTAGTACATTGTGCTATGAAAATCAGTTTAAAATGTATTAATGTGCTTTTAAATACTATCTACAGACTTGGGCCATTTTCTACCACTTAGGAGCTAAGTAATAAAAATGTAAACGCCCACATAGACTTGGTGAAGACTCCAGCATACCTATTGATTATAATTTAGTTTGGATGTACACTACTTTCTTGACATCTAATCAATAACAAGTGATTAAAATAACTGATTAAATGATGAACATGTTGGAGCGTTCAACCTTTTTATTGACTCATCTAGATCGAGTGTTTGGCCTAGTCATAGAATAGGAATCATTAAAATGCTCACAAAGATTCTGCCAGAAAATGTGTGTAATGATAAATATGTGTTTGGCCAAGAAGCAATTATAAAAATGTTGGAAAGTAGGTTAAGGAAATGCTTAAGAGCATGACCTCTGGAGTCAGGGAGACCTGGGTTGGAGTCCCAGCTAAGCTCTCCCATTTACTACCTGTATGTCTTTAGGCAACCTATTTAACCTCTCTTAACCTCAGTGTCCTCATGCATAAAATACAGATAATATTCCCACCTGCAGAGTTTATTGTGGGGATTAAATGAGTCAGTTCAAGTTAAGGGATTATAGCATTGGCCAGCTGATGAAAATATCAGGAAATAAATATTAACTACTATTATTATCACTATCTCTTTAGTGTCTCTAACTTAAGTTCCTTCATTAATTTCTTTAGCTGTAAGTAGTTAAATAACCTATTCAGCTCTTTGTGTTAGTATCAAAGTTAGGGCGGGAGTGCAGAGAAAGCATTTCTCACTCAGTGATCTGCATAGCTAAGCACTCAATGAATATCAGGTATTATGTTGGACACCTGCTGTGCCCTGTCTCATATCTGCTTAGCCCGCCTGCTGCTCCCTCACTGCTATTTCCTGGGATCACTTCCCAAATCAACGACCTGCACTCAAGGGCTTGTCTCCAGTTCTGCTTTCACAAGGACTCAGAGTGTTATGTGGCTATGAGTCTAAGGGAAGTAAGTATATTTTGTCTTTTAGGTTCTACCTTCAAAGAATTATATTTTTATGGCACCAGAAGAAGGGTGTTGAAATGGGTACTGAAGGTAATTTACACCAATCCATTGACTGCTTCTAGACCCCCTTCTAATAATCTTAAGTGATGTTCTAGCCCAGGGCTTGGCAAATGTTTTCTGTAAAAAGACGAATATTAAAAATTTGAGCCCTGGTCGGTTTTGCTCAGCGGTTAGAGCGTCGGCCCGCGGACAAGAGAGTCCCGGGTTCAGTTCCTGCTAAGGGCACGTACCTCAGTTGCAGTTTGCCCCCGGCCCCAGTTAGGGTCGTGTGGGTGGCAACCACTCGATGTGTCTCTCTCACATCGATGTTTCACTCTCACTCTTCCTCCCTCTCTCCCTCCTGCTCTATCTGAAAACATTTAAAAAAAAATTAAAAAAACAATTTGAGGCTTTGCCAGGTGGCCTCTGCTGTAGCTCTTCAACTCTACCACTAAAGCATGAACGCAGCTAAAGAGAATAAAGTAAAATAAATGAATGTGACTGTGTTTCAGCGTCTCTATTTGCATGTGGAGGTCTAGGCTTGCAGACAGGACAGATCCTCGGACATTTTTTTTCAGGAGGATATGTTAAGTAGTCATTACTTTCAATTTTCTATCCTAGAGATGCTTTTCTCAAAACATTTAGTTTACAGTAGTCAAATATGTCTGAGTATTGCTCTTCCTTCTCCCTACCCCGCATCCCAATGCAGATGAATGCTGACTCTGGGAAGGGCTCGAGATGAACATGTGAGGACTTGTGCGTTAATAGCAGATAGCAGTCACAGTGCCTCCTAGGTCCAGGCATGTACCAAGTGCTTGTTTGTCTTAACTCATTGATTTCTGAGAGAAACTGAGGTCAGAGAGGCTAGACGATTTGCCTACATCTGCACAGCAAGTAATTCACAGATGGGAAATCTGAACCCAAATCCATCTTTAAAGTGTGCTGTGTTAGGGCCACAGGATGGTCTGTAGTATATTTGTCAACCTAACAGTTCTCTTCTTTGGCAGGTCAAGTAACATGCCAATATATGGAGAAAACTAACATGGCCGTCTGAGGAGACTATATCTACTCTTCCCTGTCAACACGTTTCACATGTTTGGAGTCCATGACCAATTCCACAACTTTATAACTTTCTAAAACATGTTGTTGCTGTCCTGTAGAACACAGTCTTAGTTATACTGCAGTAATTTTTAATGCTCGATTTTCATAGGTCACTGGGATTTAGTCCAAGAGTGGAGAAGAGCATGGAACTTCACAGATGAACATTTAAATCACTTATATCCATGCTGAGAATATATCTACAGTAGTTGACAGCTGCTATCAAAACAGTAGCTATCTAGAAAGGGAAAAAGAAGAAGAAGGACAAGTCAGAGTTCTGCTCTATAATTTAAGAGCACCCAGCTTCATCTATAAGTTGTGACACACAAATTATTTAGAATGGTAAAACATTTATATTTACCTTTGAACACTGTAAATCATAGCAGGTTTTAACCACTATCTGACTAACAGGAAGAGAGCAACAAAGAGGATGCTAGATGTTGCTTTCAATCCATGCTGAACACACCAAAGCCTGGAATGGCAATCCACAGCCAATTCTGGATGAACTTTGGGTTTCAGCCTTGGGACAGACAGTCTGAGCCAAGTGAAGGCTGAAGCTGAGTGCTCCTTTGGTATTTAACCATTGGCCTTTGAAGAGAAAGAACGGTAAGCTAACAGTGAAATGGCATTTGAGGTTCAATGTGCGCTGAGTTTTAACAAACTGCAAAATCTCAGAATAACAGCAAAGTCCCTGGTTGGCAAGATTCATTCACATTCGGACTAGAAGAGAAGAAAAGGGGTTGACTATCCTCTTGAAAAAGAAGATATGCATGTAGAGAGAAACACAGATCAGGACGGGATAAACTGGCTTAAAGATTTATGAAATATGGATACTTTTACTTTGAGTGATAAGAAGATTTTGATACTGCTCTGCCCTCTTAGAAATTATCCAAGAAATAATCTTTACCATTCCTAGATTGCATTTTAAGACTTGGTTCTGTGTGAAGGCATCTAAAATCAATATGAACTCAATTGTTCGTTCATTGACTCAGCACACAGAAATCTTTACTTTGCTGCCCTTGTCTTTGGAATAACTTAAAATTTTTTATTTAGTGCACATATTCTCTTTGGTATATATACCCAAGGTGGCATGGGAGGGCTTAAGCCAGTCAATATAGTCCATCTTCCTGGACACCAAGGGGTATTCAGGGATGGCCACACCATAGCCAATTAAAAACAAGAAGAAGCAACAAGGCTTCTTAAGAAGAGGAGTTTTTTCTCTCTTCTGTGGGAACAACTAGAGGATATTCTCTCTTCCCCTGAGGGTGTGATATGAAGATGGGGAGCCTGGAACCACCGAGGCCATGCTGCTCCCAAGAGAAGACACCTGGGCCCTGATGATTCAGTGGGCTCAAACCACTAAATCAAGCCTTCCCTCAAATCCGAACATATTCTGGACTTTTTGGTTTTGTGAGTTAATGAACTGTCTTTACTGCTTAAGCCAGTTTGGTTTGGGAGTTTTTGTCACTTGTTTTTCAGAGTCTTTGTAGAGCTGAAGTTCATTGTGTCAGGTTCTGGGAAACCAAGACACACGAGACTATGCTCTGCTTTCAGATTTCCCGTGTCGTAAAAATAGAACCTATGAGCTCCAGGCTGATGAAGACCTGGCCACTTTCAGGTACTGAGCACTAGAAGGAATTGACTGGGTTAGAGTTTGTAAAAGGGATGTTGAAAGAGGTAAGAAAAGAAAGAAATATCAGGCCAAGTTATAGAAACAGATTAACAAAAGCTTGTGCTACCCTGCTATGCATAGGATGAAGAAAGAACCAAAAGATCCCTGAAAACACAGGTTTGATCTGAATGCAAATCAAAATAGTTTCTGTGAAAAAAACATAAATATCCTCAAAATTTGTGCAGAACAGAGTAACTCTGGGAAGTGTCTACAACCTTTGAGAACAAAGAGAATGTTCTTTCCTCCTACTAATAATTGGAAACAAGATGTTGTCCAGAATTAATCAGATTGGTGTCAAGGACGAGTTACAAAGCCAGCAAGATCTAAGAGATCAACTGTGTTATCTTTATCCTTAAGAACAATTTAAGTCATTAAAAATAGATTGATTACATTTTGAACTCACAGCTATATTCAATTACATCCTCTGTCACAGGGAAAGTGGCTGAGATTTCTAACCTTTCTTTTTCAAAAGAGTAAAAGCAGCCCCCCCCCCAGCATGACTAGGAATGGTTCTTTTTACTTAAAAAAGAATTGAGATTTATGGTGCTGGGTTATGTAAAAGAAAAAGGAAAATAAAAGTATTTGTATTCTTGCTATAAAGAATGATATCTTGTGGATTTAGCTTTGGTCATCTACATACAGAATAGAAATATGTGATGTGGAACTGTAAAACTCAAGCTGTAATGTGCATACAAATTTGATGAGAATCTGTTGAAATGTGGATTTAGATCCAGGAGATTTAGGTGGGGTCCTAGATCTGCATTTTTTTACGAGATGCCTGGTGATTCCAGGTCTGTAGACCACACTTTGAGAAGCAAGAATGCAGAACAAAGAGCTGGGCTACGTAGGATTCAAGAGATCTAGGTCCAGCTCCATCATTAATCAGTTGTGAGACCTTGCAGATATCACTTAAACATTGAATGCTCCTTGACTATAAAATGACAGTGTTGGACCTAGTCATCTCAAATTCCTGACAAATCGAATCCAACAGGAAAAGAGGCTCTATGTATTATGCATGGTGTTTGAAATAGTCTCTACACTTTTCCTTGTTCCTTTTCTTCATGGAAGGTGATGTCTACCCTGTTAGCAATGTGAATAGTGTCCTTGGCTATCTACTCTATCATCACCTCCCTACAGTCAAACAGTCATCCAGTCTTATCTATTTCCTTCCTAAATAATTCTAGACTCCTTTATTTATTTGTTTGTTTCCACATGCACTGGTACAATTAAAATTCAGGTAACCACCATCTTCCCCTTGACCACATTTAATAGCCTCCTAAGAGTTTCTACTCCTTCTCTTCCCCCTTCCAATCCATTATTTATTCCCTGCCCCCCGCCAGCAAATGAATATCTTTAATAGTCTGCTTAGCAACTTTTTCTGTCTTCTTTCAGGCACAATGTTTTCTATACACTGTAGCATACCCCTCGTTCTGTCCTCTCAGCCATGTGGTTAGGTGGGTTCAACCTCCGTTCTCATTCCAATACTGAATTTATATCTAATCATTTCCTGTCACTGTATGAACTCCTTCAGGGACTTCCCATTTTTTGCAAGGATATGGACTGCTGTCTCTATTGAGGCACAGCCATGCATGATTTTACCCTCATCCACTGCCTCCTTCCCCGCCTGCCCTCACATTCTAGTCATACTGAATTAGGTTCTTTAAAAGAATCATGTTCTTGCTCATCTTAACTTCTTCATACTTGTTGTTTCCTCAGCCTGGAATATTCACTCTCCTCCCTCCCCGATTCAATGAGTCCCCACTGGAGAATTATTTTTCTGGGCTCCACTGAAATGTCACTTCCTGATACTCAAAGTGAAGTTAGTTTAGGACTCTCCGAAATAAAATGTGCTACAAGTACTTTGCACTTGACTTTCCCAATGCTCAGTAACATACTTCAAAATATTTGTTTAATGTCTGTTTTCCCCGGTAGACTATATGCTAGATGAGGACAGGAAGCCCACCTGCCTTACACAGGTTTGGATTGGAGAATATTTTCAACACTTACTAACAGAATTCAAATGAAAAAAATTATAGATTTTTCCAATTCATTATTTGGATTTTCCAATCCATTATTTCCCAAACCAATTTGGCTTTCACCGCCTTTAATGTCCAGGTTCTACAGACTACTGGGCAATTCTTGGGTACATTGGTCTCTCTGCCTCCAGTTTCTCTTAGGTCATTCTCTTCTTCCCACCACTAACATTTATTTCAGACCAGAGCCCCAATCATCTTACTCCCCTGCTCAACAACTATTTAATGGCTTTTTATTGCCTATGGAGCAATCCCCAAACTCATAGCCTTCATTCAAATTCCTATGCACTGCCCAGGCGGATATCCTACTATCCAGCCAAATGGGATGATTAGCTATCTCCCGAACCTCTCCCACATTCCAGGTTCCAGGAGACTGTCTCTAATAGACCCTTTTCCTAGAATGTTCTATATGCACAGTGCAACGTAAGTGCCACTTTGTTAGTCTTTTTTACATACCCTGGATTTAAAATGTTCTCTTCCGCCTCTAGATTCTCTTAGTAGCTCATCTACCCTTTCATGCTGAAGGGTTTAAGGAGCCTGATAACCCTTGTCCTTCTGTCCTAGTTCTAGCCATTGAAACAGACACAAGAAGCCAAAAGGGATCATTAATAAATGAGGCTTAATAGCTCATAAATGATAAGTGTTCCTAGATTATTAAACATGGCTTAGACCTAAGGGCTTCCCTATTCCTTCACCCCTTCCCCAGTCTACGTCCCAGGTGGGGAAAGTTAAGTCTTCAGAGAAGATGCTATGTAGCCGGCTAATTGGAAAATTGTAGCTTCCTTCACAGACCCATTTGAGAAAATGACTTAGGGCAGTGCTGTGCAATAAAAATATAATGCGAGCCACAGATTCAGTTTTGAATTTTTTATTAGCCACATAAAAATTTTTAAATGGCAAAATAAATTTTAATATATTTTATTTAAACTGATGTAATTAAACATTATCATTTCAGCATGTAATCAATATAAAAATTATTGAAGAGATATTTTGACTTCATTTTTTGTCATATTAAATCCTCCCATGGGGACCAGGAATTGAACCTGTCACCTTTTGGTTTATAGGATGGTGCTCTAACCAACTGAGCCACACCAGCTAGGGTGAGATAGCACAGCTTTAGAGATATACAAAGTCCACTGTTGCCTTAAAAATTTTTTTTATTTTTTATTTTGAACTAACTATAGATTTATAAGAAGTTTCAAAGAAATGAAGACTAAGGTTCCCATGAACCCTTTACCCTGTGTCCCCTAATGCTGATGTCATTTATAATTGTAACACAATAACAAAACCAGGAAATTCTATTGGTCCACCATTAACTTCTAAAGGCAGTGGCCTTGTCTTCCCTAAATATCCAGATTTCTCCAAGATCATCAGTGGGTAAGTCCATTCTTCTATGGGGAGAAATGAATAGTCAGATGGAGAGATGGGCTCAAGGTGCTCATGTCAACATTGTTTTCTTCTAGAGAGTGGATTAGATGTCAACTACCACCTATGAAAGGGAGAGTTTTTGCCTGTACCCACCCCAGTGTATATTACCCTTTCCCTTGTTTTAGCATCAATTATTTCTAATTCTACTTTTACTGAAGAGGTAATAAGATCCTGGGATATAGGAAAATTTATTCTTTTAAATGTCTTTCACACACACATTGGTTTGCATAGAGTGATTATTGAGATGGTTTCTTGAAATAATCCAATTGTTATGGGAAAGGCTTTCATTATTCCTATTTTCAAGCTACTCAACTGTTGCATGCCTAAAAGGGAAATGATATAACCTTTGAATAGGTTTGACAGATGGCTTTTCTCAGGCAAAAAAGATGTACAGGCCACACAGTAAATTAGCCAGCGGGGACTATTCTATCCATCTAGAGATACAAGCCTTTTTTCCTTAACTTGGTTTTAATTGGAATTTAGTCTTTGAGGACTTGTCTTCCATTAGTTTTTATTGAATTTATCATCTCCACACTTCAAAAAAAGAAAATTAAAGGTGTGAAGACCTCCCAGGCAAACTAGCCTACATGATTATCTAGCTAATAATTGATGCATAGATACAAACCATTGTTTTCTTTACTGTCCAATTTCTACAGTCTAGATGTGTTGAATCAGCTCCAAGAGTTACTGACTCCAAGAAGATTAAAACTCAAATATCTCAGCTGTGTGATTAGCTGTATTTCTAGATCCAGACAAGGCCAAGGACATGGCAGAGATCAATAAATATCTGTTGACTGAATGAATGGACGATGTCTCTTTGGTGTCACTTCTGAGTGTGTGCAGGATCTAAGGATAGACTATCTGAGTTGGAAGAGTACTGGGTAACTTATCAGGGAGCTATCAAAGCTCACCAGGCCCTGGCTGGTTTGGCTCAGTGGTTGGAGATTCGGCCCAGTGACTGAGGGGTCGAGGGTTCGATTCCTGGTCAAGAGCACATACCTGGGTTGCAGGCTAGGTCCCCAGCCCTGGTTGGGGTCGTGCAGAAGGCAACCAATCTATGTGTCTCTTCCACATCAATATTTCTCTCTCTCTCTTCCTCCCTCCCTTCCACTCTGTCTGAAAATCAGTGGAAAAATATACTTGAGGATTAGCAGCAACAACAAAGCTCACCAAGAAGTGTCACCAGCTGCTCAATATCACCTGGCAACAGCCCTCCAGGAGCTTGTGGCAAAAACCTGAGCCTACCTAGTGCCAATCACTACCACCTTCTTTCCTCTTGTCCAGGAACACGGGTATGTTAAAGCGTGGAGTTCCGGTCACTGTCGTTTTCCAGGAGTGCTCAAAGTCCACACCATAAACAGCAGCAAATCTTCAGATCTTTGCTTACCACTTATCTAGATCTATATCCCACCTGACAACCAGCCCCTTCTTTAGCCTCTGACAAAAACTGAGGCATCACACTTGATTTTGCCCTTTTCTTTATGCCTCCACATCCAATTTGATACCACATCCTATTGCTTTTGATCCTAAAACATCCCTAGAATCGGTCCATTTCTTGTCCATGCAGCCACAATCCACCTCTAACTTCATTACTGCACCCAGTGCTCAGGCTAGCCCCCCATTGCCACTCTTGAAGCTGTCTGTCATTTAACTCATGGCATAATCGATTCTTTGTCTCTCCTTTCTTGAGGCCAATGGCTGTGTTTTCTATGTCTCCATCCCTTTATAGTCTGATCAGATAGTAGGTGCTCAATAAATGCATAAATGATTGGGTGAGATTTCATTAGATGAGTTTATCTCAGCAGTGATGCCTCTGGAGAGAGAGCAGGAGGAAGGTCAGGCAGCCTCCCCACTACGCCAGAATCTCGTTAATAATTCATCACCAACAAGCAGAGGAACACGAAAGCCGAGAACGCGTTCCTAAATACACGCTTCTGAAAACCAAGAGGGATGAGTTGACTGGGAGCTGCTCATGAACGTACGGCTTCTCGGCGTCTCTGCTAGTGTAGATACCCTTGATTTTTATTTGTCAGCAAAGTATTTCCTCATCCCTTCATTCTAATGCTCCATGTTGAAAATTCTCTTTTCGAATGTTGTCAAACTAAACATCCACGCAGAGGCTGCCAACCCACCAATGAAGCTGTTTTTCTTATAATGTCCGCCAGGGATCAGAGGACCGGCTTTAGTTAAGGGTGGGGCAGGGGGAGCCCACGGCCTTGGCTGCCTCAGTGAGGAAAGCGTTAGGTGGAATTTTTCCTTTTAAATCTTCAAGTTGAAAGTAACATTCGCATTCTGTGAAAGAAGTGGAGATAAGATTGAAGTGAGGCGACTGGGACGGGGGCTGGGCGGCCGCCTCTGCCAGGGCTTTCCAAGGAGACTGATTAGATGCTTTGTATTGTTCAAGAGGGAAAAAGAGCGCGGAGAGGCGTTTGCTGCAGAATTTGAGTGCAGTCTCCCTGGAATTGAAAAGCATCTCTGGCTCTGCAGGTCAACTTCAAAACTTTGCTTCCAGACAGAGAAGGAGGCTCCTCTTCCCCATGTCCTGCCATGAAACTGGGCAGCCTAGAGTTGCTCTGTTTCTCCGAATAAATATATTCTCTGCACTGAGCTAATCATTCAGTCTCAGACAATGTCTTCAAACACTATGTACACTTTGTCTTATTTAAATTCTAATAAACCTGGCATAATGTCTGTCCTCCAGGTTCATCCATGTTGTTGTATCTGACGGGATTCCCTTCTTTTTAAAGGCTGGGTAGTATCACTGTATGTACACACCACCCTTTCTTATCCATTCATCCACTGATAGACTTTGGGTTGGCTCCCCTTCTTGGCTATTGTGAATAACGCTGGTGAATCTGGAGGACACTGTGCTCAGTGAAATAAGCCGGTCTCAGAAGGAAAAGTATTGCCCGATTCCACTGTGTGAGGAATCTAAGATAGTCGAACATGTAGAAACAGAAAGTAGAACGGTGGTTGCCAGGGGCAGCAGGGAGGGGGGGTGAGGAGTTATTGGTTCAACAAGTAGAATATTTCTGTTACGCCAGATAAATAAGTTCTAGAGATCGGCTGTACATCATTGTGCCTAGTCAACAATACTGGATCATGCACTAGAAAATGCATACGATTTTGTGATTGTAGATCTCATATTAAGTGTTCTTACCACAGTAAAAAAAATAGATTCTAATAAGCCTAAATGGTGACTTAATATTTTCATCCTCATTTTATTCTTAAAAAAAATTTTTTTTTCTTTATTGATTTTTAGAGAGAGAGGAAGGAAGAGGGAGAGAGAGATAGAAACATCGATGAGAGAGGACATTGACTGGCTGCCTCCTGCATGCTCCCCACTGGGGATCGGGCCCACAACCTGGGCATTTGCCCTGACCGGGACTCGAACCAGCGACCTCTTAGTGCATGGGTTGAAGCTCAACCACTGAGCCACACCGGCCAGGCCTCACTTTATAAATGAGCAAACTAAAGCAGGGCAAGTGATTTGTCCAGAGTTGTGCAAGCTGCATGTGGCAGAAGAGGAGATAAAACCCATTTTATGTTTAGTGAGCAGGATTCTTTCTACATATTAATACTCTCTTTCAAGACAAGTTTTTTTTTTTTTTTTTGTTTTTTTTTTGCGTGACCTGGGGGTCATTTTTCTTTATACTGCTGTTATCACTCAAAACCTAACTTAATGGTAAGTTGGGGGAAAAATCGGGGCAGTAAACCTAGTTAAGAGTCTTTGCCTATCTGGGACTTTCTTATCTGAAATGCAGGCTTCTCAGCAATGTTATTTCTGAATCCAGCACGCATGGTTTCAGGGAAGCCTCGTGATTTGGAATAATTTTATAATATTACCATAGCAACTTATGTGATTGCACAGATACTGAGAATATAAATCCACAATCAAATTGTTAGGGAGAACATTTTTTAAACACGCATATGGTTTGAGTTACATAATAATAGAATGGCGTTTTTGCAGAGTGGTGGTGCAGAAAGTGTTAAGAATAAATCTTATATTTTAATTAGAGAAGTTCTGTAAGGAAAATTCAGTGCACTATGACAGGTGTCAAAAAAATCCTGGAGAAAACAGGGCGTGGGGAGCAATGTGAGAGAGAGGGCCACAGGAACAGGTTATACAGTAGAGGCAGGCTGAAATGCACCAGCTAGGGTTAGCTGCTGGATGCTTCAGAGGATTGATGAAAATCATCAACACTAGGATTGTTGGATCATTACCTTCCCTAGACAAGTGTGCCTAACTTGGGAGTTTCAAAGGTAGGGATTTAAAGACAATTAGAATGAAAAGAGTTTTTAGAAGTCATTTATGATGGCTGACTCAACTCTGCAAATTCTCCAGGAAATGATAAGCCAGTGATATGCAGTGGTGGGTATGGGCTGTTTTGCCCTCACAGGTTCTATTTCTCCATCATATGATAACACATATTATGATTTCCTTTTGAAGCCACCCTCCCGTGTGTATGGGGCTGAATTCACATAACCCGAGGTTCCTGGGGAGTACTCACAGCCCACCAATCAGAGCACAGTATCCCCACCCCTACCTTCCCCACCCCCACCGCAATAAGACCAAGCCTGAACGAGGGCTGATGTCCAACGGATGAGAGAGCTCACTCAGATTTTTACTGAAACTCTTAAGGAAGAGGCTCTTCCTTTCCACTGCATTTGATAAGGTGGGGAGGATCCAAGCCAAGAGAGGCAGGTATCCATCTTGGCACACACAGGATTGAGCCTGCCAGAGAGTGCAGGCAGAATCCAGAAATATAACCGTGAACCTTGAGTCAGCCCTTGGCAAGGTCTGGCAATTCTAATATGTTTTCCTGGTCAATCTAATCTGGCGTTCTCTGAGAGTCCACCTCAAAGCATCTTCTTCCTCTTTAAGCATCCAATATGTTCCCCTCACCAACCTTGTGCATCTGATGATCCTACTTTTTAACTTAGTGAGAAAATAGAAGGAATCAGTCAGAGCTTCCTGTTTTCACTGGAAAATCCATCGATTTTCCAGCTTCTGTAGCCACACAGTTTCCTTCCCTTCATTACCACAGAGATCTGTCCCTAACCCTATCTAATATGAACCCCCATCCACGTGCGCTGGATCCCAGATCTCAGCACTTACCCCTTGCTCTCTGTCATTATCCAACTTCTCCTCTCTGCTATGTTATTGCCACCTGTTATGAACACTCTGTGACTTTTCCCAACTTAGAAAACAAAAACACAAACAAAAACCATTCCTTCCCTGAACTCACATCTTCCATTGTTTCTGCCTTATTTCTCTACTGTCCTTCACAATGACCTTCCTTCAAAGTGTTATTGATGCTCCCTGTCTGCTTTTAACCCTCACCAATCTCCTGATTCCTTCATCCCACTGAAATCATTCTTGGCATGTCGATATCTGAGTAATATTTGGCTCTGTGGATCACTCATGCTTCTTGACATACTGGCTTCAGCTGTTTTTCCCGTGTCGTTTGCTCATCCCTTCTCATTTTTTGTGGCTGCATCTTCTTCCTCTTTTGGAATAGAGCTCCTAGATCCTTTTCTCTATTTACACTTGCTGCTACTGATAGCTTTAAATAATCATCTTTCACTCATGGAGAGGTCCCAGGTTTTTACCTTTTGCCCATACTTCTCCCTTGAGATAATCTAATATGCATCTCTTTGAATCTCAAAGTATACATGCATGGATATCTTCTGCTTAAGCCCTCAAATATCAAAGTCAATCTTAATTCCACTTTCTCTTTCACCGCATCTCTCTTTACCTTTACACCTTTACCTTAGTCCCAACCATCAGTGTCTCTGACTTGGGTTATAAATATAGTCCCCTAACTGGTTCCCTGCTTCTGGAGAGTCCTGCTCCCTTCTGACAATAGTTTATTTAGCAAGTAGATGAGTTCTTTTAATGCATAAATCAGATCATGGCAGTTAACTGCTCAAGACCTCCAATGTCTTGTAATGAAATCCTAACTATTTATCGTGGCTTCAAGATCCTGGTCCTCCCCTCTCCCTCACTTGACTCCAGCCATACAGAACTTCCTGACACTCGACTCAACTGTGAAAGCATGCTCCAGTCTTAGCAATGTGAGCTTGCTGTTGACTTTACCTGCAGTGTGTTCCCCAGGTATTCGCATAGCTCACCTCCTAATCAGCATCACCTCCCTGACTCCTGATGTGCTCTTGTCCCTCCTCAACCCCACCATGACTCCTTGTTCTTCAGGCTTGTTCTCTTCATGGCACTTGTCACTCCCTGTGATACTGTATAGTGATTGTCTCTACCCCTAGAACTTCATGAGGGCAGAATTATGTCTATTTTACCACTCTATACTAAGCACTCAGAATAGTGCCTGACACAGTGTAGGTGTCCAACAAATATATTTGAACAAATCAATGAATACACAAATAAATGAAAGCAAGATAATTCCTGACAGGACTTATGAGCACTGGAAGCCAGCAATACCAGGATGACACCCCTCCCCTATCTTCTCAGTTACATGTACCAAAACTGTTCCTCTCCTTTTTAAACTTACATTTGAATTCAATTTCCTATAACTTGCAGCTGAAAGAGTTCTGACCACGTCCAGTTCTGTGCTAGAACTGTCTTGGGCACGCTGATGAGAATGGAATGTGCTTACTTTTCCCCAACTCTGCTTTTAATAATGTTGGTTTGAAGTCAGGCATGATGGGAATATTTACACCAAGGGAATCAGCAAACTCAAAGTCAGAGCTTAGCTTGTTTTTTCACCCTCCCTGGAGAGTTAGATTTAAACATGTGCCAGCACAGCACTGTGTGTCCACAGCTTTTCTCTGACAAGTTCCAGTAACAGCGTTCTCCTGATCTCTGAAACGACCCGATCCAATGTGGGACAGCTGTCACCGTTACAAGTACTTGTTATAGTGTAGCTTCTGAAATCTGACTCCTGAGGTATTTCACTTTTTGGTTCTCATTCAACTCTCTGCATCAACACAGAGCTGGTTGAATCACTCTTCTATGTGATTCATCCCCAATATTTGAAGAAAACTCTTTGTACACCATCCTCTCTCTTCCTCTTCATCTCCATAAATTTCCAGGATACATATTCAAACATTTCTCCTTTTTCCTCCTCTCATTGGCTAACCCCATGTTTTAAATAAAACTCTGCTATTTTTTTATATACTGAAATATTTGATACATGGTAGGTACTCAATTGATGTTTGACATAACTCTATAAAAAATTCTAGAAGATCAATTATCTTGACTATAAAATTTAAAAAATATCAATATGGATATACATTTAGTGTGTACACACACACACATACACACACTCACACACACATACAAGTCAAAATAAATTTCTTTTTTCATTTTAGGAATCAGGCAGACATGTCTTATGATATTCCTTCTCTTAGTTTATATAAAATATTTTCATAATACATAAGGAAACTAAGGCTGTGTTGTTAGAAGACTTGGCTACTGGTATTAGAAAAATAACATCTTCCAACTCAAATCCCAGCCTTTTTTCCATTAACTCCTAGACTCATCTCTTTGAAGAAATATATATATATATATATATATATATATATCTCCAAGGAAATGGCTATTTTTAATGCTATTCAACCACCTGGTAGATCACCCTTAGGCACTAGATGAACACATTTAGTTAGGATCTTTAACTGCTCTAGGTCTTATTTGTTCTACTGTCAAATTTAGATAGTGTTACTCTAATAGCCCAAAGACTAATGATCTTTTATGAACTTTTTCTCATTTTCTTATTAAGACTTATGATGTTTAACAAAGGATATCATTGATTTTTATTGTGTAATTTTCTGTGTGCTTATTCAATCAGCAAATGTTTATTGAGGATATTTTATTGGATCATCTTTTGGGCTCCAAGGGTCCAGGATTGAACAAGATGAACGAGCCTCTGCTCTTGTGGAACTGGTATTGTAACGAGTGCGGAAGAAGCAAACACTGAAGAAGAAACACAAACCGAATTGTGGGTAGGGGTGAGCTGTTTATCCCAACGAAAACAGGTTTGTGTGGTAGGGATGCCTCCAGGGTGCGGGTAGGGAGGTTGATGGTCAGGGAAGACGTCTCTGAAGAGGAGACTTTTGGGTTGAGGCCTCAGTGATGATAAGGAGACAGCCACACCACGTCCCGGAGGAAGAGCATTCCAAGCAGAGGAAACAGCCATGGCGAAGGCCCTCTTGCAGGAATGAGGTTGGCTTTTCTCAAGAAAAGGAAGGAAGTCAGTGTAGCTCTAAGGTACAAAGTGATGCCAGGGAGGAAGTCAAGGGCCAGATCACGGACTTCGTGAACAAGAAAGAAATCTCATTACAGTCTAAGGGCTGGGTAGTTGAAGCAGGAGAGGAACATGATATTATTTATATTTTTAAAATGTCACTCATTCTAGGTGGAGTATTTTGTCAGGATTTCGCAAGACAGATGGTGATGACATCAACCAAGAAGAGAAAGCATCGAATGAAACTGAATGGCTCTCTAGTGTCAGAAAATGGGATATAATATCCTTTAGATAGTGTAGTCGTTGCAAAAGAACAACTCACTGGGCACTAGGAAAACAGAATCCAACCTGTAGTCCTCTGGATTGCATGAGTGATTTCAGCTCCCTAAACACACCCCAAGAAGTCTTAGATTTTTTATTCTCCATGTGAGTAGTCTAGTTTAGATGGTTTGTTTCTCCCCAGACATTTCCTTCTCTGATTTACAGCAACACCTTCTTTTTCACAGCCTAACACCCATAGGCTCCCATTTTCCCACAGGAAGAGATGTCCTTCTTCCCAAAGTCAGAGCTGGGTCTTCCATTTCTTGTCCCTTCCCTTTAATTTAATTATTTTGCCTTTTCCTGCCTTTGCCAGATAACAGACCAAATAACAGTACACAGGCATTAATTTAATAGCTTTTCAAACTGCTTAACTGCTTCTCCTTAAAACACAGACTTGAACAGATGGCTTTATTCCAGTTGGGTCTCATCCCTGGCACGCAGTGTGTCAGGAGTACGTGTACATATACGGGGGAGTCATATGCACTTTTTATCGCCATCCCCTCTTCATGGAAGGGTCTTTCCTTGTGGTCAAATGTGTCCAAAGGAAAGCTATTCCAGAACTGGTCTAGGTAGCCATTTATAAAGATGAACAAGGGTACAAGTAAACAAAGTAAGAAAGATGAATGTGCCCACCTTGAGGAATAATGTGCTGCGTGCCCAAGAAAGAACCGAGGATGGTTGTTCCCAATAACGCTCTCATTACTCAAAACCCAGAAGCCACTGCATAATGAGGCAGAGAAGTCAATGGCTATTAGCATATTGCTGTACTTTCCCCTTTGCTGGCATGAGCTCGGGGTCTGCACACGTGCCATTCTCTCAGTCCTAACATGTGATGGTGGGGGAGAAACGATACAACGATCCCCAAAGATGGTCCTGCAGTTCACACCCAGCACTGAGAGATGCTCCAAAGACAAAGCAGTTTCTCAGCCAGTACAGGCCGGAAACATTGCACCCTCTACACTCGTCTTGGAGATTTACAAAACACACTGCAAAGCCTCAGAGCAGAGAAGCCTGTTTACTTTGGTTGCATCCAAAGTTTCTCAGATTACTTTGCCAGGAGTATTAACAATTTTCAGTACACTTTGAGAAAGGTAGAGCTCCTGTCTCTTTACACAATCACCACAGATTCATTTACTTAATTACTAGAATTGTCCAATGTGTGTCCACGAGGCTCAGTAGCTTGGCTCTTCCGCTGTCTTTATCTGGGCACAGTGCCTGGTATGGAACTTGTGCCAAGTTGGCCTCAAAAATATTAACTCAATTTGAATAACATTCAGCCTAACGTCCCGCCCGTCAGTGGGGAGAACTGCCCACCTCAGTCAGGGTGGAAAGGCATTTCCCAAACAGCCTGCTGACTTCCATTTGAAGTCTGTCTTCTAGAACACGCTTTGAATTTATTTCCAGGCTCAGCTTCAAACCCGGAATTACCCTTACTTGTTCAAAACCTAGTGTTTTTCAAGTTCATGGAATTTTCTCTGGTCTTGATTGTTATAAAGTGTTCCTTTGGTTTAGAAGAAAAGCTACCATTTTCCAGCTTCCAGCTGCTTTCCTTGAAGACGGCACATTTTCTTGGAGCAGTTGTTTCTGTTCGGGGAAGGATCTGGCTGGTCCCTCCAAGGTGAAGGTCAGATGGGGCGGCGGCGGTACAGGTGGGAGCCCCATGGTGTGATGCTGACAGTGGCCGAGCTGAACTGGGGAAGAAACTGGTCTATTTCTATGACTTCAAATGAGCCTTTTGAAAGAAAAGCGATGGAAACCAACCACTTCCTTTTACAGAAGTTATTAGAACTTCTCTGATAAGTGAAAACAGTCCTAGAGAAGATTTCCTGTCAAACAAATGGCCTCCAAAGGGAATTCATCACGAGGAAAAGGAAGCCTAATGCAGTGAGGGACAAGGCAGCTGGTTGGGGCAGAGGATAGGAGGGCTCGGAGACCAGCGCTCTGGTGCATAGGCCAAGCTTGGGGATGGTGGCCGAACTGGGGAGTGTCATCTAACGGGCTCACGGGGCAGGTCACCACAGGAAAATCAGCGCAGAATCCAGGCACTTTATACTGTGCAGGGCTGACTTCCCCGGAGCCGCACTCACTGTGTGGCAAGAACTTGCAAGTCAAAATCTGGAACCTTTTAGTAGAAAGGTCAGGTTTCCTGTGCTTTCTGTCTGGGAATGGACGGACCCATTTGTCTTCAGTACGCCCCCAGGGAGCTGTACACTTGAAGCAAGAGATGGAGACTGATTAAAAGGCTTTTAACAAGACATGTGACTTTATTTTGAATTTGTTTATTATCCCCCCCGCCCCCGCCCTGAGTTTTCCTTATAGCTTTGGAATTCTGTACTCATAGACCCTGTCCTCTTTAAATTATTTTAATTAGTTAAATATTACATTTCCTATGACAGAACATTTCTCTTTGGGGGGTAGGGGTATACATAAAAATCTGATGTAGCATAAAGAGGAGGATGCACGTTTTACTGAAAAGTTTCCTTGTGAGTCACAGTGGGGGGAAATCTCCAAATCCCTCCCTACATTAATTAGTATAAAACCTCTTTTATTTACCAAAGGAGTAATCAAAGGAATAATTTATCTTTGCCATTTTCTTCAATAGCTAGCAACAAGCTATACATACGTTAGGGACCCAAAACTACCTGCTGGTTCATAGGATGGCAGGACATCCGGCAGTAACAGAACAGTGTTCACAGACAAGGCGAATGCCGGCCAACTGGAGCAGGGTGGTAACAGAATGGAGGCCATACACCCACACGGCTCTGCTCTGTGCCAGGCGCTAGGCTAAGTGTTTTTTCATGTATCTCTTCAGGAATTCACACAGTGGGTGAGGTTATATGGCCACAAAGAAGCAGAGCTGGGGATTTGAACACTGGACCATTTAAATCCAGAACTCCATCTATAGCCTGGAGATCACCATAATAGTGTCTGCCTGCTGGGTTCTGTGAAACGATTACAAAATAAACTACATATGTAGAATGCTTAGCTCACTGCCTGGAATACAGCATTCAATGAAAGGTAGATGCCGTAATCAATAACATCCTCATCACCATCATTATCATCATTTAAAATTTTTTTTTACAAGAGAACAAATCCATTTTGTTTGTTTACTTTTCAATAAGTTTACATCAGCGAAGGGTACAGAATTGCACGGATTCTGTGTCCAACGGCCTCAGCAGGACGGCTGCTTTGGAATTTAGCATGAAACATTCCACTGTGCAGAGTTACCTGTTCCCAGGTGGCTCTGGTTCTGTTCGCTTTGCCACGAGGAGTCATTGTTTTTCTTTGCTTTGTACACATAAACACATCTCTTGTTTAGACAGAATTCAGTTTCATCTTGAGCATAATAAACACTTTCAATTTTAAGAGCCGTGTGCTCCTTCTGGTTCCGGAGACCCTGCTCACAGCCAGCAAAAATGACCTTGGACCACAGCCTTCCGGACGTATTTGTGGTTATAGAAGTCCTGCTCCCTTCAGGCCTCCACAGGGTCCAAGATGATGAGCAGAGCCATCATCTTCATCATGACTTAGGAGTGCTAATAGAAAAGAATGATTACACGGTTCCCCAAAACTTTTTTTCCCTTTTGGAAAAGGACATCAACATATTTGTGAATAAATCATTCTCTAGGTAGCTCTGCATTTACATAGATGAGGGGGTGAGGGTGAGAAGTTTGAAACTTTCCCAAACTACCAAGTGGAAGACCTGGCTTTTCGAACAGGAAGCCTGATACCAGGGTCCAGTTTCCGAGGTAACCCATGCCATAGCATCTCCCTCTTCTTGCTTTTCTGTGTATCTAATAGTGTTCCCCTGCTCACATTTTTTCTCTTTCTTATGGACTTTGAAGATCCACTAGGACTCATGTCTGATTTTTAAATTATGTTCTTGCCGTTTAAAAATGATGTATCATTGCAAGTTTTACCTTGCTGCTAGACTCCTGGACCTAGGACTGAATTTGCAATTGTATCTAACGCATCACTGTGACCCCCACCGTTCTTGGTGCAGGACTCTGAGACCAGACAGGCTTTACTCATGAGCTTGCCAGTCAGTCACCTCCAAGTAATTTGCAGACATTTTGAGATAGGCTGCTCCACTTTTTGCTCTTTGACGTAGGAGAACAGAAGAAGACATCTGTCAATGTCATGTATAACCAAGTACTTCCTGGACATCTTTAACTCTTGCTTTGGAGTGTGAAGGGTCCTTAGAACACCCAAAGAATTAATTATCTCCCACTTTCTGACTCCCCAGCATATGCCTCCACCTAAAGGTGTTACTCTTCTTTCAGTGCTTCCTGTCAAAGTAAAAAGCACCATCAGTCACCCTGTTACCAAGACGACAACCCTACTATAATCTTTGTTTCCTACATTTCTCTCCTCCACCTGCCATATCCAATCTAGCACCAGGCCGTATAGATTCTTAGCTGCTATGCAACTCTTGAATTATTTTCCTCATCTCTCCTCTGATCATCCAAGTCCAAGCCACTTTTACATATTGCCTGAATTTGTGTAATAGCTTCCCAACTGGTCTTCCTGACTCCAGAGTTTACCTTCACCAATGTTTCCCACACATCAGAGCTAGAATGATCTTTCTATTATGAAAATCTGATCCTGTTACTTAACTGCTTAAAACTCTTCAGGGGATCCCTACTCAGAAAAAAGGGACAAACTCCTCAAGAAGTGTTCTATTTGCTTCTGGTGTTTAACAAACCACCCAAGGCTAGGATTTCACAGACAGCACAGTGGGGGCAGCTTGTTTCTAATCTATGGTGTCCAAGATCTCCTCTGGGAGTACTTGAAGCCTGGGAGTAACCTGACTGCTAGGGGCTGGTACCATCTGCAAGAGAGTTCACTCACATGTCTGGTAGTTGACGTGAGCTGTTGGCTGAACATCAGCCAGCAATTGCCCAAAATACGTACATGTGGGCTCTCTTCATGACCTTTTTGCATGGACTAGTGTGGGCTCCCTCACTGCATGGTGACTGAGTTCCAAAAGTAAATGTCCTCAGAGAACAAGATGGAAGTGTATGGCATTATATAAATGAGTCTCAGAAATGAAAATATCTACCCAGGTTCAAGGGGCGAGAGCAGAGACACCACCACTTGATGGAAGAAATAAAAGAAGGTCACAGTTTAAAGAGCATGTGGGATGGGAGATAATGTTGTAGCTGTCTTTCAAAAATACAATGGCCACCATTTACTTAAGGCCTTTTATAATGTGATCCCTGCTTACATCTCTATAGCATTGCCATCGCCTGTCTTGAACTCTGCTCTCCAGACACAGTCACCATTTTCCCTGAATCTACCATATTTACTCACCTCTGATCTTGTTCACAAGACTATCTCTTTCTCTGAAATACTTTCCCATCATATTCACCCACCCTCCTCACCTTTCCTAGCTAACTTCCTCCTAGATGTTTTCTCCTACTGATACTCTCTCCTTCAAATGAGTTGTGCTTCTTTTATCATTATCGGGTCACCCAACATAGTGGTTAGAGGATGATAAATGTTTACAAAATATCTGTTGAGTGAATGGATGTCTCTCTCAAAGTAGGGACTTATTACAATCCAGTTCACTATGCATGTTATCCCCTGAGACTAGTACAGTGCTGACCCATAGTAGGTATTCAAAAATGTTTGTTGAAAGATTAAAGTACTGTGTTTCCTTGGTGAGCTGTAGGGTTTTGTTTTGTTAAAAGACTAGTTTATTTAATTTTATAGAGGAAAGGGAGAGAGAAACATCAATGGGAGAGCATAACATTGATTGGCTACCTCCTGCATGCCCCCACCGGGGATTAAACTCTAAACCCCGGCATGTGCCCTTGACCGGGAATCAAACCAGCCACCTCCTGGTGCATGGGACAATGCTCAACCAACTGAGCCACACTGGCCAGGGCTATAGGGATTTTGTTGTTGTTTATAATTCATGGGGCTAGGCAAAGCTTGTTGAAGAAGGCGTCTTGCTGTGCCAGTGCTATTATCAACTGTTGCTAACAGAGCTCTGTAGAGCTAAGTTATGAGTCTATTGTGTTAGCATCTAAAAGTTCCTTCCAAGTTGATTCTCTCCACCTCTCCCTCAAATTGACACAGTCTCTGCTCAAAGGAAAGAAGCTAAATTGGTTCCATAAGAACTTGACAAGCGAAGAGCATCCTAAAATTGCTACCAGAAACTCCAGTAGGACTTGAAAGGTAGAAATTTGAGGGTTTTCTTCTCTCAGGCTACCTGAGCTTCTTAGTCTTTCTATAAACATTGCTATGGTAACTGACAGGTAATTAGCTGTTTATCTCTCTCTCTCTCTCTCTCTCTCACACACACACACAAACACACACACACACACAGTGCATGCCCACACAGTTTTAAGCAACAGCCTGAAAGCACAAGGAAAGAAAATCAATTTGCAGACTGTTCTTAAATTACATTTTTGGAAAGTCTTACCACTGTGAACCTTCTGGAGAAACAAAATATTTATGGTATGGACAAGCATTACTAAAAATGATCATATTTCCAACTGCCCACTACACATTCTTCCTTTCACTCCTTCCTTAAAAACAGAATTGGGGTTTAGAGATCCATCTTAAACTTTGAGGTGAAGAGCTGACAGAAGAGGCTGCAAAGCAAAGAGATGGTGATAGTAATAGCAACAACAATGATGAATTCACCTGTTGAGGAAATATATAAAGAAATCAAATTTTCTTTCAGCTAGAGGTCAAAACGACTGATTATTTTCTTTCTATTGCCTAACATGCTCTATAGTGCTAACAGGATATAGGAACAGACCAGGTGGATACTAAGAGAGAGCACATTGCTTGTTTTGTTTCTAATCTGTATCATTGGATGAGAAGAACACTAAAACCTATTGTGCACTTCATTTGCATGGTTTCTGAATATATTTGTATATAATAATCTTCCACCTATATGTAATGACATCCTATTTATGCATAATCAAAAGAGGTAGTTGGAAGAAAAACAAGTTCATAATGAAATCTTCAATAGAGATTAAGAAGGGCCTAATTAATATTTTTAAGAAGAAATGAACACTTTCTCAATGCACACTTTATAATTATATCATTTAAGTTTCTTGAATCACAATTCTATTTTGAAAATAAATAAATAAATAAAACACTTTGAAGCAGTGTTTTAGATTACCAGGGTATCTATTTTCATCTTGCTTAAAGGATCATGTCAACAGATGTTTCTAGTACATGTAGATAGAGCCTAAGCTAGCCCAATATTTATTAAATGATAACACATATCATTGATCAAATGAGTCTAAAGAGCATATTTTAGAGATTGTGCTAATGTGTTTCTCAGCAAGGGGCCTGTGCTCCTTAATCACTTCTCTCCAGGAAGGCAAGTTGGGTGTCATACATTAGTCAGGAGTGAGCTTGAAGAAGACAAGTCATCAAGACAGAGGCAGGAAAACTACTTTGTAGACTCTTAGAAGGAGTCATGATTGGAAATCTCAATGTATAATGTGCCTCTCAATACACTCTAACATCCTGGGTTATTAGAGTTTTCCAGAGGTATATTTAACAGAAAAAAGTAGGAGGCTGGCTTCCACCTCCTGAGTGTGACACTTGAGAATCATCTTGGTGGTAAAAACAAGAAACTAGGGCCGCCACCTTTCTTTCCATCATTTTAGCCCCTGATTTTCCAGTCCCAGCCCTTGGGCTTTCTAGATGCATCCATCTGTGGGGAGAGAAAACCACGGGCACCTGCAGCAATGCTGGTGGCTTACAGTTTGGAGGAAGAGGACACACATGGATGGACACACACATACACACCCCACTATTAAGCTGATCCTGGCACAACTCTCATTGGGAAGAGCAGATGCAACATAACTCAGCATGGCTTCCCTTGGCCCCCATGTCCCTCAAAATTCATATGTTAAAGCTCTAACTCCTAATGTGACTGTATTTGGAGATAGTGCCTATAAGGAAGTAATCATGGTTAAATGTCATAAGGGTGGGTCCCTGACCCAATGGGATTAGTGTCCTTGTAAGAAGAGACATCAGAGAGCCCAATGTCTCCCTGGGCATTCCCCATACACACATTTACGAAAGGTCCCATGAGCACAGGGAGGAGGTGGCCATCTATAGATTAGGAAGAGGGCTTTCATCAGACATGGAATTGGCTGACATCTTGATCTTGGACTTCCAGATTCCAGAACTATGAGAAATAAATTTCTGTTGTTTAAGTCACTCAGTCTGTGGTGTTTTGTGATAGCCACCTGAGCTGTATTACAGCCCAAAAGGTCTGATGCAGTCACAGCTGACGACAACGTTGTCCATGCATAAGGGATCTTGCTGAATCTGAAAGCTCCCATCTTACATCACTGCCCCTTTATACTGAGGGTTCTGTCAACGAGCACATCTGACTTAAGGAACGTTTACAAACGTAACACTCTTTGTTCTCTGGCACCAGTGCAAGACTTGATCGCGGTGTTGTGGTGGGCCTGGGATGTATAAGGAGACAGAAGCATCGTCAGTGCCCAGACTCCCTAAAAAATATCTCTGCCTCCAGCTTTTCCTTACATGTTCCCTCCAGGAAAGTTCACCAGTGTCCATTGAGATAGCTAAAATAAGAATAATTTCTTACCCTTATTATACTTCTCACAACACTGTGTAATGTTATTAACTTCATTCTTCCAGATGAGGCATCTGAGAAGTTCAGTCATTTGCCCAAGATCACACCCCCAGGTTCAGGATTCAAACCCTGGTTTGGCTGACCTCAAAGCCCAAGCCTGTGATTCTGATACAACAAATTCATCCAAGGTGTCCTATGGGGTGGTTGAAACTTTAAAGAATATGGAACTAACCTGATAAATCTGATAGCCAAACTCAAAGATTGACTACTGGTTTAATGATGTACTCCACTCTAGCAATGTATGTAAAATTTAACAAATGCTCCTTAGCTATAGCGATCTCCTCAAATTGGGAAGTGAGTTTTTGGTCTTTATAGTTATATGTGTAGGCAAACTTTTCTGTAATAAAAAAGTATAAAAAGCTAATGATCACAAATGTGTTTTTCCAAACCATGGAAGTGATCCAGAAGACAAAATTCCATTTTCAAAAGCTAGTACATTAAAACAAAACAAAAGCTCAGTGGGTTAGGGTATTATGACTATGAGTGTATTTTTCTTTATGTTTCTGTAAGGTTATTAATTGCCTTTGTGATGAAAAGTGTACTATAACACCTATTGAAAAACTTACCATTCAGTTCTAAATAATTAATGCATACTTAGCTCATTTAATCCTTATAACAGTCTTGTGAGTTAATTGCTATCATTACTATCATTATTTTACAGAATGAGGAAACTGAGGCCCTCAGAGTTTGAATACTAGTAAATGACAAAGCAAGGATTTAGAACCAGGCATTCTTTCTCCAGAGACCATGCATTGAACTCCTTCAATATGCTGCTTTTTGAATGGTTGAGTCTAGGGAAAGCCAAGAGGTCCAGAGCATTGGAGCTTAGAGGTCTGAGGTAGAGGAGGGAGGAGCGGAGGTGGGACGGGGCAGTCAAGGAGCTGGAAAAAGACTCTGGATCCTCGAGGAGCACTCGCCTGGGTGTAGAAGAGGTGGCAGTCAAAGCTTTCTAAATCCTCTTTCTAAAGTTACCATATCCTGCTAAATTAGTTCCCAGCCCTAAAATAAACGAGTGGCTTTATATCCTTATATCCTCAGCTGCAATAATCATATTTCATGCTTCATTTCTCTCCGTCTCTCATCACAAATTACAAGGTAAAATGCTCTTAATGGGTATACGTTAGCCTCATAATTGGCAACCTTACATAACAAATTATTTTATAGGTAATTCCATCCAGAAAGGGTAATGTTTATAGTGTTATAGTGGTTTGTAAATAATAGAAACAAAATGTGTTATCTAGAAGCCAGGACACTAAATATCAGGTAAAGCAAAATAGCTCCCTGATATTTTATATTACTCCATCACCACCTCAAAAACAAACATACAAGTAATATTCATTCTACTCGATGTGTGACAACAACAATACCCATCAGTCCAAAGGAGCATATCCACCCCTCATGTATTCTAATGATTTCACCCAGGGTGATACATTTTACCTTATCTGAGGAAAGCTCTTTGGGAAATGTTGGCAGCGTAACTATTGGGTTTGTCTACAAAGCAAGCAAGTTTCCTTTATCTTTATATCCAGACATGTATTCATGCTTTCATTGTGTCCACCCAACCATCCATCCATCCATTTAACCATCCATCCATCCTCTCCCACAGCTGTGTACTGATAGCATGACTATTTGAAGACCTACACTGAATGTAGCTCAGGCAAAAACTTCACATTTGCTGCTGTGTATCTTGTTAAGGCAGTTTCTCTTTAGTTCCTCGTTCATTATTTTTTTTTTTCTAAGGTGTAGTCTGTGGACCACCTACCTATCTCTGTTTACTAGACCTACAATAATTATCTTTCATGGAGGGAGCATAGCACTGCCCATGGTCATGTCCCAAACTCCTCACACTCAGGTAGGTTTTTTTTTTTAAGCGTCTCCGAGGCTATTTTTCCATTGCTTCTTAGATACAGTGGGAGGAAGAGAGGGAGAGAAACATCAATGTAAAAGAGACACATCAATTGGTTGTCCCCCTGCACGACCCCCACCTGGGCCAGGGATCAAACCTGCAACCCAGGTATGTGCCCTTGACCAGGAATCAAACTCATGACCCTTCAGTCCACAGGCTGACGCTCTAACTGCTGACCCAAACTGGCCAGGGCTCAGGTAGCTTTGATACATCAATAAAAGTGGTGGGTGACCCCTCAGAGGTCAAGGTGTTTGGTGTGTATGTATGAGATGGAGTGGAACAGTCCATAAACTAGGGTTGAATTTATTGTTCTGAAGCTAAAGTGACAAATAGTCCAATATGAAGGTTACGGGGACTCGATGAGAGGAAAAACATTCCCTGGTTCTATATGGGGCTGGATCCCAGAAGCACTGGGGTACACAAATCTGACAAATGTCACCCCCAGGGTCAGAATTCCTCAAGTCCAGAGAAGGGAAATTTATCCGAGATCATAAAGCTAGTTGGCAAGAAAGCCAAGGTGAGAGCACAGGTCCCTCAATGCTTAGTCTAGTGTTCTTTCTACCACGTCTCACTGCATCCATGGACCGAGGCTTTACACTGTTGCCTGAGAGGCCATTTGTCTTTTAGATTTCTCTCTCTCTCTGAAAGCTGCTTACAAAACATCATTTTTTCTCTGAATATGTAATATGCAAGTGAGGGACCCATACCAGATGCCCCCAGGACCTCAGGAACCAGCATATCAGTCCGTTTTGTTCCCCTCCCGTGCAGCTCACATCAAGAAAGTTTCCACTCAAAGCCTTTGTCTCATGAAACTCACACCTGTTACCTGTCATCCTCATCGCTGTTGATGGTGCTAAAGGCATCACATCACCCACACGACTAACATTAATGTGTGCTAAACATCACATGGTAAGGAATTCAAAAGGTAAAGGAACATATACATATATTCCTACTTCATATGCATGGATTCAACTCTGCGCAGTTCCCGCCTCAAGTTGTGTAGGAAGAGGTAGAGACAGAAGAGGAAAAATCAGAGAGAGAGAGAAAAAAAAAATATATATATATACACACTAATACTGGAAATTTTACCTACTCATTCCCAAATGTCTTTGCTCTTTGTCAGAAGTGACTAATTTCAACCATTAGATTCTTCTCTTCAGGGAACACTTTTGGCCAATTGCACATGACTTAGCATGAGGGAGAGATAGTAACACCGCGTACTAACTTCACGCCAGGTATTCTGTAAAATGCCCTCATCCACACGGTCCCATTTAATCTCTCCAGCAGCCTTACAAGCCAACTGATACTTTGCATAGCAAGGGTTCTGGAATCATAAAACAGAGATATGTTTTCATATGACCATACCAGCGTTCATTGATGCAAGGATTTATGGTTTACAGAGCACACCCACATCTGTAATCTGACTGAATGCAATTATTGTACAGATGAGAAAAGAATAGGAACGGTGGTTGTCTTTCTGACAAGCATCTTTCCCTTGGTGAATATCTCCTTCCTCCTTTCATGTGCTTTTGGGGACGTCAATCATAGTGCTCACAGGCAGCTGCTCTGGTTCCCCACCCTGAGAACACACTGGGTTACGTATGTCACCAGCCTGACCTCTCAGACCATGGACAGATGTTATTGCTAAATCCCTGGTCCAGCTATGCCGAAAGTCTCCACCGCCCTTGAACTTCAGTTATGCAAGCCAGTGATTTTCTTAAGCTTTGATCTGGGATGTTGTAACTTTCAACCAAAGAAATCCTAAGTACTACACCTACAGAACAGGAACCAGAACCAGAATTTTATCTTTTCTCCTGTTCCGTTCGGTGTTCATTCTCCTGAACGATGGTGTCCAGGGAAATCGGGTACTTAAGACATTATCCAGAGAAGGCACATCAGATGGAGTGGCAGACCTGGAGATACTCTGATTTCCAGGAAGAGGAGCAATAAGTGTGGGACTCATTGCTCAAATAGGAAAGGGCAGAGTGAAGAGAACTAAGAAGTCAGCACAAAAAATACAAGTATACTTTCTTTTCGGATTTTGCCAGTAGCTACCCCCCCAAATTAAACTCATCTGCCACCCACTGCTGACTCCAAGGCAACGATCCCTGTCAAGGAATTCACAGCTGCATTCCTCAGGCATGGTTACTAAAATGGGGATGGCTTTACCTTTCTTTCCATCTCCACCACTGTTTCCCACAGCCAGGCCTCTGACCTGCTTAGAATATGTTAATTTACAGAATGTAGTCATTTCCCTTATCAGCACCTCCAGGCAATTGGCAAGAAATATTTTCAGCTACAGACCTTGCAATCAGCCACTCAGACCTGCTGGCTTCCTGTGCCCGGACAGAGCTAATTAGCACCCGGCAGCTTTTCTGCATTATCTCGGGCTTCAGAACTTTCCCACAGATGAGGAGCAGGCCTGTTTCCGCCCCGAAGGGACAAGAAGAACGCTCAGATATTTGGAGGTTAAACAACTTCCGAAAAGTTCCTCCCTCTATCTCATTTCCACTTTTCTTTTAATGTCCCTTTTTCTCCATATACGGTGCAACTGGTGGCATAATCCACCCTTTCATCCTTCCATCCTTCATTCCTACCTCCCTTCCTTCCTTCCCTCCTCCCTCCATTATTCCTTCCTTCTTTTCTTCTTTCCTTCCTCGCTCTTCCTTTTTTCCTTCCTTCCCTCCCTCCCTCCATTATTCCTTCCTTCCTTCCTTCCCTCCCTCCCTCCCTCCCTCCCTCCCTCCCTCCCTCCCTCCCTCCCTCCCTCCCTCCTTCCTTCCTTCCTTCCTTCCTTCCTTCCTTCCTTCCTTCCTTCCTTCCTTCCTTCCTTCCTTCCTTCCTTCCTTCCTTCCTTCCTTCTTTCCATCCATCCATCCATCCATCCATCCAGTCCACCAGCATGTATGGAGTGCCTACTGGATGTCGAGCACAAGTGGGGATTCACAGAACCATGCAGAAAAGATATCTTAGTTATACACTAGTCGGGAGAGAAAGATAATAGAAAAGAAAAAATTACCAAGATAATTGCATATCGTGATGAGAGTCACTGAGTTAAATAAAACCAAACGATGGCATGTGGAGAGGACAGGGGTTAGGTGGTTAGAGACGGCTGCTTCTATTAGATGACAAAGAAGCTCAGACACGAACGAGTGGACCAAGCAAAGATGCAGGCACGGGTCTCCCAGGAGGAGGGAAGCGGAGTGCAGAGGCCAGGTGCGGAGAGGAGCCCGTGCAGGTGAGAAGCGGGAGGAAGGCCCGCAGGCTGGAGCATGACGACCGAGGGGAGGAAGGCTTGAGAAGAGGTGAAACACCTCCCCTTCTTGGCATTTCCTTCGGACTGCAGCGGAAGGTCACTGGGAGGCTTTCCCACCATCATGTAACAGGAACCAATTTAGGTTTTCACCGACCGCTGGCTGCCAGGTGGAAAGGGCTGAGGGCAGGAGGCCAGCAGCACCGTGCGGTGCGTCCCCGCCTGTCTCGGCGCTCACGCCTGGCTGTGCGGGGCGCAGATCGAGGCTCCTCTCGGACGGCCTGAGGCCTGGAGCCATCCTTATGTCGTATTTCATAGACGAAGAGCCAGTCGGAAAGTTCCTCAGTACCAGATAGTCCATGACTAAGCTGGAATGGAAACTCCACCCAAATATCGCCTGCGCCTTTGTGTGCAAGGCCTGATGGTTGGCACCATGCCATATACACCCTTGACCCGCACAGATGGACCAACCAAGGTTTTGATGAGTTTTGAAAAATCCCAATGTCCAATGACACGTTCATTTTAATTCTGTGGAAGCACCCAGTGTGTGCCCGGTAGGGGTGGGGGAGGCAGGGAGGCCCTCACGGGGAGTGGTCCCTGAGCTGAGACCATGCAGCAGCCCTTGTGGGATCTCTCTCCAGGAGCCGAGCCTGAGAGACACTCTTCTCCAGGGCACTCATTCAGAAGCGACCCCTTTTCCCCAATATACAGAACTAAGAACGTAAAGAGAACACATATTTTTCAAATGCTATTGCGTCTTAAAGGGGATTTATATGCTATGAAAGTATTTGCGAATTGAGGGTTTCAGAATAGCTGCAGATACGTGCTCCTCCGCAGTCCGGGTCTGTGATGTCCCCACAGTACAGGTTCGGGAACACCTGTCGCCAGGCTTGGAAACACCTGTCGCCAGGCTTCTTCAGCGAGGCTGCCAGCCGGTGTTCTGTGAATCTCACGTCTCTGCAACTTACGCACGAAAACCTAAATTTGATTACAGAATTCAGTAGCCATAAACTCCACGATGACATTAAATAAATTAAGCCATGCAAGCTTTTGTGATTCCTTTCAAACTTGGTACCAAGATCCTGGAAGCATCACAATATCTGGGAGATTTTCTTGTGAAAGGGAAGAGCGGGAGGTTGGGGCGAGGCACCATGTGGAGGTCACTGGGGAGAAAAGATTCCTTTTTTCTGGCTTTCCAAGGGGAATAGTAGAATGCTAGTGTCCAGCCACTCACTGGAGTTGGAGTTGGTTGGGGGGAATCAACAAAATTCACAGTCTCCAGCATCAACACTTAAGTCCTCCCTAAATTGCAGAGTACCTAGCACCCCACTTTGTACCCTTCATACCTGTCCAAGCCTCTCCTCCAACCCCCAGAACCCCCTGCATTAGGTCTTTCCTCCTCAGAGGCCAAGAACTCATCTAATTACATTGCAGCACGTATCTAATCACCCCAGCTAAGGCAATGGCCTTGGACCAGTGATTTCACAGGACAAGACCCATCCCAAAGACCCAGATGCCAGGGCAGCTTTGTGAGTAAGAAATGTCTGGATAGCCAAGCGTGGTTCCCCAACTAACTTATTTATGCAAGGACTTCGGTTTTTTATTTATTTTTTATTAAGGATCATGTCATAGAGATGCCTCAAACAAAGGATAATGGTAGACTGTAGTCCCTGAAGGTAGAAATGTCATCCAGAAAGTCCTAGTTTTAGCAAATAGCCTCCACTTTGCTCCCTATATTCCATTTATCCTACGATTTTTTTTTACTGAGCAGCTAATATGCAACAGGCACTATTCTAGGTGCTTGTGACACATCTATTAACAAAACAGACAAAAACCTTTCCATTCTTTTCCCATTAGCCAAGAGGCAAAAGCAACCCAATGTTCGTCAGTAGATGAATGGATAAACCTGTGGGAAACACACACACTGGAACTATGCAGCCTTAACAAGGAAGGCCCAGCACAGACGGACGTGGAGGATAGTACGCTAAGTGAAACAATCCAGGCACAAAAGGTCAGACATCATCCGGTTCAGTTTATCTGAGGCACATGAAATGGTCAAGTTCATGGAAGTGGAAACTCGAGTTCCAGATGCTGGCAGGAGGAAGGAAAGGGACGCTGTTTAGTGGGTATAGAGTTTTTGTTCTACAAGATCAAACATTTTCTGGAATTATGTTTCACAACCTATGTTAAAATTCTTCACGTTACTGAACTCTATAGTTAAAAATGGTTAACATGGTAAATTTTATGATGTGTATTTTTAAAAATATGTTTTTATTGATTTTTTTAGAGAGAGATCAAAGGGAAAGAGAGATAGAAACATGGATGTGAGAGAGAAACATCGATTGGCTGCCTCTTGCATGCCCCCTACTGGGGATCAAGCCCGAAACCCAGGCATGTGCCCTGACTGGGAATCGAAGCGGGACCTCTTAGTCCATGGGACAACGCTCAACCCACTGAACCACACCGGCCAGGCATATGATGTGTATTTTTAACACACACAAATCACTGCCTCCTGGAGCTTATATTCTAGAGAGGCTATATCCATTTGGGAACACTCACCAATTTCCCCTCCCCCTGCCCATTAACCACTTTTCTACTTTCTGTTTCTAGGATTCGGACTACTTTAGATACCACGTGTACGTGGAATCGTACAGTATTTGTCTTTTTGTGACTGGCTTATTTCACTTAGCATCAAGTCCTCAAGCTTCATCTATATGACAGCATGTGACAGGGTTTCTTCCTTTACAGGCGAATATTCTGTTGAATATGCATACCACATCACTTCGAGTGTTCTCACAAGGTGGTTTTCTTCTGGCAGGTGCACTCCGGCCACCATGAGAGGAGATGGACTGGCCCACAGGAGGGCTCTGAGGTCCGAATTGCTCTAGTGGGATTGGTCCTTGTTTTCTAGGCATTTCCATTTGAAAGGCTAGATAACCGGTTCCCCATGCTAGTGAACCACATGCTTTTGGTACGATGCTTGGTGCCTGGGAGTTCCCCTCTCTTCAGTGAATCTGCCATGATGAGTGGAAATCCAGACTTCTCACCATATGAGATCAAATCACCGCATTTGACCATTCTGTGGTCTACAGAATTCCAAAGGCTGACAGGGGGCCGGAGACCCCCACCCTTCCTCAGATGGCCAAACCATTTTCTACCCCCTTCCTGACTTTTTTTTTTTTTCATTCCAGCAGAAAATATCCTTACATTGAATACCAGACACAGAAAGGAGAATTTCTAACAGCATCTTCCTTTCCTTCTCATTAATTCATGCCTGACCTCTTTCTGGCACACCCGTGAATAAGCAGGAATTGAATGGGGTCAGAAAGGATCGAGATGGATGGAGCTGTTACCATCCAAAATACCGCGGCCAGGTAGGGGGGATGGACAAAAAGGAAGGCGGGAATGAAGTGTGGGAGCCCAGAAAAGGAGGGAGTACGCAGGGGAGAACATTTACTGGGACACAGCATTATAACAGCTACAAACACAAGTGGAAGAGGAGCGGGGAGCTGGGCGGAGAAAGGGGAGCGGCCAGAGGTGGGATTTGGCCCAATGAAACGGCGCCAGCTCCCAGGGAGATTGCCGAGGGGTTCCAACCTGCAGCTCCATCTGTCTCCTCGGATTCTAGGGCAAACCTCATTAGTGTGAGGAGACACCCCACAGCTCGGGCCCTCCCCCTGGGACCTCAGATCCCCATCTGGCAAGCTAAAATCAGGGTTTGCTCTGCCATGGGGTTTTGATTTTCTCACACACTCCTTTTCTGATAAGAAAAATGTACCTTTTCCCACGATTTATTAGCGTTTATTGGCTGTTGCCTGCTATGTTATTCTAGCCTTAGGAGTCACACCAACTTGATTTTAAGTTGATGGCTGCAGAAGGTTAGAAACTTAACTCTTTGTGTAATTAAACTCTAAAAAGCAAATCCACATTCTCAGCCATCCTACCTGGCAGGTGGTCAAAGGCAGCCCGCAGCCTTCTAAGCCTGGTTCCTTGGAGGAGGCCCAGTGCCGCAGGGCTGGGTTCCTCAGGAGGCCAATGGGTCAGATGATGGATGCGATGATCTATTTCCTTCTGGAAGGAAATGGCCGAAGTTAAGAAACTACTGCAAAACTAGAGATTTACATGTCTAGAGGTAAAAAATGCTATACATGGGAACGACAAAGAAAGTGAAAGTAACACTGAACCTTTCTGAAGAAGCATCCATGCACAGAACCAGGACTTACTTGAGGACAGCCAGCTCCGGACGCTTTTTCTTCTGTGGCCTCCTCCTCTCTCTCCGCCTTCACAGGACTGAAGCGAGCTGGGGCCTTGCTCTGGGTTAGGCTTCTGCTGAAGAGACTGTTCTGGCTGTTTCATCTTCTATCCAGATCACGAAAACTTTCTCCGTATCAACAACAAGGCTGTTTCACTTTCCTATCATTTGCATGTTTACCGGAATAGCACTTTCCATTTCCTTTGAGCGCTTTCCCTTTGCATTCAGAACTTGGCTGTTTGGGGCAAGAGGCCCAGCTTTTGGCCTCCCTGGGCCTTTGACACGGCCTCCCCACTAGGCTTAATTACTTCTAGCTTTTGATGTCAAGTGAGGAGGTACCACACTTCCTTTTTCTTGAACACTTAGAGGCCATTGTAGGGTTATTCATGAGCTTGACTTCAATATCATTGTGTCCCAGGGGACACGGCGGGAGGAAAGGGAGAGAGAGAGGGAAGGGCCGTGGGGAGAGCCATCAGCACACACACTATGTTTATTAAGTTTCCTGTCTTATGAGGGTGTGATTCATGGGTTCCCAAAGCAATGACAATGGCAACACAAAAGATCGCTGATCACAGTGATAACCAATAAAATCATAATGAAAACACCTGAAATATTGCAAGATTACCAAGACCTGATGCAGAAACACAAAGTGAGCATATGCTGTGGGAAAAATGGCTGTGTCAAGGTTGCCACAAACCTTCGATAAGTAAAACATGCAATGTCTGCAAAGCACAGTAAAGAGAAATGCAATAAGCCAAGGTAGGCCTGTAGCTATTTTCTGCAGGGGAGTCATCAGGTTGGGCTTTACTCCCCCATTACTCGATGCTGCTAACCAAAGACTTTTAAAAACATCTCAGCGAACTCAATTTCATATGACTTTGTTAATTGTGCTCCCTGAATACCTCTTGAATCTGGTCACATTACTGCAGGTTAATGGCCACCTCGATGGTATTCTTGTTATTTCTGTTCTGGTCAACCAGTTTCTCGGAGCACACTCTTGTACGAAGATCCCCAATGGCTAATTCTCTGCACAACTGTTAAAGATCCTATTATAGTACAAGGCCACTAACTAGGTCACTCTCCTATTTAAAACCTTTAAATGCATCCCCAATACTTTCAGAATAAAATTCAAGATCCTTAGATAAAGAAGACATTGAACAGAATTATCTCTTTCCTGTTGACCATGCCACAGATTTTCATGGCCTATGCACAGGGGTATGTTTTTGTTTGTTTGTTTTTTATAAAAAATACTCTTCTATTGTTTTTTGCTGAGTAACTTCAATTCCTCCTTGAGAGCTCAGCTCAACTATCAGCTTCTCCGGGGAAGACTTTTTGCCCTGAGATTGGGGTAGGGCCCCACCTGATAGACTTTCATTGTACAGTATCTTCAGCTTTTTCCATTTGAACATCATCTTCCAATAGTATACAATTTAGTTTTATGTTTAGGATTTTGAGCCAAAGTTATTCCTGAATTGATTCTGAGCCCTTTAAAGTTTCTGTAGATTGAGGCTGTCTTTCACAGGCTGCAGTCTTACTGAAGCATTGAGGGCATCACGCAGTAGAGTAAGGAGGGAATTTTTTGTTTTTTGACACTCGGGGCATAATAAGTGTACTGGCTACCATTTCTGTACTCTTGGAAATTTAGAGCCAATTCTTCTGTTCACTCTTGGTAGCTTTTACATATACCCATCATTTGAGTTTTGATGATTCTGAATGCTTTCATGCAATCCAGGCCCAGGCCCAAATTATCTTTATTTCGTATACTTATATTTTAAAAGAAGTGAAAGCATCTTGGGATTCAGAAAGTTTTAGTTCGAAAAGACCTTATGATGAAAGACAAATACCATATGATTTCACTTATATCTGGAATCTAAAGAGCAATATAAATGAACAAACACAACAGAAACAGATTCAAAGGTACAGACAACAGACTGATGGTTGCCAGAGGGGAGGAGGGCTGGGGGGCTGGGTGAAGAAGGTGAAGGGATTGAGAAGTACAAATTGATAGCTGCAAATAGTCACGAGGATGTAAAGCACAGGAAATATACTCAATCACCTTGTAATAACTGTGGACAGTGCCTGGTGGGTACTGGAAATATTGGGGGAAACCCTTTGAAAAGTACATGTTTGTCTAACCACTGCGCTATATACCTGGAACTAACACAAAATAATCCTGAATGTGAACAGTAACTGAAAAATTTAAAAGAGAACAGAAAAGACTCATGGCTTCAAAATCGGAGTTGTGGAGAAACCTTTGCCAGCAAGTCCTCTAGAAGATGTAGCTGAGCTAGGAGAATTGGATTTGTTAAAAAACTTTGTCTCTCTCCTCTTCACAGTTAGGGAAACACAGAGCCAAAGAACCCCCTTAGCCACCCTAAAATGTCTTCCGTTTTAGCTTTCCTTAGGAGAACTGGTGAAATCGGACTCTTTTGGATACATTTTTTATTTTTTAGATTTACTGAAGAAACGAAAATGGGCAGTATAGTAAAACTGAGTCGAAAGCATTTTTATTCTTTTTTCTTGTTTGCACTTGTTTTATAGGAACTAAAAGAAAAAGGAAAGGAAAGAAGCGCTGGAAACATACTGGCACAAGGATTTAAAACTCTATATAGGGCGTCACTTAACATGACCTAAAACTCACATACCATAAAATCAACTGCTTTAAGGTGGATACGTCAGTGAAGTTTAGTACATTCACAACCTCATTCAACCATCACTTGTATCTAGTTCCAAAAACTTTTTATCACCACAAAAGGAAAATTCATACTCATTACGCAGTCACTTCCATTCATTTTCTCCCCTTCCTCCAACCCCTAATTCACTTTCTGTCTATATGAATGTACCTATTTGGGACATATCCTATAATGCAATCATACAGTATGTGACCTTTAGTGTCTGGCGTGTTTTACATTATAGTATGTATCCGTACCGCATGCCTTTTCATGGCTAAATAATATTCCATTGTAAGCATACATCACAATTTGTGTATTGGTTTATCTGTTTATACTTTGAGGTTATCATGAATAGTACTATTATGAATACTTGTGTGCAAGCTTTTGTTTGAATACCTGTTTTTAATTATTTGGGGTATATACCTAGGAGTGGAATTGCTAATCATATGGTAATCTTATGTTTAACATTTTGGTGATTTATCAAATTGTTTTTCACAGTGACTTCACCCTTTTACACTCCCATTAGCAATGTATGAAGTCTTCATTATCTCCACATATTTACCCAAACTTATTTTTACATTTTAATATTATTTTATTATAGCCTAATGGGTGTGAAATGGTATTTCATTGTGGTTTTAATTTTTTTAAACGACTAATGATATTGAGCAAAATTTCATGTACCTGTATCTTCTTTGGTGAACTATCTATTCAATTACCTTGCTCATTTCTTGTAAAAAAAATGGGTTATCTTCTTGTTGTTCAGTTGTAAGGGTTTTTTATATTTTCTGGATATTAGACCTTTATCATTTACACACACATACACACACACACACACACACACACACACACGCGTATGATTTGCAAGTATTTTGCCCCTTTTGCATTATCTTTTCACTTTCTTGATGGTGTCCTTTGATGAACAAATGTTTTTAATTTTGATGAAGTTCAATCTATGTTTCTTTTGTTGCTTGTGATTTTGGTGTCGTATCTAGGTAGCCATTGTTAAAACAAAATTCATGAAGATCTACTCTTATTTCTTCTTCGAAGAGTTTTATAGTTTTAGCTTATACATTTTGGGTTTTTATCCATTTTGCATTAATATTTGTATATAAAGTGAGGTATGGGTCTCATTTCATCTGTTTCCATGTATTCAGTTGTTGAAACACCATTTGTTAAAGAGACTATTTTTTCCCCCATTGAATGACCTTGGCATGCCTCTCAAAAATCATTAACCATAAATGTATAGGTCTAATGCATTCTTGTTCATCAGTGTTTTTACATTCATAAAAATTACATTGCCCTTGGATAATGGAAAGAAGATACATTTCTTTTAATTTGCATATGCTGTTTTCGAAAATCAATCCAACCTCTGCATTTTCCTCGTTAGAGTAAATATTGACATTCTGTACTAAAATACACTCCACTGTTCTTTTGTTCTACCATTTGTTACTTTTATCACAAAATTGTAGCTTTTCTCACGGAAACCGAAGTTTAAGTCCACACTTGCTATCCTGGTTCTTAAATTTTATTAAAGGTCAAACAATATACTTACAATATCTACCACGAATGTTAGCCTGTTATGAAACAGTTATTAAAATGGTTCTAGGTAATACCATTAAGATTGAATATTTCAAATATCTAGTATTTTTCTTTATCAGATTTTAAACTTTTTGCTGAAATTGATGTCTTTTGATTACCACTGCGCTAAATACCTGGAACTATATTGTTTCTACTCAATTACATTATGTTAAGACAAAATAGATACTTTTCACTTAAACTTTCATATTAAGCACAAGTAAGTGCATGTTTAATTTATATTTTATGAAATGTGGTCTACAGATTTTCTTCTTAATTCTCACTCAAAATATATGAGGATTTATAATCTAAAAGTATTGTAAATACAGAAATATTAATGAATTCTGTAAGGATTTCTAAATGTAAGTTTTCTGCATTTACTTCAATTTTTATTGATATGATTGGCTAGATACCTGACCATGGCCTTCTGCTATGTATAAAAGCACACACATATATACACATATACTCACACACACCCACCCACATATACATATATGTATAAACATATACTAGTGAAAGCAAAAATTTATCAGGCACATTTTAAAGTCAGAGGTGGTAAAAACCACAGCCTATCAGATAGGTCAGATACTGATGAATTAGTTAAGGTTTTGTTTATTAATCCTTTCATCTGCCAACTTGCCATCAGGTCTATCCAGCAAATTTGTCATTTCAGATATTGTACTTTACAGTTCTAACACATCCACTTAGTTCTTACAGTTTCCATGTCTGCTCTGGGTTTTTACAAAACGTCTCTCATTATAAGCCTATTTTCTGTTAAGTCTTTGTATTTATTTGGGACAAGACTCAAAATCCAAACTCGTCGTCCCTGTGGAGGACAGCAGTTTAAGCTGTTCAGCGTTTTCAGTCTTCCATCTGTTGCTTTACATGGACAACTTTGAACTTCCTTGATGCATGAACAAATCAATGACCACCAAAGGATTTGGACAGAGTTTATTTATAGATCTGGGGAGCTGTGTGGTAACTTCCTTTCCCAAACTGCTGCCTTGATGGTCCAGGCTAATTGCACTGAATGTCAAGGACTCCTTAAGGCAGTGAGACTGAGCTCACTAGCCATGCCGCTTGAGATTTGGAGTGTTCGGTTACATGAAGCAATACCTCTCCCATACACTGCTTTTGGCCTTAAGCTAGTTTGACTTGACTCTGTGTATATTGAAACTCAAGAAGACCTAATATAAAGGCTTTTGCTTATTAGTAGACACTCTGGCAAAAATGGAGCTTTTTCAGTGGATCAGACATTCCAAACCCCTAGTCCAGTGATTTTCAACCGGTGTGCCACAAAAAATTTTTAAATGTGCAATACCTGGCTATTTAGTCAGGGGCACTGACGTCTTTCCCCTTAGAAAAATGACAACAGCCAACACAACAGCGATCTGGTGTGAATGAATAAAAATTCTACCTATTTTTTTTTTTGGTCAGAGCAGCAAAAATTATATATTTTTTGGTGTGCCGCAGAATTTTAGTAATTAGCTTACGTGTGCCATGAGATGAAAAAGGTTGAAAATCACTGCTCTAGTCCACGCTAAATTCAAATCAAGTAGATACATCTGTACCTTCACCTGGGTCAAGTCAAAACTGCAATAGATTATTTGTTTAATTTCTGCAGTTTTTGGTGGACTCTGAGATTCGTGATGCTTCTGTATTCTCAACGCATAGCATGGAGTGTGCAACAACCATTTGTTGAGTGAATGAATTTTGACACCTGTGTTTGGCAATTAAATTGCAAGTTACTATCTAACTAAGCAGTTATTAAGTTAGGGATTTATTGATCAACCCATTCTCTACACTGAAGCCCAAAAATCTACTAAAGAATTAGAGTAAGTCATTTCACAGACTGCTTAATACCATCCAATTGTTTGCCAGCACGCTCACAATAAAATGCAACCTTATTTCCAAGCTCTAGAAAGCGTAGCATGTTCTGGACATTTCTGCTCTCACCTCATTTCTCAATACTCTCCCACTTCTTCATTATGCCCCAGATGGACTTCTGTTTCAAGAATTTATTTTCTCTAAGCCTATTTCTTACCCAGAGCTTTTCACTTGCCATTCACTTTGCCTAGAATGTCCTTTTCACATAGCTGGTTTCCCATTATTCAGATCTCAAAAGCTCACCTTTTAAGTAAACTTTTCCCAGATATCCTTACTTCATATAGTACGTATGCATGAGCACCCTTCCACCACACATAAGTCTGTTCAGGACATTGCTTTTTAGGGCATTCCTGCTTTTTGAGTAGTAATTACTTGGTTTGTTCTTTATGGTCTGTCTCTCATCATCACATAAAATCTTCACGGGAGCAGGGACCTTGCCTGCCTTGTTCAGCCCTGTGTCTTCTGTGTCCATGACCGTGTTTGCTGGGTACGTAGAGAGAGTTCAATAACTATTTGATGAAAGAAGAAATTTAATCATAATAACCAAATCAAGGGTGACTGTAAGTAACCTGAATTTAACATGGTCAATTCACCATAAAAGAACTCAAAGCGGTTATTTGGGCTCATGAGGTGACACTGCGGGCCCTCTGGTTCTGCATGACCACGAATCAGGCCGAGCCACAGAAATACAGCTGCCATGTGAGAAAAATAGCACAGGGCCAGCCGAAGAGGTTCGATTGCTCTTTTGCTCCTTCTGAAGTAGAATTTATACATTAAAAAAAAAAAATGAGAACCATTAAAGTTAATGTTCTCACACAGTCTGGCCATATTGATTTTTCTCTAAAATTGATCCCATTCATTTTGGGCATTTACTATTTACTAAATATTCATTTAAAGGCAGATACTGATCTCTATATTCATTGTGATCATTTTTATTGTTCATTTTTTTTTTTTATGCTGCTGCTCCAAACACACCCACATGAATGCATTTCATCATTTTTACTGTAGGGCTGGCCCTGTCTCCCAATGAAGACCTCTTCTCGGCACATTTATTTATGAACAGCAGAGCCTGTGTAGAGCACCGCCTGAGCCTTTGAGTTACCACCACAGTTGTGGATGGAGGTGGCATCTGCCACCAAGGCAGGAGTCACGACAAGCACAGTTCACTGACTTCCTGCCACCTGCTTGGAAGGCCTTCTACTTCTGGAGACATGTTGCCCTTCGTCGGGATCCCACAAGACTCGGAGGTGACTTGTGAACACGTTTTGGTTGGTTATCACAAAAAAGCACCCCCTTGTCTGGCTCCCTTCTTGGGAAGGTCCTCTCTCTGCATCTTTACATCTTCTGGGCACCAGAGCTGTTTCTCTCTGTCCCGCTGCTTGTTTCCTCTGAGCATTACCATGTGCCCTTGGTACCTCCGTTGTCACTCTTGCTGCCTTCAGGGCCACTACCTACCACAAAACCCAAGGTGACCATGCTAAGCTGTTTCAGGCAGAGGTAGCAGTACCCAGTCTCCCTTTTTTGTGTCCCACTTTGCCACATGGCCTCCAACAAAGAGGCCAGTGCCTTCCAAGATTTCCTGGTGAGTGAGTTGCTTCTGATGTCACTCAAGTTTCCTGATCTTCATTTCTATCCGGATTTTTTGCACAAACCCATAGTGAGGTCTATATGTCAGTAACGATTATGTAATAATTGCACTCCCTGTGTGATGACTAAGTCCTCCTTACTGAACCATGTACATCTGCCGAACTCAGTAACAGCTACAGACATTTACAGAGCACCAGCCTTGTGCTTGGCATGGTGAGGAGTGCTTTATGTCGCTCAGTCTCAGTGACACCCTATAAGGTAGATGCTGTCACTATCTCCAGGAAGGCAGGAGAGAACGTTGTCTGTTTTGTTCTCTTCTAGATCCACAACATCTGGAAAGAGTCTGACACAGAGTATTACATAATATGTGTTAGCAGAATGAACGTTCATTTCATTATGAGAAAACGGAGGTGTAGCAAGGTAAAGTAACTTGATCAAGGATTTAGGACTATCTGACATCAAATCCTCACCCAGCACCTTCTGGAAGGTTCCTTGGTCTCAGGCAGAGATTTCTGTCAGACCCACCTCCCCAGACTTGCCTATGTCTAAATCTCAGCATGGAGTGTGGGCCACGCCGTGAGGAAAACTGAGAAGTGGACATGGAGGTCAACGTTTTTGAAAAATCAAACATTAAAACAAGAGAAAACAGATTTAATAATTCCTAATCACACTCTCATTCCTTCCAATCTAAGTTCCTGTACTTTTGGCCTGGGCTAAAAAATTGTCTGGCCTTTCTCCCTCCTTGCCACCCAGTTCTTCCATCCTCAACGATCAGCTCTAAAAGGATCATGCCGGTACAAGCTTGACTCCCTTGGTGAGAAGGTAGCTCTCTCTGCTAATTGAGCTTATTCCTTGTTTGTCCAAGGTTATTGTAAAGCTGCTGAACAAATGGTAGCTATGTATATTCACTGGGTAGCTCAAATTGAATAAAATGTATTTGTTAATTGCATACTACCTTAAATATTATTTGTGCATACGTCTTCTCTCTTCAACTAGATCTCATGAACCCTGAGAACAGGGTCTGTGTCCTTTTTTGCTTCACAATGCACACAGGGCAGAGACTACTGTTAGACACTGACCTTTTGCTAGCGACTACACTGATGGGCAGATTGAATGATTACAACTGAGCAGGGTCTTGGCAAAGGGCACTGAGGCCTTGGGCATCACTGCTTACCTAAGTTCCACTGTGTGGGTCCTTGGGGTCTACACAACTCAGAGCAAGGGTAACGTTCCCAGTTAGAGAGTTTTGCGTACACGTGGTTTCATTCACTTGAGATTTTGATTTCCGATGAAAATTTCAGTTGTTGGAAGGCTTTTGAAAGTACCTGGGTAGTTCATTAATGACTGCGGTTAGGCTGTTGGAGTAGAGAACACATGTAGGCAGAGATTTTTGTCCAGAAAAATCCACACTGTTTTCCTCCCTGGATGAGGATTTGGCCTTGCTTAGCTGATCACACTTTAAGAACCAGAAGAGCCTAGATTGAGTCAATACTCACTCATTTGGAAGTAGATGACAGCTAATTTAAGCTCTTCGTAAGTGGTGATATAACTCACCGTACGTTGGGTTTTTGTCAAGTCCACCATGACCTTGCTCTGCCAGGAGTACCATCAAAGGACACGCATGCCCAGGGAAAGTTAGGATAAAATATGCTGCACCAACATGTGTGGCTGAGCTTTTATAATCTCGCTGGACTAAACATAGACTACTTGTGCATTTCTATAGACTTTTCCGATCGATCAATAATGTATCTGAAATGCTCAGGGATGTCATTGGCCTGTCTAAATCTGAAAAGGAAGGCATTATCTGTTAACTCTTTGCATCAATTCCCTGCTTAATTTAAATCAACCTATTCTCCCTTATTTTCTATAAGGGTATGTGCTTCTTTGGTCCCGGATTATCTGGGTAATTCCCCATTTTTCTAAATTGTTTTCTATGTTGAGCACAGTCAAAAAATGAGACAAAGATATCTCCTCAAATTCTTGCAGGATGTGAACTTAACTGGGGCTCTGTGTCTATGAAGACATTTTGAAGTTATAATTCTTGACGGCTGGCACAGACATTTGTCTGAAATTGCACCATCTCAAGACATCCTGAAAAGCTCCCAGCTCATCATTGACAGACCTGAAATAACAGACTTTGGAGGAAGACCAAAACATATTATCCTAAGCAGATCACCTTAGATAGGAACCAGGAGAGGAAACACAGATTAAAAATTAAGTGACACACACAGAAGGACACAAAATGTGAAAGAAAAAGCACATCTTCAGGCCTCACCAGACACTGGACACTCAGGTTTCTAAGCTTTCGATCCATGGGAATCTTATATAAAAACACCAAACAAACAAAAAATGGAGCCTACAGCCTGTCTTAAACCTCATATATTGGCTGAAATGTACCACACTTCGTGGAGATATTTTGCATGTGCCATTTGGTTTGATCTTCCCAACCAGCACGTAATGCCAGCAGGATGCTATCTGTGTCAAGCTGTGGAAATGGAAACATGGAGAGCTCAGTTTGATACTGCAATCCTGGCTTGAGTTCTGGCTCTGCCAGAGACCCTGTCTAGTTATTCGGTGAGGTCAAGCAACCTGATCTCATGGAGCTACAGCTTCCTTATCTATTAAATGAGGACAGCAAGTCGATTGTTGTGAAGAATAAATTAGGTGAGTTGTGCAAAATGCTTACCAAGCATAAAGTTGGGCATGTAGTACGTGTCCTGATATTATTGGCATTTTCAAGGTTGCGAAGCTAATAAATCACACAGCCAGACCCAAGACATCAATCTTTATTGAGAAGTAGATAGTCTAGATATTGAAGCTCAGTATACTATTATCTGTGCATTTACCCTTGACAAGTTTTTGAAATCGATGTCAGTGACTTCCACCACCAGGATAATGCTATGGCTGGCACCTTGGTATTTGTTGCCATTATGTTTGATATTTTCATAAAGGCTTTTTAGGGATGAGTCTTCCCCCCGCCCCCCCCCCCCCCCCACACACACACACAAATCCTGTGTGATCAGGACAGATTGTATACCAACTTTCTAGACCAGGAAATTAAAATCCAGACCCATCAGGTTCTCTGTCCATGGTACTCAGTGGCACTCAGGACTCAGGAATGGGACTGGATGTTACTTCCCTGCAGGTAAGTAAGTATATTGGTTTCTACTTTTAAGAAATTCACCCCACCCTGGCCAGTGTGGTTCAGTTGGTTGGGCATCGCCATGTGCACTGAAAGGTTGCAGGTTTGATTCCCCATCAGGGCACATGCCTGGGTTTCTGGCTCAATCCCCAGTAGGGGGTGTGCAGAAGACAGCTGATTGATGTTTCCCTCTCACACTGATGTTTCTCTATCTCTCTCCCTCTCCCTTCTCCTCTCTCTAAAAACAAAACAAAACAAACAAACAAACAAAAAACAACAACTAAATTAACCCCTTTCTAGCCATCGAGGTCAGAATCCTGGCCCAACCACATTTCTCCTCTTTGGCTACTCCAGTAAGTGGACTCCCTGTTTTCAGTCTTGTTCCCCTACAATGCATATGTCATGCTGCAGACAAAGTGACCACCTTTAAAGTTACATGACATCATGTCTCTATCCTCCAGTGACCTCCCGAGCTCTCAGGACAGAGTTACAAATTCCCATTGTGACCTTGGAGGCCCAGCATAATCTGGCCCCTTGGGTACTTTCCGTACTTTTATCTCAGGCCGTTCTCCTACTTGCTCCTCAAGCTCCAGACATTGGCTCACTTTAGCTCCCTTGAACTCAGCAAGGTCTTCTCCATCTCAGGGTCTTTGCAAATGCTGTTCCCCCTCCAAACATGCATTTTCTCCCAGCACCACCTGCACATCCACACTGACATGGCTGGTTCTTCCCAATCTTCCAACTCTGGCATAATCAACCCTTCACAGAGGGACTGTCTCCGACCTCCCTGGCTGAAGGGGACCTCTCATAGTTATTCTTCCATTCTGCCTCCTTAACATGCACCATAATGTACAGCATTTTGTCTGCATTTATTATCTGTTGTCAGGCCTCCCCCATACCATTGAAAGTTCCTTGAGAGCAAGACCAGGTTTGTTTGGTTCAGCAATGTATCTCCAGCACTTACAACAGCACCTTCTGCTGTAGGTCACCGAGGCACATTTATGGCATGAATGGATAAATCAACATGCACCTGATGTGTGCTGGGCTATGTATGCAGTGTCAGGCCCCAAAGAGGACAGAAGGGCCACCGAGTGGTTTCCAAACTGTGCTCTTACGAGTCCTTGGCTCAATGTTTGTATGTTAAGGCAGAGCTGATTTCCAGCTAGGGTGCCACAGAGAGGCTTCAGATTTCCCCCAATCCCCCCCTCAGCCCCGGAGTGGACCTGGAATGGCAGCTGCAAGCCCCAAACCATTAGCTTTCAACCAGTCCTGGCAGCAGCCTATCCGCTCGCCTCAGGGAGCTCTGCAAACCTTGGTACCTATGAGCACAAGGCGGAAGGTGGAGGAAAGGAGGCGAGTAGTAGGGTTAGGGCTCAGGGCATCCTCCTTCCCCTCCAACTGCTGCCTCATCCCTACTGTCATCTTGAGGATGAGAGCAGCCATAATCTTATCAGCTTTATGAAGCTGCTGATTCAATTTTACTTTTTTGTTTTGTGTTTTTCCACACAAAGGAATCTACTCCTTAAATGATGTTTGAAAAAAAATATTACTTAAAAGGGCCTCATTTTATAAACACGGAAGTGGTTCTCATCTGAAAGGCTGAATCTAACATCTAAGAGTTTTCTGGGCAACTTAAAAAAAAAAAAATCCAATCCTCAGGCTACACCTATGACCAGTGAAATCAGGATCTTTGGAAATGGCACCCAGATATAAGAATATGATTAGAAATAACAGACACTTGTGAAGATTAGTTCTCACAGGAAAGAGACATCATCTCTGACCCTTCGTCTCATTAGTGACTGTGGTTTTGGAGGCAGTGCGAGAAATGGCAACAAAACTAAGAAATGGTATTTTCACTGGCTTAGAGGCCTTTTTTCTTTTTTAAAAAAATTTTATTGACTTTTTAGAGAGAGAGGAAGGAAGAGAGAGATAGAAACATTGATGTGAGAGAGAAACATCAATCGGCTGCCTCCTGCACGCCCCCTACTGGGGATCGAGCCCATAACCTGGGCATGTGCCCTGACTAGGAATCGAACCAGAACCTCTCAGTCCATGGGATGATGCTCAATCCACTGAGTTACCGGTCAGGCTTAAAGGCCTTTTTTCAAGAAAACATTTTAAGCTTTGGAAAAGTGACAATTTTCTTTTGTTTGTGGAAAAGCTCTCTGAGAACTGATTTCTAAAAAAAGAAAGTACTTGGTAGGCTCACCAATTTGTTGCATAATTGGAGATGACTGGTAACCTCTTTCTTCGAAGGCAAAGTTTCTCCTGTTTGATGGTGGAGAGATGGCGTACTGCATAGGTGAGAGTACCTGATGCCAGGTTCAGGTTCAGGAGGAAGGCTACCCCGCCCCACTGTCAATCAGTAATATGTGGCAGATTTCAGCCTGGGAGTTGTCCTCAGTGAGACTGTATCAAAGGTATGTTTGGAGGGTAATAAAGAATACAGTAGTTTCCTTCTAAAACAGTTGAACTATTCCCTACTTGGGGAACTATTCCAAGAAGGATATACAGAAGAGAACAAAGACTGGGAATCAACCAGGTGTATCATAGTATCATAGCTTCTCTTTTATTTAGATCTCAGTCAATGAATAGTTAGAGACTGAGCACAGTGCCGGACACTGTTTCATACAAGCTGCAACGTGGGGACCTCACCTGAGAGCTGCAGAAATGGACTATTGCTCCCTATTGATAAGGAAGACCCAGGGCTTGGCCCAGAACACACTGCCTTTGTTCCTAAGCCTGGTTCTTATCCTTGTCTTATTACAAGAATTCAGAGATCTGAAGAGTCTCAGCTATCCTCTGCTCATTAGTAGTAGAAGAAAATTAGAAAAGGGGAGAAGTGCCTTCATCAGAAGAAACTTCTTTAATCTAGTTATAACTAGATCACGTTTCAGATGTGCTGCTGGGGCCTTTCATCGTTAGCTCTGCCGGAGTTGTGCGCAGTCTGCCACATGCCGAGCGCTTCGGAAAGTCCCACCGACAGCCTGTTGTGACGTTTGGAAATTACAAGCAGTGATAAGATGTCAGGAGCCCCACCTGCTCCAGTGAGTTGGAAGAGGCTAAAATAGTACTTGAGAGGTGGGAAGTGTGAAGAAGAGCGGTGGCTTTTCCCTGACACCCTGAGAGTGAGGAGGAAAACTTCCCAAGAGTTCTACACCAGCCTGGTCCTCTCTGGTCTGGAATGTTCTATTTTAAAGGGTCAGAAGAGCAAAACGTGATATAGATCTGTCCAGCCTGCAAGAATCTTTAACCTTTTTTTTTTTTTTTTTAAATCACTTATTTTGTAATTGGGGTGTAACTGAGATATAGCATTATAGTAGTTTCAGGCGTACAATGTAATGATTCAGTATTTGCATAAATTGCAAAAGGATCACCACAATAAGTCTAATTAACATCCATCACCACACATAGCTGCACTTCTATTTTTTCTTGTGATGCGAACTTTTATGATTTACTCTTAGCAACTTTCAAATATGCAATACACTATTATTAACTCCAGTCGCCACGCTGTACATGACATCCCCATGACTTTCTATTTTATAATTGGAAATTTGTATCTTTTGATGTCCTTCACCCATTTTGCCCCCTGCCGCACCCCTCACTCCTGCTTCTGGTAACCACCACTGTGTTGTCTGTATTTATGAGCTCAGCTAGTTTGTTTGTTCTATTGGTTTTTTGTTGGTTTTTCAGATTCCACCTATAAGTGAGATCCTACGGCATTTGTCTTTATGTGATTTCACTTAGCATAATGCCCTCAAGATCCATCCATGTTGTTGCAATGGCAGCCTGCTAGAGTCTTTGCGGCTTTTCCAACTTTTACTCACGTGCACGGAGCGATCTTATAAAGATGCAGATTATGCTTCACTTTTCAGGTGGGGTCGACGTCTGTGCTTCTAACAAGCTCCTAGGGATGTGGGAGGTCCATCAGCCAAAACGTGTAAGGAGCTTTATAATCTATTTCGGAGGTACAGTGATGCGCAGGTGTTGAGAGATATTGCTGAGATACCTCTGTTCTCAATGTATGTTCTTACTTAGGAGTCTTAGAGCCCTGAATGCCCCTGATGCGTGATACCCTCCTGTGTATTTTCACTTCTCGTTTGCTCTTTGAAAAAGCAAACACTTTATGAGCTAAAACACATCAAAGCTCACTAAGTTCTGTTGTCTTCTTCCCCAAATCTCTACCACAGCTGTTAACTTTCTTCGCCCCTTTGATGCCCGTATTATTTCCCCCCGGAGTGCTCCAGGAGCATCTTGACTTGACATCTTGCCTCTAGTCTCCATTATGGCTTTCAATATAGGAGTCGGAGTTGTTTTTCTAAAATACAAATGTCATGTTATGATCCACCCGAAAACCTTTCCATGGCTCCACATTATCTTCAGGATACAATTTAACAGGATCCTGAGAGGCATTTTTCCTGTTATTCGGAAATTATAGTAAGGCCCAAAGCTGAGGATAAAAGACGCTCAGTTTCTTGCATCCTAAATTCAAACAGCTGCAGAGGAGCTTAACAGAATATAGATATAAACAGATAAAGGGATTTTAAACAGGGAATTGGCCTTAAGCAATTGTGGAGGCCAGTTAAGCAGCAAGGCGGCCGTCTCTGTGTTGGAAGGAAGGGATATGTGAAGAGTCAGGGAGAAGACCAAGCTGCAGCCACGCGCTCCAGTGGGGTCCCCACAAGCTGGACTGAAACTCTTCGGTTTTGGTCTCTGATCTTGGTGACAATGGTACGCTGTCGAAGCCCGGGTCTGTTATCACAAAACTAAACACGCATACCTTGCCCAGACGTGGGAGAAGCTGAAAAGGATCCAGGGGAAGATAGAGCAGTCTCAGCTCCTGCTTCCTGAAAACAAAGTGAGTCGGCAGATCAGCAACTACGTGCGTGAGCTAAACAGTGAGGCTGCTTCCCTTCCTTCCTCCAAATCGCCGCGGATCTGCTCCGTAGCACACCCTCACTGGAGGTATTCGAAAAGGTGAACACTGGAGAATGTAGCTCGGTGCTGACATGTTACATATTATGTCATATTACAAAGGTTGGCATATTACAAAGTCATCACACGTGGGTTTATTTTTAAAAATAGGCTCATAGGACCATGTATTATTTTTTTTTCTTCAGATTACTTATCTTAGGACTTGGAAATATACAAGTTGGGCAAAAGTAGGTTTACAGTTGTTCCTATAAAAATAATGCAATAATGAATAAATAATAAGAGAAGAATACACTATGTATTTCGTGTACTCACAACTGTAAACTTATTATTGCCCAATCCTGGATTTCTCCTTCACTAGGCAATGAGCCTCATTAAAGCAAATGACGTACTTGGCTCTGCCCCCACTATATTTATAGTGACCAGCAGAAAGCATCACACTAATAGGCATTCAGATATTTATTGAACAATGAATAGATGAATGCATGGATGAATAAAAGGCAGTAAAGCTAGGAATAAAAACATATGGGATATGTCAGGTTTCTGAAATGTGGAGGCCCTGGCCACATGGGATGTTTGAAATGATACTTTTAAAATGGCCTTTCCAGATGTAAATTTCTGATTCCAGCCAAAATGCTATAGCAGGGGTCATATTTACCCTCCCACCTGAAACATTGAAAAATAACCACAAAAATACATGAAACAACAGTTTTCAAGATACTGAATATCAAGCAATGAGAAACGGATCCTTGATAAATAAGAAATAAATGAGGTGAACCCTAGGATTGCCTCAGCTTACTGCCTTGAGAGAATTTCCAGGTCATGGTGCAGTGGGGCAGAACCAACAGACCCCTGAGCCGAGGGATCCCAGCTGAGGTACAAGGAAACCAAATCAGTGAAGAGCTCACAGGACAGAGTACTGGAGAGGAGAAAACTACACAGAGATCCGCAAATGTCCTTCATAGAGTGCACAGCAGAGCACCAAGAGACCACGAGTGTCATTTTCTTAAAACCCCAGATGAGCCAAAGAACCACCCCAAAGCATTAAAGGTTCAAGTGCCTGGCACTCCCCCAGGGCTGGAAATAGTGACATAGAACTGACACAGAGTTTACGATTAACAGACAAGGATATTAAAATAGTAATTATAATGTATACTTTCAAAAAGTTAAGTAGAAACATGAAAAATGTAAAAACCAATTAAATTGAACTTTTAGAAATGAAAATAATGACTCAGATGAAGAATGTATTAAACTGATTTAATGGCAGATTAAATATTTCAGCACAGGTTAGAGAACTTGAGGATGTATCAACCTTTCCACAATGCAACGCAGTAAAAATAAAAAATAGAAAAGCAACAAAGAGGATCAGTGAGCAGTAGAACTTCTTCAAGTGGCTTAATGTACATGTAATTAGAGCATCCAAAGGACAGGACGGGGCAGGCGCAAAAAATTATATCAAGATCCAATGACTGAGCACTTTCCAAATTTGATGGAAATATAAACCATAGGTCCGAGAAAGTAAAATTTCTCAGTCACAAGAAACATTAAGAAAACTACCCTGACACATTGTATCAAATCACTCAAACCCAGTGACAGAGAAAATCTTATGTACAGGGGAACAAAGTTAAAAATAATAGCAGACTTCTCACCAGAAACAATGCAACCCTGCAACTGAAAAGACATCTTTAAAGTATAGACGTAAAATGTGTCAGCTAAGAAATTTATACCCAATGAAATCATTGTTTAAAAATGAAGATGAAATAAAAAATATTATAAGATAATACTAAGAATGATTATATATCAACAAATTAGATAGCTTAGAGAAAATGACAAATTCTTAGAAAGATGAAAACTACTGAAATACACTAAAAAAATAAATAAATAAAAAACCCAGAAAATTTGAATAGACCTATAACAAGAAAAGAGATTGAATTAGCAATAAAAACATTTTCCAAAAAGAAAAACATATGACCAGATGGCTTCAATGGTAAGTTCTGTCAAATATTGGAAGATGAATTAACACCAGTTCTTTAAAAACTCTTCCCAAAAAATGTAAGAGGAAAGAATACTTCTCACCTCATTCTGGAGGGCAATACTACCTTGATACCAAAAGCAGACAATGATATCACAAGAGACCTATATCCCTTATGAATATAGACTAAAAAATCCTCAATAAATAAGAGAAAAGAGAATCCAGCAACACAAAAGGAGATTAAATACCACCATCAAAGGAAATTTATCCTCAAAATGTAAGATTGTTTTAACATATGAAAATCCATCAATGTAATACAGCATATTAATAGAATAAGGGACAAAACCCACATGATCATCTCATTTGACACAGAATAAGCACTTGAAAAAATATAACCCCCTTTATAGTGAAAACACTCAACAAACTACGAATAAGAGTAAACTTAACAAAGTAGGAATAAGAGTAAACTTCCTTAACCTGACAAAGGGCATTTATGAAAAAAATCCCAGATAGCATCATGCTGAAAGGTGAAACACTGAAAACTTGCCTTCTAAGATCAGGAACATGACAAGGATGGCCACTCTTGCCTTTCCTACTTAACATTGCAGTGGGGTTATAGCAAGTATAACTGGGAAGGAAAAAGAAGCAAAAGACATTCAGCTTGGAAAGAAAGAAGTAAAATAATCATTTATAGATGGTGTTACATATATATAAAGTCCTAAGAAATAAACATAAGAAAGTATGAGAGCTAGTAAACAAGTTCAGCAAGTTTATAGAATACAAGATCAGTATACAATAATCAACTGTATCTACAGACTAGCAATAAACACTCAGAAAATAAAATTATAAAATAATTCCATTTATAACACAACAAAAAAGAATAAAATACTTAGAAATATGTTTCACTAAAGATGTGTAGACTTGTATACTGAAAACTACAAAATATCATTGAAAATATTAAAGAAAAATTAAATGAATGGAAAGACATCTGATCTTCATAAATTACACTACTAAATATTGTTACAATGACAAAATCCCTCAAATTAATCTTTAGGTTCAATGAAATCCCTATCAAAATCTGTTGACATTTTTGCAGAAATCGACAAACTGATTCTGAAATTTGTATGGAAATTCAAGAGACCCAGAATAGCCAAACTATCTTGAAATACAAGAAACACATTGGAAGACTCACATTTCACAATTTCAAAACTTACTGCAAAGCCAGACATATATATTAATGGGATAGAAATGAGAGTTCAGAAATGATCTATTATTTTAGAGTCAAATGGTTTTTGAAAGCTACAGAAATCAAGACAATGTGGTTTTGGCACAAAGACCAATAGATTAATGAAACAATGTTAAGATAATCATAAATAAGTCTACACAAAAAGAACTAATTTTTGGCAATGATGCCAAGACAAGTCAGTGGACAAAGAATAGTTTTCAATAAACTGTGCTTGAATAAAATATTCATATGCAAAAAAAGTCAACTTTGATCCATACCTCACACTGTACACAGAAATTTCTCTCTAAATGGACCATAGAACTAAATACAAAAACCTAAAATTATAAAACTTTAGAAAAAAATTATGGGGGAAAATTTTTGTAATCTTTAAAGATTTGTTAGATATAACATCAAAAGCACAATTCATAAAAAACTAAAATTTTAAGTTAAACTTTATCAAACAGTTTTTCAAAAGTTTGCTCTTCAAAAGATTCTGTTAAGAGAATCCACTGGGAGAAAATCTTTGTAAAGTATATATCTGATTAAAGGATTTATATACAGAATATATGAAGAACTCTAAAAACACAATAAGAAACAACCTAATTTTTATAACAGGGCAGGAAATTTGAATCAACAAATACATGAAAAGATGCTCAATCTGAGTAGTCATTAAGGGAGTGCAAATTAAAGGCACAGTGGGAAACCATTACACACTTTTTGGAATGGCTAAAATTAAAAAGACTGAGCATACCAAGTGTCAGCAAGGATGTGGAGGACCTGGAATTTACACTCTGCTACTGGGACTGTAAAATGGTACAATCACTTTGGAAAACAGTTTATAGTTCTTCCAAAGTTAAGTATACTACCAACTTACAATCTAGTCATTTCACTCCTAGATATTATTTACCTAGGTACTTTCCACAACAGAAATTAAAGCTTATGTGTCTACAGATACTTGTACTGAGACAGCCAGGAATAATGCCCTTCAGCAGCAAGACACTTTCCCTATGAAACTTACACTTTCCATGTGAAACTAATCTCATAGATACGAGATTTAATACCAACGGTGAAGACATGATAGGGGAAGGGTATGCAATAAGAACAGAATCACAGCTGATTGATAGCTATTCACTGCACTAACTACAGATAAGAGATTTTTCTTACAGACCCTGGGAAACTGGGGAGGATGTGTTGTAAGAAGAAAAACAGAGTCGTAAAGATAAGTGGCCTTGAAGACCAGATGGGTCCATTACTCAGAAAAGAACATAAAGATAAGTGGCCTTGAAGACCAGATGAGCCCATCACTTAAAAGAAGATACATTTTAAGGGCAGATTAAGGACAGGACCTGTCTGAAGGGAGACAGCATCTCAGGCTAATCTTTACGAGGACAATAACAGAATACAGACCCTGAGAACTCATGCAGTTTTAGAGTTTTCCCCATTCTCTAACCCTATATAATGGCTGGCTTGAGATGAGATGTCAGAACAGTTTTTTGGGGGTATCCTACCTGCCATTCTCTCAGATCACCAGCATCTGAATGAAAGCACCTCAAAGACTCAACCTCGTCTCCACTTATGACTCTGGTAGCGACCAGCTGACCTTGGTTCCTGTTTCAGTACAATAATGTTTGTAGCGGATTTATTTGTAGTGGCCCCAAATTTGAAACAGTAAAATATCCATTAATAGCTGCCAAAGTGTGGACTATCCATATAACGATTTCTCCTCAGCAATAAAAGAGAATACACTGTTAATACATATAACATGAATGAATCTAAATTATGCTGAACGAAAGAAGGCAGACAAAAGAGCATGTCTGTTGCATGATTCCATGACTGCATTTGGAAATGCAGACCAATGTATAGTGAAAGAAAGCAGATTAACTATTGCCTAGGGGACCAGTTCCGGGAGGGGTGGGAATAAGGAATTTCAAGGGAATATGAGGCAACTTTCATGGGTGATAAAAATGTTCATTATCTGATTGCAGTGAAAGTTTCATGAGTAGATAAATATGTCAAAATTTATGAAACTGTACACTTCAAATATATGTATTATATAACAATTATACTTCAATAAAGCTTTTTTTTAAGGATCAATTTCATCCTTCCAGGTATCACAAATTATGCATAATTCAAACTCTGTCATTTGATTCCGTCATAAAACTTCTAAATCAGTATTAGGACTGACATTAAAGGGAACAAAAGAGTCTGCAGAATCCAATAAGGCAGCTCCCATAAGCACAGTCAGCTCCTTTGAGAAGTTTTTTATTCAGTTAAATGACTTTCCTTTTTTTTCCCACTGAAATGAGTGAAAAGCAGTGAGGATTTGGAAAGTTGTTAAACGTATTTCTGCAACTCCGTTTTCAGTCTTCATGCTGAAGTTCTTTCCCAATTTAAATTTACATCCAAAGCTTTCAATATCAAGTTTTTCACAATACCTATTAATTTCTCATATGCTATTATTTGAGTGATTGGAGCATTGCAAATATCATTAAAATAATGGAAAAAGTTATTGCAGCATCACTGCACACGATGTGTATTTATACATATATTTCAAACGTAGTGCTTTTCCTATTACCAACCAGTCTCAAGCCTTTGTGGTTTAAAAATAAATAAATAAATAAATAAATAAAACAAAAACAATAAAATAAGCCAGAACGATTTTGTTTTCTGCAATGGCACATGCTCAGCAAAAAGACGAACTGGTTGTTCTCCTAGAAATGTGATGGCGCCATCAGTCACTGCGCTAGCCTTTTCATTGATCTATGTTTATTACACCCATACCTGGTCAGAATGATTTATTGCACAATCCCCACTTTTTATTATCTTGTCTCATGCATTTTTCAGTAAAGGGACTGACAGTAATTCCTTACAGTTGTACTAACAATAAAATAAGACTATTAGAATAGTTTTCTCGGGAGACCATTTAAAGTTCATAGTACCTGGATAACTTAAGTGATTTGTGGATTGCAAGTTATGGAGGAAACCCTGAAGGAAGGCTTCCAATTGGAAACTTCGGATGTGGGTGAGTTTGCCTTGTTATCACACCGTAACATCAGCTAAATTCACTGTGACTTGGAAACAGGGAGTGAAAATGAGTTTGAGGCTGAGCAAGAGAAGTCCATTTTGTAGTTGTACCAGCCTTATAGTTCAAGGTTTTACCTGGAACGCCCGCCCCTCCTGCAGCACCGCACCAAGCCATTCTCCAGATACTGGCTGGCTGTAACAGTTCTGACACTAACGCCTGAACAGAGCATCACACCCCACAGCTTCAGGGGTCCGTTCCACAGGACACCCCCACCCCACGTTTGGAGGCATCGCAAGCCCAGGTTGTTAGCTTCTGACCCGCGGCTACAGATTGGAGCTTCCAAAGACTCTCAGACTCAGGATGCCAGCTGTCACCTGTCTTTGGCTGACTGGCTGTAGATCAGGGGTTCCCACCACCCATTCCTGGGGTTTAATTAATTTGCTATAGCAGATCACAGAACTCAGAGAAACATTTTACTTAGTAGACTACTAGTTTATTTAAAAAGGATATAACTCAGGATCAGCCAGACGGAAGGAATGCTTCGGACAAAGGTGTGTGGGGGGAGGAGTGGAGCTTCCATGCCCTCTCAGAGCACGACCCCCCCTCCCCCCAGCTCCACCTGTCCACCAACCTGTCAGCAACTCAGAACTGTCCTACTGGTTTTTAGGAGGCTTCTTTACATAGGCACGATTGATTAACACATGGGCCACTGGTAAAGGATTCAACCTCCAGCCCCTCAACCTCCCTGGGGGTCAGAAGGTTGAGGCTAAAAGTCCCAACCCTCTAGTCATAAAGTTGGTTGCTCTGACAACCAGCCCCCATCTTTAGGTGAGGTCCAAACTCACCTCCTTTTTTTTTTTTTTTTTAAATGTTTTTCTTTATTGATTTTAGAGAGAGAAAGGGAGGAGAAAGAAACAGAAACATCGATGAGAGAGAACATCGACTGGCTGCCTCCTGCATGCCCCCCACTGGGGATCAGGCCCACAACCTGGGCATGTGCCCTGACTGGGAATCGAACCGGCGACCTTTAGGTGCATGGGTCGACGCTCAACCACTGAGCCACACTGGCCGGGCCAGAGTCACCTCTTTAACACAAGAAGAGACAGCTTGATAGCTGCCATCACTTAGGAAACTGCACGAGTTTCAGAATCTGTGCCAGGAACAATGGATGAAGACCAAATATATACTTATTCTAAATCACAATACCACAATAACATAAACTGATTCTTCTGTAGTGATTTTGTGTTTGTTTTTGCAGTCCAATGTTTATAAGAATGAAGGCCCAGAGAGGCCAGGAATCTTGCTCAAGGGCACAGAGCTAACTTTTGGTGGGGGCCCTATCTCAAATCGGTTTGTTTGCTTATAAAGCCAACATTCTTTTTGTTTTTTTTTGCTGTTGCTTAAATCCATTCACCCCATTAATATACAGTTATGGCCCTTTGGTTGGTTTTAGATTAGGGAATTGAATGAAATTAACTTGAGTTTGTGAAATTACTTTGTGTTTTGTAATTTTGCTTTGAGTTTTGCATTTTCACGCAACAGATAGGCTTATATGTGAGTCCTATTCAAGACTAATTTTATAGCCCTGGCCTGTTTTGCTCAGCAATTAGACTCGGCCCATGGACCAAAGAGTCTCAGGTTTGATCCCGGCCAAGGGCACGTACCTTGGTTGTGGTTCGGTCCCAGCCCTAGTTGGGTCATGCAGGAGGCAGCCAGTCGCTCTCGCACATCGATGTTTTTCTCTCTCTCTCTCCCTCCTTACCTCCCTCTCTCCCACTCTATCTGAAGATAAGTGGAAAAAAAATGACCTCAGGTGAGGATGAAAAAAAAAAAAAAGACTAATTTTATACCAGTTCTGGTTCAGCTTTCAGATTTTTTCACTTCTTGGAGAAGGCACTGAAGAGCATTATCTCTAGGAAGGACAGTGGGGCACTAACCCTGTTCTAGCTCCTTTCAGCTTGTTTAGGAATGAGAACAAAAAACACATTCAAGTGTTTTTCTCTGATTTCCAGGCTAATGACCAAATAGTATTACAGGTTTTTCCTTCCTTCCCTTCCCTTCCCTTCCCTTCCCTTCCCTTCCCTTCCCTTCCCTTCCCTTCCCTTCCCTTCCCTTCCCTTCCCTTCCCTTCCCTTCCCTTCCTCCCTCCCTCCCTCCCTCCTTCCTTCCTTCCCTCCCTCCCTCCCTCCTTCCCTGCCTCCTTCCCTCCCTCCTTCCGTCCTTCTTTCCTTTCTTCCTTCCTTCCTCCCTTCTTTTTTGAATAGCTTTCTACCTATTTTCATTTACTATTCATAAAATCCATTTTTAAAATACATGGCATTCTACTTCCTAACATTCAGAGTGATTTATGGGGAAGACCAAAACTCCCAGCCTAGTGTCAAGGAGCATAAGCAAGCAGAACTAATTTCAAACACGCTGTGCTGAGGAACAGAATGAGAGCCCGATATGGAATGGCAAGAAGACAAAGAATGACCAGCATAGGGCTCAACTCTCCTATGGAGAGAAAAGAAGGTGATTTTTCAAAACAACAAGAGTAAACACTCCACCAGAAATCCAGTGATGTGCTTACATGAGACCAGACAAACTTGCTTCGCCCAACTTATACTTGTTGACCAATAACTCGGTGTCTAGCGCGTGTGACCAAAACAGAACAGGAGGGTTGTTTGTGAAGCTTGGAGCTTAGTGGGAAAGCAAAAAAATAAAACAACTAAATGCACACGCACACTATGTCAAATAGAAGTGGAATGAAGAAGAAGGAAGGAAGAAGGAAGTAGGGTGAGGGTAAGGAGGAAACCGAATGATGCTAATTGACACACTCAATACATGCTTCTCTGATACACCTGCTACATCTCTGATATTTGCATGGGAACATCAGTAAAGTGAGGGAGGCGCAGGGATATCAGGGGGAATATTGTTCAAGGCAGAGAAAGGAGAAAATGCAAATATCCTGGGGGAGAAGCCTTGTTGACATATTCAAGGAACATTGAGAAAGTCGGTGTGGCTGGGATGGAGTGAACCAGGGGAGGGGTTGCAGGAGGTAAGGTAGCAGAGGCAGTGGGCAGGGAATGGGTGCTGACTCTAAGGATCTGAGCCTGTTATTACATGGATTTGCATGGAAGACTTCCAAATGCTATTTAACCAAGATAATGCTTTTAATAAACAATAGCAAATGTGGAATATTAAAAAAAAATGAATTAAAGCTAGTCTGGTTCATGTAGAAATGTTATTTGCAATTTCTCACTAGTATATAGTAATGCTTCCATGAACCTAGCCCTGTGGATACATTTTATTTTCCTGTGAACACCTTAACATTTTATTTTTTTCTTTTGTGGGAGTTTGCATTTTAGCCTTAAGTATTACTTTCTAATGTGGAAAAACAAAGGAGGTAATTTTAGGGGAGCTTTCTTTTCCATTCTATGTATGGAAAAGAAAAAATATTCTACCAATATCAGGAGTATTCCCTCTTTAAGGTTGAGGGATATAACATCACTTGGTTCAATTCATCATCCCAAGTATTTAATGAAAACATATTAGGGTCACAGATCCTTTGGGAACACAAACCTAACTGAAGTAGATGGTCCCTGCTTTCTCGTTGTTTTACAGTGTAGGTACCATTACTGAAGTCCCTGTAAATCCTACTTTAGGATTTTACTAGTGTAACAAAATTTGAATCCCAGAGTCAGAAGATCTGGGTTCAACCCCAGTCTCCATCACCTACTAACTGCAGGTGACCTTGAGCAGCTCAAGTATCTTTGGCGTTTTCTGATCTGTTATGAAGCTAATGATACCTCTCTAATCATTTCAATAGGACTGAAAACATCGTCATGGCAGTATGGTGATACAAGATAAAATGACTGGACGTAATCAAGTTTGTTAAGGAATGAGGAAATGGAATAACAACATCAACAGTACCACTACTGTTGACAGAAACAGTACACGTGGGGATACAAAGTGCTTGAGTTCAGGTCCTAGCTTTTGTGCTTATTAACTTTGGCCAAATTTCTTCTTCAAGCTTCGTTTTGATATGTCTCTCAGAATTGCTAATAGACCATCGTGTGCTGAAAGCCTTACTTGAGATAAAGCCCGCGCAGTGCTCAGCAGAGTGTCTGACACATGTTAGATGAACAGTGACCTTTAGCTGTTAAGGATGATGAAGACGATAATGACGGTGATGATTACACTGCCCATGAGCCATAATCGGAAACAATAGAGTCCGCTTCTGCTTGATTCAAGCTGAAAGGGCGTTGATTAAAACAATATTGGGAGCGCACAAAGGCCGAGGGTGAAGGACGGGGAAACTGGGTTCTGGAAATAGGCAAGAACAACTGGAATCCAGGTAACCAACATCACAGGCAAAGCCACACCTCAGCACTGGGCGGGGGTGGCACAGAACACAGGATGCCACGCCTTGGCCGCGGCCACGCAGCACAGGTCACGGCGACGTTGCGGAGCCACTGGAAACCTCTTACTGCAACTCGTCCCTTGTCCCTCTTTCTTTGAGTCCCTAGATTCTGTCTCAGGTCATTGCTGTAGACAAGCCAAGCTTAAGCCACGTGTTAGTGACTTGGCTGCAAGGGACCTGGGAAAACTCTCATCTAGACTTGTTTCTCCCACAAAGGCTCATACAACAGAGAATTTCCTGCAACACAGGCCTTTCCAATTATGAAAAGCCCCCCCCCCAAAAAAAAATAACCCCCAAAAAACAAAAACAGGAAATGTCCACGAAAATGCCGAGGATTAGAAATAGTGAGGATAACAAATTCCCAGGACATTTAGAGATGGCCCTGGATGGTGGCAGACAGAACCATTTGTTTGAACCCTGCTGGCTGTTTCAGCCACTGCCTGGCTGACGCTTCTTGCTCCCTGCTTTCCCCTGGACCATGCTGCAAGTATTCAGCCGAGAGCCTTTTGGATTCTCTGTGAGCCGGTCCCATTTCCTTGTGGTGGCCGATGGCATGAAAGGGGCCTCTCAACATAAATCACAGTTTATGAAGAGCGTTATCATTCGACAGAATTCAGGAGCAGCAAACCAAGCAGTGTGCCTCTGTTTCATAGCTAATATTGATGGGAACCACCTTCAATCAATTACATAAAAAGATAAAAGAATATTGTTAGGCATACTGCTTTAGCATAATCTCTAGTAATAATATCTGAAGTTTTTGGTACATGATTGCATTCCCCACAAAATTCCCCTCTGGATTCTAACACATAAACACCCCCCTGGTGGTGCCGACAGTATTCCCTAGCCTTCCATTTTCAGCTCCTGGAAGAGCGGTGCACAGTGGGTAACCCATCGTTACCGCTCCGAAGTGGCCATGGAGACCTCTTAGTTTCTGAGTGAGCGAGCACCAACCAAAGTATGTTACCCGCTGACAAATTCCTGACAGTCTACGGACATCTTACTTGTCTGCAAAGAGAAAGGACAACCCCACGCCACAACCTGCCAAAGATATATTCTGAAAACAAACGGTGCACCCAAAATATATATGGTTGAAGTGATTAAAATAATTTGAAAGGTGTTCTTTTACTCACGTTACACTTTGTGCTACCAACATGTTTCATTTATTCATCAGCCTGGGGTTTGGGCCTCTATTCCTCTGGTGTTGGAAAAAGTTGGTTTGGCTAGTTTGCTTTTCTGATGGCAGAGGTGCCACTGAGTTTGAAAAATGCTTTTCGACAGCCTAAGGGGCTAGGAGATTTTGCTGAATAGGATTTGCTGTGAGTTCATATGAAAAGATACCTTCCTTATCCCCCTAAAATAAGGATATATAGAAACAAAATACAAGTCATTGGGCACCACTAAAGATTGCCAGTATACTAATCGTTATTCTGAACACTGAAAACGTAAAAGGAAATAAATATTTATCTTGCTTTTGCCTTATGAATCCTGCCTCAGGGGAATTAAATGGCCCTTGGAGATGAGAGAATTCCACCTCATAAATGCAAAAGAGATGATGGAATTAGAAAAACCACCATTTCGCAATCCACAATAAAATAGCAGATTCAAGTAAATGGTCCTCAAATTATGGTAAGTCATTAAGTGAAATTCAGTGAAGGACTTCGTGAGACATGTGTCCCCTCATACGACATAACACCGCAAGAGATGTGAAAACTCAAATTCTTCCTGAGTTTGATCAGTTTCAGCTCTACATTCCAGTCTACAAAAAAAAAAAAAAAAAAAATCCAGTCATAATAAATATGTTCCAACTACACCATGAGCAAACCACCTGCCAGATACAGAATGTGGAGCAGCAGACCGTCTCTGGAGTTTTTAGCAAATCAGTGGCATTAAAAATGGGAGTGGTGCCCGGCCAGTGTGGCTCAGTGGTTGAACGTTGACCCATGCACCAAGAGGTCGCCAATTCGATTCCCGGTCAGGGCACATGCCCAGGTTGTGGGCCAGATCCCCAGTGGGGGGTGTGCAGGAGGCAGCAAGTCGATGTTTTCTCTCATCGATGTTTCTATCTCTCTCTCCCTCTCCCTCTAAAATCAATAAAGAAAAAAAAAAAAGGGAGCAGAGAGGGGCAGTGTTCTATCTTAACATACTTAAACAATAACATTATTAACAACTTCAGCATTGATACTTCATACTTAAGTATTAACAACTTAATACCACTAGTGAACACTGCGTAAATGCTAATTTGAACAAATGAGGTATAAACACATTTCATTAGAGAAATTTAAGTACAGATTAGACCAAAGGAACTGGAGTTGATTTTGTTTTATGTTGATAATGGCATTGTGGTATGTAAGAAAATATCATTTTTGAAATGCACATTAAAATATCTTAGAGTTAAACAATAGTATAGCTGACATTTGCTATAAAATATTCCAGAAAAAACTCAGGGAATTAGAGGATATAAGAACGCAAAAATATTGATGGTTATTGGAGTCAGGTAATTAGTAGATGGGGGTGGTTTGTAGATTCTGTTTTGGGGTATGTTTAGAAATGTCTATAATAAACAGTTAAAAAATGACTGAAATATGAAATCTGTCTGATATGATTTACAAACAAACCACAACAGGACAGACAGATATAGAATCAGTCTGCAAGACTTTGCTGATGAAGCCAATAATCTGTACACTCAACCCCTAAAACATACGCATACACACGTACAAATCCAGGGCTATGCACATTTTTTAAAAAGAGATATTTATCACTTCCAATTTTACCAGTTCAGCGAAGTTGAGGAGGAGAGTAAATCAGAACTGCCCTGTGGCAAGCAGTTTGAGGTTTGACACTTGTAATAAAGAATAGTCAAGAAGTCAGGACATCTATGCCCTAAAAGACGTCTGTTATTTCTAAATAAGCCCGATTCATGCCAGCAAACAGAGAAATGACTCGATGGCCTAAAATATACAAGTGAAAGCCAGTGTGTGTATATGCAGAATCCGGGCAACCCGTGCAGCGTCTTGGTGAGGAAGTATTCCTTTCCACTGGAGTCGAGACAGGTTTGAGCAACCAATTAACAAGATCCTTTTATTTCTGATTTTTGCAAGCTGTCGAGCTTTTTTCTCCCTCCACCAAACAGAACCTTAGGACACAGAATAATACAAGAGAGCTCAGACTATGGAGTCAGAAATCATGAGTTTCATACGCTTCTTCCTCTGCCTCTCGTTAGCTGCATGAGCCTGACATGCTCAATCTATAAAATGGGTATAATAATAACTCCAGTGTTTTGTGAGACTTAGATGATAAGGCCAGAATGTCTTTAGTATAATGCTTGACACGTCATAAGCCTTCAATGAGGAGGAGTTCTTAAAACTACTTCTTTAGCAGTCATCTCTACATTTTGCCTGCCTGGGAAACATTCCTCTTTCCTCTGGCATCAATATCCTGATTTTCCTTTGGAAATCTGCATTTTTAATTGTTGGCTCCTCTTGTCCCACTTCAGGGATAGCCATGAGCTCCAGGCCTGATCAATCAGGCTTCCACTGTGTTGGCTTCAGCAGGGTTTCCCAAGTTCAGTACTAATGAACTTGGAGCTGGATACTTCTTACTGTGGAGGGCTGACTTGGGATTGTAGGATATTTAGCAGCATCCCTGTCCTCCACCCACTAGAGGCCAGTAGCACTGGCCCAGTTGTGACAGCCAAAGCTGTCTTCGGGTCTTGCCAAATGTGCAAAATTGAAATCCACTGGGCAATGGTGACTGGCTCGGGGATAAGGCATGTAACTCAAATTGGTCCAATCTGAGTCCATTATCGAAATTATCCAGTAGGAGATACACTCTTTCCACTGGGTTTGCTCAGCGAGGGGATTATAAGATTGGAACTACAATGGATTTCTTGCCACTATGTGGCCAGGCTTTTCCTGAAATGGAAAAAGGATCGAGTCAAGAGACAAAGAGGAAAAAAAAAAGTCTTGGCGATCTTGTGTAAAAGCCTTTATCCAACTATTTCTGAAGCAAGATATCTCTGGACTTGTGTAATATCAAGAACAATGCACTCCCCTTACTTCTGTAGTCAGTGTGAGCTGGGTTTGAAGCCCTCACAACCTGGAGATGAGCTGTTCTGGAAATGCAGGGATCCAGTGATGCAGGGTTCCAGTGATGCAGGGTTCTAGTGAGAACTGAGACTCAGTATTTGTGAGGAAGGTTGAGACCAGCAGTTCTTTCTGTTTTTGTGATATAGATCCCTATTCATATTCGAGACAAGCTTTGGAGTCTTTTTTCAAAAATGTGCAGATAAAAGCACACTTTTGTACCTGATTTCAGGGGACTCGGGGACAGCTCCCCAAAGTCCTAAAGATTCTAAATTCCAGGTGTGAGTCAGAGAGTTGTATGTTCTAAAACAGGGTCTGATGCCAGCCCATGGCCTAACAGATTCAGACTAATTTAATTATGTCTCTAACACTGCTTTCTCAAAGGTACAGAGCACAGCACAAAGACATCGTTGGCAGTCTCCAGAGTCCCCCTTCTCAGTGTCAAGGCGGGAAGATGATCAGAATGAAAAAGATCATTTGTTTCCGTTGTTACAAAGAGACAGCTTATGCCTGGCCATGGTTATTATTCCCCGCCACAATGAAAAAGCCTGCCCAGTCGGAGGAAGCCCCCCTGAGCATCCTGGGACGCTGGCAGAGACCCTTGGGAAAGGACACACGGCTGCCAGCTGCCGGGAGCAGCGCGCCCTGAGCCCGATTTCCTTTGTCACCTTGAGCAATGACAAAGCTCGGAGGTCCTTTTTTTCCCCTCTAGGCTTAAGAACTGCAGCATCAAATAGGAGGCCACCTCAGCTTTCCCCTTTGGGAAGAGCCTGGGGATTTACCAAATCGCTTCAAATAACCTTCTGCTTCACCTTTGAAACAGGTCTCCGCCCTCGTGGCCCGCGGGCCCCAGCAGACACGCGCGCTCTGTGGTTTCCGTGGGAACTGGTGGTGATTTCAGGCAGAGGCGGCGTACCCCCTCAGTGCCAGGCCTCTGAATTCCTCAGGGCCCCTGCGCATGCTCCCATCACATGGTTTACATGACCCCTTGGTGACGTAAGGCTAGGACACCTTGTTTAAGCAGCATTGTGTAATACTCTGTGTTACTTCTGAGCCTCAGTTTTCCCATCTCGACAATGGGAGCAGGTTGGATGAGATCCCTCCACAGTACCTCAGTGCCAGGGCAGAGAGGTGACGCAGCCATGAAATTCTAGCTCTGGGCAGTATGGCTTTTGACCCTTAGCACAACCCAGGGTGGTAGGCAAGGCTGTCATCTCCATGTCAGAGGAAGCCGAGAGATAGAGACGGCACATGACTTGCTGGCAGCCACCTAACGATGCGATAGGGGGCCAGGCTTTAAGCCAGCCTTGGACTGCTCAATGTCACTGTCCTGTCTACATCCTGTTCTCTGCAGCAACACCCCTGACACTGCCTTTAAGGTGTGACATGCTCATCACCCTGCCTTTAGGCAGCATCTTTAGCTAAACACGTCAAAGGAAACATTCTCCACGGAGAGACCTGTCACCCTAACATCAGGCACCGGGAGGACCAACGCCTTTCAACCTCCTGAGGTTTTCTTATTCCCTGGCTTTTATTTATTTTTATTTTTTTAATGGAACATCAGAAGTTTGTTTATTTTTGTCTTCATTGTTGAAAGTATTATAGATATCCCCCCTTTTTTCTCCCATTGACCCCCTCCTCCCCGCTCCCACCCCACTCCTGCTTTCCCCAGACTACTGTCTGTGTCCATGGGTTTGCATACGTGCATATATGTTCTTTGGTTTATCTCTTTCCAACCCCCTCACCCCCTTCCCTCTGAGGTTTGTCAGTCTCTTCCCTACTTCCATGACTCAGGATCTATTTTGATTGACAGCTTATTTTGTTCATGATGTTCCATAACTAAGGGAGATCATGTGGTACTTGTCTTTCTCTGACTGGCTTATTTCACTCAGCACAATATTCTCCAGGTCCCTCCATGTCGTCTCAAAGGGTAAGAGATCTCTCTTTCTTACAGCTGCATAGTACTCCATTGTGTACATGTACCACAGCTTTTTGTTCCACTCATCTGCTGATGGACACTTGGGCCATTTCCAGATCTTAGCGACTGTAAATAATGCTGCTATGTTATTCACTGGCTTTTAAAATGTGGCTTGAGCCTGACCGGTGTGGCTCAGTGGTTGAACGTCAACCCATGCACCAGGGGGTTGTCGGTTTGATTCCCGATCAGGGCACATGCCCAGGTTGTGGGCCAAATCCCCAGTGGGGGGGAGGTATAGGAGGCGGCCAATCGATGTTCTCTCTCATCGATGTTTCTCTCTCTCCCCCCTTCCTCTCTCTCTAAAAATCAAAGAAAAATAAATAAATAAATAAATAAATAAATAAATAAATAAATAAATAAATACATAAAATGTGGCTTGAATCCCAAGCACGGTGGGAACTGAATCTTCCTCACTATCTCTGGTTTCCCGCGAGCACCCAGTTCTCTGTTTCTCTTATCTGGAACCTCTGCTTCCATGGAAGCTTCTCTTCATGGGTCTCTTTTTGTGGCTGTTTCCTCTTCTTAATCCGCATTAAACAAGGGCGGAGCTCAGCCTTTTTCCTGCATTTCCCCATAGGCCACCTACACGCTTTACGTAATGGACTTTCTCTTCTAAGATTCAGGATAAAGGTAGGGGACTTTGTAGCATTGTATTAAAACTGTGGCCCCTTATTTACAAGTGGCAATGCCTTGGCGGGAGCAGGCATCGTTTTCAAAGTAATTGCCATCCTGTAGGGTGGACATTGGTCACCTGACATACTGACACCTTGATCTCTACCACTGTTCCGACAAAACACCAAACTGACACAGCAGTGCCCCAGCCGGGTAAGCCACGCCGTCCAGTGGGAAGAGAAAAAGTTCCTCTGATTCACTAAAGCATCTCTGCTCTCTTCAGTCTTCTGAGAGCTTTACGTATTATCTGGATGTGGAAAGGGAGCGAAATAAGATACACAAAGTTTACTTATTGTTTCTGGGTAACAATACCTTTATAAGAAAGATTGCTTCCCAGAAGTGCAGCTGGTTGTAAAACAAGGCCACAACCTATATGTAGAATTTATTATTTAATTCATCTTCCTAACCTGCTGAAAACATGAGCCCCTTTGTCTGCTGCTTTGTCAAATCTGGATCTCATCGGTGCAATAAACACTGCCTTGACTTATTGAAATGGTAAGAGGTAAATGTAGCATTGTAAGTTGTTACAAGGGATTGAGAACAGGAGGGGACTATATTATATTGTATTTTGATCAGGGGACCCTAGAATATCATAATTCTGCCCCAAATTATATAGCCTGCCTTCCTTTCTATGAGGTTCCCCACAGAACTAAAAATGGCAAAAATGAAATCCAAGTATCCCTTTGAGATTGTCCTGAAACTCTAGAAGTGGAGATTTCTGGGGAGCTTAGCTATAGCACCTGGCTAACACCTCAGGCCCAAGGTGACACCTCTCCGTGCTGGGGAATGATGCCCAAGAAATGTCCCAGATCCGACCAAATTCTCTTCTTTTTGTGGTTTGGAAAGGAAGGGTGTAAGAAAGCATTCCGCTGAGGTAGGAAGAAGAGGAAAATGTTTTTTTCCTGCCCCGCTTCTGCCCGGCCCCAGTTCATCACAAATAAGGACCAGGAAACACACAGTGACCTAAGATAAATGCATCTTAATTTATTCTCATCATCTTGTTTTTCAGTCACTTCTACTAGTGAAAAAGAAAGGAGGCTGATAAGAACACAGCTATCACAAAATATCTCAGGCAGTAAGATGTAAATTTGGAAATATCTTACATAACAGGTAAGCATGGAGGAATCATTTCTCATGCTGTATTTTAATACTTAATGTCCTCTGGCGAGCTGCGAACAAGCCACTCTCCGGACACACTGCTGTTTAGAGGTCCCATTCCCAGTATTGCCTGTGATTAATAAGCGTGAGACATTCAATTCAAACAAAGTGCTTTGAGTATTAAAACGGGGACTACACATACACTATGGAAATGAGTTTTAAATGAGACAGTTAGCACCAACTAAGTTTGTAAACGAATTATCACCATCCATTTGAAACATTTTAAAAGCTTGCATTGTTAGGTTGCTTGGCTTTTGAAGGTGTATTAGGGATATAAAAATATGTTCATGCAACACAACCATGTCTAAAAGCTACCACTGCCTTTTATTTCTCCTTTATGCTTACCACGTGAAGATAAAATTCCATTACCAAACGGGTCTGGGCAGGGCTGAGAAGTAGAAGAAATTCAGTTTGGGGAGCTCTCAGGCTCCTGTTTCCGAAATGTTTGCTCTCTTTACGGCACTGAACTATCATCTTTCCTCTTGCTGATCACAACCCAATTTTGGGAAAAGCTCAGAAATGAGTCATCTTCAGGTAGTTTAAATTTAGGTTTCTATATTTCCTGCCCAAGGGGGATTTTTATGTCTTTTGAGATTTGGCTTTGTGGTTTATTATTATTAACTTCAAGCACCACCACCAGCACCAATAAAAAACAGAAGAGATTTTCTTAGATAAAAGGATCTTCCTTCTACCCAAGATAGTTAAATAAAAGTGAGGGGCTCTTGACCTCACCTAGTCCTGTTGGTATAACCAAAGCCTTTTCATACTGCAGTTCAAACAACACATTACCTTAGAGTTAGAAGACATTATCTTCCTATTTTATATCCTTCTTCGAGAAATAATAAGTAGATCAGATCCTAAGAGAAGAGATTTTTCAAAGGCCTTGTAAATGCAGCATTTGCTCCTGAATCCCAAGTGATTTTCTTCAGAGTTCAGGGGGATGGGGGCCGAAGGGGACTATCTGATACACCAGAATGCACCAGTGAGTCCAGCCACTTCTCATTTCCTCCATCTGGTGAGATGGAGTTCCACAACACACTTTCAGACCAAAATTCTGGATAAACTCAATGGGTTGTGTCATCGCATTTCAGCGATGATTTTTGTCATCCCCAATGATCATGAATGCAACCAGAAGGCTTCCTTTTTATTTTGCCAAATTCCAATGCACGTGTCCGTCAGCCCTTTGGTTCCATCGTGCTGGATGACAAATAATTGCTTGTGGTTAGTCAGTGAAGCCAAAATAATTTGTTTCTTAGATACAGTTGTTAAAATGACCTTCATCAATGAAACCACTGAATTAGTAAATATTCTGCCATAACCAAGCAAGCAGCCACGGCCATTGCCCTACTTTGTCATCTATTAGGCATATTGTATTTTCTATGATTCTGTGTTCCTAAAGAGATAAGAAACGTACCTTCTGGATGGAATGAGCACTGAGCTTAAGGCTTGCGGACTATTCTGCAAATGTTTCAGGTAATTAGTTTCCAATCTAGTGTCTCCGTTATGGCAATCCTGGAGGCAACCTACTGGAGGCATCATATTGTCTGACAGCTGAGAAGTGGTTAAGAGCACATGCTTTGGGGCAAGGCATGCCTTCACTCAAACCCCATTTCCTTTAGTTGCTAGCTGCACGTGTTGGTTAAGGTAACACTCTAAGAAAACTAACACCTAAGCCTCAGTGGTCTACTACAACAGACGTCTACTGTTCTTTCATGACAAGTACTCCTGATTAGTTAGCAGCCATCCTCCAAGTAGTGATTCAAGGTTCCAAGTTCATCTATCTTGTGATGTTTCCATGCTCCTAGATGGCTTTGAAAGTTTACGGTAGAAGGAGAGAGTAGGGAGGATTGAGTATGGGATATTAGTAGGAGTCAAGCTTGGAAGAGGCGTTCCTCACTTCTCTCAGAGGGCATCGGCCAGAACTAGTAACATCGCTACAACGAACAGGACAGGGAAGCTGGGACATCTTCTGAGTGTGCTTTCAGAAAGAAGACAAAGTGGATTGGGCCATGAGGTAGGCAGGCTCTATACACAATGCTTAATCTCTCTATGATTTTCCTCACCAACAAATGGAGTCATAAATTCGTATGTCCTCTGAATTGTTGTAAGAGCTTGTCACAGTGTCCTGCAAATAGCAGCTGTGGCTATTGTAAGTAATGTTAACATTACACTGAACGTTTTCTCTACGCTGAGAAAGATTTTTATTAATTCAACATCAAATACTTATTCGCAATTCAAATGTGTTATTTGAATAAATGACTCCTCCACCCCCTAACCTAGCTGGATTTAAAAAAAAAAAAAAAAAAAGCAAGAAACTTGAGAATGGTAGTGTCAAAGAATATAGAATTTATTCATGTTCCAATCAAATGCAGTAGAAGGAAGAGTTTTAAAAGGGACTAAAGCAGGCCCTTCCTGTGATCCTAAGGATGAAAAGGGCTTGAACAATGTTGTTGGAATTTTCCATCACCTACTTACAATAGGCATGATGAAGATGCTGTCTGGAGAAAATCATAATACTTTTGTCAGAATTTCTTCCTCCGCTTTTAACTTGCTTTGTATCTCTTGGATAAGATAGAAAAAATGTGGTGTTTCTGGCTGCTGATCTCAGAGAAACTAAAATGCTAGACCTTTTTTTCCAAAATGATCATCAGGTCAAGGCTAGTTAATTGAGCCCCTCATGTTATATCTACAAACACAAAACTGGCATCATTTTGATTGGTTGAAAACAGTCCCACAATATATCATACTTTCAATTCAAACTAAAGTTTTCAGTGACTACCAGGGAAACGGGTTTATATATCACGGAGGGATATAACCTTAGGTTCTCCTCTAGTGAAGAACTCCAGTGGTTATGGAAACAGTTATGTTTTCTTTAGGGGATGCTTTCTCTTGGCTTACATCAGAAAAGTATCAATTATGGGCTTGTTTTTATGAATGATCTGCCCTGGCCCTTGGGACAGACTCTTTTGGTGAGATAGCCATATTCATGAGCTAGCAATAATTTACCAACTGAAAATAAGTATGACACAGCCAGGGAAGACTGAGAATGTAAAACACTGGAAAGGACCGCATTGGTACGCTTGAGGGGGAAAGGTTGTTCTGGGGGGGTTGGAGGTGCTAGGACAAACTAGCATCGTTAAGGAAGTTTGGCTCCATGCAAGATGTGAGGAAGGCTTTGTAAACTGTATCTGAAACCTAAATACTCAGCGCAAATAACCCCCAAGGGGGCGAGAAGTCAGACTTGAATGTGTAGAACCATGCCACCCTTGAACTTTAGTAGAGGTGCCGGGCACTCTATGATATGGTTACTGTTTCTCTCTTCAGCCTTATCTTTCTCGTTTCCTTTCATTGAACTCTAAACTCCTGCTAGACGGAAGCACTTGCAGCCCCACAGTGTTCTCATTTCCGTACTACTGCACTGAGATTCCTGTGCGCACAGACCCAGTCCTCCCCTCTCCCCCTGGCTCCTCCTCCTCATCCCTCAGATTCTGGCTTAGCTGGTGCTTGTACAGGCGGCCTTCCCTGACCCTTTAAGAGACTGACAGCTGTCAGAGGTGGGGGGGGGTGCTGGATGAAAAAGGTGAAGGAATTAGCCAAAAAACATGGATAGATAGATGATACATAGATAGATGATAGATAGATAGATAGATAGATAGATAGATAGATAGATAGATAGATAGACAGATAGATAGACAGACATGTAGATACATGCAACAGTGTGATGATAGCCAGAGGGAAAGGGGGTGGAGGTTGGTGGAGGTGGGCAAAGGGGGGAGATGGGGACAGAAGAAGACTTTGCTTGGGGTGACGGGCACATGATGCAGTGTGCAGATGATGTTTTATTGAGTTGTACACTTGAAACCTGTATGGTTTGGGGAACCAATGTCACCCCAATAAATTCAACTAAAATTTTTTTAAAAGAGTAAATTACATGCTCTTTTTATGCATTCCCACTTTATCCAGGGACTATCCTAGCAGGTGGGAGTTGCCTGTATGTCTTTATTAGTGCTTGTATTCCTGGGGATTAGAGACTAGGTTAACTCGTCACTGTGTCCTCCCAGTATCTTTCACAGAGCACATATATGTGCATGGTAGGTGTTGATGTTTGTTGAGTGAATAAATGACACAAGAGAGAGATCTGCTCTACCACTTGCCTTGCAGGGGTATCTAAGTCGCTGTGTCTTGCTAAGGCTATGCATCAGACCCACTGCCGTTGCTGAAGTCTAGCTTATTTCAAATGAAACTGCAACTCTTTTGAGGTCTTCCTAAAGACAGATAAATTAGTCTGACACATAAAAAAACTATGCAATGGTTTGGAGGTCATTTGACTTGAGAAAAAGAATCATTGTCTCTCCTGCCCCTTGCTTAGAAGAGTATATTTTCTCTCTTTATATGATATATTTCTCAGTTTTCAAAAGCCATTTCTTCTTACCCCAGTCATGCAGAGCATACGTAAATTATGTTTACAAAAATATGCTATCATCTAGAGATGAAACTGCTCTGTAAGTGGAAAACCCTGTGCTATCATCTTCAGCCACCTTTGGAAGTTTTGCATCTGAATAGCATCAATTTTAAAATCAAATTATGCTCCATTTCATATTTCTAACTCATGATTAAAACAGTCTTTGGACCAGCGGGTTTTCCACTAACACCACACTTGTGTACAAGACGCTGCCCTGTGTTGCTGTCTAAATAATCCTTTACCGAGATGAAAGGTTAATTACCAGCTGTTCTAATGATTTGTTGTTATTGATTTAAATGCTCCATTTGTTTCAATCACATTTGTACAATTTCATGCTACAATAATCCCCTTTAACCCTCTAAAGAAATTACAGTTTCCCCATCAAACAATGTTTTCTAAATGTCTAAGGAAAAGGCAGCAAAAAGAAACCAAAAGCCCTTTGGAAAACCCTCTCAATAGAAAGTTTGTCATGGTTTTTGAATGACCATAACCCTGTGTCAGGGGAAAAAAAATCAACAAGATTAAGCATATAATACCATTACTTTGCATTTTTGTTCTCAAAATAAGACCACACATTTACATTTCAACTTTACAACTGAGAAAAAGGGGGAAATGGGAGTTAAGTGATTGCCCACATAAACCTGGAAAACTAAAGAAAAGCGAGGACTATAATTTAGATCTCTTAGGTCTTTCTTGTATTATTTTTCAATCTAGAACACACACACACACACACACACACACACACGAGGAAACTTATAAGCATTGAGAAAGACAAACACTGTGATTTCATATAAATGGTATTTTTTGCTTATTACCAAAGTAGACAAACATCAATTTATGGGAATAATTTTGGGGAACTGCTTTGTGAATAAAATCCTCCTTTCTTTTCTTTCTTTTTTTTTAGATTGTGAGATAAATAAGAATGAAGGCTCCATGGAATACTCAATAGTAGATCTTTTCAGAAAAAGAAAAATGAAGTTCTCATAGACACTCAAAATTGACCACTTTTACCTAGATGTGGGATTTTAGGTTTTATTTATTTTTTTCTTTATTGATTTTAGAGAGAGAAGAAGGGAGAGGGAGAGAGAGAGAGAGAGAAACATCGATGAGAGAGAACATCGATTGGTTGCCTCCTTTATGTCCCCCCACTGGGGATCTGGCCCACAACCTGGGCACGTGTCCTGACTGGGAATCAAACTGGTGACCTCTTGGTGCATGGGTTGATGCTCAACCACCGAGCCACACCAGCCAGGCTGGGATTTGAGGTTTTAAAATCTTTTTTTCTGATCGTTCCTCTGAGATATGCCATTAGGGTGTCAAACCAAGACCCATTTAAATGTACTTACATGCATTTTATATATTATAATGATTTATTAACAATGAAGACTAGTTTAAATCTTCATAAATATGTAGGTTCTTTAAATATAGCTCTCGTCTCTTTCTGATCTACATATACTGTGTTTTTTTTTGTTGTTGTTGTTGTTGTTTTACAAAATTACATCCATTGCATACAATAAACGTCACACATCGTGGTTATGATGCCATCACTGGTGTTAACTACTGAGGGGATGGAGCTAACAGAACCTCACAGGAAATGTCCGCAGTGTGTGGTTAACTCCAGAGTACTCCATTTCGTTGATCTCTTCTCTAAACTTACTGTGTGGGTCAACTTTTAGGAGTAACTCTTTTCAAAATAGTTACCTTAGTTCGACACTTACTCCAATGAGGCTGCTATAACCCCAGCTGTTAGACCTGTCACCATGGGGACCCCGAGAGCCAGCTAATAAACCAGGGGAAAAGCCAGCCTTGCCACTTCACAGCTAGGTTTTTACAAGCATGTGACCACAGGGTTTATTTCTGAGAGCACACTGCCTTCACACCTCATTCACTCACACCACTGTGTCCTCATCGACTCTGGAGCCTAAAAAAATCCTTTTGTGACTCAAAAACAGTGAGGATCATCCAGGAAAACAGGATGCTTGGGCCTGGGAGACAAGCGCTTCCCTTAGTAATTTAACCAATAAATAATTAGCAACTAATGCAATTTTCCCAGGCCTCCTGGAGCATGGCTTTCTGGTCAACCACTGCCTGCTCTATGACAATAGAGAAACAAATACCAAGGTACTAGTTGGTGCACTTTGATTCCTTTCCTGAGTATCTGATTTCTTCTAGAGCTAGATTGTCTTATCAGTCCAGCTTAACTCCAAATCACCTCTTTTCAGTCCAATTGCCCCTTCCCTTCATTTCCCTGTATGTCTCAGTTCTACTTTTTTTTAACATTAAAAAAAAAAAAAGTAGAGTGGGGAGGAGGGGATCAATGGGGGGAAATGGGGGGAACATCTGTAATACTTACAACAATAAAGATAAAAGAAAGTCACTTTTTCATGTCTTGAGACTCAATATTATAATAAAATGCTTGCCTTGCTCAGGTACTTTTGGTTTCAAGTAAGGGAAATCCACTCAAACTATATTAAGTCAAGAGAGCAACTTAGAAGGGAGCAAGCGTCTACCACCAGGAACATGGGCGGCCCAGCCTTCACAAGCGAGGAAACAAGAAAACAAGCCAGGCTGCCGGGCAGGGGACACCTGTCCTCATCACTGTAGCTGCCTCTGTCCCTTGGAGCCGCATTCTCTGTCATCCCTGCTGTTTTCTTTCCTCTTTCAACCTTTCCTCTTGGCAGGACCCGCTTTCTCTTCCTCCCCTGCCTGTGATGCAGAACGAATGCCCTGCATTCCCCCAGCGCTCGTCTCAACTCAAGCAAAAGGAAGAGGCAACCAGCATCTGTACATAGCATCTCTACACTCCTAGGAGAGGAACTGGAATGCCCCACGGAGGTCAAACACAGACTGCATCCAATAACTTCCACCAGGGAGAGGGGGATATATGACATGAATAGGACATGGATGTCACCCCCCTTCTCCCATCTCCACGGGGAGAGGCCATCGGGAGTGTGGAGTGGACTGAGAAGACACCCTGTTTGATGTCAACCGTGCTGACCTCCAATTTGAAAAGATCGTTTCCCAACCACGTTCTTCCCTAAAAAGCTTTTCCCATTGTTATCACCTCAGGGAGAATGTGAAGAGCATAACGCCTGCTGGAGTGATTCATACTTTCAGAGCCAAGGAAGACACCACAGCTCATCTCTGGGAGGCTTGCTGCACAGCTGGGTGACGCCCAGATAACAAATCAATTCGCTTCAAACGAAGCCATCCAGACTAGCAGGTTAGAGCCAGGCTGAGCTCCTCTCTCCTGTCTTTGCTTGTTGAGACCGTTGAGATCGCTCCATGGAGAATGTCAAGGACACATTCTGGTCAATATTAGCTTTCTTCTGACACAAATACACCCACACCCTCAAACACAGATGCATATTTTTTTTAGAAGAAGAACTTTGGTTGTGGTTCAGTCTCTGGCCCTGGTTGGGGTCGTGTGGGAAGCAACCAATAGATGTGTCTCTCTCACATTGATGTTTCTCTCTTTCTCTCTCTCTCTCTCTCCCTCCCCCCCCATACTCTATCTGAAGATAAAAGGAAAAATATCCTTGGGTGAAGATGTAAAAAAAAAAAGAAAGAAAGAAATAAAAACTTTGATAATTTTTAAATACAACTGACCTGCTAGCTAATATCCACAGGACAGCACAGTACTCTGTGGTTCAGTCATTTGTAAGTAAATAATTTTGAGTTCCTGGCAGTGCCTGACACTCTGCACAGTCCGGATGACACAGGAGTACATCAAGTATGGCTCACACCCTCGGAGAGGTCACAGTTTAGTGGAAGAGAAGATTATGCAGACAGGAAGATGGTAAGATGCAGGAAAAGAGGTTTAGGATGAGAGAAGGAAAGAGTGCTTTGAAGAATGTTTTTGTGATAAGACCTGAAGAAGGTTTGGGAGATTGAGGTACAGAGGAAAAAGGAAAGGAAGTAAACAGAGTTAATTGAGATTTTAATTATTTATTTTTTAAATATGTTTTTATTAGAGAGAGGATTTTTATTTGATTTTTTTAGAGAGAGAGAGAGGAAAGGAGAGAGAGAAACATTGATGAGAGAGAAACATCAATTGGCTGCCTCCTGCAAGCCCCCTATTGGAGATCAGGCCTGCAACCTGGGCATGTGCCCTGACTGGGAATGAACTGGGACCTTTCAGTCCATGGGAAGACACTCATTCCCTTGAACCACACTAGCTGGGCGAGATTATATATTTATTAAACAAGTGGTTATGTGCCAGGCTTTGTGATGCACACTGGTGATACAGTGGTGACCAAGATACATGGTCTTTGAGTTTTCAGTTGGATGGGGAAGCTCATGAGTAGTCAAAGTAGAAGATATACTTATAAACTGTGATGAGTGTCAGAGGGTAACAGTACAAGGGGAAATCACTTGGTCAGAAGATGGGGATTGCTTATCTTATTTCTGCTTATTTGGTCAAAGGAGGACCAGACCTAGAAGACAAAGGAAGTGGAAGAAGAGACACTCAAGAAATCAGTGTGAGTGGAAGAGGGAGCTCCGGAGTCACCGTGCAAGAGGAGGTGGGGAGGTGAGCAGCGGCCCCTCTGTGCAGAGCTCTGAGGATCAGATGAAAGATTTTGGCTCGAACATAATTGCAGTATGTTGGGCAGAGCAGCAATATGACTGCATTTGCTTTTTAAAAGATCACATTTGCTATTGTGGAGAGCATATCAGGGGTCAGGAGTGAGGAAGACAAGAGTATGGATTTAGTGAACTAAAAATAATTCAGTCTGATGGGTAGTCAGGAATGGTGTGGATGGAGAATGGTAAGATGTGGGGTTAGAGAGGTAAACAAGAGGAGATCGGAGAGTCTATAGTGGGAAAATTATATAAACTATGGTTAACAATGATATCCTCTGTTGAATTCTATGAGAGAGACCTTAACCAAGACAGGAATCAGGAGGGCCTGTACGAGGAGCCCTCACACAGTGTCAGTTGCTAAAGCCCTACTGGAAGAATCCTGTGGTTATAACAGCTCCATGGTTACTACAGTCCCTCCCCTTAACTTCCGCTTTCCCTCTGAAAAGAACTTCCTTCTTCTTGCTCTTGGGTGACTTGCTTGTGGCTTTTCATGGCTACACATACCAAATAGCAATTCTTTCTTTTCCCCAAATAAACCCTTTTTGCATATGGAATGCCTAATCAACTTTTTGTTTATGGTTGACACCTGCTTGGGCTGCCATTTCAAAATACCAGACTGCTTAATTTAAACAGAAAAATGAATTCTGTCATAGTTCTAGATACTGGAAAGTCAAGATCAAAGTGCAGTAGGGTTTAGTTTCCCATGAGGAATCTCTTCCTGGCTTGCTGATGGCTACCTTCTCTCTGTGTGCTCCCGTAGCCTTTCCTGTGTGTGTGTGTGGTGTGTGTGTGTGTGTGTGTGTGTGTGTGTGTGTGTGTGTGTGTGTGTGAGAGAGAGAGAGAGAGAGAGAGAGAGAGAGAGAGAGAGAGAGAGAGAGAGAGAGAGAGCACAAGCCCCCTATAATGTCAATGTCTCTTCATGTAAGCACACTAATCCCATTGGATCAAGGCCCCCCCTCTTGTGACTTCATTTAGCTTGAATTACCTCCTAAAGATCTTATCTCCAAACATGGTTACATTGGGTAAAAGACTTCAACATACGAATTTGGGTATGTGCAGAGGAGGCACAATTCAGTCCATAGCATCCAGAAATTTCATTTCTTCTGCACTTCCCAGGTACTTTTTGTTTATGAGACCAGAGCCATCATTTCATTACATACAATGCCTTCTTTTCATCAAACCAACTCATCCAAGAAAAGGTGGCCTTATTAAAAAAAAGCTACAACCTAAAAAGGATAGCTTTGGTTACGAATCTTATGAAACAGCTAACCCCAAGTAATTTGCCTAGATCCTATTGAAAAAAGAGAACAATTTGTAAAGAGACTTTCATCCCCTTCTTTTAATGCCAAGCCTTGCCATTATAATTATGACTCATTTCATAAGATAAAGGTTTTCAGAAACTAATATCACATGTGCACTTGCATTAATTATTCTGATTACACATTTTGAAAAAAAATTCCACTAAAATGTTTGACCCTTTCCTCCACAGTGCCAAATGAATACTATTTCTCAACTAAAATGAATTATTTAGGCATTATATTTTCTGTGATTGACCATGGCAGAGAGTTGAGCTCAATGCAAGAATTTTCCAAAATGTTTGAGTTTCCATCTCTGAACACATTGAAGCAGAGTCTGAAAGATTACTTGGGGGCATGAAGGTGAAGTAGATGCACTAGAATAAATGACTTTAAAATAATCCTCCCCAGCCATTCCTCTCCATGATTAATTGTCAGGCCACTACACCCATAGATCTATCTCTATTTTAGTTCCTAGGTTTCATAAATTTCAAGAAACTGAAACTTACTTTTCTACTTATAGTTATTTATCCCCACTTGCAGAATCTTACATGAATATTGTGTTGATCTTGTTTACCCTATTTATCCAAAGTGGGTTTTATTTATTGAAAATTAGATGAGGTTCCTTTCGAGTTATTATCATGTGTCCTTTGCCAAGAGGATGTTAAGCTTCTGTCTGTTCAAAATCATTCTTCCAGATGAAACTTCAACCTCTGTTTCACAGAGGAGGAAATGGAGTTTTTGAGTTGGAATCCAAGCAGTGAAAGGGTTCCTGGACCCAATTCCAACTTGTAGGGGGCTGCCCCACCCCAACCAGAAATTCTCAGACACCAGCAGGGTATCCAAGAAGTCAACCCAATTCTTCTGGTACTATCTACTCAGAGATAGAATCAGATTCCACAGGCAAAGGGTTCAGTGCCCACAGACTGCCCTGAATCAGGCACCAATCACAAGTCCAGGTTGCTACCTGTGCTACCATTGGTTATACATTGGAGGTTCCAAGTACCCCCTTCAACTCAGGATGTCAATTACAAGTCCAGGCCCTGACCTGTACTTCTGACTGGCCGGCTATAAATCAGAGGTTCCCATGACCCTCTCCTTGTGTTTGATTAATTTGCTAGAATGGCTCGCAGGACTCATTTCAGTCACTAGATTACTGATTTATTACAAAGCATATTAAAGGATATGAATCAACAGCCAGATGGGCGAGTTTCCAAATAAAGGAGCTTCTGTTCTCATGGAGGTTGGGGACAGTGCCATGTGGAAAATTTCTGTTTTCCCAACGTGGAAGCTCTCCCAACCCTCTCTTTTGGGGTTTTGGGCTCCAATACATAGGCATGATTGATTAACTCGTTGACCATTGGTGATTGATTCAACCTCTAGCTCCTCTCCTTCCTGAAAATCAGGGGGTGGGCCTGGAAGTTCCAACCCTCTATGTTTGGTTTCCTTGGCAACCAGCCCCCACCCTTAGGTTATTTGCAAAAGTTACCTTATTAACATAAACTGAGTTGTGGTGGAAGGGGCTTGTTATGAATAATAAGACACCTATTTCACCTTTATGGCTCTGAAGTGTTTTCAGAAACTGAGGACAAGAGACCAAATATAACAAAAGATGCTCTTAAATTCCAGGAAATTCCAAGGATTTGGGGAGCTGTGAGCCAGGAGCTATGAATAAAAACCAAATATATCTGAGAAGTATATTTCAGTCATCTGAATGATCCTATTTCTTATAAATCACAATATTGCAGGCAGTAAGCAATATAGATATTTTTAGCTTTCTATATCATTCCTTATCCCCACATAGCATGTAGAAAGTGAATCGATTTTAGAGGTAAACAGACATGAGTGTAGACCTCAGCTCTGATATTTACCATTCAGTTGTAGGTAATTATTTAATCTCACTGAGTCTCCACTTCCTCATCATTAAGAGATGTCATAGTTCACTTGTTATAAAAGTATGAGAAGCGACTTATGAACAATCCTTTGCATACAGTAGGCACTCAGAATGGTGGCTGCTATGACGATTACTCTCCATCGTTCACCTCTGACACAGTAATATCTGCCATATTTCTATTTCTTTTCCCCTCTCTTCTCTCTCTCTGCCTCATGTTGCCCGGGGTCATCTTTTTGAACGTTGTCCCTGATTCCCAGTATGGCCAGGACAAGACCCACAGTGAAATTGTGACAGGAAAAGGCTCCTTTCTGAAGATTCACTTCTGAAACTTGGAAGAAACTGGCCACTTCCCATTCAACCCATTGCATTTGCCAGAACCTGGGCCCCTGCATTTACACCTAGGAAGCCTGTGAACCAATATCTTCTAGTGGTATGACTGAGTCCTCTTTTGTTCTTTGGGTATGAAGACTATTAAGTAGTGATGCCTCCAAGGACTAAGAATGAAATAAAGCAAAAAAAAAAAAATATATATATATATATATATGTGTGTGTGTATATATATATATATATATATATATATATATAAATATATATATATATATATATATATATATATTTATATATATATATATATATATATATATATATATAGACAGACAGTGCCAGCAGGAAAGGCAGCTTATGAACATTTTAAACCACTTCTCACTCCCTACCTCTTCAATCTAGGCCCTCCTCACACACGTACATTCTGTTTGCACTAGAAATAAAACCGTGGTCATTCAACATGAGATTAAGCAACAGAGCTAGGAGCAAGCTGGACTAGAACCAAGTTTTCTAAACTCTAAGTCTTTGGCTCTTTTTACTGAGGCCTCACTCCCTAAGTGATATTCTCATGTAGAATTTAAATCAACCCCTTTTTTTTCCCTAGCTTAAATACAGTCAACACCCAATTTCCTGCACTGATGGAGAGAATAATTCATAGTTGATGTTGGAATACATCGTCTAATGGGTGTTAGTTTTCTAAAGATATACTTTGCTAATTACATTCAGCTTAAGGCAGCATTGTGGAATGGAATGGGCAACGGCTTGGGTGTCAGGATGTCTGAGTTATTACTTTGTGTACATGGTCTACAGTGTCTACCATTTGACCTTGAGAGCACAGCCCACTTCTCCGGGAGCCTCAGCACTTTTCTTTGAGAATAGTCATAAATATACAGAGAAATGTGCTATATTGGAAAGAGGGAGCTTAATCTAAGGTCACATTTTCCACATTAATCCAAGTATCTCCAGCATGTCCACAGAGCCTGGCACATAGTAGGTGCTCAGGGAATGCTATTGAATGAAAGAACCTTTTAGTAGTTGTAAGAGTTGAGGCAAGACACTTCACTTCTGGGTCTGTTTCTTTCTCTGTTGAATGTGGATTCAAAACATTTCCTAATTAATAATAATAATAACAACAGCAGCAGCAGCTAAAACTTGTAGAGCACTTTATACTAAACAGAAGTCTAGGCACTTTTCTTGCTTCAGCTCCTTCGTTCCATACAGTAATTTTATGCAGTAGGCATTATATCGGCTTCATTTATAGATGAGAAAACAGAGGCCCCAAGAATTTAAACAAATTGCTCCCTCTGGAGAGCCACTGCATGAGGAGCAGTTCTGATAATGCCCTTAGATTTCCAGATTTCAGATCTATTAATGAGGCTTTTCATTCCCTGAGCGGACCACCAATGAGGGGGGACAGAAGACGATGATCAGAACTGCTGAGTGTCGCCCAGAAGCCCTTCAGAGGGAAGACAGCTGCAGCCAGATGTGGAGAATTATGAGTACTGGCCCGTGCTTCAGCCACGAAGGTAGGCAGAGCTTTTAAAAATGAGAGTCGCGTGAGAGGCGTATGGCATATGCAAGGGTATTGAGAGAGAGATCGGAAAGAGATCCTTGTAAATGAGAAGGAAAGCCCAGCTGTGTCATGGTGAACAGCATCTGTGTTCTTTACCGTGGTACCTGGGACCCTGAATGAATTTCCAAACCTCTCTAAACCATAAATGTCTCCTTTAAAATGTGGATAATCATAGCACTACCTTCCGCATTGGCTGTAGGTGGGATGAGATGATGCAGGGGAAGCACTTAGCCCGTAGTAAGGGCTCAGTACATATCAGCTCACGACTGGAGGGTGAGGGATGGCATCAAGACCACGCCTCTGCGCCTGACCAGTGCCTGTGCCAGGTACACAGGTAAAATGAAGGCTCGTTTCCCTTTGCCCATTTCTGGTGCCCTGACCTGTCTGACAGTGACGTGACTCTGGAGTTAGTTCCCACTGGTTTCCAGATAATGATGCAGCCTAATATAAAGGTCATCTCCCAGGATCACATCGCTGACGTGATGGCTGGTGACAGTGGGTCAAATGAGATGATGGTGATGTCTGAGCTCTGGAAGGTCCTAGGAAAATCAGTGCCGCAAAGTTTAGCCTTAGCAATCGTTCCACCTGCTACACTTTCCTCCACCTCCCCACCCACCCCGTCTCCTCCTTTCATTTCCCTTCCTTTCTTCCACCACTTCTCTTTCACTCCTTTTAATTTCTCCCCGAAGGAGTCAACTTAGTGGATCTTGAATCCAAACATTGTCATAGAAACACAGGCAAAAAATTCTGCTTAGAGGGAGACTGCACGAGAGCAAGGCAGACATGCAGGGTTATCAGACAAGTAAATATGGAAGAGTAATAGATCTTCAAATATCAGCTCTCTCAGAGTCAAGATCAGCTGAGGACACCCACTGCCATACAAATAAAATACTTTGCATGTAGGACCTAGAAGTCTTCACTTCTCCAGCACCAAGTGCAGTTTTCAACAGTCAGCTAACACAGTCTGGGCCATCCTACCCAGCTGCAGACAGTCTCTCTGTTTCTCCTCCCTGTTCATTGTTTGGCAAATCCTCCGAAAGGGACAGTACAGGCTGGGGCGAAAGTAAGTTTACAGTTGTGAGTACACGAAACAGTCCATTCTTGTACTATTATTTATTATAGTATTTTCCATACAAACAACTGTAAACCTATTCTGCCAACCCCTGTAGGTGGCCCAAATCCATTTCACTGTCTTTCGTTTCCCAGCACTGTGTGCTCTATTGCTCTGATGATGCCTCTCCCTGGCACTGAGGGCCCCTTCCTGCTGCTTTGCCCCACCCATGAGCCACACACACATCATTTCCCCCACAAGCATGGCTGACGCCGGGGATGGTGTTTAACCGAGTGTTACCAAAGATGTAAGTAGAACACGTAGGAATTGAAATGCAGAATGAGGAAACTTCAACCTTCCTAACTAATATCAGATATCACTGTTCCCAGGCCCACTGACTTCGGCCCTTCTCAGGGGTGCCCAGCTGAACCCTCTTCCCCTCTACCTTGGCCGGCCACACGTTTGCACACGTGCACATACTGCCCCCTTTTGACCCCGATGCTGCCCAGGGTGCCCTGCTGACAGAGGAGGCACAACTAAGAACCAAAAGAATTCACGTGGAGTTATACTTGGCCGCCGGTGAAGACAGACATGCGGCCCCTCACGTCCCCACCTCTTCATCCCAGAATAGGCTCTTGGCCTGCCTTGGAAAAACCCAGATGTTTTCAATGACAGATTTTCCCCCAATCAAGAGAAACAGGACCCTGAACACCAAGTTTAAGACTCTGTGGGGGTCCCACAAAGAATTAATACAGTTTACCATTTAATTTCTTCTTTTAAGGCTTCAATCTGAGATCCAGTTTTCGGTTTGGGCTCAAGGTCAATATAACCGGCATTCCTTCCCAGAGCAAACTCAACCTGTGGGAAGCTTTCTTCAAGTCTGGCTATGGTGACAGGTGGCAATGATACCAGGACTGACTAGATCTTTCTGTCCATTTCAGAACAAACCCTGGGGTCTCAGATGCATTGTTCCAAATAATAATAATAAGAAGAAGAATGATAATAATTAATAATGCCTTCCTCTTCCTGGGACGGGGTAATGCAGCCCTAATGAGAAATCACGAGAACCAGTAAGTAGAGCGCCTCAATGACCCCTTCCTGGTGTCCATTAGTTCCAAGGGTGTGAGCACAGAATCAGAGCTCTGAAGAGACAAACACTTCAACCTCTGCACACGTGCACCCAGGGCAGATGCTGCTGTGCCGTCCACGCAGGTGCCACACAACTTACTTAAAAAATTTTTTTTCCTTTATTGATTTTTAGAGAGAGAGGAAGTGAGAAAGAGAGAGATAGAGACATCAATGAGAGAGAACATCGATTGGCTGCCTCCCGCATGCCCTCCACTGGGGATCAGGCCCACAACCTGGGCATGTGCCCTGACCAGGAATCGAACCAGCGACCTCTTGGGGCATGGGTTGACGCTCAACCACTGAGCCACACCGGCCGGACGCAGCTTACTTTTATCTAGCGGCTCCTGCACACAGTGTCTCTCAAGTTCTACAGCGAGAGAGGTAAGAAACAAAATGATGGTGGGTGACACACTGGGAATTGTGACTGTTGGGGACACAGAACAGAAGCAGCAAAGCAATTTATGGCGAGGGAGTAGAGGAGGGCTGAGAAAGGGCAGGTTTGGGATGCCTTAAGGGAGATCAAGGAAAATGCCCAGAAGTGTCAGAGAAAATCCCTCCAATCCCTCTGTGGCTTGGGTGGGATTGAAAGTGACCAGAATGTGACTTCACAAAATAAAATAAAGTTTATTAGGAAGAAATAGGAGAAAGTTTAGTAGGAACAGAAATATGCTCATGCAAGTCTCCCTTAAAGAGTCGAGTCAATGAAAACACCCAGTGAGAATTTTGGGGAGGTCAGGAGTAGAGTTCCGCTTGGTCCCTCTGAGCAGAAATTCATCTAAACTGGGGTTATAACCCAAGCCAGGCTATGCACAGCAAGCAGAAGCAGAAACTAGAAATTTCTGTCATTTACTCAGCGAGCATTCAAAATGGAGTTATGAAAAAAAAAAAATAACGGCTATGACAAGGCCTCACAGAGAAAACATTCAAATGCAGAGCCTGGAGGGGCAGGACACCCACTCACCGCTGGGTCCAGAGGCAGCCCTTTCTCAAGGCCGTAAGCACTCACCTGCTCTGCTGGGGGGTCAGTCGGCTACCGAGGCACTTGAGGGTGGCAGAGAAGGAGGCGGCCGCCTCTGGTCCGCCTCTCCCTTGCTCGTTGACCTGGACTGAGTAGCTCCACGTGTAATGGAAGTGTATTGGGTAGAACTTCTTCAAACGCCAGATACTTGCTGCGCCCTTTTCATCGACGGAGAATCTCCACCACCACCTTGCGTGCATTTAACAAATGAAGATAGAGACCCAGAGAACAAGCAACCACCTGAGTCCACATACGCTAGTGATTGGTTTAGCTGGGAACTGTTAGGACGTTGTTGGAGGCTTTGATTCACAGTGATCACTAATGAGACCCAACTGGAGTCTGGTCAGTTTCACCTGGACGTGACCGGCCACGGAGAGCGCAGGAGTGTGGAAATCAGGCTTCGGGCTCGTTCTGTGTCAATTAAATATGCTTTATGCCGCTTGGGAGAAGTTACTGTCCCTTTCTAAGTATTCCTTTTTCTCATCTGTCAAAAGAGTTTCCTTACAGAGGATGGCGTGGAGGTTAAATTTGGCAGTGTCAGTGAAAACCCTTCGCCTCTGACTACCAGTTTAGTTTGTAGTTATTTTGAGTGAGGACACCTGATTTGACCAACAGTCCTTGTCTGTTCCTTTATTCTAAGGAGTCTGCAGTTAATATAAAAACGACTCTCCATCAAGATGCACAAATAGGAAACGTTCAAGCTAAAAACAGCAAGAAATAGAAAGGGACTCACACTAACTCAGCACAGCAAGGCGTACTGTGCGGATCCTAGGCCTCTTATAAAAACTCGTCAGCACAACCATACCTCATGAGGGCAGCTGCCAAGGACCCAGGGACTTTCCTCTCCTAGCTTCCTTTTCCCTCAACATTTGTATCTTCCAGACACTTGCTTAATGCTTTCCTCTTAAAGACCAACTTTCTGTCCACTCATCCACCTGCACATGGCTGTCCCTCGAGGTGCCTGGAGCCCCTGAGGTCTCTGTGACTGTCTCAGTTGTCCTATATCAAGTGCACCAGCCCCTGGGTCTCGAATCTCATGTAGACAGAGGTGTGGGCCAGCAACGTGTGAGGTTGGCTTTTCTAGGCTATGACGACACATTTTTTCCCAGAGAGTGAGGTCGGGGTTGTCGTCTCCAGGAAAGCACATCACATTTCTGGAGAGAAACTCGCTATTTTACATATAGCACTGCTCTACAGTCCAATGCTTCTTTGAGATTCAAGAACAAAAAGTAAAGGTAAGTGACTTCTCCCAATATTATCCAGAAATGATTGGATCTAAGTAGGCCATTGAGAAGAGACCTATTGTCATTATGGGCCATAATAAGACATTTAGGATAATAGATATTATCCTTTTACTGTGTGGTACCTGCTCCCTCCGTTCTTCACAAACATATCCCCTCAAGGTAACTTTCACAGCTATAATCTTGTATTATGGTGAACATTTTCCTTTTGGGTTAATGGAACATAGACCTGTGAATTCAAAAGGCAGAAATGTGGTTTCACTATTTTTTCTGACACTTGTAGAGAAATCACTGCCCTGACTTTGATTTAATCAGCCAAGAGCATTAAACCCCTAACATTTAAAATAGATAAGTGAATAATTCTTTAAGGATCATAAAATTCCTCTGTCTCCATTGGCAAATCCATTATTTAAAATAGGACAATCACTATAGTGTTTAAAAGTTGAGTTCTGCTCCAGGATATGGGCTTCTTGCCAGGACTGAGCGAAGTGCAATAACTTAGAAAGGCCTAATAACTGTGAAATGTTATTACATTATTTGGACACTGCTCCGAGACAGACTAATAGCAGTGACCTTAATGTGTGAACTTCCAGACTGCAGAAGCAAAAGCAACTGGATTTCTGTCCATCAGGAACTCCAAGGGAAAGTAGACCTCATTCAGTGGCTTTGTGTCAGCTCATCACGATATGCAGCACTGTGAATGCACTTCCCCTCCCCCCAAACTGCTACTGACTCATTCCCATCTCACTGCTTCCCTTGGCAGAAGCCCGAGTTTTGTACTTGAAAGGATTGAGACTGGCGGTATCGATTCTTTTAAATGCTTAGAGAAAAAAACGTTTGGGCTACTATTCTGAAAAAGAAAGGTAAGAATGAAAAACCATTATGGGGTGTGATAACAGAAAACTTTGGGTCAACAACTCAACCCTATTCTCTCTGACAATTGCCAGAAGGGGTCCCTTGGTCAAATCTGTCTGGGCCAGGAAAAAAACAAAACAATAAAAACAGGTCTGTCTGATTTCAAGAGTTACCCTCTCCGTTGTCATTCTGTCTTGCAGTCTGAAAGCCCTCTGAGGACTATTGGCTAGGGCCCAGTGACCCACGTGATCACTTCTGACTGGGAGAGAGGTTCAAGATTGGAATGGGTGGAGGCAGGAGGAAAAAGCAACCTGGAAGCCCTCTCCTTGGCCTGGCAGCCGAGGAGGTTGCACAGCCTGTTCAGTGGAGAAGATCCAACTACCAAGTAAATCATCATCTGAGTTTGGAATAAGATAAACCTCATTCAAACTGTAGATGGGCTTTACAGAAACCCCCTAGCTCCATTCCACTGGATAGATGGGTTAAGGCATGTCTCTTGAGGAACCCATCCTAAAGGCAGTGGAGATACATGGAAAGGCCGTGCCTTCTGGACCCTGTTGGTCCCCAACTGTTGCTTGTAAATCTATTTCTCCACATTCTTTTCTGGTAGATTCTCACTGCTGCTGAGGCCAGCTGCTCACACAATATGCTGGTAGCAGCATCCCTGGCAGGCTCTTGCTCAGAAAGCCAGTGTTGTTTATGGACTTCACCGCTGACTGCATGCTCTGAAGCTCACCAGGCTTCAGAATCAGGAGACCTATGCCAGCAGGTATGCATCTTCCAGGGTTCGGTCAGAATCAGTGGGATAAAAAGCAGAGTTATGAGCTTCATAGTTTCATATCAATACAAGAACGGCAACAACCACAACAGCAATAACAACAACTCGGAGCATTTACTTAAAATCCTAAAAACAGCCAACCATTGCTGAAGACCACTGAGGTAGCTGGCAGAATCAGGGGCTGGGAGGACACAGTCAGTTGGGTCCAGGTTTTTCTCGCTCAACTTCTCAGACCAATGAAATGAGACTCTTAATGAGTCAAATCAAATTATGTCAAGCACAAAAAAAGAATTATTGACTCATGTAACTGAAAAGTCCTGGGCTTTTGTAATGGGTAGATAAAAGCACTGAACAATCTCACGGGGAATCTCTTGCTTTCTTTCCTCTCCTTGAGGGAAAAAAAAAGATCTCTCTTCCAAATTGCATATCAGTCTCCCCAAAAGGACTCCACGTGGCCTGGGAGTGACATGCCTACCCCAATACAACTTACTTTAGAAAGATTGGCTGATAATTGAATCACAAAGTCCGCTTTGGAAGTTGGGGATGTGAGGTGTCTTGATTGGTAATCCCACCTGAATACATAAAATAGGGCCCATTTCAGTTGTTTATTCAAAGGCAGAAAGCGAAGGAACTGAGTTGGGTCTCACAGCTTCATATGGATAAGATGTGCTGGGCAGGGCTTCCATCCAGAACCAGAACTCAGCCTTCTGAGAGTATCTTCTTCTGCTGCTGTCACAGAAAGCAAAATACTTCCCTGACCTTCTCCTCTGTGCTCCTTACCCCAGAGGTAGAAGTCTGTTCTTTACTGGTTTATTGGCTGGTAGGTCCAGCCAATAAGAACAGCAGCTTCCTTTTCATTGGATCAATTGATTTATCTTTCCCAGTTAAAGAAAGTATTAGGAACACAAAAGATTAAAACAATCTGAGGCTAAAAGCTTATTTCATTTCTTATCATGTTATCTGAGATGAGGAAAAAGAATTGGGGTATGTTCTTGTTTTTTCTGTTTCTTTCTTTTTTTTTCATCTCTCAAGTCAATAAACCCATCACCAGACCACTCGGATCGTTCTATATTAAACAAGAAAAAGCTACCAGTTACAAGACCCAGCAACTCTTTGGCATTGATCACGGTCTCTATTTTTGATTAATCACTTTTATCTTGGGCTTGACTGAGTGTCGATTGAATGCAAGGGACTTTAAAAATATTTACAAATTTATTAGAAAGAATAAGTATTAGCCTCATTGTATAGATAATCAAACTGAGGATTAGAATGTTTAAAGTGTTCAAGCAAGGCTGCATTGCTAATAAGGAGAGGAGCTGGGATTCATACCCAGACCTGTCTGGCTCCAAGCCCATCCACCCACCTCTCAGGATGCCACATTGTTTATGCATGAGACACTGTGTTCTTTATCATTTGTTCCAAGGTGTTTTTTCAGTTGACTAGCTCTTATTAAAACAGCTAAGTGAAGGCTCTCTTAAATAAGGAATGCTCTGTTTTTTTGGTGTGATTGGGGAATACTGTTCACCCACACCTTCTGGATCATTAATAGTTAAAATGTTTATGCATCCTGAATCTTTCACATCAATTTTTCCTTTCTCTCGCTCTCCTCAGATTAATAGCTGGATTAAAATAATCAGGCATAAATACCACAACAATATCTATGAGAAGCTGAAATCAAATTTGAATCCATCCTAATGCCTTCCCAAAAAGAAAGAGAGGCAATAATTGTCTTAGAGAACAGTATGCAACAGAATAACCTCTGGGTTCTTGTTAAAAACATGGAGCTTCTTCAGGTTCCAATCCCAGAGACCATGCTTTGGTGGCACTGGGATGGGACCAGTCCCAGTGATTTAGATACAAGTGTTCCACCAGCAGGCAGCATTTTGGAAAGTCCTGGTCTAGCAGTTCAAGAATTAACTTGATTCTTATTAGATGTGGTCCCACCCCTATACCCCATTGCTAGATTGAAATTTGGTCATTATAATCTGTAATTGCTGGTTATATTGGAAATAACACTGTAATGATAGCAGACTGGATTAAGCACCAGGAGACCTGGTTTCTAATCCTTCTTTGGTCTTAGTTTTCTGCGTCTCTAGAAATTCTGTGTGAGCATTTCGAAAAGTTAAAACACTATACCAATTCAGATATATTCTTGAGGGATATCAGAGATGTTGCCGTCCACAACTGCAGAACTTACAAAGGGTCTCTGAACAGTTGAGACAACATGTGTGAACCTTGCAACTTAGTCCCTCAAGGGATGATAGAGTCCTCAGGCTTATATACATTCTTCAGAAAGAATTTTGGCAGCAACTTAAGTCAACTTCCCCAGATCTTCCATTATTCAGAAACCCTAGATGAAGATTTCAGTGTCCTCAAATATATACCTATAATATGTACCTGATCATCATTGGTAAAAGAACAATGAAGGACACTCACTGACAAGATACGCATCTGTGTTGTTCTTGGTCATTCATTAGTAGGAGAGGAAAAGCAAAGGACTTAGCCAGAGGTAATTAGAAATAATAACATTTTTCGTACATCCTTCGGGAAAGATTATTTGGGAGTATTGGCTCCATTGTAAGCTGCCTGTCATTTCATTGAGTTGAGCTTTGTTGAACTCAATTGCCTAGAAATCTATTTTGAAACTTGCCATTTCTAGGCAAGCACAAAAGAAGTAAAAATGACCCATAAGCAAAGATCTCACTAATCACCAAATAAATACAAAATAAAATGGCTGTTTTTTTATGACTAATATATTGGAAAATGTTTTAAGATGAGAAAAAAATTATAACAATGTTGGAGAGAACTGGGAAACCAGGTGCTCTCATTTACTGGTGATAAGCACACAGTGATGGTGTGCATTCAAGTCTTGAAAAGGTCCATATACTTTGACTTAGCAATTCGCTTAAGAGTAAAGTATAACAGATGAGAGTAAGCATTAACTTGTCTGATTGTCCAAAGGCTAAGTTGCCACCAGTTAAGGAGTTTGTTGGAGCAATTCCATAATCTGACTTACCTTTGGAAAAGGTCAGCCTGGCTGTTGTGTTGAGAACAGTCTGTAGGGTGGCAGCAAGAAGACCAGCTAAGAAGTTCTCGGAACAGTCTAGGTAAACACCGTGGTGGCTCAGACAAGGCTGGTACAGGGAAGAGGGTGAGTGAGAAGGAGTCAGATTCTGGATATATTTTGAAGTTACAGCCACCATGCTTTTCTGATAAATTTGATGCAAGGTGAGAGGAAAAGAAGAGTGAAAAATAACTACAGGTTTCTTGGCCAGAGTATCTTAAGTTGCCGCCAACTTTGGAGGAAAGACTAATTATAAACATTTTGAGTTTGAGATGTCCATTAGCTATCCAAAATACAATGTCAAGAAAATGCCTGGAGTTCAGGAGAGGAATATGGGATAAAGATATACATTAGAAGCACTCCAACATGAAGAGGTGGGCAAGCAGATGAGAAATCAGCAGAGGACCCTGAGAAGTAGGAGCAAAACCCAGAGGGCTGAGAACATTGGTTCTGTGAGCAAAAGTACCCATTATTAAATAGCTTAGGCTGTCACCTGACACTACAGTTACTCATACTCAGGATTATTCTTGTTCTGAAGAACATGTAGATTTTATTCAGTTATGTAACAATCAGTTACTAAGCAGATGCCGTGCTAAGCAGGGTGCTGGGTGCTGGGAATTAATCATCAGTTTTGGAGCCAGGAGAATTCTCCAAAATGAAGTGATGTCTACGTGTTTACCTGGAAAAAATTAATAGGAATTAGTCAGGGCGTGAATTTTGGGGATGAGGGAGAAGAAACTGTTTTAAGAGCAAAGGCTAGAGGCAAGGGAGTGAACAGTATCCCTCAGAATGGAAAGTAATTCAGCCTGGTGGGAGCTAGGGATTCAAGGACAGGATGAAAACAACAAGGTCTAGAAATTAAATGTGAACAACAAACAGATCACAAAGGACCTTGAGTACTATGATCAATTTAGGCTTTCCTTAGGCTAAAGCAGAAACTTTGAAAGTTTTTAAGAAGGGACATGACATGATTAGATTTCCATTTTGAAACCTTTACCTTGGATGCGTTATAGGGCATGGGCTGTGGTGCTGGTTAGTTTTATATGTCAACTTGGCTGGGCTATGGTCCCCAGATATGCAATCAAATGTTATTCTAGAAGTTTCCATAAGGCTGGTTTTGGAAGAGATTAACATTTAAATCAGTGGACTTTTTTTTTTTTTTTATCCTCACCTGAGGACATTTTTGCATTTATCTTCAGATAGAGTGGGAGGGAAAGAGGGGAGAAGAGAGATAGAGAAACATCAATGTGAGAGAGACACATCAAGTGGTCACCACCCACACAACACCAACTGGGGTCGGGGACAAACTGCAACCAAGGTGCGTGCCCTTAGCGGAACCAAACCCGGGACTCTCTGGTCCCCAGGCCAACGCTCTAACCGCTGAGCCAAACTGGCCAGGGAAAATCAGTGGACTTTGAGTAAGGCAGATTGCCCTCCATAATGTGCATGGACCTCATCCAATGAGGTGAAGGCCTGAATAGAACAAAAGATTGACCCTCTTTGAGCAAGAAGACATTCTGCCAACAGTTGACCTTTGGACTTGAACCGTAATATCAGATCTTTTCTCCAGCCTGAGGATGTTTGGGCTTGAATTATAACCTCTGCTCTTCCCTCGGTCTCTAGCCTGCTGGTCCACCCAGCAGATTTTGCACATGCTAGCCTCCAAAATTGCATGAGAAAATTCCTTAAAATAAATCCTTCTCTCTATACTTACCCCGCGTTCTATGGGCTCCGCTTTTCTGGAGAATGCAGACTAATACAGCTGGGAAGGAGAGACTGGGAGCACGAGGCCCCACCGGGCTCCACATATGCTGTGTGGGCTTGGAAGCTCCCTGAGCACTTGCTTTTTCCTGTCCCCTCCAAACCAGGGATCCCACAGGGGCCATCCCAATTGCTTCGAGACTGTTCCTGGAACAAGATCCAGAGCCAGGAGCCAGCATCCTTATTATGTGCCAACTCTGAAATGGGTAAAGCTTACTTCAGACTGTCAAGATCCCTGTAATTTAATTTTAGACGAAGCTCCTAAAACATTTAAAAGTTTTTATTTATTAATCATTTTGTATTTTGTATGCATTAATAGTTTCATTTTATGTATATACAGAGAGAGAGAGAGAGAGAGAGAGATCTTCTAAATGTTCAAATGAATTCCTGGCAAGTGGAATGAAAAATAGAATAACTAAATAAAATTTGGCCAGCCACTTCTGAAAGGTCGCCAGCCTCAAAGGGGTCTTCAACCACTCTTAGGGTGTTTTTAAGCATGTAAAGAACGTAGGCAAAATAAGTCCTTCCATTTATTTCAGTCAGGCTGGGTCCACTCAGAGAATGAGGTGTTCCAAGAACCCTAAAGTTACCTTGCTGTGAATCTCACACAACATACAGGAGCATGGGTTAGGCAGCCCGTTCAGAAACTCTCTTGATTTCTTTGGAAGCTTTGGGCTACTCACCAGCTTTCAACATGTTCAGTTGACCGGATGACCTGAGAAGCATGCCTCTCTGTATTGCCTTAGCTATCGAAAAGCTAAAGCATGCCTTCTCTTTATTTATTGCCTTACTTTTGGGACTTAAAAAATTACAGCATAATATTTCAACTTGAGAAAGATTGCTTTTATAATGCAAAATGAAGACAGAGAAAAGCTAACCATATTCAAAGAGAAAAGCAAGCAAGAAAGTGTATATTCAAAATACTTTGGAAAATGTGTTTGTCACTCATTTGATTTATTTAAACAACTCTCTGCTCTTGCCCAAATACATGAAAGGAAACATCAAAATAGCAAGAATTTGGCAATCCTCAGCTTTTAAGAATAACATTTACAAAATCTAAAACTATAAACATAAAATGAAGGTTTAGGAGTAAACGCTTCTCCCCGCACCCCAAATGTTGGCTTTGTTTCTAACTCCACTCTCAAAGATGCCGTACCTCCAAAAGTTAGACCGAGGCTATGTATACAGGGATGGGAAAAGTGGGTTTACCGTTCTGAGTATGCGAAACACAGAGTTCATTCTTATATTACGATTTATTAGTTATTGTATTCTTTTCTGTACAAACACCTGTAAGCCTCCTTTCGCCCCACCCTGTGTACTGGGTAGCGGCAAAGTAAAGGGGTTAAGTGCATGGGATTTGGAGTCAGTCAGCTCTGGGATGTGACAGCAAGTGTTGACATTTTATGTCCCCTGCAACACAGACATGGAACGTTCCCGCCTCACCCTGTTGTTTCCAGAATTAAATTCACATCACATACTAGAGGGGGTGGGGTGGGAGGTGTCAGGTGCTGAAAATGTTACAAAGTTTATTCTTTCCTTCCTCCCTTTATCCTTTATTTTTTTCCCCCGTCCCCTTGTCTTTCTTTCTCCTTTCCTTCCCCAGGAACACCAGGAAGGGGACCAGGTTCCTCAGTCCACCACAAACGGACCAGTGTTTTATTGACTATAAACCTTTATTATTGTAATTAGAACAACATTTCTTCTTTCCATTTGCTGTAGTCCTCCCTTATCCGCGGTTTCATTTACCCATGGTCAACCGCAGTCCAAAACTATTCAATGGGAAAATTCCAGAAATAATCGGCTCCTAAATTTTAAATTGCGTGCCGTTCTAATTAGTGTGATGAAATCTCATGACACTCTGCTCCATCCGGGATGTGAATCATCCCTTAGACACTTTGTAGCCATCTGGATGATCCGATGGACTGTCGCCGCATCTCAGTGCCTGTGTTCAAGTCACCCTTACTTCACTTCATAAAAGCCCCGACGCACAAGAGTAGCAATGCTGGCAGTTCGAAGATGCCAAAGAGAAGCCGTCAAGTGCTTCAAGTGAAAAGGTTCTTGACTTAATAAGGAAAGAAAAGAAAATCGTATGCTAAGGTTGCTAAGATCTACGGTAAGAACAAATCTATCCGTGAAACCGTAAAGAAGGAAAAAGAGATTTGTGCTGGTTTGCTGAGAGTGAGAGCGAGAGCCCACATTCACCTAACTATTACAGGATATTTTATAATCATTCTATTGTATTACCAGTTATTGCTGTTCATCTCTAACTATGCCCAATTTATAAATTTAACTTGATCACAGGTATGTATGTGCAGGAAGAAATGGTATGTACAGGGTTGGGTACTCTCTGCAGCCTCAGACATTCCTTGGAAGCAGCCCCCTTGGAGAAGGGAGGACTACTGTCTAGTCCCCTCTTCTATTACTGCTGCTTTACCTTAGACATTTCTAGATACGTTTTTATTAGTACTTGACTGCAGGTTAATTCACTCAACTCCAGTCGACATAGAATCTTCGGGAGGTAAAAGTTCACCTTGTAAAAACTTCTGCTTATAATTTTCTGCTCCGGTTTATACTAAAAGAAAAATGTTTCTGTCTTTTTTTTTTTGGTCTTGAGAGAACACTAAAAGTCTCATTTTACTTTTAAATTTATAAGGTGTCAGCCTCCGGAAAAGGGAAGCAAACGGATCCCCCACAATCATAATGGTGTAGAAGCTTGTTGGTCTACATAAATTGTCATGGGGCTGGTTCCATGCTCCTTCTGCAACCTCAGCTGAGGACTACAGCTGCAGACCAGCGGTGTGGGCTTTCTGGCACGGGAAAGATGAACGTCTCACTGTCTCTCTGACCACACGATCCTGGTCCAGAAAGCAGATTTAGTGTTTTGGAGGTTTCTTGCTTCTTGCATTCTCAGATTATTATGGCAACACTGGACTTGCAATTCCTCCAGACAACAGTTGACCAGCACTCAGTGGTGGCTGCCTTTAGGTGGAGCTTGTCTTCCCCAGTTATCCACAGTCCCCACTGCTCCCTATCGTATCACACCATGCCTATATTACTTATTTACAATTCCTGTTAAGCTCTGTGTACACATTTGAGTTTCTGAGACATAGGACATGTGTTGTATCAATCCTCTAACCAAATTTTGTATCTCTTGTTAGCCTTCTAACGTCCACAATTGGAGACAATTCTCCCCACCCTTTGGACATCTATTCCTAGAAATAGTATACTACTGATCCAATATCAAATTCATCTTGTTTCACACACCCCTTACTGGGGTGAAGGGCACAGGGGTGCACGAAGTCCCAGGTGGGAGTGTAACGGTGAACTGAACTTCTTAAATGAAGCTGTATAGCAAAAACATTGCTTTTCTACTGAGAGGTTTCAGACTGTTGATTCTTTGGCTGTGGTCACAAGACTGCTACATTAGAAGTAGGCCAGGGGCAGTGCTCAGGGCTGGTCTCAGAAGCTTCACTGGGCCATCTGCTCTGAGGTCTACCCTTTCCCCAGGTCACTGTCACTGAACAGTGTGCACATCTCTGGGTCCATGGAAACTGCTCCCCTTCTCCTTCCCAGGCTCAGAGACATTGTTTCTGCTCTCTCTCCTTACCTTCAAAAACACTCATTCTCCTCAGTATTTGTGGGACCCTAAGCATCATCTCTGAGTATGTTCCAGCTGCTTCTCCTTTCTTTCCAATAAAAATCTCTGAAGTGAAAAAAATAAATACACACATAAATACTAGTAACCTGGCTAGCCACTTGAAACAAATGAATAGAAAAGACCAGAACACGCTCACATCAATACATTGGTAAGAGGACCTGCCAAAGAAGCCTAATTGTTCTGGGGCTTGTCTGAACCTTGTCACTCCAAGATGATTCCTAGCTTCTAGATCACGTGATGGGGTGATGCCGTGGTGGGTAGGGGGGAGAGGGCTTGAATATTTTGGTGATGCTCTGACACAGAGGTTTTAGGGACAAGAATGGGTTGCCATTCTTTTGTGGCTGTCTGCTTTAAAAAAAAAAATCAAGGATTGTGGACTGATGGTACCTACTGTCATCCCTGAGAATTTCCCCCACTAAACTGGTATCATACTGGGAGGTGGATTTCATGGCTTAGAGAAATATTCAGCATGAACAACGTCACATGGTATTTCAGAATCAGGACAAGTTTCAGAGGAGAGCAAGATGTCTGTAGCTCACTTTAGGAAATTCCAGTAGTTAGAATATGAGTAGGGAAATGTTCCCATCACCAATCGATCAGCTCTTCTGTTGGGGGTAAATAATCTAGGAATGTTCCCTTCCCAAGGTAAGTAACAGACCATGACCCCCGACTATGGCAGCATTTCCTACTGGCCCTCTCACCATCCCACCACCCACATGGGCTCCTCCTCACATGCTCACATGCACACACATACACACACACACACACACACACGCACCACTAGCTATGTGAACATGCTCATGTATTTGAGCATACGTGTTTTCTCTCTGTTGGACAAACACGCTAACGACTTAAAAGAAGGGATGCCAAATACAAATGTATTTTACACTTCTAGATTATACAATTTGCAATTTACGTGGTGAGGTGGAGAAGAACCGGGTTGTTGCTCATCCTACAGGTGTCTTTTCAGCGGTGTCAGTCCCTTGGACCTACAGCTCCTGTTAATCATGACTTTGTTGGACAACTCTGTCCTGACAGGTCACCTCGCTCAAGCTAACAGAGTCTGATGGGGCACTGTTTGGACATTCTAAAGTCACTAAGAGTGAAACACACAAGGCTTGTCATCAACGAATTCATTGGCCTCGGGAGATTCCCATGCATTTGACCCTGTAACTCAGGAGGTCAGGCCTCTATCTTTCCAAATCAGGCACCAGGTCTGGCCGATGGCGGGCTCTGAGCACATGTTTCCTGAGAAATGACCAAAATCAATGAGAATTAAGCCTGGCCACTTGCTTTCGATGATGAGGCAGGAAGAAATGACAAGGACTTGGGGGTCATTCCAGCCTGGGTAGAAATCCGAGTTCTTTCACTCTCATGGGCAAGATTCTTACTCTTTCTGATCTGGAGTGTCTTTGATTTTTAGGAATATGATAAGGAGTAAATGAGTATTAAATTTATAAAGTACTTAGCATAATGTCTTCAGCAGATACCTGTTGAATGTTAAATGAATGAGAACCTTATGTTTATTATAGTTTCATAATTGAAGCCAAGTTCTTAATTATCCTTAACATAAAATATCTAACCTATGAGAATATTTAATAATCACTATCAAAATAGTTTGTGATATAGATATATATATATATATATACACACACACACACATATTATATATATATACTGAATATTCTAGTAATGATGATATTTAACAACAATGTACTTACGGTTTACACACCACTTACCACGTACCTTGTACTGTGCGAAGGACATCTTACGGGTTATTTCATGTCCCTTCACAACAGCCCTTTGAAAGATGTACAATCATATCTTTGCTTTACAGATAAGAAAACTGAGAGTCAGGTGGGTTTAGTAGCTGCACAATCATATACCTAATATGTGACAAGTCAGCGTTCAAATTCAAGTCTTTCCAACAGCAGGTCCCAAGTTCCCAAGTTTTTCATTGCTTTTCAGAAAAGCCTTCATTCTACAATCTAATAGATTAAAAAAAAAAAACCAAAAAACTCTGAACCCAATGAAACCACACACACACTTCCTTTCAAGTTTTATTTATAATTTTTAGTTCAAGAATTACACACTAGCCGACATTATTATATATTTACATGCTGAAACTGACTGTAATAAGTTCAAGAAAATAATTCTTATGTGCTACTCATTGATGATCCTCGTTGTTGCTCTCCCATGTATCCCAGAGATTTTAGTAGTCCTGTTTTGAGAAAGACATGAAAATAGATGCGATGATATCCACTTGTGTTTTGCATTTCCTAGCCATGGGGAAATCTGCATTATGTGCATATGAAGAAAGGCTACAAGGTAATCAGTAAGGCTGATAAATCACTACATGGTGAAGAAACTAGAAGATCACTTTTTATAAAAGGACAGTTCAGAACTGTGCAGGGACAATATTCATAACAAAACCATTTAAACACCCATGCAAAGAAAAATTCAAAAATGTTATGGAATTTAAATTATTCGCAACTTTGAATTATGTTAAAAAGGAGCATGGCTGAACACAAATTGCTGAACTGCAAAGGGAAAGATATCAGCTGATAGAACTGTCACCTTGCTTCCGACGGGGCAAGGTACAACATGGGCATCAGATGAGTGGACATGTGACAGGAGAGAGACATTTGCTTTTGAAAGTTAAAAAACACAAGGTTTTGTTTTTCATCACTTTGGATCATATTTGTCTTTATCACAAAAGAACTTCTGGAAGCAAATTAATATCTGATGTCACAATTTTGAAAATATGTACAGAAATGTTTTACTTCAATATCCAATGCTTTTATGTATTTTTTTCTTAAATGATTTCTTTAGGGTAGTATCTTAATTAGCATCATTTGGCTCCTGACTGTTTTTTACAATGTTCCTAGTATACTTGGAAAATATTTTTTAAACCTTTGGTGTGAAGCAGTGTCTTTTTTTTTTTTTTTTCGATTTTCCCTCATTTTTCTTTTTTTCTTTCCTTTTTTGTTTTTTAGTAATTCTGCAGTCTTTGGTTGAAAAGAAGAATACTATCTAAGGACAAAATGCTATTATTTTAAAAAAAGGTCTTCTAAGATGTATCGTGTGTAACAAATTTCTGGAGCAGGTATGAATCACAAGCAATTTTATTTCCTGTAGTGCCATCAATATAAATTTTACTCTGAAAATTGAGATTTAAGTTACAACCTTTGGTTTCTTGAACTCTGACACATAAAAAAAAAAAAAACCCTTTCAAGTAATCAATGATCATTTCTGCTTTTCCCAATTGCATTTCTAAGGCCATGTCTTGGCTGTTACATTCACTACATGAATGCTATATGTTTCCCATAGAGGGAGCAAAAGTGGGGTGAGTGGGCGAAGGAAAAAGGGTTGTGTGTGTAGATATGTGTGAGTGTGCATGAGTGTGTGTATAGATATGTGTGTATGAGCAAGCATGTGTGTATAGATATGTATGAGTGTGTGTGAATGTGAGTGCATGTGAGAAGATATGCATGAGTGTGTGAGTGAGCATGTATGTGTAGATATTTGTGAGTCTGTGTGTGTGTGTGTGTGTGTTTGATAGCAAACTGAAACACTTCCATCTGGGATCCCAAACCATTTATGCAAAAGGATGTTTAAATTACTCTGTTGGGGCACTGCAGTAACTGTACTTAGTAAAAAATAAATAAAAATTAAGAAAAAAATGAAACAATTATTTGTATCTATTGACTATTCATTTACAGCATGTTTAATTATTTACAGAATATTATAACACGTCAACTGAAGCCATAAACAGAATTTGCACATTGCCTTACCATAAAATACAAATTAGAAGTTAAAAATATTTAAGAAATCTGTTTTACTATTTACACACACTCAGTGAAAGTGATGGTTGCTCACAATACGTGGACTCTGCACACTCAGCAGACGGCATGATCGTTCTACAGGTGAGACGGTCTGCCCTAACCAACATGGTGAGGTTTCGGGGTGTTTTTTTTTGTTTGTTTTTTTTCCTCCTCCTAGAAGGATTTTTTAAAAATCATTTTCTGTTTCTTTAAGACATTGTTTGTTTTTAGATAACCAACGGACAACGTTGTTTGTTTTCTTGAAAAAGAGAGCAAATAGACAAGCAATGCGAGAACTAGTTAATTTCCGCCGTTCTGAGGTACAGCACTATTGTAGTGTCGAATTGTGCGATGGTTCGTAAGAACAGTAGGCATTGATTTGCTGATAGAGAAATGCTCAGTACCCTGTATCGCTTGTTTCAGTATGTTGATTTGTTGGTTGCCAAATTAAAAATACGCATACACTGGTTGAATGAAGAAAATAAAAGATATTAGCTTATTCCTTTTGTTTTCCAACATATGAAAGCATATATATGTATGTATGTTTATATGGATCTCTATATACACATATATACACGTGGATTGTTGTATGACCTGTTGTTTTGTTGATTGCTTGGCTGTTTTTGTTATTGAGTATGAAGTTCATCATAAAACTGGAAAACAGTTATCTATAGAAAATGAAAGGTGTCTTAGTTGCCAATTTAATGCAGGTCTTGCTAAAAATAAAGGTGGCTCATTCCCCATTATGCTTTCCACTGAACTTTCTCTATGTGTTGTGCTTTTTTAAGCCGACAGATTTTTTTTTTTTTGTTCCTAATGCTAGAATGTAAAGTCTCTTGGTTCATAAACCATTATTATTATTATTCTTTTTAACTGAGCACTGCTTTTGAAGAAATGAGAAGAGTAAAGGTCTAGATGGCGCTGCGTATCTTATGTCTTTTCCTGTTAGTAAATTGCAGTGGAAAGAATTGTAACATTCCCTATGCAAACACATGACTATGTTGCATGAGTTTTCAGTTCTGAAAATGCATTTCATACCTACTAGCAGTCATGTACAATATATATATATACAGATTGAGATCAAAGATTTCATTGAGACTGTGAATTTGAGTCAGAATTTGCCTATGGATTTCACAAAGATGAAAAAACACCTTAATTGCTGGCTATCTGGTTGATTTCTAATAAAAAAAAAAAAACAAAGTATACATAAACGTATTAGCTGACAGTAATGGCATATCAGAATTGCCAAAACACACTTTTGTGGTCCTTAAATGTAACCACTGGATATCAAGCTGACTGGTCTTTGTGGACTTATGAGATCTAACACCCCTCCCCCCCTCCCCAATCCAGTTCAATCACAGTAAGAATTTAGTTTAAGAATAAATTCTTTATCTACTTTTGTTACCCCTGGGCAGGGTGAGTCAGTTCTTTCTAGCTATGTGGTTATTAAATGCCGACATATGGATTTTGCTCTAGGGCATCTGTTCCATGGCCCATCTTTTCTCCTAATTTCTCATCACTGAGGGCAGAAATGAATCCCTGGTTATATGCTTTTGAGGCTCATGCTGCGAGGTTGCTTCTTTCCACTCTGATCTAGATTACTCCGTTGACTTCTTTGGATATCCAATTTTTTGTGAAGCGGCAATATCAAGGATTTTTATGGCTTTTACAATCATTGCAGATAAGAGCCCACTTCTAGACTTGGGCTCTGAGTTGTCTCTAGAAAAACTGTTCCAGAATGGCATTTTGGAGTTGTGCACCTGAGTTATTAATATGCTCCTTCCTGATATATGCTACTCAAACTATAACTTCTGGTGACAAGGGGCAGGCACTTTTACTAGTGTGATGCCCCCAAATCATTGCCTAGGTGAAAGCATGTCCCTGGAGAATCTTGAAGAATCTCTTCTCTGAGCCCAGGCGCAGAACCTTTGTTGGATTCTGCCCAAAGATCATACTCAGAGGTTTTCAAGTGTATAATCAAGAAAGAAGGGCCACAGTCCCTGATGCCAGTGGGGAGGGAAAAATACCACCCAACTGTGAGGCGAATTCAGAAGGCTAAGTACTAAACCTTTTTTTTTCTTCTTCTCAGATACTTGAAATAGAAAGACAGTAGGACTCATCATATTCCAAACTGCTAAATCATCAGGGGAAGAAACATAACATTTTATCCATGGGCAGACACTGGCCTTGGCTACTACGCACAGTTAGGAATGCTACTCTGAAAAGAAGTGTTTTTGTTTTTTAAATAGACATAGCAAAGTCACCCTCCAAGCAAAAGTTCAATCAAATCAGATTTTAAGGAAAATTTAGCAAGTCATTATTTTCTCCACAAAGAGCAAAAGACGAATCTTACATTGATAGAAATGCAATATATTAGCTTATTCTCCTTACTGTCCAACATATGAATGCATATGTCCAATCAGTATAGAAAGAAGCACAGTGACATACTTTAAAAATGGAATAAAAACAATATATTGTGCCTACCTGATGATCACTTAGACATTTTTCTGCAGTATCAACTGAGATTCACCAACTTCGTCAAGTTATTGTGGACTTGTATTTTCCACTAGTTTTCATATTTTCCTTGATTAGGGAGATTGCAACCTTACAAAATCAAACCTAAAAAACTCATAAACTAACTCTACTTGTGCACATAATCTTTGAAGTATTGTCTGCTATGAAAAATACTCAAGTGAACTTCACATAAGGAGATAGAGTTCAATCAATCTCTCCAAAGCCTTACTTTTTCTGTCTCCTAAGAATATAATCAGAATTTCAGAAGCAAGAAAAGTTGGAAAGGAACGTTAATCCTTTAACGAAACAAACAAATCCTTCTCATAAAATACCCTATTAAAGTCAGAAATAAACTTATTGCGGAAAATGTCGCAGAGACAGCTGACATTGTGGGAGAAAAGCAACTTGTTTGCGCTTTATATGAGTCTATCTGGATAACTCTCGATCTAACCTGCGTCTAAGTTGATGCTAATTTGGCTCACTTTTCTCTTACGTGGGTGTCCTTTAATTAGATAAATTATACAAGCCTCTGTAGGTATGCTGTCAAAAGCTTATGAGGTTGGAAAAAAATCTCTCCTCCCTTTTGCCACTGACCACAATATGTATAGACCAGATGCTGTGTGGGCTGATAAGGGTCATGATGCTTGCTTGCTTTAATTTCGTTCCAATAGTCATTTCTGGATTTTCCACTGTGCTCTGGGTTTTCAACTCTTCTTTTAACCACCAAGGAAACAGCGTTTTAGAAAAATTTCTTTGGCCACCACGTGTGATAACGTTTAGCATTCTCCTGGTCTCTAAAGGTCAACATGGAAGACGTCATAGTTGATTCCCAGGGCTCAAGCAATCTGAAACTGGCCAGGCTGGTTTCCTGAATCTCTGTCTTGACTCTCCCTATCTGGTTTGAACTACATGAGGACCTTCTAGAATCCAGTGGGAATTATCTTCCCATGGCACCATTACCACCTTAATAAGACAGGGATAGACCATCTTCTGCAAGTGTGTTCACATGGCACTGAGGATAGTGTTTCCTAAGCATGGTGCCATCTCAGCAGCATGCCAACCTTAGGAACGAACATGGGAGGATCTCAGCAAAACGGCTGACAGTCAGCCTTCTAGGAATATCTTCCACGTAATTCCCCTCTGTGTCCACTGCACCCCAAGCAGAAAAAGTGGGACCCTCAGACTCAGTCTGGGTTTATATGAGTCTATCTGGATAACTCTCATGTGTACAAATCACTTGTTTTTTAACTGGAAAACCACAAGGACCTCAGCGTATTCATTACTTAGCAGAAGCAACCCAAATGGTATGAAATGGACCACAGGATAGGCCAGCAACTAAGGTATTTTAGCATCACTTTTGTCCTGGATTGATGTGTTTTCCAAGTCCTACGTCAGTCTGTACAACTGGTTTGAGGAGGAATCGAGTCCTGGCTTCCCGCAGGAGGCTATCTTTTAGTTCACATAGTAAAGCCAATAGACGATGTTGAAGAAGGAAAACACCACCGGGAAGAATATGCGGGACCACCGGTCGATGGCATTCACATCAGTCAAGTCAGGGATGGTGATTTTCAGTTGGGAGGCGCGTCTCCGCAGGCGGCTCTTCTTCTGGGCCACGTGTCGTTCCAGGGCATTTCGGCCAAAAGTATGCCTGGGCAGCCCGGCTTTCCGATACTGGATGTTGGAGGCATCGTAAGCCAGCATTGTGCTCCTGGGGTCTCCAAGTCCCATCACAGCCTCAGATGTGGCCATCTCATTTTTTATCTCAAGAGTGCTCAGTAAGATGTTCTCATGGGGGTCCATCTGCAAGGGAGAAGAATCAAATGAGACAATCAAAACAATAAGCCTTTATAGAGGCTTATTATAGAAGGATGCCATGATATGTAGTTTAGGTAGTACAGTAGGCCCTTGAATAACGTGGGTTCTGCGTAGGCCCACTTAAATATGGATTTTTTTCAATAAATAGCCAGTTGGCAGTCTGGGGTTGAGAGTCTGTAGATGTCGAAGGTCAACTGCATGCATTGATCTATGTCATTTTACAGGGGACTTCAGCATCTTCTGGTTTAGGTATCTGCAGGAGGACCTAAATCCCCCGTAGTTACCGAGAGACAACTTAAGTTTTTGGGGAGTCAAAAGTTAGACATGGATTTTCAACTGTGTAAGCATCGGTCCCTCTAACCCCCTGATGTACAAGGGTTGACTTTGTATTTGTCATGGTGGTTAAGATAACTGGCTTTGTGGTTACATTATCTGAAGTTAAATTGTAGTTCTGCTACTATGAGCTATGTGAGTTTCAGTTTCTTCATCTCTCAAAGGGTCTGGTAATCTAACCCTAGAGCAGTGGTTCTCAACCTTCCTGAGGCCGCGACCCTTTAATACAGTTCCTCATGTTGTGGTGACCCCCAACCATAAAATTATTTTCGTTGCTACTTCATAACTGTAATTTTGCTACTGTTATGTCTTAGGCGACCCCTGAGAAAGGGTCATTCAACCCCCAAAGGGGTTGCGACCCACAGGTTGAGAACCGCTGCCCTAGAAGATTGCTATAATGATATCATGAGATAACAGACCGTTGCTAGTACAATCTTTATTATTTCTACTTAGGAGATGCAGAGAAATGGAAGCCATGATACCCTTTAAAGAATCTATAGTCTTGAAACTAATACAAAAAATAGTAAACTGTACTAGATATAAAATAATATTAGGGGATTAATTATGGAATTTCAAGGCTCATGACAGTAGCCCAATTACAGATGAAGTCATGATACAACTAGAACTAAAAGCCATAGGTAATATTTATTGAGCACTTGCTATATATGCCAGAAACATTTTTGTATAACTTCATTCAACTGATGCTTCTTAACACCCACACTTATAAGATGTCACCTTAAATTTGTAGTGTCCATATGAATAAGGTAAAAAAAAAAAAGATTCGAACAATATAAATGCAGGCAATGTGTGACTTGTCAAAATGCAACAGAACTCAGAACAACGAGAAACTTGAAAAAGACAGTGGGGCAGACCATGAGTGGTGGGGTGGTAGGGTGGTGAGTGGGTGAGGGGCGAGGGACTGACTCAAGAGGGAAAGGAAGGAGGCAGCATTTGAGAAGAGGGTCAGCCCAGAGCTGGCTGTCCTGAGCTGAGTTCTGGGCCCAGGGAGTTGAACTAAAGTGGCAGTGCAGATAGGGCGACCCTTCTCTTTCTCGGATGACTTCTTATTGGCCGAGCTAAACGTAAAGGATGAATACTGACATCATGATTCCCAAAGATTAGGTGATTTGTAATGTTTTTTAAAGAAGGGAAGATTGTGTGTTTCACTTTTAAGAAGCCTCAATGGTTTAAATAAATAATAAAACCTAGACACAACATATTATTAATAGCAGGTGATATTTATTTTGGTGGAGAATCAGGATATACCAGTTTCCAGTAAAATTTTTGAAATTTCAAAACAAAAGAAAAATGGCCAATGATAGGTACCGATGATATATGGAAGCAAGGAATATAACCAAACACTTAATTGGAAGATATAATGCTTGGAGCTTCATTAATTATGCAGAAGGCAAAAAGAATGTTGCTGAGATTATATATTATCAATTAGCCTTCAAATGTGGTTTAATGACCCTGTATTATAAATTCAAATGTGAAATCTTTTGAGAAATAGAGGCTATAAAATATGTTGGAACATAATAATTGAGCAATTAATCTCTGCCCACTGATCAGACATTCTCTATGTTTGGTTTATGGTAGTGTTTTGCTCACTGGAAATGTTAAACAAATATATTCTTAAGAATAAAATTTTTAAAGTTTTTAAGATTTAGAAATTAAGCCCAATAAATGCTGAAACACTTCTGACAAGAAAGGGCCAGGCAATGGCCTTAATGACGGATTTGGTGGCCCTATGGAAGAAAGGAATATTTAAAGCTGCAGACTAGGTGTTAGTCCTTCACAGAAATTGTCTCACTGAATGCTCAAAACCATCCTTTGGAAATAATTTTTTTTCCTAGGTTATAAGTCAAGTCATTCACCAAATTTCCCCAAATCCTCAATGGTGGAGCTGGAACTCCAACTTCGGTCATTACAGTCCAAAGCTTGGGGGAGAGGATGGGGACTTCCCAAAGTTCAAGGAGAGTGACACTGATGGAAATGGGAAACCTGCCACCCCTTGTTATTTCAGATAGTATGCTCCTTTTCTGGTCTGCTCTGTGTTGTTAACTGCTCTTTTTACCACGTAAGGAACAGCTACTTAGCAAAATGTCTTTGGCTTCTACGCATGATGGTATCCGGGAGACTCCCCTCTCTAACACCATGATATTTGCTTTTCTACTGCGCAAATGTAAGAGGAACATTTATGAATATACACTGGACTTGACTGTGGTGAAAACGTAAGTCAATAATAACAATACATAATAAATCAATAGGAGCCGTGGAGCATTATTAAGAGGAACTTGTTCTAAGGTTAGAATAAACGATTCTTGAATAATTTGTATAATTTTGGCGAGTTTCTGTTTCATTATCTATGAAATTCACAACTTGTCAGATGAGAGAATTCCTAAAGCTGCATCATTGATTGATTTACTTTTATTCGTAACTTTAAAAAGATAATTCCTGCCCTGGCGGGTTTGGCTCAGCGGTTGGAGCTCAGCCTGCGGACCAGAGAGTCTTGGGTTCAGTTCCCGCTAGGGGCACGTACCAAAAAAAAAAAAAAAAAAAAAAAAAAAAAAAAAGTGTCCTTGGGTGAGGATCAAAAATAAAAAGATAATTCCTGAATACCACTGTGTGTCTGGCTCTGTGCCAAGTGTCATGCTGCACTAGAGAGGAAGAGGGCATTGCTGCTGGTCCCTACAGTCTCCAGAGAGGGTACTGCATTTGAAGTCAAAAGATTGGAGTTCTGGCTTGTGTGTGTGTGTGTGTGTGTGTGTTTTGATCTTGCAAAAATGATTTCATCCCTCTGAATCTAGGTTTCTTCAACTGCAAGAGTAAGGTTTGGGGAGATTAACTGAGAGAATATGTGGGAAGACAAGCACCGTGCTAAGCTGGTTGCTAGGAGATGCTATGGATGCAGTGGGACAGATACAGTTTCAGTGGGGTGGGAAAGCAGTCAATAGCTGTGCCTAAAAGAAAAGCAAGTACGTTCACCTTGCAGTGTGTCTGGAGTAGATATGGGTGATGAGCTTCCTGTAGGTAAACACCCCTGGAGGTCTTCCCAGGCTGAAACGGGAGTGGGGTACAGTGGTGGTGAGCCCCCTGCGAAGGACCCTCTGTGATGTGGGCAGTCTGCACACCCACTGAGTCAGCTGTTCTGCTGGGTAGAGGCATGGACTTCCCTGCCCACTTGAGTTATTTTCCGGACTGACCCACGTGCTGATGATGGTTCTAACAACGGCCAATTCACATCGAAGATCTGGACGGGGAGGTTTCCTTTTCCTTTCTATTCCCCATCCTAATATTTTTTCCCAGCAAGAAAAGTGCTTGGTTAACAGAGTTCCATTTTGCTTAAAAGATGCTGCATTGAACAATGAGGACTTCGCCTATTTTTATATAGTGATTTGTTTCTTCAGGTCTGGTTTCCGGTGGCCGCTTCCTTTCCTGCACCTTTCTCGGTGACGGGTGTGTGCTCTGGAGGGGTGTCCTTGTCCCACAGTCATATATAGAAAAGCAAACGACATCCTTCAGTGACCCAGCAGCCTCACAGTCTTGCCTTGGGGAGGGAGAGTGGGACTATTTTATACCTCTGTTCACCACTCACACCAAAATTAGAGCGAGAAACTGCAAAAATCCAAGAAACCTTAACTTTGCAATTTCCAATTACTAGGACTGGTATGGAGGTGGGGGATCTTGTTTTATCAGCCATGAAATGACACTGGGACCTGAGTAACTTGAAATGTGAAGGCAATGATCTGTTAACCACCTGGGAATATTCAAAGCATTCTTTCCAGAAGAAAAACACTCCGAAACTACCCAGGAGGCACTCAGTACTCTAAGAGGCGAAAGAAGCCTCACCCAATCAGAATATAACCCGGAGGTTCTAGGAGAACAAGAGAAGGCCGCCAACTTCGACCTTCCGAATCGCTCCACCAAAGTAAATGGAGGAAAAGCAACCAAATATGGAGTTTAGAGCTGGAAGGTCAATATCAGAGAACACTGTTGAAATGCCCAGGTAGTTGCAGGAAGGTGGTCATTTTTAATAAAATAGAAATAGAAAAAAAAAAAGGCCGAGATGATTTTCACTCTGTCTTTTAGTTGCTATTACACTATTGTAAAGTGCTTGAAATCTCACAACTGTACTATGAGGATGGAGTTAGTACTCTTAGCATTTCGTAAGCAGCCCTTCCCATCAAAATCCAGACATTCACAGGTAGCTAGAAGCTAATTAAGTGGTAAAGCAATAATTTAAATTTATGTTTTCAGATTTGAACCTTCAACTCTTTCTACTAAATATTTTCACTAGAGGGTGAAATTCCTATGAAGTGGACCCTGGTGGTTCTCAGATATGAATAACCTAATAGTTGTTTGGTGTTGTTGATCCTCACCCAAAGATATTTTTCCATTATTATTATTATTATTATTTTTTAGATAGACAGGAAGAGAGGGAAGAGGAGAGAGAGGGAGAGAGAAATATCGATGTGAGAAAGACACATCAATCAGTTGCCTCCCACATGACCCTGATGGGGATTGAACTGCACCCAGGTACATGCCCTTGACCAAGAATCAAACCCGCAACCCTTTGGTCCATGGGCTGATGCTCTCACTGCTGAGCCAAACAGGCCAGGGCGTGGTTGTTGTTTTGATTTTCAGTTTTTAAGTTCTCATGGGCAGATCACATTAGTACATGTTTCAAGGTTTCCTTCGTAAAATGATTCCCTATTAAGGAATTACATTAATGAATTCATTCATTATGGATCAGTGACCTGTGTGACCCTACTTTATGAGTCATTACAAGGGGAAAATATTCTGCTTCAGACACATACAAAAAATCCACTTGGCCTAGTGGGTGGATGAGCGTGGTGAGGTTTTAAGTCATTGTTCCAGTGCGAGTGAAGGTTTCAGAGGAAGTAAGGGGTAGACCTCAGAAGCAGAAAGAGAAGAGCACGGTTTTTCTCTCCAAAGGACCCCAGAAGACAAGGTTTTTCTAAAGGTCACGATTCGTACAGGGTCAGCAGTGAGAAGACATTTACTAAGCATGAACTGTGCAAGGAATGGACATGCCCGCTCTTCCTGCTCCTTCTCCTGCGGCCCCCGCCCTTCTCACCTCCGCAAGCAGAATGGGGAGAACACTGACCTCAGGGATGAGAGCGGCTCTAATCCGGGCCTGCCGTGAGCCTCGGTGCTCTTCATCCGGAAAATCTAGGTGGATTTAGGGAAGTTTTTGCTAACTCCCTTCACCGGCTTAAATCCTCTTGCTATGACCTCACAGAATCCTTGTTCCCTTATGACAGCAAACGTGTGCAGGTGTGAGGCCCTGAGGCTATGCATCCCCGATGGGTACGAAGTGGTATTCAACATAAAACTCGCTCACATGAATCAGTGACAGGGTTACAGGTCACGTGACCCAGTCAGGCCAGGGAGATGTGACGGAAAGCAGGAAAAGCCGGCCCTGTGGTGAACTCAACGCAACAATACAGGCCTGCCTGAAGGACATTTAAACCCAGATTTTTAAACATCACTAACAGCGGTCAAAATCACATAAATCTAAGCATTCGGCCTGCTGCATCAATTTTCTTTGAGATTTAATTTAGAAAAAGTTTGCCTCTCAGTTGCATTTAATGTACAATTACCAACCACTTAAAAAAAATGTATAGGGTAACATAGGCATGATGGACAAGGAAGATTCACCAGGCAAATATCTCGTCTTGCCACTCCCTTGAAAACGGTGCTCCTGACCCAGTACTGGGTTGGTTTTCCCAACCGTGGGGGGCCTTGCTGGGGCTAAATCTGTACACGCTCTCTGAGCCTGAACTTCGGAAGTAGCCTTATTTTATTTTTTTGTGTGGCTTAATCTTTTTCCTTTCTTTCACACTCACAGAATAAAATTTATTTCTCTTGGAAAATGATTCCTTTCTATGTATGTGTTAATTTAAGTGGAATTCATTAAGAATAATATATAACTACAGTTCACTGATTTTTAAAAAAAAGTATTTGGATTGAGATCTAAGAATGAATGTTAATTTGGGGGAAAGGAGAATACATTCAAATTGTATATTTAATAATAATAAAGTACAATTAATAAAATATATGATAAGTTGGCTCATTTCTTTTAGAAGGTTGGGAGAATTCTTTCTCCTCTTAATTTAATTTAATAAATTATAAATTTATTAATAAAGTATAAGCTAGTGGTTTCCTTTTTTTTTGCTAGTAGTTTCAATTATAGTTTAAAGTCAGGAGTCATTTTAATTGTATGGGAAAAATGTAAGAGATTGGGAATTGGGATCATGCTGAAATCCCCACGTAGAAAGAAAAGTGAAGGAAACTATATTTACAAGCTATTAATGTTATGGACATTTCTTTCATCCAAAAGAGGGACTCACTTTAAATCATTCCAGATCCTCAGGGTGTGTGGAATGGAACCAGTTTTACAATGAGATTGCCTAAGCCCAAAGTCCCATTCTGACAAATGTCAGATAGGTAGCTATGAGAGTGTGCGTACCCCATTCTGATAACTCAAAGGAATTTTAACACCCGGGGGCTCAAATACTGAGAGGTGAAGATTTGTTGTGGTTCAGTTTTCATCTGTGTATTGACTCAAGTCCCAAGTTGGAGAGAGATGACTGATCTAATCTTTTTCACTTGCTGGTTCATACAATTCAAAGCATTTTGGGCGATGACTCGCTAAAAGCGTTGATGCACACCACGGAACCAGTAATTCACCATCTCTGAATTCCTTTTTAAACGATACCATAGAGGACATTTGTTTTGGTTCCTTTCTGCAAGGCTGGAAACATTCCAGGCAAGTGTTTTGAATGTGTAGGGGTGGCGGGAGGGAAAGGATGGGTCACCATTAACAAGACGAGCTACGGTCTTCCCCTGGGGCTTACATGTGTTCTCAAGGATAATGACTGCACATCAGTAAGAGGGAAAGAAGCAGCTTTTCCAGCCACACACCCTCCCCTTCATAATCGTCCAAGACCCAGAACAGCATGTAATAAATGTGGTGGTCCATCACATCAAATTTCAAGAATTACTGGCATTGACTGACTTAAAGGTTGTGATACACATTACCCCAGGTCATTAAGAGAAGTATCGTTTCCTCTTGGTCCTGGGTGTTGAAACTGACTCCAAGCTTGTTGGATAAGCTAATGAGGATGGGTTTGGACACACAGAACCACCCATCACCTTGGTTCTGGGTCACAGGGAAATTACAATCTGCATCTAGCTTTCAGCTAAAAGCAAAGAGTTTGGTTTCTGTCCCTTTTAGGCAAGGCACTAACATTTTAATGCCTTTAAAAATCTGACAATTCTGGAAGACACTGACTCAAAAAGAGAATTTCTCAGTCCAGTGACTTCAAACAACCCCATCTAGACAATCACCAGATCCCTTCACATGTATCGGAGACACGCTCCTTCCACAGAACCTTGCCCACTGCCTCCTATTGTTTTTCATTTAATTTGACTAAGAAGCCAGAAAGCTGACTGAATGCAGACCATATGGGCAGGACTCCCGTGAACACGTAACAAAAGGGTAACAGAAAGAAGCAGCACATTCAACTCCACAGACAGGCAGGGAATGCAGCCAGTGACCTTTACTTCTGTGGATTCAGCATCTCAGTTGGTCCTTGACTGGCAGGGGGCATAAAGGTGATGCTGAAATGGACCTCTTGAAGAAAGATGGGCTGGATAGGGAGCGTACATGGACTCACACTGATTACTGAATCCTATGAGTGGGAGTCTACACACATGTGTAGTACTAACTGGCACTGGGTCTAGTGGTTGTGCTTAAAAGAAATGCACTGGGGAAAACTGAATCAGCAATAGTTACAAGAAAATGATACAGTGAAAATAACAAAGTGCATATAATGGGCCTTCCATATCCACAGGTTCCACATTTGCAGATTCGACCAACCACAGATTGAGAATATGAAAAAAAGATACTATACATGTCCACTAAATATTGATTAATGGTATTATCTGCTAATTCAACAGATACTTCTTGAGTCCCTACCAAACATGCTCCTTGCCCTCACAGAAACTACATCCTAAAGGGAAGACACACCTTAAACACAACTGATAGAAGTATTATGTAATTATAAATGAAAATAAGGGCGGTGAGGAAAGTGTCTACACTGCTATCATATATCAGGGGACCCAACGTAGTGAAGTAGAATCACAGTCTGAAAGATGCAGCATGGATAAGAGTAATGCAGGATGGATAGGGATTCTTCTACTTCCATTTATCTGATGAAGCAAATGTTAGAAATTCCTTGGTCCTGTTCAAATGGAGGCATATCATTCAGTAACAGCTATGTTCTATTAAGAAATTGTCGGGAGCTCACTAATCCTTTTGTTGTTGTAATTATTTGCCATTTATATTTGTTATCGTAACACTGCCCTTAGCATCAGTTGCAAGCTTAAAAGTACAATTGTCCCTCTGTATCCAAGGGGAGTTGGTTCTAGGAGCCCCTCCCCTACAGATAACAAAATTCATGGATACTCAAGTCCCTTATATAACATGCTATAGTATTTGCATATAATCTATGCACATCCTCCCATGTACTTTAAATCATCTCTGGTTACTTATAATACCTAATACAATGTAAATGCTATGTAAATAGTTGTTATACTGTATTGTTCAGGGAATAATAACAAGGAAAAAAAACAGTATTTCATGTGCAGTACAGATGCAATCATCATGGACCTAACAACATACCACACATCAGCATTTTAGGAAGAGCCACTTTGTGAGATAAGAGGTTAGATTTTAAAACAGGCTACCGCAATATCTAAAGTATTTACCTCTAGGCTGTAGGAACTCACAGGGAAAACCAGTAAGCATTCACCTTCTTTTAGGCTGAGACTCCAGTGGGCTCTGAAGCCAGGTTAACAGCAGAGGGGGTTCAAGGCAAGGCCACTAAGCTTTGGGATCATGTGCAAGATAGTTAACCTTTCTGAGCCTCAGTTTTCTCAACTGTCAAACTGGTATAAGAGTATCTGCCTTACTGGGTTGTTGTGAGGATTAAATGAGATGATTCATATAAAGCCCTTAAAACTGTGCCCTATAGGAAAAACTCAAGGGACAGTCACTTCTGTTATTACAGAAGTAAGCAGGTGAAGGAACTGAACTTGTGCAGTATCAGGATCAGGGGCGGTCTGGGACTGTAAACCAGTTCCCCACTTAGACAGCGGTGGACGTGGTGACGAGGGCGACACAGCAGTTGTTCAGTCACTCTTTCGGAAACAGGAATGCACCAATACAGGTGGGTGTCTCCTTGCCACAGCCATGTGTAGGGAGCCTCCTCTAGATTCTAGGCTGTGCAGATCATCTGGTTCCAGTCTCCCAGGAAAGTATCGAAAGCCAAGACCTCATTCATTATTCACGTGTCTAAGAAAAGAGACCGTGGGGAACGTTTCTTCCTGATCCTTCATTGGAACGCCTTGCTTGGTTCTTTATCCGTATAGTGGGCAGAGGCAGGAAGTCACTCAACACGATCCATTCTGTTGTTTGCCAACAGGATGAGTTGAAGTTTAAGAAAGGAGAGCTCGCACCCATCAGCAAACTAGGTTTTCAGATTTATTTCCTGCTTCGCTTAGGTATGGGAACTATGTTTCTCTTTTTCCAAATTAAATGCATCTATAAAAAAAAGTTTCATTGCAACAATGATGATAATATGAAATTACATTTTGGAGATAAATTTCAGTGTAGATAAGAACACCTATATAGTTAATTAAGTCTTGAAGAGAGTTTTGGAATCAGCTTTGAATTCTAGCTGCTCTACTGATCAGCTGTCTGACCTAGGGCAAGATCCCTAGCTTGGCTAAGCCTCAGTTTCCTCATCTGTAAAATGAAGTTACAGCAACTCCTCTTCTTTAAAATGAAGCTGCATTACGTGAAGGTTTGTTTTAAGATCGAAACAAGCTATTTAAGGAGTCTACCATCATGTCTGGCACACAATTAGGTACATATCAAAAGGTAACCATTGCTATGGTAACCACTGACTTACATAGGCAGGTAAGGCTGATTCTTTCTATTTTCCAGTGAGTCCCTGGCGGTGGATGTTGTGGTTGAATCTACCCCACGCAATATGACAAGAGTAGAGACTGATCCTCTTCCAGATGTGAACCTGACTGCTTTCAGCTAGTCTTGGTATTTCCCCTCCCCTTGCCGTGGATTGGTTCAGGGATGGGAGGCCTGAGTCAACTGAGCCAATGAAAAGATAGAAAAGATTTGTTGGAGGCCTTTGGATTAAGGAAAAAAAACCCATTCTCCTTCTGGATATGAATGAGGGAACACAAAGCCTTGGTCCTACTGGCAGCCATATCATCTCAGAACAAGGTGCACGGACAAGATTTTGGCTGGCTTGCGAGAGCCCTCATCCCCAGGCCTAGGCCAGGTCCATTGAAGGTGGGTGGGAAATCAGAAGGACCTCATTAATACAATTCAAAATAGTCATCTAATTGTTTCAGATAAAATTCAACCCAGGAAAATGATAAGGTCATGTATAATTTATAGGTATAATGATGAAAATATAATTTTTCTTTAAAAATCAAGTCTTATGCCCTGGCTAGTTTGGCTCAGCAGTTAGAGCATCGGCCCACGGACCAAAGAGTCATGGGTTCGATTCTGGTAAGGGCAAGTACCTCAGTTGCGGTTCGTCCCCGGCCTGGTCAGGGTCGTGCGGGAGGCAACCAATCGATGTGTCTCTCTCACGTGGATATTTCTCTTTCTCTACTTCTCTCTCCCTCCCTCCCATTCTATCTGAAGAAAGATAGAAAAATATCCTTGGGTGAAGATTGAAAAAAACAAAAACAAAAACAACAGTCTTATGGAAAATCTTAATGTTATCCTGCAGCAATTTTCATGAAAATGTCCTCCATTTATTTAAGTCACTTATGATTTGTCAAATGGCTTTCATATCCTTTATTTCACTGCCTCCTACAACATCAGAATGAATCTGAGGGACCAGGCATAGACTTTCTCATCTCATGGACAGCAAAACGAAGGCCCGGAAAAATTCTCTCCCCAGAGTTGCAGAACTTCTCCGAGACTGACCTAGGCTCAGTGACCGGCTTCTTGAATCAAAATTGGACTCTGTGGCTGGTTTTTCCTATTAAAGAACTGAAGAAGGATATTTTAAAACACCTTCACATGCAATCTGTGATTAAAATGTTCAACTTGGAGAGAGACATCTCGGCTTCCACTGTAGCTTTAGTTAGTCCCAGCTCTACCACTAACTAGCTTACATAATCCTGAGCAAATTGCTGATATTTCTGGGTTTCAGTTTCTGCACATAACAATGAAACATCACACAAAATAGCTGTAACTATGAAAAGTGATGTATGCAAATGGATTTATCATGGTGATCATTTTGTAATATATACTAATATCGCATCATTACACTGTACACCTGAAACTAATATTATATTATGTCAATTATACCTCAAAAATGAAACAAACCCAAAAAACTAAGGAACTAAACAATGTTGTAAAAAGGCAAAAGAAAATAAATGTTAATTAAAAACAAAAAAAAGAGAATATTTTGAGGTGACGTTTCCTATTCTTAAGCCTGTGATAGGCACTGTGAATTGACCCCCTGGATCCAGTCAACTACAGAATTCTCACTGTATAGTTGTCAAGGCAACCACTAGTCATTCAAGGTTGGTACTCAAGGTGTAGCTCATTTATGTTCCCTGGGTGACATCCTTGCTCTTCAGCGTGGTGGACAGCCCAGCAGCTTTGGCACCATCAGGAAGTTTGGTAGAATCTCAAGCCTCACCCTGACCCACAGAATAAGGATCTGCATTTTAACACGGTACCGTATACTAGCCATCAAGATAGCTTTCACGCACGTTCACGATTGAGAAGTACTGGTTTACATGATCTCTTAGATCCTTTAATGTTCTAAGTCAATGACTACAAAAAAAAAAGAGAGAGAATTTTCTATGAACCTTGTCTTTATCCTCTGTATAAAGGGGTGGAGGAGTTAATTGGTCATTTTTTGTGTTCTCCTTTTGAAATGCTGAATCAATCACAACCGAGGTACCAGCTAAACCCCGGGGGAGACTGAGCTGGAGAAGGAACAATAAACGCTCCCTCGGCCAGGCATCCCTGGTGCAGCTGTGGTCTGATGGCTTCTGCACATTTAGCCAATTACACGGTGAATTACCCAAATGAGAATATGCTAAATGCACCATCCTCTCTCATAGCCCCGCTCTCGTCAGAACTGTTAATCTGACACAGGCTTGTCAAACATCTGTCTGCTCCATTTTAACACTGATTGGCCCTCAGCTCTGACATCTGCAGATGATGCCGGAAAGGGACTGCCCTTCACAAAATACAGGCTGCAGGTTGTTGGGAAAAGAAGAAAAGTATGAATTTAGGAAGATAGGAGAGAACATCAAACCCAGCTGCCAATCTGATGCTTTGCTGAAGAGCAAAATATCAGTTAGCTTCTGTGTAAAATATTAAAAATTCTCTCTCTCTCTCTCTTAAAAAAAAAGAAAAGACCTGGGTTTAAATGCCAGGTTTGCCACTCTCTTGCTGCGTGACTGTAAAATGTTAGAGGGCTATACAAGTACCTGGAAAATCTGCAAGCTTCAACCCTTCCTGAGCCTCAGAATCATTTGGAGAATTTGCTAAAATTTAAATTCTTAGGCCATCGGAAATTCTGATTCAGTAAATCCAGTGCTGGGGCTGGGGACCAGCATTCCTTTGAGTACTTAGGATTCCAACACTGTGGTTTGACCATGACCCATTCTAGGATGCTCTACGGGGAAATGGACAGTAAGGAACAATTCAAGTAGATCAACTATAAGCTCTTGGCAAACGCTAGTTTTTAAAAGGTATTAGTAGTTCAGATGGGGTGAGTGACTTGCTCCATGTCACACAGCATGTCAGAGCAGGGATGGACCCTTCCCCGCCACACAGAATGGTTTCCTATTTACTGCTAAGGCTGCTCTGTTGGAACAGTGCAAGGGATTGAGGAGGGAGGCAGGTCACATTATATGCATTATCCAGTCATCAGAGAGGCAGTGCTGGGCAGTGGGCGGCTCTGCCCCAGAACTGGGGTCTGTGTTATTTCATTGCTGAGTGTCCTTGGACTAGTCACGCCCCCTCTCTGGGTATCAGCTTCTTCATTATAAAATGAGAGGATCCTCTGATGTCCTTTCAAGGGTTCAAACACGGTTGTTCTGCCGTAGCCATGTACACCCTGGCTGGGCAGGGCAGCTCCCTGCTCCTGTTTTTGAGATGGGATGTACCTTTCCCTCCGTGACGCTCAGCATGGGTCTGAAGGTAACATCCCCCTCCTCTGAACCTCAGGAGCACGTATCTTCTGCCCCGTATACTCTTCACTCTGATTATCTGACACTATTTAAAAGAGTATTACAGGGGCATCGGGCTGTTCCATCAGAATGAGAGACACAGTGCTTCTGAATTGAGAAACAAATCGGAAGTAACAGGAAACGTCAGGGTTCTGCCCTGGTGATCCCTTCCACGGCAGACATAAACTTCACGGCCACCGTTCATCTACCGCTCACTACTTGACGCGGACTGCCTCCTGCAATCCTTAAGTCCACATGCCGAGGGTGCAACTGTAAGCCCCCGTACAAAGGAGGAAACCGAGGCACAGAGAGCTTTCCCATGCTCACACAGCTGCTCAGTGACCGTCACGGGGCTTGAGCTCAGGGTTGTCTCAAATCCAAAATCAAGTACGATTGGCTGAGCCCTTGGCCAGGGTGCTGGTCTCGAGGAGCAGTAATGTGATGAATACTTGCTTAGGGAACATTGGTGATGTTCCTTCCAAATCTGTGTCCCTGGTGAGAAAAGTCTAATATTATCCCGCAGCGGGGCCAAGTGAGGCTGAGACGCTCATAGGAATAAAGTCTTTGGCTTCAAGGGGCCAACATTCTCAACTGCTGGGCTAAAGCAACGGGATCCCAGGCCGAGGAACTCTGCGATGCTTCGGAAAGCAGTCTTCGCTGTGGAGGGTTCCGCTGGCAGTGCACCTGGTCCCCCCCCCACTGACTCAGCGATGCTTACTCCCCTGGGGGGAGTCACGCCAGGCAGGTGTCCTCAGTAGAGGAAGCCTGCGACGGTGCCCCTGAGGCCAATCCAGCTTCCAGAAATTTTCCGTAGCCAAAGCCAAAAGTGTTGAGAGGCAAAGAGACAGCTTGTTTATTGCTGAGGGAGATTTCAAAATGATGTCTGGGCCCATTTTTATGTCTCCCTCGGTGCCCTTTGTCAAAATGAAACAAGCATCAAACATCCCACAAACCGCTTCTCAGCAGAGGCCATAAAAAATTCCTAATTTCTCCAGGAACACAGGGATGTTGGAGGTACCGAACTTGTTGTTTTACAGAATAATTTAATATTAATGGAAAGATGATGAATGAAAATTTAATGCCAGTCTTTGATTCCCAAAGCTGCCCATGGAACACACAGTTTTCTTTTTCATTTTATACTGCTCAACAGTTCCGAATCTTTCCAGGGTTTTCTCAGGAATCACTGAGCATGAGTGATTTACATGTCATTTATATGTCATTATCTTGGTTATTCTGGTGAAGTGATATATGAAGAAGTGGGGAAAGGAAGATGCGTTTGTGTGTGGTTCGTATGTGTATGAATGTGGGAGGGATAGTGATGTGTGGTGGGTGTGCCTGTGTGTGTGTGTGTGTCAGAGTGTATCACACTGGAAAGTCAGTTGAGAATATGCATACACACAGACTTCCTTAAATCTCAAAAAATATATATACTCATTTTAACAGTTCAAACACTACAGAAAGATATGATGTGAAAAATGGAAGTGTTCCCATAATCCTATCCTCCAAATGTAAGCACTGAAAAAGGTTTAAAAATTAGTGCTTGTGCTATTGGTTTTGCCCTTGGAAAAATATAACACTGATCACTACCTTGCACCAACATATTAGTGTTTCAAGAGGGATGAAATGTAAAACATGAAACAATAAATTAGGTATAAAAAGAAACACTTTCAGAAACATTTAGAAGACCATATACTTATCTTAGTTTCAAGAGGAATTCTTATCCACTCTAGAAAACAGAAATTACACAAGTACAAACAACTAACATAAAAATGAAAAACTTGTACAGCATGAACAAGAGCTTAGAAAACGTATCTGCAATGCACACGTGAATAAATGTTTAATATTTCTATTATACTTACAACTCTTGAAGCTGACAACAAAGAAAAATGAGTAAAAATGGGAATAGCAATTTACAGGGTACACACCCATTCCAGTAGCATATAAATATATGAAAAGATATCAATTGTTTAAGAAATGTGAAAAATGCAAGTAAAAATAACATGATAAACATGATAGATTGCAAAGAGCAACCAATGACACTGCTGAAGGGAAAGTGAGAGAGAGGAGCTGTTCTCTAGAGGTGTGAAGAGATGTTACAGACATATGAAAAAATAATCACCAGATTTTATTGGTGTCTTTCTTCTTTAGGAAAAAGTGGGATTTATGTAGTGTTTACTTTCTTATATTTTTCTAAGGTATAAATAAAAATAACCACGTGCTTTAAAAGTGTAACTAGAAAAGAGGCAGAGAAAATCAGGCTCATTGTGGGAAGAAAAGTTTTATCTGGTAAGAATGGTAAGAAAGAAAACTACAGAAGTTAAACCTCTTTACCTGGTTAAACACATTAACATTCTTTTCTGGATTCTGAATTTTCTGTTTTGTTTTACCTAATTGATGTTTATTAAAATATTGATACATGATTTTTGGCCTGTTACGTATCATTTAAAATATGTAGATCTTTGATTTGTCGAGAATTTAATCTGAAGGAAGGGGTGAGCTAGACTTATGGGGCTACATTTAAATATCCCCAAGTGGTCGTCTAGCTGCTCACCACTGTTCATTAAATAATTCCTATGTTCCCAATGATATGAAATGATACTTTTATCAAGTACTTAATTCTATGTTTCTAAGTCAACTTCTGTTCTCTCTTTCTCTCTCTCTCTCTCTTTCTTTTTTTTGTTAGTCCTCACCCAAGGACATTTTTCCATTGATTTTTTAGATAAAGTGGAAGGGAGGGAGGGAGAGAGAGAGAGAAACATCCATGTGAGAGAGACACTTTGATCAGTTGCCTCCCGCATGACCCGGAAGGGTTGGGGATCGAACCTGCAACCCAGGTACATGCCCTTGACCAGGAATCAAACCCACGACCCTTCGGTCCGCAGGCTGATGCTCTAACCGCTGAGACAAACCAGTCAGGGCAACTTCTGTTCTCTTTATTTAGAGAGTGCTGGTCCAGTGCTATATTGAATTAATTACTGTGACTTTTTAATTCAGTCAAGATTCTTATTAGAGAATTATTTTCTTATTATTTTAATGTTCCTGATCCTTCATATATCTTTTTTCTTTCATATAAACTTTAGAATTTCTATGTCAAATTTCTAAAGAAACAAAACCCACAATGAAGCACACTGGTAATCCAATGAGATTACATTAAATTGACAGTGATTTAGAAAGAATGGATTCTTTTATAATGTTATCTTAAAACAACCACATTTTCTTTCATTTAAAACTTATTACTAGTAAAGGGCTTTTTTCTTCCCTCCCATTATATTAATATTTTCTATTACTGTTTATATACTCTTTACATAAAGAAAAAGAAAGCTGTGGAAATTGCCCTAACTTCTCCTATTGTTTCTAAAAGGTTTTCCCAGTGAATTCTCTCAGGTTTTGCTTGAATAAAGTAACATTTTTGTTGTTGTTCGAAGAGGGAAATGATTGCTCTCCCCTTTCTAACATCCCTGAGTTTCTCCCATGAAATTTCACTGGCTAATATTTCCAGCACGTTAATAATAGAAGTGATGGGAAATATCCATCTCTTGTTCCTGTCCTTACTGTTCCCCTAAGACAAGAGGCCAGAGACAGAGCTTTCGGTGAGATAGGAACAGAGAAACCCATGGCAAGGAACATCCATTGTTTCTTACAGGACTTTGAATTTATAACCAAGAATGAGTGCTTGATTTTTATTAATAGCCTTTCTAGTATCTATTGAAAGAATGAAACCCTTTTCACCCTTTCCACTCAGCAATATGGTAAATGGTATCTTTTCTTTTGAAATGACACTATGTGGTCAAGCTGTTACTTGCTTTTAGTGGTCTCTGGATTCAACTTGGTAAGTTTATTTAAGGACCCCTCCCCCTCCCAGTGACATCTGTTAGTAAAGTAAATCTAATTTCCTTCATGTACATTTGTTCTTTTAGATACGATCTGGCACCTTATTTATGTTTTGTTACTTTAAATCATTGGAAGTGTTCTTTCTGCTGTGATCTGCAAGAATGAAAATACCACTGGAAGTATTTGCTTTTTAATGTTTGACTTGATTTATTGGTGAAACCTTCTAGGCCAGCGATGACAAACTTTTTCATCTCATGGCACACATAAACATTTGCTGAGCTGACAAAAAAATAGGTATACTTTTGATTCATTCACACCAGACAGCTACTGTGTTGGCTGTTGTCATTTTTTTTTTTTATCTGACAGTCTAAGGGAAAAGGGGTCAGTGCCCCTGACCAAGTAGTCAGGTATTGCATGTTTTAAAAATACTTGTGGCACACCGGTTGAAAATCTGTTCTAGGCTATACGTCCTTTTGATGTGGGTGCCCCATGTCTGTTTCTTTCTTTTTTTTTTTTTTTTAGTTTTATCTTTGGTAATTGGTCTGTTTTTGATCTCTCTTTCTCCTATCAGCAGTTCTCAACCTGTGGGTCACGACCACTTTGGGGGTCGAACGACCCTTTCACAGGGGTCGCCTAAGACATAACAGTAGCAAAATTACAGTTATGAAGTAGCAATGAAAATAATTTTATGGTTGGGGGTCACCACAACATGAGGAACTGTTTAAAGGGTCACGGCATTAGGAAGGTTGAGAACCACTGTATATGATCAGTTTTGTTAATTTATATTTTCTAAGACTGTCATGTATTTTATCCACATTTACTAAGATATTTGCATAATTTCCTTTTAATTTTACCTTTCTATATAATTATTATGATTAAAAAAATTTTTTTATTAATTTATTTTTGTTACAGATGTTTCTCCTTTTTTCCCCATTGACACCCTCCTCCCCATCCCCCCACCCTGTCCCCAGCTTTGTTGTCCATGTCCATCACTTATGCATACATGCGCATAAGTTCTGTGATTAAAAAATTTTATAATCCTCACCCAAGGGTATTTTTTCATTTATCTTCAGATTTTCAGATTGAATGGGAGGGAGTGAGAGGGAGAGAAACATCAACGTGAGAGAGACACATCGATTGGTTGCCTCCTGCACGACCCTGACCAGGGCCAGGTACTGAACTGCAACCGAAGTACATGCCCTTGACTGGAATCGAACCTGTGATTCATTGGTCTGTGAGCCGACACTCTAACCACTGAGCCAAACTGGCCAGGGCTATGATTTAAATTTTTTTACTTTGCTGCATCCATATTGGTTCCCTCTTGCTACTTTAATAAGTTTTTGCTTGATCACTTATTTCACTATTTTACAAAACTTTCTTCTTAAAGAACTTATATATTTGTACCTTACTTGTTTTGATTTTCTCATTTGATATTGATTAGTACTTCATGCTGCTTTTAGATATTTTGTTGCTCTTTTTTAAATTTCTTGAATTGTACATTTATTTTTAAAAATTATTTGCTAGAAAGGTGTTTGAAGCTACAATTTTCTCACTGTTAACTATTTTAACCACATCCCTCAGGATGAAATTAATTATTTAGTATTTTAAATTGCTATTATTTTCTAGGTGTTCTTCAATTTAATTTTTATTGTATCTTTGACATACAAGTTGTACAAAAATGAGTTTATTAAATATACTACTTCCATAATGTTTCTGTCATTTTATCTTTTTTTAAATTTCCTATCATTTTAATTTATGTAGGGGCTATTTCAATTTTAATTTTATTAATTACATATGACTTATTAATCAATATTTTGATTTTGGGTTGCAGCTTTTATAAAATATATCTCAGTCTTAATATATTTTTACCTTCAATTCATCTTTACACAGTAATAATGTTCAATCCTCAATTTTCTTTGGATTTGTGTTTGCCTCATTTGTTTTTGCCTACGACTTTACTCAGAATATTTTCCAATACTTTAACTTTAGAAGTATTTCTAGTAAATACCATTTGCTGGGTATAGTTGTTTGATTCAATCTGAAAATCTGATTATTTTGATAGGTGAGTTGATATGATGCTCTAATTATAACAGACAAGCTTGGTCTTAAATCTATCTTAATTTCTGCTCCGACTTTGCTTCTAAGTTGTCTTTATCCTTATTTCTGATGTTTAGCTTTAGCTACGTTATCTGTATCTTTCTTTACTCTATTTCTTTATTATTATCACAGATTTTTATAAGATGAATGATCAGTTTTTGATTCTTCTGCCCTAAAGGTCCTCACTTTCATGCCTCATTGTACATCACACAGATCTGACAGATAAAAATGGAGATCCCTCAGTTTTCCCAGGAAATGTTATGATTTATAACATCTTGGGTTAAACCAACTTTTTTTTTTTTAAGAGCGAGAGAAACAATGATGTGAGAGAGAAACCTCAATCAGCTGCCTCCTGCACACCCCCTACTGGGGATCAAGTCCACAACCCGGGCATGTGCCCTGACGGGAATCGAACCAGGACCTCTCAGTCCATGGGATGACGCTCAATCCACTGAGCCACACCAGCCAGCCTAGAATCGACTTTTTAAGCAAGCATCCCAGATGACCTTGATGTACACAGTCTAAGGTAGACCCACTGAGGAACACTTTCACAGTAGTTATCTAGGTTAATTTTAAACATATGTTAATCTTCAATTTCTTGATTCATAACCTCTAAAAATGAAAAGAGTAAATATTAAGTCCTTGTTATAAATTAGGAAACACTTTCTTTTCTCCCTTCTCAACAATACCCATCCTGGTTTTTTAAAAACATATTTAGTATCTAGTTTTTAAAACGATTTCAATGATCTTTTATTCTGTAACTTTAACTTCTGGAGGTGTAACGCTTCAGTTTGCCATGCTACCATCAGTTCCAAAGGCTAGCACACAGCCTTCTCCTATTCCAGGTTCCTCACGCCGACTACCTTTTGTTAGGAGCTATATTTTTTTTATTCAAGCTATTATTTTATTTTTTAAAATAAGGATTCATGGATTCTATGTTCCCTAAGATCTTGCATGTTGAGGATAGACTGTCTTTCTTTCACCTTTATATGTCAATAACACTATTCTTTGGTTGTCTTTTCTTCCCCCAGAACCTTGCCACCTCTTCCATTGTGTTATAAAATTTAACATTGCCCTGGAATAGTTTGAGACCTATCATCTTTTCTTTTTATTTCTTCCTTGTGGATCATTCACTTTTTCTGAATGGAAGATTAGTAATTTCAGAAGAATATAATAAGGAGGGAATGAGATTGTCTGATTTTTATTTTGGAACCCTGTATGTCCTTTTGGCCTACTGATTACTTTCCTTACAGATATGTATAGGTATATCATATATAGTATGGTAGCTAGGAGTGAGCCCCTAGTCATATTTTCTGGTTAACCATGTTTTAGCTGTCTAACCTATGTTAATTACACTCTCTAGGTGTCAGTTAATCACCTGTAAAATTATAATAATATATGGCAAATTATAATAATATAGGGACTTATGACATAGTATATGTAAACTGTTGCAGCCTAGAGAAAGCATTCAAGAAGTATTTATTAGTATAATTATTATAATTAGTTACTGATGTCAGATATAATACAGTCCTGTGCCACAAAACGATTTTTCAGTCAACAACGGCCCACGTGTTACAATCCCACAGAGCAGCGATTTTCAGCAGGTGTGTCACAAGAATGTTTAAAATGTACAACACGGACTATTGAGTCAGGGGCACTGACCTCTTTTCCCTTAGATTGCCAAATAAAAAGAATGACAACAGCCAACACAACAATAGCTGTCTGGTGTGAATGAATCAAAACAATACCAATTTTTTTGGTCAGATTGGCAAAAAATACATTTTTTGGTATGCTGCAGGATTTTAGTAATTACTTTACATGTGCCATGAGATGAAAAAGGTTGAAAATCGCTGCTATCGATTATAATGGAGCTGAAAAATTCCTACTGCCTATGACATAGCCATTCCAGTGTCTGAGGGCGACACACTGTTCATGTTTGAGGTGATGCTGGCGTAAACACACCCACTGTGCTACCAGTTGTGTAAAATTATAGTGCATGCAATGATGCACAGACCTAATACTTGATAATGATAATAAACAACAATGTTACTGGTTTGTGTATTTACCAGACTATACTTTTTAGTATCATTTTAGAGTGCACTCTTTCTAAGCTGTGTTATGCCAGCAGCAGCCTCGTACATCTCCTGCTTACATGCCCCTGGACCGCATCATTTTCTCTGTGCTTGATTTAATCATGAGGTTTTTTTTTTTTTTTACAGGAATATGCTGTCCAGGCTTGTAGCCTAGGAGCGACAGGCTCTACCACACAGTCCTGGAGCGCAGCGGGCTAAGCCATCGAAGGGCACTCTGTGATGTGTGCACAGCGACAGAATCAGCTAATGATGCATTTCTCAGAACATCTCCCGTTGTTAAGTGGCACATGGCTGTATTTTTTCTATGCACATGACTGTATTTTTCCTATTTTATTTTTTTCCATCTGTACTTCACTGACATCATGGTTCTGTGTGTTTAAACCTCTGTCCTGTCCTGTATGTTTACGGAGTTTACTCTAAATGGTTTCTATTTCTACAGCTCTTTCCCTCTGCATTTGGCATCATTTCCTACAGCCTGAACTTGGTGGTAATGCGTCGGTGTTTGCCATACGGATGCTCTTTCTTACTGTTTTAGATTTCGTTATTAGTTTCTATAAAGACTGTTTTGCTTTCGTGTTTGCCTTTTTAAGGACCTCTTGTGTATCATCTCATCCCTGACGCTTTGTTTCATATTCTCTTACAACTTTGGGTAAAAATAAAACATTTGTTATGAAAAATTTTAATTTATCATGAAGTCCTTTTCCCCCCACCCCCAAAAAAGAGTCATTATCTGTCTTTTGCATGTAGAGCTTCTCTCGGTTGCTCCCATGTGCTTACAGGAGATGGGGGAGGAGAGGGGGAAGGAGGCAGGTGGGGATGTGGAGAGAGAGATGGACTCATCGGCAGTCCCCTGCTTGGTTGCCATGCTGTTTCTTTGTTCAGATGCTTCATTTAGATGTGGACCTTTTCCTAAGGTCTCCCTGTTTGCTCAAATCTACTCAGCTTGAGTAGATTTCTCTGCTTTCTGCTTGCACCAATATCGGTTCTGCTTACACATCTCTGCCTCTCTGCAGAGCCTCCGTTTGAGCTGCGTGTTTCTATCTTGTTCTATTGCTGTTGTATTCTCAATGTGTTTTGGACAGAGAGGAGAAGTATTACACGTAGGTCTCTGGATACTTCTAGCTCCATTTCTCTAACACTTTTGACATCTGGACACAGTTCGATATCAGCTTTCTCTTTGTCATTTTAAGGGCTGGGTGATGTGTGTTGTGTGTGTGTGTGCATTTGTGTGTGTGTGTGTGTATGTGTGTGCTGCCATGCTCTCATATGGTACTAGCAGGTGTGTAAACTATAGCAGACATTTTCTAGGGAATAACTTGGCACTATGCATCACTGTTTTAAAGGTACATACTTTTTGACCCGGAAATTCCATGTTAAGAAATAGATTAGGAGTCACCAGTGTACAAACATGTCAGCAATGGGATGCTTATTTTAGACTTGTTTATAATGGAAAACCACTTAGAAACAATGCAAATATCTCACAACAGGTGCTCGTTACATACATTATGGTACATAAATTCAATAAAATACCTAGTAGCTATTTGAAATGATGTATACTTTAAGTAAAGTATACAAAAAAGTTAAGTAGAAAATAGCAGTATACACAATAGTAGAGCAAAATCATTTATGTAAAAACATGTCACTAACTGTGAATAAAAGGCAATGTTAACAACAATTATATCTGGGTGTGGCAGTTTAGGTGGTTTTCATTGCTTTTTGTACTTTTTTTTTTTAAAAAAAAGAATGATCATGAATTAGTTTTATAATCAGAAAAGTAGTCATAGAGCTAAAAACAAAAACCATAAGGAACATATACCCCCTCCAGAATAATGGCAACTATCTATTGAGTGCTCTTTGCCTGGCGTCATATAAGGCCCTTAATTATCTCATTTAATACTCTCAGTAGCTCAATGAGGCAGAAATTAGTCTTTCAGTTTTCAGTTGAGGAACTCGAGGGATGGAAAGGTTAAACATGTCTAGTGTCACACGACTCACACAAGACCACACCTGAATGTGAGCCCAGCTCAGTCCGATTTGAAAAGGCAGCACCGTCCCAGTACACCCTACTGCCTCTGAGGACTGTCACTTACATCTTGATGCTTTTATATGTTACAGGTTTAACAGCTCATTATTCAAAGTTTTGAATAGAAGTCCTCATTTCACACTTTAAATATGAACCTAAAAGAGAACTGAAGGGATAGAATAAAGACATACCAAAGACATACCCAGCAAAGGAAAGAATAAAAGCAGAAGACATTAAGATTCATATTTCAGTGTAAATCATTGAGCATTTTCTTTAACATATCATCGGAGAGTATCATTAACTCTTTCAAGCCATCAACTGAACAATTTAATGTACCAAAGACACACATTTTCTTGAAAACATCCTCATGATCTGAGGATTTTCTGAATTTTCATGTAACATTACCCAGTCATTAGACCAATCATGCATTACACTTTGATTTTGATTTTGAAAAAATACAACTGTTTTCATCATAAACCCAAACTCCAGCTGTCAAACGTTTTCTTCTGAATCATTAGCATTCTACCCAGAATACTGCCCAATCAAATCAGTCTACTTCAATTTCAAAAACAGTCGCTAGGATTCCAAACAAGAACAGCAACAACACCAATGAGAGCCTGAGAGAACAGACACAGTGGGGACCGGTGTTTAGGGGATTAGGACTCACACAGTGATTAACAACGTTTCAAGCACCTCCTGGAATCTAGTTAATAGCACACATCAGACTCTGTTACTATAGGTGATACAACAAGTAACGAAGTTAAAAGACAACTTAAAATACCAAACAAAGTCTTGATTTAATTGGTTAACCATACTTGTTCCCCTCCCCAAGGGCAATCACAATGGGCATCAAGGAATTTGAGGCCAGAGCAATACAATTAAGAAAGAACGTGATACTCAGAAGATATAAGAATGGCAGCTCATCTGGCATCAAGCCCTCCATAAGAAAGATTCACAAGCATTTAATATTCACTGCTTCCCCAAGAAATAGCATTTTAAAAACCTGGAGTTGGACAAGTTGTGTGTGATAAGGTGGGACGGTGACACCCCTCCACCTCCTCCTCCAAGACGGAGGCCAATATGAACGACCATTTGCCAATCAAGAACTGCACACGCAACGATTCACCAACTAAACCCCTAAGTATTAGCCAAAAACAGGCTTTCTTTGGAAAATTTCACTTAAGAGTTTTGATAAAGAACAATCTCAGTGAGTGCTGGGTCTGCCAAGATAATATTGATTTGTAAAATAAATGACCATCAGGCAACAAAGACTTGATGCAGACATATCATTCCTAGGCACAAATTAATCATCTAGGGCAGAAATCAGGTTCCTGACCTCTGAGCCAACCAACAGAAGAGATGTACACGTCTCCACCTATCCCACTGACCGAGAGAAACAAGAGCACCGAGGGACGGCAGAGTGGGGGCGACACTCCGTTCCCTCAGCACACGGGGACAGGAATGTCAGGACACGATCCCCTTGGTTTCTTTCTCTAGCACAACAATCATGACCGAATGGAACCCTGCAGCTTAGAATCATCATAGCTGTATTTTGCAAAAGCAAACCCGGGAAAACCCCATTAGGGTCTCACAAAAACATGTAATTTATCCCCACGTCTCCATGGATACAAGTCCATAGGTTATCTGCCAAGACCGCATACAATTATTTTAAAGGGAACAGATTGGCCCCAACAGAAATACAAATAAATGGATTAAAAACTGGCTATCTAACCGTATAGAGAGAGAAATCGTAATTGGTAGTCCGTCTAGTTGGGGAGAAGTTTCCAGTTGGGTCCCACAAGGATCGATATTGGGTCCCATTTTGTTTAATATCTTTATAAAAAATCTGGAAGACAAAGTAGAGAATGTGCTAATTAAGTCGACTGATACCACCAGGTAAGGACCAGTGGTTAAAGTAACTTGAATATAGATAAATGCTACTGGTCTTTAGAAAGACTGATGATCACAGAGAATAGGACTTCTCATGAGTTGTATTTTTTAATTTTTTTTTTAGAACTAATTCTAAGCACTAGAAATAAATAGATTTAACATCTTCGCGGCTTTGTATAACACACAATCAGGCACAATGGATAAAGACAATACAGAGCTAACACCCAGAAATGCAGAATGAAGAATGCCCCCACATAGAAGTATTTTCGCTGCAGCTTTATTTGGAAAACGGGTGGTTATGGATCTCTCAACAATAAAGATATTGGAGGCCCTTCAGCTGTGCAAGAATCTATGTGGTGGAAAGGCAGGAGGAATTAAATTCTCAGATTTGTACATACGTAGTTATTGGCAGAAAAATAAACAAGGAAACAACATAAAGCTTAAATTAAAAAAAAAAAAAAGAGCTGAAAACTTGAAGAAGACATAAGCAAGAAAAGTGGGTAAAATTAATCCAAAGCAAATTCTATAACACACACACACACACACACACACACACACACATATAGAAGAATGCAAGGGATAATAGGAAGGACTCTAACATCAGAGTAGAGTTTTTTGTTTTTTGTGTTTTTTTTTAACTATTCCAGAAGATACCTGGGAAAAAGAAATGTTCAGTAGACTTCTTGTTGGTTTGAGGTTATTATTATTAAAATCTTAGTATTTTACAATTTAATTTGTCATATGAAGGCAACTGAGAAAGTGACATTTCTTGTCAGTCATGGACTCTCACGTGCAGACAGGTGCGTTTTTCTGGTGAAATGAATATATAGCCTAACGTGGAATCAGCTCTTTAATTCTACATTATTTTTTCACTCGTTAGCACAGGGGCTCCTGTGTGCTCCTCCTTGAACTCAGCACAGAGAGCACACTATAAAAATCACTTTGGATGACCTGACTCACGGCTCCCACCTCTAGGAAACCATCAAAAGGAAAATGAAAAAGTCAATTCCCTCCCTACTGATCTTTCCAGAGCAGCCAACAATACTTAGTTGATTATACATGCCCAGGCTTTAGGGGGGGACTTAAGAATCACAGTGGGACAAAAGAGACATTCTTGATAAAAAATAGAGGCATTATTCATGGTGCTCACACAGAAGCAAGCTCTGTGCAATCAGCGCCCAATGTGGGTCGCCCCTAACCTGTCATGCCGGGGTTGAAAGGAAACCACGGGCGTCTGAAATGCTCGATGGTCACCTTTGGGTTTTAATCTCATCAAGACAGCCTTAAGTATTCTGACCTAATAAATAACCAATGACATTTGAAGTAGTTCATTTGCAATAGATTTTAAAGCTAATACCTGTTGAGAAAGGATTTCCTTGCTTTGACTTGACAACTTCTGACCTGAAATTCCCTGCTTTAGAGGTGGGACTGCATCTTACATGCTATTCCTGTGAAATACACAAGCATGCTTCGCTAATGGGTCTGGGGGCTGTGCATCTTATTTTAGAAAGTAATAACGCCTGTTTACAATATTTTATTATCTTGTTAATATTGACCACTTACTGAGTGCTTATCATGTACTGAACACTATGTTAGCCCTCTCTGTACATTACACAAATCATCTTCATAAAAACCTATGAAAGAGGAACGAACCCTCTTTTATGGATGAGGAAACGGCAGGTTAGCGAGGCTGATTTTCTTTCACCTGTTGTCACACAACTACCCAACGGAGAGTAACTCTGGGACCGGACTGACCCGAACTATTTCTTCAGGAACGTGCGAGATGACAAATCCTGAGGTCCTGCTGCTATGCTTGCTGATAAAGACAGTGGAGAAACCACTTGTCCCAAAGAGTTTAAGACCAGGACAAACATCTCACTGTTTCTGGGCCTCAGTTCCTCATGTTTAAAACCTGGGACTGGGACTAGATCAGAGGCTTTTAGCTCAGTGACACTGACATTCTGGCGTGGACAATCCCGTTACAGGGAGGCTGCGTCAGGCATTGCTGACGTTCAGCAGCATCCCTGGCCTCTACCGCTAGATACCAGAAGGACCCCCCCGCCCCGTTTCACAACCCATAATATCTATAGACATGGCCAAGGGTCCTCTGGGGGCAAATCTGCCTGTGCTCTGAGGAGCACTGTGCTGGAAGAACTCTAGGCAGCTTTGTTGTTCTCACGTATTCCATGTTCTGAAATTGTGGGTCCAACATCGGCCAAGAGGGTGAGCTCTTTCCTCACCTTGGGGCCCCTCCATCTCAGCACAGGGAATCAAACTAGCTGAAGCTCTCCAGGTTCAGTTTGCTGTCACGCTGCCACTCTCTGGGTCTTAAATTTGTCATTTACATGCAAATTGGTAAGAAAAAGTTGGACAGATGACAGTGAATAAAGGTCAGACGGTATTAAGGCAGCCGTGCATTAAGCAATTGATTTAGACTCATTTCAAATGGCAGTCCTAGGAGACGGCTTTAATTTATTTATTCCTTTTCTTTTCTGTCTGAAGGCCACTGTATGGGGACAATCATAAATGGGCTTAAATAGCACCGTCTCATTTGACAGCCTGAGAGAGTCATAATGCTACGTTGGAATCTATTGACAGTTTTCAATTAAGTGAAACCCCAGACACTGGAAAGAAACGGACAGTTCCCCAGACCCGTGGGTCACTGGCTTTCAAGCGCCATGCTTAAGATTTGCAACGTTACAAATAATGTCTCCTCGGAAGGAGGCGCCTTTGATTAGAGAACAGTCCATCAGTTATCAGACCCATGGACACGTGGAAACATTAGTGAGTCAGAGGCTTGCACTGGATTTGCTCCAAATGAAACTCAACGGTAGACGTTATTTATGGTGTTTTTTCCCTTGGAATTAAATTGACGTTTAAAATATTAAAATGTCCATTAAACCATTAGTGGTATGGTTAATAATTCCGGATGGTTTAGAAGTCTTATTGTCTTCCTAGTTCCAGCACTCTGAACTATGATGCCCAGGCACACCCCAGGACAATCAAATCAGAGTTTCTGGGGAAGAAACCCAGACTTCAGCATTGTTACTGCTGTCCCAGTCATTCAATCAGGCACTAAGGACTGAGAACATTGCCTTACAGAATGAACCAGCTTTACAACTGTGTGGGAATTATGCTTTGCCTATGCCTGACTTAAGCAAGAGAGCAGTCTCCCATAGTCAAATGCTTCAGTGATTTTAAGTGGTACATGTGCCAGGCATTAGGTAATTATCTGTCACTTAAGGAGAAAATGATTCTTTTCTCCCCTCCACTCCTCTCTCTATCTTGATGACTTCAAGGAGAAAGTCTCAGTTTGCTGCTGGTAGGTCTTAAATACATCTCTGCACTTCTTATCTCCCTTCTAACTCCAAGAACACGCAGAGCTCAGGCCCAGAGCCTTCATCTAGTATAACCTAGAATTTAATAACATAATTGCATTATATTTATTTATACTTAAGATTATCTTTCTGTAAGTAATACTGACTTACATGATAGGAAAATTTCTTTTAAAATGAATTTAAATAATGTGAGTAAATTGAAATAAATATAAAGTAAATAATAGCACACATCATGCCCATATACTGAAAAGGTCATGAAGGTGGTTTTCAGATGACAATGGTTTGAGTAACCCTACTGTGAAGGTGAAGGACATCTAAATGTTGTGTCCCGGATTTGGGCTGTAATTGTTCCTAATGAGCTTTATGACTTGGGGGAAATTATCCCCTCTTCCTGAGCCTCGGTTTGCTCATTGGCTAAACAAGACCTTTGGCCTCTATTGCTGGCATTCTTCTATGAGTTTAAGAAGCATTTACCTTGTTGACATCCAGACGCATCTTCTCACTGTTGGCGCTGGCAGCCTTCTCAGCTGCTTTCTTTTGGCGCTGGGGTCCCCTCCCAAAGAAGATGTAGTTGACCAAGGCATATTCCAGAAGGGCCATGAAAACAAAGACAAAGCATCCCATCAGGTACATGTCAATGGCCTTCACATAGGGGATTTTAGGGAGAGTCTCCCGGAGGTGGGTGTTGATGGTGGTCATTGTCAGGACAGTTGTAATTCCTGGAAAAAGAAATGAGAGTTAGAATAACATATCTCCTAAGTCCTTGCTGCTTTCATTATAGCCGGAAAGATGACTGTACTCCTTCAGCCATCCATGTATGCCACCAAATATTTACCGGGCACTTGCTATACACCAGCTCTGAGACAGGCCCTGGAGATAGGCATACATTATCGCTTTGTAATAAACCTTAATTATCTTAGAACCTTTCTTTAGTTATATTTTTATAGTTCCAGTTATATATCTAGTGAGAGAGGGTTGAAAAGTGAGTTAAATGCTGCTATGTTAGACACATGTGTAGGCTGAGTGTTGAGAATATGGAGAAAACCCAACTAGCCTTGTGACATGGCAGGGGAGGGGCTTTTGGAGCTGCATTTTGGAGAATGCATGGGAGTCACGTGGGCAACCAAGGACTGGAGGTCAAAGTGAAGTTAGACCTAAGAGCACGGTTGTGGAGAGAGCTGTCTGTGAGGGCTTGCTTTGTGGCATGAAAGTATACAGCTCGCCCAAAGATTCTCGGAAAGTCAACGTGGGCCCGTGAGGATGTGATGAGAAGAATGGTGAGGAGAGGGAGGGTTCAGTAAGCACTACATAATGGAGAGCCATAGATACAGACCCTAATGAGGAGTCTGAACTTGAAATTATAGGCAATGTGGGACCACCGACCAGCTTGAAGCAGGGAGACAGAGGGACCGATTGTGTTTATGATCATCACTCTGGTAGCTGTGGGAGGTATAGAGAAGCACACAGGACAGGAATAATGAATACTTGTTAAGAGTTTTTTCAGAATAATGTGTTATGAAGGGGAAATAAAATAATCGCAACAGTACTGAAATCAATCAATGCATTATGTAGATGATGTGGACAAATGATCGCAAACATTTGGAATCGAGTTGGAGGGTAACAGAGAAGTTGAAATCTAACTCTCATGTTTCTGTATTGGCACAGAGGCATGTAATGCACAGATACATTGTATAAAAGTATTACAAGATTCCTTGTGGAAAATGCCATATGAGGTGATGGCAGTTATGACTATAATTATTTGTTCATCCGAGTAAGCACCTGTAACAGTGGGGAGTGGTTTTCCTCAAAGGTATACCTGGAGGGACAGATAGAGCTATGCCGGATAAAGCACCGGGGGCCCAGAGTCCCGGGTATGGTAAGTTCCAGCTTTGTGAAAACAGAGCTTAGAGTCAAGATCACAAAGACGGGAGGTTCTACAGTCGACATGTGAATTGGGATCTCTCTAACTCAGAAACCTGGGTCCCTAAACACGACCTAATAACACACCCCGCAAGTTAAGTTTCATTTCTATGATTTTGGTTTTGGAACATAAGTTTCCTGATTAATTTTCTCTCGGTAATAAGGTCACAGTTTTTGTCTTGCTTTTATACACGCTCCTAAAACAGATACAGAAAGCATAAATTTGAGCACCTGATGCTGAGCAGGGCCAGAAAAACCTGGTCTTGCTTGTGTAGAGCTAGGTGTCTTACAGTTCTCATATGTTTTTTTGCAATATTAGCCTTTTGGAAACATTTTCCAATTTCATTTTTCTCTTCCTTATGTCAACTACAAATGACTCTGTATGACATGCATATCATAAAACTGACAATGCCGATTTTACTACTTATCTAAACTTCATTTTAAGGCATTTCTGACCTAGTAATACATTGTTCACATCGGGGGGTGGAGGGATTGAGCAAAAAAGATAAAAGAGAGAGAGAGAGAAAGAGAGAGAGAGAACTCATGGATATGGACGACAGTGCGGTGATTGGGGGTGGGGAGGTGGAAGGCGGGAGGTGGAAGAGGGCATGGAGGGGATAAATGGTGATGGAATAAATAAAATAAAAAATAAAATAAAATAATTTTTAAAACAATAAATAAATGACTTATTATTCCTATAATAGACATAAAATAGATAACACATGTTGACTTTGGAATAGTAAGATATTTACAAATTTCATTCATTCCTTTATTCAGCAAATATTTACTGAACACCACTCACTATGAGAGACACCACAGATATACTGGGATCAGAATCAGATATGGACCTTTCTCCAAAGGATCTTTCAGCACCGTGAGGAAAGTGAAATCACAACCAAATAAAGATATATTATACTAATGGCTGGTCTACAACGGGGAGTTCTGTAGTACTTGAAAAGGTTACATCACAGGGAGTTGACTCAGAACAGCTCATTACTTCTCCCTTGAACCACCACAGTCTAAGCTCAACACAGCAGCCAAAGGGATTCCTTTAAAATTGAAATCAAATCATGTCACTTCTTTGCTCAATGACTCTAATGTTGTGGCTCAGCATAAAGTGGAAGCCTTTATTATGACCCCCGGACCCCTTCACGATCTTTTCATCCACTCACACACACTGTCTATTCCTGAACTCTGCATTCCCTCGCGGACCACCTCACTGACCTGCTCATGGCCTGGACAATCTTATCCAGGTAACTGTGGCTTTTCATTCTCTTCAAGTCTTTGTCTCACTGACAGTTTCTGAGTAAGGTCTACCCTGATTATTCTAAACTGCACCCCTGGCATAACCAACCTCCCTGTTGCCTTGCTTATATCCCTCTAGAGACTTACCATATTACACAATTTGCATGGTCGTTCCCTTTACTGTCTATCTTTGATGGCTGGAACAGAACTTCCAGAAGGGCACTGCTTCATCTCCAGTGCCTAGTATATCTGGCATGGCAGACAGTAGGTACTCAACAAATACTTGAGTAATGAATAAATAAAAGCCTTCTCTGAGGAAGTAACAATTGAATGGAGATCTCACGGTGGAGGAGTTAACATTTCAACATTTAAAGAAATTAATTGGAACTCAAAATAATAATGATTGTGTAAAAGGTCATCAATTTACTATATCTGGAGTTAGCAACATAAAAATGTCCATGAAATAGAATTTATTCTCTTTCTCTGGCCTTATTTAAAAAATCAAGCATAAGTGATGCCATAGACAACTTCCCCAAATTTTTACTTGGTTTTCTCCTGCTCTCTGCCATGCTACCCCAAAATATTCATCAAGACTCTAGAATTCTTTCTGCTTGGTTATTTGCTCCACACTACATTTCTTGTTTTCTTGCTCAGAAAACAAAAAGATGAAAGGGAAGTCTTCTCAGGTAAGGAACCACACATACAAATTTAATAATTATCAAGCAATATTGCATGAACTACGCTTCAATAAAAAATATCACACGGATGGGACTAATTTCATTACCAACAGCTATTTAGTTAACTAATTTTGACATGAAAGAGCTTTAATATGTGTTTAATTGATTTAATGCTGAATCAGATCACCCAAAGTCTCAGAGTCAAATCCCTGTAATGTGCGCAGTCTGGCTTCATCATGCGTTACAAATCCCAGGGTAAGGAAATTGCGTTTGCAGACACACACACACACACACACACACACACACTCACACACGCATACACACACGCATACACACACACACGTTAAACCCTGAGAGCGGACAGAAAATGGCCTACCTAATGCCACCCGTGCAGCGGAAGCGTCGTAGTTAATCCAGAAGGAGACCCAGGAGAGGATAGTGATCAGGATGGAAGGCATGTACGTTTGCAGGATAAAGTAACCAATGTTTCTCTTCAGCTTAAAACTGAGGGACAACCTGGGATAGGAACCTAGAAAAGCAATTTTAGACCATCATCATTATCAATCAATACTTGCCTTTAAAGGCCCATAAACAGTTTGCACATCTTTCTGAATTCAATTTTAGCTCCGGTAAAGAGCCCTTTCTTTTGCAAAAGAACACTGGGATTTTAATAAACAGGAGTTACTCCATGTTGAATACATCCCATACTCATCAGTCATGAAAAGCATTCCCAGTTTTCTCTGCTCAGCCTCATATATTGGATCAAAGATACTCATTCTCTACAACAGTGAAGACAAGACAATTTGGAACAGTCCCTTGGTCCCCTCTCAATTGTTTCTCAGTAAGATTTTTTTTGTTTTGTTTTGCATATAAGAATCAGGCTGCACACTCTGATGCTAGTGAAAGATAGCTCTTCACAGAGCCCCAGGAAGACTGCAAGTCTGGAATCAATGGCTATACTTCAGGTAATGCAGCAACTCACTGAAATTTTGTGAAGGCTTTCATGTGTATGCATTATTTTTTTTTTTCTAAAATCCTGCATCCATCAAAGTTCTAAAGGGATCCCTGACCCACTCCAAGGGGAAGAATCACTCTTCCTGAGCAATATTTATGGGAGATATAATGAAAGGATCACATTCCTGAAGCTGGGTCCTTTGATGCTGGTAATCTGGGATTTACCCTTTAGACAATATATGGAACAGAACACAGCCTTAGAACATGAACGATTCACACAGTGTCGGGGTGGGGGAGGGCATTCCTGCTAACTGAAAGAAAGCCTTGTCTGGACTTCTTGGGCTAAACCAAGTGTCCTAACACTCAAGTAAGAGTATTTTAAGTAGGAATTCATTTCTACAGAGTTTCAGGGATTCAAAGACTTCACACTTAGGAAAAGTTGCTGTTATTATTGTTCTTTTTTAAAGCAAAAGGCTACTTTTTTTTTTTTTTAAAGATAAAGTGGAAGGGAGGGAGTGAGAGCAAGAGAGAGAGAGAGAGAGAGACATCGATGTGAGAGAGACATATCGATTGGTTGCCTCCTGCACGACCCCAATAAGGGCTGGGGATCGAACCTGCCACTCAGGTATGTGCCCTTGACCGGGAATTGAACCTGAGACCCTTCAGTCAGTGGGCTGACGCTCTAACCGCTGAGCCAAACCAGCAAGGGCTAAGCCATGCAACTCTTGCCTGAAGTTGTTTGCAGGGAGAGGAAGTACCCGAATCCTTAGCAGACGGGAAACTCAAAATTTACAGTTATAGTACTAGCTATTTCTGTGTGGGGGATTCATTTCAATGAGGAAAACACAAAGAGGGATGTTCCTGTGGGCTTATTATTTTTCCCCTTGATGACGACGTAGCAAATTACTACTTTGTTGGGCTTTCTTGCTAAAATTTTGTGCTGATGAAACCAAATTTGATAACCTAAAACCCCAATACTGAAAGGGTAAGGATGATGAAGGCATCAGGATAACCTCAAGATCCGGAAGAGTTTTCAGCTCGAAAAGTGGAGGTCATGCTACATAAAGCAATTGCCGCCCTTTGATGTGCAATCCTCCTATCCTAATCTCTTTAGAGAATGTCATCATGTCAGACTTGAGTGAACTGTGACTTGGTGATCCCCAGCATATTTGAAAGAATTATGATCAATTCTGTGAGATGCATAAAATTGGGGGAACAGCTGACCCGGGTCTTCATTTCTTGCTCTATTCTGTCTCCAACAGTTAGTCCCTCCTCTGGCAAATGACACAGAGCTAACCCTCCCAGCTTGCTGGGGGTGCCTTCAGGAAAGTAACGGGATGGGTAGCTTATGAGCAATGGGCTTGATGGGCAGCTGAGGGTTTTCGGCAGATCTGTCTTCTAGAGTCACCATCCTTCCCTGGGACCCAATCCTGGAATAAGGGAACCATTTTTGCAAAAGATGATGACGACCTTTTTACCTGAACCCTCTTCCTGATACAAACCTGTGGAGAAAACCACCTTCTTGGTGATAAGTTTGTAATCCACGATAGAGAATTGTGGGAGTTCAATCTTCGTTACTCCCGTGACTGCGTTATCATCCCCACGCCAGTAAAACTCAATGTCATCGGTTGTATATCCATCTGTAAGGAAAACACGCACACACATACACAAAACAAACAAAAACAAAACAGGATAAAGTTTAGAAGATGAACTATGTAAATGATAGCAGCTACAGCTAAAGGCCATTATTATATGTTAGGTACCGCGCTAAATACCCCAAGTCTATTCCCACATTCAATCACCACAACAAACTCAGCAGGGAAGGCTAATGAGGGCCGCAAGGGGCATCAAAGGCTGAGAGAAATGAACCGCTCGCATTTCAGTCTTGCAACTAGGAAGCAGCATAGTGGGACTTGGACTGAGGTTTATCTGAGTATGAATCTCATTCTCTCAAACACTATTACATTCTTACATTCGGCATTCTAAGAGAAGACAAAAGAAGAGAAAAATCACCGAGGTTATCAGTACAGCACTGAATGCTATCAAAGTCCCCCCTCCCCACCTAAGATATTTAAATGACAAGGTATTTGGGTTTCAAGTCAGAAGAGAAGTGACTGTTAGGAAGGGAGTCACCAATTTGTGAATACTCATAGACAGGGCCTCCAAACTGGATTTTGCAGCATATCTGAATTCCAAAAAACTCTCCAAAACAAACCTCAAAGCAACATTGATTCTAATAGTCTTAAGGAATAAATACAAAACAAAAACACAGAAAAAGTGTACACTGTCAATATACAGTGCAACTAGGAGGTATGCTTCCATTCATTAGAGAGCTATTTACTGAGCACCTACTCTGCTCATCAGTGCACAGACACCGGGGATAGGACTATACAATAAAGACATGTCCTCTGTATAATGATTCTGTCAATCCATGGGGCAGAGTAGAATAAGCACACATATCCTAGTTAGTAAGCACACATATACTGTAATGAATAAGCACATACTAGATTATACAGGGAAGCATGCAATGAAATTCAGTGAATATTGATATTATACAAACCCCCCATAAAAGCATACATTATTTTTGTATATCATATTTCTCTCTTCAAAGAACTTCTGCATCTCGACAGTTGAATTTTTACAGGTATAAGAAATAGGAAAGATATTGCCGCCCCAATTTCAAAAGCAACTCAACAAATTAGACTGCTTACGTTCTTTGCCTTTTGACATGTGACTAGTTAGTGTAACACGGAGGGCTAGAATGCCAATCCCCTGACTCTTATGGTATTGAATAAACCACACTGCCTCCAAAGAGAGAGTCAGATCTCCAAAAAGTGCAAACAAACTATTTTTCAAAGAGCTGAAGTGCTCTCAATCTGAAAATGTATATCAACTATAGCATAGCTTAGACAATGTCTTAACTTTTCTAGAAATCTGCAGTCCTCTTTATTCATAGGAGCAACAATTTGTACCTGATACAGAAATACAGTATTTTGGAGCCCTGACCTGGCATTGAACTTGAAACCTGGGTATGTGCCCTGACCGGGAATTGAACCCGCCACCTTTTGTGTACGGGACGATGCTCCTACCAAATGAGCCACACTGGTCAGGGCTAGCAAATGATTTTAAAAAGGCTTGTTTAGTTGAAAACATCATAAATTATATTGTAATCAAAAGTGTAGAGTTTTATTATATGATATGCTACCAACAGTTTTTTTTTAGCATGATCTCATTTTAGAGCCCTTTGTTTTGTTGGGCGATGTCTTTCTGCATATACAACTTTGATTTTAAAGGAAAGTCCAAGTATTAAGGGCACGGCATAGTAAGCAGATTCTGAGAAAAGAGCTTCTCATTCCCCATTAATCTATTTCATTCTATTCTTTACCTAAGCTTTAGAACTCGCTGTCTGTCCCGAATGATATTCCTGATATGGCCATGGGAACCTCCAGAGCCTCATCTCCAATAGAATCCCACTTCTCATCTATTATTTGCACACATCTCCCTGTTATGACATTGCTTTGAATCAATGACAATTCCACCTTTGATAAAACAGCTTAAAATAACAAAAGAAATTTGCTCCTAGAATTAATTTAGATAGTTAGAATGCATTGCAAAATTGAACTTGTAGCATTTAAACATAAATAGGTATTTCTAAAACCAGAAGGCAATCTTTATTATTATTATTATTATTATTTTGATAAAAGCATTTGTCAAATGCAGCCATCTTCAAAAGAAGAGGGTGAGAAAAAAAGTCAACTCTCACTATTTCCAGTAGAGGATGAAGTCTAACCTAGTGACGAGCTGTTTCTGGTCCTTCAGCTTCCTATCTTCAGTATCTACCTCCTTTGTTCTTCACTGCAACTCTTCCAACAGAAGCTCTCTGCAGGCAGAGGCCACAGCTATGGCATTTCACTACAGCTGTATAGGAGATGCCTAGTAGTTATTTAATAGGTAGAAATATTATTAAATATAATGTTTTTATTTAATATTACTAAATATAATAGGTATTAAATACTATTTATTGAAAGGCAAGGTATTTGACAAGGTGCTTGCTGGACAATACCTTGAATATATAGTTGAATTAATAAAGTAATACTTTAATACACATATGGATTTGGGCAATGGTGGTCTGTCCAGATGCTTGGCATTGCAAAGGTATTCATCATGTTCATAGCTCTGTTTCTTGCTCCTGGCACAGTACCTGGCATTAAATAACTATCTTCTGAATGAATAATAATAAAAAAAGATACCCAGTGTTAACATAGCCCTTAAGAATAATTCAAAGGTTCTTCATTATATAGTTCTCCATATGTAATAATTGAGCAAGTTACTGAACGCTCTCTCCTTTATTTTCTCAACTGTAAATTGGGATGATGATGATGATGATGATGATGACTACTCAGAGAACTTTTATGCAGGAAAAATGAGTTGCTACTTGCAAAATACAAAAGTACCTGCTAGATAATGCTTAAAAAGGTTAGTTAACACCTTCTTTTTAAATAAGAATTATTTAAAAGAAATGTTCAAAGCTTATATTTAGCTATATGCCCCTTAGCTGTTATTTCATGAACACATATAAGGACTTGCACAATGAGAAACCTAGCTGTCCAATCAAGGACACTTACAGAATTCTCCAAAGCAGTGGTTCTCAACCTTCCTAATGCTGCGATCCTTTAATACAGTTCCTCATGTTGTATGTGGGTATATCCGCATGTGGGCGGACCCGCCTGGAGATGGATAGAGGAGCAGTGTCTCAGTTCCTAAGACCATCGGAAATCTGTGTTTTCTGATGGTCTTAGGCGACCCTTGTGAAAGGGTCGTTCGACCCCCAAAGGGGTCGCAACCCACAGGTTGAGAACCGCTGCTCCAAAGCATTTGGAAATGACAGTGACAATGAAACATTTGAAGGTTATTTGGATATTTAGGATTTTGGAATCTGACACCATAGAGCAATGTGTGATATATACTTCTGGGCTAGTGCTGGCCTTAAAAGCTCCAGTCTTCCTGACTTCATTTTGGGTTAACCAAGTATAGAATGCTGCAAATGGAAATAAAACGGGTGCTCTTGCATCGCCGATTCCTGAAGATGAAAGACCAACAGTCCATGACAGTGCCGGGGTGGTCAAGTTTAAAGCCAGCTCATACACTGTGTAGGGCTAGATGAAAGCAGACCTTGTTTGCTTTTTCTTTGAATGTTCTCTGAAGGAAGAGTTAGCAGTCTCTCAAAGTGATTAAAAAATAAAACATATGCAAATATATATGACCTGACTTTTACAGCTTCCATAATAATAACGAGTGAGAAATAATTAGATTTCTTATAAAAGGTATCAGAGGGAGGAGCACTGGAACGCCTCGTTAATGTTTCGCAAATTAAATCCATCTCTTATATTTTACTTATGGGGTTCCAGAACCTGAGCCATTACATTCTATTGTATTCTTATTAAAAACATAACCCAGATTAATTCAGATGGCCTATGAATAATCCAAAATACAAATACATTGGAATTTACCTGGAAGACTTAAAACTGTATAAAATGTTACAAAAGTCTCAGATCAGGGTAGATAAGTCTATAAATATGTAAATCTACATCAGACATGGATGCTAGGCACGCCGTCTCTCAAATATTGTAAAGACATGGAATATACGAGATCTAAGGAGTGAAAATGCCATCTCAACAACATTCACACAGCAACATGTTCTCAGAATGATGGCATTATCTTATTACATAACATGGCATTTTAAAAAGATTTTTCTCTCTTAATGTCAGTCTACATGTCTAGTTTGTTATCTACTAAGTATATGTTTCATTTTAGAAGGATTTTACTGTACAAAGAATATGAACTTGTACCAAGAAATTAAACAGTGGTGGCTGGTGAGAACATTTAGAAGAAATAAATGATCAGTGATATCATTTTTTTTTTTTTCTCCAAGTGGGAAATTAAAGTGACTTATTGTTTCCTTGTTACTTATTTCACCTTGGTTCCTCAACTGGAGGGCTGAATGTTCTAGGGTGATTCTCTATCTCCTGTTGTATCTAACATTGCAATACTTACACAATAACACAGTAGTTGCTTTAACCTGTTAATTCTCAGCCATCACCACCAACTGGTGACAACAGAGAATGATGGGTTAGTGTAACTGGGATCATTCACACTGGCCATGGATAGTTTCCATTGTTTAAGAACTTGCTTATCTCACATGATCTGCCCTTTATATGTCTATCACAGCACCTTAAGAATGTTTTTGAATTGAATACCTCATTGTAAAACAAATGTAGCATATTACTGCCCTGTTAGTATTTAAATTTCATCCGTGTTGAAGTAACTAATAGTAAAACTTAATTTATGTTCTGAGGCATGTGCTGTATGCTTCATGGAAAAGGCTTCTCCAGTCCGGATATTTGGGGATCACTGCCCATTTGGGCCACCTCTCACAGTCACAGACATCTAACGGAGTTTAGGGAATCCCGCAATAAAGAATCTGTTTAATTTTATTTACCCCTGGAACTTCCCAAACCTATTGACCAGATACATTTTTTTAAGGATATAAAACATGCCCATCCAGGTGTGTTCCATAAGATGCTGGAGTTATTCATACACTTCAGGGTGATTTAGTTAATGCTCTCCAAAGAGCCAGGTAAGCCCTTGAGAGGGCTCACTATTCCCCAGAAACATATCTTGCTTCTTTAGTGGCTTAAACATTTTTTTTTTTCCTCTCTCAAAAAGTTTCCAGGAGCGAAGAAAAAACATTTGCAAACAACTGAGATCAAATGGCCTTTTAATGGAGCAAGGCAGACAGACGTTTTGGGGAAGGATCACAACCGAACGCAAGAAGGCAGGACTCACTCCGTGCCCGCTTAGCAGTCTGTGTGCTGCGGTCAGGTCCCACTCCACGCCAGGCAGAGCCTGCGTGCCGCGCACGGGAGGAAGACAGAGTGCAGTCCGTGGCCGATCAAAAGTGCAGGGGGTTTTCGGGAGGGAGAGAGACACACTTGTCAGCCACAACTCTTTAAATTCAGCAACGGAAACGTTCCAGAGACACCCTGAGTGATTGCCCTGACTCCCTAATTGCATCTTCTTCTTCACTCTGCTCTTTAGATGGACTGCTAGACACCATTTTTGCGCCGTCAAATCATTTCCAGACCTCGAGCAGCTCAAAATAATCGGCCTAGGGTAAGTCAGCCTTGATTACCTCGTGGCATCTTGGAAAGGACACCATCAAGTGATGGCCCAGTGTTCACCCCACATCAAATAGGACCTATTTTTGGTGTTATTACTGTTTTCGAATTTAAATCTTATGATGTAAGAGAATACAAAATCAATCATAATCAAGTAAAATGTCAGATTCTGTGCTTTAAAGATTGTTTCCTAACTTGGACTTCAATGCAGATCTGAGTATTTGTTGTGTCCGTACAGAAGCAGGGTGATCCGGTGGATGTGTCTGCATTCTACCCACACGATGTTTCTCGATTTTTCTTTCTTATGTCTGGAGAGATGAAGCAATTAAGCTAGTGGTCCATGTAAGTGAAACCAATTAAAAATAATAATAATAGCCCTGGCCGGTTTGGCTCAGCGGTTAGAGCATCGGCCTGTGGTCCAGAGAGACCCGGGTTCAGTTCCCGCTAAGGGCATGTACCTCGGTTGCAGTTTGTCCCCGGCTCCTGGCTGGGTCGTGCGGGAGGCAGCCACTCGATGTGTCCCTTTCACATCGATGTTTCTCTCTCTCTCTCTCTCTCTCTCTCCCTCCCACTCTATCTGAATAAAAAATGGAAAAATGTCCTCGGGTGAGGATAAAAATAATAATAATAATAATAATAATAATAATAATAAACAAAAATAGCCAAATAACAACAATCATCACAGCTGCCCCATGTGTCAGACACAGCCTTAACTCTTCCTATGTCTCTGTTTGAACCCTATAAACTAGATTGGGTTAGGTTACCAGGAAACACCCCCCCCACACACACACACACACATACAACCAACGATGCTGGAAATAATAAGGAAGAAGAGGCAGAGAACTTTTGACCTAAAAGGATACACTGGTGTTTCTCAAATTTAATGTGGATGGAAATAGCCAGGACGTCTTTTTAAAATATAAACTGTGATTAAGTAGGTAGAGCCTGAGTCTGCATTCTAATAAACCCCCAGGTGGTGTGGATGCTGTTTGCCCACGGACCATCCTTTGGATAGCAAACGATTCGGAGATTTTTACAGAGCAAAAGTCAATTTACCTTGGCATGGGACTCAGGCAAAGAATGTCTGGTATTTAGTCTGACCCAGAGAAAAACAATGTTTCTTCTGAACAAAGGTTTTATAAGCTCCACAATTAAAATATCTTCTCCCAGTTCTGCTTCTTGTACAAGGGACCAGAGGATATTTGCAATGCTGGTTTTCTTTAATAATCTATGACCTATGATCACCAGTAAGACAGCAACAGCAGAGAACAGAGAAATGGGGCTGGGTCTGAAGGTTTTCTGCAAATTTGTATTCATGCCAGGTTTAGGCGAATATATCGCCTCATCAGGACTAAGAACATTCCACTCTAGCATTAGATCTCTGCATTGTTTATTTATAGTCCTCCAAAGACTAGTCAACAGCCTTTTAGGTTTTCTCCTTCTTCTAATCTATGCTATACATGCTGCTATTAATGCTCATTTTAAAAACGGGTTGCTGATGCTATTTCTATGCCTAAAAAACAAACAAGCAAAAGAACAAAATGAGAAACAAAAATATGGAGACCTTCTGGATGGCCTTCCCAGTAGGTTCAGAATTAAACGCAAATTCTTCAGTAAGGCATCCAAAACCCCATCATTGAGGCTTCTATCTATCTTGCAGCCACATCTTTTGTGACATTTCTTCCTCTCCCAAAGCTCTCATCTCCTGCCCACACTCTTCAGGAATCTTCGACCTCCAGGCCTTGGTTCAAACTATTTCAATTACCTGAAATATTCTTCTCTCATATCAAATGTCTGCGCACCTTAAGTGCCCATCTCAACTTCCACCTTTCCCAAGACACTGCCTCATTTCCCCCTGTTGGGATCCTTCTCTCTTTCCTTCCTGATGTTTCCAGGGCACTTTGCTTGCATTTCTCCTCATAGTTCTCACAGCCAGTTTTGCATGAGAGGATTGGTAGATGAGTTGGTTTTAGCCGATAGACTATCCTGGAGGGTGAAGAACCACGTCTGAGACTTCTCAGAGCCCTTCTCCTCACTACAGGGCTGGGCGAGGTGTGGTGTTTGCACACGCTTACTGAATCGAACTTTGAACACACTAACCCTTTTAGAATTGTAAACCTGAGCACCATCCGTGTTCTGGGATGTGGAATTCCCATGCACCAGCCTCAGAGTCATCAGAAGAAGGGCAGTGCACTGTAGGTGAACAAACGTATCTGAGGAGTGGCCATGGCCCGTAATGCCTTTGTCTGGGCTGATAGATTTTGGAAACCAACCTGCCACAATTGCCTCTGGAGGCAGCTGACAGCTACAGCTCACATGGAATAATGCTCCCTGGTGACAAGGGGATGTGGTCACATGGAAGAGTTTGTTAACTCAAGAGTGATAATGGATGTCTAAATTAACAAGGCCAACTCAATGGCCTCAAGGATATGCACAGCTGTGTGGTAATGCCTCAATGTTATACCAACCCATCTGCTTTCTGATAGGAGGGTCATAGGAAGCGAAGGCCTAGCATACCGATGCTGTGAGTGGTCTGGGCTTCTGCAGCTGAACCTGTTCTTCCACGCATCTTCATGGTGATAGGCGGTCAGCCGAGGACTCGCACACTTCAGGATTTTGGCTGGATGCTCTTGCAGAGGAATTTTTGGTCTGTAAGTGAGGCTGGCCTGTGAGATGGGCTGTTAGCATGTGCCTTGACTAATAAGAACATTTTTCATACTGCCCTCAAACTCCAGATATGAGCTCCTTCCTCTGTGCTTGCATAATGTCCTCTATTAGCATTCAATACACTCAATTTAAATGATCTGGTGAGAAGTCTACCCCCTATGCAGAGGATCCTCGAATAACAAATGGTGCTGTTTCATTCAGTGTTGTTTTGTCATAATGTTGATGAGATGCCACAGGAACTTAACTCTTGTTTATATCAATTAGCCAATGATGAAATTGGTTTCTGTATACGTATGTCACTTTGCTTCAAATTACAAAGCCTATCACTGGTGTTGAGTGAGGACTTACTCCACTCAATTGTGAGTTCTTATTTAAACAGAGAGCATGCATTCTGAAATCTGTAACCATGGCTTGGAGTGGAAAGGTGGCAGGTATCAAATATGGAGTACATTTGCTGAGATGGATGGGACCTGTGTTTGGCGAGAAGGCTCATGTGAATAGCAGAGGAGAGGCCTGGGAGTCTGATGGCATGCGAGCTGCTAATGCAGACCCGATACATCGTCAAACATGGCACTGATATTCTGTTTGGGCGCAGCAGGAAGGATCTATTGGGCTGACCTAATGCAAGGGATTTTCAAAATCACCACTAACATCTTTAAAGCATTTAAATGCTTGGGAAGCCAAGTGCTTCCCAAGCATTATCTCATTTAATCCCTTTGAGGTCGAAACTATTATTATCTCCATTTTACAGATGAAGGGTCTACATCTTAAAGAGGTGACTTGCCCAAATGTCAGAAATGGCAACGGACCTAAATCGTCTCTCACACTAGAGTCCATTCTCTCAGTCAGCATATTTACCACCTCACACTATTAGTCAAAGCCACCTCTGTGAATTATTCTGTAATATTACAGAAATAGGTCTGCAATGATGCCCCTCACTGTATCACGCCCGTCTGCAATGTGGCTTTGCAGCTCCTCCCAATAAGAGGCAGAGTATCTCCCTGCATCTTGAATCTGAGCGGCCCTCATCTCTTGTTAATCAAAGAAGCAAGGTGAGCCAGTTCTGAGCTTGGCCTATTGGAGGCCTGGCAACTTCCCCTAGCTCTTTTGGAACCTCTCTGGGACCTTCCAGGGATCTCTAGATCGTCCTTAGAGAAGCATTCTTTTAGAGGATCTCTAATCTAAAATTTAAGGAAAGCTCTAAATAATTCACTTTAATTTAAATTATTAAGAATGAACAAAACTAGCAATCTTGTTTCCTCTAGTAGAAATGAAGATAATCCACTTTTGAATAGCTGGGGACCTTTGTGCATTACGTGCTGTTCAGTTGGCTCTGACTTCTTGTGACCCAATGAATGAGTGAGGTCCAATGTCTTGTTCTCTGATCCTCAACAGCCCTTGCTCAGCTCCCGTAGACTCCTGCCTATGGCTTCTTTTATGGAGTCATCCTGCTCATTTTGGTCTTCCACTTTTCCTGCCACCTTCTGATTTCCCCAGCATTATAGTCTTTTCCAAAGCACCTTGCCTTCTCCTGATGTGCCCAAATTAGGGCAGCTTCGGTTTTGTCATTTTTGCTTCCAGCGATGTTTCAAGCTTAATTTGCTCTAGGAACCACTTGTTCATCCTTCTGGTGGTCCAGGGTGTCGGTAGAGCTCTCCTCCAACACCGTATTGCAAATGAATCCATTTGTTTCCTATCTGCCTTCTTCACTGTCCAATGTTCACATCTCATAGTAATTGAGACTTTTGAAGGTCACCTTTTTTCCATAGATTAAGTATATATATACACATACACACACACAGGGATAGGAAAAAGTAGATTTACAGTTGTTCATATGGAAAATATAATACGATAATTAATTAATAATGATACAAGAGCCCTGGCTGGTTTGGCTCAGCGGTTAGAGCATTGGCCCGCAGACCAGAGAGGCCCCGATTCGGTTCCCGCTAAGGGCACGTACCTTGGTTGCTATTTGTCCCTGGCCCTGGTTGGGGTTGTGTTGGTGGCAGCCACTCGATGTGTCTCTCTCACATCAATGTTTCTCTCTCTCTCTTTCTCCCTCTCTCCCTCCTGCTCTATCTGAAAATAAATGCAAAAATGTCCTCGGGGGAAGATAAAAAAAAAAATTAATGATACAAGAATAAAAGAATAAACTCTGTTTTGCATATCACAACTGTAAACCTACTTTTGCCTAATATATATATACACACACACACACACACACACATTATTTATATATATATTTTATATATATATTTATATATATATGTATATATATATGAAATATGTATGAAATTTTTGGTGAAGTAAAGCTTGTATATTTAGAAAAGGAACCTAAAGCATTTCTATACAACTGAAACTATTCTCCATCTATATCACACTATCAACCTGTCAGAAGGTGTACATATGTGAATGAAGTGAAATGCCAACTCTCTCTGTTTGGCCTCTAAATACCTTTACAAGACCTTGAAAACAACTTCCTTAGTGCAGGCTAGGATGTTAACAACTGGAGGTTCTAACATGGATAAAACATTTCGATCTTAAAGAAAAACATTATATAGAAAAAAGCTCAGATAATGCATACAGCCTTGACCAATGTTTTTGCATATCTGCCCTTTTCTAAACTATTAATTATATTCCTGGGTTTAGAAAAAAAAATTTCTTAAATGTATATTTTTAAAATATTGACACCAAAAATGAAATACAGGACATATGAATTATGTTCACAAATCCTCTAATATTTCTACCCACAGATGGTGGGGCTTAATTCCCCTGGAGTGTGGGCTGGACTCAGTGATGCACTTCTAGGACTCAGAAAACAGTACAAGTGATGGAATGCTACTTCTGAGATTAGGTTATAAAAAGACTGCGGCTTCTGGGTAATTCTCTCTCTGTCTGTTTGTCTCTCTCCCTCAGTCTCCTTAAGATTCTGAGCTGCTCTGTGCAGTGACCAAAATTATAAAGATCTTAGGGTGGCCTCCAGCCAACAGATGAACTGAGGCCCTCAGTCCAACAGAAACTCTGTGAGGAACTGAGACCTGCTACAACTCTGAGTGCACCTAAGAGCAGGCCCCTTGCCCAGTTGAGCCTTCAGATGAGACCATGACCCTGACCAACAGCTTGACCACAGTCTCATAAGACATCCTGAACCAGAATCACCTAGCTAAGTTGATTCCTGACTCTCAGAAACTATGAGCTAATAAACACTTGCTGTTTTAAGTTGTTACGCTTTAGGGTAATTTGTTACCCAGAAATAAATAACTAATAAGCCTGCTATCTTGGAATGGCATGATCTAGTATGACAAACAAAGATGGGTTTTCATTTGCATACTGCCTGCTTCCCACTATGTCTCCCAGCCTAACTACTCCAAACAATGCCACCTGTATTTCCCATGTTCTCAGAACTAGAGAAAATGCTTGTAAAGCAATTAGTAAACTGGCTTAATGGTTAGTGCTTATTATCATTCTGATTACTGATGTCTATAGTTAAAGCAAAGTTTTTATTTTAATTTTGAATTTTTACATAGTTTAAAACTTAAGCTTTGTAGACCACCAACTTACACCATACACAAGAATAAATTCAAAATGGATAAAAGACTTAAATGTGACTCATGAATCCATAAAAATCCTAGAAGAAAATGTAGGCAACAAAATTTCAGACATTACGTGCAGCAGACTTTTCACTGATACAACGCCTAAGGCAAGAGAAACAAAGGAAAAAAATTAATACATGGGACTACATCAAACTAAAAAGCTTCTGCACAGCAAAAGAAACAAGCGTCAAATGGAAAGGGAACCCACTATATGGGAGAGCATAATTGCCAATGATACATCAGATAAGAGGTTAATCTCCAAAATATATAGAGTACTCATACAACTTAACAAAAGGAAGACAAAGAATCCAATTAAAAAATGGGCAGATGTTCTAAATAGACACCTCTCCAAACAGAACATACAAATGGCCAAGAGACATAAGAAAAAATGCTCAACGTCACTAACCATCAGAGAGATGCAAATTAAAATGACTATGAGGTATCACCTCACACCTATCAGAATGGCTGCCATCAACAAATCATCAAACAAGTGCTGGTGAGGGTGTGGAGAAAAGGGGACTCTAGCACACTGCTGGTGGGAATGTAGACTGGTGCAGCCACTATGGAAAACAGTATCGTGTGTCCTCAAAAAATTAAAAATTGACCTGCCATTTGACCCAGTGATCCCACTTCTAGGAATATATCTTAAGAAGCCTGAAACATCAATCAGAAGGAGCATATGTACCCCTATGTTCACAGCAGCACTATTTACAATAGCTAAGATCTAGAAACAGCCCAGGTGTCCATCAATAGATGAGTGGATAAAAAAGCTGTGGTACATATACACAATGGAACACTATGCAGCTGTAAGAAAGAAAGATCTCTTATCCTTTGAGATGACATGGAAGGACCTGAAGAGTATTATGCTAAGCAAAATAAGCCAGTCAGAGAAAGACAAAAATCGCATGATCTCACTTATTTGTGGAATATAATGAACAAAATAAGGTGATGAACAAAATAGACCCAGAGACATAGAAATAGGGTACAGACTGACAAACCTCAGAAGAGGGGGTTTGGGGGGAGGGAAGAGATAAACCAAAGAACTTATATGCATGTACGCATAACCAATGGACATAGACAACACTGCTGGAAGGGCGGGTGGTGGATCAGGAGGAGGGTGTCAATGGGGGAAAAAGGAGAAACATCTGTAACATAAATAAATAAATAAATACATAAATAAACATAAATAAATAAATAAATAAATAAATAAATAAATAAATAACACTTAAGCTTTGAAACGTAACTTTCAGGTTCAGTTCCAGTCAGAAAACAGTTGCACTGCCAGCACCTGGGTTAAAACGTCTGGCAGTCAATCAAGGGCTATGATTCTCAGACACTTCAGGGGCCAAGGGAATTGGGGAATATGTAAGTTCTGATAGTTGGAGATTGTGCACCCCACCCCATCTGAAAAAATTCACATTCATGTACTAACACCAGAAAGAACACTGTGCTGATATGGGTAGTAAATATGCCACCCGAATCCATGAGTTTCCATCTTAAAAATGACAGAAGCAAGTGCCATACTCTCAGAGTCACACGCTGGTCACCTCTGCCATGACCTTGCTTTCTAAAGTGGGTAAAACCGACCTGGTTGAAAAACATGGAAGCCCCTTCTTTCCACCACTGGTTATTAACAGTCACAGAAGCTTGGCTCTTATTCTAACCGAGAGATCATTAGGTCTATGATTTCAAACCATAAATAACAGCGGCAAACAATGCTCAAGGTGGCGGGTGTTTTGGTGATTTTTGCAAGCTGCTGTAGGCCTCCCGAGTTGTAGCTCTAGCATTTGCACCTCGAACATTTGCAGCACAGCTCGTCTCAGACACGTAGCCTGAAAGTCTAAAAATAACGAAGGCGATACCTTTGATTTGACGGCAGGTCAGTCCGATGCACACGATATCTTATGCTGATCCTACCAATCCAAATCGACTTTTTTATTGGTAGCTTGGATATTAGTAACTTAAATATTCTTCAGTATCCAACATTAAAGCACAGTAGCCACAAAGATTTCATAAAGCAGAGCAAAAAACCCTAAGTACTAAAACTTATTGCCTTAGTCCCTAAGGATTATGCAATTGCAGATAATAGAGCAATTTTCTGACTAGAACAAAACTCAATTGATTTTCAAATTCAAGGGCAGTTTCTTCCAAACCATGTTATCTTTATAGAACTATGGTTTTACAATAAAAATGGTTGCTATGATGAGAGGGAAGGAAATAAAGATCTAATATTACCAACACAGCAAACTGGTATTTAATAGAATTGCCCTGTGACTTAAAGAGTGATTCACCTCCACAGTGTCCTCAAATTTTAGTGAGCTAACCATTTACTCCAGAACCTGTTAAATATGCCATTTCTGAGCCCTACCTACGGGAAGTCTAACTGTGTAGGTACCTTAGCGAATGTACCAGCTGCTTCTGCTAAATGATCAGACTTTCAAGCATAGAGAGAATCTAGGCCCTAGAGTTTGAAAAATTCCTTTAAAAATTCAAGAATGTTCTAGGGCATACATAGCTTTATATTTTCTTAGATGTGGGGTATCCTGGGGACTTTGAGACTCTATAATCTTGGAGTCTATATCTGAGATAATGGACCGCTCCTCTGGCTTAAAGCACTTACATCCAAATGTGTCACTTCCATTTGTCTGAATAAAACTCTAGCATGTTTTTGGGCTCTACTCTCCATCTCTTGCTACTACTATTATATCTTAGCGCATGACTACATCCTCTCATGCCTGCAGCACTGCTATTGCTGCCTGACCGGCTTCTAGCTCCCATTTGCATTTCCTTATCATCCCCAGAGTAGGCGGTGATCTTCAAAAGAATAACTCTGCCCATGTCGCTCTGCTCAAAATCTTCCCAAGGCTTCTCATTTCACCCTAAGACAGAACAAACAAACCACATGATCCAACTCTGGGCCTGCCTGCATCTGTCAGCCAAATTGCACCGGCTTTCTCTTTGCTCTTTAAACAAACACCAGGCTATCCCCGTCTCCAGGCCCTGAGCACTTGCCTTGCAGTCCCTTCAGGCAGATGCTTCATGGATGTCTCTTCTTCCTCGTTCAGGTTTCAGCTTCAGGGCTCTGCATGAAGCCTGGCTTCCCTATCTCACGCTGAGCTGTTGCATTCTTCATTTTTACCTTGTTTTCTTTATGGTCGATCATTCAGGAACAAGTGTCTCTACGTGTTTATTCCACAGCCTGTCTCTCTGCACTAAATGTACATTTCTATAGGGTAGGAATGTCTATGTCATTCACTGTGGTATATAAAACATCTAGGATATTGCGTGGTACATGGTAGGTGCTACATAAATGTTTTCAAATGAATAAGTTAACCCTGTTGATTGACATCCGTCTAAGATACAACTTTGGTTTCATCATCTGCATGTGTTCAAAATAAACAAAAAAAATCCTTAGTAGGTTTGTCACTTAAAATCTATCAGATTTTAATAACTGACTTTAAAAAAGGTACTGGACAGCCCGGCTGGTGTGGCTCAGTGGTTGAGCATGGAACCATGCACCAAGAGGTCGCCAGTTCGATTCCCTGTCGGGTCACATGCCCAGGTTGTGGGCCCGATCCCCAGTGGGGGGCATGCAGGAGGCGGCCAATTGATGTTCTCTCTCATCGATGTTTCTATCTCTCTCTCCCTCTCCCTTCTTTTCTCTTTAAAATCAATAAAGAAAAAAATTTTTTTAAAAAGGTACTGGACATAAGCCACATCAAACTATATAAATTCACAGATGAGAAGACATCTTGATGGTTCTTTATTTAGATGGGAACTTTGCCATTTTGTAATATGTACGAAAGTTTTTGGAAGTTTATTTAGAATTCACACCATAAAAGAGTAGGTCCTCTTGGTTCATGCTTTATGCAGTGATGGTACTTTTATAAAGTGTCTTATTTATATCACAAAAAATGTCTTACTCAAAAAATAGACTTCTGTTATTAACCCATTGACATACTACTTTAGTTCTTATTTCTTATTTTGTTGTCATCCTCAAATTTCACCAGCATAACAAGGTGCAGTGATGGATACATGGTTTTAAAATAAAAGGAGCAAAGATAAGGTAAATAAAATTTAAAACCAGAATTTAAATTTGAAACAGAGTTTAGAGCCAAACACATACACACAAATGGGATCAGATAAAAGCAAAGGAAGATTGATGTCTTGCTACATTTTTAAAATTTGCAAACCTACTCGAATTCAAGCAAATAAGTCTTTGACTAGGCTAACAGGACACCATATTTTAAGATTTGCTGTTATAAAGAACCACCAGAATAATTTAATGTCTTCTTAAAGTAGTAACCTTGAATTAGAAGATCCTATATGATCTGAATCTGGATTCTATATCTTCACAATTTATGCTAGAGATTCAGCATATTAAAAAGGATGACTGTCGTGGAAAAACTTAGGGCCTCTGCCCCCTCAAAGCCAACCTCAGTGGGAACCGCTCCTCTCCACACCTGGACTGTACCTCCACCCCAGCCATAGTGATTACACTCGGTTGGCTGTCTTCTCTAGGCTGGATCAATCATTTTCCTTTGCTAATAATCGGGAATCTAAATATTAGAATACAAAAAGGTCATGATTTGGGAAGGGAGGGGAGAATTAGTAATAAGGATACCATAACAGGCTATAAGAAAGTGGAAAAAGTCAACATGCAGAGACAGAACAATGAAGCAAAGACGCCATGGGAAAAGGTACATGCAGCTCCTGAAAAAAATCAGAGAGAGCCAGAGAGAGATATGGACAGAGAGGTACTCTGGTTCCTAAACCCTAGTTGAGGTCCCAGTACCCAGAGAATCTTGGCTATTCCCAAATAATCCTGGAATCCTTTTTTGGGATATCTCTGAGATTGCTTGTGTTCTTATTCAATACATATGTATTGCATGCCTACTATGTACATACATGGTTCTGAGCACTTATGGCACATTGCTTAAAAAGAACATTAAAAAAAAAACACACCTGTCCTCACTGTGCGTGCATTTTAGCAGGAGAATACAGACAACAGGTAGTAAGTGTAACAAACAGGTGCTTTATATACCGTGTTAGAAAGTAATATGATGTATATGCTCTGGACAAAAATGTAGAGCAAGGTAGGAAGTGCGTGGAGTCTTGGGGAGGTATTTAGGTTGCAATTTTAAATAGAGTGGTCGGTGCAGGACTCCCTGCAAAGGTGACATGTGAGCAAAGTTGTAAAGCTGAGGGGGAACTTAGTCATGAGCCTGTCTGTGGAAGAGCATATCAGGTAGATAGAAGGCCCAAAGCTGGGATAATGCCTGGTGTCCTGGAAGGGCAATGAGAAATCCAGGATGGCAGAAACAGAATACTCAAGGTGAATGAATAGATGACAGATGACATCAGAGAGGCACTGGGGGAGGGGTGCATATACTATGAAATCATGTAGGTCATTGTTTAGAATTTAATTTCTACTCTGAGGGCTTTGAGCAAAGAAATGACAAGATCTGGCGTGTGTATTAATTGTATTTATTTATTTTTGTTAATCCTCATCTGAGGATATTTTTCCATTGATTCTTAGATAGAGTGGGGGAGAGAGAGAGAGAGAGAGAGAGAGAGAGAGAGAGAGAGAGAGAGACATCGGTGTGAGAGAGACGCATCCACTGGTTGCCTCCCGCATGACCCTGACCGGGGCCGGAGATGGAACCTGCAACCCAGGTATGTGCCCTTGACCAGGAATCAAACCAAAGACCCTTCGGTCCAAGGGCTGACGCTCTAACTGCTGAGCCAAAGAGAATTATTCTAGCTTCTATTCGACAGTGATCAGTATGGGGCAGGCAAAGTGTGCAGAAGGGAAACCCGTCAGAAGACTCTTGCAGTAGTTTAAGAGAGAGATCACGGTGCCTCACAGCATGGTGGGAGCAAGACAGGTGGGGAAAAGTAGTGGGATTTAACAAACATTCTGAAGTCTCAGCTAACAGGATTTCACATAGGATGTGAAATAAAGAGAGTGGACAATTGCCTCCCAAGGTTTCTGCCCTGAGCAAATGGAAGGATCAAGTGGACGTTAGATGAGATGGGAAGGGCTCACACATTACAGATTCTGGCAAGAAGATAAGAAGTTCAGTTCGGGACATACAATTGAATATAGAAAATCTGGTGTTTGGGAGTGAAGTCTGGAATGGAGATAAATATTTGGGTGTAATCAGCATACTGATGATATTTAAAGCCATGAAACTTATGAGCTAGTCTCAGGAAGAAATCCAAGAACTGCGTCCTGGTGTGCTCTTGTCTTAAGAATTCAGGCTGGTGCCCGGCCGGTGTGGCTCAGTGCTTGAGCATCAACCCATGCACCAAGTGGTCGTCAGTTCGATTCCCAGTCAGGGCACATGCCCAGGCTGTGGGCCAGATCCCCAGAGGGGGGCATGCAGGAGGTGGCCAATCGATGTTCTCTCTCATCGATGTTTCTATCTCTCCCTCCCTCTCCCTTCCTCTCTCTCTAAAACCAATAAAGATTAAAAAAAAAAAAAAAGAATTAGGCTGAGAGCCCTGACCAATGTGTCTCAGTTGGTTGGAGCATCACCCTGTGCACCAGTGTTGCGCATTCGATTCCCGGTCAGGGAAGGTACCCAGGTTGTGGGTTTGATCGCGGGGTGCGCACAGGAGGCAACTGATCAATGTTCCTCTCTCACATCGATGTTTCTTTCTCTCTCTCTCCCCCTCCCTTCCTCTCTCTTTAAAATCAAGGAAAACATGTCCTTGGGTGAGGATAAAATAAATAAATTTATACAATAAAAGAATGTAGGTTGAAGAGAAAAAAACTGCAAAGGAGTCTGAGAGAAAAATGAGAAGATAAGAAGAAAACCTAGAGATAGCGTGGTTAACACAATCAAAGGAGGGAAATGTAATAAGGAGAAGGGAGTCCTCAACAGGGTGAAATGACCCTGCAGTGACACTTCACACAAGGCGAGAACCGAAGCGTGCCTGCTCGAGTGTGCCATGTGAAGGTCACGGTCAACCATGACAGATGCAGTTGTGGGGGCGTGGTGGACGGGAAAGGCATACTTTTCATGATAACGTGAGAGAAGAGGTGAGTGAGGGAATGTTGCTATCAGAGGGGACAAAGAAGTAGCATGGTAGCTAGCAGGATTTGTTGAGTAGGAAAAAGTCTTGTTTTGTTTTCCTAAAGTTGGAAGAAATCACAACAGCATGCATGGAATATTGATGGGCGTGAGCAGCAAAGAGCTAACACTGGTCATGCAGGGAAGAGAAGGCGAATTTCTCGAGTCATCCCCTGGAGTGGGCAGGATGAAGGAGTTCTGTTTAGACGGAAGCATGATAACAGCAGGGCGAGGCAGCGATGTGTGTGTATAGGGGTGTGGACGCTGGAAGGGGGGTAGGTGTGGTAGTGGGAATATTCTAAGTTCTCGTGTGATGATTCAGTTTTCTTAGTGAGGTGGGAAGCGAGCTCATTAACTGACAGTGAGAATCTGGGAGAAGGTGCAGAGAAAAGAAGAAGAGAGGGGAGAAGGTATGAAGGAGTTTTCTAGGAGAAGGGAAGAATGAATGGGCCAGGCAGGTATATTATCCAGGACCATTAAACGCTTACCTGAGGTTTGTGGTCATAAATTTAAAGACAGGCCAGTCAGTGTCCTTTACTGAGCTAGTTTAAGTGAGCTTTTCTTTGTATACAGAATATAGAATTACGTGGAGGCTGTTTTGCCTCCTGGGATACCTGTGGGTGGCAACCTTTTATTTTGATGTGTTAGTAATGAAAATCTAGGGCACTATGATGTGTTTCGGTTTTTTGTTTTTTTTTTTAAATGGAAGGGGAAAAATCCTAAATTGCCTTATCATAGCTAAGCATACATAGTCCAAACTGTTAAGGATTCATAAATTAGATACACTAAAACATATTTATGTATTCAAAACTCAGAAAAACAATTTTTAAAATATATGCTATGTTGTCCTGCCCATGTGATTTTTCACTCCATCACGATTATGCAGTGCTGACAATACAATGCATATTTTTAGGACCTCTGCAGAACAACACTGATAAACCAATAAAACTCAAATTTGCTGTATTGTTTTAAACTGCATTGTGGCTAGGTTTGAAATGAAATACGCTTCAAGAGCACAAGGTCACATCTTGCTACAGACTGAACGTGTGTGTCCTCACAAATTCAATCCCCAACGTGATGGTATTTGGAGGTTGGACCTTTGGGACGTGATGATGTCATGAAGGTGGAGCCCTCATGATGGAGTTAGTGACCTTCTGAGAGACCCAGGAAAGCTCCCCCACCCCCTCCACCAGGTGAAGACCCAGCAAGAAGATGGTCATCTATGAACCAGGAAGTGGGCTCTCACCAGAAACAGAATCTGCTGCTGTCTCCAACTTGAACTTCCACATCCGGAACCACAAGAAATAAATATCTGTTGTTTATCAGCCAGACAGTCCATAGTATTCTGTTACAGCAGCACAAAGAAACTAAGGCACATCACACACACACACATACACACACTCACACACACACACGCACGCACGCACACACACACACACACACATACACACTCAGAGTTTCGCCAGTCACATGACTTCTCTCAGGGTAGAAGGTGGCAGGAGGACGGATATGTCTTTATTAGAATACTGATGATGATGATGATGATGATGATGATGATAAATGATAATAAGAGTTTATTTATTTATTTAAATCCTCACCCGAGGATATTTTTCCATTTATTTTCAGATAGAGTTTGAGGGAGAGAGAGAGAGAGAGAGAGAGAGAGAGAGACATCAACACGAGAGAGACAAACTGATTGGTCGCCTCCTGCACAACCCCGACCAGGGCCAGAGATGAATCACAACCAAGGTACGTGCCCTTGACTGGAATCAAACCCGAGATTCTGGTCCGTGGGCTGATGCTCTAACCGCTGAGCCAAACCGGCCAGTGCAAGAGTCTATTTATTTAAACGTTGCCATATGTCAAACACTGTGAAATGCTTTAAATTACTTCTTTTTTTTTAATCCTCACCCAAGGACATTTTTTCATTTTTTGTTCAGATAGAGTGGGAGGGAGAGAGAGGAAGAGAGAGAGAGAGAGAGAAACATCGACGTGAAAGTGACACATCGAGTGGCTGCCACCCGTATGACCAACCAGGGCCGGGGACAAACTGCAACTGAAGTACATGCCCTTAGCGGGAACCGAACCTGGGTCTCTCTGGACCGCAGGCCGACGCTCTAACCGCTGAGCCAAACCAGCCAGGGCAAAGATACCCTTTTTTTTTTTTTTTTCTGGTATGTGCCCCTAGAGGGAACCAAACCCAGGACTCTCTGGTCCACAGGCCGATGCTCTAACCGCTGAGCCAAACCGGCCAGGGCTTAAATTACTTCTTAATACTCACATTAATCTTATGATTGGGTTATCTTTATCCTTATTTTGGTTTATAAGCTGTCAGAAACACTGCAAATTAGGGTTTCATTGTGGTAGAACAGAGCTGCAGGTGAAAGAACAATGGGGTGTTTTATCTTTAAAAGAACGTGTACTTCCTAGATCTGTCCACTAACAACATCTCGGAAATGACTTACCCTGTAGCAATGAACACCCCTATTTGCCTAGATTGTAGTCTCTATCATTTCCTACTAAAAAGAACCACAACTATTTAGAAAAATAGCCCATTCCCATTTGGGGGCAGGAAATGTACAATGCAACCTAGAATCTCTTGTCATATTAGAAAGCAAGGAAGGAACCGAAGATACTAGGTGTATCAGAAAGTCTTACCGAATGCCTTAAGGTGAGAAAAACATTTTTGCCACCGCTTTGCCTTTACTGTTTAAATTAAATCTTGTCCACTGACTGATACTAAGGCACTTATATTCTTATATTAAAGCAAAAAGTCTAAATTTATTGTGTTTCTTCAATATAATTCTCAAATTTGGTATTTAATGAGAATTAGATCTACAAGAAACACCCACCATTCTAGTCACTATAATGATTACACACAACAAGGAAGATGCCTTGCAAATTCACTGAACATTATTGAATAACTTTTATATTATTGAAAATAATCTTTATCCTGTAGGATAAAATGACTTGCCCCCAAAAATCATTCAGTAAGTATTTTTTAAAAATGCTTTGATCAGCTGATGAACAAAACAGATCCAGAGACATGGAAGTAGGGAACAGGCTGACACAAGAGGGGCCATGGGGGGTGGGAAGAGATAAACCAAAGAACTTATATGCATATATGCACAACCAATGGACACAGACACCAGTACGGTGCAGGTAGGAGGAGGGGGGCGGGAGTGGGGAGAAGGGTGTCTAAGGGGGAAAAAGGAGGGACCCCTGTAACAAAACAAATAAACGAATAAATTTAATAAAAAATAAAATAAATTAAAAATGTTTGATCAAGGAAGCCTTTCTGGGTTTTACTAGAAGATGCTCTCACACTCTCACGCCACTTCCATGGATTTCCTCAGGTCTGCAGTTATCACCACAGGGCACACTCTTTCAGATGGGGAAGGGTTTAGACATGTTCAGACCAATGACTGCCACTACGAGGAGAGGCTCAGAGCCACAGGGAAATGTTTCAGGAGGGTTGGTAGGAAGCAGAGCCGATGCTCTGGACCATAGCCACGATTAGACAGCCTCGGTTCCTATCCCAGCTTTGCCCGGTTCTCAAATGTACTGCACTGTGGGAAAAAATGTCAGTCAACACATCTTCACAGATTCATCTTTTGAAGCTTATATTAAGTGGACATTTAGAGGAAGATGATATCTACAGCCCATATTATATTCCCCCTTTCCTGAATTTGGCATTCTTCTAAAATATTTCAATTTTTAGGATAATTCCTTCATGACTGTCTTGCTTTCTGAAGGACTTTATTTAATGTCTGAATCCTCAGAGTACACATATTACCTCATAAGATATACTTCACTACTGCTGCCGCCACCCCCGTGTTAATAACCTAGAGGCATTTTTTAACAATCAGACATTGTATGCATATTAAATATCCCTATTGGAAAAGTATTATTATTGCAGTTTTACGGATGAAGAATTAGAGATGCAGAGAGGTGAGGAGATCTTCTCCAACTGACTGTAGGCGCAGAGCCAAGGATCTATCCTTTGCTGTCTACCTCTAAACATGTTCTTATGCCTTGGAGCTTCTGGTTATGAACGACCTCGTTCAAATAAGATGCATGTGAGCCTCTGAGACAGCGGTGGAATGAAGATGTTGGGAGTTAGGCTGTTATTTTCTTTTGATTCTTGTTGCAGAGTGGGATTTGTGAATGACTCTCCTTTCTGTCTCTGGAATCTGACCGTGTTACACAACTTGGGACCCTCCTTAGGGTTGGGGTTCTGCGTAGGTGGGCTTTTCGCCTGCACCTGGCAGACATTAGGTTCTTCAGGTATCTACTGAGCTGGCATGAGAAGTTCTCAACTCATCCAGAATGAGTTCTTTGGAGCCAGCCAAGTTGGCACTTTTATGTCAGGGAGCATTTTGTTCTGCCCAGTTCCCCAGAGACTCAACGTTATAAAAAGTAACCTAGATTCTAAAGAATACAATATACCATTTCGAAAGAAAATGACAGTCATAAAAAGGGAATCTCTTTCAAAACTGCATCTGAAATGAAAAGTATGACTGGCACAGCTAGCTCCAAGGCAGAATGCTGCTGAGGAAGCAATGACCAAAGAATATCTATTATCTCTCCACCATCTAAGGGTTTCTGTGTTTCCACTGCTCTTAGCTATGAAATGGGAAAGCGATTGTTCTCCACATTTGGATACTTGAATGTCATTCAAATAATGTGCGGAAAGGGCTATAAATTTAGAACCAATCATCTGATGATACAAAATCAGCAGAGATCTAATTTAACCAAAGAAAAATTTCTATCTAAATGCCAGTCATCTGGGCACCTTGAAAGAAGGAATGACATTCACAATTGTCCCACTTAGCACATGGTAAGTGCTCAATTAATTCTTAACTGAAAGAATGCAGGCACGCACACATATGGGGAGAAATGAATGGTGCCCCATTTTTAATAGAAAAAGCAGGGCATGGTTACTAGGACAAGTTGGTTATTTATCTACTCTGTTGTTGATAAAGATTACGAAAATTTTGTTTGAAGAGAAATCTACCCTCTTAGAAATTCAGATATTGCTCTAAGATAGAATGCACAGATAAGGAAAAATATCTGTGAGAAATGATAAACATATTTTTCTAATGTATTAATCTTTCAAGTTCCTGGTTAGGAATCTCTTGATATCAATAGTCCATATTAACTTCTCCATTCTTTTAGTTTCTTTAGCTCACAATTTAGCATTTTTATAAACTATTTCAAATTGTAAACACAAGAAAAATTTTCTGTATATAATTTAAAAAACACACTAAAATGTTATAACTGAATTCAAACACATGGGTTATTGTGAAGACAAAACGAGATAATCCACGTGAAAAGATCAGCATGAGCCCTGGCACATATTAAGAGCTCAATGTTAGATATTGTTGTTGACAATTCAAATAAAATGTTAAAAACAACCAATCGCATATTTTGAGTTTGCTAAAATATAAAGTAGCATTCATTTTTCTCTCCAAAAGCAGCAACTAGGAATTATTATCTTCTTTCAATTCTTTCCAATTTGTACATTGCAATTTCTGGTTTATTTGTTGTATTTAATTACCCACTCCCCCCATTTCCTACTAACAGCACAATTCATTTATACATATGCATTTATAATAGTTTGTATATTCTTCAGTTGCATTATTTAAAGCCTACCTTTTCCTTATGTTCAAAACACCCCAAGAAATGTCAGTCTGAGTGTCAGAAAATGTTACAACATGTTTCAAAATTCAGTGGGAATCACCTATACATCCAAAGACCAAGTTTAGCTTCAAAACATTAACACCAGTAAATAGTTAACAGAATTTCACAGCATTAAATGTCTCCTCCAAAGAAAAGGAGGCATTTTAATGGGACATTTTCAAGATTCATGTGGACTAAAGATTCACAGTCCATCTGCGGTCAGGCAGGTCAGTTTACTGCGAAGAGCATTCTGGATGAAGAAACCCCAAATCTATCACCTACTATTCACGGGTAAGTCTAAGCTCTTCCCCAAACTGTGCTATAACTTTGCGACCTCATTTCACACAAGTATCTTCATTTGTGATCCAAATCTCACATGCACACCCCTACACTCCCTTTCACATTTCCATCTCCTAAAATATTGAAAAGACAGAGTATAGAGAAAATTAGAGCTCTATCAACGAAAGACAAACATTTCCAAAATGTACTAATACACCTCTGGAATTAACTGCTGAAAAATCACTTATAGTGTCAGTGACAGTCAGTGATAGGCCAGCGATGGATTAGAGACCTCCACGTGTGGTGATGAGCATCACTGGTGAGTGGACAGGATGAAAAACGCATCAGATGTCTGTGGTGTCCGAAGTACCTGCCTGTACAGTGAGCTTTTCTGGAATTAACTGCTGATCAAACCTGCAGTTTTAGACAAATCACAATCTCAGATACTCCTTTGTCATTAAACAGAAAGATGATACTTGTTCAACTTAAAAAGCTACTGCAAATATTAAATGAGAAAATGCGTGTGAACTAGAAAAGCATAACTATCACAATGCCTTGCACACAGTAAGTGAAATGACTTGCTTTTACTTATTTATTCTTTTATCCTCACCGGAGGATATTTTTCCATTTATCTTCAGATAGAGTGGGAGAGAGAGAGAGAAACATCATCAGTGTGAGAGAGACACATGGACTGGTTGCCTCCCACACGACCCCGACCAAGGCCAGGATGAACCGCAACCAAAGTACATGCCCTTGGCCAGAATCGAACCCACGACTCTTCGGTCCATGGGCCTTCGCTCTAACCACTGAGCCAAAGCGGCCAGGGAGAAATGAGTTGCTTTTAAATGAATAAACTGTCAGACTGCAGAGAAAGCAGTTAGATCACAGTCTCTCAGATCCTTTTCCATTGCTGAGATTTTGGCCAATGAAACTTTTTATTTCTCAAAGTTGACTGAAACTTTCGTAACTTTACTGGCTTTCCTACTTGTCGGAAACTTCCCAATCTGTAAGTAAAACCCTTCTTGCCCAAACGAGGAGATGCACTGACTGTGCCTATAAGTTTCTTTTCAATCCTACATCATAACCAGTGTCTGAAAGCCATCCCACCAGCAGCACTGACCACGTACTTTGATGGATTCTCGATCTCGTCTTAGACAAATCCCAAATCATTTAAAAACGAAAACTGGAGAATTCGGTCTTGAGTACTGGAACAACAGTTCTGGTTTGATACTGCAGGTCATGGACACGGTCTTAAATTCTTGAGCAGCAAGATGTGACGCAAGGCCTGGTTTTAGGAAGATTTATCTAGCAAGGTTTTAGAAATTGCATCCAAAGCTAGAAACGCCTAAAAGCAGGGAGCTGTAGGGCCAGAAGCTGCCAAACGTGGACCTATAGGTCCGGCTTGGCCTCCAGCTATGACTTATTGCTAACGCTTAAAATTGGGGAGATTTCTAATTTCTCTTAAAAACAACTATCTGGCAATGGTGTTCTGGAGCTGATGAGAGGCTGCCTGATTTAGAAGTTGCATGGTCTTCCCATGTGGTCTGATTGATTGATTTACACATACCAGCTGTGGTTTTTTTATTTTGGTGGTTGTTTTTTTTCAGGGTAGGGGGCTCATTTCATTTTTTTCTTTATTGATTTTAGAGAGAGAGGAAGGGAGAGGGAGAGAGAGATAGAAACATCGATGAGAGAGAACATCGATTAGGTGCCTCCTGCATGCCTCCCACTGGGGATCGGGCCCACAACCTGGGCATGTGTCCTGACCGGGAATCGAACCAGCGACCTCTTGGTGCATGGGTCGATGCTCAACCACTGAGCCACACCGGGCAGGCTCATTTCATTTTTTGGTGCCTGTCTAAGAAGCTATAGTGGTCCTAACAAGACATGATAAAGATTTAGACTAGGGGAGTATTTGTGGGGTTGGACAAGGGCAGAAGCTAAGAGACATTTTCAGGGAGTACTGAACTGATCAGGGATTAGGTGTAATTTTAGTTAACTCTCTTCCACATTTCTGGATGATAGACTGCTGTTACTTCTATCTCGGCTTGAGGTCAAGTTTTCACATTTAGAAATGTGTTTGAAAGGATAATGTAGGGCCCTGCATAGAAAATTTTGTTTTTATGGCAGAATCGGTGTCCCCAGACCTTGCTGCTTAGAAGCTAGAAATCGACCCAATTACATAATGACAACTAATTCATATCTATGGGTCTCACTGGACCTGATGGTCCACATTTGGCCACTTCTAACCCTGGGGATGCCTGCCTTCATATTTCTTTAGGTTTTATTATTAGAACAACTTGCCTTAGAAATTCTGATAAAGTTCCCAGTTTCCCTTTATGGCTGTGAATAGATTAGCATGCCCAAATCTACGCTGAGAAATAGATTTCCAGCAGGGAGACTGGCAGCCCCTGCCAAGAGACCATTGAATTATTCTCAATTAGGGAGTTTTAAAAGTAACATTTCCCCTAAAAATAATATTTTAAACAGCAGTTCTATTTTTAGACCGCACAGATAAGGGTGTGTGTTAAATACGCACGGGTGCAGATTTCATGTACACATGAGCACACACCTCCATTTCCAGCATAAAGATAAAACGTATGCAAAAAAGAAGTAAACGTTTCCTTTAAACAGGAAAGAACAAATTATATAGCCTGATCATTTAAATAACATGAAATAAAAACATGATTTATGATGGGGAAACATGAGACTTCTCGGGGAGCGGGGATAGGGACAGAGGAAAGAATGGAGACTGCAGTCTTTCACACGGGTAATTAAATGTATCAAGATGCCATTAGAAATTAGAGAGCTGAAAAAAATAAATAAGTGGGACTACATCAGAGTACAAAATGTCTGCGCAGCAAAGGAAACCCTCAACAAGATGAAAAGGCAACCTATGCGGTGGAAGCTAACATTTTCAAATCATGTATCCGATAAGGGGTTAATATCCAAAATATATAAAGAGCTCATACAACCCAGGAGCAAGAAACCAGCAATCCAATTAAAAAATGGGCAGACAACCTGAATAGACATTTTTACAGATAAGATATATAAACAGCCAACATGGAAAGGTGCCCAACATCGCCGGTCGTCAGGGAAATGCACATCAGAACCACAAGCTCGCATTTCACAGCTGTCAGAGGGGCTGTCATCAAAAAAGACACAGGTTAACAAGTGCTGGCGAGGCTGTGGAGGAAACGAAGCTTGTGCACTGTAGGTGGGGATGTGAACTGGTGCAGCCACTATGGAAAATAGGATGGAGGCTCCTCAAAAAATTAAAAATAGAAGGACCATATGGTCTAGCAATTCCACTTCTGGATATGTTTCCAAAGGAAATAAAATCACTATCTTGAAGAGATCTCTGCACCCCCATGTTCATGGTAACATTATTTACAATAGTCAAGATATGGAAACAATCTAAGTGTCTATCGACAGATGAATGGATAAAGAGGCAGTAAAAACATAAATAAATAAATACATTCCATATATATATATAATGATTCAGCTATAAAAAAGAAAAAAATATATGTGTTTGCAACAACATGGATGGACTTTGAGGACATTATGCTAAGTGAAATAAGTCAGACAGAGAAAGACAAACACTGTAAAATCCCTTTTATTTGAGGAATCTAAAACAACTGAACTCATCGAAACAGAGACAATTTGGTAGTTGCTAGAGGTGGGTGGTAAGTGGTGGAGGAAATGGGTAAGACAGCCAAAAGTCACAACTTTCCAGGTATAAGATGAAGAAGTTCTAAGGAGGTAATGTATAACACATTGACTGTAGTTAAGAATACTCTATTGTTTATTTGAAAGTTACTAAGAGAGATCTTAAAAGTTCTCATCACAAGAAAAAAAATGGACTTATGAGAGTTGATGGGTGTTAACTAAACTTATATGGTAATCATTTTGCAGTATATAAAAATCATTATGTTGTACAACTTAAACTAATTCAATGTTTTATGCCAATTATATTTCAGTAAAACTGAAAAAAATTAGATAGCTGATATAGCTGGGGGTGGGGGGCTTCTTTTTGCCCTTGGGAATGGATTTGCCAAGCTACATATAGACTTTTCATACAAGTTTGCAGTCTTCTCCAATTACTAGAATTCAACCATGTCAATATTGATCTGAAACCTTTGAAAATATTCTTCAGTACATTTGATTGTCCTTTTATTTGTTTTTCTTTAGAGTTTAGCATTAAACTGTGGCTCTTATAGTGCCCCTAACTTGAAAAGGTAATTCATTGTCAAATAAGTTTCTCTGGCTGGTCTCTTCAAATCTTTTCTTTTGTAATAATTTCAGCACTTTCTGCTTGCCAGTCTCCTCCTCCCAATCTGTTGGTGACCACTGATGTCTAGAATCTTCCAGTGAGTTTTTATCTACCTTCTCAGTGACAGTGGAAGGTCAGTATAATGAAGTCTGTGGCAGGGTTAACATAATACGCCTAATTATTAAATAGAAAAGACCAAGATGAGGCTTAGTTCAGTAGTGCATGGCATTGGGATATATTCTTTTCAAGAAGCTATTTTTCAAAACTGAAGAGAGAACAAAACTACCAGATTGCATACAGGAAAACAACTGAGTAACATACTATAAAGGAGAAACAGAGTAAGTTACAGAAGTGTCCTTGGGTCTCTCGGCCTCTCGTGAAACAGTAGTAGACTTAGTTCAGTCTACCAATCACAGCGCTGGTCAATCAAAATTTAGCTCTAGCTGGGAAAGGTCTGGCTTGTGTGGAAGTAGAGGTAAAAATAATTTCAGGAGCATACGTGACTTGGGATAGCCTATCTAGAAAGAGGAATGCGAACAGATACACTATCTCCATTTGTCAAAATGCACCAGGCACTCCGCAGCCAGACTCTGTGAATCTGCCATTTTGCCAAAAAGAAAACAAAACAAAAAAACACACTGTGTTCAATAACTTCCCATCGGCTTGGGAGCATCCAAAAATAATTAAAACAAAAATTCTGCTCTCCTTTCTTCTCCAGCATTCAGTTTCGTGGTTTGGTAAGACAGGTACGCAGAGTCTTTCAGCCAGGGAATTAACCCTCTGCCACTTGTAAGTCAAGAAAAGATTGAGTAGTTCACACACATTAAGAATCTTCCTTCCAAGGAGGTGGCACTAAAACTGAGGTCGGTAGGCAGCAGCCACCTTTACTACACACTGGGAAATCTAACTTGGAAGATAGCCCTGTGGTTGAGGATTAAAGAGGTCCCCTTGATGACCCGGTTGGTGGAAGAGCCCCTGATGTGAACAAGAAAGGCCACACCTCAGCCTTCAGGAAAGTCAGCATCTACTTTGCTACAAATTTTGCAGAATGCACAAAATAACGTTCCTCGCCTTCTTTTAGAAATAGCATGTAACACTATGTTGTTATTACTTAAGAGTTCTGAGATTGGTGTTCCTACACTTTTTCTCACCTCTTCCTCCTTTTAGCTCTGACAGCTGGTCAGACTGGGTACCAAGGGTGTGTTAAGCCATATTCTTCTCTCCATCCCCCACCCTGACACGAATCAATTTCCAGAGTATAAAAGAGTAGCTATGATCTAGGCAGAAATTTTCTTGGAAGTACACTTTTAGAATGACCTCAAAGTTTGAGGACAAGGTAAAAATAATGACCATTCATTTGAATATACATTTGAATCATACACAAAGAATTATCTTGTAATAATAGTATCTCTATAACTTTATCTATCTATCTATCTATCTATCTATCTATCTATCTATCTATCTACCTATCTATCTATCTATCTATCTATCTATCTATCTATCTATCTATCTATCATCTATCTATCCATCTATCTACCTATCTATCATCTATCTATCTATTTATCTATCTATCTATCTATCTACCATCTATCAATCTATCCATCCATCCATCCATCCTGGGCCATTTCTAAATTTCTAAATTATGTACCTAAAGATAAAACAAGGCACAGTCTAATCTCTCATAATAGTCTTTAATGTATCCTACGAATTAGAAATTTTAAAAGCCCACTGTTTTGAATTTCTTTGAAAAGATGCCACGGATGGGATGGTGTGAAATAGAACCACAGCCTGCCTATGCAGCGGGCCTTACTCCAGAGCTGGTTGTCAGGGACAACAGCTGTTTAATACAATATTGAAGGAGAGAAACTTTATATATCAGTTTTAAGAATCTAAGAATGGGAAGAGGTCCCAAAAGTCCCATGAACTGATCCAAAGGAGAGTCATAAAAATGTTTTACAATGACATGAATTCAATGTTCAGTTAATGAATTAAATTCTTTCTTGTCTGTTGAATTTTTCTTATTGCCACTTTCCCCAGAGGTCACAAACAGATCACATCAGACCTGCAGATGTGTTGTTTTGGTCCACCCCCAGCGTTTAAAAACTTTTTAAATTACCCATCAAACAATTCATGTCTTAATTTCACATAGCTGGTTTTGTGAGTTCTGGAAGAACCTGAGCACGCGGCCCCCCGGGACTGCGTCCTGAACAGGACGGTCCTGCATGGCGACCACCGTGGGAGGCGGGCGCTGCCTGCCCTCCTTTGTAGGAAGGGGAATGCTCTCTTCTAGCTCTCCATAGTCCCCTCACCCCCGTAGGCATGATCAGCTTCATTTACTTTCTTTTCCACCCTAACTCCCACAGGTATTTGAGATTGTTGCCCCCATTTTGGGTCACTTTAAAAATATATCCTTAAGTCTGGGAAACATACTTATTTGCATGCGATCTACAAGTCAGAATAACTTAACATCCACTAAGGTACAATAATCTTCGTGGCTCCCGCTTTTCATGTGCTTCTTAAAAAAAGCATTCATGGCCCCGCTGGTATGGCTCAGTGGATTGAGCGTCAGCCCATGGACTGAGAGGTCCTGGTTTGATTCCTGGTCAGGGCACATGACCAGGTTGATGGCTCAATCCCCAGTAGGGGGCATGCAGGAGGCAGCCCATCAATGTTTCTCTCTCCTATCGATGTTTTTATCTTTCTCTCCCTTCTTCTCTCTCTAAAAAAAATGAATAAATACATAGAAAAAAAAAAAAGCATTCATCACCTGCCTTCTTCCTGTCAACATCATTTAGATATATTCATACTAATAAAAATATTTCCTATTTACTGAATGCTTCCTCTGTCCTCTGTCCTAACCTTTGGCATGCTTCATTCATTCAAGTAAAATTCATGTCAATACTACTTGGGTATTGTAATCTCATTTTTACAGATGAGACAATTAAAGGACGAGCTATGAAAGCGGAGGTGAGTAGGGATCTGCACCCAGGCAGTGTGGGTCCAGCGCCTACCCTCCACTCTGGCAAAACCATGGAGTGCTGGGGACATCAATATTCTGCACTCACGCACACCAGCTGTTCTGTAGATGGATGCCTATGTTCTTTTACCCTCTTGGGAGTTCCAATGCAAACTGGAACTCCATATGCAAATGTGTGTTACATAGCAACATCCCTTGCACAGCCAAGTACAATATGTATGAGGAAATAATCATTAAAAGAGTAAGACCCAAGTAAGGGTCCCTTCTCCACTCATACACAAGAGAGATATTAGTCACAGACACACATGTTCTGCCTTTCTGGGCTAAATGTCCCCACAGATTCACACAGATTCACTTCAAATAGACAACACATTTCTGTTGTTTTGTTTTTGTCATGTTTTTATGAGAACCTCACTGAAAAATTCACCTCTCACCCATTGCTCCATTGATGGAATGCATTTATCAGCCTTTGTGTGCTCTTTCTACTTTCATACTCCAGCATCTCTCTCTCTGTCTCTGTCTCTGTCTCTCTCTCTCTCTCTCTCTCTCTCTCTCTCTCTCTCTCCAACAGACAAATTTAGAATTGACCCCTATGTATCAGAAATATTCAGGACTGTTCTGAAAGATGAGAGAAGATGGGAGACTCAAGTCTTCTAAATCTTTCTCAGCTGTTTACCGTCACCTCTAGCCCCTCTGTTGTGCCTTGTGCATGTCAAGGCTTTGCTGCCTCCAACTGCATTTATTCAACAGTTCCTCCTCCTCCAGAGCCCATCTCCCCCTAAGCAGTCTCCAGATTTGTCAGATCACAACTATGCCTTCATTCTCCAAACACCCATGGTACTTCACATCTGCTCCACTCACTCGAGTTCCCTCTTTTCTCTCCTTTTCCATGCTGCCATCTCTAGCGTAGTCTTTTCCTCTGAGTCCCTTCTTGACATTTCATGTAGGCTTGAATGTGTAGATGCACCACAGACTTCTTCAAAATGCAAATCTTGATATCTAAATTAAACCTGTTTTTCACATAGAGGTCCCCATGTTAGTAATGAAGCCTCCATTCTTTCAACTGCTAAATCGTCCTTGACTCCTCATTTCTCTCAGGCTACCCACTGACCCATCAGCATACACTGCTGGTATTTCCTTTTAAATACACCCAAGGTCCAGTCATTTCTCACAAATTCCACCCTGTCCAAGCTATCAAATCACTTCTCTGAGCTATTAGCAAGCAACTTCAAACTGGTTTCCCCAGGGCCTTTGCACTTACTCAACTTTTTTCCTAGAGATGATCTTTCCTGAATATACCCATGACTCAATTCCTAACTTCCTTCAGGTCTCTGTTCAAAACTTCCCTTTTTGGAATGGTCTTCCATGATCACCATATATAAATTAGCAACTTTTCCAGCACATATTGCTACCTCCTCCATAATATATTTATTGTATGCTTCTTCTAGTAAAATTTAATCTCCTCAGGGCAAAAAAAATTTTTTTTTTTTTTTTTTTTTTACTGCTTATCTCCAGTGCTGAGGACACTGCTTGACACATAATAGTTAAAAGATTTGTTGAACAGATAAATGCATGAATATTTCCGGTAAACAAAAAAAATCACACTTTATATGTTTTACTATTCCTGACAGTAGGTAGCTCAGGCTGAAACACAAAAAGGAGATTTAGAAACCGATTATTTGCTTCTCACATCTTTCATTTTCGGGAAGCGACTAGAGCGCATGAGCTGAGCTAGCTCTCGGACACCGGCATCCATCAGCGTCCACAGCAAGCATTCTGTAACTATTCTCCAGCAAATAACTTCGAAACACCGAGCGGGAGGAGCTCAAGTTTAAATCTTTAGGACGGAGGTTACCCATCGTTGAACAGTGGACTAAATATTATAATTGACAACTGTTGCTTAAAAATTATTTTATATAAAAATATAGGTATTTGGCATCCCTTGAAAAATCAGAAGACCTAGCTCAGTGGCTTGGAAAGACATATTTGGATTGAGGTCACATGATTTTTTTTTTTTTTTAAATAGTCTCGGGGTAAACACTCATTTTCACCAACTGGTACCATCCTTTACTTTAACAGCAATCATGGTGACTGGTTCGTGGTGATGCACAGTGAAGACAGTTGTGAGAATTTCTGAGACTGAACAAAAGGCATTTTCCTAAACTAGTCCTATTTTGCTAAAAATAAAACTTGATTTAAGTATCTTATAATTATTCTGGTTTGAAAGGGACAGCCATTAGTGGTAAAATACCACACATCCGTAAGTCTCAATAACACACTTTGTAGTACATTTGAAAAGCACATATTTCAACTTCGAAGCAAAATTGGGAGCTATTAAAACAAAATCAGTTAAAGTTTAATTCAAGACAGAGTGCCTGATGGAATTTTGAACGCTGGGGTCCACCCACACAGGTCACAGGAGAGCTAGTCAAACCATCTCATTTTAAAGAAAAGGCAGTCCAGAGGAGTGGCTTTCTAGAGTAATTCAACTAGACTAGAAATGTGATCTCAGTCTCATCCCTCTTCACTAAATCACCCTCTCTTACTTTCCGGTTTAAAGTACCTTACAAATGACATCAGGCATTCTTTTAAATGAAACATACACAACACACTTTCAGTCTTTCATGAAACATGCACCTGGCCCTGTCTATGCACCTGCTCTTCGTTAGGTGCCAAGACTAAAATACAAAGACAAAGTCTCCAGGAGCTGGTGCTCAGTGAAAGAGTGTTATTTAAAATATCAACCCATTACAGTCGTTCCAGCAGCCTAAGATACATGTTACAACTAAACACCAACAAAAACAAAAGCAAAAGCCAAATGGTGGACAATGCAGGCCTTGATGCGCATTTACACTCTGTAACTTCCAAGAAGCTTCAAACACAGCTCCTTAATAATTTAAAAATAATCTACTAGTGTAGAGTTTGAGTGTGTGTTTGCATTTCATGGGTTTTAAGGCTGTTGTCCTTTTTTTGGTTCTGAGATGTGTGCTTATATTTGTAAGCATTTCAAATATTTAAGCAAAAACAAAAATCACAGTAATCACAGAACAAGATGATCTCTATTATGATATTTTAAATGACACATTCTCAAATTTCATTCCATTTCTGTTACATTGGTTCTCCCTCCCCTTCCAGCTGCGAATTGTATTTTGGATGCTGAGTTAATGCTCTCTGGACATATAGAGAGATTTTCATACATAAATTCTGGTATCCATTAGAATAAGACATCACTGCCCACCACTTCCAATGATCTCCCCGCCCAGACTCAGCTCAGATTGCACCATTAGCACTTCACTCCTTGGGCGGAAATGAAGCTTAGGGTTTAACATGTGTTACATTGTAAATGCTGCTCCTGGGAGGGGGGTAACACTTGGAATCATGGTCAGTTGTTTGTGCTACAGTGTGAATGTGCTGAATGCAGCATTTCTAGAGGGTAAATGTGAAATACTGAAAAAAGCCTTAAGGAGGAAATGGGCAAGGTGCAAAGACAGAGGCAAAAATACTGAGAAAGCAACACCTGCTAACTATAGTTTAATTACCTTACACATGACTTTCCTATCTGTCCTTAATTTTTTTTTTTTTTTTTTTTTTTTGCTTGGGCCCTACCTCTACAGAATCTGAATCATTAAGCTTGAATCCAGATGCCTACATTTTTAGCAAACATCTCAGGTCAGTCTGATGCAAGTGGTCTGAGGATCACACATTATCAAACGCACTCTCTGAAATGCAGTCTATTTTTATTGGATTCAGGTCGGTCTCATTCCAGATCTCTATAATAAAAAAAAAATTCCCTCCACAAAGTTTTACCTCTTCAGGAACTTAATTTACCACTGAGACTATGAACTGTCACTTAGACAAGGAAAGCAACTGTATTATTTTATGGAAAGCCAGATCACCTCCCCTGGACTTTAGAAACTCCTTTCTCTTTCCCTTCCTTAATGACATGCTCAAATATTCTATCAATCTCTGTTGAGAAGGCAAGTGCACCAGCTTTTTACCAATTGCATTTGCAAGTAACAACGGACTTCGGGAGTTGAGGACCGAACTGCAACGCGCTAGTTGGGAGGGATGAGCTGGCTTCCTGTGCAAAGTGCAGGAGCAATGCTGAGTCACTAACCTTTCTGGTCAGGACAGGCAATGCTCTCAAAGAAATCTGACCTTGGAATGTTAGAAAGCAAAGAGAGTCGGCAGTTGAGTTCAATCCAGCTTTAAGTAATGCAGACCTTTTTGACAACGCAGTGCTATAATCGAGAGGGCACACACTTACTTATCACATGGAAGCCAGCAGAATGAGAGACTAGAATGGGGTGGAAATAAAATGGCAGTGTACTGGCACCACACGATGTGACGAGATGGACTGTTCTCAGGAGTTTACAAGGGGAAAATAAATGGGCTTTACTGAATGTGAGGGAGAGTAAGGGGGGGTGTCAAAGAGAAGATATAACAATGGCATGGGCTCTAAAATAAACAGATCTTTACTGACTTCAAAGACCCCACCAAGAAACTTCAGAACAAGAGAAGATGCTGAAACACAGATACTGGTACCCAAATGACAGATGTAGGAGGACCCTTGCATTCTTATTTCCTTTTTCCTCTTTTTCAGTACAAGAAACGTGAGCTCTGGAAACAGGCGGAGCTGGGCTCAGATCCCCACATCTGCATTTAGCACTTGTTTCCACAGCTGTCAAACGGAGATCACAAGGTCTGCTGTTGGGACTACTGTCCCTGCGTGTGGCACTGACTACGGCTCTTTGAGTCCATGGGTGATCAATAACGGAGGCCATGATCACCCGCAGTGCAACCACAACAGCATTATCATCATAAAGATTCAGGGTGAAGAGAAGGAGATGAAGTCAACGTGTGCGCCCTCCTCCACAGATGAGGCACGGCGGGTACCCAGGGCAGGGGACGGGGGGTGAATTCGAAATCACTGTTCCACACTCACCCTGCAGTCTGACCATATAGGCCTGTTCTTCACTTTGACAAACCAGGATTCCATTTCCCACTCAGGCAACCCTTGGGTACCCAGAGCCCTCCAGTCCTGCCATGCACCCCCTTGCGCTGGTCTCTTGGCAACCTCCTTTTTTTTTTTTTTTTTTTTTTTTAAATAAGTTTTTATTGTTTTTTTAGAGAGAGAGGAAGGGAGAGAGAAACATCAATGTGAGAGCTACATCGATTGGCTGCCTCCTGCACGCCCCCACTGGGGATCCAGCCTGCAACCTGGGCATGTGCCCTGACCAGGAATCCAACCGGGACCTCTCAGTCTGTGGGAGGACACTCAATCCACCGAGCCACACCAGCTGGGCAACAACCTCTTATAAGGAAAGGCCGCCAAAGATCCAAAAACCCTCTGCTCATCCTTCAAAGAGAGCTCTGGATGGACATCAAAAGAACAGGATTTTAAAGACTTAACTTTTCTTCTCCCTTTGTCTATTCCAGTGGTTTTTTTCCTCCAATTTTCTTAAATTTTTTTCAATTTTAGAGATTTTTTTTCTTTTCTTTCTTTTCTTTTTTTCTTTTTTTTTTTTTTTTTTTGGTGTAAGGCCATTTAGCATGCCATCTACCCTTTGAACAATTGTCAAGTGTACTGTGTACCACACAGTGTTGTTACCCAGGCCCGATGCTGTTCAGTAGGTCTCTAGGACTTCCTCACCTTGCCCCCGGGAACCTTTCACCGTGAACAGCATCTCCCCATTCCCCTCAACCCCCAGCCCCAAGTCTGCCTTAGATGCCCCATACAAGCAGAATCACAGTATTTGTCCTCTGTGGCTGACCTATTATGCGCTATTCCAAACAGAGCAGGAGGGGCAAAAGCAGGTTCACAGTCGTGAGTACACGGAACTGAGTTTATTCTTGCACTATTATTTATTCTTGTATCAGTTTCCACATGAACAAATGTAAAGCTGCTTTTGCCCCACCCTGTATAATCAAGGAAACAGCTTCAACAACAGTCCTATTCTCATCATCCGGCCTTAAGTATGATCACTTCATGAACAACGATGTTTGTGTGTTCCTGTAATGTCCAGTACAATAGCACTTGTTCATTAGCTGAAAACAAATAACATCAAAACGTTTGGACCCTCAGGTGCACTAGCTACATTTCAAGGGCTCGGTCGTCACACGTGGCAGGTGGCTGCTGTACCGGACAGTGCAGCTTCCAAGAGTTGACTATTTCCATCATCACAGAACTTTTTACTGGACAGTGCTAACCGCTATCCAAACCTCTTCCCCCACCACAGAATACTGTGAGGCAATCATGTCATCGAAGCATAACACCAATAAATTGGCAATGTTATAATAGTATAACATGTGATAACAACAATAATGACATCAAATATGCAGTCAGTGTTAAAATGTCTCCATTATGATACAGTTCCTTAACCTGGGGTACATGGGGAGCCTTCAGGGGCTCAGCAAAAGCTCTTAGGTTACATACAAACATTTGTTAAAGAATATACATGCATTTTTTTCTGTGGTGACGATCTAGAGTGGGTCTAAAATGTCAATAAAAGTCCATGTCTCCAAATTCAAGAAACACTCCCTTCGGAAAATGTGTGGTCAACTAAATAATTAAAGAGGTGAAGCCGTTTAATTGCAAAGGCAACTGTAAAGCTGACTTTAGAGATGTGGATGAAGAGTTTATTCTTAGAGGGATCTTTTTTCTCCGCATCTTATTATCTTCAACTGGTTAAAATCTAGATGGGCGTCTGGAGTTTTCATCTGCTCCGTGGTGTGTGACTGAAGGAGGAACCAAGAGGAGGAGTCCCACTGCTCAGCTTGTCTTTGGTATAATTAGCTGAAGACTCGGACAAGTGGAGAACTTGCCCGAGCCTTCTCTTGTGGGACCATAAGTGTCCCCTTCACTTATCCAGCCACTCATCCCTTCATTCAGCCAACATCTATTTACAAAGCACCAGCCATGCGCCAGGAATGTAAGTTTTTGGTTTTGATATGGATACAAGATGATCTCAGCTCTTCAGGAAGCCTTACCTGCAATGCAACTTGGGCTCTTGGGATGCTTAGCATTACTGAGGAGAACTGCTAAAGCCCAGGCACAAGATGAGAGAAGGACCGTTTCTCCATTCAAAACACTTCTGTATCAATCATTACTGAGGCAGACCCTCTGCTAGGCGAGCCACACAGATGCAGACTTTCCCTCACAGAGGTGATCCCCTCCTTATGCATCTTACTCGACATCGCCATCCTGGGAGCTGGGCAGGGGAGGACTGTCCCCGATGTATAGTCGGGGTGGTAGGAAAGAGAAGGTGGGATTATATAGGTTTACATTTGCTGGGACTCCTCTTCATTCATCCGCTGAGTCATGCTCCTGATTTCTACTCTCAAAATGATAGCTTATTGCTCCTTTACATATTCTTCCCCAGGACCACAGGCAAGATACCCACAGAGTCAACCAGAAAACGAGCGGTCCCCAAAGGCAGCTGCAGTCTCCCTGTTGAGTATCCTTCACCTTTCCCAGAATATTCCGGGTCTTTGATTTCCTCTGGTCTTTCTTAAGCAAGGAGCCCCCATTGCAAAAATGGGATGTGCATTCTCTGCCTCTCCAGCTGCTAATATCTGCCTGGTGTGTCTGTGTCTCCACACACTCTGCACATTCTCCCGACTGAATTCAAGCACATCAATCACTCTGAAGTCTTTACTGCAAAATCTTTCATAACCATTTCTCCGTAAATACATTTTCCAGCAAACTTTTCTCTCCTCATTTCTTTCTCAGTGGCGGTGATAGGCAGAGGCCCTTTCATTTGGAAAATTCTTTATGAAACAAGCAAAGGCAGTCTTGATTATTGATGCTTGAAATAGTTAACTTTACATTTTCCTTAGTGTTTCGGGTGTTGTTTTATTTTTCCTTTTAGGGATGCAGAAAGGTTCTTGGTGGCAATATCGGAGAGAGGGAAATTGATCTTAGCTTGTTAGCAATTAGCACTTTGAGAATCCTTACATTCACAAAATCTGAAAGCAAAATTCTTCTGTTATAACCACAAACGGGAACTGCGTTTCCTCTGTGCCATTTTCTGTGCGAACCGCTAGACATCGAACATGGACACAAACATGGTCCCTGTTCCAGTGCATAATACACCTTCAGGGGAAGCAGACATCAAACACGTAAATACCAGAGCAAATACATATTTGATGCATTGCAAGAATTTCTATAGAGCACGAAAAGCCTTAATAATAAGGAGACTCAGCTAATTTGATTGAAGGGGGAAAACTTAAGAAAACACAAAAGTGATATTTCAGCTGCATGGGTGGGAATCAGCCCGGGGAAGCTGGGCGTCGGCTCTGGAAACATCCCCCAGGCAGAGAAAAAGCTATTCGTGAGAGCAATAAAGGGGAAGGAGTCGGCCAGCTGTGAGGGGCAGGGCAGAGACGGGAGAATCGCAGCAATCAGAGGGTCTTCTATTTCTCCAATCTGAAGGGTCCCTTCTATCAGACATGAGATAAGCTTGGAGCACACATCTGTTTTATGCACATTTTCCCCCAAAGAAAATCAGTTTTGTTTCTTGTATATACTTAATCCCTCAATATTATCTTCCCATAAAAGTCAGCAAAATTAATAAGCTAGCAGGTGAGTCTAAAGGCATTGCCTGAAACACCCATTTTCAATTATAGACCCACGGCTGCACTGACGCTTCTGTTGGTCCATTTAAAGACGTTGGTAGGATCTCTGTAACTGTGAGTCCATTTCTGTCTTGTTTGTTCATTTACATTGTTCTTTAGATTCCACAACCAATCATGTGGTTGCCAGAGGGGAAGGGGTTTGGGGAACTAGGTGAAAAAGGTGAAGGGATTGAGAAGCACTGATTGGTAGTTATAAAATACTCACGAGGAAGTAAAGTGCAGCATGGGAAATACAGTCAACGATACTGTAATAACTATGTATGGTGCCAGGTGGGTACTGGAAATATCGGAGGAACACTTTGTAAAGTACATGATTGTCTAACCACTATGCTGTACACCTGAAAGCAATACAATACTGAATGTAACCGTAATTGAAAAAAAAAAAACACACACACACAAAGCAGAAAAACATTAAAATATTGATATGCGTAAACCTGTTATTCCAATGTAGTCTTCGCTGCTGTTGTTGGGAGGGAGAGTGAAATGATCACTAGGAAGATCCAACACCTGCATTCTGTCCTGGGGTCTGGCACTACCTTTTTGTGTGGCCTTTGACAACCTGGATAAAAATTCTGTGCCTCAGTTCCCTGTCTATAAAACCAGGATGAGAAACTTAGCTTTGGGGAGTTCAGCAGATGGCTGGGATACTTAAATGTGTTAAGATTGTGAAATGATCTTGAAAAACACGAAGTGCTGCAAAAATGTTCCCTGTTCCACTTTTTCAGAGTGTAGTTGTTGGGGGTGCCTGGCCGTCTGCAGAGCCCATGCACGCTGGCTCTCGAACGAGAATCCCAGGGTCCAGTGGCCTCCCTCTCTTCTTTCTGCCTGTGCTGGTTTAGGTCAGCGATTCACCTCGTCTATGCCTCCGTTTCCTTACCCAGAAAACAACCCCCAAAAAATAACAGTCTCTAGTTCACACACTTATTAAGGGGATCAAGTTAGATAAGGCAAGTCAAGCTCATAGAACAGTGCCTGTCACATAACTAGCTTTAAATAACTGCCACCTGGTGTCACTGTGTGTGTGGATGGGGGGTACAGTCTGTGGAAACACAGTTTCAGAAGCCGAGTGGATCCCTAGATGTGACTGGATATTTCCTGACCACCTCCAACTCCAATAGTTTATTTTCTGCTATTCCCCTTTCATGTCTAAATTATTCTGCTAAAATGACCACTAGCCACCGCCGTAAATATGTGGTTTGAGAAAATGGGCCCACCAATCATGTTCCCCATCTGAGGTTTGCACTTAGCTAAGTGGCTCTTGTGGATTTATTTAAGCTTGCAATCTCTGCCAACATTTCACACAGTGACATGATTTCCCCCATAAAATCTCCCAGCCTACAGGCCCTTATTGTGATTTAATGCCACAGGAACAGCTTAAATAATTTTTAATATTTTTCAAATGTCTCTACAGTAAAGACAGTTCTGAGATTAAAATATGGCATGAGTTTGGCACCCCGATGCATTGCACTTTTGCTAAACGTGGACTGCCAACGCCATCCACTCCTTTGATGGAGAGTACACAGGCTTATTTCTTAGACAGCCTGGGAGTCTGACTGGCATTCAGAATTCTGCCAAAGAATTTAAGGAGCTCAACTTGCTATGGAAGTAACGGGTTATACCAACATATTGGAAGATTATATAAGATTATCTAAGAAAATCCTTTCATTATCTTAGAGTAGCAAAATATCATAAGAAATGCACAACATCCACAGGCTAGAAAGCAGACGACCAGCCGATGAGATCACATAAAAAATGCCACTTCTCTATGACAAAATTCCCCATAAACCAAAGGAAAAGACAAACGATGACCTGAAAGGCTTTGTAAGTATGGGACAAAGGATTACCCTTCTTCAAATACACAAAGAAAAAAGCAAAGACAGAAAAGGATAGTATAATTTTGTCCAAAAATTGATAGGAAAAAAAATATATCTGGTAAGTATTTGAAGAAATGCTCTAATTGATTAATGGTCAGAGGAAAATTCAGGTTAATTAGAGAAAACAATCTCAATTGATCAAACTGGCAAAAATAAATGTAAACACTGATAAAACACACCATTTGAAAGTTTGCAATTTACACAATTCTTTAGTGAGCAACATGTAACTATAAATATTTTAAATGGAAATATGCCTTTCAGTCAATAATTCCAGTTCCAGTAATTTAATATCCTACAGAATATAAGAGCACAAAGATGAGTGGACAGTGCTTTTATTTGTCGCCCCCATGTATGACAGTGAAACCTAGAAAAGATCTAAAGGCTCATCGATAGGATAATGATTATTTATGGTACATCTATATAATGCCATACTATGTAAGTGTTGAAAAAGTGGGTGATAACTATTAGCATTGACACTGAAGGATGCCCATGATATATACAGTACTGAGGAGGTGATTACCAAACAGTATGTATAGAAAAAAATTCTAAAGGGTTAAATAATCTATTAACACTGATGATCCCTGGAGAGTAGAGGAAGGGATGATAAAAATAATTACACTTTACTTGGTATATTTACATTTATATATCATGATCAAATACAAATGTGATCATTCGTATATAAAATAAATGTCTGTTTTCCAACCCTGTGGCAGGCACTGACTGGTCCTGCCATGCTCCCTCTGTCCCTTGCCTTGTGAATTACTGACTGCATATATCTGCACACTGGTCCTGCCAGCAACGAATGTTAATTGTGCTGGAGTTGGCGTATAACAGGTTTGTTCTCCTTACGCCGGGCTTCTCGTGTCCTGACAGTCTCTCACCCACGACAGGTGAAGTACTAATACCACCAAATCTTACTTGGGGAACCAAGGGGCTGTACTCACTCAAACATTCCCCAGCCCCATGTCTCCTGTTTGCTCTGTTGAGAATGCATAAATTTTTTTTCTTTATTGATTTTAGAGAGAGAGGAAGGGAGAGGGAGAGAGAGATAAAAACATCAGTGAGAAAGAACATCAATAGGCTGCCTCCTGCATGCCCCCCACTGGGGATCTGGCCCACAACTTGGGCATGTGCCCTGACCGGGAATTGAACCAGCGACCTCTTGGTGCATGGGTCGACGCTCAACCACTGAGTCACACCGGCCGGGCGAGAATGCATCCTTTTATGTTACCAGAGTAGCCTGAAACTATTCTAAGATTTATGTGTCAAAATATTAATTTCTTTGTCAAAACCAGTCCTCTGAGGAATTCACAGAATCAAAGAGCAAGTGTATTAAAATCATTGGTAGAAGTTAGCTGTGTGGTAAATACAGAATCTGTATACCACACAGAATCCATGTACTCCCTAATGCCAATACCTGCTCATATTTTTCTGTTTTCATACTGAAATGGATAATAAGCCCCATGAAAAAGATATGAGCAACCCAATCGTTCATGTCAACATTTTTCTGTAGGAAAGAACTATATCGTAAAATTTTTATACTTAAACCTAGGACGTCTAAAATCAAATATAATATTACATAAAAGAAACTGTTAGTTTAAATAAATAGTTAAACTACTGAAGACTAACACATCTAGAGATTTTTAAGTGCCATGCTTTTAAAAAATGAACCAGATAAAATTAAATCTGGGAAAATATAAATACACAAATCCTAACAGCTTTAAGGATTTAATTTCAACTAAACCTTATAAAACTGGCACAGAAAACCAACAGCAGGCTTTGAAAGAGAAAAGTCCAAAATGCTGCTTGGTCAGATCACAGACAATACAACTATGAATCGGGATTACAAACTAAGTACATATATCTTTCAATTTAAAGTTGCCCCCAGTCCACAGGGTGCAAACTCGCTGGCCATAATTACAAGAATTTATGGGACAATTTGAAATAGTGGGAAATTCTGTTTCAGTACACGTTCCTCTACAATGATTTTATCAGGTGCATGTCACATAAATGCAAGCTTTCCCTTTGATTCCAAATTGTGAAATGCATTTCAGAAGGATCCAGTAGAAAAGATTTCCAAAACATCATTCACCAAAGATGCCAATAGAAGGGATGAAAATTAGTATGTTAATATATTAAAAATAACCATTTAAAGATGCATTATTCCATACATTTATAGCCTATTCACATTTTTCAAACAGAGAGGTATAATTTGCTTGTGATGCTGGCTTAGTATTACTACAAACCACATTTTTATTGGCACAAATGTTGCCTTATGGAAATAAGTGACATTCTTGATTAAGTTTAACTCTAGAAGATATATAACAGGAGATACATTGGCCATTATGCCTTTAATCATTCTTATGCCATAAAGTAATCGCCATAAAATCAGATAATAGTTTAGATTTTAAAAATTATTCTATTTTATTGCTGATTATATAGAAAAGTTTAATGTATCACCAAATCTTTAGCCATCCTTAAATTCCAATTTGTTTTTAATGGCAATATATTAATTGATTATCCTAGTAAAGATATATAATTTCACTGAAAATGGAAATAAAGTCACATATAATACTCACACGACATAGTGCATTTCACAGATATCATGAGCTGTGCTACACTGGGAACTGCACTAAATGCTTCCAAGATAAAGTTAATAATAATAGTCATGGTGATGATGATGAAAACAACAACAATAATAATAACACCTGATTCATAGGTTTGTTTTGACAATAAAATTAGGCAAGGTATATAAAACTCAGTGCTTGATGCATATTACTCGGTATTATTCTTCTTTTTGAAATAAAATGTCCATATGATAAACTTTCAACCAATGTTTAAAGCTAACAAGACAATCAGTCCATTTTCATCATATTGGCCTTTACATGGTCAAACGCAAACACCTCAGTGCAGCCCTGCTCTTCTCCTTGGAGTCAGCTCTGCTGAATTTTGTGTCCACTCTAAAGAGAGTAAATTAAACATTTGTGTGGACCAGTCTACTCATAAGAAATATCAGACAAACCCAAGTTGAGGGACATCCTAAAAATACTTGACCAGTACTCTTCCAAAGTGCCAAGGTTATGCAACAAAAAGGACGACTGAGGAACTGTCACAGTACAAGAGACTAACAAGTCACAGTGGTTAAATGCAACATTGATGGACTCTTGAACAGACAAAGGCCATGGTGGGAAAAAATGCTTAAATCTTAATGAAGATCGGTTCAGTAGATAGGATTTTACCAATGTCACTTTCTTAGCTTTGATAAATGCATCATGGTTATGCGAAGGATTAATATTAGGGTGAGCTGGGTGTAAACCCTGAAGGAACCCTGTACTATATTTGCAATTTTTGTATAAATCTAGTTATTTCAAAAAAAAAAAAAAAAGCTAAAGAATTTTCGGTGGAATTTGAGGGCTAATATTTTCCATTAATGATCAGGTCTTTATATTAGTCTCTGTTTCCTGTCTCCCAATCCTTTACACCTAAGTTTCTCCCAAAACAGAAGCTCTCAGCACTGTCCTGGACTCGACCATGTTCTTGCATCTACACCAGCACTCCAAGGAAAGTGGTTAAGAATAGTATACCCACATTTAAGCATCTGCATCTTCCCAGGTTGCAAACAACTGTCAAAAATAGAAGATTTATGATTCAGGGGCCATCAGTGTTGTTGGACAGAAATCGCTCCAGCTAAATTTTAAGAGCACAACATCTTTTTATCACTCTAATAAATTAAGCAGCAATGACAGTTTTGTGACAATTAGGTTACATAAACTTCTTACCATAAAGACACATCATTAGGTTATATTTTTAAACTTCCATATGTCACCCAAAGTTAGGCAGAAAGAAACATGCAATGCAATCCTTATGACAGATTTTCTTAAATTCACCAGTGTTCCCCATTTCTCCTGACATTTTGCTGAAATTTTAATACTCGACACTTTGGCATTTGACAGGCTTGCTTCGACTGACTTTGTCAAGCAGCAGCATATGTTATAAAATGGCAAACCATGCCCCCCACCCTTGATTTTTTGGTGAGAACGGTGGGTCAATTTGACAAGACAGATTTTTAAAAAAACCTGTGATATCAAAGAAGCATTAGTAGGCTATACTTTTTCCAAAACAACTTCCATTTAGTTTATTTAATCACTGAGATATTTTCCTGGGGTGGAGGAGGGGTGGAAATGAGAGGAAGGCACATGAGAAACAGTTTCACAGGGTAGAAAAAGGCCTGGTTCTATTTAAAAAATAAAATTCTGAATTCTCATGTGGCATGGAAAACTTAACATCGTAGCCAACACAGAATATATAATATCAGCATTAGGAACCATGCCCAGAGAGAAAACCAGGACCCCATATTAAGAAACGCCTCTTTAAGAACTCATGGACACAGACAACACTGTGATGATTGCAGGGATGTGGGGGTGGGCGGGCATGGAAAAGGGTATAGGAGGGATAAATGGTGATTAAAAAAAAGAAGAAATGTCTCTTTCTCTTTGTATATGCAAGATCTAAGTAAACATGTTCATTACTTCTCTAATTAGAAATAACTGACCTACAGAACTTGGCTGAAGATAGCAACAAGATGTAATGGAAAATTCTGCTCCTCCAGAGTCTAAAGGCAAGAAACAGCAGAGAAGAGACCATCAAACCAGGAGACTGAGCATTCACTGAGGGCGTATTAGTCGTCGCCAAGGGACTGGATCGTGTCCCCTTGTTAGAGTGCATCTCGGACACCAAGCCTTTGATCAGTGCCGCAGCCCAAGGCCACTAGTGGGGCTGACGGCAGGATTGGTGACATCACTTGTGGTGTGCAAAATTACAATGAGGTGTCCCTTGCTCACACATTAAGAATTTCAGGGCAGTGGCAGCAGAGCCTTCCGCCAAGCTTGGGTTCCTCTAATCACGGGGCCCTATTTGCCTGCCCGGGTTTCACACCCATGAGGCCAACCCTGACAGTTACATTCTGGGTGCAGAGACTGCTGTGCTCCAACTCCAGTTCTGTCTCCTACTTAGACACAAAAATACTCCTTTAGGATTTTAACAAAAGTTCCATGTGATGATGGTATTTATAATTCTCTTTGCCTCTTCTTCATACGGAAATGATCGGGCATCTGGTCTACCTTCTCCAGTCTCTGAAGAACTTAACTGATGTCTGGCATTAGCCAATGGCTCTGACCCCAGCCACAAGGCTCCTTCGGGAACATCGTGGTGCAAGAGTGCTTGCTAATGGCTCAGGCTGGGGAAGCAAACAGGCTGGGCCAGCATTCCCACTGCACTGCTCTGTGAAACCTCGGCACAGCGGCTTAACTTCTCTGGGCTTCGGTTTCCGCATCGGAGAATAGTTCTACTGACAGTACTTTACAGGGTTACATTAAAAATTCCATATAACTAATTCTGTCGTACACAGAGTGTTTAATAAATGTTAGCTATCATATTTTGTGATTCACCTCTAAACAACCCCCCCCCCTTTTTTGAAAATTCTATGAATAATCATATATATTGGGAGGTGAAATGAAACTAAATTAGAGAGTTAACTGGATCTACAGCTAGTTGAATAAATATAAAACAAATTTATATTCATGAGCTGATGTGTATGTGGCTCTCGTATATTATCCAAATTTTTGCTAACAGCTTAGATGAAAATATATGCGATATGGTTATAAAATTTGTTAATGAAACAATTCTAGGAGGAATTTTGTTTTTAAGACTCAGGATGCAGAAATGACTGACAGAAGGAAGAAAGAAAGTAAATAAGATGAGGCAGAGATATATTGCAAATAAGTGCATAGGAAAAGATTAATCATGCAAAACAGAAGCATGAGAACGCTAGATGGCTCTTTTAATATGAAATAAATTATACTTTGAGGTAAAAATATTGCCAGAGATAAAGAGCGACATTTCATAATAATAAAAGGGAAAATGCATCAGAAAGGCTTAACAATTATCAATGCGCATGCCACAAGTAAGTAAACATTTGCAGAGTCAAAGAAATAAAAATTACACAGAGGCGTCGTGCTTCAGAAATGATCATAGTTTTGGTTTTATTTTTGAGATACAGATGCACATAATGATTAACCAAAAAATGTATAAGCTATCAAAAATGAGGTCTGGAGAAGTAGCAACTTAGACTAGCCCTGCGAGGAAGCAGAAGGCACACCGAGTCTAGGTGGATTCCATCCCTTTCTCCGGGGGAAGGAGTTGGGTCACGGCCCACTGGGGTGTTACTGTGTCAGGGCAGAGGAACTGGACAGCGGCTCATTGCTCCAGGACTGTACTGCATCTCCTGCTTGGCAGTGGAGAAGCGGGCAGATGATCTCTATTTTTCTTTCTGGAAAACCTGAAAAAGCATTCTCCTCGTCTCAGATTGTCCAGAAGCGGGATGGTTAAAATGAGGACCACAGACCCCTTTGGCTTATGACAAATCCTTTCATTGGCTCTTGAACAAGTCTTTTTTATATAATTTTCTCTCAGTTATTCTCATGATTTCCTAGGTCCAGAGGTCCAGTAAGATATCAGTAAGTATGTGTTTAATTGAACATGAGCTACAGTCTGATGTTCCTTTCTCAGGCCCTCTTTGTTTTTTGTTTTTATTAACTAAATGAATGAGCACCAACAGCATGGCTAAATGAGCAGACTTTGTAATCAGACTTTCTGGATTAAATGCATTTCCAAAGATGTGTTTTAGCGCTCAGTTTCCCCATGTATAAAATAGGGATGAGTCTGGCTGGTGTGGCTCAGTGGATGAGCACTGATCCATGCACCAAGAGGTCGCCGGTTTGGTTCCCGGTCAGGACACATGCCCAGGTTGTGAGCCGGATCCCCAGTGGGGGGCACGCAGGAGGCAGCCAATTGATGTTCTCTCTCATCATGTTTTATCTCTCACTCTCTCTCACTTCTTCTCTCTCTAAAATCAATAAAGGAAAAAACAACTTTTTTTTAAATTAAAAAATAGGGATGACATTGTACCTACCCAAGGAACTGTTGTAAAGATTAAATAAGATTATAATTAAAACGCTCAGCAAAAACTGGGTAGTATTACATTGAAAATGCTTATTAAATTTCTTAAAAGGATATTTTTGTTAAACTTGAAGGAACATTCTGCTATTATCTTTGCCAATAGAAAATTGTAGCCAGTTAACATGACCTTCTTCTTTTTTTTTTTTTTTTTTACTTATAGCCCTAGGAGGGTAAGGTAAAATTGGAAGACATAGTCAAGTAAAAACTTTTTTGCATATATAAGTAATTTATAATAATCTTCTGCTCATATATTAAATGATTCTGATACAATTATAATTCAGAACAGCCATAATTACTCAACTCAAGGCCAGCTTGTCCTTAATGTGTTTTCCCCATTTCTTTCCACAACCCTTACCACTTGGCAGTAAATTTAATTAAGTTTAGATTAAAGAAGTACATTAGGTCAGAGGTTTAAGTACAAACAAAATGCTTCAGAATATGTATCCATAATAAATATTTATTTCTAAAGGGGCATTTGAAATCAATTAATCTAACAGTAAGAGTGACTTTCTTTTAGTGAGAAATAAATCTTTTTTTTTAAATTCCTGTTTATCAGCAAAAACTTAAATAAACACAGTAACCAGCAATGGTTTAGAGAGTCTTCTTTTTTTAATCCTCACCTGAGAATATGATTACTGATTTGAGAGAGAGAGAAACATAGATGTGAGAGAGAAACTTCAACTGGCTGCCTCCCGTATATGTCCTGATTGGTGATCAAACCCAAACCTAGGTATGTGCCCTGACCGGGAATTGAACCCACAGCCCTTTGGTGTATGGGACAACACTCCAACCAACTGAGCCACCTGGCCTGGGCAGTTTAAGAGATTCCTGATGTTAAGATACACGTACCAACAGAATATAAACACTCCCTTATTTACAGGGACCAACAGTGACTAGAAGAACTTCCTGCTTTAAAACAGTGAACAACTCCATGTCCAAGTCCACCATCAGTGCTCATCTGACCAGAGCATCAACTTTCCTGGTACAGTAGTTACCCTTATCCACTGAGGATATGTCCCAAGGCCCCTCTGGATGTCTGAAACCATGGATAGTACTGAATATACTATGATTTTCCTATACACACATACCTATGATAAAGTTTAATTTATAAATTAGGCACCATAATATAACTAATAATGAGAGAAAACAATTATAACAACACACTAGAACAAGTTACGTGAATGTGGTCACTCTCTCAGAACACTAGCATGGATCTCTTTTTCCTTCTTCACAATTTCATGGATAGATTTCTTCTTACACAGATCTTCGCAATCTCAGCATACAGTTTTCCCATTCCTTATTAAGTGGGGAACTTTCACCTTTGCACTTGAAGGAAGGATTTTATGGCTTCTCCTCGGCATGCCTGAATAACCAGCATCACGATGCTCACGCTTCTGTACAATAACACTCAGCTGGACACGAGCACGTGGCTACAATGCCCACTGGGCAGGGGAGGACACAGTGGGACACAGGGGGGACTCTCGTCCTGGGCGGGTCAGGGCAGGACTCTTGAGATTACCACACTACTCGGCACAGTATGCAACTTACAACTTATGAATTATTTCTAGAGTTTTCCGATTAATATTTTGGACTGCAGTTGACTATGGGTAATTGAAACCACAAAAAGTCAAGCTGCAGATAAGGGGGACTGTTGTGTACTTTTTAAGCAGATGTGATATGCTGATTTTTTGAGAAAAAGGTCCTTGAGGATGACTTTCTGGGATTGAATTCCTGACTCTATGTCTTACTGTGTGACCTTTACTTAATCTCTTTTTCTCATGGGGCTGATACAATACTGTGAGACCATGAATGTAAAGCCTTAGCAGGTGCTCAATACATTGTATAACTCTATCTGCCTACCTATCTGTCTGCCTATCTATCTATCTACCTACCTACCTACTTATCTATTATCTATCTATCTATCTATCTATCTATCTATCTATCTATCTATCTACCTACTTATCTATTATTTATCTACCTATCTATTATCTATCTATCTATCTATCTATCTATTATCTGTCTATCATCTACCTATCTATCTACCTACCTATCTTTTTACCTACCTACCTAATGTGGCCACAGGACAATTCACAAAGTCTCTAATGTTTTCATTTATGTAGTCTGAAATCACTTGCCAAATAGCTTGGGGAAAGGGAGGGTGATAAATCCCAACAGAAGGGTATACCCTTAGGCAGTTCCTAATTCCACTATTTTGTTTTTGGGGGCCCTGGATCTTGAGTGAACTCTGATGAAATAAATGAATTAAACTGGTGAAGAGTTTTCTGACTACCTGTCATCTGAAAAGCAATACAGTAGATACAAGACAGTATCAGACACAACCCTTCCCTCAAAGCAGAATTATATAATTGGTAGCATCTTGGTATTGCACCCACCTTCTAGTTGAAAGGGAGGCTCAGAGAATGACTGTCTGGCATTTTTTTTTAGCTTCTGTTATGGAAGGTGGGCTTAGTTTCATAAAGTAGGAGATTCTTCAGATATAGCGTTCTGCTAGGTAGCCAGGCGAAGAAAACGACATATCCACTGAAAGCCCGTAATTCAGCAGATCGGGTTTAACAAACACAGAATTACCAGAAATACTTTATTTATAACACAAAGAAAAATGCATTAATTTTATGTTAGGATTGTAAACAAGGAAACCATATGTCTCATGGTTAGAGACCTGGGTTCTAAAATCAGACTGATCTAGTAAGTTCCCATCTCAGCGTGGCCCTTCCGCTCTATACGGGGCACTGACTTACTGTGTTCCCCGGGCTCCTATCTGCGGTTCTGAATGAGATCCAGGCTCTGCAAGTCAGATGCACTTGCAGAACTGAACTGAGTGCAGAGAGAGGTAAGGCACAAAACATCCTTTGGTGGGCACTGACCACCTGAGAAGCAGCGTGGCTTTGCTGTAGCAGCTACAGCAGTGGCCCCTGTACTCAGCAGGTGGTCCCGATAGCCCCACAGGAGCAGAGACCCCCTTGCCAGTACTGGGCTGGGCTGGGATTGTGAGAATGTTTCTTCAGTCTTCCCAAGAATCCCATAAGCCAAATCAGTCTCCTTCTGCTTAAACTACCTACATAAGATTATGTTCCTAAAGCTAGACATTCACTTGCTGACCTGTGTAGCCTTTTGTAAGTTACACAACTCTCAGGCATCAAGCCCTCATTTGTAGAAGACATGGTGAGTGGCAGCCGTGGGGGAGGTTTAGGGGAGATCATGTCTGTAAATACACGGCTCAATGTCTGGCACAAAGTAAGCATTTAATAAATGGCAGTTACTATTACTGATGATGGTGATGGTGATCATGACAATAAATATAATAATCACGACACTGGCTACAGTGGAGGTGTGAGCAGGGGTAGACAGCAGGCTCTGGAGGCTACGAGGAAGAAAGAGGTATTTGATTTGCAAAAATGAATCAGCAGTATTGAAAGTCTACTGAAACGAAGTGTCTTCAAGTGGTAACATAGGGAGCTAGGTTCATGGTCTGAGAAAAATCACTCTGAGCTGCAATTCATTGGGCTGTAACTATCAAACCAAAACAGCATGAGGCTCCTGGAAACGCTTCAGGGAAGGGCTGTGGGTGTATTTACACCTCTGGCTTATGATGTTCACATCAGGTTTCACAAAGTGCTCTCCAGCCTTCAGTAAAAACGCTAAAAAAGCCACAAACGTGGCATTTTCACTTAATTAGGATAGAGAATAAAATGAAGCCCAGCCAGGAAGAGACAGTGTTTGCAGGATGAGGGCATTGTTGGCACTTTTCCTGAGCCTAAAGGAAAACCAAGCAAACAAGTTTGTATCCCCATCCCCCAGCTCCCAGGAGATCTGCCACAGACAAATGCATAATAATACAGTGAGCAAACTGTATTTTGAACTCTCAAGGGCAATTTCAAAGTAGGGGGAAAAATGAGCAATAGAAACTTAAAAGAAGGTGGACACCATCCTCAGAAAGGTAAATAGACACAATGTTTTTGAGCCGAGTCTCATCCAACACTCAGAGTCCTCAGGGACTTAAGAACTCACCTAGTCTATAGGAAAATCTTTACCTTCAAGAAGCCATCATGGGGATCAGTTTCCTTGTGACTGCTCCTTGCTGTTCTCTGAGTCACAAGCTGAGCCTGTGCCAGCATAATCCACAGAGTTTCACAGCTGTGCTTACCACATGGTCAGAGGGTTAGCAGTTCTTGGGTGCTGGGCTCACTGAATTGCCATCTCAGCCTAATACAGGCAAGGGAGGGAAGCCAGGGCATTGAATTTACCGGGGTTTTGTATGGCATTTATACTGATGCCCTTTCAATGTTACAGGGCAAAAGTCAAGTAAGGAACTGGTCGAATGCTAAAAGATTTCTCTCCAAATTCTCTGATCTAAAACTCTAGATCCCAAAGGCGTCTGTTGATTCAAGTGGGAGTCTGGATCACTGTCAGGATAACATGGTCTCCCCATGACCTTGTGGGCCAGTGGTTACTATGGGATACATGCTCGCTTCCTAGTCTGTGGCACTCTGCGTACCGAGTCAGAAATAGCCGACTGGTGCCATTGAGGAAAATGAACCAAGCGGGCAGATGTTCACCTGGGAGACGGGGAGATACTAATTTGATACTATAAATTGTGTTTCTGTTTGGTTTGCCCGCTTAGGAATAATAAAATAATGGTTTCCTTTGTAATTAAGAAAATAACTATACTTCTTCAATTCTGATGCACATTCGGTTCCTTTTACATTTTCATATTTTTGAAATCAGGATATATCTACCAAGAGATGGATACAGTCAATGTAGGATTTTATTATTCTTACTAGTGTAATGGTGAGTCTCACAATCAATAGTCATTAAGAGAAGAAAAACAGTTATTCGTCAGATATTGACATATTACAAAATAGAGATCCTGTATTGCTATCTTATTGGCTCAAAGGCTGACCTATAGTGCACACAATAATTCTAAAGCTCCTTAAGTATTACATTCTTTTTGCTTTTGGACCAGTCCTCTTCCTTCTACGCTGCACCCAAGATAATGCTGAAAGAAGGCTCCTTGAACAAAGTAGGGGCTGCCCGGGTTCCTAGATTTGATATTGGGCTGGAGAGAGAATCAGAACAGAGCCCCAGATAACCCTGGGCAACTTTAGAAATGGAGAGAAAAAAAGATAAGTTGTAGTTCCACCAGTTCCTTCCAGGAGTGAAAGAATGAAATAATCTGAAGGGCCTCAGAGGAGTCTTGGTTACCTGAAGTGGCCTGGCCAACGCTCCTAAAGAGGGGGGCTGTCTGATGAGCACACCACCTGTCCCCCTGCCCTGCCCTATTCAGAGAACAGGGTGGAAGCTATCCTGTGAAGCGCTGAGGAAACCCACGTCAGGTCAGAGAACCTATATCAGCAACCTGTTCTGGTCCAACCAGCCCTTTATTTACAAATATGAATTGACTACAAAGATCAGTAGACATATAAGGAAAACCATCAGCGTGAAAAAGAAAGACCATGATGAACAAACACACATCATCGCAAAAGGAAATAGAAAGATAAAGACAGCAGAAGAAGACTTGAACAAAAACATAAATTTGTACCTTTTAAATAAAAATAAATTGGTATCAGGGGAAAAAAAAGGGCGACATCTGAAATACTCTCAACAATAAAGATAAAAGTAAATAAAATAAATTGGTATCTCCTATGGAATGTCATAGGAGAACAAACAACTATGGAAAATAAGTAATCAAAGAATAAGAAAGAGTCCTTAGCAATTGAAAACATGATTGCCAAAATATAATACTAGTAATAATTTCTTTGGAGTAAAATAAATTTACTAATCTGGAAGATAAAAATCTATGAATTTTAGTGCAGGGTCATGGCAGGTGCAGGTGGAAGATCTGTCTGGTGGGAATTGCAGAAAGAGAAAATAAAGATTATAGAACAGAAAATAAACAGTGTGAATTCAAAGAAAAGACTGCCTTTTATTGGAGGAGACTATAGAATTCATTATTTTCATACTCAATATCAATATGAACCCTTTATAACTAAGTTACTTTCTAATGATGGAAGAATTGAAGAGGATAGAAGTCTTTAAGTCCAGAGATTCATGAAGGTCACAAATAATATCTGCATGAGGTTCCAGAGGTCCCAAATACACGTCCTGGCACTTGTCTATGGTCACAAGGGACTAATAATAGTGAAATGAAGATCATGTTCCAATGAGGTATCTGCACACAGCAAAGACGGGGAGACAAACACCCCACTTCCACAACACAAGATGCAATGTAAGAAAATATCAAAATAGGACAACGATGTAAATGAAATGTGTATACAGTGTCTGCAATATTCTTTGTTTTTCTCTCAGTAAATAATTACGACTAAGCTTCACTGCAATGCCACAGGAATATTTTTCTAACTTGAAATAGTTCAAGGACCCCCTAAAGTACTGGTGGTTTCACTCTTTACCACCATCGGCACAGGCACGGACACTTTCTCTTCTGCTGTGATGATTCTTCAAGCCTTAAGAAATCAAAAGCCTCAATGGGGTCCTAGATTTTTGGAAAGATGGGAATAGGTGGGGGCTTCGGACTTATTTTTCACAGACACAGCTGTACAATGTACTCCTGTCAGGGAAATCTGAGAAAAGAAAGACTGGTAGATAAATAGCAACAGACCATCAGTAACACACACACACTGCTCTACTTAAAATCTTAGCAGAGATGTGATTTTTCTTCTTAAATAGCATTGCTTCCAGAGGCATATGCATATGGGATCTGCACCCTCATACAAACCAGTGCTTGGCTAATCATCTTTTAACTGAAGTCCTACACATTTTTGCTCGTGCCAAGTAACCATCAACCCAGAGCTCCTTAGAATTCATCTAGTCTCATCATGTGCCCAATGCAAGAATTCCTTAGTTCCCAGGAAGTGCCTGTGCGGTATCCAGTGACCTACAGGATTTTTCACCACCTGTAATTGACATGACTTTAAAAAAAAAAAAAAAAAGTAGTTCAGCCCCAAATTGCCTTTTGGCATCTTTTACCATTAGTCTAGTTTTGCCCTTAGGGCAGACACAGTCTGCTGTCTTAAGAGGAAATTCTGTAGTTATTTGAAAATAGCTATTCCGTTCAAATACTACCAACCTCCCCTGCCTAAGTCTCCTTCCTCAAGGTAAATGCACCCCTTTTCCCACTCATTTCTTCTACTGCTTCTTCATACTCCATGGTTGATGTATCATTTACATTTTGGCTTTCCGATGGCTAAATATCCCTCTGAAAATGTTGTGGCTCCAATTGAGCACAATGTTTCAGATATAATCTGATAATGATAATAATATGCTATAATGTGAACAGCTGCTACTTATGGAAATATCAGTACCAAGCACTGCACAGAGATCTCTGTCTTGATCATCTCATTGCCTACCAGGTATTGCATCATTGCAGAGATGAGAAACCACAGCTTGAAAAAGCTAAGTGACTTGTCTAGTTAGCTTAAGCAACCCATACCAGACAGCTACACGGAGTCCACAAATGTCCTCTCAGCCCCTATACCACACTAGCTCGAAACCTGAGCTGAGATACTACTTCCTCTGCGATAGGTATTTTGAATCTACCAACATACTTTAAGCTGCCATCAATTTTCCCTTCAGGAGTAAAGGAGCACAGTGCAAAATACTATTCTTCAAAATACTGTATGTGTACCTACTGCCACATTGATCAGCACATAGCATAAACTGGATCTGAGCTATATTAACCCGGTGCCATAGCAAATGTGGTCGATACTGTGAGCTGTTTAAATGTATCAATCTACACTGACCTCTTTCATAAGGATTATTTGGGATGAAATTGTTGAAATAAAAAGGAAACAGGGCCTTTATTCCATCAATAACTTAATGGCAAGTTGTCTTTACATGATATCAAAATTTGAGTTCCGTAAGACAACAGCGTATTTCTATTTTCTGCTCTCTAAAGCATGGTGACTCCCACTAGGAAGCAGATATGCTCGTGCCAACACACTCACTCCCCCCAGGGACCTTTGCTCCCCTGACCATTGACGCTTCAGATCACCAGCAGGTGACTGGTCTCCTTTGGCCAGTTCAAATGTTAACAAAAACAGAAACGACTGCCCTTCCGCTGCATCCAGCTGCAGATGTCAAAGAGCTTGCTTTTAAGTACTCCTCCTTGGATTCCGAAGCTAGCTTTAATTCTTTTCCCTTTGGCCAAAGTAAAATAAATGAATAGCAACTAATGCTGTAGGCACAGCTGAGCAAGTAGATAGCCCCACAGATAATGAGACTTAATTGGAATGTAAATGCAAGGGCTGGACGGAAGACGATCTCCAAAGGTTGAGGAGGGCAATGCTGTGCTTTGGGTAGCTTCTGGGCTGGAGAGACCACATCTCCTAACGAGAGCGAATCTGTGGCAGTATGGGACTTTAAAAATATAATAATCAAAATCAGTGTTATTACAGTAATAATTATTAATTACAAAGTTACTGTTTATTAGATACCTACCATGTTACAAGCAAAGTGCTCGATTCTTAATCTATATTAGTTCATTTAGTCTTCCTCTAACTTTGTGTGATAGATAGTATCATCCCCACTTGAGGAAACCGAGGCTCAGCTACGTAGGGTGACTTTCCCAATGACTGTGAAAGGCCAGCAAGAGCTGGTTTCTGATGCTACCACAAAGGGCAGTAGCAGGGTGTTTTTTAAAGGTTCTAGAAGGATCTAGAAGGATTTGGGGGATCCTAGAAGAAGGTACCCGACTGGCTGTCTCAGTCACACTTGGCATAGCCCTGAGAAGTTGCCTCTGGAAGAGCTGCGGAGAAAGTCTCACACCCTCTGATCCGCTGTGGCTTGTGCCAAGGCTGAGACTGACCGAGAAAACCAGCACCATTGAGAACAAGAGCGCTGACCTTGGTCTCCGGCGCCCCGAGGCCTGCAGTCCGACTCACCCATGACAGGCAGAGATAAAGCACACACACAAATGAGAAAAAGGAACCTTGGGATTTCAGTAACATGAACAGCCTGTCACAGGATCAAGTTGAGAGAATTCCATATCCCCTTTTAGACAAGCAGTGCGCATGTCCCAAGAGGAGTTCCAGACTGTGAGACAACCTTCTGAGGAGGGGAGGGGCCCCTCGTAATTAGTAGCTGATACTGAAGTTGGACAGCCGATCTGGCTCAGAATATCATAGAGTAGCCCCTTAACGATTCTCATTTCAAAGATATGGAGTACCCCCTGCGCCCCTCTCTTCACTTCTGGATGGAACATACGAGGTAGCCTTGCCATATAATGGGATGTTGTGTCCTCGACATGATTTGAACTTTATATATTTTTAAAAAGAGATAAATCTTTGACTTGCCCTAAAAGTATTAGAACCCTCTTAATACTGTTAAGTACTAGTGTACTCAAAGGCACACCTCGACAATTCATTATTTCTTTGGAAAGACTTCATGTTATTTCTTCATAGCAAGGATATTCTGAAGAACCTCACATAGGCTAGCACATCACTTTGCTGTCATTGGTACTTTGAGGGTGGTATTTCCCTGGAAATATAGGTAAGTTTCCCAGGATCCCCTTTCCAATCTGAATGAAAGGTTCAGAGAAAGATATAGGCAAAATATATACATGGATATAGTACACGTTTCATTTCCTGCATAGTGTTAACTATTATCAGGGCCCATTTAGTTCAGTAAATCCCACTGATTCTACAAAACTTCCCATTCCTCTAAATTTAGGAAAAGTTTTGAAGTAAGCACAGTGCACTGCCTTTCTAGAAGCATCAGCACATTATTTCAAGATTTCCTCTAGTCTTTCTTTAAGATCTCACTAGACTAAATTTTCATCTTGGCAGCTCTTTCCACGAAAGGGATTTTACATTCTTTCATGAAATTATTTAAACACAACCTATCACTCTCAGCATAATAAAGGAAGGCAGGGGTATTGTCCACTTTTGTCCACCATTATATCCTTAGAGCTTATTACTATGCCTTATAAATAATTAGTGCTCAATAAATATTTAATGAATGAGTCAATTCTTGAATGAATCCATGAATGAATGAACCATGAGCTCAAGTCAATATTCCCCCACTCCCAGCTGCCCTGGATCAAGTTATATCATCCTCTCTAAAATCAAACCAATATACTAATTGTTGATAAGGAGACAAGGTGATAAGGATTTAGCAATGCTACTATTAGGGTCAAGTGCATTTGAGAGGAGAAAGAAAGGCAAGGAAGGAGGGAGAGAAAAAGAAAAATACATATAAGACAGAGGGAGAGGAGATAGCGTGGAGGAAGGAGAATGAATGAATTCCTAAAGTTTACTTAACAGAAAAGAATACATGAATAAGGTAGAATATCAGGAATCAACTTCCAAGCTAGTTGTTTAAAGGATCTAATCCTAATTTCAAATGCTTAGTAAGTTAATTACCTTCTTATAATGACAGGACCTGGATACTCATGTATATTATTAATATATCACCATATTTCATTTTCTATAACAATGATTTGCTGTCTAAATAAATACAATTTTTTTGTAAGGACAGGTTATTTTCAAATAAATATGAATAAGCCTCAATTTTTTTTTTTTTTTATTGTTTAGAGAGACAGGAAGGGAGAGGGAGAGAGAGATAGAAACATTGATGAGAGAGAACATCGACTGGCCACCTCCTACATGCCCCCCACTGGGGATTGGGCCCAGAACCTGGGCATGTGCCCTGACTGGGAATCGAACTGGCAACCTCTTGGTGCATGGGTCCACGCTCAACCACTGAGCTGTACTGGCCAGGCAAGCCTCGATTTTTTTGTAAGGACAGGCTATTTTCCTAATTTTTAGAATAGTGATCTTACTGTTAATCAGGTCTCTCTAAAGTCAGTGGCTTTGCTAACATAACTCAGCTATTAGTGACCACATCAGCTCAGAGCCATCATGCCCTCAGTGCTGCAGGACTTGGGAGTGTCACTTTACCTCTTTGAGTCTGTTTCCCTAGTTGTAAAGACAGGAATACTAACACCTACCCTATAGACTTTAAGCTATAAATGCTTACAGGAGACAAAGAAGGTCATTATATAGTAATAAAAGGGTACATTCATAAAGAAAATATAACAATCCTAAATATTTATGCACCCATACTGGAGCACCTAAATATATAAAGCAAATACTAACAGACCTAAAAGGAGAAATAAACCACAATACAATGATAGTTGGGGACTATAATACCCCACTCTCAGCAATGGATAAATCATCCAGACAGAGAGTCAATAAGGAAACAGTAGATTGTAACAACACTATAGACCAGCGATTTTCAACCTTTTTCATCTCATGGCACACATAATTTCTAAAATTCTGCAGCACACCAAAAAAACACATTTTTTTTGCTGATATGACAAAAAAACAAAAAACAAGGTATAATTGTTATCCATTCACAAAGGACAGCTATTTTTGTGTTGGCTGTTGTCATGTTTATTTGACAATCTAAGGGAAAAGAGGTCAGTGCCCTGCCATGGCACATGGGTTGAAAATTCCTGCTATAGACTAAATAGATCTAACAGACATATACAGAACATTGTATCCAACAGCAACAGAATAAATATTCTTCTCAAGCACACATGGAACATTTTCTAGAATCAGTCATATGTTAAGCTACAAAAAGAAAAGTCTCAAAAATTCAGACACGTAGACCAATGAAACAGAATTGAGAGCTCAGAATTAAGCCCTCACATATATATTGTTAAATAATATCTGAAAAGGGAGCCAAAAATACCCAATGGAGAAAAGTTAGTCTTTTCAATAAGTGGTATTGGGAAAACTGGATATCCATGTGCAAGAGAATTATATTAGAAACCTATCTTAAACCACTCACAAAAATTTACTTGAAATGAATGAGATTTCAGTGTAAAATCTGAAACTGTAAAACTCCTAGAAGAAAACAAAGGGAAAAGCCTCCTCGACATTGGTCTTGGCAATGATATTTTGGGTATAATACCAAAAGCATAAGTAATAAAAGCAAAATAAACAAGCAGGACTATCTCATAGTAATAAATTTTCTGACAGAGAAGGAAACGATCAACAGAATGAAAAGGCAACATGTAGAATGGAGAAAAATATTTGCAAAAAAATATATCAGATACATGATGAATATTCAAAATACATAATCGACTCATATAACACAATAGCAAAAACCCCCAAATAATCCAATTTAAACATAGGCAGAGAAACCGACAAGACAGTTTTCCAAAGGAGCTACACAACTGGCCAACAGGTACATGGAAAGGTGCTCAACATCACTAATCAGGAGGGAATTGCAAATAAAAATCAGGACAAGGTATCACCTCTCTCCTGTTAGAATGGGTATCACAGAAAAGACAGGAGATAACAAATGCTGGGCGAGGAGGTGGGGAAAAAGGAATCTTGTGCAATGTTGGTGGGAATGTAAACTGGTACAGTTACTATGAAAAATAGTATGAAAGATACCCAGAAATTTAAAATAGAGCTACTATACGACCCAGCAATCCTACTTCTGGCTACATATCTGCAGGAAGAGATACATATGTAGCCAGAAGAGATACATATCTGCAGGAAGAGATACATATGTAGCCAGAAGAGATACATATCTGCAGGAAGAGATACATATGTAGCCAGAAGAGATACATATCTGCAGGAAGAGATACATATGTAGCCAGAAGAGATACATATCTGCAGGAAGAGATACATATGTAGCCAGAAGAGATACATATCTGCAGGAAGAGATACATATGTAGCCAGAAGAGATACATATCTGCAGAAAATATATCTGCGCCTGCACGTTCTCCGCAGCAGCATTGTTTACAATAGCCAAGGCATGGGGACAACCTCCATGTCTGTTGATGAATGAATGGATGGAGAAGATGTGACACATACACAACGGAATACTGTTCTGCCATAGAAGGAAGTAAATCCTGCCATTTGTGACAACATGGAAGAAACTTGAGGATATTATGCTGAGTGAAATAAATCAGGCAGAGAAAGTCTAACACTGTATGTTATCACTTACGTGGAATCTGAAAAAGAAAACTGAGCTCATAGAAACAGTAAATTGATGGCTGCCGAGTGTGGGGGCTGAGGGAGAGGGGTGAAGGAGGTTAAAGGGTACACACTTCCAGTTATAAAGTGAATACCTGGCTATCTAATCTACAGTACGGTGACTGTAGTTCACAGTACTGTATTGTATACTTGAAAACTGCTGAGAGTAAATCTTAAAAGCTCTCAATACACACACATACACACACACACTATGTGAGGTAACTATGTGAGGTGATGGATGTGTTAACTAACCTTATTGCAGCAATCATTTCACAATATATACATGTAACAAATCATCACATTGTACATACTTACACACCATTGTACGTCAATTATATCTCAATACAGCTGGAAAAAAAATCTATTCTACCTCATTTAACAGGGTAAATGAACTGAAATGAGACATGTGAAAGCCCTTTTATAAAATTTAAACTTTCTAAAAGTCTAAGGAATTATCATGTTAAATTTTCAATATTCAGCTCACAATTACAATTTAATTCCACGAAACACTGGGTGTTGCCTGTGTCCTTTGGCATCAGCTCCTTGAAGTAGAAAGGCTGTGGAAGGCTTTGACATCAGTGACTGTGCTTTAGCCATGTACAATTAGGATTATTACAATTCCAGTCAAATTCTATCATGGGAAAATCTCTTACTGCAAAAATTCACGAGTGGTGCACAGCGACATGTGTTTTCTCAAACTATCCTTACACCAAGAATGGGAAACAACTAGATTTTGGACCTTGAAGAACATTATTCTGCACTAAGCTGTATTATTAGTTATGAAAATGCAAAGTTAATCCCAAAGATATTTACATAAAAATAATCATAAAAATCCTATAGAGCGATTTTATTAAGTAGTTCTGCATGGCCAAGATCTAATGTGAAAATAATGATGATTGGGAAATGTGAGTATGAGATCAGGTTCTTCAGAAAATGCATGTACATTTAATTGTCCCTGGAAGCTATTTTTCGAAAGGGGCAAAGATGCCCACAATGTGTCATAAACGCCGTGTTTCCGCTCAGAGCAGTGATTTAGAGTCACACTGCTTGTCGCAGCCAGAGCTCCTGACAAAGGCTGAGCAGATCCGCACAGCAGTCAAGTTGCTCATTATCCAGGATGCTAGATACAAAATTGCCAGCTTCCAATTGTTTGGTGGGATGAGGTATGAACACAGTACAAAGAACTGACAGAGAAAAGAGATTCAAAATCCTATTCCACTTCAAACGACCCCCCTGAGTGACCTCTGAAACGGAGATGGGTTGTGAAATCAGCATTGTACCCAACAGGGTAGGTGACTGAATCGTGAAGGACACAAACTCTGGCCTAGAAAGGCAACAACATTGCAAAGCAGGTCAGCGCAGGAGAGAGGATACACACACACATGCACCAATCTTGCTCATCAGATGCCTTCAGCAAGAATATACATTTCGACACTGAAAATAGTCCCTGGAAATGAAAATATTCCACCAATCTACATCCCATGAATGTTTCAGCTGTTCCAGAAGGCCACATTTATTTTGCAACTGAAAAGTGATAATGCTTATGAGAGGCGAAACTAATTAGGATATCTGTGTCCCTCTGCCACCATCACCTATTGTCCCAAGCCTGGTGTAGCTGTTGGCACCAATACTATACTTTAGATGACTACAACAGCCCTTGTTTTTCTTCCAGGCTCTTAGCATCTTCTATTTATTTCTAGATTACTTTTCCCCTTCACATCTCTCCCAGGGATTTAAGGACGAGACTAAGAGGATGAGAGCAGCAGCGAGGGAGGGCACTGGGAGTGCCTCCCTCCATCAAATTCAGTGAGCTAGCAGAACCTTTGCAGGACCTGTGGTCTGGAGAACCTCAAAGCAAGAGTTCAGTCTGGCTGGAGTCTCAGAAAAACTTACAGCTTTCAATTTCCAAGGTGCAATTTTGTTCATCCAGGGGGTACCGCCTCAGGTCCATCATGCAGGCAGCTGTGGTGGTGATTCTAGAAGAGAAATGATGATATATGCTGTTAGCTGGTCCATGGCTAGAGCTGGGAAAATTAAATCCAGGTATCAAAGAGGACAGCACTGGGCCTCGAGGAGACTGATTTAGCCACCAAAGCTCTAATGAAAGAAAGTACAGCAAACTTTGGATAACCCTTGTCCCTTATGAGCCTCGTGCTCATTTATAAAATAAAGACACTGGACCAAAACAGTATTTTCCCAAAGTGTGGTCCATGACCTATCACCTTGGAGTGTTTGATAGATAGGCAGTTCCCATGCTCCAGAATGTTTTGGGGTTGGGCAGGACAGTCCTGGGACTCTTATTTTATGAGCATCACAGGGGATTAAGAATATCAACATAAATATTCTTCTTCTATTCACATGTCGTCTCCTCCCTTTCTCAAGACCCTATAATCTAATCTTCAATCAATTTTGGCTTTAATCCATCCTTTTGTACCTTTCTATGCATAGTATAGTACTTACAAGTGCTTTAATATAATACAACACACAATCAGCCTTTCATCTATCACCTGAACTGCTCTGTCCTGAGGGATCAGATATTCTTAGGACCTGTGAGAGAGCTTTCTCTGGTGAGCTGGTAGTTATTTATTTGAACAGTTGGTTTTTTTTTTACTGTTTTATCAGAGAGCAATGAATATGTTCCTTTAATGTCTTTATATTTCTGTCATCATTTTTCAATAATCTCTCTGCAGAAGGAGCTAAAACACATACAGTCCTACATGATTTATCAATATATGTTTTATGAACAATGAGGCAGCATAAGGTCACGGAAAAAACACAAGTTTTAGAACACAACAGACATAGGCATGAATTCTAACTCCGCCTCACTGACTGTGATTCACGTCAAGGTGGTTAATACCTCCTAATCAACCTTAGTTTCTGTCTGTAAAAAAGGGGGATATTATTAACAACAACAATAATAATTACCTAACAGGTTTCTCTAAGAATGGCCCCAAAATGCAAAAGTAGTGATGCTGGCAATTCAGATATGCCAAAGAGAAGCTGGAAAGCACTCCCTTGGAGTGAAAAGGTATGTAAGTACAGGAAAAAAACAGTATATCTAGGGTCCAGTACTGTCCATGGTTTCAGGCACCCATGGGGGTCTTGGAATAGATACCCACAGAGAAGGGTGACCTACTATAAGGGATTAACTTAATTAATATAAGTAGTTCATGCTTCTTCAGTTTGATTTCTGTTGCATTAAAGTCTGTGCTCTGTTAATTTTTGTTTTCCTTTGTATTATGCAAATGAGAAATTTCCGAAAGAAATGGAATTAGGTCCATTATGAGCATCCCAAACTGACCCATGCTATTTACGTCAAATAGCAGGAATTGTCCCTGTCTTGAGAAACTAGAGAAAATGAGCTCATCTGACAGAATAATCACAAAGGAAATGTAAGATACAAGGGCACACATACGATAAAAAAGGAGGGGGCCATGAACAGAGGCCCCACTGTGTAAATGAAGTGGTTTGCCATCGTTACTATACACTGTGGTTCACACTTTCTGCTGATACATATTCATGGCAACTAACATCTGTGAACTAGTGCTGTGAACAAGAAAAATAAATCAACTAATGATGTCTCAGAAGCAATGAGTTTCTACTCATGTTTTAAAAATAAAGTAGAAGAAAGTGTTTTTCTCACATCAACAACACTCATATTTAAACCAGTGTTTTACATTTCTAATGCGGTAATATACTTCATAAAGCTAATATGTATATATTATGTTTTCTAGTCGATGTTTATGAGGCCTTTGTATCTCCTTTTGGATCAAAGCAGAAACTCTGTAGCCAAAGTAATCCATTTGGAATATCGATCATACAGACCAGGATGAGTGACCTGGGAAAAATGACTTAGAGTCTCCAATACTTGGTTAGCCTGAAAAATTTGAATGAAATACTTGCCATCATAGCTTGTTGTGAAATGACAGATGTAGAAAGAGATCTGTAATTCACAAAATGCTGGGTAACTTTTGGTATTACAACCTGCTAATGACTAGATACAGTGATAGCTCATTTGACCAGTGGTTCTTCGGTAGTATACATGAAGAAACTGAGAAGAATCACAGACTTATCAACAAACCAGAGGTACAAAATACGATGTAAATAGCTTCTGAACACATAAATGTGCAAAAAATATGCCATGTGTGTATATGGAACGCTGTTTAACAGATTTTAACACAAAGTACAGACATGCATCTGTCTGTTACATCTGTAACAAACCTGCATCTTTCCCAGGTGTTTTGTGAGACTAGAAACCGCAACTGTTTTTGTCCTGTTTGGATCTTAAGTACTTTGCCAGGTGCCTGGCATGTGTCACTAACCTAAGATTAAAATAGTAACAATAATAAACCAAAGAACTTATATGCATGTATGCATAACCAATGGACATAGACAACAATGCTGTGGGGGGTGGGGGGCGTCAATGGGGGAAAAAGAAGAAACATCTGTAAGAAAAATAATAAATAAATAATTTAGTATTGGAAAAAAAAGTAACAATAATAATAATTAATAATGACGCAAAGAAAATCATGGTCATAAGCATTCTCAAATGGGGGGCTTTGAAGCAATTCTCTATATTAAGCTCCTGATTTAATTGAAAACATCTCAAATACAGTTGAAAGTCAAATCATCCTTATACAGACAGCTACCTGGAATGATTCAGAAAACCCCAGTGAGGAACATAAAAATCTATCCTTTGGGACTTTCAGATTTATAACGGGTGAGTTTCTCCAGGCATAAGTCAGAACGACAAAAATACTTAATGGGCTTTTCATGAACACACCTTTCTGAATCCTGGTTAACATCTGGAATGGCCTTAAATTACCCAACACCACTGCCAGGAGTCTTCGAAGGAGGATAGTAACTCGTTATTATGCAGAGATCCTGACTAAGTTTGGAGACTGCTGTGAAATATGCAGCCATGGTAGTTCTGTCCTCAAAGGAAACAGTCAGTGATGCTTCCGGAATGGACCTCCTTCACCCGTGGACAATCCTCCATAGTTAAAAGTAGAAACGCATCTTCTCTGGAGCTGTGTACTTTGCATGATATCAAACACCTTTGAGAAATGCCGATATTCTGACTGGGCTAAGAGATCTTTGAATGAAAGTTTTATTCCTTAACCAGTAGGCATTGTCATCCCAAAATGGCTTGTGCTATAAAATACGGACACAGTCATCTAAAGGCATCTACAAAATAAAAAAAACTACAACAGCTATGCCAGCATTTTGTACCAAAGCCATAGCCCATATTTAATAGTGTCATCGAGTGAGATGTGATGATGTTACCATGTCATCCCAAGTTTGAATATGGTCAAAGACAATTAATGAGTAATAATAGATGTCTTTGCCCCTCAGCCAATAGGAAAAAGCTCAGAATAATAACTGACAGGCACGGTTCAGGCCCTTCAGCAGACTCTCCAGAAGGGGCATCAGGGGCCGGACTGCGTGGTTAAACATGGGTCTTCACATGTGAGCAGCTTGTTAGAATTTCAACCAGCAGTTATAAGAAAGAACTTTGACCTTCTACTTCACTTGATTTCCTTATATAGATAGCCATCCATATTCCACAAAAAATTGTTTTTTTTCAACAACTTCATATGTTTTATAAGAACATCAGATGCCTTATCCCCAACTATATTAAAAGTGCATTGTCCTAATTCATAGCATGCTTTCACTTTGTTTAAAATGTACATTTATTTAAAAGCACAACTTATTTTAGCTCCGGCCGGTGTGGCTCAGTTGGTTGAGCATCATCCCATGTACCAAAAGGTCGTGGGTTTGATTCCAGGTCAGCACACACGCCTGGGTTGCAGGCTTGATCTTCAGTAGGGGGCATGCAGGAGGCAGCTGACTGACGTTTCTTTCTCACGTTGATGTTTCTTTCTCTCTTTCTCTCCCTTTCTCTCTCTCTAAAAAGTCAATAAAAACATATTTATAAAAATAAATAAAAGCACAGCTTATTCTAATTAGACAGAATAAAGGAATCTTATAGCATTAGTAGGCATCATTATAAGAGAAAAATTAGAATGGTAAAAAAGGTAAATTATCAAAAAATATATTGATATATATTTCTGCTAGCTATAAAACAAACTAATTAAAAATGTCATCCAGGGCCCAGCCAGTGTGGCTCAGTGGATTGAGCATTGTCCCATGGACTGAGAGGTCCTGGTTCGATTCCCGGTCAGGGCACATGCCTGGGTTGTGGGCTCAGTCCCCGGTGGGGAGCATGCAGGAAATGGCTGATCGATGTTTCTCTTTCACATCGATGTTTCTCTCTCTCTCACCCTTAAAAATAAATCAGTAAATAAAAACATATTTTTTAAAAATGTCAGCTGGGGGAACAAGATACAAATAGTGAATTTAAGCATGAGAGTATGAACTGGGATTTTGCAAACTTCTAAGGAGCACATCTAAATCACTTCTCCCAAAGGTACCTTTTTTTGGCTTTTATAACTCAAGAAGACTAACGTTATTCTGTCTCACAATCATTTTTAGTTAGGAAACTAATTTCTCACATATATCCCTCTTGTGACATGCTCCTGCCTTTTTTAGGGTAGGTAGGAGTTAGGTGACTTTGGCTCTGGCATTCTTGCTAATAACAACATGCCTCGTGTTGATTAATCACTTACTAAGTTCTAGACACCACCTAGGGTTACTGAAATGTATCAGTCACTTAATATGAGGGATGTCTCACTATTCTTCCCATGTTATGTCCTATTACTATTTCCATTTTGTAGATGAGAAGATTGAGGCACCGAAAGGTAGAGTGATTTTCTCAAGAGTCACAGAGTGAGTGGCAGAGTTGGGATTTGAATCTACGATGTCTGAGTTGAGTCTACATACTTAACTAGTAAGCTATAACTAAGTAGCTAGTTGACCTTGATAAAGTCACTTAGCTTTTCTAGAAGACTGGCTGATTTCCTCTGTCTCGAATGAGCTTGAAAATTCTATAATCCTACGGAAATACACTGCATGTTCTATGACCCTGTATATTTTGTAATTTTGTTTTACCCACACATTCAAATGCTGTATTTCACAGCTGTTCATTCTGTTTTAGTCAATTATGTAGATGAGCCCACCCCAGACAAGCAAACACAGGAGTCCCACTTAATATTCTCCCCGGATGGAAGGGCTCCCTCAGCATTTTCCTTCCAGCCTATGCTCTTGACTGACCTCTACAGAGGCCTTCTGCTTAAATTAAAGTCCCAGACACTCACGCATAATCGCTTGTAAAAGCTCTCGACACGTCCTCCTATGGAGTCACATGCGCTACTGCGCTCAACCTCGTAATCACCAAAAAAAGTAAGATTGCTAGCAATCATGTTCCCATCTGATAAATCGTGTGTTTCAGATTAGAGCTATTTGTACTCTTCTGCAGCTGTTTGGCCTTCTGTGACTCTGCTGTTTTGGAATCTTCTCCTTTGTGAAGACACTGCGACCATTTAAGGGCTAAACAGGCTTCTGCTACAAATGCAGGTAGGGTTATGAAAGACATCTCCTTAAATAACGTGCTTGTGGAATCCAAACAGCAGTATCTAATAAAAATCTCACTTTGAGCATGTAAATCCTACTCAATCAAAAATACTACTAGATATGGACAATACCAATCGAAGCCTTTATTGCTCTTTTCTAGTTAGCCCCTTATTCACCCAAATTTCCCATATTACATTCCCAATGGTCTCATCCACAAATCCTGTGCTTAGCTCAGGAATGAGAATATCCTCCTCTCTCTATGTTATGTCTTGAAGGAAGTCTGAGTCCCTGAGAAAAAAGTAATCATTCCATTTCTGACTCATAACCTAACAATAGACATCTGACCTCAGGTCACTATAAAATACTTTATTGAACCAGAGTCATTTACCAGCTAGAAAGACAGAGCCAGGATGCTGATGATTTCAACAATGAGTTTTTGTGTTCACAATTTAAAATAATATTATGCCAGATATTTTTGTGTCATTTGTTAAAATACATTTAAAATACTTTATTTTGATTTGTGAACATCAGAGTCATACCATTTCAGAGTAAGTTCAGCAGTTTTATTCTAGTCATGAAATTTTATTTTATCAAGTAAAAAAAAAGCGGCTTACAGATGTTGATTTATAGCTAGCCAATGACAGTGAGGTTACGACCTCAGATGGGTCTGTTGTCATTTTTTCCAAATATCATCCAGTATTGTTTGAAAATGTAAGCCACACATGCTGGATGTCTTCCTTTGCCCTCCAGCTCTACCCTCCACCCTTAACCATCAAGCTCTGTAGCCCCAGAGACTAGACTGTAGGGTCAATTTCCTCTCTGGTTCTCCTGCTTTGGCTTGGATTTGGTCAATGGGGAGCAGGTCAGGAGTTTGGGGGAGGAAGGAGAGTGAGACCGGGGAACTGTTCTCCAAGCTCCATCTCTGAGGAACTGGGGTCCAGGTTCCTTGATCATTACTTCCTCTGCCCCTTTAAGTCTGGGATAGTAGGGAGTGGATGGCAACCTTCTAATCCTGTCTCTGGGAGGGGAGAAAGGGGTGCTGCTCTGTCTCTTTGCAAATTGCCTTTTTATTACATTCTTCTCAAATTATCCCGTTTTTCAATATACCATCTGTTTCCTGTGGAGCCCCTGACTGGTAGAATATATTATATAAATGTATTAAAAATATGAGGTTTTTCTAGTCAGGCTGTCAAAAGATTAGGAGCATTTCATTCCTGTGACCTCTGTCTTGGGATTTTAGGGATGAGGCATGAAGGTCTCTTCCCCCTTAAACAAACCGCCTCCTTCCCAGGAGTCCAGTCTCAGGACATCACGGACACCTGAGAACTCTTCTTGCTCCTCAGCTCCTACCCTCCGCTCAGTCTCATCCATTCTATTTCCTTCATAGTACTTGTCACTATCTGAAATTATCCTGTGTTTACATTTGGTTATTTGTTATTTTCTGAATCCCTAGTCGACTCAGGTTTTCCAGAAGTAGACCCTAAAAGATCATCACTTGTGCAAAAAGGATGAAGGAGTGGACAAAGGGAGATACCGATGCAGGAGGTCAGCTCGATGACATAAAATTCCTAGTGGGCGTGTGACTGTCAGAGTAACCTACATGGGACTGAAATGGCCCTTAAACCACCTCCCTCCCCCAACACACACACACACACACACACACACACACACACACACACACCCCACACACGGTCCTTGAGCAGCTGGCATCAGATGTCTCAGGAAAAGATATGCCCCGTTAACTGTTCTTCTCTCGAGGTACACCACTTTCTGCAAGTCCAGTGGGAAACACTGACCCAGACCCTAATGTGCCTCACACACACTTTTCCTGTGTCCATGATTCCAACTGTGATAACCTCAACCAGAAAAGCAAAATAGGTTTTACTGTTGTCGCTGCTGCTGTTATTTTTTAAACACGGAAAATAAATGACTCCGCGCTGCCTCCTGTCGCATGCTGGCAACTCAGCTTGTACTTTTGACTCCAACAAAATCCACAGACAATTCTGTCTCAGTTCTTTCTGCTACTCTGATCCCTAAGGGCAAAAGATTTCCATCTAAATGGGATGAAGATTAACACACAGAAACCAGCGAGTAATTTGGGGTTAAGAGAGCCTGTAGGGGGAACACTCACACCCTAAAACTCATCATCAATTACTCCCAACAGGGAGAGATGTGTTTTCCATCTCCAACAGCAAGCTGTTTTTCAGCTGTACTACTCCAGCAGGAAGAGGGAGGATCTTCTCCTTGCCCGGCAACCACACAGCCAATGAAAGACTTTTACAACTCAGCCAATGAACAGCCACTACACTTTAAACTTCCAGTTTCCTCCAATGGACTTTTTGTTTACAACTGCCCCTCTGAACTTCCCCTTTCCACTATAAAAGAACCTGTCTCAGTTGTTCTTTGGACTTGTGAGTGGTTCACCATTAACTGCAGGTTCCAAGTTGCAATTCTTTGTTGTTCCCAAATTAATTCATTTTGCTGGAGAACTATCTGGCTTTCTATTTAAGGTCAACAATAGTCTTTTTACTATTTAAGAGTTGAATTTTTACATAAAATAGGCACCAAATATGTGGGAAAATGCTTAACACAATTAGACACTAGGGTTACCGCCTATCTAATCAGCAAAAACTAGAAGAAATTATAATATTCAATATTATAAGATTCTGCAGGGAAACAGAACTTTCACACAGTAGAATTTTAAATTGGTACAAACTTTCTAGGTGGTAGGTTGGCAACATTAATAAAAACCCACTAAATGTGCCCACCTTTGTTTCTAAAATTCCACTTTAAGAAGTTAATATGAGCCCAGCCGGTGTGGCTCAGTGGTTGAGCATCAACCCATGCACCAAGGGGTCACTGGTTCAATTTCCAGTTGGGGCACATGCCCAGGTTGTGGGCCCGATCCCCAGTGGGGGGCATGCAGGAGGCGGCCAATCAATGTTCTCTCTCACTGATGTTTCTCTCTCTCTCTCCCTCTCCCTTCCTCTCTATCTAAAATCAATGAAGAAAAAAAAAGTTAATGTGAGCCTTGGCTGTCTGGCTCATTGGATTAGAGCATTGCTCTGATACACCAAGGTTGCAGGTTTGATCCTCGGTCAGGGTGCATACAAGAACCAACCAATGAATGCATCAGTAAGTGAAACAACAAATGGATGTTTCTGTCTCTATCTCCCTCTCTCTCTAAAATTAATGAGCAAAAAAAATTTTTTAAAGAAGTTAATGTGAAAACAAAATAATGCAAAACTATATACATGTATGCTAAGTATAACTTTGAACTAGGAAAAAATGAAAATACTCTACATATCACATAAAGGGATGCTTAAATGCATTTTGATTTAGTCACATGATACAGTAAGAAAACACGTTGAGAAGAGTGGGGACATAGGAAAGTGTTCTTGATATTTTTTTGCACATAAAATAGCATATTAGAAAGTAGTGCAGTATCATTTTGCATTTTTAAAAGGTGTATTGAGTCCACAGATAAATGATTAAAAATATAAAGTAAGCAGTGGAAATATAGTTGGTTTTTATGTTCTTACATTTTCTATAATTTCACTTTCCATCATTTGTATCGCTCTTCTCTCTGAAAAAATGTTAAGATAATTCTCATCTACTTTATTCTCCTCCAAGACTATTCATTATTACTCGTTTATCCTATTCACAGGAGCATTTGTTGGTATGTGAGAACATTTGGTAATAGGTAGGATTACCATCCATGGGCTGAAAATTTGGGCAGCATGCTGTGTCAAAGGTAGGTACATCAATTAATTTCGTATGCCATTAAAATATTGGTGGACACATCATCATTTGATTATGTATTCCTTAAGGTAGAAAAGATGATTAAATGATACACACATATATCATTTATGCACAAATATCTTTCTGGTGACTGAATTCCTTCCATAAGATCTCAACAATTATTGTTCTAACTTGAATCTCTCCAGAGACTTGGAATTCTTTCTGAAAGGAATATATTCTATCTTTGGAAAGCTATGATTACCAGAAAGTTTTTCTATATTTAACAGAAGTTTCCATTTCTTTAATTGTAAATTGTTCATTCATGTACTTGGCAGTATTTTGTCGAGGGAGTGGAGTGTTTCTCTTTTACTTAGTGATTCACTACAGTTTTTGATACTTTGCGGTTATCAAAACGATCAATCATTTACATTTTTATTTCTTAAACTACTTTGTCTAGACAATCCTCCATCCTGAGATGAGATTAAGATTTTGCTATATTATCTGTGTCATGCTTTCAAATTTCATAGTGACTCTTAAAATCCACCTGGAGTTGTGTGACATATTGTGTATGCTGAGGACATACCCTACATTTTTCATGGAAATAATGGGCTACCATTTTTGGTTTGTTTAGCAAATTGTTCATTTTTTTCTCAAATGCAATAACTGTTGAAAATATGGATAAACTGGCTTTGTGTAACTGTTGGTAAGAATATTAAATTGGTTCAACCTTTATAAAGGGTAATTTAGATATCAGAACTTTTCACATATTGGTCAGTAGTTTTACTTTTGGGGGTTTATCAGGGGAAATAACCAGAGAAGAGGACAAAGAAGCACGTACAAGAATGTTCACCCTGGACTTCCGGTCAAGATGGCGGCGTAGGTAAACGCGGTATCGGTCCTCCCACAACCACATCAAAGTTACAACTAAACTACAGAACAACCATCATTCAAAACCGCCTGACATCGAGCTGAATGGAAGTCCTACAACTATGAAATTAAAGCAGCAGCCACATCGAGACTGGTAGGAGGGCGGAGGCGGATGGGCTGGTCCCACACCCACGTGTGCCGGATAAAAATCAGGAGGATACCTCAGCTGGGAAGGTCCTCCCTGAGGACTGAGGGGTCCCCATCCCACACCAGGCGCCCAGCTCAGGGTTCCTGTGCCAGGAAGAGAAGTCCCCATCACTTCTGGCTGTAAAACCAGCGGGAACTGAGGCTGAGGCGGCTGGAGCCCCGGCAGCTCCTCTTAAAGGGCCCGCGCACTGACTTACTCGGACTCGCTCCCTCCAGGCTCCAGCGTGGGGGAGGCAGCCTGAAAGGCACCAGAGTCATATGGGGAAGAACTGAGCTGTTTGGCATTGGGGCGAGGGCTGGAGAGGCAGCTTTCTCCTGGACAGACGTGCTATCAGAGGCTTTTGTTTCTTTGGTGAGTCCTTCCCTGGGCCGGCAGACACCGCCATATCTGGGACTCCAGCTACCTGGCTCACACAGTTGTCCCCGCCCTGGTGATTCCCTGAGGCCCCGCCCCACTCAACTTTCAGGCCCACCCAAGCTGTTGCCAGTTGCTTTACCATAGGATTGGCCTGTCTTGGATCCTGCTTCAGCTTTTCCTAAATTCTTTCAAACAAGCAGCATCTGGTCTCAGCTAGCCCTATACCTCTCGCTAAGTAATACATAGAAACAAACACAGGGAGGCAGCCAAAATGAGGAGACAAATAGGTCCCAAATGAAAGAACAGAACAAAACTCCAGGAAAAGAACTAAGTGAAATGGAGTTAAGCAACCTAACAGATGCTGAGTTCAAAACACTGTTTAAAAGGATGCTCAATGGACTTAGTGAGAACCTCAGTGGACTTAGTGAGAACCTCAGTGAACTTAGTGAGGGCCTCAAGAGCATAAAAAAGGACCAGTCAGAAATGCTGGATGCACAGTTAGAAATGAAGGAGGCACTAACTGAAATAAAGAATAATTTACACAGAATCAATAGTAGAGTAGGTAAAGCCAAGAAGCAAACCATCGATTTGGAATATAAGGAAGCAAAAAACACCCAATCAGAACAGCAAAAAGAAAAAAGAATCCAAAAAAATGAGGATAGTGTAAGGAGCCTCTGGGACAACTTCAAGCGTGCCAACATTTGCATCTTGGGGGTGCCAGAAGGAGAAGAGAGAGAACAAGAAATCGAAAACCTATTTGAAACAATAATGGCAGAAAACTTTCCTACCTTGGTGAAGGAAACAGACATACAAGTCCAGGAAGCACAGAGAGTCCCAAACAACATGAACCCCAAGAGGCCCACACCAAGACACATCATCATCAAAATGCAAAAGGTTCAAGACAAAGAGAGAATCTTAAAAGCAGCAAGAGAAAAGCAGTTCGTTACCTACAAGGGAGTTCCCATAAGACTGTCAGCTGATTTCTCAAAAGAAACTTTGCAGGCCAGAAGGGAGTGGCAAGAAATATTCAGAGTGATGAAAAGCAAAAACCTACAACCAAGATTACTCTATCCTGAAAAACTGTCATTTAGAATCGATGGCCATACAAAGAGTTTCCCAGACAAGGAAAAGCTAAAGGAGTTCATCACCACCAAACCATTATATGAAATGTTGAAGGGTCTTCTTGAAGAAAAAGATAAAAAAATATGAACAAACAAAATGGCAATAAGTACATATCTATCAACAGTTGAATCTACAAACAAAAATGAACAAGCAGAACAGAAACATTCTCAAAGATACAGAGAACTTTTGTTGGTTACCAGATGGGTGGGGGCTGGGGGAATGGGTGAAAAAGGTGAAGGGATTAAGAAGTACAAATTGGTTGTTAGACTGACAAACCTCAAAGGGAAGGGGGATGGGGGGTGGGAAGAAATAAACCAAAGATCTTATATGTATATATGCATAACCAATGGACACACACAACAGTGTGGGGAAAGGCAGGAGGGGGGCGGGAATGGGGAGGAGAGGGTCAATGGGGAAAAAATGAGGAACATCTGTAATACATTCAACAATAAAGATAAGTTAAAGAAACCAATAATTTCATATTTTAAAAAAGCACATTAAGAATGTTAATTTTGTAAAATTTTCATTAAAAAATGAAATAGAAGTGAAAAAAAAAAAAGAATGTTCATCCTTACAGGACATCGCATAGTGAGCAGTGGTGAGCATGGTGTTTGATAAACTCATGTAAGTCTCTCATATCCATGGGCACAGAGACCAAGAACAGAGACCTTGGAGACCAGCTGTCCTAGGCTCAGGTCTTGATTTGGCCTCTTGCTGGGTGACTTTGAGCCAATATATAAAGAAGAGCTGTTATAATGCACATTGTCCTTTTGAACTCCGGACAATTATCTATTCAGAATTCTATGGAAGCATGACCTTGAGACTCTCAACAAAAAGCAGTAAGACTAACTTTGCTTTGACTCCTGGAAACTCCTTCCATTTCTTCAGAAGCTTCCAGTTACTTAGGATGGAGTTCTGAAATGAGTTCAGGGCCCGTGTGCAGGTCAGAGTCACTAAACCAGAAATTCAGACAGCTCCTTACATCTGCAGTCTGGTTAAAACAAAAAATGACAAGCTAAGTTAGAAAAACGGATTTGAAAAGATCCCTCAGGAGCACATCTGTATGCAGGGTTGTTTGAAAACACAAGAGGAAAAGAAAAAAAAAGTATCACTTTGTACCCACATGATGACACACTGAGAAAGAAGCCTGGTTGACTAAATCCATAAAGAACTGAAGCAGAATAAAATGAATCATCATAACAAAAAAACCCAGGGCTCATTTTATATAAAGTTTTCAAAGAAAAGGCTCGCAAAAAGATCATTAAATACATGGCAAAAATAACAGACATTTTAAAATAACCCGCCTTTCCCTCTGGCAATCACCATACTGGTGTCTGTGTCTATTTTTTCTTTTCTTAATCCCCTCACCTTTTTCACCCAGCCCTTCACTCCGACTCCCCTCCGACAGCTGTCAGTTTGTTCTCTGTATCTATGACTCTGTTTCTATTTTGTTTGTTAGTTTGTTTTGTTCATTAACTTCCACATGTAGGTAAAATCATATGGTACTTGTCTTTCTCTGACTGGCTTATTTCACTCAGCATAATCCTCTCCAGGATGGAAGGAACCTTGACTTGGGAGGTGAACACACAACACAATATACAGACAGTGTATTGTAGAATTGAACACCTGAAACCTATATAATTTTATTAACCAACGTCACCCTAATAAATTCAATAAAAATAAAATAAAAGTCACTAAAATATTATAGCACATCACAAAAGACGAGGATGAAAACATTGCACACCTGATTCCTGGATGAAGAGTGAAAACTGATAACAGAAAATATCAGAAGGGAAAAGCTGTGCAACATTGTTTTTATATGAAAACAACTTCATTTTATCCAAGTTGGGAGATGGGAGCAGGGTTAGGAGATGGGAGCAGGGTTGGGAGATGGGTGCAGGGTTGGGAGATGGGTGCAGAGTTGGCAGATGGGAGATGGGTGCAGGGTTGGGAGATGGGTGTAGGGTTAGGAGATGGGTGCAGGGTTGGGAGATGGGTGCAGAGTTGGCAGATGGGAGATGGGTGCAGGGTTGGGAGATGGGTGTAGGGTTGGGAGATGGGTGCAGGGTTGGGAGAATGAGAGGATGGACAACACATTTAAAGAACAGCTGCATTCTGAATATGTTCCCCAACTTGCCATCCTGGTCTCTCTCTCTCTCTTGCTTTCTATTTCTCTCCCTGGAAAATAAAATATGACAAAATGTCTTCATAATTCAGCAAAATGTTATTGAGTATAAAACCCAATTAACTGCTTAACAAATGGCTAGATGAGCTCTGCTGTTCTAGTTGGAGAAGAGAGAGCAAACTGATAGATTTAATAACAGCCTCTGTTTAGATATGGAGGGCTCAGGGGAGTGATGATCGGCTGTTCACACTTTCTGCTCTGGACCAAACACGGAGCTACGATCATAAATTCTAACATGAAGGACAAGGAGGATTTACGTTAAAGAGAAAGATGACTTGGCTGATAGTGGCGGCAGTAAAATAACGGAATGGCTCCCCAGGGTGGCAGATTTCCCTTTCTGGAGACGATGAGTAGAGATTGGAGCATCTGTCAGGGTGACGAAGGCAGGAGCTGCCCAACGGCACGAGGATGGTGTCTGTCAGCCTGTACTTGCTGGTTCAATAGAGTACCCTCGCCCGGACGGTGAGGCTCAGTGGTTGAGCGTCAACCCATGCACAAGAGGTCGCCAGTTTGATTCCCGGTCAGGGCACATGCCCAGGTTGTGGGCCAAATCCCCAGTGGGGAGCATGCAGGAGGCAGCCAATCGATGTTCTCTCTCATCGATGTTTCTATCTCTCTCTCCCTCTGCCTTCCTCTCTCTCTAAAATCAATAAGGAAAAATAAATCAATAAAGCCACCTCTATCTTTAATTCTCAGCAACTGAAGCAACTACCGAAATCCTTTGCACCTCAGCCCACCTTTGCAAATTCGGCTGGTAATGGATTTTAGCTCAATAAAACACACAATCATTTGAGGAGTTGCTAAATGTAATTAAATAACTAAAGAGTTGTAATACAGCCTGTAAACATTAAAGCATTTCAAGGCATGCTTAACGACAGCAGGCTCTAGGTAAAGATATATTTCTGTCAGGTAATTATTAACAAGACCATTAGTAAAAGCTATCCTCGGCGCACTAGGATGCTCTGCTGGTTATAATTTTCACGCTCAAAGTTCGCATTAGTTAAGGCATTTGTGGTGGTGTAACACTGTAATGCTGCTAATGAGTAATTATTTCTAGAGCAATTATTTTTAAGTGATTAAGATGTGTTGTATCACTGGGACACATCTGATTCTCTATTTGCTTTTTCAATAGCCTCCTGTCTTCCTCAGCTCCTACCCCCACCCGAAAGCATATTCAATGGCCTCACCTGACAGGAAAGAAATAGACTAATAATTACAAAATATATACAAAATATATACCATCTATGAGAGAAATACAATGCAACAAGCTAATGTCTGCTCATTCTTTTTTTTTTTAATCCTCACCGCAGGATATTTTTCCATTTATCTTCAGCTAGAGTGGGAGGGAGAGGGAGAGAGAGAAACGTCGATGTGAGAGAGACATATCAACTGGTCACCTTCCACATGACCCTGACCAGGGCTGGGGATCGAATGGCAACTGAGGTACGTGCCCTTGACTGGAATCAAACCCGCGACTCTTTGATCCACAGGCCGACGTTTCAATGGCTGAGCCAAACGGGCCAGAGCTGTGTGCTAATTCTTAACCTACCATTAGGGTATTAAAAAGAATAGAAGATGTTTAAATCGGATAATATACACATTTAAAAACCTAAAATTTGTGCCTGGCTGGTGTGGCTCAGTGGACTGAGTGTCATCCCATGGACTGAGAGGTCCCAGTTCGATTCCTGGTCAGGGCACATGCCCGGGTTGCAGCTCAATCCCCAGTCGGGGGTGTGCAGGAGGCAGCCGATCGATGTTTCTCTCTCACATCGATGTTTCTCTCTCTCTCTAAAAAAATCAATAAAAACATCTATCTATCTATCTATCTATCTATATATTTTTATCCTCACTCGAGGACATTTTTCCATTTTTTGTTCAGATAGAGTGGGCGGGAGAGAGAGGAAGAGAGAGAGAGAGAAACATCGACATGAAAGGGATACATCGAGTGGCCGCCTCCCGCACGACCAACCAGGGCCGGGGACAAACCACAACCGAGGTACGTGCCCTTAGCGGGAACCGAACCCGGGTCTCTCTGGACCGCAGGCCAACGCTCTAACCACTGAGCCAAACCAGTCAGGGCTAAAAACATATTTTAAAAAACCCTAAAATTTGCAAGTTTATCATAACTTGGTCAATGACTTTGTAAGTACAACACACCTGAATGACAATAAAGGAGTTGACCAATATTAATCTATCCACGGAATGCCTATATTCTGCACGGTGCTTGCTAAGCCCTGCAGAATATATTTCATAAAATTATTAAGATGTGATCTTGGGCCTTAAGAACCTTAAAATCAAAGCCAAGCTACAAGATAAACTGATCTAAGAAGCTATTAGCATTGTAACCTTGGGTACATTGTTTAACCTCATTGAGCCTCAGTAACAACAATACGAGTCTTTTCCTCTTAGCATGGATGTAAGGACTGAGACAACACACACACATTGTGTAGCATAAAGCAGGCAGGCGTTCCTACAAACTTTAGCTGTGAATATAAAATAATTTATTTGTTTTTATTTATATGTATTATTAGGCGTATGTGTTAGATATGGATAATTTGTGTTGTAAGAACTCCAAAAAGGAACATGATTGGAAGCTGAGCAACTACCGCACAGAAAAAGAGCTCTCAGCCAGGTGACGAAGGATGGACAGGATTTTGCCAGACAGAGGGCAGCTGGGAGGGCTTTTCAGGGAGCAGGGCACCGGGTGAGCACGAGCCCAGGGCCAGGACCCGTGGGTAACACGTACAGAGCACCATGAGCGGTAAGCACATTTGTTGAGATTTATACCTGGTGAGAGGCTGGGTGAAAGCAAACAGCAGTTGACCTTAAGTTCCGAGCGAACTAATTTATACTTTAATCCACTGAAAATTGCAGAGGGTGATATGACATGATATGAAAAAAGTGCTGCTGTTGTAAGACACTTAAATCTGATTGATGAGTCCCAAACTCAGATGCCCAGAGCATCAAGTTCATGGCTTCCACAGTATATGAAGTAGCCTCGTCATAGGGCAGTAGGGGATGGTGGGGACCGGGCGAATTAGGGGAAGCATACCCTTTCTGAACAAGGTAAACACGGCACTGTTGTCCGTGCCTATGCATTTCAGTGTATGTCCCACACAGGAGTGAAATCAAACGTCCTAATTTTTGAAAGTGCTGTGTTGGTCAAATAAAATACTTCCATGAATTGCATCTGTCCTGAGGCCCGATAGTAGGGAGCTCTTGATATCATTCATAATTTTATAAATGGGGGGGGGGGGCTCTGAGACATTAGTTGATTCATCATAAGTGATGCAAAGAATGAGTTAGCTAGAGGCGGTGCTGAGTACGGACCAGAGGCCACTCTGTCCAAGGTCAGCAAACACTCACTGGAGGCCGAGGCCTGTCTAGTCGGTGTGGCCGGGAGCCCTGCAGAGCCAGGAGCCTGGGAGGTGTCAGTGCGCCTTCGTGTGAGTGACATGCGGCTTCCCGTTTCACAGTATTCCTCATTCCAGCCTCAAAGTCAACAGTGGAGCAGGTGAACACAATATTTAAATATTGGGTGTGAGCAACTTAACTTGTATGTTAAATTGTAGCATGATATTTTAAAATAAAAATTTCCCAATGCAAACATTTACTAAATATTAGGGAAATGTGGAGTTAGATAGGAAGTACACCCAGATTTCCTTTTGAAATGAGGAAAATGTAATAGTATCCTGTACAAATGCTTATGTATATATATATTTTAATCAACTGATTCTTTTTTTGTAACCAACATATCAGAATATTTTCAGTATGACGATAAATGCTAGTAGTCAAGTTATAAGAACTCAAAAATTTAAAATTGTATTCTGAGTCATCAAATGGATGGGTAAATGTAACACATTTGATCATAACTCCCCTGATTAAAATTCTCAATGGCTTCCCTTGCCCTAGAGTCCAAACTTCCCAATCTTACCCCAAAGCAGCCTCCTTCCCTGTCCAACGTACCTCGCTTCTCCTAACGCCCACATCACAGTCCGTGCTCCAGCCACCCGAAACCCCTGCCTGCAGTTCCCCTCACTTTCACTGTTCACTCATGCTGTTCCCTTTACCTGGAACCCCCCCCCCCCCTTCCCCACACTCTAGTCCACCTGGTTAACTGTCCATCTTCCCTCAGGACTCAGTTTGAGAGTTACCGTCCCCTCCACACACTCACACCAAGCTGATTACTAGGAAAACATTATTTTACACTTCATCGGACAGAAACCAGGTCCCTCAGGTAGCTATGCACCCTGGAGACAGCTGAGACATTATCACCAAGTTACAAAGGAGACAACAGTGGCCCAGTGAAATCGGATGACTTCGGATTTGTGGCAGGAATTTAAATTCGTGATTTTTAAAAATTTTATCCCAGAGGATCTACAGCTACGAAAGCAAGTCATTTACACCTCTTCTACCTTCAAATATGAAGACTCACTTTTGGTCAACTATAACAAGTTATTTTTTTTTTTTTATAGAAAGGTAAAAGTGGTTAATGCAGAGGAATTGTTATAGTTTCAGGAGTGAAAGATTACTCAGCTCTGCCATTGCCAGCTGTGTGACTGTGGGCACGGTACTTAACTTTCTGAGGTTCACTTTCCTCTTGTAGAAAAACAGCTACCTCTTGGAGTTAAAGTACAAAAGTGTTTAGTATAGTATGCCTGGCACAAAAGAACTCCTCAATAAATGTGAATTAAGACGAACGCTTGAAAGAGCAAATGAAACAGAAAAAGAAACAGGAAAATAAGTAAAATGTCACGAGCAAAAGTAGATGCTTTGTATCAATTTGGCAAAGTATTTACAATGATACACCCAGCCTTGTGTAGAATCTTCCACAGCCAGAACACTGAGGCCTGGCATTTAGCTGGCCAGTGGCCACATGGAAAGCTTAATGGGAACGAAACCTTGCGATCCACTGTGGGGAATGTTAACCAACAGTCCTGGAGATGTCCCGCCAGCAGACAGACAGAAGGAGTGCGTGCCTATTCCCAGTGCTGAGCAATCTGCCTGGCCACACACAGCGATCACTGTTCTGGGGACCCCTGGAATCCATGGATGGCAGCCTCTCAGTGACCATTACCTGGGTCAGGGGGCAAAGAATTCCCAGCCACTGGCACTCACTCTTCGACCCTGCCATCCCAGTCCTCTTTCATTTCTCTCTTCTCCTTTTGAGTGTGGAGTCCCCCTCCAGCCCTGTGACATGCTTCCCATCTGTTCGTGCAGATGGTTTTCTCAAGAGAAGTCAAGACGCCTGGTGTCCCCAAATCCTCCTGATTCAGTTGGTTCCCTTTGCCATAGAGCAGTGGGGAGAATAAGTGAGGAATTGGAAGCTGTATCTTAAAGCACAGGTCACAGTTCATGTAAGGAAAACATTCATGCTCAGTGTCTGGTTTAAAAAGAAAGCTGTCGACATAGGTAAGTCCCTACCCTGATGCTCTGAACAAAATCAGGTCAACAATAGCTGATAGCACTTGGAGTGTAGAATTAAACCCTCCCCTGCCCTCCCCCTCCTGCTACTGGATCTTAGCGGGCAGCAGCTAAGGTGATGGTCTCTTGTAAACTTGGTTCTGTGTACACTTTACAGTCTCTTCTGTCCATCCTATGGAAATTGGAAACTTGCAAGGGCAAAGCAGCTTTTTGAAATTAAAGAAGGCTGTCACTGAATGATAGTAACTTGATTCTACACAATTTTAAAATGCTACAAGAGAAGACATTGAGCCAAGCATCCCACTTAGGATGGAAAAAGAGAAGCCTGAGCATCAATCGAAAACAGCAAAATCACAAAGGAAAAGTAACCCAGGAACATAGCCTCTTCCTCATCTAAGATGCCTGAGAGTTTTGCAATAAAATAAACACAAAAACGAAAACCTATCCAGTGTCGGACTAAACTCAGCCTTTTAGGTGATTTCAGAATTTTACGTTTTCTCAAACGTAAAAGGACTGATAACCTACATTATTTGGAACTTGGCCTCTCAGAGTAAAACACTGTTTTTCTCATGCCCAGAATTTAGAAGTTCATTTTCATTACTGTGTTTATTTTCCCCTCTGTTCTTTCCATGCATATCCTTGTCCAGCCCCTGGCCAGCCATGCAGCGGAAATGAATTTTTCCTCCTCGGAAGTAACTCCACCTAGGAGCAAATAAAACCCAAACTTATGGTTGGTCTCATCCCCTCATCAGAGGACGGTGACTGAGTGTAGAGACTGAGTGACTTAACAAGGCTCCGTGAATTCACCCTTTGTGAATAACATTAGGGTAGCAGCGAAATATACAATCCTGTCGCATACTAAATTAGCTAAGAAAGAGCCTGCTGGGGTGTGGGGCAGTATTTCTCATTATCACACTACAAGCCTCTTTTACATAGACATTAGACTGACTATTTTGTTCCTTATATCTATCTACCTTCCCAAGAGAAAAATCAACCCACGATTCCAGTCAGCTGGGCTAAAATACTTATGATTTGGGAAAAATACTGTTCTGAGCAAATGTAAGTGCTTCTTTTCCCCACACTACTCTTCCTACAGCCTGCCTTGTCTCCCATCACATAAACACAGAAAACACACACGTGTGCACGCATGGGAACACACATGCACTCAAGTACAGACTTACCCAGTGCTAAGCAAGGAACATGATATCTCTGTCCTGCAATTCATGGACCATACACATTTTTAGTCATAAAACATTTGATGATCATGAATAAAAAAGAACGTCCCCCTTGAACTCATTGAGGATAAGTTTTCTGAGGTGTGTGTCAGAAAAGCACATGCTCTGATTAGGCAGAGTTTTCTCACGGACTCATTCTGGGGCAGAAGGCTAATGTGGGTCAACTGAATTCCACCTTGATACAGTTTCTGCACCCCCATCTCCAACTTTCAAAATACCACACTGATGGCAAATGATAAGGCAGTATAAGGAACACTGTGCCCATGGAAATGTCTACACAGTCAACTCATATTTGTATTTAAGTTGTGATTTGGAAGCTGAATTCATGACAATTGCTGATCTTTGTTTTCAAAATGCCTCTCTGTCATCTGCTGAAACTGTTGTCACTTCAAGTAGGGTCTCACAGCTAATCCAGGTCTCCCCACGTAGAAGGAGAAGTGTGCTAGCAGGTAGGACAATCATCAAAACATTTTTCCATCTCATCAAAACATAGTAAATCTTTGATAACAGCATTCTAAATGATATCAATTTCATTTTATGCTTCTCTTTCTACTCCTCTAATTTACCTCAGTATGCAAATCCATTGTTTAAAAATGTTAGGTGTGATATTGCATGAGATGCTTGCATGGAGACAGAATGACATCTCACAATTTGAGATAAACCCTGGGGACCACAGATCCCATTTAACTGATAAACAGAGTCAGGTAGTTGGATTGATGAAATAAGTTCTGTGGATAAATCGCAAATACTCCTTCATTTATCCATACATTCATTCAACAAACATTTTTTTTTTTCATTGACTCTTCTGAGACAGGTTCTATTTAAGAGTTCTCTGCTCTCAGCGAGCTTATATTCCAGCGGAGAGAGGCCAAGAAGAACAGTAAACAAATGAATAATGTATTTAGTTATAAAGAACATAAAAGTGCAGCAATGTGAAAGAGAGGAAACCAAGTTCTAGGTGTCGTGTTACCTGTCTTTCTTCCTGTGAACATGAGTCTGTTCTGCCCTTAGGACCTCTGCGTTCCTGTCCTTTCTCCCCGGAACACTCACTTCTCAGGGACCTGCTCTCATCTTCATAACCAACATCTCGGGGCAGATGTCACCTCCTAATAGGGCTCCACCTCTCTTTCCTAGTCGCTTTTTATCACATCACTCACTGTTTCATTTCCTTCATAGAATTCATCAACATTTTTGGGCCTCATATTTATTGTTAAATATCCTTTGGGCTGGTGGTTTGTATGCTTCCTTCACTAAGTACAAGCTTCTGGAGGTAAAGACCGCACCTGGCTTAGTTACTCCTGCACCCCTCAACCCCACACAGAGTGACAAGAGCTGCTCGTGCCGTCCTTGACCAGATGGCTCAATGCATACGTGAATTAACAGTTCAGCCATTCATTTCACTACAATGGCCCCGTTTCATTAAATGTAAATTAGAGCTACCAGTGTGTTCTCAAGCTTCCTTTTCGAACACTACACTGACATTCCTAATATTAGGTAGTCAAAATGAGTAATTGCATTAAGCTATTAGTCTTAGGACAATTCTAAGGATGTCTACATCTACTCTGCCACCGCCCAGTCCATGCACTCGGTCATTTCTCTGCATTAAACCTGTTAAAACATAAGGGCGTGGGCTCTGCAGTCAAACAGACTTGGATACTATTCCCAGTTTTGACACCTGTGGTTGTGCTGCTTTGAAAAAGTCAGTGAATTTGTTTAAGCCTCACTTTCCTCTTCTTTCACAAGGAAATGCCATTGGTAGATTAGAAGACACAGTGTGTGCACAGCACATGATGCCCAGCACGTACCCAGTTGACTCTATTATAATGACCTCAGTAACTACAGTAATAAGCATAACCATAACAATAGTTTTCATTCATTGGGTACCTTCTGTGTGCCAGCTACTTTACACGGGTCGCATCATTCCATTCTGACCGCATTCTTACAAGTTAAATGGTATTAGCATTTTCAATCTAGAGCTGTTAGGTTAACTTTTTCAAAATACCCAAAGCTTATAAAAACAAATTCCAGAACTCGGCTCTTGTCTACTATCTGATGCGACTTCTGCTCATCTCTCTATTACAGCGATTTTTACCCTTTTTAATCTCGTGCTACACATAAATTAATTACTAAAATTCTGTAGCACACCAAAAAATATATTGTCATTCTGCCGATCTGGCAAAAAGTAAAAAGGAATCATTTTGATTCATTCACACTGGATGGATATCATTGTGTTTGGCTGTTGTCATTTAAAAAAAATTTTTTTTTCCTTTATTGATTTTAAAGAGAGAAACATCGATGACAGAGAACATCGATTGGCTGCCTCCTGCATGCCCCCCACTGGGGATTGGGCCCACAACCTGGGCATGTGCCCTGACTGGGAATCGAACCAGCGACCTCTTGGTGTATGGGTCAATGCTCGACCACTGAGCCACACTGGCTGGGCTGTTGTCATTTTTTTCTTCGACAATCTAAAGAAAAAGAGGTCAGTGCCCCTGACTAAATACTCAGGTCTTGCATGTTTTAAAAATTCTTACGGCACCCTGGATGAAAAATCTCTGCTCTATTCCATACATTCTTCCCTCATTAACCTCCAATTTTGAGTGTAGAGTTTTGGATATCACAGTGTCTTTGTGTCCATCTAGTACAGCGTTGATGCATCGTAAGGATTTACCACCACCAACTATTAGCCATGCTAGTCATGATGGGAAGCCGCAGAAGAGGTCAACGTTAGAGAGATGCAGCAATCTTACTGACAGCAATTAATCTTTACAAACAATGTGCTATGTGCCAAGCACTTCACTAAATGCTTTACAAGTATTCCTTCATTTACACCCCCAGCCCCTGGAATCCTAAAGGTAGATACTATGAAGCCCTGTATGACTGACAGGGAGCTGAAGCTCGGAGGGCGGAGCAAAGCTATTAGTGCTGGAGGAAGGTCCTGAAGCAAGGCGGTCAGACCCCAAACCCACGTGCCTCTCGCAGCTCTGCCGCTATGCTACTCGTGGCTTTCTGTTCTGTGGCCTCACTGTGCAATGATCTAAGACACACAGATGCCTCCTAGTATTCTGATCCCTGAAGAAGCGCTGGCCTTTATTCTAGTGTTTTCAGTAGTTTCCCTTAGTTGTCAGCTTGTTACAGTGGCTCAAATATAAAGTCCTAATTACTGTCTCTTTTATGGCTAGTGGGAACGATCCAAAACGGAATTAGCAGCTTCCTCCAAGGACTTATGGCCATTGAGCATTTTGTGGCCTTTTATTCTGCCCATAAGACTGCAGGGAATGGGCTGTTTCTTAGAAGCAAAATAGATGGAGCATTTCATCACATGGTGACTGTGACCTGAGTCATTCACCCATTATATCGGTTTGGTTTCCAACGGGAACAACACTTTTTTTGTTACCTCCGGAATAAAGAGGTAAGGGTGGACTAGAAATCTTCCCTCACTACCCACTTAGCAAATCAAGGAATTAAAACTGTTGCCAAAAGTTAACAAAAATTGGGAGAGGTGATTTTCAAAGGTTGGGTAATTTTTTAAATTTATTGCCATTTATCTTTAGATAGAGTGGAAGGGAGGGAGAGGCAGGGGAGAGAGAGAGAGGGAAATATCGATGTGAGAGAGACACATCAATTGGTTGCCTCCCGCACGACCCCAACCAGGGCCGGGGATGAACCGCAACCAAGGTACATGGCCTTGGCCGGAATCGAACCTGCGACACTTTGGTCCACGGGCTGACGCTCTAACTGCTGAACCAAACCGGCCAGGGCGAGACTGGGTAATTTTTTATCTCCTTTTCTTTTCTCCACATGGAAAATAAGGCTGAAAAATACCCAGTGAAAGAAATCTATTTCACTTGTTCTAGAAAATAAATTGAGACTTCTTCAGTGTTTTCTGGGACCGTCTCCAATAGTCTGGTGGACAAAGGTACTTTCCCAGTTGTGTGAGTTAGAGGCATGGCTAATGGCTCAGTTCTCTGCTTTCCCTTCCAGGAGGAGAGTCTTGGCATTAAAGCTAGAGTCAAGAATCTCAAAGAGAGAATGACGTCTGTAAATCCTTGACATGAAAGTATATCAGTTAGTTGGGTAATTACTTCCCGGACTATGAAATAAAAAGTGAGCTTCTTTAATCACTCCCAAGGAAATTGGGAGTATTCAAGTACTACCCCTGACTGTGCTACGAATCGCAATGTTGTACAGAGATACATTCACGAGCCTGTGAATGGCGTGTTCTCAGTGGGTTTCAGACAAGGCCAATTCCATGTGGACACCACTGGACTCGTTCTCCGGACCTGCAATGTGAGATCCGTATCTTCATTGGGAGGACAGCTGGCTTCCTCCCTGGAGGCTCTGACCTTGCACTTCTCTGCATCGGCCCTTTTACACCCTGGGTTTCAGGGCTGCTACATCCGCTATCATTTGACTGAAATCAAGGGACGTGAGGCCAACTCGAGACCCACCTGGCTGGCAGGAGGCCCGCTGACTACTGAAATGCGATGAGTCAGCAAGATTGAAGAAAAAGATGTGCAGACTTTCTTTTCCTCTTTAAATGTTTTTATCTAAACATTAAGCACAATGTGGCGACAGAAAGAGTCCTGGATTATTTCCCAGGGCTGCTAAGTGCATGCAATGCCCATGCCTGAGGTCTGGAGAATGGTGTAACTCTGAGTCTACTATTTTTGATTTGGATCTGACATGTTTCCTCATGTTGGCTCCAACAAAGCAGATGACTCTGGCAGCAACAATTACAGCCCTTGACTAGGAGTTAGGAGCTTGGGATTCTACTCTGCCCTTTGCCATTGACTGTCTGTGTGATGTTAGGCACAATCTTTTCCCTCTCAGAACCCTCTCTCATCTCTTCTATACAAAAAGTAGGTGAGCCCTGGCTGGTGTGGCTCAGTTGGTTGGAGTGTTGTCCCTTACATCAAAAGGTGGCAGGTTGGATTCCTGGTCAGGGCACACACCCAGGTTGGGGATTCGATCACTGGTTGGGGCACCTGTGGGAGGCAACTGATCAGTATTTCTCTCTCACATTGATGTTTTTCTTTCTCTCTCTCTCCCTTCCTCTCTCTAAATTCAATGTTTAAAACAGGAGATGAGCTTGAAGATGTCAGAAATTACTTTTAAATGCATTTATTTTAATCTAATTAATTTTATCTTATAGGGAAAAATGATGGGCAAAAAGTCTTCTTTGAAACATTGCTGACAGCTCTTTAAAGAGTTTGGAGTCTATAAAAGTGTACTCTATGCATCTTTTCCCACAGAGGTGAAGGTACATGAAGGTGATTTTTCCTTCTTAGAAGAACTGAGAGCATCTGGACAATAGGGTCTCCTACTCTGGCCAGAGGGGACTGAGAGTCCTAAAAACAATCTCTGCTTTCTGCTTGACAAAAAACATTCACTTAAATTCTCTATGAAAATGAATTAAACCAGTTAGGAAGTCCCAGTTGAAAAGTGGTATGTTAACGTTCAATAGACTGCACTTCAGTGTGGAATGGTGGCTCGGTTATTCACTGGCCACCCCTCCTGTGGGGAAGCTTCAGGAGCAGAGGAGGAAGATAAAATTAATAAACCCTGCCTGTCTAAATCCATTACAGGCTAACATTATCCTTTGCCATTTTCCCAATGACACACATACATAGCAGGAGGTGCTTGAATTGCCTTCTGCTTCCTGCTGAATCTTTCTTTAAGCATGTGAACCTTTAATCAGAAGTGACATGTTTCTGATCTAATGTTATATATGGGAAGTACACAGACCTATGAAGTCAAGGCCTCCCCCCTCCCACCAAATGACAAGCAGCTATTTTTAGGCAGGTCGGCTACAGCATACTGAAAGAGTAAGGAGGTCATTCCAGCCATAAGAAGTGTCCTAGTAAAAATCAACACCAGTACATCTCCTGGGCCATTTATTTAACTAGTGAGACCACAAATTACAACAGCACAACTACATGATTATAAATTGTGCCACGGACAGGGCTGTCACTAAAATATTATGTCACTTTTAAATAGTAGTCCTGCATTTCATTGCAACAACCTCATCTGCACCTTGTCTCAAATAAACCATATCCTGTATTAAACAAAAATTATATCCAAAATATGCCTTCTAACGGTTAAAGATTGATGGTAAGAAGGGATGTATTGACATGGCAAGCATATTTATAATACACGAATTATTAAAGAAAAAACTAAGATCATAAAATGGGATGTATAATGTGAGTTTGTTTTTAATGAAAAGCAACCTATATGCTTTTTACTAGAAAAAATATCTGCAAGAGTATAAAGCAAAGTACAGGTTAGTGATTAATTCTGGGTTGTAGGATAAAGGGTAATTTTTTTCATAACGTATCTGAATTTTCCAAATTTTCAGTATTAAATATGTACCATCTCATAATACAAAAGGAGTTTTGTTTTTATTGTATTTCTTGAAGAGTTTTTAAAAATGTGATAAAATGCTTATGATATAATGTTCATCACTTGGAATAATAACATGCAATCCATTTGGGTTCAGATTCTAAGTTTTAATAAAAATGTGCATTGTTATGGTCATAAGAGATGCCAAACTTGATAATTCAGGCTTTCTTGTATACCTGAATGTCATGATTTTGTTTTTGCTTTCCTAATTAATAAGATTTCTTTTTTCAAGGAGATCAATGCAATTGCTGAAGCACCGAAATATCATGTGAAGTATTGCCGTATGCATAATGAAGGAGAAGTCTTAAAAATATTTATGCCACACATTAGCAAATTACAGGAATATGGAATTTTTTGGAGCTAGAATGAAATTTACAACTGATTTAAATGAGTAAGAACCATGAATTTTAAGACTAAAATAGAATGCCGTTCTCCTGATTTTCTGTTCAATGCAATTATTCATTAGCTTTTTGAAATCTAAGAAATATCTCCTTTTTCAAAAGTCAATAATGGTCTGAATTATGTCTGTGTAACATTCTTTATGATGCCATGTCAATACCAGGTTAAACCTGAGTTTTAACTGCTAGTTCTTTTGCTGGGCTCATTGACAAAAATCCTATATTTTTGTATCATTTTTCCTTAAAGTGTTCTGAAAAATCGTTTGACTGGATCAATTTTATATTAAAATAAAATACAGTTAATCTGTTTGAAATACTTACTTTATAAGTTACTAGGAATTCTTCAGTCCAGTCAACTGAAAAGTCCCTTGCCACCAATTGTACAGCCAGGTTACCCCCAAGAAAATACCCTTCCCCAATCTAGCTATCTCTCCTGAAAGGAACCTCTAAATAGGATCATAAAAGACAGGAGGTATTTGATTTGATGATCAAACTGGTACAACTGAGCTATCAACCAGCCAAGAGTGAAGGTGAGAATCTATATTCAAGAATTACTTTATTCTTTAGCCAGAAGCTATAAATTTAAGTTGGAAAAAAAAGCATTAATCATAACTTGTAAAAATTATTTCTGTATCCTGTAGATCTTTAAATCAGTTGAGAAAATGGGGGAGTGATAAGACATGAGAAGAACAAAAGAGAAGGCTTGGTTTAAGAGAAACCACGTTTGAGTCATTGGAAGTGACTGAGTGAGTACCTGCCACAAAGGAGGCTCGGGGTCAGGGCCACCGGGCAGCTTGGGAAGGCTGCCAGGGCCACCTGTTTCTCAAGCCAGACTTCTATTCCCTTGTTCTTGACCTCAGGCTGCCAAATGCAATGGCTGGAGACAGTCGGCTCCACTGTAAGTTTGTATCCTCAACACTATTTGAACCGCCTTTACGTTTTGCTTAATAGTTACTTTGGTTTTTTTTTTTTTTTTTCTTTTTTGCTTTTGACATGCCTCAACCTTTTCCATCCTCTTCAATTCACTTACTCCCACTTTTCTCATTCTAGACAATGAATGTAGTGTTTCCTTCTTCACAGAATCATGAGAAGATAACTGGGATAAAATTCTATAACATAGAACACTGCCTTGATATTTAAAGCTTTCCATCCCATTCTTCTCTGTATGTATCCAAAATGCCCAGCAGCCATTTATTTATTAAATAGTAACATTGAACATTTACTATCCACCATGTACTGTGCTACTCTAAATATGTAATTTCATTTTCTAGTCTGATGTTCAACTATAAATTATTTTACATTCATTGTTCATTGATTCAGAGGATGACAGAGCTGTAAAAAAAAAAAATGGCAGCATTTAATTCATTCCCTCTTCTTATATACAAGGACATTAAAACCTGAAGAAGATTTTCAAGGTTCAACAAGAAGTCGGTGACAAACTCCAGACTAAAACCCCAGTTCAACGATCATTATTTTGTTAAGGAAGTTGGTTGCATTGCCCAGCTGTGCCCATTTATCTCTCTGTATAGTATTAGAACTCTGCTCCTGGCACCTCTAAAATGATTATCAACCTGAAGAGCAACGGAAAAACTGAGAAGAAGCTGCTAACCTGTGTTTTTGGTGATGAGGAAACAACAATATAATCGGAACAAAGACTGTTCAAACCTAGCCTGTAACAATAACATCTAAAATATTTTCCATATTTCTAAATCTCTTTCTGAACTCCCCAAGACACCTGTACCTTAATGCGAGCTTGTCGAGTACCTGGGCTCTGTCCTTAAAACTCTTGCTGTGGGGGCACAATCTATCAGCATGACCAGACTCAGAGCTCCTGCTGATGGGTCAGAAGCAAAGGGCACACCCTCGCAGGAGGACAACTTCACAGGAGGTTATCAGGGTTTTGTTTTTTTATCCTCATTCGAGGACATTTTTGCATTTATCTTCAGATAGAGTGGGAGGGAGACGGGGGAAGAGAGAGAGAGAAACATCGATGTGAAAGAGACACATCGACTGGCTGCCACCCACATGAACCCAACCGGGGCCGGGGACAAACTGCAACCGAGATACGTGCCCTTAGCAGGAACTGAACCCGGGTCTCTCTGGTCCGCGGGCTGATGCTCTAACCGCTGAGCCAAACCAGCCAGGGCAAGTTATCAAGGTTTTAACCAAAGAGCTGCCACTGCTCCTTCCTGGGTTAGGGCCCAGCCTGGTTGTCTGTGTTCATGGGTCCCACTCACTGAGCCACACAACCTCTGAGATGCGATGGCCTCATTTGCAGACACAGCTACTAAAAGTAGATGTCATGTACAGATCATTCTCTACCTCCAAGAGATCAGAAATATCCTTCCTCAGGAGAAGATTTTAAATCTTCAGTGATAGTTTCTATATAGTAGAAACAGAGATTCCCAGGGTTTTAACACATGCCATTTTTTCTTTTCCAAATCCTATCAGGAAAATTGAAAGATTAACACAATGAACCACTACGTACTGACCATGAAATCCAACCAGCTTTAGTATTTTACATACTACTATTTATATTTTTATTATGTTTTAATACCTGAACATTTCACTGAAGAAAAACACTACAAAGGAGCTTTCTCAGGTACTCTGAATGACCTCCCTTCCTACCGCCTCTTCCCATCAATCTTTGTGGATCTCAAGAGGAGGGAAGTTAAAGTCTTTTGCTTTTGCCTTGAACTCATTCATTCATGACACCATATTCTACCTGATTTCTCGGGCAGTGCCTTGATATTTAAAGCTTTCCCTGTCCCAGCCTTCTATGTCTAGGCCTTCAGAAATGCCTTTCAATTTGCCTTTTCAATTCAGACTGATGAACTTGGCCTTTACCAAGTTCTTTACAACGCTCTTGCCTGTGCCCCAGAGTTCCACACAGCAAAAATGATCTCCTGGTAAAATGGACAGGTGTGAACCTACTATTCTTCAGGGCCATGTTTTATCAGCCAAGAACAAAGTCTGTATCTGTGGATCCAATGACAGCTGTTTCCAACTCACTGTTCTTTTTTTTTTTTTTTCTTTATTGATTTTAGAGAGAGAGGAAGGGAAAGGGAGAGAGAGAAACATCGATGAGAGAGAACATCGATTGGCTGCCTCCTGCATGCCCCCCACTGGGGATTAGACCCACAACCTGGGCATGTGTCCTGACCAGGAATCGAACCGGCGACCTCTTGGTGCATGGGTCAATGCTCAACCACTGAGCCACACCAGCTAGACTAAATCACTGTTCTTTATCTCCTTTTTCCCCCTTTTGTGCTCTCGGGTGATTCCAGTTAGTCTTTATTCCCATCTTGCCAGGACCTAAGGAGCAGGACGGAACGGTGGTGAAGAACATCTTTGTGTTCAAATACTGTGCTCTCCTAAGCGTAACTCTGAAACTTTGTACACAAGTTCCTCAGTTCCTTCCAGTAAGATGGACAGAACAATAGTGCCTACATGGTAGGGTTAAAGTCAATATTTAAAAAAAGCAATGTAGCCTAGCCAGTGTGGCTCAGTGTTTGAGCATCGACCCATGCACCAAGAGGTCGCCGGTTCAATTCCCGGTCAGGGCACATGCCCAGGTTGTGGGCCTGATCCCCAGTGGGGGGCATGCAGGAGGCGGCCAATGGATGTTTCCTCTCATTGATGTTTTCATGTCTCTCTACCTCTCCCTTTCTCTCTCTCTAAAATCAATAAAGAAAAAAATTTTTTTTAAAAGCAATGTAAGTTCTGGCCCAGTGACAAATATATGCTAAGTCCTTTAATAAGTATTAGTGACTGATATTAATCCTATTGCTATTTTAAGGGTTATTTAAATACAGCTACTACTAAGCATAGACATACGTTCTTACTAGACTAGCAGCAACAGAGACTGACTGGGGTGGGAAGTGGCTAAACAGGAAGAGAGGCTGAGCATAGCTGAATCAACCATGGCAAAGGTAATTTTAACTGAACTCTTTTTATTCATGTATCACAAATGAACCTCCTGGAGTTGAGAAAGAAATATGTGGTCTGCATTCCATTTCCAGCCATGAAACAAACTGTTCTATTTATCAGTAGAAACTGGGATGGGACGTTTATAAATTTCCTGAAACACCTTATCAATTTCAAATTCAGAATTAACAATACAACTGATAAAACCACCACAAGTCAGAGCCTTCTCTGTCCAGAAGTTCTAACAGTATTCATGTCAGCTCTGTTCAGGAGCCCTGCTGGAAGTGGGGATGGGAGAGAGACAGTTCTGGACTGTCGTGAGTCTGAGTTACAGCTGTTCTGTCCAGTGCATCCTACTGATAAGAATGAACAGTCATCTGTTTCTTTTTGTCTGATTATTGGCTTAACAATATACTGGTCTTCTCTTTTCCCTCTCAAGTCCAAAGACATTGTGATTGTTGATTTCCCATCCATTCAACTTTGCATCTCTGCATTCAGGATTTATTGATGACCTTGACTGAGTTTATTCGGAGAGTAGGTAAAAACTGAAATGGGACATTAATAAATTCCCAGTTCATCTCTTTACCTTCAGTGGCTCACACGGGATATGTACATGCTCTCTCTCTCTGCCTCCCTCTCTTTCTTCCTCCCTTGACAGTCAAAGATCATTTTCTCTACAAATATGATCAACAAAGAAGCAGGCTTGTAAGGATCTAAGACAATGTACCCGGCAGGCATGCTGAATACAGTAGATGGTTAAAATGAGATATCCCAGGTAAGAAAAATCAGTGAGCATCATCCCAGTGCACTGGTTAAGAGCGCTGGCCCTGAACTTGGAAGCGTTCAAATCCTGTCCTCACAGCTCACTTTCTTTGTGATCTTAGGTAAGTTGCATCGGCCTCGGTTTCGTATTTGAAAATAAAGATGATAACAGTTCTTAACTTATGAGGATGTTGGAAGGGTTAACTATATTAATGTATGGACCGTATTTGGCCGACTTATAATACTATTGTTATCATCATCATTATTATGGTAAAGTAACTACACATTTATGTATAACAGAACAGATCAGAGGCAACTGAACATTTTGGAATTTAGAGTTTCTTCCCTTATCATGCAGAGGAATTCTTTATAGTGTAATGTTTTCAGAGTAAGATATCTTTTTTCCTTCATTTTCTTTTTAAAGACACTATTTCTACTAATACAAAACAAACTTTAAAAGAAGAAACTGTCTTGTTTTACACTTTGTCCTCATCCAAACAGCAGAGCCACACTATTCTTTTCTGACTAAAGGCACCTTGAATCGTGTATGTTCAGTAACAGCAAACCTAAGATCCTGACTTTATCTGCAAGTCTGACTGCTCTTTGGAGGCTGAGACGGTGCGAAAAGCCTTCCGGTCATCAGAGGACCAGACCCGGTTCATGCAGCGTGGGAGCAACTGACAAAAGAACGCATCTGCCTCATGCAAACAGCACCGGGCTTTCAGAGCCGCGTTCCCCATGTTAAGGAAACTTGATGTCTCAGCTACTTTAGTATTGTTTATCCCTACTCCTGAAAGAAAGCAGCTTTAGGATCAGCAGCTGATCTACTTTAGATCACAACTCAGTCTGAGCTGGGGCTAAGTCCCTCGGTAAGCACGCTGCCCGGAGCCAGCAGGTGTCTGCTGGACAGGAGCTTGAACTGCTTATCAGACTGGAGGGAGTCAGGAGCACGGCACAGCACGGTCCCCTCCGTAGAAAGCAGTAACGGTTCCGTTCGGGGGAGTCCCACTCTGAAATGTACACTACAGACCTGAGGCCGTAGAGGACAGTCCCGTCGGGATGCAGGCGGATCATGCGGTTCTTGACGGTCACGCCGTGCACAAACGACTTCTTGTCGTTCAGGAAGTAGGTGTCGGGCACCCAGAGCTGGTCTGCTACTCGATTGTCCAGAGTTAAGTTTAAAGGTATTACATTATACGACAGCCTCTTATCTCTCCAGGCTTGTTGAAAATACATTGTCAACGTATAATCCTGTGAAAGTGAGCAGAAAAATGCTTATTTTGTACCCAAAACAGACCTGGGAGAAAGGCAAACATTTCTGTATGCATAAGAAAACACATATACATCCCTACACTATGAACATATACTATTCCCACACAGGCAAATATTAATGTACTAGACCCATTCTTACTGAGACCTACTGTGTGTCAGGTACCAGGGTGGGCTCTATAAATACACAAGTGAAGAGAGCACAAGAAATCTATTACACATTACGCAGGAAGAAAAATGGAAGGAATAATTACCTTAAAATCAACTCGTCTTTCCCAAAGTGGGGTACACAGGATTGTTTCAGGTGAGACCAAACAATTGTAACAAGTGGTTCATTTATTACAGTAGTTTGTCGATGAAAATCCTAACGGGTCTCATGCAGGCTGGTTTCCCAGGAGAGATGACATTTCCACGGAAACTTATGTAGCTTCCCAGATATAAGCAATACTCTCTCAAACAGTATTTCGTGGGGAATTTAATCCCAGGATTATGAATCAGCAGGCTGGGCTCTTTGCTTTTGAGAAACAGTGAGTTGTTATAAAGGGAAGACTGGCCTCGGAGTCTCCACACCAGCATTTCTCAGGTGTGTCGAGAATGGAAATTCATACCATTTCTTTTCACTTCAGTCCCATTAACTATAAATGGGGCCTTTAATACATGCCTGATCTAACCAGAAAATTATTATGCCGATTAAATGTATAACTCAAATGGAATGTGTAAACTACAAAAGCTATATATTATGGACAAAGCACTTACATGTGTACTGTGACATGTTTTATCCATTAGAAGCCAATGCATCCAATGTGATTGCTCTCTCATCCTTATTTGGATGACTAAATGAAGGGCCACATATTCATTTAACAGGATAATTACCTTTCTATTTTAAAATCAGTTCATAATGCCCTACTTGAGAAATGAAAAAAAAAACCACACACACAAAAATCTAGAGTCATGTACTAGTCACCTCTGAAACCGGCCAGTCCAGTGTGGTCCCAGTGTGTGAGCAGTGGCTGAATGAATGACCATCCAATCAAGTATGCCTATTAGATTTCTGCCCAGATCTGCACACTTCTGTGGATAAAATATACACTTCACTCTCTGTGAAGTCCTTGAGTTTTCCAACCTTGCTGAGATTTATACATTGTTTTTTTAAAAATTGATTTTTAGAGAGGGAGGGAGAGATAGAAACATTGAGGAGAGAGATACATCGATCAGGTGCCTCCTGCACACCCCACGCTGGGGATTGAGTCCAGGACCTGGGCATGTATCCTGACCGGGAATCGAACCGAGACCTCTCAGTCCATAGGATGATGCTCAGTCCACTGAGCCACACTGGCCAGGTGTGATTTATACATCTTAATTTGGTTATATAATTTTAAAATTTGACTTATATTATCTGCTTAAACACATTGAACAGCTTCCTTAGGAAAAGTATAATCCCTCTGCTGCAAAAAATTTTTAAAAATATTTTCCCTGCTTTCACAAATATGTACATTTTGATCCCATTCAGAATTCAGCCCTGCCCTACTTCTGAATGAGCAGCTGTAAAATCAAACTTCTAACAAAAGCTAAATGAATATCCTCAGGGTATATCAAATAACTAGGTAAAATTTACCTCAGCGGATCACTGCAGTCACTGATCCACACTGTTTGCAGCGCCGCTTTAGGAAATAACTAGTCTGAGGATGTCTACACTAGCATCTTGATTTATAACAAAGCGACCTTGAAGACTTATGAATTATAAAACTAAAAACAGAAAAGAAACCAGATTTTGTTTCTTTAATGATTTTAGAGAGAGAGGAAGGGAGAGGGAGAGAGAGATAGAAACATCGATGAGAGAGAACATCGATCGGCTGCCTCCTGCCTGCCCCCCACGGGGGATCTGGCCCACAACCTGGGCATGTGCCCTGACTGGGAATCGAACCCGTGACCTCTTGGTGCATGGGTCGAAGCTCAACCATTAAGCCACACCGGCCGGCAAAACCAGATACATTTTTGCATGTGTCTATGTTACAAATAGCCTAAAAAGGAGGACATAAACAATATAAGCAATTTATATTGTGTTGGAGAGAACGTATTTAGTGATTTTCAATTCTTGGAGATAAAATGGAAACTGTGCTTATTATATCTCTATTAGAAGGTAAGGCTACTTAAGCTTCTTTGATAATAAGCCCTCTTAAGATGTAGGGGGGATCAGATTGTTTGGATGCTCCTGGAGTTTCCCAGTCAGCTGAGCTGTGTTTGGAGACAGGAGCTAGGATTGTCTTTGGGCTGCATAGATGGTAATACTGTGAGATCCTGTGTCATAGGCTAACTGCTGTTATTTGTCAGCAAGGCAATGCCTGCTAAGAAATGCTCCCAGACAGACCCTGGTGATTCTGCTAACTGTCACATCAATTTTCATCTTACTTACTTTTAAGTGACACATCATGGCAACGAATGTCAAGAATGGAAGAAACTGTTGAATCTAAATAACTGTTACTGGACTTAAAAAGAGTGGTTCAGTGTTTCACGCTTTTTCCCAGGCCTCCATTCACCCAAGGTAAATCCTCTGAACTTCCACAAAGCATAGCCCTGGACAGCTTGGCCCAGAGGTTAGAGCATCAGCCCATGGACCAAAGGGTCGTGGGTTCGATTTCCAGTCAAGGGCACATACCTGGGTTGCAGGTTCGATCCCCAATCCCTATCGGGGTCGTGCAGGAGGCAACCAATTGATGTGTCTCTCACATCCCTCCCCCCCCTACCCCCTTCTATCTCCCTCTACCCCTCTCCCTCCCTCCCCCTCTCTCTCCCTCCCACTCTAGCTGAAGATAATGGAAAAATATCCTTGGGTGAGGATTAAAAAAACAACAAAAGACATGGTCTCCAGGGTCAGACACACCAGGTTCATGTCCTAGTATTTGGTGTTGCTCTGTTGTGACCCTGGGTGAATCCTCTCAAGTCTCTGCATATGTTTCCAACTCAAAAGAACAACTAAAGCTCATTGGTGTAGGAATTAGGGTAAACAACAACTGCTTTGTTATCTAGGGAGAAAAAAACAGAGTGATGCTACAAAATAAGTCTCCCCTATTCGTACTGGGGGACATATGGCCCCACCGGGATGGGCTGAGAAGGCTACCACGATGTTTATAGGCTCAATTCTCCAAATGTACAACGGGGCAATAGGACCAAGTGTTTTAAAGGCTATTTCTAGGAATAAAATAAGTTCATTTTAGTAAATGCTTTGCTGACTTTGTGTTTAAATGTATGTGGTCATTTCAAAATCTTCTGAATGTCTAAAATACATTTTCTATAAAACAAAAAGCAAGTATTTGTCTAAAATACTTGTGGTTGTTTTTTCTGTCTCTGTAATGTGTTTTCTAATACCAAGACTCAAGCTTTTCTGATTTCTTTGGCTTAGTGTTATTAAAAAACAGTACAAATTAATTTGCATGTGTTTCTTATCTTTTCTAACTTTACTATTTTGTGAATTGCCTATTATTGTCCTTTGAATATTTTTCTGCTTGGTGTTTACCTTCTGCTATTGGATATTTGGATATATACAATAATATTTTGTTATTTAGCTATTTTCTTTTAAATTTCTATTTATACTTAATTTTATAGCTCGAAACGAAATGGATTAGGATGCCAAGTTATTTCCCCAGTTAAAATCTTCTATTTTTACCCCCTCAAATGGGAAAAAAGACTTTACATATGATATAGAAATTACCAGGTATCTAAGAGCCTAAATAAATATCATAAACACAGTAAGTACAGTCACAGAAAGTAGTAAGTACATTCTCAACATCTTAAGCTGTCTCCTCCTTGAAAGCAGTCTGTTCCTTACTCCTGTGTATGTAGCCAGTATTGTGCACACTTTCTGGTAAACTGTGGAAGCTACAATTGTCTGGTAAATGGTACACATTTCCTTGTGAACACTTGGGAATATGCACAGAGGTCTCTAACTGTGCATACCCTTTGCTTTGACATTTACATTCCTAGGGATATTTGTAGAAAATAATTAAGCAGTACATTTTGAGAGCTCTATCTCCAAATATTAGCACAAATCTCCTACTTGTCTCTGTCTGCAATACTAACAATCTAGTGTAAAACACCATAATTCGTGAGTGAATATGCTATCACTGTTGCTTGTGTCTTTGCTTCTAGCCCTTACCTTCCACATAGTACTAGAAACGTTAAGTAGATCACGTCTCCCTTGGACGTGATCTACTTAGAATAAAACACAAACTTATTACCCTGGCCTTTAAAGTCCTACATGACCCGGACTCTGCACACCTCACTGATCTCACCTCGTGCCACCTCTTCTCTTCCCTCACCTGAAGGCACGAAGCCCACTCATGCTAGCCCTTTCTCTGTTTTACAGATACTTCAAGCTCTTTCAGCTTTGCCAACTTCTGTCTTAATGATTGACAAGCTGGAAAAGCTATGTCCCTAAGTATGGTTGGCTCTTCCATGGGACTCAGCTCGAAGGTCAAACAAACTCAATGGGCCCTTCCCTGACCATCGTACTCCCATCCCCAGCAGGCCCTGTAACACCCGCCTCCTCCCTCATTTCTATTATGTTTATAGTACTGACTATTTTTTCTCAACTACTCATTTATTGGTTTACTTTGAATTTTTTAAATCTCTCCCAATTAGAAGGCAAGTTTCATGAAAATAGGAAGCTTTCTCAAAAGTGTTCATCACTGTAACTTCATGCCCCAAAGAGAGCATAGCATATAATAGCAATACAAATCTCTTTAACTGAAACATGTGAAAGAATGAAAGGCAATACATAGACCTCTATCTCCTCTAAATACTTATTACTGCATTAGCAATACAATTAATAAATTGGTCAAGATCATCAGCGTGAACATGAATAAATAAAACACAGTACAAATACTGAATGGAATATATGCAGGAAATAAAGTATCAGTGTAAAAAAGATTTGTTGACATGAATAGATGTTCTCAACACAGTATTAATATTTTATATTATTCTATATTATCTTTTTAGAAAGAATACTATGAAACAATATGTACAATGTGATCCCATTCTGGAAATACACATCATAGTAGAAAATGTGTCTAAAAGAAAATATAAATATTAACAGTGGTCTCTCTGTATAGTAAGATGACCAGTGATGCTCAATTCTTTTTGTTAATCTATATATCTTTTTGTTTTATAAAAACAAATAATTTCTGCAACAAAAACAATACACACAAATAACTCCTGGTTGAATTAAATTATACAACTAGCATCTAACATTACAAATGTCTTTACTCTCTGCACATTTGAGAGCTCAGCATGAAGGAAAAGGACATGGAGTCACAAATAAATGGAAAACCCTCAGCCTTCTGGCTTGTTGTTAACAAAGCTCACATCTCCTTTGTATCGATCAAGGGGTTTTATCTGGAAAAACACACAAGAAGCAAGAGCTTTAAGCGGTCAACTGTTTTTCTCTTTTCCAGGGAAGTTCACATTTAATCCATCAATGAGAAGTAAAAATCCATCCCTATTTTTCCTCCTAAGTACCCAAAACAAGGAGATCCCAGGATCTTTCTCTGCCACTAACTCCAGTCCTCTTCACCCTCACTGTTAGGAAATAATCATTTTACTTCTAACATAAAGCTTTCATATCTGTTTCTTGTTTAATATTCAGGGAAGATGAATGTGCAGGTGTGCCCCCCCCCCCCCACACACACACCTATTCATTCTAGTTTTAGCTCTAATAGCATTCTCTATATTGGAACAGACGTTCTGGTCAACAGATTGATGTACAAAACCTTTCAAAGAGACTCCATTGTTTGTAAAGTCCGAACTCCTTACAGGGCTACTCACAGCCTCTTCTCCACACTTCACCTTTCTGCATCTCTCTTTCCTCATCCACAGTGAGTCAACTAAGATGGAGCGGATGAACCCCATGGAAGTTTTTAGATATTTCAGGATTTAACATCACTCCATGTATCTTCACCTAATCACCTTCCTGAACCTTCTGCTTGAACAAACCTGTTCTACATAGCCCCAATGTATCTTTTACTCACCATTGTGCTTATTCTTCCTATGCCCTTCCTGCTCTGCCTACCCAAGTCCGACCCATCCTCCATGCATTCCTGAGGGTCTCTCCCAGGTCTCCCTCGGGCAGTCCACAGGCGTCCTCTGAGCCTGTTTCTGCAGTGCTCCGTAGGGTCCTAGCCTCACTGTTACCTCTTGCAATGTCCTTTACAAAGTGACCCAAGCATCTTGTCTTTACCATAGCTGGTCGTTTATTAATGTCTGTTCATGGGCACTCTAACGCTTGTTCTCACTTTACTCTCCGTGCATGGGTTTCAAAGTTTGATTTTTAACCCCCTTTATTCATCATAATTCTTGAACCCCCCAAGGAATTTATTCTCCCCACTCACTGGTATTTCATTCTATCCCTTTTCCATGTTTCAAACACCCTCAGAGCTACTTGTGTTCTTTCTGTTTTTCATAGCTACTCAAATTCTACTAGCAAAGTCCCCAGGGCTCTGGATGAGGATTTCTGAAGGACATCATTTCTCTAGCCAGAGCAAAAAGAACTCGGAGAGAAGTGCAAGTATTCCCACAAGAGCCAATTCCACATTCTTGACTCTTCACAATGCTCTCTGTCTTACACGTCTGAGCCCACACACTGCTGATCCAATGACAGGTACGGTAATGTTTCCACCTGCTCAGCCTCCTACAGGAGAATGCAGTGGAGTAGCACTCAGCTCCCCCTTCATGGAACCATAACCCCAGACGTTCAATGGCAGCACTTTGTAAGAAGCACCTGGTAGCTGCTCTAACTGCTAGAGACACGTGCGGGACATCAGAGCTGCACCTAAGACCACCCGAAAGGGAAATCCAACCCCAAACTAATGCAAAATAACATTGAATGTAAACTGCAATTGAAAAAAAAAGTTTTTTAAAGAAGTAACTGATTATTATTTTTATGTGAAACTAAAATGCACATGGTCCAGGCAATGAGCTTTTCCACTATTTTGCTTAGTTCATTTTGCATTTTATTACAGACTTAACTCCTCAGTGATGATGGGACCTAGTCTAAGGATGGCTAAAAAAAATCAAATCATTAAAACTAGTTATCTCTGTCCTTTATCTTAATATAGCAGGGGGCTCCATTCACCCTGAGATAATCAACATTAAAAATATACTTAGTCTGGACGATTTGTTCCCTATCATTCTGTGCATTTTTTTATTACTCTATAAATTAATCTCAAATTGCTATGGGGTATTTTTTTATCTAATTAGTCTTTCCCCTATTTTAATACCTAACACTGGCCTTAGGCTCACAGTTGCCACATGCACTGTCTCATTAATCATCACAAAAGCCCTATAAGTTATATACTGGATTCTCCATTTCCTAGGTGCTGTGAGATGGGCATGCTACCTGCCCTCCCCGAGAGGTCATGCTCTGTAACACAAAGGAAATAATAGTTCCTTGTAGTAAAAAAGTTCACCCAAGGACAGTGGTTAGTAGAATGCCTGGTCCAGATGAAGTGTTTGCTGTTATTATCGTCATCATTCTCACTATTTCCATGTTCCAGGTGACCCACTGGAAACAGGGAAGTGAGTGACTTTTCCGATGTCACTCAGCCAGTCATTCTCTAACGCGTGGCTTGGCTGGCGGCTCTCTGACCATGGAGCCCATGTTCTTTGTGCTACATTGAGCTGCCTCTGGAACACTCATATTACAGCCAATTTGATTTTGACAGATCATTTCCCCATTTTGCTTCTATTCTCCTCTACCCCTCCTCAAAAAGTAAGGGGCAAAAATCCATCCATCCATCCATCCATCCATCCATCCATCCATCTACAGCAATAACAACAAACTAGAACAATGTAGGGCATACGTAAAATAAATTATTTCCAGGAGGGGAAAGGTGAATGCTGATCCCTGAGAATTCTCTGGGATTTGAATACTGAAGTTTTGCATACATGCGTGTATTCCTGAATACACATACGCAGAATCAATTTTATACGAAAGGTGATCGCACCAACTGGCTTTGATCCTGCAGCCTAATTAAAACATCCTGGTTTTGCAGAGTGTATGCCTTGTGATCCAGAAGCCCAAAGTAACCAGAGGGACTGTAGGGTGCTATCTGTAGCAATTCACTTCTTAGAAAGTAATTCAAATGGAAAACTATTTCTAGCAAACTAAAATATGCTCAGCTTCGATTCAGACCATTTCAGGAAGGTTTTTGTTTTTTTTTTTCCCCAGTAGAATGGTGGCAATGATTATTTACCTCTTAGAGCAAACTATAAGAAATAGACATTTTTTTGCTAGTTAAAAATGTCTGACATCTTAGCAATTTTATGTGGTTCAATCTACCTATATGTTAGCTAGTATAAGAGAAAATATATTAAGTTTATTTGACTACAATGAGTAATTTTAGGTTCTAAACAGTAGCATACACCTATACACACTAATTTTGAAAAATGAAAAGCAAGTTATTTTTCTAATTCTATTTTTAAAATACATTTTTATTGATGTTTTTTTTAGAGAGAAGAAGAGAGAGAGAGAGAAACATTGATCTGCTGCCTCCTGCACGCCCCCTACTGGGGATCAAGCCTGCAAGCCAGCCATGTGCCCTGACCGGGAATCAAACCTGGACCTCTCAATCCATGGGACAACTCAATCCACTGAGCCACACCAGCCGGGCTATAATCCTATTTTTTAAATGGCTCTGAAATTTGTGTTCAGTGTAAGAAGAAAACTCAGAGTGTGTTCTAACACTTAGGGATTTGTGAAATTCTATTACACGCTTTCCCTTGAAAAAACAACAATGTCCAAGCTATACAGATTGTATTCACAGTTATACTGCAATCACCCCAAAGAGAAACTCAATAGGTTTTTCTAAATAATATTATGATGGGCATTTATCTATCTCTCCCGTTATAAAATGCCAGAAGTTGGGCACTATGCCATGATCTAAGCTGAAGGGAAGTGCAGATAAAGGGAGAAAGTTTCATAAATATTTAAAAATTTTAAGAATAAAACAAAATTTTCTCCAAGAGCACAGGTTTGGTTGAGTTGGCCAGGAGAAATTAACTTGGGATAGATCTCGTCTTCCAGGAGAACTGCACTGATGGCTCACGGACATGACACCATTAAGTTACTTTAAAAAACTCACACTGAATAACAGAAGTTACACACATATCACCATTCTATTTTCAAACCAAAGAAATTCAGTGAGTGATCGTTGATGTAAATTACTGCTTTCACAGTTACTCTGGTGTAGCTGATAATGGCTTCGAAAGTGATCTTTGAAATGTGTGCTGTTACGTTTTAAGAATCAATTTTCTTCTGACAGTACAACGGCCAGTGGTGCCCATTATTAAGAACACCGAAACGAAATTATTTATAGGATGCTCCTTGTGTTTTTAATCCCCGTGGAGTTTCCTGCAACGGTTCATTCATCTGCTGGTTACAAAGATACTGGGGAGAAGGGAACAGACAAAGCCCACGCAGAATTCCATCAGCATTTGTCACGGCAGACGACAGCGCGTGCTACCTCGTACTAGGCATCCTTACTGCGAATGGACTGCCTTGACCTAACGTATGCATACTGGCAATGGGTGAAGACGATCCTCTCTTATTTGACTATTTTATTTTTTCCTTCCATCCTAAGCAGCGATTTCACAGGAAAAGTGAAAAGTACACCGACACTGGCAGAGAGAGACAGGTGGTGCTATGCAGACCCTTTCCAGTACTTCAGATGCTTATTTTTGTTCCACTCAGCACGGGAGAGCCTCCTTCTCTCTGAAGCAGAAGCCTCAGGAGAGATCTGACGGTGTTAAAAAGCAAGGACGTTTTAGAATAACTACAGAGGGTGGCTTTCATGCTTTCGACAAGCTTGCGGAAGCTGAGAAGAAGGCCAGTTTGCAGACCCCGGCTGGAGCAAAGAGAATATGCTGAGTCAATGCATCCAAGAGAATGCCTGATGTGCTCGGATGAAACCGACACGCACAGGATCACCTTTGGAGGCAAAGCTGGGCTTTTCAAAAAACATTGAGATGAAAGTGGCATTTGCATGGAGCTTTACCACTGCCTCTGCCTTTGTGAGATGGTCTTAATATCCACTGACTGCACCAACGGGCTGGGAGTTCTGGGGTTGAAGTGGCGTCTCCTTGCTTGGTGAGCAGGACCACCCACCGCAGAGCTCCCTTCTGCAAGCGGAGAGTCAGCACTGGACAATCCTTAACTTCTGCACCCTCACTCCCTCCTCAGTCCCGGCCCCGCAGGAGGGACAGGCATGCTTCTCAGCCTACGTCAGAGATCGTGCTCATTGGTTTTTATAACCCTATGTAAAGATATGATGGAAAATATTTAAATAGCTCAAATGTCACTATCCAGAGTAGCCACGAACACGTCGGAGCTTTCCTTTAGGTACTTTTTTCAATGAAGTGCTCTCACTATTAAAAATAGAGGGTCTTATCCCATGTGAGTATACACATGCGTACACACACAAACTCGTAGTCCTGGTACTTTATAAAGCCGAGCCCAGTCCTCCTCCCCTGCTCTCTTCTCGTTTGAGCCCATCAAATGCAAGCCAGTACAATGACTCACGTTCCAACCACAGCAGCCCTCTCTCTCCCCTTCCATGACTCGGGGGGATGGCAGAGACCTCAAAATGAAAAGAACCCGAGTCTCTGAATTGCAGCATACAGGACAGCTGCCTGCTAAAAAGGAAGCTGGTGTTAGCTTAACGCAGCGGAGAGTAATGAATTCATCAGACGTTGATCTATTAAATTCATGGATCATGATAGAACTGGAATTTCAGTGACTAGCTGACTAACTTCCTGTTAGTCAGGAATCCCCCCATCACCTCCCCTGCAAATCGGAGAGAACGATCCCTGTCTTGCAAGATTCTTGTGAGAATAAAAACCACATGTAAGTGCTGCTGTGCACCATACAAAGTCAGTGTTCTGTATGAGCAGTTAGTAGTTAAGCTAACGAATAAAACAAGCATTAACTATTCTTAGGGCCTAGCTATTGTTTTTTGTTTACCAAACTGAAACACATATTTTCATTTCTTTATGACCATGTGTATTATATGGCACCTGCTTCTCCAGGGGACCTGAGCTGACTGATTAAAAAACCTGTGTGCCAGGAGCTGGCGTTGAAGCAAATTAGATACACTAGAAGTGTAAACTTGCTTAACGTAAGGCCATTAGTACACTTAATAAAGTTTAAAAAGTGCTACTTTTACCCATTAAGAGATGCATTACAGTTTATAGTTTGATCGTGAACGTAATAATGCCGCTCATTTTAGGATCCTTACAATGATGGGGAAATGTTCTCCCCGTCAACTGAGCTAAAAGGCTATCCATTTGGGTTTGTAAATCAACAGTAAATGTATACTCCCATTCTCGACTAACAGGAAATACATGACTGAAGGAAAACAAACATGGAATGGCATATACAAACTTAGTAACACAAATAGACATCTACTTAAGCAACGAATACATTTACCAAATATTTGGTTATCTTGTATGAAGTGCTACGCCAAGTACACTACAGAGTGGGGCAAAGGTAGGTTTAGGCCCAGTTTCCAAGGGTAGTATTTTATACACCAAATAGAGTTTTCCCTGAAAATGCAGATTAAAGGCAACTAGGCGGACAGAATGCCATAAGTATGGCTGGACAAGTGACGAAGCCTATTGGCAGACTCACGGTGAGGATTAGAATTAATATATAGAAAGGCCTTGGCCGAAAATGGGAACTCTATGGCAAATAAGATACAAATATATGAATAATTACTGGCATGTTTAGCCCTTTCTCTTCAATAAGTTTCCTTCTAATAACTATACCTTCTTATTTCTAAAGAGAAAAAAAAATAAAAACTGCCATAGATGTACCAGGGTCCTACGATAAATTGAGTTGTTCCATAACAAAATAAATTTCTGACTTTCCCAAAGTGAAATATAAATGGCAACTTAAAAATAGGCTATGCACCTCTGTGCATGGCACAGATATCACTTAGAATAGGCCTGTTTTCTGAATCCTTTTCTGTGAAGAGAAATAATATCTTACCTACCCAAAAGCAGAAGCGTGCTGATAATGTACAGTTCATTCCATCCCCGAATCTGGTATTAACCATGGTCAGTGCTAATCCATTTAATGAACCTTAATAATAACAATATAAGTGTTTTATAAAAAGTCTGTGTGCATTCTGACCCCATTGTTCGAGGGCAGAGCTGTCCATGTGTTTTCTATACTTAACACCAAACTGAAAATTCAGTCTGAATCCAGAATGACTCAGCGATTCATTTTTCCCGGGATCTGTGGGTCAATGATCCAGAAGGCATCCGATGGATGGTCCGGGATCCCCACAGCATCACAGAAAGTCCAATTCTTAGAACCGGGAGGCCCTTTGTTTGGAGTCCAGTCCTCTAAATTTCGAGAAGAGGAAGCTGAAACTTGTAATTCTGCCCACGACCACTCAGCCACTCAAGGGCTGGGTGGAGCGGACCGCAGGGTGTCAGCCCACGCCATCCTGGGCGTTCTCCCATCCTCAGCTCCATCACGAACAGTGAGCTGTGCTGCTTTCGGACCTTCTCATTCCACATCAAAATACCTTCCAAGGACGTAGGTGGGAAGGTGGCGAGGGCTACATGTCCTTCACGATGAATCCATCTATGCCTTGGTTCCAGAGATTTAGGAAATAAAACCATACGCTCTCTACCGAAGGAGACCTGCCCAAACTGTTCTGCTAAGTCTATCCAGCTAGCGTTCCTGTCTTCTTCTGGTTGGTTCCTGATTGAAAGACAGAATTTAGGTGACTGTGTAGCAAGACAGCTACTGTGACAGTTTTCAAAATCCAACATCATTCCTTGTCACTTTAATACTGCTTTCTCAAAAGTTGTCTCCGAGGTAGTCTCACGGCAGAAAGGCCATCTGGAACGTTTGTTAATACTCGAGCTGCCTTCTCCATGCAGGTTAAGTGATCTCTGGGCCTCTGTCAAATCTATCTAGAGCAAGCAACTTTCTCCCACACAGTGTGGAGCCCACAATCCCTGTCTTAGAAAGGTGGTGCTCCTGAGGCATGGGTATGATCACACTACTTCTTCTTTTTTTAAAATCCTCACCTGAGGATATTTTTCTATTTACCTTCAGATAGAGTATGGGGGCGGGGAGAGAAAGGGAGAGAGAGAGAAACATCGACGATAGAGGGACACATCGACTGGCTGCCTCCCCCACAACCCTACCCCGACCAGGGCCAGGGACTAACCGCAACCGAGATACGTGCCCTTGACTGGAATCGAACCCGTGACTCATTGGTCTTTGAGCTGATGCTCTACTGCTGAGCCAGACTGGCCAGGGCACATTACTTCTTTTAAAACACGTACTTTAGAGCTATGTATGAGATAAATATTCATGTACCCCCTCCGTGTGGCACACAAGTCCACTGATGAGATCTGCCCTATTTAACATAAGAGTTGGAGAAGATTTATTTTGAGATGGGTATTTCATTCCATGTTTATTTGACACTCTGAACAGTCTGGAAAAGGAGGCAGCAACTATTCCGTTTGACTTCAGAATCTCTAGACTTTCACAGAATTATTTCCTACGTGACTGTGCTAGGAAGTTTCACATATGTCCTCAGCCCAGCCAAAATGTGTTCCAAAAAACAAGAGTTCCACGCAGATGTTCCTCAAGAAAAGTATGCCGTGATCAAATGCGTGAGGAAAATACTGCATATATTCGATGCTTTTTCTTAGAAATTTATCAGGCACATTCATTTATTAGTATTTCGGAGAAGTCCTACAGTAAAGAATTATTAGCTTTGTTTTGTCCAGAATTTCGCAAACTCAGTGACCATGCAATGAATAGGGACCAGTAGGATGAGTTTTGCAAACTCACTGAGACGTGATCATGCCTCACAGCAAACCGTTCCCAGTCCTCCCCCATTCACATGCGATGTCTCTGTGTTTATTAGGAAGGACCTCTTGATTTTTATTTCTCTCTCAGCCTGTGAGCTACACCAACAGAGGGCTTCTCTGTATCTTACTTACTGCTGTATTCCCAGGGATGAGCAGAGGACCCAACACACACTTATGGCTCAAAAATAATTCTGAATAATAAATGGATGGTGGGATTCTGTTACTTAAAAAAATAAGATACAAACAGCCAAACACACAAAACAACCCTGAAATGTTAGGTTAAACATTCTACAAGAGTACTGTCCTCATCTCTTCATTGAATATGTATTATAAAAAAGGTATTAAAGTGGGCTGAAACAGATTTAAGATAAATAACTCAAAGATATAAGTTATAATCCTAGATTCAGAATTCTGCCTCAGAAAAGCCCACTGTTAAGGAAAACTTGGTAAAAAAAATTTAATGTGTTATAGGAGGAAACATACAAAACAGAAAAATAAAATTGTTACTAGTTTAAAATATATAGCATAAAACAATATCAAATACATCTGGTTATGATTTAGACTAAACAAATCTGAATGAAAATACAGTCAGGAGTAAGGTGTTAACAGTGTTTGGAATATTACAATTTTATTTTCTTAGTCCAAACTTCCTCTTTAATGAAAGATTCTTTTCTCCCAATTTCCTGACAGATGGTAACCCAAATTCTGCTTGGATCCGTCCAGTAACAAATACCTCTACCTGGCATGGCTGGCATTGCCCTTTAGGATGAGACAATTATAAAAAACACACTACCCTATATGCCTTTCACCCACAGATATACTAAAATGGATTCTATTTTTAAAAATGTAACTAATATGTGATTTGAGAAATCTTTCATAAACTTAAGTCTCAAAGGCCAAGGGAATGATTAAAAAATCATAATTTTCATTTCATCCTCCATGTCCATTTGGTTATCACTGTGCCCATCTTATTTGATTCAATCTCAATGTTTTTCATGGATAGTTTCATTTTTTTTAAAGTTATTAATTTTTCCCCATCACCATTTATCCCCTCTATGCCCTCTTCCACCTCCACCCATCCCCTCCACCCCCACAATCACCACACTGTTGTCCATGTCCATGAATGGGCTCTCTCTTTTTTTTTTCTTTTTAGCTCCATCCCTCCACCCCCCACCTGAGCTGTCCGCCTGCTCTCTCTGACTCTGTCTCTACTTTGCTTGGTAGTCCAGTTTGTTCATTAAATTCCACATACAACGATTACTATTCCCAGATTTAAAAAAAATTAATTAATTAATTAATTTTTTCAGATAGAGTGGGAGGGAGAGAGAGAGAAACATCGATGTGAGAGAAACACATCGACTGGCTGCCTCTCACACGACGACCCCAAACAGGGCCAGGGACGAACCGCAACTGAGGTTCTTGACCTGAATCGAACCCGCGACTCATTGGTCTGAGGGCCAACACTCTAACAGCTGAGCCAAACCAGCCAGGGTACTATTCACGGATTTAAAACATCAGCCTGAAATATGTCTAGAGAGTAACACATATTTATTTCTTGAAGACATTCACAAGTATTTACCGTCCTCTCTGGAGTTTAAAAGAAGTCATAGATGAAGTAAGTCACGGGGATGTAGTGTACAGCATGGGGAATCCAGTCAGTGACACTGTAACAACTTCTCACAGTGACAGATGATCACCAGACTCACCGTGGTGATCACATCGTAAGGTACACCAATGCCACCCCACTCTGTTGTATACCTGAAGCAATTTAGTATTGTATGTCATCCATACTTTAATAAAACTAGGCATCAATGTGCATTCAGGTCCTGTCTCTCAGGGACTGTCTTACTAAATCCCTTTTCTCTGACACGCCCTCGACCAGCTGTCCCATGGCTAACGAAGTAGACACGTCCCCGCCGAGCAGCGCACGGAGGCGGCAGTCACCCACGGAAAGTGCTGCCCGGGGGACGGGCTCCAGAGGAACCAGCTACCGAGCATGAATTCCTTCTCCCAGCTCCCTTCTACCCGAAGCAAACCGAAAAACGATGCTCCTTGTTTTTACTGTTCATTTTCTAGAACACGAGGCTCAGTATAAAACAAAATATCAGAAAGCACGGACATCCACGTTTCATAGCAAGGAGTTTACTCTGTGCAAATGCAGATGAAACCGCATTCCCTTATCTCCATCCCACCATTCCCCGCTGTGCATCGGCCACCGTTTCCGAGATGACATCCCATGCATGACCAGATCCAGCTCCTCGCCTCCCGCCCTGTTCCCTCTAACTGACCACGGTAGAGTTCGGACTTCATATCGTGGCACATGAGGACCTGCGTACTGTTCCTGCCTCATCCCCCGAAATGTCCGAGCTGGGAGGTTCTACTTCAGAACACTTAACTTTTTAAATGTCCTTGATCTGCTCGGTTACCCAACGGCTAGACCTCGGCACCGGCTACTCCCTCTGCTGCACGACTCTGCTCTTCACCTCCTACCTAAGCGTCTGCCACCAATTCTTTCGGTCCTGAAGTCTACAGCACGTCCTGCTCTGACGACGAGAGTCTCCGTCTCTGTGGCACCCCCTACTGCTGCCTGCAGGGTCCCCCAACGTGTCGCTGTCCCGTCAGCGGGCTCGTAGTGCATCCTGGGCACCACCCGTGACAAGCGCAGAGCAGTATCCGAACTGTTTGTTGACCACATGGCCGGAGGGATGGGTAAAGCGCATCTGAATACAATGAAGAAAGGACACTATAACCCAAACCCCGCAACAGGAGGAATAACTGAAGAAGACGTTCGAAGATACCTGAGGAGAGGAAGTCATGTTTATGCCGGCTAGCTCAGTCCTGCACTAACAGAGCCATCGTGGGAGGAACCGAGGCCACTTGTGAGTAACTCTGGAGCTGGAAACCCTGGCTAAGAGGTAGACACTGACGCAGCAAAAGTTGACTTAACCGAGCCATGATCACCTGATCATCATAGCTATCAAAATGCACATGTCTGCTATAAATAAAAGAAATACACTGTCACGCAGGAGTACAGAGTAGACATAGGATACAGAAAAAGTCACTTGTCAGGGAGTCACTATAGCTGTCGATGCCGTAGAGAAGACAGGAATATCAGGTGAAGACTTTCAATAGACAGCTCACTGTGACTATGGATGGGGTGAAGAATGACCACAGCCACTGCCCCACCAGCACCATCGCCCAGCAGCAGGGGCCGAGGACGGCCAAACACACTCTTTTATGTTTCATACAAATCACTTTTAATCTTTACAATAACTCCAAAGTGAAATGTCATCCTCACTTTTTCAAAATTGGGAAATTGGGAATTTAGTTGCTTGTTCAAGGACCGCAGTTTGATGACAGAGCAGGATTCGAACTCGGGACTCTCCGTTTCCAAGGCCATCACTGTGTGCTCGGGTCCGGAGACGAGCACACGGTACTGCAGGTCAGAAAGAGCGTCGTTGCCAGACATTGCCTCTGCCTGCCCCAGTCCATTTCTTCAATTCCTGGTGATAGCAACCTACACCTCTCCCTGGGCGAGCAGACCCTTCCCCACACCGTGTCCGTGAAGTTCAGATGGCACTGACCTCCCACTCTTGAGATGTTCATGTGACAGACACCTGGCTGGATTATTTCATGTGGTCATGTGACTCCAGCTAATTTAGTGAAGCTCAATCCTATGACTTCTGTTGGAGCAACTTGGAAAAAGAAGCTATTTCCCTTTGTGCCCTGGAACTTCGGAGGTCATCGTTTGGAAGGCACATGTCTGGGAATAAAGACAACAAAAAGGAAAATACAGGCAAGAGATGGAGAAAGGCCCATAGCTCACGATATTGTCTGAGCACCTAGACCCAGCCATGCCTAAAGCAGGACAGTCCCTGGTCATTGGAACTACTGAGATAATACAGTCCTTCCTCGCTTAAGCCTGTTCATGCTTTGTCTCTGTCACTGGCCACTTAAGTAAACCATGCCTAATATATGGAACACCCATTGATGGTCAAAGTAATCCCAGACAAATGGGTCCACACTGAACTTTGAAAATTAGGTAGGATGTGCAGAGGACAGAGGAAAAGTTTTCCTCTTTAGCTACATAAATATTTATTAAATGCCCATCCCGTACCAGACGACTTGCTTGAAAATAGTCATCATACAATGAATAATCCTTCCCCTCCAGGTTCTGAGAGTTTGGTCAGTACATTCCATCCACCACAGTTGAATGAACTCCAGAATGCACTGCCCACTGAATCTAGATTCCTGGAAAATGCACACACGAAGGCACTTTGTCAACAGTGATAGATTACATTTTACTCTCCCGCACATGTAACCCTAAGAGATTCTGATTTCGCTACAATATGCCCAGCCTGGCTCATGCAGGACCCCACAGCACCTCAGCGGGTGAGAGCAGACCACAGGTTACAGGCTAGAAGGACAGTGCCTCCATTTTAACATGTTGGTTTGTGGCACGTTAAGTCAGTCGTGTAATACGTACATTTATATATCAACTTGGTGGCTTTCTTTATGCCTGAAAAAACTGATGAGCCTTTTCCTCCCACACAGTCCTATCTAAGTCCCCTCCTCTGCAGCTGGGAATAATAAATATTCATTTCAGAGAGGCATGACCTCAACACTAGCAATCTACTGTCTTCCCAACGCTAGAGAAGTCACTGTGATGAACAACCTCATACAAGTCATTTTGGACATCAATAAACACAACCCATGTGCCGCTAGTTTTTGTATACGCTTTGGATTCCAGTACCCAAGGAATCTTTACTAAATTTACCAAGATGAAAGAAGAAATGCAGCGTTCGACTCAGCGATAAGATTGGGTAGTCTTGAAGTGAAATTCTAAAAGATTACTCCAGGACGTCATGCCATAGCTTGTCCTCGTGTTGTCTAAAAGCTAGGAAACTGATGTTTTTCTAGGTTTGCCTGCCTCAGCAGCACCACATGGGTGATTGGGAAAATGTTCCTCCTCCAATTTTCCTGGTGAGAACTATTCATCTATTGCCCCACAGTCTTCTTCTGAGTGACGAGCTCATCTGAAAAATTAATTCAAGATGTGATGTTTCTAATCTTTTTATAGAAAAAAAAAAGGTTGCTTTCCTAGATGTTATCATAGAGATCTCTAACTTTTTTTCCCTCAATATGGCAGAAAATGATAAAAATTGGACTCAGTAAGAGAGATTTGGGGGAAGAGTCACAGAATTCCCCTCTACCCACACTCTTACTGATTGCTCTCGTGAAAAGTGCCACGCGTAGTAAATTATAAATACGTTATTATTGGGTTTAAAAGACTGAAGTGGATTTTTGGAAAGAGAAAAAAAATTAAATAAGTGTTTGGCTTATGGAACCGAAGAGAAAGGTTTTGGAAACGATCTTGAATGTAAGAAAAATGCCTCCTATCCCTTGACTCGGGGCCACTGTTGAAAGCTCCGTAGCAAGAGGCCCAGTGCGGCCATGGGTGTGGAGCTCAGGCCTCATCTATCAGTCAGTAACACTGAGGCCCCATCTAGAGAGTGGTCATGAACATGACACAACATAACGTGTGGAAAACATGTGTTACATAGCCATCACTGCAGAAATGGTAGCAAGAATGATGGAATCACCACTGGGTAAAGAGAACCCCCTCCCCCCTCTTCTATACTCAATTCCTAGGTTCTGGTTGTTTTATTTCCCAAGATTTGAAAGGAGAGTTGACTGCTTAAGACTGTAAAACCATGGACTGAAACCAGATGATCCACAGAAGAGGACAGAGTGTAGCCACCTCCACTGAAATCTCTATGAACGTTTTCCGTTTAACTTTATGCACAAGGATAACTGACTCGTTGAGAAAGATAAACAAATTGATCACTGTTCCCCCTCCATGGCTTATTCTATGAATAGAAATCATGCTTCGAGGGTCAAAAGGGTTTGCATGAAAAGTGGAGATCCCCAGAGAGAGTGGAACAGGACCTGGCTAGGCACATGTGGTCTGGATTGTCTTTTAGTTTTGTTTTTTCAGTTTCTTCTAAGGACCTTAAGACTCCAACAGCTTCAAGAGACCCTTCAAGTCTCATGCTGATGGGGAGATGCAGATTCAGTGCTGGGACATGATTCCAGTGCCAGGGAGCTTTGATTCTCAGCTGTTCAGGGAGGATGTACTATTCCTCTCATTGTGGTCTTTATTTTTCTTTACCTATGGCTCATTATCTCACTTTAACTATGCATTTTTTGGAGGAGAAATGACTTTATAAATATGGTTTTATGGCTGGAGAGATACTTACTAAGTCCTTAGGGTAGGGAAGTTATTGCCTCTTACTATTTTATGATTATTGGCTTTTGATTACAGAATGTTTTAAGGAAATCTCTCAGTGGTTAAAATGGTTGATTTTTTTTTTCACATTACAGTTATCTTTTTATTATCCTCAAGTGATAAAATTAATTTATCTTCTAAATCCTCATCTAATCCATTCAGTATGCATGGCACCAGAAAATCTGTTCTCCGGCCTAAAGCAAAAAAATGTTCACCTGTTGCACTGTTACTAATTTTACGTGGCATCTCTTCAAAACAAAATATTTACAAAGGTATAGATTGATGTCAGGCTGGTAAGCGACAGATAATATTCCCAGCCAGGCAAAAGCACTTAGCAAACTCATGAATCAGAATTCTGTTCATGGCTGTGTTGCAAGGATAATTATTTTTTGACATTATGTTAAGTGCCTCTACTTCGATTATGTGTCGAAGGTTAACATATTATTAGAGACCAGAAATGCCTTCTAAAGAAATGCAAGACATACTGAAATTCAAGCTGATCGTCTGATGGTTAGAACCATGGACTGTAATGAAACAGCTATTCTTCAGATGAATAGATGATCCGTGGTGAAGACAGATGGCTGCCAAGTGACAAAGCTGCAAGTAATAGGCTTTCTAACCAGCTTCTTCCCTGCAGAGATGATCAGCCGAGTTCTGTGGTCAACTCCATATCTTGCAACAATATTAATACAATAGAAAATAGAAGGACCCTCGAAATTATGTATTTTTTTTAGCAACCCATGAAAAAGACAACATAAAGGAGGCAGATAATAGCAGATAAAAACAGGTAACGTTTATGAAGCACATATTCTGGGCCAGGAAATGTTCACAGTTATCACAATTTATTCTTTGGAACTACTGTAGGAGGTGGATTATTATCATCCTCTTCTTTTCTTACATAGGAGGAAATCAGAGGACAGACAGGGTAAATGAATGTGTCAAAGTCACACATGCAGGAAATGAGGGAACCTGAACTCAAATGCGGGCAGTTTGACTAAAGAACTGAGGTTTTCACTGGTGCAACGGCTTAGTCAAATCACTGGCACAGGCTGCATTGAGAAAAATGTATCAGATCATGTACTTGGCAAATACTGAAGTTGCTGTACAGGCTTTTCCCCTCCAAACCACACTGAACAAACCACACTGAAGTATTTATATGGTCAAGGAACTATCTTTTGAGAAGAAGAAGAAGAAGGGAAAAAAAAAAAAAAAAGCTCCCAAAAATGCTTAGCCTGAGGCTTATTTAAAGATCTCCAGTTGACGATTCTAAGACTACAGCTCCGTCTCTGTAAGAAACAGAACTGTTTTTATAGAGTTAAGTTCTGAATTCAATCAAACATGGATTACAGGGCAGGAGACAGGAAAATGCCTTTTGTAGCAGGTCAGAATATCCAATGTTTGTGCTTTAAGCATGGAAGGTGATTGCTAGATTTCAGGGGGCAAAAAGAAATCTGTCCCCCAAATAAATGCTTTCAGAGGTTTAGGGGTGGGTGGGATATGTTCATGTCAGCTGCAGTGTGTTCAGTTGTATAGCCATTGAAGTCATTTACCTATAATTACTCTCTCTGCGTAGGAGTGTATCAATTTCAAACATAAATGATACGAGATCATCTTAGAGTCTACATGCCATGCCTAAAAGCAGTTTTTAAAATTTTATTTTTCAATTACAGTTTAGATTCAATATTTTTTGTATTAGTTTCAGGTGTACAGCATAGTGGTTAGCCAATCATATACTTTACAAAGTGTCCCTCCAATGTTTCCAGTACCCACCTGGCACCATCCATAGTTATTACAATATTACTGACTCTATTGCCTATGCTGTACTTTACATCCCCATGACTATTTTGTTTTCATATTTTTTGCATTTATCTTCAGATAGAGCTGGAGGGAGAGAGGGAGAAAGAGAGAGAGAAACATTGATGTGAAAGAGACACATCAAGTGGCTGCCACCCACACGACCCCAACAGGGGCCTGGGACAAATTGCAACTGAGGTACATGCCCTTAGCACAAACCGAACCTGGGGCTCTCTGGTCCACAGGTCAATGCTCTAACTGCTGAGCCAAACCGGTCAGGGCCCCATGACTGTTTTGTAACTACCAATTTGTACTTCTTAATCCCTCTACCTAAAAGCAATTTTAAAAAATATAAACCATATGTATGTCAAGCACTGGGCTCAGCATTTTGGCAGATACAAAAAAACACAAATCTCCAGTATCAAAAGTCTGAAGAAATCACCTGTGAAGCATTGCAGAAGAAATCACCTGTGGAAGCATTGCAGAAGAAATCACCTGTGGAAACTGGCTGAGCATTCAGGGTTAGGGCCAGATCCACAAGGGTAGGTTACAGTGTATCAACAACGTGAACTTGGTAAGTTACATAGGTGTCCCCTAAACCCTTTTCATGGATTATAAATGGGGATGATCAATTCTACCTGGCAGAACACTCAGGAGGCTTAATTGACATACCATTAATTAAGCATCCAGGATACTAGCCAGCACAAGGTAAGTAGCGTAACAAGCACTCAGAATTATTATTGTCTGGCAAACTCATAAACTTTAGGTTGTTAAAAGTTATCTCAATATTACAGAGGAGGAAACATGGGTTTAAAATTAATGAGTAACCCGACAGAGATCCCATGGCCTTATGCTGAGTGCGTCAGTAAATCTTGATAAAGAGGTAATAGAATCTAACACACATATCTGCCTCCTGGTGAATTACTTCTTCTTTGTAAAATATTCTCAAAGCAGGCCTGTAGAGGTAAGAGATGCCATCGTTTCTCACATGCTTATTTTCCTAAGTTATTTCTAAAAAGAATATTTCTTCTGGCTCTGTCTCCAAAGAGCTGGAAGAGTAACTCCTGTTTAGAACTCTTTTTTCCTGAAGCTAGATTTTCAATGTTTTTATTTACAATTCATGTAGTCAATGAAAAACTTCTTGCCTGCAAAAGCAACTCACAGGAACTATGTGAATGGAATCATTAAAGTAATTAAATAGCAGCAACTATTCCCATCATGTGATAAGAACAGTACTGGTTCCAGACCAGAAGAAAGGCTCCTGACGGTGTCCTTTAGAATCTGTCCCAAGGGCCTATCAATGGTGCAGCAATTGTCTTACCCATTTTTTGAAGGATATTAGCCCAGTGGTGTGATATGCAGCATCCCTTTCAGAATCTTCAAAGCAAAGCAGGTGATTAGCCTTCCAGGAGTTCTTCATTGTAAAAGGAAAAGAGGTTTACCTAGAAAATTCTCAATTGAGCAAGCTATTCCCTTTATTACTGGAAATTGTCTTAAAGCAAATGAAGTCAGATGAATTCTGATTGCATATACCCTGCATTCTATAAAAGAGCAGCTGCTTTACTTTGTGATATGTGTTCAGCATCAACAGAACCTGAGTGAGTATCAAGAGGCACTGACATATCAAATCTTAATCACGGAATACCATTACGTGAAGCGGTCAATAAATAAAGTGGTGTGCTAGGGCGGGTGACCGCCTCTAACTCAAAAACAGATTAATAACTAAGTCAATGTTTCAAATAGGGAAAAGGTGTATTATGTTTGTGAATTCTGATCACACACTCATGTTTCAATCGTGTTTAAGTAACAACCTGTGCCTTCACGACAAGATCTCAGAAAATGAGTCATTTGTATTTCAGAACTTAAAAAAACAAAAACAAACAAACAAAAAAAACCACCACTCTTCACTTGAACACCAGGTAGCTGGACTCACCAAATACTTTTCACCATACCTATAATCCAGGCAGAGGGTCTTAATTTACTAACTTAAAACATTAGCCTCAATGTGTTATCATTAGATGTTATTGTTAGCTCTTTCTCTGTCTCTTCCTCTCTAGCCAGTCATGGTGATCCTACATTCTAAATGTCTGGAGAGCCAATCCCTTCTCCTCATTCAGATCCCTAGTCCATCAATGACCATCTGCTTCTCGGATTGAGGCACAGGGCTCCTAAAAGGTCTGCTACTCATCCCACTTCACTGCGATCCCTGTATGTCCCACTTGGCTACCGAGGTCTGGGATGTTGCATTCCTTTTCTTCTTACTTTTTTAAGTGTATAATGTTAAAAGGAAATGCTATTCCTTCATCAGTTTTACACCCACACCCCAAAGGTAGCCACTGCACAAAGCTTGGTGTGGGTAGATATGTTCGTCTCTAACAGGCCTTTTCTCTTCATGAAACATCGAGATATATTTCAAATGAGTACATGTATATTTATATTATTCTTCTATTTCTACATACTGTTTTATTGTATTGGCTTACAAAAATGTATACATGCATTCCCTCACTGAGGTATTTCGATGTTGCCTTCAATGTTTTTTATTTCTATTACAAATAATGCTGAAACAAATACCATTGTAGTAAAAATGTTGCATTCAGCTGCATTTTTTAATTTTAATTTTGATAGATATTGTCAAATAGCCAACAACAGTGTTTTGAATTGTTTAAAATACAAATGATATTGTAATATCTTCCAAATATAAGGTGATATATCTTTATTACTTTAATTTATCATCCCCTTAATTATTACTGAGGCTGAGGAACATTTCACATATTGATTTGACATTAATGTCTCTTCTCATTTTTCTATTCTTTCCTTATTGATACAAATGAAATGCTTACATAGTATAGATAATAACATTTTGTTCTAAGTGGTTTCCCTTGCCCAGATTCTGGAAAAGAATAGGAGAAAAAAATCTTCTATTTTATTAATTCCTTCTTTTATCATATAACCATTAATCATTTTCGGTATTTCATACTTCTTCCCATTGATTTGAAATGTCATTTTTATATACTAAGTTTCATTAATCTTCTTAATGAAATGTACTCTGAGAGGAAAGACTCATTCTCACTTTTTAAAAATCCCATTGAGATTTTGATGGCAATTCTATTGTATTTTCACATCATTTTGGGAGAACTCAGGTGTTTATAACATTGGCTCCAACAAAACAAGAAAATGTGTTTTTGTAAAATTATTTAGATTCAGTTCTGTTCTTCTTTTCATAAATAACTGTCCATATTTCAGTGTATATTTCCATCACATTTTAATGGATGATTGCTGATACAGAGGAAAGCTACTAATTTTTATATATTTATGTGGTATCTGACCACCTTAATGAACTACCTTTTTAGCATCTATGGAGATAATAGATTTTGCCTTTAATCTATTAAGATACTAAACTGCACTAATATACTTGATAATGCTGAAGGATTCTTGGGTCAGAAAACACTACGTAATTTATGTATTTATATAATTTATCTTAACACACTGTGAAACACATCTATATTCACAATAAGAAATGGTCTCTAAAAAGATCTCAAACTCAACTGCCTATAAGAGCCAGGAAGGTGATATAAACTAATAAAGAGTTAGAATTGGGGCATGGGAAAGGCTGTTATAAACTAAAAAAAAGATATTTGGTGCTTTAAACACATGTTCATTATATACCTTTCAAATAAAAAAAGTAAATTAACAAATAAGTGACAGCAATATCTCTTGCTATGTGTTCTTATATGCAAAATATATCATTTTCTTTTTCTTTTTTAAATCTTCACCCGAGGATACTTTTTTTCCATTTAGCTTCAGATAGAGAGGGAGAGAGAGAGAGAGAGAAACATCGATGTGAAAGGGATACATCAACTGGTTGCCTCCCACATGACCCCGACCAGGGCTGGGGACTGAACCACAACCGAGGTACGTGCCCTTGACGGAATTGAACCTGTAACTCTTTGGTCCGTGGGCCGACACTCTAACCGCTGAGCCGAACCGGCCAAGGCAAAAAATTGTAACCATAAATAAATATTTATGCTAGTATTAGTTGGGTTTCAATCATGATACTAGCTGAACTAGAAATAAAGTCTGGGACACACTTTGCCGGGAATGTGCCACTCTGTAACAGACACAGTGAGGCCTCCGGGGGAGAGGGCAGCACACAAGAAAGGAATTTCACAATCTCATCCCCTGTGCATTCTAGAATGAGTTGGCAAACAAAAATAAATGAAGCACAGAAGCTCTGTATGCTCCCCTCTGATCCACTCCTGGGAACTGTCACAGGACACTCTGTATAATCAAGGAGGACATCACATTTCCACCAGAACTGGGCATCGTGAATGATGCTACGGCCCACTGGAAAGTAGGGGTCATAAGAGGGCTCTTAGCCATGGAGACAGCACCTACCGCACTTCCCCTTCCAAGGCGGACAGGCCCTTGACAACTGCCACCAAACGGGCTTCAGGGAGGTGGTGTGGCTCAGCCCGAAGATCCAGGGAAGTCTGGCAGTGGTCTCCGAGTCTATGCCTTACTAGCTACATAATTTGACTTTGGATAAGTGATGTACCCTCTGATTATTTTTTTCCTACCAGCAAAATACTGACCATATAAGTACCTTAGAGGATTTATGGGAGGGTCAAATAAATTAATCATTCATAATTCCCAAACAAGTGTAAGGGACACAGTAGCTCTGTACACACTAATTTCTCAATTCATTTTGTCTCCAGATAAGATTAATTTTCTCAAAGTGAAAATAGATTTGTTTTTCTTATAGGAATAATCCATAGTAATTATAGAAAACCTAGAGACCACAGGGAAAAAAAGGAGAAAATAATAAACCATATCTCACCACTTAGAAATAGCCACTGTTAAAAGACCATCATATAATCCTCCAGAAAACAAATATAAATATAAACTTTTATATAATCATGTTATGCATGCTATTTTGTAACTTTCCAATTTTAAAATATATCTTAGATATCTTCTACATTGTCATTTTAATGTCTACAAAAGATTCTCCTCAATTTTAGGTAAAAACCAACACTTTCTTACTGATTAATGTGTTTTTTTCTTCGGTACGCCCCCCTCCCCCCAACTAATACTGATAACTTTGCAAGGAGCATTCTTAAATATTACATTTTTATACATGTGGCAAAATATTTCCTTAGGGGATAGTTTATATGTAATATTGTATCGGATATAGCTATTACACAATAACAGCTGTTTTGTTTTTTTCCCCATAAGACTCATGCCCCTCTCAGCCGCCTTTCGTGTTTTTCAACTAAAAAAGTGAATAACCCAACATTTGAGGGGAGACACTCCTCAAGGTGGAAGTTTTGAGTCATATGTATGAAATCCTTAGAAACTGAGTTCAAAATTACTGACCGTCCCAAGGTGAAGTCTCACTCAATGAGGTCCTTTATTATGCTTTAGGGGGAAAAAAATGTTTCAAGCTCACAGGTGATCTTCAATACAATTATATTCCTTCTTTAAGTACATAAGGCAGCAGGAAATCTTAGGAATAATTCACTTATCATCTGGCAAACTTCTCCAAAACCCTAATCTCTGAGGTTTGGAGAGAACTAAACCTGGAGGGCACTACCCCAGGGGCCACGATGGTCATGAGCAAGCACTGCCCTGGTAGAAAGCAGCACTGAGTCCCAAGTCAAAACATTAAAAATGGAACTGCCATTTCACTCAGTGATCCCACTTCTAGCAATATATTCTAAGAACCCCAAAACATCAACAAGAAAGAATATATGCACCCCTGTGTTCATAGCGGCACCATTTACAACAGCTAAGATCTGGAAACAGCCCAAGTGTCCATCAGAAGAGTGTATAAAAAAGCTGTGGTACATATATACAATGGAATACTATGCAACTGTAGAGAAGAAAGATCTCTTACCCTTTGAGATGACATGGAGGGACCTGGAGAGTATTATGCTAAGTGAAATAAGCCAGTCACAGAAAGACAAGTATCACATGATCTCACTTATTTGTGGAATCTAACGAACAAATTAAACTGATGAACAAAATAGATCCAGAGACATGGCAGTAGGGAACAGACTGACAAACCTCAGAGGGAGGGGGTTAGGGAGCTGGAAGAGATAAACCAAAGAACTTATATGCATATATGCACAACCAATCAACACAGATAACAGTGCAGTGAAGGAAGGGGGTGGGGAATAGGGTGTCAATGGGGGGACAAAGAAGGGACATCTGTAATACTTTCAATAATAAAGATAAAAACAAAACAAACAAACAAAACGATAGCTGAAGTGCTCTATCTCATAGGCAGAATTGAACCCGAACTCAGCAGGTCATAATCATGTAGTCCCAGAGGAACTCAAGTTTAAATGTAGTGCCTTTTGCCCAGCTGGTGTGGCTCAGTGGTTGAGCATCGACCCATGTACCAAGAGGTCGCCGGTTTGACTCCTGGTCAGGGCACATGCCCAGGTTGTGGGCCCGATCCCCAGTGGGGGGCATGCAGGAGGCAAACAACTGATGTTCTCTCTCATCGATGTTTCTATCTCTCTCTCCTTCTCCCTTCCTCTCTAAAAATCAATAAATAAAATAAATAAATGTAGTGCCTTTTTCTTTGTTAAACAATGACTACGATTTCCCACTGAGGCTGGGCAGAAGGCAGCCAGTCTGTGAAGCTGAGGAAGACCCATAAAGCCTAGAATATGAGACGGCATAATCAAGACAATAATATCAATACAGCATTCTCGTCACAAAATCCCTTTGTCCCCGACAGGTTGACTTCTTTCTACACATCACACACGCTGAGCTTTGTTACAACATTTCACTTGATAGAGGGGGCAGAGAGCTCATGGAAGGTCCCTTATTTTATTCCCTCTCCAGCTGGGCTGCTGGCCTGCCCTCAGACTGGTCTGGACTCAGGAAGCCACCAGTGATTCTGACTTTGTTCTTGGTCAGCATGGATCCCTTGACTATATCACTCACAGTGAGAATTTCTTTCACATGGATCTCTTGGTCTAATTCAAGGTTATTTAAGGATTTCTTGACTGTCTTCAATATGAGGTTCCGGCATATTTCTTAGAAAAACATGTGAAATAGTAAACTTCAGGAAATCAAGAGGTAAACAATGCCTCACCTCTAATTGTCTTTGAAAAGCTCCTGCAAAGTTGCGCAGTCATGAAAATTCTACTTACTTCACTGCAATGGCAAACAGTCATTTGACTTGACTGTGAAATTTAGAAAGCTTTGCAGGACTCTTCAAGCATGTTTTGGTTGTATGTCACCTCCAAAGGGTACAAATGCAGACAGAGAAGGGTGACAGGATGGATGCTTTAAAATATATCATAAATGATCCTTCTACGGATTCAAACAGTAAGAGTGTGCGTCATAAAAATGTATTAAGTTAACTCTCCTTGGTATCTTTGAAGATTCACTGCTCTTCATTTAATGAGGAGTTAAAACAGATTAGAATTATTTAGTTTTCATTTTTTCCAGCAATACTTAAAATAGCACCAATGTCACTGCATTTTTTAAAAGATAAATTAAGAACCAAAAATATCAGCCCAGCCAGTGTGGTTCAGTGGTTGAGTGTCATCGACCCATGCACCAAGAGGTCACTGGTTTGATTCCTAGTCAGAGCACATGCCCAGGTTGTGGGCCCGATCCCCAGTGGGGGGCATGCAGGAGGCGGCCAATCGATGTCCTCTCTCACTGATGTTTCTATCTCTCTCTCCCTCTCCCTTCCTTTCTCTCTAAAATCAATAAAGAAAAATTTTTTTAAAAAAGAACCAAAAATATCATATTCCTGTATCTCTCTATTGACTTTCATACTTGGAGCTGCAATAACCTTAAATTTGGGTTGAAAAACTATTAAATTCCACTCAGCAAATCAAGGACAGTAATCCATTAGATTCTTCTGAAAGGCACCCTTTTGCAGACTAGGCATTAATCCCTTTCTCTAATATTGGCTTATCCATCACTATCTTTCAAACAACTCTAAAGAGAAGAATAAGGATTAGTTCTCTTATTTGAAAGAGAAAGCATGCACTACTTCCTAAGGCCCTATTATCACCAATAACAGGTGCTACACATGAGGAGAAGAGAATCTCATTTTGAAAACAGGGAACAAATGAGTTAAGTTTTTTTTTTTTTTTAATTCAATGACATTAGGAGCCTACAAGGTGTGTAGCATTTAAAAGCTTTAAACCACAAGTCAGAATGACCCTTAGGAAATAATTCCAATTGCAGCTCATTTCTTCATCTGTAGAATAAGGGAAATGAAGGAGACTATTTCATCCTCTATGGACCATTGTGAGCTCTGAAAGGTCATGTATTTCTCCTAAATATTCAAGAGTTCAGGATTTCAATGGATAGTTGAAATTAGTAAAATATATGAAATATAACCATCTCTAAATAATGGAATTATCAGTCCCCCTCCAGATATGACTTTTAATGACTATGTAGCATTTTGAAAACAATCAACTAAACATATTAAACTATAACAAAAATAATTTTTCTACCACTGCGAGAACCATCAGAGGAACAATTTTCAAGCCATTTATCCCAATGACCAACGATAGTTTGGATAAGAGAAAGCATGAAAAAGTCGAGTATTTTGTCTTCTCTCTGGAATGAGGAAGGGGGGAGACAAATCATGATGAACATGAAAACGCGCTAATTTCCCTGCTTATTAATATTTTTTTTTTTAAAGAAAGTACTATATCCTGTAGCTCTACACACTCAGGGGAACATCGATTTCCAGGTTCAAATCTTAAGCCTGCTGGTTAGGAGAGTGATAAAAAAGAAGTCATTCAATAACAATCAAACAAGGCAAGTGGTGGGAAGTCCTCAGGCTTTTGTGAGTGCAGATTTGCAGATTCAAAACATGTAAATATGTAGGTTGTCTCAGAGTTCATTTCCTGAGATGAGTGTTATCACTCTGGGGATAACATTGCTGTGTCCCCTACAGAGGATGTTGGGGCTAAATATCCAAGCTGCCACTTACTCCCTCCCTCCCTCACTTACTTACTTGCATGAACTAAATACCTCTATTTTTCTGGGACTCAGTTTCTGTTTCTTGTGGGTTTGATTGATTGTATCATTTCTTTTCTTTTTCATATATAAAACAAAGGGACTGGAGTGAATGACCTTGAAGTCAATGTGGAGTAGTGGAAAGAACATGGGCTTAGGGATCTGGTCAATGGGGCCCCATTTGTAAAATGAGTATCATAGGATTGTTGTGGGGATTGACTAGTATATAAAGTGATCATTATTTGGGGTAATATTTAATGGGGAGTTGGTGAATGAACATTTTGGTTTGCTTGATTTTTTGTTGCTGATGTTGTTATTGATTCCTTGTCTCTCCATTTCTCTTACTTTATAACCCCTTTCAAATGACATCGAGCTACCAGCATGGGTCTCCTTTAAGTCTCCAATAATTATAGACCAATGTGTACAACATTCTTTTTATTGTGAAAATAAAAATCCATTTAATTCAAGGCAGACTACTGATCAATGCTTCCCTAATTCAGGTTTTATATAATCACAAGATGTTTCCAAACTTATTAAGAAAGATCATAAATTCCCCTAAATCTTTTAAACTCAAACTATTATTATTTTTTCCCTGCTATATTTATTTTTAAAATGAGCACATATCATCTAGTACATGGAATGTTTTAAATAACAAATTTTCAGTATTTCGTGAAATCCCTTAACAGTTCTTGAATAAATGGTTCTTAAAATATATATACATTAAAAACTCACAGGTAAATTATAAAACTATCTTGACTTCAAGAGGAAAATACAAAGAGCTATGCACATGTATGAGATTTACCTTTCAAAAGAATCCTGAACTACTTTTTAAAAATCTTCTTTATGCCAAGCCTTTGTTGCAAAAATAAAAAATATGTGCTCTGAGTGGAATTCAAAGGATGAGAAAATAATTTGCCTTTAGCAAGGTGGAAGTAATTACCTTTCAACCACAAATCTTTAAACAGACAATTGCAATTTTCCATTGTCCACTTTAAACTGCAGTAGCCTTTTGAGGACTTCATTTTCTAGATGTTAAACCATGCTATTTTTCCTTCTGGCAACTTAAAATACAGTGATCTAATTATGCTTTTATTTTTCAGTGTGAATGGCAGAGTTTTAGAGACCTACCAGCTTAAGTGTTTAGTTTTAAATTACCGCTACACTTATTCAATATCACACAGATATCTAGTCTATTTTCCAAGAATCACCTAGTAAAACTTATTTGACATTGATATTTTCTTTTAGGAGATTTTTACATGGATCTGTATTTAAATCTATCAATTTATCAATTTTTCTCTCTCCAACTAAAAGAAAGTTGGAGTGATGTTAACTAATAAAAAGGATAATATGTAAAATAAATTCTTCTAATTATAATTATTTCATATTTATATTTTATATAATTTTATTCCATATATAAATATATAAATATGCTTGTGTTAACATAAATAGTATTGTATGTAAACCATTATGTATAACTTAAAATTATTTATATTTCAATTATGTTATAAAAATCTAAGTGTAACTTCATTATATTGATGGAAAAATATGATCTAAGTAAGAATATAAAATAGGGTGAAAAAAATTAATTTTTCTTTGTGGTCCAGTCAACATCCAACAAGCCAGAGAACAAAGACTTCAGAGGACACCGGTCATGCAGTTGAGTCTCAGAGAGGCCATTCCTCACGAGTCAGGATACTCTAGCCTCCAAACAAACAAAAAAACCCGAGAGTGACTGCATTTAAGAATCTAGACAAGGAATACGACTAAACGTACAGAGCAAATGTCACACTGATCAAAGCTTCAATTTATCAAACAGACAACATGAAATGTGTATGCATCTAATTGCTTCATATATTTCGAAGCTGTGCAAACATGGACAGATCTAAAGGGAGAATCAGACTAAAGCCACAACTATAACTAGACATTTTAACAACCCTCTCTAAGTAGTTAATGGATAAAAGAGACCGACAAATCAAAGATACTGAAGGTGTGAATGAATGACCATACATGTCAAATAACCTAATTAATATTTACAGAACACTATACCCAGGCAGAAGAGCACATTAATTTTCTAATGCACCTGGAATATTCACTAAGATTAAACGATATGTCAGGACATTCAGTGTCTCAAAATTTTATAAGAACTGATATCATATATATATACACACACACACACACACACACACACACACACACATACACATACATAAATATATATACACACACACTATATATATATATATATAGTTCTCTGAGAGCAATATAATTAAATTAAATTTCAATAACATGAAGAAAGAAAACTACACAATATTTAAAAATTAAAATAACTCATGAATACATAAGCAATCACAAAGAATATTAAAATATTTTACATTGAACAATAAACAGAACCTCAAAATTTGTAGGATGCAGACAAAACAGTTTTTAACAGAGAAAGGTATAGCTTTTTATATGCCTTTATATAAAAAATAAAAATTTAAATTTAATGATCTAAGTTTTACCTTAAGTACTTATAAAAACAAGTGCAGATCAAACACAAAGTGTGAATAAGAAAATGAGAAATACAGGGTGGGGCAAAAGCAGGTTTACAGTTGTGAGTACATGAAACACAGATTTTATTCTTATATTATTATTTATTAAGTATTGTATTATTTTCCAAATGAACAACTGTGAACCTACTTTTGTCCCACCCTGTATAAGAAAACCATAAAATGGAAAACAGTTAAAATAATACACAAAAAGTAGACTCTTTGAAAACATCGATGATATTGATAAACTCTTAGCCACACTGATGAGGGGGAAGGGGAGAGAAGAGAAAGAGAGACTGATAAAGAGAATACAAACTACCCATATCTGGAATGCAAAAGCGAATATCATTACAAAGCTTCAGGGCATTAAAAAATGAGAAAATATTATGAACAGCTTTATGCTCATACATTTTCCAAATTAGATAAAAGGGGACAAATTCATTTAAAGTGACAACTCACAAAAAAAATGACACAGACTGAAGAGTAAATATAAATTGGCCAATAACTATAAAATAAAACAAATTCATCATAGACATTTTTTCACATTAAGAAGCCCTATAACCCCATATGGCTTCATGAGTGAGTTTAATCATATTTAAAGAAAAAGTGTTATTAAGTTTATATAAATAACTTCCAAGAATGGATGAAGAGTCAACTTTCCCGAGCCTTGTCTGAAAGCTGGCATTAACCCCGATACCAACACCAGAAAAGGATATCACAAGAAAAACAATTACACAGCTATTGTCCACATGAACATAGACACAAAAATCCTTAACAAAATATTAGCAAAAATCTAGTGATGTGTTAAAAGGGTAAATATAACATGATCAAAAGGAGTTTATGTTAGGCATGTCACCATGATTTTTTTTTTTAATCCTCACCTGAGGACATTTTTGCATTTATCTTCAGATAGAGCAGGAGGGAGAGAGGGAGGAAGAGAGAGAAAAACATCGATGTGAGAGAGACACATGGACTGGTTGCCATCCACACGACCCCAACCGGAGCCAGGGACAAACTGCAACCAAGGTACGTGCCCTTAGTGGGAACCGAACCTGGGACTCTCTAGTCCGTGGCCAACACTCTAACCACTGAGCCAAACTGGTCAGGGCATGTCACCATGATTTAATATTTTTAAATCAATCCATATATTTCTCCCACTCATTAACAGAATAAAAAATTAATAATATGAGCATATCAACAGGTTCAGAAAAAGTGTGTTGTAAAATTAAATACTTAATTTTGATTTTAAGAAACCTCACAGCCCGACCGGTGTGGCTCAGTGACCCATGCACCAAGAGGTCGCCGGTTCCATTCTTGGTCAGGGCACATGCCCAGGTTGTGGGCCAAATCCCCAGTGGGGGACATGCAGGAGGTGGCCAATCAATGTTCTTTCTCAACGATGTTTCTATCTCTCTCTCCTTCTCCTTTCCTCTCTCTCTATAATCAATAAAGAAAAATTAAAAAAAAACAAAACAGCAATTAGAAATAGGATACCTTTTTTATATTTAAAAAAAGACATTTTGAAAAACGTGCAGATAAGATCATACTTAATATACACTAACTTCCTTCTTCCTAAGACCAGAAATAAAGCTGCAGCCCTCTTATGACTTACATTTTTATCCAATATAGTACTGGAAATGGAAGCCACAGTAATAACTAAGTTAAGTAAATAAAACTATAAATATTAGAGAGGCATAAAACTCTCTTTATTCAAAAATGAGATTATTATATACACAGCCACAGACATTCACCTACATATGATCTATGGCTGCTGTCATTCTACAACAGAGCTGAGTAATTTTTTTTTTTATCTTCACTCGAGGACATTTTTGCATTTATCTTCAGAGAGAGCAGGAGTGGGGTGGGGGGAGAGAGAGAGAAACATCAATGTGAGAGAGACACATCAACTGGTTGCCACCCACACAACCCCAACTGAGGCCAGGGACAAACTGCAACTGAGGTACATGCCCTTAGCGGGAACCGAACACGGGTCTCTCTGGTCCGAGGGCCGACGCTCTGACCACTGAGCCAAACCGGCCAGGGCATACCTGAGTAATTTTAAGAGAGACTTTATGGCCTGCAAACCCCAAATACTTACTGTTTTCCCCTTTAAGAAAAAGTTTATCAACCTGTGATCTAAAGCTCCAGGAATCAAAATGACATCATCATAGACAAACAATGGAACAGACTAGAATGCAGCAAGAGGCCCACAGTCACGTATTTTAATTTTTGACAGAGGCATCAAAGCAATACAATAGAAAAGGGTTGATTGTTTAAACAAATAATGTTGGAAAACTAGTTACCCATTTAAAAAAAAAAAAAAAAAAAAAAAGAACCTTGATTCCCTACCTCAATCCCTCGGAAAAAATTTATTTAAGTTGGAGCATGGTCCTAAACATAAAAGCAACAATTATAAAGCTCCCTGAAGAAAACACAGGAGCATATCTTTGTAAGCTTTGGATAAAGATTTTTTTTAAATATTTTTTAATTGATTTTATTGAGAGAGGAAGGGAGAGGGAGAGGGAGAGAGAGAAACATCGATGAGAGAGAACATTGATGGACCACCTCCTGCATGCCCCCCACTGGGGATCGGGCCCACAACCTGGGCATGTACCCTGACTGGGAATCAAACCAGCGACCTCTTGGTGCATGGGTCAATGCTCAACCACTGAGCCACACCGGCAGGGCAGATAAAGGTTTTTTTTAACGAGAAACATAAAGCATTAATTGGGTGAGAAAACACTGATAAATTAAACTCTATAAAAAATTTACAACTTCTGCTCACCAAAAAGTTGTTAAGCCCAAACTATCATACGCTAAAAAATAAATGAACAGACTCTTCAAAGTTTTTGAGGTCATGAAAGACAAGGAAAGCCCATGAAACTGTCACAGACTGAAGAGACTAGGAGACAGGGAAACTAAAGGTAGTATTGTCTCCTGGACTGGACTCTGGACCAGAAAAAGGACATTCGAGGAAAAACTGGGGACATCTGAATAAAGTCTGTAGGTTATTTAGTACTATTACAGCAATGTGAATTTCTTAGTTTTAAAAACGTTATGTAAGATGTTAACACTAGAGGAAGCACGGTGAAGGGTATTTGGAAACTGTACTATCTTTGCAACTCCTTTGTAAATCTAAAATTATTTTGAAATAAAACTACTGAGGTGGGGGGATAGCTGTTGTGAAAATGAATAGGCAAGCCACAGACAGGAGAATATATATAGAAGGGGACTGTGCCCAGAATGTGTACATAACTGCTGTAATTCAATAATAAAATGACAAACAACCCAATTAAAAATCAACAAAAAACTAAAACAGACAAAAAGATATGCCAACTGGCCAATAAGCATATGAAAAATTGCTCAACAGCACCAGTCAGCAGAGAAAAGGCATATTAAAGCCACAAGGAGGTACCACTACACCCCCACCAGCATGCCTAAATTTACACAGAACACCACCAACGGCTGGCAAGCAGGGAGAGCGAACCAACCGAAAGTTCCCAGGCGGCTGGTGGGAGTGCCAGATGAAACGACCACTTCGCAGAAAAGTCGGGCAGCTCCTTACGAAACTAAACACATGCATCGGCACCAACACCACGAATCCCATTTCATACCGGACGTTCATCCGAGAGAAATGGAAACGCACGTACACAAAGGGACCTGCAGAAACACGTTTAAATGCTGTTTTAAGATAAAAACTGTTTTAATGGTAGCTAGTAAGTAAAAACAGAGTTTTTTGTGCCCCTGTCACAGGCACAATGCTGAGACTTTAAAGACAGAAAGGTATTTAACCTACAAAAGCCCTACACAGCTACATACGTGGCCTGTGAATTCATGTATTCCACAAACATTTAAGAACACGCAGTGTGCCAAGCCATGTGCTAGGCGCCGAGACAGAGATGACATGTCACGCTCCCTGTTCTCATAAAACTTCCACTCTACATGGGAAGACAGATGATAAATAAATCAAGACAACGTTAGCATGGGGAATCAACTGACCCTGTGATATAGATGAGGCTGGAGAGATGGGGGCTGGGGTTTGGATGGAATTTCTCTGACCCAAAATGCAGAGCCCTTGACCACTCCACTACAGAGCCCGAAGGACACCACACTCCTTGCCTCTCAAGGCGCTGTCCCCTCTTGTCAAGTAGCTGCCACCTTAGCAAGCAGACAGACATGAAGACAAACTAAAATAAGGAATTTTTAGTTAAATATGTAATAAAGAAAATAAACGGTGTGGGTTTCCAAAGAGAAAATAAGATGGGGCTCTATGCTTTACATGAAGAAGAGGCCATGCGAGAGACCGAAGGGTGCAGTCAGTTGATAAACAACGAGAAGTACATAGTGTCTTGCCCTGATACTGATTCAGCACAGTGTAGGTCAAATTATTCCCCCTGTCTGTTCTCAATTAGTTTCACTATTGATGGTCACTTTGTACATGACCCCAGAACCATCACGTTTCTGCTAACATTTTAAAAATAAGGCATGCAAATCTGTAAACCATTGTTGTATAAATAAGGTAGAATTAATTTGCTAGAACAACCTAATTTCCTCTAGGCTATTCTCCCTTTGCAGAGGCTTTGCAGCTCCGTTTTATACCAGCAATACTTAACTCCATTACAGATTGCTATAGAAATAAATGAGGCAACACTACATAAATGGAGTCCTAGATCTCTCTTATTTCATTCACTTTACATTAGTCTCAGAATAACAGACACAAAACATGGCATGGACGATTCGCTCTTTGATTAAAGGACTGTAACAACCAATGCACTACCAGATAGATACAAAGCATATATTAAATATGATTATCTAAGTGAACTTCGATGATTTTCATCTTTCCCAATGTCTTGCAAGATGAAGTAGCTTTCCAGGAATATTTCGACCATGCCTTCTCATTTTGTACAGCATGGTTTAGCAATATCAATCCATGTGTACGTGCCCGAACATCAGTTTTATTGCTTTGCCAACTGGGCACATGCTGCTCCTTTACCTGAAAAGCCTTTCCCCTTTATAAATCAAGACAATGTTAACATGGGGAACCAACTGTCCCCATGATATAGATGAGGCTGGAGAGATGGAGGCTGAGGTTTGAATCAAATTTCTCTGACCCAAAATGCAGAACCCTCGACCACTCCACTACAGAGCCCGAAGGACACCACACTCCCTGCGGGAGGAAACCAGCTCAGGCATCATGTTCTCTGCAGTCTTCCCTGAGCCCTCAGAGAGTTCATCACTCTTTCTTTAAAATCAGCTTTATTTTACACATAAGGGTTTGCCCATTAAAGTTAAAAAAAAAAAACAAAAAAAAAACACTTGTATTTTACTATATAGAACTTGTGAATTTCAATTATTTAAGTCTGGATTTTCCTACAGCCTTGAGGACAATGGTTAGGTTCTTTAATTTGCATATCTACCAATGTATCCAAATAACCTAACATTGTGTCTGGCACTTAGACTTCACACACACACACACACACACACACACGATTGTTATGGAAAAAAAGGGTAGAAGGAGAAAATATTCATCTTTCATGATGGATTGAATATCCCCAAGTTTTTGCATCTTCTAATGTACTTCTTTGGTCTTTTTAGGGACATATCAATAATTGTTAGAGGCTCAGAACTATCCTTTCTACATCACAATAGCCAAGATAATGATAATCAGATTACGGTAACAATCATAATGCTACCAGCAATCTGACAGTGAGTGGGTGCTCATACAGATACTGTACCGCAACAAAGTTTTGTAGTAAAACAAAAGGCTTGACTACATTGATTGAAGAGTAGCAACCTCACGTACGTACCACATACATCATTCGAGGGGTACTGCTCATGCATAGATTTATTCTGATGGCAGAGGAGACCATACTATTCTACACTAAAACCAAAGTGATAGGGAGGTTAACAAGACCAATCAGCTTACCTAGAAAATCCTCTTCATTTCTAATATAAATTGTATAAGGCTATTTTATTTTACAGTCAAAACAACGTCCTTTTCAGACTGCAGAATACAAAGTCTTTGGGGGAAAAAAAAGAACTTTAAAAATATGAATAAGTATACAAATTTTAAACAACATAATTCTCACCATACACATTTTAAACAACATAGTTCTCACCATCCAGTTATTTTTACATAAGCTATTCTTATTAAATTAATAATTTAAAAAGGCAAAACAAAAACCTCACTCGTCACTTAAATTAAAAAGAAAAGCAATAGATTCAAACAGAGCCGACAAGTCCAAAATGAAAACATTCTAGAATAAAAATATACCCAAACATTATTTTTAGCATGTTTATTACATATTTCTTATTTTGAAAAGTTGATGGTTAATATCACCAAACCAAATTAAATTTCAAACAAGATTTTATAGCAACATGCTAAAGTAGAGATAAACTCTCTCACTCTCATCTAGAACACATATCCATAGATCTCAACCAAACTGGCCATCAACAGAAAGACTGCACCCAAAAAGATCACACACATTGAAAATGCTAATGACAACAAAGCTGGAGATGACCTACAACATTACAGAAGTCCCCTCTTACCCATGGTCTTACTTTCCACAGTTTCAGTTACCCACGGTCAACAGCAGCTAGAAAATTTTAAATGGAAAATTCCAGAAATGGACAATTCATAAGTTTTAAATTGTGCACCAGCCATTCTGAGTAGTAGGGTGAAATCTCAGAATGTGCTCCATTCTGTCTGTGACCTGAACCATCCCTTTGTCCATTGTATTCGTATTTGAGCTGTGTATGGTCCCCAGCCACTGTCACTTGGTAGCTTCCTAGATTATCAGATCGACTGTGGTGGTATCACAGGGCTTGTGTTCAAATAAACTTATTTTTACTTACTAATGGCCCCAAAGTGCAAGAGCAGTGATGCTGGCGATTCAGACATGCCAAAGAGAAGTAAAAATTATATGCTTGTGTAGGAAAAAATATACTATATATAGGGTTCAGGACGAACTGTAGGTTCAGGCATCCACAGGGGCTCTTGAAACATCTACCTTGTGGATAAAAGGGGTGACTATTGTACTAAAATTTGGATTCCTCGTCATTTGACTGCTTTATTTCAAAGACACTTTCACTTCAAACATCAGGCATTTTAGGTTACATTTCATCTGAAGCAAGAAAGCAAATAAATGCTTTTCATATAGTTATACTCTTTCCATGCCAAAAATATTAGCCAATGGTGATTTCATTCCAGAATTTCACGGTCGTAGCTGTGTTTGCTGATTCTCTAACACTGCAGTTTTGGATACTCAACTTTTCCCAAGAGTGGAGCTCAACTCTTCCCAAGGGTGGTGCTCTTTCCTCCCTCACCAGGAGCTCACATGCAACCCCTGTTCTGAAATAGTCCCTTCACCTCATGTCACTCTTTCATCACCCACTTGTTTATTTCCTGCACAGAATCACGCATATTCTTATTTGCATGTTGATTTGATTATTGTTTGCCTCCTGTACTAGAAGAAACATGGTAAGATGGAAGATCTGGTCTCTCTTGTTCATCTTTTTATCTCCTAAATATAAAACACATAGGCCCGGCCAGTGTGGCTCAGTGGTTGAGCATCGACCTGTGCACCAAGAGGTCGCCGGTTCGATTCCCAGTTAGGACACATGCCCAGGTTGTGGGCCTGATTCCCAGTGGGGGACATGCAGGAGGCGGCCAACCGATGTTCGTTCTCTCTCATCAATGTTTCTATCTCTCTCTCCCTCTCCCTTCCTCTCTCTCTAAAAATCAAAGAAAAAAATTGTTTTTTTAATAATAAAAAATAAAACACATAGAAGAGTGTCTGTCCTAGAGCAAATGATTAATGGTTATTTGTTGAATAAATAAATGAAAACAAGAAGGAGAAAGTAAATTATCTTGCTTTCTCTGTATCATTAAAGTACATATATGTATTTTTAGTGCAGTCATTCTTGCAAGGCAGACTGCCTGAAAATGGTCCTCTGTGTGCATGCAAAATGAAATAGAACTAGTACTAAACAGAAATACAGTGGACCCACAGTCACTGTAGAATCATGGCCTTTAGGAAACTCTGTGGTTTGGAGGTCTCTGATTCCTCAGTCAAGATGAATGTCCACACACCACTCCATATTCCAGTCATCTCAAACCTGAGCTCGAATTTTGAGTCAAACTAGTCTCCTTCGTTTACGACATGTGTGAGTTTAAGAGATTGTTTTCTCTTTGTAATCTCTAGTTTCTTCACTTTAAACATATCTAACTCTCAGGATTGTTAATGACTTTTAAATAAGATCATGTATGTTAACCCCAGGCCTTATGGGAGCAGGTGCTCATTAAAGAATAGCTAGAATACCTGTATTATGAATAATCAAGCTGATACACGAAAGAAATCATCACAATATCACTGATTCATATTTGTCACTGCTGTCATGTGTAATAATACTCGATCCATTTAGATCGTTAATTCCAACTGCTACTGAGATTACCTGAACTACAGCTTAGATAAGAAACAGGACAGATAAGAAAAAGACACAGCCCTGGCCAGTTTGGCTCAGAGGTTAGAGCGTCGGCCTGCGGTCCGGAGAGACCCGGGTTCGGTTTCCGCTAGGGGCATGTACCTCGGTTGCAGTTTGTCCCCGGCCCTGGATGGTCGTGCGGGTGGCAGCCACTCGATGTGTCCCTTTCACGTCGATGTTTATGTTTCTCTCTCTCTCTCTCCCTCCCACTCTATCTGAACAAAAAATGAAAAAATGTCCTCGGGTGAGGATAAAAAAAAAAAAAAAAAAGAAAAAGAAAAAGACGCAATAATCTCAGTCAACCCCTTCTCCGAATGACATTTTTTTTCCACTAATAATATCCCTCTGATTTTTCCACATTCAAATCTTCAAGATTTCTCTGAAACTGTATTTGATATTTGGCTACATGTGAGTAGGAAGGAAAGTAACCTGCAAAATCAATATCAAAAGTAAAAGAAACTTCTGTTTTCAGCAATATGGGTCTATGATGGAAAAACATGTTCCCTTTTCCTCAGGAGACAATTTGCAAAACAGATCTTTTTAATTTGGAAAATGAATGAGTATATTATTGCACACAAGTGTAGCTAAGAGAAAGCCAATTTTGCTAGAGATGTTTCTGTTTTTATGATCTCTTAAGCGCTTTAATTAGCTAAACAAAATATTTAAGTTCTGGTATGCTTCACATATCCCATTAATTCCATACTGGATATAAGTTCCTTTAAACGTTACGGATTTTTAATTACCATGCAAATGTATTAACTAAGCTTCTTAGAGCTAAAGGTGAGAAGCACGAGCAGAAGAAGCCAATAAAAGAATTTGCCTTTTTCCTGTTAGTAACGAAAATAATTTATGAATTCCTACTTTGTGGCTGGAACTTCTTTTTTTTTTAATCCTGACACCCCATGACACTTTTCCATTTATTTTCAGATAGAGTGGGAGGGAGGGAGGAAGGGAGAGAGAGAGAGAGAGAGAGAGAGAGAGAGAGAGAGAGAGAGAAACATCAACATGAGAGAGACACATCAACTGGTTGCCTCCCACATGACCACAACCAGGTCCAGGGACCAAACTGCAACCAAGGCACGTGCTCTTGACCAGAATCGAACCCACGACCCTTTGGTCCGCAGGCCGACGCTCTAAGCACTGAGCAAACCCGACCAGGACAATGGCTGGAACTCTTTAAGATTATTTCCAAGATACCAAAAAATGCAATTCTCAAACAGCTTCATGAGAAACCAAAGACATATTCTCGATAGGGAAGAAAACATGTTCCCTTTCAGTTTATAGAATAATCCACAGGTATCAGAAACAGACACTGTGACTTGGGTTGAACCAAGGACAAGCAGCGCAGCACACCGGAGAGGTGACAGGCACTAGCAGCACGACTTCCCTGCACGCCAAAGGTGCCAAGGTGGCCCGGCTCTGTGGGAGCTTTGCTGCTGCTTCTCATGGGGGTTTGTGAAGAGGCAACGGCTTGAGAAAACGGGCAGAGACTTTGGATTGCACTGAAAACAATGAGTTTTCAACCCAGCATTCGCCAGTGGCGTGGGCATGAGCACTGTACATTAACCCTCACTTTCCGTATCTGCAAAATACTACAGGCAGAACCGCCATACGATAGGACTCGGATAAGTTAAAGATCTTTCATTCTTGTTGACTGATCTTCACTCCTTGGTCACATATGTTGCCCAATATTTTAGCTAATATTTACCAAGTAATGTAGTTCAATATTTAACAGAGTTTAGTATGTATTCAGTGGCTAGTGCGAAGGGCTTTATATAGATTCTTTCATTTAATCTTCCCAACAACCTCAGGAGTAAATATTATTATTATCCCTGCTTTGCAGATGGAGAAACTACAGGAATCAGCCTTGGTTTTACAGCTGGTAAGTGACTGACTTCTTAACTCCACTTCTTTTTTTTTTTTTCTTTATCCTCACCTGAGGACATTTTTGCATTTATCTTCAGATAGAGCAGGAGGAAGAGAGAGAGAGAAACTACGATGTGAGAGAGACACATTGAGTGGTTGCCACCCACACGACCCTAACCGGGGCCGGGGACGAACTGCAACCGAGGTACATGCCCTTAGCGGGAACCGAACCCGGGCCTCTCTAACCACTGAGCAAAACCATCCAGGGCTTAACTCCTCTTCTTAACCACAATGGGTACCGTGGTTTCTGCAAAAGGACACATGTGATTTCTTCACAGCCACCAGAGGTAATCACTTGTGTCCAAATTATGGAAGAGAAAGGGAAAGCTAAGAGAGGCAATGACACCTCCCCAAACATACACGGTAAGGGACCAAACCTGAACTCAGTTACTTTATAACGTCAAGAGCAACACTATTTATGATAGGCCACACTCTTCTGATACATGTGATGCAGGGTGTGCAAAGAAAGAGAAGACCTGATCCTTATCTATGAGGAAGATTTTAACCCAGGGGGTTTTGTTCTTGTAGGAGCCGCTGTCTGGCACATCTCACCAAATATTCTTACTGAGAAATTGCAAGTTTACTATGTCCAAATACTGGTTTGCTCAATCGATGTTGAAATAATCAGAACAAAAGGCACAACAGATTGCTATCAACAGCCCAGGTAACAGAGCTCTGACTCAAGGAACTGAAATACACTGTCACTCACATCTGTTAGTTCCTGGTCCTTGAGATGTCTCCACTTTTGTTTCTAGGGACAATCTCTACTTAAGAGAGCATCTCCCGGCCGGCTGGTGTGGCTCAGTGGTTGAGCGTCGACCCATGCACCAAGAGGTCGCCAGTCCGATTCCCGGTCAGGGCACATGCCCGGGTTGTGGGCCTGATCCCCAGTGGGGGGCGTGCAGGAGGCAGCTGATCAACATTCTCTCTCATCGATGTTTCTAGCTCTCTTTCCCTCTCCCTTCCTCTCTCTCTCTCAAATCAATAAAGGAAAAAAAAATTTAAAAAGACAGAGCATCTCCCTTCATCTCACTTAAAAAACACCTCACCTTTTTCATGTCTGTGAAGCAGCATCAATTTTTCAGAAACTTTTTTAGGCTCTATTCTGCTCTGTGACTGGATTCTGATACAGGACAGAAAATGTCATGATGAGGGATATGATATGAAACATTCATTAGATATTTGCATTCACAGTTTTCACAAAGCTGTGATGGAGATGCCGGGGGACAAGACGAATGGCATCAGGCACATGTGGTTATTACTAAGGTGTCACTGAGAGCAATAACAGCCTCCCTCTTACATCCCTCCTGCATTACATCACTGAGCCTGAGAAAAGATCTCACATCATGCTGGGAGAAGCAACTTGGTCATATCTGTCAAAGGCAACATGAAGGACTGCAGTCTGATAGGATCTAGCATACTGGATCTTTAGGGCTGGGGTTAATTCAGATTGGAGTGTCTTCTCCCTGACAAGACATTTGCACCACAGACAAAGGGTGAGGTTACTACGGAAAGAATGTGAGTTGGTTTAACAGGGCTTATTTAACAGGGAGAACTTCCATCTTGACGTGTAAGCATAGTGGATAACTAGTGTTTCCCCCACAGACTTTCCCTGAAGTCAGCTGAGATAATATGGTTACGCATATACATTTTTACATCTGCACTACTCACCCTCATGTGGCATGGAAGAAAACCTGGAGGGAGAACTGATGTAGAGCCCTTCCCAGCTGTTCAGTGTAATTTGGCTGGGTTGTGGCAATTATAGTGACCCAGGGACTGTATCACTCTCTGCACGCGGGCTGCCCCCAAATGGGTCCTAGTCGGCCATAGAACTGTGCCTTACTGTCACAAGGGTCTGCTAAAGGGCTGAGTCTAATAAACATCATCACCTACCTAAATCCTGGCGAGAGGGAACTGGGACAGCTCACAGACAACAATACAAAACTGAAGATGTGTTCATGAGAGAACACGGAGGTGCACTTGAAGGAAAGGAGTTCAGTCAACCTTTCTGCACCACGAGGGAAAAGATGACTTCCTCAGTATTTCAGACAAAATAAAAACTGGGATTAAAAAGAATTCCTTTGAAAAAGAAGTTCCTCATCTAGAAAAAGTCCAGTGATGTACACAATAAATGATAAGAAAAATAAAGACCAACTTTTAATTCATGTCTAAAGACATGGCCTCATGCAGATGTCTGCCGTCATGGACATTCCCATCTTGTTGCCGTAACTTAAGTGATAAACATGTAGCCAGAATTGAATTCTAGCATTTTTAACAGTCAATTAAAATCCTCTGGTCCCACTGACTTTTGCAATAGTTCCCAGTAAAAAGTCCTTACGACTGTGAAAACTGGAAACATGCCTATAACTGTCTATGACTCCTCCTTAAAGCCGTCTTTCATAGGAGATGCTACATGACTGTAAAATTATTCTTGACTATTGAGAGCATAACATTTATAAACACGGCATCCCACAGAAGCCAAAGATTTCTCAAAGTAGCTCTAAATGTGACCCACATAAGAGAGAGATGTCCTGATTCACGCAGAGTAACAAAAAAGAGACACTGATAAAGTCCCTGGGCATTGAGAGAAGACATCTTAAAAGCATGCGTCTATTTTCAAATGTAAGACAAAGACATATGACAAACTACAATGCATACACTCAATCAGAATTCTCTGTGTCGGACCTATAACACAAGCTTTGACCAATACTCCATTGTCAAATTTTAGTACGAAGTGGAATTTATTAACTCTTGAAACAAATCACTGGCACACAGTAGATGCGGCTTCTTAGGCATCAACCTAACAGCATCTACCTTTGAGTCTTATCAGGTTAACAAAGATCAGCAGGTAGCTTTGGGGCAGAATTTATGGAGTGGTAATGAAGGTACAGAAGGCCTTTTCAGAGTCTGTAAAGAAAGGTTAAGATTGGATGTCACTATTCCGAAAACCACTGTGCCCTTCGGCACATTCTAGAAGAGAGATGGATAGGTGGGTTAGAGGTTCCCTTCTGGAGACCCCAAACCACAGCTGAACTGATAACACTTTGAAAAGAGACTAGAAAATCGATCCACACACCCGTCAAGACTCAGAGTGCACTTGCTCACCAGATGTTCATTTCAATGATCTTGCGATTCAAAACTGCTTTGCTTGGAAGGACATTGATTATATTTGGCCTACGCTAAGGCATTGCCCCTTGTATGAATAAAAACAGAATTGCCAGAAGCTGCATGAATGTATGCGGGAAGGGAAGCTTTATGGAGCTCTCCCTTCAAAGAACCATCTACCACAAGAAGTGGCCACCCCGTCTCTGTTGATGAAGGGGAATCAAGGAACTCACGTTGAAATCTTTAGTTTTTATCATATTTCAACATAAACATGTTCTGATATTAGAGAGGTTCACTGTTTTTAAAGAACCGCGTTACATGTAAGTTTCATCAGAGACTGAGGCATTAATTAAATAAATAATTATCAATAAATGGTTCATAATTTCTAAAGAAAATGCAGATTAAAAGAACAGGACTAAATTCAGAAAAAAAAATCCCAGTCATATTTTTATGGGAAACTAAAATAAAAAAATAATGTTTCAATTTGATAAAGCAACAACAACAAAAAAGGTTTAGAGCACAAAGATGAGGAAAGACAAAATCTGCAAGTCATTCGGCAGTTCGTGTTTTAAATCTACATATTTTGTTATATAAAAAAGTTTAAGAAATCTTTCCAACAAGTAAAGCAAGGTCAAAGTGGAACAGAAAATACATTTGATTTTTTTAAGTGGCATAATCATATTTTCTTTTAATAGTTCCCTTTTCCAATATTGGATTTCCCTCTTTAGTCAACGTTGATATTAGATCTTGCATTAAGAGTGAGCATATAATACGCCATAGCTACTAGTGTCTAGAATAATTTACTGCCAAGTGAAGTACAAGGACTTTAATGTTAAGAGGAAAAATTTCCTAGCAACTTTCAATATATAACTGTGCCTCCTCCCATCTGGCCTTGAGATGATTTGATGTGTATAACTAGGAAGTATTTCTGTGTTGCTCTTAGTCGTAGGTAGGGAGGAATGTCTTACAAAAGCAGGTGCCAGAGTCCTGTCTCATGTTGCCTATAACTTTGAACACTTACCTGACACTCAGCTCTTTCATCAAAAAACAAAGGGATTCAGACTTAGTGAGCTGATTTTTTGCTTTGTTAATTTTTATCTGTATGCTTCATCAATGAACAAATCTTCATGAAACTATGTTGTTACAAAATGAAAGGATTCCTTTGACTTACATTAGTCTGTTTATACGCTTAATATTCAGTTACCAGCTGCTCACTATTTCATCTCTTTTTTTCCATAGCTTCTTTGAGAATAGGATTTCTTTTGACATGATGGATAGTAACATTCATGTGTATCAAAACGGATTTTTAATGAATGCTTTCTCTGCACAGGAAGTATTATGTTTAATCTTCAATCAAATCCAGGGAGAGATTTACTTCATTGTACAGATGTGAAAAATAGAGTCTTAGAAATTAAGTCACTTGCCTAAATTCACATGTGCTTGAGATGGTAATGTAGTCTGTCTGCATCCAGACTGTGCACCTGGAAACGAGTGCACAAGAATGCATACATCCTATGAGAATCGGTACCCTGTCTAATGCCGGGGGGAAGCTCTGCCGTTTTGCTATGGCCTTCAGGACCATGGACAAGGCATACTGGCTGTCGTGAAACGAATGAAAAAGGAGCACGGCTGAACTCATCACAGCTTGCCACATTAGACCTCAACAATCAATAAAGCTTGCCAAACAGTCAATAGCTGCTACCATACACCACCTCAGAGAACAGACATAACAAATCTTACTTACTGATTTTTGGGGATTGTCTGCAGGAGGTCTACTTTTGTTGGCTGTGACTAGGTCTATCTATGACTTATGATGCTTGATTTAATGTGTCAACCCTTCAGACCTAGACAAATCTCACGGGGAAAGAAGAGCTGGAGGGCCATTGGTTTTAGTGGTTTCCTGAGATTACCTGAGACATTAAACGGAAATGATGCTTAGCAAATCTGAGCTGCTCCTCTCGGATTAAAAATCGGGTCTATCGGCTCTTTAAAGGAATGTGCGTGGTGCCTACTGCCGATATCTTATGCATGGTTACCAAATCCTGCATCACTTCTTAATATCTTAAAAAATCTTTTCCTTGATTACAGGTTCACTAACCTGCTTCCTGAATTAGTAAGTAGAACACTGAATTTCAGTCTGTAACATCAGGGTTCTAGTTCAAATACTGCTATTTAGTTAACCACGTAACTCAGTGTTAATAAGTCACTTGACATCTCTGGATTTTATTTTTCAATAAGAGAAAGAGAAGAAGGGAGAAAGGAAATACAAATGCTTGTTACAATCACCCCCTAGAAATGGAGGGGAGGCTCAAATGAGGTAAATTATATTCAAGTGCTTTGGAAACCCTCAAATGTGGTAAAAATCATTCTATTGGGATTATCATTGTTTGAAGTATTTATACTCGACCGGGAAATAGCCTGGGTAGCACTAACATTTAAAAAATATAATGGGTCATAATGCATGTTGAAAGACCATTTCTAAACCAAACGAGGAGGTTGAGATCTGAGCAGTTTGCGATGTCCCGTAGATTCATATCTTGGCAAAGCAGGCACATCAAACCTGGAAGGCAGGAAGGGCCATGTATTCTAAACATCTGTATTTTGTTTTACTATTATCTGCACTCTTGAGAATGACCTTGGCCACTACTTCCAAATGTATCAGAAAAGACTGAGTTGCCTTTCTAGCATTACTAAGCAAAAATAAGCTATTTTCTTTCCCTCCATCATAAAAGGTAAATAGAAGTATAAAGCCATGTTGCAGGGCATCTGCGTTTCCCGAGGTGAAATCCTATGCTATTTCCAATGAGAAGGATGCCATTTTCCATGTATGAACCTTGGATCTTTGTCTTTGAAAAGAAAGCTCTTGTTAGAATTCTGTACATTTAATAGCCCCAAGTGTTATCACATGGCTAAGATTAGACACATTTGAATCAGAAAGAAAACCACTTCTGTAAAGAGCTGAGAGGGGTTGCTGTTTCGTTTTGCATTTTAGCTTCTCAATAAAATTCTTCCCAGAAATATGAACAGTTATTAGCACACAGAAATATTAGCAGCTATCAACTTCATAGCCTACTCCTGCAGACAGACACCTTGGGAGGATGATACCCTAAAGCTCTGCAGAATTAGCAAAATGCTTATTCTGCAAAAAGAATTGTAAAATATTCAGTTGGAAAGAAGCACATTTTCTGATAAACAACACAACTACTGTTTGTCAGCTCTTTTTCTGGCCTAATACAGCAATGCTGTCTTTCTTGCCCCCTTGGCTCTTTCCAAATTTGTTTCAAATTTAACAATTTTTAAAAAACCTGTTTTTTTTGTTTGTTTGTTTTAGATTCAAAGATTTCAGAAATGAAACGGATTATTAACCCAATCCTTCCCCCACTTCCACACACACAGAAATGTAACTGTGACCCAGAAAGGGGAAAAATTTACTTTGAGATCACACACTAGTGGGGGGGTCTCCTGAATCCCAGCCCAGTGCCCTCGGATTCTTTCCTACCACATAGCTTCTCTGGCCATTACATGACCATGAACTCTTCCGGATACCATTACCCTTCGTATGGTGTCCATTCTGTATAAACTAATGAGTGTCTCAGAGGCCTTGTGACATCATACGAAATGAAAATTTCTCTGTGTGTATATTGTTAATATATATTATTTATTGAGATTTATTATGTGCAAAGAACTTTACTAAGCCTTCTATGTATATTAAATCATTTAGCATTTAGAATAACCTTTTGAGGCTGATAATATTATTCCTATTCAACAGATGAGAGAAGCGATGATTTAATGAACTAAGCAATTTGGGCCATACTACACGGCTGGTAAGTGGAAGGGCCAAGGTGCTGGGTCCACCTCTTCCACTACTATGCAGTGCTATCAGTGTTTATGAAAACATCAAAGAAAAAATACATGCCCACAACTTTTCTTACGTAAACTTGCCTTTATCAGTTTTACGATAGAAAACTGCATTTCTACCAGTTGGATAATTAACCAAATATATTTAGTTCTAATCAAGCAGTTAAAAAAAAAAACAGATTGTGTTTCATTCTGTTCTCTAAATACTTTTCAACCAATTTCAAAGACATTTGGTATTAATAAAGATGTTTCAGGATTGAGGTTAAAACCTGGCTTCATTTATCTGAGAATACATTAGTTCATTGCTAATTTTCCTGCTCATCGTACATCTGAAATAGCATGGCATATGTATGAGCTGTGCAGTGACAACAATGATACCTCAGTTCAGGTACAATCTGGCACTCCTGTGTAGCTCTGCTCTTTGGTTTCATTTTAAATCTTAGCCACGATGCCATTGTACAAACTTCAGAAAGGAGGAACTGCCTGACCATGTCGAGTTGGGGAGCATCCTTTGAAAGTCCTGTGTAGTCTGCAGTCACCTCTATTGATACGTGGTCCTTACATAACTGCAGGACTACTGTGCCGATGCGGGGCAAGGACTTCCAGGACAAATTCTGAAAGCCAACGGAAATACCCCTGAATGGCAGGTTGAATGCGAACAATGATAAAAACTTTTGGACAAAACTATAATTCCATAGTGCTACAACTTCTTAGGAGCAAGAAGGACTAATAAAAGGAATTATAAGTTATTCTATCATTTGTTTAATTCATTTATTATGTGACTTCCACGAGTCACTCTTTGAGCTAGACCCGGTTATGGCTGGGATAGTCAAGAAAACCAAGAGGGTCATGACCTCATGAAGCAGTCTAATGGGTTATGGGATTATTTATTTCTTCAGTAGAACAAAAATTTTAAGGACCAATAGTTGAAAAGATGTTCTTGATTCTAATTCTTATATTAATCAAAATATTAATCTTTTCACCTGGCCAGTGCGGCTCAGTGGTTGAGCATCGACCCATGTACCAAAAGGTCGCCAGTTCAATTCCCAGTCAGGGCGCATGCCCAGGTTGTGGGCCAAACCCCCAGTGGGGGGCATGCAGGAGGCGGCCAATCGATGTTCTCTCTCATTGACGTTTCTATCTCTCTCTCTCCCTCTCCCTTCCTCTCTCTCTAAAAAATAAAGAAAGAAAAAAAATTTTTAAGCTCTTATGAAAAAAATATTAACCTCATAAGTATCCATATGTTATTAGGTCATGAAACTTTACAATTTACTACAAAGCAAACTGAACATAAGTTTCTATCAGTCTCTTTTTATTGTTACTACTATTTTAATTTTTTCAATTACAGTTTACATTCAGTATTATTTTGTATTTGTTTCAGGTGTACAGCATAGTGGTTATACAACCATATACTTTACAGAGTGTTCCCCCGATATTCCTATCACTCTCTTTAAAAAAAAATAAAAAAAACCTGTGATAGTTAAAGAGCAAATCTAGGAATTAATATGAAACAAAGAGCCTCACATTATTTTCTATATATCCTCCCATTTTAATTCTAAAGATGCTTTCCTTTTTATGCTTTTATAACCTTATCTGATAAAAATGCATCTCTCCATGAAATCACACCTTCAAACATTTCATTTGAACCAGCTCTCATCCACGTAAAGCCCCAATAGAGACATAACAAAACCAAGTAATGATATATAATTTCATGAGCTGTATTTTCCATCGGTTTATATACAGAGTTATACTTCATATTTCATGCCATACTTATCGTCCTAATACAGAGGTCAGAATTTTTTTTCTGTAATTACTCAGCAGTAAATATTTTGGACTTGGCAGGCAATATAGTCTCTGTTGTAACTACTCAATTCTGACGTTCTAGTGCAAAAGAAGGCAGGGGTAATATACAACCAAAAGGGCATGGGTATGTCCCAATAAAATTTTATTTGTAAAAACAAGCACCGGGCCGTATTTGATTTACTCCTGCTCTACAATATCAATAATCTTTTGGCCAACTCTAGCTGAATAGAGATGAGCACAAGCATCCAAAGCATGTCTCATTAAAATCCAGCTTAAAAAAAATATATTCTAAAGTGTGTCATTGAAGATAACATTGGATGACATCCTTAGAAGGGGAAATAAATCTATAGATCACTAATAATTAAATTTCCTTCCAATTGTGCTGCAGTATCTACTTATGATAGAACTTTATCTGTATTTTTTATAAAGACATACAGATTCTATATATAGTGTCAAAAGACCGAGCCTCTCTTGATTCATTAATCAGAAGTCTAAATTGATTGAAATGCAGCATATCAATATTTCAATATAAAAGCCATCTAATATAGACACTTCATTTTGCATGTAAAAATATATATTCAGTGAACTCATGCAAAATAGCATGGAATTCTAGCTTTGTTATGGTTTGCCTATATTGTATCACAGGAAGCACATTTTCCAGAGCCGGATGTACACACAGTCTTCTCAAGCTGGTGTATATGGCGTTGGTATTTCAGGTTAGAGCCCAGTCTCCTATGTATCTAATTTTAGTTTATCAGTATTAAATAATTCAACCTGAGGATGTTAAGTTCCTACTTAAACAGGAAAAATCACTATTTTATATTCAATTTTGTAGTGTGTGTATGTGTGTGTGTATGTGTGTGTATCTATGCCTGTAACAGCCAAATACTTCTCAAAAGTACCCATCTGTTATCAGGTCAAAAATACTACATGACAGCCAACTACTATGCTGTTGACAATGCTGAGATAGTTTATAGAATTCGTTCTTCCAACAATTTATGAGCTTTGGACTTTTTTCCCAAAGGCACACCTGACTAAACCAATACAAAAGTTACAATTCAACGAAAGAGCCACTAAATCCCCTAAAACGTATGTAGCATATTTTATCTAAACTTTAGTAACATGTATTGAGATATTTTCTAGACATCTCAGACTTCATGTATAACTAAGCTATTCTTAGCTGAATGGATCAAAATGATAATTCTATCTGTCTAGTAAAGCAGATGGCAAGTCAATGTATTTGAAACAGTCAAACCAGTTCTGAATTTAGACTGCCATAACAGGAGAGCCTTATGGTTCACGATCTTTCGGTGATCAAGACCCCGGACAAAAGTCTCGACTGGATTTAGTATTGAATCCAGGCAAGTCTTCCCTCTGAAACAGGTATTTGCGGCAACAGTCACACACAGTGTGCGAGTTACACTGTTTCATTCTCTGCTTGTAAATGATCTCAGCCCTCTTCAACTATTTGTACATAACCTATTGATACCTCAAGTCATGGGCAGCAGATTTTAAATTGAGCAAACGATGATGATTTGACTTAAGATAGCCAAGATAGTTTTCTTATTTCATAAAGTTTATAGCGTGCAACATAAAAATGGGACATAGTAATCAGAGACTACTGTTTTAAATCTAAGATTTCCTCAACAAGGTTAAAGGAATAGATGGAATCTTTAAGGCTGTAATTCATGCTTGTCTATGGAGCCAAGTAAATGAATCCTATGCGGTCGAAGACTGACTCTGAAATAAAACAATCATTTTAAAATGTTTAAATGGATTAGGATCATCATAAGCTGCAAAAAAGATGCCTAATGGTTCTACATACACATTTTAAATATGTTAGTGATCCTCAAGGCACCCGCATGCATAAATGGAAATGGTACCCTGAGTTTGAAAGTTAAAAGACACCCCTTTTCATGTGAATATATGGCATTTGTTCTTTTGGCCAAGAATCAAAAATAATCATTGGATATAAAAATCTCATTTACAATAACCATAAAAACTGTAAGGTACTGAAGAATAAATTTAACAAGAATTATGTAAGGCCTGCGGGAATAAATTTAACAAGAAATGTGCAAGACTTACATGGAGAAAATGTAAATTTTTACTAAAAGACATAAAAGAATATGCGTAAGTGGAGAGAAATCGTTTGTTCTTTAATAGGAAGAAACAATAATGTTGAGAAGTAAATTTCCTTTTAAATTCCTCAATAAATTTTAAAGGAATCACAACAAAATACTAGTAGCACTTTTTAACTTGCCAAAATTTAAAGATTATTTAAAAACAATTATTTCATAATGGTTAAATATAATTAAGTAGAAACATAATGAAGGGAGATTTGTGTTGATATTTAAAGCTAAAATAATTAAACCCACATGGGGCTGGCACAAAAGTATGGAAAAAATGTTAATGTGGAAAATTACAGAGTCCAGACAAAAACCTAAGGACATGAGATTTCCTATATGATAAAGACAACATGTTAAATCATGAGGGAAAAGAGATTATTTCATTAAATGTTACTGTGACACCTATCTATGTGTCTCTCTATTTCTCCTATCTATCTATATTCCTGCTTCAAAACTTACTCTAAAATACATCTCAAATGGATTCGATATTTATGTGAAAAATTACATAAACTGTTGAAAGATCATCTGAACATTTTTTTTAAAATGTTGTGGTGAACAAGATTTTTGAAGTCTGTAAACCAAGGTCAAAAACCATATTTTAGTACATACAAATATTAATCTTCTGGATACTACAAGGTATTTCTCACAAAGTTATTATACAGAAAATATTTTTGCAATATATGACAAAGGGTTAATCATCTTAATAGATGAGATGTTATAACAAATCTGTTAAGAAAAAAATGAGTCTTCTTATAGAAAAGAAAAAAATAAAGGCCAAGAAAGGGCAAATCAGAGAGAAGAAATACAAATAGCCTATAAATACAAAAAGGTATCTGAAAGAGTTACCTGGAAATGAGAATTCTAATTAATCAAGAAAATTACCAAGTTTACCTAACAGATTAGCAAAGGTAGAAAGAATGAACACACTGAGGAAGACACCTTGGCCTGGTCTGTGTGTGCAATGAAACTCTCCTACACTGGGGGTATGAACACACATTAGCACTTTTTTAAAGGAAGCCAAGCTTTGCTAATATGTTTCAATATCTAAAAGGTACATACTCTGGGTTCCAGTAATCTCACTTCGAAGAATTTACCACAGGGGAAGTAATTTTACAATTGTATCAAGTATGGATACAAAGAACTGTTTAATACGGATTAGATCACAATAGTAAAAAACTGCCCCCAAATAATGATAACATCCTTCAACGAAGAATTGATTTAATAAGTACGGTGCAGCCATACAATTAAATTCTATGCAACCACTGGGCATAATGTAGAAAAATTTTAGGTGCATCAAAAGATGTTTACAAGATGTTAAGTGCAGAAATCATATTATGAAACATGGTAACTCTATTTTGTGTGCATGCATGTGAATTTCCAAAAAGTCTGGAGGTTTGGTGGTCATTTTGCTAACAGTGTCCATTTCTGGGTAATGGCGATGATAAAGATCTTCATTTTTCAATACTGTTTACTATATTACTGATTTTTTTCTATAAAGGGCAGAAATAAGTAACAATAACAATTCAGAGTTGAAAATTACATAATTTTAATAAAATTATAGGACGAACAAATTTGCCTGCTTTGCAAAGCAAACATAACAAACAGCTAAAAGTTACCTTCTATCTTTCATTTGATTTTCAAGTATAGAAACTGTGGAGCAGAATTTAAGAAATTCGTACAAGGTTTTATCATCAGTGACAAACTGAGGAAAATTCAGAACTTCCTAGTTCCCGCTGTTGAAATAAATACTGACCCCACTGACCTTTTCACATTAATTATAGAAATAATCCCTTAAAAATGCATAGCATATTTTAGTACAAGGGTTGCTTGCTTTCAAAAGAAATGTAGAACTTGGTATTTTTAAATTTTATATATATAAATAAAATTAGGACACACACACACACCCCTGGCCTAATTTTATCCTTAGTTTTTTATCAACCCAGTTGTTTATTAGATAAAGTAAAAAAAAAAAAAAAAAAAGATTAGAAACATTTTGTTTAAGCCGCATAATTCAAACTGAAGTCTCTTGGATGGACCTTGAAATGCATCACAATTATCATTCCAAACAAACGCCAGTCATCATTTTACTGAGTATTCTGCGATAGGTACCATCTCATTAAAATAACAAGATATAAAGTGCTGAAATTTTCTTGGTTCTATTTAAAAAAAATTTTTTTTTCTTTATTGTTTAGAGAAAGAGGAAGGGAGAGGGAGATAGAAACATCGATGAGAGAGAACATCAATTGGCCCCCTCCTGCATGCCCCCCACTGGGGATTGGGCCCACAAGCTGGGCATGTGCCCTGACCGGGAATCGAACCAGCGACCTCTTAGTGCATGGGTCGACGCTCAACCACTGAGCCACACCAGCTGGGCCATTTTCTTGGTTCTAAAAGTCTCTCATGAAATTAATCAAAAATGAATTTTGTTATTAGTTCTCAGGATTGCCATATACTTTTTTCAGAGTAGATTTTTGTTTTGAGTGACAATTGAATTCATTCCTCAGTGATAAAAGATGATTTATAACAGCCAAGAACAAAGTAAATCATAATCGTCAACTTATCCATGAACCCTAATGATGAAGAAACAGTGATACTCTTTTAATTGATCTTTAAATGACTTAGACTACTTTGTATATTACAGATATTATTCTTTAGGTTCTACTTGTTTGATTTTTGTAGGTTTCCCAGTCATCTGAAAAGCTGGAATATCGATTATTAACAGTCATCTTGGGAGATTATAATTGAGGCCGGTCTATTCAATTCTTTCAACTTCCCTTTACCTTAACTTGAGAAAAAAAACACACAAAATAAACGCTATAGGTGAAAAATGGGGCCCAAGCCCCAGTTCCACCACTTCTAGCTGCGAAATAACGAGGGCTGCATTGTCTTGGTTTTAATAGTTTCCAACTTTCAGAAATCTTCCCACCCTATTTAGCCATCTGCAAAATTCGATAATACTTCTCATTTCATCGTTTTGGGGATTTAAACATGAAATCATCGAGAAATTACATCTCATTCCATAGAAGTTTCTCAATAAATGGTAGCACATTTTAGTAGTATTAATCATAATAAAATATAACTCAGTTATATGTCGAAAGTATAATGTAATTTTTCAAATCCTGTTTTTCATTGACCCTTGCTATTTAAAATGTTTGTTTATAAACAATCAAATGCTTGAAAGAACAGACATAATCCACATGTACTTTAATACTGTCGATTCCTTATCATATCAATTCAAAATGACTGTCCCTGATTAGATACACATTCTTACATGGCAAATCCTTCTGGCATATTTTATAAAATACTCATTTATACTAAGCAAAACCCAGCTATCCACATGAAAAACATCTTCTGCTATTCCTCAACTACTGGAAGAATCTTACAAACTCCTCAAGAATGGAAACCACGTGTCTGTCTCCACCTCCTTCTCTTGGTATCTCTATCTTGTCTGTCTGTCTGTCTCTCTTTTTAGAGCCTAACAACATTAGTAGCAATTGATTTAATCCAGCTTATTCCTGCTATGATTGCACTATGCATTAAAACAGCAACAATAAAACTGGAAACCCAGAGCTCCAGGATTGTGGCTATTATTTAAAATGACAGCATAAACAATTAAGAGCTCGTTTGTCCCCCCCGCCCCCCCAAATCTGGGGATTTTACCACTGGACACATTTAGAACATGTGCCTTTGACAAAAGCATCCTAAGTAGAGAAAATTCCATCGCAACACGTCTCCCCCCACGTGGACTGCCTGGTGGTGATGAGCTTAGTCAGTTTGGTAAAATAACAAGATAAAGTCATTTTACAATGTGGTTTTCAAAGCTGACTCATCAGATAGAAGGAGTTTTATTGTCTCTTTAAAAATGTGCAATTAAGATAATTAAAATGATAGTTGATCTTTCCAAATAACCAGATAATAATATAAAGTACCTAAAATCTTATGACTTTTCAAATAATATGGGTATTATCCTTTGACTCCTGTTTGTATGTTGTTGTTTTTTTTTCCTTTATTGATTTTAGAGAGAGAGGAAGTGAGCAGGAGAGAGAGATAGATACATCGATGAAAGAGAACATCGATTGGCCGCCTCCTGCATGCTTCCCACTGGGGATCGAGCCCACAACCTGGGCACGTGTCCTGACCGGGAACCGAACCAGCAACCTCTTAGTGCATGGGTTGAATGTCAACCACCAAGCCACACCAGCCAAACCTTTGACTCCTGTTTAAAAAAACTGGTTTGCCACACAGGCATACTCATGTGATTCCAGGAAACACCTACGAGCATTCTTCCACTCAGAAACCAGAGGCAAAGCCACAGCCTTGCACATCAGCCCAGTGGAGCAGAGCGAGTGCTGGCTTAGCCCTGCTTGAGAAAGGAGTGACTTATACAACTGGTCAATCAGAGAGCACTGGGAGGGATCTTCAGTCTATTAACTCAAAAGCTCATTTGGCCAAAGAAACAGCAGTCAGTATTTATTTACAAAATAACTCTTGACGTTTCTTTGTCTGTATGTAGGTCAAGGAAAACTAACAGAAACAGTAATTAAGTTTCTTTCTTTCTTTTTTTTTTTTAATCATAGTGGCTTCAACAACAGTAAGTACGCAGAAGGGTAATTAGATTCTACAACCTCGTAACTGGCACCTACTCACTTATATTTAAAACTCTTTTACATCTCTGCTTCTTCTTTTAGGATATTCTTTAAAATGGCCTATTTCACCTAAGGGTCATGTTAAAAAATATTTATTGGAAAATCTACAGTTGTTGAGATGTCCACACCCTCACAAAAAACTGAATTTTAAAGATAATCAATGGACATAGACAACAATGCTGGGGGGTAGGGGGGAACAGGAGGAGGGTGTCAATGGGGGGAAAAGGAGAAACATCTGTAACAGAAATAAATTAATTAAATTAAAAAATAAAGATGATCTTTGTATGTTTGTTTAAAAGTCTGATTATCTAGTCCTTTGTCAATCCAGTTAACTTGTAGTCCTAAGAAACAGGAAGATTTGATAATTATTTTAAAACATACGCTCCCTCCTGGAAGGGACAAACAGCACACTCTCAAAAACGTTTTTTTCTCTGTTGATGCTTTAGAAGTTGCAAGGTAAGAACAAACGGGGCTGTATCGATAGAAAACAGCACTCACCTTCGCATTATCTATATTACCAGCCCTACTATTTGATATTTCCCATTAGCAGAATAAAACAGCCTTTAATTTTCCACTATTATTCATTATATTCTTATTTTAACAAGAAATGCAAAATCCTAAGCCAGTGTCAGGGCTTCTGAACATGCAGGTTCCTGACCCCCCTTCCAGATCTCCTGAATCAGACCCTGGGCGTGAATGTTCACACTAGGTGATTCCATTGCACAACAACGTTTGAGAATCAGTGGGAAAACTCTGTTCTCGATCTTTTATTTTGATATCTCTACTGGAGAGAGACATTACTGTCTTCTCCCACCCTCTGAAACACTCTACTCTCCATCAACTCTCACCTCCCTCTACAGGCAATGGAGATTAATCCTTCTCACTTTAGACAGAGCCTTGGCCCCCACGTAAGAACCATTTCATATCCTTCCACAATTCAGCCTAATTGGCACAGTGCTGGTTAAGTTAGCATCTGATAATACTTGCTGATATACTGCAGTCCTTCAACTGTTCCTCCAACAAACCCACTCAATCCATATTTGTGGAGCATCTACTAATTGTCAGGCATTGTGCCAGGCACTGGGATGCATACATACACTGACTATGCATTTGTATTTTCATACCTCAAAAGCTCTAGTCTTCCTTTATGGCTTAGTCATGTATCACTTTTCTAAGATACACATAAATTTATCTCCAAAACCTCATTAATTTAATTGTTGGCGTTGTGCTAGGAGAGAAGTTATTTCATTTTCAATTGCCCAAACAATTACTTCTAAGTAAAGACCTCCAGGAGGGTAGGTTGGCAGTAGGTGCCAGATTATAGAGCAAGGAAAACAAGACTTGGCAGTAAAAATGCAGATAGAATGTCAACCAAATGAGTATCAGCAAGAGCTGATGGGCTAAAGACACCCCTTATTTTCCCATATAAATAAGAACAAGATGATGTAATCCCATTTCTCTCCTTATTTAATAAAATATATTTATAATAAAATGCACAACAGGAAGCAATATACAAACCTGGTGTTTGTATTTTTTAAAAACTCAAAACCATCTACTATCTTATTTCGAAGTATTTTTTGTTATCCAAAAATGTAAATTGATTTTGGAGAAACTGGTACTATCAGGATAGAAACAGAGAAAAGAGTAGCTGTGTGAATGTGAGTCAAATTGATATATAAAACTTTTTTAAAAATTCCATTTATATGCTTCTTAAATCCAATTCTCTACTGTCCATATGATTTGCATATAATAGCTAATGTGAATAAGTAAAAGTAAATATGTTTATTTTCAAGTGATCTGTACAACTAATAATCTACTAAATGTATTTTTAAATCCTTTTTTAAAACAATACACAATGAATAAAAAAGAAAATATCAATATACTCATATGCTTGTAAGAGCATGGAAAAGGCCTGAAAAAATACATACCAGTTTTCATTGGTGTGTAGAGGTTTATTTATTTATTTTTTTAAAGAAAGCATAAAATTGTAAAAATACTCATGGTCTACAAAGTGAAAATATAGACTATAAACTTCTCTCTACAAAATAAAATAATTAGTTCAATGTGTAAAATTATAAATAAGGAAACAGACAAGAACTAGAAGGTAATACGGGCAAATTAAAACACAGTTTCAATGAAGTGACTGAATGTGGACCATTTTTGCCTTTGATGGTTTTGGGTATTTAAAAATTGGTTTTATCACAATGTATTTCCAAACATAGATGGGCATGGCAATTAAGCACAACATCTATTCCTCAACGAGAAAAATCTCCTTTTCTCTAGTTGTTTGTAGACAAGAGGCACAACACCATTCTTTAGCCCTGTGGTTCTCAATCGGGGACACTCGCCACCCCCTTCCTGGAGCTGTGGGGCTACCTCTGGCATCTGAGTAGGCAGAGGCCAGAGATGCTGTCACACATCATACAATGCACAAGACAGCCCCTCCGTAACAGAAGTATCTGTCCCCAGATGCCCATAGTGACCAGGTTAAGAAATCCTGCTACAGAAGGATCACAAAACAAGTGAGAGCCAGTCCCTAAAATTAAGCCCCTCCCCCCAAAGTTAAGAAAAACACTTTCTCTGATTTACATTCTTAGAGGAATTCCCATGACCATGTAATCACAGGTGGGGGTGGCAGAAGCATGCTGAGGCACACCTTGTGTACCTCTAAAATACAAAACTCGAGAGACCTCCCTCCCCTGCCTTCTCTTGCAGGGTAAACGCATAGTCAGACCTTTCTTTCATGCCACATTCAAGCAAGTGCATTGTTCAGGGAACCCAAAAAGCAACAACAACAAATCTGCCTTAAGAATTCACCAAGAGAAAGAGATTTATAAACTCTCAAAACCAAGCAGCACAGTTGTTTCAAACAGATGAATACATCGAGAGATATCATCTTTATGAGTCTCATATATGTCAAGCAGGAGAGAGGACAGAAGATCTGGGAAGAGAAGAAAAAACAACAACACAAAGACCTTTAAGAGAATTACCTGCAGGAACAATTCTTTGGAAATCACAAAAAATGTGTTCTCAGTGGGAAAAAAGTTCAATTGAAAATGAGTTCTTGATAATAAAGGAAGAAAAGGAGAAGGGTGTGGCCTTTTCATACAGTGTGCACCCACAGCCTAAAACCGCCGAGACAGGTGACAGCTCTCGAACATATACCAGCCAACAGTTAGTGATGATGACTGGCCTTAATGGTTATCTGACAGATTCTGCTGGAGCAAAACACAATTATTAAACAAGTTAAACAGCACCCACTCACGATGAAAGAAATTGACATAGCAATACCCTAGGCTCTTCAACATCTTACATAAGTCTTTCTTTATTGGTTGGTTTAAATAATGCAACATAAAATGTAAGTTTCTCAACAACGGGGGCCACTTCTTATATTTAACCGGCACTGAATAAAGTATCTACTTGACACAATTATTTTAATGAAATTAAGATACTGTTTCAAGGTGAAGAGGGTGAAAAGTAATAGTAACATCTTATGATTAATTTATCCGATCCAAAAAACAACAATGAAAACCCCAAACCAAAAACAAACAACGACAAAACAGGGTACTCAAGCAATGAAAATGATCTTTAAAATGAGGCCTTGCTACATTTAAAAGTACAGTCTAATGTGAGGAATGTGAAGTCAGTCAGCTGCTAACTGTGTGACCTTGAACAAGTCACTTAACCTCTCTGGGCCTCAAATTCCTCTCTTGTAAACAGGTTGATAGTGACCATCTCACTCTTTTTCTAAGAGGATCAGATGAGACAATGCATATCAACACGATGATACCCGCACAAGTTACGACTCCATAAGCAGTAGCTATAATCATTTTATTATATTGGTGCTACAGGGATGGTGAAAAAGTTGAGCACTGTACAAGAGGAGGAGGGGGGGAGCGAAGGGGAAGGAGGAGCAGGAAAAGGAGAGAACATAATAGCTTGCTAATATTGGGTAGGAGGCTTCTAAGCCAATGTTACCTCCTCTAATAGCAACAGAAAGGGTCTCCCATGTCACCGAGAATACAGAGATCTCCACTCAAGCAATCCTTCCATTTGCTGTCTATCATCTCACCCACATCCCCCTCTGTATTGTCAAACTCCGCCCTTCTAAAGGACACTCCTCCCCCAAGGGATGTGATTCCTGTCTGCAAATGCCCTCTCCCCACTTCACTCCAGGTCCACACTTCTCACCTGTCGTCTCAACCACTACAACGCCCCTCGCTACATTTACCAGTGAGCTCCTGCTGCTCTTTCTGCAAGACGAGTCTCAGAACTTATTTCAGTTGATCCCTGTGGCATCTGACTGACAAGAAAAACCATTCTGAGATGCTCTAAATTAAATTACAGCGGGCCAGAGTGCAGGACAGCGGCTGAGCCGTTAGAGTTAGACTGTTCGAAACTGGGGCCAGCTGTCCAGACCCCCGCTGCTCCCGAATGGAGGCTGGAGCTGAGTCCACATCCACACAAACGGGCCCCTGCGTCCCGCGTGGGCATTCGCACTCAGGGCTGTTGCTCAGGCTTATCCCAACCCCCACACCTGCTGGAGCCAGTGTGAATTCTTTCAGAACAACTTACATCTCTCTTCTCCAAAACACAATGTATGGGAAGTGCTCCTCGGCCCCAGGACAGTGGACCTGTCGCCTTAGCGCTGTCTCTGGTGGCTTAGACTTCACCGCCCAGGACCTGGTCCTTTATGGCCTCATATAAAAGGCTTTCAGCTGTGGAAGTTGCGTTCCTTTTGTTTGTTTAATATAACACAGCTGCCCTGGCTGGTTTGACTCAGCAGTTAGAGTGTCAGCCCACGCACTAAATGGTCATGGGTTCGAGTCCTAATCAAGGTCATTCAGGAGGCAACCAATCGATGTGTCTCTCTCACATTGATGTTTCTCTTTCCCCCTTCCACTCTATCTAAAAAAATTCAATGGAAAAATATCCTCGGGTGAGGATTAACAAAACAATAAAAATAAATTTTAAAAATATGACACAGCTGACCATTTCTTCCTTTTGTTTTTTTGTCTGTTTGCTTATTTACTTTTTAAATCCTTACCCCCTGGATATTTTTCCATTTATCTTCAGACAGAGTGGGAGGGAGAGAGAAAGAGAGAGAGAAACATGACGGGAGAGAGACACACTGATTGGTTGCCTCCCACACTACCCCGACCAGGGCCCAGAAAGAACCGCAACCCAGGTACATGCCCTTGATCGGAATCGAACCAGAATCGAACGGGCCACTCTTTGGACCTCGGGCCAACAATCTAACTGCTAAGCCAAACTGGCCAGGGCCATTTCTTCCTTTTGTAAACTCTCTTGAGCCTCAGCTTTGAAGACATTATTACCTCCGTAATGGGCTCCTTTGCAGGGTTCCACCATTTAAATTACAGTGCTCCCTTTTAACTGTCTCCATTCACACAGTTATTAGTAGTACCACCTCATGCTGGCATGCCCAAGTTCATCTCTAGTCATGGCTCCTTACTTAGCTCTAGACCTGTATTTTCTAATCACCTAGTGGTTTTCTTCATTCAGAGATTCCATGCTATAGAAAATTCAACTTTTCCCAGACTGCCCAACCCAACTTGTTCAATTCCGCTGTTCAATTCCAGTTCTATGTGTGAATAAACAACACCGTGAGAAACCTGGGAGTCACCAAGTCCTGTCACTTCTACCGTGTAAGTGCCCTGATTTTATATCCTCTGCATCCTGTGTTAGTTCATCAGTCCTTCCCGGATGCTTGCAGTGGGTTTCCATCTCATCTCCCAACCTTAGGTCTCGTTCCACTTCAATCCACCCTCCATACTTCAGAAGCATCTTTCTGGACATCCTTTTATGTGTCCCTACAGCCTTGGGAACAAAAATTAAATTCTTCAGAAAGCCACAAAAAGGGTCTTCATAACCTGATCACCACCTGTGACCACAACAGCAATTCTCTCACCTCCTCAGACCTCCTCCCAACTCCAGTCATTTTAAGCTATGTGAAAATCCATAACACCATTTATTTTTTTCTGTGTCTTTATCTCCTACATGCCATCTTTCTGCATGGACACATATCCATAGACCTGTACATCCTATCTCCACTTCCCTAATTTCCATGCAATACCTCCATACGCCCTACGCTCGATATTCCCTGCGTATTTCCTCTTTCGAAGCACTTACGATCCTACACTGTGATCCCGTCTACGTTTGCTGGTTTAAAAGGTAAATGCCTTGACACTTAGGACTATGATTCTATGCTCTGTTTCTCCACATACATGGCATAGCGTCTGGTGACTAACAAGTCCCTGCCGTAAAATTAATAAATTTCACCCGATATTTGTGGCATCCACCAGGGGCCAAACATCCAACCAACCATCGTATAGTCAAAACCACACGGGGAGAGACAGAATAACCTTGTCTGTGTATGTTTCATTAACATGAATGAGGAAGACAGAATAAATACGTAAATATAAAGCAACTTGAAATATCAAATAACACACGAATGATGTAGTCACAAAGAAACTCATGGGAGGCACAGAGCACTAGGTACTCACTGGATGTTCAGAAAAAAGTTTTAGGGAAGAGATAAGACTTACACTAAGTATAAGTACAGCAAGGGCCTACAGAATTAACAATAGCAAACACCTATATATTAAGTTTCATGAGGTCAGGAGACAAGTTGGTCTTGTTTGGCCCTATTCCTAAGGCCAAACCCCTGGCTGGATCATAGAAGCTGCTAAATAAGTATTTGCTTTGAACTGAATTTTAAACTTTGCAGCTGGTAAAGAAAACATCTGGTTTTTTGTTGTTGCTGTTGTCAAAGGCAGCACTTTTCTCCATTCGCCATTCCATAAAAAGGTAATTTGTGTTTGTGTTTACTAGAACTCTTTCCTCAAAAGTGAAATATTGCTTCACTCTTTGGACGGCAAATGTGTTGTTTCAAGACGGAGAAGAATCTGCTTTAAATGAAGAGAAAGCTATTTCAGTCCATAATCCTCAGAGCCAATTTTGGATCTTAAAATGCACTTTTCATCAAGAATCTTAACAAAAAAGATTCCTGCCAGTTTAACCAAGACATTTAAAAATATGTCATTCGAAAGCCAAGCTTTCTGCTCAGGAGCATTCTAATTGATAGCACGTTCTTCCCAAGATGTTCCATTGAGCCCTCCTGAGTCACATGGCTGAGTAAGATGCCATCATCACCTTCCTGAGTGAGAACTCAGGACTGCGTGGCTTTAGGTTTTCTGCATTTTCCTTAGTCTGTGCTGATTTCCCAAGGGTTCCTAGAACTCCTTTGTACCCAACACAGTTATTATAGTAAATCAGGCCAGAGACACATGCTACTTTGAGTTGGAAACCAACTTGACATGTCCCCTCTCATTTCAAACATGAGAAAACTGAGACAGAGTCATGTAAATTACTGACCCAACCTCACTTAGGGTAGCAGCTGGAGCAGACACTGGGTCCCTTGAGTGAGAGGCCAGTATTTAGTCTTCTACATAGGCTATGTTCTCAGAATACCAACACCTTCCACATGTATCATTTCATTAATTCTGGTGGTCACCCGAGACAGGGAAAATGGGACCATGATTCCCCTTTAACAGGTGAGTCATCCTCTCTGGATGGCTGCACAGCAGAAGCAGAGCTAACATCCAAGACTCCGGGCTCAGCGCGGTTTCTCTAGCAGTGCCATTAACCAGGCTCACCCCACGGACATGGACCTTTTCTTCTGGTACAGACGAGTCAATAACAACTTAAATGGTCTAGTGTCTACCATTCTTCAAAGGAGGATTTGTTATAATAAAAGAAAGTTACAATTACCAGAGGTTGCAGGCCACAAAGGATAATAAGGCAGAAGCATGGGCGTTAATCAATTTGAGATTACACTTAAATAATCAATCAACCATCCTTTCAGAACTGAATCTAATAAAAAAAAAAAAATCCTAATCCTTTTAGGCTTGTAGACAGGGGGCAAAAATGCCACAAACACCTTATTGTATTGAGACACCAGTGATGGGATTTCCCATCTGCTGCTTCAAATCAAATCACCATATTTAAACAACACAGCATACATCGCAAACTTTTTCTTCGAAGGGTTATGTACGGTCACTGAGGTTGCTGGCTGAGATATGTTTATTTTCCAAGTCACAATGTGTCCGGACAAGCCCACGTGTTTTGCAGTCGGCTGGGAAAGGAACCTGGCTTGGGGTTTTCACACTGGGTGCTCGTCATCAGTGCTGCGCTACTGTCCTATTTACAACCTGACGTTTGTTTTTACACTTTCACCATCCCATGATTTTTCAGCGACAGTAATAACTTTAGGAGATGACACTTTGCCTTAGCTGGGTCTATATTTTGACTAGCGGGTCTTGGCACTGTGTCCAATGATACCTCTCCAAAATGCTGCATATAGGCAAAAAAAAAAATAAAAAGAACTGAAGAAGAAGAAGAAGAAGAAGAAGAAGAAGAAGAAGAAGAAGAAGAAGAAGAAGAAGAAGAAGAAGAAGAAGGAGAAGAAGAAGGAGAAGAAGAAGGAGAAGAAGAAGAAAAAACCCTGTACCAAATAAATTGGGATATAATCATCTAAGTTCGTAGTTAATCTACTGCAGTAACTTCTTGTCATGTCATCGCGGTCTCTGCATTTTAAATATTTCTTAGTTTTTCTATAGAATCCCATGTTTGTGACACTATAAAGGGGAAGGTGGTAAAATAAAGTTTGGGGGGAGGAAAGAGCATAAATAAATCAAAATGCCAAAGAGAGGACTCTAACTCAGTCACACGTGGGTTACACTGAACCACACCTGATTTCTGTATTACTTTGTTTTTAGCAACACAATTTAGATTCAAGTACCTGGGATTTAGGTGGTACCCACATCAGGAGTCTTTAAAATGTTGATGGTAAAACTCAAAATATACACTGATGAAAGACCTCTAAAATCCCCCAAAAGTGGATATTTGTGCATCTGAGGAATTAGTTTCCTGAGAAAGAAACAGTCTCTACCCACATGAGACTTACAAAAATGTGTGGGAAATCTGAGGTTTTGAATCATCCAAGACTGCCTTTACTCTGTGTTTATATCCTCCATGGTAAAAGCTTGCCCGGTGATTAGAAAATAAGAAGACACATGTCATTGAAACATGACTGAAATGGTTGACTATTCCCTCCCGCAGTCCCAGGATGTTTCAGAATCTTGGGATACCTCAGGATTATCACCTGTCTTTGCACAGTGTAGAGGGGAACGAGGCTGGTTATTTGAGCTTCCTCTTTATTTGCATTTGGGGAATATGAAAATTACTGTCATGCTGAGAGCATGTCCCCTACAGAGTCCTTTGGCTCTAGTTAGTAAGCGGCCTGAATTTCAAGTCCTGATGGCTGGCTTAGAAGGGTCTGCACTAAACCTCCCATTCTACATCCTGTTCTTCAACAGTTCCTTCCATTGCCAGGCAGGACCATGCCACAACACAAGCTTCTGAGAAACGTGCTTTGTGCTGTCAGAACTGAAGTAACACTGCCATCTTACACTCAAATGTGGCCTCTCTGGAGAAACTTTTCCAAAGGGGAAAACTTCAAAACACAGACTAGAAAAGTCACAAGTATGTGGGGGTATCTGGGACACTTGTCTTTGTCTTGTATGTCTGCAGTGCCCCAGCATGGGCAGCAGGGGGCGGACCTGCATGCGGCTAACCCCCACAAGTGTTTCCCAGTGGGGAACACTGAGGCTTTTTCTCCTAGCACTTGCCCCAAGTCCAAGGAGGTAGCCACGAAGCAGTGCCACTATCCATAAATTGTACAAACTTAGGACATAAGGTGAATAACATTGCTGAAATAACTGGAAATGACAAATGGGTCTGAGTCTGCCAAGTCCAAAGTATTTGAAAACAAGGGTGGCCAATTCTTATTTTATTTATTTTGTTGATCGGGGGCACTTAGAGGAGCTGGTGGGGGGCTTGCCCTCAGTAGTAAAGAGGCCATCTCTGAAAGCAACAAGTGGACAGGAGTACCCCCTGGGGCATGTTTTCAGCCTCTTTGCAACAGTTTAGTGTGTAGATGGTATTCTCTTTTAAATGTTAAAACCTTCCCCCATTTCCCTAACCCTACCCAAAGCCCAGAATATTATTTGATGAACCTGGTTTCCAGCTGAACCTTAGGAAATGTGGCTTCTGCAGGGACACTCCTGCCTGTGGCTACATTTGGCATGTGCATATGTGATGCATTTTACTTGTTCTATGCCAAGTCCCAAGTATTTGAACCAAGTTGGAAAAATCTTTAGGGAACAGAAAGAGCTGACTCTGAAACCACAAACACAGTGGGTTCCAAACCAAAATCCCCTGCCCTTGCCCCCACTTCATATACATACCCACACTCACCCCACCCACGGCGGCTGGCTCCTTTCTCCTCCCTATCCCCAATTAATGTCTGTGGACACAGTCATAAACCTCAGTACTCACCATATTGACTTCAGAAACCATATCGATGCTGGCAATGTCAATATTCATTCCCACGGCCACGGGGGGACCTGCGAACCAAGACAGCCAGAGCAACCTGATTTCTCGGAACTTCATTCATTCTTAGCAAGAGTTGTCCCCAGGCATGGGACACTCTGCCCCAAGTCCCTCCCCACTGCTCACCCTCAAATTCTTTAAGTCCCTGCTTCTTTTTAAAAAGGGTGGCAGCTCCTCTAGGAAATGCTCTATTGAACATGCACACACGTGTCCTGATGGATGAGGGATTCCAGCTCTGTCTACATGTGTAGATGTCTCAGCAGGAGAACACACACAACTCACAAAAGCTCAGGAACATTCTAGCCCAGGAGAATTTTTTATATTGCGTTGAAACCCTCCTCCTCATTCACCCCCACAGCTTTTGTGTGCAGGTTTTTAACTCTCTAATCTTCATAAGACTCTGAGGCAAAATTAAATGGGCACCTCAGTATTTCTAAGGCTGCAGCAAAAGAGGTCCCTGGCCCTTCTCCCCCTTACCCTCCAAGCCCCTCAAGTCCCCCCCAACACTCCACTGCCCCTTGCAGTGAGGCTTCCAGGATTGGATAATATCTAGACACCAGCCACTTTAAACCGTGGTCAGAACTCTTCCAAAGTAGGCGGGCACAGGGGGTTAATGCCACTTCTCAACCAATTGTCTGCACATCTTGTCCTCAAAAATGTTCACGACAGCCTTCATTAAGCCAGGTTCTCTGGGCTCACCATTAACTAAACTTAAGAGATTTGTAACTGAACGAGGCAAAGACAGTGAAGCAAAGGATTTATTACAGTGAAGCCGAAGGGTAGCAATCACCAATTCAGCTAAGGGGGTCTCACTGAAAGACCATCTAAGTGCTGGATAGTCACAAATCAGCTTAAGTTTGGATCGGTTTCTCTATATGGTAACACAGAGACACATTCAATACACCACATTCACCACGATGAGGGAGAGGGAACAGACAGCGAGCACAAAGCCCAAAAGACAGCTTAGGCTATAGCTGGGTTGTTTCTTATTTCCAAGGCAACCCCATTACCTCCAAAATCTGGTCTCAGACGAATGTCATAGCCTTTCAGGAGTCTATCCACCGTCTCTTTAACCAGTGACATATTACTAGGATCATTGACACTACAAAAAGAAAAGACAATAAACAGGCATCAGTAAGGTAGCAGGCACAGCGTTCAGCATCGATCTGATCCTCACTACAGATGCCCGTTCACAGAGGTATGCAGACAGAGCCCTTCAAAGTGAGAGGAAAAACAGAAGCGTTGGGCACACTTACCTCTGAGCACAGACCGCGGCGATTATTAAGGGGAATGACCAAATCCCAAAGTAGCCTTTTTTCCGAACTCTCCACATCCCTTTAGTTTTTGATGGGATTGAGGGCTTCACTGAAGAGAGGAGATCCAACTTAGTCTTCCCAGTGCAGTAATTCTAATGTGAGGCGCATGCGCACGGCGTACCAAAACATCAAAGGGGCAGCAGAGGCTGCCTGGGACCTAGCAGATTTTCTTGCTAAGAAAAAAATAAAAATAAAAATAAAAGGGAAAAAGGAAAAACATATATATGCAAATGTATACATATTTGAATACTATAAAAAAAAGTCACCCCACAGAGGACCCAGAGTAAAAATCTTTGTTGTCCTTTCGTGATGACAAAAACAACTAGAGTGGCTGGTAAGTTTCGGTAGTTGGAGGAGGCAGTTTTGCACCGCTCGGGTTGTAGGTTGTGTGTGTGTGTGTGCATGTGTGTGTGTCCTCTTAAATATGCAAAACCAGATTCGAAATTTAGAGGATAGGAGGTGTGGAGTGCGAGCCGAGCCGGAGATGGGTTCCGGGGAGACCACGACTGGTCTCAGCAAGCAGATGGGGAGAGGAGTTTGAACTTTATTTCCTGGGCTAATAGCATCCCCTGCCTGGGGCGAGATGAGTGTAGAGGTGGGGGGAGGGGAGGGGATGTGGGAGCAGGAATGGAAGGGGGGAGGGAGAAAATAAACCAATGGGAGGAGCGCCGAACAATCCGTTGGATTGGGGGGGGGGGGATAAAAAAAAAGACACCGAAAAATAAAAAAGGAAGCCAGAAAAAGAAGAATAAAATGCTGCCTGCTTTTTTGCTAGGAGTCAAGGAGCAAGCTCTTCTTCACTACTCACGAGCGATTTCTTTCTCCTGCTCCTCACCCCCTGCCCCCTAGTCCCCGAGAAGCAGACCTCGGGGTCTCGGTTTCTGGCGGTGTGACGTGCCCGACCCGCTAGTCCGGATTATTTATAGCAGACAGGCGGGAGGGCGAGGGAGCAGAAAGGCTGCATCTCCGGGCTTCAGGCGGCTTCTGCAGTGGGGAATTATTAGTAGGGAGGGTGGGGTTTCAAGGGGGTGATGGGACGTGGAAGGAGTGGGGATGCGGGAGGCCAGCGCCCTAACGTGGGTGCCGGGGGCGAGAGGGCTCGGCGGCGACACGGTGCAGGGAGGGCAGGTGGCGGAGTGGGGTGCGCCGCGGGCCCCCACGCCCCCTCAGGGCACGCGCGCACGAGCACGTGCAGGCTCCCCGGCTCCCGCCCCTCCTTACCTCGCGGGCCTGCGCTCGCCGCCCACTCCCGCTGCCTGCAGAGTGGGCGCTCCCCACCCTGGCCCCGGCCGGGCGGGCGGGCGACGGGCAGGGACACTCGGCTGTTCAGGGGCTGTGCCTCGGTTCCAAAAGCCAGAGCGGTCCCTAGAAGGCAGGCCAAATGAGGAAGGGGCCCAGAGGCCGCCCGGGGCACCGTGTTCTCCCGTGGTCTGCAGGACACCTCGTCTTCTCTCCCTTTCCCGGGGCCAGGAGGGACTCGCACACCCGAGGCTGCCTCCTCTTTCCAGCCTGAGGCTGGATCGGGCTGGCCGCGGCCACCGAGACCCAGAGCCTGGGAGCACGCCCAGGGGCTGGAGAGGGAGGGAGATACTCAGTTCGTGGGAGAAGTCTTTCCGCAGCCCGAGGTAAAGAGACGTGCGTGGACGCCCTGAGGTGCCACGAGGCTCGGGGCATCCGGATCGTCTGGAGGAGCCGGACCAATGGCTCTCTGGGCACTCCTGAGTTTGTCTTGGAACCAGGGTGGAGGGGATGGAGGGCAGGTTGCTCCCGCTACCCCCTCCCCCACTCGGGGTGAATACCTTTAAATATCTTAGGTCTAACCTACATCTGGACCCCAGAGCTTAACTTTGAACTCCTTCTCCTCGCAATCATCGTCACCATTAATTGAGCGCCCACTGCCTACGTGCTGCATTAATTAATTCCTACAATAATCCTACTTTAGCTGTCACCTCAGTTTCCTTATATTATGGGTTTAGAAACTGGCACGTTGAAGCGAAGGAACTTGCCCAAGGTCACCCGGTGGCTAGAAGTGGAACCAGATTTGGGCCCCAAAACCTGCTTCCCTAACCACTAGACTAGACAGCCTTGACTCCCAGGTCCCGGACCTCGCAGATTGCCGGCTGGTCGCTGCTGCGGAACACCCTCGGCTCAGGAGCCGGGGCGGTTTCCGGAGGAGCGGGCAGGGGGCGCGCTCCCCGCACCGGGCTGGCCCGCGGGGGTCTGGGGTGAGAAGGGGACTCCCGCCGCGGGGATAGGCGGCAGTGGGCTGGGGGTGCTCAGCAGTCTCGCAGTCTCCGCAGCACCAGGGACTCCTCGGGGTGCTGGTCGGAGCTGCACTTGACCCATTTACTTCTTGACATCATCATTATTTTCATTATTATTGCCTAGGTCAGAGGCTCACTCTGGGCAGCTTAGGGAATGACTTTAAGGGAAGTGTGGAGGGCTGTGAGGCTGGAAGCCTATAGCTCCCCTGGGCTGTCGGGAGAGCAGGAAGGGAGAGCCGTGTGCCTTCACCATTAAGGGAGTTTCTGCATTAGAAGCAGGTAAGACAGCACCATAAACAGTGCAGATCTCCAGCCCAGCGTTCTACAGGGCTGGAGGCTCAGAGGATCCCACCCAAAGACACACACACACACACACACACACACACACACACGGGAGGGGGAAGAGAATTGAAATCTGTAGCTCTCTTATCTGTAATTCTGTAATTACTTGGGTTGAGAGTTACAGAAATCAAAATGTATACTAATGGCTGAGGAAAATTGCCGATTTTCATTCCCCTCCCCCCTCGTACACAATGAGAAATTTTACACAAGCTGACTATGTTAAAGGGAAAACAAAGTTTAGATTGTTAACATTATACCCAGAGGATTCCTAATGCTGTCTGAAACCCAGGTAAACCAAGGTGAAGCCCTAGAAATCTCTTCCTCTGGACAACAAACAGGTGGAAACAGGATTGTCCTTCTGACCCTTAGATAGCCACCTGGTAACTTCTGCACTGCTGCCCCTCCTACTTCCGCTCGCCTCAGTTTAGGCTGAAAGATCAAAATCCAGTAAATAGAACAAAACCACAAATACTGTCATCCACTGAAAATAACAATGATGGCCCAGGAACTAGAGGCCTAACTTTGGGTTTCAACTTTCAGTTCCAATACTTGTCCTTTTGTGACTTGGGCAGGTCACTTAACCTCTCCAAACCTTAGTTTACTTTTCAATCAAAATGCAAATAATAAGATTACCTTCTCCATTTGATTATTGTGAAATGACAAATACATGTTTAGCATTTGCCATGTGATTGATAAATATTACCAATTTTAATGCATGAGGCATAATGAATGGACAGGAAAGCAAACAAGGCTTAGGAGCATTAATCTATAAATACTGAGTAGACATAAATTTAGTGCAATTATCATAGATTAGCTGGAGAAGAGAGGAGCAGATATTTCAAGGGAATTAAGGTAAGGTTAAGAAGAAGATGTATTCAAGAACCAAGCAGCAATCAAAAGGAGAAAATATAAAAGATGATTTATTCTCTTTACGTGGTAACAGCTCGGAGACATCTCTTACCAATAGTTGTAAGTAATATAATTAAAGAGATATTCCTACTAGTTATGCAACCTGCTATCAGCTTATACCCAACGTGGATCCTTACTGTACAGCAGAATCGACACTAGGACATCTCTCTGGAAGCCTTTGCTGGGAACATTGCCTAGGAATGTGAAAATTGGAACACAAATGTGCAAGGCAGGGCACTGCTGGAAACTGGAAATGTGTTAGTTGTTAGGGAGCATCCTTCCTGATCCCAGAAATACAATGAGAAGGCAAAAGGTAAGTACTTTTAAGAGATCATGATCCAAAATCATGTCTGAATATGAAGCATATAAATGCCAAGGAAAAGCTGTCACTAGCCATGTGCTATTTATTTTTGCTATAGTATTTATTCATTGATTTAGTAAATATATATTGGGCACCTACTCTATGTCCAATATTTTTTATAAGCACTTGTGTTGAAAAGGCAGATGTGGTCCTTACCCACCTGGAGCTTACACTCCAGAGTGGGAAAGAGCCATTATAGAAGTAATAATAGATATAGTGTGTGTTATGAAGTGGGAAACAGAGGGTATTAGGAATCCATAATTGGTGCAAATACTCGGTTTGAGAATTTGGATAAAGTGTGCCTGGTGAAGTGATTCTTCAATTCTTCAATTAAGATTTGAAAGATGGGTAATCCTGGCGAAGAGTTGGGGGAAGAATATTCCAGGAAGAAGAAATAAGTACATGCAAATATTCTGGGCCAAGAGAGGATGGCATGATGAAGAATGAAGAACAGTCAAGACTAGAGGGCAAAGGTCAGAGAGCTCTAACAGTAATGCTGCTGGAAACCTGAGCAGGAGCAATTTGGGACCACTGATCTGTGGAGGTAGAGGAATGACAGGATGACTTTGAATCACCCTGGAGGAAGACGGCAATGCCTGTAAGGGATCTGTTCTTGCAGGAATCCAGAGGAGAGGTGCTTAAGGTTTGAATTAGGATAGTGACAGTGGAGATGGAGAGAAGTGGCTGGAGTTATGTGGGAGAACTGGCTAAACTTTGTGACAGATGGGATAGGGGGAAGGAGGGAGAAGAATTCACGATGACTCATACATTTGTGGTTTGTGTAGCTTGGTGGTGGTGGAATGAAGTTGATGGGGACGATACATTCAGTTTGGGTCAGGATAAGTTTAAGGTACTCATCTAGGCTAGCCATTCAAGGTGCAGTGGACATGTTGGTCTATGTGCCTGAAGCTCAGAAATGAGGGCTGAGCTGGGCCAGTACTCAATTTTCATGTTCCATCATGACACTTTGTTTCTCTTCTCTGCTTTAATTTTTCTCTTTGGAATGTATCACTATCTAACCCATTTTATTTTACCCACTGTGATTGTCTTCTTGCACGGAATGAAAGCTCAAAATAAAATGCTTTGCTAACTGCTGTATTCCAGTCCCTAGTGCCCAAAGCAGAAACCTGATACAAATGTTTTAATGAGTGAGTGTGTATTTGGTGATCCTGAAGATGTAAACAACTTAAATCACGGGCATACGTGAGATTTATCCAGGGAGTTAAACAGAATAAGAGGGCTAGAGGATCTAGAAGAGCATCTTCTGATGAAGGACAATTACAGCCATCAGGAGAGTCAAATTAGGAACGGCCCACAAGGTAGGAGGAATGCTCCCATGGTGTGATCAAAGCCAAGGCGAGAGACTATTCTGATAAGGGAAGATTAGTCAACAGTAATAAATCTTTAAAAAGTTTAAAAATTTTTAAATAGATATTACGTGCTCATGGTATAAAATTTAAAACGTAAGTTACTCTGTCCCTCTGCTACTCCGATTCCCTCCCTAGAAACAAAGGTAATTCAGTTGGGAGTGGAATCATGTGGCATTCTGTATCAGAGCCCTTGCTGGGGGCGCAGGTGCTCCGTCATCTTCCCTGATCTGCTTCACCAGTAACAATACCAACTTCGGAGGAGGGTCTCATGGAACATGGGTTACCTATTTAACTTTTGAAATCATTTAAATATTTGAATCTCTTAGCTTTGCATATTGATTAGGGTGTTTTAATAATGTGCAGAAGTTTCTGTAATATTGAAGAGTAGGGAGAAGGTCAGAAATAATATGTAGAAAGAAAATATATGTCTATTATTTTTACAACACACAGTAGCACAAACTTATCAATTACTAATAAAGTACTGTCAAGTATATGGCTTCCTGGATGTACTGTGATATACAAACAAGAACCATTTTAAAACAACCTCTCCATATAACTTATATATGAATGTGCCTTTATTTTTATGTGCTAAGGAATATTCCTGGAGTAGTTTAATTTTATCAAATATTTTTCCCTTATGCTAGTCAAAAATACCTTTTATTTATTTGTCTGCAGACATTGCCTTCACAGACACTGGAAAATAAAATTACGCCTAAATGACCATAAATTCTAAATTATGGGCTTATGGCTCAATGAGGTTTCACTCTGCAGAATTAGAAATGTGAATTCTATGCCCACCGAGTCTTGGCTCTTTCTCCTTCAGCAGGTAGCACGAACATTAAAACTGAGTTCCCATAAAATTCTTGGCCACAATAAGTCCGATAACATATAAATCAATTTAATTTTTTAACTAAAATTATAACGTAATAAAATAATATCTGTATGTCAGATGCTGTTCCAAATGCTTTATATATAGCACACTGACATATTTAATCCTCACTATATTCCTGTAAAATGTTAACAACCATTATCCCCATTTTATCTATGAGAACAAAGAAACAGATTAAGCAGCCATAAGATTACACAGTTTATATGAAAATATTAAACAGACTCAGGCCCTTCCTGATAACCATGTGGCTTTATACATAAAACTTCTCTAGATTTCTCTCCTCTACTGTTCTCAGTTTATCTCAGCCTGAGTTAACATAACAGAAATAAAATCTTCGTCTAGACAAAAGATCTCTGAAGCGAACAGAGATGGGATTTCACAGTCACACGACCAACAGGAAATGTTGAGAGCTGGAGGTACTGGACATTTTTTGAAGGACTATACATTTTAGCACCACCTCAAATTCACCGATCTTCAAGAGTCCAGAAAAGTGAAATTACGGATGCTCTAAATCTAGGTACAATTGTTAGAGGAGGACATTGCCTAGCTCCGACAGCGAGGGGTACCAGTTCTGTTTCTGCACAGTCTCAGCGGTAATGAAGCACCATATCCCTAATGGTGTGAAAGGGCAGGATGGGAGCAAAGTCCTTTCACTGGCTGCTTCTCCAGACCTGAAGGAGAAGAGGTATGCCTTACCAATACAAGTACGTGAGCTTCTGTACACACAGTGACACGGAAGGTCCTGAGGGATCACCTGTTTAAATCTCTTGTCAGTTGGTTTCTTAGGGAAGGTCATTGTGAGATGGCCACGGTGGGTAAACCACTGTGAGTCACACCACTCTGAGTCCTTCCCTGATACACCTCTGCCAGGACTATTTATCCACTAGATGTCTGAATGAGAGAGTCTAGGGTTTACAAGCATTTTGAGGGCCTATAAAAAAAGGCTGGCATTCTCAAAAATGTACACATTGGCTCCATATTTAAAAAGCAAACTACATATTCAAAAAGCAAACTATAGCCTGGCTGGTGTGGCTCAGTGGATTGAGCGTCATCCCATGAACTGAAGAGGTCACCGGTTCAATTCCCAGTCAGGGCACATGCCCAGGTTATGGGCTCAATCCTCAGTGGGGGGGGGGGGGGGGCGTGTGGGAGGCAGCTGATTGATGTTTCTCTCTCACATTATGTTTCTGTCTCTCCCTTCCTCTCTTTCTAAAAAAATTTAAAAAATCAATAAAAACAACAAAAACAATAAAAAGCAAAGTACAATGTTGAAATTAATGTTTAATTCTATGTCTACAAATACTGTGTCTATAATCGTACACATTTAAATGTTATACGGAGAAGGTACATTTTAATCTGCTTATATTATGTCAAGGGACCTCCAAACGTTCGAGGACTTGGGCATATGAAGGTATTGAAAAACACCAGCTGTCTCCACCCTCAGTCAGAGTTAGTCTCTCCCGACTTCTATGCATCAAAATCCAGTTGTAGTATCTCCCTGCTTTTGGTTTTGGTTTTGTCAAAACCCCCTTTGCAAACATCTGCATTTGCTAATTCTACAAGGGACTTTTTTAAAATTATTATTCCTCAAGCTCAGTGCATATACCTTACTTGTTTGAGACATTCTGATTGATAAATTATAATTGCAATTATTATTCATAACTAATATTTATTGAGTGATTGCTTACTAGCTTGCTCACTCTATGATAAACACCAACAATTACTCATTTGATTATCTGAAGTGTATTACTCAGTACTGCATTACTCGGTGCTCTTGGGATTGCAAGTGAAGGAAACCAAACTCAGACTAGTGAAAGTGAATAGTAGGTCACGTAACTAAAATGTCCAGGGCGTTCAGCTTTGTTCAGGTGGATTCAGAGGCTTAAACTATTTCATCTCACAATTTGATTTTATGAAAGTTGGTTTCATTGTCAGGCAGTCTGTCTTTCAAAGACGACCATCAGCTGCTATCCTATGACTTCACTTAGCAACCCTGAGAAGATCAGCATGTTAGTAACTCCACCAAAACAACCAGATAGGACAGTCTATGGGGTCTTGGATCATAGCTCCATTTTCAACCTATCACTTGCTCTTATTGGTGGGCTGGTTTTCACCCTTGGTCCTGAAGCTGGGGTAAACCATATCCAAACCACGGGACTATGAGTCGTTGAGAAATGATTACCCAAAGACAGATGTGAATGTGCTGTTACCAGAAAGAGAAGGAATGGATGTTGTACAGACAAAAACCACAGATTTCTACCATAGGTAGAAGAGGTGTTGTTACTAACCACACATTTTTGATAAAGATTTTCTGACATAGGGACTTCGGCATGACTAGAAGAGGTTCCTGAACGCACTCTGTCTTACATGAATGTCCTTGCAAGTAGCCAATAAGAATGAATGAATGAATACATTAGTCTAGGATATTTTGTCTCTCAGATTTATGTTGAGGGTAGATGATTACTCCTTAATATTTTAGCAACTCACATAGTCATGTATGACACAATCACCTTGAAAACTTTAAAAATAATCATGGTGTTACTGAATAAACATATGTAAATACATGCAAAGATCAATAAAAAAATTTACTAAAATTATGAACAAGAATGATTAGGGCTAGAATATCCTTAATAATTGAATATTTGGGGAACCGGGGCCTAGAGTAAAAATATAATATTTATGTCAAATAATTGCATTAGCTCCACTTATACATAGTAAGACCTTATCAATATTTGCTGAATAAATGAATTTTACAACCTTTTTGCTGTCTAAGCAATTAAATACAATACTTCCCATAATTATAGGATAGTTTTAAAATTAGATGTTAACATATGATTTTCCTTAATAATAAAAATTGACCTTTTTTTGGTATATAACTATAGCACATAAGTCATTATTGATACTAAATGACCTTTCTTGACCTTAAATTCTAACCTCTATGCACCTCATTAATTTTCACAAACTACTATGAAATAAGTTCTAATATCCCCATTTCACAATTTTCTGCAAGTGTCAAAAGTTTTGTGATGAAGAAAAGCTTCTCTTCAGAAAAGGAGGAATGGAGAACTAGGCAAAGCTTGTCAAAGTGAATTATTTTCTTTATCCATTAATTTGTTGATGAATACTTAGGTTGTGTCCATGTCCTGGCTACTACAAATAATGGTGCTATGAATATAGGGGTGCAGAGATCTCTTTCATATAAGTGTTTCTGTTTCCTTAGGATATATTCCCAAAAGTGGAATTGCTGGATCATATGGTAGCTCTATTTTTAATTTTTTGAGGAACCTCCATACTGTTTTCCAAAGTGGCTGCACCAGCTTACAATCCCACCAACACTGCACAAGTGTGTTCCCTTTCTCCACATCCTCAACAGCATTTGTGACCTTTTGTCTTATTGAGGATAGTCACTCTAACAGGAAATGAGCTGACATCTCACTTAGGTTTTGGATACACCTTTCCCTAATGATTAGTGATGTTGAGCACTTTTTCATGTACCTGTTAGCCATTCATGTATCTTCTTTGGGAAATGTACCTTTGACCCTCTTCATCCAATTCCTCCCACACCCACCTCTGATAACCACACATCTAATCTCTTTTTCTATGAGTCCTTTGCTCATTTTAATTTGATTATTGTTTTTCTAAACATAATTTATCTTAATGAGAGTTTAGAATTAAGTGATTTAGCTATTGGAGCCAATGATGATCAACAAAAAGCAACGAGAACTTTGGGAATTTGTATGCTCCAAACATGAACATTGTCCAGAAGTTGGCATGTAGACCCTTGATGATTCAAGAGATGATTTGGGATATTACATGGACAGAGGTTTTAACAGGTTAGTATCACGACTTGTCTCAACTCTCTTTCCATCCTGATTAGTCACAAGGAAAGTCATGGGTTGATGTCAATATTACTCTATGATTTGTTACTTATCCATTTGAACTGAGAGATAAAAGTCTTCAGATGCAAATCATTGGTCTTTATCACTATGTATATATTCCATTTGTGCTTAATAACACTAGAATTTCCTGAAAGGTAGTGATATCACCTTTCTTTTAAATACATTTATTTAAGTTAAAACTGTGTAAATTTAAGGACATATTGATAAAAAAAAAAAAAAGCAGAGCAGTTGGTACATGGATTTGACAAAAATAATGTAGGCAGTATGCAAAAATTTGGGAATCTTAGACTAAACAATTTGGGTAGGAACAACCTGCCAAAATTTTATAAGATATAGTCTGATAGTCTAGATCGAAGTGAGGGCTTTCTCATTCTTAAGTATCTATGATAATCAGAAGTCAGTCACTAGTGTGAGACCTGACTGGGTGGCTCAGTTGGTTGGAGCGTCATTCTGTATGCCAAAAGACTGCTGGTTTGATTCCTGGTCAGGGCACATACCTAGGTTGTGAGTTTGATCCCTGGTTGGGACATGTAGAGGAGACAGCCGATCAGTGCTTCTCTTTCACATCGATGTCTGTCTGTCTGTCTCTCTCCTCCTTCCTCTTTCTCTTAAAAGAAAAATCAATAAAAACATATTCTGGGGTGAGGATTAAAAAGTAATAATAATAAGTCACTAGTGTGAACACTAGTGTGAGAGATCAGTGTCCAAATGTGAAGTAAACTTGAGCATCATTAGACAACAGTCATCTCTATGGCACGGGCTACCAAAATCTAACTCAGCAATTCAATGAATATACCGAGCATCTGTGTACATGGAAATGTGCTTGGTTCTGCAGAGAACAACAACAACAAAAAAATGAAGTAGACAATGTTCCTTCCCTTAAAGAGTTAAATTAGCAGGGTGAGGAGGGTAGCAAAAATAAAAAATTACTTTAAGCAATAGAATATTAAAGGCATCAACTAAAAAGACCATAATCCAAGGAGGTTGCAGGAAAAAGAGATCACAATTGGTTGGAATTAAATGGGAAAGCCTTTACTGGAAAAAAAAATGCTATTTGAAATGGACCTTAAAGATGGGTAAAATATTATTACAGTCATTACTAGGTAATGTAAGTTTCCTCATTGGCAAATCAGTGTCTGGCTAAAGTAGAGAGACAAATGGCTGGCCAAGTCAGCTAAGGGGTGGAGATATCAGGTTGCGGATTTCAAATTATGTAGACAGATGTAGAGTATTCTGGGATCCAGTCACTCTTCGATCATTTATCAGCTATGTTGTAGTTGCCACATCATTTTGATCAGAGATCAGCAAACTTTTTCTCATAGTAAGTATTTTAGGTTTGGCAGCTTACTCAATTTGGAAGTAGCAGCATGAAAGCATCCATAGACAACCTAAAAAATAAAGGTGAGTCATGGATTAAGGAGCAATAGAGAAGGAAAAAAATAAGACTCATTCCTGGGAAAATATGGTAAGATCTTTATTAGAAAATAAAACAAACAAAATACTTCTCATATCATGGAAAAGGCACCGGGGATTTGAGAGGGCCTTTTATTTCATCTCTATATTCGAAGGGACATGAGAAGATTTGGAAGGAATGGCATCATAGTTCATTTTAATCTTAGTGTGAAGTTCAACCGACTTGGGGAAGAAACCTTGTATCCCAGATTCTTTTACAATTAGACTGGAAAAGCACTTAAGAATTACTGTAAGAAACTTAAATAGTAAAAGGGACGCTCATCTACTTGTCTTTTTTCCTTTTGGGAGCCTGAGTTCTGTGGTATACAAAGAGCTGGCTGACCCCTTCCCTCCTTCTATATGGAAAGGGAAATCTATTCAGGACACGAGAAAAGAAAACCATTAAGATGTTATTCGAGGAAGACTGAAGTTCTACTAGGAAATAAAGTACCATGGGAGAGTGACGGCAGGGAAAAAATAGCTAAAATTTAAAGATTAAAAAAAAAATCAGGTATCAGTTAAAATAACTTTTGAAGATAGGAAATAGATTTAGAAAGAGTCTCAAGTAATCACTGTGATATTAAAGTAAAATATAAAGTTCCTATGAGTTTTAAGCCAATCAGAGAAAGACAAATACCACATGATCTCACTTATTTATGGAATATAATGAACAAGATGGGCTGATGAACAAAATAGACCCAGAGACATGGAAAGGAGTATGGTTCAGACTGACAAACGTCAGAGGAGAGGGGTGGGGGGAGAGGGATGAGATGAACCAAAGAATTTATATGCATGTATGCGTAACCAATGGACATAGACAACAATGCTGGGGGTGTGGGGGGCGAGATGGGGAGGAGGGTGTCTAGGGGGGGGGGGAAGGAGAAACATCTGTAACAAAAATAAATTAATAAAAATTGAAAAAAAAAAAGAAACTGAGACACAGGCAAAAAACAACAAAACAAAACAAGAAACTTGAAATAAATCTAGGTTGCAGCAGGAATCTCTGGTCTATGCCTTCAAACATGTTGATGTATGTGTTTTCCTTCATTCATAATGGCATTAAGAGGACAACAGCAGTCCTCCTCCCAAATTCCCTCCGATCATTTTTGCATTCCATGTCTCCTCCCAAACACACGAGCACACACACACATTCTTTGGAGGGGTTATCTATATACTGTATGCAACGTCTTCAGTATGGCGCCCGTGGGCCACTGGGGTAGCTTTGGGCCACCGAGAAATACCTGAAGAGTTTGCAATCTTCCAGGGTGTCCATTAACCAGTGAGTCCCTGGTGGGGAACAGGACAACTCATAAGCAATTCACAGTCCAGGGAACCCGGTGCAATCATGCTTAAATTTATCCTCTGATTGGCTTTTGCTTGAAATCTCATTCTTGTTTGGTTTACCCTCTACCTTCCTGTCTTATTTGCCCTACTTGCTTATCACTTGCCCAAGAACCCTTCTGTCTTGGTCTGCTTCTGGAGAATGAACCTAAGATAAGCGGAAATTATGAGATACATCTTAGGGAAAACCTTTGTTTCTGGAAAATAAGACCTCATTATTGGAACTGTACAGATGAAAACTATATCATGAGTCATGCAAGAAAAATAACCAGTTTTGTTGTGTGTTTTTTTAACACTACCTGTGAGATGTTTTGTGGGGAGGGTTAGGGAAGAGCTAGACAAGTTACAGCCTCTTCCTTTTTCGTTGTTGTCTCATATGTGAAATAGGTGATCCCTAAAGTTCCTTCCACATCTAAAATGCCCTCAGTCAGGGGTTGGCAAACCGGATCTCTGGCCAAGTCCAGGCCTGTCCCTCGATTTACAAATAAATGAAGTTTTATTGGAAAGGCAGCCATGCTCATTAGTTTACATGCTGTTCATACCTGCTTTCACGCTACAGCTGCAAAACTGAGTAGCCCATGTACTATTATCATCCTCCACATTTTTTAAGTCAGATGAGGAAACTGAGGCACAGGAAGGTGAAGTAACTTGCCCACGCTGCAGGGCGAGGACTGGCAGAGCTGAGATTCACATTCAGCCCATCCACCTCCAGAGCTGGCACTTTTAACCGAAGGTCATACTGCAAATTGTGTTAAATACTTCTGACTCACAGTAGCTACGTTGTGTTTCCTTTGTTTTGATAGGGGGGGTTAACATGAACAGGGGTGCATGAAGAATTATGAATGGAGGAGAGGGGCGGGGGAGTCTGCGGGTTCCTCAAAATTGTCAGGAAATAACACCAACAAGAAAATATTTTTGCACCATCACATGAAATCCTAAAATGTGGTTTTATGTTCTCTTCATCTTTCCGTGTGGTGCAAATCACAGACACCTTCACAGACAAATTCACAGCTAAGAAGCTTGCCTGGGTTCTCAGCATGCCAGCACCCTGCATTTGTGGAGCGGAACTAATCATTTTATGTCACTTCTCACTTCTAATCACCTTCTCACTTCCTGAGATTGCAGTTCTACCGTGATGCTGCCAATCCACAGTGTTACAGTCATGGCATCTACCATGAAGATGCCAATCCACAGTGTTACAGTCAGGGCATCTACCATGAAGATGCCAATCCACAGTGTTACAGTCAGGGCATCTACCATGAAGATGCCAATCCACAGTGTTACAGTCAGGGCATCTACTGTGATGCTGCCAATCCATAGTGTACAGTCAGAGCATCTACCATGAAGATGCCAATCCACAGTGTACAGTCAGGGCATCTACCATGAAGATGCCAATCCACAGTGTTACAGTCAGGGCATCTACCATGAAGATGCCAATCCACAGTGCTACAGTCAGGGCATCTACCATGAAGATGCCAATCCACAGTGTTACAGTCAGGGCATCTACCATGAAGATGCCAATCTACAGTGTACAGTCAGGGCATCTACCATGAAGATGCCAATCCACAGTGCACAGTCAGGGCATCTACCGTGACATTGCCAACCCACAGTGCACAGTCAGGGCATCAGCACAGTCTGGCCTATTATGGTGGTTGTTTTTTTTGTTTTTTGAGTTTTGTTTTTTAGAGCCTGTTGACATGAATTCCCTCAAAATATATCTGTGTCTCCTCTTCCACTGAGATGAAGACTCATCAGGATGGAAGAAATTTACAGTGATGTAAGCTGAGGAAGAAAGAATCGCCCAAAGAGGAGAGGATGGAGAGGCATTTTCAATATATTTCCCTTAAATGACAGTGGATCTAAAGAGATTTGATCATGGAGAAGCAGGGGTAGCTAATATAAATTCCTGATTTTTTTTTTTTTATTATTTATGGCAAATATTTTGTCACACTTTTTCAACCATCACATTATGTGAACTAGACACATATACCCTGGTTTGCCTATTATAACTGTAATTTAATTCCTTTCCTTATGTAGTTCAAGTGGTGATACATTGCTCATTCTGCCCAAGTCAGACTTTCCTAACATTGTCATTTTTAGCAGTGTATGGGCCTGCAGTGAGCTTAAATGAAGTCCTCTGTGTGTGTGTGTGTGTGTCTGACATCACCATTATTACTGATTGCCTGAGTACGTGATTCCACAAGCCACTGTGCTGAGTTTTAATGCGCCTTACTTCACTGACTCTTCACATTAACCCCTGAGGTTGGGTTTGCGATGAGGTAACTGAGACTGTAAAAACTTACGGGACTTGCCCAGAGCGACACAGAGGTTAATAACATACTCAAAGTCCCAGCTCAGGCCTGTCTGACTCTAGGTGGCCACCTTAAATATTGTGCAAGAACCCAAAGAGTTAAGGTAAAAAAAAATCTTAAATATTAACGTGAATCAGGAAATACAGGTTGGGGCAAAAGTAGGTTTACAGTTGTGAGTTCACAAAACACAGAGTTTATTCTTGTTTTATTATTTATTCGATCTTCAATTATTTTCCATACAAACAACTGTCAACCTGCTTTTGCCCCAGGCTGTGTACAGACTGCCAAGTGGGGACCGGACGGTAGTAATGAGCCTAGGTCAGCAGTGTGGAGGTAAGGAAACGGTATTACCAAGGCCAAGAACAGATTGGTGATCGGTCACCAGATCAGTGGGAGAAATAAACGCTTATCCAGTTCAGAAGCTCGACAAAGAGCAGGGACTGGGAAAAGCGTTGACGTTCAAGGGGACACCTGGGATAAGAAAGAGGGGAGAAGGACCGGGCCGATAAACTCCAGCACCTTTCACAAGCATATACGATGTAAGGAAACCTAATTCGGAAGCATAGATTTCCTGAACTAAGGGAGGGGAACCCACATTTTTTCGAGCACCTACTCTTTGTTGAGCCTGCTGCATGAACTAATATATGTTAACCTACTTACGCTTCACAGACATACAGGAAACAGAGACCACAGAAGTCAATCGTCTTGTCTGCACCCACACAGGCTGAGCAAGGCGGAACGTGGATACGGGCGGCGTGGGGAAGCATGCTGGCACTTCACTGTGAACTGAACACACATCACAGGTGCATTGTAAGTGATGCTACTAGAAGTGTATCAAAGAAAAGAGCTCCGGCAATTCAGGGAAATGGCAAACTTTCATTTTTTTCTTGCAAATGAATATAAAGAATGCAAAAGGACGGACTATTATGATTTTGGAAACATCCATGTATTATTTAAATAACATCTACTCGTTTGAAAGAAGCATGCATCATTCTTCACCCACATTTTAATGCTGTGCCTGTGGACTCCATCGATGTGAACGGAATCTGCCTCTGAGACTGGAAAAGTGTGGGGGAATAAGGAAGAGAAAGCACCATGAGGCGCTCTCTTGACGGGCATCATAAAGAGTTCAAAGCAGACAGGCTGTTTGGAAATATAAATTCTGCCTCCCTGATACTTTATTTTTAGGACAGTTCTACAAGAAGAATAGAGAACATTTACAGTGTAAGAACTTGATTTGTCAAGAGTTTCTCTCTGAGACTTGACCAATAAGAAAACTGAATCCAAAGTGAGGAGACAAGCCCTGGAAAGCATCAGAACGGGTGACGCACTGCTGCTGGCGGTCCCTAGGACCCTTAATAACAACTAGTGACGATGGCACTGAATTTCCTTTGCTTAAATCTAAAGTGAAATTCTAAGAACTTGCACAAATGATGACTTTATATTTCAGAGAGGCTCATTTCTCTTGGTCTCGTCCCTTAGACTCCAGTTTCGCTCTCCTATAGTTACGCACTTGCTCTATTTTCCTGCACGATACCAAGGGGTGTAGCAGGTCCATTTAATCAAATCCCTTTGCCCCGTGGCCTTCCAGACACTCTATATTAGAGCCTAAAATTCTGGAACATCACCTCCATCGCTCTCCCTCCTTCGCTGTCCTCCATTAACACTGGCCATGCACACCAGGCAGCGAGGTCTTTGCTGTCCCTCACCTAGGTCTGCCCAGGACGCCTGCCCGCGTCACCTCTCAGGTGACCTGCCCCAGAGTGGCCGTCCCTGTGCTTCTCCAACTCCAGTCAAGTCTCTCTCTATCACATTATAGCCTTTCATTCTCTTCTCTTCTGAACTGTGGTTTTTAAACTTTTTACTCTCTGTCTTCTCCTATTCAAATGATGACTTTGAGAAACTGTGTCTATCTTCTTCAGTAGAGCACCCAGGGAATCTGATGTGTATAGGTCTAAGTAAATATTTATATTCAATGAGTGACTAAATTTCAAATCTTTCCTTCACCATGGGTCTTTCTTCCTTGACTTAATATTGCTGTTTTCTTCCTCTAATCAGCTATAAGTAAGAGTTGCACATTTTCGAGAATTATTATGTGAAACATTTTGTGTGTATCATATATATTAATCTTTATAACAGCTCAGCGAAGTAACTAATAAAATGCCCGTGGAAAGTGACATATCTAATAAATATCAAAACTAGAATTCAAACAAAGGTCAGATGATTTCAAAGATGATAATCTTTGTATTAAGCTAAATCACTGTGTGCTATCTGATACAAATGCCTTTTACTTCTTTTTCTGGCCCGGTTATATATGGTAATAATAAAGTGAAGTCATTGGTTATGCTCAGTATCTCATTTTATAGCATGCTTTTCTACTCCAACTTCTCTCCTATCCCAAATGCTGGATTTTATCTTATAATCTTTTTTGGTTGTTGTTGTTTCTTTAAAATTTATTAATATAGTAGATAAGCAAAACAGATAACTCTGTTAGATAAATGGAGGGTCATGTGAATTCCCCATTAAAATGATTTTTTAAAACTTTATTGTTGAGAGTATTACAGATGTTTCCCTTTTTTCCCCCCAAAGCCCCCCTCCACCCAGTTCCTGCCCTGCCCCAGGCCTTTACCACCCTATTGTCTATGTTCATGGGCAATGCATATACTCATGTAAATTCTTTGGTTAATCTCTTCCTGCTCCCTTCCCTCTGAGATTTGTCAGTCTGTTCTATGATTCCATGTCTCTGGTTCTATTTTTATTCATCAGTTTATTTTGTTCATTAGATTCCACATATAAATGCTTTCATGTGATATCTATCTTTCTCTGACTAGCTTATTTCGCTTAGCATAATCATCTCCAGTTCCCTCCATGCTGTCTCAAAGGGTAATAGATCCTTCCTTTTTACAGCTGCATAGTATTCCATTGTGTAAATGTACCACAACTTTTTTTATCCACTCATCTAGTGATGGGAACTTGGGCTGTTTCCAGATCTTAGCTATTATAAACAGCGCTGCTATGAACATAGATCCCGAATAGCCATAGCAATCTTGAAAAAGAAGAACAAGTTTGGAGGGATCATAATATCAGATATCAAATTATACTACAAAGCCACTGTTATCAAAACAGCCTGGTACTGGCACAAGAACAGGCATATAGATCAGTGGAACAGAACAGAGAACCCAGACATCGACCCAAGCCATTATGTTCAATTAATATTTGACAAAGGAGGCAAGAGCATACAATGGAGCAAAGACAGTTTCTTCAATGAATGGTGTTGGGAAAACTGAACAGGTACATGGTAAAAAAAAAAAAAAATGAAACTAGACCACCAACTTACACCATACACAAGATGGATAAAATATTTAAATATATGTCATGAAACCATAAAAATCCTAGAAGAAAACCTAGGCAGCAAAATCTCACATATCTTGTATAGCAGAATTTTCACTGATACAATGCCTAGGGCAAGAGAAACAAAGGAAAAAATAAACAAATGGGACTACATCAAACTAAAATGCTTCTGCTCAGCAAAAGAAATGAGAATCAAAATGAAAGGGAACCCACTGTATGGAGAACATATTTGCCAATGATACATCAGATAAGGGGTTAATTTCCAAAATATATGAAGTATTCATACAACTCAACAAAAGGAAGACAAACAATCCAATTAAAAAATGAGCAGAAGACCTGAATAGACACTTTTCCTAAGAGGACATACAAATGGCCAAGAGACATATGAAAAAATGCTCATTGTCACTAATTACCAGAGAGATGCAAATTGAAAGGACAATGAGGTATCACCTCACACCTGCCAGAATGGCTGCCATCAACAAATCATCAAACAAGTGCTGGCGAGGGTGTGGAGAAAAGGGGACTCTAGTACACTGCTGGTGGGAATGCAGACTGGTGCAGCCACTATGGACAACAATATGGTGTTTCCTCAAAAAATTAAAAATTATCTTATAGTCTTGACATGGTTAGGAGTTCTTTGAATTCCTTGTTACAGGGTTCTTTTGCATTTCAGCTGCAAGGAGCATTGGGTAAGGCACATTGTAGACATGCCATCACAGCTTGTTGAAGTCAATGTACTAAATGGATAGACAGCTGATAAAAATAAGGACAATCTCTTAGAAAGTTCTTGAGAGTACACACTGGTTCTGCACTGAGCAGAATCTACTGTCCAAACAAACATAGGATCAGAGTCCCCACTCTACATCCCTTAAGATGAATTACTAGAAGAAAAGTTGTACAGTTATATGTGAAAATTAGCCAGTCTTTTCAAAATCTATTAATTAATCCTAGGAAATTAACTTCAGATAAAATATTTCCCCCCTAGATTAACAGGCCATGAAACACACACAAACACACACACACACACACACACACACACACACACACACACACGGATTCACCCTCTAGTTACTCTCTGTCTCTAGGGAATTCTCTTGAATTTACATTTTCTCAGTGACTTCCTTTCTCAGTGTTAGCCATGTGTGTGGACCTAATACGTGGTAACCACGCTATTCCACTCCACACACCGAATCAGAGGAGTATTTTCTCTTTTACTGTAATTTTCTGTTTGAGGGCATTTATGTGATTCTAGCCGTACCTGGCTGATTATTAGCACTACTAGAAATAATCATTTGATTAGTCTGGGAATATGGCTGGGCAGCTGGAGTGTTTCAGGCTCCCCAGGTGATTCTAATGTGCAGTGATGGTGGCAGATGACTGACCTAGAGGCTGCTTCCGGAGGATGACGACACTGAGCTCCACGTTGCATCCAACCTACCGCAGGTAAGAATTCAAATAAGTGGTGAAATCGCTAACAGGCAGGGGAGAGAAGGTACATGCTTCAGCGTTAATAAACCTGAAAGATTCACAGACGATGTTACTGGGGCCCTGTTAGCCCTGCAGTATCTGTCTGTTGTAGCTGTGAACATTCAATCTCTCTTATCCCTGGGATCCTCGCTCCCACTGCCTCTTTGCAGAACCCAGTGACACCAAGAGCTAAAATGACTCTTTCAAGTCATTAATAGGAACATTGTTACATCTTAAAATGTCAGTTATTTAATGGCCTCCCAGCAGCCCCCAAAGAGCCTATGTGTTTCTGAAATCGTCTGACGGACTCTACAAAGACTATTTGAGACTACAGAGTACCATGCTGTTTCACAAAGGGTGCAGAAAACACCCAATGATCCCCTCCATGACTACAACAAAACTCATTCCTTGAACAAGTCTTTCAAGTCTGTTGAGCCATCATTTCGAGACATGTCAAACTTCTCTTGCACAAACCCTGTGCTGTAACCAAATGATCTAGTTACTGTACCTTGGGCATAGTTTGTGCTTTCTGCCCTTTCTACTAGTGGTTTCAAATTTTAATATGCATCTACATCACCAGGGAATCTTGTGAAAGTACCCTTTATTAGCATTTATTAGTGCTCATTAGTGGCACTGGGAGCGCCATGAGTTTCTACATTTCTAATGGACTGCCCTGTGATACAGTTGTTGCCGGTGCTAGAACCTGGCTCGCGGAGCCAGGAACTACACACAGGCTAACGCAGTCTCAAGTGACCCAGAAGGCTCTATGTTGCCCATTTTTTCTCTCATGTCTACTTGTCTGTAATGTTTATGTGACAGAGTGATTCACTGAGATACTAATTTGGGGTGTACATGAGCCTCAGAGTTCTCATTGGTAAAAGTGTGGCTCATAGCACTTAAATCACAGGACAGTGGAAAGGGTTAGGAGTAATAAGTGTAAAGCATGTGGCATGTAGGGTCTGATTAGTAAATGTCTGCTGTTCTCACGCTGACTAACTCTCCTACTATTTATGGGCACCATGTTCATTTGTGCTATAATCAAAGTAGCATTTTATTTTCACAGTTTGACATGCTCAAGATTCGTAATGCAATGGTGTGCACATCATTTATTTGAATATTATTCAAGATCCTCCTACATACCAGCTAGGCACTAAATAATACACTTTTGACCATGATGGTACCTGTGAATTTACCACCTACTCCCGAGAGTCATTTTTTTTTATATCTCAGTGCGGTCCCGGTAGCATAAACTCTGAATACAGAATTCACGCTTTATACTTCTTTGTAATCTATTAGTGATCAGTGTCTTGTAAATAGTGGATACTCAGCAAATATTTGGCAACTAGTTGTTGCCAAATAACTTCTGGCAACTTCTGCTAACTTAAAAGAAGAGTAGGAGAAACTTTAGATGTAATTTTGGCCATTGGGAATTAGGGAGAGTACTGCGTTTCAGTCTGTGTTGCCTCCATACTGCTGGAAGCTTAATTCTATCCAAGTAGGACACCATCCTCCTTAATGGCCAAGCAGGCTACATCTTAGGGTCCAGGCAACTGTGGGAACCAGAGCAGGCATGGGCAGACGAGGAAAAGGAACCCGTTTTTCTTCATCTGTCATAGAAACAGTTTTGGCAAATCTCTGGAACCGAGGGCATCTAGGAAGAAATCATTATGCTGTTAATCCAATGAAATAGCATGTGTTTTTAAAAGTGGTATCGCCATGTGTGTGTCGGACAAATGTGGCAATCAATGCCTTAGAATTCAGTTAGTTAGGGGTTAAATTCTACCCTAGCAACAGAAACTTTACAGCTGCTGTCAGAAATACAGTAATTACTTTGGTCAACATTCTCCAAGAAACCGCAGCTGTCTTATCAAGCTTGCTTTGTCAGAAAGGCTCCTTTCATGTTAGGGGCATGAGCTGTAAAACAACCAGGATGGTGTCTGGGAAAGAGTTGGAATACATATTTCAGAAGCCATATTGTGACTTTTTTTTTTTTTTTTTTTTTTTTGGACTCTGAATTCTAATAATATCTACTGTGCTTTTAGAACATCTTTCACTGAATTTTAGGGACTGCAGAAAATAAGAATCTGTAGCTTGTTTCTTTGAAATTAAATTCATACATAATCACCACTAACAATGGCCATGAACCTGTCATAAACAGAAGTGAAGACAGCAGTAACATATTTCCTCTGTGCTTTGAGACTCTGTCACCTCCGTGTGATGATCCTCTGAGTGTCACCCTAGCTCCAGACCCAGGCAGAGGCCAAGAATGGTCTGTTTTATCAGTGTGAAGTATTCAGGGAAATTCCCATCATTTATGGACTTAGGGTCATTGAAAGACGACTTTGAGTTCATACAATTACTCATCATGTCATTCCTTCTTTTCTTCTGTGGGAGAAGATTCCGGGAGGAAGAACCAGGCACCAGTGAACTCCCAGTAGGTGACCAGGAAGGGGTACGTGAGGTAAGAGGGGTAAAGAACTGGTGTCGACGGAGCTGATTTACGGACAGTTGAAGTCCAAACCCTACATGTGGCACTTAGAACGTTGCGGTAGAAAACCAGACATGCTAATAAGCACTGGGGATTATGTCGTGAATGAAACAGGCAAAGCCCTTACTGTCATCTAATTTATATTCTATTTGAGTAAAGACTGATATAACTATAAAGAATAACAAATGATTGAAATAATGTCAAAGAGTGATGAATACTACAAAGGGCAAGTGAAGTGAAGAAAGGATATGTGAGACTACTTTTTATGCAGTGATCAGGGATGACCACCCCAACATCTGAAATTTGAATTGCTACCTGAGAGATGAAAAGTGCCAGAACCAAACTGAAAAATACTTAGAAAAAGAAAAATCCAGGCACAATGAAGGGCGAGCGCAAAAGCCCCGAGGCATGAGAAAAGCTTGAAATAAGACAAGAAATGAAAAAAGACAGCGAATTTGCACTTTAGGAATGAAAGGTTACCTGGTTTGAGATTAGTTTAGAGAGACTGGCAGTCTTGCTGGCTGGAGTAAGGAATAAGTGCAATGGTTAAACATGACATTGTTTTTGTTTCAAAATTGAAACATACAGTTTGCCAGCTATAAAAAAATTGAAATTTGAAATTTAAAACACAATACTATTTACAGTAGGCCTCCCCCATTAAATAGTTAGGTATAAATCTGAGAAAGTATGCTTAAGATCTGTAGAAGGAGAAAAAAACAAAAAAACACTGATGGAGAAAACATCTAACTGAGTGGAACATATTGTGTGTCCATAGGTTGGAAGACTCAATGTCAGTGGTTCTCAACCTTCCTGATGCCGCGACCCTTTAATACAAGTCCTCATGTTGTGGTGACCCCCAACCATAAAATTATTTTTGTTGCTACTTCATAACTGTAATTTTGCTACTGTTATGAATCACCATCAGAAATATGTTTTCCGATGGTCTTAGGCGACTCCTGTGAGAAGGTCGTTTGACCCCCAAAGGGGTCGCGACCCACAGGTTGAGAGCCGCTGCTCAATGTCATTAACATCTGGTTCTTTCCAACCTGATCTGTAGAGTCAATCCTGTCCCAGTCTGTGTTCCAGCAAGCTATTTTATAGATATCAATAAACTGATTATGAAATCTATAAGCAAATGCAAAGGACATAGAATATCCAACACAATACTGAAAGAACAAAACAAAATTGGGTGATTAAACCATCTACTTCAAAACTTAATATAAAGCTACAATAATCACGACACCTTGTTTATGGTAAAAGAAGGGACACATAGATCAATGTGACAATATAGACCCTAAGACATAAACCCTCACACATTTAGTTAACTTATTTTTAACAAAGGCACAAGACAATTCAATGGGGGAAAGAACAGTTTTACCCACAAATGTCACCAAAAAAAACAAGTGGCAGTCCATCTATAAAGATGAACCTAATTACAGATATCATAACTTACACAAAAACTAATTTAGAATAGACTATGTACCTAAATGTAAAATAAAAACTCTACAGACTCTCAGCCAAGTGTGAGCACGGTCTGCAGCCACAGTGACGTCATGATGGTAGCGTACACTCTGCTCTGATGCGAGGAGAATGGTACCTCTCCTCTGGGGCCTTTCCCCCCAACTCCATAACTCCAGTTCAATCATAGAAAAAAAATAAACCCCAATTTAAAGATGCCTACAAAATGCCTCTCCAACACTCCTTGAAGTTCCCCAAGTCATCAAAAACAGGGACATTCTGAGAATCTGTTGCAGACTAGAGAAGGCCTAAGGGAACATGTCAGCTGAACGTCACGGAGTGTCCTAGATGGAATCCTGGAACCGAGAAACAACATTAGGTAAAATCCAAGAACATCTAAATAAAGTTTGAACTTGGGGTAATAAGAATGTCAACATTGGTTGATTAGTTGGGACAAATAAAACACTAATGTAAGATGCTGATAAGGTAATGTGGCTGTGGGATACCTTCACAACTTTTCTGTAAATCTGAAACTATTCTAAAATAAAACTTTTACTAAAAAAATGACTGTGACATAATATTCAAAAATAAGAAATAAATTAAGAAGTCCATCAACAGTAAAACTGGTCAGCACATTTAGGTCTGTGCTGACAATGGTATATCACACTGTGCGGAAAATAACGAATTTCTCATGCATGCCACAACATCGATGCATTTCAAAAATGTTTTGTCGAGGAACAAAGCCAGAATCAAAGAGTACATACCTCATGACTTCATTTATATATATTCCCATGTGAAAGAAATCAAAATAGGGGTTGCCTCTGAAGGATGGGGATTGAAAAAGGGCATGAGAGAAATTTCTAGTGTTCTAATGATTTCCAGATCCCAATTTTGGTAGTAGTTATATGAATTCTATATTTATCAGAATACCCTGAATTGTATTTTTACAATCTGTGCCTTTCAAGGCATGTAAATTATTACTTTAAGAACACCTACATTAAAGTTTTTAAAATACTTGGCTGCATTTCAGAAGTAAGAGTAGCGTCAAGGAAACCATTTAGAATTCTACTTGAAAGTCTGGAGGAAAAATATGTGGCATAAGAGAGAATGAGAAAAATACATTGGTTGGGGATATATTTTGGAGCTGGAGGCAACTGGGACATGCTGTTTTATTAGATGTGGGCAATTAGAAATTCTTATGGAGATATCACTGAACTTAATCAGTAGACTCAGAAATGAATTTCAGCTCTGGTAATTTTCAATTTTGTGATCACACATGAATAGTTTCATCTAATAGTATGGGTCTTTAATATCTCATCTTTTAAGTGAACTAGTTAGACATCCTACCTAGCTCACAGGTGCCAGAAAGAACTGAATGAGTTAATGTATGTGGAAACAGTTTATAGATTGTAGGGTATTACAGATATTTAAATCATTATTAAATACATTATGTAAGGAGTGTGACAGTACTGAAGAATATAGCATGGGTACTTTAATCATCGCCTCAAGCAGGTAAAATATCCTAGCTTAAGAAACAGCTCTACTTCTCTGGAGGGATGGTGCAATTATGACTCAAATTGGGACCTTAAATTAAGAATCCCAGATTACAGGTTAAGAAAACACATTTTGAATACCTGGCAAGAGATCAAGGTTGCAGTACTGACAAACTAGTGCTATGTAGTGTCTATCATGAGACCTTCTGTGCAAAATTCTATGCACAGACCTTCCTGCAACATGATAACACCTCAAACTCAGTATAGTTTGTGTCTGCTTGCAAATAAGCACAGAGAGGTATTGTTATATCTTCCAAACAACTTATCTGGGCTATACCACTCTAACTCTGTGCTCAGAACTCTCATGGTAAGTCCAAGATGACAGCCAATCAAATGTTACTCCACCAAGGTTTCCTAGGCAACTGACACACAGCTCAAGAGATGAATTGCACACAGTTGAGAAGAAAAATACTGCAGCAATTTCACCATGCTGATATTTTCCTTCCTAAAAAGAAATATATATATCCAGAATAACAGAGCAGTAAAAACCAGCATAGCAATGAGACAAAGAACCAGAACACGCTTCTTGTTCCCATCTATGAGTACTATTGTCTTCTGAAATATAGTTGCAGATGATAATATTGAAAATAGTGATGGAATTTGTAAACTGTGTTTAACTTCCTCGAACAGATTTTTGAGATAGCATGCTTGCTCTTTCCTCATTCTACACTGATATTTGTTTGGAGTATTTTTGTGTAAAAATCTGATTGGGTGGGTATTTAAAAACAAGTATTTGGCTTCTTAATGTGCAGAATATAGGACATATGCAAGACAGAGTAGGTTCTTAATTAAAATGATTGCATCAATAAGGAAATAGCACTGAACTTTCTGATTCTATGATGTCCCTGTTTTATCCTCAACTCAAGGCACACTCGTGATTAGTTCAGCAGATGATGAGGAAAAACCAGATTTAGAAAGCAAAGGAATAGCAGTCTTTGGCCATTTTCCCTTCTCTCATTTGCTTCCATTTTCTGCATATCGAGGATACAATCAGTATATCCTAGCTAAGGTCTAAGTTAATGAAATAAATTCCTGCCTCTCGCCTTTATATTCCAGTGTGTGGATTTAGCACTTTGAGAAGAGATGAGCCCAAGTAATTAATTCATTTAAAAAACATATATCAAGCTGTTACAATGTGCCAGCTGCTGGGAATGCCGACTGGTATCCTAACTGATTTTGAATGAATACTTAACATCCAAAAGTTCATTGTATACTAGACCTGGCAAAATATAACAGACTTTTTAGAGCTGCCAAGAACCATGTTGGCATGTTGCCAGATTCAGGATCTCTAAATCCTTGAATGTCATTTCATCAGCAACCACCACAATAGATTAGAAAATGAGTGATACACAGAAAACTAGCCAGACAAACACGTTTCTTCATTACTAGCTTGGCTTTAACTCTAAGTTCTATCTATTTGGTCTCTTCCCCTTGTATTCCACACATGAGCCTCCAGTCTTTCTAAAGCTGGCTTTATTACCTTCAAATCTAGACTAGAGGAAAGTTTAAATGTCCAGAATATAAAATGTATTGGAGAGGGAATCATACCTCCTGTTTACCCCTATATCCTGACTGTCTACCTAGCACAGAAGCTGAGCTTAGTGAAGTTTTATTGGGTCAAAGAATCAACATGGGCTCTGTTGTGTCTTTTTCCCCCAGGACTCATCTTAGTAGACCCTAGGGAGTGGGAGGGGCATCTGAGAGGAAGCCTTCATCTCCCTGAAGAGATGAGATGAGGTCACTAGGACTCAAGAGTCATTTATTCTAATTCTGTCATTGGATGAATACAAATAATGAATTCCAGGGAAGGATAATGTTTGCTGAAGGTCATTTGCCTACTTAGTGGGAGAATTTCTGAGCTTGTTCCAATTTCCTCCTGCACCACAGTGTGATGGCAAGGAATGAATGGACTGACTGTGGATGAAACTCAGGGCAGTCCCTTTCAAAGGAAAGGCACTTGGGCCATTGGAAAGCACAGTCTACACCATGAAGGGTAAATACCCGCACAGTAATGAGACAATTAGAAAAATGCATCCTTATGATATTTAAAGCATACCACATTTCCAAATGGTGTACAGATCTCATTTTTGAATTTTTCTAGATATGTGTATGTAGAGATAAATATGTAGAGTGATCTCTAATGAAATGCTATCAGAGATCTCTGGGTGGTAGGATTTTTATACTCAAATATAAGGTTGATTCTATAACCATCTTAGCCAACACATTTATGATTAGGTTTAAGATAAACATATGAATATATAACATTATACATAAAGACGCCTGCGTTTGTTGTAAATATGATATAGTGCTTGGCATGTGGTAGGTTTCAATATATTTTTAATATTTTATATGTAATTTATGCATGTATACAACCACACCTGTAGTAGAACCCTTTAGACTACTGAGTACATTATTATATCGTATAGTTTAAAGTGGATTAATTCAGATTTTGTTTTAAGAGGAAAAGATTAATTGTAAATTCTCAGTCCTGATTTAGCTACATATTTTACAGTGAAAAAGGATTATGCTATCTGGAATTGGTCATGTTGCCACCAGAGTTTGGATTTTTATGAAAAACTCAAATAATTTATAAAGCTTTACGCATGCATCTGAAGATATCTGAAGCTGAATCGTTTGGGGAAAAAACAAAACAAAACAAAGATGCAAATGAAAAGAAAGGCAGGCCTGCTCACCAAAGCAAAAAGCACGAATTACAGGCAGCCTGGCTATTGTTTCATAGCTGTCCAAATATTCACTTCCAAATACCCTCTATTTCCTTCTGCTTGTGGATAGCCAAAGACAGAGGAAAAAAGACAGAAAGGAACACTGTCCAATAAGCTATTCTTAGAAGATTCTCTCAGGTGGTTAATCATGGGAATTAATTAGCAAGCAGCTACTGTGAGAACTTGATCTTTTTCCTTGATTCTTAGTCTTACATCACCAGATATTTTCTAAAATCAGGCTGAGCCAGTCCATAAATTAGGTACGGACGCTTGCCCCTGAGGGAAGAACGCTCACAGGTATCCATCCCGACAGTAGGAGTCGTGCTCTGAGTGCAGAGTGAGGCAGTGACTTGAAAAATACATTTGCTCCCACCCACACCTTCTCCCACTGACAACTACTGTGCCTCTCGGGCCAGAATTCTACTCCAGCAGATAGATTTAGCAAAACAATGAGAAAGGGAAAGAAAGGCAGGGCAGAAAGAGACAAGAAAGCCTGTCAGAGGTGTAGTACCTGCATAAAACCGAGTATCTAATTGCACCCACTCTCTCAAATTCATACTTTTCCAAGCAGCTGAGAGCTGCCGTCTCAAAACCAGGGCACGTGTCTCAACAGGCTGCAGTTAAACACTTCTGATCAGGGGGCTGGTCGGTGCGGAAATACAAAGACGCTTGCTAGAAGTGAATGTAACAGCCATTCTTTAATCATTCTAAATTCTAAACTGGTTAAGAAAATGACCTACTTCCTGCCATCTCAGTCTGGGGCACCATATTCAAGAAGCTTGTCTAGAATTTCATTCATAACAACCCAGATCAAATACCTGGGTTCGCATTAAACATCATTCATTTTTTAATAAACATTTTTGAGCCTGTGCTGGAGCTGTGGGGAGGAAGGGGGAGTGGATGAGAGGTGGGGGCAGCCGCTACCAAGTAGTCCGACCCATTTCATCTCTCATGGAACTTATGGTTCCAGAAATTCATTGTTTTTATATAAAATCACCAATTTATATATTTGTGATTATACACAGAATACCTTTACATGGGACATAAAAGATACAGAACCTGGGCCCTAGTGGGTTTGGCTCAGTGGTTGGAGCGTTGGCTTATGGACCAAAGGGTCACAGGTTTGATGCCTGGGTTGCAGGTTCTATCCCTGGCAATCAGTGTGTCTCTCTCACACCAATGTTTCTCTCTTTCTCTCTCTCCCTCCATCCCTCCCTCCCTCCCTCCTTTCTTCCCTTCCACTCTATCTAAGAAACAATGGGGAAATATCCTTGGATGAGGATTGACAGAAAAAAAAGTACAGAACCTGGATATTTATTCTTACATAACAGAAAAAAGCCTGGGTTTCAGAAAAATGACAACTGAGGAACTAAATAAGAGGTAATATACAAACCACCTGACTCGGGAGGAACTGCCAGCAAGTGTACTTTGTACTGAGGGACTATGATAGTCATCCGTGAGCACCTCTGTCTTCCCATTTTTCTCCCCCTGACTTGCTTATCTGTAATTGTCATCTGGAACAGAAGCCAGGCTATTTTGGGGATCACAGAGAGTCAACCTGAATCATAGTCTCCATGAAGGATGGAAGAACAGTCAGAGGGCTTCCAGGGAAACAACCACAGAGTCAGTTAAAAAGCCAGATTTATTTGCAAGTTTTATCCCTTCTTTGAAGCATCAGGAGCGATAGCTCTAGGGTATCTCTCAATAAAAAACAGATTCAGTGCGTGTCACACAGGTACTTCTTAGAAGCTCAAACTGCTTTGTAATACCATATGATACTTTCACATAGTTACACTATTTTTCTTTGCAATTATTTTTGAGGGAGAAAAACAAATACTTAAAAGGGAAAGAAGTTATTATCCCTATTACAGAATAACTTAGACGCTCACACTTCTGTTAGATTCTCCAGCTTCTGCTTCATCAGGGCATTGTAAATGTTCACTGTGAAAGTCTCAAAATAACGTGTGTGTAAAGGCAAGTCAACTGAGATAATAATAAATACACCATAATAAAACGTAATTGAATCCTTAACGTAGGTGCCGGGCTCTGAGATAAGACTTTCTTATTCATGTAATTTTAAAACAACTTGTTTGTGAGGATGATTATGGTTATCCTTCAAATATGTGTGGTTCTCTTTCAATTACACTTTTCTGCCCCTTGAAGTTGGATGAAGCCATGACTTCTTTTTTGGCTTGTAAAACATAAGCAGTTAACGCCACGTCAGCACACAATTGCCCGCTCTCTGGTGATCAACAAAATCTTACGTGGTAGTTAGCCTATCAGCAAAGATTCCCGAGTGAGAAGAAATAAGTAGAGCCCCCCAACTGACCCACAAATGACAGGCACCTAGAATGTGTGAGTGAGAGGAAAACAAACAATCCTCTGTTGTATATACCCCTAAAATTTTGGAATTGTTTGTTATCACAGTAATACCTGTCCTGTCGTGTCCTAACTAATAGGTTATCAAGTAGATATTATCTGCATTTTAGAAAGTTGGTGGCTCAAGTAGACTTTCTAATTTGTTCCAGGTCAAAGAGTCAGTAAAAGATGGAACTGTGACTTGTACAGTTCTTTCTGACTTTTGAGCCCAAACATTTATCACTAAACTTATTTCACGGACTTGAATTAGAATTTATAATACATTTGCTTTTATTATAAACTCACATAGACTCAGTAGTTCTAGAAAAGGCTTGCTTGTCATACTGTTTCTTTGGGATATCTTTTTAAAGCTAAATCAAGAATATGGAAATACCATTTATAGCACTTTATGATTTTCAAAGCATTTGCACAAATAATAACTCATTATATCTTCACAATAAACCTATGACTTAGGCAGAACAGGTACTATCTTGTTAGTACTGGTGAAGAAAATCAAGCACAGAAAAAGTAATAGTTAGTTGACATGCTTAAGGTCAAATAGCTAGGCAATGACAATGACAAATTCTAGGATGAGAATCCCAGAGTCGAGAATTATTCTCCAAAGACAGCAGCAAGAGAGGATCTGTACAGGTAGTGATTATTTTAGCACAGTAGAGAGAAGCCTGTTGTGAAACTCAGCTCTGCAAACAATTTGCAATTTTATATTGCAATCAGGATCATTGATAACATTTTCAAATAACTCTCCATTGTGATCAGTTCTAAAAATAGAACTGATTAATGTTGCCATAAAAATAGTAGAACAATTCAAGATCAGGTTGCAAGATGATTATGAAAGTACCTCAAACCAAGTCCTAGAACCAAAAGAAAATACTTTAGCAGAGTTCTTTCTGATCCCCAAGTATCACTTTGAAATTTCCAAACGAGAGATTATTAAGAAGAAACAAATTAAGACTGTCAAAAAAAATTGCTGAACCTATGTGTAAAAGCAATATTGTATTTTTGACAGTACACAATTGTTACCATGTGAGCAAATTTAATGTCTTTGAACTTCAAAACAGCAATTTGCTCGTCATTGTTGATTACAATTATAAAGTTCTATTTTAGTGAAGTTATTATTAATAACTATATTATTAATCACTAATTGAAAATATGCTCGATTTTAACACATATTTTTATGAGTAACCATTATTTTAAATAAACTTATGTGGTTAGAAGTAATGTTTTAGCCTTCAGATATTAAATAAGAAAAGTATGGAAGTGCCACATGATTATAGGTAAATTTCAGCATGATAGTGCTGATTCTTTTGGAAGACTGTTCACAGCTCGTTTTTGTAAATGTTACCTGGAAGGAAAATGAGAGTCTCTCCCACTCTCTAATTTTAACCAGGAAGGAATGAGCAGGAATATTGTTTCATTAAGGTACATTGTACAGCAAGTACCTGAGCCAGGGCTAGAACTCAGACCTCCAAGATATCAGTTTCCTTGCCATCGGGTCATGGCCTTAAAATGGTCAACAGTGTCTTATATTAGTATACCATGCTTAGCAGACCATCAAGAACATTGCCAAGGGTTAGTCTGACAGGCCAGAGGAAGGGTGCCTAGATATTTCATGCAACCCATTCCTGCTGCAACACCAGTGGGATTTCCTACATCATCTGAAGCTACAATCAGATTAGCTCCAGATGGAGCTCTGAGGTACTTCTTTTGTAATTATCTTGAATAAGGAAGTTTGTATCCAAATTTCAAGTGTCAGACATGATCTCAATTCTGATTTTACCACATCTCTGACAGAGGAAGTTTAATAATTGTAGTAAGTTCTTTGAACTCGTATGTTTCATGATTTTCCTCATCATCTTTGGTTTTGCAAAAGTCTTTGTATTCAGGGCTTTGACCTTGTTCTTGACCAATTTTGAAATGACATTTTGATTTTATTTTTATATTTTTAAATGTATATGCATATGTGTGTAGCTATAGCTATATATTTAAAGATATATCTAATCTATATCCATACCTGCATCTGTATCTATAGGTCTATATGTATGCATATATGTGTATGTATAGATATCTATTTGTATTTATCAATATCTACAGATATAAATATAGATAATATAGATATAAATACACACACACTTATATATACTTATAGAGACAAGGAAAAAATGTAAACGTGAACCAATATAAGCAAATATTTTGGATTAAATAACTTCCATCCCTCAATGCCTACTTTAAACTCTAAATCCCTAGTCTCTTCTCCAAACGAAAATTGTTGCTGCTTCCTTTGCACCCTTCAATAGTGCGCTCTTCCTATGGAATTTTGCTCTGTCAACCTTGCAATAACAGGGAAAGCCTTCACATGTCGACGTGCCAAACACCACCTAATTAACTCAATCTTGAACCAAAGCTTCAGAAATATCTACTATTCTCTTCACTTTAAGGAGGAGAAAACCTAAGACTGAGAGATTGAGTGACTGTCCCAAGATGAAATGACAGAGGAGGACATTGAACTAAGGTCTATCTGACTCCAATGCCACATTTTAGTTTCACTTATTTATTAATTCCAGAATATTCGTTGAGCCTCAGTATGCACTGCACTGTGTTGCAGGCATCATAGTAGGCTGATGCCGTGGTGATAAGTGAGACAGCAAAACAACAGGTATTCTAACTGGAAACCAACAACAGAGCCATCTGATCTTATTTGTAGCATGAGCTAAAACCTGGACAGAAAATCACAGTTATTAATTAAAGAATTATTAATTCTGATTTGGGGTGACTTTAGCAGCTAAAAAATGAATGAAAAATGGAAAAAAACAAGAGTTAAAAAGATGTATCCCCAAATCTGCATATAAACTCCAACCCTTGGGCTAACCATAAACTGTGCATGTGTGGGGCAGATTCCAAGCTTACTAGCTAAGCTAAAAGAACTGAACAGAATTTTCAGAGACAGAGGACAGTGTGTGGAATTTGAGTTTAGCAGATTAATAGCTTGATAACACAAAATAAATTAAACACCCTTGAGAAGAGCATAGTAAAAATCAGAGTTTCTATAATAAATCATGACAATAGTTGGGACATAACACAAAGTACAATATATGAAGAAACGGGAAAACATGTTCCCACACTCAAGAGAAAAGACAATTTAATAATGGAGACCAACCCAAGATTACCCAGAATTTGGTTATTGGCAAGTATTTTAAAGTAGCTATTATAACTATAGATGCAAAGGAAAACAAGATCATAAAGAACAAAAAGAGAGCAAATCTCAGCAGAAAGAAACTATATAAATAATCAAATTGAAATTTGAGGACTAAAAATACAATATCTGAAGTAAAAAATTCACTGGATACATTCATTAGTAGGTAAGATTATAGAAAAAAGAGACAATAAAGATAGATCAATAGACATTATTCAAGTTGAAAAACAGAAAAGGGGAAGTGATGAGTATTGTTTGTGGAGCAATATCAGAAGGTCTAACATACATGTAATTGGATCCTCAGAGGGAGAGGAGGGACAGAATGGGGCAGCAAACATATTTCCCAAATTTGATGAATGGCAAAAATTAAGTGCTTTAAAAAGTTCAGCAAACTCCAAGAAGAAATATAAAGAAAACTATATTTGACACATCAATTACTGAAAAACAAAGATGAAGATAAAATCTTTAAAGTACAGAGAGAAATGACACATTATATAAAAGAAAACAATGGTACAAATTATTGCTGACATCTTATCAGATGCAATGGTGTTAAGAAGACAGAAGAACATTATATTTGTAGTGCTGTGAGAAGGGAAATCTTGTCACACAGGAATTTACAACCTAGAAAAATATTACTCCAGAATGAAGGTGAAATAACATTTTGAGATAAAAAATATATTTGGTACCTGGAGACCTGTATGAGAACAAAGGCTAAAGGAAGTTCTGGCTCAAGGAAAATAATCCTGGATGAAGCTTGGATGTTGAGAAGAGAAAGAAGATCACTCTAAATTGTAAATATGTGAGTAAGTTTAAAATGCGATAGTTTATATTACTCCTGATTACTCAAAATTCAGATAACTGTTTAAATTGAAAATACAACATTGTATCATGGGGTGTATAGCATATGTAGATATGACACATAGGAAATCTATTTAATAAAAAAGGGGAATAAAGTTATAAAACAAATGGATCTGTCATTTTTAAATAAACTAGTAGAATATTAACTCTAATTAGGTTGTGAAATGTTAAATATTTATATTGTAATCTCTAAATGAAACATTACAAAATTAATAATGAAAAGAGAAATGGCTAAAAAGCCAAGGGAGACATTGAAATAGAATTTTAGAAAGCATTCATATTAAAAAAAGGAAAGAAAGGAAGGACAGAGACGAAAAATAAAGGGTGGGACAAGCAGAAAGCATAGCAAAAGAGTTGGCCTAAACCCAACCATATCAATAATTACATTAAATGTAGATGGACTACACACGCTCAGTAAAGACATAGATCATCAGGCTGAATAAAAAAGCAAGACAGTACTTTATGCTTTCTATAAGCACTGCATGTTCAATGTGAAGACACAGGTCAGTTGAAAGTAACAGAAGAATGGAAAAACATATACCTTGCAAACACTAATAATAAGAAGGCTACACAAGCTATTATAATATCAAATAAATGAGACTTCATTATAGTGCATTACTGTCAATGAAGCAAGACTTATAAAAATGATAAATGGGTCAATTCATCGGCAGGACATAACATCCCTAATATATATATACACATAATAACTGAGCATGGAAATATAGGAAGCAAAATTTGACAGAATTAAAGGGGGAAATAGACAAATACACATGGAGATTTAATACTCCCTCAGCAATTACAACAAAAACAAAAACAAAAACAATGAGTCAAAGAAATTAGTAAAGGCCAGAAGATGTAGATAACTCCATGGAACACCTTGACTTAATTACATGTATAGAACACTGCCCAAGAACTTGAGAATACACATTCTGTTCAAGTGCACACGACACAGTCACTGAAATCCTAATGACTATATTATCTAACAAACAAGGGATAAAATTAGAAATCAATAATAATAAGAGATGCAGGAAATTCCCAAATATTTAAAAATTCAGCAACACCAAACATTAAGAAAATAAAAAAAGCAAGCCACAGATTGGAAAAAGATACTGACAAAATACTTAAATCTTTAGAATCCTTAAACCTCAGTAATAAATGTAACTGAATTAAAACTAGGCAACTAAACACTTTTTATATTAACCAATTCTACCTCTATATATTTACCCAAGAAAAGTGATTTAGTTCACAAGAAGATTTGTACAAAAATATCCATGGCATTTTTATTCACAATAGCCCCAAACTGAAAACAATCTAGGTATCAATGAACAGGAGAATGACTTACACACACACACACTTGTACACATGTGGCATATGTATACACTGGTATACTATTCAGCATTAAAGAGAAAGGAACTGATACATATGAAAACATGAATGAACCTCAAAAGCAATATGCTGAGTAAAAGAAGACTTGCCCAAAAGAGTACATACTGTATGGTTTCATTTACCTGAAATTCTAAAGTAGGCAAAACTCATCATGGTGAAAAATAATCAGAACAGGGATTGGCTCTGAAAGGGACAGGGATGGATGGCATTGACTAGTAGGGAGCATGAGGAACTTTTGTGAGGTGATGAAAATGTATATTTTCTTAGCATTTGAATTGTGTTCATTTGCTAACACTTATTGAAGGGCCCATTTAAGAGAGAAAGACAAATATCACATGATCTTACTTATTTGTGGAATATAATGAACAAAATAAGCTGATGAACAAAATAGACCCAGAGACATAGAAGTAGGATTCAGACAGACAAAACTCAGAGAAGTTGGGGGGGAGAGATAAACCAAAGAATTTATGCGTATAAGCATAAACAATGGACATAGACAACAATGCAGGGGGTGAGGGGATGGGATCAGAAGGAGGGTGTCAATGGGGGAGAAAGGAGAAACATCTGTAATAAAAATAAATTAATAAAAAAAAAAAGGACGAGTATACTTTAGGAAGGTGCCTTCTTCATTGTAACAGATGCAAAGAAGGAATCAGGCTATTTCCCTTTTATGTATAGTGTTCATGAGTTGAGTTTCATTCATCTTTGATTCTTCATCGTTGCCAGCAGAGTGCTCTTAGATATAATCTGCTTATGTTAATTAAATGATTGTTTCTGAGACCCTCTCCTCCTGTTTTACTCTCAGTTAAACATTTTTATACACCACAGTAACAATGAACTCATTGACACCCTTGTAAACTATTTTAATAGGCACATGTTAGTTTTATTCTCATGACATTTATGTGGCCCATGTGGCACAGTGACAAATACGTAGTTGAGAAAGTGAGGCCTGTTTCTGACTCTACCTGCTCAGATTAAGAGTGACGCTGAAGCACGTGGTCTGAGTACGTGTCTAAGAATTTCACTGATTAGATTTCCACCTGTTAATGAAAGTCATTTCAGTGTGGTCTTCTGCAAATCACCACATCTAGTGGTTATATACAGCCACGTAGTTTTGTAAAAAAGTTTGAATGTGCTTATTTCTTGAAGTCAGAGAATTGGAGGTAGAAATGTCTGTTAGAAATCCTGGCCCTTTTAACAGAAGGAAGGAGAAATGAGCTGCCCCAACCTCTTGCTTTAAATCCCCTGACTGATGTTATCTTCCTTGGGAAGTTGTCTAAGGGAGGTAAGTCATTCCAGGTCCCCATCAAGGAAGTTCTTTTTGGGTTGGATCACAATTTCCTTTGCTTTAATCAAACTCTCATTCTAAAAAATGAAGCAAACTGTATAAAAAAACAAAAAGCTATAGAATTTTACCCCAAATATTAGGTTTTTTTTACATCCAAAATAAGAATAGCTTCAGATGTAGAATCTAATTTGTTGCCATACTCTCACTGATAAATCTCCTTCCCATGTCCTTCACCTATTAGAGGTAAAACCCTTTATGTGTATATATGACCTTTCTGGCTAGTACCACCTATATTATGTATTTAGCTTTGTTTCCACTTCTGTTTTCAGAAATAATTTTGAAGAGCCACTCAAATTTCAATTTAACTTAGAAATAGGGAAATAAAGCACTTTTCATATCTCAGACTTAGCACTTCCCAATTGCAAATTAAAATCAAATCAGGTCTAGAAAATTTCCACAGGTGAAGCAAATTCAAGCAGTGTTAGCTGAGCCAGTAAGTTCTAATTTTAAGGTCTCTGAAACTGTGTGTATGTGCTGTGTTGTAATCAGGATGACTCAGCTGTAACCTTCATAAGACTTCACTTGTCATTTGAAAGCATAAGATCCATTTAGCTTTCTTCTTTATTTTTAAAATTTTATCAAAACCATGTGAACAGACCGACGTTCTTAAACAAGTTTTAATCAAACTCTTATGCTTTAGCATTACTACATTAAGAATAATGGTTCATAGATTTGGGGCTTGAAGATGAGGGCATTGCTGATGCCAGAATGTTACAGGAAGAACTGCTTCCACCCCATACACATTGAAGTCTGAACCCTGGTACCTCAGAACGTGACCTTGTTTGGAAACAGGGTTGTTGCAGATACAACTAATTAGGATGTGGTCATTCTGGAGTCCGGTGGGTCCCTAACCCAATATGATTAGTATGCATACAAAAGGGAACATTTGGACATGGGCACACACACAGGGAGAAAACGATGTGAACACGAAGGCAGGTATTATCCAGGGAAGGCCAGATATTGCCAGCAAACCACCAGAAGTGAGGAGAAAGGTATGGAAAAGGTTTTCCTTCATAGCCCTTACAGGGAACCCACCCTACTGATACCTTTATTTCTGGACATCTAGCCTCCATACGTGTGAGACAATGAGTTTCTATTGTTTTAAGCCACCCAGTTTGTCATGGAAACCCTAGGAAACTGACCTACAGAACAGGTACAGGCTCACTTTCAAGGGGACCGGAGAGTAGAAGGAGAAAAGAAGTTATGGCCAATAAGAGGAGGGAGTTCTGTTTCCAAATCTGTCCTGAATCTTGCTAGCAAGCTACTTCACCAAGGATAAATGCCACAGGGACATGTCTGTGCAGGTGGTCTCTACTGTCGAGCCTCCTCGGTCTGTCAGCTGGTACTCTACATGCTTGGTTGTCAGATATTAAAAATGGTGGCTGCAAAGGGTTCCCCAAGGCTATGAAGGGCCTGGAGAGCAATGACACCCCAAGTCATGTTGCATTACAGTTGTTAGTGATGGAAAACCCTGGAGTAAGGAATGTGTGGGGCTTTTCCACCTGCTGAAAGCAGTTCAATTTTACTCCTCTCTTTCCCTTCTTCCTTTCTTAGCAATGAACTTCAGTTATCTATTTTTCTGAACTTGAAAGAAATCAGCTCTGGCATAAAAATTAATCAAGGTTTCATGTCTTCTGTTTCTTTTGTCCTTTTTTTGGACCTGTATGATATTGAGACAGTCTGAAAATTATGTTATTTGCAATGTTGGGGAGGGGGCTGCTTTTAAAAGGGAAAAAGTGTTCAATTTCAACTTCAAGTAAAATAAGTTTTCTTCAAAAATTAAGAGAGTCCATGATTGTTGTGACAGATTCAGAAATGACCGACTCCAGGAACTTCAGTGGCATTTATAGAGATATTTGTTCCCATTTCTCAGCTCTGCTTTCTGCTCCCTTGGGACTGGAGACATAAAGCTATGGAGAACTATTAACCCTCCTCCTAATAGCTCCTTAGAAAGTCCTCGCATTCACTCTGATAGGACCAATTTGGGTCCATGTTCCCATTTATGAGTCAATCACTGTGCAAATTCTTCAAATTGGCTTGGACCTAGGTTACATACACGTGTCTGGAGTTCTGCTGGAGCATGGATGAAAGTCAGGGACTTTAATTCAGGGGTTGTGATTAAAATAATGGGGAAATGACTCGGTTCTATTAAATACAAAATATGTAATTCTACTTAATATGAACAACTATGCGGTAGGCAGTACTATGCTGGGACTGAGTGTTGAGAGTTACCTAAGACATGTTTCTACTTTTGAGAGGTTTCTAGTCTACTGGGGAGACAAATGTACAAGCTAACACATATTCTAGTATGTCACATGTTGTATAATAAAATCACGACTGAACTGCTATATGAAACAGAGAAGGTTAGAAGCTAATACTACTTTTTGTCTGGGACAGGGCAGATCTAGTGGTAGGTAGGCGTAGGTAAAGATGTGTCTGGAAAGACTCCAAGGAAGAAGTTGTTTGAACACATCTTGAAAGATTAAAAAAAGAGAGAAAGGGAGAGGTATTTAAGTAGAGGAACAAAATATCTTCTGCTAGTTGTAGACAGGAGAGGCAGCTTCTGTGAGGTAAGCCTGCCAGTCACTAAACTGAAATGATCAGACATTAAACCTTATTCGCTAGTTGTTTACGTCTGTCCAATCCTTAGCTTTAGGTTCTGTTTTCTTTTCGCCTTCTTTTTTTGGTAGGCAAATAGTCCAGAGTGGAGTCTCATAGACCTAACGTGTTTAAATGATAGGGAATTATCTCATTTAATCTGTAGCACATCTCCTGAACATACAACTAGTAATTAAATTTTACCCCAAAATGATTTTGTGAGTTCATGTTACTTCTGAATTTTTGTGTGAGGACCATTTCTTTGTAAATATTAAAATTTACACAATCTTTGACATTTTAAAAGCACATGGCTATTGATGTTTTCATGATGCAATTGTTTAAAACAGATGAGCTATGTCTAATTCCTACATCTCCAACACCAGCTGATCCTGGGAAGTTCAATTCTCTGAGCTTCAATTCTATCTGTAAGGTAAAGGTGGTCCTAATAGTATACACTCTTAGGATTTTTATGATGATTAAAGGAGGCAATCTACAAAAAGTACTTAGTAAAATCTTTGGCACAAAGTAAGTGTTTAATCAATGTAACCGTTAGAATGGTTGTTAGAATGGTAAAAGAGATATGACGTTTTAATAAACAAATTCCAATTGAGGATTAACACAGACCCATTTTGTCCAGAAAGCTTTTATCTGGTATCTAATTTAAAGATGGTTCAATCATATGACTTCATTTTTTTAAAAACAATTTTTATTCATAGAGCATTGGTCTCTGGATTGGATAAAATAGGGACCCAGTCCTAGTTCTGCCAGTTAGCTTGAGGTTAGGCATAAACCTCAAGCTCATTCTTAGGACTTCATTCTCCTCATCTGTGAAATGACATGAATGACCTCTGCTGCCTACCAACTCAATAATTCTATCCTTTGGATAAGTATAGAGCCCTTAGAAAGCTGTTCTTGCCCATCAGTCTAGGGTTACATCAAAAATGTTTTGTTGTATACAGTATACGCAGACATTAAATCCGACTATGAAAATGGTGATTCAGCAAATGTGTTATAGTTCCATTTTATGATGATGCATTTTATGGAAGTGCATCAAGCGCCAACCATAGCACAACCATGCCCATTTAGGTGTAAATATATGTGTATGTGACATTTATAATCCCATAAATAAGCCTGTAGGTGTACAAAGAAAGCAAAATATGTTAAATATTTGTTTTTTAAGCCTGGCTTTAAAAAATGTCACTTGCAAGTTCTGTGAGCCTACCAGAAAAATGCTGGCCTACACTGAAAACTTTGAAATGCGTCCTAGGAACCAGTAGACTCCTGAAGATGCAATGGGTCATGGCAGTGTAGTTGTCTTCTCGGCTTCTTCAATCCATAGTGAAGTCCTGGCATTACCTAAACTGAAGGGATACACTTCCTATAACACAGCGTCAATCCAAGTGCTTTTGATAAGCTTCAGAAAAGAAGGGCAAACACAGTCAACAGAGTAAAGAGCTGGGGATTCAGACAGGTCTTCTAGCTTACATTCATTTAAAGGTTGCCTTAGGGCAATTTCAACCCTCAACAGGATTGTGTGTGTTCCAACTGAAGCAACTACTCAACTAACACGGCAGATGTGTCTATTTGGTTTTGATGCTGGTATATACCATTGGTTAGTCTCCAGCGGGCAAAAGATTCGGACCATTCCAATATACACTTTGATAAAAAATAAATACAATAAAACAAACACAAAAAAAACAAGCAAAAGAAAAACTGATTTTCCCAGAAGTTTATCTGAACTTAGTATCTTTTAAAGGGAAGAATGCAGAAGCCTCATTCCTGGAAGAACTGTCTACCTTACGAAATGGCGGGCAGGGCTGTTTCTGCCGTATTTGATGAAGGACTGTGAATACAGCCATGGGAGAGGTACTAGAAAAATTCTAATTACTCGAGGCACCTAGAGAAAGAGGAATAACATGTAAACTAGTATAGCATTTAGAAAATAGCACTGAATAATGAACCAGTACACCCAGGATGAAGCCCTGAATCCTCCACTAATTTAAGTAAAAAACATTGGCCAAATGACTTAACCTCTCTAAGCTATATTGGTAAAATGGAATCTGTTGCCTTTGTGTAGCTTACACCACATTATTTTGACACTGAAATGATACAATGGGTTAAAGTAATTTGTAGAATTCATTGGTTAATTCAAAATTTAAGTCTTCCACGTCAGTACCTAAAGCACTACAAGTAACACCCAGATAGAAGACAAGTTATCTTTCTTCAAGTTCTTCTAGTGTAGCCTGGATACAAGTCACATACACAAATCAACTAGAGAATGAGAAACAACGAATGATGGTGTGCTTTAAACTTTATATACACAGCAGCTAACAGTACTGAGTATGTCTGTTAAATTTTATTTCTTCAAATGGGGCTACATCCAACTAAAGAGCTTCTGCACAGCAAAAGAAACCAGCATCAAAATGAAAAGGGAATTCACTGTATGGGAGGACATATTTGCCAAGGATACTTTGGATAAGAGGTTAATTTCCAAAATATATAGAGTACTCATGCACTCAACAAAGGAAAGACAAACAATCCAATTAAAAAATGGGAAGACACTTCTCCAAACAGGACATACAAATGGCCAAGAGACATGTGAAAAAATGTTTGATGTCAGTAATCATCAGAGAGATGCAAATTAAAATGACTATAAGGTCTCACTTCATACCTGCCAGAAGGCTGCCATCAACAAATTATCAAAAAACAAGTGCTGGCAAGGATGTGGAGAAAAGGGGACTCTAGCACACTGTTGGTGGGAATGCAGGTTGGTACAGCTACTAGGGAAAACAATATGGTGTTACCTCAAAAAATTGAAAATGGAACTGCCATTTGACCCAGTGATTGCACTACAAGGAATATATCCTAAGAAGCCCAAAACAACAATCAGGAAGAATATATGCACCTCTTTGTTCATAGCAGTGGTATTTACAATCGCTAAGATCTGGAAACAGTCCAAGTGTCCATCAACAGATGAGTGGATAAAAAAGCTGTGGTACATATGCACAAAGGTACATTATGTAGCTGTAAGAAAGAGAGATCTCTTACCCTTTGAGACAACATGGAGGGACCCGGAGAGTATTATGCTGAGGGAAATAAGCCAGTCAGAGAAAGACAAATACCACATGATCTCACTTATTTATGGAACATTCATGAACAAAATAAGCTGTCGATCAAAATAGATCCAGAGACATAAAAGTAGGGAACACACTGACAAACCTCAGAGGGAAGGGGTGGGGGGATGGGAAGAGATAAACTAAAGAACTTATATGCATATAGGCATAACCCATAGATACAGACAACAGTGTAGTGTAGGCGGTGTGTGGGGGAACGGGGAGAAGGATGTCAGTCGGGAAAAAAGGAGGGACATCTGTAATAAAAAAAAATATTTTTTCCTCTTGTTCCAATCATTTCCTCTCTGGACTTTTGTTTGACTCCATTTCCAACAGCTTCTTATATAAACGTTCCCCAAAGCTTTCTTCCAGCCCTTTTTGCTACATCATTTCTCACTGGATAGAGTCAATGACTCTTCCACCCACAGGGAGTGGATCTTCCAGTGGTCTTTACTGATACCAGCCACTTAGAGCCAGCAACTCTTCTGACTGCCCACTGCTCACATCTTATTGCTCGTTTTCCATGTCATACTAGTTTTTACCTGTGCCTTGGATGACTCTTGTTTCACATTTCCAACTTACTTTTCAAAACTGCACCTGGAACTCTCCAGCAATCTGTCAAACATAATCAGTAAACCTGAACTCATTGTCTGCTCTACACAAATTGGCTTTCTTCCCTTCAGTGCTTATTTTGGTATATGTCATGTTGATTTTTTTTTCCCCACTCAGGCTTGAAAACTAAAGTTCATTTTTCTTTTTCAGTTATCCCTCTTCCTCCACTGCTTATTAACTGCTCCATCTTGTCATTTTCACTTTGTAATACCTCTGGTACCAATCCTTTGTTCATTTCTTACTTCCAGGACCTAATTTGAGGGTTGGTTGCCTGAACATTGCACTTACCTCTCTGCTTCCAGTTCCACTTTCCTCCATTTCCCCATCAAAAACAATGTTTCCAAGTCAACCCGATTATGTCATTTTTTATTTTAAAAAATAAACAACCTTCAAGACTATTTCACTATTTAATAAAATCACCCATCAAAGGGCTTCATGTTCTGGGCCCAGTATGTCATCTCTTTCATCTGTGAACTTTATGTTTTGAGCAATGCACAGAGATTGTATTCAGTTATGGAGACTCGGAAAAGACATCAAGGAAGAAGTGGTATTTGATAAGCATTAGGATTCCTGCAATATGCTTATGTAAAACCCTGCATTGGTTCCTCATAATGCTGATTTTAACACCGGATTAAAAGCCCAAATCCACCCACCTGTGATACCTTCCCCGATTTCCACACAGGAGAATGTGACTTCTCCCTATCTGAAAACTTCATAGTACTTTGTATTATTTAAAAGTGGCTTACCACTTTCTGGCTGTTATTATAGTGATTTTTTTGGTACTTATTATTCTCCCTCATTTGATTTTAAGCTTCTTGAGAGTAGGAACTTTATTTTCTATTCTCTGCAGTATATTCATTCAATATTCATTGAATTGGAAAATTCCAAAAGGAAAAGTAATGCTTGTTTTGATTTTTTCCAAGGTTACAATTGAAATAAAAATACAAAATGTTATAAATATATATATATATAGTATAAATATATACTAAAAACCATCATCAATTCAGTGCTCTGAATGAATATTTCTGCTTATAAATACATTTAGAAAAAGTAATTGCTACTATTTGTGCTTTCTTGTCTAATGTATTTTAATAAAATATTCTTTTTCCATTGAAAAGAAAAATCAATGCTTCTAGGAAAATTAAAGTTCGCTAACCTATTTCTTTCTTTTTCTTTTTTTTTTTTTATTCACTCTTTAGCTGGAAGAGACTTAAAAAAAAGGCTCTTACACACTTCTTTCTGAAAACAATATGGCAATTTCCCCAGGTGACGGTGTTTCTATAGCTAGTTAAACAGTTAAAATTTCACATACAATAATGGATTCTATTAATCTTTTTGAAAGACAGTCACTTTAAATGACATGGAAGTTAAATGAGATTAAGAGTGATGGTACCCCACCAGGATACAGAGTGAAGTTAGAAGTCTTTGGAATATATCTCCATTCACTGAGGTCACTATCATTAAGATAAACTATCTTCTTTTCCCACAAGATGGCCCTTGGTGACATTAGCTGAACCATAATTTTATAATAGATGGACTTTAGGTATAAATCATTATGAATGTACATACAATTTTAATGTCTATTCCTTCTTCCAATAAAATTTTATTAAGTGGCCACAGTGCTCTGAGGATTGTGTGAGCTAATCCTCTAGAGAATTTTTCTAAATGTATTCTACCTGATATTTATTATAATAGATGGCCTTTGGAAAAAATCTTAAAAAGAAATCCTTTGGCATAATAATGTTGGGAAATGTCTCTATCTCCCTTTTAGAAATGTATGTGTATATCAGCATATTATAACTTCAGATAAGTCAAACAGTAAAGAAAAATGCTTGACTTTGTTTAATCCAACTTCTCCCACTCTTTTTTGACTGGAAAAAAAAGTTTATGTCCTTTTTCGTCCAGTTTTACCAGTTACCAATAGATAACCCTCTGGAAAATAAAGCGTTCACACTTGGCAATGTCTCAGTGTAGCTTACAATAGCTTTGTGATATATGAAGGCACGTCAATCCAATATACCAAATTTTCTACTGTCCCAGTTGAAAATGTGTCTTTAGAATGAGGTTATTTGAGAATATCAATTCATGGGCAAACTCAGTCAATAGCCAATTGGGCCAATATGCTTTGGGGAAATGCATAGTTCATATGGCTTTAAATGTATATTTGAGAGATTGCAACCATCTGATTAGTCATTGAATATGAGCACGTCATAAAAGAGACATCATGACTCAAGTATATGAAATTTAGTTGCATGGTACTTTATCAGAGCCAAAATAAATATGTCATAGATAATCTTATAGTAAAAGTATCACTTTCTGGTATTTAGGTGAAGGGACAAATTTAGCAATGCAATATATAATAGTCATTAAAATCAAAGCCAGACTGCCTAGCTTTATACCCTTATTCCTGCCTCCTATCACTTATGTGCTTTGAGGAAGTTATCCTCATCTGAAAAATAAGAATGGTAATAGCAAGTCATTTAAAATACTTTCTGACAATAAAATTTTTAAATGCATGCAAAGCACAGTTCCTGGAGTTTGTAACAAGTGCTCAAGTACTGTCAGCTATATTTAAAGTAATACTTAAAAGTTCTGATTCTTCCAATTGTGTTCTTCTTTCTCAAGATTGTTGTAGCTATTCAGGGTCTTTTGTGGTTCCATATAAATTTTTGGAATATTTGTTTCAGTTTTTTAAAGTATACCTTTGAACTTTTGTGTTTTTTCTTTACATTCTTTTTCATTTATTTCTGTTCTGGTATTTATTATTTCCTTTCTTCCACTAACTTTAGGTTTAACTTGTTGTTCTTTTTCTAGTTCCAGGAATTGAACCAGGAATCAAACACATGACCCTTTGGGACACAGGTCAATGCTCTAACCACACAGGCCAAGACTCAAGGTATCTTTTGATTTGTTCCTTGATCTCACTTTTTACCCATTCATTATTTAGTAACATGTTATTTAGCCTCCATGTTTTTGTGTGTTTTTCAGTTATTTTCTTGTGATTGATTTTGTTTCATACTATTACGATAAGAGAAGATGATTGATATGATTTCAATCTTCTTAAATTTATTGAGATTTGTTTTGTGCCCTAACATGTGGTCTGTCCTAGAAAATGTTGCATGTGTACTGGAAAAGAATGTATATTTAGCTGCTTTGGACTAAAATGCTCTGAAGATATCAAATAAATCCATCTGATCTAGTGTACCATTTAAGGACGCTGTTTCCTTATTGATTTTCTGTCTGGAAGAGCTATCCATTGATATCAATGGGGTGAAAAAAATCATCTACTATGACTGTATTACTGTCAATCTCCCTTTATGTCCATCAAAATTTGCTTTACATATTTAGGTGTTCCTATGCTGTGTGTATAAATGTTTACAAGGGTTATAAACTCTTGTTGGATTGCTCCCTTTATCATTATGCAGTGTCCTTCTTTGTCTTTTTTTTTTATAGCCTTTGTTTTAAAGTCTATTTTGTCAGGTAGAAGTACTGGTACTCCAGCTTTTCTTTTCTTCTTTTTTTTTTTTTTTCCTTTCCATTTTCATGAAATATATTTTTCCATCCCTTTATTTTTAGTCTGTGTATTTTTCATTCTGAGATGGGTCTCTTGTAGACAGCATATATATGGATCTTGTTTTCTTACCCATTAAACTACCTCATGTCTTTTGATTGGAGTATTTAAGCCATTTACATTTAAAGTGATTATTGATGAATATGTATTTATTGTCCTTTTATTCTTTTTTTTTTAATTTCTTTCTTCATTGATTTTATAGAGAGAGGAAGGGAGAGAGAGAGAGATAGAAATACCAATGAGAGAGAACATCAACTGGCTGCCTCCTGCATACCCCCACTGGGGATTTGGCCCACAACCTGGGCATGTGCCCTGACCGGGAATTGAACCAACGACCTCTTGGTGCGCAGGTCGATGCTCAACCAGTGAGCCACACCGGCTGGGCAGTCCTTTTATTCTTTTAACTATGTTCCTGTGGGTTTTTTTCTTCTTCTTCTTCTTCTTAACGAAGGCCTTTTTTACATTTCTTGTAATATTGGTTTGGTGGTAACAAACTCCTTTAGTTTTCTCTTATCTGGGAAACTATTTCTCCTTCAGTTTTGAATGAGAGCCTTGCTGGGTAAAGTAGTTTTGGTTGTAGGTCCTTGTTTTTCCTCACTTTGAATATTTCATGCCAATCCCTTCTGGACTGAAATGTTTCTGTTGAAAAATCAGCTGTTAGTCTTATGGAAACTCCCTTGTAGGTAACTAACTTTCTTTCTCTTTCTGCCTTTAAGACTCTCTCTTTGTCTTTAACCTCTGCCATTTTAATTATGATGTGATACAAAATAATATTGAATGTAAACTGTAATTGAAAAATAATGAAAGCCTGGCTGGTATGACACAATGGTTGAGTGTCAACCCATGCACTGAGAGGTTCTGGTTTGATTCCCTGGTCAGGGCACATGCCCAGATTGCAGGCTCGATCTCTGGTAGGGGTAGTGCAGGAGGCAGCTGATCAATGTTTCTCTCTCATTGATGTTTCTATCTATCTCTCCCTCTGTCTTCCTCTCTCTCTAAAAATCAATAAAAACATTAAAAAATAAAAAAAAAATTAAAAACTTAAAAAAATAATAATATTTCAGGTGTCAGAAAAAAATATTTAGCTATACAGATAATGAAATCAGAGCAGTGCATACTTCCTATGTATGATCCTGACATCTTATGTCTGTTTGTTTGAGTTACAAAAGCAGATGTCTGTATCACAGCACAGTTGCAACCACAGTTTTATCTTCCCTTTGCCTACACTATGCTAAGTATTGGCTTAGGTGATTTCATGTATTTGATCTCATTTAGTTTAATAAGGGATTTCTAGGATACTATATTTCTGGCTAGTCTCAGCATTTATTTATTTTTTTCTTGAATCTTTTCATTAATATAACACATAAGCTTAAATAAACTTTCTTCCATTTTAATTATTAGTTTCCCCATTTCTGAACTACAGAAAGAAATAATGACTCTTTTGGCATTGTATCTCTACTGTGCAATGAAAAGTCTGGCATATAGTAGGTGATCAATAAAACTTTGCTAATTAAATGGATGACAGACTAAATTCAAACACCAATCTTTATCTTGAAGTCTTTGCTACTAATTCAACATCAACCCCTTCTTGTTCTAATCACCAATGGCAAAATTGTAGGTTTGGAACAGTTACTTTGTTCCAAGAATTTTACTAGACATTTTAAATATATTATTTGTTCCTCAGCCAAACCTCATAGCGTCAAAATTTCTTTCATTATATGCATGACGCTCTATCATCTACTCCTGCCAAAAGCTATATACATTAGAAAATTATTTTAAAACTTCTTGAAAGTTATGGATCATATGAAGAATGTATTACTTATCATTGACAATTTTGCACAGCCCATTAAACAAAAGCACTGCACAAATAGAAAATGCTGTAGTAATGCAGATGATATCTAAGTTTCTAATGAACATTTCTAAAAAATTACAAATTTATTTTATTCCACTGCCAGTTATGATTTTTTTTAGCACCATTAAATTTAAGATACACATGTAATTATTTGAGGGGAGTGGAGCTAAAATAAACTATTAACACTGATTTATATTATAATGTATTCCCAAGTATTGCCCATAAATCTGTATCAAAAGTACAATGCTTTTAACATTCATTATACAAATTATTTTTCACATCTTTTCATAATTTAATTATATTTACTCACCTAAATGACTATAAAATACATTAAAAATCATTAGGGAAAATTGATTGTTTCATTTTAATATGTTCATAAATATATCTGTGGAGTTGTTATGTGCTGCATATATTATCCCATAATAAAATAAGCTTTACAAAATTAAAATTAATTTTATTGGGGTAATTTCCTGGGATAAAATTATTTAATAATAAAGCAATTATCACATTTTTTCCAACATTACTAGCAGTTCTAATTCATGACCTAAGATTCTTTTTTGTTTGCTGATTTATAATTGGATCCCAGAGTGTCTTTTCTATTAGAAGATATTGTTCCTTCCTCTAACCAGCTTCCTTTTCAATAGAAAAAGTCAGATTTCCTGCATATCGCCTCAACAAGATTTTAAGCAACTTTAATCCAATAAGCAATAATTATTGTGCCAGTTATAAATAGGGAGTCATGAAATAATAGAGTATACAGTAGTACCAGACCATCCCACTTCCCACTATAGTTTCTTAGAAGAAAGATTTTAATATGGGTTAATTTCTTCTAATTAAGTCAGAGCTTACCATCCTTGCAAGAACTATTAGTCACTTTTTACATAATCACTGATCTTAGAAGGGAAGAAACTACACATAATATGTTATTGTGACTTCCCAAAAGGAAGATATTTTGTTTCTGCATAATAGAAGATCTACCTGAGGCCCAGAGGAATTAAGGTGCCTCTTAGAATTAGCAACACATAGTAAAGAACTAGTAGTATCCCAAGTTCCAGGCTTTAGGTTAAAGGTTTCTTATTGCTCTATTTAAATTTGTTAGAAGATATGCCTGTTCCCTTCCATTTGTGTTTCTAGAGTGAGAAGAAAACTTCCAATTCTTAGGGAAGAATATTTGAATGGATGTTTCCTCCCCTCAACTCCTCATTTCCTCCTCTCCTTGTAGGAATCGAGAAATCCAAGGAGGTAACTTGATCAATGCGTTTCTCAAATGCATGAAGCAATTCACTGTGTTTCTCTCTGCCATCCTCTCCAGGTCTGCTTTACGTAATCTTAGGACAGGAGAGGTATATGATCCTGTAGACTCACATTTCTAAAAGTTGGGAAATTTTCAGCTCTTAATTTATTCTTCCCGTCCAAAATCAGATTCTATAGTGCTTCCAGTCTTTGTCACACCACAGCACAGAGATACAATTGCATTCTATGGCACACTGAGGTAAACAGAGGAGGCTGACTGGCAAGAATCAGAAAGGGATCTGGCTGCCCTAGATTTGTACCATTTCCTCTCAGGTGCAAAGGCAATCTCTTATTAAATGCTCATTAAACATGATCCGAGGTGGGTTTTCCCCCCTTTTATTTTCTTCTTTATTTCTTTAATGCAGTTGCTAAAAGACCTAGAATCCAGACTATTATAACATTAATACCAGTAGAGGCCATACTTAATTGGTATTTTAATATGCCAATTATAACCATTCTTCCATGTTTTATTAGAGAACCAGAGAAAGGTAGAATGTTGCAATTATTTGTGTGCTTCCAATAACTAACACTTTATATTTTAAAACATCTGTTCTGCAAATGATTCCTAATTAGGCTAAAATCTTAACAGAAAACAGGATTATGTTCTGGTTATTTACTGATTTGAGAATCCTCCTCAAATCATTTACTTACAAGGAACTGTTTCCTATTTGTCTTGATTCTGTCCTCCTCCTCCAATTGAATAATCAAGTACCAATTGATCTGGTTGGAAATGTATTATCTGTGAACGTATTATAACTATGAGGCTCTGTGATTCAGTGCATGCTCCATAAATTAGCACCATCATCTGTTGGTTCGCTTGGTCCAGAGAATGTGAAAAGTGAGGTTTGGAATTACAGAAACTTAAGACAGAAAGTCCTAAGCAAGATCTAAACTAGAGCTTAGCAATATTTTTTTCTGTAAAGGGTCAGATAGTAAATATTTTTGGCTTTGCAGACCAGACAAATTGCTCTAGGGACTACTCAGCTCTGAGTGTAGGGCCGCACAGGCAGCCGTAAACAAAACCTAAATGAATGGATGTGGCCGGATTTGGTTTATGGGCTATAGTGGTTTGCTGACCTCTGATCCAAATTTATCTCCATTTGTAGAGAGAGAGAGAGGATATAACTTGTCTCTGGCCTCAGATCAATAGCAGGAAGTCAGGTCTCCTACCTCCCAGGTATCTTTGCTGTTACATTACTTCTATTAGTGGCAAAATCTAGGGAAACAAATGGCACTAACATGATCAGGGGTGTTTTATTTCGGATACACAAATATAAAAAAATTAAACAAACACGACTAGCTAATATATATTTTTTCTGTACTATGTATTATGGAATGTGCTGAGTTTTTACATACATTTTATTTTATCCCTACCCAAACCTATGAGGTATCTCTCATTTACATATAGGAGACTGAGGCTTAGCGAGATTAGGTCAATTGCTCAGGATACCAGGAACATAACCGGCACACCTAAGATTCTAACCCAGTTCCCAAAGCTGATTCTCCTACTCACCCACTGTACCATATTGCCTCCATTTAAAAACACAGTGAGTGTGGTGGACTTTTATTATTACAGTCACCCAACTCTGATTTCATATTGTTTGGTAAACTGAAATATAATAATAACCACCCAAGGCTACTAAGTCCAATTCCTTAGAAATTGTCAATTTTACCATGTTTGGCAAAGGACCTTGGCTGATATAATTAAGGATTTTGAGATGAACAGATTGCCCAAGATTATCCAGGTGGGACCTAAATAAACTCACTGTCTTATCTTTATAAGAAAAAGGAGCTTAAAAAGAAACGAAGACGAGGAAGCAGTGTGACAAAGAGGCAGATGTAGGAGTGTTGTCGCCACAGGCCAAGGGGTGCTTGGAGCCATGAGAAGTTGGGCAAAGCCTGTGACACAGTCTTTCTTAGAAGCCCCGGAGGGAGGGAGGCCCTGCCTGCAGTGGGGCTCTTGCCTCCAGAACCATCAAACATATTTTTTGTTTTGTTTTTAAGCCACCAAGTTTGTGGTATTATTTTTACAGTAACTTCAGGAATCTAATACAAGTAACTATGCCGTGATTTTCCTCCAGATCACCACTCCTCTCCTACTCTTTATTCATGTGCTTCTGACTGAAAACGACTATACCCTTGTCTCTAGGAGTGGTGGGTGCATCTGACCTTGTCTCTAGGAGTGGTGGGTGCATTTGACCTTGTCTCTAGGAGTGGTGGGTGCATTTGACCTTGTCTCTAGGAGTGGTGGGTGCATTTGACCTTGTCTCTAGGAGTGGTGGGTGCATTTGACCTTGTCTCTAGGAGTGGTGGGTGCATTTGACCTTGTCTCTAGGAGTGGTGGGTGCATTTGACCTTGTCTCTAGGAGTGGTGGGTGCATTTGACCTTGTCTCTAGGAGTGGTGGGTGCATTTGACCTTGTCTCTAGGAGTGGTGGGTGCATTTGACCTTGTCTCTAGGAGTGGTGGGTGCATTTGACCTTGTCTCTAGGAGTGGTGGGTGCATTTGACCTTGTCTCTAGGAGTGGTGGGTGCATTTGACCTTTTCTCTAGGAGTGGTGGGTGCATTTGACCTTGTCTCTAGGAGTGGTGGGTGCATTTGACCTTGTCTCTAGGAGTGGTGGGTGCATTTGACCTTGTCTCTAGGAGTGGTGGGTCCATTTGTCCTAAGACAATAACAACGTTATATTCCCCTGGCCCTCATGTTTGGCTCAGGAATGAATACACAACCTAGACATCCAATTAAAGTGAATACATGAAGTTCACAGCTCCTGGAAATACTTTAACTTTCCTGCTGCACTGGAGAAAAAACGAACATGGATTACCTGTCAGAGATTCTGCAACCGTGAGGAAAGAGGCTGCTTAATGATGGAAGCAACTCAGAAGAAACAAAGCCAGAAAGAGCTAAGAATGAGTTCTAGTGGTGTATTAGTCAGGATTCTCCAGAGAAACAGAATTGGTGGAACGTAGGAAGATGCATAGATAGATATATACAAAGAGATGTATTATGAGGGATTGATTTATAAGACTGGAGTCTGAGAAGTCTCACAATCTGCTATCTGCAAGCTAGAAACCAGGAAAATGGATGGTGTGGTTGCAACCCAAACGCAAAGGTCTAAGAACCACAAGAGTCAATGGTGCAAATCCTAGTCTAAGTCCAGCGGCCTGAGTACCAGGAACACCAATGTCCTGTCAGAAGGCAAGAGAAGTCAGATGTTCCAGTTCAAAGAGAGAATGAATTTTCCCTTTCTTCATCTTTTTGTTTTTGTTGTTATTCTATTCAGGCGCTCAATAGACTGGATGATGCCCACCCATATTGATGAGGGCAATTTCTTTACTCAACCAACTGATTTAATGCTGATTTCTTCCACAGATACATCCAGAAATAATGTTTTACCAACTATCTGACATTGCTTAGCCTGGTCAAGTTGACACATAAAATGAACTGGCCCAACTTGTTTCCTTTGAGCCCATGCATAAAACTTGAACGAGGACCAGCCCTAGCATTCAACTTCCTGATTACATGAGCCCCCAAATTCCCTTTCACACTTGAAGCCAATTAGAACTGAATTCTTTGTCATAGCATCATCAAGACTCACAACATACAATGGGCTGCACTTTAATTTTAAAACTTGTGGTTACGTTTAAGAAATGCAGAAATACAGAGTGATAGAGGATGAAGACATAAACTTGGAGCATATTATCCAGAAAAGCTGTGACACCAGTTTAATCAGGACGTCTTAAAGTGGTCCCTCTCCCACTGAAGTCGTTCTCAGCACATGCTAGCACAAATAGAGGCAGACAGCATGTCAAAGGAAAAGAGCAACGATTCAGACTTGCCCCAGAGACTTGGTTCAGCACGTGTTCAATGGCCTATTGCATGTGATAGCTCATGACCTTACAATTAATAAAGCTGATTAAGTCCTTAATAGAAAATAAAACAAGACTTACAAATCACCAGGGGAAAAGGTGGACAATTAAGTATACTATCTTTGTAATGAGAAAACCAGTTTAGAAAAAAATAAATTATGCACCAATGTAGATTTCAAATAAAATAACAGGTTACATGTAATAAATAGAACATTAACAAAATACAACTTAATGGGAGAATCATAATTAAGTAAACCAACAGGTTTTGTTTTTGTGCTAGGCTTTATGGTTAATATAAAAGTCATGTGCTCTTTTGATTTTTTTCTCAACCTCATGGAGTTATTTGGAAACAGCTGGTTCTCAAAGTGGTTTCCCTAGCAGGCATGCGGAATGTCTGGCCTTTGGGCTGTACAAGGCCCTCGAAATCAACACCAGCTAATATCACACACCTCCCCAAATTAACAAAATATAGCAGGCTAATTTTTAAGCTGATAATTTTGAGTGGCCCTTGAATGATGTTATAAATATCCAAATGGCTCTTAGCAGAAAAATGGTTCCCCACCCCCGCTGGAGAAAGTGAAAGCCGAGTGAATCGAACACGTCCTGTATGCGCGGCAAAGCCTTTGGGTTTCACCTCTCATTCCAATACTGCTGCTGTGAGCAATGCAGAACAAGTTTGGGTTGATCCATTTCACCCCGACAGAACCTCCTAACACTTACTTCCAACGTGACGGCTTTTGATTAGGTACTCCAAACTGTGCAACCTGGAAATCAGCTTGAATGCGTGGCCTTGGGGTCCCCTGGCCAGTGAGGGACAGGAGTCTATGGATAAATAATTCCTGCTTTCACCTCCAGTTGGACAGTTTGGAGGACATGTTTTATAAGGCTTCACAGAATATCGCTCAGGATGGAGATCAGTAGCACATCAGTGGTGCAAATTGGATACCATATGTTTGCACTGACATCTCATTTTGGGCTCAGGAATCAATCAGCAGGACTGGGGTTTAAATCCACTCATCAAACAGAGTGATTTCAGGCTAGCTAATTAATATGTCTAAGCCTCAGTTTTCTTTTATATGCAAAAAGAATAATCATAATAGAATTTTTGTGAATTTAACGTGATAATGTTTGGGAAATAGTAATTGTAAATACACATTACTGACAGTATTTTAATGAAGCATGCAGTCAAGAATCGCAAGGTAAGAGAAGTATTTTTATGACACAGACACTTACATATTCAGTAGAACATATTTAGATGTTATTCAAAATGCTGTTATCAGGGGCTTCACACACAGAAAGAAGCTGTTAGAGACTATACATGGGCATCATCATTCATGACTGCTGAAGTTGTTTGCTATATAGATAAAATTGATCTGATGTAAATGTAGAAAAATTACCACTGATTCATTTTTATTTCTTAATCTACCGTGTACTGTAACATTTTATTAGAGAGTAAAGTGAAATCAATGAAAAGAAATGTCATATTCCTACATTAGAAATTCTTTAGCAAATTCATTTTCTAATATTTTTCATCCTGTCAACCTTCCTAAAATTCCCAAGGGCAAGTTCAATACTTAACGATGAAAAGATTGGAGATATTTTGACAGATGATAGGAAAATAAATATGTGCTTGATACTCACTGAAATATTTGTTCTGCCCTCCTTCAGTTTTTCTTTTTTAGGAGAGCCAAAGCATAATACTTCCTTAAAATCAATGTCCAGTTACTTGTTATGTGACCTTTGTTAAAAAAAAAAAATCAAAGTTTCATTTCTTATGTAGCAGATATTTTCTAAGGACAGAGCTAAAATAAAATAATGCTCCCAGTACTTTGTTTCCTTTAATATATTATATTATATGTTTATTTTTAAATCAATTTTATTGAAGTGATATTGGTTAATAAGATTAGATAGGTTTTAAGCACACATTTCTATGATACATGATCTGTATATTGCATTGTGTGCCCACCACACAAATTCATATTATCTTCTGTCACCATATACTTGGCTCCCTTTACACTTTATTAACTCCCCAGCCCCTTTTCCTCTGGTAACCACCATACAGTTGTCTGTGTCTATGAGCTTCAGTTTTATATCCCACATAGGAGTGAAATCACATGGTTTTTAGCTCTTCCTGACTAACTTATTTTGCTCAGCATGATATTTTCAAGGTCCATCCATGTTGTCACAAATGGCATTATTTCTTTCATCTTTTCTTACAGTTGAGTAGTATTGTATATATGTACCACCCCCTTCTTTAGCCAGTCCTCTATTGAAGGACACTTCAGGTGTCTCCATGTCTTGGCCACGTGAATGCTGCTGCAATGAGCATAAGGGTCATATATCTTTGTGAATAAATGTTTTCAAATTTTTCAGGTAAATACCCAAGGATTGCTGGGTCATATAGTCACTCTATTCTTAATTTTTTGAGGAACCTCCATACTGTTTTCCATAGTGGTTGTACCATTTTACATTCCCACCAGCAGTGAGTGAGGGTTCCTTTTTTCCCCACAACCTCTCCAACACTTGTTATTACTTGTCTTGTTGATAATAGTTATTCTAACAGGTATGAGGTGGTATCACTGTACTTTTTGTTTGTATTTCCCTGATAGCTATTGAAGTTGAGCATCTTTTCATGTATCTATTGGCTATTTGTATGCCTTCTTGGGAGAAGCATCTATTCAGGTCCTCTGCTCATGTTTTCATTGGGATGTTTGTTTATTTGGTGTTGAGTTGAATGAGTTCTTTATATATTTTGGATATTAACCCCCTCTTGGAGCTGTTGTTTGCAAATATCTTCTCCCATTTAATTGGTTGCCTTTTTGTTTTGTTAGTGGTTTCTTTTGCTGTGCAGAAGCTTTTTAGTTTGATATAGTCCCATGCATTTATTTTTGCCTTTACTTCCCTTGACTTTGAGGTCAAATTCATAAAATCTCTAAGACCAAGGTTCATTAGAGCTGTGAGAGTGGACATCTCTGTCTTATTCCTGATTTGAGGTAAAGCTTGCAGGTTTTCACAGTTAAGTATATTAGCTGAGGGTTTGTCATATATGGCCTTGTGGAGATGAAGAACTCAGTAAAAGAGATAAAGAATGAACTAGCTATCATAGGAAATAGAGCTGACCAGGTGGAGGAAAGAATTAGTGATAGTGAAGGTAGAAATCAAGGAATGATGCAGAGAGAGATGAGTATAAAAATTATGGAAGAACTCTATGAGAACTCTGTGACTCCATCAGAAAGAGTAATATAAATATAATAGGCATACCAGAAGAGGAAGAGAAGGAGAAAAGAAGGGAGTGCTTATTTAAACAAATATTTGATGAGAATTTCCCAAACGTATGGAAAGAGCTAGATCCTTGAGTCCAAGAATCAAACAGAACACTTAATTACCTCAATCCAAAAAGGTGTTCTCCAAGGCACATTTTATTAAAACTGTCAAATATTAATGACAAAGAAAGAAATCCCATGGCAGTCAGGGAAAAGAATAAAATAACATATAAAAGAAAGCCCATTAGGTTATCATTGGACCTCTCAGCAGAAACTCTACAAGCTAGAAGAGAGTGGAGTGGAACCAAATATTCAAACTACTGAAAGAGAGAAATTACCAGCCAAGAATAATATATCCAGAAAAGCTATGCTTTAGATATGGAGAAATAAAAACTTTTCTAGACATACAGAAGCTGAGGAAATTTATCACCAGGAGGCCTGATTGCAGGAGCTACTCAAGGGGGTTGATCTACCTGAAACAAAGAACAAAAGGTCACAAAACTATAAGATCACCAACAAACTTACAGCAAAAATAGGGATAATTTGTGATAACAAAAACATAAAGCAGTGGGGGTAAAGGGTTGAAATTGCAAAGGGGAATGGAGATTAGATGCATTCAAAAAAAGAAAGTACTACTGTATATATATGAAATGTTCTTCTTCATAAACCTAATGATAACCATACACACACATGCAAAATAACAGAGATACATAACCTAAAAAAGGAAAACAGAGGAAAGAAATATGGAATACAACCAAACACAAAAACAACTGACTGAAACACAAAGGAAAAGAACCAAGGAGGTCACATAGCTACCAGAAAGCAAAGATAAAATGGCTTTAGGAAATCCTCATACATCAATAATCACCCTAAATGTAAATGGACTAAATTCACCAATAAAGAGACACAGAGTAGCAGATTGGATCAAAAAACAAAACCCAACCATATGCAGTCTTCAACAGACACATCTAAGCTGCATAGACAAAGACAGACTCAAACAGCATTCACAGAAAAGCAGGTATTGCCATACTTATTTCTGACAAAATAGATTTCAAGATAACAAATGGAACAAGAGACAACAATGGATATTTTATAATAATAAAGGGGGCACCATATCAAGAAGACATAATACTTCTTAATATATGTGCAACCAATCAGGGAGCACCAAAATATACAAAGCAGCTACTAACAGAACTAAAGGGAGAAACTGACAAAAACACAATCACAGTAAGGGACCTAAATACTCCAAACAGAAAATCAGTAAAGAAATATCAGCCTTAAATGACACACTAGACCAAATGGACATAATTGACATTTATAAAGCCTTTCATCTCAGAACATCAGATTATACATTCTTCTCCAGTGCACATGGAACATACAAAAAATAATACAATGAAGAGCTGGTTCTTTGAAAAGATTCATAAAATTGACCAACCTCTGGCTAGACTCACTAAGGAAGAAAGAGAAAAAACTCAAATAAATAAAATCAGAAATGAAAGAGAAGTTACCACAGACATTACAGAAATACAAAGGATCATACTAGAATACTATGAAAAACTATATGCCACCAAATTCAATAACCTGGAAGAAATAAATAAGTTCCTAGAAATATACAACCTACCTAGACTGAATCATGAAGAATTGGAAAATGTAAATACAGCGAGGAAATTGAAACGACTGTCAAAACCTCCCAAAAAATAGAAGTCCAGGACCATATGGCTTCACTAGCGAATTCTATCAAACATTCAAAGATTTGATACCTATCCTTCTCAAACTCTTCCAAAATTTTGAAAAATAAGCAATACTTCCTAACACATTTTATGAGGCCAGCATAACCCTGATACCAAAACCTGGCAAGGATAATGTAAAAAAAGAAAACTACAGCCCAATATCTCTGATGAATACAGATGCAAAAATCTTAAACTAAACACTAGCAATTTGAATACATTAAAAAATACATCACAATCAAGTGGGGTTCATTCCAGGGGACAGGATAGTTCAACATATGCAAATCAATCCATGTAATACACCATATTAACAAAACAAAGGATAAAAATCATATGATCTTATCAATAGATGCAGAAAAAAGTTGATAAGATACAACATCCATTTATGATTGAAATAATAATATGGGTATAGAAGAAAAGCACCTCAACATAATAAAGGCCATACATGCCAAACACCAGCACTTGGTTATATTTGACTTATACTTATTACTATTTGCCATAACATTTGTTTCCCTGTTCCCAAGGCATGATATGATGACAGATGGTGCTAAAGCACATAAAACTCAGAAAATGTGTAAAAGCAGATTTGTAGATTTGGTTTCCCGTTATTCCATTCTACTCATTCATTTGTCTCTGGTTATCTGTTTCAGTCGAAAAATGCTCAATTTCAAATTAATCTCTATAAACAAATTGGATTTTTTGGTTAAGATATTAACCAAATTCCCACATTCATCATTTTCTGCTATGTTGCAATTTTTTGGTTGTATGGGTGTGTTAAAAATGACAGGTACATTATTTAGGTGAAACAGACTAATAACAGAATTGTTGAATTTACTTTACTTCATAGTTTACATATGGAAACTGCAGCTATAATAATGAGGTCTGAGACCAAGCACAGGATAATAATTGTGTGCTAGCCTTATGCTGGTCTACTGGCATTTCTTTGCATTTTTGCTTTGACACCTAAATCTTTTCATTATTCTAGTTGTGAAGAGTAGGGTTAACAATTTTTCACTTTCATTGTTGTTCATAAAGTTTTTGATCAGTTATCTAGATAAACTGAACAAGGTAGACTTATAATCCAAGCCTGAAAGTAAAGTTTGTGTACACATTATTGAAAAAGTTGATTAAACTTTTTTTTATCTTTTTCAATTCATAGACTATAACATATATATGAATGCAAAATTTAAGCCATTATTCAAACCAATACATTTTAACTAAATTTGTAAATTTTTACTAAATTTGTTAGTCTTATATAGGCTTTTAAAATTAAATTTTTATTTTAGTAATTTTTTGTTAATGTATAGTTGTTTATTAAAGTTTATTGAAATATGGGTCATCGATTGATTCAATGACTTCATCAAAGCATCATAAAGAATATCCTGGCTGAGCATTATTGTCATGACTTGCATACAGGAATCAATAGTTCAACATACCAATAGTTGATTTTGTTTTTCCAATGTATCTTCATCCACAATTTTACCTGAGAAATCACACACTTGTGGAATTTACTTTTCCCTTTAATTTACTAATAATCAACTAAGACTAAATGCCATATAGTCAAAGACACAAGGAAAAAATATAGTCATTGACTGCTGAACATTTCAGCTCTTATCTTCAAAGGCACAAAAAAAACACACAAAGAAAGTCAACATAAAGCAGTTATTTCAATGTGGTGTTTTATGAGAGAGTGTGTGGACATTAATAATAGGAACACTGTATGTGTAGAACTGGGTGATGAAAGGCACATGTTAAGTTGCTTAGCCATAAACTCCTCCTTTGTCTTGCCTCCCAAAGGACTTATATGGCAGAAATATCCCTTTTTTGGAACCTCAGTTTGCCATGTTGCTGTCAAACAATAGTCATTGACAAATTAGAGCTGAGACCTGATGTGTGAAAATGGCATAACAGCTGTGAAGAAAGTACTTCTAAAAATGTATGGAGGTGTTAACTCAGTCGTGTTACTAGCCCCCCTTTACACTTCAGTGATACATCCTTAGAGCATATGTCCAGCATCAAAGACTATTTGCCCAAACATCCTTGGATCAACCTGAAGTTGGGTGACATGTCTCAGGCTGAACAGATCTGTTAAGATGACATTTTCAGCGGCAGGAACAGCACTGAGATTTGAAGATCTGAGATGCGAAATCTCTGTTCTCATACTCTCAATACTGAAAGGACACAGAAGGTGCTGAAATATCCCAAGTGTCATCATTTCCTGGCGAGACTGGCACATATGAGTGGTTTCAGACACTCTGCTGAAACACTTCTCTCGGTGGAATTATGTTGGTATTAACTTAGTGTATGTAGTCTTTCTTGTATAAAAATTCTATTTGTCTTTTTTTTTTTTTTTTTAAATCCATGTCTCTTCTGAAGTGCAAAAGAAGGCAGTCTTCCAGCCAAAACACATGCCGAGTAGAATGAGGATGGATCAAGTAAAAGATTGCAGAAGTGTCTTCCTTCTGTCTTTTTACACAACTTTCCATCCTTTCACATAACTTTCCTAGGGTTCGCTTCTGAGGCAAGCAGCTTCTTGAGATTTTGGCAGAACTCTTCCCCCAAAGTACTGTGAACTTGAAAGAAAAATGGGACTTGTAGATATTTCAAAAGTATCACCCTCCTCTCTCCAGATCAAAAGTGTCTCTTTTATTCCAATTTGACTTCCATCCAAATGGAATGAAAAAACCGTATGACAGAATACTGCAGGCTGGTAGACCAGAGTTACCTCCTTGTAATCAATCCCTAAAAGCCTTTTCAGTGTTACAGGTACACACTGTTTAATGCTAAGTAAGGATGTTGTACTTAGTGTTATACTCAGTGAGGAGAATGCTGAATAACCCTGGAAAAAAGGTTACAAGAATGTGAGAAACAGATGCATTTGAATGCAATTTAAAATACATGGGTGCTAGTGATGCTTATCACAAAACTCTGAGAGAACACCGTGTTATAATACATTTTGCAAATAAGAGAGAGAGAAAAAAAATGATTCCACCTTCGGGAGAGGAAAAGCTTCGCACTCAGTTCTCACAACGGCAGCAGTGAATTTGGAGTATGTACCTCTAGTAGGTACAGAAACAGAAGACAGTATTTTCCCTTCTCTGTTCTCTAGAACATGTGGCCTGCAGACCAGTGAAAGAACTATGCACAGGCTATGTTTTCTACCCCTTTTCTCCCATCCAAACATCAGTGATGTGACTGGAATGAAGTTCCAGAAAACTCGGATCTCTGCTCTCCGAATTTGAAATCATCAACTTAAAACACCCTGATTAAATTTATTTTTCTTGTTAGCCTTTGGCCTGGGAATTCATTTATCATTATTTTATCAGACAGAGATCTAATACTTGTTTACATTATGATGGATAATTTAATAGACCAAAATCCCAGGATAGTTAAATTTAAGAAACCAATTTAGGTTGGTATAAGCTTACTAAAAGGTGGCTGCTGTTTCTCCTCTGTCCCCCAAGTCTCTTTCCCTTTCACTTGAACAAGAAAAGACTCCCACAGTTGCCGGGGGGCAGGGGGAGCTATGAATACAAAATTTCAAAAAAAAATCATTGGGCTCTTAATAAAGGTAGCACAAGTGTCCACATTCGGTCATGCCTCATAAAGTTCCTTTCACACAACTAAACTGCTATGTATGTTTATATTCTTTGTAAACAGACATAAAATGGCATAATGGTTCAATGAGTCTCATGCCTGAAATACATATATATTTACTGAAAAAATATATGTTTTATATTAGTCATTGGAACTTGTTGACTGCAAGCAACAGAGACTGGTTCAAACTGTGCAAAACAAAACAGATACATGTATTGGAAAGTTACAAGTCAGCCATAAAATAAAAGAGATGGCCTATTATGGGCTAAAATAAATATGAAAAAAAAAATCTTTTGTATTTCTATGATCTAGCAGTAAAATGAACCATAAGTAATTGTTGTTAAGAAAACAATTTTATTTACAATAGAACCAACATAATAAAATACTTAGAAATAAATTTAACAAAAGAGTGAAAGATGTGCATAGCAAAAACTAAAAAAATACTGTTTTAAGGAATGAAAGAAAAGTTAAATAAATGAGAAGACGTTTGATGTTCATGGATAGGAAACAATTTGTGATATTTATTTGTAAAGATATATGCATCCTTATGTTCACTGCATTATTCACAGTGGCAAAGACATGGAAACAACTAGAGTGCCCTTCGATAGATGACTGGATAAGATGATCTGGTACATATACACTCAGTCATAAGAGACGATGAAATACTGCCATTTGAGACAACATGGATGGATCTTGAGAATATCATGTTCAGCAAAAGAGGTCAGACAGAAAAAAGTCAAGAACCATATGATTTCACTCATATGTGAGATACGAAACTAAAAGCAACACATGAACAAACAAGGAGGCCAAGCATTTTGTGAAGAAAGGAGATTTGACCTTGGGTAGTGGACACACAATGCAATATACAGATGATGTATTATAGAATTGTACTCTTGAAACCTATATTATATTATTAACTAATGTCACCCCAGTAAATTTAATAAAAAATAAAGATGGCAACAGTCCCTCAATTTATCTTCAGATTCTATACAATCTGAAAAATCTCTGCTGGCTCTCTTGCATAAATTGACAAGGTGGTCACAAAATACATGTAGAAATGCAAGGGACTCAGGATAACTAAAACAATGTTAAAATAAGAACAAAGTTGTAAGACGCACCCTTCCCATTTTCATATCTTACTACAAAGCTACCGTAATCAAGACAGTGTGATACTATTATAAGGCTAGACATCTGTAGATCAATGGAATAGAATTGAGAGTCCAGAAATAAGACTTTACATTTATGGTCAATTGACTTTGAAAAGGGTTCCAAAAACATATAATGGGGAAAAAATGTCTTCATAATATATGGTCCTGGACAACTGGATATTCACATGCAATGAAACAAAGTTGGACACCCACCCTACACAATGTATGAAAATTAACTCAAAATGGATCATAGATCTGAACTTAAGAATGAAATATGAAAAAGCCTTAGGAGAAACCATTAGAATCCTTTTCATTCCCTTGCATTACGTAATTGTTTTTCGAATATGATACCAAAAGAATAGGTGACATAAAAATAGATAAATTGGATTTTATCAAAATTTAGAAATGTGTGCTTCAAAAGGACACCCTCAAAAAAGTGAAAAAGCAATACATAGAAAGGGATACATGTTTCAACATAATGTTCTGAAAGGGAATTGTATCCAGAATAAACAAAAACTCTACCTTCAACAATAAAAAGACAAACAATCCAAGCAAAAATTGGTAAAAAGATTTGGATAAAAATTCTCAAAAAAGATATAAAAGTAGTCAGTAGACATATGACAAGAGGCTCAAATCCATTCATCATTCATCAAGGTGAACTAACATTTCAGGGTGGCTAAAATTATAAAAATAAATAAAATAATTATTGACAAGGATGTGGAGAAATTGGAACCCTCTTATATTGCTGAGGTCAGTGAGAGAGAGAGAGGGGGGGAGAAGGAGAGAGAGAAAGAGAGTGAGAGAAAGAGACATCAATGTTAGAGAGATGCATTTACCAGTTGTCTCCCATATGTACCCCAAAAGGGGTTCAAAATCCACAACTTAGGTATGTGCCCTAACTGGGAATTGAACCGTTGACCTTCTGGTGCATGGGACACCGGCCAGGGATGTGGGCAGGGTTTTTAAAATGGTACAGCCATTTAGGAAAAGACTTTGGCAGTTTCTCCATACATTAAACATTGATTTGCCATATGACCCAACAATTTCACTCCTAGGTGTTTACCCAAAGGAACCGAAAACTCACATTTGCACAAACTCCTCTATACAAAAATTCATAGCACATTACTCACAATAGCCAAAAAAAAAAAAAAAAAAATTCCAGAAATAATCAAATGTACATTTACTGATGAATGAATAAATAAAATGTGGTATTATCCATAGGATGGAACATTATTCAGACATAAAATAAAGTTCTGATATAAATACATATTTGAATAAATAAACAAATAGGGAAAAGGCAATTCTCCTATGCAGAAGAATTACAAATAATTTATGTAGATACTCTGCTTTTAAGCAGGTGTATCATAACTCCTGCCACCTCAAATGTGGCCCGCACATAGTGACTACCTTCTGAAGAGCAGAGGGTGGACAGGCAGGGAGAAAAGTAACTTCACAGTGGAGCAATCCGACAAACACTGCTTCAGCAAGATTTTCAAATTAAACATCAACAATAATGAGTCCTGTGGATAGTAAGTATCTTTGAAGTGAGATGAAAAAAGTGAATCTCTTTGATGTAGGTGCTGTCAGTGAAAAAACATCTAAACAATCGCTTTATTTCTTTGCAGCCAATTAGGTTAAAATATCTTTATTAAACAAACAAGTTTCATTTATTGGACACGTTTACAGGCTTCTGTGAACACTGGTTAAAGTAGGAAAGACATAAACACTGTATTGCTCTATTTCTCCATCTGATATAATAACCATAGAAATTTGGACTTTTGAGGTATAGTATGAGGTGCTCAATAGTCTATTCATGAATTATTTAAAATATTAAAATGGGAAAATATTTCTCACTACAAAGAATTAAAGTTGCAAAATTTCTCAGTATTTTTCTTTACACTCCTCTCTCCTCATGCATGTGGGTGTTTCTGGTGTTAGGTTCTGTAAAACCCAACAGGTAAACGAAACATCCGCATAGATTCTGGAAAAACCGTAGCACCAAAGTAGTAAAAGTAACTGAAATAATTTCATATATAATTTGTCTTGAAATCACAACACTGTCATGAACCAAAGAATAATATGTTAACTAGACTTCCTTACTCTTATTTTGTTTTGGGGTAATTTGAAATCTATACACAGGAATTGATCTTAGTTCAATAATGCCTTAAGGATATCCCTGATCATGTTTTATTAAAAGGGAAGTATAAGAATTGGCAGATGGTTGTGATATTAAAATTTATACAATCTCCTTGAATGTCTGTTTTTTTCGGTCTTGGAGAGCATACAATTTCCTGAATCTTTTCTGATCAAATACTTCTTGCAGAATGATGAGGACAGAGAGAGTGTTTCATATTGGCTGGCTCAGAGATGAAGAGTTAAAATAGGCATTAGAGAACATGGGGACTCTGGCTGACCAAGAACAAGTCAACTGAGTGAAGAATGCACAGAGAACCATGGTCATTCTAGACAAGATGCATTTAGCATGTTTATAATCATGACGAATTCAATTTCTTTCTCCAATAGTAAGCAGCAATCTGAGATGATGTTGGGTGTTCAGAGCAGAGTTGTTTTCCTGGCAAACATGTTAGTAAAAGGGGGCTAATGGTGAGATAACTGTTGAAACAATCAAGCTTGTGGCTCCATCAGGGTAGGGAAGAGATTCTAAAAAGAGGCACGGAGACTAAGGGAATCGGACAGATCAAAAGACTGACGATCTCTACGGGAGCAGAAAGCAGACGCAATGAGAACAAGGTGATGAGAACCTTAGACGGATGGGGCCAGTATTCAGAGAGTAAATACTGTTCTGTATTTCTGAGGTGGGGCTCTTCTGGGTCCTGACGTCTCCAGGATGTGTCCCTGGAAATAGGTGGCCCAAATGGACTCAATGAGACTGTTGTGGAAGTAAAAATAGATCCAGGATGAGCCAGTTATAGGAACAGTAAAACATCTCAGGATTACGGTCCTTGGGGTGGAGTGACAGCTGCACACCACGTTTCTGCGTGAACAAGGCCACGTGACTGAAGAGAGAAGCCGCCTCTAGATGTGCTGTCGTTTCTCTGTGCAGCTGGTATGGGACCTTCTCCACACGGCTCCCTCTCGGGGGCCGTCATCCTACTGTTCGTGTGGCATTTCTGACTCTCCATCCTGTAGGCACGTGGTACATCCTGACCCTCTTGGAAACCAAGATGGGAGATTTTAGAGGCACCCCAACTTTTATTATTTCCATGAATTTTAATAATGTAAGAGCAGGTACTCGTCACCCAGGGATTGCTTCTAAGCCTGCATGGAGGCAAGCAATTTAAAGGTATCGTTTCATGAAAACCTTAGGACACTCGTTTACTATCTCTGATACAGGTGAGGAAAGGAAGGTGCGTCGTGGGCATAGCTTGAAAGCAGGGGGGCTATCTGGAACCCAGGCATTCTGACAACAAAGGATATTAGGAATAAAAAGAGATGCGAGTGTAAATTTTATGTGTCACCGTGACTAAGCTGCGGGTGCTCAGATATCCAGTTAAACAGTTTCTGGGTGTGTCTGTGAAGATGTTTCTGTATGTGATTAGCATTTGAGTCTGTAGATTGAGTAAATCTGTAGATTAAGTAGAGCAGATGGCCCTCCCCAATAGGAGGGGACATCATCTGATCCCCTATGGGCCTGAGCAGAACAGAAAGGTAGAATGAGGCAGAATTCACTCTCTCTCTGCTTGACTGTTTTTGAGCTGGGACATGTTTTCTTTTGCTGGACTGAAATACCATTGTTCTCTTGGCTGTCACGCTTTGTAACTCAGACAGCATCTTACGCCACCAGCTCGACTGGGTCTCCAGCTTGCCAACTGCAGATCGTGGAACTTCTCAACCTCTGTCGTCCTATGAGCCAGTTTTTTAAAATAAATATCTTTATATCTTATTGGTGCTATTGCTCTAAAGAACCCTGCCAAAAACGAGAGGTAACAAAAATTGGGTAGCTTTTTCATTCTAAATGCAGACCTCCATCCTTTCCTATTCACCTACTCTTTTTCTACCTTCACACAGATTCTAAGAACATCGTCATTTCTTCTATTGACTTTCTGATGTATCTATCAGTGGGTACTCAGTGGTCAATGTCACTGAATAAGAATGCTTGAGATTTGATTTTTTTTTTCCAGCTCTAATGTAACACAGCCCATAGGTTTCTGGGACGTGGTTCTGAGTACAGAGGGGCCTCAGATGGCTGAGTCATCTACACACCTACCTGAAATCAAGAATCCAGCGAAAAAATTAAGCGCATTTCTAGCAATTCATTATCGAAACACCCATTGAGATGTCCTCATACATAACTCCAAGTCAAGAACATTAGAAATAAGCAGGCATTTACATCCATCTTTCTATTATAGAAAAAATATGTAAAAATTGAAGTACTGATAAAATATCTAGTGTCCTTAATAATGTCCACATTCATTAATATTCTAATCACTCACATTGGCACTTACTAGTATGCTTGAATCACATTTGCAACCAAGTGAACATTTTGATAGCCCATTAAATATATTTTTAATTAAATACTCAAATTAAGTGCTATTATTATGCACTATATTTTACTGATGTAAGCATTTAATAAAAGACTTAAACAAAATATACCAAAGCACAGTGAGTGCCTTTTAAAAGTTGTTTCCTAGTCTTGTGTATCAGAAGTAGAAATAAAACAGAAATGACAAAACTTATTTTAATGCTTATTTCACATTTACTGGGACAACATGCTCAGCGGATGTTTATGGAATTTCTGATCCAGGTCATGTTATATAGACATCAACTGCCTGTCACAGACTTTCACCTCCAGAATACGGGAATACCTCATTTAATTGTGCTTCACGGATCATGCGTTTTGTTTTGTTTTTTAAATTTTTTTCTTTACTGATTTTAGAGAAAGAGGACGGGAGAGGGAGAGAGAGAGAGAAACACTGATAAGCGAGAACATCGATTGGCTGCTTCCTGCATGCCCCCACTGGGGATCGGGCCCACAACCTGGGCATGTGCCCTGACCGGGAATTGAACCAATGACCTCTTGGTGCATGGGTCGATGCTCAACCACTGAGCCACACTGTCTGGGCTGTTTTTTTTAAATAAATTGAAGGTTTGCGGAAACCCTAAGTGGAGCAAGTCCATTGATGTCAGTTTTCCACCATTTCCTCACTTCCCATCTCTCTGTCACATTTTGGTAATGCTCACAAATTCAAACTTTCCCATTCTTATTATGTTTGTTACGGTGATCTATGACCTGTGATCTTTAATGTTACCATTAAAATTGTTTTGGGGCATCACAAACCAACCCCAAAGATGTACAATGAGATTGATGTTGTTTTCATTCCTGGTAACACAGCATTCTTTCTGCAGCCCACAGATCAAGGAGTAATTTTGAATTTCAAGTTTTATATAAGAAATATATTTTGTAAAGTTATATCACTGCCACGGATAGTATTCCTCTGATGAATCTGGTCAAAATAAATTGAAAACTTTCTGGAAAAGATTCACCATTCTAGATGGCGTTAAGGACATTCGTGATTCATGTGAAGAGGTCGAAATATCAACAGGAACAGGAGTTCAGAAGTTGATCCAACCCTCATGGATGACTTTGAGGGGTTCAAACCTTTAGCGGAGCAAGTCACTGAAGATGTTGTGGAAATAACAGGAGAACGAGAATTAGAGGTGGAGCCTGAAGATGGGAGGGAATTGCTGCAATCTCATGAGCAAATTTTAAAGGATGATGAGTTGCTTCTTACGGATGAGCAAAGGAAGTGGTTTCCTAAGATGGAATACAACCCTGGTGAAGACTCTGTGAAGCTGGTGGAAATGACAACAAAGGTTTTAGGATATTACATAACCTCGTTAATAAAGCAGTGTTAGGGTTCGAGAGGATTGACTCCAATTTTGAAAGAAGTTCTACGTGGGTAAATGCTAACAAACGGCATTGCATGGTGCAGAGAAATCGCTAGGCAAAGGAAGAGTCGATTGATGCAGCAAACCATTGTTGTATTTTAAGAAATTGCCACAGTCACCCAAAACTTCAGCAACCACCACCCCAATCAGTCAGCAGCTATCAACATCGAGGCAAAACCCTACATCAGCAAAAAGATGATCACTTGCTAAAGACATGATTATTAGCATTTAGCATTTGTTGGCAATCAAGTATCTTTTAATTAAGGTATGTACATTGTTTTTGAGACATAATGCTATTGCACACTTAATAGACTACAGTATAGTGTAAACATAACTTTTATATTTACTGGGAAACCAAAAAATTTGTTTGACTCGCTTAATTGAGATATTCTCCTTATTGCCGTGGTTGGAACCGAACCCTGAGTATCTCGGAGGTATGCCTGTAATATTTCTTTTTTGTTGGAAGCTGAAATGAAGGCACCGCTCTTGAGCACTAAGGAACTGTGGGCTAAAGTGAGATCACCTTTCATCTTTCACAAGTCTTAAGGGACTGTGCTTCCAAGACCTTCGAATGTAACTGATTGATGTGATGTGACAAATTACAAGTCGTTTTTAATGGGTCGGTTTGGACACGCTGGGAATTGCATTTTTCTTTTGCCTTATTCATTTTCCTTCTTGACAATGCTTTCTGACATCCAGATTCTGCTACCCAGCACACTGTGGGTGTTGGAGGTACATAATTAAATTTATCTCGATGATTTTTTTTTTGTTGCATAAAAAGCTAATATGAATCTCTATAAATCTCCCTCAGATGTGCAAATACAAGAAGAGTACTCAAGGAGAGAAGTATAATTGAATAACAACCTTGAATTGTACATTTTACTGTGGTTCTTACCTGGTCACATAGAGCTTCCTGAGTAAACGTTACTGGAATATTTTGAGAGCTGGATCCAACAGCAGAGACTGCAGAAAGGGGAAAAAAAAATCCTTTACGTAACTTGTAGTTTTTCAATCTACTTTATTCTCAGATGGAATGTTACTATCTGAGTTCTTTTCTATCTATTGTAATATGACAGTTATTAAACTATCATCTTTTTATGAATATCTGTATGTGCATATGTGTATGCACACAGACAGGTATACATGTATAATTGGGGAGAATGGAGACAATAATCTAAAGTTTTTTCATTCACTTGCTCACTCAAGCAATATTGATTAAATACTTAGTGTGTCAAACATTGTACTCAGTGCTACAGAAGTAACTCTTTAAACATCAGTTGACATTCTAACCAAGTAGGAGGAGAAAACCCTTAAATAAAGAATTATATAAAAATATTTACTACCGCTATGATAAGTATACAACATAATTACTATGGGCTGTGAGAATATACACTGAAGACTCAAAACTAGTTATATGGGGAGAGATGTTGAGAATAGGTCAATTTAGCTGTGAAACTGACATTAAATTGCAACTCGGAGCGTGAATTACAAGGTAAAGAGGATTACCAAGTGATATCCATCATAATAGATGCATTCCGTGGATTATAAATTTAGAAATCTCTGAGGAGATGCCTCAGTGGAAAAGACTGCATAATGAATGAAAGCTAGGCATCAAGTCTGAATAATTAGCAATACCCTCAACCACCAGTACACATGAAATATTATTTTGCAACTGGAGACTGAGACCAAAAAATGTGTTGGAGAAGAGAATTGTTTTTTGCTTCTATTTCTCTGTCCCACCTCCTATTTTCTTCATGAATCTTTTTCCCGTTTTGACCCCCCAACAGAGTCCTGAAAAAGGATTATGAAATAGTGAAAGAAGCAGTATTTGAATAAAAGGCCAATGATAGCCCAGTCGGTGTGGCTCAGTGGTTGAACATCGACCCATGCACCAAGAGGTCGCTGGTTCGATTCCCGGTCAGGGCACATGCCCAGGTTGTGGGCCAAATCCCCAGTGGGGGGCATGCAGGAGGCGGCCAATAGATGTTCTTTCTCATTGATGTTTCTCTCTCTCTCCCCTTCCCTTCCCCTCTCTCTAAAATCAATAAAGAAAGGGGGGAAAAAAAGGCCAATGATAAACAGCAGTCCAGAATATTATACATCTTTAACAGACATAAATCTCTCTTGACAAATCCTGACATGCAGAAAATGAAATGTATTTCTTCCTGATGCTACAGCAGTTGGGTCCTATTCAGTGCCAAGGCATAGACTGAGGACAGGGTACCTGTTCTTAAGCATCAGCTTACAGAGTTGACAGTGAAATGCATTGTCCTGGCCAGCCTGGCCCTGTGGGTTCTAGTGGTGGTTCTCTGTGGCTCCTGAGCTATTTCTGGGGACAGACATATGCTTGTAGTCCCATATGCCTGATGTACCTTATCACCATTTCCATCCTGGTGCCTTGCCTCCGACGTGGTGTAGCTGGGAAGCACGGCACAGCTCCCTTACTCTTTCCAGACCTACATGCATTTCCAAGTTTCTCTAAACCCCTAGCCTGGGAGCATTTGCTTGTGTTCTGAGTGAAATCTTTCTGTTCTTATGTTTCATTAAACCATCTTGTTTATGCCTACCACTTTGCTTTCTTGAAACAAAATGCAGGAACTAAAGTGTATTCATGGCTTCCTGCCCTGCTACAAACTCTCTTGAGGCAAGGAAGGACAGAATTTGCCACCTGCTTGAAGGGGAAAAATGTAAAAGTAAAATGAAGGGGAAGACATAAAACATAAGTTGAGATTCCAAAATATTTTCCAAGCAAATATGGAATAAAAGTGGTCTAGAATAGCTGCTGAAGAATGAAACAAAACAGATAACTCATTGTAACTGGAATAAAACCGAGCCTGGAAGTGAGGTCTCCAGAAACGAAATCCCCACTGCCTCCGTACCTCTGCATCTCCCCATTCATAACCAGTCTGCAATGTGGGCATTGCATCCTTGTGAGGTTTCCCCTTGAGACAGATGCACTGTTGCACTTTTCTTGTTGTTTCCCTCTTGAAAACCCACTTCAGTGCCTGGCACTGCCTACTTGCTAACCAAATTACTGAATACAAAACAAAAAACAAACGAACAACATTTTTAACCACAGCATTTCAAGGACACGAAGATCAAAAGAAATACTAGCATAGTGGTTACAGGAGAAATCAAGAGGTAGGTAATAAAGCCCCATGGTGATAGTACCAAGCCTTTTTCATTGACTCTCTGGAATCACATGTGAAGTCCAGTACATACTAAATCTATGGGCTTGTTGAAATTTTGGGGGGAAAAATCATACTATATATATTTTCATAGTCTATTCTTTTAAAACACTCTTCAGTGATGTTTTTGAAATTACATATAGCCTAAATGCCTATTGGGCCATACTTACAGATCTTCTCCAGAACAGGAAGTTTGCCATTTAGAAATACAAGATAAAAAAAATGTATATATATTGAAAAGTCTGTGCAAGCGGCCACATTGAATCACAGGCTGATTCCCATACGGAAGATCCTGAGATAAGGGGGAACACGCAGGCAGTGTACGAGGGAGTGATCTTGGGATTACCAACTGCAGAAAACAAGGGGTTGGACTAGAGAATTTGCCATCTCAGCAATGGCCCCGCCAACCTCGTGGAGCTCTGAAGCTGAGATGGTCCTATACTAGCTAGATACCTGTATCCATGTCATTGAACGTTGCCTGCCCCCCAAAAGATCTGTGCGTAGTGACAAAACTCTTCAGCGGAGGGACTATGGACAAGGCTCCCAGCACTCCCAGCAGGTAAAGAGGTAAGTCCTCATTCTTAAATAAAGACTGACAGGTAGAGGCACAACCTGACATCCACTATACTGAGTCTTCAAGGGAAAAATGAAAAACAGTGGTGTGCATATAAGTGAAGAAGTCAATGCAACAGAATTGAGAACCCCAATACATTTTCTAGCAAACAATGGAAAATTATTACATTTTAGAGGGAATATCATAAATCACTGAGGAAACTACTAATTATTCCACACTTGATTTTAGAACAATCGCTTTATAATTTAGACAAGAAAATAGATCCCATTCACAAAAATATATTCCAGATAATTAAAAATGTAAAGAAAAAGCCTTCAAAACTATCAGAAGAGAATGTATTAAATATTTTTATTCACAGGAGGAAATAATTTCCTAGATAAAACCCTAGATCATATATTATTAAGAAAAAAATATTTTTAAAAAAGTTAAAATAAAAATGTGCATGACAAAATATGTTGTAAACAAAGTAACAGACTGGGAGAAGGCACTGGCTGAACGTGTAAGAGGAAGGTGTCATACATACGTACTTATATACACCATAAATTAATATGAGAAAGATGAATGACTAAGTATTAAAATGGATAAGGGCTGTAAATAGGTAATTCAACTATGAAGAACTCTAAACGGGCCATTAAACAATGTTTAAACTGCTGTATCAATAGTAAAGATATGCAAATTAAAACAACAATGATATATTATTTCAAACATAAATTAGCAAAAATAAAATAAATCTGAAAGTATCAAGATTTGGTACAAAGGAGACAAGAATTTTCATATAAAAGTGCTGATGAGTTGATGTATTGGTAAAACCACTTCGGAAAACAATTTTGCAATATCAAAGAAAAGTGAAAATGCACAAGCATAAAATCCTGCAAGGATATTCATGCATGTATGCAGCAAGTCTAGAAAGCAATATTAATGAAAAAAAAAGGCAAATCACAGATTGACATAGTCTAATAAAATTTTGTAAATTAAAAACATAAAATTCTCTACTGGACATACACACACAAAAATACAAAAACTTTAAAGGTATATAACATATTTAAGATCTTAGTTTACTCTTTCAAGTGAGTAAAGAAGAATATAGAAGAAAACAAACAGAACTTAAGCTTGATGTGCAATTTTCTATATCCAAAACATTTTACTGAAAGAGAAGAAAGCTTGGTGATCTTCAGAATTCTCGTGCTAGGTAACAGAATGCAGGGTAACTGCTCTCTATACATTTCTGTACTTGGAAAAGATCTTCAAAATATAATAACTATTGCCAATGTGTCAGTTCTTCCTAAATTGATCTATAGATTCAATGCAACCCCAATAAAAATCCCACTATGTTATTTATGGATATTGACAAACTGATTCTAAAGTTTATACGGAGAGTCAAAGGATTCATAATATCCAATACAGTGCTGAAAGGGAAGAACAAAGTTGGAAGACTGATGACACCTGACTTCACAACTTGCCATAAAACTAATCAAAACAGTGTGCTATTTATTGGTGAAAGCATAGACAAACAGATCGATGAAGCAGAATAGAACCCAGAATAGACTTCCATAAATAAAATAAACTGATATATGACAAAGGACCAAAGGCAATACAATGGAGCAAAGATAGTGTCTTCAATAAATGGTGCTGGAAGACCTTATCAGTGGGGGAGGTTCTTGTGCCTGCCAGTTGCTGGTGGGAGTGAGCTTCTTGTGATATTCCAAGAAAAATAATTTTCTGAGACTCACGCGGGAGGAAGAGATATTGTAGAAAGGAGTATTTCTGTGTAATTACACCCCTGAGTTTCCAAGGTCCTATTTCCCTTTGTCCCACCAAGGAAGAAGTCCATTTTGCTTTCAGCAGAGCTTAGATCAAAGCCAGTGTCCAGAGTTTCCATTCCAGGTTGGGACACAGAGTAATCCAGCATCAGGCGAGCTTAGTTTGTGTTCTCAGCTACATCCACTAGTCCATTGTGAGTGGGGTCTGCATGGCCGCATGGCCACAGAGGGTACACAGCAGGGGCAAAGCGAAAGGAACCAGAGAGCCAGGAGAGAGAGCAAACTCTTTTGTCAGCTGGGTTACATATTCTCATATTTTCATGGGCTTGCAATGGCCCTGCTTGCGCTAGTCAATCTATGGCTCCCCAGGCTTGACTGACAGGCACCTCCCTTGTGTCACCCTGACTTATTGCACATGCACCCACTTTCCCCTTGTTGGCCCTCTTCTCCCAGTGACCTGCAGGGAATGGGCCTTTGGTTCCCTGGGGAGGGTGAAATCACAGCTTCCTGGTGAAGCTGCCCAAATGGCCATGCTTATAATGTCTGGCCTCCCATTTGCTTCTTTCCTATTATTATTATTTTTTTAAAAAATTTTGTTTTCTTTATTGATTTTAGAGAGAGGGAGAGATAGAAATATCAATGGGAGAGAACATCAATTCGCCGCTTCCTGCAAGCCCCACACTGGGCACCTGGCCCACAACCTGGGCATGTGCCCTGACCAGGAATCAAACCAGTGACCTCTTGGTGCATGGGTTGATGCTCAACCACTGAGCCACACCAGCCGGCCTATTATTATTAACTAGCTATTTACAACATTATCAAACTGAACATTCACATGATGCAAAGGACGGGGCGCAACAGAAGCTCTTATTGGTTTCTGGTGGGAATGCACAATGGGGCAGCCACTTTGGAAGAGTTTGGTGGTTTTTTACACAATTAAACCCATTCTTACCATATGATCCAACAATTGATATTTACCCAAAGGAGACAACATTTTTTTTCAAAAAACTGCACATGGGTGTTTATAGCAGCTTTATTCATAACTGCCAAAACTTGGAAGCAACCAAGATGCCTTTCAGTAGCCAATACATCAATACACTGTGCCACATCCCAATAACAGAATACTATTCAATGCTAAAAAGAAAAAAAGCTATTGAGACACGGAGGAAACTTACATGCATATTTCTAAGTGAAAGAAGCCAACCTGAAAGGCTACTTAGTACAATAGGACATTCTGGAAAAGGTAAAGCTATATAAACAGTATAGAGATCAGTGATTTCCAGGCGTTGGGCCAGGGGAGGGTTGAACTAAACAGGTGGAGCACGGAAGATTTTTAGGGCAGTGAAACTACTCTGTCTGACACTATAGCAGTAGATATATGTCATTGTACATTTGTCCAAACCCATAAAATGGACACCACCAAGTGTGAACTCCAATGTAAACTATGGGCTTTGGGTGATAGCGATGTATCCTTGTAAGTTCATCAGTTCTAACAAATGTAGCACTCTGGTGGGACAAGTTGGAAACTGGGGAGACTAGGCATGTGTTGGACAAAGAATATGTGAGACATTTCTGTACATTTCTCTCAATTTTGCTGTGAACCTAAAAATGCTCTTAAAACTAAAAAAGGGTAATTTTTTAACACATGAATAAAACAGTATTTCCCTTTTACCTTAAAAATGAAGAGCTATACGACATTTTACTAATTTATTTATTATTCTTTATTGATTTTAGAGAGAGAGGAAGGGAAAGGGAGAGAGATAGAAACATCAATGAGAGAGAACATTGATTGGCCGTCTCCTGCATGTCCCCCACTGGAGATTGGGCCCACAACCTGGGCATGTGCCCTGACTGGGAATCAAACTGGCGACCTCTTGGTGCATGGGTCGATGCTCAACCACTGAACCACACTGGCCAGGTGACATTTTACTAATTTCAAAGTATAAATTGCCTGGGCTGCAGCTTCACACTAACTGCCTCTTTTCTGTAAAACATTATCTCCAGTTCAGTGCCTGATTTTTCTAGAATCTTCTGGTTCCAACTCTCCTCTCATGGTTAATGAATGTTTTTTCCATTCTGTGTTCTTCCATTACATCTGGGTTTTAGTTCAAACACTACTGCAGATAAAGTAATCAATAGATACTATGAATAGAGTTGGTCCAAGCAATGGAGTGGCCCCTGGAAATCACCAATAACTACTGCATTTACTAATATTTATTTATATCCCACGTTCTTCACCAAAAGTTTTGAGGAGCCTCATAGGAAAAGACAAATGCAAAGTGCAGAATAGAAATAGAAACACAGGTACAGGAATGAGAGAAGACAAACACAAATAAAATCAGCTATAATTCAATTCTTTGAATTTCTAGCTAACAAAATCAAAGGAAGAAACATGAGCAGTTATATACTTTGTAGGCAGAAAACTATGTCCATTCCTCATCAAGACAGAGAATTTTCTCTCATGTAATTTTATAAGAAAGTTCCCAGGTGGAACTTAATATAATGGATACTAACTAATGCAATAGATATAATTGATTTTCATCCTTTCGTGTGGGAAACTTAAAAAAAAAAATCTCAGTTTATAAATTAGAGGTGCATCCTAGAAAGGGTAATTCTGAAAGGAATTACATACTGTTGTGGTTCCACTGTTTAGGCCTCTGATGGGCTGAATGCTTTCATTGAATTTCAAATCTCTGTATCAGTCCTTATATGTGTAGTGGCGGGATTACCCATCTTTGATGATAATGAATTTAGCAGATTATCTTAAAAATATTTTTAAAATATTATAATAATAAGAAAAAATCATTGAGAAAAGATGCTCACAATTCTCGTCAGGCTTCGGTACAGACTTCTGTGACTTTTGTCTGGCAACAGCATTGGAGCCTGTGCTCTATACCCTAAGCCTTCATCCCAGAGTAAGGGGGAGCTTATAATAAATCTACTTGGGGGGTTCCCTGGCTGTGAAAGGCCTCTAGATGGCCAATTTATCATTCATTCCCAAACCTCATCCTCCTTGGCCACCTACATTATAAAGGATGAAAAAAAATCTAAAAAAGAAGATTCCTTGTCATTGAAATCAGCCCAATTTCCTTGCTTTCTATAGCAAGCGTTAAAAGATTTTTGTAGGATTCACCTGAACGTGCATCTGTATATATTCATGCCCTAATTCAGAAAGCAAGGAATATCTTACAACTTTGTAAAGCTCCTCCATGGCTAAAGATAGCAGGTGACTCCGTTCTTTCCCTCTCTCTGTGGAACGCAGACAGGATGGCTGAAGGGGAGGCAGCCTCACCATGACCACAGTTAGGTGACGTGAAATTCAGCCATGTCAGCTCTGTCCCCGCTTAGCTGCAGATGACAGGATCTGCCTGCCTCCATCCTTTTCTGCATTGTAAGAAAAACAAGCCATTTTGTGTATGCCACTGCAAGTGGGGTTTGCTAGTTTTACACCTGACATTCCTTACTGACAGAGCACCATAATAACCACACAGGCAATGAGCTCGCAGCAAGTGCACAGAGCTATTACAGCTCTTTTCATTCTGACATCTCAGATACTCCACTCCTAGCATGCTGCCTCCAAAGCCTGTTAAAAGTCTATTTTAATGTAATTAATTGTTTCTTTGATGGTCAGGTTTTGCTTGAGAACATTTACCAGTTTCTTTGGGGGGGGGGTGTTTGTTATTGTGCAACATCATTAGTTACTAATGAATCATCAGCTCCAAATTATGCATCAAGCACCTATCAGCCTCTTCTCTTAAGATCCCACCAACATCACTTATTCACTTATTTTTTCCTCTTTCAGGTTAAATCAATTTTATACAAATAGTAACCCTCTTATATTTTATCCTAAGAGGAAACATTAAGTCATGTAATATGATAGCACGAAGGATACCATTATTCTCATGAAGGCCTCTGACTTCTTTGTGGCAGTTTCAAATGTTTATTCTTACCACTTGCCTTGAGAATATCCCTTTACACGGCAGTAGGTTTGGAATTTACATCTTATCCAAGTCTAACAGAATCCATACTAATAGACTTCCATTCTGCTTGCTTTTCCACAGCATTTCCCCAGAGCTCATCACTGGGCTTGAACCCAAAATGCTGTCCTCTCTCGGGGACTCCAAGCACCTGATAAATAGGCAAACAGATTCTGGGGTGTGGGTAGGTAGCACTGCCAGAAGACGATGCTCAGTAGTCCCCTAGTGGCCTGAAAGAGTTCATGCAGGCTACTGAAATGCTTCCTACTCCATAGAGGTGTGAGAGATTCCTCAAGCACCAAGCTCAAGGAGCCCTGTTCAGAAAGCCCAGGAAATCCGCTCAGGACTCCACCTTGCTGAGGTGTACTCTCCAGGAGGTCATGCAGTCCATCCAAGTGTCACACTGAATCTTCATAACCTGAAATTTTGTTTTTAAGTTCGAGAGACAGTCTCCTGAATCACGCGGTTCCTTTTAGGAGCCAGTGACACTAACCCACTTATCTAGAGCAAAAAAGAAGAGGAATTCATAAGAAAGGATACAGTGCTTTTTGGAGGAACTGAAGGGCAGGAATGAGATGTAGATTAGGAAGGGATGGAATCGGGGAGGCTGTCAGAAATGCAAGCAGCTGTTAACTCAGTGTTGTTTGTTTCAGCGACATGTTGCTACTTCTTTCTGTACAGCTGCTGCATTGCTGTTTCTCTCTCTCCACAGCTATTCATCATGGCATGAACTTGGCCAAACAGGCCCTCCCCCACACTGGCAGCCTTAGTAAATGACACAGATCAAACTCACATTTTTTTTTTTTTTTACTCCATTTCTAAATGCTGGAGAGAAAAGATTTGATTTGGCTAAAAATGATGATGACAATTATGATTATGGTGGTACTTGGAAAATTGGAAAGCCACATGCAAAAGAATAAAACTAGACTACAGTTTGTCCCCATGTACAGAAATTAACTCAAAATGGATCAAAGATCTAAAACAATATGTTACATAGAAGAAAACATAGGTACTACACTTATGGACCTTGTTCATAGAGAACATTTTATGAATTTGACCACAAAGGCTAGGAAAATAAAGGCAAAAATAAATAAATGGGACTATATCAAACTAAAAAGCTTCTGCACAGCAAAAGAAACCACCAACAAAACAAAAAGGCATCCAACCTAGTGGGAGAAAATATCAGCAAAAAACAGCTCTGACAAGTTAATATCCAAAATACATAAAGAACTCATACAACTCAGCACCAAACAAACAGTCCAATGAAAAATGGGCAGAGAACCCGAACAGACACCTCTCCCAGGAAGATAAACAAATGGCCAACAGATACATGAAGAAATGTTCAACTTCACTAGCTATTAAAGAAATGCAAATCAAAATCACAATGAGATATCACCTCACACTTGTTAGAATGGCTATTATCAACAAAACAAGTTATGACTAGCGTTGGAGAGGTTGTGGAGTAAAGGGAACCCTCATTCGCTGCTGGTGGGAATGTAGACTGGTACAGCCACTATGGAAAACAGTCCGGCGATTTCTCAAAAAACTAGGAACAGAGTTACCATACGACCCAGCAATCCCTTGTCTGGGTATCTACCTGAAAAATTTGAAAACGTGTATTAGCAAAGATATACACACCCCTATGTTCACTGCAGCGCTATTCACAGTGGCCAAGACATGGAAACAACCTAAGTGTCCTTTGATAAATGATGGGATAGAGAAGATGTGGTGCTTATATACAATGGAATACGACTCAGCCATAAGATAGGATGAAATACTGCCATTTAAACAACATGGGTGCACCTTGAGAACATCATGCTAAGCAAAATACGTCAGTCAGGAAAAGCTAAGAACCATACGATTTCACTCATATGTGGGATATAAAACAGAAACTCATGGACACAGACAACAGTAGGTGGTTATCAGAGGGAAGGGGGTCGGGAGGTAGTAAAGGGTAAAAGTGGCAAAATATATGGTGACAGAAGATGATCTGACTTTGGGTAGTGGGCACACAATGCAATATACAGATCATATATCATAGAAATATATACTTGCAATCTATATAATCTTAGGAACCAACGTCACCCCAATAAAGTTAATTAAAAAATAAACTATTTCATAGGAAATCTTTCATTCTTCCTGTTTCCACCGTTTCTCCTCAGTTATAGATGATCTCTTTAAATGCTCCTCAAATGACTTACGTCATGTCTTCAGAAGTGACTCTTAAGACTGCTCTCCACGCGTGCAACAGCTGCCCCTGCCTGTGCAGAATTCAGGGCTGAAGGTGCGGACGCAGTGAATCGGGTGGAGCGCGTGGATTTGACCTGGCGGGAGGACGGTGAAGTGAGACATTTGCCTCTTGTTCTCATGTTTCTGGATTACTATACACAAATTAATATATATAATGAATATATAATATATATATAAAATACTTTGTTTACTTTTCAAAGATTAAATTTTTTAGAATTTAGCTTTATTTTTGCAAGTATTACAGATGTTCCCCATTCTTTCCCCCATTGAATGTCAAGGCTTAAAGGGACTTCTTTTACTCTATCATGTCCCAGTCAGACTGGGTAGAAAATGCTACTTCTTGAGTTCAAACATTTTACTTTTGACATGTGGCAAGCCTAGTAAAACAGTGCCAGCAACATCGTTATCAACCGCGACTACGATACTTGATTCGTTAGCATTTCTACATGGGGGACGTTAATCAGCTATTTCCAGACATTGTCTCCTGCAGGCAGCATTCATGAAACTGGTTGGGTTTCTAAGTTTAGGACCCACTTACATATCTCAACTTGAGATGACACACCTGTGACAGGAAAATCAGCAAAGTACGCAAACACTAACCCAATAGCAAGATGACCAGGCGTTCTTCTGCTGTGTTATAAGTTTTCCTCTTCCAATGAATAATTAGGGGCAATTTTTAAACACACAGGAAAGGTGTGCCTGAGGCAAGAGAGCTGATGAAATCAGAAAGAGAACCCAAGAGGATCCCAGTATTATTAGACTTTTTAAGCAGTAAGAGCTGGGTAGGAAACCTTCTGTGAACCACAGAAATAATAAATGCTCAGCCCATTGGAACATAATCCCAATCAGCAAGATGCCATTGCTTTCCAGATTTTCTCCCAGGGCTCTGCTACTTCCATGCCAAAACTAGCAGTGCATTTCTTCCTCCTAATCTCCCCTAGTGCCTTATTTGATTATTGTCACCGCTCTCCAGCCATGCACTGTCCCTTCCGACGCTCATTTCCCAAATGAGTCAGTCAGAGGAGGCTGAGTGTCCACCAGGGCACAGTCTAAGAACACGAACCCTCTGCTCCACGTGAAAAGACAATAGGGAGACCCTCAACATTTTTCTGGCAACCTCATCATCTACTGGATTACTGGCTGGATGCAAACAAGGATAAGAAATATGAGGGGTCCAGAAGGTTGTTCTAGCTGATTGGCAGAGGGGAGCGGGTTAGTGGGAAGGACAAACCAGAAGGAAGGCAAAGAGAGCTGAATTTCAGTGCACTGCAGGATGGCGTCACCTCTGCCCTGGCTGTTCATTATTTTATGGTGAGTAAGATTTTTTTTTTCCCTGATTTTTCCCTTTTAGCTCAGAGGACAGGGAAAACACACACCCACTGGGTGACTTCTATACGTAACCAAGAAAGAAGCCTGGGTGGTGTGGCGTGTAAGTTGTGGTGGGGAAGACGAGGATGATTGAATGGCACATACTCTCTGAGGCTGGGAGAGAGGATCATTGACTGTCTACTCACAGGGTAGAAAATGCCCTAGGGAAACTTGAAGATGAAGGAAACGTCTACTCAAAGAACATCAGTCGGATCCTGGATAACTTGCTTGAAGGCTATGACAATCGGCTGCGGCCAGGATTTGGAGGTGAGGGGCAACAGCCTTTAGGAGACCGAACATCTGTGCTCTCCCCCCCCTTCCTGCCATTCCAAGGCCCAGAGGCCACTGAAGGTAGCTGAGTGGGCAAGGGCAGGGGTCCTGGGGAGGGGCCACGTGTGCATTCCCATCCACTCTTTGCCCCTCCTCAATCAGAGATTTCATGTGACAGTTATTTGAAGTCTTTGAGCCTCAGTTTCCTCAACTACAGTGTGACTATATGAACAGTGCCTCACAGGGTTGTGTGAGTGTTGAATGAGATTCTCCATGTAAAACACTTTTTCTTAGCACTTGTCTCATGAAAGCCATCAATTAGTGATTGTTACAATTTTCATTAGAGTTCTCACCTAGTTCTCTTCTTTTTTAGAGTTGGAAAGCTCAAGGACCCCACTAGTGGGATTACATTAGGATGGGCTGCGGATTCTGGCTGTGAGAAGGGCTTTGTTGTAGAGTCATGAAGTTCAGTGCCCTTAACATCACTGGTGATAATTGCCCCCATTCCTCTGGGCTAATTTCAGGTGCTGTCACTGAAGTCAAAACAGACATTTACGTGACCAGTTTCGGGCCCGTGTCAGATGTGGAGATGGTGAGTGAGCTCTGAGTGAGGAGAGTGACTTTACCTCGCGGGAGAGAGGGCCATGACCCAGAACTAACGATAATGGGCATTGTGACCAAGCACCGTAATGCAATATGTAAACTCATGCTGGGAGGGCATGGCCATTAGAGCAGATTACTGGCTGAATCTCCTTCACTGAGGGCTCTCTTAGAACATTTTAATCTGAGGGATTTTATAGGATGATATCCTCTCTTCTGTCCACATATCAGGCACTGATTCTTTCCTACAAAGAGAAACTTCCACATCTTTATGAAGTCCTAGTCAGTGTTTGGAGTAGCAAAATGAAATACCGACAACATCACTCTGTACCAGTATGTTGAGAATATCTATGAAATTTAACACATCCATTTTTTTTTTTGGTAGTACATCATTTTCAGTATATTTAATTAAAAGAGTACAGGGAGTGTTTTGGAAAGGCTAATGCTTTCCACCTTTTACGCTGTGACTAGACCAGCAGGTGTTCTGGGGACTCTGCTCCAGGTACAGATGGGTGTAGGGTTCGTAAAAGGATATTTAGAGAAAGTGGCGATGAAGACCTGAACTTGTCTTCTAGAACCAAGTAGGTTATAATGTGCTGTCACAGTCCTTAGGTAGCATTTCCTCCTGAAAGTAAAGTATACATACTAAAACTGAACTAAACATAACCTTCCAAAGAAGTGCCTCATTACATTTTACCAGGGAAATGTAATTCTGGATAAACAGTTATATGAGACCTTTACATGGTCTGCTTTTTGAGTTAAAAAGAAAAGAAAAAAAGAAGGAAAAAAAAGGAAAGAATAAAGAAGTAAAAGAGGAAGAGAAAGAGAAAAAAATAACAGAAAGAAAAGAAGAAAGAGGAGGAGATAGGGAGGAGGACTTCATTTAAGAGATAAATGTCTTAAGACTGGAGAGAAAGGAGAGTCTTCATTAAGCAGAGTCTTCAATTATTTTACTATCGTATTTTTCATTTGAGTACTGACTCACCCACATATAAATAACCACAACCATATTCTACAGTATTATTTGAAACCTGGGGACACTTGGAACTTTATTCTCTGCATTTGTCTCCTTTTTATTTTTACAATGGAGCCTTGTTATAGCCTGGATCATCACTATATGAATATATTGTGCCAAATTATATTTTAAAAATACAATCACCATTTGTAGTAACATATAAAATAGGCAAAGCAATTATTGGCAACATTTTGATACATTTATGTTGTTATTTATCATTGACTTTTTCAATGACCCTTATCATAATTCTTAATATTTCAATGATATTTCAAAAAAAAAAGCCACAAATTAAAACTCAGTAATTATTATGCATACTTGAATGATGCTTTTTTTGAGTATCCCTGGTAACATTTGCTTTTATGTTATCTGAGAACAATATAAAATAATTATGGAGTGCAGCCAGAGTATGCTCACCAAGTTAATTCTTGGTAGTTGACTACAGGGTATCATGATGCTTGAAGACATCTTTGGAGGTGAACACATTTGTAAGGGGAATGGTTAGACTAACTATGGTAAGAAGGGCAGCACAAAACCTAGCGTGTAAACATTTTCATATTTTTCTTCTAAATTAAGGATGGAGGAATTGATAAGTTAATAGATGGAGAGAGGGTGACAGAAAAAGAAGCCTGTTGAGGACGGTCAAGGGTAAGGGGGAAACTCTGTACAACACAGCACTATCTTTTATATGAATACAAAGTTTGAGAAAAATAACAACCCGCTGAAATTATAACCTTCCTGATAGGTTAGTGTCTTTTTAAAAAGTTGCTTTATTCCTTAAGTTTTAGGATTGGGTAGATAAGTTGGTGAAGAAACCATTTTTAATAAACCATCTCCCCAGGCTGCGTGAAGATCTTATTCTTCTCTTAGGAGTACACCATGGATGTCTTCTTCCGTCAGACTTGGACTGATGAGAGGTTGAAGTTTGGGGGGCCCACTGAGATTCTGAGTTTGAATAACTTGATGGTCAGTAAAATATGGACACCTGACACTTTCTTCAGAAATGGCAAAAAATCCATTGCTCACAATATGACAACTCCGAATAAACTCTTCAGAATAATGCAGAACGGAACCATTCTATACACCATGAGGTAAGGTTTCCCCACTTCTGCTTCCTCTGCCCAGTGGATTCATCCATCATTCTAACTCTGAACCTTCACTTCAATGTCCCTAGGCTTACCATCAATGCTGACTGTCCCATGAGGCTGGTTAACTTTCCTATGGACGGACATGCTTGCCCACTCAAGTTTGGGAGTTGTGAGTTACATACAGCTTCCGAGAGCCAAATAATGCATTCAAAATATGCAATTATTTGGTTTTAGTCAGCGACTGGAAACCAAAAGAGAACTATTACTATGCCATTCAAAGTGGGATTCCAGGAATATACCTACTTAATCATATCTGTCATAGTCAGAGGTTTTAGTCACCCAGATTAAAGAAAAGCATTGAAGATCACTTATGTTTGTATTTCCTTTTTATATAGACAAAATGTGCTTTGAAAGAAAAAACAAAAACATACCACGAATCAGGTTCACTATTATGTTTAATTTGTTTAAAAAATTCAGATGCCTATCCTAAAAGTGAAATCATATATACATGGAAAAAAGGACCACTTTACTCCGTCGAAGTCCCAGAAGAATCCTCAAGCCTCCTCCAGTATGATCTGATTGGACAAACAGTATCTAGTGAGACGATTAAATCTAACACAGGTGAGAATTTGACCAATGCATGGACGTAATCCTGCAAGGTGACTCCAGTGGGCATCCTCAAAATACCTATTTCTTTTTCCTCTGCATGCTATCCTCAGATAAGCTTGATGTTTTGAAGTGACAAGTAGCTTTCTTTAAATTGACTTTGCAGCCATGTGCACATAAAGACAAGTGTATACTTGGAGTGAGTAGTTTTGTATGTATATGACACAAAGAACCCCACCCAAAACAACGAGCTGATGTATCTACCATCTGCAGATAATGTTTTTGCCAAACATCAAAATACGTCTTTGCTTGTTTTCTTCCAGCCCACATTAATTTAAAGACCTGTGAGATTTATTCCCAGTTGCATTCTTTTTACACACTGTCAACAGCAATGATACTGATGTATGTGTCTTCCAACAGGTGAATACGCAATAATGACAGTTTATTTCCATTTGCAAAGGAAGATGGGCTACTTCATGATACAGATATATACACCTTGCATTATGACCGTCATTCTTTCCCAGGTGTCTTTCTGGATTAATAAGGAGTCTGTCCCTGCCAGAACTGTCTTTGGTATGCTTCCCTCTTTGGGTTTTATTTCCATTCATCCTCCAGCTCCCATGCCTTGGGTATTTTAGGGAAATATTCACACCAGTGCACTTTTTCAGTCCACAGAGGAAATAGACTCGTATCTCATTCAGACACATGTATCGTGTAAAATGACCCTTATCTTATTGCAAGTTGTATGGTGGATCAACAGAACATTTGTCTCAGTGAGAATTCTGGCTGGTTTCCTGTGACTTTCATATGTCCTATTTAGTAGTTGTTTTTTTCTAATCTTGATTTGATTTTCCATAACCAAGGGAGAGCATAAAAGTCAAAACTGACATATAAATCCATAAAAACAAAGACCAAGTTATTGAATGCACTGACATATAAATTATATCTCACTTTTATTTGGTTGAACCATAAAAAACTGCTATTTTTATGGTCTAAAAATAGTTAAATACCACTAATTTCCCACGTTTCAACCTAAATATTTAGTTCCATTTATTATGTATAGAATCAGTACTAGTTTTGATGAAACAAAATAAGAAAAAGAGATGTAAAGAAATATCATCATTAATAAAATACATTTTTTCTGAATTTTCATTATTATGAATTTAGCAGTTTCCATGGAAGACCTAAGTTGAACTGAAATCTCAAATATATTTTGACTTATTTACCATATTAAAATAGATCTCATTCTGCAAATTATAAAAGAATACCTATATAATGATGTTGACCATATTCAAATTATATAAATTCCCAAGTCATAATTCAAGACAGAAAACTGCTGGTAGATGAATGATGAAATTATTTTCTCATGAGTAAATATTTTACTTAAAACCAAGCTAAAAATTAAAAAAAAATTTTTTTTGAGGAACCTAACTTTATGATTATTAGTCACACCAGATAGACTTCTTAAATATGATGAAAGATATGAAGTTGATCAGAAGTTCAAGGTTTTATTACTTTAGTGATAATTTGCTTTAAGTTTTCTAAAGAAGTAAACAATTAAAATTTTTCATGACTTAAATTTTACAACAGTTCAGCTAAATCAATTCAAAAGATATGTTCTGAGTTACTACAATGTACAGATCACGGCACTAGGTACTGAAGGATACAAAATAATAATACCTATGGTAATAACTATAAAGCAATAAAATCAAAACAAAAATTACATTTGGAGAGGGTTTAATCCTCACCGCCAGCATGCTCTCATTTCAGTTTCTTATCGAATTCCAGAGGCTAACACTTCCAATTGCTTTTCATTTCAGGGATCACCACGGTTTTGACCATGACCACTCTGAGCATCAGTGCTCGGCACTCCTTCCCGAAGGTGTCCTACGCCACCGCCATGGACTGGTTCATTGCCGTGTGCTTTGCTTTCGTCTTCTCTGCTCTGATCGAGTTTGCAGCTGTCAACTACTTCACCAATGTGCAGACACAGAAGGCCAACAGAAACGCACAGAGTGCAGCCTCACCCCCCGTGACAGTATCAAAAGCGACGGAATCCCTGGAAGCTGGGATTGTCTTGGTAATAGTTTACTTTACTAATCTTACCCACCATATATCTAATCCAAACCATGATCACAAACAACCAAATAGTCCAAAAATAATATTAGTTGAGCACAAGTTACATAAGCCTGGTTCCAAGGCCAACTTCTTATCCAACTTCACAGGAAAAAGGCAAGTGACAATCCTTCGTTTCTCTTTGTCCTGACAGTTGGCATTCCTCTTTCATCAGCCTCACTACTACGGGTAGATCCCAAGCTCTCAGACAAGAAAGTTCTTCTTAGCCTTTAGATGTTTGCTTTTAACCGGTTCACTTAAACCAACTAGGGAGAATAAAGTAAAAAAAACAACAACAAAATGTTCTTAATGAGCCTTTGAGGCTTCAGAGCCTGAAGGAAACAGACAGGGACTCCCAAGGAGCAGATTATTTTTATTAGAAATCTGCTTGTTGGTGTATTTCATGAGGGCCAGATGTGAGCATTAGGTTCTATGAATGCTGAGTCATCAGCAAAGTTTCTGATTCCTATGAAAACATTCTCATATTCATATTCATGTATTAAGACATGGATATAAATGTGGTTTTATTCAAAGACTTATAATAGGTGAGAAATACCTATACAATTAAGTTTAGATTTGCTGTGGCTAAGCTCTGGTCCCCAAAGGTGTTTTGAATAAGAAACAAATGACAGCATTAATAATTCAAGGGTCATAAATGTGTCCCCAAATTGCAATTTTACATATGAGTAAATTCTCCCAACAATTAAGTTGCACACACTTTCTTTCTTTCTCTTTTTTTTTTATCATCCTCACCCGAGGACATTTTTCCATTTTTTGTTCAGATAGAGTGGGAGGGAGAGAGAGGAAGAGAGAGAGAGAGAGAAACATCGATGTGAAAGGGACACATCGAGTGGCTGCCTCCCGCATGACCCAACCAGGGCTGGGGACAAACTGAAACCGAGGTAAGTGCCCTTAGCAGGAACCGAACCCGGGTCTCTCTGGACCGCAAGCCAACGCTCTAACCGCTGACCCAGACTGGCCAGGGCTGCACACACTTTTTTAATGGATCATAGAACTGATTGACAAGTATACATTTGTATATGAATATAAACTCCGAACAATGGCTCTTGAAAAGAGGAAAAGTTTGTTCTATAAAATTTAGTAATGCAGATACTTGAAACTGAAAATTTCCTTATAATTGATCAATTCTCATCAGCATTTCCAAATTGTGGAACCACATGCTCAGTTAATTCTTTGCTAACTTTTACAGTAAAAATTAAATTTATGTGTATTTTACTTCTCAAATACTCAGATATTATTTGGCTAAAGAATGACAATTTTTTACTGAAACTTCTCTCTTTGATAAACCAAGAAACTTGGTTGACAATTTACATTCTTTCCAAGGAATAAAATAAGGCTATTCCCATGATAAATGAAAATATATAATTTAAAGACTTTTTTCTTGAATTATCTATCCCTCACTTAAAAAAAAAAAATGCCTGTGATGCAGTTCAATGACTTTTGCTTACAAATTGAAAATAGAGCATCAGAGAGAAAAAGTATTAGTTACTAGTTGGTAGAAAAACTAGGAATTGGTTTTAGAACTCCTGCTTTCCACTTTAGAGAGGCCCTCCCCTCCCCAGCAATCCCTCAAACACTGAAACAAAAATATTTTCAGAATGTAGGTGAGGTCATTCCCAAAATTCTCCCCTTGACTTAGTGATTTTTTAAAAAATATATAGATATGTTTTGAAAGGTGACAAAAATATAAATTTTGTAACAAAAATATTAGTCTGAAGATTCAGTCCAAAACACTTGAAAATCACTTTTTTTTTCCAGAAAAGATAAATTCCAAATATTTTTGAGAATTATTTTATGTTTGTAAAAATAAGCAATTATGTTATAAGCTACCTGTATTTATATAGGTATATAACCGAAATATTGTGCAAAGGTCATATATTAACATATATCTATAAAGGAAGAATAATTAATGTTTATCAGAATTCAGTTTAACAGCTTATTGCTTGAGAAATAGTAAACATTAAGAGAGAAACTCATGAGAAAAGGTAAAAATTGAACTTCAATGACTTTGAATATGCTCATTGATATGATATAGAAATAAAAAGAAAGACCAACTTCTTTACTTCAACTCTTTTGAAATATACAGTGCTGAGAGGAATATGATTTTAGATCCTGGAGAAAGCATGGTTATTATTCCTTTTGTCTATTATTTTAAAGGTATAGCTTATTAACAAGATGAAATTTAAGATCGCGGGTCTTCATATAAAGTATCTTCTGCAATTCGAAAACGATAACATATAATGAGCAGGCCCTTTGGGAAGCTGGGTAAAATATTGCATTTACATAATATCAAAGTACTTCTTTTGCAAGTTGGCTTTTCTTTTTTTGAAAAAAAAAAAAAACACACACATATTTCTAAACCTGGCTCTACTTAAAATATTTTAGGGGAATGAAAAGCAGAATTTCATTTCTGAAAGGCTAGGTCAAAGCATAAAAATAAAAATAAAAACAAAAATAACTAAACCTAACAATACAAACCTTGCAGATGTCAAAAGTAAATGTGATGATTACATAGAGGATTTGCATTTTATTTATTTATGTCAAAGCTTGGCAGTTTGCCTTTTAGGATGTAGTAGAACAAAAATTATACAATACAATGGTATATTATGATTGCTAGGTCAGTTTTTCCTTTCAAATATCATGACATTTAAAAATGCCTATTCAGTTGTAATCAAAATAACACTATTTGAGTAACTTGGACGTCAGAAAAGCAAGCCAATGGTGAAGTTGAAATGAAATAAGTGCTTGGATGTTTCACGTGATTCTAAGTTGTATGTTTTAATGGACTCACTGTCTTCACAAGCAGCTACTTATCATGAATGTGGAGAAAAGTTTACCACTGATTTTGACCTTAAAATAGAATAATGACAAAGAAATTCAGGCATTTTAAATCTAGCACTCAAACCAGGAGAAACACCTAAAACTAAATCCTCAGATGTACTCTGTAGACTAATAATTTTTTTCTGTTTTTAAGGCATTTGGAACTGGAGGCTTCATTGTTTTTTAGGTTTTGAGAAGGACTAGTCCACAACTTCTTTTCTACTTTTATGACATTTTTCCTTATTGTTTTTATCTGGTATGTTACCTGGCACTAGTTATTTCTGCCTTCACATTTCAGAACTTGTGTTTGAGGTATACTATTCAGCATGCAAAAGCAAGTTTGGATCTTGATCTCTTTTTTAATGTTTTGCTAACTTCCTTGTTACTTTAACAGTCTAAGCCCACATTACCTGTTCCTAAGAGAATCCCCTCCCACCCACCCGTCAACACATCCAATGTGGCTTTTATTTTTCAGAGGAAGTGTGATGTTCTTGGTAATTTATCTACAAACAAAGTTGACCAAAATGTCTTTCGTCGGAACAATAGCTATATTTATACTGACTACATTGATTATGCATTGATTCGTTTTTCTTTTCACCTCGCACCCATTTATTGAGTACCTATGCATTCAATGAATTTTTTTAAGTACTGTTATGAGCCAGACCCTTTGTAAAATGCTGAGGCTACATTAATGAGTGATGTCAGTTGGGCCTCTTCCCTCATGGAGCTTCTTCTCGAGCAGGAAGAGAGACAAATCCATGAGCCATGACGAGACTCTGTGATAGCGGCTGTGTAGACTGTGGCAGGCTGAAGGACAGCCCCGCAGGTGTACCTGCCGGCAGACTGGAGGGTCAGCCTTCTGAAGGAAGTGATGCCTCATCTGAGAACAGAAACATGAGCCTGGTCCTGCTCTAGAAGCACTAAGTCAGTTGCTAACGCTTGGGCACAGAGAGGGAAATAAGACATATCTCCTGTCTGTATTCCTTTTCATGGCACGTCTGCGGGGCCGTTAGCACGTTGCCCTATGACACACAGAATGCTAAAATGTTTACCTCCTCTGTTCCAAATATTGCCAAGATTTCCTTGAGTACTATCAGTACCCGGTAGAATTAAGGGTTGAATTAAGACCATCAGAGACTCTGAGCACCAGAAAGATCATGCTGTCCCTTCGCATGGCTGTGCCATTGTTTGATTTACAGAGAGGGTGGGGTGGATTAGGTGAGGGGTATAGATGGTTAGCTCTTCCCCAGATCGTCTATCAAATCTTCAACATTCCAATATGGTTCCCAGACATGCCCCAGCACCACTGACCCACTAGATTGCTGGCAAAAAGCTGCTTCTCTGCAGAAATCTAGGTTCAGCTCTGTGCCCAATTCTACAAGCTGTAGCATAAACACGGGAAAACCTGACAGAGTTCCTATTTTCTCCATAGTAATACAATAGTTTAAAAAATCCGATAGTTAAAAAAATATATCAAATACTAAATATTTTCTCTTATTTTTTTTAAATATTTTTTTCTTTATTGATTTTAGAGAGAGAGGAAGGGAGAGGGAGCGAGAGATAGAAATATTGATGAGAGAGAACATCGATTGGCCACCTCCTGCATGCCCCCCACTGGAGATCAGGCCCACAACCTGGACATGTGTCCTGAGCAGGAATCGAACTAGCAACCTGCTGGTGCATGGGTCGATGCTCAACCACTGAGCCACACTGGCCGGGCTATTTTCTCTTATTTTTTAAACCCCTGTTTGCTGGTTCTACAGGCAGATGCAGTGTTAGTCCCTTGAGTAATGCAGCCTTGGTTAGAATCTCTCTCGAAAGGTAACCCATTGCCCCCTCTTCTGTAATATATTAGACCCACAAAATTGCTCTAAGTACTTCCCTAATGCCTTATCCCTACACCAAGTAATTGATTGCCATAAAGTCCAGTTTGGTTCAAAGTACCTTTGCAATATGCTGTTACTTAAAACAAAACCTTGCTCTAAAAATACCCAAAGCAGGATGGCACTCAGCAGCAGGGGAGCCCTGGAAAAATTCAAAACCACAGGTGTTCCACTCAAAACAGTGACAGCCCCAAGCTGAGCCCTCATCTGGACTCTGACAAAAGCCTATTTTATCATCAACTGAAGCTGCCGAGCTTACAATGAGCAGGCAGGCGGGGTCTGATGCAAACCTGTAGCTTGAATGGCTTGGAAAATTGGCTTTCTTTTCATTTCAGAAACTCAATGTGATTCTTTTAAATTGGCGTCCAGTCTCCTGTACCTCAAATTCCCAATTATCCAGGAGTTGATTATCCAGTGTGTGCCTTAACCAGGAGTCCTGCATTTCCTTGAGCATATTTTATTTGCTTCCTGCTACAACCCCCCCCCCAATTACCGTTGGGTTGTGGGACAGTTGTAACTCTAAGCCAGTGAGTCTGCATTTCCCCCCAGAGGATATTGGCAAGGTCTGGAGATATTGATGGTTGTCATACTCCAGGAAGACAGGGAGGGGTGCTACAGTCATCTGGTGGGTAGAGGACAGGGGTGCTGCTCAACACGCCGTGATGTACAGGACAGTCCCCACAACAACGTTTGATCCTACTCAAAACGTCTGTGTTTGCGAAACTGTGCCCTAAATCACACAGCTGATGGGAAGAAACAATCGTTGTTGAGTGGGATCTTTAGACTCTGACAGGGGTTGAATTCAGGTGCTGCCAATTATTACTTGTGTGAGCTTCCTACGTAAGCCTTCATTCGTTCATCTCTAAAATGGAAATAACATTATTACATAACAGATTCCTTCTAGGAATAAGCAACATAATGCATGCAACGTTCTGTGCTCTATAACATAATGTAAAATAACATACTAAAATATGATGTAACATAATCATAAGACTTTTTGTTCCTTTCTTTTTGCCTCACTATTGAAAGACATTTTGAAACATGTTTAGCTTTTCATTCAGTTGCTGACTCCGTGTATGTTTATGAAGCATGTGCCACGTGCTATGCACTGGCTGGGCATTGTGGAGCAGTGACACAGGACAATAACACGCCCTCTACCATTAACGTCAGGAAAGGAGATAAGGCATAACAGAAATATTATTTACAGAAGAGTATGTTATAATAGCTGAAAGAGCTGTAGCAGCTAAGCAGGCAAAGAAGTGTACAAAGTGTGTGTGTGTGTGTGTGTGTGTGTGTGTGTGTGTGTGTAACATAGTCTTTCTCAAATTTTTAAAGAAAAGAAAGTAATAATTGTTCTTAACTTTAAAGATAGTAAAATTGAACAAAACAGATCCAGAGACACGGAAGCATGGAAAAGACTGATGAATCTCAGAGGGAAGGGGGTGGGCATGAAGAGATTAACCAAAGAATTTATATGCATATGTGCATAATCCATGGACACAGACAATAGTGCAGTGAAGGCCTGGGGTGGGGGTGGGGTGCCAGAACTGGGTAGAGGGGTTCGATGGGGGGAAAAGGGGGAGATATCTGAATGCTTTGAACAGTAAAGATACATTTTTAAAAATGTTATACCTTGAGGTACAAAAAATCCAATTGCCCAACTTAAAAAAACAGATAGTAAATTGAAGCTTCGGGAGAGTATGAAATCTGTGACATGTCTAAGTGGTGTAGCCACTCAGTAGTACATATGGACTTTTAATCTAGGGCTTTCTGACTCTCCTGTCCTCTTAACTCTTAAGCATCCCTCCATAGAGATTGTTGGGGAAATCAATGAGGACAGGGGGGATCCCACTGAACCTTTAATTCCAGGCTAACGCCATTGTGCTTAGATTTTTCATGGTGTTTGGTCTTGAATGATGTTAGTTAATTCTGGACAAGGAATATTTGGCAACCTCCTTTTAAGTCATTTGTGACACCGCCAATTTTTATCATCCCCCCCTCCCATCTCTAAAAAAGAGGGAGAGAGAAAATAATGCCTTACAATTTTATGGCAGATTACGTTTTACAATCACTTTCTCATGTCAATAAACTTTTTAATGCCTGCCCCCCTTTCTCCCTAAAAAAGAAAAAAAAAACAATACCCACAGCTTTCAGACTGGCAATGAGTGCTATCAAAAGTCAAGACAAATTTAGAAAGAAAATCTGCTCTAAAGGCTTGCCCTCTTTCGACTCCCTCATGACCTTAGACATTTTATTGGGGTACAGTATGTGAACGTCCCATACATCTGGGAGCAGGATCCTTCTTTTGGAGACTGAAACAGGGACACATCTTGCTGCGCCAGGTGAAGAATATGTTAATAAAATATTTACTGAATGAAAAGTTACATTAGAGTCTGAGAAACCTGATTCAAGCTCTTGCAAGGTGGTGCTATGCTTATTCTCTAGGAGAGGCAGCATGCGTGGAGACCAAAATACCCTGCTCTGGTCCTAGCCACACCATGTCTGGTGACCGTGGGTGCCACAGTCCTTAGCTGTCACACATCTATAACAGAAAGTATCACTTACTTCCTGTTCTAGATCAGCAGACCAGTCCCTCGACTATTCTAAATTATCTTCTACCTCCAAGACCGATGATTTATTTACTTCTGTCCAGAGTGCCTAGCACAATACTGGACCAACAGATAACAAAGAGAGATATTCTTTGCTTGAAATTCCCCACGTTCATACACAATTAGACTTGACTACACAGATTCCTTTTTGCTTTTGGTGAAGAAACAGATTTTCCCACGTCCCCTAAAAAGCACACTGGGCTTGAACTCTCTGTGATGACTGTTTTTATTTAGATGCTCAGTAAGAAATCAAACGGCAAAATTCAAGGAGGGGAATGTAGAGAGAAGAGGCCCTTTGGGTTGCTATTTCCTGCAGTCCAAATGTCACCACCTCGGTGGGTCATTCTGGTCCTGCGGCTCAGCCAGCACTGGGGAAGTGGCTGGCTCGCCCCGGTGCTGCAGGGTTGCTGGCCAGAGCCACAGGAGTGTGTGCATGTCAGCAGCACACCCTGCCAGGCGACAAAGTGGTGATTTTGCTGCCAGGGAGGAAACAAGGTGGTTTTACAAGAGCAGGGATAATGTACAGCGGTGTTTGAAGGCAGGGACCCAGCAAGGAGAACCTGGCCACAAGGACAGCGCCGATGACAAGATGCAGATAATAAAAGAGAAAAATCAGAGGGCGGCCCCCTACTCGTCGAAAGCATAAAAGGAATTGATAGCAAACAGAATTAGCATCGCTGAGTGAGGCCCAATAATTTGGAATAAAGACCAGAAAATTTGGGGATGAAAATGCACTGAAATTGACCAGGGTGTTTTATCACCAGCTGTGCACCTGGTGGTGGTGGTGTTGGGGACGGGGGTGTGCATTTCCCTTGTCTGGACCTTGGCTTTCTTACCTATCAATTCATGTGCTAAATATCCCTTTCCAGATTAAAATTGGTTGTCTTATGATCTCAATGGAACCTAAAATTTAATGACAGAGACTATCATATAACAATTCTGAGGTTAGTAAATAAATCCTTTTTTTGGTCACTCAAGATGGAGGGAAACCACTGGAGAATTTCTGAATGGGAAGCACAGAGCTTTCAATACAGAACTTCTGAGACAAGAGGCAGTTGTACTTCAAGGGATGGACAGTCATCCTACCCAACTGAAGGGCATTTATACTTTGTCACTGGCTTTTGACACATATGAGCATCTTCATGTATATTTCTTTAATCTCAGCCGGATCAAATTTATGAATGTGTGAAAGTGATGATGTAGGCTGGGGATGTATCTAGAAGAATGATATCAATTAGTCAAGTGGTTATTTTCTTATATTAACTAATTGTCTATACATTCCAAATCGAAATCTCCTCTCATTGCCCAAACTCATTGCCCCGTAGGCTGAACCATAGTCAGGGGTTGGACAACCTAACTCATCTCCTCCTAATGATACAATGCTCAACACAGTTTATGGGGCGTGGAACATGCTTTGCATCAATTGCTGATGTATTAATTTATAAGATGTTGCATAAAAGTAAATCACTTTTTTAAAAAAAATTTCTTGGAAAAGCAGCACCATCAAATACTATAAGAATGTGCTGTTTTCTCTTACACGGTAGGTAAATAGTCAATACATATCTATCAACAATGAAAAACAAAAAAAGAATCTAAATAAGTGATCTCTATTCTTTACCTAGGCTGAATATTTATGTCTTTTCCCCACAGCATCCTGATTCCAAGTACCATCTGAAGAAGAGAATCACCTCCCTGACCTTGCCCATAGTTCCAGCCCCTGAAGCCAGCAAAGTTCTCATGAGAGCGCCCATCTCACCATCGACGCCGGCCACACCCCCACCGCTCTCTCCCGCCTTCGGAGGCACCAGCAAAATAGATCAGTATTCTCGGATTCTCTTCCCAGTCGCATTTGCAGGATTCAACCTTGTATACTGGATCGTTTATCTTTCCAAAGACACAATGGAAGTGAGCAGCAGTTTCGAATAGCTCGCAGACAAGACCCCCTCTATTATATAAGTTCTCATTTTCTGAATTAAAAACAAAATAGCATTGAGACTCGTGTAGGTGCTTTTCCGAACATGGAATCAGAACTGGAAATCTACCACATAGCTTGCAGTAAGCATATATGAAGCAAAAGCAATAATATTACTCCTCAAAATTGGAAGTTGAAGGCTGCTGAAAAATACGACTTCGGGTGGTGAGCACACAAGGCAATATACAGATCAAGCATCATAGAAATAAAGGTACACTTGAAACCTATATGGTCTTATTAACCAATGTCACCCCAGTGAGTTTAATAAAAATATGACTTTTGTGTACATTAGAGAAAAATTTTATAAGAGGATAAGATGGATTCAAGGTGAATTTGCCAATCTTTGCCCTTCATTGTTCAATATTTTAATTGTCACTGTGAAAAGTAGGTAAGATGAGAAAGGCTGACACTTCCAAAGGTTGCCTTAAAATATGTTTATTTTGGTTTAGTTTTCAAGAGAGCGAAATATAAATAGTCTAAATATTTAGCAGTAGGTTAATACCAGCATGTCGGAGGCCTTTATGCTAGTAAAATGGCTTTCCGCAGCATTGTAATGCCGATATTGAGCTTAGCCATTTGTTTTAACTGTGCTGCGCTATTGTACCTCAATAAAATACGGTATTTGTACACATATGAATTATACATAGATCATAAATTATGTATGCATATGGACATCGCTTCAGCTGGACTGCAATACAGTGTTGCTTTACCTTGTTAAGCTTTCTTTTTAAAGACAATATGTTCATCATAATTCCATGAAGTTATAGGAATAAATAGTGATTATAAGGAAGCTTTGTGTGCTGTGACTGTGGTGATATCTTGTATTTTCTACCTTTCTGAGAACATCACTAAATAAAACAACAAGGAACATAGCTATCCGGATCTGTCTAATAAAGCCAGGGGGCAGAGTTTCCTTAAGCACAGAGAAATGAAGTGGTACCTCTACCCCAACGTTTGTGTTCCTGGTGATTCCAACAGATGGAAGGTAGAGAATGGCCAAGCTTGGTCACCTAGCTCTAAAGAAAGACTTGAGTTTGTATTCAAATCATCAATCCTTCATCTCCTTTCTGCTCATTCAACACACTTCCAGTTATAAGATGAATAAGGTCTGAGGATCTAATGTATAACACGGTGACTAGAGTTGTAATGTCATATTGTATAATGGCAATTTGATAAGAGAGTAGAACCTAAATGTTCTCACACACAAAGACAGGTAAATATGTGAGGTGACGGTTGTGTTAACTAAATTGAGGGGAATAATTTCACAATTCATATGTGTGCCAAATCATCATGTGTGCACTTTAAATATCTTGAATTTTAGTTAACAATTATACCTCGATGAAGCTGAAAAAAAAGGAGACCATTCTCTCTGTCTATCATTCCAGCTCTTCCTGAATGTAGCTCTGGCCATGTTTCCCATACAGAATAGCCGTAGGAAACAGGACCTAGGAGTAGGAGGAAGCATGAACTGCAGTTGGTGCAAATCCATAAACCCCTCAATTAGCAGTTGCTGGGTCTTAAACATCACTGAGATTACTTTCAGCTCCAACCCAGAAAGAAATATTTTGGAATTACTACTCTTGCTTTTATAAAAACAAACAAAACAAACAAACAAACATTCTACAGCCAAACAAATTCGATTTGAATGGAAATAGCACTCTACTGAGGGCGAGGAGACTGCCATCTCCACCCAACTCCCCTATTAATTAACTTTCTGGTCTCTGGGAGACTTTGTGCTAGTTTAATCTATAGAATTAGGGGCTAGATCGGATGCCCTCTAAAGGTCTTTTATTTTGAACAACTTATATTTGTCTCATTACTATTATTTACTATCTAAATTAAGTTAGTTCTAATGATACAGGGCCTGCTTCTCTGTTAGGAAATAGCAGCTCAATGAAGGAAACCCCAGAGCTGGGGTTCAGGCCTCCAAGGACGGGGTGCCACCTGGCTGACACTGGTGTCACAGGTGATCAGAGGAGGCGCTCCTCAGAGCTGAGTCCTAGCCCTCCGAGCTCTGCCTGCATGGCCCTGGGGTCTCAGGAAGGTGCAGCAGAGTGCAGCTCTGGGATCTGACTCACAAGGAGGAGACTGGCTGAAACGGACCCCTTTGGGAGGGCACAATGAGGCTGGCTCTGGACTGCAAAAACCTGGAGACTGAATTCATTGTTGCAAGGTGAAGGGTAAGTAACATCAAAAGGCAAAGCGAGTAACCAAAGGGAGAACATTCTGTCTCCTTTCACCTGCATTCTAGTCTCTCTGCAGTGGCTCCTACTGGAAGAACCTGACAGAAATCCTAATGGCAGAGAAGAAATGAAAATTACAGTTCCAGCCCCAGCATCACAAACTAGAGTGCAGAAGGCTGAATACTGAGCTGACAGATAAATGCTTAATCACTGACATAATTCACCCCTTTGGTTTTCTGTATGTACTTACACTGTTTCACAATAATAAGATGAAACTATCTTTCATACAAATAAAAATATCTCATTATTTGTCCCAAAAGGAGATACAAAATACCAACAGTCATTGTATCCATCTCTAAGCAACAATCACAGTATCTCTTTCTGAGTGATGATGTTTAATCTTCAATAAAATTACAGTACCACTTTAATATTTTGTTTCCCCAAATTCAATTGTAATCCTATCTATGATGAAAACACCTTTATATAAAATAGTAAAGGGACAGAAAGGAGGTCAAAAAAGAGTATTCCATATATACAAGTATTAATATGTCTAAATATCCATGTGATCTTTATGGATAGATAGAGCTATATCTATCTCTATGAAAATAATAGCAAGCAAGGAATAAAATATGCATAGCTTCTATAGTCCCCATTTCTATAATTAGTGGCATGACTGTAGTTGATATAAATAGCTTTCTCCTGCTATCCTTTTTCTCAGTCAGCATCTCAGCTAGTTGATTTAGAGTTCTTTACTTGGCAGAATGACTGAAGACTTACAGGATAATCCAGGAAGGTCGATTGCTTCCACTACTAAGAAAGTCGTAGAAAGCCTTGGAGTTCTCCGATTCTCAGCACTGTTCAAGTTCAGTCATATGTCACCTTACAAGTTTCAGCCTCACTTTGCTTCTCAATGAATGCCCTTTCTCATGAGAGTCATGGCAGGTGTAAGATTTTGATTTATAATTCTATAATCAGCATAAATCAAATATGTCTCTACTTTTTATGAGAAGCCAGCCCGGCAGCTACAAGAAATAAGGGATTCTTTTAAAACTGCCATAAAAGCTCTTTTGTTCTCTGTTACTTGAACTGAGAATTAAAAGCCATGAACTTACACTTTTCTGTCTGTAGATTCTCCAGGGCAGTCAAAAGAGGCCATCTCACCCACAGTTCTTGTAGTCATTAGAACTACTATAAAAGTTAAGGTTTGAAGATACTGAGTTCTTGGTATATTTCATTACAATCAACAAGAAGCAAAGATTTTAATTAAATGTGATGTGACTTCATATTATGAATTACTTATATCTCATTTCCCATTGGAAAGGACATCAGTGTTTATTAGCGGGCATGGACATAACCAAATACATCTCAGAATCTTCTAATAAAGAAACAGCTACTCTCCTTGGGGGTGGGGAACGAAAAGAAGGTGATGGGTTATCATTTTGGGGAACACACCCAAGGAGCTGGGGCCCAGACATTTAAGAAGAGGACAATGTATGGGGCATGAGGAGGCTGGTTCTGGGAATGCAATAGGAAGCTAGAGGCCGACCCAAGTGCTGCTTGTGGATTTCAGGGTCACTGTCAGGACAGTTCTTATACAAGAACAGCCTTAGAATGGAATGAGGAAGTTTCTTCCGCTTTCCTTTTGCCTCACCTCCCTATAGTGCCTCCTATTCTCAGAACTGACCAGGAAGCATCTTAAAAAGAGAAATAAAAACGGTGCAGCTTAGCACCAGTGTGATCAAGTATAGAAGAGTGGATTCGCAACTAAGAGACAATAGCTCCTACAGGAACACAGACGGGGACCTAAACTATCCTGGTGTCCAGCTTCAGCTCTTCCAAAGGCTTCTTTCATGGCTGCTTTTTAGGAGCCATACAATCTGGTGGGGAAGACACAGAGGAGCAGGGAGACTTGTCAGAAAGACTCACTGGTTACATCCCATTTCCATAAGTTACCATGAAATGAGTTTACATGTGTAAATTGCTTAGAACAGTGTCTGACATACACAAGGTGCCACAGTAAGTTACTGTCTGCAGTACCACTGTCATCATCATGACATCGTCTTACTATGTGCTAGTATTAGGCGTTAATATACAATTGCTAAAATTAAGGTTAAAAGCATTCCCTGTCAGTTCTCTGACATGCACCATCGTGCATTTCCTTACAACAAATATTAGCTGGTACAGAAATAAAATGTGTGCTATCACAGCAAAAACAAAACAAAAGGAAGCCACAGATCACTGTTGGACATTGGAATGATGTGCGGGGATAGTAACCCAAAGGGTCCATTTTCAAAGAGCTTCCCGTAAAGTTTGGTTATTTCATTCCGTGTTGGGTTTAATGATGCCCTTACCCCACAATTTTGACAGTCTAAAGATTTGTGTCTCAGAAAAACCAATGATGACCACTGTTGACTCCCCCAGGGCCTGAGCTACGGTCTGCTTTCTGACTACATGTCGTGAGCATGTGGGTTTACTTTACTGTTGGGGGAAGCTGGAGATGAACACAGTGATCATAGAATGTCCCTCTCAATGGAAACTCTTCCAGACTAGGGGTCTTATGTACAGAGGCAGAAAGATAACAGTCCAATAGACTTTTCCTCCATTTCTAAAATTAAGTTGTTTATTTCTCAATTATTACAAAATGTATTGACAGAATCCCTTCCTTGTTCAGCTTCTACATTTTAGTCCTAATTGAAGTCATTAAAATCTCACAATTTAGTTACTTCTTGGATTAGTTATTCTTGGGTTTTTTTGGTGCTCATTAATTCATTTTCAATGACTAATTTTTGCATGATCTAAATGTATAACAATGCCCCACTTTTATCAGTACTGTATGTGGCTTACTTTTCTAGGGATTTTAATTTTTCAGAAAACTGATAATCAGATGCTTAGCTTAGAATTCCCTCAATGCCCAACATCATCTACGACTGTGGAACAGTAAAAAATATAAACCAGAATAAAGGTATTGAAGGGCAAGCATTTTACTCATAGCAAAGTCACTCCACCTTCACTCAAAGCCTACGTACTCATATTTTAAACCTAGTTCACACTAATTAATTTGTTTCTTAGCTCCAAGTGAATAAGAGGAGTAAACTGTGAAAAAATACGGGTGCTTCAGAGTCAGACCAAAAACAGGAATGACAGTGAGACAGAGGGATAGAAAAGCAGCTTCACAACAATGGGCTCCCTGAGCACTGGGGGCCAGCACGTCCATTATCAGAGGAAAGCAGTGCAGCCCAGGGCCCTGAGGCCACCAGTGCATTAGAACAGACTCTTGCACTAGATCAGGTGACCCCCAGGCAACTCACTTAACTTCTCTGGGCCTCCAATTCTACATCTTTATAACTAGGAGCTTTGATGAGATGATCTACAAAATCATTTCACAACCTAAATTTCTATCACTTTACAATAATTTTTTAATGTTTTCATGACCCACATCTGCATGGTCAGTTAATCTATGACAAAGGAGGCAAGAACATACAATGGGGGATAGACGGTCTCTTCGATAAGTGGTGATGGAAAAATGGGAAACACGCAAAAAGGTAAAACTATATCACCTTCTTACCCCAGAATAAACGCAAAATGGATCAAAGACTTAAATGTAAGACTTGAAACCATAAAATCCTAGAAGAAAACATAGGCAGTAAGATCTCTGACATTTTTCTTAGTAATATTTTTTCTGATCTATCTCCTCGGGCCATTGCTACACAGATAATTCAAGTGAGTCAATTATCCAGTATATGCATTATTCTTACCCTTTTATCTTTCTAGTAATGGTCCAACTTCTGTCGCTTTAGCTCACTGTTAGCAGTAAAAACATATTTGGCTAAAGCCACTATGAAATTTATTAGCAGGCCATCTGAAAGTCACTAGGACAAAGAGAGAAACACTGGCACATGCATACAATTATCTATGAATTTAGTATCATCATTTTCACTTCCATGCTCCAATGTATTCGTTTGTAAAATCAGGATGCAAAAGTTCCTTCACTATATTTATGAGAATTAAAATTTAAATGTAGACATCCTACCACAGTGCCTGGTGTATATTTGGAGATCAAACCAAGCATATTGTAAATAGCAATTGGGGTTAAGGTTGTAGTTTTTTTTTGTTGTTGTTGTTGTTTTTTAATCCACAGAATAACCAAGGTCAAAGAAGATGAGTCTTATTCTTCATCTATTATGCAAATATTTAAAAGAGGGCCTACATAGACAGGACTACATGGAACACATAAATTTAGCAAGCATGGTGACCATAAATTGCCTGTGTCAACATAGACTGATTTCTACTTCAATATATGCTGTAGATGTGGCTTTCCATACTTTCTCTTTTTCTGAATTTGTTTCCCACTATTAATCTGAAATATAAACTTCACTCATTCATACTGAGCACTTGTAGTGTGCCAGAGCTGAACAAATAAAAAAGATAATATATACTCCATGTCCTCAAGGAACTCAGTCTACTGAAGAGAGAGAAACATCAACAGATAATTGAATCTAGGGAAGGAAGTTCTAATGGAGATATTTATAACACAACACGGCTGCAATGAAGAAGACATGGGGAAGTGAGTGCCATGCTCTGCTAGGGGCATTAAGAATTACACGAAGAGAAATCTTTGCCAAATTGGCTCAGTCCCCAAATTTGTTCATTTAGTTTCTCAGTGGAAATTGCTATAGTGGAAAGTAAGAAATATGGTAGCAAAATAAAAATATCCATAGGTCGGTGCCTATGCATGCTTTATCCATGGCCTAGTCCAGGGGAGGAAGAAGAAGGCATCAGAAGAGTGAATCAAAGAAAATTCTTTCTAAAAGTGAAAGAAGAAGAAGGAGAAGGAGAAGGAGAAGAAGAAGAAGAAGGAGAAGGAGAAGGAGGAGAAGGAGAAGGAGAAGGAGAAGGAGAAGGAGAAGGAGAAGAAGAAGAAGAAGAGGAGGAGGAGGAGGAGGAGAAGGAGAAGGAGAAGGAGGAGGAGGAGGAGAAGAAGAAGAAGAAGAAGAAGAGGAGGAGGAGGAGAAGGAGAAGGAGAAGGAGAAGGAGAAGGAGAAGGAGAAGAGGAGGAGGAGGAGGAGGAGGAGGAGAAGGAGAAGGAGGAGAAAGAGAAGGAGAAGGAGGAGAAGGAGAAGGAGAAGGAGAAGGAGAAGGAGGAGAAGGAGAAGGAGAAGGAGAAGGAGAAGGAGAAGGAGAAGGAGGAGGAGAAGAAGAAGAAGAAGAAGAAGAAGAAGAAGAGGAGGAGGAGGAGGAGGAGGAGAAGGAGAAGGAGGAGAAAGAGAAGGAGAAGGAGGAGAAGGAGAAGGGAGCATCTAGTAGCTCTTTAGACAAAAAAGCACATTTGTTCATCTCTTTTGTCACTTCTATTCCTCCTTTTGTTTTCAGTATATCAAGTGCTTCGCACACATAGCCTTACCTAACATTGATAATTCAATGAATTAAAAATTAACAATTTGGTTACAAAACTGCAAAAAAATAAAAAAATTAGGTCTAGGTTTTGGTCAGGTCTCCAGAGTTGGTTAGTGGTAGTCAGTAGTCAAATTCAAATGTTTGCCTCCAAATACCTTCTTCTAATTCCCCCTCCCCCACAGCTCCCATACAGACATGAGCCAACAGGAACCCGTATCACTAGGATCATGACAAATTCTATAAATACCAAACATTTTTTAAAAGTTCCTAATTTTATTTTTACCTTATCAATGATTCACTTATGCAATGAAAACTAAGTGAGACCTGGTTAGATGTATGCTTTATCCACAGTGTGCACACACACAAATGTAACTTTGTACATACATGTGTATACATTTGAGAAAGTTCTAGAGCACTGGGGTCTCAAACAGTTAATCATTGTTTCCAAGGGCATTTTCAATTTCAATGGATAGACACTGTTATCAGACCTGACAACAGTATTGTTTTGATTTTTCACAATGTATCTAAGAAACGTAAATATTGGTAAAGCCTTTTATAGTGAGGACCAAAAGAGTTAAAGGACTCGGGCAGGAACAGAATCAATTAATAAAAGAGCTGATAAGTCCATGAAGACTGGTGACTTCAATTTAGTTATTAATTTCTTATTTAGAGGAAAATAAGAACCTGAAATTCACTAAGCTGTACAACATAATTGCTTTTCTTGAAATAACAAGTTTATAAAATACATCTGTAAGATATACTATTTTTGACTACATAAAAAGAACATATGTGGTATTACTGGAACACTTCACATTACTCTAGGTAAAAGGGTAATTAGTGTTAAAAATAAAGCTAGCGAAGGTACTTCTTAAAGTAAAATTAGCCATTTTTACTCATCTACTAATATTAGCTACTTATCTCCCCTCGAGGGGATATTATTATGATTAATTGGATTGTGACTAGAGAGTAGTTTTTTGGGAAAAAAAAATACAACACCTGAGTACTCAAAATTATTAGCATGATTTTTGCCACAATTATCTCTAATTTTTACCCTTTCTTGATTTAAATTTCCACTCCATGGGTTCTTTGGGGAAAACAGAAAAATGACTCAATGCGAGAAGCACACTCTCTTTTCAGAGGTCACGGAAAGAATAAAAATAGGCCAATTTTAGTGAATACATTGTGCAACTTCACGCCTCAGAATGATCTTGTCAATCACGTTTCCACTATTTGGCAGCTGCAGCTCAAAGGACTCGGACGCATTTCAGACACATGTTGTGGGACGGGATGGCAAGAGGGAGTCACGGAGAACAGTGAGTCCCACATCTTTAGTTCATGTGAAAAACAGAGAGCCAGAGAGGAAGGGCGTTCGCCCACATGACACGATTGCTTGGCACAGTCTTGACTTCTTTCCCTTGCTACTCCGTTGTTCAACTGTTTCTCTCTTCAGTCTGTGGGCATTTGGGGTTGGTGCACTCAGAGATACGTTCAAATATATCTTCTTTTCCATATATAAGAGGAATGCCCCCTGAAACAGACAATGTTTCTGATATCTGAAAATAAACACCTGTTAGATTAATAGTGAGATACCCTCAGGAGCTCCTTGACCCGAGTGCTTTTCTGCAGCATGAAGATCGCTCAGTTGATAACTCCTGAGCAGACGATGTCCATAATGAGAATTACAACAAGAGGCTGCCAATCTTGAATCTGCCCACAGAAATGTAAAGCCTACTCTGGGCTCTGGTAGGAAAGCAGAGAATATATTGATTTGTCAAAAGTCAAAGTCATCAGTTTATAACTAATGTAGCTTTACCAGCTTATTGTATTCAACAGATCAGTGATATCAATTATTTTTTAATGATGTAAGAAACTACAATCTACATTTCATATTTACTATGTACTGCCTCTAGAATACAAATCTTTAAAATGCTTGTAGGAGTATCAATCGATGGATGAAAATTTTCCTTCATTTGTTGAGTGGCAAAATTATTTCCTATTTTGTTTTAGCATAAATTCTAGACTCCTGTGATAAACATTGTAATTATGCTTGCCTGATTTCCTTTTTAAACCAATCAAGTATTTATCTATGAGGTCAATTACTCAGAGGATAAGCCCAGAAAGTTCAAATAATTTAAAAATAATTGGTTTTAAAGACTAACATTTTCAACTAATGGACAGAGCAAAGAAACGTAAATAATGCTGTATATGACATATCTTTCAAGCAATCATATCTATAAGCTAATATTTACTTAATTCAGCTTATTTGTCTCCATCAGAAAAGAAACAAATAATAAAACGAAATTTCCTGTGAGTTTTGTTGAAGTTCCTTTTTCATTTATTTTACTCTTTTCTTTTTTTTTTACTCTTTTCTTTTTTAAATCAATGCAATTCTCAGATTATTTAAAAGGGGTTTTGGAATGTAACACCTATCATTTGTAATAGTGGATTATATATTTATTCATTTCTGCATGGTACAACCAATCCATAGTGTGTTCTTTAGTGTGTTAGTGTATGTGTGTGTGTGTGCTTCTGTGTCTATACATGTATGTCGGTACGTGCACTCTAGTTTTATTTACTTTTTTGCAGCTTTATTGAGGCATGATTCATGTACAAAAACACTGTACATATATAATGTGAACAATTTGATGAGTTTAGACATATGCACACATCGGCGATATCATCACCAAAATCATGATTGTAAACACATTCATCACCTCCAAAAGTTTCCTAGTGTCCCTTGTCTTTTCTTCCTCCCTACTTGTGGGTTTATTCATTCTATAAAATTCCGCTTATCCTCATCATTTTATTAATAATGTTTCATTGCTGTCCTCATGTTTATACATTTTAAAGCACTTGAAATCAATGTTCTGATTCCATCTTCTCAGAATCGCAGTGAAATCAACATAAGCAGGTACCACTATGCTCATTGTGTAAATAAGAAAATCGAGGGCACATGTGGCCAAGTGATTCTGAAGTTCTCAGAGCCAGTGAGGTGCCATGCTCTGTACAGACATGAACTCTTTGTTTCTCAGAGTTCAGTTCATTTTATAATGTTCTACCTCAGGACGTTATAACACAAAACCTAGAGGAAAAAGCACAAAAAGCAAATACCTAAAATATGATAATATGGTTCAGACAAATGATAATAGCTTTAAGCAGTATTTTACAGCTTTTTCTTGTAGATGTACATGGAGAGGGGGTATTGTTTTTTAAGATCAAATTGAAAACCTAGTCTGACAATTGGTTTTGTGTGAGTAGAAAGAAAATTTTTCCTCTTGTTATCTCTGTTTTACTGACAACAACATGAACCTTGCTGGAAGGTCAAAGACTTCAGAGATTTCCCTTCAGACAAGTATTTTTCTTAGCACCCAAAGACCACATGACTGTTCAAAGTCCCTTTGAAGAAGGAAAAGGGAACATGTTATTTCCCCATTTCTTTGCTTTCACTCTTTTGGAATTTTTCTTCAAAGCCAAATGTATAATGTAGATAGTTTCTCTGTGTCTTCTGTAAATCTTAGGAGAGGCAATAATTTTATATCTAACTCCATTTGTGGCACAATGATGCGTTTTAAGAGTGATTCAACGTTTTCCTTGATGTGTTTCTTGAGCCACTGTGGAAAATCATGGAGGAAAAAAAATCCTTCCAAAACAGTTTATACTGCTTTTGATTTATTTATATATTTGTGTGATTATATACTGTGAGGTGGGAGAAAATATTAAAATTGCAGCAAAGACTGAAATAAATGCTGAAGCAGTTTAAAGGATAGTTAAAAACAAGGGAATTTTAGGGGAAAAATCTGTTAGGTTATTTGTAGAGATGTTGTTCCAGTCTTTCTCCTTATTTACCTTGCAGACATATTTAAAATTCTTATTTTCTTTTCCTGGGATCGGGCTTGTATTTACAAGGGATTGATAGAACTATTCTCATCACACAGCATCGCTTATACTGCTCCTTCAATTCCTATCTACTGTTACAAAATAATGACTCAAATTAACCTACTCTTTGGCCTAATGGATAATGCAATTCCTGTGTGGATTTTTCACAATGGTTTAGAATTTTTTTCTAAAAGGGCTAAAGGAAAAACCTTTTGACATTTTAATATATGAGTTGACCTTAATAACTGAGCAAAATTTTTGACCAAAATCTACAAGTAAATGCAAAAGGGTATTAAAAAAAAAGAGAACACTCAGAATTTCTATCATTTCATATATCTTAAAGCAATTTAATTGTTAATATTCAGGTAATGGCATTTGATAATATGACATTTGAGCATGATCTTTTGACAGTTTGGAAAATAAATCAAAATGAAAGCTTTATAATCATAAAGATGTTAGTCTAGAAATACCTGCATTTCATTTATATCTGAAATGCTGACTTTACCTTCATCATGATTCTAGCAGTCTTCTCTTTCTTCCTTTTTAGTTGTTACCAAAGAATGGTGTATTTTATCCAAATATACCATGGTGTGTGTGTGTGTGTGTGTGTGTGTGTGTGTGTGTGTGTGCATGTATATAAAGCACCCTGATGGTTTAAAGAATTTTGTTTTGAATCCATCTTGACTGAAATAATTTTATTGTAATTTTTATTCTGGGCATTTTCTTGGTAAATGTGATCAATACAGAAATTTTTATACTGCATAAAAATTAGTGTCTATTCTAACCACAAAATATCTCCACATGGAGAAAATATGAATCTTTAATTTCCTTCTTTAAAGGTATAATAAAACTGCAATTCAGGGCACAAAGATGAAAACTAATGTGGGTAAAATAAATTATGGAGAGCTATTACTGTTAAAGATCAACATTTATTTTGCCCTAAAAGATACCACAGGCAGCTCAGCTACTGTTTTTTTGAGAGGTACTAATTCTCATGGACAATATGTTTGACACTGTGCAGCTATTTCAATTTTTTTTCTATATCTATGATACAAGATGTTTTACATTTAACTTTTCTTAAATTCGGATGTATGCAATGGAGAAACAAAGTACATGGGATGTGTTTTCAAAGCCAGGATGTAAGGTAAGAATTATATATATGCTATTAAAAATAGGCTTAATATATTACTTAAAGCAGTATGAAGATTTAATGCAACCCCATCAAAATCTCAATGGCATTTTTCACAGAACTAGAAAAAACAAACTTCAACATTGTATGGAACCACAAAAGACCCCAGATAGCCAAAGTAATCCTGAGGAAAGAGAACAAAGCCAGAGGCATCACACTTCCTGACTTCAAACTATACTACAAAGCTACCATAATCAAAACAGTACAGTATTGGCAAAAACAAAAAAACAAAAAAAAAAAAATAGAAACATAGACCAATGGAGCAGAATTTAGAGCCCAGAAATAAACCTATACATATATGGGCAACTAATTTTTGACAAAGAAGCCAAAAACATACAATGGAGAAAGGAAAGCCTCTTCCAATAAATGATGGTGGGAAAACTGAAAAGCCACATGCAAAACAATGAAACTAGATTGCTCTCTGGCACCATACACAAAAATGAACTCAAAATGGATTAAAGACTTGAGTGTAAAACCCAAAACAATAAAATACATAGAAGAAAACATAGGCGCTAAACATGCGGATGTTGGTCTCAGAGAGCTTTTTGTAAACTTGGTCCCAAAGGCAAGGGAAATAAAAGCAAAAACAAACGAATAAGACTATATGATTTCACTCATATGTAAAACATAAAACAAAAAGCAACAAATGAACAACAAAAGAAACAAACTAAAAACCAAACGCTTAGATACAGACAACGGAATGGTGGTTACTAGAGAGGAGGGGACTGGGGGGAGGACAAGAGGGGAAGGGGTCAAATATACGGTGATGGAATGAGACTAGAATTCAGGTGGTGAGCACACAATGGCATATACAGATGTTGTATTACAAAGTTGCACACCTGAAATTTACATAATATCATTAACCAATTATCCCAATAAATTTAAAAAAAAAAATCAAAAGTAAAATAAAAATGAAAGTGTGGCTTCAGGTCCCGATTGAAGATAGTGACACCTGACTTTCCCGTGCCCAGGAACACACTAAATCCATAGTTGCATATGGAACAACTTCCTCTAAAAAACTCAAAATAGGCTGAACAACTCCTAACCATTGAGGCTAAGAGAAGCTCCACATGGAAGCAAGGAGAACACTTGAGGGTGGAACACAATCTCCCATAAACTCCACCTGTGGCAGCGACCCACAGTCGAGAGGGAACTCAAAACCCGAAGCTTCTCCCTGAGGAGCAAAAAGGGGTTGAACCCACATCGGGCACCCCCAGCTTTTAAGACCTGCAACTGAGAGATGAGCCTCCATAATGCTAGCTTTGAAAACCAACAGGGTTGGCATTCATGAGACCCACAAGGCTCTGAGACTGTCTCAGGGCTCAGCTCACAAGTGGTCCTGGAGGGGATCCTGGACTTTGTGTGGGAGAGGTTCATTTGCTTATCTTGGAGCATCAGCCTGTGTGGTAGGCATCTGATTTGACAAAAATTTGGGGGACCAGCTGGGGTGGTCTCTGGGGATGGGCATATTTGTATTCTCCTTCTGCCCAGCTCCAGCAGGTGGGTGCCAACTTCTTTTTCTTAAAGTATGGACTCATGCCTGGCCAGTGTGGCTCAGTGGTTGAGCATTGACTCATGCACCAAGAGGTTGCTGGTTCAATTCCTGGTCAGGGCACATGCCCAGGTTGTGGGCCAAATCCCCAGTGGGGGGCATGCAGGAGGCGGCCAATTGATGTTCTCTCTCATCGATGCTTCTACCTCTCTCTCCCTCCCTCTCCCTTCCTCTCTCTCTAAAATCAATAAAGAAAAAAAAATTTTAAGTATGGTCTCAGAACTGAAAATAATTAGTCAACCAAGTTAACATAAAGGTGTACTATCTTATCTCTTACTCTATTAATTAAGCCTAAGGTGACACTGTGGCCCTAGGACATGGTTCACTAGTATTGTTCTTATTGTCAATCAACCCCTCAAACATTTTTACAAATTGTATATATACTTTTATCAAGTCATATTATCCATGTCCTACAATTTGATGAAGTACTTAACTGCAGTGGGGAGGTATCATGCGGAGGGAAAAGTATTATTTCTCTACATACAAAATTTCTATCCAAGAGAAAGGTTTTATTAAATTTTATATAGAGAGTTCCCCAAGAAGAGTGCATTAAAGTAGTAGCCAGTAGGTAATCCATAATAAACAGATGCCTTTTTAATAGCTTGGGAATATAGCAGCCTGATATATGCATCAATCAACAAACATGAATCGAGCATCTACTGTGTACAAAGTACTATGCAAGATATAATGATCAATAATATGTGTTGCTTTGCTCTTAAACATAGAACAGGACTTCTATTACGTAAAGGTGTTTTCTGCTTTTATTATCAGCAGCATTCCTTTTGTAATTTGAATTATGAACACTGCAGAATCTGGTACTGCTATAGTCACCCGTATCCATAATCACTGAAGTGCTATTTCCCTCAGCATGTTCACTCATCTAATGAGTGCACGTAAGTGTGGTTGTGTGTGAATGATGCTTATGACAAGTGCTGGAGTTAAAACACAGTCCAGCAATACACCTATGTTTTCCTGCCATAAAAGACAAATGGCAGTTCTATCTCCAAACCTAAGATACATAGTATCCACTGCTGTGCTGCATTATTTATTCTGGATTTATCTGTGAAATCTTTAACACAGGATATGTGCAGGCAGGATTAATCTCATAAATTTAATAAATCTTAGTGTGTCAGGAGGTCAAAATTAATCCTAAGTGTAGTTATAAATGTCTGCACAGGCAACAACACCTCAATGTCATCATCTGTAAAAGATCTTGCCTGTTCATCTTGGTGGGGTAAGTAAGGCCATGCTTTGACTCTCATTGGGTTGTTTTATGCAAAGATTTGAAAGAAACTTTGAGTGTATCATAAGAATCTTAAAGAATTAGGGGCGAGGGTTATCAAATGCTTAACACAACCTGGTTGTCCTTTCTTTAAAATATTTAACAGAGACTATCAATAAAACATTCAAATATTTATGGAATACGATACAAATCATTAAAAGTTCTATAAGGAGAGTGTCAAGATGAGTCATTTATGCATTAAATGATCCTGTTCCATGGACTTCAAATTAAACATCCAACCTGTAAGGGCTATCTTAAAATTTTTAAATTCATGTTCATAAGGAATAACTTGGTTTAAAAAATGAAGGTGCCTCAAGGAAAAATTATTCTTACTACTATAAATAGAATGGCAACTCATGCTCTGAGATCAATATCATTATAAGTAATAATTGTACAAATAACATCTTTGTTTAAAAAATCAATTTTTTTACCTACAAACAAGGATAGTTACTTCTCAATTCCTCAAAAATGCATTAAGATAAGAGAAAGCAAGCTCTTTATTTTGAAAATAAAATAGAGGAATACACACACACACACACACACACACACACAAACACACACACACACACACACACACACACACACCCTTAAATTTTTGTATAGAATGACGATATTCTTAGACCCCATTCAAGGAATCAGAGTAACTAATAATTTTCAAGAATCCCATTTTAAAGTATTTAAAATATGTCATGGATATCTAGGAAACAAAGTTACATGAACAAAATTCAGAGTATAAAATCAACAGAAAATACAAAGAAATATAGAAATTAAATAGTGTAACTAACATTTCTTTCAGTCCATGATATTTCAAATAATAATAAATAAGAAAAAGTAATAAGCCAATTAAGGTAAACATAATAGATAGAGATGAGAATAGAGAATATATTTTCAAGGAACTATGGACCATTTACAAAAGTTGACCACATATTAGGCCTCCAAATAAGTTTTTGTAGATGCTAGAAAGTAGGCATTTTATAGAAATTATTTGCTGTTCAAAGTACAGTCTAGTCATAAATTAATTGAAAAACAGAAATAAGTACATCTGAGTAGAGAAAGAAAACTCTGCTCAACTCCTCTTAGGCCAAAGAGAAAATTTAAAACAAAACTTTATATCACCTATTAAAAACATATAATAAAAACACTAAGTCAGCACTGCCATGGTCCAAGCACCAGGGACATTCATATTAAAACAGGAAGAAATTAAAGGACCCATTCTCAATATTATTGCACAATATTTTCTTGAAAACATCAGCCAATGCCAACGTGTATAGGAGATACTAAGTATAAACAATAGAATACAAAAATACATAATGTGATTATATGAATATAAACCCAGAAAGGACTTTCTTAAAAGCTATTACAACTATACAACTATTTAGAAGAACATTTAGATGACCTAGGGTTTGGAGCCAACACCAAAGACACAATCATGAAAGAGAGAATTGATAAGCTAGACTTCATTAAAATTGAAAATTTCTGCTGTGTGACAGGCAATAAAAAGACAAGTTACAGCCTGGCTGGTGTGGCTCAGTGGCTGAGCATCGACCCATGCACCAAGAGGTCACCAGTTCAATTCCCAGTCAGGGCATATGCCCAGGTTGTGAGCCACATCCCCAGTGGGGGGCATGCAGGAGGCAGCCAATCGATGTTCTCTCTCTCATCGATGTTTCTATCTCTCTCCCTCTCCTTTCCTCTCTCTCTAAAATCAATAAAGAAAAAAAAAAAAAGACAAGTTACAGACTGGAAAGATATTTACATAAGACATATCTGGTAAAGGACTATTATCCAAAATATACAAAGTCCTCTTAAGACTCAAAAGTAAGAAAACAAACAATTATATAATACAAAATTATACATTTCTATATTATCATATAGAAACAAACAAGCATATATGTATACTCTGAAATACAATATGAGAAACCTAGAAAAATAATTGTAAATTAAGTCACATGGTTGTTAGATACACGTCATAACAGAATACTTTAGTTCCCTGACACATTTTAAAGCAGTGTATCATGTTTTTAAAACTGCAATACCAATTCATGTATTCGTTTTTTGAATTCAACATTAATAAGAAATCATCTTTCCCCTGTCTTCCCATTCACCATTCTCTCTGACCTAACATATAGGCTTTTTTGTTTGTTTTGTTTTTACAAAAGAGTATATAGTGAAAGGGAATTGAGTTTATTATTTATACTTCATAATTACTAATGTATTGGACTATAGGTCACTATTATAAATGGATTAAATGAACTTCTTTGGATGCAGGTTTTTGCATCCTTCTCTTTTCTTTCTGTCTTCCTAATTTTCCTACTCTTTAGCATTCTTCTTTTTTCATGACTTCTAGTTAGTCTTTCAAACTTTTCTCATGTCCTTTATAACACTAGGTTTTAGTTATAAAAAATAGAATCGAGCATTCCTAGTATTTTGGCTTATAGAAATTGTTCAATGGTATTACCATCTTTAAAAAATGTATTAAGATTTCCTGTAAAAGTATTTAATTATGAAAAATGTCTTCTCCTTGCCAAATTTGTAATTTAAATAATACATTTTATATTATACTAAGTATTCTGACATTTCTATTCTGAGACAGAAATAAAAACTGAAAGATCCTTGGCTTTCAAATAATGTCTAAAGAAATCAGAGAACTCTTTCAAAATGCATACATATTTAGCTGATATCTCTTGCCTTTAAGTTGCTCAATCTAGTTGAAAGACAATAAATAAATGTCAAAATATAAGAAGAATATGACCCAAACTATAAAGGAATAATAATAGTTTGTACCCATTATGAGATAAAGTGAGATAGTACATAAAAACTGCTTAATATAGTACTTGTAGCAAGGTAGTGTTCAATAAATGATAGTGTTAGAAACTGGTGACCTACAGCACTTACATTTTCTGAGCTAGATATGACTATGAGCTTAGTCCTGCCGGTGAGCTCAGGGAGATGGTGCACATCACAAGATCACACCTCAGAATATCCTCCCATCCACAGTCCTGTGGTGAGGCAACTAAGGGTATTTATCCAACTCATAGGCTGCAACTACACTTCTGGCTTGTCCAAAGCATGGGTTCATTGCATCTGTGTCCTACCCCAAAATTCTTCAAGTGGGGAACTTTTTATGTTCACAGTAAGAATGCTTTTGTGCCTGGCTAGTGTGGCTCAGTGATTGAGCATCAACCCATGCACCAAGAGGTCACCGGTTCGATTCCTGGTCAGGGCACATGCCCAGGTTGTGGGCCAAATCCCCAGCGGAGGGCATGCAGGAGGCAGCCAATTGATGTTCTCGCTCATCGATGTTTCTATCTCTCTCCCTCTCCCTTCCTCTCTCTCTAAAAATCAATAAAGGAAAAAAATTTTTAAAAAAAGACTGCTTTTGTTCTTGAGGTGAATCCCAAGCACCCACAGTGTCTTCTATACTCTACAAAGGTTTTCATTGTTATTACAGAGATCATTTAGGAGAAAAAAACAAAAGTCGCCCAATTTAATCTGTGAGGGTAAAGGCTTTCCAAAGAAAGGTTAATCAATATGTAACATTTGAAAGACACACTCCTGGAAGTTAAGAGTTTGCCAGATAAAGGGAGACCTCATACTGAAGGGCTCTGGAGAGCGTTGCCCTTTGACAGCTAAAACTAGTTTAGTTGGTCTGCAGTGCCAGTTAGGGAGAGGCCTTCCAAGGGGCAGAGACAAAGAGGCCACCAAGGGCCAGATCACAAATAATATCACACGCAATGTCACCGTGTTTGGGCCTCATTCTAAGAACAATGGTGGCCCACACAAGTATTTTAAGCCAAACGGTAACAGGATGCAATTTGAGTTTTATACAGATTTCTTTTCTGCTATAAAAAAAAAAAAAGATAAAAAGAAGGTACTAAGCAAGATGAAGAGAAGAGCTTGGCCTAAATTCCAAAGAGATTATTAACAGTTACTGCCATGGAGATAAAAACATGCCACGGGTACCTTCTAGGCATAAGAGTCAGAAGAATGACCAGACCTACTGGGATGCAAAGGTTTTGAAGGCCAATGGAATAAAGGTCCTTCCCATAGGGAAGTGTTTTGGTATCTAGTTATAAAGATCCTAAGTGGTCATATGAGTGTCTGCTTTCCTAAAGAAAGGACAGCTCCGCCGGTGTGGCTCAGTGGTTGAGCATCGACCCATGCACCAGGAGGTTGCTGGTTCGATTCCTGGTCAGGGCACATGCCCAGGTTGTGGGCCAAATCCCCAGTGGGGGGCATACAGGAGGCAGCCAGTTGATGTTCTCTCTTATGGATGTTTCTATCTCTCTCTCCCTCTCCCTTCCTCTCTCTCTAAAATCAATAAAGAAAAAATAATAATAATAAAAAAGAAAGAACAAGAATTGGCCAGGAAAAATTAGGTGTCACATTTAAAAAAATTAAAAATCACCAAAAAACCTTGAGAATGAATCTTGTTAATTCATAAATGTTTAAAATAAAGAAATCTTGTTCATAAGGAAATCTTGTTTGTAAGGTTGGCAAAAAATTGGGAAAAAAATAGTCCAATTAAAGCACTCTTAAGAAAAATTTAGCACTGGACATAGTACTAAACAATAAAAATTCTCAAAGTATATTAATAGTAGCTATCTCTAGGTATGGGGTTGGCTATGATTATTATTATTTTTTATTCTTTTGCTTGCCTTTTTTTTTTAATGTATATGTATACTTTGCATAAAAGCAACATTAAGAACTAAAACCAGACCCGGCTAGTGTGGCTCAGTGGTTGAGCATTGACCCATGCACCAGCAGGTCCCTGGTTCGATTCTCAGTTGGGACACATGCCCAGGTTGAGGATTCAATCCTCAGTGTAGGGCGTGTAGGAGGCAGCCAATCAATGTGTCTCTCTCATCGATATCTCTCTCTAAAAATCAGTAAAAACATATTTAAACAAAAGAAGAAATAAAACCAATATAATACTCTGTAGAATTATCCAACTTGAGGATAGTTAGTGGCATAAGAGGCTAAGAGATATGACTGAAGGATGGTAAATATATTTGATCTTCTGTCCTAGCTCTAATTGATTTATAGTTGCCTAGAGCACTGTGCTAAGAATGATTCTGAAGCTGCACTTGCCTTTAGTAGGGAAGAGCACTGTGATTGACTAGTGATGCCTGCCATGGGTGCAGAATGTGGAAATTCTGGTATCTGTCAGGTGTTTGACATTTGTTATCTAAATAAGCTCTCTCATTTTATAGATGGCAAAGTGGAAGCCCTTTGAAAGGCAGAGATTTATTGCCTGAGATCATATAGAGTTCAAATTACAGATCAAGTATATTCAGTTCTAATTCTTAGAAAAAGATGTATGTCTTGGAAAGTCTCACTCACATATTAAACACACAGTGTGGTTAATTTGCAAATAAATGAGGATCCTTTAAAAATGCAAAATTAAAAAATGAATAAAAATAGTCCCCCTAAATTGTCCTAATCACAGAATCATTTTTTTTTCTATTCAGAATTCCATACCCTGATCTAAGTCCACCTGACTCTGAGATCTCACAGCTGTTTTTAAATCCACAAACTAGCACACCCAGACACAAGGTATCATTTTCTCTAAATTAAATAACAACTAAGATTCTGTCACTTTCCCTAATGAAGACTCGTGCCCAGCACCACACTTTCTGAAGTGTATTCGGGTGAGGATGTGTGATTTTAACAACCATATTGTCTAAGGGATTCATTTAAAGAGAAAATGTCCTAAAAAGAACTCTTGAGATTCAACACATGATTAATCAGGGAAAAGCTGGCAGAACTCTAGGCTATCCCTTTTAGGATGAGATCTGCTACTGATTTAACAATGAATGCAGCAATGAAGGTGGATAGTGATGTTTAGGAGCAATTATGACTGCTTTGGCACTCTGTGGACCACATGGTCCCGTCTGCTTTTCCTCTCAGGATTCAGAGCTGATCATATATATAGGTCTCTACATATCAATCTCTGCTTGCATCACTTACGTGAGAAGGTGCCTCCTATTTGCCCTTTAGCTCTCAGCTGAGTCGTGACTTCAGTCAAGTTTTTCCTATTTCCCAAACTGAGTCCTGTGTCTTTCCTAAACGTTCTCTTACCATTCTTTATTTCTTGGATGATAGCACATATCAGTGTACAACAGTCCTCATCCAAAGGAGCATACGTTCCAAGACCCCCAGTGGGTGCCTGAAACCTGGGATAGTCCTGAACCCTACATATACTATGCTTTTTCCTATACAAAAATACCTATGATAAAGTTTAATTTATAAGTTAGGCACAGTAAGAGATGAACAACAATAACTAATAATAAGATAGAATAATTATAATATGCTGTAATAAAAGTTAGGTGGATGCGGTCTCTCTAAATATCTTATTGTACTGTACTCACCCTTCTTGTGATGATGTGAGATGATAACAGGCCAACTTGACACGTGAATGATGTTGGCATTGTGATGTAGCTTAGGTGATCAGGGTGACTTGAACCCAAGCACTACGATATCATGACAGTCAGTATGATAACCCAGATGGCTACTAAGGGACTGATGGGCGGGGAGCATCTACAGCAAGGGGACGCTGGACAAAGAGATGATAATTCATGTCCCTGGAAGGACAGAGTGGGCCTCATGAGATTTCATCACACTACTCAGAACAGTGTGTTATTTAAAACTTAAAAATAGTTTATTTCTGGAATTAGTCATTTAATATTTTCAGACCAAAGTTGACTGTGGGTAACTGAAACAAATAAGGGGGAAATCACTGTTATCTTTTTACTTGCATTTCTTCTACACTACATTACAAGCTCTGTGAGGTCAGAGAGCATCTTTCATCTCTGCTGAGAATTCTTCTATGCCCACAGTGCTATCTACTGTACAATAAGTGATTACTAAATGCATGTAAGTAAAAGAACAAGTGAATGAATTAAAGACTCACCCATTATATTTTTAGTGAGGTATTGGGAATATAAATGTCCTAGGTTCATCTTGCCACTGGTTCTAGGTCAGTCATTCACATAAGTCTGATGGGGAGGTGGGCATTTGGAGGACATTACTCCTGAGCAATCATAAAATACATTATGAGGGGAATAAACCCTTTCCACCCTGACTTGTTCTCAAGATCTAAAGAATCACCTATGTGAAAAAAATAAGACAATAAAACCTAACCTAGTCCTCTGATGCTCTTCAGATGATAGCATCTGATGTTAACCTTCAGTCAGAAAAAATAAAACAATAAAGATTGTCAGTATGTACATCTCATTAACTTGCACATTTTGAAGTTGATAAAAACAAGCAAAATTGGCTTTGCTTCCTTTCAGAGTAATTACTGTACTCAAAACTTAGAAAGTCAATAAATGCATTTCAATGTATATGGTACAATAATCACGCATTATGGTCCATTTTCAAACAAATCATAATTAGTGTCTGAATATGACTCAAATCACCAAGGGACTTTCAGAAATGCTAAATTACTTGCAATTTGAACATGCTAAAATGCCATGCCATTTACCACACAGAACAGATGAATGATGGGCCAAACTTAGAAAATGCAATTCACTCTAAGTGATGCTACTAAAATGCTTAACAGATGTTATGCTCACTGAGGTTACACAGGGCCTGTTTATTGAAAAAAAAAATTCACTTTAGATATTTTCAGGGATTTCTAATTAAGATGCTTTTAAATAGTATAAATCTCCATTCTGGGAATATTAATTCAATACAATCCAAAATCTTTTTTTTTTGGACAAGATGCATCTCTCTCTCCTTTAGCCATTTAAGCTATTTGAGTTCTTTAAAGTCTCTCTTTGGGTAGAGATTTTGTTTGCTTGTTTCACTTAGTTAACATTGTCTAATTGGGAATCTATTAAATACCAGGCCCTGCGCTAGGACTGATTAAAGAGTAATTTAAAGACACAATCCCTACTCTGAAGAATTCATATTCTAGCACAAGAAAACAGACCACTGGTGACTAAAGGGTGGAAATATGGTGTTTTATCTCAATGACTATAGAAAATGCAAATTAGTACAGCCATATGGAAAACAGTACAGTGGTTTTTCAAAACATTAAAAATTGATGATGTTAAGTCTTCTAATCCATGAGCATGGTATATGCTTCCACTTGTTTGTGTCTTCCTCTATTTCTTTCTTCAATATTCTATAATTTTCCAAGTACAGGTCTTTTACTTCCTTGGTTACATTTAATCCTACATACCTTTTTTTTTTTTATTGCAATAGTAAATGAAATTGTTTTCTTAGTTTCTCTTTCTGATAGTTCATTATTGGTGTATAAAAATTTCACTGATTTCTGGATATTAATTTTGTATCCTGCAACTTTGCCAAATTCATTTATTTAATCTAGTAGTTTTTTGGTGGAGTCTTTAGGGTTTTCTGTGTACAATATCATGTCATCTGTGATAAATGACAGTTTTACTTCCTCCATTCCAATTTGGATGCTTTTTAATTCTTCTTGTCTGATAGCTGTGAATAGAACTTTTAGTACTACGTTAAATAAGAGTGGTGAAAGCAGACATCCTGTCTTGTTCCTGACCTTAAGGGAAACATTTTTAGTTTTGCCCATTCAGTATGATTTTGGCTGTATGTATTTTTTATATATAGTCCTTATTATGTTTAGGTATGATCCCTCTATTCCCACTTTGCTAAGAGTTTTTTTTATCATAAATGGATGCTGAATTTTATCAAATGCTTTTTCTAAATCTATTAATATGATCATGAGATTTGTATCTTTTATTTTGTTTATGTGATGTATCACATTTACTGATTTGCAAATATACAGCCTTGTATCCTTGGAATAAATCCCATGTGCTCATGCTGTATGATCATATGGTCTTTTTACTGTATTGCTGTACATGCAAGAGAAAAAGAAAAAAGGAAGAAAGAAACTAGACCACCAACTTACACCCTACACAAGAATAAACTCAAAATGGACAAAATACTTAAATATAAGTCACAAAACCATAAAAGTCCTAGAAGAAAACATAGGCAGTAAAATCTCAGACTTCACTCATAGTGATAGTTTTGCCAATATATCTCCTAGGGCAAGGGACACAAGGGAAAAAATAAACAAATGGGACTACATCAAACTAAAAAGCTTCTGTACAGCAAAAAAAAACAAAAAAAAAAACCATCAACAAAATGAAAAGGGAACCCACTGATAAGGGGTTAATTTCCAAAATATATAGAGAACTCATACAACTCAATACTAGGAAGATAAACAATCCAATTAAAAAATGGGCAAAGACCTGAATAGACACTTTTCCAAAAAGAACATAGAGATGGCCAACAGACATATGAAAAAATAATGCTGAACATCACTAATCATCAGAAAGATGCAATTAAAACTAAACTGAGGTATCATCTCAAACCAGCCAGAATGGCTACCATCAATAAATCAACAAACTACAAGTGCTGGCGAGGATGTGGAGAAAAGGGAACCCTAGTACACTGCTGGTGGGAATGCAGACTGGAGCAGCCACTATGGAAAACAGTATGGTGTTTCCTCAAAAAATTAAAAATAGAACTCCTTTTGATCCAGTGATCCCACTTCTGGGAATGTATCCTAAGAGTCCTAAAACATCAGTCAGAAAGAATATATACATCCTTATATTCATAGCAGCGTTATTTACAATACCAATATCTGGAAACAGCCCAGGTGCCCATGAGTAGATGAGTGGATAAAAAGGCTGTGGTACATTTACACAATGGAATACTACATGGCTGTAACAAAGAAGGAACTCTTACCCTTTGAGACAGTATGGAGGGACCTAGAGATTATTAAGCTAAGCGAAATAAACTAGTCAAAGAAAGACAAGTACAATATGATCTCACTTATATGTGGAATCTAATGAACAAAAGAAAATTATGAACAAAATAGAACCAGATGCATGGATACATGGAACAGACTCATGGATGTAAGAGGAAAGGTAGGTGGGAGGGACTGGCTAAAAGAAGAAAAAGAAATTAGCTAAAGAACATATATGCATAGCCCATGGACACAGACAACAGTGTGGTGAAGGTTAGGGGGGGCGCTGGGTGGAGGTGGGCAAAAAGGGGAAAAATCAGGGACATCTATAATAGTGTTGTCAACAATTAAAAAAAATAGAATAAAAATTGAACTACCATGTGATTCAGCAACCCTAGAATACACATGTTAGTACCAGGTTGGTTCCTGTAGATGTTTTATCCATGATGTCAAAGAAACTTTGGGACAGAGAAATAAGAAATAGTTACTGAAATTAGAAGAGTTGTTATCATGTTACATCTTCAGAAATTCAGGTGGCATAGCCACTGACAAAATTTAAGGAGAATGTGAGGTTGTGGGGTAGGAAATAAAAAAGTATCGATACACCTTTTTGAGATAAAAAATGTCCTCAATTTCTAGTTTTATAAAAATTCTTATAATTACTGGTTTGAATTCTATAAAATTATTTTTTCTGCATCTATTGAGATAATTATGATTTTCTAATTTGGGCAATTTGAGCTCTGTATTTGCAAGTACCATTGGACCATAACTTTATTCTTTATACCATTCTTGACTTGCTTTAGCATCAGCTTTGTATTTGCTTCATAAGATAATTGGAACATATTTTCTATTTTGGTGTTCTTCCTAATATTTTCTTTCAGACACAAATTATCTTTTCTTTTGAAGTTTGGAACAATTTTCTGTAAATCTACCTATATCTGGTATTGGTAATGTCATGGGTTGATTTTCAGCTAAGGGTTCATATTGTTTAATGGTTAGAAGCTTATTCAGATTTTTTCCTCTTCTTTAGTGAGTTTTGGTATTTGTTGTCTAAGTTTTTAAATGTATTATATGTAAAATTATAAAATTATATGTCATTTTTATGTCTTCTCTTTCTATTGTTTTTTAACACTCTAAAGAAATTATTCATTGTTTCTCTTTTTAATACGTTTACATTTTGCTATTTGTTTTTATTGTTCTAAAGTTTCACTACACTGTGTCTTTGTGTGGATCTATTTTTATTAATTCTTTTCTGTTTTTCATCAATTTTGAATATTTATAACTATTATCTCCTTGAATATCACTTTAGCTTATTATCTGCGTTCTTTCTTTTTAGAAATTCTATTAGACATGTTACAATATCACATTTGTGTTTGCAAAAGTGTTTGTTATATTTTGTGCATTATTTTCTTTACTTTGGTTCCTGTATTCACTAATATCCTCACCATTCAATACCATTGATTCTGGATAAGTGTTATTTTTTTGAGAGCATGCATTTATTTATCCATTCATACATATAAGTTGAGCAAAAGTAGGTTTACAGTTGTGAGTACATGAAACAGTTTATTCTTGTATTATTTATTAATTATTGTATTATTTTCCATATGAACAACTGTAAATCTACCTTTGCCCACTCCTAATATTAAATATATGTTGATTGTCACCTGAGTGCTTATTAGGTCATATAATGGTAAACAAAACTGATACACGTTCTGCTGTCATGGAAACTGAAGATCTTTAACCCTTGTTGCTAGATCTTTGCCCACAACCATGATGATTTCCTTAAGATACATTCTAGACATAGATTTTTCTGATTGAACAAAGTGTGAAGCATGCTAACATTTAAATTCTATTGCCAAATTTTCATGCTGAGAGTTTGTACTAATTTAAATACAACACTCAATTTAAAGGACAAGAACCCTCTTCCACAATTATGTGTATATTTTGTGTGTGCATATACATGCATATAATCAGTGAAAAGTTTCTTCTGTTCCATTTTCCTTTTAGATATTCTCAAGCATTTTCTATAATTTTTGAGAGTAAAACAAGAATATCATAGTAAATCAATCATTGTAGCTGCTTCCTAGTAGTTTATATTAATGTATTGAGTAAAACATGGCCGTAAGATTTCCTGGGGGTTCTATAAATCCATGCTATTTCTTTAATTCTTCACTACAGAGACAACTCATAGTTAATTAGAATCTACCACTTTGTAAATCCTAAGAGCTATTTGTATTGAGAAAAATCAAGATGACTATCCAGGGTATTTCATTTGAAAAATATTGCCTATCCATGATTTCATATTAAAATGTTGATGTTTTCCAGTTAGTAAACTCAGTCTCACTTTAAAATGTTAAGTGGACAGTCCTTAAAAATCTGCCTGAACAACGAGATAAAAATGTTATGTAAAGGGAGTATGAGTTGTTTGTTTGAACAAGGGCTGAGAAAAAGTTTTTAATGATCAGACTGCACTTGTCTTGCAACACATTTTTAGTGGTTTAATAAAAGGAAAATACCAAGCTAACTACCCTGCAAAGCCCATACGTTTCGTATTAGTGGATTTCTGTTGGGTGAACCACAGTAAGTCAAGATCCCCTGAATGTCTACGAAGGTGACAAAGTGACACGAAAGGAATTGGCATTAGCTTGTTTGGGTCTACCGAAATTGTACCCTTGCCATTCCATAGCTACTTTCATTTAAGCCTGGTTAAATAATAAGTCCAATAGTACTAATGTCATGAAATTATGTGCATGACTATGGAAATGAGCTTTTCCTAAAAGGAATGAAACATTTCACTGCTAAATGTCTTGAGCTTGTGGCAGAAAAATGACAGTCCAGGAGGCAGGCCTCAGACTCCAGGGAGAGAAAACAGTCTCCTCTCTGAGTGAGAGCTGAGTTACACTCCAGACATGAGGATCCTCCCAGTGCTGCCTACGTGGGGGGCTGGGGCTGAGCTTCCTTCGGGCATCTGGAGGCAGCCCAGAGAACAGAGAGGCAGCACAGGTAGGCAGAGCTCTTGGGGAGAAGCTGTACCTTAGTCTACGTGCTACACTTCCCTCCCATCATCTCAATAAAGGAGAAAGTTGGTTTTTCAGCAATGTGGTGATAGAAAGTAAGATATTTTTTTTTAATGCTTGGGTTGGAGTTGCAACGTGGGAAGAGCTCATGGAGGGGCGGGGTGGGTGGTCACTAAAGGCTGCAGATCCCTGCCTTCCTGAGGGTCATCTCAGCAGCAGCAACAGCAAGGGGACAGACTCAGGAGGTCATAGCGAGTGACCTGTCCCTGAAGACCAGTGAGCCAACCCTGGATCTGTCTGAAATAGTAAACAGATACTTACAGGGGGACTAATTGTAGCCTGTAAGCCACTGGGAGCTCGTGGTATTAAAATGTGGGCTTTATGAGTTGTTTCTGTGCTGGACTTTTCCCAACACCGACTTAATTTTTTGTCCAGAGGAAACCAGGTATGAATGAGGGTTTATCGGCTTCATTATTTCTTGGTTTCTTGTAAACACCATCTCTACAGAATCTTCACACTGCACCCTCCCAGTCTCCACAGCTATTTCTTTCCTCTCTGCAGCTCATAACAGCTCTTCACGTGTGAGAGGCAGAAAGAGAGAGATTCCAAGGTTGGGAATTGGAGATGAGGAGGGAAGAAGGGAAAAGGGAGGGCAGAGATAATCACACAGATTAGCTTCTGTTACTAAAAATAAGATGTGTGATTCTCTGAAAAGCAGAGTCTTTAGCTTCCAGATCCAAATTTCCAAATGGAGTGTGTCTCTCCAGGACATCAGATTTTGCAAGAGAAATAACTACCAAATACAAAGGACCCAGAGTACATCGGTCCATTTAATGTCAAATTCATACTCCATAGGGAAAGTAATCATCTATCCTAACACGAACAGACATGCACTATTATCTATTTTCATTTGAAAATTCAGTAGTCTTTTAGTAAGAAAGGGTCCCAGTTTTGTCCTTTGTCCCTCAGTTGCCACTTTCTGAAGACACTTCTCTAGTGTTGGGTGTTGTGTTAAACTGTCACATTCTGAAATGTGACGATACATGAAGTATATTGGCCTGTAGACTGGGAACAGAATTACATTCTCATGGCACTTGATGGGGGTGGGTGTCATTCCCTTCCCAAGCACTTTGTGCTGAGTTTAGAAACAGATTCTACTTAAAAGTAAATGCAAGAAACGGGCAAATCCAAAGTGCAGAACAGTAGCCATAATTAGGGTTTTGTTTGTTTCCAAATGAACTCAATATTCCCATTCTTAAGTGAGACTATTCTGTTCAAAGACCCCTCCTTCTTAGAGTCGTGGTCTCTGGTAGATCCCACAGTGAGGCTGAATAAACAAAACCAAACAGTTTGTTGGGAATCTGGACAGAAATATTATTCTCGAGAGGTCAATTCTGTACAGAAGTGAGAAGTGTGACATCTTACATTGATCTCACAAAAGTACCTTTTGAACCAGGTTTATAAGAATCCCCAGAAAATGCTTCACCTCAGCAAACAGGAGGAAGAGGGGATTGTGGAATTTATATTTTCCCGAGTCACGTATACTTTAGCATATTCAAGACAGAGAGCATCCCTGGCTGTTTGCTGTTTAAGTCAGCATCTTGTTCATTTATTTCCCAAGTTTCTAACTTTGAAACGACAGAGGACAATCTAGGTCCCTACCAGGACAAGAAAAAACTTCAAAGCAAGAGAGACATACAAAATTAGTAGGGCATCCCAAATAAATCAGCTATCAGTAGTTTTCCAACCTTTTTCATTGATGCACTGTCAAAATGCAGATTTTGCATACATGTTATGTACATATATATTCACCTTTACTATGCTTGATGCAGTCATATTTTTTCATTTTTATTCTACTTCACTTTAAAATTGCTTTTGATACATTAAGTTGCTACAGTGACCATTTATTGTACACTAATCTTTAAGTTGAGAATGAGACACCATCAAATCCTTAAATTCTGAAGAAAGGATTCATTGCAGGATCATCAAGCTATATTTTTTATGATAGGAATACAGACTTAATACAGATATTTCTTGTTGAACAAAGGTACAGTGTAGCATTATGATTAAAATCCTTAATTTTGAATCAGTCTCATATGGCTTTAAATACCCACTAGCTCCCTACTTCTGTAATATAATCACAAGTTAATAATCACTGGCAGCCTCGATTCTTTCATTCTCTCATCTATAAAAGGGAAATGAGTATTCATCTCCTAGTCTAGTTGAGAAAATAAAATAAAATAATATCTATGATATACATGTACAATAATTAAAACATGGTAAATCATAGTAGCTATGATTAATGTGATAAGAAATTTCAATTTACTAATAGGTATATTAGAAAATTTATTGAAAATTAAAATGTTGTTTTACTGTCCCAGTAAACAGAGTTTTAAAATTCTCAGTTAATAAAAAAATGAGCAAATTTTCTGCTAACTTAAATCATGTGGGTTACTTTAATAAAGATTGTACTCATTTAGTCACGAAACATTGACTAATTGATGTAAAGAGGCCCAGTATAAAAAGGAAATTAGATTTGAAATTTTAGATGCTTTAAGAAATAAAATATTATTTGAAAATAAAAATTTATAATCTCTCAAGTCATGATATCAATGAGAAAACAGAAATTCATTTCCGGATCATAATACACATTTTTCTGATGGACACTCACTATTTCAGGGTAGGACACCATGAGATTTCAAGTGGTGGAGACTTAGTTTTTATGCTTCTAAGTGAAGACAATAATATCTGCTTTCTCTTTTTCTAAGTATATCTATATCTACATCTATATCTATATCTATATCTATATAGATATTTTAGAGAGAGAGAAATTGACACAGCAGTCAGAACAAAGCTTGGCACATTGCTGGCAACAACAATGATGAGTGTTATAAGGCACTTCACAAACATGTTTAGCAAATTAAGGCACAAAAAGTCAGCAGAGTGTCCGGAGGAGACACGGTTATAAATACCATAGGAAAACAACCACTACATTCAGAAAATATCATTTATTATATTAATTCATCTTCAGGGACGCAGTTTAATTTCAAGCTGATGATATCTGTTTCTCTGCCAGAATGGGAGTTAGATCTTAGCATCTCCTCAATTAAGTCAACAAAAATGGATTTTTATGGAGTACTGGTGTAGGAATTTTCTCCTGCTTTCTTTCCCATTCTGTTAGAGAATTGTTTGTGTGAGAAACTGATAATTATGTAAGCTTACATCATTATGATTTCTTTCTTGCCAAACATGTACCAGGCAGCACGGACGCACACGCAGAACGCACAATTGTCCCTGTTCACACAATTCAAGCCCCGGAGCCAGGACACTTGCAGGGGAATTTTTTTTTTTTTTTTTTTTTTTTTTTTGGTACGTGCCCCCAGCAGGATCCGAACCCGGGACTCTCTGGTCCTAAGGCCGCTGCTCCAACCGCTGAGCCAAACTGGCCAGGGCTGCATGGGAATTTTTAAAAAGCCATTTTGCCATGATGATCATATCATCATATTTTCTTGCGTGGGGGGTCTTCTTAAATTAAAAACGGACATAAAACAAACTGACAAACTGAATGTGCTTGGATTTTGCTTTGTTTTCTGAATGTAAAGAAACACTGTGATAGTTAATTTTATGTGTCTACCTGACTGAATCACAGGATGCCCAGATAGCTGGTTAAATATTATCTTGAGGCTTGTCTGTGTGGATTTTTTTGGAGATTAGCATTTAAGTCGGTAGACTGAAAGAAGTGAGTTGCTCTCCCCGCTGTGGGCCCCACTCAAACAAAAAAGTGGAGGATCGCGTTTTCGCTCTGCCTGACCGTTGAGCCAGACATCCTCTGCTCCCTCCCTCAGCAGCCTGGTTCTCAGGCCTCCAGACCTGGCCTGGGACCTGCCCCTCAGCTCCCTCTGCTCGCAGGCCCTCCACTCCACCTGCTGTCCTGGACTTCCAGCTCCCAGGGTGGATCCCGGCCTTCCCAGCTTCCACGTGAGCGGGTCCCTTACATCTCCTGTCGGGGTCTGTTTCTCTGGAGAACCTGACTATGCAAGGGCACAGGATGGAGCTTACCCTCCTGCCCAGTCCACTAGGACAGGAGCCCGGAGGATAAAAGCTGAAGGACCGCTTTACCTTCTCCCATGCTGAGAATGTCTTTGCATATGTGAATCATTGCTGAAGAGATAAAGTGTCCATCTAAAATTGCTGAACATTTACTCAAGTCTGGGTCTGCCACGGCCAAGAAAGCTGGGACTTGAATTACACTGCACTGCTTATTTCTTTGGCAAAGTAGGACCTCGGACAGGTGGGACCTTAGTGAACCCAGGTGTATGAATTAATCTAGTTTGTGGCTTAGAGAAAGCGAAGAAAATTAAAGCAAATATTTAATAAAGGATGGCACCCATATCTGCTGGCATTCTAAGACTTTGACCCAGGACACAGTATAATGGGAATGATACCATTTCATCATTCATCAGAGAAATTACTCACTTCGCTCCTTGCAACCAACTTCTGATTTTTCTTTATTCTATGCATGCTAACAACATAAAATAATCCCTTCCCCCCCCATAAATTCCTTTAGGAAATGGCAAAGAAAATTAAGGACTTTGAAATGATAAAAAGTTTTTTTGCCAAGCAAAGTTTTGCCTGTAAGAAATGTATGGGCCATCTGGAATCTTGGCAACAATTCTGGTTTTCTACTCTTGGAATAAAAAATTCTGTCATTGTAACCCATGGGCATCGGCTGATATAAAAGATTGCTGTCAGCAATCCTCAAATAATTTTTTCCCACTGGCTTAAAAGTCCTCAATTAAAGTTCAGTCAAGAGAGAGTTTTCTACTATACAGTCAATCTATGGCTTAATAGCAAAATGTCTTAGAGATATTTTGATAAAATTCAGGCATAAATTTCACTTTTTTTTAATCCTCACCCAAGGATATTTTTTTCCATTTATCTTCAGATAGAGAGGGAAGGAGGGAGACAGGGAGAGAGAGAAACATCGATGTAAGAGAGACACATCGACTGGCTGCCTCCCACATGACCTCGACCAGGGCTGGAGACCAAACCACAACAAAGGTATATGCCCTTGACTAGAATCAAACCCGTGGTCCTCGAGCCGATGCTCTAACTTCTGAACCAGCCAGGGCTAAATTTCACTTTTTTGAGAAGAGAAGAAAAATATTCAACTTGAATAGTCTGACAATAAGGAGTTTATAAATTTATTGGATTATTTTTTAAATTACTTGACCCATATGAATAAAATAAATTTCATTATTCAATGTCACCCATTCAAGCACCTCAATGTAATATCTAAGGTGGCTACTAACCCAATACAATGAAGTATCAATGGCAATGAATAATTGGACTTGCCTGTGCTGGATGAAGTACTTCTCAGTGGCAAACCTTGTTGACTTCTCTGTAGGTAAGAATAGGCATACAGGAGCAGTGTCCAGCTTTTCTGAAGGTTAATTATTCTTAAATGACTTTAAAGTTGATTTGTGGATTTCTCTTCCATTACTACATCTCAAATTATGAATGACCTGAAATTTGCCAAAACAATCAAGTCACTAAAGGAAATGTTTCAAGACCAATTCCATCAATGCATCCTGCAAAATTCCATTGATCATTAATGCATGAGTATCAATGTCCAACAATAAAAGCTTTTCCAATTTTTATTTTACTTTCTACCTTTGTGAACCAGTGTTTTTTATCATTGTTGTCATCAAACAGAGCAATTAAAATCAAATGGGTGTAAAAAAATAAAATACATATTGCCAGAAGAAATATCACCCCAAAATTTTAACCTTATTTTTGAAACAAACAACAGTGACTTTTCAAAACGAACAAACAAAATATATTTTAGAGGTAAATGGAAGGTTAGTTTTCATTTTGTTTCCCCCAATTAGATTTATTTATGCTCTATAAAAATGAGAGCAACAGCCCGGCCACTGTGGCTCAGTGATTGAGCATCGACCCATACACCAGGAGGTCACCGGTTCGATTCCCGGCCAGGGCACATGCCCAGGTTGTGGGCCAGATCCCCAGTGGGGAGCATGCAGGAGGCGGCCAATCGATGTTCTCTCTCATCGATGTTTCTGTCTATCTCTCCCTCTCCCTTTCTCTCTCTCTAAAAATCAATAAAGAAAAAAAAATTTTTTTAAATGAGAGCAACAGAGATAAGCTCTTTGTAATGATAGCTTTCAATCGATGTGAAGAACATTAATTTCCAACTCATTAAAATTACCTGCACATGTATGTTCCCTGTACTTGGAAAACTTTTCGTCTATTCTTTGCCTAATTCATCATTCTATGTAGATTTCAAGTCAATCATTAATTTATTGAAAAAGTGTTTGCTGATTGCTCTTATTCAGGCAAATTTACATATACTATTCTCACATAACCTTCATTGCACTTATCACATAAGCAATTCTACATATTTGTGTGAAATTTTTAAACTGATGTTTCTTTCAGTGACCTGCATCTTCCACAAGAGGCAGAACTGTTTTCCTTTACTGTGTTTTCCTGGCACCTAGAGGAATGACTACACATACTAGGAAGTCGCTAGATTTTTATTAAAAAGTAATGAAATTTTGCCCTGGCCAGTGTGGCTCAGTTGGTTGGGTGTCATCTCATGCATCAGGAGGTTGCCTGTTGAATTCCTGGTCAAGGGCACATGCCTGGGTTTCGGGCTCTATCCCAAGTGGGGGGCGTGCAGGAGGCAGGAAATTGATGTTGCGCATTCATATTAATGTTTCTCCCTCTCTCTCTCTCTCAAAATCAGGAAACTATTTAAAATAATGAAATTCTACCAAATTGAAAGTTTCTTGAATCTAAGGGGAAAAAAAGCATAGTTCTGTGGTAGAGAAGACTAACAATTCCTTGGGCAACAATGGCCTTCAAATTGCTAGGCCATTGACCTGCTCAGGTTTTAGAGAGTTAATAAGAAAGAGAAAGAGAGATGCAGATAGAGACACACAGACAGACAGACTCAGGACATCTGCAACACATTTTAGACTAAGTAATTTTGTTGGGCCTTTAAAATTAGATCCATATTTTACTATTATGTACAAACATAACTATATATATACACACACACATCTATCATATATCACATCCATGTACAAAATATACATACACAGGTGGGCAAAAGTAGGTTTACAGTTGTGAGTATGTGAAAGTTTGTTCTTGTATTAATACTTATTAATTATTGTATTATTTATTTGTATTATAACTGTAAACCTACTTTTGCGCAGCCTTGAATATTACATAAATTCATACATTTCACTGTTCTATGTAAATGTAAAGACACACTATCTTCAGTGATTCACTATTTTTACATGTACCTTCTAAGCACCCTATGAACTAAAATATTATGCAGTTATCTCAAAAGTGAGCACGCCGTGAGCTGCTCTTCCCACGTTTCCGTTTCAATGACTTTTAGAGACATGACAGTATTCCAACTATTTACCAGGGGGCACCAAAGTTGGAAAACTGCACATTTACATTTAAAAAGTTTATTTTTTTCCTGAGATGTGAAGAATAAAAATTTGTTATCCAAGCTGGATAACATGAATGGATTTTTCTAAGACATACTTAGCTGACAATTAAAAAAATTTTTATTTTGCTTAAACTAAACACATGAAACCACTAATAAATAAATTGGAAACATTACTTACACCTAATTACTTTGATAATTAGGCTGGTAAATGCATGATATTTTTACCATATTACAAACAGCAGGTGATTTTATCAGCTGCGCTTTTTACAGTGTATTCAAGATGTTCACTTGTGGGGGGAACTGTAATGAATCAGATTGACTAGGAAACACTCCATGGTGTACAATGGCACCTTGTGCCTTGCACAGAAGCCCACATTTGGCAACCTGTTTTATCTGCAGATTAAAGTTACTACCACCTTCTGAAACACCCACTTCACCTGAGGTGACTTAAACACAGCTCTTATTAAAGCAACCTCAGATCATGACTAACTCTTGTGGCTGCTCAGTCATGTGAGTGCAGTGCTGAGACGGAGAATTCAAGTAGCAGACTGTAGTCTACTTAATTGCTAATAACAGAAAATACACCTCAAGGAGAAAGCCTGGAGTTAAAAGAAGAAATATTTATTCCTCTCTGTTCACAGGCCATCGGAGTTGATTCACAGTTACTTTCAATAGTTTCTTTATCAGCACGGAATTCTCAAATTCGGTTTCTAGATGACTGCTCTGGCCATATGAAGTACACAATATTAAGTCTAGAGGCCATTCAGACCCAAGTAGCTAAAGGCAAAATATATCTTACATCAGGCGCAGCAAAGGATAGGGTGGTTTTGATAAACCTATCAGTGACAGTCTTAAATGCTCTTGCTTTTAATAAATTTCCATTTAATACATTTTCCATTCAAAAGTAATTTAAAATGTTACAAGATAATGGACGATTTTAAGATGTATATACATTTGTTGTGCATGTGCAGATACAAAATTGAGTGCAATGTTTATGTATTTACTCTATAAAATATTACCTGTATGTTGATGTGTATTTAAAAATACCCATTATTATTTTTACTGAAAACAGTAAGATATATAGTAGGATTATTGAGAATAATAGTAGCAGCAATAAGATTTGTCATTAATAGACCGTTACCCAGTGTATCTATTTAAATGTTTATACTTTCATTTCATGCATTAGCATGAAATAAAGAGTTGTGTATAGGTGTGATTATTTTTCACTCATTCGGTCAAGATAGGCTACCAGCTGAAACAGACAACCCTAAGAGTTCAGAGACTTACATAGTAAATGTTTATTTGCACTCATACAGTGTGGATGTTCTTCACAGTCAGCCTTCCTTTCTGGGAACCCATCTTCCAAGACCTTGGATCATTCCACATTCATCAAACAAACAGGAACAGAGAATGGATAGAAGAACATCAGATGGTATTTAATGGGACAAGCCCGGAAGTGGTTATCATCGCTGTCATTCATAGTCCATTGGACAGAAGACAGTCACATGGCCACTTCTTACTGCAAGTATAGCAGGAGGAAAGTGAAATTTTTCTGAGCACATAATAGTCTCTGCCAGATTCACATTAATCAGAGAATAAAATAAGAATTAGAGAATTACATCATCTTCCCAAACCAAATGAGTAATTGAGAATCTAGGTGTTATTTAAAGATAGGTGTGGCATTTCCAGCCATGATGAAGTAACTGAAGCCAGACTTAATGTCCTATAATGGGAAATTAAAAGTGGATAAATGTATGAATCAACTGCTTACAGACATTTATCAATATACTAGATAGACCTATGAGCCCCGAGAAGAGAGGAAAAAAGTGAGGTGAACCCTATAATTACCTTGGCTTTCTGACAGCAGTTTCTGGACCACAGCTGAGGAATAAGGAAATCAAATAGAGAACACAGTGAATTACTCAGATGAGTTGACAGAGACTGAAGTTTAAGGAGCCTGAAGTAGCTGATATTTGTGGTCAGGGCACCAGAGAAGAGAGAGTTGTGCAGATAAAAAGCATCATGAATCTGCAAAAGGGTCCCCAAGTGTCTATTTTTGAATTCTAAACCATGCATACCTTGAATGAAATTCTACCAGGCAGGGGAAAATGAAACTGGGGTGCTGTTAAGTACAACATTCTCATAGTTGACCCTGAGATGGGAGAATTTAAGTTCTAAGCACCCGGAAAAGGAATTCTTTGTTGAACACTCAGGCCATTGAGCCAAGACAGATCATGACTTTGTAGAAGGGCAAATTAGCTGTAGTGTAAAGGCTATGATAGATCTGCTCTAACAAGCATCAAAATAAATTCTAAAAGGATTCAGATGTTCTGCAAGTGACTTACTGCCAGACAGAATCAAGTGCATTAATCTACAAAGAAAACAATAAATACAGTCCTCAACAATGTGATATTCAAAACTTCCAGCATCTCTTGTAAAATTATTGAGTGAAGAAGTGGAGGAAAATATGAGGTATAACTACAAGAAAAATCAGTCAATAGAAAAAAACCCAGAAGTGACAGAGATGATGGAGCTAGCAAACAAGGAATGTATAATACCCATGCATACATATATAAAAGAAAAAATGAATAGAATAAGGAGATGGGGGGGGGAGTCATAAAGCAGAACCTAATGGAACTTCTGAAACTGAAACATTAAATACTGACTGTAAAATATACTGGATGGGATTAAAAGCAGTTTGCACACTTCAGAAGAAAAAAGAACAGAGATCTTGAAGAGTCTACATTGAATCTACACAAACTGAGCTCAAAAAGAAAATGGGGAATTGTGCATTCTGTTAGTATTAATACAACTGTGAACTTGACAATTTCTTATGTGTAAAAAGACATGGATGTCATGACAAGATAAAATGTAGTTTTATTTCATTTTGTAAGACCCACTAATGGCATTTAAACACATTTTAATATATTTTAAACATTCTTTTGCACATAATTTCTGTGACATAAGTGATATTTATATTATAAAGAATAATAGCATAAAGGGATGCTATGTTATAGACTATATTCACAATTCATAAATTGTTCAAGATGCTAGAGGAGGCATTCCTAGTTGTTCCTTCTAATAACCTAACAGTGAATGGCACATCTTCCCATACAATCAGTTGTCCAGCATAGACCCCATCCTTGACTTCTTTCATTCCCTATGCCCTGTAACACACAATTCCATCACCAAGTTTGTTAATTCTCTTCCTTCAAACTTCTCCCTTCCCCCTCTCAAACTATACTGTCTAGAATTGCTCCAAACATGTCCAAGTTAGTCTACTTGCCTCAGTCTTGCCCTTCTATAATCCATTCCCTAACTTGCAGCTGGACTGATCTTTGTCAAATGCAAGTTTAATCATTGTACAATGGCTCCCCATTGTTCTAAATATGAAATGTAGTCTCCTTGTCGTTGTCTACATTGCCCTGTGTGATCTGGCCCATAATTACCTCTCCACAATCATCTCTTGCAAATTTTCTCCTTTCACTTGGAAAGGAAAAGGGAAAGGAAGAGACGAGATTACTCTGGTAGTGAGTCTAAAGCAGACTTTATTGCTATTATACTTTGAAATAGAGCCCGTCAGCTTTTGAGATCAGTCTCTCTACCTTTGGTTTATACAAGTAATAATGTATGCAGTCAGATAAAAAGCTTAAAGTTTTATAATATCATATATGACATGGATTTTTCAAATGCTATTGGTATAAGAAAGCAATAAAATGCAGGTGATAAAACAGAATTATTAGGTCTAAACTTACATATATTTGATGCATTTCACTACATTTTGCAATATAGGTCTTTTTGTTGTTGTTGATGATACAATTATAAAAAATAAGCCTGAAACATTTTGTGGTAGCTAGCTAAAATTATAATCTATTTAGTTATCAGGTGTAGGATGCTTGTACAAAGCTTCTGAATTTACATTTTAGAGAAGACATCTTATTCAAGGAAATGCCCTGAACATAAAATGAGATTTTTTTCCCTTATTAAGAAAAGTTCTTTACTGGTCCTGGCCAGGTAGCTCAGTTGGTTAGAGCATCATCCCTACACCATGGTTGTAGGTTCCATCCCCGGTCAAGGCACACACAACAATCAACCAGTGAATGCATAAATAAGTGGAACAAGTCTCTCTCTCAAATAAATAAGTAAGCAAGTAAGTAAATAAATAAATAAATAAATAAATAAATAAATAAATAAATAAACAAACAAACAAACAAATGTCTTTACTGCTAAGCATTTGAGAAGGAACTGATGTTTTCTTGGTTGGGAATTCAGTCAGAGTTCAAATCTTTTCTTCCAATGTCAGATCATAGAATGGCTTGTGAATCACAATATTAAAGACACAGCAGCTAAAATACTGATTAATACACACATTTAGCTGTATTATTATACTGCCTATGTTAGTCTGTATTATAAATATTTTGCTTTAATGTTCACTGACAGACTATTTTATTTATGTAAAATAATTTTTGAAAAAATGAATATTTTATGTAGTCATTGATATAATAAAACAAACTTGAAGGTCAACAAATAAATATTTTTAAATAATAATTTAATTAGTTTTGCCTGGCCAGTATGGCTCAGTGCTTGAGTGTCAACCCACGCACCAAGAGGTCGCCAGTTTGATTCCCAGTCAGGGCACATGCCCAGGTTGTGGGGCAAATCCCCAGTGGAGGGCATGCAGGAGGTGGCCAAACGATGTTTCTATCTATCTCTCCCTCTCCCTTCCTCTTTCTCTAAAAAAAATCAATAAAGAAAAAAATTTTTTTAAATAATAATTTAATTAGTTTTAATGTCTCCTTTCAGCCTCAAAATCGACTCATTCTATAGAGAAGACATTGAAAGAAAAGTCTCATTGAAATTATCACTTCATTATTGGCCTTCCTATGTAAACGTGCAAGAAAATGCTTAGACATAAATATTTTGAATAATTTTTAATCTGCCATTATATTTTTAAGGTCTAGTTCATATGAGGTGCTAATTAAATACTTGTTAAATTCATAAATCAGAACAAGTTCATTTGTATTTATGTTTATTTGATAATTACGAGTATCTATTACATGAAATGTTCTATCTTAGAGATCAGAAGGTACAAAAGTATAAAGATTAAACAGATACTCTACTTTCCCATTTAATTAGAATGATGGCATGCATACAAAGTGACATGTATAGATTCTATATCTTCTAATGCATTCTTTCATTTATCATTTCAATATATATTTTTAATTTAGAGTTATATTCTCAAATATCTTTAGTTCCAAGAAAATGACAGGTACTACAAAAAAAACTGTTTTTTGTAGTACCTGTCATTTTTGATTCTGTATTAGAAATATTTACAAGACTTTGTTTTCTTTACTAAGTTGTAGACAAATTGAAGTTAGGTCCAGTTTTGATTCACTATTGATTCAGAGTTTTTACAAATAAAAGGAGCTCAAAATATTTATGAAATGATAATGAATGCATTTGAATGATCCTATATGAACCAAAGAAGGAATAAACCATTACCAATTAGAGATATTTCTTCATTCAATAAGCATTTACTTATTGCCACTATGTTTACTTATTGCATAGACATACAGAAGTAAGATGAATATGATCTCGTCCCCTGTGAAAACAAATGTTAATTATTTAATCAATAAATAATCTTAATATGAATAAATGTTTTGAAGAAACCTAAAGTATTATGAAAACAGGCAACAAAGAGGTCAGCCCTGGTTAAGGGAGTGAAGAAGGCAAAAAGTCTGTCAAGATATACCTTTCGAGAGGAGGAAAGATTGGCCTAGCTCAGAAATGTAGGCATATATGCAGAGGTAGAGATTGATGGGACAGGATAAAGACCAAATGACATCCAAAGGATGTAATTCAAAGACTGGAGGGTGTGTCTGACAGTCCTTGAGAAGAGCAGGAATTAGGAGGAAATACTAATGATGTCAGGAAGGTCAAACTATGGAGGAGCCTTAAATATTTTAAATCTTAGCTTCATCTTGCAATCAGGTGGAGGGAAGTTGAGCATGGAAAAATTGGGGGCAATACTCATGACATAAGCAAAGAAGCTTATGCATTGGATACAGAATGGTTTGGGATAAAGACAAGGGGCAATAAGAGAGGATACAAAAGAGAAAAACTCAAGAATTAAAGATATTTGTTAGAATAATACTGTGATTGTCCGGTACTGAGCTGGAAACCAGGACTTTGAAATGACCTTCTTTAAATGGTAAGAAATCTATAGCTCTTCTTTGAAAGGTCAAGCTTAGAGAAACATGTGTAAGAGTGTAACTTTATTTATATTGAAAAGAAACTTCTCAAATTCTAATAAAGCTTGTACCACTTTACTACTAAAAGTCTTTGGAAACTCACAAAAAAGAAAAAGGTGAGGGGGAAAGCAGTTGAAGAAGCAAACTGTTATTAAAATATGTAAGTATAAGGGTTCTAGACTTCTTGATTGACCTGATTCTAATACTGCAAAAGAGCATGTACAGAACATTTGTATTATACACATAAATACTTATACTTTTAGAAAGAATCAATTTGGTAATTTTCTTCTTATAAATATTGACAAAATGTAACCCAATTTTTTGACATAGCAATAAGGCAGACTTATTTCTACAGTTCTCTAAAAGTATTTTTTTAATGAAGAGAAGAGAAACCTATTTTTAATCTGAGAAAAGAAAACTGTCTTCAACTAAATGAAAATACCACTTGTCATAAAACCCATCAGTGGCAAGAGTAATTTTTTACTAATACTAGTTCCATGACCAGCTCCTTTAGCAACTTTCTCCCCTGGGGCTCCATGGGTCTCTGCAAGTGTTATGAAAATGTGTCCAAAGTCTGCCCAGCCGGTTTGGCCCAGTGGTTGAGCATTGACCCATGCACCTAGAGGTCACCAGTTTGATTTCCCCAGGTCAGGGCACATGCCCAGGTTGTTTGCCAAATCCCCAGTGGGGGGTATGCAGGAGGCAGCCAATCGATGCTCTCTCTCATCGATATTGCTATTTTTTCCCCCTCCCTTCCTCTCTCTCTAAAATCAATAAAGAAAAAAAAATTTTTAAGTGTCCCCAGAGTCTAATGAAGATAATTTGTTAATGGATGTTTTGTTTGAATTTTATCCAAGGGCAAAAAAGGACATGATTGATTAGCATCTGAATGTGAGAAACACCAGAGAGGTTCCTTTAAAAAATGATGCTCTCATAGTACAAACAAACACTGTGATTAATAGTTTTGTCAAATCCATAAAAGAAAACGGAGAGGACACTACCTTTCCCTGTTGAGTTAAAGATGTACAAGGATGAGAACTGTGCCTTGGCAGACCATGTGTGCATTCCCTTGAGATATGGCAGTAGCTCGCTCATTTTAGTCTTGAGTTATAGACCACTGAATAGGCTATTAACATTTTAATCAACATTTTGTTCTCTCCTTTCAAGTCTCAGATTTGTTTAAATTATTTTTTAGGCTCATGTCTTTTGAAATAAAAAGACAGTGTCATGATGCTTTGTTTGAGATCATATTACTTCATTACATATTTTTGGGAAAACGTTTTTAGAATAAAATGATAGGATTTTTAAAAGCACAGAGAGATATAATATAGAAGTTTCCTTTGTGCTGTTTACCACCTCCTGTTTCATCCCCCAGCCCTAGCTATTAACAGTTTCCTCTTAATCAAAATATGAAGACATACAAAAAAAGTTAATTATAAGATGACGAAAGATCTCGCATGTATGAAGAACTCTCATATAATTATTTATCTTTATGCAACCTTGTACGGACGATGAAAGTGAGACTTAGAAAGGGAAGTGACAAATGAGATCACATAGCCACTGACTGAGGTAGGACTGTGATACAGATCTTCTGTTTTAGGGATACCCTCCAACACAGGCAGCCAGACATGCTTACACGGTCCACAGAGGATATCACTATGCAGTGGAAGAAGAAGACCAAAACGATATAGATTCCTAAAATGAGATAAATCTTAGAAAATCTATCTAAATAAATAGTGTCATAATACATAACCCCCAATTAACATGATGGAAGGAAATGGCCACACAGGGGGGGAAAAAAGGACTAAGGTCCTACTATATGCTGTTCAACAAAGTCCTAAACAAATAAATAGCCATAAGTTAATATTGTACTTCTGTCAAAAAAAAAAAAAAAAAAAAAAGAGAGTGAGAGAGAAATGGTCCTCTGCAATTGGTAAGCTACACTATTAAGTTTGCTGGGCACTGTTTTCAGAAATGGCACCTTCTTCAATGTAGACAGATTAGGACTGGACGTGTAGCAAGTCAGTTAAAGAAATAAAGCATCATCTTCATCTTCTGTCATTCCATACCTTATTGTCCTTCTTGAATTTTCAGACAAAGGCAAGGACATCTGTGGCACTTTATTGAGAACTCTCACAGTTGCTTCCCAGGCACTAATATATTCAAGAAAATCTGATTAGGGAAGACATTTTTAACTTTCTATTACTAATGCTGCTTGACTTCCTTCATGGCTAAATGGATATAGTCAATCAATTAAATAATCAATCAGTACACATTTCCTTGTTTACAATGCATTTTGTAGGACAGATGTTGAATCTGCCTTGAGGAGCTTTCAACTTAATTGAGGTGGCTGGGCATAGGTACAGGATAAATTATATAATTATGTGATGTTAAATATACATCACCAAACATGTCACAAGGCAGACCTGATTAATTACTGACTGAGAGTCCCAGGTCGTTCAGGTGCTGTGAGCTGGGAAGGAGCGCAGTCACAGTTGGTGGAGACCCAAGGTGGTGACAGGGTTCGAGATTCAGATATGCTTTAGCAGGTATTTATGGCTGAGTCAAGGCCCGGTTTGAAAAATGGCAGCATGCTTAAAAGCAAGCAAGCAAGCAAGCACAATAACACATTTGCATTTTTGAATTAGAAAAGACCCTAGTTGGCAAGAAAAAAATAAAAAATAAAAGTTAGAAAAATGGCCACTCTGCAGAGCTTCAAGACAAGGACTTTGGAGGAAAACAGTAAAAGAAAGGAAATGAGGGACTGAAAACACATGCATTAATTAATTGAACACATTGCCTAATTATTGTTTGTTATCTTTGCTCACTTCTAAGGAAGAAGACATACAAATATGTTTCCATGTAAATGGGGCTGTAGGTTGGGATAAGGAGCTTTGGCTCAGGGATTGCTAGTGAAATTAGACATCAGAAATTAATGCAGAAATATTTCTCTGATTCCATAAATCAGAAATTAATTTAGTTAAAAAAATAGGTTGGAGAGAAGTACAGCTATGCAGAATAAAAGTAATTTCTAAGATCCATGACGTATTTTCTAAACAGTGCAGGACCTGCTATATTGTTTATACCTAGAAATTAATATATATTTATAATCTTGTATATGTAGATATTATTTCACACACTTTTATGTAGGTGTATACTTTCCAAAAATATGAGTATAGGCTGCACAGATTCCCTTCAGGCTTTTAAAGCTTAATGGAAACCTATATCTCATTGAGTTAAATATATAAAGGGATTATACAGCAATAAATCCAATAATTCTGCCTCCTACATCATTTTGGTAATATCACACTCCAAAGAGATAGGCATGAAGCCCCAGAATAGTGCATTTGAACATATTTCCTCATATAAGACAGGAGATATATTATGTCTTTTTTTATCTATCTCTGTCTCTATATGAATTCTTCTAGATACATACATACAAGTTCACTCTAAGCATACTGAAATGAGGGTTATTATTACTAGAGGACTTAATGTGAATTAACTGAAAACTGAACTAAACCATCCTCAAAACTGAATCCCAAACCGTATCACAGTTCAAAACATGTTTATAGGACCCTTCAAATTGCTAGCCCAATACTCACTTGCCAAATGTAAGCACTGTCAGAACAGTTTCAAAATCTATTCCCAGCAAAACTATCCACTGTGGGTCAGTAGCTCTAATTCCCTGGCTCAGTTCAGATTGCACTGAACCATGTTATTCCTAGTATCAGAATGAGACAGATTTGAGGAACCAGCCCAGCACTGGGACAAAAGGATTTAAATTAGGCCAGTGGATGATCTGCTTTTTGTTTCTCTTAAGCTTAATGAGTTATCCAATGTATTCATTTGTTCATTTAAAAAACAAATGTATTGAACAAATACTAAATGCCCAGCACTGAACAGGGCACTGGGAGATACAGGGGGAGATGTGATAATCGATTTGCCCTTGTGAGATTTACTGAAGTAGTAGAAGAAAATAGGCATCAAGCAAATACTTTCCCCAAAAGTTGTGCAATAGCATGATATGTGCGCAGAAGCAAACACACTCGTAAGAGTAGAAGACAGGGCTCTCCAAAGCAAATGTTGCAGTCAGAACTTGGAGGCTGAATCAAAATGCTCTCCTCTGTTCAACTGAATTTGGCTGGTGAGTGAAATTTTTCTGGATGTGTAAGTGATGCAAATTTATGCAGATACTTTATATCCTGACTTTTCACACCCCTTTTTGTATAATTCCCTTACTGGGCTCATTGCAGTTAAAATAATGTTTATACTATAGAGAAAGTCTTACGACTGCATGGGCTTGGAAACGATGAGAAAGTTCAGAGCCAGGTCTTTGTGTTTGCAACTTTATAAATCTGTCATTGTTTTCAGATTGTTTTAAAAAAGTGAATACTCACTTTAGCAAATCTATTATTTTCGTCTAATGGAATCTTTGGATTATATTTAAGTTGTCTGAGTTAAATAACTTCTCAGTATTTAGTTCATGTCTAGTCTATTTTATTTCTTAGTTTGACTGACGGAGATGGAAGTACTGTTACAAAAGACAGAAATATTATGTCTGGAGAAAAAAATACAAAGGAAAATAATAAGAACAACATAAACACGAGTGTCATTCTATTTTGGAACATATAGTAAATTTCAAATCATCTGCCACCCCCAAGAAACTAATTTGAAGATTTAAAATAATGTATAATTTGATATCTTCAAAATGTGTGTTTATGACAGTACAGTTTGCTGATTTATTCTGCATTTGTTTATGTTGTTCTTCTTCAAAGCACTTTTTTTTCCTTTTTATTAGTTTCTTGAATTGCAGGCTGTTTTTCATTACACCTTGCTTTGTAAGGTTTACAAAAAAACTCCCACACAACACAAATATAAAAAGGAATGTAATTTGTGAGGTTATAAATGGCATCTTTTTACTGTAATAAAACAAGCAAAGAATAAATAAAACTGAATTAAACTAAGCCCATTAGTGAGATATGAAACAATACAGAAATGGACTTGAAGGATTTTATAGATCTTCAAAGAGTGTTCCTATGTGTTATAAATGTCTGACTAAGGTAGGAGCCTCCTTGGCGTGCCCTTCAGTGAGCCAGGTTTTCCATTGTCTTTGCAGCAGATAGATGGTGGAGAAGCATGTTTCCCACGTATATACAATGGTTCCCTTGTATCTACATGAATTTAGAAAAGACACAAAAATCGGGAAGCATGAAATAAAGTCTAATTCTAAAATCATTTTTAATTCTGGCAATTACTTCTATTGTGTAGACACCAGCTTCTCTTTATTCTCATCTCCAACTCCCAACACCTGTCCTATGGGGGAGGGGAAGGCAGAAATATGAGGGAAGGAGGAAGGATAGTTAGAACGTGGAAGCTGAAATCATGTAGTCCCAAATCACCTCTCCATCATTTACATGCTGCGTCACTTTAGGCAAGTCACTTAACTTTCCCAGCTCAGTTTCCACATCTGTGAATGGGTAGAACAACTGTCCTTACCGCATAAGGTTGTTATAAAGATTTATTGAAATGTAGCATGTAATGTGCACCCCACAGTGCAGCACACAAGCTCTCCACTAAGAAGAAAATTAAAACAGAAGAGAAAGTATATGCTAAACATCAAGTAAGTAAGAAATGCAGATACAGAATTTTAAAAGGCCAAGAGAGGAAAGAGGTGCAAATGTGTTGTATCATGGGGGTATCACACATAAGTGAAGGAGATTTAATAGTTTTGTGAAATAATAGCCAGATTTTCCAGAAGCCATGTAATCTGGAGTATGCCTCCCCCACCATCCTGAATTTTATATTATGGTCACAATTCGAGAATTTGCTTTATAGTCAGTCAAAGAGTTTCTTACTGGTTAAAAAACTCATATGGTGTCACTAGTCACTACCAGGTGCTGGAAATACTGAAGGAGGCTTGAAAGTATCCAATTTGGGACTGAGATGGCAGCAGTCTCTTAGTAACTGTTGTCATGTGTAACATCCTCCAATGGAACTTAATATGATAATTGATAACAGAGGAAGACACAGAAACTCTGGTGCTTAAATGTATCTGTTCATGCGATTCTGATGTTCAATATTTTTAGGTGAAGTATTTCAGTCCCAAACATTTGAATGCATCTGAACAATTCTCATGACCTTACCCAGGGCTCTCAGTGAGCTGGGTAAACGGGTAGCGATCAATTGCATGAGAAGGTACAGGAAATTGTTCTGTTCGCCCCAAACATAAATGCAGCTGACTCTCCTTAGTGACAGAGTATAAATAGATCATGTTATATAAGGCACATTGAAGTTTTTTTTAATCTTTCAAAAGAATTAACATTGCACATAGCATTACTATTTAAGAATTTCCTCCACACAGAACATGGTGTTTAAAAGCCTACCCCCACTGACCCTCTCCTCAAAATCAAGACAGCAAACAAAGCCTGAAGATTTGTGTTTTGAGGAGTCATGACAGCTGAACATAGTTTGGTCTAGGTAGAGACATGGATGCCTAAACAATGCTAAGAATGGGCATCTGGATAAATGAAATGTTCATGTAACAGAGCCCAGCCCAAACCTTAGTCAACTGTCACAAAGTCAGATGGCTATTTTTGCTGGCTTAAAAAAAATACAGTAGCACATATAACAGTCCTTAAATTTCGTAACTATTTTGCAAGTCCTGACTGCATTCCTTTCTGCTTCTAGTATCAATGACAGCCAAGAGATATCATCTGTTAATTTGCATTGGAAACATCTCAGCTCCACTAAGTCTCAGCTTGCTGAGGATGAACTGCTTTAGATACTTATGATTCACAGTGATACTTGTGATTCTCTTATTGGATCTGATGGGTATTCATATAAGTATCTCAAAATCAATTGGGAATATCCAGAAAAATGTAATCCTCCTTCAACCCAGGCCAGTAAACTTGTTGAGTACAAGATGAAGCTTCTTGACAGGTTATTTACAGTGATCTTGTGGTATCCTTGGCAGCTGGGCACCATACTGGACACCTGGACATGGCAAAGTGCCCTTCTTTGGGGTGTAGCACTCGCCTGCCCTATATGTGCCCTGTGTGGGCCAGGTTGTAAAAGGACATCAGATCATTTCCTTATGCTTAGGGACTCTTTTTATCAGTCACTCTCACCAGTACCTGTGACAATTTTGCATTATGTGAGAACTCTGTTGGAGGCCTGATATTCTATTGTATTCCTATCATCTCCCTGGCCCAGCAACCCTACTACTAGAAGAGACAAGTGTTAATTGTGAATACAGAAATGTTGTAAACTGCAATAGTTATATTGTCTCACCTGAAACACATTTGAATACTACTTGCAATTATGCGAATGTATCTTAACTTCATAATTTTTCTGCCAGAAAATAAACTGAATATTGCCAAAAAGGCCAAAAAGGGGGAAGGGAGAGTATAGAGTGAATCTCACTTTTTAATAAAATCTGGGCTGACTGGCCATATAATTAGCTAACTAATTAGGAAAAATAATTAACATCTTAAGACTTTCACTTCATCATCTGTTCATGGGAGATTTTATTTCCCTAGAACTATTCCTCACAAATTTTTGATTCCTAAGAAAATGTATATTAAGCCACATTTAAGGATTATAAAATATCATCTTCTAAGAAATGATTAGCACCAATTATTTTTTCAAAGTAAGAATAAATAGCTAACAAAGAAGGTAATTATATTATAGTAAACAATTATTAGGATAATTAATAAACTATAAAGTTATGTGTTCATGTAAGAACTAAACTTGTTCTGAGTAAGAGCATGCTAAGGAATTAAACAATTTTATTGATTGCCAAAAGATTAATTTTGTCATTCGCAAGACCTACTCTCTCTTTTATTCAAAATCTGGAATAAAGGAGGTAAAAAACAAAAACTAATAAAAGGGGGAATAAAAGAAACTAGGTTAATACTTAAGAATAAAGTGAATGCATTTTTGGCCTGATGAAAGAAAACGTCATTATTGAGATATAATTACAAAACTACAGAACAGCAGAAAGATAAATTAATAAACATCTCAGTCTTTCTTTTAATGACCACTGCAAAACACGAACCTGAGAATAAATGAATTAATGAAATAAATGATGTTTCTACGTGCTTTCTCTTTCTCATCCTCTCTCAGCTGCCACAGGGTTAGCAATTCTGGAATCACTGAAAATAAACACTGCCAGCTCATCTGGTCTCTTTCCTTGCCTTTAGCTAGCATTCAATCTAAGCTATTTCATTTGTGGATATAAGTTGGAAACAAAATATCAGAGGAGGGTGGAAAACCTTTAAAATACATGTCTGGATTTCTTCTTCTCGGAATACAGAGGAGGGAAACCAGGTCCAGATGGTTCTGTGCTGTACCTGAGGCCAGATTCCGAAATGAGCGGCAGAAACAGGAGAGAAACCCACGACCCCTAACACTCATCTCCTTTCCAATAAACCACGCTGCCAACGTTTAGCACTTGAAATGTTCGTCTGTGAACCCTCTGACCAGTTCAGTAGTGATTTGACTGGAAACTAGAAGATGGTGGTGTGGTTTCCTTGGGGAACAATGAAAGCATCCTACTGGAAATACTTTTTTAAAATATTTCTATTTTGCTTTATGTTTTAAATACAGTATTGTTAAATATCTATTATGTATCCATAAAGAAGTACACGGACTGAAAAGTGGAAGACTCTTTCCTATTCTCTTAAACCCACTTTTATACTATTTTATACTGATGTGTGTTCTTCCGATCTTTCTTCAGTGAAATAATGAGCTCGCACACATATACACAAACATACAAAACTTTAAGATGATTTTTGATGCAACAAGCTAAAAACAGTAGTCCCCTCTTATCTGCAGGGGATTCGTTCCAAGATCCCCTGTGGATAATACCAATCCCTGTGTATAGTTTTATTTTTACCTGTACGTATATACATTTTCACTTAAAGTCAGCATTTCATGGCTTCTTTTGGCATATCTGAATTACCAGCATCACTACTCTTGTGCTTTGGGGCCATTGTTAAATAAAATAAGAGTGACTAGAACATAAGCATTGTGATACCATGACAGCTGATCTGATCATCAAGACGGCTACTAAGTGACTCATGGGTGGGGAGAGTATACAGTGTGAATACACAGGACAAAGGGAGGATTCATGTCCCAGGCAAGATGGAGCCAGGCGGCACAAGATTTCATCATACTAGTCCTAATGGCACAAAATTTAAAACTTATGAATTGTTTATTTCTGGAATTTTCCATTTAATAGTTTCAGCCCATCACCGAAAGCTAGTAACTGAAACCACAGGAAGCTAACCTCATTTTGGGGGGGAGGGGCCAATGTATTAAAAATATGCTAGCTTGAGCACTAAGGACATTTATCAGCTTATCTTACTAAAAGTCTGGATACATGTAGGCTTCGAGGTTGACTGAATTCAGAGCCTCTGGCTATGCTTCCTGTGATTCCTTGTTGAACTCTGCCTCCTCTGTGCATTGGCTTCAGCAGTTCTGGGTCTTACATCCACACAGAGCAATATCCTAAGAAAGACATAGCTGTTTACATAAACTATACCAGAAGGGAAAGAAGAATGTTCCTAGAAGGTCTCCAGCAAACTTCACAGCACAGAGAGCTGCACTGGGTCACGTTCCTGAGCCAACCACTGGTGAGGAGGAAGAGTGTGGAGAGTCTAGAGTGGGGGCAGCACCACAGGGAGACACATGGGATTCACAGTAGATGTGTGAATTCCCGAAGATTCCTGCAGATTCTAGTAAGAAGAAGAAAGCAAGGTGCAGATGTAAATTGTCTAAGTAGACAATTTACTACACTACAGACATACACAATAAATAGTTCCCTCTCTCTAGATCTAGAGGAATCTGAATCTAGCTATAGATATAGATAAACATGTCTTGAATATCTTTCATGCCACCATATAGGTAGATCTCTTATTCTTTACATTGTTTAATTGCTTCATAATAGGTCATAGTACAAATGTACCACCATATTAAACCAGTACCCTAGTGCTATGAATCACTTTTTATGTCTACTTTGTTTCCTAAATTTGGATGAGATCTGAATGAGAAATGTTTAAATAACCCTTATCACAAACCTAAAACCAAAAAACAAAAAACGCAATCTTAGACGTATCTGCATTTTAAACCATTCATGTAAAACTAGTGTAGGGAGCAGCACCCTATGCCTGGCCCTGTGAGCTTTGTACGTAGCATCCAAATGGTTAATAAAGTTTATATACCATGTTTCTCTGGTTCTCATGAAGAGCAAAATGGAAATTCTTCAGCAGTGACTTAAGGAAAATAAGAGTGGCAAAATGCTCATTCAAATGTCATAAAGACCCAATGGAGACTGGATTTGCTTCTCAGTAATTCAACCCAAAAGAACTGTGCGCACTTAATTAATTCTTAATAATTCTTCATAATTCTAATGTTTGTAGATCCTTTGCAGGCATTTTAATACTATTTTTAAAGAAACGACCACAAATAAATAGTCTTCGAAACGTTTAAAGAATATCTAACTTTGCAACTGATTAAATAAATGAGTGATGTTTAATCTAGCCTTCACTCAGCGTGACACCTAGAAGACATTTCCCTGCAGTGGACAGTAGATCCCACAAGATCAGGAACAATGTTTTTCTTGTTGATTACTGCATCCCTAGAGCCTAGCATAGTGCTGGAAAAAGCAGGCACTGGACAAGCATTTGTTGAATGAATAAATAAATGAATAAAATAAAGAGCAGTCAAGAATGGCATGGACCTTGCCCTTTATTAAGGATGATGACATAGAAACAGTTGTATTGCAGTCAAATATCCTAATTGCTATAAGGATAGTGAGTCCTATGTGACAAGTGAAATTAGTAACAAAGGGTGAAGTCAACAAAAACGAGGAATCATTAAATCTTTTAACAACTCAGTAGTCCTAGATCCTGCCTATATGAACTTGAAAAGCTTCATTTTATCTAGGATTATTTTGGTTGCAAGTAACAGCGACACTAGTGATCTCCAAGAAGAAAGGAGAAGGAATTTATTATAACGAGACATATATTTCATGGGGATTGAGGTGCCAGAGATCACTATACAGCTGGGAAACAGAGAAACTATCAGAAACAGACCCAGCTCTGTCTTTCTCAGGAGCTGAATTGTGGGTCGTTGTTCAGTCTTGTTAGTTTTGCCCACTCAAGTTCTCTCTCAGTGACAAATCATTGCTTCTGCTGCTTGGTGATCTTAATATGTTACAGCTCCACTTCCCTCCCACCTCCTTGGGTTCCATTGCCTCTTTTCTTTATTATAAAACTCGTGCTTTGGTCCGGCCGGTGTGGCTCAGCGGTTGAACGTTCACCCATGCACCAAGAGGTTGACAGTTCGATTCCTGATCAGGGCACATGCCCAGGTTGTGGGCCCCATTCCTAGTGGGGGGCATGCAGAAGGTGGCCAATCGATGTTTTCCCTCATCGATGTTTCTAGCTCTCTCTCCCTCTCAATTCCTCTCTCTCTAAAATCAATAAAGGAAAAAAAAAAAATGTGTACTTTGGTTCCAAATGCTGACTAACACCTTCGATCTTATGTATTTATATATTTATTTTAATTTATCTTTATTGGAAAGTATTACAGATGTCTCTATATTTAAAATGCCAAGTGAAGTATCTTGTTTGCCAAGCTCCTGTTTTCTGTTCAGGAAATAAGTAACGAGCCACCCAATACATAGGCTAAATCTAGGGCTCAGGGTCATATAGCATGCTGACCTCCCAGCAGGGGGTTATAGATTTCTGAGAAGAAATCATGGAAAAGTGGGTAGGCACAAAATAGATCTAGTTCAAATGTGTATTTATTGGTTATTTTTTCAGATTATAAAATTAATGTATGATTGAAGATAACTCATGAATATCTTTATAACACTGAATCATTATGTATATTCTGGTATATATTCCGCCAACCTATTTTCATGCGTATATTCTTAATACTATGTACTATATACATTTTTAAAAAAACAGATGTGGTATCTCACTCTGTATGTTTTTAAAGATCTTACATTTCTGGTTGCTTATATTGCTTACTCCCCTTAAAATATTAATTTAAATGACTATATAATATTCTCTCTTAGGAATTCATCATCTTTATTTACTTACCCCACCCCCCAATGCCTGTTATCAGACTTGTAGACACAATAACATTGTGACAAATAGCCTTTTACCTAAATATCTTTACGTACACTGATTGGGTTCTTAGGATAGATTCCCTGATATAAAATTACTGTATACATTGCCATGAACTTTTTAAAGGCTCTTGAACTATATTGCCAAGTTCCTTTTATAAAATCTGTGTTTACCTTTATTCTCAGTCATTGAATGAGAAGCTATCATCTCAGCCCCCGATCATCCCTAGCACGGGGCTAATGACCCAAGTAGTAGACTATTTCTATGACATGCTGACAGGATTTCTAAATAATAGAAGAGTGGGTTTTTAATACTTGAAGAATTAAAATCTAGAATTAATTGAGAATACATTCCTTATTTTGGAGTTGCTTAGAAATTTACAATAGTTTATGTCAACTACATAATCAAAATTCTCAACCATATTATCAAAATTCTCTTAAAATTAAAAATTTTCAAAACAATTTATTGAACTTATTAGGGTGACATTAGTTAATAAAATTATATAGCTTTCAGGTGTATAATTCTATAATGCATCACCTGTATATTGTATTGTGTGTTCATCACCCCAAGTCAAGTCTCCTTCCATCACCATTTATCCCCCCTTTTACCCTCATCTACCTCCCTACAACCCCTTTCCCTCTGGTGATCACCATACTGTTGTCTGTGTCTGTGAGGTGTGTGTGTGTGTGTGTGTGTGTGTGTGTGTGTGTGTGTTTCTTAATGCCTTTACCCTTTTCACTCAGCCCTCCATACCTCTCCCTCCCCTCTGGCAGCTGTCAGTATTTTTTCTGTATCGATGAGTCTGTTTATATTTTCTGTGTTTATTTAGTTCATTAGACCACAGATCATCAATAAAACTTCCTACATCTTTAAATGAATTCATTTACTTGTTCATCTATACTTTTTCGTTCTCAATAAATAATAGACATCTATTATAAGCCTAGGCTGTGCTAGGTACTAGGGACATAAATATGAATAAAATATTTTTCCACATCCCCAAATCACAAGGTGGCAGACAGACATGGAAAAAAAACCTATTATAAGGCAACGTTTTAAGTGATATGAAAGAAGAATGCACACTGAGTTATGGGTCCCAAGAGCAAGAGATGGCTACTTCTGCTACCAGAGACCAGCAAGGAAGTCTTCATAGAGAAAATGACATTACTCTACTATTGATACGGATATGCTTATTACAAAGCAAACACACACTGCTTCAGCTTGTAGCTGGAAAAGAAAAAAAAAAGATAGATTTGGCTAGATAGTGAAGTGTCTCTGCTGTTTCAAATAGTTTGGTATTTATCTTGAAAGCAAAAACTAGTCACTGAGGGCTAGGGCAATTTAGAAGTTGTTGGAATGATCCAGGAAAGATGACAAGCTACTGATAATGCTGAGGTCCTGGACAGCAGTGAAGAGTCTTGGCGATATTTAGGAGATAAAATCAATGATGTTTATCAGACAATTAGATGTGAATTTTGGAGAAATGGGAGCTGACTTTTTTTTTTAGTGGGTTTATTAGTAGATGGTGGAACTGTGGATATAATGCAGAGCCAGTTAGGGTCACTTTGGGCTTAAATAAGTTTAAAGTGATTGAATGATATGCATTTGTGTTTACACATTTGGAACTCAGTAGAGAAGTGAAAACTGATGACAAAAAGTTGAGAGTGAAAACCACATAAATAGATCATACATTATATTTGAAAATATAAGATGGAGAAAGTACAAGGGGTTAGAACATGGAGCAAAAAATGGAACCTAAGAATGATGAATGTTTTAAGAATTGTACAGGAGAAAGGAATTGCCAAAGGACACAGAAAATCTGTGTTTCTAAAGTCTGTGTCACTAAAAATGAGAAAACATGTTTCAGAGGCTCAGAAACAGAGGGTGTGCCCAAAGTTGTCAAGTGCAGCAGAGAGATCAAGCAAAATAAGGGTTCAATTTGCCCAGTACACTTTGTAATTTGGGGTCACTGTCAACCTGAGCCATTTTTGTGCCGCTGTAAACGTACAGATCATATTGTGGTAGAGAAACTAAAGAAAGGTAGGTGAGAATTAGATAGTGGAAACAGACTACCGTCTCATGAATTTGAGGGTTCATGAAGGGCTGTGTTCTTTGTAATAAATATTATGTAGTTGTGAATAAACTGTTTTTTGTCTTGTGTAATATTATTCTGCCTCTATAGAATATAAAATCCACAAGGTCAGGATTTACCTATTTGTTTATCTCTGTGTTCCACTGCCTGATACAGTGCCTGAATATAATAGGCTTTCCATAAATATTTGTTGGAAAAATAAATAAATGAAATGATAGATGCTGAGAAAAAACATAGAAGAACCACTCATAATTAGTATAACTTTAAGTGATTTTGAAGGAAACGTATCTGGGATCACAGTGCAGAGAAGAAAACCCACTTCTTTCTCAACTTCCCACACAAGTGAGAAAGCCGGGAAAGTGAAATGTTGACGACCCGAGTCCTGACTACCTAAAGTTCTCAGTGTTCCCAGCTTCATGATCTTTGAATGTTCAATGTTAATTAAGTAACTAATTTTAACTTTAAAAATATCGGCATCCATCATTACTAAATGTAAAGCAATTACAGGTTTTGTCCAGGTAGCATTATATAGTCTGGTATAAATTCCCAAAATTAAATATTTTTCTTCACTATTTCAATATTGGATAATGATTACTTCTTGTTTAATGACTAAAAGTTTTGATCAGCCTCTGGACCCTCAATCTGGATGCCAAAAGTTGCAAACCACGTTATGCTAAATAAGACAGGAAAATGAATTAATTGAATGTCACTTTCAACAATGAGAGTAGGACCATTAAAAGTATTTATTTTAGTGAATTTCAATAAATCATAAATCTACTGTTTCTGAAGATCTTATTCCCCCAGTATTCTGTTGTTGCTGTTACATTAAAATATACATTACATTAAATTTACCATTTTATCCCCAAATTTTAAGATTAAATAAGGATGTAATGTACATGGTAGAGACTACTTAGCTGTTCTCCAAATTGTTTCTTCTATTTCCTGTACTTACAGCTAAACTTTATTTCCCAGCTGTTCCATTAGCTCTGTGTGGCCATATGGCTGGGTTGTCTGTAATTCACCGAATGTGGAGTGTGAGCAAAAGCTAATATGCTCCCCTACTACACTTGCTCCAAAAAAAAAAAAAAAAAAAAAAAAAACCAACTTCCACCAAGGGTTCCTCCATGCTTTTTCCTCATCTAAGTATTGAATAGAGGACTTAAAGGCCATAGAGGATAGTCGATTCACAAAATGGAAGGATATTAGTGTTCTGAATGGTCACTTGGAAGGTACCCAAACACAGCGGAGCACTAAGAACACTTCACATGGGCTGGGATTTGGAATTTTGATGCTTCACAATTATAGAACCTGGCATTACCCCAACAAATACAATGTGCTCTCCATAGCAGACACAAATATTGACTGATAGCTTTCCCCAGGTATCGAACTAGTAAAACATATTGTGGATTTTTTTCTTTTGTTTGTCTTCCTCTTAATTGACCAATATCTGGAAGTTGATGGTAGCAGCTGAAGAGGCAAGTAAAACAGCCCTAGATGACTAGTAGTAGGAAGATAGGCAAGGATGAACCCTACACCCTTCTGGAGATGGCACAAATCTCCATGGAATGCCTCAGGCAGACCCGAGTTCACATCAGAATGTCAAGATGGTTGCCATGACAATGAGGCAGTGGCATTTATTTCTGCTGAAAATGTCTGAAGCACATGCTGCACCATTTCCAAACTGAACGCTCTACTTAGAAGTAATTCACACAGATTCCCTGTCCTCCATGGCTCCACTCCCCTGCTGAGCTCCACTCCTGACTATAAAGGGCAGAGGCCTCAGCAAGAACTTGCCATGTGACTGGCAGCTTCCTTTTCAGCTCCCGAGGAGGATGAGAGGGGAATACAGAAGGATTCCTATGAGTGGGGAGAACCTGAGCTATGAAGGTGATAGAGAAAGGGAGGAAGTAACAATCAGTTCTTTATCCATCATCTGTAGATGGTCACTTAGGCTGTTTCCATCTCTGTGTTGCTGTGAATAATACTGCCATAAATAATGGACAGGTAGATCCTTGAGATACTGATTCTATTGCCTTTGGATATATATATCCAGAAGTAAGATTGCTGAATCATATAGACATTTAACTTTTTAATTTTTTTGAGGAACCTCCATACTGTATTCCATAGTGCTGGTCCCAATTTACATTCTCCACACCCTCGCCAACAATTGTTATTTCTTAACTTTTTGATAATTGTCATTCTACCAGGTGTAAGGTGATATCTCACTATGGTTTTGATTTCCATGTCTCTGATTATTAGTGATGTTGAACTTCTTTTTATATACTTAATGGTCATTGATATGTCTTCTTTGGAAAAATGTGTACTCAGGTCCTCTGCCCATTTTTAATTTGATATTTTTTTTTTCTTACTTTTGAGTTGTATGAGTTCTTTATATATTTTGGATATTGAACAATTATCTGATAGACAGTTTGCAATTGTCTTCTCCCATACTGTAGGCTGTCTTTTCATCATACTGACTGATTCATTTTGTTGTGCATAAGCTCTCTAACTTGATGCAGTCTCACTTATTGATTTCTGCTTTTGTTGCTTGTGCTTTTTGTGTCATATCCAGAAAGTCACTGCTAAGACTAACGTCAAGGAGCATTTTTCCAGTTTTCTTCTAGGAGATTTACAATGGCAGGCCTCATGTTTAAGACTTTAATACATTTCAAGTTCATTTTTGTGAGTGGTATAAGAGAGGGGTCCAGTTTCATTCTTTTGCATGTGGTCATCTAGTTTTCCCAGCATCACCTATAAAAAGCCTATCCTTTCCACATTAAGAATTTTGGGCTCCTTCGTCAAATGTTAAATGTATATACGTTTGTTTGGGGCTCTTTATTCTGCTCCATTGGTATATGTGTCTATTTTTATACCAGTATTATGTTGTTTTGATTGCTATAGCCTTGTAATAAAGTTTGAAATCAGAAAGTGTAATGCCTCCAGCTTTGTTCTTCTTTTTCAGGATTGCTTTGGCTATTAGGGTACTTCTGTGGTTCCATATGAATTTTATAATTATTTTTGCTATTTCTGTAAAAAAATGCCTTGGAACTTTAAAAGGGTTGTATTGAAACTATAGAAAGTTTGGGGTATTATGGACATTTTTACAATATTAATTCTTCCAATCTACGATCATGGGATATCTTTCCACTTAGTTGTGTCTTCTTTAATTTTGTCAAAGTTTCAGAGTTTTCAGTGAACAAATCTCTGATCATTTTGGTTAAATTTATTCCTAAGTATTTTATTTTTTGATGCTATTACAAATGGGATTATTATTTATTTCTTTTTCAGATATTTCATTGTTATATTCAACTGTTTTTAAGTTAAATCATCCATATGCCCAAATGGTTTTCTTTTTAAGAGGCTCTATTTGAAAACCTTGGCCCTTGAGATTGGGAAGCTTGGAAGAGTCTTGGTGGTAGTCAGATAAAAATATATGCATGTTCCATTATGGCACAAGCAAACATCAGAAACACCTGATTCATGTCTGTCGTTAGTCTTGTTTTTGTCCACTCCCTTTGCCAATGACTGCTTTCTAACTCTCCAGGGATGACAATTGGTTATAACTACAAGGGACAAGAAATGGGCACTTTGACTTAGCAAAAACATTACATTGTGAAGGTGTGAGGATAGGAAGAGACAGCAAGGTAAAAAGCATAGGCGGTAGAAAAATGCTAACAGTTTATCAACCAATTAATCAATGATGCACAATAATTAATTGAGCATCAAATGTGATTTTTTTAGAGTTACCTAGATGTAGATATAAGTTTCTGTTCTAAAATGCTTATAATTTATATTTTGCAGTCAAAAATATGTAAGAGAAGTTTAAATAATTGGGTAAAAATTATTCAAATTAATAAAGGTACATTCGTAAAATAATAGATGAGATTCACGGAAAGTGTATATAAAGTATTTTATTAAAACATTAATGATCAATCCCACGTAGTGGATATCGCTTGGGTAAAGAGCAGAAACTATTATCATAGTTTATGATAATAAATAACATTATTTTAGCTAAACAAAGGAAGTTTAGAGGTACGATGAGCTTTGGAGTCTAAATTTCATGCCATATTATCCCCGCTAATACAGATCTCACTCCTTAGAAAAACCAAGGTGATTTTCCTCCCAGGTATTTTCTGTACCATATTGTTATCTCCCCAAAGAAAACTTTGATATCTCTGCTATATTATGCAAGCCTCTGGCACTCCTCTGTTTTTTGAGACGCTGTCTCTATGTGCTTGGATTGCATTAGTTCTGCGCTGATTTTGGGCATACTAAATCTGGGCAGGATACCAAAGGGACAAAAGCACATTCCTGAGCCTTCAAAATAAAGCACTCCATTCGTGCAGCCCTGGCACTAAAGGATGAAATATCAATTATTATAAACATATTCTGGGCACTTAGAGGCATTACTCATTCTTCAATGTGGAATGGGAATTTGTGATTTCAGGAGAGGAGAGAGTTGGCAGGTGCAACAAGAAATGTTGCAGTAAAAATTTCTCCTACAAAGAGAGATGCTGTGTGTAGCGAGTGTGTGCAAAACCTCATGTACTGCTTAATCCATTTCTCTTGGTGTGGAGAAGCCAGTTTACATTTTCCAGTGAACCTTATCCACTGACGGCTGCTATGATTTCATTGTACAGGAGGTTTAACAAAGAACCAATGGATTTATGTTTTAGTGGAAAGCACAGCATCACTTTCAGCAGAAAACCTCCTTCTCATAGAAACTGTGTGATCAGACTGCCAAATACATTTAAATGTTGCAACAGGGTCCTCTAAATTACCCCTTGGGGACAAGTCCACATACATAAGCACACACATGCGTCTTGACCTTAGCAACTCTCTAGTTGGTGCCATAAAGGCTGCAGAGAAACTATTTGATGGTAAGATTTCCTTTTGAAGGGTTTATGCCTCTAAGAAATGTTCCCATTTAGTGCATACTTATTCTCTGTTGAGAACAAAAACAAAACAATAATGTGGATAATATAACATATTTAAATAGATTGTGTTCCATAATTGTGAATGTTAAATTGTACACGATACAGTGTTTACTGTTTCAATGAGGTGTGATTAACATACAGAAAGCTGTAAATGTTTAATTGATACAACCTGATGCATTTGGAGATAAGTATAAACCCATGAAACCATGATCACTATCAATGCCATCAAGTTATTCATCTCTTCCAAAGTTTTTCTCTTGCCTTTTTGTTTTCTGTTTGTTTCTTTTTGTGGTAAGAGCACTTGACATAAGATCTAGCCTCTTAGGAATAGTTTAGAGTATTGGGAATCACAGGACCTGTGATTCCCAAGAAGACCTCCAGAACCTATTTTGCATAACTGGAAGTGTACCGTTTGACCAACACCTCCCCTCTTCTCTTTTCCCCAGTCACTGGCAATCATCATTCTACTCTCCGCTTCCATGTGTTGGACTATTTCAGATTCCATGCATATGTAAGTGAGATCATGCAGTATTTGTCTTTTTTCTGGCTTATTTCATTTAGCATCATGTCATCCAGGTCCATCCATGTTGTGTCAAATGACAGGATGGCTTTCTCTTTTAAAGGCTGACTAATAGTTCATTGTATGTATACACCACATTTTTTTATCCATTTATCCATTGGTGCACATTTAGGTTGTTTCTATATCTCGCTATTGTGAACAGAGCCACAATAAACCTGGGGTTACAGGTATGTCTTTAAGGTCCTGATTTCAGTTTCTTTGAATATATGCCAGAAGTGGTATTGCTGGATCAAAGGTAATTATTCTATTTTTAATTTTTTGAGGAATCTCCATATTGTTTTCCATAATGGTGGTACCAATTTACATTCCTACAAAGAGGGTATAACAGTTAGCTTTTCTCTACATCCTCATCAATACTCTTTCTTTCTTTTTTTAATGATCAGCATCCTAACGGGTGTGAGGTACTACCTCATCGTGGTTTTGATTGTGGTTTTGGCATTTCCCTGATTGTTAGTGATGTTAAGGATCTTTCCCGATGTCTTTGGCCCTCTGTATGTCTTTGGAGGAATGTCTTTGGAGGTTGTCTGCCTGTTTTGTAATAAGATTGTTCTTTTGATGTTTAGTTCCATGAGTTCTCTAGATATTTCATAGGTTAACCCCTTATCGGATATATCATTTGTAAATATCTAATTTTAAGTGTTTTCACTCTATTGTATCATATGGTAGATCCAAATACTTATTTATAGATGAATATATATCATGTGCCTATGTCTTCCCTGGAGATGCTGACGTCTTCTGTTCCCTTGTTAGGTGTCTATGATATAAGGCATAGGAGAGCACGTGGGATTGGGTTAATACTTTGTGTTACTTTTCTCCAAGGACCAGGCCTATTTTAAAGTATGTCCAGGTGATGGAAAATAACAGACAGGTGGGAAAGTCAGCCTGCTTCACAGCTGACTGAAACCCTGCAAACTTCTTTCCAAACTGTTCTCCAGCAACTGAGACATTTGGGATCTTACCTTGAGCTCTTAACCTCTTGTTAAATGCAAATTCTTAGGAGAGCTATTATTTGAAGCTCTTCCTCATCATTTCATTGTGAATACATTTTCAGGCAACCCGTTTAGATGCCGGCCTGAGAGATCAGGGCGGGAAGATGGAACAAGGAAAAAGTGAGAGGGTGTGCAGCCCAGAGTTAACAGGAAAGGGTTTCCACCGAGGGGCTGCCGGGAGGCTTGAACTTTGGTCTTAACACAACAGGTGCTGGTGATCTCTTCCGGTATGTTTGATAACTTGGATTACACAGAAGTGGTTTGCTATTTATATGGTTGTCGTAAGGAGAAGAGGCAGAGAGAAGACACAAAGATCTACCTTTGTTCAGTTTTATAGCAAGCAAGGGAAACTGCTGAGCCAAGGAACGGGCTAAGTTATCCGGGCAGCTCCGACTAAGAGTTTTTTGCTTGCTTGTATTATATGGATAGCATCGTAATGGTCTGCTTTATTTTTCAAGCAGGGATGCTGTCTTTGAAACAGTGTCAAGAAAAAATATGGCATAAAATATGATTTCTGTGGCTAGTTTCTATGTAGGTTAATACAGAGACACACGATTTTTTGCAGTACAGATGGAGAGAAAAGTTGAAGCAAAAAAGAACTTGTTGGCCCTTGATCTCATTTACAGGTCTTTGTCTCGAACGTGGGTTCTGTGAGTTTAATTCCAGCTCTGCTTCTTAATTAGTGGTTATAATTAGAGAGTAACTGTTCTCTGTTCCCGTGGTATTCTGATTTAAAATTTGGGGATAGACACATGGCTTATTGATTTTATATGTATGCACGGTGTGAGAATTCTAAGAGAAAGATTTTTGTTTTCTTATTTGTAAATACTCTCAGAGTTATTTTTAAAGGTGCTTGTTTCTCACAAGCCAGACTGGCATCTTTCAACACACAAGGCACTATGTACGTATCAGGACTTTGCCCCTGCTGTTCCTCTGTCTGGACCACTTCCTCCAACAACTCAAGATGTTGCTCAAACATTGTCTGCTCTGGGAGGATTTCCATGGTCACTCCGCACACTTCCCATCCCCCGTCCTCACTTTATTGTTCTCTAGCACTTAAAACAAAGTATATCATTCTTGATGGGCTCTCCTTCCACTAGCATGAAAGCTCCACATTGGCAGACATTTCCATTTGCTTTTTTACTTTTAATAACCAGCTCCCAGAACACTGCCTCACACATAACAGAAATATGCAAATATGGTGAGTGAAAGCTCTCTATACAAGAAAAATTCAACAATAGGTAAATATAACTACATATGACTTAGATTTATTTTAGTAAACTACATATCATCAGGGACTTAACTGAAGCAATAACCAAGAATTCTTGTCTAAATTCTTGCATTATTCTAATTCCATATTTAGACAATTGTTTACAAATTAAGCATGCGGCATTCATTTTACATTGAACATTTTATCATTGTTTTGGGCCTGAGTTTCTAAAATCTTTCAAAATTTCAGTTTTCAGGGTATATTTTAGCTTAGAAAATATTGCTTCAAAATATTTTTCCATTACCAAAAGAGGACCTTTTGTAAAGGTCCATGTTCTGAAGCCATTGAATCTTTGACTTTTCATGGACCTATGTCTGCAGGAGTTGAGAGTGCTCATATTCTGTAGATCTGGGAATTTTAGGGTAAAATTTCACCAGCTCAGTACAAATAATATCCATTGATACTGCCAGGTTTTCTTTCTAGTCATCATGTAAATTATAAACTTGACTCCCTGACTCCTTCAACAGATAGTTCTGAGCACCTACACAGTGTGCAGTGGTGTCCGTATGGGCATTCTTTACCATATGCACCTTGTGACCTTCCTTAATTTTCATCCATCTGTCTCTAAGTCTAGCTTCAGCTCACTCCTAAATATTATAGTAATCAGTGTCCATATTGCAAAGATATTTTTGCAATAATATATCTTTTTTTTCCCCACACAGAGATATAATGTGGAGTGCAGAGCTGCAGTATTAGAAATTATGTGAATAATGGTTCTTTAGAGATTTATCACTGACTCTAGGCAAGAAAACTCCCATTTCTGATCGCAGATACATACAGTATGCACTGCTGCAGATGAAAAGGGAACAACCAGGTGTGTGTTTTTCCAGAACAAGAGTTGAGAACTATGTTTCTATTATGATAAAACATCAAGTAGCACCACTCAAAATTCCAGGCATCCAGATGTTCTGAGTACATGACACCTAATAAATTGGACAGATGGGAAGACACAGTAAAGATCCCTGTTGAAGAATAAGAAAAATCTACATAACATCCTTCCTAGGGAAATAAGTAATAGAGAGTCTAATGGGTACCTACATAGTTCATGGCCAGGCTCCAGAGGCTGCCACTTTGCCTGAGATCCGTCTGGACAGAAGAAAACCACATTTCCAATATCCCGGCATTAGCCACGTGAATTCTTCAAGGAATTAGTCCAAGACTTACGGAGCATAGTATCAAATATATGGAAGGCATCATAGCATCGTGCCAGGAGCTAGTTTAAAAGCCTGGTTCTGCCACATAATGGCGATGTGACCTTGGACAAGTTGATTATCTTGATTTGTCCTCTCTGTGTTTCAGTTTTCTTAGCTGTTAAGTGTAGACATTACCTCATAGTACCACAGTCCATAAGTACCATAGTACAGTAGTACTTACCGTGTTGACACAAAAATTAAATAAGTTAATAGTTATACAGTTCTTAGAACATTGCCTATGCATAGTAATTGTTACATTAAATATGTTAAATAAACTACATCTGATAAATGCTTATACAATAGCTCCCTCATTAATGCCTTCATGCATGAGTATATTAAAAGCTCCAACAACCTAACAGCTGTGTGTGGTAATAAACTACACAATCTCAATGGCTTATAACAACAAACATTAATTTTTCACTCATATTATTATGTGTAATCAAGTCTTAAACAAGTGTAAATATTGTTTCCTACACTCACCAGTGATGTAACTTTGGGCAAGTAACTTGTCTGTACTTCAGATTCCTCATCTGTAAAATGGGAATAATAATAATGCAAATGTACCAGGAGGTGATGGCATTGTAGGCACACTAAACGTTAACTTTAGGATTAAAATTCTATTGTCATCTGATAGCTGAGAAAATTAAGTCTCAAAAAGACGGGGTGATTTAAACAAAGTTCACACAGCTAGCAAATAATGGGTCATAGACTCACACTAATATCGGTTTGAATTAAATCCCCCCCCTTTTTTTTTCACATTACATGTCTAGGAAATTCAAATTATAGACATACTAACCAAAATGCTATTGGAAATGTGGTCAATAATTTGAGAAGAAATAACTTTTCTCCTTAGTATATTATATTTTAGTGAGACTTTTGTATGCACCCAGAGTGTGAGAGACTATGAGTTTGCAAGAAATAACAGTGCTGGCCAACTTCAGCCCACTTTTACCTCCTTCCCAGGCCTTCTCAGTATCAGGGAGTACAATGGGAGATGGACACAGTGGGAAAAGAAACTAGCATGTATGGAATGTTGATTAGGTTTCGTGCACTGTGCTGCATACCTTATACGTTACTTAATTTCCCAAACAGCAGCCCTATAAAATAGTCTCAGTATCTATAAATTTTAACTCAGGAACACTCCAGTACTGTTTCTGGATTTGGTACTGCCATTCTATCTGTCACTAATTTGCCATTAAATAAAATGTCATTTCTCAAGAAAGATTTCTCTTGGTCAGACTGGGGAAAAGAGGCTCCACCCAAGTCATCACTCCCTGACATTGTAACATAGATCTTCACTCTGTATCCCCTCATCAATAGAAGCTTCACAAATGTGAAGGTCTTGTCTTGGTCACTGCCTAATCTCAGGGTCTAGCCTAGAACAGTGCCTGCACGAATGAATCTGTGGATGCAAAATAAAAAGAGTGAGGCTAGAAGACTTTAAAGAAACTTATCCAAACATACACAGCTCGTAAGCTTTACAACTGGAATTTTAACTACAGATTTCAGTTCAAACCCTGTGGGCATCCCATTGTGCCAACTGTTCTTATCTAGCTTCCAATAGTTAATGTCACCATGGCCATGGAGAGCAGCATAATGTAATAGTCCTTGGAACAATTTGGAATTACCTTTCTGAGCTTAGTGGCATTTAATCTATAACATGAAATGCATAATGGAGCCAGTCTGCTAATAGAAAGGACATTTTGTACAGAAGAATCAGTAAGCTCCAAGGCCCATATTTCAGGGAAGAGAATAGAGTATTCTAGAAATTGACCAAAGGCCAACATGGCTGGAAATTGGCAAGTGACTGACAATGTGAGTGTTTGAAATGAGATTGGAGAAGTAGGCAAGCTCGACATCTTGCAAGATCCTGTTGCTTATGTCAAGGGATTCAGATTTCATTCTAAGCACAGTAGGAAGTCACTGAAGGTTTCAGTTAGAAGAGTGATATGATCTGATGTGAGCTTTTGAATGGTGTAAAGAATGAACTAGGATTGGAAGAAGTATACATATGTGTACATGCACCTTCACACCCCACATGCTGTCTGTCCCCTTTGGAGGGATGTGCAGGATGGGGGAAGAGAGTATTTTGCATGCCGAGTCTCTGCTCACCAGAAGACACGTCCCCTCCCTCTCTGACCAGCTGCAGTAGCATGAGTGATCTCACACAGGATGGGGTCCTACCCTACAGCTGGCAACTCAATCTGAATGGAATGCTAGATATAATTTCATAAGCAAAATACTCAGTGTGTAAAAACAATTTATATACATTTTTATTGTTAGAATGCATTTTATTCCTGTATATTATTCAATTGCTAACTATGGGTTTCTTCAATATTTTTCCATGACAATGTGATTGATTCTTCCATCTAATGTTTGTTTGTGTTTTTTTTGTTTGTTTGTTTGGTTAGTTGGTTTTTTACCAGCTCCCTAATTTATTTTATTTTGTAGGCTAAAACTCAAAGTTCCTCATGATCTGGTCCCTATATCCCTCTTCACTCTAACCTTTATAAACAATCCCCACTCATCCATCACACACATACACATGTACATTGTGCTGAGACAGTAATGAATATATTCACCACATTCTATGGTTTTTCCATGCTTTTATATCTTTAGGGACTTTTATTTTTTTGTCTGACATACTTCTACTCAATCTTAAAACCTCAGTTTTTTCCATTTTCTCCTGAAAGCCATCCCTGGTACTTCCTTAATTGGAGGCAGTCATATTTTTCTCTACAGTTTCTCTACCCCTTAATAATGGATATATTAATAAATTTTTTATTGAATTGTTATTTTCTGTTATAAAAATGAGTTTCCTGTTGAGGATTTACTTTTTGTTTGATGTTTCTTGTGTGTAATAGCATTGGTTTTGAGACAGTTTAGCCATTCAACAAATATATTCTAGGTTGAACTCTACTTTTCATATATACAGATGTTCTGAATAACTACTGTGAAAATGGAAATAAAATAAATTCATATTATGCAGTGATAATTATTTTGTCAAATCGCACATGCAAAAAGTATTGCAACTTGAAAAAACAACAGGAAACAAAACATAGATTCTTAGTGAGACTGCAAATATTCTTAAGAATTTTAATATTTTTTCTTTGTGGTTTTAAAACTCTATAGTTATGAAAGATATAATACCGAATAAAGGATACATTAAAGCTAATAAAAATGTATTGTTTAAATGGACTGAACTTGAAAGAAATGTGTCAATATAGTATGGTTACCACCTTCTTTATTATTTCGATTTAAACATTTTAAAAATAAAGTTCCCACTGAAGGTCTCCACTACAATTTATAAGGGATATTTGGTCTTTTTTTTTTTCCCCCTCATAATGGTGCTGACCTTTGAAATGCAGGGAGCTGGGAGCTGCAAATGAAGGGTATAGTATTTATCATCTGAGGACGCCATACCCTACCAGATCCCCTGCAGCTCTAACAATGAGATCATCCTTAGGAAGGTATTTGGAAAAGCTTTGAAACAAACCAACTCCCTTCATAATCTTGGTAATAATATTGGAATATAACATACCTTCCAGACTCAAGATCCTAGAAACTAGGAAGTAGAGTACGTTGCCACAAAGAAGAGACTTCAGTGGATGCATTTATTATTCTGTTGAATGTTATTTCATCCACAGATCTCCTCCCCTCTTTCACACGGCCACTGGAATGTCTAAAAAGAAAATAAATGAAAATAATGTTCAAATGAATTGATTACTTCAGAAAAGGAATCACAGGCCTCATGTGGTTATGTGGGTCCACTGGTGTCTAGACACACATGGGCAGGATCTTTGTTTTTCTTGTTTCCACCTGTAATTCCTGCAACTAGAAAAGTGGAATGAACATGGTAGACTCTCAATATTTGTTGGACTAAAGAATGACATATTGAACATCCAACTTAAATATAAATGGACATAATGTCTGCAGCAGTGTTCCGGTACCTTACTGATGTATGGGCCACATCCAGCAAAAAAGAGGGATGTTTCTCCTCCTGCATCTAGGGGTCGACAGCTCCTCCTGCCTGTTCCTTTGATCAGGATTGGGTCACACCTTCATGCCTAGTCACTGAGTACCAAGGGGTACCTATCACAGTTCTCCCCTCTATTTGCTTTTAGGGGGCATGTAAGTGTGAATATCTGACCAAAGGGAGTTTCTGCAGCCAAGCATTGGAAGGGGGGCAGCCAACTGAGATTGCCAGGCTCCTGGATTCTAAGAACATTCTGCCTCTCTGCTCTATAAATTTTTAAACATTTCTTTTGCAACACAGAGGTGGAAAATGGTCTTTCTCTTCTACGTGGAATAACAGAATAGGAACAGTTATAAAGTCTTTGCATTTTGGGAAAACTGTAACTGTGGAGCTAAGTGGAATACACAGTTTCATCCTTTTATCTGAGAATCTGTGATTCTTTACAAGGTTATAAAGTTTTCCTCCTTTTACCCTGAGGATTTGAGATGATGAATATTAGCATTACCATCCCTTTAAGGAACCCTTCTCATGCTTCCAATCTCAAGTGTTTCTTCTTGTGTATAACTTTAAAAAATATATGAGTAAAACAGCTCTTAAAAATTGAATTTCCTTATAGACCCTTGAGAGCTTATCATTATCTTCATCAAGAAGTCATCTCTTGAATTACCAGAGAACCAATTAGCGTGATTCTGAGAGCAATTTATATTTGAATGGTCTCTAAATATGTACTTTATGAAAGGAAAGTGAAAAATACCTATTTGATTAATTTAATTACTAAAGGTGAAACTCCAAAAAAAAGGAATACTTTCCCTTCAGTACCCAGGCTCTTCTTTGTCCCTAAAGTTAAAGTGTTATAGTCAGGAGCTCCCAAACATGAACCCTGCGGTGATACAATGGGATCCTGTGACACAGGGTACTGAGTAGTTCTAGAAACCCAGGGAAGATTCTTTAACCATGTAACTGGTGGACCTTCAACTAAATATAATGAAGGCCCTTTTTAATTATGATTTGAAATGATTTGTTTTCACGTCTCTCTTCTGCAAGAGAAGTTATTACATAGTGTTCTACCTACGTTGAAAAATCTGATTTGAATTATGTCACATTGAGTTTCTAAACAGAGGAACTTTCAGTCTTTGATTTCTGACACTGGTTCAAATGTTTCTTTAGGTGTTTTTGTTGTTGTTGTTGTTTTTAAAGATCAGTTTTAATTAGGCAGGAGTCTTTGTAAAGGAAATACAAGGTGGGCAAAAGCAGCCTGGATGGACTTGAGCTCTAACTCTTCCTTCTCTGCCTGATGCCTCCCAGGAGCCTCGTTGGTAGGGTGGAGGCAATGAGAGGTGTGGTTGGGGTTGGATATCAAGGATAGCAAAAACGACCATTACAATAAAGACCATACTCTATCTCTTCAAAAGAGAGACCCTGGTAAAAATGTAACTCCTCAGCTAGGAAGCTCATTCAGAAATATTTCACAGCTCTCCCAAAAAGGTCACAAAATAAACACTGTATTTCAGAGATGGGATTGTTGTAAAGCTCAGAATCTCCTCAGAATTTGGTACAAGAACTCATGAGGCTGGATATACATTTTTGTTTTGTTTTAATGTTAGGGGATCCTAAGGATGTCATGATTTCCCAAGGAAATGGTGATTTCTTCTGAAATAAAGACCATACACATTTTTATTGCTGCTGTAGCCAATGGTTCTTTTTTTTTTTTTTTTAATCCTCACCTGAGGACATTCTTGTATTTATCTTCATACAGAGCGGGAGGCAGAGAGGGAGGAAGAGAGAGAGAGAAACATCGGTGTGAGAGAGACACATCGAGTGGCTGCCACCCACACGACCCCAACCAGGGCTGGGGACAAACTGCAACCGAGGTACGCGCCCTTGGCGGGAACCGAACCCGGGACTCTCTGGTCCGCGGGCCAACACTCTAACCGCTGAGCCAAACCGGCCAGGGCACCAATGGTTCTTTAGTGTAAATTGTACTACCTTCAGTGAACATGACCCTGCCTTTAATCACGACACTCCAAGTGGGCACAGTGCTAAACGCTCAGCGTTTTCTCAGGGGCAAGAGTGAAAGGTGGGGCCCAGGAAATGGAAGCCTCCTTGAGCACAGATGTAGAGAGACGGGTCGGCCCTGTGCTCTCATCCCAGCACAGCAAGAGGTCAGCATGTGGCGGAAGATCACAGCCATCTTCAGCATGGAGCGATCTGAAGATGGCTGTGATTTTGTGCTTCTTAAAAAAAAAAATAAAGAATGGGCATTTTTTAAACTTTTAATTCATGGAATGAGATTCCTCAAACATGGGCTTTCTGATGGTATAGGAGTCAGCATTCCTTTCTCTCCTCTGACTGTTGGTGAGCTTCATGGAACTGGCACTGTTCCCTGAATAACCGCTAGTGGTCTTTTACTAGGTGGTCAAAGAAGTTACCACCATAGTGCTTTGCACTCTTGAGACTTGCTCTGGACCATTCCACAATCAGAAATGTGCTCATGTCATTGGCTTCCTCAATAAACACTAGGCTGCGAAATATATAGGTTTATGTATTCCTGGTTGTAATATACATATTAACGTGGTTATACTCCTTTCCCAAATAAAACGAAATAGGGTTCTGTTACTAAGAAAAAGATGGAATAGATAAATTCTGCTGGAGGTTTTTCAAACTGACATATTAATTTCATAAAACATTAGCATTTCTAGAAACATGCATTTATTGTAACACAGTTTGGAAAACACTGGTCTAGATAATCTCCTTTAGACATTAATTTTCCCCAGGGTGACAGCAGGTCATTAGTTACTGATTACCCTAGGACTGAATTTCAGTTCCCCTGGGGTTTGATATTCTATTTCTCTATTTGATCCAACCTGCCTCATTAGTTCAGGTACGTTTTCATGTTCCCTTCCCTTTGTGCATTTGTGAAGTATTTTCTCCAGGATGATAATAATTCCTTCTTGTTCGAGATATTTTCCAGACAGTCATTCACTTTATTCCGAAAGACCAATGCCAAGAAGTGCCTGGAGGAAACATGGGTCAGCTGTATTCTCATGCTAGGTGATCGGTCTGGGTGCTTCTGTCTATCCTCTCGCATGGACACCGCATCTGTCGTCTGCTGTGGCGTCCACTGGAAGAACAAATGGCAGGCGCTGTGTTTCAGCTGCTGTACAGACCCAGGCTTTGCAAGCAACGCAGAGAAAAACCACCAATCATTTTTTCCCACGACGGAACCTAACAATCTCTGTTGGGACACTACAGTTCTCTGTCAACTGATGACAGAGCCGCCTGCTTTATGAGCCCGCTGCACTGGAATACAGGCTGCGCACTCTGCCAGATCCTGGATCTGGAGCCAGACAGTGCCAAGGGTCAAATCCTGGCTCGGGCACAGGCGAGGTGGAACATCTCAGGCAGAGAACGTCACCTCTCTGAGCCTGGATTTCCATCTCCGAAAGGAGCACCAAAGCATTCTGCGGAGTAATTGTGAAGTTGAGAAAAAGTAGGAAAAGCGTTGAACATAGTTCTTGGCACGTGACTCTTTTGGTAATTTGTTTTCCTTCTTGTTCTTCTCTCCTTCATCCTCATCCTTTTATCGTTATTTTCAGTAGTAGTAGAAGCAGTAGCAGTGCTTTGGTAGTAACAATAGTAGTTAATTACAGATACTTAGTTCTGGTCTCCTAAATTCCTTGGTGAAGGCACTTTTTTCTCGAAATCTATACAACTGAATTCCACAGTGCAAATGCAGTCCTTATTTTCAGAATACTCATAGTGACAATAAAATTTGCATCTTTTAAAGAAACAAGGCAAGTGATCCATTTTAACTTCATAAAGGAAAAGAGACAGCATTCACCCCATCTGATTGCCTACTGCTGTCTGCGCTGTCCAGCGTGATCGGCTCCTGAGCACACTACCAGCTTGATCCAGTGCATTCCCTCTCACGCCTTACATTCCAGCAACACTGCTTTCATCTCTCTCGTTACACCTCAGTGTCTCTTCTCATCCTCTCTCCCTCTCCCTCCTCACCCCTCCTTCTTTCACTTTCTCTCTCTCTCCTCTTGCTCTCCCTCTCGCTCTCTTTTTCTCCATCCTCTTGAAATGTCTTCCCCCAAAACTCTACATGGCAGACCTCATACCATGTGTTATCGCTTTACGAAGGCCTTCCCGGACTGCTCTAATTAAAGAAACTGCCCCTAATTACATTATCTTTTTCATTTCATTTCATGACATGTATAACCATCTGAGATTTTAAAATGTATTTATCCCCCTATTTACATTGGTCTCTGCTCATGAGTAGGCATGCAGCAAGAAGGAGGGAAGTTGTCAGTCACAGTCAGAATGTATTCCTGGTCCCTAGAATAAGACCTGTCACTTGAAAGGTGCTCAATGTATGAATAAAGGAATTAATGCCAAGTAAACCTTCATTAAACATGAAGGAAGAGAATCACAGGCCATTGTTTACCCTTTTATCCCTCTAGAGTTCTTTTCTACGCTGTATCTCTTTATTTATCTATGTTCTGTCAAAATCTATGAAGTGCCTAATACTTTACCCTCCTTGCAAGCTAAGACTTTATTCTGCTGCAGTGTCATGGATGCCGGCAGACAGACTTCTGGGTCACAGACAGAGGACTTCATTATTCAAGGCATAGCAAGCCGCATGAGTATCATGTCTGCATCAGTGCTGCACACCCCAATTTCTACAGGGCAATGTTCAGAGGGCCGGATGACGCCCACATGTGTCGTGGGGGGCATCACAGGGGAGTGAGCCTGGACCTAGGGAACCCACGCCTCTTGTTAGGAGAAGCATGTCCACACTGAGCGGCAGAGGAAATGCTATCTCCACCTTCCGAGGCTGTAAGAAAACCTGCTCTTTCTCTGAAGAGAGATGCTCTCTCTGAGGCTGTTTACTACAGAAACACCCTTGAAAAAAATCACCTGGAATAAAGCAATCATTATCTCTGCTCATAAAATGGGCAGTAATGCTAGAAAACAACACTGAATTGTCTCCCAATGAGTCCTCCTAACTCTTACTCACACTTCACCCCAGTGCCTACCTTCTCTTGTAGATTCTACCTTATATAAGACTTATTCAACCCATCTGCTTGCTCTGAGTTCTCCTGGATCTCAGGGAGCTTACAGGATACTATTAGTGAGTAAGGAAACCTAGGTTTTGAAACCAGTATTAGCTACCCCCACCACTCCTATGAGCTCAGACTCCCACACAGCTGCAGTGACTGCCACTGTTCCTGGGGCTCTCTCCCTAAGCAGAGCCGACGGCAGGTAGTCAAGTGATGCTTCCAATGAGATTGGAGGGCTGGGTATCCTCTGAAATATGAAACCCAGCAGGAGAAGTGAAAGCATAATTGCCCTGAGAAGAATTCCCCCATGTGAATCACTATTATTGGTATTGGTAATGCTCAGAATAGCCCTCATCAGCGTGGCTCCAATGCTGTGGAGTTGGAAATGTGCCCGTCAGAGTTTGGAACGCAATGTCTACATGTGCAGGCGACAAGATCAGGGGAGGGAAGTTTTTAATCCAGTTGAAGCCTAGGCACCAATACTTGAGCTGTCAACTTTTGGGAAATGTTTAGGAAGATCTTTTGCCTTATACATAAGGGACATATAGCCTGGAACAGAGAGACATCATCTTCTTGATGAATGACTGCAGTAAGGGACATAGCCTTTAGCATTCAAAAAGAAACAGAGAAGGTGACAGGGACATATGCAATTTGAAAACGCAACATTAGCATATTTTTATCTATGTATAGAATCGTGCAGTCAAGGAGAAGACACTGTACTTTCTGACAGCTCTAACATCAGTGCTCCGATGACCTGGATCTTTCTAAACCTTTGAGACTGCACAGTGCAGTCCTGAAGACATGGTTTTCTAAAGCCTGTAATGACTGTTCATGCATTATGGGCATCTCTTCTTCTAGGAAACTTGGATTCATCCATTAAATCCTAAATTGTACAGTGCACACAGAGAGATGTGAGTTCCTGGATGTGTGACATTTTTACATAGTTATTTTGTACATTCTCAAGTGATAGTGACACAGCAATATTCCTTAAATAAAAATGTTTTAACATCAGTGTCTTAAGTAATGGTACCCACAGTGAAATTTTCCTTGTATTATTGATTTTGAACCTAACTGTACGACATAAATGTTCATTTCAATCTATAGATTTAGAAACTGGTTCTCAGAAAGCATTTATTATAATAGTGATAATGATATTAATATGAATAGAAATAATATCAATAACATTAAAAAAATTTTTTTATTTTTTAATTCTCACCCGATGATATTTTTTCAAATACCTTCAGATAGAGTGGGAGGGGAAGGGAGAGAGAGACGGAGAGAAACATCCATGTGAGAGAGACACATCGACTGATTGCCTCCCACATGACCCCAACCAGGGCTGGGGATGAACCGCAACCGAGGTCTGTGCCCTTGACTGGAATTGAACCCATGACTCTCTGGTCCACGGGCTGATGCTCTAACCACTGAGCAAAACTGGCCAGGGCTCAATAACGTTTTTTAAATGCTCACTGAACATTTATCATGTGCCAGGCACTGTACTAAGCATTTTCTCTAATTTAGGCTTCATGAGAAAAAAATTTGAAGTGGCTTTTATTTTAATTTTCAGGTGAGTAAGCAGAGACATAGAAAGGTCGAGTCACTTTTCTCTGCTCAGTCATTAGCTGAGCTGGGACCTGACACGTGTCTCCCTGAAACTGCTCCACTCTGCCTCCACCAGGGCACTTATGTCATCGAGTTTGTTTTGAACACCTCTCTGCCACCTTCACAGCCATCCCAACCTGGACACTTAGCCCCCTCTCCACCCTCCGCTCTCACGTGATCTCAAGGGCAGGAGGGACACCCTCCTTTTCACAGCCGTCCAGTTCATCTTCACTCACATACTCTTCTGAAATGCAAGACCACTCAACGGAGGTGAGAAACAAGAACGCTAACCTCATCTGCCACAACTCGATAGTAAAATGTAATGGTCGCAGTTTTAAACTCAGCAGTGTTGCAACGAAATCCTGCAGGAAGATTTATCAAAGATTGAGCCTGATCTTTCACCCTGCAGACAGAACGCTGCACTGTCCACCCACAGAATGGATGCCCAGATTGCAATGCATGTTCACATAGGGAAGAACTGCTGTCTTTCTCTGTCAAAGATGCAAATTATACTTTTCTCTTGACCAAGAGGTTAACTGTGTTTTTTTAATGCCTCCATAACAGTGACTATATGATAGTATATTTTTTAGGGGTGAAAACAGAGAAACTTGAGACATTTAAATTTACTCCCAGTTTTTCTTTTTTTAATCCTCATCTGAGGATACATTTTTATTGATTTTAGAGACAGAAGAAGGGGAAGGGGGGGAGGTGAGAGAGAGAAACTGATCAGTTGCCTCCTGCATGTGCCCTGACCAGGGATCAAACCCACAACCTGGGTATGTGCCCTGATGGGAATCAAATCCACAAACTTTTGGTGCACAGGACAATGCTACAACCAACTGAGCCATGTGGCCAGGGCTTAAATTCACTCCCTGTTTTAAAACTTACTCTCCTAGCTGAGGCTACGTGGGGGGAAGACACACACACACACACACACACACACACATACACAAAAACACAAGCTTCCAAATGAGAGAAAAGACCATGCTTGGTAGGGATTTGGAGCTATTTACTTACATAACTGTTGTGCAGAACCACAAAGCAAAACTTAAACATCCTTCAACAGGAGGGATAAGAGGGGATTGATTCACTTAACAACAGGCTATGAGAGTTAGGTGATTGGTGAAGGGTTCCAAAGTCTGTAGACCGAGAACGAGGCGAAAACTTTGGGCCCCCTCCGTGGGATGCTAACATACTTAAACATATGTTCCCTGGGGGTTTTAGCAGGCACATAGTGACTTCTGCCTGAAACCAAAAAAAAGTGGCAGTAAGTTTCCTCACTGGATAATTCTGTGAACACGATGTGGTATTTATAGCATGCACCAGGGAGTCTTTCATACTCAACCATGTCTGCTCAGTTGATTGACAGCCTCTATTTTTCAATCATTTGTTATTGAGTTTACAGTAAACCTCTCAGCCCATTATTTGGGGCAGCGCCTAAGATTCTGGACTAAGTGTCTTATTTCCGAAGCGAAGTGTTACTCTTGGAGGACTGTCTAATTAGGAAGACGGAGAAAGTGAGCACGAGCTTCTAGCACTAGGCTGCCACTTTGTCCTCGACTTGTGGGAGAAGTGAATGAAATCTCAGCAATTTTGCGAATCCAGCTCTTCCTGGGTGATAATTATAACAGCCTCGTCTCTGGAAACCTCCAGTCAGACTTCTGAGGTTTTACGTGAACTCCTGTTTCACTGATTCATTTCTTCTGTATCCAGGGATCTAAATCAAATTTTTTGCTTTTTTTTTTTCTTCTTGTTACTGTTTTATAGAGATTTCTACAAAAGAGATAAATACTTAGTAAAAAAAAAAAATCATACTATATGGAAAGGATCAAAGGATAAGGTGTTAGCTCTGTTGACAGTTACATTTGAAATGTGTACCATTTCAGATCTATATTTTGTTGTATATGTATTTTGCAAAACAGAGATCATACTATTTATTTTATTTTTAAATTAAATTTATTGGGGTGACATTGGTTAACAAAATTATATAGGTTTCAAGTGTATAATTCTATGATACATCATCTGTAAATTGCATTGTGTGTTCCCACCCAAAGTCAAATCTTCTTTCATCACCAAGTATTTGACTCCCTTTACCTTTCCCACCCCCACCCCCAAATGAACAAACAAGAAAAACAAACAAACAAAAACTCACAGACACGGACAACGGTATGATGCTTACTAGAGGGATCACACTATCAAATGTTTGCTTTTTGATTCAGCAATACATTGCAAGTACCTTTTTGCGTCAATGGGTAAATATTTATTTCATTTCTTAAAAACACGACATCCATATAATTACATAGTGTGATTATACTAAAATTTATTCAGCTATTCCTTTATTTCTGAACTTCTAAGATGCCCCTCCTTTTAGATGCACTTACAGATAGGTGATCCTATATTAAAACTCCAACTACTTCCCTACTTGCATTAAAATATCTACAGAATGGATTCCTAGAAATAGAATTACAAATTGAAATCTTGTATATATTTATCACTTGATATATACTAACAGGTCACTACCAATTTTATTACCAGAAACTCAGAACTCAGATGAACATGAAATAAAATAAACTGACGAACAAAACAGAAACAGAGTCATGGACACATGGAACAGACTGACAGCCATCAGAGGGGTGGGGGGATGGAGGACTGGATGAAAGAAGGTGAAGGAATTAAGTAAATAAATATCACATAGACACAGAGAACTGTGCGGTGATAGCCAGAGGGAAGGGGGATGGGGCAAAGGGGAGGATGGGAAACAGAAAGAGACTTTGCTTGGGGTGATGGGCGCCTGATGCAGTGTGCAGATGATTTTATTGAGTTGTGCACTGGAAACCTGTACCCCAATAAATTCAATAAAAAAGAACACTGAATTCTTACAAAAACATTTTTCGATCTGATTACTATGACATTACCTTGTTTTAGTTAGCATTTACCAAATCACAATTAGAGTTGAATATATGTTCTCATTCTATCAGCAGAATCTCCTTATAAATGTACCACTTCATCCTGTATTCATTTTTCGTGAGTTGTCTTTTAGTGTTGATTTCGTTGACATAAAGAATTTTAAACGATTTCTTTCTTTACCAGGAATCCATTTTCATTTACAGTTGGAGGTTCAAATCTAATTTTAAGGTTTTTGTTTGTTTGTTTTGTTCTCTTTTAATGTATGACTCATAACCCTGTTCCATGTATTAAATGATAAATTACTTCCCAATGATTTGGAATACTACCTTTTCAGAGAAAATTTCTCATATATGCATGGATCTATTTTGGGGTTCTTCATTGTTTTTATATCTGTACAGATATTTCCAGGCCAGAATTATTGAGTTTATTTATTATAGTTTCTTCATGCATATTTTTACATCCAGTAGAACAATCCCTATGCCTAGACGATTTTCCCCTCAGTTTTGTTTTATTTTATGTTTTTGTTCACATTTACTCCTTCAGAGGGACTTCTGAATGGACTTAACCAGTTCTAAAACTAATCTGAGCGGATTATTCATCGCATTTGTAATGATTTTGTATGAAACAAATCCTGGAAACTCCAAGGCGGCAAATACACAGATCCGAGTTCGGCCAAGGGGCAAAGGAAAGTGACACCCCAGCCGAGGCTCGAGCACAGTGCGGCCTCCAGCAGAGTGCTGCTCCGTGAGGAAACCTCAGACTCGGATTTGGATTTGGAAACAAGACAGAAATAATGCTCTGAACCAAGGACGGCCACCGAGGCCGCCTCGAATCACAATGGCACAAATAACTACTTAATACTGTCCGAGAGTCACTCTTTTTAGATTTCATAAACATTTTTATTTTCCCATGATATTTGATGTGCTGAGTTCTGAAGACTACACTTCTTTTTATGTCTTAAGCAATGTGTTTCCAAAGATAAGGGATTTTTAGCAACTTTCGCATAAGGATATTTCAAAGTGAAGAATGATAAAAAAAAAAAAAAATTGGGGACTACAATTTCAAATCACACACTTTCTCCTACCTGTACCCATGCGTTATATTTCAGAAGCTACTGGAAGATTGAAACAAATTTAGTCCTGAACATTTTTTTTCTTCTTACGTTTTCCTGGTGCCTCATAAGTTCTTATCAAGAAAGGTATTAGCCCATCTTCTATTTTATTTTATTTTGTTCCTATATGTTGCTCAAAGCCACATTACAGGAAATGTGAGGAGAGAAGGTCACATTTTGTAATGGATTTTTTTTTTTCATAATTTAGGGAGCCTTCCATGAGCATATACATGGGAGACAGATGCCGTTCTGTCTGAGAACAGGGCTTGGATTTGTGTCCTCCTTAAGCCAAGGCTTTCTGAACCTTGACTGACCTTCCCCAACCACGTTCTTCCAGAGCCACAGGGCAGTTCTCCTGAATTCGCTGACTTGCTTGGGAGCCTGACAAAAATTTCTCCAGGCACTGAAATCATGATTTAAACATATGGCTGTCAGACTAACTTAGGACACTTCAATTCCTGAAATAGCTAGTTTTCCTAGAGGTATGGAGTCTCTCAAGGTCACCCAAAGAGTAACTATAGGATTTTAACATGGTTCACAGAGCCAATACTGAAGGCTACGAACAGAACATTAGCCTAGTTAAGCTGCTTTTCAGACACTGTTTCTAAAGTCTGGCTTTATTCCACTTTGATAGTTTAGAAGAAATATAAGCACACTCAAATTGGTCTATTAAAGAATCATAAAACAAAACAAAATGTTTTGTATGATTCTCGATTTAATAAGGGTTGACATTTGTATTTAATTTGCATCTCAGAACGTTGGTGTGATTCACTTGGTTCATCATGGAATGACTGTCCCTGCTGAAATATTCCCACAGAAGTAAATAAAAGAAAAAGCATGGTATGAAATGGCTCTCCACCACAGCTCCCCCGGATCCTGTCTTTGTCCAGTAAAAGTTGCTTCTCAATTTCAGAATTTGCCAAAACCATAATAATGGCTTGTCTTTCAAGGTTCCCTTCCAGGGTTTCTGAACGGCTTCCTCCTTCAGCAATATCGACTCCAACTGTCAGAAAAGAGTAAAACATTGCAAGAGTACGTGGTTTTCCCTTAACCTCTTATTTATTCATTTGTTCTCATCCCATTTATTTTATATTCCATTGTATCTGATTTCAGTATTAAGTTATCCTATATTTTCACTAAACATACATTGTCTTGTTGCCAAAATAGTTGAGCAGACGTTGGACAGAGACAGAATTTTCCGCCTCTTGTTCTGGGGCTATCGTTGCATCTTGCGGTTGCTTCGGCCTTAAGCATTTTATGTCTTATGTCCTACTACCTGCTGAGTCGAATGTCTCTGAAATAATGAATTTGCTTTATTTGCAAAGGCCAATGCTTTCCTGATTCAGGCTATAACTATATGATGAAAAAAAAAAACAAAAAAACAAAAGGTCAATCTGGTACTTGATAAGTTTTGGCTGAGTTCAACTGCAAAGCCTCAACTTCACTGGATGTGACTTAAAAAAATTAATTCCAGAATTTGAAAAGCAAAGAAATGTTCTAGGAAAAGTTATATGCTTTCACAGACTGTTACATTGTAAAGATTGTATTAATCATTACCATAGTTGCCAACGGATGAATATATTTTGATATATTATTGACTTTACAAGTATTATCCCACTAATATTCTATGTAAAATTAAATCATTCGTCCTTAACTACAAATAATGAAACCAAAGTTCAGGAAATGTAGGTGGCCAAACAGTAAGTAACTGCCAGATAAAGAAAATGTCTGACTCCAAATTCTTCTTTCTTGAACACATTACTCTGATTCCCTGCACTAAACTTTTAACAATTTCTAATTCATAAGAACTGCATTTCATTGTGCAAGTGTTTGTGCTCAGAAATACTGTCATCAGTCTCTCGTGATCATTTTTCTCCCACACTGCTTGGAAGGCATTTGCATTCACTGTCTTATCATCACAAATTTTTTGAAGCAGGAAATCTATGCCTGGGTTCAAATCAAGACTAATTTATAAGCCACGTGACTCTGAGAAAACCTCTTATTCATTTTGAACCTGGGTTCTCTGTCTGTGAACAGTACTATTGTGAAAATGCAACTGAGAAGATTATGTGGGAAAAAAAGAACACTATAATGTCTGGTATGTTATAGGTCTTAAATAGGATATGCTCTCTTTTGTAAGGGGAGAAAGTAGTATTTTGGAATTCATTCTCTCATCTCCTTAAATGAAATTTTAAAATGATCTATTTTATGTTTAAATTCTAGCACTGAATGTGAGTAGTGCCAAACAGTAAACCCACTCAGGTGCTTTCAAAATCATACTTTACATCCTCAAAGGCAACTACGTTATCTTTATAAGCAGCTGAAATGTAGGACACGTAAATGTATCTTCGTTTGTCATCTCGATTCTTTATGTTAAGGTAGTTGGGGCAACATAGTTTCTGATGTTTTATCTCATTACTCCTCCAGTGCAATGCTCTCTGGGCCAAACCTCAAGTTCTCATTGGAGGAAAGTCTACGTTTTGAAGATTTATATGGGCTTATAGTTTCATAAATAAAATTACTCAAAAGTGATCATCACTCGTCTTTAAAATTCTTCAGTTCCTCCATACCCCTGCCCAAGCTCATAGATGCAATTAAAATGGAGGCTGTAACATTTTCCCTAATAAAAATCTTGGTGAATGTTATTATAATGAAAATTGGAAATGGATTAGGTTGAGAGGATTTTTTGTTTTTTTATTCTTAAATCATAGTAAAAAAATTGAATTTGTTCTATTTCCCACATTTAACGCAGGACAGTAGTTACATTTGAATGTATTTATGAATAACCCTAATAAAAAATGCATTCACATCTACAAATTCCTTTTCATTTCATTCCACAGAACACAATTATTGTAAACATCAAGACCTGGGAACTATTGAACAGATGGGGCATTAGTGTCTTAATTCTTGATCTTTGTTCTAGTAAATCCTTCCGTTTCATATCCTTTCCACAAATACTACAGCCATTCAGGGAAGGACGAAGGGTTTTTTAAATGCTGCTTTGCTGTTTGTGCCACTTTCTGTGTTTTACAAATTCCAACAAATATGTAAACGCAGCTGCCCAACAGGATAACGAGGCCATGCTAAAATCTCGAATAGTCTCAACAAGGCATATCCTAATCATGCCAGAAGGCTCTGCATAAACTAGATGTAGATTTTTGGTATCAACATGCCTATTCTTTTATTATTATTATTATTTCTGATAAGTAATCTCTCTAAGTTGATTTCCCAACTTAGATCTTTACTTTTCATTCTGCATGCTAAACACTTTATAAATGATACTGATTCAATATCTATTCATTACATTCACCTTAACAAAGAAAAACAGGGATAAATAAGGATTCTAAAGGTTTAAAAGAGCTTACAGAGACTGTATACACACAGAGAGTGACACACACACACACACACACACATCCTGAATGCCTTCATTTCCCCACAAAAATAGAGAATACACGCTTCCTCAGTCAACTCATAGGATATAACATTAAAAATATCTAATCTAAAACTGTGACATTTTAGTAAACAATGTTTGTTTCCTTACCTCCCTCCTGACTTACTTTACAATCTTCAAGTTGCCAATGGTATCTACAGAGTTCAAAACGTTTCTTCAAAGTCTTGGAAATTATTGACATTTTATTTGATATTCTAAAATAAATAATTTCTGCCCAGCCAGTGTGGTGTCGTCCCATTGACTGAGAGGTCCCAGTTTGATTCCCGGTCAGGGCACATGCCCAGGTTGCAGGCTCCATCCCCAGTAGGGGGCGTGCGGGAGGCAGCCGACCAATGTTTCTATCTCACATCTGTTTCTGTCTCTCCCTCCCTTCCTCTCTCTCTAAAGAAATTAATAAAAACATCAAATAAATAAACAAAATAAATAATTTATTTCAACAATCAGCCTATTATCATTCTTCTTAACTCTGAATAAACCTGCATTTTCCTGCTTGGGTTGATGGGTTTAACAAATGTGTAAAGACTGAAGGAAAATGGATGAATCTGGGTTACACATGAGTTGCTGATAAATGAAAACAGCCACAGAAGAAAATTAGATAGCGTCCTACTTATATGACTATTAAATAGAGTGTCTCTCACATATATATTTTTTACTCCTGATGGGTACTGGTTGGGCCCTCAGATCTTATGGGAAAATGATGTAAAATGAACCTTTGGGGAGTCTATGGCTGACGGCAGTAGCTTGGTTTGGATGCATGCTGTGTCTGGATCTATCCTGGAGCACACTCTTTTCAAATCTCCCTGGTTTGAGTTAAATGTAAAATACTCTATACTCAGGGCAGGGGTAGTAAAAAGTGTTCTTTTTCTCTGAATACCTTATAAATAAAAATACAGGCCTAGGATTTACGGTGGTGTGGGAGCCAGCTTATCGTAGTATCTTGTCTGATAACTGAAAATGTTGTATTTCGGTTAAATCTTACGTAGAATGTGGATAACAATCAGTATTATGAGTTACATGAACATACTACAGAGAATGCACTAAAATGCTCAAAAATAATGAATTTGAGCTCAGATAAAAGAGAGGGAAGGAAAATAGCATTCATTGGATACCTCTTAGGTGTTATGCAAGAGAACTATGTTTTCCCATATTATGCCACAACCAGCTAAGGAGGTACCGTTCGCTCATTTTAAAACTTCAGAAAATGAGGTTCAGAAAAGTTCAGTCACACACAGCTATGAGGTGTCAGTGACTTCAGACACATATCCATATGTGAGCATTCGCTGTGCCATGCTAACCTGGGTTCTACTTCTACAAAGATCACAGGAAAAAGTATGTCATCTTTGTGATCTGTCAAAGTGTTTGGGGCAAACTCTCTCTAAGTCCCTGTAAAGAGCCAAACATTTATGACTCAAATATTTTAGGAAATATTTATTTTGTTTTAGTATACTTACCATGCCTCTCACTACACTGAGATGTTAAACTAGCCTTCCAGCCTGGATAAAAGAATTTGTCTAAGTAATCCAAATGAAAAAAAAAAAAAAATTAGTGCCTAGGTTAAAGTACAAATATTACTCTATTACTTACATTGCAGTTCTTTCCTTTTCCCAAACTAAACCTTTATTTCAATACCAATTATAAAGGAAGGGATAGCTCTCTGGATGTGCTAGTATAGTTCATAATAAGATGGTCTGTATGTTATACAGGGAAATTAGAAAAAAGGGCTAGTTTAGTGAGTGTAAATAGTCTATATAAATATCTAAGTATATATACACAAATGTACGTAAAATCATGTTTAATTGCAACCTGTATGTTTATTATTGCAAACTGATAACCACGTTTCACAGTATGTTAACATTAAAATATACTTTCAGCGTATAGATCTGAGCCATGCAAACACATTTAAAAAGACCACTTAATTCTAGATTTCAGCTGAAGCTTATCGGATATATCATCATTTTTACTGGTATCTTCTTTTCTCTCACCCCAATTTATTTTGTAAATGATAAAAAGCCACAGTGAATTAATGAGAACACTCTTTTTCTCATTTGGTTCACATTTAGTTGAAAAAAAGTAAAAACATTTCTGTTGAAAAGAATCAGTACCACTTCTTCAATTAGGTCAGGGCTTCCTGCCATTTAAAATTGACAGAAAAAGCAAAATGTACCAGCCTGCAACACTAGAAATAGAGCTATTAGGCCTCCCCAGGATCCCAGGTCCTAGGTTTGACCTCAAATCCCTTCTGCCCAGAACTGGTGACTGTTTGGAAGGCCTTTGCAACTGGCCTCATAAGACAGGAGGAAAATAGCAGAAGCCTCTGAAATACCAAAGTAAGCCTGACACTACATTGCAGCTAGATGTACTAGATCATTAAAATAAAAAGTCTCGGTGTGAATAAATATTTTAGAAAATATTCAGGGGAAGATTTTATGTGGCTGACATGAAGAGGGTCAACCACAGATATAGGATAAATCAAGCAGATTTTAGCCTGAGCTCACTACCACATCGGAAGGAAATGAAGTGATGCAGACGTGTGGTGAAGAGAAGAAGCCCCAAAGTCAGAAGGTCTGGGTTTGCATTCCCACGTGAACACTCACTCGTTAAGTGACCTTCAGCAAGTCTCTTGCTCTCTACAATTCATAATTTACTGAATCATTTGTAAAATGGGGATATCAACACGATCTCTCACAGTCATGTTTTGAGAACTAAATGGCATGACTTATGCAAATTGATTAGCACATTACTTGGCACCAAGTAAACATTTTAAGAATATTAAACATGATGGTTGTTATTATTTCAAAACTTCAATCAGATTCACACACACTTTGAAGTGATTTATTCCCCTGGGTAAAAAAGAAAAAGAATATCAACAATTATCTAAAAGATTCAATTAACAAGACAATATAAAATACATTATTTCCTTGCCATTAATTTCCTATATTTTATTCTCTGTATTATGCATATGTTAATAATTCCTTAGATGGGAAAGAATAAACACAATCATAATTAATAGTTGCAACTGCTGTTTTTGGAGTCATCAAATTATCAATATTTAAACACCCACAAGTTAATAAATTTATTTACTAAAAACATACATATCCCAAAACAAAGTATACATGTATCATCTAGTAAAAACTACCTTGTGAGTATTTGAAATAGAAAACCATAGTACAGACAGTTTCATTTCCATATGTGTGCTATGGTTTTAAGATATACCCAATAGTTATTTATTAATATTTGTTTGAAAATAATATGGAATTGCTATGCAATTGATTCCTATTGGATAGTTACATGATTCTTTAAGTCTGAATCAAGATGTGATTGGATTTGTTCTCAGACAATACTGTTCAAATGATAAAATTTCATGACTGTGCTCAAAAAACATAATCAGTAAAGTGATTTGGTTGTATTCATTAGGTATAGGAAATAAAGTTATTCTTAATTTGTAGAGGAGAGTAAGAGAAACTGTGACAATTCAACTGAGAAAAAAATAGACTAAAAGATCACATTTTTAGGACTATCAGTCTTTGTTGAGTCAAACCAAACCTATGGAATTGTATTATATATTGTCAGGTAAAAAAAAACAATGTTTTCTAATTGTTAACCTAGGGTTTCAAAACCTTACTAAAGTGAGTTTTATTCTCAGAACTGCTTAATAAATAACAGAATTAATGGATAAGTAAATTAAACAAAAACTGGGTCATGTCACATAGAGAAGCTATGATGTTTCTTCAATAGATATCTTTAAGAATATATTAACATTTGTTGAGTCTGAACAGAGTAGGCAACTCCTGTCCACAAACAGAGGTATTATAAGCTGGTCTTCAAATTTCCCTTCCTTGAAGATTTATTTCTGAAATAATTTCCCGGTAACATTTCCCTTTCAAAGCTCAGAAGATAACCAAACCCAAGCGTGAATGTGGTCTTCAATGTTATATTCCTTATCATTCAACCACCTGTCCTAAGTTTTAATCATGTATTGCAGTACAACGTCAAGAAACATTTGTAGAATCAAAACCTATGAGTGGTATGGACTGGTTTTTCCTTTGCTTAGAGAAGCCCTACCCTTATCAGAAACATCTCCTCTGTTAGAAGTCCTTTTGAGGAAAATGGCTAGGAACTCACCAAAGTTGGAAGTTTGGACTTTATTTACCAGAATCATCCCTTGGGAATCACCCCATCTTTTCAGCTCCTCTACCTAGTCTGGGCAAGAGTGCTGAAGGAACAGCTCCCAGTGCTTTGGGTCATTTCGGTAAGCGATCCCAGGAAGACAGCACCCATCTTCTCTCCGCTACAAACACCCATTCACAAAATCCAAGGAAAGAACTACAGTCGTCCCTGATCACTTGGAAATTTAGTTAGACTGATATTGAAACACACCCTCCTTCCCTAAATGTATAATTATGCGTGGGTGGAGAGCCACCAGGGAGGGTAACAGAAGAGGGCAGAGGTAAAAAGCAGAAGAGGGTTTGGTCTTGACTTCTACAAATCTTTGTATTCATATCTCCTCCCCATCTCCCGTTTTCATAATCCGGAGAAGGATGGGGTTCCAGGCAAACGAATGATTCCGGAAATGGAGATAGGAGTCTCAAACCTAGAAATGATCTGAGCGATTTATTTAAAGTTAAATACTCCTCATGCTAGGAACCCAGCACAGTTCGGATTTAAAGAGCCTTGCTTCCTCCATCAGAACATAAACAGACAGACACTTGCATCCAAAGGTTAAAAACCCGGATCCGCCCGCGTGTTCTCGCTGTCCTCTAAACCACAGATTAAGGCGGGTGGAAAGCGCTCACAGCCAGTGCAAGTGCGAAAGCCTCTCTAAACCCGGTAACTGGTTCCCTACGGGCCAGAACTCGCTCCTGCCATTCCTCGTCATCCGTGACTCTGCAAGGCACGGGGACTGGGACATGTGTGTGGGAGTGCGTGCGAGGGAGATGGACGAGAGGGGAGCGCGCTCCCCACATGTGTAACCCTCGTCTCCCAGCTCCACAGCTTGCATTCATTCATATGCATGCAGTGGTAAAATACGTGATCAAAGGCAGAACAGTTGCACTGATCCGTGTTATTTTTCATGGGCACACCTTAAAACAGCATGCTCCTAAATTGAAAGTATGAGAAAATTCTGAGTGTCGGTCCTAGATTCTCTACCCCTTCCTACCCTTCCCTCCCCCATTTGCACTCCCCTCCAAAGGGGAACGCTTGCAGCAGATTGTAGAAGGATTTGAGTCTGCAGCCAGAGAGAAGGGGATTAGGGCCAGAGCGGTGCAAGTTAAATTGTGCTGCATATAAAAAAAATGGGCGGATTGGTCTCCAGATCCAGAGGCTGGTACCACCTTCCTTTCTAAAATAAAATCTCTCTGGCATGAAGTCACCGCCTATTTCACATCCGGTTTGCCCTGGGACGTATTACTACTGTCTTGGTAAAGAGAAATCTTTTGTTGTATAGCCGCAGATTGGATTTGGGGAAGCAAATTTGGGTGTGAAATCCTCGGCAAAGGAGCACGCAGAGTCCATGATGGCTCAGACCGAGTGAGTGAGAGGCTGGTGAGGACGCCCCTCTCGCTGGGAGCGCGGACGCGCGCGGACTCCAGCTGGCTCCAGGCTCTCCACGGTTTTCTCTCTCGCACACTTTTCCCGGGTCTGGAACGATCCTGTGCCCAGAGGGGGCCTGAGGTAAGTGCTGCTTCCGACCGCAACACACAGAGCTTTGAACGTGGCTTTTCCTAGCTGGAGAGACTACAATGCTATAGAGACGGGAGAAAGAGGGAACAGGACCAGAGCCTGATCCCACGGCAGGTAGAAACAACGAATGTTTTTCTTTGGGGCTGAAAACCGCAGCGATATCGGAGCATTATTTTTTTACTCCGTCTCCCTTCTTTGCTTTCCCCCCTTCTTAAGCAGATTGGAATGTATTCCACCGGGTGGGGTGGGTGGTGACCTGTTGTTTTTAGTCTTTTTTTTTTTTTCCAAGAGGGAGCTGGGATGAGGTGGGGAGGGGCAGTGGTGGGCACAGCTGAAAGTTAAGAAGGCTGGGACGGAAAACCTGCTCGATGTTCCAGCCCAGGGAAGGCACGCTCTCATTTCGGCTGCAAAAATGCTTTTCTCCTTTTCAGTGGCTGCTGCTGAAATGCCCTCTGGTGTAGGGGGTCTCTCCTATTCCGAACACCAAAAACTCAACTTAGCATTCGATATGGATGGTGAGGGACATGGACGTTTGGAGTGTGTGTTTGGTGGGGGGAGGTTGACGGTGGAAAGGGGTAAGGAGGCAGCTCAGCGATCCTTTTAAACTATTATGTTTGTATTTGCAAGAAACTTTCTCACTCAACAACTCAAGTGCCATGATAGGTTTGTTTTTCTCATTTTAAAATGTCAGAGGACTAAAAGCTGTGGTATTCTGCCTTGGGATTTTTGTTTTGTTTCACTTACCCTTTCAGGAATTCTTTTTTTTTTTTTTTTAAATAAAAACCAACAAACATTAATAGGGTAAGAGAAGTTGTTTTTCCTTCACAGCAGATGTCAAAGATTAATAAAAGGGTGAATTACAACAATGCAATTGAGATGCAATATTTTAACATAATATTATTTATCTAATATTTCCTGTCATATGCAACCCCTCTGTGTCAGAGCCAGACACTAAATTAAGTAAAAACTATGAAGCTCACAGTTCTTATCTCTAGACCAATTCACTCTAAACACATTATGTTTCATTGCTTACATGCCTGTGTATAATGGTTTTTACTGATATAAATGATCCCAGAGAGTGAGGAAAGCATTTATTAGATGTATTTAAAGGCATACCGCATTAAACTATAGAGTGCTTAATGAAAAATATGTTTTAAAAGACTTGCTATAGACTTGGGGAAGTGCTAACAAATACCTTGAACATATCTCATATTAGGACTGGAATGAATGATAACACATTAAATAAAATGTTGCCATAGCTGGTCTTTAACTAGGCAGTGCAGTGATTTTTTTTTTAAAATTGACTCCACAAATAGACTATAATTTTAAAAAATTCTGTAAGCTTTCCATACTCCAATTCTCCAGCATCCCACTACCAAGTCTCAATTCAACAATCAGATGATGATTGATTACACTTTACCTAAGAGAGAAGAAAGAATCCCTTATTTATGCAAGGCAAGGCACTCAGCTTCCATCTGTTTGAGATGAAACATTTTCTAGCAGCAACCTGGCAGAATTCGAGAGGGCTTGAAAGATATGTGTGGGCATGTTTGTGTGCATTGGTGTGAGTGTGGTATGTGTGTGCGAGAGAGATCAGCACATGGCTTGACTATAAAGTGTGTCCTTTAGCCTCACAGAAGCATTACTGAGCATATTTAACAAGGCAATCACAGGCAGAAAATATAAGCACGACTTTGACATTCAACAGTGTGTTTCCTTTTTTTTTTCTTCTTCTTTAAAAAATAAGTACAATTGCTTCTGAAATCAAGGTACATCCAGAATGCAAAGAAGAATTCAGGCTTCAAAGCATGTTAACCTTCCCCATTTCCAGCCCCCAAACACGCTCTCTCAGTTAAAAAATTTCAATGCACAGTTCAGTTGCGGGAACTCAAATGAGAAAGGTCAAATTTTTCAGATGATAAAAAACAAGAAGAGAGTCATGCAGACTATATTGCAGACTAAATATAATACCTGGAGGAAAAAAAAAAACCAAGAACTCACAGTTTTTATGTTGAGCAATACTGTCACCTGAAAGCATTTCAACTTGTATTCTTTTACAGGAGAAATTAAGATACTGATATATTTCTGAATGAAGAAATGGAAGGGAAAGTGGAGAATGGATGGTCCAGGTTTCCATTGCTTCCAATGAGGTGTCATATCCCAGTGAGGTCATTTCCTGACTTCAAAGGATTCATCTGAACTGCCTCAGTCAGCCCTAGTGGTTATAACCTGGTGTTTCTTACAGGAGACATTGATCCCTACTTGTTCTACTTTTCAGCTGCACAAGCCCGCGATGAAGAAGAAAAGCCTGGGTCTCTCTGACTGTCTTTGGGCCTGGACCCTCCTTCTGAGCACATTGACTGGAAGAAGGTGGGGACACTTTATTTTAAATCTGCATGAGCATGTCTGTAACTTTTCATTTCTTCTTTCAGTGGGAAGAAAATTGCCCTTGGATGAATTCATGACTAAGGGAATTCCAAAAACTTAACTGCAATAAAATACCAGCTAAGAATAAGAAGAGCAGCATGAAAAAATAATCCTCTCAAGTGTATGGTAGTTAGAACACACTTAACACACTTTTACTGGGAAGTGTATTAATTCCACATTTGTCTTAAATTGAACTTTTTTCACAGTTCATTTGTACTGAAAAAAAACCCTGCGGTTTCCTAATTCATAGAAAAGTTATCCTAATTAATGTCTGCATACCATGTGAATTGATTTTTCCACAAGAAAATTTTTGGTCAATTGCAAAATCATAGAGAAACTTAGGGCTATATGGAAGTTAAAAGTTTAAAATATTATTTGTAATTTGAAAGTCATAAGTCTCTGTAAAAGCATGTACATACTATGTTTTGAAAACATTATTTATATAACCAGGAGAGGTAAAATATGCCAGAAAAATATTTAAGAATATTAGATAAAATTGAAATTCATAATTTAAGCATAATTACTATAGAGACAAGTTATGAGAAAAATTTAATAATATGTTTAACCATGTTCAAAATATTTGCTAATGACCACATCGAACATATAAAGATATTATAGTAGCAATGATATAAATGACCAAATATTTCAGATTCTTCTTTATCTACTTTTGTATTTCTTGTGTAGCCTACTTCTATAAGAAAGTCTTAGATATATTTAAAATATCTAAGATTCTTCAAAATGTAATAGAAAGCGAAGCCTATGAGTAAGGCAAAGAGAGAAAATAGCCTGGGAAGATATGAATGTAGGCGGCTTTTTTAAAATTGAGAAGTTGTTTTTATGTTTTGCTATCGTGTGCGGTAAATAATGACTACCAGATGAACAGGAAATGCTTTCCTGCCAGATACTCTTAATCTGAGGAGTTAAATGTTCTTCACTGCTTTTGAAAAATTATATGAAGTGTTACTATTGTAATGACCTGTAGATGGAGTTAGTGCACAGTGTTTTATTATATAGTGGCTCATATGGGACCAAAATCAGGTACTGTAACTGACATTTTCCTTCAAATTATGTATTTAGTTTAGGAAACATTACATTGGTGTGAGTGTTTAATAGAAAATAAATTTTTATCCTAGGATTATTCTCTGAAAAGTACAATTGAATATAGTAGATTAGAACTAAAGATAAAGTATATCTGATTACAAAATCACATTTAAAAAAAAAGGTTACTATTCCAACTGGGATAACAGAACTGGTTTTCTGGGAGTGAGGGGATATATATCTTATGGCATTTGTATTCCAATGCAAAAAATTGGTGACTACAACATTTATAGGCTAAAACCAGGGGGGTCGGGGGAGCATTTCCTGAATTGGACATAAACTGTAAAAACAAAGGGAATATAGGTAAAAGTAACAGATAACTCCATATTCTCATAATCATATTAACAGTTTCATTGTGCTCTGTTATGCCATCCATTTCTTCTTTCCCCCCTTCTTATCTTATTGCTTTCTTCCTTAAACTACTTGATCTGGCTCTCCTCACCACTTAAGGTGTGCTAACATTTCTTTTCCATCTTTATCAAGATGACCTTCCGATATCCTTGAAAGATGCATGCCTGACAGTTGGTTTTGTGACAGAGTTTTTTTGTAAACAATTGCACTCAGAAAACTATTTTTGCTTTAGTGCTGTCATCTACAAATGAGACAGGCTGGAAGACAACAGAGCTCATTAAAAATTTGATTGCAAAAGCTAGTAAGATGTTTAATTTTGCCAAAGGAGAGTAAACCTTCAATCTGCATGATACTGATGTTGAATTTAGGAATCAAAAAATCATTTAATAGAGGGACATTTCAGATATTTAACATCATGAATAGCTTTTAGTTATAACTTTATCAAATTAAAATTATGAGAAAAAAATGGCCATTACATTTTGCTGATATAAAATTAATTGACTAAATAATAGTTTTTGTTTTTGAAATGTTATTTTGGTTATATAGCTTGCTCCTGTAAAATAAGTGAACCCTGGTTTCATTTTTCTTAGATTGATCAGTAATATTAACACACAAGAGTGGAGTCAACGCATATTAAACAAAGTATAAAAGTGATATTTTGTAGCAGTTTCTTAGTTTATACTCCAATTCACATTTTTTTACTCAAGGTCAGAGCTGTCACTGAAATATATCAGTGAGTGTGATCCATCCTAAAATAGAAGACTTTTCTCTCCCAGGATTTTGCAGGTGTCATCCTAATCATTACATAAAATATGATTCAAGGAGCACAGATAATAATGTGATTGATGTAGGAAATATACAATATTTGAACTGCAGTCACCATGTGGTTGAAACTCAGTGACTAGTCATGATAAAGAATCATAACTACACTTTCAACTATAAAAATTTAAGTATAAACAATTCCTCCAATATAGAAGAAGGTAAATAAAGTTTTAGACTAAAATGTGAAAAAAATTGGGTTCTATTTCAAGCTCTCCTCACAACTAGCTGTGTTTTCTTAAACAAAATACTAACCCTGCACTATAGTTTAGTAAACCATAAATTAAGAATATTAGACCATATCTTTTTCAAGGTATTTTTTACTTCTAAGATCGGAAATGACAAAAATTCAATTAATTAGAGGTTTGAATAAACAAATGATAACATTATCAAAATAGGTTCATAAACTTTAAGGTGAATGAAAACTGCACAATGATGTAAAAATGTAATTATATTAAAAAACAAGTTTTATCTATTTTTCTCACCTTAATATCTTGAAAGAACATGAAATAAGCAAAACTCATATATATGTATATGAAGTAGATAAAGAACGAGGTTGTTAGGAGGTGAAATTTTAGGCTTATGCTATGTGTTAAATTAAATGAAAATAAAGCTATTCATTATTTTGGTAGCTCATAAATATATATATTTTTATTTGGAAGAAGTCTTCCAGATTTTTTTTCCAGCATGCATTAACATTCTTGCTTGCCCAGAAAAAAATGCATTAGAGCATTGTGTACATGCTGAGAATTATAAATGTAAAGAGAAAGAACTCATATCCTGGTAATTTTCCTTCCATAGTTAGAAATATTAGAATAAACAGCTTATTACCCATGAGAATGAGTATGAGAAAATGGTAGGAATTAAAATATGACATATTTTGTTTTTACTTTACCAGAAGGAATTTTCACATTAAGATTCAATGGAAGGAAGGTAGGAAAATCTGCAGAAGGATTGATCTGCGAAAAGGTTTTTATAGAAATGTATAATTTAGTTACCATCTTGCGTTGTGCTTTTTCCAGCTATGGACAAACCTCACTACAAGATGAACTTAAAGACAATACCACAGTTTTTACCCGGATTTTGGACCGACTCCTGGATGGTTATGACAATCGCCTAAGACCGGGATTGGGAGGTGGGTCACATTCTTGTTTTTATTTTAGGTAACAAAATTAAACTCTTACTATGAAAGTCTGGCTTCCCCTCTAAATGGTAAAGTAATAAAAATGGCAGCATGTAGTTTAATGACGAACCCTATTTTTAATAGATTGCTCAAATTAATTGAATTTACCATGGTCATTCCATGTACATATCCTTATGTATTAAAAGGCAGATACAAACTTATAATAATATGAAAGATATGTTACTTTTACTGGACAGAGAAAATGGGGGTGATATTCTTCCTTCCAGCCTAAAGAGTGCATCTATTTCATTCGGCCTTGCTATGCCTGCCCTGAATTCAAGTAGAATAGCTCTGGATCTATTGCTCTAAAGATTTTTTTTTTTTTAGAACATTACTGATCCACTATTTTGCATTAGGTTACCACCACCTCTGAGATAAAAGGTGAATAATATAGATGGTAGTGTTTTTTAATAAACCATGCATTCAAACTTAAACCCTTATTTTCTGAAGTAAAAATGTATTCTTCTTTATATTGGTATTGTTAATTGGTTATACTAATAAGATTTAATTATAACCAATTACAATGAATTGCTTATACTAATACATTGTTGCTTAGGAAGAAGAAAGCACTTAATAATGCAATATTTATAACAATAAAAGTAAATAATGTTAGATAGTACACACTTACTTGAATAACCCTTGAATAAGATAATCAACATATCTTATTTAGTTAAACAAAGACTAATGAAGCCCAAACAAAATATTGATCTCAGAGTAAAACAAATGAAGCAAGGAAATAAGTTAACATCCAAAGTCACACAGAAAACCGAGGATAGAATCTAGGATTCCCAACTATCGCTGCCGCTGAACCTTCTCCAAAGAAGTTGTGGAAACTATTTATTAACAATATTTAAATTATAATTAAATGGCAATATTAGAGTCATCTCTTTTCCATTTAGACAGCAATGATATGCAAACAATAAGAAGCTTAAGAATTCAAGATGTGATTTTAAAACAGAATGGCAACATGGATTTTAGAGTTAATTTTTTTTATACTTTGGGTAATGTCATCACCTGGATGTGGTTCGTGGGTCTGTTTTGAGGTTGCTAAATGCTGTGAGAGTCTCAGAGGTTGAAGGGAAACTGCTTTGTCAAAGGCACAAGTCAAATATAGTCAAAGGGCTTACCACGTGTCCTTTCTTACCGATTTCACACATTGATTCTAGGACATGCTATACACATTCATTGGGGTCTGTATTCCACCCAGTTTTCCTTACTATGTTCTTAGGAAAAAAATCTTAAGAGTACAAAATGTATGGGTCACAAAACAGAGTACATAATGGTGTATGCAATGTATTAATATAATGTCTGTGTGTATCTAGGCATCTGAATTGGTTTCAGGAAAACTGTTCCTGATTCTTAAAATTGGAAATAAATTAGAAAGACTGCAGGTAGGGGAGGAACGCCCAAAAAGCAGAAACAATGCGGATAGTGATATCACTTTTAAAAAGCAAGACTTTCTGATGGGCATCTGATTTCGTTACTTATTCTCCTTCCTGCCCTGTGACGTGAATCCTTACACAATCAGTAGAATTTTATAACACATCTAGAAAACCTGGTCTTTATTCTAGTTTAAGAAATACATTTAATATTTTTACATGTGAATATGTGTATTCTTTCTAAGCTCTACACAAAGTTTTCCATTTGTTAAAGAATTTTACACACACACACACACACACACTCCCTTTCTATTAGCAGAAATAACTATATTAATTCATAATGCAACATTACTATTTTGGTATAATTTACCTTTATTACCTATTAAATCCCTCAAAATAACAAACACAGACATGTATTTAAAAAAGAGAAATTGGTAGTTGGCCAAAAATAGTCAAGGTATGTTCTTCTTAATTGAAATGGGTAAAATATACTATAGTAATAGCAAATTCAGGGACTCAGGACAACTGAAAAGAATGAATGTCCTTTAATCTTTGCTAAAGATGACTTTTTCGATATTTATGATTTCTGAAAACAATCATTTTTAAGGATATAAGAAATATTAAAAAATTTAAAAGTACTCAAATATTTTCTTCTACTTTTATTTTATATATCATCCTGTACTGTATTACAATTCAATCTGATGGATATGAGACTTTGAAGAAAACTTCAATAATAATGACTAACTTATTTTTTGTAATTTTTCTGGAGTGTGTTTTTTAGCCTTAAGGGGTTTAATGGTATATGTTCAATACATACATCTCCAGAGTCATTAAAAATTTTAAGTACATTTTGAGAGTGTCTGTGTTTTGAAAACTACTCTTTAAAATATTAAATATAGGTTGTAGATTTAAAAAAAAAAACATAATCAGCTACAGAATTAGAGAAAAATGTTAACGCCGTTATTTCCAGATGCTAAAAACTGAAATGATGTAACACATATTTCTCTGCAGAATCATTTCATTTCTTTACCATAGATTTCTGGTAGGTTAAGTATGACATACATTCCAGTAGCTCTCCATTGCAAAAATGGACCTTAGGAAAAAACAAACAAACAAAAGAACTATCCATTTGCTTTTAGATGCAAAGACCATGTAGAGAAAATGCTTGAAAGACTGTCATTGGTTTATCAGGAGGTAAAAGTTTCCTCTTAGTAGGTTTATGATCACAGCTGGGATAATCTACTCTTGCAAAAGTCTGGTTTTATAAAAATAACATTTTGCAGAAGGCAGGGATATTTTGTTCCGAATGCCCTCAGAAAATATAAAAATGTGACAAGCTAAGACTTGAGACTAATGTAAGAAACTCTTGTGTGTGCAGATTCATTATGACCTGTTTTTCAGAAACACACACTGCATCAGAAGGGTTAGCACTACTTTGTGGAGATATATACACTGGGTCCAACAACCAAGAAACAAAATATTTAAATTGGTGCATCTAGAGGACAGAAATCAGTTTACAGATATTATAACACTTTTAAAAGGCTACCCTTTTAAGGCTAAGAGCAATGCTGAGAAAATGAAAATAAAAGGATAACATATAAGAGAGATATCCTGGAAGGGACTTTTTGTTTGAGATAGAAGAGACAAAAAGGAATAGAACGAGTAGAATTCTAATGATTTAACATACTCTACTCAGGAACGCAAAGAGAAACATCAGTTGACTTTGTTCATAGTTTAAGTACAAAGTAAATGAAGAAACCTTTAAAATTTCAAGGTTTGAATGAACTTGAATTGAAATAACCAGTAGCCAACAAATACAAATCAAAATTGTCATTGATTATGGAACTGGTGTGGAGGTCTGCTTCCTTCTTGCAACCAGAGGCTGAAGAATGTTTTTGAAAGGCACTTGCTTAAAGCATGGTCAGTATAGAAGAATATCATGGTTGTGGAAAAGGTGAAGGGAAAAGCCAGAAGGAATGGCAAGACAGGAAAGAAGAGGTTAGAGAAGAAAGGAGAGCAAAAGAAGGGATTGAAAATAAGGAGCGAGCAGAGAGAGAAGTGAGAGGGTAGAGAAGGAAAGGACAGCAGCATGAAGAAGTGGTCAAGGAGAAGGATCTGTGTTATGAGTGTTCCTTGATGAATCAGGGTTCCTCTTTTCATTTTACATCAGGACCAAACTAAACACTTTTATGAGATTCATTTTCCCAAGTGTCTCCTTGTTGACTGTGATTATGAAAACTAAAGAAACCAGAATTCTCTCCAACTATCTAAAAAATCAAATAATGCTCCCGTTAAATTATACCCATATGGTTGTATTCAACCACCGTCATAATGCCCCCACCCCTCACACCCTGGGATCAGTTTTAATGACAAATAATGCCCTTCCAGTGACTTTCTTACATTCCCTATTGCCCCACCATATATATACAGGTTATACTTTACGGATGATATGACAGAATCCCAGGGTAAGGCCAGGTTAGTGACATACAGGTTAATGTCTGGGACTTGCCACCAGGCTGAGGGTTTACTTTCCTCCTGTACACAGATTCATTGTCACACATCTAATTTACAAAATAACTTGTCTTCTATAAACAAGTTCATTTCACTCCTTGGAAAACAGATTAGGTCAAAAACCATTTTTAAATGGAACTCAACCAGGATAGTGCCAAAGATGTGAGATCTTGGTTGAGTCACATTTTAAAGGGATTACAGAACTTTTCACCCCCTCACTCCCTGCTAATAGTATTTCCTAAAAATAATTGTTATAATTTCTAAATACGGCCTTAAGCTTAATCTCAATAAATAATGTATAGGATGATGGATACCTCCCAAATATTTTATCATCAAACTATATAGATAAAGAAGGCAAAGGAAAGAGATAAGTGTGCACCATCATGTGACAAACCCAGGTGGATGACAGAAGTAGATATAAGGGAACAGGTAGGTAGAAATATAGGTAGAAGAATGGACTTTATTTATCCCTGCTTAACATACATTTAGTCAATATTTTCTTCTTTTTCCTTAAGTGTTATAGATTTTGGTTTTGGTTTTGGTTTAGATTTTACTTAATTGGAGCTATCAACAAGATAAGTATTTGCAATCAGAGTGTAACTAGAGTTTTCTCTCAAGGTATTTCAGCACTAACAAGTTATTTAACAAACAATCTCTGCCTCAAGCAAACTTTCTCCTTCTTTTCATAATTTTGGATTTTTTATGCCTGTATAAGACCTTTCAGACCTCTTCTGGCTCAATTATTGCAAGAGATCTCAGCTTTAAGATTTAAACATCTCCAACTAAGGAAGATGACCGGGTTGGATATGCATGCAGCCGGCCAAGTGCTGGGGGCTCCTTGGGGAACCAGCTTAGGATGTTGGCTTTTGTGTCTTTATGTCAAGACATGTGAAAGTGGAAAACTAAGTGCTCTGAGAAACCTGGATTAACTCCAATTTGAAATTGTTTGCAACTTTGTAAAGTTTAGATTACTAAGGGAAAGAGAAAGCAGTATAGGTTAATATTTTTAAAAATTCAGCTTTGTTCTATCTCAAGATTATAAGATATCTGATATTCATGTGATCTTTTATTCTGTTTTGTATCCTGTGTGATGTTGAGCTTAGGGGAAACCATTTTATTCATGTTCCACTAAAGATAAAACACATATTTTGTATTTATACTGAAAAGCTAGAATTTCAAACGTTAGATGGCAATATTTCTGTCACAATGCAATAGTTTTTGATCAAATAAAGATTCTAAAATACTGACAATATCAAAAACAAATTTTAAAAAGTTAGATTTATCCAATATTTGTTGTTGTTATATTTACTTTCCCAGATAATGGCTCTTAGTGTTATCTTTTGAAATCCTACTCTGGAACCCTTCTTTCTGAATTGGCTGTCGTTTTATCGGGTGCTTTCAATGCAAGGTGTGTAGCAGATGCTGACTTTGGCATAATGCGATCTATTTCCACAGAAATCGTATATCTAGACTTTCTATAATTCAGTTGAATTTCAGTGAAAAAGCAGTTACCGAAACCCAGGAGGAACTGTTAAAATGAACAGAGAGCACCTCTTAACCTTTCCTGGCTGACATCGCCAGTCAGCTCATGAAGCCAGCTTGTCTAATGAATCCAACCAAATACTCAAAGGAATGTTCTAGCATGTTTAGAAAGTTTCTGCTCTCATCTTTTCTTGGTGTATATAAATCATCTACCACTTCAGTGCCAAGAATTCCCTCAGATAAAATGGAGCCCTTGAGACTATGCTCACCTTATAAAGGCCAAATGATTAGCAACCGGCTGTGGTTGATTTTTTTTTTTTTTTTTTTTGTGCAGTTACTTTTGACCTTTCATGTAGTTTCATTTCCCATCTTCTTTCTAGAAACAATGTTGAATATTTTAAAAAATCTTTTTCTATAGATGATTCATTTTTTTCAGGTAAAATCTGGATTCTTTATTTGAAAAATAACGTTGGAGTGTTTTTGAGATGAGAATCTCATTATTAATAGTCATGTATGCTGCCACTTTGGAAAACTTAAGAGGGGACAAAATCCTAAGTGCATGCCACCTCCCTCCAACATTGTTATATTATTATTCTCATATAACTAAAATGGGGGAAAGAAGTATCTTACCGCAAAGCAACTGCAGGTTATAATATAGCGATCAAGACTTACACTGACCGAAAGAACCCACTCTTGGAACACAGCAGTCAGACTCCTCTCTAAAGGTTAGCCCTCTCTCAGGAGAAACTACCCATCACGTAACGAGGGAAGGAGGGACTTTCTCAGTGGAACTGAGATAAATGTCTGCCATAATAAAATTTACTTTCCTTCCTGGGAGTTGCTTGTATCATCTGAGTTCTTGAAATGCAAAAACAACAAAGGATCAGGAACTATTTAGACACCTTGAAATGAGAGTCTCTCCCCTCTCTGCATCTTTAGCAGATAAACACATAAAAAATTAAGTAGCACTACCTATCAACTAGGGAAAGTTGCCAACTATTCTAAAGAATTGAGGGATGCAAATGAAGGATGTTCCCTAAAGATGGGCAGGGAGCTGAGACATTGTCCCATCCAGGAGTATACGTTGATATTTATGTAGCGAGCCCAGGATATTTTCAGTTTCCAAACAGGATATTTTCAAATTCCAAACAGAACGATTTCAAAGTGAAATGTAAAGATATGCTTTATTATGATGACTAATGTTAGTCCATTTAGTCTCCATATAGTGACTGGCTCCGTGAATTAACGACCACAAAGTGGCTTAAAGGAGGCAGTGAACCTCCTTCATAAGCTACAAGTCCATGGAACCAGACATGATGAATACTGCTCTGTGTTCCTCAGTAGACAGCATTTCCAGTGAAAATATGCCCAATGCCATATTCGATAAGTTGTTGTGAAAGGCATTTCTAATAAAACACCACCTATAGTTCCTCACTGTTGATTCTATCCCCCACCTCTTTTTTTTAAAACACTCTTACACTCCATTATTCACACAGTATTAGCTATCTTCTTAAACTGCGAGAGACATAATTTCACTTCATTACCCAAAGACTTCTTTTTGCATTAGAATAAAGGTCGATGCTTAGAGAAATGCTCCAGATCTTCAGATCTTTAGGTGTGGCCCTACTTGTCATCTTGTACCATGGTCATCAGCAACACCAGGCTCCAGACATATTAAATTGTATTTCTTTTACTATAATTGATTTTTTTAGAGGGAGGGAAGGAGGGAAAAGAGAGGGAGGGAAAGAGGGGGAGAGAAGGAGGGGGAGAGAAGGAGAGGGGGAGAGAGGGAGAGAGAGAGAAGGAGAGGGGAGAGGGGGAGAGAGAGAGAGAGAGAGAGAGAGAGAGAGAGAGGGAGAGAGAGGGAGGGAGGGAGGGAGAGACATGAATTCCAGAGAGAAACATAGATTAGTTGCCTCCCACACATATCCTCACTGGGATTGAACCCGAAACCTGGGTATGTGCCCTGATCGGGAATCAAACTGGCAACCATTCGGTGCGTGGGACAACACTCAACCAACTGAGCCACACCAGCCAGGGCAAACTTTCTGTTTTTTAAACATAACACACTTACCTTGAATCTTGTTCTTCCTCTTCTTGATATATCTTTCCCTGATCTGCCCAACCCTGAAATTTTCTCATCTTTCAGGTCTCTGCTTAAAGTCATCTCTTCAAAACACATTTTTTTCAGAGAATTCCCAATAATCTGAAATTTATTAGTATAACTTGTATGTGTTTGTACATAAAAATACATTAAATACCTATCTATTTATCTAATCTATGCTTCTAATCGATCTAAAACATATTTTCCCAAAGACTATGAAATATGCTACAAAAGAACAAGAACATTTGCACTTTTGTTTAGCAATGTATTAGTTCCCTAGAACAGTACCCACCTGGCATACAGAAACGCTAAACGAACATTTGTTGACGAATTTAATGTGCCCCACAAATACATCTCCACGTGCTTCCAGCATCACAGTCTTCTTTGACCCTCACTCCAGTGCAAGGCAGTCATTTGTGCAGGGATTATTTCTTCATTGAAAAAGTGAGAAAACAGGCTCAGAGAGGTGAAAGGATAGTACCTAAAATCAGGCAGCTTGTTCTCCAGGAAAACCACAGTTAAAATCTCAGTGTTTTGACTCTTAATCCACTGTGCTTACTGCTCACTAGACTCCACCGCTTTTCTCATTTTGGCCTCAAGCACTAATCATCTTTTTGAATTATCACTGCAAAACATCTGTTATTTCAATACTTATCAGCAGGACATCAACATTGTAAGAAATCCCCCAGAACAGATCTACTGCTGTTTAGCAGTTAGAGTATATAATACAGTTATGTATGTATCCATATATGTGTGTGTATATGTTTTATATATAAACATATCTTTGCAGGGTGTGCTTATTCAAAGGCTGATTTTAATTGATTTATCCTCAAAAACTTTATTTATATTGATGAATTCTTGGAAGATATTCCCCAAACACTGTAAGAAGAACACTCATCATCACATTCCATTTTACAGAACTTTATCCCATGCTTGTCCCTTGAAAACATGAACATGTACATACAGTTAAAGAATCTGTTGTCTTTTTGTTTACATTGGACAGTGAAGGATTATTGTGAAGAAATTATTTGATTGAAAAAAAGTTGCTGATTAATCTGTTCTTTTAACATGTCTCCCAACCAAGTTATTTTAACTGATTTTCATTTTTTCAGACTATTTCCTAGTTATGTAAGGGCTTCATTCATGTTTAACTTTGGCTAGGTGTATTATCATTCTAGCTGAACTTCATCAGAAGTTTCTGACTCATGTTGTATGCTCTTAAACAGAATATTTTGAAGGGTAAATATATCTTTTAAAAAACTGTTTTTTTCTTTATTGATTTTAGAGAGAGAGGAAGGGAGAGAAAGAGATAGAAACATCGATGAGAGCGAACATCGATTGGCCACCTCCTGCATGCCCCTCACTGGGGATTGGGCCCACAACCTGGGCATGTGCCCTGACCGAGAATCCAACTGGCAACCTTTTGGTGCATGGGTCGATGCTCAACCACGGAGCCCCACCGGCTGGGGAAGGATAGATATATCTTATCTTTTCCTCATGTAATCCATAGAAAGGCTTTCTAGGTATTTCTATGAATGCTTTAGAGCCTAGCACTAAGTTAATAAATCTGGCATTAGAGCAGATGATTTAGATTCTAATGTTCTAGTGTTCCCCAGGTAATAAAGAGTTTACATAAATATATTCCCTCCTCCCACCCCATGCAGATTCCAAACGGAAGGGGAGAGGAAGAGGTGACTGAATTTCCCCAGAACTGGGGAAAATACTGTTCTTCCACCATTCCCCTAGACCTGTCAGAGAACACGCAGGCAAGCACCTCTTCCATTGAAGCCCGACCCGAACCCGCAGAGGTCTGGGTTTCAGGCCACCATTTCCTTCCCAGAAAGCAAGTTAACCACTGTGTACCATCTGAAGTTCATCACAACAATCCTCTGGCTATCTTAAAACTTTGCACTCCAGATTATACACTTTCTGTCTTAAAGAAGAATCACTCCAAGCACCACTCAGGGACTTCCCCGTGAGCTGCAGTGAAAGACGGACTTTTGGTCCAGGGAGTCTGTTCCTTGTCACTGACGCTGCACTCAGTGAGCACGTGGTTTCAGGATAGCCATTAAGCATATCTTTGAATAGAAAAAAAATAGGGAAATACATCAAGATATTAACAGTGGATTTATGTGGATGGTGGTATTCCATGGAATGTTTAATTTTTTTCATGTTTTTCTGAAATTTCCAAACTTATACTATCAAGACATATTTTTAAAACTTTATTATTTAGTTTTTCATAAACAACAGAATGTACTATATTGGCCTCATGTTTACCCTAAAGCTTTTGTAATTTTTTTTTTAAATCCTCACCCAAGGATATTTTTCCATTTATTTTTAGATAGAATGGGAGGAAGAGAGGGAGGGAGGGAGGGGGAGAGAGAGGGAGAGAGAGAGAGAGAGAGAGAGAGAGAGAGAGAGAGAGAGAGAGAGAAACATCGATGTGAGAGAGACACATTGATTGGTTGCCTCCCTCATGACCCTGACCGGAAATGAACCACAACTGAGGTACACACCCTTGCCAGGAATCGAACCCATGACTCTTCGGTCCGCAGGCCGATGCTCTAACCCTGAGCCAAACTGGCCAGAGCTGTATTTTTTTTTTAGAGTAGCATTACCAAACCAGTTTTGGAAAATGCGTGGGTAAACAAAGCTGACCACATTTGTTTAAAATATGATTTCTTAGAGACATTCGCATGCTAACTAACATTCATGACGAATCTTCCAGACGCTCATGGAACAAGCGGAGTTTTCCAGCAATGGAAACCTTTGGTTCCACTGGACACTCACTGACAGCTGATGACAAATCAAAGAATCCTGAGTATGTGGTAAAGGAAATATACTAGAAGGGAAAGTGCAGAAAACAGTGGTTCTCCTCTGATGATGACCTCATCCCGAGCTCTAGATGGTATCCCAGATTTCACCTTACGGCGGGGGGCTTCTTCCTCTTCTAATGCCATCACTCCCCTCCCCCGTTCCGTAGCTGAGTAGTCGCTACCATCCCCACAGGCAACCTTCAGTTTGGGGACTCGGAAATGTTGCTACCTTAAACTTAGGGTTTGTGAATACATTCGGAGGAGAAAAGGGATAAACAGCAACACTCAGAATCTCTCTGAGGACAGCTGTATGATTACAGTGCACAGTGAGAGGGACCTTGGAGAGACTCGTGAGGTGAGGGCTCTTGGTCAGGTACATGCCTTGGGATGTTACAAGGGTGAATTTGGGGAAATCTCAGAGGGAGGTGGCTAGTGGAAAATAAGATAAAGCATTGGAAGATGGTGGTGTGATAAATACACACAGGGGCAAGGATAGATAAAAGAATAAAGACACAGACTTTTAAAACGTGGTTACAGCCATTGATATGACCTGCTTCCCATTTCTGCCTAATCCCTACATGGCACAGTAACAACTTTGTCTGGCAATAAATGTATGTAATTTAACCATGTTTTATGTTCTATTTGAATGGTACAGTAATCTTTACAAATAGGCTTTCTGACCTTTATAATTTGTTGCTTATATGGAAAGCTAAAAACAGCAGAGGGCAATAGCACATCCATTTGGCAAGTGGATATCTCACTTCTTCAGAGCACTTTATCATGCTAGAGAAAACAGATCGGTTGCTCCAAAAACATCTGGTAAGCCAAGTTTTGTAAAGCTAGCTACCGTAGGGAAATACCTTACAGTGCAGAAATGCTACCCTCGTGTACTCAAGAAGTAGGTAATAGTGACAAAGGAGTCAGGAGAGCTGCCCCAGGCTGCCCAGCACTTCCAAGTGCAGACAGGGATTCATATACTTCCCAAATGAGCATGCAGTTAATGATAGAACCCTGCTACAAATATAAAAATAAAAGAGTGGATATAATATTTTTTATTGATTTTAGAGAGAGAGGAAGGGGGGGAGAGAGAGAGAGACAGAGACAGAGAGACAGAGAGAGAGAGAGAGAGAGAGAGAGAAACATCGATGAGAGAGAACATCGACTGGCCACCTCCTGCATGCTTCCCACCAGGGATTTGGCCCACAACCTGGGCATGTGCCCTGACTGGGAATTGAACCGGCTACCTCTTGGTGCATGAGTCGACACTCAACCACTGAGCCACACCGGCCGGGCAAGAGTGGATATAATTTCAATTCCATAGATGTCCTTCCGATTTTTAAGAGGTTCACCATAGGTTTTTTAGCTTATAATCTGGAGAGAACTGAAAATTAACCTCGGAAACAAAGGACTGCCGGAAGGGGCCTTAGTACAGCCGAGACTTACTGCTGATAGCTGTCCACTCCTCAAAGCTACACAGGTGGTGCAGAAATGTTAAAACTGAGGTCAGAAGTGAGTTCTAAAAACACAACTCTATTTTATGTCTCAAACTATATCCTCCACTTTGAAGTTTTAAAAGAATAAACCACAGATTATTCTTATGTCAACTGGCTCTTTAAGCATTTTGGAGCCAATCAAATTGTTTGCATAAACAAAACAAAATATATTGTATTGGTTATTGAAGGGATTATCTCTACCTCCAAATCATTTTATATATATATATATTTTTTTTTCTTTATTGATTTTAGAGAGAGAGGAAGGGAGAGGGAGAGAGAAATAGAAACATCCATGAGAGAGAACATGGATTGGCCGCCTCCTGCATGCCCCTTACTGGGGATTTGGCCCACAACCTGGGCATGTGCCCTGACCAAGAATCCAACCGGCAACCTCCTGGTGCGTGGGTCGACACTCAACCAGTGAGCCACACCAGCCAGGCTACCTCCAAATTATTTTATATTTTGAGGTATACATTATTTGTACTATATAATATGACTTCTTTGAAAGAAATTTAGTCTGAGAGTACTAACTGTTTAAAAGTGAATTGTTGAGGGATAAAATTGATATTCAAAAAATTTTATTATTGCATAAATCGGATCACTACTTTAATGTCCTATGCCAAAGATACATGTCCCTATAAATGAAATGAATTGCTTAATATGCTGAGCTGTTATTTCTCAGAGCTAAAGCTGAAAATTACAAAGTCATCTTTTTTCATTCTCACCTCTCAACAAATTGTTTCCTTTTATGAAAGAAACCATTTTTTTTGTGAGTGAATATATTTCCTTAAACATGTCTGCATTGAATTGTTAACAAACTACTATATATATATATATTTAATCCTCACCCAAGGACATTTTATTTATTTATTTTTTGCATTTATCTTCAGATAGAGCGGGAGAGAGTGAGGGAGGAAGAGAGAGAGGAAAACATCGATGTGAGAGAGACACACCGAGTGGTTGCCACCCACACAACCCCACCGGGGCTGGGGACAAACTGCAACTGAGGTACATGCCCTTAGCGGGAACCAAACCCAGGACTCTCTGGTCCGCGGACTGACGCTCCAACCGCTGAGCCAAACCGGCCAGGGCATAAATATGTTTTATTGTTTGCTATATATGCCTCAGAGACCAATAAAATAAAATCACATTGAACTTGAAATGGAATCTATTAAATTAACTTTTCTGTTCCCTAATATGTTCTTTCCATCCTCAAAATTGAAGATACTTACATGGGTTGTCAGATTTTTCCAGGGAGTAATTTGGGTAATTCAGTTATGATTTAGTGACAGAAAGCAATCATTTATAAAACATACTCTTGAGTCCATAAAGAGTTAATAAAGCTTGCTACCATACAGTCCATACTTCCCCAGAGCAGCCTAAATACCCAAAGGATCTGGAGTGCCGTGTAAGAATATTGAAGCTTATACCATACCCATATGCTAACACATTTTTATTACCATGTGAAATGCCTTTGGTATCATTTAGGAAAGTGTGTCCATTCTCGAAGAATTCATTAAGCAGTAGCTGACATCTCCATAAAGTTTCTACCTCGCAAAGTAGCATATTTAGGCTCTGTTCTCCATTGAAAAATATTAACTGTGAAATTTCATGTGTAAGCAGTAAATTATCAGGACTCCACAGTGGACCAATTTTAGAAATAGCTAATCAAAGCCAATAAACGTCCCATTCGGGTGTGAGTGTGCGGTGGTGAGATCTAATAAGGGCTGCTGATAGACATTCACTGTCCCAATTTTCTGCTTCATCAGAGCGAGTCACGGAAGTGAAGACTGACATCTTCGTCACCAGTTTCGGACCCGTTTCAGACCATGATATGGTACGTGACATTGCATTTTTGGCTTTCTTGGGATATTTTCTAAACTTACTTTTGAAAGAAAAATACAAATGAAGTATTTAGGGAACCACTTGAAATAGCTTGGCGATATCTTTGGGTCTCTCTGTGTGTTTAATATGTAATATGTAACATTCACATAATATTTATATAATAGAAAGTACCCAGTTGCTTCCCATGCTGAGGCTATTTATGGGTAACAATCACTGCAGTCTTCTTTCTCTCCATCCCTGAAATGACTGCTTTGCCTTGGTTTGTGTTCTGTAGGCCAAGCAGCGTGAGTAGGAGTTATCTTCCATTTCAGCTAGGGGGACATGTTGACGCAAGGATGCTAGGTTTCTGGATAGCCAGCACTATTTCAGAATAGCCATAAGTATCATGATTTCCGAATTACATTTGGCTGAAAAGGGGAAGTGAGCATAAAATCTGAATGAATACTTGACCAGAATTAGACAGAGAAACAGTTAAAATCTACCTGTAAGAAACAGTCAGCTTCATTACAAAAGGCATTCATTAAATTACCACCAAGAGTGTGAATTAAATGAATACATACCTGTTTCAATGACTAACATGACTCTCTCTTCCACCTGATGGGAAGTGGTGCATCAGCAGAGCTCTGCAGGTATCACATGATATTTCCGAAGTCATGACAGCCAAACTCCTGTATAAGCAAAAATCACAAAGAGGCCATGAAGATGCATCATTATGAACATTTCAAAGCTATATTAATTTAATATTATTTGTGAAATGCCATTTTGTGGACACCTTCTTAATGTAAAAGTCCTCTGACTTCATAGCAGCTCAGATGATTCAGAATAAAAGTTATAGAAAATATCAGCTTAGACCAGCATTTCCCAAAGTGTGAACTTTCCAGGGCACCCACCTTGGCAGGCTAAAAGCTCTGACAAGTCCTGAGGTAAGGAAACCTGTTTAACTTCATATAATCTAGTGTTTTCCAATTGTACTTGTCCACAATCCTTTCTCTTCATGCAATACCTCTTGACATTTGTAGAACTAATGCTCTGTGAGTCAAACATTGGGAAATGCTGGGTCAGGATAATTAAATACTTTAGACCCTAAAACAGGTTATAAAATGTACCAACTATGCCAATTAGAGTCAGCAGAGCACATGAGAGACAGCAGGGTGGTGGGTAACAAGACAGATTTCTGAACCAGAATGTCTGGAATTACGATCCTAGCCCCTCCCTTTCTAAAGATGTTTCCTTGAGTAATATCTTTCTGCCTCGGTTTCTTCATGTGCAAGATGAAAGTAATAATGATACTTCATGGGCTGATCACAAGTATTAAGTAAATTTATACATGGAAAGCACTTAAAAACTCTTGGCATATACTAAGCACTCAACAGATGCCAGCCATTATGATGGGAAGGAATGGAAATATGAAGCTGGCCACGATTGTGGATGTAGTCCTCTGGCAGCACACTGTGTCGCTGCGGTCAGTCTGTAGACCCCTCTGTTGAACGGCTGTGTGATCTTCAGCATACTGATGCTATATGGACTGCTCTCTGAGGACCTACTGTGATCCTCCCAGGTGGGAACTCTGTCTTCCCACAACACTATTCTCTCCAGCTGCTTTTCGATTTAAGAACATTTCATAGATCCCAGTCAGATTTAAGGTCACATTTAAACTCCTCTTCCTGTATTCCATACAATCCATAAATGATTTAACCAACTTGTCCACTTGTTCTCAATACTGACTATTTACTTTAATAATCTGTGTGAGATAATGCCCCTCGGGGGTAAGCAGGACTGGCTCTAGGATTCAGGCTGGCTGAAGGCAAATCTCCCACTCTCGGCACCATGGCCTTGAGCAAATTGCTCAAGCTTGCCGTAGGTATATTATTATAATTACTCACCCCTATAAGACTGTTAGGAATTTTAAATGAGATATGTAACTAAAGTATCTATCAACAGTGCTCAATAAATACTATGCATTATTTTTGCCTCTGAACTCCTATGAACCCTACATGGAAATTCCCTCTATTCTGCACCTATCTAAATCCTACATTTCCACAGAGGCCCAAATCAAGACCCAAATGCTTTATGAAACATTTTTTAATTAATCCAATGTCAAATTGACTTTCCCTTTCAGCATCCTAATCACATTTATTGACTGTAAAATACAATTTAACTTTGGGCTTCACATGAAGCACTGCTTTGTAATATTATGTTTCTTATATATTTATGACTTGTTTTCCTAAAGTGATGCCAAAAAATATCAAAGACACATTTGTTTTCACATCCCTCACAGTGTCAGTGCGCTGCTGCCTTACATTAAGTACTGAACTTCTACTCAGTTGGTGATAGGTTTGAGAGTCCATATTATCTTTAAAAATTAAGGTCTTAAGGGACTCAATAAATAACTTTTTCCAACCTGAGTTCTGAACCTTTGGAGAAATAAGACAATAAAGTAAGGGATATGGAATACGACAAAATCACCATCATTACTAAAAATGAAGATATTGTAGAAGGTGGCTTGTATCTGCAGAAAGGTGGGTTTTCAGAGAGTAAACATCAGGATCAACCCGATTAACCCCTGCAGTCAACAGGCAGTGTTGGCTCCCTCTGCTAGGTTGTAGACTGTTGGTGTAAACCTTCAGCATGGAGGAACACAGAAAAACGTGTGTGTCTTAGGAACAGCCAGCATCCAAAATGGAACAGACAAGAGGAAGATGCTGAGATAGGCAAGATTGATTTCCCTTCCAAATTCGTCCATCAAATTACATTATTCCTCCCTCTCCCCTTCGCCCAATAGAAGAGTGTAAGGGAATGGAGAGCATTCAGATGTCTTACACTGGTGAAGCTCTCTTCTAAACAATGGAAACATCAAGAGATGACATGAAATGAAACATTACAGACATCACACTCTGACAATTATATTATTCATAATAATAATAATAATAATAATAATAAATGGCTGCTCTGTCTCTGGCATCTAGCATGGTGCCCCACAAAGAGTAGATGCCCAATAGGAATTGTAAAGGGGCAATGCCCAAATAAAGCCCTAGGCAATCAAAAACTTTTCTTTTGAAAAATATTTGGCATGCCTTTGAGTTATTGCTTCAGATTAACTGTGATTTAAGGAACCAATGAGATAGATAGATAGATATAGATATAGATATAGATATAGATATAGATATAGATATAGATATAGATATAGATATAGATATAGATATAGATATATAGATTTGGTCTTAGATTACAGGTACCCATTAGGAATTCTGATATACCATTAAACCTATGATTAGTATGAATTACTTTTCATGCATGGCCTTTGGTCAAAGATCAGCTAGGAAGAAGGGGAAGAGTGTCTAAGCTACTGATACTCCCTACTGCCTAAAACTCTGGAACCAGACAATATTTGAAATATTTTCTTGTAATCAAACTAGCCATAGGTCTGCAGCTGATTTGCTAAGTGGGTAGTGGAAATTGTGCCTGCCCACTCTGAGAGATTAATCATGTAAACCACATTATAGTAGAATTATGCATAAGATAGAGCAGTATGATTTAGGAGCTATCAAAATTAGAAGGTAGAATGACAAAGCTATTTTTTAAGGCCGGAAAAGCTCTGTAGTTTTTAAAGTGGGAACTAACAAAGTATCTAATTAATAACAACCATTCCAACACTCAACATTACTGAATGCTTACAGTATGGTAGGCACCATGCTAAGGGTTTTATAGACCGTTTCACCTAATCCTCATACCAAATATTTTAGTGAAGTATACTTATTATCCACATTTTCTAGAGGAGGAAAGTGACCCAGCTAGGTAGCAACTTGAACTCAGACTGTCTGTCCCTAGAGACTCCGCAGCTCCCTAAGCATCTGACTTCCACTGGAATAGAAAATAAAATTAGGGCAACTCCTTCGGTTTGTTTTAAAAACCATTAATTAGCAATCAAACAGCACATTCCCAAGGCACTAGGCTCTGACAGAAATATCCAGGCAGCACAATCATACAGCCTGCTCTCCATGGTGCTGAAATTATAGTAAGTCAGCGCACGCACAGATGGTCATGAGTGGTGCAAGCGGGAACACTTCATCACAATCCTTATTTAGGAACGTCACACGTTGTGTCCCAGTCTTCAGCATGAGCCTCATACTCTCGAGGGACCTACTCTGTCGAACCAGGTAACTTGGGAAGACTTTTCACTTGAGTGGTGGGGCTGGAACTTGTACCCTGGACAAATCCTTCACCGCAGCTTCCCATTTGTCCAGACAGCCTTCTGTGAGGTGGAGGCCTCTCCTTCGCCTCTGTCTGTGCTTTGCTTGGTATGATCACCTTCTCGCTTTCCTCTGGTTTTCTGTCCTACCACCTCCAAAGAAATGGCGCTCTTTCATTCCCAGCTACATAAATCCATGATAAATGTGTGTTCATAAAAATAAAATAATTAAACAGGAGATATATAATAACATCTAACATTTACTGCAAGCTTCCTATGGTCCAGACATTCTGGCAAGCTGTTTACTTACATTAATAACTTCTCAAAACGGGCGAGTGCGCAAAGTGCTGCCATCACCCCCCCTTTGTCCATCAGGAAGCCGAGGTTTAGCGAAGGTAGGAAAATGACCTCAGGCTGTTCAGCTAGCACAGACGATTCAGCTCGAGTTAGTAGGTTTAGAATTTATATCCGTGACCATTACGTTATGGCTCTGCCCTCTCCTCCCCCTTGTTCCAGTTTCTGCAAGAAGGGGCTCTGGCACACCTTGGTCTATGAGCTGTTACCATGGGGGCAAGGTCATGCTCTGCGAGTAGCTGCTGGGAGCCACCTGCTGCTGCCATGGCAATACTGCAGGGGCGGTCCTCAGGACATGGGCGACCAAATATTTACACTCTTGATTAGGCAGGGGCTGATCATTATCAACTCCTTTTATTTCAGTTTTCATTTCCACTTCTAACAGAGGGGGAAATAGAAATGAAAATGTGTCCAGTTAGTTTTGCTCCCTCTGTGTGTGTGTGTGTGTGTGTGTGTGTGTGTGTGTGTGTGCGTGCACATGCACATTTATGTGACAAACACAATACTTGAGAATAGAACATCTTAAATGAACTTGGGGATTTCATTGTCTTCTATTAGCACCAGTAAGTAAAACTAGTGGCAAACATGACATTCATGTAAATGTCTGAATTTTTTCAAGTTTTGGCATATTTTTATTTTTATTAATTAAAAAATTTTTCTTTATTGATTATGAGAGAGAGAGGAAGGGAGAGGGAGAGAGAGATAAAAATATCAATGAGAGAGAACATTGACTGGCCATATCCTGCATGCCCCCCACTGGGGATTGGGCCCACATGTGCCCTGATTGGGGATCTAACCGGCGACCTCTTGGTGCATGGGTCGATGTTCAACCACTGAGCCACACCAGCTGGGCTTGACATTTTTTTTTAATCCCCACCCTAGGATATTTTTCCATTTATATTCAGACAGAGTAGGAGGAGGAGGGGTGGGGAGAAAGAGAGAAAGAGAGAGAGAGAGAGAGAGAGAGAGAGAGGTGAGAAACATCGATGTGAGAGAGACACATCGACTGGCTGCCTCCTGCACAACTCCGACCAGGGCTGGGGATGAACTGCAACCAAGGTACGTGCCCTTGACCGGAATTGAACCCGAGACTCACTGGTCCATGGGCCGATGCTCTAACCACTGGGCCAAACCTGCCAGAGCTTGACATATTTTTTAAATCACTAAATTTGGTATAGATCTTGTCAAGGATTTGATAATAAATATATTTTAAGTTTATTCTACATTAACATTTATTTTCAGAAATATCCTTGGAACAAGCAAACAAAGGAACACAATTTTTAGATTCATGGGGATTCGGTTAGTTTAGACATCCTTGGAACTTTGATTTACAAGTGGCCATTCCCTCTACTGGTAACCAGGCTAAAGTCATTCGGTTGGACAGAGAATAGAGCCGATGTGGCTGAGTCCTGAGCAATGGAAATATCAGCATTATCACATCCTTTTCTCACAAACTTGCCTGTAGTCCAGAGAAGAGAACATGCACAGTACAGAGTAAATTCATCCCCTCATCTTCCCTGGCAAGCACTACTACTCTGCATCACTTACTGATGGAATCCACAGGCTCCCTCCCCATTTCTCTCCTCAGGGAAAATACCATTCTATGCCCATCCTACTCCTCCAAGAGTTTTCCTCACAGCATTCGAGTTAAACCATTTCTGCCTCTGCGGAATTTAACAGATGCTTAAACAAATGATTCTGGGTGAGTCAGTGCCTACCTCATGTATCTCAGTGCCTATCCTTTGACACTGCCAGACACAGAAAAACCTAACAACAAACAAGGGGACTTCTCTTGCCTACAAAGATAGGCTGGCATCATGTTACATTTTTTTTTTAATAATTTAATTTTTTCCATCACCATTTATCCTCTCTGTGCCCTCTTCCACCTCCCAGTCTTACCCCACCCCGCAATCACCACACTGTTGTCCATATCCATGAGTTCGCTCTCTTTTTTTGTTTCAATCAGAATTTCACACTATGCTTAGTGCATGATAAACTTTCCAATAATAACTGTTAGTTACTTGATCAGTAAGGGCTCAGCAATGCCAAACGTGTGCCAGAAGGATGAACCTTCATTTGGTCTTTACCCAATCTTGCTAGAAGTCTGAGAAAGAGACAGGTAGTTAAATTCATGCACAAAATGCCTGGACACAGACATTACTTATTATGCGTGTCAAAAAGTTGAAATGTATAAGATTTAAAACAACAGCAGCTTTCTGATGCATCAGGGTTTTGGGGATTAAGAAAATGTAGCATGATGTTTTCAAGTCAGTCTTCCTTCTTGTTTGGAACATGCTAAGATTAATGGAAAATGCTGTAATCTTTATTTCAAACCATTGAGTTCCAAATTTAGTGTCAGTGTAGCAAATCCTGCGAGGAAGATGGATATTACCCTTTTCAATTTTAGGAGCTGGTATGTCACGTTGCTTGTTCTCAGATTAGCAGATGTTTGTCACTAGGTATTGCCATAAGGAATGCTGTGTTTGTTCAAATAAACAGAGTCCCTGGCTGAGAATGATGATAGCTTCACACGTTTCTCATGTGTCCTATACACACACACACTCCCACAAACACACTCACACACACCCGCATATTCTATATTCTTTGTGTTTTGGGAAAAGATCCAAAATACCAGTGAAACAGATTTTTTATTTTCATATTCGTCTTCATTATGTAGAGTTGAAAGTCTACATACATTATCTATGATAAAAAAAAATGTTGACTTTAGCTAAAAAGGAGATAGGATGGTCACACCCACAATGGAACCGTGGATGATTTGGGATTGAGTGTGAGGTTTTCAGAGACCAAGAAGGACCCCCAAAACACTATGCTTTATCTTTACAATTGGAATCGTCTCATTAAAAAAATTCTTAGATGTAATAACCTCCAACGTGACTTTCATTTTTATTTGTAAGATATTCTCTCTTCAAGTGCTGATGTAGTGGAGGTGGGTGGGAGTAGGGTGTTATTTTCCCTTCACTTATGTGAGGAGATAATCAGCAGAATTTTTCAGACCAAGACATATTTCAGGCATTTAAGATATTTCAGAAAATGATTACGCCAACCAGTGATTCACCTGACATCAACATGTACAGGCCACCACACGTTTACTTCTAGAAACATCATCGAGCTCGTAGTTTGCTTCTCAAGTTGCAAAAATCGTGCATTGTCTGTGTAAGCTATTCGCATTGCAAAATACAGCACAGTAACTTCTTTGCCATTTTCCATAATTACCTAGGAATATACAATAGATGTATTTTTCCGTCAAAGCTGGAAGGATGAGAGGTTAAAATTTAAAGGACCCATGACAGTTCTCCGGTTAAACAACCTGATGGCGAGTAAGATCTGGACCCCAGATACTTTTTTTCACAATGGAAAGAAGTCAGTGGCACACAACATGACCATGCCCAACAAGCTCCTGAGGATCACGGAGGATGGTACCTTGTTGTACACCATGAGGTAAGGGTGTTTCTGTTTGCAAATCCTCCTGCCCTTCTTCCTTTTCCCCGGGTAGGTGATCGTCAAACTGATGGGCCATGGTAGGGCATCTGGTTTCCTTTTTTCCTCTTTATTCAACTTTAAAAATTACTCTACTATGAAAAATAAGCTAGCTAAAATATTGCACAAATATTATGTGTCAAATGAAATGACTAGAAAAAACAAAAAAAAAAGTGTTTACAATGTATATTAAGTAATTCAATGTATTTCTCCCACATGCTCTAATGCGATAGGAGGAACTTCCTTCTCCTTACAATTAACCTCATATATTACTGCATTCCAGTAAGGTCTAGATTAAATTTCTGAAAGCTCTTTCAAGGTGCATATCTGAAAAATGTAGGAAGAGAAAAAACACAAAGGAAATATAAAAATTCTTAAAAACGATACATTCATGTGGAAGCATACATTCTGAAGATGTATATGAATTCACAAAGATATGGTCAGATTGAGACTAAAGATATTTTAAATTCTGTTAAATTGAAGACTATATTATATATTTATGCTTTATACACATTTCCCGCAATTTGAGATTACCAGAAAGCCGGGCACCTGGATCCCAATCATTTGTTTACGGCTGGATGAAGGAAACAAAACTCAAATAAAATTTAGAAAATTCTTAAATAAAATAGATATTTAAAACTATCTACAATTTATGAGAAATTAAGAATTATTTGGGACTCATTCTTAGGGGAAGCAGTTATTTCACACCCAGCTGACTCTTAAAATGTTGTTTTTGTAGATCTGGCTAGCACTTGGTAGTTCAATCATCTAACTATTCCTCTGGTATGAAAAGGTAATGAAGGCAAAATCCTAGACTTGGTGGATTTTGTTTAGCATGGGAATAGAGTGATATTTTGTCTTTGGAGAAAGCTCCCAGAATTCCTAGCTTCTGATACATAGATATTCAAATGAAAATGACTGAAAATATGCTCTAAGAACCACTTCAGATTTTGGACTCAACTAGTAAAAGTATAATAGGACTTTAAAAACTGAAAAATCCAAAAAAGAGAGAGAGAATAGAGGATCAGTAGACAGGTGTGTTGAGACCTTTCCAGATCATCCAAGCAGGATCTACTGATATTTGAAATTTGAAATATTCTACCTCGTAAAATACCCTACACTTGGTGTTTGACCCTAAGTCCAGTCTTCACCCCTCCCGGGTGCTGATTTTCTGGGCAGATGGTGGCATATAGTGAAATGTTTACCAAGTAATGGTTTCTAATGTATCCACTGTTCTTCATAAAAAATTAGCCTATATCTCCCATGTTCCAAATTTCTCACCACTTTTGCTAATGTGTTAACACCTTCCTTAACAGTTTGACTTAAGAATGCAAGGTTAATAATTAATTTACACATTTCATATTTGCTTTTATCAGTAGTTTAGTCATTTATTGATTTTACTGGCTATAAAGCCATCCTACCTCATTTCCTGAGCTTAGTAATATTGTTATTGGTAGAAGTAGGGTTCTTGGGGTACCACCAGAATAAGAAATGCCAGAGGCCCCATCGAGACGATGAGGTATTGTAGAAAGTTTTATTTATGTGGAATCAAACCCCTGAGTTCCCAAGGTCCCATTTCCCTTTGTCCCCCCCAAGGAAGAAGTACAGCTGTGGCTTCAACAGAGCTAGAATCAGAGTCAGTGTCCAGAATTTTCACTCCATATTGGAGCAGTGTCCAGTCCAGCATCAGGCTAGCTTAGTTTGTGTTCACAGTTGCGGTCCATCAGTCCATTGCAGGTGGGGTCTACAGAGCCACATGGCTATGGAGGAAACATGGGTAAATGCAAGACAGCCAAGAGAATGAACTCCTTTGACGGATTATGTATTCCCAAATTTTTGTGGGCTTGCAATGGCCCTGCCTACTCTAGCCAGTGATCTCTGTTTCCAGTTTTGACTGACAGGCACCTTCCCTATGTCATCCCGACTTTACGCCTCATGCATTTATCTCCCCTTTGTTGGACCCTTTCCCCCCAGTGACCTGCAGGGAATGGGCCGGTGATTTGCATGGGAGTGTGAAATTGCAGCTTCCTGGTGAAGCTGCCCAGATGGTAATGCCTATAATGTCTGGCCTTTCTTTTGCTCTTTCCTATTATTAATAACTAGCTAATTACAATGAAATCAGTATGGATAAATATATTTTCTAAAGATCATGTGAGGAATTGGGGCATAAATTCCCTCTTAATTCCACCAAAGGAGAGCAAATATATTTCAGTGAATTCCTTTCTTGAGTACTCATTTTAAAACGTGAATAGAACTCACATTCCCAGAAGACAGGAACTACAGGGAAGCTCAGCAGAGACCTGGCTGCAATTAGGCCGTGGATTTGTAAATAAAACTAAATGGTTGTGATATTGTGAGATCACATATTCACTCCTAAGGACACTTACATTAATCTCAATGACACAAAGCCTGAGGACATAGCTCCTGCTTCACCTATTACTTTGTTGTATGCATTTGGTGCTATTTTAGAGAAGGAGGTAGAGAGAGCTACACTTAGGAAAGGAGAAATTCTCTTCTTTTCTTTTCTATCCATGGTTTCTTCTCAACCAAGGATGAATTAGTATTTTTGCAAGTACTTATTTGCTTACAGTCAGTCTCATCCTCAAAGGATTTGCTGTATAACTAGGTGGATTAGTTGATGTTACTTGTTTGGGAAGACATCAGCAATGCTTGCCCATCATACAGAATCAGGTGTCACCTACTTTCTCAAAACAACTACAAAATGGATAGAATTCAGTCACTGTTGTAAATAATTCTTTTTAGATCATCTGACTATTAACATCTCCATATAGTGCTACAGTTTGTGCCTGTCTCTCCTGCTTTGTTAATATATTTGCTATAGTTAATAATATCACAATCATATGTATCAGGAAGTATCTAATCTATAGGGCTCTTCTTTGTGTCCTATATTTTCCTTAAATGATAAGGCTGACAGTGAGAGCTGAATGCCCAATGCATTTGGAGGACTTCCCTATGGATGCCCATGCCTGCCCACTAAAATTTGGAAGCTGTGAGTAAATATATTTTAATTTTTAAAATTTTTTTATGAGAGGCCTACGTCTTTAAGCAAGAGGTATCCAATGAGTTGTGTTTGTTAGACAGATAAAGAGCATCAGGAAAGTTTAAATAGTGATTTTCTGCAAGTGCTTTTTATAAGTAATAATTTTTGACTTCCCATTTTAATGTTATTTGAAAAAGGGGTTATTTCCTATCTCCTGGACTAGAAAGAATGGATTTAACTATTTAGAGAAAAAATTCTATTTTTGTTGAAGTCGTATTCCTAGAAACACAACTGGAATATGGATGCTTGAACCTCATAGATAACCTTTTTCTTTCCAATAAATGGAGATGATTGTGTTTATTTTCTATCATTACTGATATCTGTTGGACCTTAAGAATAAACTAGCTTGGTTATCAGATGGAAATACTAGTAGTTGGCAAAGGACAATAATTAACTGGGTTTTTTTTTTGTTTGTTTTGTTTTTTTTAAATAATTAAGCTTACATCTAAAAGATGTAGCTGGGAAAGAATTTACCCTGATCAATGTCTTAGGAATGTTATAGATCCATTTTCATATAGCATGAAATTCATGTATACATTAATGCTTTTGAAGATCTCTTAGATAAATCCCTTTTATAATAATTTTCTGGGTTTCTGCTACTAAATATGAGGGCACAGCATAGAGGAGACAAGAGAACAGTGGCCAGCAGAGTCAGGTGCTCTGTTCTTCCTCTACCCTTCTGTTTTCAACCAGTGTGCATGCGGAAAGTGTGTGGGAATAATGTATTCCTGGTTGCCTGCAGGGGAGTTACATGCAAGCATTGAGTCAACTCCTGGATGACCTAACCAGCTTTCTGTTCTCTCTAGACAGGCAGTCCAAGCAACTATTTCTGTGAAGGTATATGACTCATAGAAAAAAATAGTGGTAGTGTAGGAAGACAGCAAGCACAGACAATAGCAGAGGGCCTTCAGGCTCCTAACAGCACTAGTCATGGAGAGACACATTTCTCTATTTATAAATCTCATTCTATACTGAAGCCCAATGATATACTACTTCAAAATTTATCAACTAAATAGATCTTTAGTGATAAATCCCTCCTCCCCATTCATTTCTCATTTTAATGAATGTTCCGTGTCATGGACTATTATGTTTTCTTCTGATTACCAGTTTCATTTTTAACAATGATATCATGTATTATGTGTTAGTTGTATGCCAGGCAGTAGAGTAAGTATCTGTATATGCATCAGCTCATCTAACCCACACATTAGCCTTATAGGTAGGGATATCATGCATCATAGTTTTCCTGGGGCAATACTGATTTACACTGGTATAACTAATATCCTGGTATAACTATTAATGCTGCCCCCTTTTCCCAAAATGCATTATTTTGGACATTATAGATTTAGTATATTAGTCAGAAATACTTTCAAGCAGTGGGCATAGCTGACTAAGAGTGGGGTTTATATGTTCATATAAGATACATGAAGGTAAGTGGTTGTTGGTTGACTGATTAGTTCAGCATCCTGACAAGGATGGTATCTTAAGATGTCCTTGGATGTTCTTTCTGATCACAAGATGGCTGCTACCGCTCCAGCCACAGCATCTGCTCTCCAGATAAAGAGGAACAGAAAAGTGAGCAGAAAAGAAAGCAGTAGTGCCTGCAGAGCTTTCCCTAGAACCCTAACAGACATCTCATATCTCATTAATCAGAGCTGTGTCACATTGCCCATACTAGCTGCAAAGGAGGCCAGGAAGAAATATTTTTAGCAGGGCTTACTGTCACTCTGAAGAAAATGGAATGTATTTTAGGGAGGAGGACATGGCTAGTGAATAGAAAACAAATAGTGTCTCATGTAAGAAAAGTGAAGTTAAAGAACAATAAGTAATGTTTTCCACCTCAGAGCCTTTGCAGGTGATTCTTTTCTCTCTGCCTGGGTCACTCTTCCCTTAGCATGCTGGCATTTGTTTTTGTTGTTGTTGTTGTTTTAATCTGTCCCCATCTCAGCATAAATATCACCTCCTAGAGTCTTCCCTGATGACCTCATCGAAATCTGCATCAATCTTCTTGATCACAATACACATTTACTTTATGCTATTTATCACGGAAATAATTACTAGTTTTAGTTATTGGTTAATATTTGTCTTGTTTGGAGACCTGTAAACTCCATAGAAGTAGGATCTATTCTGTTCAGCATTTCCTACCATAATGCCTAATACAATGCAGGACTCAATAAATGTCCATTGAGTGGATCAAGATTCCAATAATCAGGTTTTCAATGCCCCTTTGGTGTTTAAGTTTCGGAAAAGATGGCCTCAGAAAAGCGGTTTAAGATTGTGGGGAATTAAACAGACAAGACCTGACACTGAAAGGCAGGCTCAGACGGCACGTGCTGGGTGGGAGAGAGCGCCATGACTAATGGGCAGCACCTGCCATTGGCACGCGAAGACACAGAGACGGTGCATTACTGCTTGGTCCTTTCTCCATCGCGGCCTAACTAACACAATTCAGAGATGAAGAAATGGAGGCAATCATGGGCTAAAAGTGCTCTGTCTCAACGTTTGAAACAAACGTCTTGCCAACATATCAGAGAAGAGAATAAATAAGAGGATTTTTCAATAATTTAGTAGAACGCTGTGTAATAAGTGTTCATGAAGCATCCAAAGTTATCTCATCCGTACGTTGGTAAGAACCAAGCTTGGGAAGGCAGATGTTTTCCTTTGCACTCTGTTAGATTCTGGCTGCCATGCTAAATGACACTTCCTGCTTGTTAGGGACAAAGCCTTCGTCACATTGACCAAAGTCAATGTGCATGATGCACTTGACATCTTTTAACTGCTTTTTGGGGGAAATATAAAATAAGGCTTTGATTCTAAAAGAAGAAGTTCAGATTCTATTCCGACAATAAGATCTAGACATGTGCTAGATCTATTAAGGATTTAATAAATGACTGTATCCTGATGGACCATCAGGCTCAATGCCTTGCAAACAAGGAGGAATACTAGAAAGTCAAATGGATTCTGAATAAATAACTTTAGAAATTATTTAGTGCACCTGTCTCATAAAAATAAATTAATTAACTAATTGAAGGTTAGTGCAATAAAAAGCAGTCAATGAGGACAAGCACAATTTAAAAAGAAAAGGCAATGAAAATAAATTCCAAAATTATCCATCTGTCCCTCTTACATGTTTCACAAAAGAAGCAATATCTACTAAATTAACTCCAAGTATATTCTCTCAGACTTCTGGAAAATTTTGTTTAAAATGATAACTGATTGTAAGTTGGTCCAGAAATGATGCTGGAGCAGACAGGATACCCACAGGAAATCTAGGGAATACTATCTTTTTCCGCATCACTCATCCCAGACACAAGGGGTCACTTTAAGGAGCTTTGGTTCAGAGAATGAGGGGCATGACTCACATCTAATTTTAGGCAGCTTCACGTTTATGTAAAAATTCAACTTTCATTTTACATCTCAGAATATTTTACTTTGGACAAATGCAAATTTGGACTAAACACCCAAGCTTGGTTACCTTGGGGTGTGGGTCAGCCAAGCAGGGATGCCTTATGACTTTTGTGGTGGGCCCTAGGCACTTTTGCCTTTGTGGGCCATTCCTGGGGAAAAAAAAAATATATATATATATCTATATATATATATACACACACACACACACACACACACACACACATAGATATATGTATATATATAGATATATATGTATGTGTATATATATATATAAATTTACTTATATTGCAAACATTGATATTTATATTCATTTCTTTTCTTTAAAAGAAATTAAAGCATATCTGTGGCCACCTAAAGTTATTGTAGCTCTGGGCACTGGGCCTAATGCAGAGGTTGGCCAAGGGTAAAGCTCTCACTGGCAGGCCAACTTTTGCTATCATGTCCTCCTCTTAAAAACCCTGGAAACACTTTGCTTTTCCTAATGTGATCATCTTTACATTGTAATATCACTCTGCATCTAAACAGAGTAGAATATGTGCCATCATTCTAATCTACGTGAAGTGGGTGTTCTGAGACGAGGAATCAGAAAAGCTATGGAATTCCTTCCCTTTCCCTCTCCCTTGATGCACCTCCTTCCCCAACCTGCCTGGGTTGCAGATCAGGATTATGACCTAACCTCCCCTGTAGGAGGATGGCTAGGTTAACCAGTGGCATACATAAAAATGACTGAGAAGCATAAAGAGCTATATGGTATAACTCATCATCATCATCATCATCATCATGACAGTAAATATCTATAAAAAGGAAAATTAACTTAAAAGAAAGTAAAATCTAACTTCGTTTAAAAACAACAACAACAAAATAGATGCTCAATACAATGTCCAGTGTTACTTTTCACATTTATCATGACCTTCACCTAGACGAACATAATCTGCACCCAGGCTGCTGCCTCTGACCTCATTTTATCTTTCATGCATTTCACACTGGTCTTCCTGTCAGACATGTCAAGATTTTACCTGCCCCAGAGGAAGAAACTTGTTAGTATGCCTATCCAAAGAACTCTTCTCCAAGACTTAGATGGTTCATTCTCTCATTTCTCTCATGCATTTGCATAAATGTCACTTCTCCAGTGACCCTGAGTCTCTTACCTAAAACAGCCCCACCCTCTTTATTTGCTATCCCCTTACCTGCTGTGTATGGCTTTACTGCATTTACCACTAATTGAAAGCGTATGTTGATTAGCTTACCGGTGTTGCCCCCACCACTGCAATGCACGTTCCGTAAGATCAGGGAACCTTGTGAATGTTCACTACTGTATACTCAGAAAAGTACCTTGTCTTTTGTAGATGCTTAATAACCATTTGTTATAAGACTCAACAGTCAACTGAATGAATCAGGAAAGTGTGTTTCAGTGCACCTAAACTGAGGGACACGGGCTCTCTTTTCCTAGCCTGCCCCTGGAGCCATGAGCTAGAATATATGAAGCTGATAGGACACACCATCCCATTAGAAGCAAAGTGGCATGATACACGGCCCGTTTTCCACTCTTTCCTTTTAGATGCTTATACGAGAGCAGAAGTTGTTTATGAGTGGACCAGGGAGCCAGCACGCTCAGTGGTGGTAGCAGAAGACGGGTCGCGCCTCAACCAGTACGATCTTCTTGGACAAACAGTAGACTCTGGAATCGTTCAGTCCAGCACAGGTAAATGCCATTTGGTCACTCCAGATATGGAGGAGGGAGCAGAAAGACTGTTTGTGAGAATGTGACAATTCAGTAAGTCCTTCAAAAGCTCACGAAAAGAGAGAAAAGATTGCACTAAACTGGGGTATAGTTGAGCTGAAAACGAGTGTAATCTCTACAGACCTGTGACCTTGGACATGCCATTGAGTGCCCTTTGTCGGCAAAATAAATAACGGATTCTATTCTGTGTGATCAGTCCAGCACAGTATTAGGTCTGTGAACGCTGGAGGAAGACCGTCTGAGTTAAATCCTTACTCCTTACCTTGCCAATCATTTGTGATCATCTCACAGGGCTGTTGGCAGGAAAAAATTACATGCATGAAAAACACTTCCTGACACATAAAAAGCTCTTAATAGGCCCTTGTCCAGTAGTTCAGTTGGTTAGAGCATTGTCCCAATATGCCAAGGTTGTGGGTTCAATCCCCGGTAAGGGCACATATAAGAAGCAACCAAAGAATGCATAATTAAGTGGAACAACAAATCAATCTCTCTCTCTCTAAAAACAATAAGTAAATTTTTAAAACTCTTAATAAATGTTAGCTACTAATACTATGTAGGCCCCATTTATTGCCATGATTAAATGAAACTTGGTGAATTTCTAGCAGTGATCACACACAGGACACCAAAACGCCAACGCCTTCTACAAATCCATGCGTATCTCTAGCCAAGAATCTTCCTCAGCTAAATCCTGTACAAACATAGTCACACCACTGATCACTCCACTTCAGAATTAAAAGTGGCTGGAGTACCATCCTTCTCAGAGTTATAACTACCTTACCAATGAAATACTCAGCTAGATCAAATAACAGCAAGCAGCTGGATCTAAAATGTTAAACTTTTGAAGTTGTTTCAAGATTAAAAAAAAAAAGAAGCTAAGAGTTTAATTATGCAAGTATCTACTTTGTGACTAACTTAAATGTGATCAGAGGGCCAGATGATTATAAATATAATTTGGGTTCTAACAGTTAGGAAAACTTACCCCCCTCCAATCCCAGTATTTTTAACTATGTTCAATTACTGAAAGCTCAGCAAGACTCAACAATTACTTAAATGGTTGTTTTTTTTATTTTTAAATTAGTTTCTTCATTTTGATTTGTAACTTCTAAAGAAAGACAATTTAGTAATAAATAAGGGCAGGAATGTATTTTTTTCCTCCACAAACTTTCTTTCTTCAATTTTTGACTTTATGTTGGGACCCTGATCATTCTAACATTTATGAGTAATAAGTCAACCTCTCTTATGCGATTATAGGATACTCTCTGCTTAATAGAATCTGTGTTTTGCTTACTTTAAAGTATCCATGGCTACCCTAGAAGCTCAAATATTTGTGTTTCTTGTTCTGAAAAATGGAGATTGTTTCTCAGCTTTGCAAACATTATAAATGCATGTAGAAGTAATATAAAAATATAAAAATATTTAATAAAGTTTCTAAAATGATGTTGAAGAGTGCAAAGGTCTTAGCCATTTCACTGAGAAAGATGTGGACTAGATTCCTGGTCCTGTCCATTAGAAGAAGCCTTGTGACTTTGTGAAAGCCATTTATCCAACTAGAAACTCTGATCTCTTCTAAGAATGGGGATTCTGTAATGTTGCATTAAAGATCAGATAATATAAAACATTTATCACAATGTTATATAATACGTGCTCAAAATGGTGTGTAGTACTTATTGCCATAGTCCTGAAAATATCACAGAATGTGGAAAATACTGAAAAATTGCTTCTCCTCACAAGTTTTGTTGGAAAAGGTATTAAATGAGCAGCGTTGACTTAAAAAAAATTTTTTTTTTCATTTATTGATTTTACAGAGAGAGGAAGTGAGAGGGAGAGAGAGATAGAAACATGGATGAGAGAGAACACTGATTGGCCGCCTCCTGCATGCCCCGCAGTGGGGATCTGACCCACAACCTGGGCATGTGTCCCGACCGGGAACTGAACTGGCGACCTCTTGGTGCATGGGTTGACCACTGAGCCACACTGGCGGGATGTTGACTTTTTAAAACATGAATGCCATTATAAGCTGGATATTGTGGCAGGCACTAGGCAGAGATCTTGCTCTCATGAAGTCTAAGGGAAGACAAACACAAACCATAACTATCGCAATGGGTGGCAAGTGCTATGGTTAACATTTTTGTGAGGGCAGGGACCACCTCTCTCCTTTGCATCCCTATTGTTTACTATAGCAGCTGAAACAAAGGAGGCACTAAATAAATAAAAACAAATGAATCCAGGGTAGAATAATCACAGAAGGATTACTGCAGAATTTGACCTTCGTTTTCTTAATCTGTGTTAGTTGGGAACCAAATAATCACTCTTCTAGACCGGGGCAATAAGAACAACAGACATAGAACTTTTCCTCAAGAAATTCCCCATCTATTATCATTAGAACGGAGGTCGGAGGATATCAGGGAAACAGCAATCCAAGTGCAGTAGCACACATGCAATACAAGTATATACACACCACCGACGTTACTCAGAAGGAGTGCCTTCATTCTAGTTCTAGCACGAGTGACGTTGACATGTCACCGTATCCCTTCTCTATGCCCCCGTTCTCATGTCTGCAAAATGAGTGGCTTAGTCTGATGAACCTGGAGACCTCCTTCACCTCTGGCTTCCTAAGGATTCAGCCTACCCCCATTCTAGTTACTCAGAAGAGATACATAGTCACGCATATGGGCAATGTGTAAGAGACAGCTGGCTGGACCTCATAAACTGGGTTCATTAAAAGTCGTTATTCTGTGCTAGAGCAGCAAGTTTATCTGTACAGAATTAGAGCTTTTTCTTGTCATTCCCATAATGAATACTGGGGGGCGGGGGGTGTGGATCATGACCAAATTCTCAGGTGTGGGAGCTCAATAGGAAGCACATGTTCAGCTCCACAACACGACACTCGACTACACTTCCTCTGGGTCTACTTTCGCTCATCAAAAGTCCAACGTGATAGATTTCTGTGGGAAGAAACAAAGATCTTTTGTAAGTCTGCAATCCCGTATTTCACAGCTCCTTGTGGAGCCCTGAAAACATCAAGATAAATGACACTCAGTGTTATTACCTCCCCGTTTCTGTCAGAAGACTAGGAATGATGGCAGAAAGAGCACGCATTGAGAATGATTAAATAAAGGGTATCTTCTGCCACCTCCAAATCTCTGTGGGGAGAGAATCGATTCAGAGCACCTCTGAGAGGGTTAGAAGGTATGGCTCCACTTACCTATGATCAACACTCATGTGGACACACACTCACACACTTACCAGTGACCTCCTGCAGGTCAGAATACCCAATTCTATGACACAGGAGAAAAATAGATGAGGCTCAATCCACTACTTGGATTCTTTAATTCAGCAAAAACACATAAGAGGCACAATCCCTCCCTTGGAGTCTGCTGTCAGATTTGGGGGAAGAAAATGAATTGGAGACGCAGTGTGAAATGCACGTATTCGACTGGCAGAGCCAAACCTTCAGAGGCACACAGTCAGCTTTCAAATCCAACACAATTCTCTGTTTGGAGATAATAAGAGAATGTACTTCAGAAGCTACTGTGAGACTGAAATGAAAAAAAAAAAATGCATGCACTTGATCAGCAGAGTGTCTGGCATGTAAAAATGATATAATAAATATTACCTATTACTAATGAAGGAGTTAGTACAAAGAGCTACATGGCGACATAAAGAAGAAGAGGCCATTTCCGCCTGATGTACTGGGAAGGCAGTGCGGCACGGATGCCAGGCACTTCCCATTCCATTCTACTATACCACATCATGCTTTCTAAGTAATTCATTAAACAGTCCATACAAAAATTATGGAAGTGACTAAAGAATATGAAAATATGACTTACACAGAGAAGCAAAATAAGTAAATTGCCATTAGACATAATAGCATGGCCAGAAGAGAATCAGAATGACATAATATGTAATGATTTTAAAACACACAATGACGGAAAAGTCTTCATATTTACCTACGTCAACAGACAGATTTGATCAAAGGAAACGTAGGTTAGTTTTACTGAACAGAGATGCCTTTTCTTTATGAATGACTACTGTTTATCCTTAGAACAGAGGGCCAAGAGAAATTATGGGATCCTCTTTCCAAGAGACAGTTTCCCCTGGATGAGCTGATTTAAGGATGACCCTACACAGTCAAAATGAATGAGGAATTGAACTGTCTTCCCCGACCGGGGAGCAACAAGGGTGATGAGCATTCATCAAAGGAACCTCCGGGTTCACACTCACACAGCCTAGTACATGATATCCGGAGAAATAATTATAACCACAAAATTTGAAAACTAGGGCCGAGGAGAGGAGGCTTCCATGGTTATCTGGTCAACCTATTCATATTTCATAGGAGAAGACAGGTCCCAAGAGGCTAAGTGGCCTGAAACTATAACCACAGTTTCCTTATTTCTATTTCCGTACACTTTGAAGCAGATATTAAAATACCAACCCCTCCATCAATGATATTTTTGATATCTCACGCCTCCAAAAATAGTAGCATTTATAGAGAACACTAACTTTTGAATACTAGGAAGAAAAATGATAGCGGCACATGGAATCAGTGCCCGCTACAGTTTGTTGAAGAAGAGAATGGTTTCTCTCTTGAGCTGAAGAGAATACATTTCTAATCTTCCTATCTTCACACTGTAAATCTGCAGGTGACTCCCAATGTTTAAAAAGTACTCTCACTTCTATCACTTTTATCTTATCCTCACAGCATCCCAGGAATAATGAAGTGAAACACTATCATTTTAATTGAACAAATGAAAAAAAAATTAAGTCAGAGAGGTTTAGCAAGGGATTTACCCCTCAAGTAACTAACGTTTGAGAAAGCACAGAATGGAAGTCAGGTCTAAACAAATGCTCGATTCTGCTTTACAAAATTAAATCCCTGCTTCCTTTCTTCTATTCGCCTTGATTTTGTATTGTAATGCATCAGAAATATTGTCATATCTAACTTACAAGCTTCCCTCAGGGTTACATGATGTGCGAGGATATTTGAATTACAATTCTTCCAGACTGTTGAATCAGAGGAAAAGAATTTGACATGCTTAGTGCCTAAGCACTTGATGTCTAGACATATTATTTAATCCAATTTAGGGAGCTGATTTTTTTGTTATGTTTTTCCTTCGTTTTTAAGTTATTACAACATGATTCTGATTGTGCTGCCTTTTTCTTTCCTTATTCAAACAATTTGTGCCAAAACTTAGATCTTGTTTAACAGGAAGATGATTTTAAAAGATTTGAAATTCTCCTGTTCTATGTTTTTGTTTTGTTTTGTTTTGTTTTTGGTAAGGAAGTGGTTTATAAAACAAATATAATGTCAAATAATTGTTCTTTAGATCACCAAGATCATATTCTTTGAAGAATCTTCCCAAACTGTCACATTGTGAACAATAAAAGATGATAATGAAATATATAAAGACACTCATCTTTCTGACATTATATGAAAGACACTTTTTTCTTTGAGCTGATGACATTTTACAGACCCCAAATGATTGAGTGGTTAGGAATAGTAACACACACTTCTGGGAGGGTGAAGTGTGACATGACTATGTCCACACAAGGCTACATTTTAGCAGAGTCCTGAGAAAATTAATTTTCTGCATTTTTCTCAAATTTGAAATACTTCTTTCAGATGACCTTAGAGACATCACCCAAGGTATCTATCAAAAATGAAAAGAAATTACAGTTGACCCTTGGCCAACCCAGGGGTTGGGACATTGACCCTGCGCTCAGTTGAAAATCCACATGTAACTCTGACTCCCCCAAAACTTAACTACTAATAGTGTACTGTTGACTGGAGGTCTTGCTGGTAACATAAATAATTAATGAACACATATTTAGTATGTTATATATATTACATACTGTATTCTTACAATAAAGTAAGTTAGAGAGAAGAAAATGTTATGAAGAGAATGATAAGGGAGAGAAAAAACAGTATTTATTGAAAAATATCCACATATAAATGGACCTGCTCAGTTCAAAGCCATTTTGTTCAATGATCAACCATAGTTAACATTTTACTGACCCTTCAAAAAAGAGATGGTTATAGATGTCAATTTGAGTGAGTGCCCTTAAGCCTCAGTTCATCCCTGTCACCACAGGCAAGTATTAAATACTTAAAATAGGTAAGGCCATGCTATATCCAAAGAACAGTCCCTCTTTTCAGTACGCTTTCAGTTTGGTGAAAATATAAGCATATAAATAGATACAATTAAAAGTGTGAGATATTATTACAAATACAAAAAGGAGCTACAAATAAATTTGCAGTTACTAGTATTGATTGGTAAATGGCAGATGCTAACATCAATGACAATAATGAAAGCATACATGAGCTGTGGGTGATTTCCTCCTATAATGACTAAGTACATTTCTTCTACCAATAGTTCTACCAATTCCAACTGGAGAGAAGAGAGGGAAAATGGACAAAGAAACTAAAATTTATTTGAAAACTCTTTTTCTTTTTTTTTCTTTCTTCTGTAAAACTCTTATATAGTAGGACCTTAAGTAGTGCCTTTATTCTTTTTTCTCCCCACAATATATTTCTCACTTTTTATAGCTGAGGAAACCAAGGACAAGAGAGTTTAAGTGAGTTGTCCCAGGCCACACTAAGAAAATAGCACATCTGGGTTTTGAAAACAAATTTATTTGCTTCCAAAGCTAATAAACTCTCCTCTACAGTACATTTCCTCCTACTCCACCATAGATTGAGAACCCATAGATGAATAAAATATTCACCAACAGAAGATGTCAAGTAGACAGTTTTGTAGGTCAGCATACTGAGACGTGAGACTGTATGGTGAGACATGAGACATATTACTGAAATGTACCGAGTCATGATGCGGGTGGGAAGTCCAGAATACAAGTTAGGGAGTTGGCTTTTTAGTCTCTAACACTGGAGACATTGTTGACTGTCACATTAGGGAGAGTCTCTGCTGATGGATAGAGGCCAGCAGGTGTATGACTGAATACCCTACAATACACAGGACAGCCCCCACAATAACAATGATCTGGTATGAAAGATCAATAGTGCTGAGGGTGGGAAATCCTGATGTAGATAATGGAAATCTGTTAAGGTATTTTAAGGTATTTTTTTTTTTTATCCTCACCCGAGGACATTTTTCCATTTTTTGTTCAGATAGAGTAGGAAGTAGAGAGAGGAAGAGAGGGAGAGAGAGAAACATTGACGTGAAAGGGACACATCGAGTGGCTGCCTCCCGCATGACCAACCAGTGCAGGGGAAAAATTGCAACCGAGGTATGTGCCCCTAGCGGGAACCGAACCCGGGTCTCTCTGGACTGCAGGCTGACGCTCTAACCGCTGAGCCAAACCGGCCAGGGCTATTTTAAGGTATTTACGTATGCTTTGTAAAGATCACTCTGACATCAAAATTTAGAAAAAAAAAATGGAGTTAGGATGGAACTGGAGGCAAACGGGACAGTTAATAGATTGTTCAGAAGAATCTACAGAGATGAGAGCAGTGACGACAAGGTAAGAGACAGACTAAGAGATACTGCCCTGGTGAAATGAACACTGTGATGATCAACTGATTCCTTGCTCCCTCTTTCCAAAGTCCTTCTTCTCATTCAAGGGTTAGTTCCAGGTTGTTAGCCTGAGTGGACAGACCCAGGACAGAGCCGTTAATTAGGAGAGGGACACAGAGTGGAGAAGCAGCACCACTATATACCAGTCATTATTTTTACGAGAAAGGTGAACTAATGCCAGTTAATATACTGAGTGGGTGGTGTTAGTGAAAAGCAGTGTCTATGAGGTAGATGTCAATATCTGGAAATGCAGGTTGTGATTTTGAGAGCAATGTCACTTAGAGAGGAAGTCTCTGCACCCATCTGGATTAAAATGGCACTAGCAGAAGAGGTGAGAAGGAAAATTTCTTAGTAGAGTGAAAAATGGGAAAGAAAGTGGAAGTGCTATGCTAACTTTGCAGAAAGATGAAGGTCAATGCCTCACAGAAAAAACTCAATAAACACTCTCAGATGGAAATAACCTATGAGTTATCAAAATAAACTAAAAATGAGAGAGAAAGAGAGACTATGAATCAAGAGTGTGCTGTCAAGACAGTGGGGGCAGTCGGCATTGTTTAATTCTTAATGCTGCAAAGAAGGAGAGCAGCCAGCTTTATGACTGAGACCTTCTTCACGACTGAGGGCTTCAGTTACAGATATTAAGAAGTCAAGAGCCATTTTCGCCACATTGTATAGGGCCTGAGGCTGGTTGGCCACGTGTGGAGACGTAAGTCCCAGGTAGAGAAGGAAAAAGTTTGGAGTTGAAGGGAAGGAGGAAGGTAGAGAAATGTGAGAGTGATGTTTTCTTAGCAAGAATATCCTTATTTCTCTCCTACCCACTTACAGAAAGCTAAGCATATATTTAGAGTGAATAAAGCTAAAAACACCTAAGATTTGTCATTGGAAAACACACACACACACACACACACATAATATGGATTTCTAAACATCCCTCCTGCAGTGTGGGTTGTGTGTCTATTGCTTTGGACCTCCACATGAAATCAGACTTTGAGGCATATAAAAATCCTGGAGCGTCTTGCTAGTACACTATTTCCCAGACCAGGCTAGGAATTAGGACAAGTTCAAAAGCTGGCCCATCTCAAAGAAGAGTTTGTGTATCTAGGTGGTATCTGAAGAAAGGTATGTCTCAAAACCTTCCCGGGTGAATTCAAAATGTATTTTGAGAAACACTAGATTCTATCCCTCTCTCTTCACTTTGAAGATCAGGCTAAGCTAAATGACTTGTGCAAAGTAAGGGAGCTCCTGAAAGGAGTTGTTTGAGCCACATTTCAGCTCTCCTGACCTGGCCTCCAAAACTCCTCCGTCAGCCTGATCTTCCCTGAATGTCCATGCGGGGATCTGGTCAGTTCTAACCCATCAGTGTGTGTCATCAGGATCCATCAGGACCCAACACATCACCTTCATGGCCATCAGCGACAGTCTGTGAATACATGCTCAGATAGGTTTTAAATGTATGATGCACCAGGATTAGGATGTAAGACTCTCCTTTATATCTTTGGCACGTCATTCTCATTCTCAGAGCCATTTGAGTGTGTTTTTAAGTGTCTTCCTTCCTTCCTCCCTCCCTCCCTCCCTCCCTCCCTCCCTCCCTTCCTTCCTTCCTTCCTTCCTTCCTTCCTCCCTCCCTCCCTCCCTCCCTCCCTCCCTTCCTTCCTTCCTTCCTACCTTCCTTCCTTCCTGAAAAGTTTTTCTCTTCTGGAACCAGGTATCACATGGAAAAAGAGATGTCTAACCTCCAGGTCTTTGTTGCTGACAGAAAACCTCAGAAATTAACTTTTTTTCAAGGTCAAATTGTTTAACGTTACTGTCTGTTTTGCCCCCTAGGAGAATATGTGGTTATGACCACTCATTTCCACCTGAAAAGAAAGATTGGCTATTTTGTCATTCAAACATACCTGCCTTGCATAATGACCGTCATTCTGTCCCAAGTCTCCTTCTGGCTCAACAGAGAGTCCGTACCAGCAAGGACTGTCTTCGGTGAGTGTCAAAGTGTCAGTCACGATATGCATGCCAGGGTCTGGAGGGCAAGTTATATGGGTGATACTGCAGATAGAGTGAGAAAATAAGTATATATTAACATATGAAGTTAGTACAATAGAAAAATGCAAGGAATTCCCATTCTTATCATGGTATGATTTTTAAAAATTGCTTTTCTGAATAGCAAGCTGCTTCAGTGCCTGTAAATCGATGGGATTAATGAACATTTGACTTGACATTTAGGGAGAGAAATGGAATGAAGCAAACACAAAATACATCATACTAGATTAAAACACACACAGAAACATTAATATTTAAATCATACTTCAGAATACACAATCATATATTTGTATATTTTTGAGAATCTAAGAAAGTAGCAGAACGATTTCCTTACATATATGAAAGCAGGGTTTCCTTATGTAGGGAGAGATCACTGATGACCACATCATATGATAGTACAGAAATACGTCACTTATCTAATGTGTACACTTCTGAAGAGTTACAAATATACATATTTTTCTATTAAAATGGTTTAAATGCCCCAAATGCTTCAAGTTAAGGCACTCTAATGGAAAACTGTTTCAAGGGTAACAACCTTTAAGTAATAGGAAAAGTCATCCTCTAATTTATTATTTTAGAAATGTGTACTTCACATAAAGAGGTATTTCCTGCCTGTATTGTAGTATATCTTAATTGTACTTTTCAGACAGATGTAAACAAAAGATTCCATTACCATAAACTTTTGATTCATTCCTTCACTCGGTGAACTTTTATTTGAAGCCTACTATGAATGAGGCACAGAAAGCAGCAGTAACCGTAACGTAAACCACTCCCCTCATGAAGGTTATAACCTGGAGCTTAAAATTTGAATAACAATAAAATCATACATATTATTTACTGAATGCTTTTATATCGGGCTTTGTTCTAGGAAATAAACCTACACTACCTTATTTAACATGGGGAAAAGAAAAAGCCTGTGTACGATTATTATCCTTGTGTTACAGACAAGAAAGCTAAGGAACAAGAGATTAAGTAACCTGCTCAAGGTCAGAAGCTACTAGGTGAAGGACTGAGGAGTGAGACTCAAACACTCAGATCCAGAGTCTGTACCGTTAATGACATGCTGTACCACCACCAATGTGCAGTCATGGAACAGGGTTCTTGTGGACAACATCATTCATTTGTAAATAACAACCACATGTTCCTTGCTGAAACGTGCAATTACCAGGGTCCATTCCAAAAATACCAGCTAGGCATAATGCTATATGTACGACCCTTTACTACAGAATAAAGGTTTCAAGAAGCTTAAAATCTAAATTAAAGGTTATTCATGTGCAAAGGTCCCTATGGCATCATTCTTTAGTAACGTACAAGGTATGAAACATCAGTTATCTCAGCAAAAATCAAGACTGCTTCAAGCGCCCAGAAAAGATTATTTCCTTCTGTAGACAGCAAGGTGCTTCCAGGATGGAAACCACCAAATCTTTGCTCTGACAATAGCCTAAGAACTCAAGTAAATTAAGATCCAGGATGAGTTAGCCACAGAGCAAAAGAGTAGGTCACTTCAGACTTGTTTTTCCTCACCACCACGTGTCAATGTTAACTAGCGTTGAGGCCACTTTGTAGAACTGAAGATTCAACTCTTGTCAAGATGCTCGCCTATGTGCATATGTGCTTTGGACCCCTTTTTTCACTAGAAATTTAAAAATAATAGAACACAGAAGATATTTACATTATATTTTGTGTAGAATGAACCCAGCACTACAGTGAAGAAGATTTTTGTTTTGTTTTGTTTTTTAATGCTCACTTGCCCCATTCTCACCCCAACATAGCTGATCCGTCCATTTTGGAAACTTTCTAAAGCATTTGGGACTGTGTTATAAACCAAAAGCCTTGCTTTTAACATTTCCAACAATCAGACAACTCACGACCTCTTGGTGAACATAACTACCTATCTGTAAACTTAGCTGTGGCAAGTATTTCTGTCTGTCCAGTTATATATGTCTAATGTTTTAAGCTCAATAAAACCACCAATACAATTTTCTAAAACCTTTAGCCTTTTAACATTTATTTAGTACACGTGTTTCTATTCTTTTTTTTGTGTGAACTCAGCACATTCCTCTGAGCTGTGTGACATGTCTGAGAGGGGTCATGGGTATTAAAAAACTACAAAAATAAAAAATAAAAAAAAGTCGTACTTTGTAACAGTTGACTACAGGCATCTAGACTGCAACAAAGCTGCAGCCTGTTTTATGTCTTAAAATATCAAATTCTTGTCTTTCCATGTTCACATGGGGGGCAATGTGGTCATGGGATTTTGCTGCCAGACAGATCCAACCTTTAGGTTCAGTTTTCATTTTTCTATAAGCTTCAGCTGCTTATAAAATGTGAGTATAATTAAAGTAAAATTGTGCTGTTTAAAAGATTAGGTGATAACAATAAAATATGTAAATTTTCAGACCTAGTACTTGGAACTTAATAGATGCTCAACACAATTTTGTTCCTTTCCCTTTCCCTATGGCGGGAATTGTTAAGACCACAACGTCACGTGTGTGTGCGTGCGCGCACACACACACGCACACACCCTCTTCATGCTATTCCTAACTGCTTTTAATTTATGCATGCATCTGATTTAACAACACCAATCCCCAAGGCACTTTTGACAGCTACTTACATAAACCAAAATTTGAAAAAATAAAAAATGCAATTCACTGTAGCAGGAATTTATTCAAAAGGACTGTAGTTGTCAATAATAACAGTTATTAATTTTGCCCTCAGTAAATATCAGGCTAAGTGCTAAACACTTTACTACTTATTGTATTTAATACTCACAACACCCCTCTGAGTTAGACTTATTGAAATTAATGTACAAGGAAATAATCATTTTTTTAAAAAGAAGCAGTAGCTCAGAATTGTGCGGCAATTTTCCGAAGGTCACTCAGCTATTACAGACCTGTGATTTAGAACTGGGTCGCTCTGTTTCCCAAACACTGACATTGATTTACCTTGCTCTTTGCTCAAGGTAACATTGGTATGTACACTTGGGGGCTGTTTTCCAGCCAATATTCTTTAAACCATTTGTTGGTTAAGTAACGTAGGTAATGCCCAAGAACTTTCTGTAACACCTTCAAAGTTCAAAGTAATAAGTATGATTTAATAAAAGTCTCAGTGTTCCTTCTTAATCCTATCACCTTCTAATACAGTTACAAAGATCATCTACCTTGAAATTCAGGGAAAAATAGGAAATATTGGATGGTTTAAAGCAGTTTATAAAAATTAGCCACCTACCATCTGTGTAATCCTACTGATTCTCTAAAAATTCATCAAAAGGGGGAATCATAGATATTCATTCTGGACCCATTGGAAGACAGTATCTTCTATGGCAATAATTTATTTACATCTTTAAAATGCTTTTACATATTATTACGTTTTATCCTCAAATAATCTTGTGGAATGACTGTGCAGAAATTTTCCTCTTAGAACTTCAACAATGACACAGACAGTCAAGAGAATGAAGTCTAAATCACACTTTTGCAAACATGAAGACTGAGGTCCCTAGAAGTTAATCCACTTACTTGGAGCTAATAAGTGAGGTTGAGAGTGGTCATTGGATTAGGTCAGGATTTTTTCCACATCATGCAGCCTGACTCATCCTTACTGGATTATTGGGAAATTTTTAACACATTTTCAAATGGTTCATAAGGAGCCTTACAACAGTCTAACTATACAGTGCATTACATTTAGCAGGCTGATAATACCAGGCTGAACATTAATGGGCATCATTATTTATACACCAGCTCATATAATTATATAATTAAACTAAAAACAACTGACTGAAAAATGGCTTTGAGGCAGCATTAACAGAGAAGGAAAGATTGTGGACACTGAAATCACAAAATGTGTTCAGATTTTGGTTCTGCCCTTTCTGAGCTGTGTAACCTCAAGCAAGTTACGTGCAACTTATTTCAGGAATTTCTTCAAAAGAGTGGCTACTTCAGAATCAGTACAAAAAAAGAAAAAATATAAAAGCAAAAGAGTATCTTAGGATAATGTAACAAAGTATTATCTTAAGATAATTCAATTATCTATTGATTATCCATCATCAATAAACTACTCGTTTCTTGGTTTATACATTTGGGGCACACAGGCAGAACACCAAACAGAGCCGAGGATCCCGGGTTTCCTGTGGATCAGAGACAGTGAAGATCTATGCCTTCTATTTCAAAGAGCTGGGAGAGTGAGAGAATACAATTTCCTTTTCTGACGAGGGCAGCATGTTCAAGATGCCCATTTAAAGAAGTTCACTATTTTAATAACAGCTCCTCAGAGCAAAATAGTTTATCCCTATAAGCAGGCCCTTCAACACTGCCATACCATCCACTGCAAACCTCAGTGAGATAAAATCAAAATTCATCCATTCCAAACCAAAATGGGATGAACAAGAGAACATGTGCTCTGTCCGGGGCAGTGGGTCTCCCTTTGCACAAGGGGGCTGACCTCCAGTGATGACATTTTGCAGTACGAATCTACAGATCCACTGAACGTCTTTCTTTGCAGGAGTGACAACTGTGCTCACCATGACCACCCTGAGCATCAGCGCTAGGAACTCCCTCCCCAAGGTGGCCTACGCCACCGCCATGGACTGGTTCATCGCCGTGTGCTATGCTTTCGTCTTCTCTGCTCTGATTGAGTTTGCCACCGTGAACTATTTCACCAAGAGAGGTTATGCCTGGGATGGCAAAAGTGTGGTTCCAGAAAAGGTAAATGCTTTAATATCCCCTGTGATATAGCGCTAATATGTCTTTTTAAACGTAGTAGACGGGAAGTGTGGATGTGAGGAAATGGATGAAGAATGCAGAGAGAGGGGAATGAGGATCCTAATTTTTATGTCACAATTGATCCAGTGCTATGATGATTTTTTTTTATTGTTAAGGAGAGGTTGTTTGAGTGGACAGATGTGCAAAATAGATGCAGGAGATAACGGAGAGACACAAAATGAATATTTCTACTCAAATATGCTTTTCTATGGTCTCTATTGATCTGAAGAGTTTTAACAAGCCTGCCATTAAGAGCAAATAAACTGACACACACCATGATCATTTCTGTAACTTGCAAATCATAAGCTTTTGGTTACTTTTTAAACCTAATCCCTCTGGTCATAAACATCATTACTATAATGCCTCAATTTAACTGTGTTTGCAAAATGCATTATTGCCAATTATCAGTGAAGCAAAGGGCAGGAAACATTCTCTCTTTCCAAAATAGAGGTTTGCTTTAAGGATCATAGCACACAGAAATCAAAGAAAAGGTCTTCATTGTAGAAAATTATCAATTCAAGAATATCACCGTTCTCAATCAGAACCTATTTTAGAGTGGATTTGAAAGCACAGTTGGAGAGGACATTTCTACCTCTGAGGTTTGGAGAAAAAAATATGTCACAATGCAAGGGAGCCTTGGGACAGTAGGAAGAAGGGCAGAGTCAGAGACAGAGATTATGAGACATCTAGAAATAATCTGTGGAGGAATCACTCTACAGCAGCTTTCCCATAATCCCGTTCCACAGAATGCTGGTCGCTTGTGACAGTCCCTGAGAATACAGTTCTGTGGTCAAACACAGTTGAAGGAAAATATGATGCTAACACTGGGAAAAGTCGCTTTTCTAACTTACTCCTTTCTTTACAGGCTGCGAGAGGCCAATGTCTGTCTGATTCTGGCTTGTAACAGTTGTTAGTGACTCGTGGTTAGATGAATTAAATTTTGTCTGGAAACCATGGAATTTGGGCTGAGGCATTGGTGAATTCATAGTTCTGATTATATTTATCCCTTTCTGACCCCTATATTAGTCTTTCAAGTGCTATTTCTCCAAGAAAATATTTTCATCTTTATCAATCTTTAGTCCATACTATTCAATATGTGTGTGTATTTATATACATAGTTATATTTATATCTGCAATACATCTATATATATCAATCATCCTAATGAAACAGATAATATTTTCTACAAATTATTTATGCTTCTGTAAAAATATTCCCCAGGGCTTTGCCAGTTTGATTTGCTTATTATGAGAGTGTAATCCAGGTCTCATCCTGACATTCAGAGGAGAAGAATATATTTTATCTGACACCAAGTTAGTGTTTCAAGAGATTTAAGTTTCCAATATCTTACAAGGCACAACTTGAAAATAAAATTTCCCACAGGGTCATCACATTATTGAGTGAGCACCATCCTTGCACAGTTAATTGCTGAAATACCAACTTCTTAAAGAACAAGGGGTAGCTCAACATTTTCAAAAATTATTGTTTCCTGATAAGCCAAACAGGTATTTCTAAGTATTCTATTCAATATGATGTTGAAAGAAAGAAAGAAAGAAAGGAAGGAAGGAAGGAAGGAAGGAAGGAAGGAAGGAAGGAAGGAAGGAAGGAAGAAAGAAAGAAAGAAAGAAAGAAAGAAAGAAAGAAAGAAAGAAAGAAAGAAAGAAAGAAAGAAAGAAAGAAAGAAACTCAACTTGAGAATTTGTAGTAGTGGAGTTATGAAATCTCCACAAACCTTTTCTTTCTAAGACTATTCACTTCTAATAATAGGGTCTGTCACTCAACGCAGTTTGATTAAACTGGAACTCTTGGCCTCTCTTCAGCACCAAAATACATTGTACCTTTTATCTAAAGGACATAACAAGCTGTTTAATGTATCCTTAATATTAAAGCTCTCATTTTTTTTTAAAGAAATGAACTCAATATAAGGTCAGTTTGGCAGTTTAACTGCGTTGAAATAAATCATATCTATTTCTGGCCTGTAGTCATTTGGACTACATTCAGACAGAATCACTTTTACTTAATTATGGAAAGTCCTGTCACTCCTCATAAAGCTTAACCAACTCTGCCATTACTGCAAAATGAGTGTATACTTTGAGGAAGTGGCCCTATTTTAATGAAGTCATACTGGAAAAAAGAACAATATGTTTGTTTGGTTTTAAATCTCAAAAATATGCTTAAGGATTCAGAAAGGAGAAAAAGTAGCAGAGGGCACACAGCTGGAAAATAAATTAATTAACCTGTTAAAATTCCTGACTATTGCGTCTTGTGAAAAGCATCAGGTTTTCTGGAAGTAATAACTTATTTTGAGTCAATAATTTAAAAATACAAATTATTCAGAAAGTATTGCATCTGGTGGTTCGAGTTTAGCTACTCATCAATGGTTAACTTTTCTGCAATGTTAATGACCAGGTTCAGATCTTGAAGAATCCTAATTAAAATATGAGATTGTGTCCGAGACATTGCACTTTAAAATTTTTTAACTGGTGCCCTGGCCGGTTTGGCTTAGTGGTTAGATCGGCCCGTGGACCAAAGAGTCCTGGGTTCCGTTCCCGATAAGGGCACGTACTTCAGTTGCAGTTCGTCCCCGACCCTGGTTGAGGTTATGCGGGTGGCAACTAGTCGATGTGTCTCTCTCACATCAATGTTTCTCTCTCTCTCTCTCCCCCCCTCGCTTCCACTCTGTCTGAAGATACATGTAAAAATATCCTCGGGTGAGGATTAAAACAATTTTTTTTTTAACTTGGTAATCTGCTGTGCACAAAAGAATGAGAACCACTCTCCTAGACTATCGCCGTCCAGCAGAAATAGAAGTGAACTGCAAATATCAGCCAGATATGTGATTTGAAATTTTCTAGTCGCTTTATTTTTTTAAGTATAAGTCAGTGAAATTAATTTTAATAGTATACTTTAGCCAATATATCAAAAATATTATCTTTACAACATGCAAACTGTACAAAACATTATTATAAGGAGATATATTTCATTATCTGTTTTTCACACTAGGTCTTCAAACTCCCATGTGTATTTCATCCAGGTCTCTAATCAAACTAGCTACATTGTACTGCTGAGTAGCCACAGGTGGCCACTGGCAACTGCATGGGGCCACACAGCTATAAAAAATGATCTACTCAATTTTCTGGAAATGTCTGTATGACAGAAACCCTCAGAAATGCTCCAGTTGTCAATTATTGCATATATAACACTGATGAGCAGCTGACATTGAATAAGAATTGAATTTGGGATACTCTGAATAATTCTGCTTTATCATTTAGCCCACCCGAAACCTGGGGAGAAGGAGCAAATAATTATAATTGGCTCAGCAATTTATTGCTGCAAAACAAACCACCCCAAAATGTAGTGACCTAAAATAGCAACTAAGGACTTGAGGTGGGGAACAGCCCAGTGGTGCTTCCGTTAGTCTAACCTGGGCTCACTCACCTGGAGGCTGCTAACTCTGGCTCCACCAGGGTGAGAAGGTCCACAGTGGCCTCTATCCCGTGTCCCGAGCCTGATGCGCACTGCGCCTGTCCCTCAGTAGCTAGTCCAGGCTTCTCCACGTGGCAGTGGAATGTTCCCAGAAGTTAAAGGCTGAGGTTGCAAAGCCTCTTGAATGAAGAAGCATCACTGGAACAGCATCACTGTGTCCAAAACCTCAAGTCTACTCTAGACTCAGTGGGTGGGGAAATAGTCTCAGCTCCGGACAGGAAAGCCAGGGAAATGCTGTGTCTGCATTTTTTCCCCAGCTTTATCAAGATATTATTGACACATATTATTGGGTAAGTTGAAGGTGTACAATGTGGCTGATTTGATACACGTATACATTGTGAAGTGATTACCGCCACACATTAGCTACCATTGCCATCCTGTCCCATAGCTCCCATTTCTTTTTGTGGTGGAAACATTTAACATCTATTCTTTTCACAACATTCAAGTACATGATACAGTATGCTGCACATTGGATCTCCCAAATTGTTAATCTTATAACTGGATATGGGTGTCTGCATTTTTAATTTATCCCAAATAGTACCGTCATAAATTATATTCCTTAGTTATTAAATAAAGCACAGGTTTAGGTTCCAAAGTAAAAGTCACTTTACTCAGTAACTTGTAAACTTGCTTCCCTCACAGTTTACTAAACAAAATACTTTTACTCTCTCTTTCTACAGCCAAAGAAAGTGAAGGATCCTCTTATTAAGAAAAATAACACGTACGCTCCAACAGCAACCAGCTACACCCCTAACATGGCCAGGGGTGACCCTGGCTTAGCCACCATCGCTAAAAGTGCAACTATAGAACCAAAAGAAGTCAAGCCAGATGCAAAACCTCCAGAACCCAAGAAAACCTTTAACAGTGTCAGCAAAATTGACCGGCTGTCAAGAATAGCCTTCCCGCTGCTATTTGGGATCTTTAACTTGGTCTACTGGGCTACGTATTTAAACAGAGAGCCTCAGCTCAAAGCTCCCACCCCACATAAATAGGTCCTTTTCTTCACAGTCTGCTGTTCGGTCCTCTGCAATGGAAATTGCTTTCTGTTCTCAACGCAGTGATTCCCATCTGCTTTATTGCCTCTCTTAAAGAAATCTGAAGGTTTCCTTATTTCCATAATTCATACAACAGACCCCTGTCCAGCAGTCCAGAGCAGAGCATACAGCTGAGAGACAGGATTCTGACAGAGAGAGAGAGAGAGAGAGAGAACGAGAGAGCAAAAAATCACAACAGAAGGAGACAGAAGGAAAGAAAGAGGAGAGAAGGGGGATGCAGTTTCAAAGATAGGAGGAAAAGTAGAAGGAAAAACTTAACTATAACTCTAGATCATTTGTAGATATATATTTCCAAATATTCTAAAAAAAAAAAGAAGATACTGTATATGTCAAAAATATTTTTATGTGAAGGTGTTTAAAAGAATAAATTATTAATGCTTCATGAAGAAAATTTTGAAAGAATCTATGTCTTTATTGCACAAACGATGGTGTGCTTACATTTTTGTTTTGTTTTTTAAACTGATGTATACCTTTAACATTTTTGTTTACAAAGCTCAAGACCCCGATTCTTTCTCCTTTACAGATGCCCAACGTGTTATTTTGTTGCTAAATGCTATTTTAAAGTTCACAGAAATTGCATATGTAAAGGAGCAGTTCCTCCCTGTAGAGCACATTTAATCCGATGGAGAGAAATGCTCTAAGAAGGCGATTTCACCATCATCTGCGCTTTTATCACTAGACTTGATGGGGAATCATTTTAACAATGATATACACGTGACATAAACCAAAAGATTGGAAAATTAAATAAAATAATTTTAAAAGATTCCTTTTCTCATCATGTCTATTTCCAGATAGCACATGGGTCCAAACATCACTTCATTCTCATCATAAAGCTGTTTGGGAGGGGCAAAAATATTTTGCAAGCTCTAGAATTGTTGAATGTATTCTTTTATATAACAGTACATTAAAAGCTTTAGATTGAAATTTATGACTAGTGAACAAAAAATAGACTATATAAATTATATATGTAAATATACAGCATGAGATTGTACATTTTTTTACTTTTTTTAAGGTTGTGTTCTTAAAATATCGTGTAAGACTCACCGCTCTTAGCTGTTAGAATGTTGTCAAGTGCTATGGAAATACCTTTAGAGCCTGCATTTAAGATCTGAACAGCTTGTAGAAATCAGATGGAACTGCAAATATATGGGTACAAAGTTCACTTACGTTGAGAAAACTTATCATTTCAAACTGCTGTCCTGTGTACAGTAGTCAATCAGTTGCTATCTGCTCAAGTCCGGCCACATTTCCCTAAATTAGGCTCTTGTAATATAAGAAAGAAAATGGAAAAGCATTAGTGAGAGCTAGAACAATCAACTGTGTATTCCTGCTATCTTCACTGATATTAACTATTTCAATAAGTGTTGTACCATATGTAGCACCAAATATAAAAATACATGAAAGAATGTACAGGAAATAGCTTTTATTGAGTCATATTATTACATTTCATTTATACTGTAGCAATATATTTGTAGGTATACTATGTAAGGGCTTTAACTACAAGAGGTTCATTAATACTCCCTATGAAAGTTCTAGTCTGTTTCATTACCTCCCAGATATTTTAGAGATAAATATTTATGCAGAAGGTATTTTTGAAGTCTCCTTTTGTCTCATAGAGTTTCAGAGATATTTAAAATTCGCATCCAGAATCCACAGGTCATGAGAAACCCACTTAGAATGCTACAACATAAACCTGTCAGCATAATTGCCAAATAAGACGGTTGGGATCCATACCCAGGTTTGGAACAACGTTTTTCTCAAAAAGCTGCTATCCAATGATGTAGGAAAATACACTACGTTTTCCTAAACAAACTCTGGTTTTCTTTTTAAATGTGCTTTATTGTTTGATTTGGTCCTGCCTAAATTCCATGAGCTAGGCCAATAAAGGCTGAACCAAGGATGTTCATCCTCTGGTATCTTGTGTAGATATCATGTATAGAAAATAAAATAAAATATGGCTCTAACTCCCTTGTTGCTGTTTATCTTGTTCTTTTTCAGCGTTAATCTAACGTGTTTATTAAGAGCATTTTATCTTCCCGACTCGTCATGACTAACATTTGGTCTGTAGTTTGCTCATTAGATGTGAATATTTCTTATTAGTCTGCTTTCTGCTATGCAATGACTGCATTTCTATCATTTCTTAGTTTGTTAGTACATGTGGATAGTATTCTATTGTATTAATTGATTGCATAACTTATCAAAGACAAATTATTCTATGTAGCTTTTCTACAGTGCTTTGCTAACCCATGTAATACTAGTTAAGTCTTCCTTGAAAATAAAGTTACACTCTTATAGAGGACAGTTCCTGTTTACTCCCAGGAATATTTTTTAAAAGATGACACTGAATGTTTATTGCACATTAGTGCAGTGAAGTGGCAATAAAACCTAACATGAATCGAGGTTGTTTATGGCAGATGCATGTATTGCTTTACAGAGTTTAGCAAAAGCTCTTAATTTTATGTCATACTGTATTCTATTATAATAATAAAGCTAACAGTATTCAATAACAAGACGGGATGCTTGAGTCTCTTTCCACATGATCAATGGGACGTGCCATTTCCCTGCTTTAAAACATTTTCAGGTCGGAGCACCTAGAAGTGCCAAGTGCTAGCAGGAAGAGGCTACCCAGAAGATTTCTGAAGATGCAGCAGTAGTATGATCCTAAACTATCATTTTAAATGAATCACTTTTAAGACAAAGGGTTATTAGACACATGGTACCGGGTGTTACCAGTAGCGCTTCAACTCAAAATTTATAAAATGTACACTGAACAGAGTCAAAACGCCTAAATGAGAGTAGAGTTTGTTCATATCTATTGTTAATAAGGCAAATCTGTTTTATGATCTACTCTGAAAAGACTGGTTGATGGTTTGGGAGGAGGAATCTGAGCACTGTAGTTTTATTTAAAAGCTCCCCTGGAACCATTACATTCCTTAGTGTTTCTATAACCACAAAGTCAAGTTAAAGTACAGAATAGTTGTAGTTACTTGAAAGACAGGAGAGAAATCATTTAAATGGAAGGCATAAAACTCTACCTGGTTTCTACAGACAAGACTACGTGAGGCAAAATCTTTCTGGGTCAATGGCGGCCAGGTGAAAACAAAGTAAATTGTACTTCTACAGATAAAACATGTTTCTTCCTCAAAAATTAAAAAATTATTCTAAAAATAATTTAAAATCCTCCAACTCAGGTAACTGATTCAACCCAAATAAAATTGTCCGTTATAAACTAGCTAAACCATCAAATCCATTGATTTCTTGGCTCTCCTAAAAATGAACGTAGTGAATGATGATTATTTTGGCTATCAAACTCCCTCCATGCCAAGGCTCACCATAATAATTATCGAAGGAGTCAAAATAACGATGGACTTGGCATTACTGTTGACCATCTGCTTGAATTTCGTTACACCTGTTTGTTAAGACCTTCTGTTGGAGTTTTCCAAACTCTGTCCAGCTCTTGGGGACAACAAAAACAATGATCTGACTTGCTTACATTATAGTCACAATTCAGTCAAATAAATTTACTCCAAATGTCAATTTAAACTAAAGTCTACTAATATTGCTGAATCTCTACCCTGTGTTAAGCATTTTGCTAGATGATAGAAATATAGAGATAAACATTTCATGGCCTTTTTCATGAAGGAAATCACAGTTCTGATGGGAAAGGCAGACAGAGAATCAGGCAAAGACAATGTAAATACCATGAGAAAGGTGGAGGGTAAGAGACAGATAACAGGGGACCTTGCCACTCTTCATACGGTTGCATAATTTAATCTGTAGAAACTAATAATGTCAAAGATGACACACACATAACAGGTGAAGTGGCCCTGGACACAAGTCAGTGGATTTGGGCTAGAGTACCAGCCCTATGAGTTTTGAATCATTTAATCGCTGACTAACATTTGAGACCCATAGATCTTTTAGCTAATGTGGTAGGTCCTGGAATTACAGAGATAAAGAGGACAGTATGCTCTTGGAAAATTCATAATTTCATAGAGAATCCAAGTGAACCTAAAGTTACAACACTTTACACAAGACATACAACTACCAATAAATAGGGATGCATACTTGTCAAGTGTATGAGGAAAGTCTTCAAATGAAAGTGTTCACTGAGCTATTTATCAGGCACTTTAGTGTTGGGGATGGCTGTTGGTAATAAGAAACAGACCTTTCATTCAAAGATAGTGATACAGCCCGGTGTGGCTCAGTGGTTGAGTGTCGACCCATGCATCAAGAGGTCGCCAGTTCAATTCCTGGTCAGGGCACATGCCCAAGTTGTGGGCCCAATCCCCAGTAGGGGGCATGAAGGAGGCGGCCAATTGCTGTTATCTCTTATTGATGGTTCTCTCTCTCTCTCTCTCCCTTCCTCTGTCTCTAAAATCAATAAAGAAAAAAAAAATCAAAAGATAGTAATTCATTAAAACTTAACTCAGAGAGTCACAAAGTCTATTGCCAGGAAACTAGCATATATATGTGACCTAGACCCAGTAGGACATAAAGGAAGCCTGGGGACTGTGGAAAGCAGTACATGCCCAGCCTCAGCTCCAGCTCTCCAGTGCTGCGTGGAGAAAGAAGCTGTATAGAAAAACACTTGATATTGAAATTCTTCTTGGAAAATGTAAAACTACTCTGTTTGCCAAGCATACTATATGAACCAGCTGAGTTTAGCTAATTCAATTGATCAGTGATCACTGTTTTCAGAATGTCTCTACAGATTCATACATTCATGTGATCATCATTTATTGAGCAGCTATGTTTGGTATTAGGATTATTTCACAGAGAAAAGTAAGGTAGTCCTCCTCATTGTTAGTTAGCAAACTTCAAAACTGTACTTAAAACAATGCTAATTATCTACATTTTCAAAAGTCACATTGTCTGTCAATAAAACGTGTACAGTATAAAGAGAGGTCAAAGTTTCCGTGGAGTTGTAAAATACGGAGGTTCTTTCAGGTTTTAGTTGACACTTCACCTGTCCTTCTCTAACTATAACAGGTAGAAATGATGATTTTCTCAATAGTCCATCAGAGTACAATGCCTATGACATTCTTTGATTCTTACCAAAGGCAGTGTAGTTACAAAAGGAGAAATCCACGCGGGCCTGTTGATTTTCCTACAGTACTGAAAGTAGGTGATGTTAACAGATTTCTTAAAAATGTGCTCCTTAGAAAGCTGGTATTTTCAAAATTCATCTTTTATTTGTAAAAAGAACCTGTTTTATTTGAAAAATTAATAATCTTACAAAATGTTACATACAACATGAAAAGAATAGACATTTCATGTCAAAAAGAAAAGTCATCCTAATAAAGAAAAGTCATCCTACACTAGCTGGAGATGATGGGGTGGCCCGTGACGGGCTCTGTGGTATTCTTCGACAGTTGTTGGTATATTCGATATTCTGCCATTGTGGCAGAACGAGGCAGGCCACTGGACCCATGGATCTCACTTTACATACTGACTTGGCCCATTGAGCAATTCCTTCTGAACCTCAACAATAATGTGGACTTTCTAAAATGATAGAGTAAGGACCTGAGCAAATCCACTCCCCAAAAGCAATGATAAAACTTGACAGGGTTTCTAAAGCAGTAATTTCAGGATTGTGGAAATCAACCAAAGCCATACAACAAAGAAGTGTTTATTTAAAAAGAAATACTACAGAAACTTTTGTAAGCATGTTTATAGTTAATGTTTGACCGGGAATGTACTCGTGACCTCTTCTGCTCCATTTCTGCAGTAACGCGACCCGTGAAGAACAAGCTGCCTAAGCCGTCACCCCTGAGGGCGTCTGACTGCATTTGGGGCAAAGTATGGAATAGTTCCATAACCATGGAAACTGATGAAAACAGTAGCAATCTTACAGGCAAATGAACAGAAAGGCTTCATATTGAAGGTAACCAGAAGTCACAATCCTGACGAGAGCAAGAAAAAGACTAGCAGAGCCAGACACGAACATTTAAGGGGAAAATGAGGGCAATAAGGCATTCCTAGAGGGCTATCTTCACAAGAGTACACTAGCTTCACCTTAGCCACGGTTTAGCTTTCTGTGGTTTCAGTTACCAGTCAACGGCAGTCTGAAAACAGTCATGAAAAATCCCAGAAATAAACCATTCATGAGTTTTAAATTGTGCACCCTTCTGAGAAGCGTGATGAGATCTCGTGCTGTCCTGCTCCGGCCCGCTGGGATGTGACTCGCCCCTTTATCCAGAGTGTCTATGCCACACACACTCCCCACCTGCTGGTCACTTAGCAGCTGCCTCAGTTATCAGACTGGTTGTCAAAGTATTGCCAGTGCTTGTGCCCAAGTAATCCTTGTTTTGCTTCATCATGGCCCCAGGCACGAGAGCAGCAGCGATGATAGCAATTCAAGGGTGCCACAGAGAAGCTGTGAAGTGCTTCCTTTAAGTGAAAAGATGAAAGTTCTCAATAAGGAAAGAAAAAACAAAACAAACAAAACACATATGCTGAGGTTGCTAAGATCCATGGAAACGAATTTCTTCTCCATAAAATTGTAAAGAAAGAAAAAGAAATGTCTGCTAGTTTGCTGTAAGAGACCACAATCCCATAACTTTTATTATAGTATGTTCTTGCAATTATTTTATATTTTTACTAGTTATTGTTGTTCATCTCGTACTGTGCCTAATTTGTAAATTAAACATTATCATAGGTATGTATGTATAAGAAAAAAACAGCACATATAGGGTTTCATGCTATCTGTGGTTTCGGGCATCCACTGGGGGTCTTGGAAGGTACCCCCCATGGATAAAGAGGGACTACTATATAATAAGTATGTTTAAAGAATGAAATAAGCTATGTTCAAATAATAAAGAACTAGTATGACAATGACACACTAAATAGGGAATCTCACTAAAGAGAATAAGTCATTTAAAAAGTATATCTAAAGGGAATATCTGGATTTGGAAATAAGAATCAAAGTGGTTCAGTTACTAGAGGAGCTCAAAAGCAGATTTGAGGTGTTATTTTATTATTTGCATGTGGTATCAATATTACCCACAGCTTATGTTTACTGATTCATTGTTTTTTTTTTAATCCTCACCCGAGGATATTTTTACATTTATCTTCAGACAGAGCAGGAGTGGGGAGGAGAGAGAGAGAGAGAGAGAGAGAGAGAGAGAGAAACATCGACGTGAGATGTTGCCTCCCGCATGACCCCAGCTGGGGCTGGGGACGGACTGCAACCAAGGTATGTGCCCTTGGCCGGAATCAAACCCGGGACTTTTTGGTCCACAGGCCGATGCTCTCACCGCTGAGCCAAACTGGCCAGGGCTGATTCATTAGTTTTATTTCAGAAACTAGAATAACAATACATGGGTGTGAGGAAGGTGGGGGAGGCTGAAGAGTTAAACAATAAAGTATGCCTTTACTAGGGAAAGTCTCTACATTTTTCTGACAAAGACAAGGAATTAAAAATTGTATTGACATAAACCTGGAGATCTTACCTCATTCAAAATAAAACCAATAATAATACCTTCTACCCGCAAAGGGAAAAGTGAGTATAAGTAAAATGAAGAAATACAATTCAATGAACCTGTTAACACAGAGTTCTTTCCTCACTTGATAAACTCAAATATTTCTGAAAATTAAATTGCTTTGTCCTTCAAAGAGAAAACTCAATTTCAGTCATTATAAATGAGACTATACTCTCCTCTCTGCATTACAGAGCAGTATCCATAGGCCACGCAGTAACATTAGCTTCTGCTACTTGTATCTCCACTTTGCCCATTAGCTCTGGTGTCCAACTGATGTGAGAGCAGGGGACTGCCTCTGGATGTCATAAACGTTTACAGTCCTGAAAGATGAAGTGTGACTTATGCTCGGAAGGACCTGGTTTCAGAGGCTGGCCAGTGTGCTCACCATAACGAAACACTGCCTGGCTGTTCCTAACAGTGAAGGCTGGGAGACCACACTGCTGACTGCCATCTGGATTTCTGGAATCACAGTGATCTCAGGGGGAGGGGTGCAAGAGGCTCTCTTCAAATTCCTGTAGAGCCCTTCTCTTGAACAAGTTATTCAAGTGCTACAAGGCAAACATTTAAAATGGTTTTTATTAATACTGGTGATCCGCAACAGTCCTATTCTGCACAGACTACCACTGGGAGCTGGTGAGTTGACGTGTAGGAAGTGAATCCACATATTGGAAGTCAGTTGTCTACATAAATTCATCCTGGTCCCTCCATGACCACTGCAAAAATTGAAAGAAGTAAACAGAAATCATATACCAAAAACTGTTTTTAAATTCAAGCCTTAGGCAACACTGATTAAAGAAGTATTCTCTAGAACGTTTTTGATTCAACAAATATTTTCTTGAGTTAGGGATTATTCAAACATAAGATTAAAGTGATATGTGGCCCAAAGAAAAGGGACTTTGTCTACTCAACAAATTCTGGCCAGTGCCCCAGGAAAAAGTAACAATCTTGATGTTTAATCATATCTCTTTATTCCATAATCTTTTTTTTTTTTAATCCTCACTCAAGGACATTTTTCTATTTATCTTCAGATAGAGTGGGAGGGAAGGAGAGGGAGAGAGAGGGAGAGAGAGAGAAACATCTATGTGAGAGGGAAACATCGACTGGTTGTCTCCCGCACAACCCCAACTGGGGCTGGGGACAAACCGCAACCTAGGTACGTGCCCTTGGCCGAATCACACCCACGACCCATTGGTCCATGGGCTGACGCTCTAACCACTGAGCAAAACCAGCCAGGGCATATTCCATAATGGTAAATAAAACTTTCCACAGGAAAATAAACCATTGTACAATATAACAGGGATAATAATATAATTAATAACCCTCAATAATGTATTGCCTTCTTAGTGTCAAGGATTATACTATATCATTTTCATATATTATCTCATTTAACTCTCAGGCTTAGATGAGACTTAACTATCTGCAAGGCCTGTATCACATGTTTACCAAAACCAGCCCTTTTCCTGAATGAAAAGAATAAATTATTTTTCTCTGTCCATCCTGCCCTCTGTTCTAATAAATTGATCTTTCATAAGAACAATGGGCCAGTAATTTGCACTTGTGCAATATTTATATTCTAACATGTGTAGTTTAAGTAATTTTTTTTTCATGTTAAGGATATCACTGACATTGTAATTCTTTTAACAGAGTGCATAAAGAATAAACCTCAATATGACTTGATAATGCCACATAGTTCAAATAAATGATCTCAGAAGAGCTTGGCAGGGTTTTGACTGCAAACCCTTCTATGTGCTTACAGTGGTCAGAAGTGGGAATTTAGTAATATCCTATTGCCTTCTATTAGAAAATATTGCTTATTGATACATCACATAATTTTTAAGTCAACAAAATAACTTCCAAATATCCATGACTGGTAAATATAATTTGGGCCACTTTTCCCATGGGAAGTATAATTATTTGAAATTTGTTAACATAATAAAAGGATCTTCTGTAGCTTCTTCTTCCCTAATCCAGTATCTACAATAAAGTTCAGTTGTTTTAGTAAATTTGCTACTGATGCACTGTTTATATAGAAACGTGAACAAGGCATCTTGGAAATCACATTGGCTGGGGTTTGAGATCACATTTCAGATACCAACTCTGCCATAAACTGTGTGGTGGTAATTCACGTCTCTGTGCTTTAGGGACTCCATCTATGAAATGAGGCTATTGCCCAGGGTGTGACTTCGATGTGTGAAGAAAGGCTGGCAACAGTGAGAAAGGGACAACTGAATAATGGGTAATAGATGAAGCTGAGGTTGAGATGGGAGAATTAGACATCCACAATTTTTTTTTTATTTTAAAATTGTTTGTATATACTACATATTTTTCCAGTTTTATCGAGATAGGAAAATCTGGCAACAATGAACTTGCATCCTGCAAGCCAACAGTGAACTGAAGGTAAGTGGCTGCTGCCCCTTCCAGATTGGGAGGAGCCTTCTAGTTCATAATCTCTAGTTCATAAACCAGACACAGGTCTGGCTTCAATAACTGATATTACCTTTCTCAACTCTGTGGGTATTTGGATGCCCCTAGTTTAAAGCATTGTGTGCATCTCAATGAAAACTGAGTTAAGACTTTTGGTGCCATGCTTTCTGCATATATCTGGGTATTTAATTCTTTCTTATATATATTTTTTGTGTGTGTGGGGGGGTGGGGGATGTAGTGTGAGGCTGTTTGTATCTCTCTCTCTTTCTTTTGATACATAAATAGAGTAAGACAGAGATACAGACAGACAGACAGACACAGACACACACACACACACACACACACACACACACACACACACACACACGTAGTTATTATCTCCCCAAATAGTTCCTCCTATTTGCAGAACCTGGTAAAGAAAGGGTAAAAAGCATAACAAAGATAGTGCCATGTTTCTTGGTCTAAAATTATAACATGCCCATAGGTGATCTTGATTCTAAATGAAAGTTCTCAATACCTAATGACTTCTTGTGGTGCCAATGACACCTGCATTTTTTAAAATAAAGAAAGGGCAAATCCTCTATACTGGCATCCCTGGCTTTCAGGTACCTGTTCGCTTTTGTTGTTGCCAAAGGTTATTGGGACAAAGCAGAAACGACAGATTGTCTGGAGACCATAACGCAGCCAGCAGCCCACGGCGGTCCAGGCAGCACCAGGGAGCAACCTTGCACAGACTGCCAGGCCCTGTGCTCTTTAATCAGGACTGCTAAATGATGCAGGTGGCATGGAGATCAGGGCATCCTAGCACCACACAGGAGAAATAAGTGAATATTCCCTTTCCACCTGTTCCATTTCGCTCTTCTTCATTCAATACCAATGGTTTCAGGAGCAAAGGGGATCTGCTTTGCAGAGGTCAAATATCCTCTTTTTAGACATAAGAATAGAAAATAGATAAAAACTTAAAAAATAAAACAACAAAAAAAAGCCTATTTGCCAGTAGCAGACAGGGTCAAGACAGCCACAAAGCAAAAGATTCCTACAGATCTCACAAACAGACTGTGTGGTTTTCAACGTTCCCACCTGGGAGAGGACTGTCCCTGCATGAACTTGGTCAAGTCGTTGGACCCAAACTTAACTGAGTATTTGCCTAATGGGATACACTTCAACCTCCCCAAAGTCTTCTCCAACCCCTATGGCAGAACTTTTGTTTCAGATCAATTTCTCATTCTCATTTCCTCCCAGTTGATTGCAGGTTTGTCTTTCTCCTTCTCCTTATTCTCCTCACCAGCAACCCAGCCTTCATTGGCATTGCCCAGCATCCAGAGCCTCAGGCCTAATCTGCCCACTCCCACCTCACACCCATCCATGGATCCTGAGAGTCTTACTGGCCAGGTAAATCACCACGGAGGTACCCATCATATCAAATCAACATGAAGCTTTAGGCAACAACACTAGTCTACTGCTGAGTCACTTACAAACTCAGCTCTGATTGACTGCAAAAACTGTCCTCTTAACCTTAACAAAATTTCACTCAAAACACAAGAAAAAGGGTGAACAGAAGGGACAAAATACAGTGTGAGTTCAGAGGTGAGTGTGAGTTTGAGCTCAGGAAATCGGGGAAGAACGCTATTTCAGCTTTCTCCAATGGACAGGTCAGGTTTGAATAAGCAGGCAGGAGGTGACGAGCATCATGGGAGGGAGAACACAGGACAGAGGTGCCAGTTTAGAAACAGTTCAGGCATAGTGCGGGGAGGGTGAGGAAGCAGGCTGTTCAAGCCCTTCTTTATTTAAATGGGAGAGCAACAGTGGAACTGGCATTGTGGGATCATGGTTCTAAAATCATGTGTCTTGAAGTCTGCATTATTTCCATTATGACGGGATCTAATAAAGTGCAGTGCTTATAAGAATAAATTCTACTTTTGAGAGACCAAAATTCAAATTTCCTTTGGCACTAGCTATCCGTATAAACAAGGGTAAACCCCATGTCCTCCCTAGGTCTTATTTTTCCGATTCAGAGTGGAATATTATTTAGCTTCCAGATTGACTGTAAAAACAGAATGAGGTAATGCATGGAAAAACTAAGTACAATGCCTACCACACAGAATTATTCAGAAAGTATTTTATTATGCTTAATTATCATTATTTGTTATTCAGTCATGTAATACTTTTTGGTCATATCCATTCGGTTGTGCTCTGTGCTGGGCACGAGAGATAAAAGTAGAATAAAATTGGGTTATTTTTCACATTCCGTTATCTATTGAAAAAAGTGGAAAGTTAGCCAACAGTTTCAATACCACATCATACACACTGTGATTGAGGTCACTAATCATCAGAGAGATGCAAATTAAAACAACAATGAGGTATCACCTCACACCTGTCAGAATGGCCGCCATCAACAAATCATCAAACAAGTGTTGGCGAGGGTGTGGAGAAAAGGGGACTCTAGTACACTGCTGGTGGGAATGCAGACTGGTACAGCCACTGTGGAAAACACTATGGTGTTACCTCAAAAAATTAAAAATTGAATTGCCATTTGACCCAGTGATCCCACTTCTAGAAATATACCCTAAGAAGCCTGAAACACCAACCAGAAAGAATACATGTACCCCCATGTTCATAGTAGCACTATTCACAATAGCTAAGATCTGGAAACAGCCCAAGTGCCCATCAGTGGATGAATGGATAAAAAAGCTGTGGTACATATACACAATGGAGTACTATGCAGCTGTAAGAAAGATCTCTTATCCTTTGAGACGACATGGAGGGACCTCGAGAGTATTATCCTAAGCGAAACGAGCCAAGCAGAGAAAGACAAATATCACATGATCTCACTTATTTGTGGAACATAATGAACATAACAGTCTGAGGAACAGGGTAGACCCAGAGATGTGGAAGTAGGGTACAGACTGACACCCCTCAGAAGAGGGGGTGGAGGGAGGGAAGAGATAAACCACAGAACTTATGCGCATGTATGCATAACTGATGGACATGGACAACAAAGCTGGGGACGGGGTGGGGGGATGGGGAGGAGGGTGTCAATGGGGAAAAGGAGAAACATCTGTAACAAAAATAAATTAATAAAAGAAAAGAAAAGAAAAGACCTGGGTCTGCCACGGTGGTGTGAGCAGTCCCGGGGGCTGAAGGGTTGAGGAGCTTACTTGATTTGTGTCTGGGAGGTCAGGTAACGTTTCCGAGAAACAGAAGTAATGAGCTGACAGGACTGAGGGAGGATCTTCTTCCAAGCAGAAGGAACAGCAGGTGAAAAGGCGTCACAAATAGTCAGAGCAGCCCGGCCAAACGGTGCACCTGGAGCACGATGCTGCCCAGCCAGGGCGAGAGAGGGGGCTGGACAGCTTCCCACGGTTCTGGTGTTTGTTCAGCGCTGATCTGAACAGGGATGGTGGAGGCTGTTTCCCTATGTGTGAAATCACAAGAAGCCAGAGGAGGAAGGTGAGTGCTTCGTACAGTCTGTTGTAATAGTGGAAGGCACTGACTTTGTTGACATGGAGGTTTTGTCCTTGTATGCATGTCTGTTACCTATGTGACTCTGGACACATTAACTGCTGCAACCTGCATTTTCCTTTCCATAAAAGGGGAGCGATTTCTCTTCTAGAGTCACTGCGGTGATTAAGAAAATGTAAATAAGCAATTAGCTCGGTGCCTGGCCTATAACAAGGACTCCGTATTTGCTAGCCCTGCTTATCACTCATCTTATTGATGATGTCGACTCTGGCTTCAGAGTGTTGGGCAGAGTACCCAAGCCATACCTGCTGCTGTCACCACCCCTGTTGTGTAAATAAAATGTAATAATCCATAAAATTTATACTGAGAAAAGGAAAACTTCACCTTGAAAACGGAACCCGATTACGAGAGAGAAAATCAGGGAAAACCTTGTTTAAAATATCACATATGCTGATGTCTCTCTTACGGGTTCCCCCCTCCTTCAGCCCTGCTCCTGTCCCCCAGAGCTCCGGTCTCCACTTCCTTCCATGATCCAAATCCTACCCACATTTTCTACACTGTCTTCCTCCCAGTACTGTTTGATGTAGAGGAAAAGGTTTAGTAAAGAAGTTACAATGAAACGGGATAGTAACCCTTTCTAATATGTGGTCCTATTCCCTTAAACACAACGGGTTTTACCAAGGCTTGAAAACTGACACAAAGTTCTTACAAAAAAATTTGTAAGTTGAGTCACTTAAATGTTACGCTTAAACTAAACGGTCTCAGTGGAAATATCAGCTAGCACTTACTAATTTATTACTATGTGCCACGTGTTGGCTAATAACTACCTATAGTATGGTGTGATCTAATTATTAACTACTTATTTGAAAATGGAAGGGTTAAAGTAAATTAGGCAAGCCATCACAACTAATACGTGACTTTGATGAATTCAGAGTCGTTGATTTAAAGATGAAACTTAAACTTGATTATGTAACCTGAAAACTCCAGACCAGGAAATAGAAAAAATAATATTCTCGCTGAACTGACTGGTGGGCATCCTTGGGCAAGCGCTCGTCTGCTCTCTAGTCATTAACTTATGAGCCTGTAAACAGATATGTCTGAGACCTCTTGACAATTTTAGGTTTCTATCTTTTTTTTTTTTTTTTTTTTTTTTTGGTACGTGCCCCTAGCGGGAACCGAACCTGAGACTCTCTGGTCCGCAGGCCGATGCTCCAACCGCTGAGCCAAACCGGCTGGGGCTAGGTTTCTATCATTTTATATGAACCCTCAATAGATTTCTCAGTCCAACTGGCATCTCCCTGAGAAATCCCTGGAATCATTTCATTCAAAAAGGCAACTAGAAAGTTATGGATTATATCAATCTATGTATGAACGAAAAATATCTATCACTCCTTCATTCCTATTCCAAGGCAGATATTGCTAATTAATTATCATACTCATTTATGTCAAGACTAGATGAGGCCTCATTATCCCATCAAACATCAGAATTGATATGTGAGATAAAACTTATTTATCAACACATCTACGTAGTGATGAAATGCCACACTAGAAAAAAGCTCCAGATTTCACAAGTACCAGTTTGAAATACAAAGTTTGTAATGCTGGGGCCAAAATACTTCCATTTTTTGAACTCCTGGGATCCTAGTTGTCTTTATGGACCAAATCAAGCCCGTGTTCTTCCTGCCTTCTTCCCTACCCACCCACCCCTTTTTTTTTAAGTAGCCAGAGACTCACTGCCTAGACTATGGTTATATTCAATTTGGAGTTTGACTATTTTATAGAATTAAATGAGTTTCTCTCCTGTTCATTCATTCACTCCTTATTCAACAGATATTTGCTAATTTGTTTTATGCACTAGGCACTGAGCTGGGCAGTATGAGTAAAATACGAATCAGATTCCACACTTATGGGATTCCTCTTTCACACCAGGAAAGCAACAACTGGAAAGCGTGATAAATGGGTTCTAGGAACACATAGTAGAAGCATCTGGAATGTAAAGGGAGTCCTCCTGGAGAAAATGAAAGTTGAATTCCAGAGGATATTAAAGATTTACAGATGTCCAGATAAAAGGAATTGCGTTTTCATGGAAAGGGGTCAGGATGAGAAAATATCTAGAGCCAAATGAGAAACAACTGGGACATACTGTGAGCATGAGAAAAACTGGCTGGTGAATGAATGAAGAACAGAGATTAAGTCTCAGATGCAAAGTGGGGAATCGTAAGAGATGAGTTGGGACATCTATGAAGAGGTCTATTAATAAAAGCAATAAATATCAACTATGGACAACATTTCAGAAAATCAAGGAACTTATTGAACTGATTAAATCACATAATTGATGGAGAAGCTATGTAGCTGGATTGCAGGAAATACAGGAACTAAGAGATCCCCAGGGAACTCAGTAGCAGGAATTCATGGCATTTTCTTTAGAGCACAGTCACTGCATTGACTCAGCGCCAAGCACCTTAGGTCTTTTTTGTCATTCTACACTTCAAAGAGTTTGATTGGTCTAACTTGGGCATGTGCTCACTCCCTGGAGAAACACTGTGGTTGATGGTTCTAATGAACACAATGAAATGGGAGGGGTAGTTTCCCCACCAAATAAATAAAAATATGCACGGGGCGTGTGCTATGTTGGTTATAAAGGAGCTATAAGGGAGAAAGAGCAAACTCCAGAGACACCTACTATATCATGCTGAGAAATGTGAAGGCTAAACTGAGGTAATGTAGTGGCACTGAACAGGTAATACGGGAGAATGACTTCAGCAGGTCTGCATTCAAGGAAAAGCACAAGAAAGAATGGATTTGGGATGGACTGTCCTGGAGGATTGCAGGCATACAGGTCTGAGGTGATGGATGGAGATATGTTCAAAGGAAGTAGTAGAGGGGACAGGAAGAATACTACTAATTCAAGAGATATTAATCCTACAGAATGAAAAAAAGCAATGGAATACTATATCTTTACCTATAGATGAATATATATATATATATATATATATATATATATATATATATATGCTGTATCATAGCAGCCAGCATATTTCACCAAATATCTATTTATATGACTTGAATGAGGAACTCTCTGACTTAGAAGATTCTTAGTAAATTTTGGCATTTGTATACATTTCACACATCACAATATCTCAAAGTTTTCAACTTGTTCTTATTTTTCACATAATTTATAGTATTTACTTTTAATTCCACAATTTTATAGTTTTGTTGTCTAATTATAGGTACACGTGTTTATAGGAAGAATGGAATCATTTCATTTGAAACAGAATCTTGATACCTTACATCTGCATATTGCAATGTGAGCCCACCACCCAAAGTCAAATCTTCTTTGTCACCATATATTTGACCCCCTTTATCATAGAACTGTACATTCGAAAACTATATGATCTTATTAACCAATATCACCCCAATAAATTCAGTTTAAAATAGATAGTAAAATATCAATAAATAAACTCACATTCAATATAGATGTATAATACATATTTAGAAATTGTTTAATAAACTCTATGTACATTTTATAATTTAAAGAGAGAGAGAGAGAGAGAGAGAGAGAGAGAGAGATCTTCTCTGAGAAGAAAAAAGAACATGTAGAAAAAATAGGGTTCCAAACTTGCAGGCATTGGTTAACATGCAAAAAGGTGGAAAACCTTAGTAAGTGGACATGTAGGAATAATTTTGATAAATGGCCTAAATATTTAGCTTTTTATTGATGAAGGCTTTGCAGAGCTCCGATTTAAGTTTCTCTCTCTTCCACACTATGAGCAATACAACAGTGTTCTTTACCAATTTCTGAGAAAATAAAAATATTTTTTCCTGGAATTTGATAGCAATTAGTTAGAAGATATGGATGTTAATAAGTTTTTATATAATCTGATTTAAGTTCATTAAATCATTCTACTTGTTAAATTAGTATAATTGCAACCCAAATTTCAGGTAATTTCATGTTTCTGTAACAGAGAGATGAGCAAGGGATGAAAAAAATCACCAAATTTCCAAAGCAAAACAGAAGGAAATATTCCAGAGAGAAGGCTGCCGTGCATAATGATGAGAGTAGGATGTGGGAATTACAGATGAGAATCTGTAGTCATCACCCTATGTGCCAACGTCACTAAGAAGGAAAATGAGAAGGAACGCAGAGCCAGGGCTCCAGGGAGTTAGAACTGAAATGTAAATTAAATGTAATCATGCCAGGTATTACCACCTCTGCTCTTGCAGGGCTCAAAAACCCATTTCAGTACAAACAGTGCTGTAGTGTTCCACCTGTAACAACGTGGACTCAGAGGAAAAAATGATCTGTTTTCACAACCGACACTTACTCTCGATTAAGGAGATATGATTGTAAAGGCCGTTTGGGCACAACAGTGCAATTCAAATAAATTCTTCAAATTGGAAAGCATATAATCGATCAGTCTTCCAAGAAACCTGTCCTCTGCTTCCTCTTTGCCTGTCCTCTCCTCTCTTGCTTTTTCCTTCTTAAGACAAAATTGATATAACATTGTGTAAGTTTAAGGTGTACAGTGGTTGATTTGATACATTTTTATATTATAATCTGATTACCACCACATAACACCTCTATAATGTCACATAGTCATTTCTTTTGCTGTGGTGAGACATTTTAGATCTAGTCTCTTATCAGCTGTGAAGAATATAATCCAGTGCTGTTGACTAGAATCACCATGCTGTGCACTACAACTCTAGAGCCTATCCATCTTCTTGCTGCAAGTTTTTCCCCTTCGACCAACATCTCCACAAGGTCCCCACCTTCAGCCCTGGTAATCACCATTCTACTGCCTGCCCTCAGTCAATCTTCGGAACACTGAGGTGAACAAAATCATCCTAAAAACTAAGAAAAGATAAGATCAATAAGAAGACAGCAGAAATAAATGCAAGAGGACATGAAATTATTATCTTCAAAATGCTGAAAAACTGCCAATACCATAGTAACATGAAAAGATGCTCAACATCAGTAATCATCAGGGAAATGCAAATCAAAACCACACTGAGATACCACCTCACACCTGTCAGAATGGCTATTGTCAAAAAGGCAGAGAAATAACCATTGTTGGCAAGGGTGTGGAGAAATGGGAACCCTTGTACATTGTCGGTGGGAATGTAAAACGGTGCATCCCTTATGGAAAAGTGTATGGAGATTCCTCAAAAAATTAAAAAGAACTAACATACAATCCACAAATTCCACTTCTGGGTATGTACTAGGATTTAGGGAAATTCAGTAATGCACTATTATCAAATTTTCAAAAATTAAAATGTCTGAGACTACCCACCGTGGAGGATGTAGAGGATCATGAACTCATACTGACCTGTGGGACTGTTAACAGGTGAAACAGCTGTAGGCAATATCTGGCGGGTTTTGGATGTGCCCACCTCAACGAGCAATGTCCACAATGCCACATGCAGTCTGAGAGCCTGGGTTTAAATCCTTCTCATTTGATTATCGTGAACTGCTGATTTGATTTTCTTATTTGTAAAATGAGGATAATGATTAAGGCTACTTTACAAAAATCTTACGAGCATTAGATCAGTTAATATATGTAAAGTCTTAGAACAATGCCTGATTGATCTGAGGTGACACAGGAAATTTCAATTATTTTAATGGTTTAATATATTACCGTTTTGCCTTAATAATCATAATCATTTATATCATGTGTCTATGAAAAGTAAAAAAAAAAAAAAAAGGTAGTCATATAAACTTTACAGTTTTCATATATTGGAACTAATTTATTTACTCACCTGCTCGTCCCAGTAGCTCTAATTCTACTACCTCTAAAACAATGAGATTTATCTTCAGCATAGGTTTCAAGTCTATTTCACAATTACAGACTCACCTTCCATACATGTATGCATATCCATGTAGTATTAGCAGATATGAATACTGGTACTGATCTTACATTACTAAATACTAATATAAAATGTTTAGTTCTTTAATCACATTTAACATCAATTAACTTTACTACAATTGTACCTTTATTATTTTTTTTTGTAGGCTTTCTTATTTTGCTTAGTTTCTCTATACTTTAGCCAGATTTTAAAATGGAGAGAACTAAACTCAATCATCTGGAGATAAATTACTTTTTTTTTTATCCTCACCCGAGGACATTTTTGCATTTATCTTCAGAGTGGGAGGGAGAGAGGGAGGAAGAGAGAGAGAGAAACATCGACATGAGAGAGACACATCGACTGGCTGCCACCCACAGGACCCCAACCGGAGCCAGGGACAAACTGCAACCGAGGTACGCACCCTTAGCGGGAACGGAACCTGGGATGCTCTAGTCTGCGGGCCGACGCTCTAACCACTGAGCCAAATGGGCCAGGGCAAATTGCTTCTTTATACAACTTTAAATGTTGATTTTGAAATTACTCATTGTATCATCAAGTTACCATATATTTTCATTCTTATTCTAGTGCCCCAGATTCCATTATTGGTTATAATGTTTTTTGGGAAAAAATGTTTTATCTTTGTATCATAAATCATTTCTGAAGCATTTTCCAGAAATCAATGAACAAAATCATGTAATTTCAACATTTTCCTTAAAGGTAAATTGAGTTGTCAGACTGAATGATCTGGGAATTAATAGAACAAAATTGAAAACTGTTCTTTGAGAAAGAGCCAGAGAGCAAGCGAGAGAGGAGAAAAGAATACAACGAATGAAGTATGAGTTCAGAAACAAAAAAAGGGTTTTCTCGTGAGGCCTCTTTGGGAGCAGACTCCCGTGAAGCCGAGGGGGACAGGGTTCAAACCCATAACTAACTGGAGCAACCGAGGCAGCAAGAAACAGAGCAAAGATTTGTGGCATAGCTTTAAAATAAGAAATGTTTGCTGATGTTTCCTAAAATGCAAACTCAGATGAAATGTTTTTTAGTTATTAGAAAAGTATTTTCTTTAAAGTATTTTTTCACACACAATTACAGTGATTTTTTTTTCCCCCCTGAGGAGAGGCATTAGAGGAGACATTTATCATTTTTGAGCTTTATGTTACAATATATTATTACTTTTGGAAATTTTTTTATCTTTATTGTTGACAGTATTACAGATGCCCCCGAATTTCCCCCCATTGCCCCCCTCCAACCAGTTTCTGCCCCATCCCCAGCCTTCACCACACTATTGTCTGTGTCCAGAGATTATGCATATATGCGTATAAGTTCGTTGGTTATTTTTACTGTTAAAAATTTACCTGAACATCTCAGAAAAGCACAAAGTTTAAAATAAGAATTAGATTTTGTTGGCATGGTATACTCAATATCTAGGATCGTTCCTGTCCCTGAAACTAGCCAGTGGTTGAAATGACTAGAACCGTGTATTAGAAACAATCCCAATGTGAAAGAGACAGATTTAACTTATTTTACTGAGTAGTTACAACATATAATCTATCACAGTTGTACAGCCCCACGGTTAAGAATGTGGATTTTTGTAATTTGCATTTCTGGGTACACGCTCTCTTAGCTGTGTGATCTAGGCATGAATGACTACCCTTCTCTGCTTCAATGTCCTCATATTCTAAAGGGGGATATCAAACATTCTTAGCCCCATAGGTTTGGTATGAGAATGAACAAATTAATACATGTAAAGCACATAGTGTTATGGATTGTATGTTGATGTCCTTCCAAAATGTATATATTGAAATCCTAACCCTCAATGTGATGATGTTTAGAGGTAGGGTCTTTGGGACCCCCCTCCCCAAATGAGATTAGTGTTCTGATAAAGGAGAGAAAGAGGCCAGAGCTCTCTTCCTCCACCATTAAGGTCCCAGGGAGAATGCTACCATCAGCAAGTCAGGAATAGGACTTACAAAGACCCTACCATGCTGGTATCCTAATCTTAGACTTGCCAGCCTGCAGAACTTTGAAAAATAAATGTCTGTTGTTTAAATCATCTTGTCTGAGGTATTTTTTATAGCAGCCCAAGAAGATAAGACACATAGATAGCTAGTACATAATAAGCAGTTACTAAATAAATGTTAGTTTATTTAGTTCTTTGTTTATTGATGAGTATGTAACTTCCACTCAAATTTTTTTTATTTGGGTACATTTGCTAAAGTGTTAAAGAAGAAGGAAAAGCAGAAATGTAAAATTAAAAGTCAACCTGGAACCAATTGTTATGACCACCTACCACCTTCATTTTATAATTGACAGCACAATTATGGTTCAACGTTTCACAGCTACCCAGTAGTCAGTGGAGAGGACCAGGATGGAACCGAGTCCAGGGTCGGCACTCTTTCCACAAAACTTCTCTTATCTTTAGATCTCTTTTTTAATGAACCATAGATCATAACTCACTCCTAAGAACGTAGTTGAGAGTGATATATAAGAAATTATAATTCAAATGAGCACCATTTGTACAGATATAACATACTTTGAATAATTGCTAAGATTTATTCTTAATTATGGATCATTTGTAGAATAATTCTGGTTTCTTCAATTCTAGCTAGCTAATCATTGGTGATGACACTTTGGGACTACAGGGAAAATATGACAGATTCAACACTGGATCATCAACACTGCTCCCCCTCACACCGCCTTTAAAATGTCAATAAACACATAGTACAGGCACACATCTACAATGACAAAAGTGAATGGGACCAAAAAACACACACTATAGACTAGAGATGTCAACAGAATGCCAGAAGATAGAAAACAGATGGTCAGGTATTAACTGACATAACCAAGCAGAGAAAGCTGAACATGTATGCCCATAATTTTTCTCAGCAAGAAGCAATCCAGCCAGTATGCACAGGGCCATACAAGTTTCATGAATGAAGATGCCAGACACTTATGATGGCAGGACTTGAGGAATGGATCTGAAAAATACAATTGCTTGGAAATCTAATTTACGTAACTTTAGGCCCTCACAGATCTCATTACTTACACCCTTCCTCTCTCTCAGTCACATACATACATAAGCAGCTAGAAGTCACCTCACCAACCAGATGGCAGACGGCAGTTTTATTATCTGGATGAAGTGAACCTGGTGAGCTCTGTCCTAAAGCACCAAGAAACAGGCGTGGCAACATCGTAACGACAGTGGCTTTGGGATTTGAGAAGTCTTAATAAATAACAACCCTCTTTCCTTACCTGAGTTAGAACCATCTGACATACTTTAGACAGGTGAAAGTCAAAATACAAGCTTTATGCTGGGCACGGACCACTTGGTAAGATATGCCATTAGATCTTAAACAACAACAGTAACAACAAAGGCTTGATAATTCTTCTCCCAAGGATAACATTGACTTATCTACTACGTCAAAATCAGAACTGCGAAATTCTGGACTTCCCCTGTAGACTTCTCCACTAAAATTCAAGACATAGGGAAACTGAGGTGCTGAGCCTACCCAGGTACCTCTGATATACCCCCTAATCCGGTAATGGAATTGGTAAAGGTGACGAGAGAAGCCAGGATATTCTCCCTCTTCCTGGAGAAAGCCACCTAACTACAATGTATATTACACAGAAGTACAAGAATTGAACCTTACCTCCAGTCTCTTTCTTCTGCTAATTTCTCAAAAACCTGGCATGCAGGCATAGAATGGCACCCTTAACCCTCACTTCCAGCCCACCCCAGGGAGCAGACTGCAAAACTTTTCTCTGGAGAATTCAAGCACTTCAATGAAAATACTTAGAGACACTAAGAACTTTTTTCCTGTAGGATCCTTAACACATCACCATTTCTTTCACGTTTTCCTTGTTTTTCATTTGTGTATTTTTGACGTTGAGAGTCAACTGAGAGCCTTAGGCTGAAACTCATTCCACTCGGACATTTATGGTTTCTTATTTCTGCTGGGTTAAGTCTTTCTCCTGTCATAGCTGTTCGCTGGTCTGCTAACTTTCCACCATCCCCATTCCCTCTTCAGTTCAGGGAGTCATCATGCCTCACCCACAATATAATGATAGCCTCCTTAACCAGAACCCAGCCTCCAGAATGGACCATTTCTGGGGACATTACACACACTAACTGATTCTTTCAAAGCCTGAATCTGCCTCAGCAGTTATGATGTATTGACTACCATTTACAACCCCCCCCAAAAGGCTTTTCTAAGTCCATATATCATTTGTCTCTGCTTGTTGGCTTGCTTTCTTGCTTCATTTCTTTACCTTATTTTGAAAATATAGAAAAAAAGTTTATCAAAAGCACAAAAACAAAATTACCTATAGCTAGCACCACTCAGATAGAGACAAATCACTTTGAACATTCCAGGATGCATTTTTCCAGTAAAGCCAAGTTTTGACTTTGCCTTTCTACCTACACTAATTGGTCATAAAAACATGTTTACTATGAAAGAATTTTGACCTCATCACTCATTTGTTTTTTGTTTTGAAAACAGCATGGATATTTCAAGTACAGAATTCAAAGTGGTTGGAAATATACAGGAAAACTATTACAGTGATAATATCTATCCCTCTTGAATCATAGGTCAATACTGAAATGCATGAGATAATTTGTTCAAAATTTGTATAAATCAGCTAGGAAATAAAATAAAATCATAAGTTTTTTACTCAGGTCATAGGCCATATAACTACACAAGAATACCAACCTAAAATAAAATAGAAAGTAGGTAGCACTGCAGGCAGTAACATTTGATATAAGTGAGAAAATGTCAATACCATTTTATAATTATACTAATTGACACAGTAAAAATCAGCTTTGCAGAAAAAATCAACAGGGACTTAACCTTGCAGTGTCTAAAACAACTTGGTAAAATTCTTATTGCCTAAAATTGGCACAAGAATAAATTCTCACTGACAAAACTCATAGCTGAAAAATTACTTTTCTGTGGTTTGTCTCCTCATGAGACTATTCTCCTATCAGTTTCATTTTGGGATATGTAATATAAAGGACTGAAGAGAACCAAAACCACAAAGCTACAATCAGCGAGACTTAAACAAAAATTTGGTAAATGAAGCAATCTTCATTGTAAAATGTATCAGAAAATAACTGCTCCTGTTGACAAGCTTCTTCAAAATATTCAAAATACTGATCGAAGAATTACACTTGCTTATTTGGTTTATCATAAAAACATTTATTTGCTAAAAATTCACCCACTTTGGTATAATTTGGTTAAAATGTTCCCTCATAACTGAGAGTTAAAAGGTTCTGGCTCTAAAGAGCAAGACAAAATGGTGGGGTCAAAATTTCATATACCGCTGGGTCCCCACTCACACTGAACTGAAAGTATAACACTGCTATACATTTCATTTGGTCTACGATTCTCTTTAACTGACAGTTACAAAAATTTAAAAACCATTAAATAGAAGTACGCAGCTAATGCATTCTACCTCTACTCTTACTTATTTTAAACAGAAAGATTTTTACTTAAAATACTGTCATATTTTATATCTTAAAAAATGCGTTTTAACTTAAGAAACCATGACTCATGTTGTTGGACCTGTAGGCGCCTTTCTCTGCTCACATTCTCATAACTGGTTGTGAACGGAAGCTCCGTCCCACTCCTGATACATCTCTTCCATGTGTAGCTATTCAAGTCTCCAGAAAGACCTGATCTCAAGCCTAGTGGCAGGATTTTTTTTTTTAAAGTTACTTAATCCTTATAGCTCAAAGTTTTCTCAGTGTGAAATTGAGAGACTAATCTTACCATATCCTTTATGATGCTGTACGGACCAAGGAGATCATTTGTTGTAAGGTGCCAGCGAGAAAACCAGAGACGCACAGCCGAATTGTAAAGGAGCACTTTATTACACCGGCGGGCTGAAGGGGGGCTCTCCCCAAATCGTCAGCCCCGAGCCTTCTTTGTTGCCTGCTTACATAGACACAAACTACAGAGCAAAAAACTACATTCTTGGTGCCGCTTTTGGCACCGTTAAGGGGGGGGACTGATAGAAGGGGGAACGAGAGCAGCTGTTAGAGGTCAGGGCAACCATTAATCTCTTTCTTCTCATGGTTCCTCTGAGTTTCCCAAGGCCTTCATTAGCCCTTTATCTTTATAGTTTTCTTTGGGTTTCTCAAGGCCCTTACGTTTACAAAAAAGGAACTGCCAGGATGTGTACGTGCAGTAACTGAGGGTCAGAATGGAGTTAGTACATCCTTTATGTTGCTGTATGGACCAAGGAGATCATTCATAAAGCTGCTTGGCACTGTGACTAGTAAAGGGTACCTGTGCAATAAAGGCTGAGTCATTACTGTCATTATCGTTAACAAAACTAATACTACTTCCCAAATCCATTCAGTGATTTCCTTTGGAGTGACTTTTGTCTAGGAACTTGACCTTTCCAGCAGTGACAACCTCCCCACGACAACATGCCTCTCGATAAGGATCCCCTTCATCCCTCTCCAGAAGAGAAGAGGAAACACGAGAAGAAGCGCCTGGTACAGAGCCGATTCCTGCTGCATGGGTGTGAAGTGCCCTGGGTGCTACATCACCACCGTCTGCAGCTCTGCACAAACGCTCATTTTATGTGTTGGCTGCTCCACTATCCTCTGTCAGCCTACGAGAGAAAAGGCCAGGCTTGCAGAAGGATGCTCCTTCGGAAAGAAGCAGCACTAAAAGCACCCCGAATCCAGATGAGTGCAGAACCATCCCAATAAACACATTTTGGATTAGAAAAAAAGCATAAAGCAGCTAAGTGGTTGGAATACATATAAAACCTAAAGTAAAAGTCACATTTTACAAAAGACATAAAATTGCCATGCAAATATTGAGTTATTTATATAAAGGCAGGAAATATTTATATTTTGTAACTTTTTTGAAATGTGTTAATAACTCATTAACTCCACTGAAGGCAGTACAGAAAAATGTCTTCTAAAAGACAATGGAGCACAGTGCAACTGATAACATCAGCATGTTTTTGCATACCACTATAAGACAACAGGTGAGAAATTCATTATGCATGTTAATACTATAACCTGTATACAGTACCTGGACTTCCTATACAAAAACATAATGTTAAAACATCTTATCAGCAATCCTGCTAAATCACATGTACTTTTCATGAAATGTTGATGGAGTAGAAACTGCTGGTAAACTTCCAGTAGGTTTGTCTTTAGGATTGTTCAAATAAAAATCCAGCAGAGTGCCATCCAAAAATCATGTTCAGTTTTCAGGGTTATCTTCAAATGCTACCTCTAAATTGGTAGTTTGTAGAAGATATCAATGATATATGCACAGATCTCATCAAATAGGTCCCGAGCAATAAGGCACAGCTATAATCAGTGCTACTGATCAATGCTTATCTCTTACTTGGTGGAAGGTCAAAAAAGGGGAAAATAAAAGTGACAGGAAGTAGGATACATTTTTTTCCAGCCAATGTCTTCACAAATAGCTAGTAAATACAGTACATTTAAGTCTAAATATATTTAATATTGCAGTATTTTTATTCTTAATTTTCATGGAAGGACAACAGATATATTCTCTGACACCAATGTTTTATATAGCATTCTCGATCTCTTGATTTTCAGGTCCATTGATTCCAAGAGTCTCAGTCTAAAAGTTACACCATATTCCAAAGTAGTAGATACAGTTAGGAAGTAATATAGTTGCTTATATATTTACAATTGTAGCATTATTCCAAAGAAGGTATCAGCTCCTAACTTTTCTCCCTGCTCCCAGTACATTTCAAATAATATTTCCTAATTTTCTTTGTTGCCTATAGTATTTATTTGCCTGAGAGAGAGAGTGATATCACATTTGGCATAATATTTAATGACTCATTCTCACTTCTTCAAGTCAAGTTAATCTTAATATCAGAACCTACTCCCTTTCATAAAATCATGTAGATGGCTGCATATATCAAAGCTTACAATAGGATCAAACTAATGATTTTGGCAATTTTTTGTATTTCGAAGAAATTTTGAGAAACACATGTAAGTCAACTAGTATGTTTAAAGCATCTAGTCATAAAAGTAAAATGTGTTAGCCCTGTGAGGGAATAAAATGTTAGCCCTGTGCTGATTGCGTTTTTACTCACAAGTGTGTGTGTGTCCGCTTGTGCCTCTGATGGGGAGTGTTGGGGACAATTATGAGGTACAGGCACAAGAAATGTTGAGCTGCAGCATCCAACCGATAGACTAGGAGGAAGTGTCAAAAATGTGTGTTATCTCAGCCATTAGTGCTCTAGGAATTCAATTTGTTAAAATCTGAATTAATCATTGAAAAAGAAAAGATTCAGGAATGCAGAGAGGATGGCCAGCTTAAGCAAATAAAAATGAGGATTTATTTCTCACGTATTGGATTCAAATGCTCAAAATGGCTTTATTCTCAGCCTCCCCGTGAAGGTGAGATCGTTGCCTGCAGGACTGGGACTCCGTTTGCAGGTTTCAGACTCTAGGAAGGAGAACGTCTCTTGAAGAAGCCTTGGAAATACAGACAAGAATTGGCTTTGACTGGTCCATATACTTGTCTTGAAATCAATGACTATGGACAGAGAATGTGATGCTCTGACTGTCCTTGAAGATGGAGGTGACATCAGATCCTCTTAAACACCCCCCAGAATGAAGGGAGAATGAATGTTCATAACAAAAACAATCAATATCCAATAATTACTTTACATTTGTTTTCAGAAACTTGCAGGATATATTGGTATAATTAAATTATAAGCCTTTTACATACAGCACCACTGAGGTTGTTAATTACATAAGTTCCTACCTTTAGTGTTACATCTAGGATTAATGGTTGCTATCATTTATTGAGGGCCATTTATCATGCACTGTGCTTGGTAGTTTTTATATGTCATCTAATCTGAAGTAAACCCATTTCACTGAAATAAATTTTTTTTATTCTAACTTTGAAAATCAGAAGGGTTTTGTTTTGTTTTTTAACCTTTACTGAGATGTGATTAACATAAAAATACTGTATTAGTTTAAAGTGTACAATATGTTTATTTGTGCCTAAGTCCTTTGGGGAGCTATAATATCTAAACAGCAAAAGTTACTGGTGCAGTCATGTTCAGAACCACTCTTATTATTATTATTATTAATTTTATTTATTTTAGGGAGAGAGGAAGGGAAAGTGAGAGAGAGAGAGAGAGGAACAGCAACATGAGAATGAAACTACTGGTTGCCTCCTGCACGTGCCCCGACCCAGGATCAAACCTGCAACCTGGGTATGTGCCCTGACTGGGACTCAAACTCGAGACCTTTTGGTGTATGGGGGGATGTTCCAACCAACTAAGCCATACCGGCCAGGGCCAGAACCACATTTTTTTTTTATTAATTTACTTTTGTTACAGATGTTTCTCCTTTTTTCCCCCATTGACACCCTCCTCCCCCTCCCTCCCTGCCCCGTCCCCAGTTTTGTTGTCCATGTCCATTGGTTATGAGTACATGCGTACAAGTTCTGTCAGAACCACATTTTTAAGCAGAACCACATTTTTAAGCCAAACTTATAAATAACTTCTACCAAATCAATAAAAGATATATAACACACATAACACAGTGTTGTATAATTGAAATTTGTTAAGAGAATAGAACTAAATATTCTCTCTCTCTCTCTTTCTCTCTCTCTCTCTCTCTCACACACACACACACACACACACACACACACAAAGTGAATATATAATGGATGTGTTAATTAACTCAATAGAAGGAATGCTTTTACAATGTATACATATATCAAATTATCATGTACACTTTAAATATCTTACACTTTTACTCATCAATTATACCTCAATAAAAAAACTAAATTTAAAAAATAAAGATCTACAATACAGACAAAAATAAAGCATTCCTATAATATTGAAAAAGAAACTAGCTATTGAGATAAAGTTAGGAAATTAGCAATGCTAGTTATAAAATAGCACAATATTGCTACTCTCTTACTGATAACTCTGATTATTCATATCAAAAGGCTACCATATGCAATACATTCATTACATACAAGGCAGGCAAGGACACAGCCAAAAAGCTTCAATATGCTGACATGACCCAGTTTACTCAAGGTCACTCAACCAATCTGTGTTAAAATCAGAAATGAACTGTAGCTCGTAATGGAGCCCTCATTTCAGTAGACTGCACTGTCTGTAGCAGCAGGAGGCATTCATCATGGTGACACATTACCTGCAGGCAAGACCAATGAGGTGTGACATTCATAATAAAAGAAAAGAGAGAAAGAAAGTCCATTTATTCAAATTAAAGAGTAGTCCTCTACCACGGTAACTTCAAATTTACCAGTAGAGCTATTGCATTCCATGGACCTGTTCCAAAGAGTGGAAGTGAGATGGAAGAGCAGCAGAAGAAAGCATCTGGAGCGACACATGGTTTTTAGACTCTGTCCCTTCCCTTTCTGTCTCCAGACTGAATTTGCAGTCAACACTAACCAAAAGCAAACACATTTTATTAAGCCATTTTTTTTCCAGCTCCCTATTATTTGCTCCCTTTAGTTATCATAAATAAAATACATTTTTTTTCCAGAGGCAGAGATATTCAAAAGGTATTCAAATCTGACTTATTGTCCTGTCAATATGGCTCACGACTTCAGTTATGACATTAATTATTTGCAATTATCAAATGCAAGTTTATTACAGTGGATGTATATTTTATAGCTCAAAATATTTAAATAAGTTTGAAGAGTAATTCCACTTTTAACAGTCTCTTGGGAGGAAATAAAAATACATTTTTTCTGACCTTCAATTGCAAGAAGATTACTTCATTATTATTTTCCTCTGTTTTTAATAGACTGTCTCTACAGTCATTTACTTTGATGTTACATAATCTGAAATATTTTTACAAATAAATGAAAAAAATTTTCTTTCGTAGATCTTTCCATAATTTCTATGTTTGGACAAAATATACACACACACACATGAACATGCATAGACGCACACATAAGCATACTCCCTAGAATGAAAAGTTAAATAAAATAAAAATGTGAAGATATAGACCTAGTTTTTCTGAATCTTCTCTTCTTTTAGGTTAATTCCCTTCAACAATAGTTAGTTCATCTATGGATGCATTGCCTTTATCGAACCACCTTGGAATGTGGTATCTACCTACTACTCAAAAGCAAAGAATTGTTTCTCCCTTGTGCTGACCCTATCCTTTCATTTATTAATACAAAAGGAGATCACAACTATCATTTAGGTACTTTCTACTAGTAGCACATTTTGAAGTAAAATTCCTACATCTCATCTACCATTATTTTAACAGGTAACCAACTTATTGTTCTTGTGAATTTCCTTTTGGCAAGCACACACACACTTGTATTGTCACTTAATTGTTTTCTTCTTAAATGAACAATTATTTCAAACTCTTGATACTGTAATAATCATTTCAACTTCTTTATAATACCTGTCACCTCAAAATCTGGCAAGCTATCAGTGTCCTGATCCAACTCATTAATACATTTTGAAGTGCCAAAGCCAAAGAAAATGTCATGATATCCTAAGTTGATGCTGACATCCATCCATCACTTGTAGGCTATGATTTTACCCCTCTCCATTATTGGCTATGAAATATTTCTATACCTGGTCCAATAACATTTCTTGGAAGTCTGTCAAATGCCTTACTAAAATGCAAAAGCACTCTGACTTCCAGTCTATAAAACCTAGGTATGGGGACAGGTGCAAAAAATAGAATAGTCACTTATATTACAATAAGTACCTTATCATGTATGGCTGTCAACAATAAAATGTTTACTAACTCTAAGCAATATTATGAAAAAAGGATGGTATCACATGTCTGCTTCTTGTTTAGAGCCTCTTCATCATCTTACTTTCCTCCATCATCCACTTATATCCCTATTTCTACGCCTCATTTCCTTTACATCAGAATTTTGGATCTTGTGGATTAAACTTTTAAAATAGAGCTCCCAGGAGTAACAAGTTGCTAGTTTTTTAATTTTCCAAATAAAATGAATACTAATAAACAAAATTTATTATTGCTTTCACTTAATGAAAAAAATGGATTTTATCATTAAAAATAGGAATTGCATACTCTCAGAACTTTAAAAATATTAAATTTACTTTTATAAAAACTGATCACATTGTCTTTTTCTTTCTCCCACTGGCTGAGAAAAGATTTCCACACAACACCTTTGAGGAATCACTGATCAAGATCTTGATATCAGTCAACTGAAAAAGAAAGATTCCATTTACTAAATATACATACAGGAAAAAATGCTATGTGTCGGAAACTGTGATAGGTGCTAGAGGGATGGAGGATTTCATAAGATGTGCTCAGTTGAGGAGAAACAACAGACAGGCAAGTAGGAAATCAACTGCAATACTGCCTGGGGGTAAGTGTTGTGACAGGGTCAGCAGAGGGTGTTTCAGAAACACCATGTGAAGGCTTCCACACTGATCCTGAACAAGCCAGAGGCAGCTTCGCAGAGAAAGTGAAGACGAAGTGAAAGGCTAAGTAATGATAATAATAGTGACTATGATTATGATGAAAATACAAAGCTGTAAGGAAGGAGGGAAAAGATACAGAAAGGAAAAGTTGTCCAGACATTGGGAACAAGTAATGAGAACAAAACTGGAATTTTACAGTAACGGAAGGTAGTTTAGTATAAAGCATAAAATCCAAGGATATACTTGATGAGACATAAAAATAGGTATATTACATACTGACGATAACAGTGTCTACTTTCTATTTAGCTTCTACTTGGCACTTTAAAGCCATTATTTAGTTAAATTAATTTCATTCTTATATTTAACAAGCACTTATATTTACCAGGCTCTGCTCTAACCGAGAGAGAGAGGAGAGACTAAATTAATCCTCAAAATATCTATGAGGTATGTGTATTACTATCCACATAGTACAAAGGGGAAACTGAGGTGCAAATATGTTCTATAACTTGCTCAAGAGACATAGCCCGTAAGTAGCAGAACTTGTCTGTAAGCCCAGGCTAGCTCCAGAATCTATGCTCTCAAACCTACATTATACCATAGGAACTACACACAGCATCTGCATTTGGAAATTGAAGAACTCAGTCCACGGGCTGGTCCAAGATCACTAGGACCAGAACTCATTTCCACCATACCTCAACTTCTGTGTTCTACAACTATAGGAGAGTAGCTCTGAAAATTCTGAAGCCAAACTACCAGTGATCACATCTCAACACGACTACTTATGAACTACACGTATTAACTGTGTCACTCTGGAAAAGTTTCTTAGCTTTCTTATGCATTCGTTTCCTCAGCCATAAAAAAGGTCAGTTGTAAAATACCTGCCATATACAGTTGTTGCTAGGAACAAAGGAGTTATGAGTTCTAAAATATTTTAGAAGAAAGCACAATTGATATTGCCTGATAAGAATCATCCATCACTATACTGTTTTATAACACTTCCTGGTAAGAGCAGGCTCTGAAATAATTCATCATAATCAAACAGAATTTCACAGATACATGTTCAAAGGAAAATACTTTTTTTTGTTTTATAAAACCACACTGACTAAATAAAATGAGCAAACTGATCACGTGACTTTCTACAGCACAGTTGGAATATCAGTAGTTTTAACATTAAATGGATCATTAATTTTAAATATGCTTTGTTTTTCCTGTTATTGGTATTTAATTATTTTTCTTTATTGATTTTTTTAGAGAGAGAGGAAGGGAGAGATAGAAACATCAATGAGAGAGAATACTGATTGGCCGCTTCCTGCATGCCCCCCACTGGGGATCAGGCCCACAACCTGGGCATGTGACCTGACCTGAATGGAACCAAGGACCTCTTGGTACATGGGTAGATGCTCAACCACTGAGCCACACAGGCTGGACAATCCTGTTATTGGTATTTAGATTGAGGATGTTCAGATGTTAATTTTAGCTCTTGGGAAAACTAAAGATTTCTTGTCTCTGTTGCTGATCCTTTTAGAGAATTGGCCTTCCTTTCAGAAAGAAGCCAGCATGACAAATTAGAATAGAATAGGATGATCTGTAGGATGAATGAACCATTTGCTGATTTCAACAATAAGATGTCTATGACTAATTTTTTTTCTTTATTTTAAGGCTCCTTAAAAAATTAAATACAACAGAAAAGTTGGCTAAAATTTAATGGGAAAAAATAAGATGAATTACTTACAATGAAAATGAAATATTAAACTTGGCTGAATTTTACATCACCATTATAGCACTATAATATAACAGTATAACATAAAATTAATAGTGTAATTTATTCTCCAAGCTAACCTATAACCTCATAAACTTTTTTGCATATTTTTAATTTCTTAAAAAATACTTCTTGAGTGTCTATTGTGGGTAAGGCATTTTAAAAAATCTCCTACACAAAGGAAGTATACCACACTGTGTCACATAATGTATCAGGTACATGTTAGACACTAACCATATATGGAATACTAAGAAATGGTCCCTGCCCTGAAAGAACATATTTCTGTTATTTTATCATTTTAATATTAAAATCATCACTTAACCTAATATTTAACCTTGATGTTTATTCAATCAATAATAGTCAAAGTATTTACTGGTTGCTATCAGTCAGTTTTTAATTAATATTTGTCCTTCCTTAAAAAGAAAGAGGAGCCTATTATGATACATCTACTGACATTTTGTTCATGAAGATGCCCTCTCCTTCGATCTAGCAAGTAGACATTTAAAAACTTGGTATCAGTAGTTCAGCCTTTCTTAGATCCAGAATCAAGAACAATTACCCATTAATATAATTCTTGGTTAAAGAGGAAATGGATTGTGTGTCTCCACTTTTGCATGGGTAGGTGTTTTATCCTTTAGAAGAAAACCTTACTCTCAATTAGAACCAGTCAGACAAGTCCTCTCCAAGGTGAAGTAGAACTAAATGCATACATAGCACTGCACACTGCTTGACAGAATTTCCCAGATCAAGTCCTTGCTCCTAGATTATAGTGTTCCTTAGACCATCATTTCCCCTTGTACATAAAAAAGAAAACAGCAATTAGTATGATATTTTGTATAAAATGCTCATGCTTTCCTTCATATACAATGCAAATAATTGTCACCTTTTTTTTTTTTTTTTTTTTTTTTTTTTAGGAGAGATGTCCTTTTCACTCATTGGACAGAAATAGCCATTTAAGAATATTTCATAGAATTGTGATTAATTCTTTTGATTCCTCAAAGAAATGTTTTAGAAAGTATTTTAAGATGATTCTCCTTCTCAAAAGGAGAAACACAAAAGCATCTGAATAAATAGGGGGATAAATAATCACCTACAAAGATGGAAGTCGAGATATGCCATTTCACTAGTTATAAATGATATCCCTGATGTTTGTCTGGAAAAGAAATAGTTTATCAATTTAAGACGGTGTTTGCTCCCCTACCTCTACCGAGCCAATGTGCATGCTGTGTTTGACCTGAAGTATGATGGGAAATCCTAAAATCGTATTATGAGCCTCACATCATAATAAACAGCACAGTCTTTTCTAGTTTAAATTGAATGTGTTTTGCTTTCTGAATATAGATTTTTTTTTTACTTTGCAAAGGAGTATTTCATGCATGAATTGTTATAAGATGACTTAGTTAAGAAAAATATTTGTGATTATCCTAAGAAGGCATACACTTATATCAGCTCTCTTTCTATTAAAAGCAATTATTTCTATATCCAGAGAAATAACTGCACAGTTTTCCTCATCATTAAAACTGGAACTGTTATCAACAACAAAATAAACGTTTGTCTTATTCTGAAACATTCCACTAAGTGGAAGGAGGAAGAGTGATGAGTTTTTACGTTGCTCACTTAGACATTAGGAGAATATTCTCAAAGCGTCCCGCCTTCCTCAGCTGCCTCCATTAGGAGGAGCTCTAACAATATCCGGCCCAGCTGGGTTTAACTTGGCCTCAGCAGCCAGCTCTTCATTGTCACAGTGCTTCAGGACATATTGAACTTTAAAAACCAGAACACATGCATTCTCTGTCCCTTCCCTTTCTGTGTCACCGCAAAGTGATTTTTAAAAAATCTACAACTCAGTGTCTATACACTACTTTGGTTCTGTTGCTACACTCAAACAGGGCCTCTTCAAGTATACTGGCTCAGCAAAGAACTAAGTTTTTCCGGAGCACTTAGAGAAGGTGCTGAAAGAATCACAATTAGATAAAAGAAATGATCAAAACCTGAGAAGCCAATTAAGCAGGGGACAACTTATTCAAATATACTTTCATAATATATTTCTGATCTTCATATTATGCAAGAATAACTACTATAATTTGGGCTCTTGCCACATACTGGGACCATTCTAAGAACTTGCTATAAATTATCTATTTCATTTCTAAATAATTTGTGATGTAACTGAAACTTACGAAGTTAAGTAACTTGCCCAAGTCACACTGCTAGTAGCAAGTAGAGAAATCTGGTTTCCTTCAAATGGCAATATTTGTTCACAGAGATTTTTCCCCAGACCTCTCCTACAATGTCACTTTTCCCTTTCTAATAATCAAAGGAGGAAACAAAGATAAACTGGAACAGTTAGCTTGTTACTATTACCTTCATTTTTGATATAAGGAGGTGTCTGATTCTATTTTTTCCAGTGCAACTGTTTCATTCTTTGATATCTCAAGTTGATCATGAGTGATTTTTACATTCTTTAAACTACCCTTCAAATTCCTAAAGGTGAGTTTTCAGGTTTATAGGATTAAGAGTCACAGTGGCATGCCCCTGGACTCCCAGATGTTGTCAATTTGCATTTTAAATGTTTCAGCGTTTTTCATCTACTATATGTGCCCTAATTTTTTTTTAAAACTTTTCATTTTTCAATAAGTATAGATTCACAGAAAATTTAAAAACAGCACAAAGTCCTGTGTACCTATCACTCAAGTTTTTCCTTATGGATTCATCAAAGTACAATATGAAAACCAGGCATTTGACATTACTGCAATGTGTGTATACAGTTCTACATTATTTCATTACATGTGTAATTGGTGTAAACACCAGCACACTCAAGATACAGAACTATTTCAGGGCCACAGACATGTCCCTGTCATTACCCTTTTACAAGCACACCCAACACCTCCAACTATGGTAATCACTACGTTTTCCTCTATTTAATTTTGAAATTTTGAGATTATATAAATGAAATCATAGAGTATTTGACCTTTTGGGAAAATCTTTTTCACTCGGCACGCGTGATATAATTTGTTTTCTTTTTCTTGACGAATAGTATAGTATTCCAAGCCATGCTCTACCAGTGTGTTTAACTATCCACCTGTTGAAAGGAGCTGGTTATTTCTACGATTTTACTATTACATAAAGCTGCTATGACAACTTTGTACACGTTTTTGAGCGGACATGAGTTTTCATTTCCTGGGGTCCATGCCCAGGAGAGCCGTTGTATTGGAGGTTATCCAGAACACCTGACCACCACGTGATTGACGGCTGGACCAGGGAAAATGAAGGCTCCTCCCCTTCCAGTCCTTGGGATGGACCGCTGTTCACTGGACCCCCAGGGAGCTGTGCAGTCTCAAGGATGCAGCCTTCAGAGCACAATGTGGTTGTTTTGTTTGTTTATTTTCCCATTTACAGTTTCCATTCATTATTCTGTATTCGTTTCAGACGCAATGCGTTTTTAAGACCATATGCCCTGAGCACGTGCCTGAACCCTGTTAAAGCCTCTACGCAAACTTTGAAGACGGAGGGCGGCGCCCAGCCTCGTAGGGGGATCCCCTTGCTCATTCAAGCTGCCACCTACCAGCCCAGAGAGCTCTGCTTCTGCCTTCGGTCTCTCCTTCCCTCCGGGTGCGGAGCCCGTTCCAGATTCCACCCTGGACCGGACAGGAGCAAAGCCTCTTGGGAAGGACGCAATCTCGGGGCAGATCTCGCGTGGAAAGCCCTGTGTGGAGAGGGCTGCCTGGCCTGTTGGAAGCTTTGGGGCGGGCCCATGAGTACTTGGTTGCTGGGACCCAGTGAAAACACCTGCTGGTTTCATGAGTGTGTTTGAGGAACTGAGCATTGATTGCACTGTGATAAGGAAACACGGTAGAGGCCTGTTCGAGGAGATGGTGTCTCCGTTTACATCTGACAGATTAAACAGAGATTGTCATCATTGGGTTTGAATCTGATTATTTGGAAGAGTGTGATTAAACATGATAATGTTTGTGACAGAAAGAACGGAAGGAAGGAGGATGGAGGAATCTTGGGATCATCGAGGAAAAGAAAGGAGATCAGTATTCCAGGAAGGACAATGTTGAATGAGGGTTACTGTGGCATGGATGATGTTGGAAAAGGAAACTAAGTCAGAATTCACACAGAGTGCCATGTGAGGCCATTGACAACTTTAAACTTGGGATCACATAGTATGATTTACATTTAAAAAGACCCCTTCTTGCTGGTATGTGTGTTATAGATTACCTGAGAGCATGATTGAAAGCAAAGATCTCAGAGTATATTGGGAGAGGTTCTCCAGGTAAGATATGATGATATTTTGGACATAAAGGATTAGAGAATCAGAGGGTAAATTAGATGCGTGGGTGTGTACAACATATATACCTTGACTTATTTTCCATGTAATATAATTTCTATAAATATTTGTATTTTTTCCCTATCATACAAATAAGTAGATGGTGCATACATTGTGGACAAGAGCATCAGTTCTGGACTCAGTCCACCCGGTTTGAAAACTTCTCTATGGTATTTCTTGCTTATTGGAATTTAGGAGATGGGCTTCATTTCCTCCATGGGAAAATTAAAGAGCTAATACTACAATCTATCTGTCATGTGGATTGTTGGGAGGGTTAAATGAGAATACAACTGAAGTGTCTGTAACAGAGCCTGGTATTTTGTATCTAGTGAAATAAAGTGTAATAGAATGGAAAGCATTTATTGGACATATGGGAAATAACCATCAATTCCACCTGTGCAAAGTCAGGAAAGGCTTGTAAGAAGGTGGTATTTTTACTGAGCCTTGCAATATCAAAAATTCCTGGCCGGGCAAACAAAGCAAATAAGGGAGAGTGAAATCACTTGGTTTAATTGAAGGAAAAAAAAAAAATCTAATCCTGCAAATAAATAAACATTAACCTCAGTGAGAAATGTCTTCAGCTTATAAGGCACTCTTTTTATTTTCCAATACATACATAAAAGTAAAAGGTGTCTTTTCCAAACATGTTTTGAGTTCACTTGCTGGATTTAGTATTGATGCATTTTGTGAAGATTTTATGTGGATGGTAAAGATGCTTTTATGATAGATCACAATCTGAGAGGCCATTTATGTGTGCTGTTAACCCTACACAGTAAATGTCTAAACAGTACTGTGGGAAGTTTCTATCAAAGATTCCTGCAAGGCCAACCGCCTTTGGTTGGTACTGAGTAGTCATGACCCCTTTCTCCTAGGATATATAGCTGTTATCAAAAAGGTATAGCTCTGGTTGGTTTGACTCAGCAGTTAGAGCGTCGGCCTGCGGTCCAGAGAGTCCCGGGTTCGGTTCCCGCTAGGGACACATACCTCGGTTGCAGTTTGGGGTCGTGTGGGAGGCAGCCACTTGATGTGTCCCTTTGACGTCGATGTTTCTCTCTTCCTCTTTCTCCTTCCCACTCTATCTGAACAAAAATGGAAAAATGTCCTCTGGTGAGGATAAAAAAAAAAAAAAAAGGTATTGTTGCAATGACTGCTAATACAATTTTAAGGAAAAAATATTTTTTCTGTATTATCATAGTGTCTAAAATTTCCTAACTTTCCTAACAATAAATCAAGTCATAGTGGCTTCTTACGCATTATTAAGTTAAAAAATGCCAAGTTCCTCACTTTGCATCAGTTGACCGTGACACCCCTGTGGTACAGTCATGGCTTACAAAATCCGTATTTCTCAAAAGAGGGATTCTAAACAACAAAATTTAAGAAAATGCTGCGCAACGTTTTAATATTAGTTACTAACAGTGCATGTATAGGACACAGATCTCCTCAATCTAATCCAGGAAAGCATTAATGATTTCCTAGGACTTTTGACTTTATTGAAACAAAAGAAAATAAATATAATTAAAACTTTCAGAAAACAGAAGGACCAATATCCTCAGTAAAATTTATGTCTTTAGCTAAACAAAGGCTTAGAGTCACTAAGTGCATTGAATGCTTTTTCTGATATGTAATTTGATTTCTGCCTTTCAATGACATTTTGTTAATAAAGTGAGCATTCAATTTATTAACATTTAAGTACATATTTTTCTTACATGGGCGGCGTTGTATTTTTCTACTAATGTATACTAGTTGCATTGAGGGGAAGAGTAAAAATTGCCCTAAATCTTAAAAGGTCAAACTTGATAGTAAGCAGTTAAACATTTATTAAAATAGAAAAGTGTTACTATTAAATTAAAATATTGAGTTATCACCCACATTTTTGTCTCTAAAGTTCAGTTCATTTCCTGAATAAGATGTTAGTTGAATTAAAATTTGAATTTTTAATTCCTTCAAAAAATTGGCTTTATTGTCATCTAATAACTAAATTTTTCAATGACTTTATGTATTATATTTAGCAATGGAAAGAAAAAAATAAGATCTCAATTATGTATCTTAAAATTAGATCAATTTATATCTAAAATTGAAAGAAAACAATTTTAAATATGATTAATTTAATCTAAGAATTCTTATGCATAGTTTGAACAGGTGAAACTACAATTTCACTGACTGCCAACTGTTCCAATAGTTTTGTGACCTCTTAGAGCAGAATTAGAAGATTTGTATTTTTATACTTATATACTTTATGATTATAAAACTATAAATTTCCATTAAATATGTATGGCATTCCAATTCTTGGATTTTAATATGTTGCTTTTACATTATCATTTAGTTCAAGATATTTTCTAATTTTCCATGTGAAATTTTTTTAACTCTTGAATTACATAAAATGATATTGCTTATTTCCCAAGCATTTGGTGGGATCTTTTAGTTACTTTCCTTTTTGTTATTTATACCTAAATTTCTCTGTAAAATTACTAATCTTTAAATTATTTTGAGAATTCCTTATTGCCCAGTACATGATATAGTTTAGTAAATTTTCTAGGTACATTGCAACACATTATTTATTCTGCATTGGATTATTATACTTCTCATACAAATCAGGTTTCTTCATCTATTCTTTCTGACTTTTTTACGTTTATTCTTTTTTTTTAGTTACTAAAAAATGAGTTATCTTCAATTATGACTATGTACTGATCTAGTATCATTTTAGTTATAAATTTATTTATTGTAATAAGAATACTTTATGTGGATGTACCCTCTTAGGAGATTTTTAAGTATACAATAAAATATTGTTAACATTAGGCAAAATGTTGTACAGCAAATTTCTAGAACTTTCCATTTTGCATAATCAACATTTTATGTCCATTTCCTACTCCCCATTCCCTACTCCCTCTAGTCCCTGTCAGCCATTATACTCTCTGTTTCTGTGATTTTGATTATTTTAGATACCATGCATATCAGTGGAATCATGCAGTATTTGTCCTTCTGTGACTGGCTTATTTTACTTAGCATGATGTCTTCAAGGTTCATCGATGTTACATATGTCAGGAATTCCTTCTTTTTAAAGGCTGAATAATAGTCCATTGTATGGATATACCACATTTTCTTTATACACCTGTATGTGTGTACGTATATAAATATGTACAAATAGATGGACGGATTGATGGGTAAGTGGATAGACATACAGAGAGACAGATAGTCTGTCATAATAACATTACCATACACAAGAAAATCTCAAAAGGCTTCTGCCTGCCCATCTTCAGTCAATCCTCTCCCCTTACCTCAGACACCTGGCAATCACTGATCTGCACTTGTTACTTTTTCCATACTTTCATATAAATGGAGTCATATACTAGGCAGTCTTTTGTGTATACCTTCTTTCATTTAGTATCATGCTTTTGAAACTCATCCATATTATTAAATGTATTAGTAGTTCCTTTCTTTTTATTTGAGTAGCATTCTATAGTTTGGACATACCCCAATTTCTACATCCATTCACTAGTTCATAAAACTACTTTCCAAATAAAATACTCAAAAGATGTTTTACTTCTAAATGTCAGAAGTGAGCAACTTTTAAAAAAAAATGTACTCAAAACCTGTCATCTTCCCAAATCCCCATCATCTTCCAAAATCCACACCACCGGTAGTTACGGTACATGCAGCGCACTGAGAGAGCACAGTGTGCAGACACTTTTGTAGGAAATTCACTTACATTGTTTCTAAATGTAGATTTTACAAAAAAATAATAATAATAGATGAAATCTATCATAAATTCTCTGAAAATTTGAGACATATGTCTGCATCCCATCTGGAATTTCCTAACTCAATTTTGGTTTTAGTAATGAATCTTTTAATGCCAGATACTTTCACAGTCAACTTGAGAAGATGCTAAACTTCTTTGTATTCGACAAATGTCACTATGACCCATTTTTGTTCCTAGCAAACAACAGCTAGGTAGAAGCAACTCTCTTATTAAATGTCAAAAAAAAGAAAAAAGAAAAGAAAGGCTGTCTCCATTTTTTAGCAAGGCAGTGCAGTATCATGGTTAAGACACAGGCTCTGGAACATGTCTGGGTCCAAGGTTCATTTCTGCCACTTATGAGCTGAATATTTGGTCAAGTTGCTCAACCTCACTGTGCCTACATGGATAAGCTGGAGAAATAACAGTATCCACTTCAAAGGATCATGATTATATACCTTCGTGCATTTAATGTTACTTGCTGAAAACAGAGCCTTTTGCATATGCATTTCTCACTATTAGCAGTATTAATTAGATAATAGACTTGGTTTTGATCATTTGCATTTTTTTAAGTAAATGAAGTTTTCGAGTCTAATATTGTGATATTAGATAATTTAGCTATTAAAATGAAATTAAAAAAAACAGTTCTTTCAAACAAGTACTTCTATTTGTGTGTGTGTGTGCTAATGTTTCTTTATTATTGTGATTGGCACTGCTAAGCCCAGGAGTTGATTCCACTGAGTTAATAGCATTCTCCCTCCATTCCCACAACCCTTCCTTCCAGTTTGGTTTCAACTCTATTAGGTTTCATTTTAACTAAAAGCAAATGAGAATTAAAGAATTTGAATGCTGCAAGATTTAAGTGGTTGGATACTTTCTACTGGTTGGATAACAGTGATTTGTCTGCTTTGCTTCTGGACAATTCCTAGGTCTGTTCTCATATACATATTCTTTGCCTTGATATCTGACCTGCACCCCTGCCCACTAGTCTTCCTATAAATCATGTTTTCTTATATTCACAGTGGAGATATTGAATCTGGAGCCTAGTCATCTCATGAAGATATTCACAGGCTTGTTGGAAAGAGATTACAGATCTCTTTGTAATGCATATTCCTTGTAAAGAAATAATGTATTTCTTCATATTCCTAAATACCTACCAAATCAGAAATACAGATGGCACAAATCATAATCCTTTTATCCAAGGCTTATACTCACAAGACTCATTTTCGTTTGGCATTTGCTTCATGCCCTATAATGTTTTAAAATTGATATTTTAAAAATGTTCTTTAATCAGATTTTCCATGGCCTTTATCCTTGTTAAAATGTTGACTGTCTTACACTCTACCAGAGTCCAGCTTTGTCACTCAGACCGTAGACTATAAAATAGGTTTAATTACACAGTTAAAGAATCCATAATCTGTCTAAGCTTTGTTAAAAAATTCTTTGGTATTACAAAAGGAAAGTCAATTTATGATAACAAGCTAAATAGATTATAGACCCTTTTCTTCAAATAGTTTTCAGTTTTCACTCTTTTATTTGGGCTTTGAAAATCATTTTCATTATGAATACTTGTTAGAGAAATTATTTTTATAAATACACATTATACTGTGATTAATAATAAAAATTTAATACTAGGTCTTGGTCTTTGTATCATCTGAGATAAAAGTGGAAGCATAAATCTCCTGTCTTCTTGATTGCTAAAGATATTAAAAAGCACAGCTAAAAATAACTCCATACAATCAAGTCTGACCTTTTAAGGTTCAAAAACGTTTTTAGGCCATCTTTTTACTTCTACTTTTCTGTTTCAAGAACCAACTGTTCTGTAAAGAAGTTGAAGAAAAATAAGATTTAATTCTTAAAATATCTCAGAATTAACTTTTCTGGTTTTATTTTCATTTTCTTTCTTTTTCCAGTTGAGTTATTTCAAAGTAACTTCGATTTCTATGTAATCACTATATCATATATTCATTTTTCAAAATAAAGTAACTATACATACTATAGTAGATAAATGAACTAACTTCCCTTTTAAAAGAAGGTATACTTAGATGTTAATAAATAAAACAAAGTGTTTACTCATTTCTAAAGAACCAATTACAGACACATAAATTAAATATCAACATAAGAAATAACATTCAACACAATTAGTGAATATAGACCTTCAGTTATCTGGATAAATATATCAGTTTTTCTGGCAATGTCGACATTATTTTTTCTTAATAAAGAATTAACGTTATTTTATTTTGTCCTTTCTAGATGAGCAATCCTTCAGCCTCACAGATGTTTCTAATTCATCAGAAAACTAATGGACTCTCACTCTGTGTAAGTACGTGCCCTGCAAAGAACATAAGGCCAATGTGGTGCTCCAAAGAAATGAAGAACATTACTCTTTGAATAGTTTATCTAAGACCCTGTTTTCCAAAAAAAAAAAAAAAAAAAAAACTATGTCTTTCCAATTTTTGTCAAAAACAGATTACAAACTCAGAAAGATACTGTTTTATTCAGGCATTTATTATAAATATATATATTTCTCTATTACTAGATTAGACAAAAAGTGCTAGATAGATTTTTACCAAATGTGGAAGATATATTGGAAATGATTTGAGTTAAAGGCACATCTTCCTTACCTGATATAATAAAATGCAAGTCATTGGTGGTTGAATTGCTGTTCTTTTATAAAAATATTCATTGACTTTCTTCGAAGCACAGTCTTTGGAATCTACCTGTTTGTAGAACCACCACTATAAGACTTTAGGACAAGTCTTCAATTGTGATCAGCTCCAAGCTGTAAAATGAGAACAAGAATAAGTTATATACCTCATAGAGTTGTTAAAAGATTAAAAGAGATGATGTAGTTTCAGTATCCAGCAGAGTATCTGGCATATAGAAAGTATTCAATTAAACTTAGTTCATTATTTATCAGTCTCACTATTATTCTTAGGCAACTGTTAGTGCTTCTTGACTACAAAAAAAAAAAAAAAAAAGAAAAGAAATAAACCAAATTGGACTTCTGTACAATGCTGGTATAGATAGAAGGTATTTAATCCCCCACAGTGGGCAATTTTCTCTCTTGGTATCACTAGTTTATCCATCAAATGTACTTTAACAAAAAGCAACCATGCACAATTATTCCCCATCAATCAACACATATTTATTAGCAACCATTGTCTATTTGATGTCTACTACGTCATGTCATATAAAGGTCCAATGGGAGGTATTTCAGAAGTATAAGGCATAGATGGTCTATACTCTTAAAGAACTAGAATTTGGGGCTGAATTAGAGAAGACAAATTAATTCACATGGGTTATTCATGAATAACATAATAAATTATAAAATTAAAGGCTAAATATCAAGGCCTAAATTATTGATGTTGTAGAGTATTGGTAAGAAGTTCTCCAGAGGCAAGTGACAAAATCCAACTCAAATTAGATGAAATAAAAATATGCATTTATTGACTTGTATAAATGAAAGATTCAGGTTACCTATCAGCTTTGGCTGGATCCAGGGAACCAAACAATTTCATCAGTCATCAGTTTCTCTGTCTCCATTACACCTTTTTTTCTGGATTGGCTTCATTTTCATGGAAACCTTTACTGTAAACTAATGAAATTATTGTTGGCATCTCTGGACTTGAAACTCAAAATGCAGCAAGACAATAATGTGTGTCATTGATCTTGCATATCATGCTCATCCTGAAATTGTGAACGAGGTGATGATGATACATAGTCAGGTCTGGCTCCAGCCCTTCTGGAGCTGGAAAACATTGATCCTGGTGGAGAAGTAATTTCCCAAGCAAAAGGTGCTATTTTCAGGACATATATATGTACTTAAATGCTGAAAATAATTTGCATTCATGATAACATTTCACTTCTATTTCTAGAAAGCCCCATCTAAGAATCAAGATCATTGTCTACTTAACATACTGTTACTCTATCGGGCAATGTTAATAATAGCTCCATCTCATCAAAGGCAGAGCTTATATTGAAGTTTTCCCAGACGTTCATAACGTGGGCTGACTGATGATGCAATTCACTCAGGTTGAGGTAGCAAAGACTGAAGTGTCCACTTTTGACATCTTGTGTTGTTCTCTAAATCAAAGACACTGAAAGTTCCTACAAGGACCTATATTGTTCAATATCTATTGCTTTATCCCTCCCTCAATAGTTTGGGTGAATACTAAAATTAAATTGAATACTAAAATGAAAATTCCTACATCTTAACTGAGAGTAAAGTTGTAACCAAACTTATTAGATATAAATAAAATGTGGGTTCTTTCAAAATGACCCAGTTTAATAGAACTAATGTTGAAATGACTAATTCTGAAGGTGATAGATAGATAGATAGATAGATAGATAGATAGATAGATAGATGACAGATAGCAATATGTATTGATAAGATAATCATCAGTCTGTTGCTTACAATTAGCAGAAACAAACTTCAAATATATTCATCAAACCAAGTAGGAAGTGGGGGAGAAGAATTGATACTAGAATGTGCAGGTCAATTCATGTTTGAATAGTATCATGAGTCTTTTCTTTCTTTTCTTTTTTGTTAATCCTCACCCCATCCCATTGATCCTAGATAGAGTGGAAGGGAGGGAAGAAGAGAGAGAGAGAAACATAGATGTGAGAGAGACATATCGATTGATTGCACAACCCCGGCCGGGGACAGGGATCAAAACTGCAACCCAGGTATGTGCCCTTGACTGGGACTCGAACCCGTGACCCACCCGTGACCCATCAGTCTGTGGGCCAACACTCTAACCACTGAGCCAAACCAGCCAGTGGTTCTCTTCTCTCTTCTTATGGATCCACTTTCAGTCAACTTTGCTTGTCTTGGGCTCCATACACTTTCTTTCAAGTTCTGTCCACTAGGGGGCTCCTGACTGTCTCAAGTTACATCCTCACCATCTCAAGGACAAAGATTGAAGAAAAGATTCTTTCAATCATCTCAACAAAATCTCATGACTGTATCATCTCCATTACCAGTTCTGGCTTGGTTACATGCCCATCCTAGAAGTAACCACTCTCCATGTGTAAGAGAGGGCAGGGAGACGGGGTTCAAATCTTTAAACTGGTCAAGTCTGAGTCACACAATTGCTGAGGTGAATTCAATACCACCAGAACCAAATCCAATGGCTTGTTATTACGGAAGAGTTCCCCCCTGTCCCAATGCATACAAACATCAAGATTTTTCAAAGGAGGATTGTATGGATAACTGGAACATCCCCAAATAGATGTCCCTTAAACTGCTACCAGCAGCTTGGAGTCCAGATCACCAGCTCCTAATGCAGGAACCCCAGCACTGGTCCTACAACATCCATCAAATATCCTTCTGCAACAGCTACCTAATGAGTAAGTTCAACTTGTTTTTCAGTGTGCTTTCAAATACTTTCAAACACTTCAGCTGTCTATCAGCACTATATATTACCATCCTGTCCACAGATGAGGAACCCGAAGGCACCTGGGATTTGAGCATGACCAGAGCACAAGCACAACACTGAGCAAGTACACAGAGCCATGTCTGTCATTTCATTACCTTGTTGTTCTAGGGACACCAGCCTGCATTCTCTTCACTGAAGTCAGGAGACATACATTTCACTGCCTATGGGAGTGAGTGAGGCAGGTAATATGAATTCATGGAGAGAGCAGGGCGGAGATGTCTTCTCTCCAGAGGGCACAGCTTTGCCTCAATCTCAGATAAACATTGTTGTGCAAAAATGTAGGCCGTCAATGCCAGATCCTCCGGTGGTTAAAGGGAGGCTGAATATCGGACTGTGGCGCGAAATTTCCTCTCATTTACATTCAGCATTCAGTGTATTCAAATAAAAAGCTGAGGGCCAACACTCAATGTTTCTTAGGCTCTCCATGTGTGGCCTGCTATTTTAAAGGGCTCAGAGTCCCACACTGATTGTCAACACTGCAGAATTAAGTGTGTTTACTCCACCTTTCCGAACCTACTGTTACTAGGATGAATAATTTCACAGGAGCATTGTGCTATTTATGAGACAGATGAGCTGCATTCTGTAATCTCACTCTTCATCATTTCTCTTTGCACTCTTTCTTCACTGCACTGTTATTAAACCTCCATAATTTGAGAAAGCAAGAAAAGGAAGAGGCAAATAGTGTAGGGAAAATGTAGAAGGATAAGCAGAAAGGTTTTGTCTAGTTAACATGGGAATGAAATGAGAGAGATAATTTTAGACATGTTTCAGAGGTACAATTGAAAGGGTTTTAATTCCATGGGTCAGCTGAGGGAAAGGAAGAGATCGGATTGTCCTGATTTTTACTAAATGAAGAAATTGAGGTCAAGGGGGCTTATTTAAATCCACAATTGATGGCAGAGATAGACCTAAAAACAACCTAGACTTTTTGACTCCCAGCTGTCAGTTGCTTATCTCTTTAAAATTTCCAATAGGTTTTTTTCTCTCCAACTCTCTCAGGCCATGGACGTGTGTGTGTGTTACACAGTGAGGTAAAAATGTTACAGACAGACTCATTTCAGTGAATGACCATAGGAATATCTGAAAATGAAAATGAACAATGGATAATGGGTGAGAGCATAAAAGAAATCATTGAAATAACAAAACAAATACAATCAATATCCTTCTAAATCTTTTAGTAATCAATCTCCTTGTTTTAAACATTCAACATTCACTTTAAAGAAAGATCTAAATATCTATCTCTCTATGAGCACCTAAAAAAGTAACATGCTTTTGGCATTCTATCAAATAATATATCTTTCATTTGAACAGACAAATCTGTGCTTATCACTTTATTCAAATTTCCCTACTCTTTCTCCCATCTGTCCCTTGCTCCAGTCATATGAGCATTTTTTCCTGTTCCTTAAACATTTTAAGATTTTTTTTAATTCTCTTCCTGCTGCCTGGAATGTTTTCCCCCCAAATTTTCACACGCCTGCCTATTTCTCCTGATTCAGATCTGGTTCAAATGTCTATAACTACTCAATCTGAAGTACCCCCGTCAGTCAATCTGCCTCATAACATTATCATAAAGCAATTATCTTATATGTTTGTTTGTTGCTTTTTATTATTTGTCTCTTTCCCTAGAATGCAAGTTCTACTTGAAGAACCCTTACCTGGCATTGTCACCACCTCATCCCATTGGCTACCCCAATGGCTATCACATCGAAGGTATCAAGGTCTCTGAGGGGCCATATCTTTTCCATGTGTTCCAAGAAAAAAAAGAGAGAGACAGAGACAGTGTGGCAGATCAAGGTCAAAGCACTATTGACATTACTGGTTGTAGGCAGTTTGAGAACCAAATGGGAATTAGCCGAGTCTCCTTCCCTGACTTACAAGACACCAGACTGGGTCTGACCTACTGCAAAACAAAATATTCCTGGAGGATCCGATGAGATTCCTGGCTTACAGTAAAAAAAAAAATGAGGAGCTAAACTGAGCCTGGCCAGTTTATTCTTCTCAATTAATCTAATCAGATAAGGTCACTGCAGCCCCAAAGAATCAGTATGTAAAGAGACAGAGAGAGACAAACCAATAGGTACATTAACTAATCTCCTTTCACATGGAGGGAAACAGCTAGAATGAGAGAGAAGCATCATTCCAGAAACATCAATCAATAAATATTCTTGGAATGAATCCATTCTTTAGCTCTAATTACAGATGGCAAAAAGGCAATGATGTGGGGTGAAAAGAGATTTCCCCAAGTTGATTTGTTTGTTTATTTATTATCTTCATTGTTGAAAGTATTACGGATGTCCCCTATTTTCCCCCATTGATTTAAAGCAGGTGTTCTGTTGCCCTGGCTAGTTTATCTCAATGGTTAGAGCATCAGCCTAGGGACTGAAGAGTTTCAGGTTCGATTCCAGTCAAGGGCACATACCTGTATTGTGGGTTCAATCCTCTGTCCCAGTCGGAGTTGTGCGAGAGGCAACCAGTCGATGTGTCTCTCTCACATCAATGTTTCTCTCTCTCTCCTTCCCTTCCATTTTCTCTAAAAAAAAATCAATGGGAAAAAATATCCTCGGGTGAGGAGTAACAACAACAACAAAAGATTAAAAATAAATAAAAGTGTTCTTTTTTTCTAGTCCAGTATTTTCCTACAACACTTGTAAAAAAGTATTTCCAATTTTAAAGCTTCTTGGTGACTTGTGAAGGTCACAGGAATTAACGATGAAGGGTGAACAAGGAAGATAAATCTGCCCTGAAGTTTCAACAGAGAAAATGAGACCAGTGTTTACTTTCTGGACACCCATCAGCTTGGGCCCTAAGTGCTGGTTTCCTCTGCTCAGCGCCGCTCTTTCCGAGTCTCCATTACTGAAAGAAGACAAACAAACCATCGTCGGAAGCTAATCTATCCATATTCAATTAAACTGGGAAGCAATTACTTTTTTTTCCCCTCAAAGAGTGCAATTAGTCCCCTTTGAAAATTTATTCCAGCTCCAGAAAAAAAGCAGAACCTCTGAGAATGTATGTTGAAAAGCAAAGTGTTTTGAAGAAAGTCTCATCACCCTTTCTTGCCCATCTGTAGCTTCAGTTCTCCCGTTCCGGGCCCCGTGTCCATTTCTTCGGTCTTTGGTGCCTCCCTAAGATGATTTGTTTCATGTCACCTTTCCCAAGAGGGGCTTTTTGTCGCAGTTTGGAGGCACCAAGGGTTAAGATCTGAGAATGCTTGGAGGCAGCGTGGCCCGTACACTGAAAAGCGCCCTGGACTCGGGGGACAAACTCAGATTTCTGGCTCTTTGCGTTGTGACTCTGGGCAACTTAGCTTCCCTCTCTGGGCTTCAGTTTCCTGATATTTAATCTGAGGCATTTAGATTCACATGGGTGTTAGCATAGAACACTTTTTAAAATGTTCCCATCCAACTCTTATATACCCCCAAATTTCCAGCTGCTCCAGTTGAAACAGACAGGGGCAGTGGGGTAGGATGAGCAAAAGCCAGGGTGTTCCCTCCCACTAACCCCACAGACCGTCTTAGGCCTGTAGGTATATGAAACAAGCCACTGAACTAGGCCGTTTCTCAGATTCTCTCCATATCTAATATCTGCAATTCTTTCTAGTCTAGGAGGGTGGTTTGTACCAAGAGATCTCAGTTGGTATTCAGGGATCTGTGTGAGCCTTGGAAAGTTAGTTAATCTCTCTAGACAGATAGTTTCCCTTTTGCAAAATGGGGAAAATAAAAATAAAATTCTCTGTGTTTTTAAATATGAGCACACTTCTTTTTCTGAAACATTCTCTACAATGTCTTAACACTCTTTCTGGAAAAGTAGCTATAAAACACCCTCATCTCTGAAATTACTTCATACTATTTTCCAGAGCATGGTATACCATAATTACCATTCACCTTTTTACTGAACTTTAGGGTGTTACCTTTTGTTTTCCGCTGCAAATACTACTGCAATAAATATCCTTCCATGTGTGAAAATAATATCTGGATTATCGAGTTGAAGTAGAATCAGATCTTCAATATTTTCCTTTTAGTAGATAACTCCTAACTACCAAAGTTATTTTGTCAATTTATACTCCCAGCAATCTTGAATTCGATTACATTTTTTGCTATAACTTTACTAATATTTGAATTCGTCATATTTTTTAATTGGGGGCATTTATAAAATTGGTAAATTTTGTGTTAATTTTTATTTTATTTCCAAACCAGTGTAGAACCTATATGCATATTAGGTTCATAATAAATATGCATTTGAGCAAATCTGTTGTTTTACTTGTAATTAGTACTTTTTATTTTTATATTAAGCAATTACTTAAAGTTAAGAACTTATGATTATAGCTAAATTAGGAGTTAATGGTAACAGTAGGAAAGTTTAGAAGTCAGGTCTAACAGGAGATGTACTTTCATAGTGAAACAAGCAATTCAATATTACTTTGAAGTTGGACAGATCTGAATTTGAATCTCAGTTCTCCCCCTCATTAGCTATGTTACCATGGGAATTTTACTTTATCATGCTATGCATTTGTTTCTAATTTATAGAGTGGAGGTTGCATAAGCTATTTTTTTTCAGGACTATGAAAAATGTGATTCACATATAATAAATATAAAATAGCTAATTTGGCCCATAATAGCTACCAGGTATTATTGGTCAGGCCTAGACAACCTAGATCACCCAGACAATGCCAGTCTGGTGATCTATGCTACAGACTTTATATATGTTTTTCATTTAATGCTCCCCCAAAACTCTTTGAGACAGATACTGATATATACATACTAAAAATAAATAAAGGTGTTCTTTTTTTCTAGCTTCATATATATATATTTTTTTCTTTTTTTTTTTTTGCAAAATTTGGAACCAAACTCGGTTTTATTTTTATTTATAGAATATACAAATTAAAAGAAGATACATTTCAAACAGTGAAATAATTGTATTTTCAGTCCATTACTTCCCCAGCACCAGTGGAGAAGCTCAGATCTATGATAAAGCTTGCTTGATTACTTTTGGGCAAGCTTAACCAGAGATTCTGATCGCAGGATGAACTGAGGTCTGGAGTTTACACAAGGACATGCAAAACTTCAGCATTTGTTTATCTGTTCATTGTCTGGAAGAAAGACTTAGAAAGACTTGAGGGTTGGGAGATGGGGCAAAATAATTAGAGTGTGATTTACTCAATTATTTTTAATTCCATAAATAAGACAACAGCCATCTGGCATTTGGCAAGGGAAAAATTCATGCACTTAACTCTTGGGAAATGCTAGGGGCTTGAAGAACATTTCAAGCTTCATTTCAAGATGACGCCAATATTCCACATAAATAAAATAATATACTTGCTAACTCAGTGTTCTCACCCATGTTCCTACCAGCATCTGACACCAAGTATCTCACTACCCAAAATGTTGCGGTCACTTTCAAGTGGTCTTCATCAAGACACTAGTTCTTTCCCAGACAAATAGAGGATAGCTGATAGGGAAAGATATTTTCAGTAGTTAGTATATACAAATATTGCCCCACTACAGGTTTGACTAGATTATTTCAACACAATGTGAAAAATATAAGATTCAAGTGTTACATGTCTATGAAATGATGACCCATATGATTTAGTATCTAAGGACTGTTGCTATTATGTATCATGATTTACAACCAAATATTAATTAATGGGGGGTCCTCTTTTTTCTTCCTATGTTCTAAAGGCCATTATAGATGGTCTGGTTCATAAGTGCCTAGCAAACTTTCCAATATGACCTTTTAATCGATAAGCATGGAGATGCACATGCCCTCCTGACCTTGGTCCAAAGACCTCTTCCCCTTCTCCAAGCCTACTTTTCACAAGAATCAAAGGATTCTTCAAGACCAAAACCACTTACCCCCCAAAAAGGGCAACACTTTATTTCATGTGAAAGGGGCTGGGGGAGATTTGTGAGGTTGTAATCTTCTCTAGGTACAGGCTGAAAGGAAAGGCTCAGACCATGAGAGTCCTAAGTGTGAGAGAACACAGGGAAAGGAAGATCTCCATCTGTCTGCGGGTAGAGAGAAGGCCCAGGGTGGGCCAGGGAAGTATATGTTGGAAGAGTGACATGAAATGGGGTCTTGAAAAATGAACAGTTTTCCAGAAGGGGAGAAAAGGTGAGCTTCAAAGGCGTGATTTTTCCCTTCTCTTAACTCTTCTAATCTATACTTTTCTCCCAGGCATCTAGTACTTCATACAGTTTGTGGTTGTGTGTGGTGTCTGTACATTGTCTCTTCAATTATATGATACATTGCTTGAAGGGTAAACTATGTATTGCGCTTACTTATTCATAACAGAGTTATTTATTGAATTATAGATAATTAGCAAAGCCTAGGGGGTATTTTGACTATTGATGAAAAGGTGATAAACATTCTATCATCCCTCTGTCTCTCTTTCCCCCAGTAATATAATCTTTTTATGCTAAATTCAGATTATGCTTATGGATGGCTACATGAAAGCTTTCACAATCATCAGCCCATGGAAGGAAAGGGTGGTAACTATAACTCACAAGATACTTCTTTATTTAAGTGGAGCTTGGAATAGAAGTCTGGAGGAGGGAAATTCCACAAATGATCACAGACGTATTATTTGCAAATTAGCTACCATATGGCATGTTTAATTGCATTCCTAAAACAACAGTGGGACTACAATGGATGGTTCATTTTTAAGTTTCAAGTTATAGAGCCTTTTCAACATCATTTGAAAATGTCAGTGTTTTTTCTAACTATCCAAATTACCAAAAGCACTTTTCATAGTTTAAAGAATGAATTGGAAATTCCAAAAGGGTTGAAAGCTTGAGGGGAAAAAAAAGATTTTTTTAAATGGGTTGACTTTTCATTCATCTCATAAAGTCATAATCTCCTTTCCTTCTCTCTTTTCCTTCACTTTAAGAAAAACCACAAATATGAAATAGAAGCACATTGCTGGAACATGACATTCATCATCTTCCTTGCCATTCACCTGAACAGCAACAAAAGCATGGAAATTTAAGGAAGAAAAATATTAACACTAAAACTCCAGAAAAAGATCATTCAGAATCCCTTGCACTGGGATGTCTTGATAGTGGAGACCTCCCTGCTCTGAGTTAGACGATGCTGTGGTCCACTGTTATTACAGTGAGACAAATTTCAGGACTCCATAGGACTGAGGACAAAGGTTTTCACAGAACCCCTCGGTCTTATCCATTACAATGACCCACTTTCTTTCCACATCTGACTTTTATAGCTTTTAAATCTCTACTTGAAAGTGGACATCTTTAATTTTCTGGAAGTTTAATGACCTCATAGCTGGCACTATTATTTGCTTGAGGGAAGGGAATGATGAATGCCCAGTTTTCACATCCAAGACTCCGGCAGGCTCTACTACTCTGCAAATCTGTTCTTTAAACTATGGGTCCACAACAAAATCCAATTACAACTTCTTCTTTATAGTGTCTTAGCTACTATGAAACCAAGACTCTTACTCATGTATTTACAGAGATATATTTATCAAAAAAAAAAGCAAGTAAGGAATACCCCTAACCAAAAGTGGACTTTAACCAACAGGAGTGTGAATATCACTCATCTTCCCTAAGGACAGACACGCAACTAATCATTCATAAAATGTAAACTGATACCTGATTTATTATCACACTCCTTTTTTTTGTTTTGTTTTTTTTTGTAAAAAGAAAAGATAAAATATCTAGCTATGATGGACTGAATGTCTGTGTACCCACCCAATACATGTTGAAGGCCTAACCCACAGTGTGTCTATATTCTAAGGAGGCAATTAGGGTAACATGAGATCCTAAGGGTGGGGCCCTGACTGTTGGGATTAGAGTCCTTAGAAGAGACACTGGAAAGCTCGTGTTCTCTCTCTTCCAGCTTGCCTAGAGATTAGGCCATGTGAGGACAAAGCATTCTCGCCAGAAACTGATCCTGCCCCACCCTTATCTGGCACTCCCAGACTACTGTGCTGTGAGAAAACATGTTTCTGATATTTAAGTCACCCTGTCTGTGGTATTTTGTTATGGCAGCCCAAGCAGACATTGGCCAACACCAAATGACCTTACACTACTTATAAAAGGCACAGTCAGGCTGATAATGATGAGAAACTATTCTTCTAAATGACTATATTTATTTTGTTAGTTTATGATGAAGCGATACTACAATATCATTCTCAGTTTGTCTTTTTCTTCTAAGGTGATTTTGGGGAAAGCAGAACACTGAGAAACCACAAACCAGGTGGAAGTTTAGAATTTATCTGGAAAATTGAAAGAATTCTCATGCATTTCTAACATCATTTAATGTTACCTATCAGTGATCTAAAATTGTTGTGTAAGCGACCTGAGATTGATTGAATTTCTGAGTTTTACTGAAAACTAAGTAATTATTTATTTTATTTTACTTTTTATTGTGACATATTTTGGTCACATACGAATGCATCAAACATGAATGTGTAGCTACATAATTTATGTTTAATTAAAAAGTAACACTCATCAAACTACTGTGAAGAAATATGTTAAAATTTTCTTAGAAGGCTCCAGCTCCATCCCTCGATCAAATCGTCCTTCCATCTCTGGAGGTCATCACTATCCTGAACTCTGTGATCATCATTACTGAGCATGTACCCTCCACCCTTTCCTACTGGCTTCTTCTTGGGAGTTTGGTGGATCTGTATCTTTCAGTCATTAACATAATCCAGAGATTCCATTTAGCCCTTGTGAGGTTTTGAGTTTAGCTTTAGCCTCTACCTACACAACTCCAACATTTGGCAAATATCTTGAGAAGGAAAAATATTGTGAGTTTGAGGCAGGCCTCCAATAGTTCTTTGTGTCGTCATCATAGTAAGAATGACAGAGATTTCACTCTGTGCCTTAGTCCTAGCTCCCCAGACTCTCAGGCAGTCTCCACATGCAGAAAATGTCCCCTATGGAAAACTAACATGACTTTCAGGCTCCCTGATTTCCCAGTTTGTCATTAGAGTCCCATACTCTCAGTGAAACTTTTCCAGGGTCCAACATAAGCCATCTGCCTGGGATAAACCACAGCCTCAACCTAAGCCCAGAATGAACAAAATCTCCTACAGGAAAGACAAAACGACAACAGCAAGAAAGGCAGTTGGCCAGCAGGCAGTTCTCCACTGGCCTCAGAAGGATGCTCCCCGCTCTGAAATGCACTGGTCCTCATTCAACACCATTTTCATTGCATTATAATGTCTTCTGGTCCTTTTGAAACATAATATTTGTTATATACTGGATTTGATCTTGTAGAAAATATGTAAACAAATTTTATCGGAACTTTCCTAGTTTGTTACTTAAAAAAAAAAAAAAACATGAAATATACTGAATTTTATCAAATTTTTTCCTGAATTTATTAGCATCAGGGGCTTTCAATTTTAATCTCTTAGTTTGGTGAATTATATCAATTAATTTTCTGAAGTTAAACTACCTCCTTTACCTTCTGTTATGCCCATATATTCCTTATTATTCATTTTAAGTTGGTTTTAATTTGCTATTATTTTATTAGGATATTGCTACATTCATTTCCATTATGTTTTCTATAAAAAATAAATAAGCTTAAAAGTCACACACGACCCTTTATCACCTTATTGTAGAAATGTCAATGAAATGTTTTGAGACTATGGGTGGCCACTCATGTTGAGCCTGCATTTAATACTTCAAGATGTGTGTCATTTTTACTCAAATTCACTATCACGATTAATTCATGTTGTGAAATATATTCTGTAAAATACTGTTCTTTATTCCAGAAAATGTTAGGAAAAACATTTGGTGTGAAGTCAACAGACCTGTGAAATACACTGTTCAACGCGTGAACTTCAGGTTTTTCAGCCACTTTATTGTTCTCAAAAGAGTATGAATTCTTACACACTGACACGTGTACAAACACCTACCAGATGGCACCTTGTTCCTAGCATTTTCTCAAGGGGGGCAGAATTTACTGAGGCTGCCACTGTGTCATTTCTAAGGGAAAGGTTCTAGTTTCTGTGGTCATCTATCACTATGGGTCTTCCATTGACAGGGTGATTATATCCCAACATTAATGCCTCAAAGTTCAATGGACTATACACTGTCCCCAAGAACTTGAAGAATCTGTGTAAAATCCTTTCATGGTATTTTCACAATGTATCCATTCCACTGAGCTATTTTTAATTTAGACAGTGTAGAAAAAGAAAACAGCTTGAACATGCTGGGTCATAGAGCACACATATGTTTAAACTTTCTTAGAATCTGCAAAGTGGTTTTCCAAGTGACAACCCCAATTTACTAGCAATGTAACAGGCAGTACATTGGCAACGCCAGGTATTGTCAATCTTTTTAATATTAGTTATTTTTGTTGGGTGCATAGTTGTATTACATTGTGATAATGATTCGTATTTCTCTGATGATTAATGACATTGCTCATTTTTTTTGTTAGTCCATCAATTGACAACCTTAAGAAGTGCTTGTTTGAGGCTTTGGCCAATTAAAAAATATTTTTGAAATTACTTAGTAAATTTTGTTTTTATTTATATCTCTCTTGGCTCTGAGTGGTTTGCCACTCAGTATATGTTGCTCTCTCAGTATTATTATTATTATTATTATTATCATTATTATTATTATTATTAACACTGTGTTACTTTTACTGTTGAATAGCATTTCATTGCATGAATGCATGAGTTTAACTATCCATTTACCTATTGAAAAACAACTTGGCTTTGTTTTAGAAAATTATAAATATAATGTGTAAACACTTACATGGAAGTTTTGTGTGTACATAAGCTTTTAAATCATTCAGGTGTCTATAATGTGACCATTGCAACATATGGTAAGACTGTGGTTAGCATTGTAGGACACTAGCGACTGGCATCCAAAGTTGCTGTACTGTTTTGCATTTACATCCCCAATAAATGAGAGATCCTAGAACTCTGCACTTTCATCAACAATTGGTATTGTCAGTGTTTTTGGATCTTAGTCATTGTCATGTGCATTCTGGTGACTCTCTTTGAATTTGCATTTCCCTAATGACAAAGATTTTGATTATCTTTTCATATGTTTATTTGTCATCTTTATATCCTCGTTGATAAAATGTCTGTTCAGATGTTTTTCTTCTCATTTTAAAAATCCAGTTACTTACTTTCTTATTTTTGAGTTTTAAGATTTCTTAGTATATTTTGTATATAAGCCCTTTCTCACACATATTTTGCAAATATTTTGTCACGGTGACTTTTCATTTTATTCATAATCTCTTAGTAGAGCAGCAAATTTTGATTTTAATAGGCTCTAACAATTTTTTTTCATGAATTGTGCTGTTGGTTTTATATTCAAACACTCATCACTCAAGTTCATGTAGATTTCCTCTGTTTTCTATTAGAAGTTTTATAGTTTTGTATTTTAAATTGATTTATATAATCCATTTTGAGTTAAATGTTATGAAAGGTAGAAGGTCTGTGTCTGGGTTCATTTTCTAGATAGGGACATACACTTGTTCAGGTACCATTTGCTGAGAACACTATCCTTTCTCCACTAAATTGTCTTTTGCCTTTATCAAAGATCAGTTGGCTATACTTGTGGGTCTGTTCTGTATTTCTGTATTATGTTCCATTAATCTAGTGTCTATTGTTTTAATAATGCCAGCTGCCTTGATTACAATACCTTTGTAGTTAAGACTTGAAATAAGATAGTGTGAGTCTTTCAATGTTACCCTGTTTCTTTAATATCATATCAACATCAATATAAGATACAGAATTAGTTTACTGGAATTTTGATTGATGTTGCATTTAATATACATATTTTTTAAACAGATAAATTGACAACTTAATACTGATTCCAATCCATGAATTGGAATAACTCTATTTACTTAGATCTTTCATTTCATCTGTGTTTTATAGTTTTCCACATCTATAGCCTACATATATTGACTTATACCCTAGTATTACATTTTTGTTGTTGATATTGTAAATGATATTGACATTTAAAAAATTTTTAAATTCTGCCCTGGCTGGTTTGGCTCAGCGGTGAGAGCATTGGCCTGTCGACCAGAGAGTCCTGGGTTCGGTTCCCGCTAAGGGTATGTACTTCAGTTGCAGTTTGTCCCCGGCCCCGGTTGGGGTTGTGTGGGTGGCAACCAGTCAATGTGTCTCTCTCACATCGATGTTTCTCTCTCTCTCTTCCTCCCTCTCTCCCTCCTGCTCTATCTGAAGATAAATGCAAAAAAAAAAAAAAATGTCCTCAGGGGAGGATAAAAAAATTTTTTTAAATTCCAATGTCCATTGTAGCACACAGGAAAGCAACTCACTTTTGAATATTAGTCTTGTATCCTGTACTCTTATTATACATGTTTATTACTTGTAGGAGGTTTGGTTTTTGTTTTGTATTTCTAGATTCCTTGAGATTATCTACATAAACATTTATGTCATCTATGAATGAAGACAATTCTATTTCTCCATTTACAATATGTATACCTTTTACATTTAGATATCTTACTGCATTAGATAGGACTTCCAAAACAATATTAAAGTTGAATAGTGAAAGAGGATATTGTTGCATTGTTCCTGATTCAGGTAAATGCATCCATCCTGTCTCTCACTATTAGATATGTTAAGTATAGTTTTCCTCAGATTCTATTTTTAGAAGAAATTATAGAGAATTGGTATTTTTATTCTTTGGGTCTTAATGAAATTCACCAGTGAAACCATCTGAGACTGATGCTTTCTTTATTGGAATATTTTAATTATTAACTCAATTTCTTTAATAAATCTGTGGCTATAAATTTATTTGTAGTATTCCTTTATTATACTTTTAATGTTCATGGGATAAGTAATGAGAATCCCTCCTTCAATTATGATATGAGAAATATATCTTGTCTCCTTTTATCTTTGTCAGCCTGGCTAGAGGTTTATCCATTTCATTGATCATTTCAAAGTACCAGTCACTAGTTTCATTTCTTTTCTCTATTTTGTTCTTGCTTTCATTGATTTCAGTACTAATTTTTAATATCCCCTTTCTTCTATTTGCTTTAGAGTTAAATTGATCTCTTTTTTTTATTCTAGTTTTCTAAGGTCAAGATTATTGATTTCAGATATTTTCTCTTTTCTAATATATGATTTTAAAACTACACGTTTCCCTCTATGAATTGTTATCACTGCATTCTACAAATTTTGAATATATTTTTATTTTCACTTAGTTCAAAACAGTTTTTAAAAATTTCACTTGGAAATTCTTCTTTGATTCATGAGTTATTTAGTAGTGTGCTGCTTAATTTTCAAGTATTTGGGGATTTTTCCAACTATCTTTTTTTAAAAATTAATTTCTATTTTAATTCCATTTTGGTCTGAGAACATACTTCGTATGATGTCTACCTTTTAAATTTGTTCATGTGTGTTGTATGGCTGAACATCTGATATCTTAGTGAATATTGCATGTGAGCTAGAGAAGAATGTTCCAAGATGGAGTATTCCCTACATGTCAATTATATCAGCCTGATTGGTAGTATGTTCACTTCATTTATATCCTTACTGATTGTCTGTCTGCTTGATCTATCAATTACTGACAGAGGGAGGTTGAAATTTTCAACTATAATAGTGGATTTGTCTATTTCTCTTTTATTTCTGTCAGTTGTACCTCATGTAGTTTGACATATGTTGCTAGGTACACACACATTTAAGACTGTTACATGTTCTACGTAAATTTACTTTTTTATCATAGGCAATGCCCCTCCTGATCCCTGATGATTTTGCTTATTCTAAAATCCACTTTGTATTAAATTAGCACAGCTACTTCAGCTCTCTTTGGATTATGTCAGCATGATATATCTCCCTTCATCATTTACTTTTAACCCAGCTAAATCTTCATGTTAAAAATGGGTTGTTATTAGACCGGGTGTAACTGGATCTTGTTCTTTGTTTTTACTCACTCTGACACTCTCTGTTTTCAGATCATTCACATTCAAAATGGTCATTGCTTACTTAGATTAATACCTATGATGGTTGAAACTCTTTTCTATTCTTCATATCTTTTAAAATAATTAAAAATTTTTAATTACATTCAGTATTATATTAGTTTGAAGTGTACATCACAGTAGTTAGACATTTATATAACAAGATGTGATCCCCCAGTAAGTCTAGTACCCACCTGGCACCATCCATAGTTATTATAATATTATTCACTATATTCCCTATGCTGTACTTTACATTCCGTGACTCTTGTAACTGCCAATTTGTACTTAATCCCTTCATTGTTTATGAGGCTATTTAACAAAAAATATCCAAAACATTAATTTAAAAAGATATATGCATCCCTTCATAGTTGCTCTTTGTTGCTTTTTCCTCTCTTTTTCTGTCTTCTTGGTTTTATTTTATTTTATTTTTTTATTTGTTTTGCAATTTTTATTAATTTGTTTTTGTTACAGATGTTTCTCCTTCCCCCCCCCCCACACACTCTCCTCCCAATCCAGGCCCCCTACCCCCGCCAGCATTGTTTTCTGTCCATTGGTTACGCATACATGTGTATAAGTTCTTTGGTTTATCTCATCCCTCCCCTTGCCTCCCTCCTGTGAGGTTTATCAGTCTGAACCATACTCTTTTCTATGTCTCTGGGTCTGTTTTGTTCATCAGCTTATTTTGTCCATTATATTCCACAACTAAATGAGATCATGTGGTATTTGTCTTTCTCTGATTGGCTTATTTCACTTAGCATAATACTCTCCATGTCCCTCCATATCGTCTCAAAGGATAAGAGATCTCTCTTTCTTACAGCCGCATAGTGTTCCATTGTGTATATATATACCACAGCTTTTTTATCCACTCATCTATTGATGGACACTTGGGCTATTTACAGATCTTAGCAATTGTAAATAGTGCTGCTATGAACATAGGGGTACATATAATCGTTCTGATTGGTGTTTCAGGCTTCTTAGGACATATTCCTAGAAGTGGGATCACTGGGTCAAATGGCAGTACACATTTTAATTTTTTGAGGAAACACCATATTGATTTCCATAGTGGCTGTACCAGTCTGTATTCCCACCAGCAGTGTGCTAGAGTCCCCTTTTCTCCACACCCTCGCCAGCACTTGTTATTTGATGATTTGTTGATGGTGGCCATTCTGGCAGGTGTGAAGTGGTACTTCATAGTTGTTTTAATTTGCATCTCTCTGATGATTAGTGATGCTGAGCATTTTTTCATATGTCTCTTGGCCATTTGTGTGTCCTGTTTGGAGAGGTGTCTATTTAGGTCCTCTGCCCATTTTTTTAATTGGGTTCTTTATCTTCCTTTTGTTGAGTTGTGTGAGTACTCTATATATTGTCTTCTTGTTTTTAACTGAGAATTTCATATGGTTTTAACTATCTCCTCTTTCAGCATACCAATCATACTTGTTTTAAAAAATTAGTAGTTGCCCTATAGTTTACAATATATGATTTTTACTAATATAAATCTGCCTTCAAATAAAACCACACTGCTTCATATGTACGAGAGGTATCTTGTATCAGAATATTTCCAATTTCACACTCTTTCTCATTATAATATTCTGTCACTCAACTATCTATGTGCTATAATTACATCAGATTACATTATTAATATCATTACCATTACATTCTTACTATTATTGCATTAAACAGTTATTTTTCAGATCAATTAAGAATAAAAAACATAAAATATTTAATTTTATGTTAATTGATTCTTTTTCTGTATATAGATCTGAGATTATGACCTATATCATTTTCCTTTCTGTGAAGAACTTCTTCTAAAATTTCTTGCAAGGCAGGTCTACTGACAACACATTCTCTCAATTTTGTTTGAGAAACATCTTCATTTCTCTATTCCTTTTGAAGAATAATTTCATTGGATACTGAATACTAGGATTTAATTTTCATTTCAATACTTTAAATGTTTCATTTCATACTCATCTTATTTGTATTGTTTCTGCAATCAGATGTAATCCTTATCCTTGATTGTTTATAGGTAAAGTGCTCCCCCCCCCCCCTCTGGTTTCTTTCAATATTTTCCTTGTCTTTAATTTGCTGCATTTTAAATATAATACATCTAGGTGTAGATTTTTTGGTATTTATCCTGATTAGTATTCTCCAAGCTTCCTTGTTATGTAGTTAGGTGTTTTCTCCATATTTTTCATCCTTTCTCAGTTTTCTTTAACATATGATTATAGTTATGCTGATGAATTTGTCAGTATCTCAATCATCTCTGGATATGCTACTACTGAATCTTTCTCTCTCTTGATTGCCTGTCGGTTTTCTTTCTTTCTGGCGTGCTTTCTTTTTTCTTTTTAATGTTCATTAGGCATTATGAAAGAGACATGGTTGATATGTTACCGTCAAAAAGTATTGTAATCTGTCAGGCAGTTAAATTACAGGCATCACCGTGACCATGTTAAACTTTGGTTTTAGCCTTTGTGGGTGAGTCTAATATATGCTTTTTACTTAAAACTATAGCATGATCCTTATTCCTAGGCTATGCCTCTCCTGGATGTCTCTGGAGCTAGGCTCTGTCTTTAGGCTCTATCTCCCCAATAATGTGTAAGCTCTGAAACATCTGCCCAGCTCTCCAGCCTCCCAGTGGCTTTCACGTGTGGGCTTCCTCCTCTTCCCCTGTGTATATATAGCATAGGAATTGGTAAAGAAGCCACGAAGGTGACTTTTGAAGCTCTTTCCCTGCATCCTTCCCTCTGTGGCCAGGTTTCCCAAATCCCAGCTGCCTGAGCAGTCCTCCACTCCTAGCCTACGTCCTCTGCCTCATGAGACCACTACTTCCTACTTCAAACCTATTTCCCTACACCACATTTTAGAACAGGGGTTGACAAAAATTTTGAATGGAGATGGTGGCTGTAGTTTGCTGACCCCTTTTTACAACATGCTCTCAGGCTAAAAGCCAAAGTAAAAATGGAGTTCAATTCCTATGCATCCCTTCTCTCAAACAATTTACCTGTCACCCAGAATAAATAAATAGAAGGAAGGAAAGAAAGAAAGAAAGAAAGAAAGAAAGAAAGAAAGAAAGAAAGAAAGAAAGAAAGAAAGAAAGAAAGAAAGAAAGAAAGAAAGAAAGAAAACAACTAATATTTTAAAATATTCTATTCAGCTTTTATAGTTTTTATAAGTGAGGTGGTCGGATGGCTGATACTTCATCTTTGTCAGAATCAATAGTCTTTTCTTTTTATTCTTATTTCCACATGAAGTTTACAGTTCAAGTATAAGAAAAATAAATATCACTTATCCTGTAATGTTAAATTTCCTTCTTGACCTCAAAGGCAGATTTGAGGCATAAAGCTTAGAGAAGGCATGGAAATGAGGCAAATGAAAAAAGAGGTGGGGGAATCTCAATTTTATTGTTTTGCTTCTACCAAAGAAGTTAGATTGTCTCTCTGTCTCACAAGTGAACATGTATGTGAGTAGCAAGTATTTTTGCTTAGAGATTTTTAATTTGGTTTGAGTCATTTCCCATTTGATTAACAACAAATCTTAGATATACTCTGATCAGAGAAATACATAACTATCTCAGAGCAATATATAAATAATTTGAAGCTTTGCTTGAAGTTTGAAATTCTCTGAAGTATTTCCCATTTCTATTAACATGTATTATTAAGAAGTACTCAATTGTTAGAGGCTGGTATAGTCTCTTGATCTTTTCTGCAAAAGAGTATCTGTATTTAAGAATACATTGAAAATATGCCTTCTAAGAGTGTTCTGTTCTAAAACTTAAATAATAATATTTAAGAAGAAAAGTTACTTAATGCAGTTAATTTAAAGCTCAAATATTTTAGGATAGCACTTATTTTCTTTCAGGAGGATATTTTCTAAACCCCCCAAAAATAAAATGAGTGACAGTGTTTCCTAAGTAGCTAGAAAGTATTGGGAAAATAACCTACAAAACTTAGAGACAACATTTATGTCTCAAGGTCATGCAGGCATTCAAAGTCTGACTTAATTCAGCTCAGACCCTTCTCCTCACTCAAGCAATGTTTGTGAATGTTAAAATAAAGCGAAGTGTTTTCTATTTACCAGAATTGCGTTTGTAAAATCCAAACCTATTGCAAGTGAATATCCTTGATTTATCATTTACTTCCAGTGAGCTCAATCCAATATGAAATAAAGAATACTAAATTGGCACATACAGACATTCCTTGCTGTAACTGCCTGAGGTATATTCATGCAGAAGAAAGCTTTGAAATAGTTCCAAAATATAGGCGGATAAATTGCCTCTGAGAAGGAAGTATTTAGAATCTCTCTAAGTATTGTGTCAACTCCTTACCAGTCATAAAACTGATGTTTCCATTCTAAATATAAACTCTGACATGTAGAATTAAAGACTAAAGGACATGAAGGAAAATCCTACTTGACATTTGTTGCAATTGATAACCCACAGACAGATGAATTCACTTTGTACAGGAGGAGGAGCACCTGTACAAAGGATTTCCTATTATAAATCCTAAGAGTTACCACTTATCGAGCATTTTATATAGTATTACACACTTATTACATAGGTTACTGTTTTAACTTTCTCAATAGGTTATAAAGAACTATCTCCATTGTTTAGCAAATTAAACTGATACCCAAGATGGCTGAGTGATTTGCCACAATTTTGAGAGCTAGACATCGTACCAGCAGTCTTCCCCCAGGTCTCTCTGGATCCAAAGCTAAGGATGTCAATGCCTCTGCCATTTTGCCTCTGAGCTAATATGACAGTTATGCAAACTCAGTTCAGTGAGCGTTTTGACTAGCAATTCTATTACAAGCTCAGAGAGAGTGAGACTACTTCTAATCCACCTGGTGTTTATTTTCAATTCGGTCATTTGTTAACTCATTTAACAAGTATTTATTAAGTGCAGACTCCTTGGACATTAAAAATTTAAAACAAGACAGATAAAGTCCCTACCTCATGGAAATCGCATTCTCGTGAGGATGACTGACAGTAAGCGTAATAAAGAAGAAAAATAAACACATAATTTCCAATAGTGATAAATTTTATGGAAATAATTAAATATCACAGAAATGGAGTTAAATTTATCTAGGGTGGTCAAGGGATAGACACCCTCTTTTACTGCAGAATTAACATTGGAGTTGATAAAATGCATAACTCATTCTTAACATTTTGAAGCCTGAATTCCATACCTGTCAAGCCTTGAGATTGGTTAATTCAAATTCAAATTTGCCATTTCTTTAATATTGCTTCAGAGGCAGAGTTATTGAGCTCCTCAGAGATGCATTCTTCCATTGCTAATATTCTTTCTAATCACAGTATTGCTTTATAGTAAGAACATTTTTTGAAAAGAATAATTGGCTCCTGTGATAGTATAACTTCAAAGAAAATGATATATTTTTTTCTATTGCTTGTTCCTTGCCATTTGAAAGGGCTCCTTCTCCCATTGTTAGTCTCTTAGACCATGGTTCTAATAGTGAGAAGGGGAGTGTCCATTCATGACATGCTGGTGAGTTTCTTTCTTACCTAATATGTTAGGAAAAGCATTAACCAACCAGGAGAATGGGGAAAATGGGGTCAGAATACCCAATAGTCATTTGGTCACTACTGTTTAGTTTTCCTGAATTGAATAACTGTTCACAGCTTGTATGAGCCAATCATTTCCCTAATGTTTGCCTATAATGTAACAAAAAAACAATACGAGCTAAAATTACAAAAAAAAAAAAATTTTAAAACACTACACAATTCCTATCACCATAATAATGTATTGATGTATTTATTGACTGCTCACTTTATTAAGGTAAACTCTGAGCTACATTTTTATTTGCAATATTTCCTGATAGCATCAAATAAAACTCTGTATGCAGAGGCCATTGGAAACTTGCCTTGCACTGGGGAAAATGGACCACTCACAAGACAGGCTTTAAGAATATTCTTTGTTTGGAGGACAAGATATCCAATGCTTATGAAAACTCTGAAATTTCATTGTAAATTGTAATTACATATTGTTTCCCTGTGGCCAAGTATGATTAAAAGAACATTTATATTCTTATTTCCAAAAATGTATAGCACATTTTTCTTTGGCTTCCTATTAATTGAAAGTGATATAATCTGTAAAGGTGAGAGTCGAGCCACCTGCTCTCATTGCTTCCTTTAATTATTCTGTGTTAGCTTAGACGAGGTGTTATTGGAGATTTATTGAATTTCACTTCACTGGAGCTTAGGCCTGATTGTGTAAGCAATGGCCAAACATGAACTCTCTTTGTCTTCTGCACATCATTTTGAAATAGCTGTATTTCCAAAACAAAGCTCAAAATCTATAAAAGAGACATGACAGGTGCCATATACAATGCATGATTGTTCAAGGCAAGATTTGGTAACCAAAATTACTTTTTTGTTAACTCCTTTATATCTTGTCTGAATAATTTAGCTTCCTGAAATTTTGTTCCATAGACGTTCAGTCCTCTGTTCCTCTTGCACCTTCTTTGTCAAGTCCATCAGGGATGGTTATTTGAAGAGTAGATGTTTCTTGTCCTGGCTGGTTTGGCTCAGCGGTTGGAGCATCGGCCCATGGACCAATGAGTTGCAGGTTCGATTCTGGTCAAGGGCACGTACCTCGGTTGCAGTTCGATCCCGGCCCTGGTTGGGGTCATGTGGGAGGCAGCCAATCGATGTGTCTCTCTCACATCCATGTTTCTGTCTCTCTCTCTCTCTCTTCCTCCCTTTCTCTCTCCCTCCCCCTCTATCTGAAAGTTGATGGAAAAATATCCTCGCAGTGAGGAATAAAAAATATATATATATACACCTCCTTTGACCTAACTACTAACAGTAGAAATTTATCCCATGAAAATAAAGTATACAATCATATGCATACAAGTATACACAAATCATATATATGTATATTTATATGTATAAATGCTCATTGTAACTTTTCTTGTAAGTTGCAGGGTTTGTTTTTTTTTTTTTTTTAATTGCTTTTGAATGAATGGATCATGAGTGTGGTTGGATAAATACCCATTTATCCACTTCCCATCAGTCAAGGTCTTTCAGCTGTACCAGCTGCCATTAGGCAGAGTACATTACATATATAAAATTCTATGTTTTATAATAACAGATAGGCCTTTAATTTCTTCAACAAGGAGAGATTATGTTGCATTATGGCATGTTTTATGAACATTATAGAGTAAACTCTCTCTTTTTGTAAATTAGATAAATAGAGGTTCAAGAATGGAAATGATGTATATGGGATTTATAGGGCTTGGATTACACAGCCAAAAAAGTATGACTGAAGGTCAATGTATTTTAGATTCCTTCTCTCCATCACTACCTGTCTATACAGAACAACTTAAAAAGATGTATCAATTATGTATAGATTTGAAACATTAAGAAGATCTAGAATATGAACACATTTTAAATAAGCATTTATTTAGATTAGGACCTAGGATAATCTCTATCATTTAGTAAATCACTCAATACATGAAAAGAGGGAAGAAAGATGGGAAGGAAGAAAGGAAGGAAGGGAGGAAGGAAATATTTTTAACATATATTAATTATAAGGTATATTAGCCATAATTGAGTCATTAGTTTATTTAAGAACATATCTAGGCTAAAAAGACATAAGTAAACTTTAAAAGTATCATGTTTTGAAATGTCATTTTAAATATATTTGAATACAGAGGTCTTCAAAGCGAATACAAAGGAATACTGATTGATTGTGGTTTTTCCCATGTTAAGTATACATGTTTGCTAACCTTGCATTTTCATTTCTCATTTTGTGTTTTGATTTTTAGGGCATATTTAGTAATCAATAATTAAATATATCTCAATCATTATATATGATTAATTAATTAATTAATTAAATGAACAAAGGTTGTACATATATCATGGGAAGTTATCTTCATGCACCCGCAACAATTTCTATATGAATATTTTGTGAAGAATGTATGTTGATGAATGTAAATGTTTTCTAAATGAGGGACAAGGATTATGTACTCAATCACTGATTAGAAACTATAAAGATTAGGCACTTAATCACGGATTAGAAACTATAAAGATTATGTACTTTATCACGGCTTAGAGACTATAAATGGGTAATCTTAAAATCTCTTTAAAAATCCTAAGTAGATAATATCAAATGTCAGTGACAGTGTCGAGCTACTAGAATATATATTGCTTGTGGGAGAGTAAATTGATGTAATAACTTTGAAAAATAATTTAGTAAATACCTGATAAAGTTGAATTTGCACACACCTTGAGGCTCAGTACTTCCATTCCTAAGTATATGCCTTGTACATTCTCAATCGTTGTACATGTGCATAAGAAGAAGTCTTTAAGAATGTTTATAAAATAAAAATTTGTAATTGAAAAAACAAGGAATTATCTAAATACCACCAATATTACAAGAGGTCAATGATTTGTGATATATTAATTCAATGGACTATTCTACAGCACAGACAACAGTTACAGCAACATCAAATGACATGGATGAATCACAAGATGTAAATTGAGTGAAAAGTAAGGAATACAAAGTATAATTCCATTAAGATATATTTCAAATGAAACAGAAAAATATTAGGGATATAAACATATACAACTAAAGAAAGGCAAAGAGACAATAAAGAAATTCAATATAATGGCTACTCTAAGGATGTGGACAAGGAGGTGAAAAAGGATTGGATAGACAAAGAACTAGGCTAATAATAATAATCTTTTAATTAAACTGATGATGTGCCCACAGGGGATTATCATATCTTTACTATTTATCCTTTACATATATTTCATAAAGATTTTTTGTATCTACTCAATATTTAATTTAAAAATCATTTAATGAAGAATGATAGAAAATGGTATCATAACTGTGTTTAAAATAGGTGTCTATTTTTAGTAAATAAAAATTCAAACCCCAAACAAAATCTAAAAAGAGATAAAACAAAACAAACAGTATTTCTTGATACTCCTGGCATTGGCTACTATCATTATTACCTCTTTGTCACACATGATGTGGTTGAGGTGAAGACTCAACCATTGCCTATCTCTAGATCTTATTTCTGGCATATATTACATGAAAATAAAAGAACACCTAAGAATTAGAATTGCTATCATTTTTGACTCTCACAGAAGCGAGGTTTTTAGCCAAGCTTAAGTCTGTATTTTGGGGGTGATAGGTGTGTGTGTGTGCACACACATGCATGCATACACACACACACACACACACACACACACACAATGCATACACACCACAAGCATGCAAGGCACTGAAAACTGTAACCGGTTCAACACTTGGATTCATTTGTAAAGATATTTCTCATTTCAGGAGCAATGAAATATGTTTGATGAATTGAATGAAACCTGATTGTTTGATGATGCATCCCTATTTTATTACATTGTGAATTGTCCTTCACAAGGGAATTCAAAGCTATCAGGCCCCCAAAAAATGTTGTGGGAAGTAGAAAGTAGTAATGTCCACTCACAGAGGTTTTTATTCCTGTATAATATGTGAAATGCCCAAGATATACCTCATTATTTCTTCAACACCCACGGCTAGCCACAACTGAAGGGTTAACCCATGCTCAGTTTTTTACCATAAAGTTGATTCCATCTAACACAAGTTCTGCAAAATATGTTTTCATGGGCAAATAAGTTTGGGAAATATATTGTCAAACAAAGACAATAAGTTTACTACAGCACAACTAAAATGCATTTTGATGATCCCCTAAGTGGGAGACATTGTACACGTTCTTCCTCAAATTCATTTGGTTATGATGACTTTTTCCTCCTTGGAGGATAATATTATGGGATTAGTGATTTGTGTAATAGACTTTGAGAAATGCTGCTAAAATTTGTTCTATTTTGTTCTCTACCTTCTCCTAAAAAGGTATGATAATTAGAGAACTTAGGACATGTCAATAGACTATTAGAACTTATTAGGGATGGCAGAAAGGGCAGAGAAGCAAACTGAAATGAAACTGATTATACATATACTCTTATTAGAAAAAACATGGATATTTTGTATCTTTTGGTGACTGGAAGTGCTTTTAAAAGTTCCCTTTGCCTTTATTTAATATTACATTTCATCCTATTCTATCTCCCCCCATCCAGATGCTAAATTAATTAATTCAATTTAATTTGACCTCTAGAGTTAAAAAAGTAAAAACAGGAATCTTTGGATAGATTTATCTTCTCTTTAATGAGGCCAAAAAATTTTCACTTTAAATATAGAAATGTGTCTCACTCAAGCTTCTGTACAAATATCATGCGACCCGCATCATACTTGGTTGTTTTTAGATTCTTAGTCCTCATAAAAGGATAAGACCAAGAGGTGAGAAAAGTCAGGTGAATGTTCTGAATGGAATGGAATAAAACATTATTTTACACCCCATTGAACTATGCTTTATTTAAGTGTGAAACTGAGATAAAAATAGCATATCATGCTTTTTTTATGACCTTGTTTGTGGGTTTTCAGAATTTTAAAGTTATTTCACACCCACCAATTTTCTCCACAACTTTATCAAGGTCGAGCATATATAGGATTATTATTTTGGTTTCTATGTAATGACTGGAAATGTGTGAGACAACAGATTTACATAACCTGTATAAAGTCACAGGATTTAGTGTGACATTCAAAAAATGAGAGGGTTGGAGTGAATGAACATTAAGAACTGATTTTTAGATTTAACACTATTGGATTCTATACTGTAATAATGTTCTTTTTGGTCATACTATATTCCAGTAACATCAAGGAGATATGGCAACAATAAATATAACCAAGGTCATAGCTCAGGAATAGTCTTGATACTTGATTCTAACCATTTACATTTTGATTTCTAAATCAGCCATTGATCTTTGGGTCAAATATGATAGCATGTTCTGACTTACCTGGGGTTCATTTGTGCCCTACTTGCCTGGGAATGGGTACACAGATATTATAACCCCTTGGTCTATAATAGGTGGAATGCTGCCTGCTACAAGTGCACAAAACAAAATAAAATGACATTCAGCTGCTGGATAGATTAAATATGCTAAACAAATATTAAAAAATAAGGTAAATAATGGAATGCTCGATTCCATAATTCACATTCTATTGATTGGATGAGATTTATAGTTTTGCAGAACTGAAAAACTATCACTTGCAATGGTTCCTTTGTATTTTACCCACCATCAGTCCAAGTTTGTACTATGAAGTCTCCAGAAAATGAAGCTTGGTGGTAACATCAGCTACTGAGTAAACCACTGGCAAGTATATTTGGTAATGACTCTTGTAACTTCCACATAGATTGTCTGTACACATGAGCAAAGGACTATTGGGTGTTGAGATTAAAGCATCAGCCAAAGTGTAGAAAAGTATAGCAGAAGAATATATCTCCATTCCTTATCTTGTGTTGAGACTACTCTGCCAACTGAGAACTTGTTGTAACATGTACCTCTTAAAAAAATTAGGTGGACTTCGGCACTACAAAACTGTAGGATGGTAAGTTCCAATGTTTCTGTATGCCTTTGAAACAGTTCTTACAGAATACTCTGATGGTCATTCTCATTATTACAACAGGAAACGATACCTCAGACAGGTTAAGGAAACTGACAGAGATTTCAAAACTGGAAATGGCCATCTGAGGCACTAAGGCATGACATCTTCAAAGAAAGTAGAAGCATCGCCTAATGTTGAAGAGATGTTTTTTGGAACCTTGAAATAATATTGTTGTGATCTCCCCAGTGTGGAAAGCCAATTTAGCATTACTCCCACATTTTTCTCACCATCAGGGACAAATTTAGCCATACGTGGATTTGAAATTCAGGATGCTGAGATCTGAGGCAAGTCACATACCCGTTTCTAAACTCAATTTCCCCATTCATATAATAGGAAGGTTGGAGCAGATGATCTTTAAGATCACCTTCAGATTAAACCCTGTTCAAAATTCCATCACAATTTTCCCTTTAAGCCTAAGATTTAAAAACTCTTCTAATACATGATTCTTTTGGAAAATGGATTAATAATATAAATAAGTAAATAAATAAATGTCTTGACATTAAGACTTTTCAACCTGAATATTATAGATCTACCTTCTTTTTAAATTTTGTATAGTACTTCATAAAACTCTATGGTATTCCATAATGCACCAAGTTTATTTAGTTATATATCTCTATAAAATCATATAATGTATACCTCCCTAAATCTGTTTACTTATTTAGCAAAATATCACTGACATTTTCCATATCTCTTAATATTGTTAAATAGTCTTGGTGAAACATATATATTTCCCTGTTTTTAAGATTATCTTACCTCTTTTATCAAAAGTGCATTGTGCTATTTTTACTTTCTTGTTACTTAACCTGTCTCAACACAAATGAATATTTTAGCTTCTTAAAAAAACAAAAAAACAAAAAAGCATGGCATTTTACTCAAGAATTATTTATAAAACAAGTTAAATGTGGCCCTGAATTTAATTCTGTGATCATAAATTAAGTATAAATTTATGAATAGGTAATTCATTTAAAAACAGTCCCTTTAAGTAGCTACATAACACACAGACTTTGACTTTTCCAGGAATTTTTCATTCATTTAATTCTGAAGTTCAAAGCCTAAAATAAAACAATAAATGACTAAAAGGGTCCTCCTTGAGCAGATGAAGATGACAAGTTTAATGTGATCTAAAGAAAAATGAAAAACGTTTGAAAGCATGAGTTTTTATGTTACTAAAGAACATTTTGTTTTTCATCTTTCTTTGCTCATACTAAAAGCTTTATGCCCACTAGTTGAAATGAACAAACTTTTCTCAAATAGAAATAAAACTTAAAAATCACTGCTTATGTTTCTATACATATAAGGTACACAAAGTAAATTTTTTAAAAAGTATCCAAAATAAAAGGGTTGGTTGTCAGTTCACTAATTACCTGGGTAGAATCAAAATTCCAAGATAGAAATAAAAGAAGATTGTCTGAAGGGAAGAGTAGGAGGTTGAGAATGTCAACAACTCAATGGTTCCAACCAAGTTCTATCATTAAACTAAACTGTCAGCCACCAACTCTCCCTCATTGAATCCCCACCCCATGCCTCACAATAAATATTCCCTTCTTCTGCATCCCTAGTACCATAATTGATAACCACCACACTGCTATTTCGAAGAGTTAAGTGTCAGGATTCAGATAAAGTAAATCATCCTTTGAAGACTGGATTAAATAAACAGGAAACAATCTCATCTATTACAGAGTATTTAATAAGAAGAACTGCCCTGGATGGCGTGGCTCAGTTGGCTGGAGCATCGTCCCATGCACCAAAAGATGACAGGTTCCATTCCCAGTCAGGACACATACCCAGGTTACAGGTTTGATTCCTGGTCAGGGTGAGTATGGGAGGTAATGGAGAGATGTTTTTCTCTCATGTTGATGTTTCTCCCTCTCTCTCCCTTTGCTCTCTTTCAAGTCAATAAAAAACATATCCTCGGGTGAGAATTAAAAATATAATAATGACAAAAGAAGAAGAACTGAAACATAAATATTTTATGATGATAATCTTTACCTTTGTCTTAAGTTATGAATTGAAGTTGTTTTCATGGGGGTAAGGCAGTGGAGGGAGGTGGGTAGATGAGGCCTAGCGGACATTAAATCTGTATTTCCCATCCTGGCTCTGTTATTAATCAGCTGAGTAACTTGGGATCAGTCATTACTTTTCTCTGGACCTAAATTCTCTTTTTCTGTGTAAAGAGACCCTTTGGTTGAATATTTTCTAAAGTCAACATCAGGTCTAACATTATAACTTTTTCACTGAGTAATTAATTTGATATTGATGAATGAAAATGTGAGGAGAGTAACAAAAGTATAAAAGTATCTAAGCTGAGAAATGTAACATCAATGAACTACAGTAATTTCAAAGGTTTAGTTGATATTCTATTCAATATCAAATCCCACAACCAGCCATGTGTAATCTCTTAGAGTGCCCACAAATATTTCCCCATCTTAATCAGTTTTTCAAAATGTGCATATTGTGCCTTAAAAGTGAACACCACGCTGCCTTCCTCATGAACCTGCGTGAGGCTTGCAGACAAAAATCACGTCTTACTCACTTTTATATCCCAGCACCTGGCACAGCATATGACGCCATAGTGGACAATATGCAGTGTTTGTTGAATGAATGAATGAATGAATGAATGAATGAACGAACGAACGAACTGACTTGATTTGGTTTGCCTAGGTTTCTGGACATTAAGTTAAAAATGCTTTCTATTAGAAATAGGATTCAAGCAAGTAGAGAAATAAACTTTATTTAAAAAAGTGAAGTAGTCCAGCTGGTGTGGCTCAGTGGTTGAGCGTTGACCCATGCACCAAGAAGTCGCTGGTTCGATTCCCAGTCAGGGCACATGCCCAGGTTGTAGGCCTGATCCCCAGTGGGGGCATGCGGGAGGCAGCCAATGCAGTCAATCGATATTCTCTCTCATTGATGTTTCTCTCTCTCTCTCTCCCCCTTCTTCTCTCTCTAAAATCAATAAAGGAAATTTTTTTTTTTTAAAGTGAAGTAGCTGCCTTACTAATATAAATTAATGACAAAGGAATTATCTCTCTTATTTATTGTCATGATGTGTGTAACCATCACCACTATCTATCTCCAGAACTTATTTCATTCTGTAAAACTGAAAGCGTATACCCGTTAAATGATAACTCTTCATTCTCCCAGCATTACTGTCCCTGGCAACCGTGTCACTTCCTGTATCTATAATTCTGACTCCTCTAAGTATCTCATGTAGTGAGTTTGTCTTTTGATGACTGGCTAATTTCACTTAGCATAATGTCCTTGAGGTTTCATCCATGTTGTGGCATATGTCAGAATTTCATATTATTAAGGCAGAATGATATTTCATTGTATGTATGTACTACAATTTGCTTATCCATTTATCCTTTGATAAACACTTGGATGGCTTCAACTTTTTTAGCTGTTGTGAATTCTCCCCCTCATTTTAAGCCACGGATTTGGAGTTCAAGAGAACTACTCAAAGAGAATGACGTGTTCCTTGGCGAATGTGGAGGACATAGGGATCTATACATGACTCAGAATTGTAGCAGTCTGAAAGCAAGAGGCTATGACTAGAGCTTTACCGCAGCAGAGGAAGAGACTGGGTGCATTGGAAACATTCTGCACTTTCAGAGCTTGGCAACAAAATTATGTGTTCACCATGAGTCAGATGTAACTCCCAGGAAAGGGGGTTGGCTATGGGCCATCTTGATAGAGTCCGCATAAAGGACAAAAATACTGAGATCTACCTAGTGTTGCAGAAACTGAGGGAAATCATCATCACCACTCAGATTCACTGTCAGCATCAGAAAACTGCTTTTGGTGGCCTTTAGCAGGTATCTCCTAGCACCTCTCAAAAGAGCCTAACAAGAGAGAGATAGTAATTGTGTATATAAGGCCCTAACATCAGATTGTAATGTATCAGTGAAGTAGTATATTTTCTCCTCCCCATCCTTGTTTAAAAATAGCTATAAGGTGTGTACATGTTTCGGTGTATGTGTGGTGGTGAGGGGGAAGGGTTCTGTGTTAGCCACAGAATGAGGGAAGGTATACCAAGAAAAAGAAGAAGTTTCCGTATTTCCCCTTTCCCTTACCAGGTTTCTTATCCCACAGTAAATCTTTTCAGTGCCATAGGAATGTTTTCAACTACAAAGTGTTGGAGTTTTTTGCTAAGTTGAATTGCACATGTTCATACTTTGTAAATAGCCTATTCATTTATTAGCTGACAGTACCAGTAACAGCAGTGAGGTATGCCTGGGATTTCATGCAGGAGAAAGAAGAACGAGTCCACAGAGAAACTTGAAGTGAACTTTTGTGAGAAAGATCTTGTAAGAATCTGTCTTAGATCCACTGTGTTAATTATTCTGGGAGACTTCTAAGTGAAGGGGTCTACTGGGCAGTTGAATATTTGTTTATGAACACAGAAGAGTGTTGGGAAAGGGCTTACTTTGTGTTCCAGTAAAAATGAGAATGGTGGAAAATTAAGTCACTAAACAATTATCTCTTCAAGGACAAGAAAGATGCTTAATAAAACTTTAAATGATGCCTAGATTGAAGCCTGGTGACAATTAGGTACTAATAAATTATGCTGAATATTGTTAAATAATAGAACAATAAATAATAATAAATAATATTTTTGAACATTTAATAGAAGCCATTTTACAAATTGTTTACATCTACTCATTCATTTAATCCATAGAGCACTATAAACTCAGTATTATTATAATAATAGGCTATATGCAGATGAGACAAATGTAAATCTTTATCAGTTGTCACTCAGGCATGACATTAAAATTTCTGATAAGACTTAAAAAATGAATCAATTTTTTGCTGAAACCTCTCAAATTTTGAAAACGAGTAGAATTTTTTAACATATTTTCTGTAGCATTTTTAAAAAAGCCCTGTTTTCCATTTTTTTCATTGTTGTTGTTAATCCTGACCCAAGGATATTTTTTCATTGATTTTTAAATAGAATGGAAGGGAGGGAAGAGAAGGAGGGAAGAGAGAGAGAGAAACATCGATGTGAGAGAGACACATCAATTGGTTGCCTCCTCCACAACCGTGACCAGGGCTCTCACCGCTGAGCCAAATCGGCCAGGGCAAGCCCTGTTTTCCTTAATGTATTAATTTGAGATGCTGACATTAGTTTCTTCAAGAAAATTGTCTGATGCTGTTAACCTGAAAGTCTTCCTCCAGATCAAGATTGTAATTTCTTTTCTGCTCATGCAAACTGTGTCAAATAAATTGTAATGGTTGCAATAATGATTTTACATATAGTTGTGTTGAAATTTTAAAAAATTTTAAATGAAATCAATCATTTAAGAACTGATTCACCTTTCAATTGAACCACAAAAAAAGGAATTTATTTTAAATGGATTCCAGGAATATTATAAATTATCACTATAATAATTTGCTGTCATTTTCATGTGTCCTTTGTTTTACCCTAAAGTTTAAAATCCTATTTTATGGAATACTTGAAGGGATTCTGAAGCCAGTAGAGGAGGAAATTCATACTATAGTTCCAGGCCTGTCTGTCCCACCAGTCCCATCCACTAACAGTGTCACACTAAATGACACTCCTGTGACTCCAGAGTCTAAAAGAAAGTCCCTGGGAGACATATCATTAGCAATGAGAGACATTTGCCTGGGGAAAGTCTGCTTCACCATGTCATGATTGCCTAGCACATCTGAGAATCATTACAAGATAATTCACAGCCTCGATCAAGTTCTTACATCATGTGTAAATGTCGAGAATGCCTGCAATTTTCAGACCATCATTTGACATTAAAAAAAACACACACACAAAAATTTATACTAAGTGATTTCAAAAGACTGGTCAACTTAGGATCTTAGGATCCATATACTGTTATTGAAGATGTACAATGACATGCTTCTGGAACATACCTTATAAGATTCAACCTTGAGATTTCAAAAAATTTTCAATGAGCATATAATATGTGCCAAGTCCTCATCTAGATGCTAGGGAAAGTACATTAAATAAGGCAGGTAAATACCCTGTTGTCATGGAGAACTGATGTTCTTACATGATGGTAGGAGCATTACAAGTGGATAAGGATGGAAATGAAGATGCCTCTTGAAGTTCAGACTTCAGAACTCACACACATACACATTCTATTGGACAAAGCAAATCGTAAGACCAGCCCCAATTCAAGCTTGGGGAAACAGACCCCACCTCTACATCTGATTCATCTAGTATCCTGAGGAATAAGGTATTTTCACTTTCCTATGAGATTTAAGAATATTAAGACTGAGATAACTAAGCCACACTTTTTTTCAGTTTATTTTAATAAGCAATAACATGAACATTGACCCCTATAATGGTATGCTGCAATGAAAGAAGCTAACTTATTTGAAAGATTTTAAAGATATCTCTTCCCATGTCACTCACAAGGAAATGATATTCAAATTATAGTCATTGACTGTTAAAACTGAACAGTATCATACATCATTTTATTGATGAGAAAATAAGACATAAAGAAATGAAGTATTTTCCCCAAAGTCACAGAGTTAATGACAAAGCCAAGTTTCTGACTCTGAACTGTATTCTCTTCGTATTACATCAATGTTGCTTCTAAAGTTTTATTATAGCTGATGATTAAAGAACTGAATTAATAACTGGGTTATTTACTACCTGTATCATGTTACTGAGAAATGGTTTACAAGCATGCATAAGAATTCAGTTTCTTATATCAGAATGCCTGAATTTAAAATCTGCTCTGCCATGAACCATATAATGAATTCTACATATTATACTGGGCAAATAACATAGCCTTTCTAAACTTTAATTTTCCCAGGTATAAAACATTGATATTAACAGTATCCACCTTGTAGTGTTTCAATGAAGATCCAGTAAAGACCTGTCACACAGCTCTGTGCCTGACACGGATTATGCTCCTTGATAAGGATAGTATTTATTTTATCAATAGAATTTTTATTAAGATGAAATTAACATACAGTGAAATGCTCAGACTTTATGTGTATAATTTCATAAATTTTATCAATGTATAAGACTGCGTAATTACTTTCCTAATTAAGGTATAGAATACTTAATTTATCCCAGAAATGTATCTTGTGCCTCAATTATTATAGGCACACTCTGTTCTTATTCTAATCACATAGAATTCTTTTGCTGTCCTTGAAGATAATGTAAATGGCATCATCATACAGTATATTCTGGTTTTTGCCTGGCTTCTTTTGCTTAACATAATATTTTTGAAATTCAACCATGTTATTGAATGTATATATATATATATATATATATATATATATATATATATATATTTATATAAGTAAGTTATTCATAACATTATTGCTGAATAACATTTTTTTTCTAAAAATATCCTGGGATCTAATGATCTATTTTCCCATTGGTGATATTTGGACTGTTTCAATATTGAATAAATTTATAAAATTCTTGTTCTGGGCTTTCTTTGGGGCACATATTTTTATTTTCTTTGATAAATATCTTGAGAAGGATCAGTTGGTCATATGGTAAGTGAATGTTTAACATTGTAAGAAACTGCTGGAATCTTTTGCAAGTAGCTGCACCGTTTTACATACTCATCAGAAAACGTATGAGTTTTGGTTACTCTATACCCTCAAAAAATGTAGTATTGTCAGTTTTAATTTTTGCCATGACAGTGCATATGAAAAGATAGCATTGTAGTTTTAATTTACTTTCCCTTAATGAATGTTGATAATAAAAACCTTACTTTGTACTTATTAGATACACATATGACCTCTTTCATAGAGTCTGTTCAAGTACTTCGAACTTTTTGTTGAGTTTTTTACATTTTCGTGATTGAGATGTAGGATTTCTTTAGTATACTAGATATGTCCTCTGTTAGATATTTTCATCGTGAATATTTTTTTTTCTCTGTATGTGACTTTGTAAGTTTTATAAATGACTGACCACTATACTGTACACCTGAAATTGATATAATATTGAATGTCAACTATAATTTTAAAAAATTAAAATAAAACCCATGCACAAATTTTTCCTTTTAGGCATTATAAATTTCAGTTCTTTTTGTATATTTGCTGAGAATATACAAAAAGTGCTTTTTTGTGTATATTATTTTTATAAATACTTTTTTGTGTATTTGCTGAGATTCCCTACTGTATACTCATTGATCATATAAGCATCATGACTATTTTTCCTTTAAGTCCTTGAACTATTTAAAATAGTTAATTGAATGTTTTTTTATTTTCTAGTTGAATTTCAGGTTTGGTTGGTTTATACTGACTGCTATTTTTTCATGTGTCTTACTATGCTGCACTTTGTATAGCTCATTATTTTATTTTACCATGTGTCAAACATGTTATATATTATGGGCATTCTGATTTTTAATACTCCTCTGAAGAATGTCAATATTTGTTCTAAAGGGAATTAAATATTTGACAAATCACCTAATCTTCTGCAGGCTTAGTTTTATATTGCCTCCAGGTTAGTTCTAAAGCAGAGAAGGGTTACAGTCCTTCTAGGGCTTTAAAGGGAAGTCTGAAGTGCTCATTATCCAGACCTTCTGGTGGGATTCAAGCTCCAGTCTCATCATATCGTGCTGAGGAGCAGCTGAAATGTTGCTCAGCTTTTTCAGTATTTCAGTGTTTGCTTTCTTCCTGGGCCCCTTGGTGTCTTTTCCCTCTTTCCACCCCAAAACAAACATCTAAGGGACGTCTGCACGTGAATTTGGAGGTTTCCTCTTTGTTACTACTTTGTTTCTATGATTTGCTCCCCTTTGAGCTTCTCCGGCCCCACTCTCTTAAAACTCAGACCAATAGGATGGCTGCCTTCTGCGGATTCTAGCCATCCTGCACTTGGGGCCTGAGGGTGTTACCGGGATGTGGGGCTTTTCATACCAAAACCAGGGAAGTTTCAGGCAAACAAAAAAAAAAATTGGTCATCCTTTAAGTGTCCTCATAGGAAAAGCTACAAAATCTTAGATCTCATCCAATTCAGTTTTCTCTTTCTTTGGTCAAATTTTCAGCATTTTCTGCATGCTTTTGATAACTTTCTAGTACTTTATTTTATTACTATTATTATTTTTTATTCCTCACCCAAGGATACTTTTCTATTTATCATCAGATAGAGTGGGAGGGAGGGGAGAGAGAGAGAGAGAGAGAGAGAGAAACATCAATGTGATAGAGCCACATTGGCTAGTTGCCTCCTGCACGACCCGACCAGGGCCAGGGATGAACCGCAACCGAGGTGCATGCCCTTGACTGGAATGGAACCCGCAACTCATTGGTCTGCGGGCCGACGCTTTACTGCTGAGCCAAACCGGCCAGGGCAACTTTCTAGTACTTTAGTCATTTAATATGTTGTCCATCAGTTATAATTATTATCTCCAGAATGATTAGCTTACTTGAAAACTGCCAAACCAGAACTTAAGTAATATGTTTTAATTTCCCAAATGATAAAAGATCTGGTATCAACAACCAAACTGTTCAAACTTTTGACCTCATAATTCACTTCTAGGTATAATGTTGATAATAATAATTATAATTATAAACTTTTTTCCTAGAAAAATAACCTGCTAAACAATTCTCCAACACTAATATTAACAAGACTACTTGGATGAAAGCGTATGAGTGGTAGTTTTCTTCTTTCTATTTTTTCATATTTTGAAAATTTTAATACAAATAAATATATGCATATATTATTTATAATTAAAATATAAGTATCACATTTACCAAATAATGGTAATTTAAATGTTTTATAAACGTATCTTCTTAAAAGTGGGCAAGAATAAATATAGCTAAAAGGTGATTATAAAAGAAATCACTAGATGAGATATCTCACATATAACAGTGACTACAGTACAGCTTGGGGCAAAAATCCGTTTACAGCTGTGAGTATGTAAAACAAAGTTTAATTTCTTATTATTATTCATTAACGATTGCATTATTTTTCATACAAACAACTGTAAACCGACTTTTGCCCCACCCCGTATATGTTGAAATCTTAGAAAATATATTAAAATACATGTTTGTTTGTTTTTTTCAGAGAGCAGCACCAGATGGGAAAGACCCACAAGAGGCAAACTGGAGCTTACTGGCCAGGAATAGCACAGCTAACCTTGTACTCAGATACCATAAATAGTAACACTTCCCCTATGGATTTTCTAATATGCTGGGAGGCATTCCATTATTGAAGTGGATTATAACTCACACGCTCATTAGGGTACTGATAAGGGACCAGTATATGAATTACTACTTTGTGAAGGTCATAGTATTTACTCTCACAACTTCAATATGTTTGTCACTAAACTCAAGGAAAAGACACTTACCTTGGAAAGTTGAAAATGTTCTGGATGATAGAAGATAGACTTGTCACATAGGTTTTATACATGGTATGAAACAATATTTGCAACCTAATGGCCTGCACATCTGCTTAGTTTGGCCTCCGTTGCATTTTAAAAACTAGGACATTGCTCATGATTTTATTTCCATTTCTTCTGGAAACTCTGACTGGAACAGAGCAGTGGCGACTTCATTCAGATGGGGTATGGTCACTCTGGCATATGTGGTTTCCACCACTTTACTAATTCACAACCAGCTTATTTCTTTTTCTTTTTTTTAAACTATTTTTTCTTTATTGATTTTAGTGAGAGAGGAAAGGAGGGGGAGAGAGAAATAGAAACATCTATGAGAGAGAACATCGATTGGCCGCCTCCTGCATGCCCCCCACTGGGGATCGGGCCCACAACTTGGGCATGTGCCCTAACCAGGAATTGAACCAGCGACCTCTTGGTGCATGGGTCAATGCTCAACCACTGAGACACACCGGCCGGGCCAGCTTATTTCTTTAATTTATGTCACTTACTTGTTCTTTGTAGGCATCCGAGTATGTAAACCTTAGCCTACAAAAATATGATCAAGTATCTTCACTAAAAACAAATATAGAGCTATAAACCACCTAGTGTTTTAGTGTGTGTGTGTGTGTGTGTGTGTGTGTGTGTGTGTGGCTAAAGTTTCCCACAGTGCAGCAAGGAACACGAAAATTACAAAGAAATGGGTTTATATGTGCTTTGCCTCCAATTCAATCATTATAGAAAGAAGTAAATTGACTATGGTTTCATTGGATTATTCCCTAATCTCACAAATAAGTGTCTAAGGCAGTGTTCTAAAGGCATGCAGGCGTCCAGGTGTATCTGTTAGGACTTTTTTGCTTCCTAGTCAGATTATGTAATTATCTCTGTTTTCCTTAGGTTGGGTTAGACATGGAGTGTGGACCTATTCATCTCAGGTTCTATTCCTATGCCTCCTGGGCTCCTTATTCATGTTACCTCCTTGGAAGACTTAGTTCATATACAAAAACCACTGGTATTAATATCAACCCCTGCTATGTTCCAGGAAGGGGTCCAGTTGGTTCTCTTCGCCTGCATCTCCCCATGAACATCTCTTCTCTGGTCTGGACTCTACAGGAACCTTGAAACCCTTTTTCACTTTCTTCTCCATGACCAGTGAATGGAATTCCCTCTGTGGTGGATGAACTAGGTTGTCATAGAGGGATGTCTCCCATGTAGCAGTATCCATGGCAACATTCTAGGTAAGAAGGAAACATGCTAACACCACTCATTCACCACAGAAATGTTCAGGATTGTCACAAAGCAGAATAAAAAAATTTTAAAAGTCAACCCTGACCAGCAAATAGAAATCCTTTATATTGTTACTTGTTCTCTTGACCCTCTCCCTTTGTCCAGCTTCCCTTCAAAAAGCCCCCTTCTGTTTTGTGGTTTATATTCTTTACCCAGGCAGCTATCTCCATGCAATTCTATTCTTCAGCCTTCAAGTCGTTTGTGTCTTTACATTTTCACTGGGTTTGGAGAGCAGAAGAGGGAGGAGTGCATCCTGGGGAGCATAGAATTTCTTCGTGTCTTTAAAACCTATCAGTATTTTCTCCCTTCAAAATCCATCAAATCTGTTTTCAAACAGGACGGTTTTACAGAGAAACAGCCATTCCTCCCTCGCACTCTGAAGCCCCTCCCCCCACAACGTAATCATGATTTCTAAGACTGCACGTTTTTAAATAAGGATTCTTGGCAGATCTGAGGAGACAAACCTTCTGTCATTGGTGCAGAGTTTATGGGCTTGCTAAAGCATCTCCTGGCTCTCATGTGGGATGAAAGCCAGTCCTTGCATACTTGTGCGTGCAGCGAAGGGTTAAAAAGCACTGGAGAGACACCACGCATGTGTTAATTCCTGCAGCAGCAGCAGCGTGCATCACTTCCACTTTGACCTCGTAGTCAATCTGCGTGATAGTTGATCACGCAGAGATGCTCGTGATTTTTCTATTTCTTTTACACACACACAGACACGCGCGCGCGCACACACACACCGCCCTGCCCCCTCTAAAAGAAAAATAAAAACAAAGCAAACACACAAACCTACAATGATGGACCCGGGGGAGTATGTGTGAGTGCGAGGGGCACGAGTATGTGTACCAGCGTGCGCGCCTTTCTCCCCCCTTCCCTTATTTTCCTCTGTGCGTCTCTCCCTGTACCCTCCTCCTGCCTCAGTTATATTATTCCCCCAGACTTGGAAGCCGCTCCCTGAGCTGACGCTTTGATGGTATCTGCAAGCGTGTGTGCTGATCTTATTCCTGCCCCCTGAATATTAATTCCCGAAGCTGGTAGCAATGTATCTCCCCAGTGACCGGACCTACTAGAGGCAGGTGGGGGGAGCCACCATCAGATCATAAGCATAATAATAATACAAAGGGGAGGGATTCTTCTGCCACCGGGAGGCAAGAAGCAGAGGAGGGGAAAAAAAAAAAAAAGCGATGAGTTCGCCAAATATATGGAGCACAGGAAGCTCAGTCTACTGGACTCCTGTATTTTCACAGAAAATGACGGCGTGGATCCTGCTCCTGCTATCGCTCTGCCCAGGGTAAGAGGTGCCGTTTGGGGCTTCTATTTGCTCCGGAGAGGTGGGGGAAGGGGTGGGGATGTGGCACTACGGAGACCACCCAGATTTAAAACACTCTTCTGGGATTCGGGGCTTTGTAATTTGGGGGGATGTGAATGTGTGGGGAGGGGAAAGGAGGGAGGAAAGAGGAAGGTCACTTTCGTTTATTTCTTAATTTATTGCATTGACTTGTTTTGTGTGAGAGTGGGAAAGCTAATGTCATAAAGACTTGGCGTTTGAGGAGTAGCATTTTGATGTGACTGCAAAATGATGTCTAAGTGGGCTGTGCTGATACATGCTGGCATTCGAGGCCATGTTAGAGGCGTTTGGGGTGGGGGGTCTAGAGGAGAAAACTGCAAATGAGGTCCTGGCGCACACCCAGGAGAGATGTGTTTGGGGGAAGGGTTTTGTTCTCGTACATCAAAGTGTGGCTTGCTCCTACACTTTGGCATTCTTAAGATCAGTTTTCTCTCCAGCCCCATTGACCTGGCAGCAGGCTCCCTGACGCGCAAACATGGTTCAGCACCAGGGACAGCAGTCCCGCTTAGGGCCAAATGGAAAGAGGCTTGTCTAACCTGATGAGACATCCCTAAATTGACACAGGAGTCCATACAGTGCAAACAGAAGGCCAACAGAGCCAAGGAGCACTAATGACGCCCGGGGACCCTACTCTGATTATTCCTACCTCCTCCTTGAGATGAGAGGGGGTCTTTAGGGCATGGGCTAGAGAACCTAGTTGATGAATGCATGGAGGAATATATGTCTGGAAAAGAGTTGGTTGGCCTTGCTGCAGCACTGAAAAATATGCTGAACCAGGGGAATGTAATGCCCAAATTGTGAAGTATGCATTAATGCCATAGAACCTTGATTCAATGAATAGAAAAGATGGGAAGGGTGATGTGTATTCCCCAAAACTCTGAGCAGGTGTGTGATCTGAAGTGCTTTCACTTAAATTTTTTTGAACTTCCTTGCACCAAAAGTATCAGAGGAATGTTCCTCCAACTGTTTACCATTTACCTATCCACCTAAATATCCACCACCCCCAAAACACCTCAGGATTTCCAGCAAGAGATCCATTATTTACATTACTTGAACTCTCTTATACCATCAGTTTGAAATAAAGCTCTATATTTAGGGTAATTCTGCCCCTGGCCCAAGAAAAAAAAGAGTAGCTATAGAACATATCAAGCCATTGCCCTAGGGTTTTTGTGGGAGTTAACACTCTTATGTAGTAGTTGTAACAAAGGGAGATAAAAGGGATGAGGGTTAAATTATTTTATTAAAAATAACTAGTTAACTTCTCTGCTGCTTCATTCTTTAGGGGAGGTAATGGGAGATGCAGATTTCTGATAAAGACGAGACCTAGGCAACACAAGGAGTAAAAGCCTCTGCTGGAGTTTGTAAGCAGAGAGAGGGTCTGCTTAATTCTTCCAGCATTTTTCATACTTTCCTCTTTCACTATAAAAATAGAGGGCATTTTCATTAAGAATATAAGATTAAATAGCTTTCTTAGAAAAGGAGAGGTCCTTTGACTAGTATTGGTTTAAGGGTAAATAGGTTTTAGTGGAATCCTGGAAAAACATTTTTCTATTTAAATTTTGCAGATATGTTTTTCTGTCTAATGTGTGTACTTCTTAATTTGTTTCCAATATTAGAGAGTTGATAGTTGCTTATGGGCAGAAAACATCATTCACATGTTCCTAGCATTTATGAAACCTGTGGATTAAAATCTAGACAAGACATAGGGAAATATGTCTTTCCTTTCTACTCACCTTACATCCATCTTAGTAAACTATTTGGCAACTAAACAGATGAAGACATTCTCATGTATTTTATTCTAATGGTCTTACTTTAACCAAAGCATGTGTAATTTTATTGTTATTCATAATAGTATCATATCTAAGATGTCTTACTTTTTGCAACAGTCCCACTTTTTCTTTTCCAATATTGTATCAAAAGTGAAACTTAGAAATATATTTTAATTTTTAATTCTTGAGCATGCTAAATAGCTCCAAATAATGGGAGTCGTGTGTCATGTGAACTCTCCCAAAAGAGGATTTTCACAGTTTCTCACTAATGACAGAAACAAATCATTGCAGTTCAGTGCAGAGAATATGATCAGAGTTTCAGTTTGCTGCAAACCCATAAAAAAAATCCATTTGCATGGCTGAATTGGGCTAGAAGGAAAAGGAAGCTTTGATCTGAAGCTGATCCTATAGAAGGACCACGGATTATTGGAAAAATATGGGATCCTAAGAGGCAGTCTGAAAGAGGCTTCTGGGGTAAATAGTGGCAGTAGAACCACCTAGAAAGTTGAAGGGAAATTTAAAAAACATTCCATTGACTTTTTCATTTTCGTAACTCCAAAGAATAAGATTTTCCCCTCATTAAATTGACTAAATTCATTAGGTTGTGTTCATACAAAAGTGAACTAAAACAAGGAGGAATAGAAAGCATTGGAATGAAGATATTAATAGATATTATCTCTTCCTATGTGTAAAATAGTTTATTTCTAAAGCTCAAAATGATCTAAACTGTCACTTATCTTGTACACAGCGCTGTCATAAGCATCACCTGGAGAACTTGCTAAAATGGAGATTCCTGGACCGTTCACTGGAAAATTCTGAATTATTATGTCTGGGGTGGAGCCCAGGAATATTCATTTTCAACAAGTAGTCTAGACTACACATTGAAGAAGAGTGGTATATGCCTTGCTAATTTCCAAAGTTTATTTGTCATCATATTCAATGTTTATATGTGCTTTGATTATTGCTACTTTATTAATCTGCTGAGTACAATGAGTCAGTTTCACCTCAGGATTTCTTATTTGTATATAAATCACTGAGTGTATTACATAAACTATAAAGAGTCAGAAATAGCTATAAAAATTTTAATAAACCCACCTCATGTATGAGGAAACATTGGTTGAAAAATAGAGACCTCTCTCATTGAAGGTATGTATGCATGTGTATATAACTGTATTTTCAAACTATATACACTCTATGTACAAATATTCACACATATAGGTTTTAAAACAAATTTCCTAATTTTATAAACTCTCTTGATATAACTACATTCCATCTCAGAGTAAAAATGCCTTAAGAAGAAGAAAGAAATAGAAATACAACAGAAAATTATTTAAAGTAAATAGGAGTAAGTGCTCGAAGTAAAGATATTTTACTTTTTCTTAGAATTAAATTAGATTTTATAGTATACTTTGAGTAATAAAGAATTAATTTTCAAGAATAAATTAAGCAGAGAGGGATTTGATTAAATTTGTGAGAATTTAACCCTTACTTTGAAGTGTTAGCACTTAATTTAAAAAAATACCTTAAGTTACAAATTTGTAAATATTTTCTGTTCTTAGCTATTGCCTAAACAGAAATATTTCAGGTGACTTTTATTATGAGCTGCTAAAGTTTTTTATCCCATAACTAATTTTTCAGAGTTTTTAACTTTCACAGGCTATGACTGTGCATACAGGGGAATATTGTGTCTCTTCACCAAAACCCCATTTTCTTACAGAATTTATCTCCACAGACAAGAATGTTATTTCCTATCTTTCCTAATGTTCCACCTGGTTTTATTTGAAAAAAAATTGTTTCCTCAGCATATTTAATTGCTTAGTTGTAGAAATAATATTGCAAATAGTTTACACTGAGGCAAACATCTACCTGAAAAAGGAAAAAAAAAAAAAAGTCATCACCAAGTATTTCCCAAAATCCAGCTTCCCACCACCATCTAGACAAAACATCTGGATTGTAGGCAGGAATATAAAAATTGGCTTTTAATTTAAATAATCACATAAATGTCAGTTTGATATCTTAGACTCAGTTTAGAAGAGCTAAGAGCTTATCTCCTCCAAATAATTGAATTACAGAATGTTTAATGATTGAAGCCTGTGTTCTATGTAGTTTAAAATGTATTTCATGCAAGGATTTCTGCTCAAACTGAAATGAAGTTAAGACCAACTTTATAACTTTGTTGTAAATATTAGATTACTAAAGTTGAGGCTATTTCTCACTGTTACAATTTCCTAGCTGTTCCAAGACAGACTTTCCATAGATTACGTACAATCAGCTTCACTGGAATGACACACACTTCTGGTTGAAAGGGAGAAGAATTTGCTATCCCAAAATATGTCTCTCTGGCACACACAAAAAAAATATTTTAGGCTGATTATTTTTTAGAAACAGCAGAAGCAGGAGAACCTCTGAAAGCCCACAGAAGTTACCCTTTGGGAAGAGACATTTACATTTATAAGGGAACTCTCCATTTGTTAAGGGTGTCTCCCTCCAAGTATCTGGAAGAGAAGGATGATTAAATCTGTAGAAAGTCTTACCAATGCAGAAGGCAGGGATTTAAATCTTCATAATAACAACACCTTTCATTTACCGTGCTTTGCTTGATAACCTCCCATATCTGCCATCCCCCACAACATCATCTTTTGTCGTTAGCTGGAGATGCCATTTAAGGTGGTGGATTGGGCATTCCAGGAAGTTATTCAGCCTTCCTGGGTATCTCCCATCCATACAGTAGGTTGTACATATTATTAAACCTCTGTTTTCCCCTGTTAACCTGCCTTTTTATTATAGCCAAGAGCCTAGAGAGTTATCATAGAAAATTATTTTTTCTCCCCTACATGGTTCTCCAAAATACTTCTGCTAAATTCACAGATCACAGAAGAGTGGTTAAAAGTTATAATTAGCACAGTTCAGGAATTGTTTGACCACCACAGGTGTCAGCACAATTTAAATGCTTAAAATTCAGGGTTTCAGTTGGGATGGGCATTCCAGATAGGATAACCTATCAGATAGATGTAAAGAGAAGAATCCAGCCCTCCACTACTGGGTCATAAGAGATCTATGTGACATCTTCAAAGCTAGTGTGAGTGATGGAGAAATTCTCTTCTGCTCTCCTAGGTCCTTTCAGCTGGTCTAATAATCAAATTCACATGAAACAGATTAAGAAAAGAAGATAACCAAATTTAATTATACATGTACACATGGCAACCCCACATACATGAGAGAGTCAGAGACCCCACATACATGAGAGCTTCAGAGACAGAAAGGGAAATGTGGTATATATGATATTCTGAACTAAAGATGAGATAAAGCCTGTTGGGGCTTCAGAGGGTCATTGCAGGACAAGAAGAGCAGATGTTCAGTAACTAATAGTTTGTCCTGCCATATAGATAGGTCAAAATTATCTCTAATCATTTCTTATTATGGGCAAGGCCTCTAATTCAAATTCTTCTAGGTAATTGGGGAAAGGGGGGAGGGGAACAGAAATTTCTGTTGAGCCTGGAGGAGGGTCTGTTTCCTTTGCTCAAAATGATCCACATACCACAGAAGCACATCTTGGGGTGACTTGTTCTGAACCCCTATATCAGAAACTAAATAGTCACGACATAATGTCCAGTTCAGACTTTCAGATCTACTCATGTCATGCACATACACACACTGAACCAAAATTTTACATATAAATATTAATAGTGTATATTTTAATTAATACATAAATTATATATTTCAAATATATACAATTTATTTTAATGAATTAATGTATCATTCATATGTATTCTATATACTTAATTTTTACAAAAATCTGTGAAGTAGTTATTGTCACCCACATTTAACATATTAGGAAATCAGAATTATAGTGACCTATTTAAAAGCAACAGATAATTAGAAGTATAAAATATATACTTTATAAAATAATAAAGTGATAAAGTAGTATGTATGTGGCTAGAGATAATATAGGTGTCTAATGATAGATAATGATATATACATATATAATAATTGTGCGTGCGTGTGTGTGTGTGTGTGTATGTGTGTGTGTGTGTGTGTCTCCCATTCTGGGCTTCCTGTCCTGTGTCCCTTAGTGGGAGCTCTCCAGGAACCAGGGGGCAGCTCTCACTCCAGTCAGAGCACTAACTGGGTCTCCAGAAATAGTTATCAGCAAGTCCACTGTGAATCCCACCCCTGACCTCTCAACAGTGTTGATCCAACTGAAGTTTCTCCTTTCTGTGGCCCCTACCACTCATTTACCCAGTACTTCTCCCGGTTTATCCAGGCCCCCTCCTCCCCTCCAGCAGGGCCTCAGAAGGCCTGTAACCTCCTTGTTTTATCTCTTGGGCCACAGCCACTTTTATCTCAGTGTGTCCTTCTCTAAATATGCCTTTTTTTTTTCTTGGTGTAAATAAAAGGTGATTTGGAATCATCTCTCTAAAATTATTTAAATAAATATATACACAAATGACCATGAGAACTGGTTATATGTTAGATCTGTCACTAATTATTTCCTGAAATTTTTGACTAGTATCACCCCATCAGTACTGTTTTCTCACAAGAGTAGTTCACTAGTCTAGAATATCTATATTTATCAGCATTAATTTTTATAATTATTTGATTCTATCTTCAGACAATACAATTCAGAACAGATACTTTACTTCCAAAGAGCCCATTGAACAAATTAACATAATCTTACAGTAGCATGTTTTGATGTCCTCAGTCTCCATTAAGCACATCGTTCTTTAATTTATCTTCTTATTTTTATTGAAAGCTCTAAGCAAAATGCTTAGAAATAATCCACTATTCAGTTGTTTTATACATTTAAGAACATGTTAATTGGCATTATTTAGATCCTGGACCAAAATTATGCTTAGGAAATATATTTTCTTAATGGTTACATCTGTGTTTACAAAGCATAGTTTAACCTGCAATTCAGTCTTACCCAGGCTCTTAGCTTCTGCATGTCATTCCATTTTTAAAGAGGTCTGGTGCTTCCATTGAGCAAATTTATAGGGTAATTTGCTGCAGTTTTCCTACAAAAATTCTTTCAAAAGTGAAAGACAAACTCAAGGCAACTATACTGAATATTAAAATAGAAATACTATTACTACTTTAATATCTGGATATTTATATCTTAAATGTGTAGATTTTTAAGGTTAATACTTTTAATCCCCTCAATTATACATGCAACTGCTTGGATAACTTTGGCATGTGATACCTTAATATCAAGTTTAATTTCTAAAGGAATAAGAAGATATAATTTATAGAAACTGGGGCTTTAATTTTTCTGAAAATGAGTACATGCATGTTTTTATTCTGTCTATAGCCCTGTGAGTTAGATGAAGAAAATATTTTATCCTTCTGACAGATAAAAAAATGAGACACAAAGAGCCTCAGGGACTGGTCCGCAGCTCCTCGAACATTATCTGTAACCAGGATCTAGCCTCCCAGTTCCATTTTAGTCCATATGCCTCACCACACAAGTATAGTCCCCGCTTTTCTTTCTACAAGGAAGAAAATAACTGGATTGTTTCGAGATATAAAAGGCCTCTTCAGTTGGCTTTAGTGGAGTGTTATTTGCTATTCATTTCTTTATTATTCTAGAGAATAAATATCTTTTAAAAGAAAATAAAAAGTTCTTTTGAGTTACACATTAGGGTGAAAATAAAATTTAACTTCAAATCATATTCATCTCTACAGTATTATGATATGGGAGCAAAATATGGCAATAATTCTATATCATTATAAAACTCATTGTATAACTCTGTAGATAAAATGTCATGTAAGTGCTAAATAAGTAGTACTGATATTAAACTCTCCACCCATTCATAAAGAAAGCCGTTATGAATATTAAATAACAGAATAGTGGGGAAAACAAGAAATTCATTTTAAGCAAAGATCCTTCGTAATTATTGAAACCTTGCCATGAACTCAAGTTTAGTTGTACAATCAAAGTTTATGTATTGAGACAAATGCACACTGAGTTCTGTAATTGATTTGGACATATTTAAACAAAATGGCCCAAACTGAATATAACTTGTCAATGTAGTCTTGGTAGAAATAAATAAATGACTGATTCTTATTTATGTTATTTTTTGAAGGTTATCAGTCCTTTTTTATATATTGCTTTTGAACCACATGTGAAATACTTATAGGAAATCTACTCTAGATGCAAATGTATTCAGGTACAGCGTTTCAGCTAGGTCTGTGCTAGGAACTGGATGTATAATTGTGGGGCAGCGGAAGCCATGATGTCTGCCATGGACTTTGAATTTCATGGGATAGCAAGATCAATGAGGTGGACAAATAAGTATTACATTTTAACTCAGGTAAATGCCACACAAGAAAGCCACATGGTGCTATGAGAGAATACAACTTTCCAGCATAGTGAAAGCAAAGGACAGAGAAACTGAGAATGACAATCTTGCTGAAACTGATTTACAACCATCTCATTGGTTGATTTTGATATTCCAACACTTCTCTTGGTCATAATGGCTTTTGCTGAATGTGTTGCCCTGAACGGGAGAGGTTTTCACTTGAAAATGAATGGTATTTTTTTTGACGAAGAAAAGTAATGTAAAAAATTTTTAAATGTTCTGAAAACTATTTTCTTCAGTGTTTTAAAAAACTCTCTATGTAATAAAAACCATATTAAAGACAATTAAGCAAAGCAACATGGTCATATATGACATAATTTTAACATAGACTAAATGTACAAATTAATGGCCAGTTGATGGGATTTTGCTCCATTTACTCACTATCCTATAGGTTTTCAAGTCACATGCATAAAAATGGTCTGTTTTCCCACCATTACCTGCAACTCACTCACCTTCTCCGAGTCATTGCCAATCCAATATAAGTAGTCAAATACAGTCACACAGTAGGGAGAAAAACAAAACCAGCCACAACCAACTTAAGTGTACATACCAGTTGTGAGCTTCAATTAATTTCAGAAATATCAGGGTATGAAAACTTGGATGTAATAGGATCAAGAAACACAGTGAACATTTGAAGCTTTTTTGAATTAAGTGCAAACTACACTGTGCATGGCCTATAAAAATACATACAGAACAAGATTTCCGTGCCTCCGAGAATTTTTTCAATGTTGATACATTATAATCATTGGTAGGAGCAGAGATCATAGTAATTATAGGCTAATAAACTCCCAACTGCTTTTTTTAAATCGATTGAACTATTTTCTTCCAGTATCCCCCTTCATCTTATTCTATTAGAATAAGCAAGTGAGTCTTTTTTTTTTTCCTTTTAAATAACCACCATTCTAAAAGCAAGGTGTCCTGACCTCACGTTCACACACACGGATCTGCAGCTTCTGGGTATGCAATTAAAACCTGTAGAGTCCTTTGCATTTCAGTCATTGTAGTGGGGCTAACGTTGTGTCTGTCTGGTTTGGGGTTTTGTTTTATTCTATGTTATTTTATTATTGTCTTGAAGAAGTACTTTATGGATTTTAAATAAATATCCATGTCAGATATATGTAGTGAAAATAGTTTTCCCATCTTTGGGTTGGTGATTGATTGATGGATTGAGTTACTTATTATAAAGTAAAATTTGTCTTTTATTATTATTATTATTATTATAGTGACTATTTTTTTCCGTATTCTTTAAGAATTTTTTGCCTCCCCTAAGTTTGCAAAGATATTTTCATGTATGTTTTAGAAGTTTTGTAGTTATAGCTTTTTTATGTAGCTCTATGCTCCATCTCAAATTATTATTATTATTATTTTTATCCTCACCAGAGATTATTTTTCCATTTTTTGTTCAGATAGAGTGGGAGGGAGAGAGAGGAAGAGAGAGAGAGAGAGAGAAACATCGACGTGAAAGGGACACATCAAGTGGCTGCCTCCCGCACGACCCAACCAGGGGCCGGGGACAAACTGCAACTGAGGTACGCGCCCCTAGCGGGAACCGAACCCGGGTCTCTCTGGACCGCAGGCTGACGCTCTAACCGCTGAGCCAAACTGACCAGGGCTCAAATTATTATTTTTATTTAATACATATTAGAAGTTGATATTTGTTTCTCCCTCATCCATTTATCCAATTGTTTCAGCCCTGTTTTTTTTAAATGACTGTGCTTTTTCCATTGACATTTCTTAGTAACTTTGCCACAATGTTATTAGCATATGTGTCTAGGTCTAGTTCTGAGCTCTGTATTCTGTTCCATTGATCTACTTGTCTATGCTAAGTCAGCACTGTATCACTTTGATCACTGTAGCTTTATAGTAACTCTTAAAATCAGGTAATAAATATGAAACATATTCATATGTTTTCTTATAAGACCAATTTTTCTATTTTAAATATTTCATATCCTTATATCTTTTTAAAAATTTGCCATTTTATACCAAAACAAAACAACAATGTCCCATTGTATCTTTGTTGAAATGGTGTTGAATATATAGATCAGTTAGAAAGTATTGACATTTCCGACAATCTTAAGTCTTTCAATCTATAAATGTGGTTTATCTCTCCTCTTGATTTGGTTTCCTTTAATTCTTCTCACTAACTTACTGCATATTTCAGTGTTGACATCTTGTACATCTTCCTTAAGTTTATTCTTAAGTGTTTTGTGTGGTTTATTCTATTTTGATATTTCCAAATGTTTATCATTATTATATAGAAAAGCAATTTATTTTGTATATTAATGCACATCCTGTGATATTAGTTCTAGTAATTAATTCTAATAGTTTTTGTAGATTCTTTGTGATTTTCATATATCATTGTCATCTGCAAATAGAGACAATTTCACTTCAGAATAACTTCTTAAAACAGAAATACAGTTATGTTATATTGTTATGTTACAGCTTTGCAATAACTCCCGTTATTGATAAGATCCAGTTGTCTTACCTAGAGTTGTAGACAATATGACCATAAATTTATTGTACAAAATGGAGAAATTTTTATAGTGGAAGAGGGCAGAATTATGAATAATGATGTGAGAAACACAGGTGCCAACTGGAACTTTCCCAGGCAAACTGGGCATATGATCACTCAGTATGGTCCTTCACGATCTGGTCCCTGACAACCTCTCCAGCATCAGCTCCTGCCCTCCGTCAGACTGCCACCCCACTATATTTCCTTAGATTCCTATAAAAATCAGTCTCATTGTCCTACCTTCTTTTCAAGTACCCATTTTAGAGCTTTTTACCCTTCTTCCATTTTCTTTTAAACCTTCTAATCTTTAATACAGAATTTTCATCTGAGAGATGTTTCAGGATCTGTGAGATATTTGTATTACAAATATTTTCTATGTGTGGTTAAAAAGGAGAGATCAGAGTGAATACGTTTAACTAGGCTAATATTTTTGAAAGCATGTCAAAATAGTCAATAAGAAAAGTGACTCTGAATAGATTTAAAATTTCTTCCAGTCATAACCATATATCACTTCACCCAAACTTTTTCATTTAATAAAATAAACAGCAAATAAAATCAACTCAGTGCCATAAAACTTAGGATATATTGGCACTCAAATACTGCTAGAAACATCTATCTCAGTGACTGATTTCCCAGGTACCCTTGTGGGCAATAGGACATTAGCAGAGTTTCCAAGGTCCGTGACCAGAGCTCCTTTTTGTAGACCTCCTGCCATGGACACTCTTGCAGATCAATTCCTCTAATGAATGAGCATCAATGTAGACTCAAGTGGAGAATCACGTGGGAAGGGAGAGATTTCCCCCTTCAATTTTACTCTCCTTGACTTCAGACTCTAAGTAATTCTCCCAAGCAGATTCTTAATTCATGCTTAAGAATTGATGAAATTGCAGAAGCACACACAAAGCAGAAGATTGGAGATGGGGGTTACACACTCTGATTTGGGTGATCTGAATAGTGACCTGCTTAATTCTTGTTTATTTTGTGAATCGCATTTGGTTTAATTCCATTCCACCATGTTCCTGGCACTGTATCTGATACTGAAGATACAGCATTGAACAAGGCAAACACAGTCCTTGCTCTTGTGGAACTCATATTCTAGAATAAAGACATGCTTTCAAAAAACATAACACTATAGGATAGTAAGACAGTAATATATTATACATTGTAACCACAATTTTACTTATCAACAGTGTTCTACCTTTATATTGATTTGTTTCACTTATTGTCTCTGATTTAAGTAAGTTGTATAACCAGATACCCAGTTTACACCCAATCATTTTTTTAACTCATGTATTTGCATGATTCTGTCCTTTTCCCCTTGAAACAGGCTAACATGGGGTATCATTTGACCCTTGTTGAGTTCTAAATTGCCATGTTAAATGTGGAATGAAAATAAATGCAAAGTGGACAAATTTCTTTCTTCATGCCTCTGGCCTTCCTGCCATAAATATTTACTGAGTTCCTCATACTTGTTTTGCACTGTCCTGGAGATAAAACAGCGAGAAAAACAGACATCTTCTTAATCCCCTTAGACCTCCCAGTGTGGAGACAGGCAGGCAGTGAACAAACAAAGAAACCTCTCACTATGATAAATGTTGAAGAAATAACTAAAAAGTGTGGCGTTGTAGAGAAAACCGAGAAAAATTTTACTTTAGATAGATGATTAGGAAAGACTCTGGAATAATGGATAAGAAACTGAGATTATAAGGGGACAAAAGAATTCAGTCACGAAGAGACTGAAGGGAAAACTTTTCTCATCATTGGTAACAGTAGGTGCGAGGACCCTGCAAGGAGTATGAACCTGGTTTATTACGTAACTAGCAAAGGGCCCAGATGGCTGGAAGACTGTGATTAAGAATGGAGAAGTTAAGACACAGTGTTTGGGAGGCAGAAAGCTGTTTCCTGTTGCAGGGCCCTGCAGCCAGGGAAGAATTTGCATTGTGTTCCAATCAGGGGTTTGGAGCAAGAGAAATACTTCAGTTCTCTTCTTAAGGAGGAAGTGTGCCTCCTTGATTTGGGAAATAGTGAAGGTTGCAATTTACCTGCCTGTATTCAATTGCTTGGCAGTTAACTTAATGGCTGACTTTTAGCTTCTTTAGAGTTACATATAGTGTTACATACATGTGATTTTATATATGGTTTTATATGTAGTTATATTTAGTTATCTATACATTTTGTTCCAAAATCTCATCGGGATCAAGAATTCATTATTGAAAAAAGAATTAGCTATTGATTCTCCTATTATGTCAATTATTAGAAGCATAGTAATTATTTTACAGCATTTTTATGAAATTGTTGCACTATATTTAACTAATGCATTTATATTTATTTATTTATTTATTTTTAAATCTTCACCCGAGGATATTTTTCCATTTATCTTCAGACAGAGTGCAAGGGAGAGAAAGAGAGAGAGAGAGAGAGAAACATTGACATGAGAGAGACACATAGATTGTTGCCTCCCGCACAACTCTGACCAGGGCTGGGGATGGAATCTCAACCAAGGTACATGCCCTTGATTGGAATCGAACCCAAGACTCTTTGGTCTGAGGGCCGATGCTCTAATCACTGAGCCAAACCAGCCAAGGCTTAACTAATGCATTTAAACTGATATATCTTTTATAAAGTTCAATACTTCGCATCTATGAAATGGCAAAGAAGGCTCCTAAATTCCAAATTAATCAATATGATTTGGGAGCAATTATTTGGATGACTAATTTTAAAATTTTAACAAATTCTCATAGAATTAACAAAAGTACACTCATTTCTTATCCATAAAATGTGCCGTTGAACTTAATCTGAGTACAGCAGAACCAGGGAGGGTAATATCTCATCTAAAGCCTTAAAAACACACAAAAATGTATGGACCAAACTGAAAAGAAACCACAGTACCGTTTTCCTTCTCATCAGGAGATTTAAAAATGTGTAGACTCAATTACCTCATATTTTAGTATCAGGAAATTTCACAAAAATTTCATGTCCAAGAATATTTTGAAATTCAGTGATGTAGTTTGCAACATAATAGCTTTGTTTTTTGTTTTATTTTTAAGTTTGTGTAGAGCAAGATTGATGTTTATCGGTGTACAGTTGTGAGAATTTTAACACATGTAAATTCTTGTCATTCAGTATCCCAAGTCGAGATACTAAAGAGGTCTATCTCCCTAAAATCAGTCCCCTTGTGCCACCTTTTTGTACTCACACCCGCTCCAACCTTTAACTTCTGGCAGCAAGTCGTGTGTTATCTGTCACTGTAGTTTTTTTCTTTTCAAGAATGTTATATAAGTAGAACCATATAGTTCACTCAGCATAGAGAATTAGATTCACCTAAGTTACTGAGGTGTTAATAAGCACATTAAAAGATGTTCAACAATAGTAGCCATTAGGTAGATGCAAATTAAAACCATAATGTGATACCACTATACAGCTATCAGAATGAGCCAAGTAAAAACAACATTGGCAAGACCAAGTGTTGGTAAGGAGGTAGAGCAACTGAAACTTTCACACAGTGCAAGTGGGAATAAAAAAAATGGAGAAAAATTTGGCAATTTTGTTTAAGATTAAACATATACTTACCATACTGTTCATTTTTAATACAGTTTAATATCTTTGAATTTGATAGACTTGAATATACATCTGAACATATGCAGATACTTCACACAATAGAATCAGCCTTTATTTTTCATTCCATGGCTTTCAGTGACCTTTAAACTATCCTAAATCTGGGATAGTTTCACCTTATGTTCCTGGACCATGAGAAAGTACAGAGATTCTCCTATCCACCTGTGGCCTCCCTATAACTAAGTGATCTATTTCATATGTTTCTATGTACTGTATTACCTTCTATTTGCTAGAAGAGAGAACCAAAAGTTTTATCAATTCCCCAAAATGTTTTATGTTCTAGAGAAAAATATTCTTCTTACCTAAGAAAATAAAGTTTGGAAGTAAATACAGAGGCACACTACACTGATAGAAATAGCCTTAATATCAAGTTGGAGATGCTGATAGACAGAGATTAGTCATATTCTAACTTGTGACAATGTTTTTTATGATTGCCTTGTATTATTATTTAAGTGTTGCATTTTTCTAGCTGTTCAGGTGTTTGTGGCCACAAATGATGGGAGGTGTTTTGTTAGCAACCTTGCAATTTGCACTCCTTTCCATCTGTGACTGTGCCTTGCACGAGGGAGTCTACAATGCATACTGATTAACTGAAGGAACAAGAAATCTAAAAATCTATAAGGAATTGTTCCCTAAATCCGGCTACCTTTAGAGATTTTGCCACATCTAAGTGACATCTGGTTAATTTTTTTTACTTAAGAGTTATTATAAAACCAATATCTTTTTAATATAATTGCTTTATTTAATACACAATGAAAGTAATAAACCTGGAAAATCAGTTTTCCTTTACACAACAGAAGACAACCACAAAGTAAATACAATGAAACCAGAATCATGTTATCGTGTTGTAATTATATATTCTTTTTTACCAGAAGTGCTGAGCTTAATGGTGCTATCCTTAGAAATTAGGTTAGCAAATTGGAAAATGTGGTTAAAAGCAAATTAGAAATATAATGATGCTCTGTCCTTAATATAATTGGATGCGCTGAAAAAAAAATTGAAAAGGGAAAACTATTCTAATTATTTGTTTTCATGTCTTTTAATGCTATGCTTATGTGACATTTCAAATTGTCTTGGGAATCAAGGGCAGGTCTCCTCAGCTTTGGGGAACACTAAGATGGGGCAATCTTAATAGGACATAAATATTGGCGGCAATCACGTGATGGCAGATTATATAGGCAGCTCGTTTTAATATTAGCTACAATTCTTATATATGCATATTTGTAAAGAGTGAGTTTTACCAAGTTAAATTTCATAAACATTGAATCTTTAAAAAAAAATAACGATACTCTCATTGATTCATTTAATCGTTTGAAAAGCATTCTTTTGATGTCTTATCAAGTGCCAGGCACTCGCAAAGGTTTGGAAAACGACATCGTTGAAGACAGAAATATTCTTGCCCTTAGAGACCTAATAATGTTCTACTTTTATTTTTTTATTTTTTAGAGAGAGAGGAAGGGAGAGAGATAGAAACATCAATAAGAGAGACATCTGTCGGCTGCCTCCTGCATGCCCCCTACTGGGGATGAAGCCTGCAACCCTGGCATGTGCCCGGACCCAGAATGGAACCAGGACCTCTCAGTCCATGGGATGATGCTCTATCCACTGAGCCACACCGGCTGGGTGCACAAGGATTCTTAACAGAAAAGTTTCAGAAGGTCTCATTTTGCTGACATACATGTCTTGGGAGATTTATTTTGACATCTAAAGTATTTTGCATTTGACTCATTACGTTTATAAAATAAGCCAAAATTTGTACCAATAAAAAATATTAGTGAAATGAATTGTTCAAAGGAATCAAATACTAATCACTTAAAAGTATTTCAAGTGTAAACTTAAATGAGTTTTTGTTTATTCAATTATTTACCTATCTGTGTCAGAGAATATATCTGTATCTATCTCTACCTCTATCTCTGTCTCTATCTCTCTGTCTCTATCTCTATCTCTATCTCTATCTCTATCTCTATCTCTATCTCTATCTCTATCTCTATCTCTATCTATACATACATATACATTCTGTCTTTATGAAGCTAAACAATGGATGAAAGATACCTAAATGAAATGTTTTATACCTCATCCACATGCTTGCTGTTGTACTACCCTGGGAGAATACAATGACTAGATTTTTCCTTCACAAAACTTAGGGCTTTATTAAATCCATGGGAATCTGAAATACCTGGATTACAGTGTAAAATTCCATAAACTGCATTATTAATATTCCCAGTGGCAAATATCCAGAATATGTGCCAAAATGCCAATGCTTAGAGTCTTCATGTGAATGAGAGCGACCTCTCACTGAACCAGGCCTATCCAGTATTCCTTTTTTCCTAAGTCACTTATTTCCCCTAAGTAAAATCAGTTTGTGTTTCTGATGATAAAAATGAACTTATTACATGTTTGTATTCATTCAAAAATTTAAATCATGCATAAAACTGTAAAAATTAAAATAAAATTTAATAGCTTAACTTACAACATGGCGATTCAGAGGCAAATCTAAAATAGGAACCTGGGAGTCTATATTTAAAAAAAAATTTTTTTTTCTTTATTGACTTTAGAGAGATGAAGGGAGAGGGAGAGATAGAAACATCGATGAGCAAGAACATCGATTGGTCGCCTCCTGCATGCCCCCCACTGGGGATTTGGCCCACAACCTGGGCATGTGCCCTGACAGGGAATCGAAACAGCCACCTCTTGGTGCATGGGTCGATGCTCAACCACTGAGCCACACCGCTGGGCTGGGAGTCTATATTTTATTTTATTTATTTAATTTTTTAAACATTTTTTCTTTATTGATTTTAGAGAGAGAGGAAGGAGGGAGAGAGAGCGAGAAACATCAGTGAGAGAGAACATTGATTGGCCCCCCACTGAGGGGTTGGCCCACAACCTGGGCATGTGCCCTGACCAGGAATTGAACCAGTGACCTCTTGGTGCAGGGGTCGATGCTCAACCAGTGAGCCATACCTGCCAGGCTGGGAGTCTTTATTTTTAAAGAGCTCATGCTCACCCTAGTGTGTGTGGGCACACACACACACACACACACACACCAGAGTAAAAACCACTGATCAAAACATTCTATGACTGAGATTCTCAAATTTTAATATGTATATGAGTCACTTGAAGATCTTATTAAAATAAAAGTTCTGATTCAGGAGTCCGGGTGGGGCCCAGTTTTCTGAATTTCTAGCAATTTCCAGGAGATGCTCATTTGGCTGTCCAAAGCTCTCGGCCAGACAGCTTTTTGATAATGTTTTGAAATCTCTCAAAAATGAAAGCTTTGGAACATTTCTGGCACAATCTTTCAGAAATTGTTACTCAAACTATAAAAAAAAAAAAGTTTCCATTATGATAAGATAATTTAAGAGTAATTTCAATTTTTGTTCTTTCTCTTTATTAGAGTATTTTTTAAATTAAAGGACCCAAGGAGGAGTAATCACTTCTAAAGGCTATTTATTTAAATAGGTGCCTTTAGCTAGAAGTTTGAATTTGTGTTTGCTCTTAGCCTGCTCAACTGTTCAGTCGTTTTTTTCCTGCATCTTTATCAATCTGTTTCTACCCTGGCATTACAGTTCTATACAAAGCCTTACCTATTGGTCAGACCTCATTACCCCTAGATGGTTCACCTATAAATGTGCATGTTTTTCACTCCAAAGAATTGTAGAGAGAGAAACAGCCAACATTGAATGAGAGAGGTTCTTTTTTCTTTCTTTTTTTTTTTTTTGTAAAGACAGATCTGGACACAATCCCAGATTATGCATGAGCCCTATTAATTTAGATCTCAGCTGGGAAAGTTCTAGAATAAAGACCCCATTTATTTACAATGTAGGGGCTCATTATTTTTCTTCCTGGGAAACATCTGTTTTTAGTCCTCCTTAGCCCATATTAGATAAAAGCCTGGAGGCAGCATCTGTAGAACCAGGTTTTAGTTACATGGTTGTAACTGTTGTTATAAACCTAGTAGTGGTTTCTTTATCATAATAATGATAATAAATCTATTTCAAAACTATGCATCAGGCATTATGCTAAGCATATAATAAGTATTATCTTAAGCTTACACAAAAGTGCGATACAAATACTAGTATTAACTTTATTTTAAAATGAGAACATTGAACTTTAGCCAGGTTAAATGATTTGCCCAAGGTCATAAACGAGTGACAGAGGCAAGAAATGAACCCAGCAATCAGACCTGGTAATTTCTAACTCCCAAGGACATGCCCTTAGTTTCTCCTCTCTATGGCTAAGTAGGCATCCTGGACTAGGAAAAAAAATCCATCACTGGCACTGCAAAGTGAAATCAATTTGATTATTGTTCTGGAATCCAATAGGTGATGATATTAAGAGAATTACTGGTACAATTCTGGAAAGTAGCGTTTCTTCTAAGCAAGTATCTCTTATCTTTTCATTTAATATATTTTTCCTCCTAGTTGGCCAGATAATAGTAATGTCATTAAAAAGCATCATGAGCCTTGGATAATTTATTTCTTAATATGAGGAAGTGCTATAAACAAGCAAAACAAACAGCTTAATATATATCACCTTCCTTTGAAGAAATGTTAATAGGGTGTAGTTGTCTGATACAGAGAGGCAGAGAGACAGATAAAGAGGGAGAAAGGGGAAGAATGGGAGTTAATTTTCTTTTGAACAGGCCCTTTTTTAAAAAAAATTTTTTTCTTTATTGACTTTAGAGAGAGAGGAAGGGAGCGGAAGAGAGAGATAGAAACATCGATGAGAACATTGATTGGCCGCCTCCTGCACGCCCCCCACTGGGGATCGGGCCCACAACCTGGGCATGTGCCCTGACCCGGAATCGAACTGGCGACCTCTTGGTGCATGGGTCAACGCTCAACCGCTGAGCCGCACTGGCTGGGTTGAACAGGCCCTTTTGTATGACCAAATTAAACCATAGTAAAATTCCATTACAATGGCATCTAATGGACCAAACATATTATTTTCTCAATGACTTATTGGAAGGATTTAGGAGAGTTTTTTTTTTTTTCTTTCTTGTTAAAGAAAGATATTTTTTCAGAGAGTTTTTTTTTTCTTTCTTATTAAACTAGTAAGATTTGGGTCATAGGATTTGAGTTCCATTAGAGTTCCATTAGGCGGAGTTCACAGTGCTCTGGAGAAATGATGAATTGAGGCCCAAGAGGGATTTTCCAGGTAGATAACAGGTTTCGGCTGGTTGAAGCTTGTCCAGCCCTACATACCCTCTGTAAGAACACTGTGAACTTCACCTTTTTAAAGTTCTTATCCTACTGAAGTACAAGATGTAAAACACAGGCTGTGTTAGGTGTTTGGCTGACGTGAGGCTCAGTTCATGTGTTTTCTTTTCATAAAGCTTTAAAGGAATATAAAAAGGGATCACTTGCTTACTAAGTTGATTCATGCTAGTGATTACTCTTAAAACTTCATCTCTCTGCCCTGGCCAGGTGGTTCAGTTGGTTGAGTGGCATCCCATGCACCAAAAGGTCACTGGTTTGATTCCTGGTCAGGAAATATACCCAGGGTGCGGGATCAATTTCCAGTCAGGAGGCAACTGATCAATGTTTCTCTCTCACATCAATGTTTACCTCTCTTTCCTTGTCCCTTCCTCTCTCTCTAAAATCAATAAAAACATAATTTAAAACAATAATAATAATTTAAAAACTTCATCTCCTCGACTCCTTCTCAAACCAGATTAATTACTTATCAGCTTTCTTCTACCATATTATTCATCTATCTATCTATCCATCTATCTATCATCTATCTATATGTCTTTCTATCTACCTATATATATATCTATCCGTCTATCTATCTCCAAGCTACATAATATAACAAAGTCATATATGGGACTATGACTGAAGAAAGGTGATAAATATGGTTTGAGAAATATATATATTTGATAATGAGTACTATATATATTCATTTAGGGTAATGTGGCAGTGATTTAGTCTCTGACAAGATCTAGTCTATACCATATATTTAGGAAAATACATTGAAGATGGGGTGGGGAATTTTATATTTTACATTTGTAATTGTTTTTCACCATAAATCATAGAAGTAACCAATATTCACAGAGTGCTGATAAAAATAAAAAAGGTTTTGCATTGCCCCTAGATCTGGAAAATGTAATTATCTTGTGTGTGGGGGGGTAGGGGGGATAGAACTTGGAGCAGGGGAGAGACACGCTAAAGAAATTCTAGTATCTTTCCAAAGTCAGCCTTAGCTTTCATTCCAATCACGGGAGGGGGGGGGTGAGGGGGGGTGAGGGGGTGTTTGGGGACATAGAAAACTTAGTCACAGGATATTATGTGGCTCTCTGGTCACTCAAAATAGGTAATTTGATTTCTATGATTGTAGGACATTAAACAATAGTATGAGTTTCCAGCTTAGGAACTTCTGCTGTAATAAAGAGTGGTTTAAAGTCTGCAACTACATTTTTCTTCATAGTACCAGGTTCTTAACAATCAAAGATAAATGAACCGCCCTTGCCTTCAGTGCAAGTGAAGGGAAAAAGTACACATTCACACACCCTGGGGGAAGAGACAGCGCGAGACTGAGCGCTCCTTAGCAGTTCAATTGAGGAGGGAGAGGCTTGTCTGGCGGTTTGTGGGAGTGAATCTAATTATCAGTCTCTTACTTTCATTAATAGGTTGGAGCAAGTTAACTCCTCAAAGGAAAAAGAAGTAGACACTATGCCTGAATGTTTAGGCTACATTATGATCATTTAAGCATCACTTACACACAAATAGTTTTGGGGTTTTTTTATTGGTCCCTCATGAAGCTGGGCAGGTGAGCAAAAAGAACCACTATGGAAAAGGCCACAGTAACTGGTGAAACATAGTGGGCTTATAGATGGGAGGGCAGAGCATTCTGCAAAACTGGAGAGTTCACTTTTATGAACTGTAATCTACATCTGTGCTGTTCCATTATGTAGCCTAATCCTCAGGTGAGAACTTGTGCTGTAGTCCATTCTAATTTATTCCTGTAACCCAGTTTCGTTTCTCCCTTTCCACCTGTGGTCTGGGGATAAAGTTCACTTGGACGTAGCCTATATGTCTTTTAACCAATATTTTTGTTTTCTTAGCCTTACTAGCCAAAAATCTGATGATGACTACGAAGATTATGCTTCTAACAAAACATGGGTCTTGACACCAAAAGTTCCTGAGGGTGATGTCACTGTTATTTTAAATAACCTCCTAGAAGGATATGACAATAAACTTCGACCTGATATAGGAGGTATGTTGAAGGCTGTTATAGCGTGGTGTAGATACAAACTCATAAACATGCCTACCACGTTAGAAGAAAACATCAGCATATTTCAATAACCAGAACTATTTAAATGATGGTTTCACTATATATTATGAAAATATATAAAGAATCTATAAATAGCATTCTGGCTTGAGGGTAGGAGGAGCGTTGATAGGGGCAATGAGGAGAGATGATTTTCAGGTGAGACTTGAGAGCTAGGAATTCAATTTTTGCTAGATGTCCCAGACAAAGGCTATTGAAGACAAGTAACAAGATCTTTATGACGTGACATCCAAAACAAACAAGCAAATAATGATAAAGAAAGGACATACTTGTTACCAATTGCTGTGCAACAAAAAAAACACAAATTCTCAGTGGCAAATAATAATAGATATTCACTTAGAACTTCTTAGGGGTGGCAATTTATAATCTAAGCCAAGCTGGGGATGCTCATTAAGGAAAGCTGTAGTCTCTCTCATTTTACTCCTGGGACCAGCAGAATAGCTAGGAGTATTCTTCTCATGATCATAGCAAAGAGCGAGAGAGAAAGTAGAAGCTCATAAGGCTTTAATGCTTGTGATTATAACTAGCCACACTCACTTTTATCGATATACTATTATCCAAAGCAAGTCAGATACTCAAGCCCAAAGTTCAGAGGAGAGAATTAGCCTCATTGAGGTGACAGCAGGCTGTAGATACAGGGAATAGTGAAGAATTCAATCCACCACAGAGAATTAGAGCATGTCACTTTCAAGCAAAGTGGATAAAGATGAGACAAATGTTGAACAGAAGTCCAGAATGATAGTATGAACCCTTATTCATTAAACATTTAGTCATGGATGTAACACTACATGATTTTTAATATCAGTCCTCTTTGACAAATAGGTATATACTGGGTTTCCATATGGTTTACTCATAATATTTGATGAGTCACAGACTCCATGAAGTCAGTGAGGAAGATTGATTTGGTGTTGGCTAGAGGCATATGTGGTTAAAGTGGTCATACAAGGAATCAACAGGTGCAATTATCCCAAAACAATTCACAATACTTGTTGCTCTTTATATCTACTTCATATTTTTCATGTACATTTTTCTAGGTCACTAAGTAGTTATTTTTTTCTATATGGGGCAAGTCAGGTTACAATGCCCAAATAGATTTCAGAGCTTAAAGGAAAAATGGTAAAATCCAGGATATACAAGAAAAGGAAAAAAGAAAATCTCAGGATTTTTCTTATTTGTTCATCTTCACATAGTCTTGAAAGGATGATCGGTTTCAGAACTCTATCGTGCATAGTGATGGCATTACCATGCTAACTGGACATACTTCTTTGAAAACAAAGAGTTATTTAAAAGAAGCGAATTAGTCACCGGTACCAAATTAGTTGTAAAGAAACCACTTCTAAAATGGCAAAGTAAATGTATTTCTAGAATAACACATATTAAAATATTGTGCTTCTCTATATGCATACGGCTCTGTGATTCTCTTTACAGTGAAACCAACACTGATTCACACTGACATGTATGTGAATAGCATTGGCCCAGTGAACGCTATCAATATGGTAAGTTGCTAATAGTTTGTCTATGTTATTAACATACTAAAGGGTATATGTATTATATGTGGTATAATGAAAGGGTATATGCGGTATGATTAACACACTAAAGGGTATATGTGGCATGATGATCAAAACAGCAAAGAATATGCCAATAACAACAAAAAAATCAGAAGGGAGAGAGAATCTTTCAGATCCTTTTTTTTCTCTCTTGGCAATATGAGGATGATTTTTTAATGATTTATGAGGACTAAATGTGCTAATATATATAAAATTAATTTGTGTAAAAATGCTAAACTCAAAATTCAACAACAATTGCTTACTTAATAAGTACTTCCTACTACAAAATAAAATATAGCACTCCACTACTTTTTAGAATATTGATGGTGTGGAGAAGGCATAGTTTGCTTCCAATCAGAATTGTTTCTCAGAGGAAATAATTGATTAGATGGAAGAATAAATGTAATTTATTATTGTATCACCTTTTCTATCCAAATCTAAAATAAGAAACTAGATTGGAGTTTATAATAGAATATAATAGAATAGAGAATAATATAACAACATAACATAACATACATAGCATAGTAATACTAAAACTTTAAAACGGTGTTTACCAAGCTAGCAATAAAGACACTGTTGAGTCAGATATGAGAAACTTTAATTGCTCTCAGTTGGAGTGATTAAAAAATATACCACCACCTGCATAGTTTGTGAAACTAAGTTTCCTTGTTTAATCATTAAACAAATGCCAACATGTTTCTTCTTTACAACTAAAATTCTCGGAATAGTTAGCATTCTGATGCAAACTGTAAATATCGAAGAAGAAGAAGACGGCATAGAACTTTTAATTTCCAGAATACCAGTCCCCAGAACTACTGTCCCAGGATCAGAATCTATGAAATGCTGGTTTGAATCAATTTCCCTTATTTACTTGTGTGTGTTTTGCCAAAATGTACACGAGACATTATTTAATTGCTTTATTTACTGGCACATCACTAATTAGTTGACAAAGAATTTGGCAAGATAGGTTCCTTCCTCATTAGGTGTAGACTGCAAATGTGGAATTAAATGGTGAACCACGTGGCAGGGCTTATCTGGTGGAAATGTAGTCAGTTACAACGAGACAAGGCAGCCAAAGATGCAAGGAAGTAGCACAGACCCGTACGAACGAGGAAAAGTAGTCAGAGTCTAGTCTGATCCTGACGGGTTGTGCATTCTTGGGCAAATAAATAATCTTCCTGTGTTCTTCATCATAAACTGATGGTGGGTTAAAGAAATTGGAGTAGGAAGTGTGGATGACTCCCATTCTCCAGCTCTCATATTCTAAGAACACTGAAGTTTTTTAAAAAAAATTTTTCTCATTTATAGGCATGATTAAAATCAAATTATAAAATAATGTGAAATAACACTTACACATGATAGTCAAACCAGAACTTGGGTGCTCTGAAGCCAGGCCCAGTGGTCTGAATTCACATCATACTGATTCCTCTTTGATTAAAGCCAATCACTTCCGCTTCCGTGGCCCATCCCCGAGGGTAATCCTTACAGAGTGATTCATCATCATAGCACTTTGGCACTTTGAGAATATGCTTTGTGATAGAGACTAGTACAGTATTAAAAATGATTTTTAATTGGTCCGTTTCCTCTTGTTTGGAGGAAAAGACAACAACTGTTAATAGTTTTTTTGTAAAGGTTACCTTGTACATTGTATTGGTGTTTGCTATCTGCCAGACACAGTGCAAAGCTCTGTGTGTGTGTTCTCTTTTTCTGACCTCACACTACCTAACAAGATGGGTTCTTTAGGGGCCCCATTTTACTTTGTGGTGACCGAGGCGCCACAGCTCCCGCTGAGGACGGGTTTAAGTATACTGGACTTTCACTCACAAGCACCCCAGGTGCTTGTTTCCCTGGAGACATTTAGCAATGTCTAGAGGTGTTTTTTAGTTGTCACAACTTGTGGGGTGAGGTCTGTGTTGGTGCTACTGGCAATCAGTGAGTAGAGGTTAGGAATGCTGCTAAGCATCTTAACATACACAAGGCAGCCCATAACAGAATATTAGCTAGCCCAAAACAGTATGAGCAACTCTGCTCTAGACAGCAAAGGCAAATGATTGTATCAGGGCTATGATCTTTTGTCAGAATTCATTTAGACCAGTCTTCTTCCCCCCCCCCCATAAAAAATATCAACTCATCTACAAGAGATAGAGAGTATTCTTAGCAAAGGATTTGCTTTCTTTTGGATATTCAAAGCCAAAGTAGCTCAAAATGGCAATGAGAACAAACATGACATATATGCTCTACAATATAACCCTGCTGTATTACAAATGTTATGTTCTACCTTTTTCTTTGTAACAGGAATATACAATTGATATATTTTTTGCCCAAACATGGTATGACAGACGTTTGAAATTTAACAGCACCATCAAAGTCCTCCGATTGAATAGCAACATGGTGGGGAAAATCTGGATTCCAGACACTTTCTTCAGAAATTCAAAAAAGGCTGATGCACATTGGATAACTACCCCAAATAGGATGCTGAGAATTTGGAATGATGGCCGAGTGCTCTACACCTTAAGGTATTCTTTTGGAAGAAAAAAAAGTAATTGCTGGGAATAAAACAAAGATCAACCACACTCTCTTAAGACAAAAAAAAAACAAAAACAAAAAAAAAACAACACAAGAAATTTCAAGCTAACATCAGGATTGCTATGTTTGATCAAAATAGAATGTGGCACTACAAAATTAGTTTTTCTTTCTGTCGTCAATGAGCTTTTTCAAAGGACTAGGAATAGGTAAAACTTACTTTCTATGACTGATGTGAGAACTCTCTTTTGTCTCACAAGCACACGACATTTCCCCGGCCTTTGTAAGATCACCTGATCTTTGCATCAGTCTTGGCTTCTGTGTGTGTGTGTGTCCTGCTACTTTAAAATATGGAAACTAAAACATAGTCCTCCTTGGGACCACCAGTTGTTACGCTTGAGAATGTCTCTGTTTCCAAGGAAACTGTTCCAAAAGGAGATATTTTGATGTGGAAGTCTCCTGTATATATTTCTCTTTTTAGCTACACAATGGCAAGTAAATAGAATGAATTCCTTCTCCCAGCACCCACTCCCCACTATATTGGTAGGCTGTTTGAATTAATTTATTGGCTATTTTGAAAAGACATCTTTTGGGAAAACTTGGAGCTATTTTTTTATTTTCTGAACTTAAATATGAAGTCACATTTGGGAGGTTTTTTACTTATTTTATGCCATGATCTTAACACTTTATATTTAAATGTACTTAAAATATTTTTATGCTGAAGTTTTTCAATAGTGAGCATATATTGTTAAACAGCATAACAGATAAGTAAATAGGCTTAAGAACCAGACAAACCTGCTTTTAGTTCTTAGCTCGATATTGTACTATCTATATGTATTAGGGCAACTCTCCAGAATTCTACGGACAGGACTTGGGGGCAGCTACCTGGTAGCCCAGGTCTCAGCACCAGAAGACATGTCTCAATGCTTTATTTGTATAGCAAGTTTGATATTTTTACTTGGTTACATTTTTTTAGAGGAATTAGATGGGAATTGATGGGGATTATTGGGAAAGAAGGCCCAACCACCCCACAACACATCACCCACCCAACTAAGCTAACTCCTACCTTTCATTTCTTTAATTTCTACAAAATAGAGACACTGATTCTTATCTTACAGAGCTGTTATCAGGACTAAACAGGGTACTATGTAAAGTGCTTAGACCCTGATATATAGTAAGCACAGCCGTTACTAAATTTATTCATATATATTTTTAGTAAACTACATAAATATGATACTTCGAGGTCTTAGTATCCTGGAACTTTTAGCTTCAAAATGATCCACGTTAAATGTCCTTGTGACAAATACTTTACGCCTTATATAATATTCAACATACAAAATGAAATACTTTAAAATGGCTTCACACCTTTATATCAGTTAAACAGAATTATATCAGTGACTAGGAAAAATGGCTGCAATTATAGAAGAAAGTCACGGCATATATTTTGAATTCACATGGATTTTATTAAATTAGAGATAAGGTAATGACTGGAATTGGCATCTAGTGAAAATCAAAGTTTCCTTGATAACTCAGAGCTCAGTCTAGCTTTTGAAGTACTAAGCCAGTCACATTATCTCCAGTCCCTTTATGTTCTCATAGCATTATAGTGATTTTTTTCATTGCCATTGATTTGCAGAACCACTATACAATATTTAATGATGGAAACCACCTCAAAAATGTCACTCATAAAATCCAATCAAAGTTTGAATGAGTTGCTAGTCTATGCTGAGAGGATTTTATTCTTGCTCTTATCTATAATGAGTTATGAATGTGTGTATGCATAGATATATATGGATGCATCTATCTTGTTTCTGCAAAATATCTATATTATTTCAACTTCAATCATTCCAGTTTAATTTGGAAACATAATACAAAAAAATATCTAATTTAATTATAATTTCACTTATGAATAAAACTAATATTTTCTTTGAAAGAGCATATAATTATTGGGTGACAATAGAGACACATCATCTTGGGTTCAAATCACAACTGTGCCACTGGCTTTGTGATTTTGGGCAAGTTCAAGTACAATAAAGCCATAATAACGCTTATTAAATGAGAGAAAAATTCACCTTTACCCGTGCCACATAAATAATTCATGGTCAGTGATTATTAGTTTTATTTTAAGATCAGTAATTGCTCTATTACACTATAAGAAAAAGAAAATCTCCCCAATTAGAAAGCATGCTAAACTGCAAGCTCTTTTAAAATAAACAAATGTTCATAAAGTAACATTTTTATTACTTCAATATTGATATCATTGTAAGAAATATAGCTAACAAATATGAAATGTAAAAAATCATCAATCCATCACCAGTACAATTTAGGATATGTTCACACTTCTCCATAGGTGATCAAAATATTGGAACATCTAGAAAACCTGTATGTTTAATAAGCGCCCTAGATGTAAACTATTTGAGACTCATTGGCAGACATATTTCTATGTCTGTGTATGTTTATTTAATATTTAATATTTATTAATAATATTTAATATTTCCTGTTTGCCAGTAGATATTTTTCTACACTATAATACCCTAGTTAACTGTTTCATAGTGTTCCATTGTAAGAATGTATAATACTCCATTGTGAAACATAGGTATCTTTAAACTCCCATATAGTAATTTAAAGCTAACAGCTAACAAGTACTTCCAAACAGAAGGTTCTGCTTTAATTAGCAGATAAGATCTGAGAATTATCAGCATTCATTTACATGCAAACAGTAAATAAGCTTAAGTTCTTGAAACAGTTTGTTCTGTTAAGATAAATATTATTCATGGAGCAATCTCACGGGTGCAATTCATTTGTCAAAACACGTTGCGTGATCCCAAGTTTTGAAAAACATGGAGCTGGGATCATTGAGAACCTATTATTTGGTCTGTGAAAATGAACAGACCACAGTAAGTCTTAAATACTTTTCTCCTGGACTTGGCGGATTTCTTCAGTGAGGATCACTTCATGTTATCAGTAAGAATGTGAGATATACTCTCCAGGAATAAAGACGAAGAATGGTCACTAGGAATTGTGCTAATGTACATTTAAAAAACTATGTCCAAAATCTTTCTACTTATGTTTCATATCCTTCTATTTAGGCTGACGATTGATGCTGAGTGCCAATTACAGTTGCACAATTTTCCAATGGATGAACACTCCTGTCCCTTGGAGTTCTCCAGCTGTAAGTGACACTCATCCTATGCTCTGTACCCCCTCTCACCAATAGTCTAATTGCAATGTCAATTAATTGGGAGATTCACAGAGAATGCAAAATTGCATTAAGCAATGTTGTTGACCTTGAAGATGTTGACAGTTTCTTTCACCATAACATCAGCTTGTCCCTGTTAGAGTGATTCATGCAGAAAGGGAACTAATGTATCAGAAATTACAATAAGTTTCTCTGACGTATAAACTTTTAATAAATTGGCAGAGGTTGCCTGGAGCCCTTTGTTGAGAAGAATTGTAAAGCTAGACCTGAACTAAATAGAAAGGGGTAATGTCGGATTATATATCCCCCTCCCTCCAGGGACCCAGGAGAAGGGAGTAGCAGTACATTTGCTACTTATTTTCTCCCTTACCTGTCAGGATGCACAGGGACCCAACAGTGTTGTTTGCACATTCCAACTTTGTATACCTGTTGAAGAGAGCAAAATTGATCATTTCCTCCTCCTCCTAGAGTTCTAGTAATATCTAGAACTAGTTACCCACCAGTGAGTAAAAGACTGATTTTTGGCTTTGTATAGGTCTAGTTCGAATTCCGACACTATCACTATGGACTTGAGAAAATTACTAAATCTCTCAGTGAGTCCACATCCTCAGGTACCCAACAGAGATTATAAGACCTGCCCCTTCATAATATTGTTTCATTGATATAATATATGTTAGTGCTTGGTATGCTACCTCAACACACAAGATTAAATAAAAAGCTTTATTATTTGTATTAATTATTGTTATTATTATCAGATAATAGACTGTAGCAAGAAGATGCATGATGATTCAAACACAAATTACACTGAGCATTAGTAACCATCACATATTTCCTGCCTGAATTGAAAACAAGCCTCAGTTTCCCCTACTTGTTCAGCACACGTGTTAGGTTGCTCACCTCCTCCTTATTTTTGGTCTGCCAACTGTGCATATCAAGAATGAAAACTGATTATGAATTCTAAGTTTTTATTTTCATAAATATAATTTCCCATCCAGGGAGTGAGGGATACTTCTATGGGCCAATTAAATAATAATAACTATACTTAAAAAAAATCAATGATGAGAGAAACAATCATTTATTTATCATTACATCAATTCCAGAGGGAAAATATCACTGTATATCACATATACAGGGTAGGGAAAAAAGTAGGTTTATAGTAGTTTGTATGGAAAATAATACAATAATGAATAAATAATAATACAAGAATAAACTGTTTCATGCCCTCACGACTGTAAACCTACCTTTGCCCCACCCCATATTTAGAAATAGTTTCATTATAAAACTTATCTCATATGTTTTACTTTATCCAAGAATGGAATATTTTTAAGTGGAAGCTTCCCCAAGCTTTAGGAGACTAGACTTATTTTCTTTTAATTGTCCAATTGGGATTACTCCTCTTCTGAGTCTGCTAAAGCTTAAGAACTGGTGATTTCTGTGCCATCAGGTCAACAATTGACAACTGTTTTCTGAGCCCAAACACAACGTAATATTACTTAACGCTATCAAAAAATTAAATCACAATTATATTCTCCATAGGAAGACTCCTAATATCATCATTCTTTTCCTCAGTTTTCAACATCCTGCCTCCCCACCCCTGCTCCATAGCAATCAAAGGACCATGCTTTCTCTTTTCCTTTTCCTTTATAATACATAACAGACAGAGAGTTGGACCAAAAGAAAAGAAAATGAGGAAAGGGAAGAACCATAAAGGATTTTAATCTAAGTAGCAAATTGGCCTCCATAATCAAGACTTATCTTTTTATAGCATTATTGGTAGACAAACAGTCGAGATGATTTCTAGTTTTTTAAAATCTCTTCCTTTTTATCTATTTTTTACTTGAGTTTATTGTACAGTTTACGTAATAGTAATGAAGTATATTAATTAAATATACATTGACCATCAATTTCATAAAATCAGTATCATAACCACCATGAGGAAAAAAATAATTTAGAAAAAAAATTAAGAAACGTGTCTAGAGTATTGGGCTAGGAAGTGGTACTGATGGTCACTGCACTATCAGTATACTACCTCTCACTCAAGAAGGCTTTCTGTCTGAACAAGACTGACCGTTTGGAATCTACACAGTGCTAATTGGAATCTTCTCCTTGATGCTTCTACCTACTGCTTTCATTGTAGATTCCTGTGTATATTAAAATGAAGTCCCAACAAATTGAGAGAGAGAGAATAATGCAAATAGTTGAGGTTATTTTTCACAACCACCTTCAACGAAAAGTGCATGCTCTGTAGAGGAATTTGAGTCTGTTCTTCTCTCAATATTTTCTGTTTCTGCACGACTCCACATCTTGGCCCTGGTTGAATCCCTTTCACCATGAAACAATATCTTACATATGTACTATTATTTATGCTGACCATTTATTATATCTTACCCCAGACAATGTAAAGTGTGCATGCCGTATATATTAAACCATGTACAGTATGCCTGCGATGCAATGTAAGTGACTTTCAAGGGTGATTTTGACCTCATGCTTTTTCAGTCGAACTTCCCATTAGGATATGATGCTATTGTATTTACTTTCTCTATGGTGAGGCTTTTTATTCCAGGATCCTCATTAAGTCATAACTTGATCTCTCTCTGTACCTTCCTTGGTGTCTTGTTCCTGGAATGTGGTTGCTACATATGTTCATGTATAATTATCTTAAACGTGTGCTCTCCCACCTCATGGCAGATGGCTATCCCCGGGAAGAAATTGTCTATCAATGGAAGCGGAGTTCTGTTGAAGTGGGTGACACAAGATCTTGGAGGCTCTATCAGTTTTCATTCGTTGGACTGAGAAACACCACTGACATAGTGAAGACCACTTCTGGTAAGATGCACTTACACAGAATTCAGAGTGACCCTTTAAGAGCTAAAATTCTGTTGTATACAATTCAGAAGGCTTTTCAATACCTGTCTACAAGTGATATTTCAGAAAATTAAAGTGTTTTAATTTACTAGAGTAAATTATAATTTGTATTCTTGCAATATATACATATATATATATTTGAATTTGAAGCAAATTGAGCTCAATTTAGATTAGTAAATTATTTGCTTAATTTATTTAAGCAAAAATAAGTAGCAATTATTTAAAAAGAAGAAAATATTTACTAGGTATAGGTGTAATGCTTGTCTTACGAAATACGTTTTGTAATGTATTGAAATAGAAGCATTTAAGTAATCACTCAGAAAAAGATGAAGTTTTCACAACTGTAGAAAAGTGACCATAGTGAATATAGACTAATTCTCTGGTCAATAACTTAATATTTTGCACTGACTCTATCACTGAATAAGGGACTGGGCTTTGGTATCAAATGGGTCTGGGTTCAAATCCCAACTCCACCAATTACCAGCTGTTGATATTGAGACAATGACTGAATTTCTCAGGGCATCAGCTTTACCAGATAACCAATGTGGACAGAGATCTGCATCACAGGCATGCTGTGTGTAGGAGGGAAAAAAAGTAAAATCCTTAGAATGATATCCGGCATTTCATAAATAGTAGCTCTTCCTAATATTAACTATAATTATCAAATGTGCATGACACCTAATGGGGTCAGGACTTCAGATTATTCAAAAGAAGCCAAGAATCTATATGTTTATATTAAACATTATGATTTTAACGGTATTAATCGAATTCATGTAAAAATTAATGTAGGGCAAGGTAAACCTATGTGCAAATTAGATCTATCTCCTACATGGCCAGTATGAACCTTCTGCAAAGCTGAGTATATCCTGCATTCAGATTACTACAGCTATTCCTTTTCGACGTATGTGAAGATTTAAATAAGTCCCAATTTCGAATATAAACCTTGTGTTCTGAGCTTGCCATCTATTAAGACATGTCTTTCCATGAGTTGAGCTTTTCTCTGTTGATTTATTTACCCGTACCTGACCCCCCACCCCTTCCCTGGAGTTTGTAAGACTCCGTTTTTTGTTGACTAATTTGGAATAAGGCCTTCCTTGGTCTTTAGTACAAAGAGAAGCAAATTTAGGACCTACACAAAGATGGAAAATTAAGATTCTATCTTCATAAAAATCATCCTCTATTCTGGCCCTAACATTGTTTTTGGCATCTGCAGATTTCTCCTTAAAGACTCTTTTTATCTTGAAAAAAGAACCCGAAAGAAGGTCAAAGAAATGTTCAAGTATATTGTTTAAAAAGGGGGCCTTCTGCTCCCTTATTCACTGAAAACCCTGACCACCAAGTGCTAGAACAGTGTTTCACTTGATGCCAAAAAAAGATTCAGGATTGCCTTAGAAGTAAATTCTTCCATCTGTGAAAGGAAGAACATGTGTAAAAATAATCTCCAAGTCTGCATGCTTCCAGAATGAGAAATTGGACATCAAGTTCTGTTATATATTCATATGTCCATAATTATTCCAGCAAAACAGAACCCACAAATTCATGACTAGCCAATCTTTTGTCCAGTCATCTGAGCCCAGAGTAGCATTAAAACCAAACGGTGATGAGGGCAGGGTTGTCTTTATATCGCAGGACCTAATGCCATCTCCTTCCCACTGTCTCATAGGGACGATGATCTAGAGTATTTACTATATCTTCAGAGGTACTTTCAAAAGAAAATGACCCACTTACTTAAAGCATAACAAGAAAAAAATCACCAAGGTGTCACAAAGCTATTAATCTTCCCAGGGAAATCAAAGCAAGACTGCATTGATATCAGATTTGATATCAGGTAGCATCATCTAATTGATTGCTTCAACTCCTTGTGAATTTTAATATGGTAGTTAGCCTTCACATCACTCTTCCTGTCCAGTCCCTGCTTTCGTTGATTTGTATTTGTGCTCAGTACTGTTTCAGTTGCCCCTGTGAAGAGGAGGGTTGAAGTGAAACTTCACACCAACGCTGACAGGCAGCTTGATTCTTGTGATAGTTGATTTTGTAATGACTGGAATTCTCCACACGGTCTTTTGTTTGATTTCTGATGTCATTCTTATCTTGAAGTGTAGCTCCCTAATTATTTAAAATCTATAAAGAAGTTATGTTAACAATTTTATTGGGAAATTGTAAGAATATATCAAATTTCTAGTCCTTTTTAATCTTAGCCATTATTGGCAATGTGGTTTTCTCCCAGACTTATAATAAATGTATTGCTGGCCCGCCGGTGTGGCTCAGTGGATTGAACGTCTTCCCATGAACTGAGAGGTCCTGGTTCGACTCCTGGGTTGCGGGTTTGATCCCCAGTAGGGGGCGTGCAGGAGGAAGTCCATCAGATGTTTCTCTCTTACATGGATGTTTCCATCTCTCTCTCTATTCCTCTCTCCAAAATCAATAAAAAACATATTTTAAAAAAATGTATTCTTTTAAGAAGCCTCTGTGGAAACTGGGTGACAATATTGCTTAAAATGTTACCTAGCTTACTGTAGGGATTCTAACTTTCAGTCGTTCAAGCCCACCCTTCATAACTTTGTTACATTCAATTGATTCTACTGCTGGTTCTTTAGTATTGTTTACTTTATTGATGTATTGTTTTCAGTTTAAAACATTTAGAGTAAATTTCCTATTTAAAACCAGACACATCTGATGTAAATAGAAATTGATATAAATATTTCATCAAAAACAAATGTTCTTAAATTTTAAGTGCATCTACATTTGTGTTCCCCAGACTTTGAGTATGTTGAAAAAGAAACAGATAGAAAGAGAGGGATTAGAAAAATGGGAAAGTACAGCTAGTACCAAAGTAAAAAAAAAAAAAAAAAATGTCTTTGATGTAAACAGGACAGAGGGAGTATTTCACAGGAAATGATTCTCTCACCATGGCACTGAATGCTCTTTAACAACCTCATATCCACCACTCGGATCATCTCCTTGCCACCAGTTGGATCTGTATCACACTTGAGAAAAACATTGCCTTGGTGACAGACTGATAAAACTAAAAGGGTATCTTCAGTCCATAGTCAATACATCCAAACAGATTCTAGGTCCATGATTTCCCCTCCAAATCATCATGTCTTCCTGGTTGTTCTATATCCGGTAATAGTGAGCCAGGCATGAACAAAGAGTCACGTCTCCGCCACCCACATCTAATGAATCATGAAGGCACTTATGCCTCTGAAATATCTTGTGTAATTGTCCTCTATTCAGTGACAGTGCCCCTGTCCTAGTTCACGATTTTGCCTGTTATCATCTGGACTGTGTTGGGAGCCTATTAAGTCGTGGCCCTGCTGTCAGTCTCTCTCTTCTACAGTCTGTCGTTGACACATGAACCATAAAAGCTAGCACTTAGTGGGCACTAACTACATGCACAAATCAGGCATTTTATATCAACGACCTACTTTAATTCTCACAATCAGAGTCATATCTACTAGGACACCAAGGGTGTTGCTGTGGATGAGGAAACTGAGACTTCTAGGGCTTCATTTACTGATGGGGATTATTATGGGAGATGGGATGTAAGTGCAAGAGGATTCCTCGCAGACTCAGGCTCTCAGTCACTACACTGTGTCATGCCCACTGTGGCCCAGTCGTCTTTCTGAAGCACAACTTTCATGTGTCCAGAATTCAGTACGTTCCATTAAGCACAAGCTGTTGCTCCTAATATGTGAGCACCTGATCTCAGGAACTTCTCAGTGTTGTTTTCCATTATTTCCCAGCATGTGACAAAACGAATCTGTTATGTTTTCCCGAATACAACTTGCCAATCCCATGCACACGTTGAATCTCGGTCTCCTTTCTCTTCTGAATGGTTTCTCCACTTATCCGCATCTTCTTTCTGACTTTAAGGTTTGATTAAGCAGCACCCCCTCAATGAGGCCTTCACTGACCTTCTCACCAAAACAAATGCAAACAATGTTTTTTTAGAATGGGCACTCTTGGAATCAGGCAGCTCACGTTTGAATACTGGCTTGTATAAATTATTTAATGTATCTAAGATCAATATCACCAATATTGCTGGGTTGCTCTGAGGATTAAGTAAGGTACTCCGTTAAAATGCTTAAAACTTTGACACATAGAAAGGACTCAGTAGATGGAAGGCATTATCATCACCATCATCTGCATCATTATCCCATTAACTCTCCTCACAGCATTTTCACCCACCTTATGAAAACATAATTTCTGCCTCGTGTTGCTTGGGCATTCATCCTCCTCCTTTTCTGCCTCCTCACTTCAATAAATCTCAATCTTCAAAACAGAAGCCTTTCAATAATTGTCTTGGTATCTATGATGCTATTAGCATGGGGCTTGCCTAGAGTTGTTAATTAGTAGGTAATGGAAGAATGGATTGTTTATGACAATTATATTGATAAAATTGTACATTTTCCCTCAATCTAATAAGCACTGCAGAATCCCAGTGTGTGTTTTTCCATCCCTGTTTATTCTAAAGCAGAAGACTTTCATGCTCCCATTTCCAGTTCACCAAATTATCTACCCATTTTTTAGCATCAAGCAGAATTTTGTCCCTTCCTGTTTTCAATGTGAACTGTGAGCTAAAAAAGTGGGAAAATTCATTTCTTAGGGGAACTTATATTCTTGGGATCCAAGTGCCATCGTTTTGATTATAAAATAATATATCCCATTCTTCTTGTATTGGAATACCATTTAAACTCTCATATTATCTTTAGCAATGCAAACATCAGTGTTTCATGAAATATCTTCATAATTCTTTTGACCAACCCATGTACATTAACTATTATTTACTTTCTTTTTGTCTTTAACATATTTTTTTAAAAATATGTTTCTATTTTTTTTTTTTTTTTTTTTTTTTTTTTTTTAGAGAGAAGAAGGGAGAGAGAGCTAGAAACACCCATGTGAAAGAGAAACATTGACTGGCTGCCTCCTGCACGCCCCCTACTGGGGATTGAGCCCGCAACCCAGGCACATGCCCTGACCAGGAATTGAACCCAGAGCTTTCAGTCTATGGGACGACCCTCAATCCACTGAGCCACACCGGCTGGGTTGTCTTTGACATATTTTTGACTTAGGTTCCACATCCTAGTTATATTTTCCCGATTTCCATTTTAAGGAATGAATAACTATTAAAATAAAAAGTTCACATACCAGAAAATTCATCTTACTTTCTGTGACATACAGACCACACTCTTAGAAAAATCAGCTCCATGAGTTAAGTCGCTGTTCTCCTGATTTCTAACCTTTCCCACTATTCTCCCACTACGTCCTTTACCTTCCCAGAGGTTTTCTGGGTACGTTTGATCCGAGGTCTTTGCACCCAAAGTTCCTTATTTAATACCAAGCTCAAGTCCAAACTTCTCTGCTTATATCAAAATAGCTCTCCCTATAGGAGAGGGAAGAAAGCCCCCACCTTCCAGTCTGTGTTTTAATGAAGGTGACTTTTACTCATCATTGAGGTGAACTAGTTTGAAGGAAAGGAAAAGGAAATTTTAAAAAGATACAAGGTAAGGGTAACTTTTCTCACTGAAGATGCTGAAAGGAAAAATTAGAAACGCAAATGACAGGAGAGGAATAAATAACCGGCACCAATCCTCCAGTCTCTCATCACTTCTGAGTCACGGTACGTGCTGAGTCCATTTTAGTCAATAGTAAACTTTTCAAACTACTTGAAGCAACATAATATCTTAAAATAAATCAGAGGAAGACTGCATAGTAATAGGTTTTATTTTCTTTAAGCTTCAATTTAGAATAATTACTATGGTTTCAGGCGAGAAAAATGTATGAATTACATAAAGAGAGATGAGCCAGGAACAGCCATGGGGGAAGATGCTTGAGGAAGATGCTTCCTATCTTTTTAAATAAATGCATTTGATTAGATACTCCTTTAAAGTCCTTGTCTTTAGAGCTATCCATAACCTCTGATGTAACCAAGGTTACACAACACATGTCTAATGTAGGAGTGACTTGCTTTATAAATTAATGTTCTCCTAGAATGTCTTCCTTCGTTAAATTTTCAACATGTGTTTAAAGCAAGTCAAATGCAAAAACTCCTTTAGGTTTTTAATTTAGAGGGAATGTCTCTTTCTCTCTATACACACACACACACACACACACACACACACCTACCTCCAAACTTTTTATTTGTTACTTTCTTTCAGTTGCAATACTGGAATATTCATATATCACACTTAAGAATCTCACATTGGAATTTTTAAATTCCAAGGTTACTCTGACATCACCCAGTGGGGAGATGGGGCTTGGGAAATAGAGGTTGCGTAACGAAGCCCTATGACAGCTAAGGAAAAGTGTTTGGTGTCCAGGCGACACATTTCATTTCTGCTTATATTCCATTGGTAAGAACTGGTTGCGTGTTCCCATGACGTACAATGGGGCTGGGAGTGTAGCTCATTTGTGTGCGGGGAAGGGACAGTGTGTTTTATGACTTCCTGGTATCTGTGCAACATGCATGCTGTTTTATTTCTCATAACAAACCTCTGAGAAAGGTACTATTTTGCCATTTGACAGATGAGGCAACTTAATTTGAGAGGGGCTAAGTGATTTGTTCAAGGATATTCAATAAAGCAGAGTTATTCATCCAGATCCTAAATTATCTCGCTACTTCTCATACACATATTAAGTACAAAGATGAAATAATTAAAGTTATTTCTAAGTTTCATAATGGCTAATTTTACAGAGGCAATGAAATGAAGGAATAACACTTAATACGACCAATGCGGACAGGCATCAACAAAATGTTAACCTGCAGGAATAGCAATTATATTTACACGTAGGAATAATATCAAGTGAGAAACAATTCAGCAATGATATCCTTTCGTTGTTCAGAAATATATTTATTGCTTATGAGATATTGCCATTCACTTGCTAAGTGGACCTATGGGTTACCACCCAAATCTGGCCTTAAGATACTGTTGGAACCACTGTATTTGTGTAAAATTGTTCCTCACAGGGAAAAATCTTATCAGAAAGAAAACAGAATAAAATGTTTGCATGACTACTAATTACAGAAATTTTGAGGATTAATATCTTATTTTCAGAGTCTATCCGAGACAACCAGATCAAAACAATATTAATTTTTACCCAAGTTTTTGGTGTTTCCTAACTCAATTCAAAATCCGATTTTGCTACGTTCAAAAGACATGTTCATCATTGTGACTGACATAACGAATAGAGCCCTCCTGTGCAGCTGCTATCCCAAAATAAATGTAAAACAGTAAGTAATTTGTAAAAATATAGAAATGTGAGCGAGATGATGGAGATGGAGTCTACAGACATCATGCTGTACCCTCAAACTCATCGAAAGTCCTTTTCACTCCATTTGACGCAATTGAATGATTTCTTCATCTTTTTTTTTTTTTGCATTTTCAGAAAAAAATGTTATTCAGCATTTCAAATATGTCAAATTTAAACATATTTCTATTTGCACGGCAGCAAATAGCAATAAGGAAAATAATGTTTTGTTTTTTTTAAAATTGAACTTTCTTTCTTCAAAAGAAAGATATCATGAGGATCACGGCACATGGCAGTGCTTCACAGCCCAGAAAAGAATTTGCTGGACACACATCCGGGGCTCACCAGAGTTGTTTCCCACTCACCTGCTGCTCCGATCATCTATTTCCTTTAGAAAATCAATTAGTACATTCAAAAAGGGCAGAAAGGCTCAAGGAAAAGAGAATTGACAAATATATTAAACATGACTTAGCATATTATTTTTCTTGTTTTGTTTACTTTTGTATCTATGGGTGTTTCTGCTGTTCAAAAAATTGACAGTGATTCACAGTTAACATATAGCCCTGGCCGGTTTGGTTCAGTGTTTAAATTTTTTTTTTCATTATTGATTTTTTTTTTTTACAGAGAGAGGAAGTGAGAGGGAGAGATAGAAACATCGATGAGAGAGAACATCAATTGGCTGCCCCCTGCATGACCCCACTGGGGACTGGACCCAGAATCTGAGCATGTGTCCTGACCGGGAATCGAACCGACGACCTCTTGGTGCATGAGTCGATGCTCAACCACTGAGCCACACCGTCCGGGCTGGTTCAGTGTTTAGATCATTGGCCTCAGACCAAAGAGTCGAGGGCTTGATTCCGGTCAAGGCCACGTACCTCGGTTGAAGTTTGGTCCCCGGCCCTGGTCAGGGTTGTGTGGGAGGCAACCAATCAATGTGTCCTTCTCACATGGCTGTTTCTCTTTCTCGCTCTCTCTCTCCCTCCCACTCTACCTGAAGACAAATGGAAAAATATCCTCAGGTAAGGACTAAAAAATATATATATACACATATATCTATAGATATATCTCTATATCACATCGTAAATGTCGAATTTTTCACATTTGTCTTCCAGTGTATCCACTCCCAAATTAACTACTCCTTGCTATAAACCGTCTTTCAGAATTATGACAAAAAGAAATACTAATAAATAGTGTTTTTTTGAATTACAGTTCTCCCATCCCCACCACAAACCTAATTGTTTTACCCATAAGTGCTTCTCTGTCAGCAATAGATCTTTATTTATGAATACTGAAGTACAATAAGTGGTATTGCTGAGAATATGAATGCTTCGATTTAGAAAACTGAGTTTATTGGAACAACTTCCAATAAACATGATTGTTAATCTTCCTACACTCACATTACTTGCCGCACCACACACCTTGATTTCCATCATTACATCCATTGTTCACTGCTAAGTGCTGACGAGCTGTGTAGTATGAAAGGCAGTGTGTAATTCATGAGCTGTGTAATAGCTGCTTGTTAAAGAGATAAGAAATAAGGCAATCATGGACAGCAATTGTACCCACCTGATAATTACATTTTCTTAGCGGGTGATTTCTTGTTACCAGTATCAGTGACAGAGAGTAAACTTAGATTGATAGAAAAATAAAGTTTCAGGGCCAAATCTTGAAGATCAAGCCCGATTTTAATTTTACTTATAGAGAAATTACTCCAAAGAGGTCAAGTCAGTTGCAGCCAAATTGTAGAACTGTAGCCTGGATCTTGGATCATTCGACAAGGACATGGTTAAACTTTATTTTAGTCAATATTAAACAATTGAGAAATTTTACATGAAAGTCTTAAACATCCTTTCATCTTCAACATCTGGGTCCTCATTTGTATTTGAAAATGACTGGGTAGAGCTGAACTGTCACCTGTCCCCATAGGGAAGGCACAACCTCCAGTTTACCAGAGTCCCTCCCACTCCCTGTTGTATTTTTAGGGCTAGTATGTCTTTCTTCTTAAACAACTGTTTCTTATTTTAGAAAATTATGTGCTTCTATATCTCTACCTAAAAATAGGGAAAATGAAAGATAATGAGAGCACATACGTGTTTGCGGAAGTACATATTCTTTTACCTTTACTAGGCAAAGGGAATTTCTATCACAACACAGCACTCTAAGAGGAGAATGTGAAGCTCGTACTCACCCCAGGCTGGTGTGAGAATGTATATCGAGGTACGCAGAAGTGCCAGGACCACCAGGCCAGCCCAGGTCTCACGTGATTTTTACACTCTAAAATTGGGTTCATTCCTCGTAACTAGTATACACAATGCAAATTGATTCGAAGCTCATGCAGTAGATCTCTGTGATCCACTATCATGGAAGATCGACTGTGAGTAAACACGTTTCTTATGCAAACATCTGTGCATCTGGTCTTCTCTGCGTTTTCCTTTTTCAGCTCACATCCAAGCAGCTGAAAGTTTTGTTGCAACTTTCCTGCATGTTGCTGATTAGTAGTCTTGCAGAGCCAATTAACACCTTTTCCTGTTGTGCTTTTCCGAAGAGGAATACAGTCATGATGCTGTAATAAAGCCCTGCTCTTCATTTTCTTTGATGAAATGAGGCTGCTGGATATAGAGCAAAGACTACGACAGCTGTTTCAGAGTTGCCTTTGTGGTTGTGCTACCATTTAGGTAAATGACCTTGACGTAGTGATTTCTCTTTTGTCCTTCGATTTCCACATCTCAAAATAAAAAATCAGACTAGATTGAAATGGAAGGTTCTTTCCACCCCTGGAATGTTGTATTGCATTTCCTGATATCCAGCAGCTCTGTGAAAAGCAAACTTCTGGTGAGTATTTAGGTTTTCTAGATCCCCATGAGTTCCTAACTGACATTTCCTGAGGTTTTCTTATTCTGTGAAACTCAGAAATTAGCAGATCTATTTTATCTGACACGTGTAGAGAACTTTGGTGGTAACTGTGGGGGCAAGAGGCCCAGAGAGTTGCCATAGAGATGGTTGATAAGTTAGTGAAGGTCTGAGAAATGAATTTGGCACAAGAAAAATAGGCCCGCCGTGGGTGTGAGGAGCGAGGGTGGATGTCAACTGAATTCATTGTGAATGAGAAATTGGGAGACGGTCAGGATTGGACAATGGTTATGAGACAGCTATTGAGAGGAGAAAGAACAGACACTCGGTGACCTTAAATAGAAAGAATAGTTGCAATCAGGAGCGATTAGCATAACCTTAATTTTTTATTTTATTTTTAATAGCTTAATTATATAAATTTGACTGAAGGATACGGTGCTGTGAACTGGCAGTCCATTAAAATAGCACTGATACTAACACCTCTACAATCATAATAGGAATTCGATGTGCTCGTGTCAGTAAGTCCTTTATATATACATCATCTCGTTCACTTTTCCCAGTAATTCCATAACGTAATGCTCATTTTCCCGGTGAGATTACCACGTACCCAGAGATGGTAAGGACCTTGTTCAAAACCACAGAGTAAGTTACTAAACAGACACCCACGCTCCCCGACTGATAGGCTGATTTTCCAATCCAGGGGTGACTCGAAAGCTGGGGCTGTTTGTGAATTCGTGTTTGCAGAAAGGCTTGCCCTTGGCCATTTTCTTTATCTGGTGTGTAATTTGGTTTCTATTTATTGTTATGGCATCTATCTATCTGTCTGGGGATCTAGCGATCATCTGTCTATCTGAGGCTGGTTGTACACAAGTATGGCAGAATTAGACTGCTTTGGTCAGTTTAAGCAAATCGCCCTCAAATCTCAGTGGTTTAAAACGTATACATAATGTATTGCTCGTCCCCCTGTTCTTCTCCATTCTGTGTCTTGCCATTCTCATCACTCTTGCCATTCCCGCCAAAGGGGGAAATCATAACAAAATACAATGATTCTCAAAGTTTCTGCTTTGATAGGCATGAATCACTTGGCTCACATTCTATTTTCCAAAGCAAGTCACGTGGGCGAGCAACGGGCCACCAGCGAAGGCCTCGGTAGGTAGGAACTTGGTAGAAAAGATAGAAAATATTTTGAACTACAAAATCATAACCAAAATATACCATTAGTATAATCTTTTATGCTATACATGGCCCACATATGTGGCCATGTAACTAGTGTAGCTAAAGATCACATGTCAGGATGTCACCCCCAGCAAGGGAACGGAATGACTTAGTGTCAAAGAAAATAGAGCCCAGGTATCAAATGTCTCTCACTCGGAGAATTATCCTCTTGAAAAAAGACTGTTTGAAGTTAAGCCTGCTTCACTTTGTCAATGACCCAGAACCGTGATTTCCCATTTATGTAAAATTGGCTTCGGAAGAAGAGGTGAGCAGACACAATACTGACATTAAAATGACTGTACAGGGACGGGAACTGTCAGGTTTTATAAACATGGGCCATATTTCCTCTGCTGTTCTGCTGGGGACAGCTTTATTAATTACAAAAACAAAAAACAAACAAAAAACACACAGGTCCATAAAGATTGGTCCCGTGCTAAATTCAATTTTACAGATATTAGGCAGTGGTGACTTCTAAGAAACAATAAGCCAGAATCATCCTCGTGTCAGGAGGAGGAAGTAATTGAACATGATTTAATAAAGAATGGCCATAAAATAATGAAAAGTTCAGGCTGTCTTGATTGCTGTTACTTTTTGCATGGAAAAAAATCCTGAATGTCTAACAGTTCTGTGTAAAAAAAGAGTACAGCCCTGGCCGGTGTGGCTCAGTGGTTAGAGTGTTAGCCTGCGGACCAAAGAGTCTCGGGTTCGATTCCAGTCAAGGACACGTACCTCAGGTGCGGTTTGGTCCCCGGCCCTGGTTGGGGTCACGCAGGAGGTAACCAGTCAGTGTGTGTCTCTCATGTCAATGTTTCTCTCTCTCTCTCTCTCCCTCCCACTCTGTCTGAGGATAAAATTATGTGGTACTATATTCCTGCATGAAAATTCCAGGCACATTTAATGACTCTGAGAAAAGAAAAGGGATTTACAAGTTATTGCAGGTTTGTAGAAGGCAGTGGTTCCTGCAGTGACCCACTCCTGCTTACCCTGCATCCGTCCATTTAGACTAACAAGAGCTGAATCGTGTCCAAAAGGGCAGAGGCATGCATGGGGGGGCTCTTGTAATAGCTGTCCCAAAAAGTGCCTTTGGAAGAAAAGTGCTTGAGGATTTGGAAAAAAATTATCAAGTTGACTTGTTGACTGATCATGACTACTTTGGTGTATCTAACACACACACACACACACACACACACACACATACACACATGCATGCATGCATGCTGAATGCATCAGAGGGGCTCATTATTTTCTATTCCACACCACTAACAAGACTGCATGCCCTAGTTACATAATAAAGACAAAAACATGCAAGTCAAAGAGACTCTGGACTTGCCTCAGTCAAGTTCCCTTATTTCCTAGATTGGAAAAATGAAGTCCAGAGAAGTGAAATGGCCTGCCCTTGGTCTCCCAGCGAGTTGCACAGGGAAATGAAGCATCTAATCATTGGTTTTTCAAATCTCATTCCAACAGACCTCTCCCAAGCCTCCCTGTGAAGTTCTAAAACACGAACATTTGCTTTGGCAGGTCCTCTTTCTCTCTCCATCAGTCAGGTATTGAGGAAAAATAGAATAAAGACAAGAGGGAAAGAACGACTGAGTTAAAAAGATGACGTATGTCTACTTCTATGTTTGCTGGAAGACCTCGGCATTCAATGCTTTCTGAAGAATACATTGTACGTGCCTTAGCATGTTTCACAGTGCTTGTAAATGTGAGTTATTAGTTAGAATATCATGCAGTGGTAAAAGAAAAACTTACCCAGATCCCACTCCCAGGCCTGCCTCTAACTTGTTGGCATTACCTTGATCAAATTATTTTATCCCACTGCGCTTCCATTTTCTGTCCATAAGGTACACATGACATTAGCAGGCCTCTTTGAGAGGCACAGAGAGAGCAAATGAGCTAATGGATGTGAAAAGGCTTTCTAACACGAAAATGCTTTATAATAAAGCATCATCACCATTGCTTTAATAATTATCTATAAGGCCCCCTGGAGATCTGAAATCTAAAGTCATGTCTTAGAGTTAGGACTTAAGATATATATATATATTTTTTGTGCCAGTACAGAAACAGAGACATGGGAAAAAAAGCATCACTTATCTCAGCTCCAGAAGGAGCAAGCCTGGGAGCATGACTTGGGTTCCTGCTTCCCACTCTTGCGTTCCTGCGATCAGATTTTGTCATCAGCACTTAATGAGAATAACAATCTGACAACAATCAAAGATACTGTTAAAGCAACACAAAAGGCAAAATCCTGACTTTCATCTTATTTTTTTGCTATTCTTGCTATTAAAAAATCAAGGCTAAATTTGGAAATGAAAGGATAGAGTTATATTCAGGGGAAGACAGAGGAAAAGAGATGTGAATAGTCACTAGGATTAATGCATTTTTCACATAAAGCCAACAAGGGACCTGTAGCATTTGACAGTATGGAAGTCCCTGAGGTTTGCAAGAGAGTTGAGCAGGGCTAAACTCAGTCCCACGGACGGAAAAGTTAAACCTTTAGATGAAGTGAAAAACATAGAATTCATGTAGAGTTTTAGAAACAAATTTTAAAAGAACAATGCTTTCATTTTAACACATTCCATGCCATCTCTAGCCTCTGAGTGGGGACGCAAGAGAAATCATAGAAGTTTGCATGAGTACTAGTCTCTGTTCTAGTTGGGGTTGAAAGAAACACATATTTAGTTCTTCCCTAAAACTGATGGCCTCATTGACCATTTCTCTCAGGACAACTGCTGTTTATCTCAAGAATATACAGTTATTCAATGTTGCAATAATTAATAACATGATTTATGTATTGAAAGCATATTGTGTAACGAACTGCCTGTGGCAACTTCTATAAAGTATATATTTTCATCCCCATGGAAACCTCCAAGTAGATATGATTACTACCCTTCTGTTACAGATAAGAAAACTCTGACTCAAGGAAATTAGGTCAGCAGTCCAAGCCCTGACGTTCAGGAAGAGAAATAAAGGATTTAAAATCAGAGAGAAACAGTTTCTTAAACATTCTGCTCTGGAGGGTTCCATATGAGGAATAGGGGATAAAAGGTAGCGGGAAAATTACTCTGCAGTTAAAAGTTACATTAGAAGCTACTATAATCTGAGACCAGCCAGCCCGGAGGGCACCCGTCAAAATGCTCCTAGATTTTGCAAAAGGCGGGTTGAACAGGGCTGTGTTCGTTTCTCAATCACATCCCCTCACCATGTCAACCAGTGAAAAGAAAAATGTTAAAAGTGATCTCACAGGCACCGGAATGTGTCAGCTTCCTTTCTTCTTGCGGCTCACTTACTGTTGAATTTCACCAACTCCCCGGAAGAGTCAGAAAGGCAATCTAGATTAGGGATGCTTGCAAATTAGTGGATGAACCCACTTGAAACATATTGGACAGAAAAACGGTTTCTCCATTGTTTTAACCGGCTCGGGATTTTTATTGCTTTAAAGAAAATGCACCTCACTTCAGTTTTTTTAAAAAAAATTTTTTAAAGACTGTTTTTGCTATTGAAATAGTAGTACCAATGTTATTTAATTCAATTACCCCCATGCAGTGGGTATTAACACAGCCGTTTTACAAATGAAAAAATAGAGGCTCAGAAAGGAGGAGTGACTGGCCCGAGGTCACAGGACTGAAGAGGGGAACAGCCGGATCCAGACTCAGCTCGGATCGGGAAGCCTGCCTGCGTCCACCCCTGCGCCGCTGCCCGGCTCTCCCCAGAGCGGTCAAAGCCCTGGTTCGTTTCTATCTTTGATGTCAGCTAAGTCCACTTCACTGGTGATTCATTCAGGCCCTCCTATGTTTCAAGCACCATTAATAGGGTTCAAGGCGATAAATTAGACATGGTTCTTGCCCTGGAGCAGCCCACAGTCGGATGGGATGACAATGAGCTGTATCTAACTGAATTTTAAATAATTTTTCCATGAATCTCTGTGACAAGCCTAATGAAGCATCACACACAAGAAGCCGTACTTTTCCCCCGCAGCATTAATGCATACATGCTCCAGTGGTATGTCACCCGCACTCTCTCTTCTTCCTGAAGGAAGCAACTAGGATCCTAAAAATGTCTCAAATTTTTTAAATACCTCAGTATATGTTTGGAATATAATGTGCAGGTATCAGTACAGTCATTACCCAGTTTAAGAGCTTTTGTAGTTCTTAGTTGTGACTGCTCCAGGGGCTTATATTTGCAGGTTGCCTACCTCCACCCACCCCTCTTGCTGGCAGTAGGGACGCTCGCCCCCTTGTCTGCAATGCCTACTGCCTCCCAGACAGAAACTGGGGGGAGAGAGGTGTCTGCAGAGACCGACTGCCAGCCCAACACCCTGAGAACGGGAGTTTGCTTGGGGAGCCTTCACTAAAATCTCAGTCAAGATGAGCTTTCGTGGCTGTGTCTGCATAATGCTCAGTGAGTGAGATGCTACATGGGTTCTGCTTGGTTCCTCTGCATTCGATTTCTGGCCCGTGGAAGTACCGGGAATGAGCTTTGCATCCAGACAATTCTGATCCATCTGTACCTCTAGATATGATAGTGATTTGATGTTAGAGTCAAACGTTCAATCCACCCTCAGTCTTTCCGGAGTCCTCTCTGTGGCCTGGGAGAAGATAATGGATCATAGTCCAGGAGAGTATTGAGCTCACCTTGAGATCCATCGCTCTGGGACTGAAATTTCATGTCTGACATGAAACTATAACTACTAGAATTCTCTGTGCTAGGGTGATATTAGGAAGTTGCAATAAGCACTCCGGAACTGTAGCTTTTACCTGAATAATGCACCTTTCTAGCTAAAGAGGTAGACGGGAGAATTAAGGGTGCGGAGGCAGATACCAGAGCTCTGGTACCATCGCAAACGGCATGGACTTGGGCAAGTTTCTGAGCCAGCTTCCATACTTATAAATAAGGATTAGAATATTCTAATAAGTCAACCATATAGGATCTTTATAATAATTAAATGAGATTAAAGTATGTGAAAATGGCTTCATAATTGCAAAGCACTATATAGAAGTCTATAGGATCATTGATACAACACAATACAAGGAAACTTGCCAGTTTATATTAAGAACTCCTATTAAACATGGTATAAAACCTAGCATTGATGCCCGGCCAGTGTGGCTCAGTGGTTGAGCGTCGACCCACGCACCAAGAGGTCACCAGTTTGATTCCCACTCAGGGCACATGCCCAGGTTGTGAGCCCAATCCCCAGTGGGGAGCATGCAGGAGGCGGCCAATCTATATTCTCTCTCATCGATGTTTCTATCTCCCTCTCCCTTCCTCTCTCTCTTAAAAAAAAAAAAAAATTGATAAAGAAAAAAAATAAAATAAAATAAAACCTAACATTGCTTTCATTAACCGAGATAATCTTCAGTTAGTTACTCTGTTTATCATTCATTTAGTAGTTCCTGAGCACGTAAGATAAACAAAACACTGTGCCAAGAGATAACAGTAACACGAGGCATGAATCCCACTTTCAAGAAGCGTAAGAACTAGTTATTTTAGTTATTCAAATAACTCTAAAACTTTAGAAGCGCTTTTTATTCCCCTTATTTAATCCACTTCAAACTAGTCTACACAGCTACCCTTTCCATTACCGATGTGGAAAGTACTGACTGATGTCCAAGGCAATTTGAACACTTGCAGCTCATGGGTTATACTGCATTACATGTTCTTAAAGTTCTGTTGAATTTAATATTTGACCAGTGTCTGCTGAAATTCTGCCCAGATCTGTTTATATATGTTGAACTATTTTGATAATATATTAAATACTATACAAAGTCATATATTTAGTTGTAAGCTAATTATAAATTATAAAATTATACATATTAAAACAAATTTTACACTTGGTATTTTTTAAGTGGATGAAGTTAGATGTGATTTATGTATGAAAAGTGATATTTTGATAGCAAATTGGCAGACTCTTATTCAGAGAAAAAAAGCATTGGGTCTTTTTTTTTTTAATGGTGGATAAAGTATATATTTTGTAGGTTTTGGAGTTAAAATGCATTTTAATATTTTTTTATTGATTTTTAGAGAGAAAGAAAGGGAGAGAGAGATAGAAACATTAATGTGAGAGAGAGACATTGATTGGCTGCCTCCTTCATGCCCCCCACTGGGGATTGAGCCTGCAACCCAGGCACATGCCCTGACCAGAAATAGAACCAGTGACCTCTCAGTGCATGGGTCAATGCTCAACCACTGAGCCACACTGGCCGGGCAAATTTACTTTTTCTTAACATTTAATGTTAAGCCTAGAAGTTCAGAGCAATCTTTGGTATCAAACCAAAAACGTATCAGAATATATTTTCTTATATTCCTTTAACAATACATTGTTGGTGGAAATGGCCCAGGGTAGGAATCAGTGGTAATGTCAACAGCTAAATCATTACACAACATTATTAATTGATGTTCACTCTGGTCTTTTTATAGATCAGGAATGGAAACTGAAGCTAACAATATAGATGCAAAGCAGAAAAAACCCGGTAACAGCAGATCAATGAGTGCTGTAACATCAGGGTTATGCTACAGTAGCAATCACATGGCCATGCCTGACTCTAAGAGGAATGAATGGATGGCTTCCTACCATGGTCCCGAAAGAAAGGAGAATGTGATTCTTTGTGAACTGCACGAAGAACTATATGAATGCATAACAATTAGTAAAACCTTTTAGGAATGAATAAAAAGAGATTTTAAAGTTGTATTTATATTGCCATGGAAGCACATTTTTCTTTCTTAATTTAGTAGTGAACGAGAGGATTCTTGAGCAAGGCGGTAGAGTACATATAAAGGACATGGTCCTTTCAGTCAGATCAACCACGTGCTTATACTGGCTCTGCCCCTCACTGGCCTGTCACTGAGCAAATTAGTTTAACCCTCTGGGCCTCAGTTTCCTCACTCTTATAATGAGAGCAGTAAGACATTTTCCCCCCATAGGAATATTATGAAAACAACATCAACAACAAATGATATGTGAAACACAGTACAATGCCAGGCAACTGTTAAGTATTCAATAAACTGTAGCTATTAAAAGTCCATTGTGTCTTATCCACAGTATTCAATCAAGCTCAAGTCACAGTATTAATTTAAAAATTAAAGCTTATAGTTCATTGTCATAAAAATAACATGACCTCAACTCCTTTGGCAGAAAGAACAGGCCTGAAAAGACAACAAGGTTGTTCGAGACTTTATCTCATGTAGTATGAATAGTCATACATTTTCCTGCAGAAACATTCACATGTTTGATTATGGCTACTGTCCTAGACTCAGAACTGTTCCATAACCCGTGTCACATGCATAGTGTTACCATTTGAAAATCACTTTAAAAAATGACTTCAGAAACACATCTATCCCCAAGTGGTGTGGAATAAAGGATTTGATGTCTTTACTTAAATCTCTGCAATCGATCCAGAGGACTGTGTTATCCACAACTGGCAGTCATTAAAATGACTTACAGGGACAGTGGTTCTCTTCCCCTTTCGAGCAGTGACAGGCCTCTGCAATCAAAAGAGGTAGCATTGGAATCCCTCAGCTGTTGCTTCATTCCAAACTTTGTCCATTGGCCCTCTACCCCTCTGACTGTTTTTAGAGTGTGATTTCTCCCAGGACGCTCTGAGTGCTCAGCATCATTCCTCCTCCTTAGTCAGAAGGTGGGTTTCCAGGCGCCGTCTCATTCGGTGGAATTAGAATCTCCAGAAGTGCGGCCTTAGAATCAGCCTTTGAAACAGGACCCCAAGGTGATTCTTAGGCATGTTGAAGTTTGAGAAGTGCTGCCTTGGATATTAAGGATACACTGGTCTTATTGTTTTCTCTTACATAAGTGATTCAGTCTGTAACAAGTCACTGCCCACATGACCCTGTTGAATTCTGTATTCCTATATCCAGGCGTATCACTGGAAGTCTGTTGTATCAGATATGCTGTTGGGTTCCTGGCATGCTTAGCTGTACCTTTCTTATTGCCAATGATTGCCACCTGGACTTAGTTCCTAAGTTGAGGTCTTGAAATAGCACCTCGGAAAAGGAGAGGGCATTAACCTTCAAAAAATTAGTCCAGAGAGAGCAAGGGATAGGAAGGAAGCTCTGGTTCTCTTTTTATAAATGGCAGGAATGCAACAAAAAATGTGCTTTCTTTCTCACTGCAACATCTGACCGAAGTTATTAACAGGCACGTGGTGATGAAGTGGTCTCCAGGGTCAAATGATACTGTGGAGGCTTCAGCCGTTTCCAGGGGGAGCATCTAAATAGGCATTCATTTGTTACCTGAGAGTCACTGATGTCCGACAGGCCATGGCTCTTCACACAAGCATGGGAAAATCATGCTCAGTAGCTGGGAAAATTGAGGTTTAAACCACAAACCCACAGCAGAGCAGTTTGGTGAGTCATTCATGTAATCTGTTTTAAACAAACATGTCTTAACCTATAAAAGGGAGAAAATATGTACCTTGGAGTTTACTTGGATTAAATAAGTAGAGGGTAAAATACAGCGCTGGATATTCTGTATTTTATTTAACAGAAGACTATCTTCAACCCATTCTAGAAATAGATGATTTTTTTATGAAAACATCCGATGAGAAAATCAAAATGCACTCGAGCATCCTCAGACAGAGCACAAGTGGAAGTTACTAGTCCCGGGGAGGGGGGGGGGACTGTTGAGCTATTTGTGAAGGACCGCTGTGGGTGTCAGTGAGAACATGAATGATAAAGGGGAAATGACTAGGACTTAGAGGTATAAAACTGTTTATCCAACTGGCTATTTGTAAACTCTGCTGGACTCCTTAACCTAAACTCAACATTCACAATTGCTGCAATAAGCTTGGTCCTGCCTCCTCTGGTTAATCATGGATCTCTGTGCCTGTACTGAGCATTGCTTGAATTCTAATCCTGATCTTCCCTTGCCACCTGAGATCCAGTTCTACATTGCTAGCTCCTCTTAAAAATCCCCAGTAGCAATGAAAGAGAACTGAAATGCTCCTCTGCAGAATGGCTCACGGGAGCTCATCAGTCACCTAAAAAAGGGCATTTCTTAAACATAAGAATAGTCTTGAAATAAATAAGATGCACTGTCCTCTCTTCCTTTTGCAATAGAGGCATATGAGTGTCTATTTGAGCCTAAGCATATGAAAAACTATATGCAAGACAAGGTTTCTCAATTTGGATCATGCTACTTGTTTTTGTTTTGTTTTGAGATTTTTTTACTATACTTCATCTGTGTTCAATAGTTTGCATAAATAAACCTGCAAAGATAAGACCTTGGGATAAACATGCTGTATCCTGAGATGTCCGAGACTTGCACTCTTGGTAGAAAAGCAACTAGAAGAAGCAATTGCCTGTATCTTTCAGTTCCTAGAATTTATATCTATTTGTGCCTAGTTGAATCTTTGGGCCAGCTATATTTGGTGCTGGAGTCCTATTTAACCCTCTGGGTATTCAATGTTACCTTGCTGTCTTCTCAGGTATCCTTCCTGTCATTAGTGTCTGTTTTTACAAATCATTTTAGATTTTCTTATGAAGGTATAAAATAATCAATGGTCATCTGGGTTCTAGTGACCAAGCCATTTCCCACCAAGATTGTGGGCGACACAGACACTGAAGAGGCCTCGAGGCAAATATACAGAGCAGCTACACTGTGAGGTTTGTTGGGAACCTATACACCACTCTGGAAAGTTAGGATTCCCAGATTTCTAGATACTACCTGTTGATTTCCTCAAAGTAACTAAGGCAAGAGGATGCCTAAACTGTCTAAGAAACAGCAAGAAGGTCAGCTTGGCCTGGAAGTCTGGGATTAACCAAGGAGGCCAAACCAGGGGAAGGGAATGTGACCCGGAGGAGAGATGAGCGTAGATATGAAGGAACTGAAGTTCTAGACCTAGTAAGAACTAGAGTCGGGGTGCACATCCAAGTGTGATCTCAAAGCCTACACTGTTTCATTGCATAAACATGAGTTGAGAACAGTGTTGCTCTAGGCAAGTGGGCCAGGCAGAGGCCCTGTGTGAAGTTAGGCAGGGCGAGGAAAGGAGGTGGTGGGTCCCATAGGACAGTGAGCACCAAGCGGCAGAAGAGCGGAGTAATGGAATTTATGAGATATAAATTCAGCCCTGATCATGCTTTGGCTTAGATCCTCAGGATTAACCAGAAAAAGGGAGAACCTTGTTTTCTTATAACTGCTGGTCCAGTTTCCTAAATGCCCTTCTGTCCTGGTGATTAAAGAACCATGGCTCCATGCCAAGCCAAGATGCTCTTCTGGTGAGCTAGCCCAAGTTCTCTTCCTTGGCTGAGATACAGGGAGGAGGTGTATTGATTTCAGCTCAGATTTTCATCAGGGTCATTCAACCTACATTCAGCAAGTGGTGTTTTTTGACTCCTCGAGGCAGAGACACTGTCAGTCTCTCCCTGGAGGGCGGCTGACTAAGTGCGGTGAGATGTTTGTTGGCATCCCTTTCCTTGTCTGGGTTTGTTTTACATAACAGCATGCCACAGCTCCTCAGAGAACAATGCTAGGAGCTGCCCTGGCTTCCCTTCTCATGACATATAGGAACGAAACATCAGCACTGGCCAGGTGCTGTTGCTCCAAGCTCAGTTCAGAGCAAGCACATCATCCATTGCCCCCGTGCCAAGCTCCTCCCTCTCTTCTGCTCCCCTCTTCTGCCACATTACACGTGGTCACCCAGACAAGGACACTGATACCTCTGTTCTCCAGGAGCAAGGGTGGGAGAGCGAGAAGCCTCTCCTTGGACTCAGTTTCCCTATTTTGATGATGAAAGAATGGGACAAGTTGCTAACTAACATTGCCTCTCTCAGGGATTATGTTGTGTTATTATTTCAGTGGCAGGAACCAAACAAATCTGTCTGTGCTTTTAATGGAAAGTCACTATAAGAAAATTTCAAATTTCAAAACATTTCAAAATTCCAAAAGAATCAAGGTACTCGAATTTTATAGTTTATAGCTGATATTAACTAATGGTGTGGTCCTAGGTATGTAATTTTAACTCTCAGAGTTTCAGTTACAACTAGATTAGGTGATTTTTAAAATCACTTCTAATTCTCAATAGTTTAAACTCTATGCTTTCCCTTTTCTCATTAATATATACTTTATTTACTCTCAAGTGATAGTGGTTAATGATTTTAGAACTAGGAACAGAAAGAGTCTGTTTATAGTCTATCCTCTATTTATCCATGTCTTTTCTTAGTGAGAACAAGGGCCAAACTATACAGGAGGGAAACGAGAGTTTGTGGGGAATGTTTACATTGCTAGAATTTTCTTTGCTGCTCTACCAAAGATGAGCTACACATAAGCTTGGTGAATTTATCAGGGTATATTACAGATTGTCCACCAAAGCTTACATACTGCAAAGAAGACCAAAGGATCATCTCCTTTTTGTGTTTCAGAACACAAATCTGAAAACTACCATGAGTATCTTCCTTATCCCTGAAAAAAATTGAAGGTACTAATATTTAACCCAAAGCAGTGATATTCAATTCTATAATGTCTTATAGATTGAAAACAAGTTTATACAAGTATTTCTCATTAGTACCCCCATGCCACCAAATCCAAATCCAATAGGTTGTTAAAGAATTGGTTGGGGTGAAGGAGCTATGCATTAGTATTAATAAATTCTACAAAGTGCACATCTTACAGAAACTGCTTGAAAAGACAGTGAGATTTTCTTTCCCCTTTAGGGAAGGCTATAGAGGGGAAGAAAAAGACTTCAATTTTCTCACTATTTAAACACCACAGATTTTAAGTAGTCTACAATGTCATTAGTGCCAACGTCAAGTCTTCCTTGAGAAATCTCTCCCAATCAGCTAGCCAAGAAGTTGTCTCAGTCCTGAGAGAACAATATACTTTAGCAAACCACACAGCTTTTACAATGAAAGATTATCATTATTTTCCTGTCTTATTCTTTGCAAATCATAAGAGCAGTTTACACCATAGCAAGGATTGGTTAACTTTGGAGTTTATTCATGAACTCAACATGGGAAAGGAGAGGAAAAATCTAATTAAATGTTCAATGCCTAAAACTATAGTTCAACTTTACAACTCATAATTTTGTTATTTAAATGACAGTATTAGTGGAAACAATAGAGCATCAGTGGTAAACGGTCAGACCTAGCTTCTGGGGCAGGTTCTATGGTGTGAGCAGTGACCTTTGGCAAGCTCCTGTGCTCCTTAGAGTTCTACTTTCTCCCCTGTAAAACAAAGAAACTGGCCTTATCTACATTGCCTTTCAGCTCTGACACCTAGAATCAAAATCCAAATTCTAATTCAGCAATAAAAACACTGAAAACTCCCTATATGATGAGTCCAATGGCAGTTTCAGTTTCGGTGAGCAGAGTGTTACACCATTGTTCTTGATCCTGATGAGACACAGAATGCCATCTGTGAAAACAAAGCAAGTGCCAACTCAAAAAAAAGGTGGGGGGGGGGTGGCGGGATTTGGAGGGCATCTGATAATCTCCTATATCCTTCCGGCAATAGCAGAAGCCAGATACCACATACATTGTTTCACACGATCCTTCTCTCAAAGTACTTGCTCCCAGAGGCTCATTTTGCTTAAAAACAGAACAAAAAACAAACAAACAAAACCACTGTCCGCATCTTCCCAGTGGAAAGAGAATGCTGGACATCATCCTCCTTATCTAGACTGTCCTTAATAAAATGAAAGAGACACAACTCTCCATGAGGCAAACAGGCTAATGGTAAAATTCATTCTTTGACATATAAACTGAAAACCAACAGAGCCTTGTGGTGTGAATCCCAAATGTAACCAGAAAATGGATGTGGTTACTTGCTTTTCTCAAGACCCATTATCTAATTAAACTAGTCATATTTTGTAAAAAAGAAATAAACAGAACCAGAAGGGAGAAGGGATTTACCCAAGATTATACAAGATCATAGCCAGGCAGGAATAAGAACCCAGGTTTGTTGGGTTGAATCTAGTCCTTCCCCCATCAACAGAGAAAGTTTCTTTATTCAGAGAAGTCAAGCTTTTGGAGAACCAACTGTATGTAGTACGATGTGATTTACAAATACTTTTTACAATAGTAATGATTTTTAACAGACAACTTAAAAATTACCTTGAATATCACAAAATGCAAAACTTTCTGGGTAAGAGAATCCAGCAGTGAGGGGGGGGGGGGGGGAATAAAAACTTTAAATTGAGTGCTTGAGCATAGAGCAAAGAGCAAGTAGGTCAAGTTTTTAAGCCTATAATTTTGCAGAGTATCCCCAGGAGTGATTTCACATCTCGGGGAACATTTTGTGATTTGACCTTTGCAACCATTGCCTGCAGTTGACTGAATTTAAACGTTCTTTTTCCAGCTGCTTTCAAAGCCATTTTAGAAAGCTTAGTATTCTAATAACATTATGTTTCTCCAGCTCTGTGGAGTCTTTTCTTTAAGAAAATGTCAATGCCTGGGTTAGATTAACCAGGCCTCACTTCAAAGACAAAGGTATGCCAAGCCCATCAAAAAAGTGAAAATAAGGTGTTTCTATTAATATGCTTATTTCTCCAGAAGAGGTTTCTGGGTTTTGACTTATAATCATTAACAACATTTCTCTTTCGCCTTCTGATTTTTGATCCGTTTGTGAGATACATTCATAAATTCAACAGATAAGAGTTTAAATACCATCTTCATTCCTAGTAGTATTGGTTTGGAAAAGAAGTCTGTCGTCACAGATGGGATTCTTTCTTTTCCTCATCCAAATCGAATCTTTGGTATTAATAACTCAAAGGACAGGTGAGTGTGCAAGACCAACAAACTTGCTTAGGACAGCTCTCTGGCACCTATTGAGGACCTCAACTGGGGACTGAGTGAGACAAACTTTTAGATTACATAACAGATGCAAGTGATTATTAGATCCATCCAATAAGAAAATACCTAAGGGGCCAAGTGGCCAATTTTGCCAATCAGATAACAGAATAAAGTAAAAGGAAGTCAGAGTGGAATCTTTTCTTTCCAGTACTTCTAAAGGGTGGGCATTTCTGCTTAATGGGGTCAGACACAAATGAGGGAAGGTGGGGACACTTTGGCTGTCCATGACTAAAGACTGCATTTTCCAGGGCATCTTTGTGGACCCATGGATCATGCTTTTCTATAAGAAAAGCTTGCTTCTTTTGCTAGGTCAGAAATAAGATTTTTACTCATTTCTATAGTGAACCACAGTGTCATCATTTCTGTGCCAGAATGTAACACACTGACCCCCTTCTCTGTGGCCCTGGGATTACAACTATGATAAACTGGTTATAATTTCTAATTCCAAGGAGCATAAAATCCTTCCTCAGCTAGAACTTTTCTGTGGTTGACTGGAGGTAAATGACTGATATTTTCTTAGGATCGCTCAGATTTCCACTGATATATCTATTAATCCAGTCAATTTTTCTTACCAAAGTTGACAGAAACAGATGTAACTATACTATTGCAATGTGCTCCTTACTGGCAATTTTCTGAGCTGTTGGAAATATTTCCAATAAGCAATGTAGAACCATGAGAGCCAAGAGTGGAATATGAATTCACATTTAAAAATTTCTCCTGAAAGGGGACTTCTGAGACAGGTGAATCAGAACTTCTGCTGGTGTCCCAATAATACCCTACCAGAGATTAACCACGCATAAAAGGACATGTTGTTGCCTTTGACTGCCATGTTCATATGTAATTCTTCTGTGCTTCAGAGTCCAAGTTGAACAGGAGAGAATATATAATTTTTGTGACACAACCTATGAACTACATTTAAGTGATGGTATTCATGGTTTTCATGGATACATTGATGCTCATAGAAACAAGAACAAGACTGCTTCACTATTATTCCTGACCGTTACAGGTAGCCTTTTAACAAAGGCTAAAAACAAAAACAAAAACAAACAAATCATACAACAGGAAGCTTACCTACTAATGTCATGGAAGCTCTTTGTCAAACAACTGTCCTAGAAAACTACAAGTACCAGCCCATCTATATATTGTCTCTGAAAGATCACAAAACATGTTCCTTACCTTTAGCAAATGTGGTTTCCACAACAACCTTAGCAGTAGATATGATGTCCCTACTTACTGGAAGAATAAAACTTACCCAGGTCTTTGCCCTTTGTTAATGTCACTAGTGCTTAAATCCTAAGTCTGAATCCTATATATTTTCTGCAACCGTGAACTACTCTGTAAAAACATGTTTTGTATATAGCAAGATGTTTGTAGGAGTTATATTTAATTACGCTGGGAAATGGTGTCCCCTTTGCGTGGATCAGAGTGGCAAATGCATTCATTTGTATCTTCATCTTGAGACTTCTGAGCCAAAGTTGTTTTATTTATATAAATCTCAAGGTGAGTTTATTCACTGCATTGTTGGAATTTGATGGTGGGCTCAAAATAATGAATTGCATTACGAAAGGCCACATTGAACTAAGAATCTGTGATGGCTTTTTCAGAGGGCAAGGATGAGAAGCAATTACACTAATAATCTCTAGTCAAAGTGTGGAGAACTGTACTATCAGCCAATATGTAGGTTCACTGTGTGAATCTAGAGAAAACCACTCATCTCTGGAGGCTGTAAATATTGAGCTTCCTTTTGTCGAAAGCTATTCTCTGAGAGAAAAATCTAGTATGGTTTCTTGGGTCAGACAGGCTGGTATTCCAGACAAATGAGTTTGCATCCTCCTAAAAGTACTACGTCTGTGGCCACCACAGATCAATCCCCCCCAGAAGAAGACCACCCACCACAGCCTACAGAGTACACACTACTGCTTCTCCTGCCTCGAGGTGGGGCAAACTCTGTAGTTCAGTTCATTCCAGAACTTCCTGGAAGCTCTCCTCCTTAGGCTGAAGTAAACCATGCTTAGCTTTTTTTCCACTGACCTTTCCTGCTTCCCTCATCCCCTTTTTCTGACAGATCAACCCCCTCCAAGTCACCCTTGCAAGAATGCTGGACTCCAGCTCTGCTTCCAGGGAATCCACCTGGAGCAGCCCCTGTTTTCACCCCAAGTCTCTGCCCCCTTTCCTCACTGGGGAGAGATGTCAGCTGGAGAAAATTATGTCATACTTTTTCTCTTTCATTGTATTTCCCCCAATTATTATGTTTTTCTCTTTTCACATACGAGCTTAAACAAGCAACAGATGAAATAAAAATGGTGCAGGTCTGAGATGAAAACACACCTATTAGACTTGATGTGGCAGATTGATGGCTCTGTTTCAGCAGCCAAGCCCTTTGTTCTCGTCTCTCACTAATTGGATCTGGCTGAGAAGCTGAAATCACCAATCGATTCTTTAATAAGCATAATGTAGCCAGTCTGATGTAGCTGATTTCCCTGCCCTCTTTTACTCTTGGCAAGCGGTTAAGATTGCTAACAGCTCTTTGTCACCTTATATGCACATCTCCAGAGTCCAGCAAAGTATCCAGTCAAATGATTTCCAGAAGCAATCATTTCTAGAGTAAAAGTTTAATATTTTAAAAGCCCATGTTGATCTCTGCCTTGATGTTAAATTCTTTTGGTGTATAGTTCACCCAGGATGTTCTTCATGGCCTTCTTAGCTGAATTTACTTATTTAACAAATAATTGTTGAATTGTTGTATCAGGCACTGTACTAGATGCTGAGAGTAAAAGTAGGTATAGCTACTTTGCTCATGGAGCTCCTGGACTAATTATAATAAACTAGAGTATATTCCAATATTCACACCAGTCGCATACTTTCAGTTATAATCAGCTCTATGATGGTCATATGGTGCTGTGAGATCTTATTGAGGACATCTGATCTAATAAGAGCTTCTAATGTTGAGATAAATTAGTTGACCTCTGAGAAAGAATAGAATTAATTGAGATGGCGGTATTAGAGTTTGCACCAAGGGACTCATCATATGAAAAGACCCCAAGGCAAGAGGTAGTAGGGAGCATTGAAGGAACTACAAACTCCAGATGGAGTGTGAAGAAATGCTATTTAAGATCAGGCTGGAGATGTGGTCAGGGAAGAGACCATACAGAGAGTTACAGGACAACGGAAAGAATTTTGGTGTGTCCTGACATCAATGGGCAGTTATGGAAGGGTTTAGAAGTGCGCATATGTGTGTGACACGATCAGAGGAGCAGAGACTATTCCAGAAATTCAAAGTCACATGGCACATGAGGACAAAAGAATGAGCAGGACCCCTTGGGAGAACAGAAAGTAAACCCAGTTGGGTGGTCAGAAACGGGGGAGATCATAAATGATGTGAGACCCAGCTAGGGTGGTGCAATATGGCTGGGCAAAATGGAGTAGAATCATATGTTAAGCCGTGTGGAATTTATCCTGAGGAACTTGAAGGGAATGAGTAGAAAGGTATTCCAGAACGATGAATGTAGACCAGAACTGTCACAAGGAAATAACTTTTCTGTAATCTGTACTACCACAATACAGGAGTCACTAGACACATGTGGGTATTGAGCACATACAATGCCACTTGATCGACCGAGGAGATAAACTTTTACATGTTATTTCATTGTATTCATTGTATTTTATCTTAGCTCAGGTCTAGTCACAGTAGAGAATATGTGTGTCTGGTGATTGGGGGAGGCAGTTGGACTGAGAAAAAGGAGGAGATGAGTTGGGACCTGGGAGAGATATGGGTCCAGGACAGATAAAGACAGAAGAATTACAGAAGTGTGCATAAAAATATTTTATTTACTTTGTCTAGGGCTTCCATAACATGGAGTCACGAGAAAGAAAAAATTAGTGTAAATTCAGATTATAGACCGCCTTGCATGCCAGGCGAAGGCGTTTGGACTTTCGTTGTAGAGGAGCAAGGATCTCTGTAAGATTTGTGGAGATTGCTAGGATTTAATGAGAACTTTCAGAAATGTGCTTACCAGAAACTTCATCTACTCATCAGATGCAAGATAATGTCTACCGTATATACTTCATGAGAGCCTTTGTGCCATTGACTGCTGATGTTACATTTACGTGGCTGTCTTCGCCCGAGGGTTCCCTGATAGCAAAGATTACAGTTTAGGTATATGTTTTCCCCTCTCCTGACCTCGTAGGGCCTAGTTGTTGGAAGAATGTTGAAGGTAATTTCCAAATAGTTTGTAAGAGCTAAACCACCACTAAGAATGGTGGGCAGGTGATGGAACACTTGTGGGTGGCATGCATAGAAGTTAGAAACTGATTAAATAGGAAAGTGTTTTCTCCCCCTCAATGCTCTAGACTCCTTCAGCTCAGGGACCACGATTCTGCCCAAGGACTTAGTGTTCTATTCCTTCTTTTGGGCACATAGTAAACCTTGAAAAAACCTTGGTGCCAATCAAAAGGCAACACTTTAGAGAATATTTTTTTCTGCAGTGTTTATTCCAGATATCTAGGAGTATAGTATATACATATATTTTAACACAGTTCCAGATTTCCATCTAAAAAGTTTACACCAGTGCATACCCCTACCAAGAATGTGTAGCCCAGCTCTTGGTCCACATCTCGTCAGTCCTGAAAATTACCAGTTTATTCTTTCCCCAATCTGACAGGCTAAACACGAAATACTAATATTTTACTTTATTGATCACTATTGAAGCTCAGACTCTTCATATATTTAGTATCCATGAATTGTCCATACAGTTTAACCTACTTAAAAAATGTGGGTTTCTAGCCCCGCCGGTGTGGCTCAGTGGATTGCGCAACGTCCCATGGACAGAGAGGTCCCAGCTCAATTTCTGGTCAGGGTACATGCCAGGGTTGCCCTGAGTTGCAGGCTTGATCTCCAGTAGGGGGCGTGTGGGAGGCCGACAATTGATGCTTCTCTCTCCTCAATGTTTCCATCTGTCTCTCCCTCTCCCTTCCTCTCTCTCTAAAACCAACAAAAACATATTAAAAATATTAAATGTGGGTCTTTGGTCCATCTTAAATTTACTTTTGTGCATTAAGTGAGGTTTAGATCTAATTTCAGAAAACAATTTCCCCAAATGAAAATACAACCAATCAATATCCTGCTTGCCTGTGGTCAAAATGAACCTCAAGGAATTATGCCTCAAATTCAAGTTTAATAAGGAATGCTAAATATAGATATAATGCATTGTCTCAGTTGTAGTCAGAAAGAAAATAATTTTAAATTATTTTATTTAAATTAAATAAATCCATTTAATTTAGAATTAGTTATGAAATTCCTTAGGTCTTAACCTCCACATTACCTAATATAATGCTTTACGCAGAGCAGAGATTAGAAATATTTGTTGACTTAAATAAGATGAGACTAGAGAAAGGAATGTAAAGAAGAGTATAACAATAATTATGCCTTCAAAGTTAACCTAGTAGAATAATATGTACTCTATTCATTATATTTAAGTGGAGGAAGAATCATGAGAGAGGAACAAAGTGAAGTCTTAATTTTTTTTTTATCATTCTGACGAAGTGATTAGGATATTTAGAGATAATATATGCAAACCATATAGGCCAGTGTCTGCACATATTAGGATCATATTACTGGTAACTAGAAAATAATTATTTTTCTGAGTTTAGGTGTGCAGTGGAGGGGCAGACTTCTCTGTCATGGAATCATCATGTTTTTAAGAGGAGATAGTTTCATATATGAAAGAGAGCCTAAATGCTCTAATATCTGCATTTTAAAGTTTCATATGGTTAACAGCACAATAAATAAACAATAATTGGAGTTCATTGTTCACTGATGTTGACAGTCCCTTCCGGAAACTAGACATAAGAAGCTGACAAAAAGACAAAGAATTTACATTAATGGGTGTTATTCAAATTCTATGTCTTCTCTCCTCAATCATAGCCCGTGATGTTCGCAATTGGGACAAAAGCAGGGAACATACTAATTATAAAATGCTCTTGACTTTAAAAATTTATATTAGAACAAGTCAATAGAAAGAATACATTTGAAGTGGCTGAAACAACCACCTTTGACTGGGTTGACATTGGATCCTTTGGGCTTGAGGCATCACTGATGTGGCACCTTCAGGGGATTTGATTTCCTAGGCTCTTAGGCCCAAGAGTTTTTAAAAATACAAAAAGTGATAAGGCCTTAAAGATAAGACAGCCATCAGGCTGTCAGGATGAGGCTGCTTTCCTTTTAAATGGCCTGTTCCCAAGTTAGAATCTGTACTCGAGTGGTCGAGAGGCGTTGGATTTGCGGGTAGAGATGAAAGATACTCAGAAGCTATTATCTTAAAATAGAAATCAATAGATTAAAAGTTAGAATCTGACCTCACGGGAAGAGGAGAATTGAATTGAGATAATTATCTGGTTACTTGAGGAAAAATTAAAGTTCACCTTCAAAAGAGTAAGATCATTAAGGCCAAAGTATAGATTCTCATTCATTGACATGATAAGGAGTAAAAGGAAGTTACTAAAATGGTCCAGATGTCTTTAAAATATTATAACTTGTAAAGTGTCATTTAACACATTTAAAATATGCAGAAAGCTCTCAAAGACTTGGAAAATAGGGAGAAAAAGTAACCCTGAATATTATTATTTTAAAAGAAAACCTCTTTCCTTTTTCTTTTCCCCTCACCTGCATTTGCCTCTGGTATCCAGATCAGAGCAAAAGGGAAAAAAAAAATAAATAAAAAGATAGCCATTACTAGGGATCATCTCAAATTAAATGTCTTTAATCCTCAATGATAGCCTGTGTATATTATATTGTAAATTAAAACACACGTTATTTATAAAATGCCTTGACTTTAAAATAGTTTAAGTCCAGATAAATCACCGCAGAGAAGCATAATCTCAGAGAACTAACCAAAATCTAGTTAACACCAATAAGAGATTCATACCTTCAAGTTTTGAGAGCTAACCGCTAAATAATTGCTACTTATTGATCTCTGAGAGGGAGCTGAGGTTCCGATAGGAGACAAATTCCCCAGTGTCCAGGTCATTGTCACTGCCTTTGCCAGGCCTGACTCAGACAAGTAATAGTACATGAATCCAGCAAAGGCAGTGTTAGGAGCTACTCATAACCCCACCCAGGAAGGAAACACCAGGAGAGAATCTTTACTTCCTTGAAAGGGAACCAATGAGGGCTTTCTCTCTCGGAAGCTTAGAAGGGTGTGGAGTTAAGCCTGAGAGTGGGAGGAAGAACTGAGCTGAGCGGTAATATCTCATCCTGCTAAGTCAGTCTTCTCTGCATGAGGCTTCCAAAGTACCTTATTTTCAAATCAGATCTAAATCAGCCAAGTAAGTAGAGAAACATGGGCATGAAGCCAAATAATTAAAATAAAACACATAATTGGATTTCATTCTCCATGTGTTTTAGGACAAATTATAATTTAGTCAAGAAAAAAGAAGCAATATTTGAAAACTGGTCTCTCGTGTGTTCACCTCCCATTGCAAGAAAAGACATAGTCTTTGAAACTGATGTTCTCTAAGAGTATAAAGAAAACATAAATCCATAATAGCTGGGGTATATCTCCATAATGCATTTTCTAAATTCAAAAATCAAAATTTCCTAAAATTTCACTTGGAACCCTACAACATGAAGGAATGGACTTTTAAAAGCAAGGCATGAATCCTGATTGTAAAAAATCAGAGACTTCAAGTTGTCCCATTAAATTGCTCTCATGCATTGCTGCTATATGGTTATCCCTTGATACCTTTATGACTCTACTCTGGATTATTGACATAAACTCCTTTTTTTAACCCAAGTGTTCCAAAATACAGCCTCTTGATTTCTTGTTTTTTTGTTTTTTTTGTTTTTTTTAATGTTTAAATTTTTAAGTGTATTTATTTGATCATTTATTCAACAAATGTCACAAAATGCCTATTTAGAATCAAGCAGGATGCTAATTACTAGTAGTGTAATGATGGGCTAAAATAGGCAGTAGGTGGACTCATGCAAATAAAGTCTAATAAGGGAGAGCAAGCATTACGAAAATAACCACACAAATAAATGAGAAGTTTTCAATTGAAGTCACTGCTCTGACGGAAAACCATGTGATCCAAGGAAACATGAGAAAAATGTCTCAGCATAGGAATGTCATTCTAAAATGAGTGAACTAGTCATTTGCTAGTGATATGCTCCAGCATATTACTCTCTGGTTTGTATGGAGACAGTTCCTAAGAACAAGAGGAAAACGTTACAAATCTTAGGATTCATTTTAGGCAAATGAGGCACAGTGTAAAAACACTGTTCCCTCCCCACCAAACAAAGAAAAATATATTGTGTGTATTAAGTAGGCAGAAAAGGCACCATCAAAAGTCACCTGAAAGAAGAAAATATGATCAATATGCTCAAAAATGCTTCCTTCTCTCTAGTAGTAACATTGCTTCTGAAAGGATCACACTTCAGTTTCATTTGGATTTTGCTCTTTGCTTCTTGTTTTTCATTTCAACCCAAATGGGTAGAAGATGGTTTTCAACATACCCTGTATAGAACTCTCAGTTTAAATGTGAGACAGTTGAATATATGCTTATTTTCAAATGCTTTCCAGTTTTTGATAAGGGGTTGCATGGTGCTATCCTGTTCTGTTCCAGGAGATTACGTGGTCATGTGTGTCTATTTTGACCTGAGCAGAAGAATGGGATACTTCACCATCCAGACCTACATCCCCTGCACACTCATTGTTGTTCTATCCTGGGTATCTTTCTGGATCAATAAGGATGCTGTGCCAGCCAGAACTTCTTTAGGTAAGACACGGTTCTTCGTGTTGTAGCACTTACCCAAGATAAGTACCCAATGCGAGTGATCTTTATCTCCTTTTCTAAATTGATTTGCTTTTAATTCAGCCAGCCATTACATAGAAATGTTATTTGTTTTGTTTTAAAGAAAACTAGCGTATTAAAAAGTAAAAACAGTGTTTAAAGTTTCCTAATTCTGTTTTCCTTCACAAATTTAATAGGCATTTTTTTTAGTAAATTATCTTAGTTAAAAATAATAATAATAATAATAAAACCTTCTAATTTCAATAGATTTTTTTGTTTTGGTCTCTGGGCAGTTCTGTTTGCTGGAGCTTCTCACACCAGCTCACCAGAGCTGATCATTTGTCCTTTCCCAAAGGCATGTCCAGTGAAGTCCTGTTGGCAGCTTGACATCAGCCAAGGTGAAAGTGTTAACACCACAGGAATAAGGCAACACTAAAAATCGTGGTGTTCATCTTTTCTAGTCTTTGTTCCACTTTAATCAGAACACCACTGGCTGTTGATAAATTCCAATGTGTGCCATCATGCTGATATTAGAAGACATATATATGTATTAATTAGCTACTTACAGAAAAGCCACTAAAAAGATTAGTTTTGGGAAAACACAATTACCTGTGAAATTTTGAGAGCCCATCTCCCCACTTATTTTTAAATATTTTTTTTTCTAATTGGATTTTTTTTTTTTTTTTTTTTTTTAAGAAAGAGAGGGCCCTGGCCGGTTTGGCTCAGCGGTTAGAGCGTCAGCCTGCGGTCCAGAGAGACCCGGGTTCGGTTCCCGCTAAGGGCACGTACCTCGGTTGCAGTTTGTCCCCGGCCCTGGTTGGTCGTGCGGGAAGCGGCCACTCGATGTGTCCCTTTCACGTCGATGTTTCTCTCTCTCTCTCTTCCTCTCTCTCCCTCCCACTCTATCTGAACAAAAAAATGGAAAAATGTCCTCGAGTGAGGATTAAAAAAAAAAAAAAAAGAAAGAAAGAGAGGAAGGGAGAGAGAGATAGAAACATCAATATGAAAGAGAAACATCGATTGGCTGCCTCCTGCATGCCCCCTACTGGGGATCGAGCCCACAACCCGGCATGTGCCCTGACCAGGAATGGAACTGGGACCTCTCAGTCCATGGGACGATGCTCAGTCCACTGAGCCACACAGGCTGGGCCCATCTCCTCACTTATAAGATTATCTTTGCTCAATCTATTGTATAATGTTGATATTTGTCTCAGATCTTCACATCTTTTTTCTCACATGAGGAAGAAGACCCACAGAGAGTATAAGAAAGCCACACAATCACAGGCACATTGGAGTTTAGGTCCATGAATAAAATTTTTGTACTATATAAAATTCCCTAAAGACTTAACTAAGAATAAAGCTATTGAAAGATGAATTATTAAACCATAAACCCTTTCACCAGCTATGCGAAAATTAGAACCACATCCCTTGCTCGGTCTTTTCTAGAGAGACAGTATCATGCGATCGGTAAGAGCTGGGGTTTTGAAGTCCAGGAAATCTGAATTTCAACTCAAGATTACAGTATGGCCTTGGAAATACCCTTTACTCTCTAGAAATCACCGTTTCCTCCATGTAAAACATGTATCATTTCCCTTACCTAACTAGTAGGGTTTCATTAGGTTAAATAGGTATTGCATGCAAGGAGCACAGACCATAGTAAAGACCTAGAAATGTTAGCAACTACGGTCATTTTCTGACAAAATGATCTGTATCAGGCTACTAAACCTGGGGGAAGAGAGATTACTAGGGAAAACAATTTTAAAAGATATAATTTGCATATCTGTCCTCTTCCAAATCTAATTTAGTCTCCCATCTGTTTCAAAATAAAGTTATTTTGATTTGTTCTGTTATGTGTGGTACTTTATGTTACAAGTCCTATTCAACAATTATAGTGTCTAATGCTACATGCTGAAACAAACCCAAAATATGTTAAGCCTATTACTTTAGGACAATTAATTGTCACTGTGAGTAGAATGTGTTGGTTAATATGCTATGTCTGTCTCTCACATCAGCATGTAAATATCTTTTTTTATTCCCTGTATAGTGCCTGGCACATAGCTGGTAGCTCAATGATTATTTGAGTAATGCGTGTGTGCACTTATGAATAAATGGAACAAATTGATGGATACATTCTGATTTATCCATCCCATGAATATTTCAAGGAAAAGATTTCAAATCAATTTCTTCTCTTGAAGTCCAGACTTCTGCTTGTCAAAATCCCCCTTATGGCCACTGTGGTAGCTAATTTTAACCACTCATCAAACGAGTGCTCAGTGGCAAAAGACAATGTGGGAGAAGGGATCAAGGTGAGCGAGATGAGGAATGAGGAATGAGAGAGAGAGGCGCCTGAGCAAAGAGCAGATACATGCTCTATTTGTTGATCATTGGATACAAGTCGGGCATGTTCAATATGGTCCCCACGCCTTTTCTATTCTTCACAGCTACAACATATAGAAGTTGCAATGATTTAAAAAATTATCACATATTTTTTAGAGTTAAAGAAGCACTGTGAGGTTAAAGGACATTTAAGAGGCAATAAAGCCCTGGCCGGTTTGGCTCAGCGGTTAGAGCGTTGGCCTACGGTCCAGAGAGACCCGCGTTCGGTTCCCGCTAAGGGCACATACCTCGGTTATAGTTTGTCCTCGGCCCTGGTTGGGGTGGTGCGGGTGGCAGCCACTAGACGTGTCCCTTTCATGGTGATGTTTCTCGCTCTCTCTTCATCTCTCTCCCTCCCACTCTATCAGAACAAAAAATGGAAAAATGTCCTGGGGTGAGGATAAAAAAAAAAAGGCAATAAATATTTGTGAATATTTCATAATATTCATTCACACAGTGAATGATTCCAATTATACTTCCTTCTCCATGTCTGAGGTTGCTTATCAGAAGTCACAAAACAGGTTTAGCCTCAGTAGTGACTGAGTTACCCAGACTTGCTGATGTGGTCATGTGATCAGTTTTACTGTGTCTCTCTTCAGGTATCACGACTGTCCTGACCATGACAACCCTCAGCACCATTGCCCGGAAGTCACTCCCCAAGGTCTCCTATGTCACAGCAATGGATCTCTTTGTATCTGTTTGCTTCATATTTGTCTTCTCTGCTTTGGTGGAGTATGGCACCTTACATTATTTTGTCAGCAATCGGAAACCAAGCAAGGACAAAGACAAAAAGAAGAAGAACCCTGTATGTATGATTTCCCACTGGGACCACTGACATTTTAATGCAGAAGGACCACCTGGTTTTGTTTTGGTTTTGTCTTGCTTAGCCTATCTGCAGGTTCAGCCTCAACACTTTGGGCTCCAAGATGAAAAGTGAACATGTGAGTCTGACCAGGACATAAGGATTCATTTTTGTCATTAGTTGAGAGAGACCTGATTCACTAAGGCAGACTCTTGCTCTCTTTATTTCATGGGGAGTATAACCATTGCTGAGAAATGCATCTATTTTCTAGCTGCTCTTATTCTAGATTTCATTGATTTTCATCTTTCTGCCCCTTTACTATAATATTTTTAAATAATTGATGTTTTAAATTAATTTTTTATCCAAAGCTTTCTACTAAGAAGCCAAAAGATTCTTGAAATTTTAAGGATCACTACACTTTTGCAACTAGTTTAGTGTGTGTGTGTGTGTGTGTGTGTGTGTGTGTGTATTCCCACCAGAAGATTTCTATTGGTTTCACACCCAGTGAACCTTTTATTTTAAAAGAAATGTCACATCTATTGTTTGGGCAAGTTATTTAGCCTCCCTATGTTTTTGTTTTCTCATATATAAAATGAATATTATAAAAAAAAACACATATGCCATGGGGCTCCTGTGAGAACTAAATGTGGTAACAGAGGTAAAAAGCATTACATAGTACCTCACACATGAACGTTCTTATCTTACTAGTTGATGGTGATGGTTGATGTTGATTAATATAGGTACCAACCTGGATTGAATTCAGTGATTTGGAAATAGGGAGAATGACTTCATCTTGCCACCAAACTTTAGAGATGATGAAGCACAAATTTGAATGCCTCAAGCCATTGTCTTTTATTATTAATGTTCAAGAGAGCACTTAGCTATACATTTATCCCCCTAAACGCAATGTCTGACTCATAAGAGGCCCCATGAAAGTTAAAATCCATTCCCTTCCAAGACAGTGGCAAAGACATTCACCCAATTTATAGCCTTTCCCGGTCTTCTGCTCTAAGGGCCATGAGGGTTATGATAGTGGCTAGCTGTCTGACCCATGGAGTTTGAGGGCCAAATTATAATGAGGAAATGTATCTGATTCTCGGTTGCATCCTGATGCATCTCCAAGAACACCAGTGAAATTCTCTAAATGATATATGTTTGAGTATAAGAATTTACAACAGGTAAAGAAAGAAGCGTCATTTTGGGGGATTGATAAAAAAATAAGTGTTTATCTCTAATTTCCCAAATACTCACTATGCTTTATGAAGTCCTTTCCTTCCCTGTCTGTTCGGCCTCTCTTGGCCTTCACATTTTCTCTATCCTTATTTTAGTTTCCTCGTTGTGCTGGGTTTTTATTTTCTCCCTCTCCTCCACTTTCCGTTTCATTTCCCCCCAAGAAGATGGTTCTATTGATTCTCAGCATTATTACCTGCCAGCAGTAACAAGGAGGGGAGAAGACTGGTTTCATACAAGTCTAAAGAGTCCTTGGTTTTTCTTTTCTTGTCTTTTTTTGTTTGTTTGTTTAAGAGTCCTTTAGTACATTTACACAATGGAATACTATGCAGCTATAAGAAAGAGAGATCTATTACCCTTTGAGACGACATGGAAGGATCTGGAGAGTATTATGCTAAGTGAAATAAACCAAGGACAAGTACCACATGATCTCACTTATTTGTGGAACATACTGAACAAAATAAGCTGTCGACCAAAAGAGATCCAGAGTCATGGAAGTAGGGAACAGACTAACAAACCTCAGAGGCAAGGGGGGTGGGAATAGATAAACCAAAGAACTTATATGCATATATGCACAACCAATGGACATAGACATTAGGTTGGGGAAAGTAGGAGGGGGGTGGGAGCGGGAAGGAGGAGGTCAATGGGGAAAAAATGGGGATATCTGTAATACTTTGAACAATAAAAATTAATAAATAATAATAATAAAAAGTCCTTTGGAAAAAGCCCTTTGGCCCTCTCTAACAGCTAGGTCATTGCATAGTGCGTTTTGTTCCAGAAATAGAAACACATGGATTTCTTAATCCAGCCTCATGAAGATGACAGAAGAAGGAAAGAAGGCAGAAGAGAAAGAGGATTAAAGAAATGGAGAACATAAAGTTACCTGAGAATTTCATGCAATTCCCCCTTTTAAGTCAATTAGATGTTTGATCAGAGCAGGCAAGAACCTACAGTGTGAATGAGAGACTGAAGTTTCATTTCCCCATTGAAGATGTCCTTTGGGTCATTGTGTCAGGATTCACTTCGTCAGACCTCCTTAATGCTAATTAGAAAATAAAACAATAGAAAGATTCCTCACAAATGAACAACACTGGCTTTTGTGGTTAGATAATTGTGGATTAATTTAGGGAAGATTTCACTAGCAATCACCAAATCCCCTTTTCCAACTCTAGGCATATACTTTGTTCCATATTCAGAACTGTCCTTCTGTGTTTATAATTTTAGTTCATCTCACTTACTATGTTTTCAAAGTGCATTTTTAATTTATCTTATTTTATCTTTTTTCTTTTCTTTTTTTCCTTCTTTTAATTAAACAAAATGCAATTCTCTTTTCTGTCTACAAACCCAAAGCTTCTTCGGATGTTTTCCTTCAAGGTATAATGTTTTTGGAATGGAAATTCACTGCATGCAACTGCTGAATTTGAGTATTAACGCTTACATGGTGTTTTCGTTTTCTTTTTATGAGTAGACATTTAAGCATTCTTCTAAAGAGGACACATTTAAGACAAGAAAGTTCTGTAGATTTCTAGAGTTGATTCAGCAAATCTACTCTAATTCACAGAGGTTTCCACCGTACATGAAGCTACAAAGCTATAAGCACTATGAGATGTCATTAGTAAAGAGGGTCTCTTTAATCATCAAAGCCAAGAGTTACCCTCTCTTCTCAGCTGAAAATGAAATCCAATTTCACTACCTGCATCTACATATAGCACATACAACCTACATGCCCTTACAATTTAATTCTGTAAATCCTAATGCAAACCAGGATTGCTTATCGATAAGTAAATTTAATAATCTCCATTGGTCTAAGCTTCACCTGTCAGTTCTGTAAAAATAATACTCTCTTTAAAATGCTTTAGATAAAACACCCATCCCCTCCTTCTAGGGTGATCCAGGAGCCTTGGCGTTGTCATGCAATATTATAAGATTTCTATTCCCAGATGAATTCTGACAGCTGATTCAGAGACACTGGGATTTGTATTTATATTATCCTAAAACTAACTCATTCAAACTAACATTAAATAAATCACTGAGTCTAGCCCTGGCCGTTTTGGCTCAGTGGTTGGAGCGTCTGCCTGCGGACCAGAGAGTCCCGGGTTCGGTTCCCGCTAGGGGCACATACCCCCCCCCAAAAAAAAAGATCACTGAGTCTTATGACAATTTTATAATTCATCCTGAAGCAAAAGTTAGATTAGCATTCAGTTCATTGGTATTATTTTCTTCGCAAATGCTAAGCAATGTTTGACAGGCAGTAACATTTTTTTATGAATTTTCACGCACAAGCAGGTAAACATTACTGACATTCTGAAGCTTCTAGATGGTGAATATTATACCAAGTACCACATCCCTTTAAAACAAAAGCCATACTATTGTGGTATAAACTCAGGAAATGTCTATATCTATACATATTTTTAAGCATTTAATACATTTGCTCACTCTAATGGGATTTACTATTTGCCTATAGGTAAGCATGACACAACATTTGATTTCAAAATTGATGCATTTTTATTTCTCTGCTCTACTCACATGCAAAACCATTAAATGCCTTCATGTAACCAGCCTCACATCTAATATTTACTAGAACAAGATTCCATGTAGTTGTTTGATTTAAATCTTTAAACTTTCAGTTCTTTTGGTGTTTAATCTTCTTGCTCTAGCTATTAGCTTGATGGTATTCTTTTCAGCTGCACTGCTTAAGCTCAAAATTCAAAATCTGCAAATGTGTTCTTCTTCTTAGTTCACTTGCGCCATTGTAGATCACGATGTCATAGCAATTTCCCGAGTGCTCATTTTCAGATTCATCATTCACATTGGTAACATTGTGGAGAAATAGTCTAGGATGTACCGAGTATATATTAACTCTGGTCCCTCTTTGTCCCCACCCCTGTCTCAGGCCCCTACTATTGATATTCGGCCAAGATCAGCAACCATTCAAATGAACAACGCCACGCACCTTCAAGAGCGAGATGAAGAATATGGGTATGAGTGTCTGGACGGCAAGGACTGTGCCAGCTTTTTCTGCTGTTTTGAAGATTGCCGAACAGGAGCCTGGAGACACGGGAGGATACACATCCGTATTGCCAAAATGGACTCATATGCTCGGATCTTCTTCCCCACTGCCTTCTGCCTGTTCAATCTGGTTTACTGGGTCTCCTACCTTTACCTGTGAAGAGGTATGGGTTTTATTGATATGGGTATTGTTCACTAAATCTCATGGAGAGAGGATGTCCTTTCTAAGTCCACTTAAATAATTCTCTGTGTGGTTTATAATGATCTGAATTCATTTCTATGTTCTAACCCGGTTAATTGTATTAATGTCATATTGTTTGCGCCCAACTCTCCTTCGGTGCGTGTAATTTAAACCATAGTGTTTCTGTGTTGCAACCCTGCAGGGCAAAGTGAAGTTAGAGCAAGAACGTTGAATCCAAACAAGGTATTTCCAGCTACAGAACTGAAAGAGTAAAAGCAATGATTACTTACAGTGGTGGTGTTCTTATTCAATTCAAAATACAATTAGATGCAAAACACCCCAAACTGTTCCCTAAGTTCATGTGGGGTCAACTTGTGGTAAATTGATCCCAATAGCATATCTCCCTCATTTGAGACAAATCACAACTCATTTTAAATATAAGAACCTAGACAAGAAATCTACTATACCTCTATCCCAAGATAGAAAGAAAATTTCCTCTACATCGCATGTACAATGATGTAAATACTTCAATAACATAGAATGCTTCAGGTTTAATGCATGCATCTCTTTAGATCCAAAATAAATGGATTGAAGTTAACATCATAAAGTATTGTCTTTTATTCTTTGTGTCTTTGGGCTATAAAAGAATCATGAATGTAATTATAAGAATTTGGGATTAGAATTGGAGGGGAAATTTTTCACTGCCTTTTCCCCTCATGCATATAGATTGAAACAGCTTATGTTTTCCTTGTATGACATATTAAAACACTCGAAGTAAAATACAGACTGAATAGTTGGCATTTGCCACCTCTAAATATACCCAAAGTGTAAAGTGATTGTATGTGCTTGCTGCTATTTTTTTCTTCCTTTTAGGACTATAGATCTTAACAGAACTCATTCTCCATCTCAAGATCTGCTTCTAGTGATTGTGAGTGCCTCGTGGGCAGTACCCTTGTCATTTCCTCTTTGGGTCCTCAGCACCTTGCATAGTGCCTGGCATACAGTTGATGCTCAACAAGTATGGTTTGGCATGAACTGGTGCCCTATGCTTCCAGTGAACCTCTCTGTGCTAGCCTGGAACCAGTAAATCATCTATTCACATCAGCACTGTCAAGTGATACTTGATCTTGTAGAGATAAACAGAAGGATCCAAAGAACTAAGGCTATTCATAGTCATTCTCAAAAATTTATTTTAGCCAATGTCCATACTCCTTTAAGACAATATGTATGTCCTATATTTGTATTTTAAAAATCAGTCTACTAGGGAATAATTAGAGTTTGTGTATTATTTCTCTATGTTTGGGGATGGGTCAGCCTTGACCCATCCACAACTGTGTTTGAGGACACATGACAGGCATAAGCAACATTCATACCTGACTAGTGTTCAGAACATAGTGTTCTACAGTCTGTGAAAAAAATTATAAATATGTACTGAAGATTACATTTAAAAAAATGAAATAACAAATGGATAACTTACAAGGAGGTTGAGCCTATGCTTGTGGCCTCATTCAAACAGATTGCAATCCCATGAAGCACTTGTTCCCAACTACAACACATCACGAGTAGAGCTCCATCTTTGTGTACTCATCCTGAATCTTTTATTTTTCTAAATTAGCATCCTTTGTCAGTTCTTTTTATGGCAATCATTACTCTAAGTCAGAATTCAATCACAGCTAGTAAAACTTTATAGATAACCTAAAAAAAAAAAAAAGAGTAGAAAAAAGGAGACAGTGACTTTGTTAATATAAATCCATGTGAAGTCATCATCAAGTCATCTGGATGAATCTTGAAACACATTTAGCTGCCAATTTTACAAACTTTGAATATATCAGTGCTCTAGTATATAATCTTAAACACATGTAAATAGAATTGTTCTGAATTGTTAACATATTAAATGTTGACTCTTTGGGAGAGTTGTTGGCAAATTTTCAATGTGAGAAACATGTTATTATTGTCAACTTGAAACGCATTCCATAATGGGGATACTCAGAAAAGCTAGCTTTCCAATGTGTGCATAGTACTGGCAATATGAATATATATTATATATAATCTAATTCTTAATTATCAGCTGCTCCCTGTCTATGTATTTGAAAACCTTTTCGCAAAGGGAATTGCCTAATATGTGGACTTTTACAATAAAAATGCTGCATTCTAATCCATGGTGGCATCCCAGTGGTCTGGTTGGACTTGTCTGTCTTAAAGATTGGGACCTCTCTTTCCTGGCTCATTCCCCAAAACTGCCTTCCCTTCCTGTGAGCTTTATTTGTGAGCAGAGTGAACACAGTTTGCATCAGGATGCTCCTCACTTCAAAAGAACTAAGAGATGCATTTGGGGTGTGGAGAGGAGATGGAAGGCAGAAATGTCATGAAGTAATAAAGCTCAAGCCTTCTGTACCTCAAAACTTGTGGTGTGGTTAAGAATGTGGACACAATGTCAGACATAATTGGGGTCTCAACTCTATATTTACATTAGACAATGGTCAATTCAGCCTTAGTGAGTCTCCATTTTATCAGCTATAAATTAAGTATGATAACTGCACCCCATGTATTGGCACTCAACAAAGGGGCAAAAGCCCCCTCCCTCACTTCTAATGCCTATAGTGCTCTGCAATCATGCACCCCTGTCAATCAGCTCTCCTCAAGGAACCCAGCCTTAAAGTGACTCTGTGTCACAACGCTTGATTTTAAAAGAGTATTTGCATTGCAAACTCTCTTTAAAACCTAGGTTGAAAATCCAAGTCTACTGTTGAAAAAATCTCACGGATTAGATTAGTTATTTTTAAGGCCAAAGAATCCTTCTCTATACTCCCGGAATTTAGAAACATAGGGAGCAATGCTCTGGAGACCGTGTCATGTTTTTTTGAAGTCCTTTGAAATTTTCAAAAGAAAAAAGCAGCTTAGTTTTTTACAAACACAGCTGCCCTAACCTCCCTCTGCCTGTCATTATCTTGACCCCTCCTGGCTTTCTGTATCCAATTTAAACATCTATTTTGCACCTTCCAGACATGTAAAGAAAAACAGTTTCCACCTAGGTCTTGTCTGCTCTCTCACTAATGCCCTTACCTTTAGCTGAGTGGATAGTCATTGTATGGCCTTCACCACCCCAGACACTTTTTTTAAGTAGCAATATTATTCTGACAAGTAGCAACATTTTTATGTGTTGAACGTCAAATTAAATTAACCAAATGAAGCGGTCTTTGGGGATTATGTCAAAAATTGCTATCTCTATGCTTTGCCACTACGGATTTTTGTCACATGTGTAGGAGAAAGGGAGACTGACCTAGACCAACAGCTCTGCTGTATATTTTTAATGCTCATTGAGTTTCCAAAGGTCACACATGCCTGTTAATGACAAACCTGGAGAAGCCAGCTGAGCTTTGCCCTTCAGACTGAACCTCATAGTGTTCCAGGATTTGGAAGTAAAATTCTGAAATGCTGGATCCTTCTGTTAATGTTTCAGGATTTGCCAAACTTGAGGATGGCTTCTTCCTTTGATCTTGACCTCACTTTAGTTCATTTAATTTCAATCAGACCAATTTTGGAATATCTAGCAACAGAGATAAATTGATACCTTTTGCATTTATTTTATTCTCTAATAAAATAACCAATCAATATTTAGTGTTACCCACTGCTTTCAAAATTCTGTTTGAAAGAAGGAATCTCTAATTGTCTGAAAAATTGCAGAACCAGAGGTGGTCTTTGCCCTTCGGGGATTGGGACATTAGACAACCACACGGTTTCCTTTGGCTGGTCTGTAGTTTCATTCTTTCTGCTATAACAGGAGAGTTGTGGGAGTGACCTGTATCATTCATTCTGACATTAGAAATTATAGGCTAATTACAATATCCAGTTGTAACTTACTTTTGCCATATTTGGGATAATAAAGAAAAACTTTCCCCTATTATTGTTCGTATAACAAAATGAAAAAGCAGAGGCTTTTGCCCTAGGTTACCTAGGTTTAAATCCTGGCACTGTGAAGACCTAGTATCCAAATTTATTTTGCCTCAGTTTCTTCATCTGGTTCATAACTCATAGTTTTATTATAAGGGATAACTGTGTTAATACTAGAGAATGATTAATAACTTTCCTCAGCACAGATATGAAGTGCCCAAAAAGGAATGGCACAAGAATCACAGTCTACCTTGCTTAAGAGTAACTATTATTTATGAAGTTCGTTACATTTTTCCACTTTGTATGAATGCATTTCAATAAACATCTTTACTGTTATCATGCCATACTTGGGAAATTCATTTACATAAAGAAAATTATAGAGCTAAGAAACTATTTCCAAGTGGAACGGTGTATCACTTAAATCACTATATGGGATACATATGAAGATACAAAAGTAGATATTTTTTATTTTTATTTTACTTAATTTTTTTTAGAGAGAGCGAGGAAGGGAGAGAGAGATAGAAAGATCAATGTGAGAGAGAAACATCAATCAGCTGCCTCTTGCATGCCCTCTACTGGGGATCAAGCCTGCAACCCAGGCATGTGGCCTGACTGGGAATCGAACATCCATGGGATGTTGCTCAACCCACTGAGCCACACCGGCTGGACAAACATAGATATTTTTTTAAAAGTAAAAATTATGATTTCCCTTAAACATATAGAAATATCTAATTTAATTACTAAATAAATACATGTAAATAAAATTATAAATACATGTGCAGTTCTGTTTTAATGTAGTGTTTTTTGCAATATAACTAAGTCAGTAAATTATTTTGTAGCTAAGTTTGCAAAATCCTTAATTAAATGTACACAAGCATGCTTAATCATTATTGAGAACTCTTCCTATAATAATAATAATAATAATAATAACGCCACTGGACCAGAGACACATAATTCAAGTCACATTTAGGATTTTCTAAATATCTCTATGTTGGGAGACTCAGTCTCTCATATGTAAATGAGGGTATTTGGTCACTTCTCCTTCTGATAGATCTTTTCTTTTTTTAATTGAATTTATTGGGGTGATATTGGTTAATAAAATTATATAGGTTTCAGGTGTACAGTTCTATAATACATCATCTGAATATTGTATTGTGCATATTGTATTGTGTGTTCACCTCCCCAAGTCAAGTCTCCTTCCAGCACCATTTGTCCCCCCTTTATGTAAACTTCTTCTACCTCCAAATTCTTCTGGCATATCTTAATTCTACCACTCTTCTGCTGTTTAATTATGAAATCATGTTATTGATTATCATCTAACATTCAGGCTCTCCTAAACTCTTTCATATCTTCACGCTGCTACCTTTGCTCATTCGTCCTATTTTCTCTTTCAGTCTTCTCTAAAAGAGAGCCATATTCCTAGAACGCCTCTCTCTGCTCAACACTCGTAACTGTCACTAATTAAAGATTCTGCCTGGTCCATAGACTTTCCAATTCCACTAAAGTACAATAGGCTATTTTCTTTTATCTCTTCCAGTACTGATGTGATTTTTCAGTAGCTTAGTCCGAACGTTTATGAAACCTCAGCTAAGTACTTACATTCACCCAATCCTCTTAGTAAACATATTTTAAATGAACAATTCTGTGACAAGAATATGATATAAATAATTCACTATCCATTTGCATCTTAAGAATCTTCTGTGTGTTTCCTGGCTTTATAAATGCGCTTCATAATTCTTTCTGTTACTTGTATTTTTTATGGGTCTGGAAATGAGTCCCTTATCAAATAAGTTTTGATTAAGCATCTCTAAATTCAGTTCAGTATAAAGCTTTCCATAAACACATATTGCTATCCTCATATAACTGCACTTGAGTGCAGGACACAAGAAAATTTAGGGCATTCTCTGCTCCAAGATGCCCATAATATGATAGAAGAGTCAGATAAGAATACGAGTAATTCTAGCGGAGCTGCATAAAAATGGTTGTGGGTTGAAGAAATCATTATTCTAACTGTGAGTGAAACCAGAAACTATTTTTTTCTGGCATACAAAGCATTCCATCACATGTGAAGAGTTCCCATTCCTATTTTAAAACTTTCTGATTATAAATGAAAATCTTGTAGAAAACTTTAAAAAGCATAAAGAAAAAATATCCTCCATCCACTAGCAGGAGTGAACCACTAAAAGCATCATTTATCTTTTTCTTTTTTTCTTTATCTGTGTAGATAGATAAATAGATGGATGGATGGATGGATGGATGGATGGATGGATGGATGGATGGAAGGATGGATGGATGGATGGATGGATGGATGGATGGATAGATAGATAGATAGATAGATAGATAGATAGATAGATAGATAGAGGCATAGACATAGGTATAGGTATAGGTACAGGTATAGAGATAAATCTGTTTGGTAGCCTGACTTTTTCACACAATTATGCATGTGTGTATGTACTTATTAACGTAAATATTTTTTGGCATTCTATTATTATATCATACAGCTGCACCATAATTTATTTAGCCAGTCCCTATTCTGAAAATAGGCATTATTTATTATTGTTGTTTAAATAATGCTGCAATGAATATCTGTATGAATCTCGGGTACTGTACATAGCATAAGTCTCTAAAAGTAGTTTTTGCTGAATAAAAAGGTACAAACATTTAACAGAGTCCTGGCAGAAATCAGATGGTACACTCAAAGTGATAAAAGGGGACACATTAGTGAAGGGGTTATTTACAAAGGCATGGGCAAGGTTCTGGTCCATCAATAAAAGGACAGTGTAGTATCACGGGTCTAGCAACAGTGAAAGTCATATCTGATTAGTTTCCTATTGCCACTGTATCGAATTACCACAAACTTAGTGCCTTAGAAATGCACAAATTCATAATCGTGCCTGAAATTTGAAAGTTTCACTGGCTAAAATGAACATGTCCTCTGGGCTGAGTTCCTTCTGGAGGCTCTGAGGGAGAATCTATCTGTTCTTTGCCTTTCCCAGGTCCTACAGGCCTCCTGCGTTCCTTGGCTAGTGGCCCTCTTCCATCTTCAAAGCCAGTATCACATCAGTCCTACCTGGTTCCTTCCTCATATCTCCAACCTCCTACCTTCCACTTTACAAGAACCCTTGTGATTACATTGGGCCCATGCATATAATTCAGGATAATCCATTCATCTCCAGATTCTTAACTTAATCATGCCTGCAAAATCCCTTTTTCTAAATAGGGTACTATATTCACAGGTTACAGAGAGCAGGGAATGGACATCCTTGGGAACCATTATTCTGCCTCCAACCCCACACTAGTCCTGGAAGTGCTAGCGGCACCAGCAGTATTGGGACCTAGATAATGCTATAAAACCGAAGCCACCCAACAGGAGCTCTGGCTTTACACAGGTGACATAGCCACTGCCAAAGTGGCCTGCCAGGGACGGAGGATGAGAACAAGTACCCAGAATTCTCTCTTCTCCTGCCTAAAGTATTCCATTGGTCAAACCAAATGGAAATTAAAGGGCAAGGAATCCCTTTCATTAGTGTGGGTCAGAGAGGTTAGCCTTATGGGGCATATTGCATGGGGAGGAAGGAGAGAGAATTAATCTAGAGAAATAGATAAAAATTACCCAAAAAGACCTCTTCAAAAATTAGCACATGCAGTGCATGACAGAGCCTCTTTGTTTGCATGCTAGTCATCATAACTCTGATGATAAAGATAAAATTCAGGTCTATTCCATTGATTCCCATTCCATGAAAAAAAAAAAAAAAGCAGTTTTTAAAAGTAATCACATTGGAATACTAGAGATCTAGATATTTTATACCACATATTCTGTTCAACGTGAACAACTTTCCAATTGGATTTATAACAGTCAAGCAAGTGCCTCCAGAAAGCGTCTTTCTTTCTGGGAGTTAACGTGGGTTAATAGCCATGGCCCTCTGGTGAGCCCCATGCAAGAGTGCCAAGTCAGCCAGCGATTTACAGTCCAAGGCAGCCGGAGCTGTTTTAACAAGGGGTGGACTTTCTGAGCCAATATTTCTCATCTGCTCTATTAAAAAAGACACGGGGCTTCTGAGTCAGTGGGAACCCAAGGGTGCAATTCTGGATTGGGTTTGAAGCTAAAAGTAGCAAAGTCAGTGTCCTGTTTTTGTAAACAAAAGGACTATAGGAACAATTAAAACTTAACTGGTACAACTTTACCTAAAGTGACAATAGCTGAACCATTTGGAGAACAGATCAGCTCCATAGACACTCTGAACCCAGTGTCCAACAGAATACAAGACCATAACTTCCTCAATGGAGAGTCCTACTCCCATAAAAGTCAAGAGGAGGAACCAGTCCTCTTTAGAACCCAATTTGAACTCTGTTGAACGGAAGAATAGGGCAATTCCACTTAGTACCTAAATGTAGTTCTGGTCCTCTTCTAAGACTCTAGTGACTCTGTCTCTACCCTTTCACTTTTTTCCCCCCAAAACACTCGATGCCTTTGTATGGTAATGAAGATGTGATTTCATTCAATTAAGTACATTGAGCACCTGTCCTTACAGAGTTTACAATAGAATGCCAAAAAAGTATGAATCTTGAAATTTAGTAGGTGATAAGAATTATTATTGAATAAGTAAAGATATGATTACAAAATAGTTACCCCTCTCCCCAATCCTATATATGTATATATGGGAAAACTGCCTTAAACTGCTATTCTTTCATTAACTTTAATATATTTATATCTTACAAATAAAAAGAAGCTTAAAAGTGGTGGATCATTGGGTTTCCCTAGAATAAGGCATGTTTTATTTTTAAAAGTCACTGTAATATACTTATTATTTATGAAACTTGTGAAAGACATTAAGAAATACTCTATTCAAGAGGGATTGCTGCGATGGGGTTTTTGCAGTAGGGGAGAGGGATTGGACTCAACTAAAATACAGGACAAATGAGGATTTATAGCAAAGAGTACAGTGGGTGGGGAGGGGTCATTGGATAAAAAAGTACCGGGGGAAACATCAAGGCTAGTGGGATTATTGCTAAACTGACTTAATAGGTTGTTGCTGAAACCAGGCAATGCAAAGATGAATACAGACATCAAAGGTTGGCCCTAGAGGAGCAAAGGGCTCGGAGGAATCTCATTAAAGTTTGGTCAAGGAGAGAATCCTTGTCAATACATAATGCAGTATTGAATCTGGTTTTCTTCCAAAAGTGTCTTTTCTGGGAAATATATGAAGTTATACAGCCACGTGCATTTCTTTTGGTCTTCAGGCATGGTGATTTTTACTTAGGAAATAAGCAATAGAGAATCCTGAAGTGCTCTGAAATGCGTTTTATATTAAGTTGTTGACCTCCTCAGTTTGGCACTGGAGAATTGGTAACAATTATTAAAGTAAAAAAGCCCTGCTGCTACCATGACAGCCAGGGCTTTCAAATTTGTATTGACCTATAGTAAGAAATCATTTTACATTATAAACTAATACACATGCAACACACACTATATAATGGCAAAAAAAAAAATCCCCAACATTGAATTAGAAATTCAGTAGGTAGTGAGAATTATTAAATCAGAAGATCTGATCACAAAATTCTTACCCTTCCCCCAACTTGCAGAATGAGTACATGGTATGAATCATGTATACACATAATTTCTTGTAAAGCTTCTCTGTGTAAAGCTTTCTTGTAAAGTTCTTTATGGCTTTCATTAAAGCTGTAAGATCCTTAAACAGGGGGCTACGGTTTTCACCTCTGAATCTTTAATGCCTAGCAAAGTCCTTTCCCACAATAGTCACTAGAGAGATGAAGGAGAATTTTCAAAATAAAATCTGTAAAATAAATGCTACTTACTATCATGTGTGAACATTTCAATTAAAAAGTCATGATATTTTTTATTTTTGAAATGGGTTTTTCAGATTAAATATATTTATTTATGTTTATATATCCCCACAATCTTCCAAGGCACCCCTCCCACAACCCATCCCTCAGAAGAGTACACTAACTTGAACAAAATCAAAAGTGATCTTCGAATTTTAATCTAAGACCAACATTAAAACCAGTATCTACTAACAGACACAATAAAATTGCAGAAAATGTAATGAGTTTTGTTATTTACTAATTATCCATCAGTGATGACTAATAGACTCTATTAGTTTGGGAGAAAAAAATTTTTAAAAACATTCCCTTAAGTTATGTTTTACCAGGAAGAGATTGTCCAACAAAGCACAAGACTAGAAATGCTTTCATTTCTGGTAAGTTAGCTATTATTTATAATTTTCTCAATTAACCTTTTTAAGTGATTGTGAAACCAATTTTGTGTTCTTCTTTTTCATATATAATGTTCTAATATCTAATCAGAAGTAGGAAAATAAAGAGATGTCTATTTAATGGTTATTTTTTATAACTTCTACATCGTTCAAGGGATTATTTTGACTACATCATACGCTTTATATAAAATATAAGAAATAGGTCACCTTTATGTCTTCTGAGTTAGTGACAGTAAGAACAAGTCCAATAATAAGTTAAAGAGAGTAAATACACATAGGAAAAAGGATGAAGGTATTTACACTTTCCTCACTATCAATCCATTAATGTTAGGAGTGATCTAACTAGAATTCTATACTAATAGTTCTGTAATATTATGATTTGATTTTTTAATTAAAATTTACACAAGCCTTCATATTACCACTTAAAATAATTTAAGCAGTTATATTTATATGTTCATATTTAATAGAAAGTGCTCCAAAATTTTTCAAAATGTTCTGCAGTTTATGACATAAAGCTTAATCACAGTATGCTGCTCATAGATGGTACCTAATAAAGGCCTGCTTCAGTGACAACGATGACGAAAGTTTACATACCAAGAAAAATGTGTCTATATATTTTGATATACATTGTTATTACACAAATGTTCCCTTGTAGAGCTTTCTGTCATGTAATTCATAAAACATTGTAAATACTTAAGAGGTTCTTAAAGGAGGAAAAGATGCCTTAGTCAAGATTTAAAGAAAGGTGTTAACCATAATGTAAACAAGCGATAAATTGAACTATATTAAGAACATTTTTTTCAAAAGACACATTTAAGAAAGCAACCTACTGAGGAGCTAGAAGTTATTTACCTATATATGTAAGACAAAGGACTCATTCAAATTCTAAAAAGAGGTCATATAAATCAATAAGAAAACAACAACCCAATAGAAAAATGAGCAAACAGTGAACAGGCTCTTCATGAGTGAGGACACCCAGATAATTTTATATAATCCTCACTGGAGTGCAAATCAAAACTACAATGCCATGTAACTATACAACTGCTGAAACTGATTAAGAAACAATTTTTGTTGTTGAAGTGTTGGCCAGTATGAAGTAACATAAATTCCCACACTCTGCTTGTGGACCTGTAACTTCACAATATTTTTGAAAAGTGTTTAAGGAATCTACTAAAGATAAACTATACATAACCAAATGACCCAGCAATTCCGCTCCTAAAAGCATTAACATATTCGCCAAAACAAACATGGTTACAAAAATATTCATCAGAGCACTATTATTTATTTATTTATTTTTATTAATTTATTTTTGTTACAGATGTTTCTCCTTTTTCCCCCATTGACACCCTCCTCCCGATCCTCCCCCTCACTCCACCCCATCCCCGGCATTGTTGTCTATGTCCATTGGTTACACATACATGCATATAAGTTCTGTAGTTTATCTCTTTCCTCACCCCCACCCCCTCTTCTGAGGTTTGTCCATCTGTAACCTACTTCTATGTCTCTGGGACTATTTTATTCATTAGTTTGTTTTATTCATTATATTCCACAAATAAGTGAGATCATGTGATATTTATCTTTCTTTGATTGGCTTGTTTCGCTTAGGATAATACTCTCCAGGTCCCTCCATGTTGTCTCAAAGGTTAAGAGATCTTTCTTTCTTATAGCTGCATAGTATTCCATTGTGTATATGTACCACAGCTTTTTTATCCACTCATCTATTGATGGACACTTGGTTTGTTTCCAGATCTTAGTGATTGTAAATAATGCTGCTATGAATATAGGGGTACAGAGCACTATTTTTTAATAGCTTATATCTTGAAACCACTTAAATGTCTATCAACTGCAGAACAGATATTGTGGTATATTTTCACAACAGCACATTCTACACTGTAGAATTCACAGCAATCAGATAAACTACCAGGAACAATATGGAAAATCCACATCTGTGATGTAGAACGAAATGACAAATTCAAAGGAGAACATCTGTAAGATTCAATTAATATACAAGTAGAAAAGAATCAAAGCTAATCTGTGGTGTAGAAGTAGGGAGTATTCTTATGAGTGTGTGTGTGGAGTTGGGGGTATGGGAGGAGAGGATTCCTGGCACAAGAGAGACTTCTGGGACACTGATAATACTGTTTCATTATCTGGATGCTGGGTGCTTGGATAGGCCATTGTGTGAAAATATTTTATCACTGTACTTTTATATATATATATATATATATATATATATATATATATATATATATATATATATACACACACACACTAAAAACTTTAAAATACTCAAAGGGATATATTTACACATACACATTTTCTATATTCATTTATATCTGTCTACAAACACTATCAGTCATTTGGCCGTGACGCCATGGGGCATAACAGAAAGAATGTTAATAGAAAATCAAACCCATTTTCATCTAGCTCTGTTTTTGTAACTAACCAGCATTGTGGCCTCAGGAGAACAAAGAGCTGGCTTAGAATTTTCTCATGAGGGATTTGGACCACATTAACTCCAGATTTATTTATTTTTTATATCCTATGTAAGCTATGTACAAAATTTCACATAATCACCCCAATCCTTTGACAAAGAATGAAGAGACTATATATAGTTTGTTGAATATTAGGTTTATACTAGTTCACTTTACAAATTGCATTCCTTAGTTGATCACAAGTTTTAACTATGCAATTGTAAGTAGAAGAAATTAAAATAATAAAAAAGGAGAAACATCTGTAACAAAAATAAATTAATAAAAATGGAAAAAAATGTTTTTGTAGTTGGAAAATATTCTGTAATATGTATAAACAGAATAATCCAATTGTGAAAAGCATACATATATATGTATTTATGTACATGTATTCATTCATTCATTCATTCATTCATTCATTCATTCATATTCATACAGTGGCCTTCATTTCTTCCTTTGAGAGAATCATGAACTCTCACCAAATGAGGAAATCCTTAATGCTACTTACCCTGATATATTTACGAAGTGAGAATTTGGCACATAAGAATGAATTGCCCTTGTGACGTGCAACCTAAAATCACTGTTTCCTCTATGCCTAGTCTTAGGACTTTTGAGCTTGTCTTCCCTGACCAGCATCCCATGGCCCTCTAGCTGTGCCTAGATTGTAGCCACTTTGAAAGCCAGCTCCCAAAGAGAGCTCTCCAGTGAGAATCATGAAGCGTTTTGCCACCCATCTGAGAGCAAGCACAAAAAACACGCAAGTTTGAAGCAAATTATGACCTGCTGTCTCTCTGGGCTTCTAACCCTGGGCTCCCCAAAGTAAATTTTCACTATGCCACCTAGTATATTTTAAATCATTAAATCATAAAGATAACTTCCAAATCAGAACATAGATAGATTAGATAGATGGATGAAAAGATGATAGATAGATAGATAGATAGATAGATAGATAGATAGATAGATAGATAGATGGATGTTAGATAGATCTGGGAAAAAATGCTAATAATATTTATGCTGTGTGGAGCATTAGAGATTATTAGTACTTTTCTTTAAAAAATCCTCCACTGTTTTCTAAAATTCTCAGTTGTGCACATGAATTAATTTAGTAACCAGAAAAGGGATATGTTATTAAATTAGAAAATTGTTATGATAAAAATCTGGATTTTTAATATATTATATGTGGTCAGTATATGAAAGAGCTTAGAGAACAAGAAATTCTAACTAAAAAATTAGTACCAGCAAAGCAGAACTCAGTGGTACATATATACACATACTCAATCCACACAAAAAAAGTTTTTCTTTTTTATAATGTTACATGTTCTAAAAACCATAAACAGAGTGTCTTCACTTTCTGCTATTGTTTAAAGGCAACCCCTTTGTCCTCTCCTCCAAGCCTCTCCTGTTTCCGATGGCATTTCAGGAAGCTATTTGAAGGCTCAGCCCTTCCCACACCCACATCTCCACTTTCAATTGCATTTTTTTTTAATATAGAAGATGGTCATGGGGAGTGTTGAAACAATAGATCTTTACATTTCTTTCATTAGTGGAGCTCAGGAGGCAATAGTCAATCTATGTTGCACGATCCCACAGTGCAGTTTTAAATGTTTTTCAAGTGACAGGGCCCAAAACTGGGTCAGGGTGGCTCTCCTCCAATTAGTCACAGCAGCTCTGCTGTGAGGCTGATGAAAAAACTTTGCAGCCTTCTTCTCCCCCAAGGTGGACTGGTTAAGGATGATTAAATACTGGCTTTGTTCTCCACGGTGTTCACACCAACTATAAAGTGATGTGTTTTAAGAGAAAACTATGCAAGGTGCACATGGATTTTTAAGAATATAATACAGTCTCACAGCTTACAAGAACCTCAAAGGCGATCTACTTCATTCAGTGAGAACTTTATTCAATGATTCATTCACTCAAAACATGTATTAAGCTTACTAAGTGCTACAAATGATGCTACACACTGAAGATTAACCCATAAACAGATCACAGAAACTTGCTTCCTTCTCTTTCAGAAAAAGAAAATCACTTATTTCATAAATATTTTTGAGTACCTACTGTGTACCAGACACTGGGAGGCATTATATCTAGAACAGCAAACAAAGCTGTAGCAAATGTTATGGAGACCCCTGTTCACTTCAGGTCCAGTGCACACTATCCTAAACTTCAGTGGCTTAAATTTCTTTATTTGGGGGCTTTTGTGTCATTGGAGTTAATTGTGTTGTCTACACAGCAGGCTAGAAGTGTCAGAGAATCAATACCCTCTCCTCCACTCACCTGCGCTCCCCTTAGCTGCCTTCAACGAGTAACTGATAAGAGCTGGTGGTAGGGTGATTAACTTCTCTGGTTTGTCTGGGACTGAGGAGTTACCCAGAGCTAAGACTGTAACTTTCAGTGGAACCAGGATAGTGTGTGAATGTGTTAACTCTCTCCTAAGTGCAGTAACTCTGAGGCACAGATTTTATTAACATTGGGACCCAGAGCGGTAATGCACTTGAGCTCTTCACTGACTGCCTTCCCTTCCCTGCCTCACTTCTTGACTCTGCCTCCATCATTTACCAAGATCACCTCCGAAATTATTTGCACTTGAATCTCTCCAGCTCTGCTGGTGGAGAAAACGAAACTAAGTGTCATGACGCCTACTCTTGAAGGGACGTAAAGTGTAGTGACCGAGTCAGGCAAGCAAATGGGTAACGATGATGCAGTGTGATAAATTTCATGATCGGGAAATGGTTATGCCTCTGTGAGCAGAGGGGGATCTTGGTGGGAGTGAGAAGGCTTACAAGAGGAAGTTCCATCTAAGCAGAATCTTGAAGGATGAGGTGCTGTTAACTCATTGAACGGGGGAAGAAGATACAATTTTTCAGCAGGACAAAAACAATTTCTTAAATTCTTAGAACTAAAATAAAAGCACAGCCTGCTCAGAGATCTACGAATAATGTCTGTTCAAAGACTAGAGCTTAGAATGACGTGACGAGTTTGGATAGAAGAAGCCATAGATTTGGAGAGGCTGGTCACACATGACCTTGCATGCCCTGCTAAGGAGTTTGGACCTTATCTTGAGGGCAGTAGAATGGCATTGACAGGCTTTAAGTAAGCAAGGAGATGACATGATCAGATTTGACTTCAGCAAGTCATTCAGAATGCATTGTGAAAAATGGATTGGAGAGGCCATGACCTGAAGCAGGGACACCAGTCAGAAAGCGGCTGCATTGATTCAGGGGAGGGTTCCTGGTGTTCTGAACAGTGGGGATAGGTAGAAAGTGCTGTATTTCTAAGGTGCTAAGGAAGTAGATGTAGAAATTACTTTGTAATAATTTACAAAAATGTGTGATTTATTAGACGTGGTTTGTAAGACAAAAAGTCCAGTTTCTTAGTTGTGTAAATTGATTGAATTTGGAAATCATTGAGATTGTAAGTCAAAGGAAAGATTTCCATTTAGGGCCTGTTGGACTTTAGTTTTTGTGGAGAACCCCTTGCGTATATATCATTAGAAGCAGTATAAAAAGTGGTTAATAGCATGGGATTAGGAATCAAGCATGTCTGGATTCTACTTGTATGTGTTGGGTAATTTATTAAATATCTCTGAGCCTCAGTTAAAGCACCTTAAAATGAGGACAAGATTTGAATCTATTTTTTTAAGATTGAGATAATTCCTGAAATGGGTTTAGCAGAGAGGTTGGTCCACAGGTATTTCTCAATTGCTATGATCTTCACATTTAACAACAGTATTACCATCCAGGTTGTGATATGCAATAGATACTTGGCCACTCAGATTGGGGCCACAGAGAGAAATACAGACTGAAAATATCATCTAAATTATGTTGCTATAAGAAACATCCAAACCTGTGAAGAATTTTTATAAGATTTTACTTTAGCTAAAAAAATAATTGCCCAGAAGCCAGATCTCAAATGCTCCTGAGAATACATTTTGCAGTTTCTTTTATGCATTTGGAATGAAAGAGGGGCCTTAAGGAAGATTCCAAGAAGGTTCTGGGAGAAAGCAAGGTGGGGGTTGGATTACTGGGTAGTTAACAAGATTATGTGCTCTCTGGAGGGTGGCTAGTTTATTTCAAAGGTGTGTTAACCTCCAGTCACAAAAACAATGGACAGGACAAAGATAACCCTTTTACTAAAGAAGTTATATGCCTGGGGCATGACCACCCACCATGGCCTGCTCAGTTAGGAATTTATAATCAGATCACCCCGTGAGGTTACTTTTTATAAAACATGTTTTCCATTCACAATTGTTAGGATATAAAATAGTACCTGAAGATGAGAAAATGGATAGGATTACTGAAAGAAAATGTTTAAAACAAGAGAAAGAGACAGAGAGAGAATGTAACTATGAGGAAATCAAAAGGAAATTCCAGAAAGGAGGTTCAGAAGAACACAGCAGAGCGCCGGGTGTCAGGACCGCCTCCTCTCAAGTAGAGTGCAATGCAAGGAGAAGTTAATGAACAGGTTAAATTCTGCACACAGGTTAACTAAAACTAGAATTGAGAAGTTTCCATTGAATTCAGTAGCAAAGATGTCAATGGTGATTTTATCTACGACAATTTCAGCTGAGTGGAGGGGGCAGAAATCAGATGGTAGTTGTCTGAGGGACAGATGGAAGGTGAACAATGGAGACAACAATTGTAGACAGCTCCTTTAAGACACTGGGCATTGAAGGGAAAGAAGAGAGATAAGAAAATAGCTCCAGGGGGTCTAAAAGAGGTGAAGGGAAATACTTATCTTTTAAAGATGGGAGAGAATTTCACAGGTTTAAGTGCTTTGGGGAAGGAGTCAGAGAGAAAAAAGGTTGAAGATAAAGAAAATAAGCTGTATGGCTTGTCACTTAAGGAGACTGACTGCAATGGTCACAAGTCCATGTTCCTCCACAGTTTCTACAGTGGAATTCTCACAGCGTTTGTCTCTTCCAGCTTTTGTCTCTCACAGCATTTGTCTCTCACAGCTTTTGTCTCTTACAGCTTTTGTCTCTCACAGCTTTTGTCTCTCACAGCTTTTGTCTCTTACAGCTGTTGGTGGCTCCAAGGATTCCTTGACTTTGGGCTACATAAGTCCAACCTCTGATTCGGCCTTCGCGTGGCTTTCTCTTTCCCCATGCATCTCTCCTTTATGTGTCTCTTACAAAGACACTTCCCATCAGATTCTGGTCCCTCCTAGATATTTCAAAATGAGCTCATTTCGAGATCCTTAATTTATTTACTTCTGTACAGATCATCATTTCAAAATGATCATATTCACTGATTCCAGAATATGGACTTATATTGGGGGTTCACTGAATGGGGGTCCATTCAATCCACTACACACCTCATGTGCCAGTTCCAACAAGTCAAAAATGATTCCTTGAAGCACTGTTGAGTAAGAATTCATGTCCACATAAAAGGTGATTGGGGTCGGGGGATGATATCTCATATGCTTGATGTTGTGTTATGACCTGACGGCGAGATAACCAGAGACGCACAGCCGAATTGTAAAGGAGCACTTTGTTTCGCTGGCGGGCTGTGGAGGGCAGAGTTTCCCCTCAGATCAACAGCCACTATTCTCCTTGCTAGTCCCATTTTAAAGACAGAAACTCCCTCCTCCTTTTGCCCCCCTCCCCTCAGGGAACCAGTACAATAGTGGGAGTGACAGAGACTACAGAAGTCAAAATTAGCATTATTCACTGACAGGCACAAGTACCTGCAAATACCTATACTCAGGAAACTGCAAATGCCTCCCAACTCATGGGGCAACTATAATCTTCGGCAAAATTCCTTTCCGTCTAGGGGTAATTAACCTATTATTGGAAGAATATCAAGGAATGTCTATTGGTGATAAAATGGAGTCTTTTAGTCGCCTTAACCAAGGGGCCTACATAAAATGGAATCTAGTTGCCTTAGCCTTGGGGCCCAGATCAGTTGCAAATGTCTTTCATTTATTTTATATATATAAATACATATATTATATATAAATATATATTTTATATATATATATATATATATATATATATACTTTAGAAAGAGAGAAAAAAAATTAGGTGCCTGGAATGATGTTTTACCTTTTAATTAACATTTTAGAGAGCTTTCAATCAACAAATTTATCAACCCAAATCAATAGCAAGACTGTTAATATTAGTGTCACTGTCTTATAACAAAATACCACAGACTAGGTGACTTATAAACATCAACTTATTTCTCATAGCTGGACAATCCAAGACCCAGGTGCTAGCAGAAGTGCTGTCTGGTGAGAGCCCTCTCCTGAGGCACAGTTGGCCAGGTTTTCACTGTTTCCTCACATGCAGAAGGGGGAGGGAGTTCTCTGGAACCTCTATTATAAAGGCATTAATCCCATTCACGAGGGTGCCATCCTCATGACCTAGTCACCACTCCAATATTCCATCTTCAAATACTATCACATTGAGATGTTGGATTTCTCTAAGACTCATTCTCCTCTTCTGCAAAGACAGATAATGCCTCCTAGGGTGGATGTAAGGATATGAAATGATGTATCTAAAACAAATCAAATGCATGAGCCATAATACACATTCAAGAAATGAGAAGTGCTAATAGTATTATTGTGACAATGTTTTTTCATGGAACAACAATTAAGCAAATTATTCAGCAATGTCCTTCTCTGATCTTTAGTCTTTGGTATGTTAGATGTGATTAGAAGATTCAGTTGACATATAACTATTAATCTAACATTTAAAATTGCATTTTAAGGTGTTTTTTAAACTCCAAATAACCAACTGGGTGCAGGTAATCTATTCCTTTGGATAAATCAGATTCAAAGTGAAAATCAAAATTTCAGGATTTAATTCCCTATGACTATATCTTTTTATGCTACTTCCCACTGGCTTCTCCCCGCCATTCTAATAAAGAAATCGTGTTTATCTCTATAATATGTCTTCTCACACTATCCACAGAGAAATGGAAAACAGTGGTATTTTTCATATAGGCTTTTTTGCTCCCCGGAAATTGAGCTAAAAGAAGGTGAGAATCTTTCCGAGTTGCCAAAAGAGAAATGTTTGGTGATAAATGATCTATCTGAGCATGTACAATGGACATATACACTATTCTGAAACTGTCAAATCAAATGTGAGCATGATTAGAATAAAGCTGCTCAGTGTCAGGGTCTTGCTTAAATAAAAGTGACAAGTTCTGACAGAATTTCTGCCTGGTGTGAATGATTGACTGAGCAAGCAGCATTGAGATGATTTCTGAAAGAGCTTTTTTGTCAGGGAAACATTAAAAAGTCAAAGTTTTTCTGCTCTCTACCATCTGCAGACAACACTTTGGAAATGAAAAGCGTATTTTCCCCGGAAGCCACAGTTTTCACTGATTCCAGTGGTGTTGTCTTTCTCCCTTTGTCACTTTCATCTGGACCTGGTCTTTGATCAGCTGTGGGTGAAATGACACTGTGGTTTCCAAAATTACACGAACAAGCTACCTGAGTGAGATAACATATTTTAAAACTACCACATATGGGTTGATCTCTGGGAGGGTGGGGAGTCTGGGTCATGGTTTTACCTCCGACAGTAACTAACAGCCCCCTATCCCTCCCCTTGCCAGGCCAGGATCAGTTGCATTCTGACTCAGTTCATGTTGTTGAAAATATGTCCCAATACTCAAAAGTTAAGTATGCCTCTGCAAAGGCCCTGTGAGTACTGAGATGGATTTAAGAGTCCACAGAGATCAGTTTTCATTTTCTTGGATGGTTTCACTAACACTCATGTAATATAAAAATATGATTAGATTGTTTTCCAGTCCTCTATTTGTTCATTCTAGCCATTCCCAGCTGGTGTTTTTTGGATGCCCCAGAGGACACTGATATTGTGCCCCAGAAGAAATTGAAACCAGAGACATTTTTCCCAATTAAATACTTGTTTATAGTTTTAGCTCCTGTTTTCATAGCCAGAGGGGAAACTAAATTTATTAAATAAGACAAGAATTCCTCCCTCCTCTCTTTTGCAATATGTTATTCTCTTTCTCTCTTAATATGTGAAAACATTTGAAGTAGAAAATTATTTCCATAAAGTCTCCTTACAAATATAACACATAAATTGATCCAGCAAAATTATGCTTTCTGGGAGCTAAAGGAAAGTCAAGTTAAGAATCATACTGTAACTATCCCCATCTTACCATTGCATAGCACTTCACAGTTGATAATAAACTTTGCATATGCAATTTTATTTCAGCTTCATTAAAGACCAGGAGAGAGGTAAATAGTCTTAATCCTTCCATTGTATATATAAATGAGGACAAGCAGATGATTCATGAGAACTCAAGTCATTTAACTGACAACTGAAAGATATTTTAGAATAGGTTAGTGTCCAGAGAGGAAAAGAGAGACAGAGGGGAGATGGAGCAATGGAGGAAGGAAGAGGGGTGGGGAGAGAGAGAGAGAGAAAGAGAGAGAGAGCCAGCAACTCTCATGTCATAGCAGATACCTGATGACCTGATGGAGCCCACACCCAGGCTTCTGAAGCCACACAGCTGCCTCTCAAAGAGAATGCAAAGCTCCTAATTGAAACAAGAGGAAGAAACAGAAGATTTTTTTTGGCTTGGTGAGTCACAGCACTGTGGAAAAATTTTGAGCCTTAAAAGTTGCATTTCTTCCTGAAACTTCTCTATTTTCTGGGAAACTAGTCCTTCTTGACTACAGTCAAGACAAAACCAAAGAAGTCAATGCATTTATCCCAGTAATTCTCAAACTTGAGAAAGAGAGCATCAGAATCACCAGAAGGGGTCCTTAAAACACAAACTGGTGGAGGAGAGGTACCCCTGCACCTGCCCTGGGCTGTATGATTCAAGAGCTGTGGGGTGGAGCCCAGTAATCTGCACTTCTAACAAGTTCTCAGGTGATGCTGATGCTGTTGTTCTGGGAATCTGACTTGAGAAACCCTAATGTGTTCTATTAGTTTCTATATTCCTTGAGTGCTCTTCTGGCTTTGGCCTCCTCCACTGGCCTTCTGATACCTTCAACGCTGCCTGCCCGACCTAGGGTGACCCTTTGTTTAATCATGCAAACTAGGACACCTGCAGAGGGAAGGTGGCACTAGTAATAACCATACTGAGATAATCTGGGTAAAACAAGCAGAGAGTCAGTTATGTAGAGAATTGAGCCAAAGCAGTGATATGTGTTCTAAGCCCCAGTATCAATGCTATATATATTTAACACACACACACTTAATATATGTATTTGTGTATAAAAATGGATCGTGTTAAGTTTTTCCTGGGCAATTTATAGAACCTCTCTAGGTCCTAATTACATCATCTGTAAAGTTGAGAAAATAACACCTACCTCTTGCTATACAATTTAAACAGGAAAATGCTCATTAGGTGTTAAGCCCAGATCCTGGTATAAAGTGGTAGATTCTCTGAGGAGGATCTTCAAGAGGGAAAAAATAAATTTATTCCCTTAGCTGCTGACTGAAGACAGCTAACAGTGCTTTCAGGCCTCTTGGGAGATTGCCTCAGTGCTAGCAGACTGCCTCAGCCAAGGTCATGTCTCATCCAAGGGCAGTCTGCATCAGTGAATGATCAACACAGGATGTATAGGCCCAATTTCTTGCCCTAGTATAAAGGAAACTCCGAAAGGCCATCCCAGCTCTAGGGAGGCATCCGGGTTGGCTGAGGCATGTGCTGAGACTATGTAATATCCCAATGTCATCTACCCACAAATGCTGTTTTCCCCTCCATGACTATTGATACCAATTGAGGTTTGGTACACTGGTCTATGTCTTAGAGTTGCTTCCTAGAACCCAAACTGTGGCATACATAACAAACATTCAGTGAGTATAAGTTATGCATATTGCTACTGCTATTACTGTTATTAACCACAACTACTGTTTTTTCCAGTTAATTGTTTATGACAGTGGCTCCTAATTGTTAGATATTATACTACATGTTCTATGCCAACTACTGAAATTACTACTATACATTCTATAACTAAATAACCAGACTTCGTAGAGTTGACATACTAACTCTGTACTTGATGAATAGTGATAAATGCTTCATCCTGGAGTAAAATTAAAGCCTGTCCTCCTGAGGAGGCTTCATCTTGAAGTAGCCACATGATGGTACTTTCTCACAATCAGTTTTTGTATCTGTCACATCAATAGTAATCTCCTTTCTTTCATTTTTGATTTGAGTTAATTTCATCCCTTTTTTCTCTTAGCTACTTTAGCTAAAGGTTTATCCATTTTGTTGATCTTTTCAAAAATCCAACTCTGGGTTTGTTGATTTTCTTTGTTGTTTTTCTATGCTCTGTTTTATTCACCTTTGCTCTTATCTTTATGTACTTCTTTCTACTAGCTTTGGGTTCAATTTGGTATCATTTTCTAGTTCCTTTTAAGGTTGGTGATAGATTTAAAAAAAAATTTTTTTTTCTTTATTGATTTTACAGAGAGAGGAAATGAGAGAGATAGAAGCATTGATGAGAGAGAACATCAACTGGCCGCCTCCTGCATGCCCCCCACTAGGGATTGGGCCCACAACCTGGGCATGTTCCCTGACCAGGAATCGAACTGGTGACCTCTTGGTGCATGGGTCAATGCTCAACCACTGAGCCACATTGGCTGGACCTTTTTTTTTTTTTTTAATGTAAGTATTTATAGTTCTAAATTTCCCTCTTGCCTCTGCTTTTGCTGCATCCCCTGCATTTTAGTATGTGCTATTTTCATTTTTATTTCTCTCAAAGTATTTTTTAATTTACTTTGTAATTTAATCTTTGATTCAATGGTTGTCAAAGAAGACATTGTTTAATTTTCACCTATGTGTGCATTTTCCAGTTTTTCTCCTGCAACTGATTTCAATTTTCATTCTATTAAGATCAGAAAGACACTTAATGTAATTGCAACCTTTTTAAATTGGTGAAGTTTTGTTTTCTAGCCTAACATGTGGGCTATCCTGGAGAATGCACCATGTTCACTAAAGAAAAGTCTTTATTCTGTTATTGCTGGGTAGTGTGTTCTGATTATATCCCTTAGGTTCATTTTGCCTGTGTCATTTAAGTCCTCCACTTCCTTATTGATCTTCTGTTTGGATGTTCTACCTGCTATTGAAAATGGGGAACTGAAGTCCACCTCTAACATTTTAGAGTGCCTCCGTTTCTTCTCAAAATTAGTGGCAAGAATTGGGAAAAATACATGAGAGGGGTTAGTAAAACAAAGTGGTAGAATTATAAATCTTACATTGTAAACATTTTAAAAATTATTATTTTCCTTCCTGCTGCTTCAACATCCCCACAAGCAGTCTTGAGCACCCTGCCCAGGTGAGCAGGTGCGCCAGTGTGATGAAGTTGACCCCATCGTAAGTTCTCTTTCTGCCCTCCCTTGACCATGACCTAGTAACCTTCAAACACATCAATGAAATTCCCTCATGCTTTTTTTTCAGGTACTCCACTCTGAACCCAGTCAAGACATTGGCTCAGTGGTCCTTGATCTCTTCTCTCCACCTTCCTGGTTGAGTGGTTCCCTTCATGCTCCTCCTAGGACTCCTCTTGGCCTGCAGTGATTTTTATCTCTTTAAGACCTGTTAGTATAATAAACTCTGTTTTTCTAAGCCCTCCCCCGTATCCTCTCTTGTGGCCGATCATGACTGACTATGACCTGAAAGAACACAGAACAGATTTCTAGAACCAAAAATGACAATAACCTAACTAAACACACCTTTGTAAAACAGGAAAACCCAACCCTGTAAGAATTTAAAGTCCAGCCCAAAGTCACACAGTGACGTGCAGCAGAGTTGGATCTACAGTGTGGATGGTTTTATGTGTTATCTTTCATACCCGTTTTATTCTATGTATGGTAAATTCCCAGAGTTATGAATGAAGAAAAATTCTCCTGTCTCACTTGGGCTTAGTAGAAAAGAGATTTGTAAAGAATTAGTTGGTGTCTGTCAAAAGCATGTTAAGGGGTGGGCAATACATATCTATGTGTTTTTAATCCAGAATAAAAAGGTCTTATGATTCAGAAGCCAGTGTTTTCTATTAAGAAAATGACTCTAAGACATAATACATGTTCCATTTGTTCTATCTCAGATGATATGTAGATATCATAACATTTTAAAATTTGTGTCAATAAATACTACTTTATTTTAAGAAGTATTAGGAAAACATACAAATAATATTTATAATGACAGTAAATAAAACTTAAAAAAATAAATGTATGTATAGTGAATCTATTTAAGAAAAGTATTTAGTGCCTGGCTGGTGTGGCTCACTGGACTGAGCATTGTCCCATGGACTGAGTGGTCCCTGTTCAATTCCCAGGTCAGACTCCCATTTAAATTCTGGCTCTACCATTTACTTCTTTGGGCCTGAGCTTGTTTATGTATAAAATAAGGATAATAATATTTATCTATAGGATTATTGGAGGATTAAAGAAATGCTCAGAACAGTGACCAGAATATTGTAGGCACTGTGTAAGTATTAGTGTTGACTAGATAAGGTATTGATATTATATACACAAATTATGAAGGTTGTACACAAACAATTGAAGTTTGAGAGAAACCAAAGTCAAGCCTATTTCTATGTGAAGGAAACTTAGAGTAAGCATTATAACATTAAAAAAATATGGCCCTGGCTGGTTTTGCTCAGTGGTTAGAGCTTCAGTCTGTGGCCTAATAAGTCGCGGGTTTGATTCCAGTCAAGGGCACGTACCTCGGTTGTTGTTCGGTTCTGGCCGTGGTCGGGGTCGTGTGGGAGGCAACCAGTCGATGTGTCTCTCATGTTGATATTTCTCTCTCTCTCTCTCTTTCTCTCTCTCTCTCTCTCTCTCTCTCTCTCTCTCTGTCTCTCTCTTTCTTCCTCCCTCCCACTCTATCTGAAGATAAATGGAAAAATATCCTTGGGTGAGGACTAAAAAAACATACATGATAGTGGACTTTGATGAAGCTGATCATAAAAGACGAGGTTTTCAGTCAAATCTGCCATTTATGCATGCTATGAACATTGACTAATACTTATTTTTCCTAAACATGGTTGTCTTATCACATGTTTAGATACAATAGAACCTACTTTGTGTGGTTATTTAAAAATAAAAGAAGGTAATGCGAATAGAGAGACTAATAGAATGTGTAACATGATTAACAGCAGGTTTCAACAAATATTAAGGAGATGGGAGCAGAGGAGGAGGAAGAGAGAGGGACAAATAGCTACATCAAGCCAAGAACAGAATCCAGAATAATTAAACACCGTGTAAACCATTCCTGAGTGAGGGGAGGTGGGGGAGGGACAGAAACATATTCCATTGCCGAACACTATGACATTGCTAATAGCTCGGTCCTTAATCGTGTTAGCCACCAAGCTCACTGAAAGTCAACAGTGGAATTATTCAACCCATCCCTGGTTTTGTAATATATCAGATATTTTAATGATATATTCCATCATTAAATAAACATGGTCAGTAGTATGTGCTGAATATGGTGTCAAGCTTTGAGAAGAGACCAATGAAAAACTATTCTTTTATTTTTATTGTGTAATTTTTCAGGAAGAAGGAGAGCATCTTCAAATCTAATAATTATTGACCTTACAATGTTTTCAAAAGATAAATGTAATGTTAAGAACTTACTTAAGTTATAATCAATATGCAATTACTTGGCACTTAAAAAGGCAATTTCTTATCAAATTAAATCAGCATTTACATTAACTATCACCACTATCAAACAACCACACTGGTAACTCAGCTTTCCTAGCTACAATTTTATTGCCATATCTCCCACTGCATTATCAGCCATCCTCTGTCCAACTGCAAGAGGAAGTCCCAGCCAGCAGGCATGCCTCCTAAATATATTTAGCTTTTACTGCTGGTTCTTATTAGTGTTAATTTTTTCAGCAGATACTCAAATGTTATTCTAGGTCAGCAATAATTTCCAATTCCTGAACTCCTGCTGGGCAACCAACCAAATATTCCTAAATCATTTCTTAGCCAGCGATACCCATGATTGCCTCAGACATCATGGATATTTAGGATGTTTGGGCTGCTTTTATTCAAAGGCAATTACAATATTCTGTCTTTTAACCTATTTAGCTGCTTTCAGCAAAAATTTTATTTTAAAATATATATGTACCTCTACGTTCATTGCAGCATTATTCACAATAGCCAAGACACGAAAACAACCTATGTGTCCTTCAACAGATGATTAGATAAGGAAGATGTGGTGCATATGTACAATGGAATACTACTCAGCCATAAAAAATGATAAAATATTATCATTTGGGACAACATGGATGGATCTTGAAAGTATCACGCTAAGTGAAATAAGTCATATAGAAAAGGACAAAAAAACATGTGATTTCACTCATATGTGGGATATAAAACCCAAAGCAACAAACAAAACAAACCAAACCAACAAAAACCCACAGTCACAGACAATAGTATGGTACATACCAGAGGGGTGGAGGGAAGAGGAAGAGGGTAAAGGAGGTCAAATATGAGCTGATGGAAGGAAACTAGACTTTGTGTGGTAAACATACAATGCAATGTATAGAAGACGTATTATAGAATTGTACACCTGAAACTTACATGTTATTAACCAGTATCACCTCAATAAATTTAATTTAAAAACTCTATTTTAGCAAATTAAACAAAGATTTTAAAAAAGTTTAACAACAACCTCTTCTGCAGATTTTCCAGCTACATAGTATCATCTTGGGGCCTTGCAGAGACCCTTTCTTGCTGACTGCTACTCATCTCCCACCTATTGCCTCACCGACTGCACTAAGACATCACCCACCTCATTGGCTTCTTGCATTACTCTGTATTATGAAAGGAAGATACGTTTCTGCTAAGATAAGTGAAGACACATTAAAATTAATGTCAACTTTCTTCCTTTAAACCTCAATGTCCTATGCTGTGCTCGGTGGGAAGAGTATGGCAGCATTGATCATTGTCATTAGTTCTATTTTTATAACTGAAGTCTCATCAGCAAACCTAATATCCTGCAGATAGTAAGAAAGTGAGAGGCAATTAGCTGATTTTCATCATTGTTCTTGTTTTTCAACCTCTGAGTCCTGACCTCTCATTATACAAAACTGGTAAATAGCAGGAAATCTGTCTTTGGATAACAAGACAGATTTCCTTTGGTTAGGCATTAGGGCCTCTCAGTTGCATAAGGTCCCTTTCCAGCACTCTAGAGGCAGTTTGGATTATGGAAAATGCATAGGAGTTGAGTTCAGATGCTCCATGTTCAGACCGTGATACTATGGATCCCACATTTTAGGCCTTGAATAGAATTATTCAGTTCCTTAATTCTAGCTTCCTAATTGGTGAAATAACAATGCCTACTTAAAGTTCTAAGAATATAAATGAAATAAACATGCATGATGCTAGGCATATAGGTGTGATTAATACATTTTAATTATTAATGATACTTTTTTTGCATTTTTATTCATTCATTTAAAAAGTATTTATTAAAATGCTGTTATTTGTCAGATATGATTATTCTACTTTATGAGTAGGAGTGTCTTTTTATCTTTGTGTAACACAATATCTGCTCCACACACACCTGTGTCTTTACTAAATGTCTGTTAGTATGGATGTGGTACTATTATTGTATATACTGTCTTAGAGAACACTATAAATTGCAAACTTTTCCTAGTATTATTTTTTTCCCCTGGAAATATTCAGAAGGTATGGGATAATCATAGTTTACAGTGTAGCCAACTCAAGAGGTGTCTAAACATTCATGGAAGAGAGTAGTTCATTGTCTTACTCTATTCTTATATGACCTGGCAAATTACATGATGCCATCTTGCTGTGATTCTGCTGCTTCAAATTTTTCATCCATAAATTTAATTTATACATGCATTCATTAATTCATTACACTTCTATGTTTTCTTTCATTGCATTCATATATTCATGCGTTTTTAAAGGAGTCCTTAGATACATAAGGATTTATGAGATAATTTCAAGGTAAAAATTATAAGCTATTTCTTAAAATGGGTTATCTAAATACAAAATATTATTGTTCTCTGAACACAAGCTCTTTTGTTCTCTCCTGAAGTGAATTAAATAATGTAAAGAGATTTTACAAGCGCATGCCAGAATGAACTGTTGAGCTATTGAAAGAAGAACTTCCATTAAGTATTAAATATATTTTAATATTTATGTCAGGATTGAAAATAAAATATGTCCCCCATGAAATATTGGTGTAGGAAAAATATAGGAGCCTGATATACATTTTGGAACAGTAATTGAATTACCATCTTGTTTTAAAAAATCATTCAATCTTTATACTTCCCCTGTTACTTCAACAGTAGCTCAATGAACTATATTCATGATAATTGACTTGAACCCTCAACACATAGGCATCACATTGTTTAATATTTAATAATTATATAAGGTATGAGGAGTCTGAGAGATTACTTAATAAGAGTTGGAGAGTTCTATAATCTCCACTGTCTTCTCAAATTGAGGGAAATAATTTGGGTTGTAGGTGAATCCAATACAAACTTATTACGCTCATGGCTCCATTCCACAATATTGAGTGACGAGTATGTGACAGGCACTAGGGTAGACATAATAGATGCATGAGTAGATAAGAGGGTTCTCATCTTCAAGGATCTCATTATATATATGGATATGAGTAGCAATTAAATAGGTAATTCCAATATTTTAAAATACATTCTGTGTTGGAGTAAATATAAGGTATTAAAGGAACACAGAAAAGTTGCACAGATCCCAATATTATGCTATCTGGCGTGGTTTTTCTTATTTTTAAAATGTATTGGGGTGACACTGGTTAACAAAATCTGGCATGGTTTTTCAAAGGTGGGAACATTGAAACAAATTCTAAAGGAGGAAGAGAAAGAAGTTAAATTGTGAAGGTTGGTGTTTGGGGCCTGTGGATGCTATAAGAGGCATGAAGTAGGCTATTCAATTATTTTTTTCATTTCAAAAAGAGTACTTTTAGAAACCTTGTAAAACCAAAATAAAGGGACCATGATGTTAGTATGTAACTAGAAAAGTAACCCAGTAGTTCTAGCAGAGCTGTGACTTACGAAACAGAAGGAACCTCTGGCCATTAGTTTACGAATTATTCAAACAAAGCTATTCAATTTTTTTTTGTTTTGTTTTGTTTTTGGAGAGATGAATACATATATTTATTTACAAAGTACTTTTCTCACCTGAAAAAAAATGAATATTAACTTGGCCTTTATTTTTGATTTCTTAACACATAACTTCATTATATACCGCTTTATTTTTTAACATTTTACTATGGGAATTCTCTTTTTTAACATTTTAATTGAATTTATTGGGGTGACATTGGTGAATAAAATTATATAGGTTTCAGGTGTACAATTCTACAATACATCACCTGTATATTGCAGTGTGTGTTCACCACCCCTAGTCAAGTCTCCTACGTCACCATGTATCCCCCTTGCCCTCTTCTCCCTCCCCCACCCCTTTCCCTCTGGCAATCACCATACTGTCGTCTGTGTCTATGAGTTTTGGTTTTGTTTTTGCTTAATCCCTTCACCTTTTTCGCCCAGAAGAAACCCAGAGTTACTAATTTTTGAGATCTGGACATGTTATTAGTCAGGGTACCAGCAAGAAACAGATGGCACATTCAAATTAGGGAAACTCAAGGGAGTTTACTAAAGGGACTATTTACAAAGATGTGGTCAGGTCGACGCCAGGGCTATTTGCACGCCTGAAGGAGTGAGTAGGCAGAGTAATTACAGATATTCTTAAAGAGAGTCACGTGGAAACAGCCACCTGGAGAGGAGATTTGACCTTTAGTTAAAGGATGCAGCCAGGCCAAGGAGAAACCAAAGAGCTGGAAGAATAAATACCCTGAATGACCTCTCTCTCTCTTTTCAGTTGTCAAGCCAGGGGAAGAGAGCAAGGGATCCATAGAGGTCAGTCTTTGGGAGGCAAAGAGCAGGGCAATAGGGAAAGATGATCTGAGGGTGTAAGAAAGCTACCCAACACAGGGTAATGCATGAGTCCGAAAGGGGACCGATTCACATGCATCCTCTTAATTATTTTCTAACCTTTCATACCACACTGCTTATGAAATTCTTTACCAAAAAAAAAAAAAGTGTCATGTAGGAAATGCAATTATTAAAGAATTCTGTGTGTGTGTGTGTGTGTGTGTGTGTGTGTGTGTGTGTGGTGAGGGGTGTTCAATTATGCCTTTCTAAAATTCTTCTGAGTCTACATTACAGGCATCTTAGTCGATCTATTAACCACCACCAGGGACGTCATTGGATGAGCTGAGTCAGTTTTAATCTCTTCTTCTGTAGGATTATCATGTTTTAGTAAAAATACTGTAGACCTCACCGAATACTAAAATTAAGCATCAGGAAATGTTTTATAGCCCTATAAAACTGATCCAGCACAGCTAGTATTATTACTAGATATTATATATTCACAATCTATGTTTGAGGACTAAAGCCAGGCAGTTTTGTGTGTGTGTGTGTGTGTGTGTGTGTGTGTGTGTGTGTGTGTGTTTAATCCTCACCTGAGAATATTTTTCCATTTACCTCAGATAGAGTGGGAGGGAGAGGAAGAGAGAAGGAGAGAAAGAGAGAGGGAGAGAGATAGAGGGAGAGAGAGAGAGAAACATTGACATGAGAGATACACATCGACTGGTTGCCTCCCTCACGACCCTGACCAGGGCCAGGGATGAACCATAACCGAGGTACGTGATCTTGACCGGAATCGAACACGTGACTCTTCAGTCTATGGGCCAATGCTCTAACTGCTGAGCCAAACCAGCCAGGGTGCCAGGCAGTTTTAAATGGAGACATTCCATGGTTGAAGAATAATAGATGCCAAGTAAAAAAATACTAGGACTAGAGCCAGGAACAATTTTCTATTGGATAACTCTAAGGTTCTAAATTTGATCTTCATCTAGTGATTCCTAGTTTAATTTCAAGGTACATAGTGCCAGTCCCACATTAGATAGCCACTAATAGAGTTCACAAACAAGTCAGATGCTCTCCCTTTGCTTCTAGGAAATACTAACCATAGGAAGTGACTTTGAAGGGATAGTCCGGCTATTGTAGTAGAAGGTGGCCAACATTTCTCCTTGTCCAGACTGAGGAATTAGTTCCTATCCAGATCATAAGCTGAGTTCAGTATATTATCCCTGACATATAATAAATACAAAATAAACATTGTTTATTATTATCGGATAACAGGTTTTACATTTGCCTCTCTTTATACATATACTGTTCATCTTCTATTCTTATATCTTTACCATATGTCTTCTTTCTACCGTGTAAAGTAAGTAAAGCTTGTCCTGGGGCACGGGGGTTCTCTTTATTTTGTTGGGGAGTTTTTCAGGTTCCTGTTCACTAAATTCCAATGTGAGAGGGGGACTTCCCCCCCAAGTATTCAACCCAATTAAGACACCATCTACCCAGAGATAGCATCAGATTCCACAGGTGAAGGGTTCGGTCTTACAAGACTGCAACCCCCATCTCCCGCTCCCAGCTCAGATGCCAGTTTGCAAGCCCAGGCTGTTACTTGTGCTTCTGACCAATCAGCTATAAACTAGAGGTCCCCACTACTCTCTTCTTGGATTTGATTAATTTGCTTGAGCAGCTTACAGAACTCAGAGGAACATTTTACTTACTTGAATACCAGTTTATTATAAAAGGATATAACTTATAAAGGATTTATTATAAAAGGAACAGCCAGATGGAAGAGATGCATGGGGCAATATATGGCGAAAGGGCAGGGAGCTTCTGTGCCCCCTCCAGGTGCACCACTCTCCCCAAATCTCCACATGTTCACCAACCCAGACGCTCTCCAAACCCTGCCCTTTTGGGTTTTGATGGAGTTTCATTACATTGCACCTTTGATTAAATCATTGGTCATTGGCAACTGAACTCAATCTCTAGAGCTCCTCTTCTCCCCAGAGTCTGGGGATTTGGTAGGGACTGAAAGTTTCAACCCTCTAGTCATATGGTTGGCTCTGCTGGCCACCAGCTCCCATCCTCAGGTGCACTGCAAAAGTCACTTCATTAACACATACAGACAAAATATCCTTTATGGATCTCAAAGCCTGAAGGTCAACGTCATCATTCTTTACACCACATGATGTACCAACATCATTTGCCTATGAGTTTAGTGTTGCCCAACTGTAATTAAATCTAGCAGATGCTAAGACACATTATTGGAAAGCTATCATCTTCTTGTTTATGAGTAGACTTATGAAGAAGGTTCTCAGGATTGCCCTTGAAACTATTACGTGAAATGAAGTGTAATTATCCTCCATTCACATTTTTTTAGTGTATTTCATTATAGTAAATTTTGATTTGCCTAGTGTTAAATAAAACTCAGCTTTAAAATATTTCCTTTGGATTTTGACCAAGCATAGCCTGGTAGTAAATTAAAGATATATCTAACTTTACCAACAGGACTCGTCATCATTTTCTCAACAATTTCCCCTTCCCTGTCCTTCCTCTCCTTTTCCCTCAGCATCTTCCTGTCTTCTTCATTCAAAAGCAATTCGCTTAAAAGCCAGAAGCCTTGCAGCAATGACCTTCTTGGGATTCTGAAGGTAGCATACCTCTCCTTATTTATTTAGCTCTTTGAAAATAACCAGAAATTATTTATACAGCCAAGGAAGACTGAAATTTCACAATCTGTAGCCTGGTATGGTGTCACCATGAATGCAAAAATATTAGATAAGTTGTTGGGTTAAGTTTTATAACAAATGTCTTTGTTAAGAAATATATAGTGAACAAACTCTTTTTCATAGCAATCTCTTACTTTCTTCTTTTTTTTAGGGTTTTCTATGTACAATATCATGTCATCTGCAATAATGACAGTTTTACTTTCTCCTTTCAAATTTGGATCCCTTTTATTTTTCCTTCTTGTCTAATTGATGTGACTAAGACTTCCAGTACTATGTTAAATAAGAGTGAGGAAAGTGGGCATCCCTGTCTTGTTCCTGTTCTTAAGAGAAATGCCCATTGAGTATGATGTGGGCTGTAGTTTTTTCATATATGGCCTCTATTATGTCAAGATATGATCCCTCTATTCCCACATTGCTGAGCGTTTTTTTTGTTTTTTGTTTTTTTTTAATCAGAAATGGGTTCTGGATTTTGTTGAATGCTTTTTCAGTGTCTATTGATATGATCATATGGTTTTTATCTTTCATTTTGTTTATGTGGTGTATCACATTATTGATTTGTGAATATTGTACCATCCTTGCATCCCTGGGATGAATCCCACTTGATCATGGTGAATAATTTTTTTGATGTATTGCTGGATCCGATTAGCTAATATTTTGTTAAGGATTTTGGCATCAATGTTTATCAGGGCTATTGGCCTGTAGTTTTCTTTCTTTGTAGTGTCTTTATCTGGTTTTGGAATTAGAATTATGCTGGCCTCATAAAATGAGTTTGGAAGTCTTCCTTCTTGGATTTTTTTGGAATAGTTTGAGGAGAGTGGGTGTTAGTTCTTCTTTGAATGTTTGGTAAAACTCCCCCGTGAAGCCGTCCAGGCCTGGGCTTTTGTTTGCTGAGAGTTTCTTGATTACATCTTCAATTTCCTTAGTTGTTGTTGGTGCAATGTCTTACTTTCAATAAATGCTTTAAGCCCTTTCTATACAGTACTCTTGTGGCTAATTTTCTTTTCACAGAGCTCCCAGAGTGGGGTGGTCAATGCAGCATTTTCAATGTCTCCTATAAACCAAAAGTGTCCTTTCTCATGGCAAGACTCCTAGAGTCTCAGGGAGACTGAGAAGGCTACATTTTTTAAATGCATAATTCAGGCACATGTTCCCCCTCCTGGGAACAAGCCACGCCTTTCCCTCCCCCCTCTTCTTCTATATAGCTTCTTATCTTTTGTTGATACATAAAGTTTACATTTTCTATATTCTTTTTTTAAGTGTATTTATTTATTGAGTTTTGAGAGAGAGGAAGGGAGAGGGAGAGAGATAGAAACATCGATGAGAGAGAACATCGATTGGCTACTTCCTGCATGTCCCTCACTGGGGATCGGGCCCACAACCTGGGCATGTGCCCTGACTGGGAATCGAACCACTAACCTCTTGGAGCATGGGTCGATGCTCAACCACTGAGCCACACCGGCCAGGCACATTTTCTCTATTCTTGAATTTAGCATTTAGGTCTGAATGTTTTTAACTTTGTAAACTTTTTTTTTGATCTGCATTCAAATCTTCCTTTCAGGATAAATTTAATTATTATTAATATTATTAATTATTATTTCATTGAGTATTTCTCTTCCTCTGTGCACTCTTTCTAACACTGCTCTCCACCCCAAGTCAAGTAATCCTCATATATAGAAACAGGAATTCCTGTATCTATTGATGTCTTTCAACTATTATATCACTTTATTCTTATCTTGTGGCTTTCAGTAAATATCTCAATTTTGTCTTCTATACTTGCTTGACTTTATCTTCACTTGTAATTTAGTAATTATGTCACTCATCAAATGTAGTTTTCTAATTTTAGATCCCCCCACTTCACATCTGCTTGCTTTAATTTCAAAGATTAGACATAATTTATAACCCCTTTTTGTTTTTGAACAAAACCATTTTCAGATAAAAGTGTTCCTCTGATTCTTCAGGGTTTTTCCTTTCTGTGGGCTGTAATCAATATTTTGCATTGGTCTCATGCTTTTCTTCTGAAGTAAGAATCTGGCAGAAAGTTCCACTCAGTAATATTGAACTCGTTGTGGACACACAGGAGCTAATGAAGCCCATGGGGAACAGGTTTTCTACTTGTTGTAGCATCTTCTTTGAGACAAAGTACTTCCATTGTATTCATTCAATCCATTCAGTCAATAAAAATTGCATATCTACTAGGGCCCAGACATGGGCAATGGAAACATAATGGAGAACTAGGTAGGCTGTTCTGTTTGGCTATCTGCTCCATAGAGAGAGAGAGAGAGAGAGAGAGAGAGAGAGAGAGAGAGAGAGAGAGAGAGAGAGGGAGAAAATCCAAAGGAGCAACACATTTCAAGGGAGTAATAATGCCATTATTAGTAGTACTGAAAGTTCTCTGTCTGCCAGGCTGGCTGTGACAGTCTTTAAAAAGGCAAAGTGGAGCCACATCGGCCAGGCAATAAACATACTTTTTAAAAATACTGATGAGTCATACAAATAAGAAGTATCTCTGAACCTTTTTCACATCAAAGGAAAATATTGCCAAAATGCTAATACCCAATTTTCTAAATTTTCTTAGGAGCACATTGATTCAGAGGACTAATCTGCTCAGTACCAGTCTAGTGTGTCAGGTTAGTGGGTAGATAGGTTTTTGAGGTATGTTCTCCTTCCCTTTTATTAGAGAAGATGGAAGACACGGGGATAGGACTAATCACAGGCCCTCTGGTAATACACAAGCTTCTCCACACTGCTTTCCCAACAGGAGTTATAAATGGATGGTCTGATTGTTCAGGGAGAATGGGGCATGCTTTCTTTGGAAGGTTCTACTTAGGAGAGCTGACCTTCCACTCCCTCGAGGAGCCACAGGGAGCTGGTGAGCTGTTTGAAAGCCATAACATTATCATCTTTGGAGCATCCGCAATTGAGGGTTAAATGGAACACACTGATAGCTTTCTTTTATATATATATTTTTATTTAGTCTTTCTTTTTTAATCATATTTAAAAAAATTGTTTATCTTGTTTTGTATTTCTTAAATGTTTTATGTTTTTTTTTTTTTTCATTGGTGTTTCAATTTTATTTAGTGGTCTTTTAGGGTTTTTCGGTAATTTAATTGGGAGGAATATGCTAATGTGAATTTTTACTGTTTAATAAAGCACTGCCTAAAATCTGCACATTCTGGTGGGGAGAAAAAGGCAAAGTGGAGGAAATAAGAGGCCAGCCATCCTTTCCACCCACAGAGTGGTGTGTAGTTTTACTTCCTGCCAATATTTTTGTTGCTATGGTGGCTCTTTATTATTGCTTTCTAGAACCTACTCTTTCCAGAGTCTTCCCTGATATCAAAGCATATTAAAAGGCACAAGTGGGGAGGAGACTTGATAAATTATGGTACTGTGTCTTCAAGGGGACAAGTGAAAGAGACAGCTTTCCTGTCTTCCAGACGCTGCTAACACAAACCACCCCACGAGCTAATGTTGCTTCTGGGAAGTCACCTTACCATTTATCAGCTAAACAAAATACCAGCAGCAGAACCATTAGAATCTTCGCAACCTCAGGGAAGAATTGCTTTATCTAGCCTCTAACAGAGTGGGAAAAAAAAAAGTGTTTTTAAAGGAGGTAAGCCAACTACTACTACAAATTATATGGACTGCTGTTAGAACTTCTGGTTCAAGTTTAACAAATATTTTCTGAGTGTTGACTATATCCTAGGTACTGCGCTAAATACTTTCATATTATTGACTTTCTTAACTGTTACAGAAATTGTGTAAGGTAACTCCAAATCTCTTCTTACTACAGTTAAGAAAACCAAGGCTCAGAAAAGATAAGACATTTTCCCACCATTCTAGAGAAGCAGACCTAGAATTTGAGTGCAGTTCTGGTGCAAACCCACTAACAAGCCCAATTCCCCAGAAGCCATTAGGATATTAAGCATATATAACTTTGCGGTAAATCACATGTATACGCTACAGAATGCATTCATAAACCAATGTGATATTCTGAACTATCATTATCTCTGTTATCCTTTACATTTTAGCAACGATTTTTACTTTACGGGAAGTTGTCAAATATACTGGCTTATTTAAGCACCAAAATTACTCAGTAAGAAAAGCAAGACAAAGACAATTAATAATCTCATGTTACAGAGAGAGAAGCTCAAGTTTTGAAAATTGAGGTGTTGAACACCAAGTTTCCTCAAGTAGCTAGGTTCGGGGCTCTCTGTTGCACCTGTCATTCTGTATTTTATCGACTGCTCTCAATTTGTCTCTTATTCCTCATCATCTGTTAATGCCTGGTAACCTCCTCTGTCACCAGAGCTCAGAAACGTCTATGATGTGGCCTGGAATGTGCCTAAATATAAAAATTGAGTAATATCACACATGGGGAAAGGGAGAAGGCTGCATGGGAAGGTGTGGAGTGACTCGCTTTAGGAGAACCAATGATAATTTCAGGGACAACATTATTATGGTCTAGGTGGACAGAAAAAGGAGCATCCAGTTTTTCATGATAGAGTAAGATTTTCCCCCATTCAGAAAGGATCCCAGTGGGACAAGAATTTCTCAGAAAGGATCCAGACAGTGTCACAGGCACATATTTTCTCTCAATTTGATTTCAGTCATGAAAAATGAAGCAAAGGAGAAGAATATATGTCGGGACCACACATTCTGTTGTTCATTGACTAAGTAGAAGAAAATCCAGACCGATGTATGCAGAACCAGCCTGAGTCTGAAAATTTGACAGCCTTGGTCTTACCTAAGCAATCCCAGAACACAGAATCTTGATGTTAAAAGGACCCTCAAAAGTTATCCATTCCAACCCAGTAATATCCCTAAGATATGATGGTCCAGCTTCTGTTTGAATCTCTCTGATGGGGAGAAATCCACTAAGCCCTGAGTAGGCTTACTACAGTGTTGAATAGCGTTCATTCTTAGAAATTCATCTGTCCGTAAATTGCATCCATGGTTCTCAGTTACCTCTCAAGAGTCTCATTGAACAAGTATAATCAAGTTTTACTCATTAAGAACCTTGAGTATTTAGATATACTTATATCACCCTGGGTCTTTTCTTCTTCAAGCTAAATATCTGTTATTGTATCAACTTTTTCTCATGACACAGAGTTCTGATTTCTTTATAGCTAGGCCCTTTGTACTTCCCCCTTTCACTTTTTTAACACTGATTATCTGCTATGTACAGGCATTGCACTGGGCATTGGAAATCCATGGAGACACCTAATCAGAGACTTTAAGATCTGAATTTGTAATGAATACATCAAATTAAAATAGCTAGTGTTTATTGTACATTTACTATATGTCAACACTCTGTTAAGCATTTTCATGCCTTATTTAAATTCACCCTTGTAAAAATCTTCATGAATTTAATAATGTTATCTTATTTTTACAGATGAAGAATCTGATGCTTGAAGTAGTTAGAAACTTGTCTTGATCTCACAGCTAGTATGCAGAGGGTTTATACACTAAATCTAGGATTATCCAAGGTCAAAACCCACCAACTCCTGACCAGAATGTAGTAAACATATTGCAGTATTTGGGATATCATTTCGGCAGTCATCGTTACTTCTCCCTCTTAGCCTGGTCAGTTTTATTTTATTTTTTTCAATACTTTGAGTCCACTTAAGGCAAAAGCACGTTGTATTATAGGGAAATGTTGTTTATCCTGCCCCGGGGCGGCTGTCTAATTCACTATGCCCTTAACCAGCTGAGGGCAGGGTATCTGTCAGTATTCCAGACAGTCAGGTATCTCTGATTTGAAGTTGTTTGGAACAGATTTTGAATTTCATTGAATAAATAATGCACCACTGCACAAAGCATTCAAGATCCTCATAGGCACTCACCAGCACAGTCCAATGGAATACAACAGCAGTTTAAAAGACTGTATACAAAGTAGACACAAAGCTACTGTGTTCCGTCTCTGAAACTAACACGCTGGAGCCATTGATTTGGTAATTGTTGCCTTGCCTGCTGAAGTATAAGGTGTTTGCACAAAGCAGCACAATGCAGTGGATTGTTTTTTCAGATGGGATCCTCTAAATGCAAGGTAATTGCAGGAATTGTGCAAATGGTTGGAAGGAAGTGTTCAAGGGGCATAGAAGAAGCTGCCACTGCCTTGGAAGGAAGCTCCAGGGGCTCAGCTCCACGGAGTCCTTTAGAAAGAAACTGTTGAGGAAACAACTTCCTTTGGAACAAAGAGAAAGCTTCACTGTCTAGTACTAGGAAACACACCTGAGTTGAGCCTTGGGAGAGTCCACGGCTCCATCACATTACTAGGGGACCTGCCTTCCTTCCTTATCTATCTCCTCCCCAGGGATTTTGTTTCTTTCTTTCTTTTTTTTTTTAATAGTACCATTGTTTAAAAGATCCATTTTCCAAAAGGGTATACTCATGTAGATATTTAATAAACACATGTCAAAGCTTGTATTGAACTCATTAATTAAGGAGAAAACCAGTAACATGTTCCTTTAGGTTCCCAAAGAAAAACCTAAAAGGAAGGTGACTGCATTGGGTCATCGAGAGTGCTGAAATTAATGTACTTAAATAGATGGAGAATTGGCAGAGCTGGTCAATCTCTGCAAGGATTCCATCCACTGACTCTTCACGGGAAAAATTTACACTACTGTCGTCAAGAGTCTTTGCATAGGTTATCAGTCTCCTACAACGAACAGGCCTGTGACATGGTTCAAAAACAATGAAAGCTAAATATAATCTGGAGAGTAGCACTAAACAAAACTTAGTGATCTTTTTGGTCCATTCAAAATCTTTCACAATGTTTCCCTGTATCAGAACAGAATTTTTAAAGTACCTACACTATTTGATTTCATCCAAACTTATTCGATATTATTTTCATCATCTTCCTTTTTAAAGTGGGGAAAGCGAGGCGAGAGGGGTGATTTGACCAATGTGACACAGTTAATGACACAGTGGTGACTCTTAATACAGGTGTGTCTGAATTCCTACTCGTATTTTCCCTTACTCTACATCATATTACTTACCTCAATCTAATCTAGCCTCACCTGATAGAATCTAATTTTAAATGGAGCTTATCATTTTATGGAAATGTTCTTGTGCACCTATAAGATGTTCTTGAGAAATGTGTTTAATTTAAGTTTGGCTTCTTCAGAAACATTTCAATTTCTTAGCAAGGAAGATGAATGCATCTAGTATATTCTTTAGTTAACTTTACTAGAATTGTATCAGCAAGGGAGGGGAAATTTCCTCTCTTTTCTCTCTTAGTTCTTCTGGCTGGGCTAATCAAATTAACATGAGACAGATGAACAGGAGAAAACAATCAGATTTTATTGCATATGTAAGTAATGGGGCTCCATAAGAATATGGGTTCTGAGGACAAATTGGGCAGTTGAGGGTTATATGCCATCTTGAGCTAAGGAGAAAGGGTAGGGGCTAGTGGTTTGGGACTGCAAAGGGGAGGGAGGTATTCACATGGAGATAAAAAGCAATGTTTGGTTGGACCACCATCAACAATAGGACACGGAGAGGACTTTGATCCTAGCCCTCACGGGTTCTTCCCTATCACACCTGTTCATATTAAAGCCTAGTGATCTATAACGATAGTTCCCTTCCTGGAGCAGCTCTCTGTCAAAATTCTTTTAGACAGTTGGGGTAAGATCATAGGTTCTCCCTGAGTCTTTTGTTTCTTAGAAATAACTAGCTTAAAATAATATCTTTTAGAAAGGCATATTTTGGGGTGGCAAAATCTGTTCTTCCCCATATCCAAAGGCAGGTTCATACACACACACACACACACACACACACACACACACGCACAGAGAGAGAAAGAGAGAGAGAACAAATTTCTTCAAAGAAGAAACCGAATTAGCCTGGGCAGAATAAGTTCATTTAATTTTTTCTTTCAGCCTGTCAAAGCAGATGCTAGGTAAAGAGAAAGACTAACTGGATTTAGTCGCTAATATTTCAAAGGGTCCCTTGTTATGGTTATTCCCAAAATTTAGTTTGAAGCCTATTTCCATACTGTTTGTTACTTCAAAAACACAAGATCCACCCTCTCCTAAAATCCTTGGTACTCCTTGAGCTGAGGATTTGTCTGGAATACTTGCCTCTTGCCAAAGAGGCTTCCTAATGGCATGCACATTGATGGAGGAAAAACAATTACACCTTAGTAAAAAGAAGCCTCAGGAAGCATGCCAACAGCATGAGGTGGCTGATAGTATATGATGTACTTTCTGTCCTCCGTCTAAAAGGGAAGGACACCTAATGTTGAACTCTTTCTTCAGCCCACTTGAGCAGTTTTCCAGAATCCCAGGACTATCTTTTTACTCTGGGACATGTTTTCCCCATTTGTATATCTAATTACCATGTTTATGTACATTTAAATAAGCAAACAAATACCTGTTATGGAACAAATTAGAAGACATACAACATGAGAGTGTATATTCCACTTCAACAATGTAGAGATTTCCTCCAAATAAAGATACATATCTGTGCATTTTAGATGTGCAATAAACTCATTCATTTAACAAATATTTACTGAGCATTGTTTGATTAGTACAGGTGTGATCCCTGTGCTCAAGGTTCCTACAGTCTAATGGAAGACAAAGCCATAGTTGGTACTTAACTGGAATTTCTCATTGGTTTAAAATATAGGGTTTAGCGTTATTTAGGTGTGATGAGACAACTGCTGTTGAAAATGTACAGTTTGCTGTATTCAAAGATCCCATGAGAATGGAAATGCCACCCCACAGGGGGCCACGTAGGGAAGCAATGGGTGGGACAGGTCAGGAGGCAGAGGGAGAAGGAAGGAATGTGGGCAGGACACTTCATAGTGGTTTTCAGGGGAAGGAATGGGAGAGGCAGAGGGACTGTGTTAGGATTGGATAGTTTGAATAATTTTAGTGGACTCTAGGGCACAGGGACTGCCCCTAGTCATCTGGTATCTGGCCCTGAGGTAGCTGAGGCAAGTGGACAGTGGCCCAGAGCGAGAGTTTCGTAAAGAATGTGGTTGAGGGTGTGGGCTCTGGATGGCTGGTGTGCATTGGAAAAGAAAGCTCTTGGACAAGTGTTTTCGATCCCTAGGAATTGGCTAACCCTGGGAGGGGCAGTCCCTGCAGAGCCAGCAAGGCCCTTGATGCCAAAGCATCAGGATACAGAAAGTAAAAGACATAGTTAATACCCTCACACGTATTTCTTTTCCTTATGCGCAATACCAAAAATTGTTAGTACGACAGGCAGAGACGATGATTCAAATGACCAGAAGAGAGAGAAAATGAGTGATACACTATCACTAATGAAAAAACAAAACGAAAGGTACAGAAAGCCTCTACTCCTTTCCAGCTTCTAAGATGGATGAGCTGGACCAGTTGAGTAAGCTGTGACCCCAGAGGAAAAGTATAAATACTAGCTATTCAGGGTTTGCTCATCAGGACCAGGCACTAGCTCAGTGCTTTGCATGGAGTCATTTTTATTTGATCCCTCCAGCAACTCTAACAGCTTTAGGAAAGTTAGGCTTACACAGTTTAAACAACGTTCCCAAATTTACATGGCAAGTTAAGTGGTAGATCTTGGATTTACACTGAGATCTGATGGTCTCCAGAGTTGGATCTCTTAGTTATTACACACACAGACACACTTATTTATACACGCATGTATGTGTGTGTATCCACATACCACGGAACCTTTTATTTGAGAGAAGAAGAAAGACTTTTAAACACATTCAAATTATATATAGTAAGACTTTAATTTTCTAGAATGCTTTAGAAATGGAGTGTGGGAATGAGATTCTAAGAGTATTGAAGAGATAACTATAAATGTCTTTCGATAACTATGATTGAAAATCTTCACAAACCATATAGTCTTATCATAATGAAATTCTTCCAAGGAATTTAATATTACCTTGGATGGTTACATACCTGAACAAGCCTTGGTGTTATCACTATGAACGTGAGTTGGAACAGGATCATCCTGAAGAAGTACCAGGTGTGAACTTACATGAACTGACTTTCCCTGAACATCAAGAAAATTAAAAAGTGATTTTTTTATCTCTTGCTCCTAAAAATGTCATGAGAAAAATAATTTATACATATATATGTAACTATATATGTCATAATTTAACATATAATATTACATAAAATATTATTTGAGTTATATATATATATATATATATGTCAAAGGGTATATCATCTATTAGGAGCTGGACACTGAAAGGCAGAAAAAGAGTCATTGCCTCTCAGATTAAAGAGAACTGAGAGAAAGGGAATTAATTGGCAGTTTCCAAAAGCAAAGACTGTACTTGATGGAGCACTGTCTCTGGGTTCAAAACCAATTTGGGTTTGAATTCAGGCTACAACTTCCTAGCACCATGAACTTGTTCTTACTCTGTGAGAGTGAAGACCTCTACCTCATGAATGTAAAACTCCTAGTACAGTGTTTAGTACATATGATGCAAGCATTCAATAAGCCTGAGTTATTGGTGCTATCAGAGGATGAGGGGTCCCCTGAAACTAAACATCAAATTTGCCTTTAACATCTTTCTTGCCCCCTTCCCAGTTCAACTACTGCATCGCTATGGGAACCAGCACCCTGGGAAAGTATTTCCTCACGTACAGTTCCTAGCACTTCTGGAACCTGTCTCACTCCATTAATTTCAAGGGGGAAAGCAACTTCTAGCTGAGGAGAAGCACATCAAGCCTCAGGCTCAACAGGCAGGCGCTGTGGTTCTGAGACAGAAGGGTGCAGAGGCCGAAGGCAGCAAGCTATAGCTTAATGAGCTCTGGTAGAAAATGAGATGTTAATTGGTCTGCTCCTGCCAACCCAAGGGACTTGCATTCTTCAGTTCTTATCAGATGGTCCCTTGGCTCCAATTTCTTTGGAGGAAGAATCTTGTTGGTGATAACTTTCTGACAACAGGAAGGTTACTGCTCAAACTCTCAGTTTGGTGCAGAGTTGGCTTCGTTCCCAGTTGTGAAGTAAGCAAAGTCCTTTAATTGTCTGAATGTCAGCTGATTGACTTCTGTCCTCCTCATGGATACCTGACCCTTTCCCATGCATTCTTTTCCCTCCACACTGCCCCTGCCCTGGAAATCTCTTAATTAATAACCAACTCCCAATTACATATCACTTAATAAACATAGGGATAAGCCCATAGTTCTGATAGTCTGACAGTATTTTCTTGTGAGAATTCAACTTTAATAGCAACATCTAGCACAAGATGTGATGATTTCTGGGGTTATGGATTCTCTAATCACTTGGCTATATCATGCTGTATTAAAAAAAATACATAGTGAATATCATGTTTTCCCCAAATGTATCTCCTTTCTAAAGACCTGTCCTGTAATGCCTGGAAAAAGTAACCTTATATAAGAATCTCCCCCAGGCTCAGGCAATTCCTGATAGAAATAGGAATTTCACACTATTAGAAGAATGATGTTTTAAAATATATTATTTACATTTCTCTCTAGCATTTGCCTGTAGTTGACACCCTCCCTGGGAGTCCAAGGCATTAAGCTATCACAGAGTAGGGTCAAGTTTATGGTAAGGAATTAAATTGTTACAACAATATTCACAATAATGAAGGGAGAAATGGTTAATATTTTGCTTCTGACATTAAGACAGAAGGATGGATGAAATCCTGAGTCTATGGTTTCTCAGGGACAGTGTTTCTGATCACATACGATAGTCATCCTGAAAAACGTGATGATCTCTTCAGGCAACTGAAGATACAAAAGACATCGTTGGTGGTGACCACTACAGAGGGGTGGGTTTTGAGGAACACATGTAGGATCTCCTAGAATTGGGGGTCAAAGGAAATAACTGAATATTCATAACTGGAGGACATGTCAACATTCTCAAGAGCTGAGTCACCTGAACATAGATGTCATTTGCTCATACTGATATTACTTGCTCAAGGAGTTGGGGAATGGGAAATGTCACAAATTGTTGATGAATGTATTGCATAATTCTTTTTCTTTTCTTTCCTTTTCTTATGTTTTATGCCTTTTTGACCATCATATCCCCAATACTAAAATTTTAACACTTTTCAACTGTTTTAATTGTACTATGGCCCTCAAAAACTATAACACATTCTTATAGTCGGCGTTTGATCTGAATCAGGCCAAGTTCCAACAAACAAGTATGTCTTGTTTAAAATACTGTATATCCATCATTACACCACACAGACTCTCCTGGCTGTGCCCACATGGTTGCCTTTTAGTTAGTCCTGTGCCCCCCACTAACTAGGAGGTGAGTGCTCTAGAGAAACTACAGCTAGTATACAGATAAACAATAAGAATCTGTATGTTCTCTACACATCTGTGTTGATGGGCAAATACCTTGTTCTATGGACCCACCTGCTTTATGGAGCCGGTCTGAACTAAACAGATCCTCTTTTTTTTTAAGTTTGGAAATGAGATACAGATTAGCTAATCAGGTAGCCTGGTATACTGGGACACAAACCAAGAGCCTTCTAGGGCTGTTGTTTTGTGGAAAGAAGAACCTCTATTATCTCAGGGATTTTATTCCTAGTTGACTCCTATCTCTCTTGCATCTTCAACTTCTCCCTTTCTATCTTTAGCTCTTATCTTAAATATTAAATTTAAAAAGAGGTTGTCCCTGACTCCTGAATATAAGAAGTCACCTAATAACTCATTATTATATAATCCTGTTTTAATTCTCTGCTTGACACTCCCTTTTGTCTGAGATTTTCGGTGTGTTTATTTGGGGATCATCTGTCTCTCCCCATTTCCTGGAACAGCAGCTCCATGAACAGAGGAACCTTATTGCTCACCGTTCTGTGCTTGTCTCCGCCTATAGATAACCACCATGGTGGCTGGACTAGCCCTTGTGGTTCCTATGATGATTGCAAGACGCCTTTAGCAATAACCACCATAAAACTTTGAAAACTAAAGGTATATTACTTACAGGTCCTGGAAATTACATGGCATGCCTGGGGCCATATAGCAAGAGGGAGGGATGGGGGGATGAATTTGGGCCTCGGATTCTGCTTTTACTGGGGTCAAAGGTTAAACCTAGGGTTTTGTGGGCTCACCGTAGATGAATTTAAAACATAAGAGTGGAAATTTTTTTTTAACTTTAAAAATATTTCTTTATTGATTTAGAGAGAGAGGAAAGGAGAGGGAGAGAAAGATAAAAACATCGATGAGAGAGAACATCGAGTGGCCGCCTCCTGCATGCCCCCCACTGGGGATTGGGCCCACAACCTGGGCATGTGCCCTGACCGGGAATTGAACTGGTAACCTCTTGGTACATGGGTCGACGCTCAACCACTGAGCCACACCGGCTGGGCAAGAGTGGAAATTTAAAGCTTGGGAAGAAAATAATTAGTGACCCAAATGGTCAGTTATGGAAACCAACCAAGATCTTTCAAACAAAGGAGCCTTGGGGAGTGGTGAGACTGGGGAGATGCCTGGCCTGGCTCTTTAGTTGCATGTGGCTGGCAATGCGTCTATTCAAGCCCTTTTGGAAGTGGGTGCCACTTTGAAGTGGATGCAATCAAAGCTTAACTCAGGCACTTGCCCTACGAAACCCAGGAAGCCTACTGGCCAGGGCTTACACTGCATTCCTGTACACCAGGGGCTCCCAAGCACACGTAAATGTTTGGGGCACATAGTAGGTGCTCTAATCAATATTTGCTGAATGTATTAAACAATATTTTTGAAAGTATGAGCCAAATGATCATACAGCCTAAGGGAAGAAGACACGGGAAGAGCAGTCTGCTCACTTTGCTCTTTCCCCCAAAGCCAACGTGTTGTAATTCTATTCCTTCAGATGTCCCTGTGTCCTCAGGTTGGTTTGGCTTCCAATGAAATGATGCCTGAACAAACACTTGCCTTTCTTAAGCCTCAGTTTCTTCATTTTTAGAGACGGAGTCTTTCATTTTATAAGGAGGTCAAATTGACCCAGAAAGATTAAATGACATTTTCACATTTACAGATATTGTGTGGTGCCCGGCCAGTGTGGCTCAGTGGTTGAGCATCGACCCTTGCACTGAGAGGTCGTTGGTTTGATTCCTGGTCAGGGCACATGCCCAGGTTGTGGGCCTGATCCCCGGTGGGGGGCATGCAGGAGGCGGCCAATCGATGTTCTCTCTCATCAGTGTTTCTATCTCTCTCTCCCTCTCCCTTCCTCTGTCTCTAAAAAAATAAAGTAAAATACAAAAGAATTTGTGTAGTTTTCTGACTCTACTCTGTGCTTGGTTCACCTTCCCAAACTACGTTTTCCACATTTCCCCAAGCATTTCAACCTGAGGGGTGGGGAGACGGCTTGCCCAGAGCCCTGCATCCAGCATGCTACGAAGTCCCCCGACTCCAAGTTTAGCACATTTTTATATTACACTAGGCCCTGCTGCCTCCCATTCTTATTGAATTATAATGAGCCCTATTCTATTTTAATGAGTATGTTAATGTGTTGGTGTTGGTCTGAGCCTGACCTTATATATGTTTGTCTTTGACGCTCTGTTTCTGTTTAAACTGCAAGACCTTGGGAGGAAGAAAAGATGTCAATTTAACCACCCCACTGCCTGATGCTCCTGGAGGCTCAGCAAACACTATTTGGTGATGATAATGATGATAGACTAGGCATAATAACATTCCCCTTTCCCTCCAGGGAACTGTGTGGTTGCTTTATTTTGCATTTGGAATGATGTTGTTGTTGCTCCAGAGATAGGTACTTCGAGTATCCCCAAAGTCAGAAATGGGAAGCAGCATCTTCCATCAACAACTTTCCTCACCAGAATTCTGAATGTTGCCCAGATTTGCAGAGGGAAACAGAAGTGTGAAACCCAGACAGGGTGTGGAGTGGAGCTGTCGTTTTATATTTGTTTTGCAGGACACTGCTGAGCATAGCCAATATAAATGGTAAATGCTGCGTTTCTCTTTCAGGAGAGCATGTGGCACTGGAGGCTGGGGAATTGAAAGAATGTGGGATACACAGGAGAGAAAACAAACGGAGAAAGATGGAAGCCCAGGAGGTGATTGAATTGCCTTCTTCACTACACCTTCAGTTATGCCCGTGACATCTGGGAGGGCAAACGAGTATACATCCTCAGCACACAGAAGACGATATGTTATTAGACACACGCACACATACTTGTGTAGATGCATCACTCGCATGGCAAAGGGACTGAAGGAGGAATGAAATTCAGGCCTCACACCCTTGGCCAACCTGTATTTCATGGTTCTGTATAAACCAAGGGGAGGTGCCTTTTTCTAATTCATATTCACCAAGGGGCAGATAAATGCCTTTTTCTAGCTCACACAGGCATTGTGTATGTGAGGGGCAGCCTTGCATCCGTAGTCCAGACAGCGGAAACACAGTGTCTACCTTGTTTTGGTCTATACCGAGTTTGCTCGTATGGATATCAATGAGCCCCTTCTCTCTCTAATCCCTTTTTTCTTCCGTCCCTTAATTTCCCTTGGACCCTTGAATTCTTGCAGAAAGGCAGAAGTATGTCTATAGTCTCCATAGCGTATGATGAAGCCCCTATACATTTTTTTCTTTTTTTTTTTTTTTCAGGAGAGAGCGGGAACACAGTCCCCCACTACCACAAATTGTGCAGTCGAGTTTCCCACGTTTGGGGAAATCGCAGAGGTCAGCCCAGCCGGAGCGCAATGGATAAGCCTCGCCCTGGGAAAGCCACTTCGTGACCATGGTCTCTCCCCTGCCAGCTAAGTGTCCTACAGAGTTATTCAGAGCAACTGTATATAAGGCAAATACAGCAACCATATTTTTGCTTCTTAAACTTCATCTCATAGCATAATTTCTGTGTGTTTGTATGCTCGCAAATTTGTTTTGTATTTATCCAGACTTATGTACTATATTACCTGAGTGAGGACTTAAAAATAAAAGGATTAAAAAGAAGGATTAAGAAGAAAGAAAAATGAAGGATTATGAAGGTCAACCCTGTCCCAAAGGAATGTCTCAGGGCATTAAAAAGGATTAAGGAGATGTTGAAAAAGGAACATAATATCACCTAGAATTTCTAAAAGACCACACAGTTGAAAAAGACAACCTTGTGACAAAGGTAGAGCAGCTGTGACTATTTCCATTTTACAGATGAGGGAATGGTGGCTCACAGATGCTGCGTCACTTCCCCACGGCCACACAGCTGCTAAGGGAGAGCTGCTTCATTCCGAGCATGAGAATGCTACAGCTACATGTACCATGGGCTCAACTGTCCTTTTCAAAATTACTCTGCAACTTTACACAATGGCTACTGTTCACCAGGTGTGGTGCTGTGTGTGTGTGTGTGTGTGTGTGTGTGTGTGTGTGTGTGACATATATACATAGATACAAATACATATACATATACATATACATATACATATATATATATATGTATATGTATTTTAAACTAGGAAATGCTGTCTGTTCTAAAAAATACCTTTGAATGCAGACTTGATGTTGTATCCTCTCAAATTTAAATTCCTATTGAAATCTTTCTGATGGTGTCCACTGAAGTCTCCATGGACTGTTTTCTAGAGTTGTATTCTCCATAGGAATGTGTTGGGAAAGGCTCACGGGGGAGGTCCTGTGTTCATGCCCCAGTTACAGCTCCTGGGATGGCCACATCTCTCACCCTGGATCAGTTAGAATTCCTCCTGAAACTTTGGCCACAGCTATCAGTAAAGATGGTATCTGTTTCAGAGAAAACCCATGAGGATAATGGAGGTTTGTCACTACCTGTGGTCACACACGGCATATGAAAAGCATGTACCTGGGAAGAAAGACAGCAGAAAAAGCAGAGCTAAGAGACAAAGAAAGAGAACTCGGTGACACTGTTTGATGGTATTAATCCAGGTGTGTCGAATGAACTTGCCTTTAGGCTGTCCGTTTAATGGGCACATGGATTTCCCTTTTGGTTTAAATGGCTTTGAGGTGGATTACCATAATTTAAAGTGAAAAGACTCATGAGTTATGAAGCAAAGACAGTGATAATAACATTAAAAATGAACAGAAGCACAGGGATAGGAGTTCAAATCTTCCAGTCTTCAAATAACTATGAAACAGACTGGAAGCAAGTGGTGATACTCTCTCTCAAATGCCCACTGACTTCCTAATTGTCCTGTCCCTGACTACACTGCCATGATTTACTTGTGTTTCTTTAGCTGATTTTCCTCCCTCGGGATATAGCATCTGCAATCAGGGCCCCTATTTATACCAGTGATTGAGTTAGCTTAGACAGGAATGTGCCTGTCAACAGATCCTTTGCACGGAAAGTGTCATGGTGATCACATTAGCTCGCTTATCTCGTGATTCAGAAGTGACTGCACAGGGTGGCCTATGTGGTTACAGGGAGACAAGGAAAGAAGTGGTTTGTGTGTGCGCAACACCTTGACTCAGCCAGTCCCGCACGACTGGGACTTTATGCCCTTCAAATAAGGGAGGTCTTCAGTCCTTTGTTTCTAATTTCTTATGTGGCAGATTTTAACAGGAGAATAAACTGCTCTCTCAGTTAAAATAAAGTTTCTTCCAAGAGCTCAGAGACTAAGAATGCTGTAGCTGCCTTTACCACTATATCGTAATTTAAAAAACCTGTAGTGTTTGCAGAGTATCTCCTACGCACCGGTGCCAGGTGGCGACAGGTGGGCATGTGGATATTTGATAATGTTGTGGTCTGTCTCTAAGTGATCTAGATGCCCAAAGATCTGAATCAACAGACTCCTCAATATACTAAATTCATATCCAAAAATCATGTTTAACCCCTCTTTCATGGCTTCTCCAAGTGAATGTAAGATGATAAACATGCAGACTCTGTCTCTTACATGTACTGGTTATACACACACACAAAACTTTGTGTACGCAACCAGAATGTTTAAAGATATTAAATAGGAAAGAATGATTTTCAAATTGTTAAACAAATTATTTTCATACAACTATGTAAGCAGGTACCAAAGTCGTACCTGAGTTATTAATGAGAGAAGCCCCAGAATGTAAGAGATGGTATGGGGAGGACTTGAGAAGCTGGCGTGTTTACTGGGGACGGGGCTGTCAAATAAGGTCGCTGTGTTAGAAAACAGTTGATACCCTCCCAAACAGTAAACCAAGAAACACACTATCAGCCCAGATCTATGCAACTATGAAAAATTAGTTGTGTAAATTTGGAGAGTAGAGCATTGGGTGAGCTTGAGCCTGGCATGGTATTACGTTGGAGTTCACTGGAAGGTTTTCAGGACATGGGTTCTCACCCTTGTGACTCTGGGTTGGCAACTTCATCCTACTACATTCATGGGAAAAATTCCATGAGTACCTGGTATTACACAACCTGATATGTGTATAATGCTAGTACAAATAATTACTGGTTTGAGTAGTTCTGTTGAAAGTTCTTAGGAGAGAAATTTTTTACAACCACAATTAATGAAGACATATTTTGTACTCAAGCATTCTTTTTGTACTCATGGTATACGCTTACCAGTAAGAGTACGGAAAATTAAAGTTTGAGGATGTTAATGATTCGGACCGTCAGAGACAATAAATCAGGGACACCTGAATGGTGGATTAAATGTCTAAACCAGGAAGATGTTCTTTGAGAAAGGGGCAGCCTTTGAAGTCATCCACATGAGGGAAAGGGCTGGGTTTGGAAACAGGATCATCCCTAAGCACATACTCTCCTAACCACCAAGACTCAGGTGGATGAGAAGTTATCAAGCACAGCTCCACGGAGGTTGAATAATTTATTCCACTGCCCACTGTTAAAGGCATCCTGGGGACCTAGAGGACTTGATTCCTAATAAACTCTAAGAGTACTCTATTCGTGGTGGCCAAATGACGATTTACAATTTCAATTATAGTTACCCAGAGAAAAAGACTGTCACAGCAGAAAACAAAATCAACTAGCGATGCTCTACACCAAGACAATCAATCAACTGATCTTTGATATTAGCAGTACAAAAAAGAGTGATTATTTTAGAAGTCTGAATGCTACCTGTTCAGGGGGATGTAGTTCAAAGGAGACTTAAACAAAGTGGAAAACTATCTTTGGGAGGATATTTGGGGGTTAGAATCATGTCTCTTTCTTAATGGCCTATCGTATTTAACCCACCACATTGGGAGAAAGCAAAAAACAGCACAGAGCTGACCACGCACTGCTCTGCCTTCAGGGAACCAAGGGCGTCACTGCTGACCCAGCGAGCCCAGGTGAAACATCACCCTGTTTGTGAATCCTTCCCTAACTCTGGCAGGCAGGATTAGACATTTCTCACTTTTTGTTGTTTCTTAGTTTTTAATAAAATAGCATTCGTATATAAATTGCATCACAAATTATTGTACCAGGACTTTAATAAGTACAAGAGATAAATGTCAATGGACACATGAATTCTAACACTGAGCCACTGAATTTTTGTTTTCATATCTGTCTCTCTAGGCACCTGAAGGACAGACAGTGCTATCTAACTTCCTTTTATGCTCCCCCAGAGCTAGCAGGGTCACAGTAATCTCTTACAATTTTCATACCATCTGACATCCAGTTCATCACAAAGCTGGAATGACCCATTTTTATTACCTCCTAACTCAACTCCACACTGTAGACTTTGTTATTTTTATGCCTATTTTGCTCATCTATACCTTTTCAGCTAGTGTGTGTGGGGGTGGGTGTGTGCATGTGTGTGTATTGGTCTGGCATTCTTTATTAAATGTTATTTTGTTTATTCATTTGCTAAATGTTGCTTGAATATGGCCTGTTATAGGTCAGGCGGTAGGGTGCCCACGTTAAGAGCAGGGGCTATCTCATCCATCCTTAATATTGCCCCTTCTCCAGCTGGGACCCTCCAACTAGTTCATTGAGACTACAAACTTTATTTTAGTTAGTTTTATATATTCAAAGATTTGAATAAGGTAGGAACTTGCTCAAAAATTCAATTAATTGGTTCACAAATGAATAATCGCATTTCCTCCCCTGTCTCTGCTTATAGCAAGTACGCTTGGAGCACAGCTAAGCATATGGTAGGACTGCAAACAAGAACTAATGTTTGTGAGTGCTCCTTATATGACAGATAGAAATCTAAAGTCTTTGGAGATAGACCATCATTTAAAATCCTAAAACATAAGGTGAGTCTGCTACGAGGATCGCACTTTGTAGATGAGCAAAGAAGTTGATGTCAGGGGTCAGTGGTAGATCCATGACTCACAGGGGCCTTGTATGACTGTATTCTAATATAAAATGACAGATTGCTGGATTGACTAGTTGTGATATTAAAAAGTGATGCCTAATTTCGAGAGTTATTGTCTAAATTGGTTCAGTATCTACTCAGAAGGAAAAAAAAAGCCCTCAAAATAAGGGGGAACTTAAAATATGGATAAGAGTACTCCTTGGCATTCCACATGCTCTAATGTCCGTTCTCTCAAACCCATATCCCACCTTTGGTTCTCCTGGGCTGCTGACTGCGGGACATGAAGCTGGTTTTCAAATTTCTATTGGCAGTCCTCTTTGATTTGGCCTCTTTTGATTTTCTGACACTTGCTCTATCCTTGGACCCTTTTTAACCATTTTGCAGCCACAGTCTGATTGGGGAGGTAAGTTTTTTTAAAAAAATATGTTTTTTATTGATTTTTTAGAGAGAGAGAGAGAAACATTGATGTGAGAGAGAAACATTGATCAGCTGCCTCCTGCACGCTCCCTGCTGGGGATCGAGCCCGCAACTGGGACTTCTCAGTCCATGGGATGAAGTTCAATCCACTGAACCACACCAGCCGGGCTATTTGTAGATTTAATTAATGATTAGAAGGAATACAACTCTGACCTTTACCCTGACTTCATAGGCAAGTTTGATTCAGATTGATATATTTGTCAATAAATCTATAATCTTTTAACAAATTGGGACTAAACATAGTATTCAAAACATTGTCAAATATTTGAGTCAAAGAAGAGGGAAAAATACAGCAATCTTGTTTCCTTGTTACCATAGTTAAGTTTCCAATAAACACGCCTCCTACATCCCAAACGGCAAGACTATTTTTATTAAAGCAAATGTTATAATAAGCAACATTTAATAAAATCAGAAGTAAATTGTTAGATTTCATATCACTGAAGTCGGTAAAGAAAATACTTAACTACTAATTATCCTGTTTGCTAGCACTTAATATTTTGGCACACACGAGACTGTTCATGTTCTCTTGCATATTATTTGTGTAATTTGGTCAAGCTGCCAACTAGAGAAAGTTGGCACCCAGGTATGGTTTAATGGTTTAAATTTAAATAGAAATCATATTCATATATATAAAGTTTAACTTGTTGCTTATGATTATGGAAAATCACCCTTCTTGTGTTTAACACTGTTTAATGAAATAGCGAACAAAACTATTAACTACCTATTCAAAAAGAAGATGCAGGTTAGAACAAGATTGAAAGAAATAAAAACACAGAAAACTTAGATACTACAAGGTCAAAATGTTATAAAAATCAGCACTACAAGAAGCTTTTAAGTATGATTTCTATGTTCTTAGACTGCTGTTATTTATCCTATCTAAACTTTAATTTTTTTCTCCCAGACCCAAAGACAAAGCAACCCATTCTCAACCTTCCATCTCAACCCCATGTACTTGTGTCCTCACCAATATTGTTAACGCTCTAATGAACCTAGGTGTCAAAAAGCCGATTGTATTTATTTGCACTTTCTATCACAATTAAAAGTGCACATCTCATTTCACATATTGATTTTACTGTTAGAAATTTATTGTACAGATACACCTGAACAAATATAAAAATATAAATGTAAAATGATGTTTAACGAAGCATTGTTTGTAAATGAGGAGAGAGCGAGAACACCAGATAGGCATCAGGATGAGGTACGGTTTGCCAAATTAAATTATGATGCGTTATAGTATACTTGTGCTGTAATTAACATGGTTGAATTGTGATACAGTCACAATGTAAAAGCAAAGTAGACGTACACATGGTAATATGGAAAAAAATCTCCAAGATTTATTAATCAAAAATTAAGGTGAAGAACATGTTTTTATAGTGGAACCCTATTTTTGTAAAGTGAATATAATTTTTTATCTTGTAGAGTATTAAATGCCTAGACATTGAGTGGTGCCTTAGTGTCTAAAGTACTTTATATTTTGGCTATGCACATATATTATTTTTACTTTTTTCTTTATTTTAATGTTTTTATTGATTTTTTAGAGAAAGAGGAAGGGAGAGAGAGATAGAGACATTGATGAGAGAGAAAAATTGATCGGCTGCCTCCTGCACGCCCCCTACTGGGGATTGAGCCCGCAACCCAGGCATGTGCCCTGACTGGGAATCGAGCTGGGACCTCTCAGTCTATGGGACTCAATCCACTGAGCCACACCGGCTGGGCTATTTTAACTTATTAAGTTAAAAAAAATAAAACTTGTCTTCAACAAGAACAACATAAAACAATAGATATCAGAAATTAATTTTCTTTTTGAAATTCGCTGCTCACCTCAATTACTTTCAGAAAAAAAATGAAAACTGCAGAATTTAATAAAACAGTGTTGAAGCTGTTATTCTAAACCTAACATTACAGTGTGCAAAGTGGAAAGAAGTAATCAGGGCACTGTGGGAATGTTCACCCAGGCATGGCCTGCAAACCCAGCACACACAGACTGGCCTGGTTATTCTTAGTTTCATCAGGAAAACAAGCTCTCCTTCCCCATCCAGGTGACAAAAAAAATTTTTTGAAACCAATCAGATTGTAATAACTATAATTTTTGTGTGAACTATCTTGCAAGTCAAAACTCAAACACAGAAAATAAAATCAAAACTACATGCAACTGAAGGACAGAAGTCTCCAAATCTCAGAGTAAACAGCTTACTCAAGTGAGATAATGTACAACAGAGAGAAAATTAAAATATATTTATGATAATGGGTTTAGAGTAATAATTATAGAGTGTTGTATACAAGAAAATGGAAAACTGCATCTCTATAGTACCAGTTGGTTTCCCGACTTTTGCACTATTGACACTTTGGGCCAGATAATTCTATGTTAGGAAAGCTTGTCTGTTGCATTGGAGGATATTTAGTAGCATCCTTGGCCCTTTCCCCACTAGTTGCCACTAACAACCCTTTTTTCCACTCCCATCTCCAATTGTGACCAAAAATGTCTCCAGACAATGCCAAATATTCTCCGAGGAGCAAATTGCTCCTGACTGAGAACCACAGACACAGATTATATTGACTAATTTGGAGGAACTGACATTTTTTTTGTTGCCATGATCCTTAGTAAAATATACATTTTAAATCATTCATTACCCAAATATACATATACATGTAAATGGGGATATATAATCACATAAAACATTATACAATTATTTTGTCATGGACACTGATCAATCAAAATAGAGAGTAGGGGTAATGCTAGAAAACACGAATGCACCAGGAAATCCCTTTAGCTGTTAAACTCTGATGAGCTCTAGTGTGAGGACCCAGGGGTTTACTGTGTCCAGGGACAGAGAGCATATGGGCCAGAGGTCCCCAGATTTTTCCTAACTATTACAGACAAACACTTCATTATTGTAACAACTGGTTCAGCCGGTCCTAGTGTAAACTTACGTCTGACTACTAGTACTTATAAGCAAAATATTTTTTAAAAGATTTTTAGAGAGAGAGGAAGGGAGAGGGAGAGAGTGAGAGAGAGAAACATTGATGTGAGCTTGTTATATTGATTGGCTGCCTCCTGCACACACCCTACTGGGGATCAAGCCTTCAACCCAGGCATATGCCTTGACCAGGAATCAAACCAGTGACCTCTCAGTGCACAAGATGATACCCAACCAACTGAGCCACACCAGCCAGGGCTAAACAAATATTTTGTAAAACAATAACTGTCTAACTATGACAATACATACTGATATTTTCTATTTTCTCATTACTTTCTCTCCTCCCTCCCCTCCATTTCTTAATGTTGGCACCATCTACTGAATCAAATTTACTGAGCACACTGTTCAGTTATAATTCACACTCTGATGAACCCTGGAGTAAATATGTATCATCTCATCACACAAGTATGACTGATTTATATTCATAGAAATAGCCGTATTGATTTGGGATCGCGTCCTTGTGCAGTGTCACACACCTTTGGGAATTTGACATAGTATTGGTATCAAGATGGAACCTATCCATGAGTGGAATTGTCAACGTCTTGGTATTTCTGATGTAAAAACTACTGAAAGATATCTCTAATTCAAATGATAGCATCTACCTACCTGCTTGAAATTCTCTCATTGACCAGGCCTTCTAAGCCTTCAGATCGGAGAGTCTGGTTTAAGTTCAAAAGCATTTTATTGGTAGGTCAATAATTAAATGTATTATTAGTCTTCAAACTCTTTGTATTAATTCAAAGGAGTAGGCTATAGTGGTTGAGGATGTACAGTGGAGTCCCCCAGGACTGTATATACACCTGGCTTTGATGCTTTCTATCTATAAGTCTCTGGGCAATTTACTTAACTTCTCTAAGCTTCCCTTACTTTTCTTAAAAGTGGAAGTATAGTGAGAATTAAATGTATGTATAACATTTAGCTTAGTTCCTAGCATATGGTAAGTGCTCCATGAATGTTACCATTAACAAAAATGACACTATCAATAAGTTAATAATGTGAATGCTAAGAGATGCCATTCTTTGAATCTCAGAGAGAGGAAATACATAACATGACGGTTTTTTTAAATGGCAAGGTTGCTTCCAGCTCCAGGCCAAAGTATTTTGTTTCATTCTTCTGCAAACTAATTTGTCACGTTAGTTCTGTATGTGAAAATTTATCATTTAAATAGATCAATAACTAAAGTTTTTTTCTTAAGTAGTTCGATATCTATCACACTCTAAAGGAGAAAGGCTGTCTGAAAAACAATTTTCAGTAAGATTTTCCAATTAAAGCATGTAGAAGTTTTTGAAGAACAAATTGGGTTGCTATTTTTAGAGACTCAAGTTTAACAATTGCTAGGCTTTTTGCTTTTTTTTTTCATTCATATTTTCACCTCTTGAAGGAAATTGTAAAATGTTCTTAACTGAGCCTCATAAGTACATACATCTGCTACATAGCAACTCACATATGCTCTCTCCTTAATAAAATGCAGAGTTGACATCAGCCTCCTGCAGGTCCATCCAATGTGCAACTATTAGAGGATGTTCTCTGTGTTGGAATCTGGCAATCCCACACACAATCTCATCTGAGAGACCCAGCAAATGGGGGAAAAGAGAGAATGAAATAGTTCTTCTGGTATGAAAAGAGGCATTCCTGCTTGGAAAATAATCGGACCTGGGTGCTGTCTTTCAGAATTGAACCCAGAAGTGTCCAGTTTTTCCACTATCCTGGAGAATTAATCTATTTGCGGTGGTAAGTTTATGCAGTTGGTGAAATAAAAGGATACCTTCGAAATGCAGGTTGTGTTTGCAACTAACCCTGGTGAACCTTTATTTCATTTAGCATTAATATAAAATACAATGTGAGAATCAGGTCACCGAGATTAATTAATTCCTCTTGTCTTCATACAGATGGAGTAACTGAGTAAGCATTCTCTTGCCCTGCTTATTTCCTTAGTTTAAAATTAATTCTCAGTGTTTCAAGGAAAAGAAGATTGTTTTTAGAAATACACTTTCAAAGGCCATACAGAAGGTTGGTATGGTTAAGATGGAATAAACATCCTGTGTCTTCTATTTATAACAATTTAAAAGTCTGGATGGAGTACATAAAACAATTATGCAAGGACTCTGAAAAAGTCAGTAATGCTGGTGCATTGGAAAGAAATATCAAAAACTTGAAGACAGACAGACAGACAGTGGTCAGCTTCCTTGTTCTCTTTTTATCCTCCTATTATCTTTCTGGGACAGCCTGATCCAGAAACTGTGTAATGCGGCCATGGCAAACCTTCTTCTTCGGTCAGAGGACTGGGAGAGGGGATCTCTGGAGCCAAAAGAGTGGTGGATAGCCCCTCTTTTCTTTTTTCTCCCAATTCTGCCTGTCCTGGGAGCAGAAACGAGACCCCACGCTTCAACTCTGTGGTGTAAAATAGGTAGCCATAACTGGGTTCCCTTATTTGCCCCAGAGGAGACTATATTTACAGGAGATTTTCAACAGTGTAGGGAATTTAAAAACCTACCTTTCTAGCCAGAGAACAAGAGTAGGCTCTGAAAGACAGTGAAGTTAGGAAATCATGGAGAAGAGAATGTTGGATAAGAAGATAAAGAAGAAAAACTACATATGAAATACTAGCTGTGCACCTGTGGAAATGACCCCCAAACCAATCACTATGAGAACTTACTTTGACCTGCTGGACCTGACGCTATCTCCAGGTCAACAGTGTCAGAACTGGGTTGAATTGTAGGACATGCTGCTGGTGTCTGGAGAATTGCTTGGTGTAGAAACCCCCCAGCTGCATAAATGTTGGAATCGGGTCCATAACCTTTCAGTTGATGATCAGAAGTAGGATCAGAGTCAGAACCTTTAACCTTCAATGACCTGTCCTAGTGTACATATATAGAACTCTCAATTTAACAGCATGAGACTACACATTCTTTTCATATGCATATTAAATATTCACCAATATAGAATAAATCCTAAGTCACATAAAAATATTCACAAATTAACCAAAAATGAAATTATACCAATTGTATCTTGTCATCATAAAGGAATTTAATTAGAAATTAATAACAGAAAGATATCTGAAAAACTCCTATATACTTGAAAATCAAACATAGTTCTAAATAATGAATGGGCCAAAGGGGAAGTCTCAAGATTAATGCAAATGTGTTTTCAACTGAATGAAAATGAACTATATCATATCAAAATTTGTGGACTGCACAAAAACAGGAGTTATTGAAATTTATATCATTCCATGCATTTATTGGAAAAAAGAATAAAGGTCTAAAATTACTAATTTAAGCTTATACCTAAAAATCTAGAAAAAGTAGAGTAATAGAAATCCAAAGCATGCATAAAAAGGAAATAAAGATATGAGCAGATATCAAAGAAATTGAAAAAAGAAAGTCAAAATCAAAAGCTGGTTCTTTGTAAACATCAATAAAATTGATTAAATTCTAGCAAGTCTGACCAGTAAAGTGAGTAAACATGAAGTTCTAATATCAGGAATGAAATAGAAACTATTTCTATGAACTCAACAGATATTAAAATTTAATGAGGGAATACTATGAACAAAACTGTCTTGGCTAAGGTTGCTATAAAAATATACCATAAACTGGGCGGCTTACCACAACATAAATTCATTTCTCACTGCTGTGAAGGCTAGAAGTATCTTATCCGGTGCCAGCATGATCAGGTTCTTGGCAAGAATCCTCTTTCTCACCTACAGACAGCTGCCTTGTGGCTTTATCTTCACAAGGTGGAGAGAGAACCAGCTAGCTCTCTGATCTCTTCCTATAAGGGCAATGATTTCATTCCTGGGGGTTCCATTCTCATGACCTAACTATCTCCCAACTGTACTACCTACAAATACCATCACATTGGATTTAGGGTTTCAATCTAAGAATTTGAGGGAGACACAGCCATTCAGTCCATAGCAAACACTATAAACATAAATTTAACAGCATGAGAAAAATGTGTCATTTTTTGGAAAGACAGAAACAGAAAATTCTCTTAAGAAGACAGAAGTACCTTAGATGAATAAGGGTTCCTTTTTTCCCACCACCTCTCCAACACTTGTTATTACTTGTGTTGTTGATAATAGCCATTCTGACAGGTCTGAGGTGGTATCTCATTGTGGTCTTGATTAATATTTTCCTAACAGCTAGTGAAGTTGAGCATCTTTCCCTATTTCTGTTGGCCATTTATATGTCTTTATGGGAGAAGTGTCTGCACCCCTATGTTCATTGCAGCATAATTCATGGTGGCTAAGACTTGAAAACAACCAAAGTGTCCTTCAATAGGTGACTGAATAAAGAAGATGTGATACATATATATAATGGAATACTACTCAGCCATAATAAAAGATGAAATACTGCCATTTGTGACAACATGGATAGATCTTGAGAATATCATGCTAAGCAAAATAAGTCAAACAGAAAAAGTCAAGAACTATATGCTTTTACTCATATGTGAGATATAAAACTGAAAGCAACAAATGAACAAATAAGACAAACAAACAAAAATTCATAGACACAGACAACAATATGGTGGTTACCAGAGGGACAGGGGGCTGGAGGAGGTATTAAAAGGTACAGGGGGATCAAATACATGGTGACAGAAGGAGATTTGACTTTGGATGGTAAACACACATGCAATATATATAGATGATGTATTATAGAATTGTACACTTGAATCCTATATAATTTTATTAACCAATTTAATCTCAATAAATTTAATAAAAAAGGAAGACAGAGGTAATCTGGTCTTATATCTAATAAAGAGATTAAATTTGTTGTTAAAATCCTTTCTGAAAGAAAATGTAAAGCCTAGATGTTTCACTGGTGGATTCTACCAGATATTTAAAGAAAAAAACAACCTACAGATCTTACATATTATCTGTCAGAAAAAGAATGAAAGAGAACACTTACCTACTCATTTTATGGTGCCAGGATTGTCATTCCAAAATCAGACAAAAACAGTTCAAGAAAATAAAATGACAGAAGAATATCAATAATAAACATTGATGTTAAAACCCTCAACAAAATATTAGTAATTTAACCCATCAATAAATAAAAGAGACATCGTGGCAAAGTGAAGTTAATCTTAGGAATGCAATATTAAAAATTAATATTAGAAAATCAATCAATGTAATCTACCATATCAACAGGAATAATTAAAGTAAATCACATGATCATATAAGTAGATGAAAGAAAGCATTTGGCAAAAGTCAACACTCATTAATGATTTTTTTAAAAAGCAAACTAGAACTCTAAGGAAACTTTCTTTACCTGATAGACTGCAGCTACATAAAACCTACAACTAATATCATACTTAAGAGTGAAAGGTTGGACATTTCTCCTTAAGATTAAGAACAAGGCGAGGATGTTCGTTCTCACTATTCCTATTCAACATTGTACAGAAATCCTATTAATCATAAAGAAGCAAGAAAAAGAAATAAAAACCATTGAAATGCAATGAGAATATTCCTACTTATAAAAGATAAGATTTTATATGTGGAAAATCCTAAATAATCTACAGAAATACTTATAACTGAGTTTAGCAAGGTCATAGAAAACAAAGTGAACATAATAAAATCAACAATATTTCAATACACTATCAATAAACAATTGGATATATATATTTTTAATTGTGCCATTTATGAGTTACTCAAAAACGAATTACTTAGGTATAAATCTAACAACAGATGCATAGCACAAGTTTGTTGAAAACTATAAAATGCTGATGAAAGGTATCAAATAAAATCCAATATATGAAGAAATATATCGTGTTCATTGATTGGAAGATCTAATATAATTAAGAGGTCAAGCCCAATAAAAATTCCTATAGGATTTTTTATAGATATAGACAAACTAATTTCAATATTTATATGAAAAGGCAAATGAACCAGCCAAGACAATTATTATACAGCAATAGCAATCACGGCTGTGTGTTATTGAAAAAAGTATAGACATTTGGATAGATGAAACAGAATAGAATTCAGAAGAAAAAATAAACCTACATAACTATGATTAATTGATTTTTTAAACAAACAGGTAAAGGCAATTCGAGGGAGAAAGATCAGTCCTTTTAAGAAATGGTGCTTGAATATTTGCTTACCAAAAAAAGGTGACATGACCTATGCCTTACACAAAACTAACTCAAAATGGGCTATAGAACAAATTGTAAAATGTCAAGTTATAAAGTTCTTAGAAGAAAACATAAAAGAAACTTGAGTTAGGCAAAGACTTCTTAAACATATTTTAACTCACAAATCCAACAAAGGACTTGATATCCAGAATATATAAATAACTCTTACAGATCAAGAATGAGACAACAAACCATCCAATTGAAATATAGGCAAAATATTTAAGCAGCCACTTTAACAGGAAAGTATGTGGGTGGCAAATAAGTATATGAGAAAATGCTCAATATTATCAGTCATTAATGAAATGCACATTAAAACCACGATGTCAAAAGGGTACACACCTATTAGAATACTTATAATGAAAAACACTAACAAGACAAAATACTGGCTAGTAAGTAGAACGATTATAAATATATTTCTGTTGGGAAAATGGAAACTTCCTGCATGTTTCAAAATGGTTAGATTTGCCTTTCCCCTGTGAGAATCATGAGAGTACTAGGGGATTTTTTTTTTTGGTACGTGCCCCTAGTGGGAACCAAACCCAGGACTCTCTGGTCCGCAGGCCGATGCTCCAACTGCTGAGCCAAACCAGCCCGGGCTACTAGGGGATTTTTAACTCCAATATTCACCATCAGAATCTGGCAGAGTTCTTGGAGGTAAAACTCATGAGTGCATGGGGGTCCCTGTATGACTGGACCCACCTGGAGTTTTTAACTTTTACACTTGCCCACAGGGAGCCTCTAGAAATCCATCAATCATGGCTTAGGGTTGTTGTGTTTGTTTGTTTGTTTGTTTGTTTCCCCCACCTTGGCACCAGTTCCCATGGAAGTTTCAACTCCAGTGAGCTGTGATTCTCTGTATATACCTGTGTGTCTCGCTAAGTTTGGGAGCAGTGTTTTTTCTCCTGCGACCTCACTGTTATAATGAATCAAGGCAGTCTCGGTGAATTTTCAGTTTGTTCTGATTTTTAATTGTTAGGACAGAGTGGCCGCTTCTAAGCTCCCTTCATGAGGGTTCAGAAACCAGAAATCTGATTTTTTTTTCTTTTTCCTGAAGCTAAATTTGCACTTATCAAATGACCCATCAATCCCACAAAACCTGTACATAACTATTTACAACATTCTAGTCATAATTACCAAAAACTGGACACAACTCAAATGACCTTCCATGAGAGAATATCCAAACAAACACTGGTACCAACATACAGTGGAAGACCATTCAGCGATGCAGGAGATGAACAACTGAGATACACAATAGCATGGACACATTCCAAAGACACTATACCAAGCAAAGGCAGCTAGTGTCAAATGCTACATTCTGAATTATTCCATTTATAGATATTTCAGGAAAGACAACAACTCTGCTGGAGAGAAGGTGATTGGTTGCCAGAGTCTGGGTGGGAGGAGGCACTGACTTCTTTGGTTGGAATTATTCTGTAACCTGATTGCGTTGGTTGTTACATAGGTCTACAGATGCATTAAACCCATAAATGTACAATAAAAAAGGTGCATTTTGCTTTCTGTGAAAGTTTAAAAGCCAATACAGTAATAGAAATTTTTCTCTTGTTTAAAATAAAAAGAAACCTCAAGGAGGTTTTCTTTGCTACTTCCTCTAGCACAATTACAGCTCCAAAAGTAGACATTCTGCCAATCATATTTTGACTATTTTATAACCCCTTACCTACCAGCACATCAGAAGCTGCCAAAAGGAGGGAAAACTCTGAAACTAACCAAGTTGCACTGGCAAAATGTCTAATGAGCCCTGGCCGGTTTGGCTCAGCAGTTAGAGCATCGGCTGGTGGACCGAAGGGTCTCAGGTTTGATTCCTGCTCAAGGGCACCTATCTGCATTGCAGGTTCAATCCCAGGATGTGTGGGAGGCAACCAAACAATTGTGTTTCTCTCTCTCTATCTCTTCCCCACCCCCTTCCCTTCCAAGATCTAAAAAAAAAAAAAAAATCAATGGGAAAAATATCCTCAGGTGAGGATTAACAACAAAAGAGGCTAATGAACCGACAATTTGTGACCCAATGTTTTAGCAAAAAGGACCATTAAACACAGCATATTATTTAATAAAGTAGTGTGGAGAGATATTCTTGCGGGGGGGGGAAAACCCCCCCCCAAATCAGAATAAGAGGCAAATTCCCTTCGCTTTTGAGTCCTGTTGCCACAATCTAATTAGTGAGCCGCAGTGGTCCTTGCAGAGGCTTTGGAGATTTTTGCAAATGAGTGAAGGCTCCCGGGGCTCCTGAAACAGAATGTTAAGATAAGAGATCTGACACAGAAAACAGTCACCTTGAATCAGAACCGGAAGAACTGACTGGAGGTGCTGCTGAGACTATAAAGAAGTTTGTCTTTTTTCTTCAAGATCACCTTTCATTTTAAACCACCAGCTTCACAAAAAAGTTTAAAAAATATGCAAGGATTAGAGAGAAAAACAACTGTCAGCTGGGGTTGAAACTAGCAGGAGGTTAAAACTCTGGGGGATTGGATGAGAAATCAAACAGTACAAGGCTGGAAGCAAATTTAGGAACAGCAAGTTGGCGATGAAGTTGGATGTTCAGTAATCAGCAAAAATAAAATGGGATGACACCCAATCTGAAAGTCAGTGGCGAAGGCTTCCATTTCAAGCCAGTCCTGTAAAGAAGTTTAGGGTTTGCACTTCTCCAGGGCATGTCACTAGACTATGCCAAGACAGGTGCCAGGCTGCCTACCACATTACCAAGGTCACACTTCTGTTCTTTGCCAGAGCCTCTGGCCCATGTCAGGATCACTGAAGAATGCTTTCTTTCAACCGAGGTGGTTCTTCCTCTTGACTCCATCTCCGCTGAGCATCTCTAACAAAACATGCTTGCCCTGGGCTGTAGTCAGTCCCTGTAGCATGGTCAGGCTGGCAGTTTTCTGCTCCGCGAGTCTCCGTGAGTGGCACAATACAGAAACAAAGCACCGAGTCGACTTTCAGCTTGTTGGGGTGCACAGGCTTAAGGTGAAGGTGTCTCAAGGCATCACAATTATTGCTGTATCCCAAAGTCATGTGATGTTTTAAATCCAGTGAATCCTCAAATAAGACAAGCAGCATAGGTCATTGCAGAATTCAGAAGCCTAAAGGCATCTTTGGAGCACTTCATGGGCCCTTTGGAAGCCAATGGTCCTGATGCACAATGTAACTGCAGACAGTGACAAGTGGAAAATCTGACCAAAGGCTTTGCTTCGCTGTCTGTCTCCCTGTATCTCACAATTCGCAAATCCACATGGCTAGGGTGAGAAAAATTAATAAACAAAGGCAGGAGTGGATGCTGGTAAAATGCAAGCCCGGGCTCAGGCAGGATAAACAGAACCTCCACTGGGTTTTCTCCCAGGCAATTCTGTCAAAATGCAACCCTTATACACTAGTAGTATGTAGGTGTACAGGTGCTGAATTAAAGGGGAAATAGGAGGGTGATTGGCCATCTAGTATTTGCTGGAAGGAGATTATCAGAAATCAATAATAATAGAGTAAAATGAAAAAAAAATAAAAATGGTAGAAAGAGAAAAATATCTGAGTTAGTATGTTTACTTTTCATCAAGTCTGAGAGCACCTTGGCTGTCTGAGTATGCATCCTTCGGCTGTTTAAAATGCACAAGTAATTTAGCACATGAAGGAACTTAGAATGATGTATCTGGTATGTGAATCACTTGAAAAATAAATTAGTCTCTATGAAATTCATTCAAGGCAGTGCAAAGCTAGAATCCCACAAAATTAGGCTCATCATAAATATTTTGTGAGGTTATAATGAGGTTCATTTACTATTATTTACTTGACTCTTGGTGTGAGTTAAATTTTTAAAGCCTCTTCTATTTCCATTCGTAATTGGTCATAGTACCTTCAATTCCCAACTTTCATGGAACATATACAGCATAAGTGTCTGTGGTCATGTTTATCTCAGAGTGGTAGCCAGTGAAAAAATGAAAAAAAATTCCATGTAAATAGCTTTTTCAAAATTATGCAAAACACATGTAAATAGCTTTCACTGGTATTTCTTCACTTCTCTCTAAAAAGGTAGCTAATGATACATGCAACCTTGGTCAACTTGTTCAAAAATAAATAAATGAGAGCTAATTATATGGCATAACGTAGGTTACAAAAACAGGGGTTCGGCTGAAATTTTTACTTTTTAATTGTGTTTATATAGACACAGTGTTAATGCACTGATTTGGTATGGCTATATCAAACACATAGATGCTATCTGTGTTTGAAGATATACTTAACAGAGAAAAACGAACCAAATAAGCAAACATCAAGGATGTTGAATCCTTTTTACTTGATGTTGAGCTATAAACCTTATCTACGCCATGTCCTCAGAAGCTTCTAAGTGTTAGACGATAAATCAAAAACACCATTTCTTCTCTCCAGGAAGAGAAGGCCTGCAATAGTTGGCACGGCTCACATGGTCTGTAAGGGGTAAGAGCATTGGTTATAGACTCAGAAGCCTAAAGGCCGTGCAGGTGACCTCACTAATGAGTGGGCACTGTGCTGACACGGGAACATATGTCCTTAGGTACAACAGGGCACAGGCTTCTTTGCTTGCCTCTCCAAATGGCAGGCGTGTGAGAAAAAATCTGCTCGAGCTAGAAGAAGTTTAAAGACTAAGTAAAAATAGTCTAACCAAGCATTACCTTGTGTAAATATAGTATGTAAGCAGATCTTCTAATTTTATTTTGTTTATTTATTTTAATTTTTTTTCTTTTCCTTTATTGACTTTTTAGAGAGAGAGGAAGTGAGAGGGAGAGAGAGATAGAAATATCTATGAGAAAGAACATTGATTGGCCGCCTCCTGTATGCCCCCCACTGGGGATCGGGCCCACAACCTGGGCATGTGCTCTGACCGGGAATCGAACCGGCGACCTCTTGGTGTATGGGTCGATGCTCAACCACTGAGCCACACTGGCTGGACAGATCTTCTGATTTTAAAAGATAACAATTTTAGTGAAATGTTTTATATTCTCTCTATTTAGTTACACACACACACATATATATGAAATCTAAATCATGTATATGAAATCTAAATATTATGTAATAGTCTGATTTGTTGAAACCAGCCCAAACTAATATGTTGAAGTCCTAACCCCTAGTATCTCCAAATGTGATATTTGGAGATGAGGTCTCAAAAGAAGTTATTAAGTTCAAATGGCCCTAATCCAATTTAACTGATACCCTTATAAGAAGAGAACATTAGGACACAGATGGTCATACAGGGAAGACCACATGGAGACACAAGAAGTGGATGGTCATCCATAAGCCAAGGAGAGAGGCCTCAGACAAAACCAACATCTTTGACACCTTCTCTCAGACTTTTCGCCTCCAGAATTATAAGAAGATAAATGTCTGTTGTTTAAGGCATCTATTCTATGGTGCTTTGTTATGGCAGCCCTACCAGACTAATACAATCACCATCCCGTTTAAAATGGATTAATAGTCATAACAAAGCTGAATGTATTTTGAGTACATAAATCATCTGCTGCTTTATGAGTTATGGTGATCTATCATATCCCTCCTTAATGGGCCCCAGTAGCAAATGATCCTGTTATGGGGAAGCTCATTTAGGAGATGTATCTACTTCCAAGAGCCTGCTGGAATTCAATTTTGATGTGTGCCTATGGTCTCTATTGCAGAACTACATCTTACTTCCAACATCATTGAGCTAACAAATTAAATAACACAAACAAGCGGAGTCCCCAAATCGCCATATCTAATCCTACAGTCCAATGGAAAAGGCTAGAATTAGGTTGTCAACTTGTGTTTTAATAGGTTGCTACCACACAGCTGTCGGGTCTGGGTGATTTTTCCCTTTACTTCCTTTTGTTTGCCACTGGTATTTGCAGGTGTGTTTGCTTAAAAAGAAAAAAAAAATAAAGGAGGATCTGCCCTGAACAAATAACAACACAGACACTATACAAGAGAGCATGTTTCATGAAGTCAAATGACGACAGATTTCACTGAATCCCAAGTCAAGATTAGATGATCTTAAAGTGTAATTTTCTTTTAACTGTCTCCCAATTTATGTTAACAATTCATTATGATCTTAGGATTCCCTCAGGCATTTGCATTGAGAAAAATTTCCTTGAGAGAATCTCAAATATTTTTTAAAAATTCCAAATGATAAGCTTTAACAATTCAATAAAAACGATTTTGTCAGCTTTTACACATTGTATATATAATGAAACAAGATTCTGGGCTCCTAAAATGCCAATGACCATTTTCAACCTTAAATATTTAGTAGCTATTACAAAAAAAAAAAGCTAAGCTATGATTGGGCAAAGGCCGAGAGTTATCAGGGAAGTTTTCCATTGTTTTTCTCCTTCTTAATGTCCTATTTTAAAAATCTTTGTTGAAGGTTTTTGTGTTTTATTTTTGTCTGCCCATAGACTCCTAAAGCTTTAAGAAATCTTCAAGCACATTTTCTTCATGCAAGGAAACAAACCACAGTTCTAACCTTGGAAAGACTTTGACAGCAAGACTAGAGCTAAATAAAATAAAGAAAGAGGCAAATTAGTCTTTAGCATTACATGTGGAATTTTCTTCAAGTTGGCCACTCCAGAGCTTTCCCACAAATTTCTCTATATCAAGAATCCCATGCTCATTTTGGGTCATTGCCCCAGATGAGGTTATTCCAGGAAAATGCTCTATGCTGTATAACTCAATAGGCCTAACGTCTGAGCACAAGAGAGCTCTTTCTTAGCAGCAGCAGAACTATGAGCAAGTTATTTAGCTTCTCAAATACTCAGTTTTATCATCTGTAAAATTGAACCAGCCTAGTGGTCTGTTGTCAGAGATAAAGAGATCATCTACATAAATCACTTCGCATAGGACCTGTCATGTGCAATCTACTCTGTAAATATTTGTTTTCAAAAGTCTGGGCTCTGGCTCTAAGATGAAATAAGCACATCCATTCTGTTTCTTCACTAAACACAGCTATAAAACCTGGACAGAATGCATGGAATAGTTATTTGAGTGCTCCGAAAGTAAGGAGTAAGACAATTGATTAATGAAACTGCTATGAAGCATAATTAAAGGAAAGTCTTAAGATATAAAGAAGCAGTACCAGGAGAAAAAAAATACACTAAGAACATCAGAAATGAGAAAAGCAACAAAAATGATAAAACATCTGAGTAAATATATTAGCTTATTCTTCTTCTGTTGAGATGTATACATTTGATAGTTGAAACAAAAGGTTATTGTTGTATAATGAAGAATCTGTCTATTCTTTGTCCCAGGTTACTGGCATGAAACTCCTAAAACCCGAAAATCCATGCCTTCCTTGTGTGCTCACATGGAAAGAGAGATCTTTGGTGTGTTCTTCTCTTCCTATAAGGACACCAGCCCTGTTCAATTAAAGTCTCATCTATATGTCCTCACTTAATCTTTATTACCTCCTTCGAGGTCCTATGTCCAAATAGCCACATTGGGGGTGAGGGCTTAAAATATGATTTTGGGAGAGGACACAATTCAGTTCATAACAACATATACCCTGCTATATCAATAATGTTATTAAATGCAAAATGTTGATTCATAACAATTAAGACAGAAAAATATTTTAAAATATGTATCTACATGTTGATTATAATAAATTCATTTCATATATAATTATATATGTGACTTAAATGTAAAAGAATTTTAAAAAGATATATCATGTAAATACTATTCAAAAAGAAAGCTGGAGTAGCCCTGTTGATATCAAAGTATCATTTTCAATGCAAATAAAATTACCAGGGATAAAAACGGATATTACATGATGATAAGAGAATTAAGTCACCAAGAAGACCAAAAAGAGAAAAATGGATTCTTAAATGTGTTTGTAATTAACAATAGAACTTTGAAATATATGAAGCAAAAACCAACTAAAAGGAGAAATATACAAACACAGAAGATTTCAACATTCCCCTCTTAGTAATAGATAGAGTTAGTAGACATAAAATCATCAAGGATAGAGAGGAGTAAAACAACACACAGACAAACTAGACTTAACTGACATTTTAGAACATTCCAAAAAAAGTAGAAACAAGTTCACATGGAAACAATAAGATCAGAGGTCAGCAAACTATGACTATTGGTTACACAAATCAATGTGCATTGTATACTGTGAGAAGTGACCACCCAAAGGTGACCATCAGATGGTGGGGCTCATTGGGGACATCTTTGAAACTGGTTAACACAATCTTTTAACAGTGTTCTCCAATTGAGAACTACAACTTTACAATTTTTTTTTTCATGTAAGGGGAGGAAAAACAACAACAACAACCAAGAAATGGCCTAAAGTCTCGAACAGACACAACACAATAGAAAGCATACAAAAGCAAATGAGCACATGAAAAGATGTTCAACATCATTAGCTGTTAAAACCATTATTAGATTCCACTACAAACCTACTATAATGGCTATAATAAAATAATATTGACTATCCCAAATCCTGGCAAGGATGCAAAGCAATGGGAATTCTCTAATATCTATGGTAGGAATGGATAATGGTACAGATAATATGGAAAAAGGTTTGGAAGTTTCTTATTAAGTTAAAAATACACTTGCTAATGACCTAACAATCTCATCATTCCTGGGTATTTATTACAGAGAAATAAAAACTAACGTTCACTTAATATCCTGTACACGAAAGTTTATAATCATCAAACACTGGAATAACCCAAATGTCATTAATCATGTACAAGGATAACTGTGTTACATGCATACAATAGAATACTACTCAGCAATAAAAAGGAACTATTGATACACACAGAAACTTGGATGGATATCAGAGGCATTATGTAGAATGTGAAAGAAATAAATCTCAAAATATTATATACCATATGACTCGATTTATATGACATTTTTGAAAACATGAAATTACAGTGATTAAGAATAGATCAGTGATTTTCAGGGAATAAGAATGGGGTTGTTAGTATAAAGAGGTAATGCACATTTATTAAAATAAGAAATTATTATTGATAATGTTACAAATATCTAATAAGTCACTTTCAAAAGTTCTGAAATGACTCCTGACTTAATCTAAAAAACCATTTATTTCATTTATCTATTGTTGTGTACCAAACTGTGGCTTAAAACAAAACTTTATTATTCTACAATTTGTTCATTAGCAGGGTGGCTTCTCTGCTGATTTTGGCTGGGCTCACATACATGACTACATACAGCTCAAGAGTTGGAAGACCCAAGATGGCATCAATGACTTGTCATTAATTTAGCTGGCCAACAACCAGGGCAACTCGAATCTCCTCCACATGCCTCTCACCCTCCAGTACTCTAGACCAACTTCCTTACATGGCTCAGAGCAGCCCTCCAAGAGAGTGAAACTAAATGTTAGACCTCTTGAGATCTAGGCTCTGGACCCACAATGCCACTTTGCCATATTCTATCAGTCAAAGCAAGTCAAAAGACGAACTCAGATTCAAGAAAGGGGGAAATTGGTTTCACCTCTTCATTGCAGAAGTCCCAAAATATTTAGACTGTGTTTTTCCACTTCCTAAACCATTTCATTATTACGTTGTAACAGAAGCTAATGATTGAGGAGAATATATTTCTTGATAACATGCAAAGATAGAAATTTCAGACTTTTTCCCAGCGCAGTAAAAGTTCTTTCCTTTATGCTGTTAATCCCCCCCTTTTTTTTTTTTTCATGAATAGCCCTATATTCACAATGCTTCTTATATGTGACCATCTCTATTTGGAAAGTTTTGTTTTTCAAAGAAATAATTACATATGGCTGTTGTTTATTTATTGAATAGCTCAGGCAAGCACCTAGGTCCCTTGTAAGGCATGCTTGATGACCTCTTAACATCTAGAGCTTCCGTTAATCTCAGAGGGGGGAAAATCACACTAATAGGAATGGCACTCATTAAGTTCACTCTGCTTTGGTTAGGAACTGGAAATAGTAGTTCTCACTTTTCTTTGTCAGCTAAAAGAGAGAATTCTGATGATTAAAAAGTTGGAGAATTATCTGTACTTTGCAAAAGATGTTAATTCCTTTTCCCAAAGGAAATAATTTCCAGAGTTCCATTTTGAGAACTACTGCTCCCAACAGTCTCTGACAATATTTTTTCAATCCTTTTATTGTTATTGTATTAGCAATTATTTTCTAAATTGAATTTTTCAGTTTGTTTATTCAACATATGAAAGATTTGGGGGTGTACACATACACATACGTTGGTTGCAGCTGTATTGATATGTAAAACAATGTAGATGAAGAGCCTTATATTCTCATAGCTGAATATAGGTTTCTTGAATAACAAACAGGTTTATTTTAGGGCCTCATTTCTTTTCCAACCTAGCAACAGCTTTCAAAGGACTGTTCACTTGCATTAAGAAATTCAGAAATAACAGCATCTGTTAGGAATGTGAAATGACCCTCTGTTTCCAAATGTATGTTGTGCTTAACATTATAATCATTTATGTCCTTGTTTTTATCCTAAAAGTAATGCTCTTAATAGTATTATCCTTGTACTTTGCTGTTAGGTGCAGTAAACAGTTTATAATCGGCCATAGCGATTGGTGAAATTTTGGGACAAATTACATGTACAGCAACTCTATTTTCATAATGACTGAATACAACAATCGAAGGTAGTGTTTCAAGTGAAACAAAGTTGTTTAAACAGGAACATATTTTTATTAAGAGTTCTCTGCAAAAATGATTTTTTAAATTTAATTTCAGGCTTCTAATTAGAATCTAAAATCTGCCTTCTGTACAAACATATGCAATGTTATCATTGATGGGATAATCTAGTCTTGGAACTATGCCTTTTCAATTAGCCCAGATTCAAGCAAGTCATATGATCTACCAAAACAAGATAAAACCTCAGGTCCTAGTAGACTGGGTGTTTTGCCATTGCAAAGAAATGAGAAGACCCAGGAATATGTTCATTACAGCATGGGTGATAGAAGCAATTCATAGGAGGAGGCTAAAAGGCTGTGAGGGATCTAGTCAATATAGGGTTGTTCAGTGTAAGATACTCTCCAAAATATTTTTAACAGTGAGTCTAAAGGTAATGGATCTCATTAGTTTGTATGGCAAAGCCATCCTAACAATAACGAAATGACATAAAACTCTTAAGCTTGAGCCAGATGTCTTATATCCATCACTTGTTCTAATAGTATATGCAAATCTAATTTCTCTTACATACAGTCATGAATCGAGGAGAGTTTAGCCTCTAAATGCGCCTTTCCTAGAAAAGACTTTGAGCTTTTCTAGAACATCTCCAGTTTTCACAGTAGTTTTGTTGATCAAAATCCTTTCTAAAGAGCCCTTATAGAGAATTAGGTGCTGAGTCCCAGAGGCAGTTCAATCAGTATGAAGCACAATGGAATAATCCTCTCCTTTGCCCTGTTTATTCATCCTCAGGTTTGATTAGGAGTCTTCTGAGTCATTTCACAGTGTCGATATTTACTGAGCTTAGCATCATCTAAAAGTCATGCTTTGTTATCGTCCTTTGTTACTATGGATTTCTGTCAAGCCCAATTTCTTCCATCTCATATCACACATGTGTTTTTGTTTAGTATTCATTTGTGTGTATGTGTGCGTAGGGGAAAGAGACGTTCAATATTTTTCTTCAAGCTATTTGGAGTCTTCTGAATGCTAATATGGTCAACTATGATACTAATTATGCCTTGTGACTTTGTGTGATGAATAAAAGATTTATTTTTCTCTTTCATGATTTACAGGAATAAGAGTGTGTGGTACATCTGAATAATAGATGTCTAAAAATATCTTACTAGATATCAAGTCACTATTAATATTCAATAAAACTTGAGTCACAGAAAACAAACTGGATTGGTGATGTGATGGAGAAGTTGATTTGGGGAAGGCTATTTTTAGAGGAAAGTCAAACACAAGAGAAGCAGTGAATATGGCATGAATGACAAAGCTCACATATGCACAACTCACAAGCACAACGCTCCTGACATCTTCACCTGTGTTTTCAACTATTCTTTGGATTTTCCTCTGTATCTAGTATACCTAGTATTTCATTCCATTGAAAATGATGTTCAGAATAATGAATCTAAGATTATAGACTAGCCCTCTATAAAATACAACGTGAATTTCACTACACAGCACTTTCAAAATCAGGAAAGTTAATGCAGATGTTTTTCTGCTTTATCTCTTTCCAAAAAAAAAAAAATTCAATTCTTCAAGCTTCTCCATTCAGTTTCCTTCTATTCATTTCAACTTCTTGCATACCAATGTTTTCTTATTTTCTCTTTATTTACTAATGTCAAAATGAATATACTTATGATGTTATACATACTCGTCTCTTTTTCACTGGGAACTCATCTTGCTAAGAGAACTCAAACTAACAAAATGGATCCATTTATTTGGCACATATAATCTTCAGAACAAGAATGTGTTATAGAAAATAAACTCATCAATACAATAGATATTAATTCAATGTTTACTATAGGTAAAACTTCGTGCTGAAGATGAAAGAGGTGCACATGTGAATAAAACTCATAATTTCAAGCACAGAATAGGTTTTCATATGTTTTTTAAATCTCAACTATATCTCTATTAAATGACTTTCATTTAACATTTGAAACACACACATACATACACGTCTTTCTAACCTGTATAACTCATTAGAATATTTCTTGTGTTATATTGTCACTTTCCTTGTCTATGTCTGTCTTCTTATTAAATGATAAGCCCTTTAGAAAACAACAAATTTTTATCTTTGTATCTCTAAGTTTAGCATAAACCACTTTCCAGTTAATTGAATTAGTGGAAACACTAAGCTGTAGTAAAATGAAAGCTAAGCATTTGGGAATGGTGAGTGGTAACTTTACACATTCCAAGTCAGTTAATAGTCTCATACCTGCTTGTTAGGTGAAGGCAGAAATTAAACCAGATCGCAGATGTATAAGTGAAGCCTTGTTCAATTTATAGTGTTTTGGGGAAAATATATATGCCAATTTTTGTGTGTGTGTGTGTGTTTTTTTCCTGGGACATAAAAAGTAATAAAATCATTAAAATAGGTGATACGCTCATCGTAACAATTTCCACTATCGAACACTAGAAGAAAACTATTGGGACTGTTATCTTTATTTTTCACAGATAATAGTCCTCAAATATTTTGGTACCCTATTATTTGACTCTCAGAAATAATAATGTGAAAAAATAAAAATGTCTTTTTAAATTTTCCAGATGCTTTGTAAGAATCTAGGGTAAATTAGGTGTGTTGAATTTTTCTTCTTCTATGCATTCCATTAAAAGTCAACCAGTATAGCTGAAGTTTATCAAATTTTCTTCTGACAAAAAAAAAAAAGATTATTATTTCATATTAACCTCTGTCCCTTAGAGTCAGGTGATACATTTTCAAATAATGTGACTGTCCTCACCAGTCTATATATAACCAGGACAAAGACAAGCTTTGTTAGAGATGGAAATGAGTGACTATTTGCCAAAAGTAGGTAGATCATCTCCTTGTCAAGAAGCATTTGAGGCACACAGAAAAATGGTAATTAATGTTAATGGAAAGCCAACAAAATCAATTCCTTACCTGCATTTACTCTCCCAGGACAAGTTTGGCTTCAGCTCACTATTGATGGATAGGCTCCTTGAATTTGGGAAAATGGCACTGTGATTATTTGGGCTCTTGAAACTAGACATGCTTCTCTTGGGATTGACTGCAGGACCATCATCACCCCTTTAGAGGCATATTTACATGAGGATTGATCATCACAGGTTCAAAGAGACTGCAGTTAGAAAAAGGTATCTGACACTAAGCTGTACAAATCATTGCAAGTTGTTAGCTTTGCAATCATTACAATTTCTAGTCTGGATTAAATGTAAGTATTAAGAAGAAGCAACACTTTATCACAGAAGTAAGGTGTGCCTCCTGCAGGGGGCATCTAAAGGACATTTGAATTATTTTGTTTTTATTTTTTTGCCTGCTCAACATCCACTTTTCTTTGTTTTGATAGTAGCATACTGACTTTAATTTTTGGAATCACCCATTTCTCATTACCTGTCTTCTGGCTCCAATTATAAGCATATTATGCAGTCCTGGACAATCTGCATGTTCTCTCTTTTCTAGCCAAAAGGAATAAAAACATGACCAAAGGCAGCCAGTCCAGTGAAATGAAATCCCTGTATTTTTCTGGAACTATCAGGAAAATGAAACTATTTTATCCTGGAGTTGACTAAGCCTGATAGTGTTCGAGTTTTCCACGTGGGAATAGAAGGACTAGATCCAAAATGGAGAAGAGTTAAAAAAAAAAAAAAAAAGAGAGAGAGAGAAAATGAGTTTTGGTGGCATTGTTTGAGATCCTGATTCTGGACTTGCTGGAAAATCACTCTACCTGCCCTTAAGTTATGCAAATACCCAAGTCTTCTACCTAAGCCAGTTTTGGTTTGATTCGTGTTTCTAAGAGTCATCTGAAATTGCTTAAATATTCTTCTTCAAAAAAAGAAAGAAAAGAAATATGGGCCCAGGTTAATATGGATCTGAAGCCAAAATTTAGAAATAAGTCCAGAAAACAGTTGTTGGCAAAGCTGAAGTGTGGAGGGTAGGCAGATTCCCCAAAGACAGAGTCTTTAATAGAATGTTTTTCAACTCATGTAGGACTGATAAGGCAATTCCAATGAAATTCACCAATGAGGCCTTGGAAAGTTTGGCTCAGTGGTTCGAGTGTCGGCTTGCAGACTGAAGGGTCGCAGGTTCAATTCCCACTCAAGGGCACCTACCTGGGTTGCAGGTTCAATCCCCAGCCCCTGTCAGGGTCATGTGGGAGGCAACCAATCAATGTGTCTCCCTCACATCGACATCTCTCTCTCTCTCCCTTCCTCCCTTCCACTCTACCTAAAAATCAATGGAAAAATATCCTCCAGTGAGGATTAACAAAAAAATAAATTCACCAATGGGGTAGGTGTTCTGAGTAGAGCAGATTATACCCTCTCATGATAATATCTTTGATGCATAATACATAACATTTCTGAATGAGTGATTTTAATGAGAATTATACCCAAAGGAGTTTTAACATGAACTATATTGTAAACACTGAAAGTCAGTACTGCATATGCAGGAAGATGAGGCTCAGTTAACCAAGAAAACATGTTTCCCTGCTACTCAGGTTAGCACCTGTGATTGTACTGAGAGAATGCTTGCCATCACCCACATTCAAGGTATTAATGCTTCAATTTTGCTTTCTTATGTTTAAATGTATGTGAAATGTTATTCATTGTGATTCTTTCTTTGAGCAAAGTTTGGCTTTTTCTGTAGGACCCTATTATGGTATGGCCTAAGGCTTTATACATTAGCCTTCAATCCTTTATGACTGTTGCTTGAGTCATAATTAAAAGTTAGCTGTAAAATGCCACAGGAATTGGTGAAACGATTGTCCATTAGGCTTAGGTTCCAGGAGGAATATATTTTTGGTTTACAATATGTAGGTCATTAAAAAAAATGAGGAAGAATGAAAGACGCTTTTGACTGTAAGTCATTTACATTTTATAGAGCTGATGCCTCAGGACTTACATTTTTACCGAGTTTTTAATGAAAGGACACATCGAGTTTTATGGAACTATTAATAAGTCAAAGTATTTCTAGGAAGCATTGCTATGCCTCAACAACTTTTATAAAGCTCATTGTCCTCATTCTAAAACTTTTTCTGAGATGTGTTCACCCAAATGACTTCATATATGAAGAACATCCTCTTAAAATAGCCTACGTGTACATTTACATTTAACTCCAGGTGGCAACCAACTTTACTTTCTGTGCCTAGTTATAATGACTAAGCTCCTTTTTCTGATTTTCAGGGCTCAGGGTAGCCTGGCATTATTTTACTGAGCATGCTTTCCGTTGACACATCTCAAACCACCTTAAAGAAGAAGAGGAAGAAGAAAGGAAGAGGAACATAAATAATGAGAAAGAGGAAAAAGAGAAGTAAGGATTAGATAGTTAGCATTATGTACAACTGGAACCATGAATGTAAGCAGTACCACCATCTTGTTTATACTCCTGATCCCGCAACTCTTTGCACGTTGCCCTGTTTTATAGGGCAATCAACCAATAAATGGTAAATCAAAGGTTATAGCATTTCAGTTTACATACCCCAATGGAAGGAAGTCAACCTATTTTGTCCCAGAATCCGTATATAAATCCAAGGAAGTATTCACCTTAGCTCTGTTTGTGCACGGATGTTAACAACAAATGAGAAGTGAAACCCGATTATGTGATATCTGTTACTCATTGCCATGTGAGTGTTAATATTGACTCCCTGGCAGACTGCACACCTCAGGTGTCAGGACCCTTGCTTAGATATGCTTACATCCCCTATTTCACCAAGGAGTGGGCAGTGTACATAATAACTGATCCTTACATAACAGCTGTTTACTAACTGAGCAGCAATATGGTGCTTAGGACATGGGATTACGATACTATTTGAACACATAGAATATCTTGGAATGGTGAAAAATTCCAAAGCATCAGGCTGTTTCACATTTCAAAGTCTTTTTACATGTGGTTCCTTCTCACTTTCCCTCTCTACTGCTCCTCTTTACCTGTCCCATTCCTAAACAGCTTCAATATCATTTTCCTGGAATCTGTACCTAATTGCCCCTCCCCTCAGACTATCGTGGGACATTGAGTTCACCCTTTCATAGCTCCTGTTTCTCTCCCCTTTATAACACTTATTATATTTGTGATTAATTGGCTAATACTTGCTTTTCCAGTTAGATTGGAAATAGATGCGCTGCCCAAATCATTTACTTCTATATTGCTAGCTCTTTATCATCAAAGGCACTAAATACAGTATGTTTTACAGGAATACACAGATAATTTTAAAAAAGATTGCAAAAAATGTTAACTCTAGAATTATGTTAGGTAAGACTTCTCTGTAGTATGCAATCAAGTTTGGTAACCAAAGAATCTAATTGTGAATAGCAGGGCAACATTGAGATCTCAATACTAGTGTTAATGATAACAGAATAACTCTAGTGGCTATAACAAACCACCACGTTTCAGTAAGTTACACGTACACGTGTACTCCTTGCTCACATCATTTCTGTGGAGATGTTCCTGGTCGGTGAGTGGCCCTTCTCCATCTGGGTAATTCAGGGATTCCTGCAATCTTATAGCTCTGCCACCTCTAGAGACTGGAAGTCCTTTGCATTCAACACTCAAATCGGGAATGAACAAGAGCATGGAGAAGGCATACCCTGTCTTGTTAACCAACTTACTCCAGAGAACACATCAACACATCATTATAACTCACATTCCTTTGGCAAGAGCTAGTCATGTGGTCCCATCTAGAGGCAAGGACATGTAACTTCTGGCCAGCCACCCACGTGCCAGCCACAGCTATGCGCTATGGATGGAAAAAGTAGGAATGTGTGGTGGAAAGCTGCTGATTTCTGCCACTGTACTGTTGAGATAGCAGGCAAAGCCTCCAGGAAGCTGATTTCTAAGATTTAAAAGGCTACGTTGCATCCTACCAAAAAATGGACAGCAAAATGAGCAATTCAGGCACTCAACATTTTTTTCTACAGTCAAGACATAACAAAACATCAAACAACACAGACACCGAAACCTGTTGACCTAGTTTCTCTTTTACGGCTCTGTGTTTTCTGTTTCTTACTGCTTGTGTTATTTGTTGTTTTGAAATCATGTGGAAATACAACCTCAGGCTGGGATAGTACAATAGACCTTTGTGATTTCTCTCTCAAATTTTAATTTCTTCTTTTATTATTTCTTCATATTTTTAAGTGTGAACCACCCCCCAAAAGTGATACTAATTTGCACATGTAATCACGATGTCTATGCTCTATTCCCTATTTACAATGCTCTATCCCATCAAGACAATGCTGATTAATTGCTTTGTAAATGACTCTGTTTGATGTATTTAACACAGCAGTGTACTATTTACCATCTTCACAAAACATGAAGGCTAAAGGTTACAACAGTATTTTACTGACTGAAAATAAAAAAACAGGTGGCAAGTACCACAATATTGTGTTCTGAGGTTGTAATGCTGGCAGATCCAGTAACAATTCATTAGCAGATGTTGCATTATGTTAATTCCTTCAATTTCAGATGCAGATGGAGTCTGAACCCACAAAAACAATGTACAGACTAAGAGAACATGGAGATGTGCACAGAACACTGATACGTTGTATATAATCACTTTTCCCTAAGAAGATTTTCATTAAAACCAATTTTATTTTGGTCAAAATATCATAGCAAGTTGCCACTACTAGTTCTCGAAGCCACATTGATTTAAGGCTCATGGTTTTCTGAAATTTCTAATAATCTGATTTTCAAATAACTTTTCATAATTTGTTTTCTCAATTGGTATAAAATAACCCCTTGTGGCCTGGCCAGTGGGCTCAGTGGTTGAGCGTTGACCCATGCACCAAGAGGTCACCGGTTCGATTCCCGGTCAGGGCCCAATCACCAGTAGGGGGCATGCAGGAGGCAGCCAGTCAATATTCTCTCTCATCAATGTTTCTATCTCTCTCTCCCTCTCCCTTCCTCTGTCTCTAAAAATAAAATAAAATAACCCCTTGCCACTATTACTCATTCAACAAAGTCATTATTTTGTCACATATCTACTTATTCATTCAATTAATTATCATTATTATTTTTTACCAAGCCTCTTGTATGTAAATAAATCACTCTGCTAGGTGCTACAGGGGATACACAGAATTCTTGCCCTAAAAGAACTTACAACTGGTTCTTTCCATACCAAAACTGTGCATACCAGAACTGAATAATCGTATATGACAAGACATCAGTGATGTTTCAGAGAAAGTATATGGTAAATGTTGAATAAACTAAACAGGTAATGTATGTTATGTGTTCTGAGGGTTAAATTTTTTATAGTGGAGAGTAGGAACCAGAGAAGGGTTCTTGTCAGTGATGTGAATTAAAGACCTGGGAGCTGCATAAGGGTTAAACAATACAAGAAGGAGCGACAGAATTCCTAAAAGGAAAATAGTGTGAAAGAATACAGAGGAGGCCTGGGTATAACATACAGAAGGACGAACCAGTAGAGTATTACGGCTGGAGAGAGGAAGTTTCAAGGAGGGGAAGGAGAAGAGATTTGGGAGCTGATAAAACTACCACCCAATTTATCTTGGGAAGAGGAATACATGTTTTATAAGTTAAGACCTCAAGGATGAGGAAATGTTACCCACTTTGCACTGTGGGTGTGAGGAATGTCAAAACATCTCCAGCAGGTAAAGACCACATGCAAAAGTCCAAAGGAGACAAACATGTCGGTTATTTAAGGCACCACAGAAGTTCAGTATGACTGAAAGGAAGTGTGCAGGTATGGAAGAGGGAAAGAGAAGACAGTGGTTAAGATAGAGACAGATGGGTCTGGGGAGGTGGATTCACTGGGCCAGAACCTGGAAGTTAATTTTTATCTTTTAAAAAGATGTTTACTCTTTAAATGTCGGGGTCACTGAGAGGGGCGGACAAGGTCAGAGCCTTGTGGTAGATCACACTCGGCTGCGGTGGGGATGATTTATAAGAGAAGGGCACAAGTGGAGGCTGAAAGAACGATGACTAGACATTTGGAGTGATCCAGATGATGAAGCCTGGGGAATGGACTCTGGTGGCGTGGGAATGGAAAGGAGTAAGTGAATGAGTGACCTAGTCAAGACAGAGAACTCATAATTTCCACGTGAACAGATGACGGTAGTGTCATTTCACGGCCTTCATAATCCACATATTTCTACTTGGGGAGTGCTTATCCCATGCTGTATAAGGCTTATGAAAATATGCCCACAAACCCATTAAATGTCAAAAGTAATTACAATAAATTAAAATGGAATTTTCTAATTTTTTGAATTTTGAGTTACAAAATATATTATTCATTTTTCTTGTGCTTTTAGTCTCATTAGGTTTGATTATACTTTATGATTTTCAAATCTACATAACAATTGCATTGAGATGTCATTTTCGAGTCATAAAATGGTCTGTGGACTATTAAGCAGTGATTTTAATGTTTCTGTTCTCATATATGTGTATATACATGTTATATATTATTTCAAACATTTCAGAAGCCCTCCAAAAGTTTTGTGGTCACAAGTAAAGTTGGTGTGGATGGCGGTGATACTGATTTACCAGAAATCATTCCAAGTGCCTCTACCATACCCTTTGTAGTTTCATGTTCTGCAGTTCTGAATCGATTCTTGAAAATCCAGTAAACTTTGTGAGAGTGTTATAGGCCATAGGCTAACTTTCTCCACCTCTGTGTGTGGATGTTGGTCGTGAACTCCATGAAAAACAAAAAAAAAGTGAGGTGAGAAATCTGCTTTCCAGTCAGACCCCTCCCACAGACGCAGTCACTTGTGATCTCAGGGAAGAAGGAAAAGAACACAGCTGCGGCTGTATCCCAGGCCAGCCCAGACCACTCGGTGGAGCTATTTCCAGTAATGAAAGGGCCCAGCATGTTGCAAAGGGCAGGTGCAGAACGGACGTCAGCTTCAGCTGCCTGTATTCATCCGCCCATGAAAAGTGCACCCTAGGAATCCTCACTGACAGCATGCCATGGCAGCATCACTGATTTAGACTTTCTCCTTGCCCAGTTGCCATTGCTACAGAAATCAGAACCAGCTCCTTCCTCCTGCTGTTTTACAATGGCCCGCAAAGCCTTCTGATAAAGAGTAAGGAGCAAGAACGCGAGGCACTTTATGATGCTACATTTGCATGAAGTGAACTTGTGCTAAAGCTCTTGATTTTATAAAAAAATTAAAATACAAAGTGAGCCTGGCCGGTGTGGCTCAGGGGTTGAGCATTGACCCATGCACCAAGAGGTCGCCAGTTTGATTCCTGGTCAGGGCACATGCCCAGGTTGTGGTCCTGGTCCCCGGTGAGGGGCATGCAGGAGGCGGCCAATCGATGTTCTCTCTCATCGATGTTTCTATCTCTCTGTCCCTCTCCCTTCCTCTCTCTCTAAAATCAATAAATAAAAATAAAATAAAGTTCTTTCAGGAATATCATAATGTTTATTTAAAAAAATACAAAGTGAATTTTCTTGAGAAGAAACGCTCTTCAGAAATGTTTCTTTTCAGTTACTAATATGTTACATAAAGTGCTAAAATCTGATTTACCATTATGTCAAAAGAACATTAGATATCTTTGATCTGAGTAATTTGTCATTCAGACAACTGAGATTGATATTCAGCCCTTATATTTTTTTGATCTGATCACTTTTTAGAGGAAAGAAAAGTAAGTTAGGAGAAGGGTTAGGAGGAGACAGAGAAAAGGAGACAGGAAAGAAAGAAAAAGAGGAGGCAAACTAGAAAGAAACAATCAAAAGAAGAAAAAGAAAAATCTGTGAAAATCATGTTCTCTCTTCCTGTCTTCCTCCAATGATTGGTTCAAAATTTTTGTTAACTTCTCAATATAATTATATGTAGTCCCTACCCTGAATCAAATTTTCTTAGTGAGTATAATATAATAATAATCTTGACATTGAGTTCAGTTTTCTGCTTCTTGTCTTTTAAAAAAAATCAAAATTTAATTCTGCTTTATTTAAATACTGTAGGTTATAAATTATGCCCACAGCACAATTGGACCCTGAAGTGCAGTGAAAGCTACTTTTCCTAGGGACCCACATCCACCAGGTACCCCATCGTCATATTCTTAAAAGAATAGTCCGTACCACCACTTCTGAGATAACTTTATCCCTAGCTTCTGGAATTTGATCAGCCAATGTGGTCAATATAGCAGCATAGCAAACATCCTCTTCTCCTTTGTGTGTTCATTCATGTCCAGAGAGAGACTGAGAAGTCTCTGAGAACATGAAGCAGGCAACATGCTTCCAGAATAATAAAAAATCCTGGACCTCCCTCTAGACAAATAGAAGATATTATATAAATGTGTACTAATTGATTCCCTTAGCCCTTTATCTAATTTTTGGTACCTTGGTAATAATATCTAGGCTGCTGAAGCAGTGGCTGTTACCACGCAACGAAGAAAAAGAATCAGAATGCAGGGAGGTACTTCTTTGTTCTGCTCTGAAACACGCTTTCTCTTCAAGGACTTTTTTGCTTTTGTTCCCCAAGAGAAATTAATCTGCAAAATAACCACTATTGACTAGTTATTTAATTCAACTCAAGTTAAAGTACCTGCTGGAATGTGTGCCCAGCCTTTTGTGGAGTGCATTTCTTCCCTCAACAAACTCTGTAAAGAACCCTTTTTTAATTATTAAAACAGTGAATTAAGTAGGTATCTTCCCGATCACTTGTTATTCTCCCAGAACTAAGGTCATTTCTTGTAAGCTCAGTTACATTGCATGTAAACACCAATTATTATAACAAGCTTCACAGGTACTTGTTAAAATCTCTACCTTGTATGTTTGAGACAACTACCTTTCCCTTCATGAAATTTTTCAGCAACAACTCTAATCTCTCTTCTGAATTTCTACAGACAGAAAGTTTGGTACCTCACTATTTTGTCATTATTTTATTGGCATTTCATTCTCAAATATGATAGGAGCTCCTTGAAGACAAGGACTGTATCTTTCCTCTGTTACCTGATATCCTTTCATTGAACTGCTATTTACTGAGAGCATATCACATGCCAGACTCTGGCTAATATTGGAGGATTTGCAAAATATGCATTTGATTCCATTGTCCAGGGAAGCGCTCAGTCAAGGTGGTGATGGACTTGGAAAATGATGCATTCAGGAAGATGTAATTAGTTCTATTGACAAAGAGTTGTGAGGATATAAAAGATGAGCTTTAATTTTGCCCAGTGTGGTCATGTCAATAGATATTTAATGAAAGTTCTAAAAAAAAACAAATATTAGTATAAAAATTAGAGAAGGGATCTGGAAGAGAAAATTTCAGGCAGAGGAACAGCACAATCATGCAGAGTTCCACCAACATGGACACAGAGCTATGAAAATAACAGGGGCTTCAATAATAGTTTCATTTTGACAAATAAAGTTTCTTTTCATGGTTGGAAATATCTAGATGATTATTTTTCTGCAGAATACAAGCAGAGGCAAAGCCCTTTTACTTTGCATTTAATGTGCTCCCTTAAGTAAAAGCTGAGACAATCCAGTTATAAACAGAAACTTGCCAAATATTCAATTTGCTGTATTTTGGTAATGTAAATCTACAGGATAGCTTAAGCTTTTAATATTCCCTACTGTTCTATTCTAATTAAGTTGAGCACTATGTTTGAAGGGCAAAGTTTAGTCTACAAAGGCACTGGCCAATGTCACAGCATTCACATCCTGGTTGATTTCCCTTATGAAAATAAGAAAGGCAAAGGAGAGTGCTATCCCTGTCATCTACTTAGGTATAAATATATGTTTGATTCCAAATTCTAATCACTTTCGTATTTTCCCCTTCGTTTTTGCTAAGCATCGCTAAAACATGAAGTTTCACTAACATTGTGGAACAATATTTATATCCAATTAGACTCTACAGATGCTAAATGACTGCTTAATGTTTTCTATCTGCACCATGCTAGATAAAAGGGTTATCAACAGTGAACAGGACAGACACCAACCAGTGATCATGCAGGCTTCTGCCTAATGGGAAAGAGGCAGGAAACAAGGAAATAGCTGACCATGACTCTGTGATCAAAACTCATAGACACAGACAACAATATGGTGGTTACGAGAGGGAAGGGGGCTGGGGTAGTAAAGCGGAAAGTGGGTCAAATATATGGTGATGGATTTGACTTTGGGTGTTGGGCACACAAAGCAATATGCAGATCATGTATTGTAGAAATGTACACTTGAAACCTACATAATCTTATTAACCAATGCCATCTCAATAAATTTAATAAAGAAATAAAAAATAAAATTATATATATGCTTTAACCCACTTAATAAAAGAAGCAAATGCTTCCCTGTTGTTACCTTATAAAATGCCATCTGAATTCAGTATCATGATTTGTAAGACCCTACATGGTCTGCTCCTACAGAATTTTCCTTTATCATCACCTACTTACTCTCTTTTTCCCACTTAACTTCAGAAATATGGGTTTCCTTGTTCATCTTCACAGTGTCAAGCTTATCCCCATTCTTGAGTATTTTCATCTGTTGTTCCTTCAACAGGGTTATCTTCACTAATTTTCTAAATTTATCCAAGAGTCTATTCAAATATTACTTCTAGAGAGGTCATTTCTGACCATGCTATTTAAATTAGGCTTCATCTACCTTTACCATACTCTGATCGTTTTTGTGGTTTGTATCAGTTCCTGAAATCATATTTTACACACACACACACACACACACACACGCACACACAACTACTTTAAATGTCTGTCTCTCTTCCAGAGAGGAAAGGCAATTGACCCTCTTGTTCATTGAACAGTGCCTTGCACATACTAGATGTTCAATAAATATTTCCTATTTGCTGCTGTTGATTTATGTATGCAGAGTGATATTAAAGGGGAAGAAATATTTTTTGAATAACCTTTCCTTTTAGAAATTTGCATCTGATCATCCAACATAGATTTTCAGGTCCATTTTGGCCATCTCCACTGTGATACCAGAAAAGACAAAAACCTAAACACCTAAAAACTACTTGTCATGGAAAAATTAGGACCATGCCATGGCCAACATTCTCCTGCATTAGAGATAAAGATGTCCACATTCAAGTAATTCCTGATTGAACTTCCTGAATGAGGGTCAGAATTATAGAATTGGTATCAGGGGATTTGTTTTCTACCTATATATGACTGCACACATTTGGAAAGACTACTTACCCATTCTATACCTCAGTTTTCTCATACAGATAACATTGCTCAAATTTTGTAGGATGTTAATAAAGATTAAGAAAATAATTTCTTAGTCACACAATCGTGAATAATGTTGGGTTTGATAACAGGTAAACACGTTTCTTTACTCAAGGATTCTTAGCAATCATTGTACATAATGAATATCCCTGAGGGCTTTGAGTTGAGTGCCCCCAAATTGTTTGACCTTAGATATTTTTAAATAGTGCACATTGCAGGAAATGTGTTACCATATTCCCTGCAGGAAAGGCGGTGCTCTGTGACTCTAAGGTTCTTCCTAATGGAAAAGTCTATGGTTTCATGATATTTCCAGCCTTGATATATAGTATGCTATTGGTTCAAGCTCAATGATGAGGGGGATGGCAAGTGAAACCTGAGACTGGCATAAATCAGGTCAACTATTTGAACATCAAACAAACTAAATTGCCTGTTTTTAGTGATATGTGTAACTGCTGCTAATTCTCATGCACATTTGGGCAAATAACTCAATTCTCATTTAATTTCTGTCTCTCTCTCTCTCTCTCTTTCTCTCTCTCTCTCTCTCTCATTTTGTTTTATTTATTTTTTGGTCAATCCTCACCCCAGGATATTTTTCCATTGATTTTTAGATAGAGTATGAGGGAGGGAGGGAGGGAGGGAGGGAGGGAGGGGGAGAGAGAGAGAGAGAGAGAGAGAGAGAGAGAGAACCATCAATGTGAGAGAGACACATCGACTGGTTGCCTCCCCCACAACCCTGCTCAGGGCTGGGGATCAAACCTGCAACCCAGGTAGGTGCCTTTGACCAGGAATCAAACCCACAACCCTTCAATTTGCAGGCCTACACTCTAATTGCTGAGCCAGACTGGCCAGGGTCTCTCTCTCTCTTTTAAATCAAACAAGAAAAAAAAAGCTCTGGGTATTCTGTTCTATAACGTGTAGGAGGAAGAGACCCTGATCTTACACTTATAAAATTCTCTTCCAGGCCTCAGTATGAAACACTAACATTAAAATGATATTTTATCCCAAACAGGCAAATGTTTTGTTTTGTTCTGATAATATATGAAGCCAACAGCAAAGCTATTTAAGATGAACACCATGCAATTACTCACCTTGCATATTTCTTGAGCTCCTAATAATTGGTATTGGGATTGTAGTATTGAATAAGACAGATCTTGATCCTGCTGGTATCGAGTTCAAAATTAGCTAGGAAAAAAAAAAAAAAAAGACAGAGTAAACCAATAAATGCACATATAATCATTTTATTTTAATTCTGAACATATCATGAAGAATTACAGGGTGCTATGATGCCGTATAACAGAGTCCAATTTGGTGTGTTGAAGCAGTAAAGATTTTCTTAGGGATGGAATATTTATGCAGAGACTTCAAGGATTCATAGGACATGACAAGAATACGTAAATAAAAAAGGAAGGCTACAGTGGGAGGGGAGAACATTCCAGGAAGAAGAAAAGCTTAAAGACAGAGAAGATTGATTAAAGAATTTCAGGTAGGATTGCCAGCCTTGGCAAGTGAAAACACAGGATGCAAAATTAAATTTAAATTTCAGATAAACAACATTTTTAAATATATGTCAAATGTTGTTTGGGTCAACATTAAAAAGCAGAAAAAATATTGTTTATCTAGAATTCAAATTGAACCAGGCAATGTAATTCCCCGCCCCCCCCCCCCCCCCCCCCCCGGCAACCTAAATTATGTCTACAAGGACTTTGAGTAGAATGCTCCTCAAATCGAACCAGAACTCTTTGAGCAGGTAGAAGAGGGAGCAAAGGTGAACAACAGAAATTTTTCTTCTGAATTTTACTTATTCATTCATATATTGTGCAAATATTTTTCATGCACTTAACGTGTCATGCAGTCTTCCATAAGCCTGGGGATATAATCAAGCAAGATATAGAAATGAATCCCCATACTAGGCTACTAATCAAAGACTTTGATGAAAATTTCTCTGTGTTGCCAGCCTCTAGCCTAACACTTGGCACAGAGGTGACTTTTTGTAAGTTCAGTGGCTGAAAACATACAAATACAGGAAAGATGTTGCTAGGCATCTCTTGGCCTTGGTCCCGTGATGGAAAGCTAGCATTTCACTTATACGTAAGATATACTTAAGTTTTAGCTCACTTGCTACCTGATCCTCTCACTTCCTCTCCTTTGGGTCCTTGCTCTTAGCCAGTCATTTTCAATATTTTATAGAGACTCCCTCGAGTGCCATGAAAAATGAGGGTGGGAAGGGGTTAAGCATATGGTACACCGTGGACTCTCCACCTCAGCTTCCACCACAGCAATACCTCAAAGAGGACTGATTGCTTCCGTGGATATTGACTCTCACATTACAATTTAGTAACATTTTTTTTTACAAGGAAATTTTAGTAAATAAATACTCTCCTAGGCTAATGAACACATCCATATGATCATTGAAACAGAAATACCTCTGAAATGCTCTCTAAAAATCATCATCCAACAATTTTGATGTAGTTCAGTGGTTCTCAACCAGTGGGCATTTGATAATTTCTTGAGACATTTTTTTAAAGGATTAGTAATGTTTTAAAGGGTAAAGGTAAAAGCTTGCAAAAGGCAGAAACTGTGAAAAATGTGTTGCTTGCATGACTTTGCTCAGCCTTATGTTGAGTACGGATAAGGATTATCTGGATTATCCATAAGACAATGAATCACCCAGCAGATGCAGGACCAGATACCAGACCAGTCCAACTGCAAAGTGGACAATGGGCCAGGCAAAGTACATCAGCAGGAACTGCCGGAAGCTAAAAGTAGAGTATACAACCTAGACCCCAATTATTATTCAATGCTGAACTCTTTTTTCAGCTCAGCCTGCCTGTACCCAGGCACATGCAATAAAGCCATTTTGCTCTACATCGGCCTTATGTTGTGGATGTGATCTCCCGCCAGCTCAGACCTTTTAATTTTTGATTGTCATGACTGGGGCACAGGGGTGGCTATTATTGGCACCTAGTAGATAGAGGCCAGGGATGCTGGTCAACATCCTACAATGCAAAGGACAGTCCTCACAACAAAGAATTGTGCAAAATGTCATTAGTGCCACTCATAAGAAACCCTGATATAAACTAGCAGTTAATTTGGTTTGAAATATATGTTTTAATTCATAGCAATCAAAATTATCAAACACATAGTGAAAACAGTGCATGAAATTGTTTTAAGAGTATAGGAGTTTACCATTCTGGACTACTTATTATATGTTAGACCTCTGTGCACATTAACTTCACAGAAACACACTGAGGTCAGTTGTATTAGTTGCCATTTTGCATTAGGAAACTGACATTTGACATGACGAGCTAACTTGGTGGTAAAAAATCGAGTTTGTATTTGAATCTAGGCACATTGATGCCAAAGCCTACATGCATATCTCTGTTCACATACATCCTTCTCCATTGAATATATTTTTACCGTAATGATCACAGTAGATCAGTGATTCTGTAGCTCAACATTTTCAGATGGCAGTAAATGCCCCCTGCCTAAATATTGCCAACATTTCAAACTGATATAACTTTTTTTTTTTACCAATAATTATAAGATCATACCTACTCCTCATAATTCTAAATATATGTTCCCTTTATTGAACACCAGCTGCTCTGTTTTCAGTTGAATCAGTCAACATGCTTATTTTTACAGATGCATTGCTATTGGAGACCCTCCCCAACACACACACACACACACACACACACACACACACACACACACAGATGCCTTAATTAAAAGTATTCTTTTCTGCTTCCATTCCTAAGGAAGGAAATAGCTTAATGTATTCTGAACAATGTCTTCAGCTATAGTGTCAGTAACCATATCATCTTCATACCTAAAGACCTGCATTTTCTTTTGGCTAAACTCTTGGTTCTCTACATTCAAATGTAACTCCAAATGTAAATGGGACTACTCAAGCCCAGTAGACCCTAACAATCATTCCATCAGTTTCACGAGCGATTTGCTTTTTAATTACCACTTAAAATAAGACACACCTTGCTATTTTTATGCTCATACAATATTTGTTGGTGCTATGAATACAGACAGATACACAGAGACAGGCAAAACTGCATCTGCAAATCATTGCAATAAATTGGATGTTTATTCACAGAACGTCTAATTGATAATCACTTTCTGGCAAGATTGGACAAGTTTCAAAGTGACTCTAAAAGAGATCCGAGCACAGCATTAAAAAGAAAATCTTCACAGAGCACGACAAGGGCATTTGTGTTTGCTGAGGGAACTGTGCCCCATCACAAAAGGTGTTTTCTAATTTGGAAGTTGAGATTTCATTTATTCACTGTGATATTAACTGCAAGCCCAGAATCATTTGGTTTCAGTGAAAGAAGAGAGGATGTTGTTTCTGATCAAGCAAATTCTAAATAAAACATTGTCAGTTCCCATTTGTCATTTGGGTATTTTTCTCCCATTTCTTTCAGAATCCTACCTTAACACTTTCACTTACTATTGATAAAAATGGAAATTGGTTTGATCTTTTTGGAGAGATTTAGAAAAAAAGAAATGTTGTCTTTTAGAATCCTTTCCTGAGGCATTTGAAACAGATTCCAGCCAATGGAGACAGGTGCGGACTTCACTGGCAGAATACCTCAGAGTTCTTTGAGGAGAGCAGGTTCAGAGAGAGCCAGAGAAGCGTTGGCTGAAGTACAGAGCACAGGAGCTACTGAATGTCTCTTAGGGACCCTGGAATGAAGTAACATCTAAGCATTTTTAGTTTATTTTTGTTTGTTTGTTTTTTGTTTTTTTTACCAAACTATTCATTTCAAAGAGAGAGCATTGATGGGCCTAACTTGGGTCACATGTCTGTTATGTTTCTAAGGGCAGAGCAGGACACCTTCACTGTCATTTTCGTGAGAATGCTTTCCAATAGGGGAAAGATTGTTGCCAACAAGTAAGTAAAGAAATAGATAAAAAAACAAACGGGTCCATCACTTAAATCAAAGGCGTTAAAAATAAATCATGGGGGGAATAGGGTAGAGGGGGTCACAGGGGGGGATAAAGGGAGGAACATCTGTGATACTTTCAACAATAAAGATGAGTTAAAAAAAAACAAAACATTCCCTTTGATCAAGAAATCGAACTTTGGGTCATAACCTAGGGAAATATTCAAATAAGTTTTCAAGATTTGTATGTTAACGTTATAAAAAGCTGAAAAACTTCTTGCTAGATATAACATTTAAAAAAAATAGACTAAGAGTCTGAAAGCATAATTCATTTTTTTGTTTAAATAACAATGTATTTATGAAGAAGTAGCATATGAAGATGTATTTTAAGCAATTTTATTATGCATTTAATGTTTTTGCTTTTAAAATCTATATATATTTTTTCTGAGCTTTCCTGAAATGTAATTGACATATAGGATTGTATAAGTTTAAGGTGTACATGTGATGATTTCTAGATACACATGATTACCACAATAACGTTGGTTAACAATTCTATCACTGCAGCCCGGCCTTGTGGCTCAGTGGATTGAGCATTGTCACCTGGGCTGAGAGGTCCCAGTTCAATTCCCGGTCAGGGCACATGCCCAGGTTTCAGGCTTGATCCCCAGTAGGGGGCGTGCAGGAGGCAGCCAATAGATGTTTCTTTTTCACATCAATGTTTCTCTCTCTCTCTCCCTTCCTCTCTCTCTAAAAATTAATAAAAACATTAAAAAAACACAAAACAAAAACTATTCCATCACTGCATATTAACATTTGTGTGTATGTGGTCACAACATTAATATCTACTCTCTTGGCAAATTTCAAATACATAATACAGTATTATTAACTATAGTTGTTATTTAATTAGGTCTCTTGGAACTTCTTAATCTTATTACTAGAACTTTGTACCTCTTGATCCACACCTCTGAAGTTCCCTCACCCCACAGCCCATGGCGGCCACCATTCCACTCTCTATTCTCCGAATTTGGAAGATGGCACATTAAAGTGAGGTTGTTGCCGATGGAAACGGGTTCTTGAGTGTCGAGAGAAAAGCATTTCAAGGAGCACGCATGGGAAGATGAGGGACAGTGGTAAGATTTGCTGCAGCTGAAGCAAACACAAGGCACTGTCCCCAGGTGCCTGGACTCAGTGTCCCCTCAACAACAAGATGGTTCAGCTTCATGCTTCTGTGGAAGAAGTCCAGCCTTGTCTTCATCAAGCCCAGAAGAAGGGCCAGGGTCCAGAAATTCTGGGCCCTCAGTTCAGTCTCTGTCCCCCTCCTGCTAGCTTAGTCTCTGTTTCCCGCTGCGCTCTGGCTGGAGCTGCACTGCTGTACCCGGGCCGGCACTCGGAGCCCAGGCGGCTGCCATGGAAAGGGAATGGGCCAAGGAAGGCATATTACTGACACAGGCTTTTGTTAAACTTCTATTATATTACCCCAAGCTTTTAAACTGACCAATCTCTTCTAATCCTTCGAGGGTTTGGGCTGGGCCCTCCTCCTAACCAATTCCAATTCCTACATCATCGGGGGTTCTGTGTCCCTTATCCAATCCGATTCTTTGTCCAGGCTAGATACTTTCCCTTTATAGTGATCATCTTGGTTCTTACTGTGCGTGTACCTAGCAGGGGAATTTTTCCACCTCCCCTCCCCTATAATCCAGCTACTGGGCCAGAAGGGATTAAGCTCCTTTGGTGGAAGATGCGGTGGTCCCCTGGGGAGTCTTCCAGGGAATGTCAATGTCCGACTCAGCTCCCTAGTAGATTAGGTTTAATGTCTAATTCCCTTTACTTCCTTCCTTTATTTATAACTAGCTACGTATGCTATTGAGATTATTCAGTATTTGTCTTTCTATGTCTTCCTTATCTTAATTAGCATAATGCCCTCAGGGTTCATCCATGTTGTTGCAAAAGGAAGAATTTCTTTATTTTTCATATTTATATCATGGAAAATTATATATGGAAATATATACATAATAAAATTATATATTAATTATAAATTATAAAATTATATTCCATTATAAAATTATATATAATTTTTATATATCTAATTTTTCTATAGGAAAATTTCCTTATTATTCCATTATATATAACATGACAATTATATATAATTATAAATTTATAAAATTATATCTTATAATGATAAAATTATATATATATACACATATATATCACATTTTCTTATTCATTCACCGGTTGATGAACAATCAGGTTGCTTGTTTCCATGTCTTGGCTATTGTGAATAATGTTGCAATGAACATGGGAGGGTGCAGATACCTTTTCAAGACAGTGATTTTGTTTCTTTAGGATATAAACTCAAAAGCGGGATGGTTGGATCATATTACCAGTTCAATTTTAATGTTTGTGAAGAACCGGTAATCCATACTGGCTGTAACAATGTGCATTCCCACCAACATGGCACAGATCCCGTCTTCCCACGTCCTCTCCAGTTCTTGTTATCTCTTGCCTTTTTGAAATAGCCATTGTAACTGGTGTGAGGTGACATCTCATTGTGGTTTGGATCTGCATTTCCCTAATGATTAGTGATGTTGAGCACCTTTTTATGCACCCATTGGCCATTTGTATGTCTGGGACTATAGAAAACTGACCCTGTGCTGGGGTGAACCAGGAGCCTCGTTCCACAGGAGCCCACTGGGAGCCTGGGCCAGGGCAGCCCTCCAAGACCTCCACAGCTGACCTGGCACTGGGGTTGATGAACTGGAATCCTCGGGCTGCAGGAGGCTGCCTGGCATTGGTGTGGGTCTTGTGCTGGGGTCTGCAGTGAAGTTGGGTGCTTACTTCACTCTTTCTCCCCAGGGAGGATGCCTCTCTTCAAATCAGGCTGTCCAGGCTGGGGACAGGACTGATGGGGGTAATATGAAGCTGTCTTTCCTATCCTCTTCAATATGTCTTATTTCTGTGTTCCACCCAAGTACTATAATCTCTCACCTGGAACTCATGGCTCTTCTGAGATGTTCTCATGAGTAGATAGTTACTCAAATTGATGTTTCTGGGAGGGGATGAGCTCTAGAATTGCTTTGCTTCCATTTGCTCATGTCCCTTCTCTACCTATATTTTCTTGCTGGTTATGTATTTAAATTTTAGCAGTGGAACTTCCCTATGTGATTGCAAGAGTCATACATATTGCATAAGGCTAAGAATAATTATAACTTTGAATATAAATGCACTTTGACTTTAATTTGAACCTCAAATTTGTGATGTAAAATATAGCAATTGCTTCTATCAGTAAGAAAAAAGAGTAAAACAAAAATATTAATAGTGGTTATCCCCAGATAGTGGTTTTTAAATTTCTTACACTATAGGTTTTATTTTGTTTTTCTTGTAATAACAAAGAAAAAAGCAGGGAAGAGTTAAAATATCTGACCTATGCTAAGATATTTATAAACATGCTTATGGTATCTTCTAACTTTTTATAGGAGAAAACCAAATTATAGCCCAATTATTAGTGAAATATTTTCGCATTCTTTTTTTCACTTATATATCTCATGTTTTATAGCCTAATGAAAATATAAGAAGTAAAACTCCATGGCTGAGAGCAGAGGCTATAAAGACAGTTATATTTGTATGTCAATCTTCTTTCATTTATTAGCAATGGAGACTTCTCCAAGATGCGTCAATGTTCTGACCTCAGTTTCCACAGCTATAAAATGATGATAATAATTTCTATCTCTTGAAATCATTATGGGAATTATATATTCTGTTTACTGTAGACCTATAAAGTTTATATCAAGTTATTTGGTAGACAATAAATTTAAAGAAAAATAGTAAACAGATTGTAGAATGTTTTTATTTTGTACAAATAAAGTAAAACCATAAAAGTGGGATGCAAAGAGCTGAAATGTGGGCACAGCGCTCTAAATTGGTGAATAGAAGTTTGAGGAAACTCTAGTTTACTTAGAGTCCAACATGCAGCACAAACTGTTATGTTACTGGAAAATCATACCCTTGTTCAAATGTTGGTGAGTAGTAATCTGATTTCTTATTCTGGGAAACCACACGTTCAGCACAGACATTATGATGATGTGATACATGGATGCCCCTAGTGGTCAGTGAGATCACATACAGTCTTTAAGTGTCAGCAGGTGTGCCTTAGCATGAGAGTCAATAGCCTTCAGGAACTTTTCAGAAAGACATGAGACCCTTAAAATATTAAAAAGCACATAATTAAAATCTCCAATATTTATCTGTACCAATGTCCCATATTTTGTCTACTTCCTTATCCTTTTTCCCCTCTTATCTGTTATTCCCCACTGCTAGAAACATGAGCTATCTGCCTGAAAGAACACTAGAAATTAGTTGGAGCAAGCCAGGGATAGTCCCTTTTTTTCTCATCTGTGGTAATGAGCATTCCCACATGTGGTAAAGAAGAAAAATGAAACTGACTTGGCTAGGGTAAGAACACATGAATACTAATTTAGTATCAAACCTGTTTTACTCCCTTACTAGAGATGTGGATAGGCAACCAGTAGGTAGGATGATATAATTTAAAACAATCATATACTTTACAAAATGTAATCCCGCCCCTGATATTTCTAGCACCCACTTAGCACCATACATAGTTATTACAAGAGGAATCTGACATTCAAATGCTGCTGACTTTAACTATCTCTGTCTGTCTTTCTATCAGACTGTCTACCTATCAATTTTCCATCCATCCCTTCATAAATCTCTATTTCACAAATTTACACATGAAAAAGTGATTATGGTATGTGCCATGTTAATCTGAATTTAAAATTCTCTGCTACTCAATTTACATAACAAGTATTTCTGCAGATACAAACTTTTAATTAAAATAAGTGTTAAAAGCCAAAATGCTATAAGCAATTTATCAGAAAACACATTTTGAAACTATTAAACTCGCAATGAAAAATCATAGGTGACAACTTAAAATATGGTAAAAATCGACTTTTAAAAATTATTTTAGTGAATAAATGAGGATATGTATTTGCCTATGTGCCTACTCATATATATAGCAGTACAAATGATTTTCCTCCATCATGAAAAAGTCCAAGTTAAGCAGTCCAGACTGGCAGAAGACTTGGTAATTAGTTATTTGCAGCATTGGTTTCCTGAAATCAGCTTTGCTCCAGCATCCCCTATGGGTTGTTCTCATCTGCCCAGTCCAGCTGGGTCCTTGCCACATTCGGATGAAGGAGGATACCTATTATCTAAAGGCTCTGCCGTGATCATGTCAGCCCATATTTCACTGGGAAACACTTGGCCACACTTGGCCACAAGAAAGTCTGGGAAATGTAGTTCCTAGTTAGGCTGCTACCTGCCCACCTAAAATTCAGGTCAATGGAAGAAAGAGAAAACAGATTTCAGGGGACCTTGTGAAGCCTTACCATATGAAGTCAATATTACTAATCATTTTTTATGGAATAATTATCATTTTGCTCAGAGTGTATTTTAATACATGACTGAATTCTGTTTATTAGTGATTCATTTGTGTGTTTCTCAATATGTTAAGTGACACTGCCCTGTAATTTTTCTCTCTCATACCATGCTTGTCTAGTTTTTATACAAAGACTATTATAATTTCCCAAATGAACTAGAATATCCCTTCTTTTTATATTAACTGGAATAGAATGCTAATTTTATAAAAGAGGAACATGACCTATTTTTAGATCTGATTTGCTAAAATTTACCTATAAAACTTCTGGACAGAAATTGATTTTTAAAATACATACATTTTTTAAATTGAAAAAAATTGTTCTATTACTTTAATGACAACTGGTCTATCTTGGGTTTTCTACTTCTGAAATAACTTTCGGTAAAGTTACAAAATTTTCTCAGAAATTAGGCAGTTTCTTAAATTTCTCAAATGCAATGGAATAATGTTGATCATATTTGCTTGTGATTCTTAACATGTTTGTTTAGACAAAGCCCTGCAGCTGGTCTAGTCTACAGAGGAAGTTGCTCTTCCCCTTTGATTATTTAACCCAGTAAATGCAACCACGGCAGTTGGGGACATAGCGACACTTCCTCACCTTGAAGTCCATGTGCCAACACTTGTCTTCTTCCAATTATTGTCCTGTTTTTTAGCTTAAGCTAATTTGCACAGGTATGTCACACTTCACCCGAATTAGCCCATGCCTAAGACACATGCCAAACAACGAAGAGAGAAACATTTTAAATCTATTGAGGAAAAATGAAAGGGGACTCTTCAAACTAACAGCTAAAGTCTGAAATTCCAAAACCAAGAGCATTCAACTAGGATTCGGAAGCATTTTTCCCAACGATTTCATTTTATAAGTAAGGGAGCTCTCTGTATAGCCACATTTTATGCAATTCTATAACAATCTTACAAAGAAATGTTATAGCTCTAGAGAAAAGGGAGGGACCCAAATCTTTACAGAGAGCAGTTTGAAATACAAATCAATCAGTTCTCCATGCACTCTGTTATTATTCTGATTCTGTTTACAACTGATGACTTAAATTTGAGAGAGACTTTTCCTTAAATGTACTTGTTTCTCACATGCTGTCTCAGCAATTTAGCTATCTAATTACTTGCTTATACTCATTCCCAAGACAGGAGCTGAGGTTAAAATCTACCTTGTGAATCTCAAATCTGGTTGCTACGGTAACAGTATCCATTTTCCACCAACTCTGCACTGTTATCCAACTTGTTTGAGCATCATAGATTTGTCTCTGGTGGCAAAGCACTATGATAGATCATTATGGAGTTTGTATGTATATTACAAGATAGTCTTTAATTCCTCTTCAAAAATATACATTAATATATCCCCAAATCCTCCTATTCATTGGGAAAATGTTATGAATCATTGACTTTGATTTTAGATTAAGGTGGCATTAATCATTTTATGCTTTCCAGCTCTTCCTTTAGACTCCATGAAAAAAAATTTTTAAATAAATTCCGAGAACATAGTTTTACTTCCCATTAGTATATAGAATAATTTTCTTTTTTTTCTTTTTTCTTTTTTTTTTATCCTCACCCGAGGACATTTTTTAGTTTTTTTTTTTGTTCAGATAGAGTGGGAGGGGGAGAGAGGAAGAGAGAGAGAGAGGGAAACATCGACGTGAAAGGGACACATTGAGTGGTTGCCACCCGCACAACCAACCAGGGCCAGGGATAAACTGCAACCAAGGTACGTGCCCTTAGCGGGAACCAAACCCGGGTCTCTCTGGACTGCAGTCCGACGCTCTAACTGCTGAGCCAAACCGGCCAGGGCTAGAATAATTTTCTTAATGCTTATAATCAGACTGAAAGCTACCAGAGGTTAGAGAATAGGTTCACATTTTTTGCATTATCTCATGTAACTAGAACACTACTTCAACATATTTTTGCTGAAACTAGACATGTCATATTCAATACTGATGAATACCCACACGGGAACATCCCAATTCTAAAGTATCTCTCCCCTCTGTTTGCTTTGGTAGCTTAAAATCCTCACTATGACCAATACTCTTCGGAAAGACATCAAGTTTAGAGGAAGACAAAGACATAGCAAGCCTAGTAAAAACTTAATATCATTATAATCCATCATCAGCACAGATACTCCACTATTTTCTGAGCTTTACAATGATAGTGATCTATCACCCTAAGCATTTTATCTAACTTATGCCACACTACCCTTCAAAGGAACAACATTTTACAGATAAGGACAATAAGGTTTAGAAAAGATGGAGTAACACTTAAAGACACACAACTATAAATTATTCAAACTCAGGTGTACTGAATACCTTCCATTAGTGAGCATATTTCTGGCTATAAGTAGCTAGAAATGCAGATTCGCTCTCAATCCCAGGGCTAGGACAAGGTTGATGTTGGAAGGGCCCTGAGAGAGCACAGTTCATAATGCACTCACTCCTGAGTCCTCAGTCTAGTTCCAGTCCCTCCCCACCCTTTCCACCCCCTTCTCTACCCCAGGAGGCTGCCTGTAATGGACCACACATCAGAGCTCCCTTCCCTGTTCACTTCCCTAAGGACTGAGCTGCTTCTACTAAATTTCAGCAGGAAATTAGAGAAAATAAGGAGAGACACCTGTCTTCAAAGTAGTCCTAGACTTTTCTTTACACATTTCTTAAGTGGTTATGACACAATAGCCACAGGATAAACATGTGTTTTATTTTAAGAGGACTGGGTAAAAATATGCGATTATATGTGCAAAAACCAACACTTGTATATAGATCCTAAAACCTCTTATGAGGTGCCTCAAAGAATATTATAAATATTTTAACATTGTTTCATTATGTACTCAACATTTTTTCAGTAATTGTTTCCTGAGACTCTAAATGGCTTTCCATTCTGCTTAATATAAAATCCCAAGTCCTAAAGTGACTTATTTTGTCCTCTACAATCTGACTCCTGATTGAGTCTACCCTACTGCTTTTCTTAAAAAAAAAAAAAAAAAAAAAGATGTTTTTATTGATTTTTTTTTTTTGAGAGAGAGAGAGAGAGAGAGAGAGAGAGAGAGAGAGAGAGGAAGCGTGAGGGAGCGAGAGAGAAACATTGATGTGAGAGTGAAACACTGATGGATTGCCTCTCACACTCACCCGACCAGGGACCGAACCCATGAAACTGGTGACCTTTTGGTGCACAGGACAATATTCAACCAACTGAGCCACATCAGCCAGAGCCCTATCATTTTTTTAACTCTATTCAGTCTAAGCATTCTTAAATATGGTATTTTTTATTGATTTTTTTTAGAGAGAGAAAGGAAGGGAGAGAGAGATAGAAACATCAATATGAGAGAGAAACATCAATTGGCTGCGTCTTGTATGCCCCCTTCTGGGAATCGAGTCCCCAAGCTGAGCATGTGCCCTGACCAGGAATTGAACTGGGACCTCTCAGTCCATGGGATGATGCTCAATACACACCAGCCAGGCAGTCCAAGCATTCTTAATACCTACAGACTACTTAATACCATCAGGAATGCCAAACTTCCTCTTGACTCTGGGTTTTATACACAATCCCTCTGCCTAGAGTTCTCTCCCTCAAAATGTATTCTTGCTGAACAGTTCCTACTACATTGCAAGTCTTACAGATATGTCATTTCCTCTATAGGAGGCTGCTCCCAACTTCAATAATTGCTAAATCCAACCAGGGTTGTTTTATGGTAGATGCTACTGTTTCCTACTCAACAGCCACCCTCCCTTTCCTTTCTAGGTAAAGAGAGCCATATTTTGGTGTGGATAAAAATCATGATTAATCCAGCCATATATGGAAGTGTTGTTCCTTTTGGAAGTAAGTTGCCAAACCAGTTAGACATAAGGAAAAATTAGCTGGCAATTCCAAGAAAGGTATCCTTCTCGGTAAGAAATGGATTTAAGAATAGCAGGCTCTTTGTAAGCTCCCCTCCTCACTTTGGTTTCTGCTCTGGATTTAATTGCTGTTGTGATGTTGATTTCAACCTGTAGTGTAATCTTAAAACCATAAAGGGAGACATCACAGTCACACCAAGGGAGATTGACTGGAAAGACCAAAGGAGCCTGGGTCATTACTGACACTCAGCCAAAAAATCACCTTGAAACTGCCTACTTCTGAATTTCTTAAGTAAATAGTAAATATCCTTAGAAATTAAGCCAGTGTTAGTGTGGCTTCTAGTTATTTGAAACTAAGATGAAAGTCCTAATTGATAATGCTTTCCAATATCAACCTGTGTTTTCCTTACATAAGACGCTTTGTTCTTCTATCCCCATTCGTACAAGTCTGACAAGAGATCGGAGGACTGTTAGTGACTAGCACAAGGTATAGGAGATGTTCCATGCTAAATAAAAACATTTTAATGGCAATATGGTGGTGAAGAGTGTACATTCTGGAATTCGACTTTTGGGGTTTGAGTTCTGGTTCTACCTCTTAAGGGCTATGTTACCTGCCATCTGTAAAATGGAGATAAATATAATACCTATCTTCTTTTGTTTTTGCAAGAGTTGAGAGAACAATAATAACATATTGGCTAGTTCTTGGAATATAATAACATTCAAGAAATGCTTGCTATTATTCAATAACTCTGTGCTAGCTGTGGGTCATTTCAAGATTAACAATATCAACACTCTGCCCACAAAGAGGTCATAAACTAGTAGAGGACACAGGTATGATACAATGAATTAGCTTCTATTATAGAAGTCCTTGTAACCATTACTATATTAATGGGGAGAAGGTACATTAATATCTGACTAGACCATATTGAAAAGGTCTTCCCAAATAGAGCAAACACCTTATGTTTGACTCAACCTCAGCTCATAATTTCTTCTCTGTGCAAGTGTAGAGAGAGAGGTAGAATATCTTGAAATTCCCTCCAGAAACTATGTCTCCCAAAAGTAAGCCCATTATTTCCAACTGAAAAATCTGTAAAGAGAGTTAGAGTGGGTGTAGGGTAAAGCCTGGCCAGGGAATGGTACCCTTTTTTTTCCAGCTGCTCCTGTATTTAGCATTTTCTATCTGGGGAGAAAAATGAGGATATCTTTCTTGAAGATGGTTAACCTTCTTCAAAAGGGCTACAATGAGAGGTGCTATCTAAACACAGAAAAAGAACCCTTCTGGATCTCAGGGGTGTGAGAATGGAAGATTGACTTAGCAAAACAGAAAGGTTGAGGTAGAGAAGAATTTCAAGAGCCATCTGTCAGCTAAGAGGCTAGAAAAATGAAATAGCAAGACACACGACCTGAGTCTTGTCTTCTCCCTTGGCTGATTATCAGAATGCAGCTTTTAAATTTGGAAGTAAGAACTGATCTATCTCATTTCTTGGAGTGCTTCTAAAAATAAAACATTTACTCAGAGGACAATTAGGACCAATAGTACCTAACTGATCTGTCTGAGTACTCTGTCTTTGCTGCATTGTACAGGTCTTACTGGGGAAGCTGTTCCCTGCAAATGTAAGATAATTATTAGTATAAATAAATTTTAGGGCCCAGCATGTTCATCTCACTGTTGATTATTCAGAAACATTAAAGTGTGGGAAATGTCCTAGTGTGTGTCATCCGCATCTCTGCAAGTCATTCCTTTTTATTAAGGACAATGCTGCTTGACATGGGCTTTCTCCCACCCAGACCCTGCCATCTCAGTGGAAGATGCCAACACACACATGTTCACCTGTCATGGCACACTGACCACTCAGTTCCATTACCTCCTCCTCTCCAATGATATTTTCTCAACCTGCCCTGTGATCCAAATCCATGAATATGCCATGAATCTTGTCATTGCTGAAACCACTCTACATCCCAAATCCATGAATATACCATGATTCTTGTCATTGCTGAAACCACTCTACATCCAAAATCCATGAATATACCATGAATCTTGTCATTGCTGAAACCACTCTACATCTCAAATCCATGAATATACCATGAATCTTGTCATTGCTGAAACCACTCTACATCCCAAATCATTCATTCTAATAGCCTAACATGGATCTTTTCAGCTTGTTGGCTCCACCACTGCTCTTAGAAGCAACTGCACTTCCAGTCTCATGACATCTCTGTTTCAATCCTCTCCATCTCCCTTCTGTTTTTACTATCCTCTAGTTTCTGTTTGTATTCTATTTTGATTTTTAAGCTTCACTCAAGGACATGTTCATTGATCCAGTGTACAGGATGACACTCCTACCAACTTAGCCACACTGGTCAGGGCTCTGTTTGTATTTTCAGTGTTTTCTAATCAATAATATTAATTCCCTTGCACCCCGGTACCTTCATCATCATATGGAAAAACTGTTGTAAAAACAAACAAACAAACAAAACAAAACAATATGTTTTTTCTTTCCTGTACCCCAGTGCTATGGAATGCACCATTTCCCTCCAAATTCATATGTTGAAGCCCTAACCCCAATATAATTGTATTTGAAGGTTTCAGAAGTAATGTTAAATGAGGTCATCAGGGTGAGGACCTAATCCAATCGGGTTGGTAGTTTTATAAGGAGAAGAAAAGAAAGATGTTCTCTCTCTCTCTCTCTCTCTCTCTCTCTCTCTCTCTCTCTCTCTCTCTCCCCCCCTTCCTCCCTCCCTCTCTCTCTCCATGTACAAACACAGAGGAAAGGCCATGTGAACATATGGTGAAAAGTCAGCTGACTGTAAGCTAGAAAGAAAGCTCTCACCAGAACTTGACCATACTTACACTCTAATTTCAAGCTTCCTGCCTCCAATACTGTGAGACAGAAAATTTCTGTTGTTTAAGCCACCCAGTCTCTAGTATTTTGTTATTGCAGCCCCAGCTGATGGATATACTTGGTATTTTAGTATTTCTGTGAAAAATAATCATACCACAAAGTTAATTAGTATGACTCATCACAGAGTAAAACCACTAATGCACTGCTCTTGTCAATAAATTCTCCCATGATCCACAGTGAATGAATTAAACTCTGTTCATTCTATTCAAAGATTCAAACCCACTTTCCTATCTCTGCCGTATTTTTCCATCTCCATTCTCATAATTGACTGCAATGAATGACCTCCCTATATTTTCAACTCAAAATTCGGAGGCTGCTATATGGCTTGCTTTGGTCAATGGGGTAGTAGCATACCTGATGCAGAGACTTGAACAAGAATATATGTGGGGTTACTACTTTTTTATTTCTATATTTGTCTGCTTGGGCTGTCATAACAAAAATACCATTGACTGGATGGCTTAAACAAAACGATTTATTTTCTACAGTACTGGACACTGGAAGTCTGAGATCAAGGTGCCAGCAGGATTAGGTAGACTCTAGTGAAGGCTTTCTTTCTGGCTCACAGACAACCTCCTTCTTGCTGTGGTCACACATAGTAAGAAAGAGAGCAAACTCTCTGGGGACTCTTGTTGTAAGGATACTAATTCTATTAGACCAAGGACCTACCCTTATGACCTTGTTTTACCTTAATCACTTTCATAATCTGCAAATATAGTTACATTGGGGTTAGGTCTTCAACACATGACTTTGGCAGGGGGGGAGGGGGGCACAGACATTTAGTCCATAATGGTTTCCTTTCTTAGAATACTGCTACCACCATTAGAACACGCCTAGACCAACCTGCTGTAGGATGAGAATCAACATGGAAAGGAAATGAGTTGTCTCAACTGACGTCATCCAAGATCAACCAGCCCACAGCCAACCTGGCAGCAGACACAAGGGCAGGCCCAGCCAACATCCATGGAATCAGCTGAATAATAGGATACAATAATAAATGGTTGCCATTGTAAGTCACAAAGACTTAAGATTGATACTCAACCACAGCTGATTATCAACAATAGTGATAATACACCATCACTCTTAGAAGATCATATATCCTTTTATAGAGAAAACAGAAGCTGTCAGACAGGAATCTCCTTGTGGTTTTTTTTTTTGCCTCCATACTTAGCAAATTACTGGAAATGAATCTACCATCTCTTGTCAATTTATCTTCCTGCAAAAAAAAAAAAAAAAAAAAAAGAAAGAAAGTGTCTCATCTGTAAAGCCAATAGCTCCATCTGCACTCTAGATTCTGTATCTTCTTACTTTCCTCACCTGTCACTCATTCATTATCCTGTTGTAATTTCTGGCTTCGTCTCCAGTCACAATGGCCCTCCCAAAGATCACTGAGGAATCTTTACATCACGTTTCTGTTCTCGTTTTCTTGATCTCTCAGAAATTTGACTTAGTGGAAAATTCCCACCCTTTTAAAAGTCTCTTTCCTTGAGTCTCACAATACCACCCTTTAATCTCATCTTTCCACTTCTTCGTGTATTCTTTCAATCTGTTTTCCTGGATCTTTCTCTTCCATCTGGCTTTTAAATACTGAAATTCCCGAAGGCTTCATCTTCGACTGCGGCTGTAATCTCTCAGTATTGCACTCTCATAAGGGTGAGTTTTCCTCGTCCACCACTTCATGCTGACTACCTCCGCACTTACACACCCCAAAGCTCTCCTGTAAAATCTAGGCCACGGAACTGCAGACGTCTGCTTATATTCTCACTTGAAATCTCCAAGGCATCTCAAACTCAATATGTACACCTCTCTCCTTGACACTTCCTCCATTTCATCACATAAACATGGCACTTCCCATGGTTACCCAGCTCAGTAAATGACACCACCATATATATGAAGTGCAAGCCAGAATCATGGTATCACTTGGACAACATGTTGTATTTCCTCCCATTTCTACCCCTTCTCCCAGCTATATGTAGTAAACAGCTATACAAAGATGATTTGTGGTTACGAATCATTGCAAAAGATTGTTTGCCTATATGTGTATAGGGTAAAACTAATGGATGCTCTGAAATCAATTTTATTTTTTTTATTGTTTTAAATTAATTTACATGGTTACAGATGTTTCTCCTTTTTCCCGCATTGACACCCTCCTCCCGTTCCTGACCCCCGGTGCCCCCAGCATTGTTGTCTATGTCCATCGGTTATGCTTATATGCATAAGTTCTTTGGTTTATCTCTTCCCTCCCCCACCCCCCTTCTGTGAGGTTTGTCAGTCTGAACCCTACTTCTATGTCTCTGGATTTATTTTGTTCATCACCTTATTTTGTTCATTATATTCTACAAATGAGTGAGATCATGTGATGCTTGTCTTTCTCTGACTGGCTTATTTCACTTAGCATTAAACTCTCCAGGTCCTTCCATGTCATCTCAAAGGATAAGAGAGCTTTGAGACCGATTTTAATAGGAAAGAGCAAATACACAGTGCTATAGTAGGTGTCAAAATACTAGATGGGCTTTGTACACTGATGTTCGAGTACTGTGTTTAACATTTATCATTGTAAACTTGGAGAACGTAACTTAATAGCCTCTTTTGTTCAAACACGGGGACATATTTGAAGCCTAACTATATTAGAATCGCTTGTTAACTTAAAAAAATATTAGAGATATTGAGTCTCAAACCCAAAGCTTATGAAATGGGAAAAAGGATATACAGGGGTGGGCAAAAGTAGGTTTACAGTTGTGAGTACATAAAACACAGAGTTTATTCTTGTATTATTATTTATTAATTACTGTATTATTTTCCATAGGAACCACAGTACATCTACTTTTGCCCAGCCCTGTCCATGCATGTTTTAAAGCCCCACGGGCTAATGTGTTGCTCAGCCCAAACCGAGAGACATGGATGTGCAAAAGGGGAAGAACCATGCTTTCCTCACAAGGTTGCTGAGAGCACAAAGCAAGATTATGTGGGCAACTACCTGCAGAGTCAAGAGATGCTAATTTTCCACTCTTCCGCTCTTTCCCAGGATATGGGAACTGAAAACAGTAAGCAAAATACTACTTTTAGCACAGTGACGTGACATTAAGAATCCCGGATTCAAATTCTATCTCTGCCCCTTATTAGCTGAAAGTGGGCAAATCATATAATTTCTTTAAGTCCCAGTTTTCTACCCATTTAATAAGAATAATATATGTTTAATTAATGAACCAGATGATAGATACTCAATATTCTTGAAGAAATAAATAAACCATTCAATCAGATAGTCAGTTCATCGACTCTTATTTTGAGCAGTTATTCTATGCTTGGTACTTTTCTAGGGGCAGTAGATATAAAGGGAGGAAGAAAAAAAAAAGTGGACATGATTTTAAAAGTAGAAAAACAAATAATAAACAAATTGTGATACATACCACAAAATAAATACAAGTGGTTGAAATAAAAAATAACGGTGAAGGGGATACATAGTTAAGATAAATAGAGTCATCAAAAATGGGTCCTTTGGGCATTATTTTTGCCCTAAAATCAAAATAAGAGCCAGAAGAAGGTATAGTGTGCTAAGGTAGAAAACAGAGTTTTGGACTCAGATTATTTTTTAAATGGAAACCTAGAAGATAAGAAGGATTCAAACAATGGAGATATTCAAATGTTTGGTTTATTGTTAACCCTGATGTTATCTAGGTAACTGCCTTAGCCAAGTTTGAGAAAAGAAGCAGATTTTGCCCTTTCAAGCCATAAGATATGCCAGTACCACCCATTGGTATTTGATTTGCACCTCTGAACAAGAAGGTCTTCAACGCTTTTATCATCAGTGGTATCCAGAGACTTCCCACGTTGTGTTAATTTTATCAGCAATGTTTAGTGACATCCAACTAATCTCTGGAAGAATAATATTGTGGATTCTGTCACAAAAATTATAGATGCCAAGGTTTACTAAGAAATAGGCTAGTTATGTCCAGGCAACGTTGCCAAAGTCGCAGTCCCATCCTGTCCTCTAAATTTTTTGCATTTCTAACAACAAGGATCGCGTATGTACATATTTATGCAAGAAAACATTTTCATTGATCCTTGGCCTTATTTGTTGGTTTGCAAAAGGCTATAAAGGATGTCCTTAGGAGAAGGGACTGTTCTGTAATCTCACCAGCTCTGCTGCATGCTAACAGAAAAAGAAGGAATTTGGAATTCATCTTGGAAGCTTTCAGGTCCCCAACTGTTCTGAGTCATCTTTTTCAGATTAGCAGAGAGACAGCATTTTAATAAGAGTCTCTGTAGATGTAACTTCCTTGCCACAGCCAGAGATCATGCCTTTGTTATCCCTGCTCAGGGGAGAAGATTGAAGTACGGTCTCATTTAGAGAACAAATGTATGTAGACACAGCTCTGATCTCAAGAGTGTAAAAAGCTCCAGTTGTTATTTCAAAATTCAATCAAACTTAAAGCATTGAAATGGAAATCCATATTTATATCATCATAACAAAATTATTTACAATGTTAGGTCTATAGCTGCTATTAAGCCCAAAAGGAATGTTCCCAGGATGTTCATATGTCCATAAGGTATGTGTTGTTTCTTGGTTCATTCCTGCATTTATTTAGTCATTCATAAATACATATATTTTTGTGCCTACTGGGTCCCAGGCACTGTGCGAGGCACTGGGAATTCACCATTGAGTGATGCAGACATGTTGAATGTCCTGGAGGATTTTAAGGAGCTACCTGAAGGAGGAGGCAATTATAAAACAAATCATTCCATGAAATATTTAATTGTAGATTCTTTAAGTTCTTCGAAGAAGCACAGGATTTTTGAGAGATTCACCTACTGAGGACAAGGAGTTGCTATCAGGAACACCATTCTCTAAGGAAAGAACATTTAAACACTTACATGAGGGATCAATGGGAACTTGCTAGGCAAAAGTGAGTAGCAGTAGGGAAAAGGTAGGGACAGCTTGACAACCAACTTGATGCAGATGTCCCTGTGAGGAGAAAAAGAAGCTTGGCAAGTCTAAGGATTTGAACAAAGTCCTGTGTAGCTGATGCTTGGTGAACAATGGATCATCTGGAAACAGGCTAAACAATGCAAGGCATGTTAAGAAATGTGTATCCTTAGTCTAAGGGCAGAAATGTTCAGTCAGAAGAGCTACATATTATGAAAAAAGCTATATGTTTTAAAGAAAGATCACTCCAAGTGCTGGCTAAAGAGTAAATGTGGGTATGTGATGTGTGCTGGAAAAAAAAGGGGGGGCGGGTTCCTGAAGCATAGATGCTTAACCACATGGGAAAAGGCCTCCTGCTAGAAGTCAGATAATTTATTTATTTTTTCTTTATTGAATTTATTGAGGTGACATTGCTTAATAAAATTATATAGGTTTCAGGTATACAATTCTACACTGCTTTACCTGTATACTATATTGTGTGTTTACCACCCCAAGTCAAGTAGAAGTCAAATAATTTAGCTTACAGTCCACCTCTCCAATTACATACAATGTAAAAAAAAAAAAAATCATTGTAAAATTTTAGATAATATCAAGAAAAGGGGCATTTATTCTGGAAACTTTCCATTAAAACAAATTTCCAATCTTAATCCCAAATAGGTCATTCATATAATGCTATCTATCACTGTTAATATGACAAACATGTTTCACTTGGATTGCTGGCCTATGTTCATACCAGTGCTTCTCAAAGTGGGTTCCCCCACCAGCATCGTTAGTATCAACCACAAACTTGTTAGGAATAGTTCTCAGGCCTTGTCCACACCTCCTAAATCAGTGGTTCTCAACCTTCCTAGTGCCGCGACGCTTTAATACAGTTCCTCATGTTGTGGTGACCCCCAACCATAAAATTACTTTCATTGCTACTTCATAACTGTAATTTTGCTACTGTTACATCTTAGGCGACCCCTGTGAAAGGGTCGTTCTACCCCCAAAGGGGTCGCTACGCACAGGTTGAGAACCGCTGTAAGTGAAGCCCTCCAAGGGACTCCGATACAGGCTCCAGTCTGAGAAGAATCCGTCTGTACCAGTGATGTGCACAAGCAAACCCTGTCCAGCTTTCCGCATCAGGGATGCTTGGTTACTTCCTAGGAGTTACTACGTGTACTTCACACATCCATAGACATTAATGCTGGAGGGAGTTCGTGTCTATTTAAAATTCTGCATCCAACAAACAGCAAACTGAAATCCAGAGAGAGGAAAAGTCTTGCTCTGGTCACACGACGTTTGAGGAAAAAGACCTTGAGATCAGACACATCTGTACCACTCACATCATACCCAGCATCCCTCACTCTGGGCGAAAATAAGGTGATGCTACTTCTTTATGTTTAGGGTTCTGTCCTTATGCTCATCTTCCTTATCTGGAAATAGAATTTATTGAAATTATAGAATTTCTCCCACTTTCTGACAGGCCAAATTTAGAGCAAAATTCTGCTTCCCTGAAATTACCCAATCAAAGCCCAAGTCCTTTCATTGGTTATTTCTAACATCATCTTTCTCAGACACCTTATGGTTCCCCATAGTGTGCATTCGTCCTGGTTGCAGTGAGTAATTAACCCACTTGTTCAACTACAGGCATGATCCTAGTGGTCCAAAGGCCATTGGCAACTGTGAGGGCTGATAGGGAAGTAGAAGCTAAGGGAGAGAATGGGTTTAATGTGGCAGTCACCTGGTGAGTTTTGGAATACCTGGCCTTGTACAGACACTGTTTCATTCTAAAAATCCCACAAGTCATATTTTGTCAACCTCTTCAAAGAGAGATGTTAGAATTATTCTTCTTGATCAATAGTCACACTGTCTGATTAATAGTTATCAAACTACCTTCCAGTTCAGTTTGGGAAGGCCATTTCTAGGCTTTGCAGACCCGACTGAATACCATATGAAAACTGTTATAATATACCTCCATCCCACATTACCTACATTTTTTTTTTGCTCTGAACATTCGCAGAATTTTTGTTATTTTGATTTCGAAATTATTCAGCACTGAAACACTCATTTCATTTATGGTTGACTGATTTTCTTTTTTAGCAATTATTGCACAAGCCTGGGAGATCATTCACTGTGAGAAATTGAATATGTAAGTTGCTTTTAAATGTAGTGAAAATTTTATGAATACTAAATCTAGCAGTTAATGAGATTGATATAATATGTTTACATAAGCATGTATTAATTTTTATTTGTGTTTTATATTTCAAGTTGATAATATTATATGTTTGTTTTTCAGATTTCAGATATTTTCCTAGCCCCTAGATATTCTCTTTTATGCCTAATGGTTAAAATAATCCTGTGTCTGGGCCCCCTTTAGATAGTTCCTGCTGTTTGTTCTTAATTGGTGGGAACAATATCCTTGACATTTATTTATTTCTCCTCCTCCTCCTCCTCCTCCTTCTTCTCCTTCTTATTCCTCCTTCCTCCTTCCTCTTTCCTCCTTCCCCTCCCCCTCCCCCTCCCCTTCTTCTTCTCCTCCTTCTCCTTCTTCTTCTCTTCCTCTCCTCCTCCTCCTCCTCCTCCTCCTCCTCCTCCTCCTCCTCCTCCTCCTCCTCCTCCTCCTTCTTCTTCTTCTTCTTCTTCTTCTTCTTCTTCTTCTTCTTCTTCTTCTTCTTCTTCTTTTTCTCCTCCTCCTCCTCCTCCTCCTTCTTTTCTTTCTATTTGGAAACTTCAAATATATAGAAAAATTGCAAGCAAAATATAAGTACATTGTTTTCCCCTGAACAATTTAAAATCATGTTGTCAACCCGATGCCTGCCACTCCATCATTCTTGCAGGATGTATTGATAATAAACCAGAACATTCTCCTACATGGCCCAGTACAACCATCCACCTCAGGAAATTAACACTGATACACTGCTATCGCTGGATACTTAGATACCATTCCAGTTTTGTGAGTGTCCCAATGATGTCCTTAGTGACTCTAGAATTCAGTTCAGAATCATGCATTGGCTTTGTCAGGTCTGTTTAGTTTCCTTTAGTTCGGAGTAGTTCCCCAGTCTTTCATTAACGTTTATGAATGTGTCATTTTTTGGAGATGGCAGGCCAGTTGTTTTATGAAGTTCATCTTGTTTGAGGCTGTGTGATGTTTCCTCTTCATCAGGGTTCAGTCTACTCTTTGTGAAGTGATGCTGTGCTCTTCTCAATGCGATGGATGAGACAACACACATCCAGTCTGCCCCATCACTGCTCACGTGCCCTTTGATTCTGTACTCAGGTGGTGTGTGCCAGGCTTTTCCACTATAAAAGCTATAATTTTTTCTACTCTAAAAGCACTATAATTTTATATGTGTTATTTTTATGTATTTTGCAGGAAGGTATTTTCAAATTCTGTAAATATCCCACTCCTTATTATACTTTCTATCCATCTATCTCTTAAAACTACGAATTCACACTGATACCTCCAATTCCAATTCAACACCATAGTCTGTTCCCCTTCTGCCCTTCCCATATTTGTAATTTCCTTCTCTGCCAGTGAGCAGTCTGGCTCCCATTATCCTTAATATAATGCCGTTGATAGGTTCTGTGATTTTAAGTGAAACAATGTATAATAAAACCAATTTTACTATAGGCTACGTGATATAAACAATAGTTAAGTTCCCACAGCATCTCATCAACATTATTGTGAAACAAAGTTGAAATAATTAGCTACGGAGTGATTATTATATTTCAGAATCTGTACTAAACTTTGGGCATACAGCGCTAAGCAAAGCAGTTAGTCTCTTGCCTCAGAAAGCTCACCATCCAGTGGGGTAGACAGTAAATAAAATTATAAAGACGCAAACATATATATGTTCTGACTAGTGTGATATCAGACACGAACATTGCAATGGAACAGAAGATAGGAGCTGGGTCCTACTTAAGGAGGTCAGAAAGTCTCTGGGAGGAGGTAACAAGCTGAGGGGAAAGACGAGTTAACCAGCACCTGTGGTAATTGTGTGATAATGAAACTACTCTAAGCAGAGAGACTAGATTGAATCTGGACTCAGGCAGGGAAAAGTTTATCATTTGAAGGAATGGGGAGAGTTTTTTGGTTACAACAGACTGACAGGGAGGTGAAATCCGATGAACTCAGGACCTGCCAGAGTATTCTTGGCCTTGACAGTGCAGTTTAGATTTATTGAAAAATTTTTAGGAAGCCTTGGGCAAGCTTTAGGCAAAGGCTTAATGTGATCCAATCTGTGGATTAAAAGATTGTTTTTCTGGTTGTTATGTGGAAATAGAATTGGGAGAGTAGAATTTGGGAGAGCAGTAAACTGTGCGCTGTGCTAATACAGGCAAAAAATTGATAATGCTTTGGTCTAGGCCTTAGGTTCATAACAATAAGATGGAGAAAATGACTACATCATGGTAAATGTTTTTATTTACCATGATGAAAAATTCTAATTCATGACTGCTAGATATGATATCTGGGGTTCACTCAGTGGCTTAGTCCAGCACACGGAATGCCAAGACACTAACTTTATTATCAGATGGTTTTCTGAGCTTTTTCATTACATGATTATACAATGTACAGGGCAAGTCTCATCTAGATTCACGTTCAGCGGATAGTGGGTGTGACGACACGGTGAAGAAGACATAACATTTTCTCAACTAAAGAGAGGCAATTTCTCTGAAGGTATTTATTATAATTCTATGTAACCATTCATTTAGCACAGGGATTGGCAACTTTTTCTTAAGGGGCCAGAGAGTAAATATTTCAGACTCAGTGGGTCATGTTTCTGTTACAACTGCTCAGCTGGGTAGTGGTACCAGTGCAGCCACAGGCAATACACAAATGTGTTTCCATAAAACTTTATTTATAAAACAGGCCCAAAGTCTGACTTGGGTTTGAGGCTGTAGTTTGTAGATCTCTGATTTAGCACATGGGTAGTGTACTTATGGACCAGGGTTGTTTTAGTTGAACATACTATTAGCTTAGATCTCACCTTGTGATCACATACATCTGGATACGTTAACTAAAGGCTGAAACCAAAATAAATGTAAAATGATTTGAAGAATCAGAATAACAAATATGGTTAAATTTACCATAATCCTATTTTATCAATGAGTCTGAAATTTGTTTCCCTATCTTAGCCTATTGAAATGCTATTATATATTCACTTAAAGACCCAAAATTCCTATTTTTGTGTGAATTCTCTAGTTTTTCTATCTATTCTCTCTGACAATGATTTTGCCTATTGTCTGTGTTCTCATAGATTTTAGTTTTTAAGTACATCATTGGACCCATAATATTGTATTAAAAATGTAGACGTGATTGCCTTATCTATCATGCTTCAAGCTTTCCGGGAGCCCAATTTCTACACATTGCAATTTAAAAGAGACTTAAAATAATTAATATGAGAAAGAGTGCTTGGGAGTCTATTTTAGCTGGGATGGTCAGAGTAGATCACTTCAAGTTGGGGGTAATTGGGAATCTGAGTTATAAGAAACAGTGGCCTGTCCAGCTAGTGTGGCTCAGTGGATGAGTGTCGACCCATGCACTAAGAGGTCATCAGTTTGATTCCCGGTCAGGACACATGCCCAGGTTATGGGTCTGATCCCCAGTGGGGGCATGCTGGAGGCGGCCAATCAATGTTCTCTCTCATCGATGTTTCTATCTCTCTCTCCCTCTCACTTCCTCTCTCTGTAAAATCAATAAAGGAAAAAAAAAACAGTGGCCAAAGATCAGGAATAAAGCATTCAACCTCCTGATGACCCTCCCTCCACACACACACATACATACACATATTAAAATAGCAAATACAAAGGCCCTGAGAGTAAACTGATTTTGATAAGTTATAGATAAGAACATAGGGCTACAGTGTAGGCGACGAGTTGAAGAAGTAGACAGAAACCAGAGAGTAAAGAGGCTTGCAAGCTCATTGTGGTAAACTGTATTTTCCAAAAAGAATAACAACGAATAGCCTATCATACATGCCCTTCCAAAACCTTGACCTTCCCCGCATCAAGAGATGATACTCATGTCCCCTCTGCCGGAACCCAGATCGGTCTTTATGAGTGCTTCAAGTAACAGAGTAAGAGAGAAGTGACACCATGACATTTGAACAGTACAAAGTGATGTAATTTCTGTCTGATTCTCTCTCAGATTCTCACTCTTGAACTTCAGCCATCTAACATGAGGAAAGTCAGGCCACGTGGAGAGCCCTGCGTGAAGAGGGACTGGGCTCCTGGCTCTGAGACATCACTGTGTTCCCATCCAGACTGCTGTTTTAGGGAAGTTTGTTTACAGCAACAGACACTGGAGCATATGGTTAGAAGTTGACCATCCTTCGTAATCTGTGCCTGGGACACATAAGGCTCTTATTAAATCACTATTGATATTGATGGAATCATGGAAGAAAATATAAATAAAATATAATTGCAGAAATTTTTTTGTCAGGGTAAATAAACTCAGATTATTATAATGACACTAAGCTTAGCCATCATTTCTAAGTGTACCTAAATTCAAACATTTATCATTTTATTTATTATTTTTTAATAAACATTTTTAGAGCAGTTTTAGGTTCATAGCCATATTGAGTAAAAGGTGCAAATATTTCTCATAAAAACCCTGCCCCCCCACACACAATAGCCTCCCCAATTATCAACATCCTTAATTTTGAATTTGGAAACCTCAGTTCATATTTTATAAATTAATTACTATAGAAAGAAGTTACCTTAACTTATTGAATATTTTATGTATTTTAAATACATTTAATCAAAGCATGACATATATAATAAAACATGCACAAATAATAAATATATAGCTTAATGAAATTTTGCAAAGAGAGTAAGTTTGTAAAGTCAGTATCTAGATGAAAAAATAGAACATTGCCAGCCTTCCAAAGTCCTCATGCTACTCCTAATCTTAACTCCCACCCACAAAATGACCACTAACTTGACCTCTAAACACACACGTTTAATTTTGCCTGAGTTAAACATGTGTGTAAATGGACACATACAGAATGCATTCTTTTATGATTTTCATCATGGTGTAGTATGTACATACATTTCACTAATTCTCATTACTACATAGTATTTCACTGTACTTATCAGAATTGATGTACTATGCGACTCTTGATGGACATTAGGTCTGTTTCTAGCATTACTAGAAATTATCGCTATCAGGAACATACCTAGGAGTGGAATTGTGGGGTCATAGGCTTCATATATGCTATATTTAAGAAGATATTGCCAGAGTGGTTGTAGCAATTTTACTAATTTATACTCCCAGCATCAGTGTGAGCTCCTATTGTTCCACATTCCCACCCATGCTTCCAGCTGTCCGTCTTTTCCATTTTAGAATTAATAGGGAAAATATAGTGATATCTGATCGTGGTTTTATTTGCATTTCCTGGTGACATGCTGTTGAGCACATCTCCATATGTTTATTGACTATTTGGCAATCTTCTTTTGTGAAATACCTGTCAAGTCTCTACAGAACTTCTATTGGATTATTTGCCTTCTAATTGATTTTAGTACTTACATGTTCACAGATAGGTGCCCTCCCTTGAATAAAATTATTGCAAGTATTTTCTCCTACTATGTGTCATAATTCTTTTACTCTCTTAATGATGGCTCAATTAACAGGACTTCTTTGTTTTAAGATAGTCCAATTGTGACTTTTTTTCTTTTATGGTTAGTGCCTTTTGGAATCCTGTTTAAGAAATATTTGTCCAGGTAATAAAAATATTCTGCTATGCTTCCTTCTAGAAATATTTTACAATATTATTCACAATCTACCTAAAATTTGATTTGTATGTATCAATATCAATTTTTCACATGTGCATATCTATTTTATTCCGTCATTTATACATATGGAATCATATTTTATGTTGTCTTTTGTGACTGACATTTCTACTCACTCTAATGCTTACAAGATTCATCTATATTATTTTATCTAATTATAATTCATTCATTCTCTTAGCTGGATAATATTCCAGTGTATGTATATACTATTATTTCTTTACTCACTATACTTAGAAACACTTTTGGGTCATTGTCAGTTAATTTGGTTATTACAAATATTGCCTTTATGATCACTTTTCTTTTTGGTGAAAGTATGTATACATTTCAATGGGTATACATATCAAATTGATGGCTTAGATGTTATACACATGTTCATATTTAGTAGATATTTCAGAATAGTTTCTCAAATGGTTAAATAATTTTACAGCCCAAACAGCGGTGTTTGGAGATTTAAGTTTCTCTAATTCATCAAATCTTTTGGTATTTTTTTCTGTCTTTTAAGTTTTTACTCTTATAGTATTAAGTGTGTTGTGGCATTTAATTTGCATTTCCCTGACAACAAATGAAGCTGGCCATTCGGATATCTTCTAATGCAAAATGCCTATTCAAAGCAATCGCCAATTTTCTAGGAGGTTCTCTGCCTTTCTCTTACTGATTTTTAAGATTTTAAAATGTATTTGAGATGCAAGTCCTTTGTTTGATATATGTTTATAAATATATTTTTCACCAAATACTTTGACTTTTTTCCTCTCTCTGTTTGATATATGTGTTATAAACATATTCTCTCACCAAATAGCTTGACTCTTTTCCTCTCTTAGTGCCGTTTCTTGATTAATAAAATTGTTATATTTAATGTAGTTTCAAAATTCATTTTCTTTGTAGCACTTTGGTCCAATTAAAAAAAAACAAACAACTCTACTAGCCCCCAAATCATGCAGTTATTCTCATCTTTGCTCGCTAAATATTCCAAATACTGTACTTATAGTGAATAGAATATCCTACCTTACACTTTATTCGAGCCAGAAAATGTTATAACTACAGAATTTTGGCTTGAGTAGTTCTCAGAACATAACAAATGTGTGTGTGTAAATCAACACCAAACTCTCCAACTAACTTCTTTTTACCAGTAAAATAGCTGGAAACTATCCATTGCTACAAAATTCCCAGAGAGGATATCTCTTATATCACATTTAGCATTTGATCATTTGATCAAACTTTGATGATTTATAATTTTAAAGGAGTTGGAATGGCTAGTTATAGTATTGTTTTCCAGTTTTAATTTCTGAGATTTGCGTTGCCAAGAATGGACTAAAGTCCCAAATTGTTGTCCGTGTAGTAAAAAAAATTGAGCAATGCACATTAGGCATGATTCCTCATTGTCTCAGAAATGTCTAAATGCTATTTAAGTGTTTTCTTCTCACCGATTAAGAATCCACCTTTGAAGTGGTGAACTGTACCCGAGTTCAAGTTGGACAGAAATTAAAAGTATGTTTCTTCTCTTCCCAACAGATGCACAGAGAGATCACTTAGGACAGATGCCTGGTCACTCACAGAAACCCCTGACCCTTTCCCAACACTTTATACTGAGTGACTCTGACTGCCATTTGTTCCAGACCAAAGACTCTAAGGCCAGACACAACTGTCTTTTAAATTTCACCTGATTAATATCTTTCAAGAGCATATTTGTCACTTCCAAAGACTCTACATGTTGTTCTCCAAGGCGAAACTACTCTGAACTGATATGGGGAAGAAATGAGGCGTGTTGAATAATGACTATTAGACTCTAATGTGACCGAAACTCGGTAATCTCCATGGCTGGAAATTAAATATTAAGTTCCTGAAGCAGAGACATGAACTAAAATCTTACCTCATTTTTTTTTTCTTTCCCCCCACCTTCTAAGTCTGGGTTCACTAAGTAAGATAATGGCACCAAGCTATGGATTTGATCAATGAATGATAAACAATGTGTTAGGTCACATAGAACAAACCCTATTTGACCAAGTTCTGATACAATTCCGAAGAGAAACAAGATCAAATTTCTAATTTGCAAATGTTCAGAGAAAGGCAGCCCATCATCTTTTTTTTTTTCCTTGCTGTTTCAAGTTCTCGATTCTATCTTTCTCAGCAAAATGAGTTTTGTAAGATCTCAAGGTCGAGAATATTTTCACCCTTAGAAGTTATATTTTCTCTTTCATGCATGATCTTTGACCTTGAAGTGAAAATGGAAACTATTCATTCACCTTTAAATACCATAAAGACTCATCTTTATAAAACTCATTTTTGTCTCATGGTATTACTAAAATACAATTTCTTTAATGCCATCGGAAATGAAGGAAATAAAAATCAATCCCCTGGAACTCTCTGAGCACTTTTCTTGCTCAAGCTTACCATTTAATATCTCCCTCTTTGAAAAGATAACAGAAAAACTATTTTTTTTAAATATGCCCAGGTCCTCAGGCCCTGAATGGAACAGAGGAACCCCTCTGGACCAGTGCCATCCTACAGAAGCATAGTGCCAGCCACGTATGTGAAGCACTTGTGCCATTTTACATGTCTAGTAGACACACTACATAAAAAGAAACAGGAAAAGGAATTTTAAAAATGTATTGTATCTAGCCCAGTCAAGCAAAATATTATCATTTCAATATGTAATTAATATAAATGAATAATAAGATATTTACTTTTTTTGATACTAAGTCTTCAAAGTCCAGTGCGTGTCGCACACTTTCAGCACATGTCAGTTTGGATCAGCCACATTTCCAGTAGCCAGTAGCCACACGTGGCTGATGGTTCCCACACTGGGCGGTGCACCTACGGCACATTTGCAGAAACGTTTGGAATAGAATCCAGTATTTTATAGCCATCTTTGCTCTTTCTAATCGCTCCTCTGCCTTTCTTTGCTTTGTTAGCCAGCAGATCATACACAAACCTGGTCTTTGTTTTATTTTCCTTTAAACTTGTAGAAGACACAACTGGAATTGTGAAGTTTTGATAGGAAGGCATGACTTCCAGGATAGATATTGAATTGCTTATAATTATTGACATTCTGTTGCTTCAAAGTTTTTTTAAATGATAATTTTTATTTTCACCTTTATTTATTTATTTATTTTTGCCCTGGGATAAAAGCCATGTCCATCACTCACAAACTATGTGAACACAGGCAAACTCATTTAACTGAGTTTCCCGTTCCTCACTTCTAATCTGGGGACAAATATTTTCTCACAGGATTATTCTAAAGGTTTCATGAAATCATGCTATATACTTAGTACAGGGCCAAACCCATTATAAGCATGTGCTGAACATAAGTAGATATGCTTGTGTGTGTGTTTTTTTAGGTATTTTTCATTAACTCAATAGCACAAGTGTTTTCTTCGTCTGGCTTTTTCATTTACCGAGAGAAGTGGAAAGTATATAATAAACTACTCCAATTCATAAATCTGCTAAACAGAAACCACTATTAGTCAAAGCATCCCTCTGCTCAAACAGCAACGCCTCATCCATATTATTAAACATAACAATTGCATTCACATTAAAAATCTAAATAACCCTCACCTTTCTCCCAGCTTACTGAGTTTTTCCGCTGCTTTGTACAACAAATTCAACTACATGACAAGATTTTAAGGTATCTCCTGACGAGCAACAGCTGATTAAAATACTAAGTAAAATTTTACTCTTTTACTTTGTAGTAAGAGAGAAATAACTCTTACTCAAAGTTCATGTGAGTTCTCGATTAGTCCATAGGTTCTGTTCATTTGTAACGTGTCCCTGACTGCTGGAGAAATGGGAGTGCGCAGTGCAGTCTGTCTCCCTTGTAGCTCATAAAGATGATTCCTGTTGTTTTTATCTAATTCCTTTACCACCCTTCCACCCTCTGCCCAGGTCTATTTCCCACATAGTACCCAGAGTCATCTTTTTCAAAAATATAAAGCAGGTCGTATCATTTGGAAATCAGAGATCTCACATCACAGTCAGAATGAAACCCAAACTCCCTAGAGTCCCACTGAGCAGACTCTGTCCTTCTGAACTCAGCTCATGTGGGTCGTCACTGTTCCTTCACTCCAGCCATCCACCCTGGCCTTCTTTCCTTCGAAATCTCCATGCTTGATGCTGAGTTGAGGCAACTGTACTTGGCTGTTGTCTTTGTTTGGAATGTTCTACTTTCTCTTCATTAACATGATATTCCTGTGTCAAATGTCACCTCCCCAGAGAGTTTTTTCTCTGACCAAACCACCTAAAGAAACAAGCTAATTTACATCTGAATTATTCTTTCCCCACACCCCAGCACTCTCTACCCTGCTACTGTTTTCTGTTATGCTACTTTCACAGTCTAAAATTCTTGTGTCTTTGTTGACCTATTTAAGGAATCATCCCTCTCCCTGTCCGATGAAATATACATTCTTGAGGGGAGAGACCACCTCTCTCCTCTTCACCACCGAATTTCCATACTGAGGGGACTTCATTGAGTAATAGATTTCTTACAGGGAAACAGTGCTGATCTGATTGGTCTCATTTGCAGATGTGATAATAATGGGTCACACTCCAGGAGATGAGATTTTCTAGGCCATGGAAGACCTAGCAAGCATGAAGGGGCTAGTGGCTACCTCTTCCTCTTGCCTCCACAGGCCTGAGGAATAACAGCACCAGGGCTCCAGCAGCCAGGAAACCTCTTAACCTCTTCAGCTGTCTCTCTGCCTCCCTCTTTCAGCTAACAGCTGGGCAGGGCTACGTGCCCCTAAACGAGAATTAGGTTGCAAAGGAAAAGAGTGGACGTAAAATGCAGTGGCAGGAAGACAGACCAGCTGTAGATCTAGGCTGTAGACAGTGGACCTGAGGAAATGGATTATATAACCCTCTGAGCTTCAGTTTTCTACCTATGACACAAAGGTGATACAGTGGTGCCGCCGTACCTGTGGGAAATATGTCCCAAGACCCCCAGTGAGTACCTGAAATGGCAGATAGTACCAAACTCTAGATATACTATGTTTTTTCCTATATACATATATCTATAATGAAGTTTAATGTATGAATTCATCACAGTAAGAGAGCAACAATAACTAATAATAAATAGAGCAATTATTAATAAAAGTTATGTGGCCCGGCCAGTGTGGCTCAGTGGTTGAGCATCAACCCATGCACCAAGAGGTTGCCGGTTCAATTCCCAGTCAGGGCACATGCCCAGGTTGTGGTCCCGATCCCCAGTGGGGGACATGCAGGAGGCGGCCAATCGATGTTCTCTCTCATTGATGTTTCTATCTCTCTCCCTCTCCCTTCCTCTCTCTCTAAAAGCAATAAGGAAAAGAAAAAAGTTATGTGAATGTGGTTTCTGTCTCTCAACATACCTTGCTGTCCCGTCCTCACCCTTCACAGTGCCGAGTGAGGAGACACAGAGGTGAGCGACTTAGCATTAGACTATGACTGATGGTCAGTTACAAGCACTGGACGGCTTCTCTGTGGCACATCCGAACTACCAGCATCACTACCTTTGGGATCATTATTAAGTCAAATAAGGATACTTGAACACAAACACTGCAATGCCTCCACATCTGATTACCTAGACGTCTACTAAGGGCTCCGCTGACGGCCGCTGTCCAGCTGCTCAGGCTGGACAAGGGATGCCTCCCGTCCAGGGCAAGCTGCAGCAAGACTCGTGAGCTTCCAGCGCGCTACTCAGAGCGGCGTGCACTTTAATACTTACGGATTGCTTATTTCCGGAATTTTCTATGGCACATTTTCAGACCACAGCTACCTGAATTATTGACCACAGCTAGCTGAAACCTCAGAGAACAAAGCTGTGGCTAAGAGAACTACGGTGCTTCCCTCAGTGTTGCTGAAGTGATTGATGTACGTGGTCCATGGGAAGGGGTCCTTAGTCATTTGGTGGCTGACGCCAGGCACATGTTTTTCCCTGCTTTCCATCTTCCTGACCCCTTTTATTCTGATTTTAGGTGTGACCTACAATTTTATCTCCATGGATTTGGGTAGTGGAGGAAGAGAATTTCAGGTAATAGAATCTTGTATATGATGTGGATGACTTTAAACCTAGCAAATCCCCCGCTGAATACGTAAAGCATCTTTATTATTATTTGCCCCCATTTGCCCGTTTTTTGTTTTTTGGTTTTTTTTTCAGAAATCTCCTTTAGGTCTTTGTGTGGAGAAAGAGTAATTTAGGCCAAAGTAGAATTTAGATATTCCACAGTTCCCTTTCAAAATTAAATTATAATCCATTAACACTGTATTATTATGCTAATTTCTAATAGCTACTTCTGTATGGAAAACCAGTACAATAAATGGGTATCGTTTCATTTAAATGTATAAATACATATCAGTATATTTTTTGGCATACAAAAGCAAAAGGGAGAGAAAGAGCTTTCTAGTGAAGAGGAAAGGAAAAAAAAATCCTTTCCTTACAAATGCAGTAAATTACAAACTAAAATGCTACTGCCGGAGAATAACTTGACTCAAAATATTTCCCAAATTCAAAAACAAACCACCCAGCCTCTGGAATAGTTCTCTCCCCAAAAGCACAACCAACCTTACTTATTGACAGCCCAGTAGATGTGGTTCGGGAAGTTAAAAGGTGCTATATGGGTTTATCATTTTGTAACAGGCAATATGGTAAAAACCTCTCTGGGTCTAAAGAGTCTCTGTTTGTCCTTGTTTTGTTTTCCAAAGTTGTATCTCCTAAGACATTCACAGGGTGTTAGCCACAGTGTCATGGGACAGATTAGGTCTATATACAAAGCTCTTTCTCCCTTTGTGTATGTAAATTGAGGGAGAGAACTAATCATTCAAGCAGTCATTTCAATCATATGAAAGAAAGAAGAGGTTAGAAGGATAAATAGTGATTAATGAAAGCACCATCAGCCAGGAAAGTAAAGGTTCTATTTTAATATGAAAGGACTAGAAACTTATAAAAGTGTATTCATTAAAAAAAAGAGAGAGAGAGAGAGAGACATTTTTCAGTGCATATGAAGTTACTCTAAATTCTTAAAAGTGGGCCCCAAAATATGCTTCTCTGTAGCTATGCATACAGAACACAGGAACTATTTCATGGAGTATTTATTCAAATGAGATTTCAGAAAAGTGGCGCATTAAAAGTTGTTTTTCTCCTATTTATATGGTTCAAAACAACAAAGGTGATTATTCTTTAACCTACAGCCAGGGTTTGGGTGCCCTGTGGACTTAGTGATAGACTCTGTTTGCAATGGTGGGACCAAAGACAAACACTTGGCTTGTATTCCATGAAAATTCTTACGGCCCCTGCTCTGGGAGTATTTATCCATTCATACCCTTCGATCATTGTAAACACAAACCACCTTTGGAAGGTGGTAATGATGACTCTAAATGTTTGCAATACTCTGCAGAGGCGTCCTGAGCAGTAGCCATGTAAGTACAGAGTACTGTGAAAATGTAGGGTCACACAAACTAGGACCGAAATCAAAGCTCTGATGCACACCTCTGTGTGATCTTGTCATGGAAACAAGATCTCCATGTGTTTTTGTCTACTGTTGACTTTTCATAGAAATGTAATAACACCATGTGTGGACTTTGGTGACTGGCTTCTTTTACGTGGTATAATGTTTACAAGGTTCATCCATTTTCAGAGCAAGCTCTGAGTCAGGTCAAGTGAAGAGAAGCCCTGTGAAGGAAGCCGTTCCAGAGAGCTTCCAGAAAGTTCAAATAGTCAACGTTCTCTGGGGATGGGATTTCCCGGCGAGCTCTAAACCTGGCCTGTGCTTTACATTAGTATTTATTTATTTTTAAATACTCACCCAAGGATATTTTTCCATTTATTTTCAGACAAAGTTGGAGGGAAGAAGAGAGAGAGAGAAACATCAATGTGAGAGAGACACATCGATTGGTTGCCTCCCACACAACCCCGACCAGGGCCAGGGATGAACTGCAACCGAGGTATGTGCCCTTGACTGGAATCGAACCCAAGACTCTTTGGTCTGAGGGCCAACGCTCCAACCACTGCGCCAAACTGGCCAGGGCCACAGTAGCTTTAGACTGTTGGTTTTCATAGGCGCCAGGGCTGTGGGGCTGTGATTTTCAAAGCTACTATGAAAATGAAGAGAGGGGTGTAAGAATAGGGCAAGTGAAAAAGCCACAAAGTTGCCAAGTTCTCTGTTCTTACCAGGATCTGACTGTTTTTCTTAAGAAAACAAACAAACAAAAAACTTCTCAGATTGCTGCAAGTATTTCCAGAGTTCTGAAAAGTTTATTTTGACCATTTTGGCCCGTGTTCTCACTGCTTTCATAGACTAACTATTTTTGGATTTCCTTCCTCTGTCATTTTGAAAGTTCTCCCCTAACCATTTGATTTTATAGTGTGAAAGCCGTCTAAAGTCCCGAGTGAGTCAGTTGTCCCTCATACTGGTCTATTCACAGAGGCTCCAACACTATTTTTTAAATGCACCTTTATACGGTTGTCTCACATTCAAACATATATTTAGGCAGTTTGGTGGACAGGGAATGTATGGAAAAGCTACCCAATTTCACCATAATCACTTTCTGATAAATTTAAACATTGTATTGCCACATACCTTTGAAGACAAGAAAGATTCAGCTACTTTAAGAGCAATTCTTTGAATTATGAGCTAAAGTTTTATTAGAATTCCTCTACATATGAAATTGTATTTCCTTCTCAAGCCCTGGTTAGCATCTCCAGTCTACTACTTAAGCTAAATGTACAAGTGTTGGTGGCTGTGTGTGTGTGTGTGTGTGTGTGTGTGTTCACAAATTCCAAGTAACTGGTAAAGCATTGGTGCCAGTGATAGTTTCATTTTAAACATTTTTTTCTTTGCCTGTTTGTTTCAAGATGACATAGAACAAATGTTTTATTTTCCATTTCCCAGGTAGAGCCTTCTTTTTCTTTTCCTTCAGCTGTAGAAAAATAGAAAGTAAATTCTGCTAGCTATAAAATCTACTTACTTTCAAATACTGTAAATTGTTGTCTGACCTAAAGTTAGACTAATCTCACTCAAAGATTCAGAGCTTAAAGGATTATCTGTGCTTTTAATGAAGAGAGGGCAACGTTATGGTAATTTTTCACATTTCTATTGCCAAATATTTTATACAGGACAATTAGAATAGGGAAATAAAACTATTTCATGGTTTCATTAATAATTTGATTAATACTTGGTAAATCTTTCCACCTTTTTTTTGTTGGAGACAAGAAGTGATTAATAGAGAGGAGGTGATTGAGAAGGATAGAACTCACTTTTAGCACTGAAATCTTTTTCTCTGTGCTTTGTCTTTATATCTTAATAAGTATAATAATATGACTTCCATTCTTAGCTTAGCAAAGCCATTTAAGTTGCAAAGAAATACAAAGGATAAAATAACAAGCATCCATAAAACCACCATCAAATGTACATAGTGTCCCGTATTTGATTCACATATATCTCTACAGGGTAGGGCAAAAGTAGGCTTATAGTTGTGAGTATGCAAAACAGAGTTTATTTTTATTTTATTATTTATTAGTTATTGTATTATTTTCCATACAAACAAGTGTAAACCTACTTTTGCTACATCCTGTCTATCTATCTATCTATCTATCTATCTATCTATCTATCTATCTATCTATCCATCTTTCTCTATATATCTGAGATAAACTATTAAGCATAAGACAGACATACTCCCTGTCACCTTATTAACCTTCTTCTCTTCCCAGGGACAACCAGTGTGATAAATTTAGTACTTATTCATGTTTATTTTTACTCTATTTCTGCTTCCAGGAAAAATATATAGTATTGTTTCTTGTTCTTGTAATTTACAGAAAGGTTATATTATAGATGTATATATACCTTTCTGCAATTTGCTTTACATTTGTTTGCAACTCCATGTGAAAAATGAGTAAGGGAGACACATAAGCCATGAATATGAAATTACTCATTCTGTATGAAAAGTAATAAAACTGAATTCAAATTATACCTAGGAACCCTGCAGAGAAGCGCATTAAAGTTGTATAAGCCAAACAAAGACTAGGGAGTGCAGAGATGGAAAGGCAGAGCTCATACTTTACATTTACCATCTCAGACAAGGAAGGAACATACCTGACTCCAGTCAGCAACATTCCACACTAAGAAGTTGATTTGCTTGTCTTGCCCAAAAATAGGAGAACACCGAAAAGCAAAATCTTTTAGTCTCCAGTACATGTTTGTTATTAATATTTATTTTCCAGGATATTTACTGGAGGAAATTATATCCATTAGCATTAGGTAAATAAATAGCTTATCTGCATATAATCCAATGAACTAAAACATATTTTGAATGTGTATTTCATTTATTCTAAAACATACTATATGATAGTTTTATTTCTCAAAACCATAGAAACTAATGCATATTTCTTGAGCACCTGTTATTTTCTAGTAACTAAACAATAGCAATGTGACAGTGAAAAAAAATGTAATAAAACAGGCAACACTAAAAGAGTTACTATTTCAGTGGGATAAGGGTGATAATAAACATAATTTCTCGGTTGGTGCCACATACTATAAAGTAAAATAAACCAGAATGAGAGGGCTAAAGAGTTAAGTGCCCTGTTGAAGATGGGGTGGTTGACCAAGGAAGATCATTCAGATAAGGAGTGTTTCTAGTTGAGACTTGAAAGAATCGAGCTATGTGTACAACCATATATACAAATACAAACATACATATACATTTAAAAAAGAAAATAGAAATATTTCTAAGACAGGTAACACAGGAATCTTGGGGCAAGAAAAATTTTTAGACTTAGAAGAACGAAACCCATTTTTTTCTATGTTCAAATCCTTCAGGAGAATTGGTAGGTTATGTGTTGTAATTTATTCTGAATTTCACTGGCTTAGTTCCTCTTCCTATAATTCATTGATGTATCAAACATAATTCATGGTTACGTCTGGATTGAACCTGAGAACAACATTTTGTAGATATAGAATCAATATCATCACTTTGCAAAAAAAAAACACAAACCAAAACTGAGGTTGTATTAGGTTAGAGCACTGGCCCCAGTTCTTAGAATTTATAAGAGACAGAACGGGTAACCAAACCAAGGCTTGCTGGCTCCAGAAAAAGAGATCTTCTCACTTCTCTGAAGCAAAGTCTCACTCAGTCTGGGATGACTTGCTTCTTGGTTGTTCCACCAAGTGTTGTCTTATTTCCTGCCCTGGTGCTACCCCCCGAGGTGTCCTTTGCCTGACTCTCACCACCACCAGTGGACTTGTCCAAAATCCAATCTCAGTCTCCCGCACAGTCATTCCTGACCATGCTGCCTTCGTGGGTCTCCTTCTGTGGCCAGTCCTCCCCATGGGAATGCGTTGGAATACTCCCCTAAATCCCACTCTGTTTATAATCTTAGACTTCATGTGTGATTGTGACAGTATATTGTATATAGTACTTCACATTATTCTAAATCTTTGGATAGCTTTGGTTTTACCTTAAAAATAGATATATATGGAGTGATTATTTTATGAAGACAATAAAAGATTACCAGATTGTGATAGAGTTTAATAGTCAATGCAAATTCTTCATTTTTCCTGTGTTTAGGACATTGACCTTATCTCTAGATCCTGAAACTTTGGGAAGCACTTAATTTTCTGAGTTGTAACCCAACAAAGCTCACTCCAAACCCTTATGACTCTTCTCACTTCATTTATTTTACACCCACAGCACCAGTAATAATACTTTATATGATCAATTTGGCAGGGACAGGTGTAGAGTTATGCACATACAATTTATTTGAGTTAGATCAAACTTCAATGTTCATTTCCAATGGAAAAACCCAGCTTTTCATTTCTAATGCTCTACTTTTACTTTTGCAGTTACAACATCTTGTTGGTCATTATTTAACATTTAAAATGTTAACTTATCAGCATAATAAATGGTGAGTCTCTTATGCAGTTTTCCCATAGAATAAAAGTTAAATTTTTATTTGCATTAAGAGTTTCCGTTTTTATATTAAGTTATACTTTATATGAAGAATATAAATATTTTATATTAAGAATTTGTGTTAATATATTAAGTTTAATTTGTTGATGCTAATTTGGAAAGCATATTCAGCTTTTAGATTTGGTATATTATACTGATGTTTTTATTAAAATGTGTTTTTCATTAAAATTAATAAAAGGTTCAGAATTTTTATTATAGTTGCTAATTTTCTGAATAATGCTTACATTTAAAGAGCAAATAATTATTTGTATAGTTATAATCTATACTTTATACCATTGTTTAAGGAAAAATGTGTTGAATACAAATTTAACCTAATAATTAGAAATGTTCAACATTTTCTAATCTTTTTATTTAGCCATTTTATAAACATTTTAGCTACTAGGAAAATAAAATTATCCCCCTGAGAGTAATGATTGGGGTGTCAGTACTAGTCACGCTTTTCAATTAGCAAAAACTTCATGTCTGTCTTTAGTTGTGAGCTGTGGCCAAAACAACCCAAATTAAACATACTTGTATACATTTCCGAATATTTTACTGAAAAAAAATTCAAGGATATAATTATTGTTTGCACAGAGTACATCATCAGCAAAAAAAGTGTCGCACTGATGCATGGATGGAAGAAAGGAGAAGTGATATTCAAAATACGCAGCAACTATTATGATACCAGCGCCATCAACAGACACTGGACAACCATCAACAACCAGTACGCCTTACCGATATGCATGCCTACTGAAAATGAGCTAGAATGAATGAGGACACAAAATTAAAATGCAAACTTCATGTACATGTTTCCTTTTATACAGTATTGCATATAGTACTTCACACTGTTCTAAATCTTTGGATATCTTTGGTTTTACCTTAAAAATAGACATATATGGAGTGATTATTTTATGAAGATCATAAAGTATTACCAGAACACATTTGCTTAATTATATGATTCTTTTACATAGACTTTTTTACTCTTGAGAAAAGAATCATGACTCTACCTCCCTCCAATGCTTTCCCTTGCAAGCAGCGTCTGGCCTGTGCTAAAGGACAGTTTGAGATTACATGCTGAGTATATACATCACACAGCCCTAGAATTAACTTCATTTCAAACTTCCCTCAGTATGAGATAGCACTGGTTTTACTTTTTGAGTCATGACCCCATCTTTAATGATTCCCTCCATCAAGCCTATGACAGCATATTACTGAGAATCAGAGAGTTTGAGGTCTGCCTTTATGTCACACAGAAAGGTCAGAGTCGAGTCTGAATGAAAATCCAGCACTTTTTAACCTTAACTGTCTAACACATACAAGGCCTAGGTCAGCCCTAGTACTGAATTCACTGGGATAATAGAAAACCATGCTTTGATCAGGTAATCAATTCAAGAATATACCCATCTAGTTGCATGTTATTTTTCACTGTCCCCTGAAACCATTGTAACTTTCCCACATTCTCATCTACTCAAGGGATAACTCCTCCTTCTAGCTCTGGCTCCTCTTGATATATCCTCAGAAAATAGGAATTGATTTTAATAATATTCATTAAATCATTGAACGAACATTTGTGTACAGCCTAAAAGCACAAGCCACTGGACTAACGCCTATTAGAGAAAAACCTAATGAGGATTATAAATCCGTGGCAACAAGAATACCAACCATAAAATCATTATATTCAACTTCCCTCTTTGCCCAATTCAGTGGAATATTTTACATCAGTCGACTGGTGACTCAGATTATCTAGTCCCAGAATAAACATTTTGTTTTATCCACGGGAGGCCCTTGATGGAGCAGAACCGAATCGTAGTTGACCTTCATTGGATTTGGGTACTGCCGTCACTGTTTAATCAGCTACTCATAAGCATTTTTCATTTGTCTGCATTGTTTCTAAATCACAAGCAAGTCAAAGATCAACAATTATTCAGTACTTTGGGCTTTAATCAAAATCAACCCAATGGAGTATATCAGTCACATCCCATCTCACAATCTTCTATTTCATTGTACTCGCAATAATAATTGCTCCAACATAGCGGATGAGTTCCTCTGAGATAATTTTTCTTTCTTATTTATCCACAGTCACAAAGACCACATTTCACTGCAGATGATCCCTTCATCATCAGCTTGTGATTTTTTTCCCCCTTCATGTATGAAGGACTTGAGAAGAAATCGGAAAATAAAAGGTAAGCATTCTAGATAAAAGAACACCCGATTGATTTATTGCTTAATCTTATAAAATGCCTCTCTTTTCTAGAATGCCCCTCCTTTCCTTTTAAATATCAACAAGAAAATGACCTTTGCATGATTTCAAACTAAATTATGCATCATGGTATTATAATATTGTTTTATAAAAGGTCAAGAAAACATTTTTCAATGTAAAGATTGCAGGTCTACAGGGTAACATAAATTTTTAAAGTTATACTGCTTCAAATTAATGAATGTATATATGACTATCTATGTTACACATTCTATGTATGTAATGTATATATGTATGCGTGTATATATACATGAGTATATATGTATATATGTCAACACTTCATATGTTTATATGCAAAATGCTTTTTCTTTTTGAAATATCACCTGCTATGACTTTGCAATAACTGAAAAACACCTAAATTCCTTAAGGGTGTTACCTGAGTCTTCTATTTTTTATTTTTATTTTTTGTATTCTTTCTAGAGCACATATATTGGAGACAAGAATAAGAAGGAATTACAACTACAATGATTATTCAGTAATTGTTTACTAACTACATATAAAAGAAAATTTAAAGAATCTATTGTCCACAGAATACAACTACTTAATATTGACAATTCTTATAGGCTTATATAAAAACATTAATGTAGAATAGCATAATATAATTATAGTAATAATATTATAAGTAAAATAGTGCAAATATTATACATTAAACAGTATATTTTAAATACCAGTACTACATAAGATTCAATATCAGATAAAATCCAAAGTTCTAAGTACTAGGATAATACTAAGAAATTGTCTAAATATATTTTTGTTCATCTACATATATAGTTCCTATACAAAGTGTTTAAAAGGCTGCTAAAGATGCAGACAAGACTTAGTTACATCTCAGATAAATTTGCAAAATGTCTGTTTTTCTTAATTACAGCTTATAGAAAGAAGAGCAAGGTATTATTACATCAAGACCTTCTAGGGAAATAAAAATATTTCTTCAGGATCACACGTTAAAAATTCCTTATTATCTACATTATCTTTCTCAGTAAATAAGTTCTTTGAGATGCAAAAGTAAGTGCTTTGGATCAAATATCTGGGCTTTCCAGGGAAAGACATTTATGTGAAATACAGCGGAGCTAAGGGGAGGTCATTCCAACCATCAGGGCATCAGGAATCTGTGTGTGTGAGAGATTCAATCTAAATAGTGAAAGTACCTGATCGTGTATCAGTTAAGATAGGTTTACTGGCAAGCAGTAGATACCAACCCTGTCAGCTTCAAGCCAATGAATGGCTATCTATTTGAGCAATAGTCTGAGTTCATAGAGCCAATGGGAGTGTGGAGAGTCAGGCTTAGAAAACAAAGATGCCTGTTAGGGTGGACAGCTACTGAACAGAAAACACAGATTTTTTCTTTTGAAGAAAAAATGTTGCTCTAGCTGATGTAGTAAGTGACTTCTAAAAGTATTCTATCACATCTTTGCATCATTTGATCAATATTAAAAATTCTGGATAGGAGTATCCAGTTAGCAGCAAATTCACCTTTCTATGCCCTGGCTCTCTCAGGTTGGAGGGAGGGAGCATCTGATCACTCTAGCTTCAGATCTAGAACATGAGGTACAACCTCTCTCTAAAGCTTCTTGAGATGCAGAATTTCTCCTCCATAGGAAGAAGGGAGTGAATATTGGACAGGTTTCTTTTTAAAGCAATATTCACTATACTTAGACATGGCCGTAAGAAATTCTATCCTCCATTCTACACACAAATCATTTTCTTCCAAGGTTATATACTTTATTTACTTACTTAACTTTCTTATTGTCATTTTCAATGGCTAAAGAATAGGTCCCACAAGAACCAGAATGTGTCTCTCTTGTTCAATGCTTTATACCCACCGTCTAGATCAGATACTTACAATCAACACATAGGTGATCAATAAATATTTGTTGAATGAATTGATTAATAAAGAAAAGAACACTGTGATGTGTGGAAAATACTATTTCCCCAATTTCTTTGCCCAATTTAATTCCTTTGAGTCCTTTATAACACAACTTTGTAACCTACTGGCAACCGCAAGGATTTGTTTTCACATAGAAGCTTTTACTAAAGGAAACATGGACAGCTTCCCACTGTGTCTTATACAGATTTAGAAGTTTTATCTCTACACTCCCTTATAGAAAGTGACTCTTTGACCTACTTTCTCTGATGGACAGTGTGCTGGAGTTAATTATGAGTTTGTGATGATGATGAATTAAGTGTGAAGCAGCTGTTTCCTCCTGGTCCCTCTGAAGTTGTTTCAAGCTTCAAAAAGAAAATTTCTAGTTATCAGTGGAATCTGCAAGATAAATGTAAACTGGACGTCTTGGGGGAGCTCTCAGATGGAGAAGTTCCTAATATCTAATTCAGAAATGAGAGTCAAAGAAAATAATAATAAAGATTTGAAAAGAGTGATGATAATTTCCATGACAAAAAAAGTATCAGAAAGGTTTTTAAATTTATTTAAATGTTTGTTTATTTTTCTGTGGGACTCCTCCACCCTCTGCCTTCCCCCTGCTTTGAATGATCGTCTCTCAGAAATTCCCACAGCACTCCCCCACTTCATCCAATCCTGATCAAAGGCCATGTCCTCAGAGAGGCTCTTTCTGACTGCCTTGTTCAAAATAACCCCACCATGCAACCACTTCACAATGTTATCGTTCTCTTCCTAGAACCAATCGTTGCTGTTTATTAGTAATAGAATCTTTGGTTTATTTTTTGGTTTATTATCCATCTGTGCTATTGGGAAGTAAGTTCTATGAGGGCAGAAACAACACCTGAACTCTTCTATATCTCAAGAACCTAATGGCAATGCTTGGTGAACAGGGGCTCCCATAAATATTTATGGAATATTGATGAATAATGCTTTATGCATATCAGTTTTTGCTTTTTAGCTCAGAATAGTATCAGTTCCTTTTTTTTTTAAGTGTTATTTTCTTATTATCAGGAATTAGCAAGAACCCAACTAAGGCTGAAGATTTTGTACATTATATAAGCTGGAATTGTTAGGATTATTGTAGCTTTCTTCACCATAATTGACTAATAGCATCAATGCAACTGTTTAAGTTATAAAAGTTCAAGCTTCCATTTTCTAGTAGGATATAGTAAGATGTTTTCTCCCCTGAGTCTGCCAACTCTTTGAAACCATATCCAAAGAGCTTATGCCCTCTTGCTGACCAAGCTCAGGGTAGCTTGCCTGTTAGCCCATCAGCTTTAGAAATGATATCAATCCTATACCTCACTCTTTGTTTTTTGTAGTTTCCAATTAATCAGTTATTTCTTTTTATTATTATTATTGATTTTTAGAGAAAGAGAAACATCGATGAGAGAGAGAAACATTGATTAGTTGCCTCCCGCACTTGCCCCTACTGGGGATCAAACCCACAACCTGGGTATGTCCCCAGATCAGGAATCGAACCCAACACCTTTCGGTGTGCGAATGACACCCCAACCCACTGAGGAAGATGATGCTCAAGAAACACCCTTGAAACCTAATTAAAAATGCTAGGAGTCATGAAGAAAGATGGAATCACCGACGCGGCTCAGTAAACAGAGAGTCAGATAGCAACCCCACCTACTGAAATTTGGAGGAAGCTGTGAAGTGAACACTTGAAGTTTGCACTGAAATGTTATCTCTTGCCAAAGGGAGCCACCCAGGTAAGCCCAGCCTAAAGCCTAATGACAAAGGGCTGGCCACAGGACACCAGCATGGCTCAATTCACAGCGAGAGGATCACCCAGGAGATGGGGACGATTTCAGGAGTGTGTATGAGGACCATGGTGGAAAGAGACAACGTTAGATCGGGGAGTCGCTGAGGAAAAGCTTTAAGTTGATCAGCCAGCAGCACTGATGGAGTCAGAAGGAACTGAGGGTAGGTTCCTGGCAGGCCCTGAGCACAGCTGGCAGCAGCAGGAAGAGCTGGCAGGGTGAGAGGCGGGAGCAGCTAATCAAACTGTCTGACGGGCTGATTAGACAAGCAGTGGGATCAGCCAGCAGGGGCAAGAGATTCAACTGCGGGAGGATCAGAAGGGTGAGTGAAGCAAAGACAGAACAAGGTCAGTCAAGGGTCTGGGTGCGAGGAGAAGTTGATTGGGCAGCAGCAGTCTGACCAGCCAGCTGTGACAACTCAGACACTACCAGAGCCAGGGCTAGGAGGAGTGAGGAGGGCTGAGGGGATGGAGCAATTTATAGAGCCCAGGAATCTCAGAGGCAGGAAAGCTAATCAAAGCTGACAGCTGCTCTGCAGAGCTGGGGGTGGGGCTAGCAGTGAGTCTGCAGCCGGTGTCTTTGTCCAAGGGTTTATTTTTCACACCACAAGCTGAGCACGCTGCTCAGCTGCTTTCTCTGCTGTCCCAAGGCTCAGGGGACTGTGATTTTGAAGTCTCCTTGACAAAGTAGGGCAGAGGCCACCTGTCTCAGCTCCATCAATATGGCAACCTGGACCAGGGGCTGAGGTCTGCTCTGGAACCCTGGCCAGCCTGACTCAGCCAAGCAGATAAATATGCAGACATGCCTCTTCTTTCTGTCCTTCTTTCATCATGTCCCCTCCCACCCCCACCACCCTCCCCTTTTAAAAACAATATCTGCGTTGTGGGAAGAGTTGCACAAAATATTCCGAATGTAAAGGTTTAGGTCAAATAATAACATATTTTCAATATGTCAGAAATGTCTGCCTCTTGTTTATTAAACTTCAGGTGCAATCACTCCCTACACTAAAGCATTATGTTTCCTCCTACACTCCCCCAGCCATCAAACCTCTATAATTTTTTTTTATAATACACATACAAAGACACACAATTAAATATTTTAAAGTTGCATTCCTGGATTTTGTAAAAGCAGAAAATACATGTAAAGCTTGAACAGCAACATATTTCCATATGTTCTTCCTGCTACTGTTTTCCGACTTTCTCCTAATAGGAGTGCATCACCATCGAACCCATCTCACATGTTGGAAGACCAGGTGCTTTCCTCTAACCTGTGTTCTCCTTGTCTGTGACAGTTGGGAGTTCAAAGGCGTATAAAAATAACAATAAAAGTTACCTTTCTTGAGTACTTACTAGGAAAAATGATGTGAGTTAAGAACGATTCATATCCCCACTTTATGGGAAATGAAGCTCGTGAGGTTAAGAAGTTTTACCAAACTTGCACTCTAGGGAGTGGGTTAACTGGAACTCAGCTGCCACTCCACGCATGGCCTATGTGTTTCTAACAAAATTAAGATATTAGATGAAAACTTGCATAGGATTTTAGTCCTCTTCCCACTTTCGGTTTCTTTATGAAACAGACTAAAGAAAGCTTTCCATCAAGGCTTATACTTTCTGTGCATTATGCAAAAGTGTCTGCATGCATTTAGAATTCAGCAGGTAAAACTCTTTCAAGAAGTGGCACTGCTATATTCGGAAGGTGTTACAGCAGGTGTAAATTGAGCATGTCCTCATCATACCCCTTTCTGACCTCCAGCGTCGTCTGAATAAGGATGTGGACCAAGAAAGCAATTAATAATGTGTTTTTAATGTATGAAGTAATTTATTCAATATCAAGTGGGCTTGAAACTGCAATGATTAAAACAATGTGGTACTAGAACAAGAATAGACAGATTGATCAATGAACCAAAATAGAAAAGTTAGATTTAAGTAAGTATAGGATTTAAATTAGTTATAAAGGTGACATGTCAGATTGCTGAAGGAAAGACAAATTTCCTAATAGTTCTGGATTAATTTCCTGACTATCAAAAAATAAGATCCTTGTGTTACAAAACATACCAAAAGGAATTCCAGATGGATTAAATTTAAAGTTGGTAGAATCTATGTTAGAATATACCTTAGCCAACATGTACAAAAATTTTATAATATGCTTTCCTTTTGACCACTTTTACTTTTAGTAGATGTCCATCATATCATTGTTTAGTCCAACAAAAATAAAATATTAATGTTAAAATAAATATCAAACAATAGGGAAATCATATAAATAACATACAGTGTACACATAAAAATGGGCTACTACACTATCATTATTAATGATTAGTGCTGTGAGACTCATATATTACTTTTGTAACTAGACAATAAACAAAACCAATGTTTCATTATCACACTCCTAAAATCATTACATAATTTTCCAAAGTTAATTTGAAAACATCTTTGTGTCATGATCTTGTTTGACAATGCCTACGTAAATGCTTATAAGCTCACCCTTTAGCTCTGGCCGATGTGGCTCAGTTGGTTGGAACAATGTCCTGTGCACCAGATCAATGTCTCTCTCTCCTCCCCCCACCTTCCTCCCTCTCTGAAATCAATTTTCTAAAAAAGCTAATCATGAAATATTTTTTCCTAATTGTTATTTGAATCTTAATGTTTTAATACTATATTATAAACTGCTTCCTGTGAAACCAATGAATCCGAATGAATAATGGAAAGCAAGAAACACTGGGTAATTCTCTAATCTCTCTCTTCCCCAGAAAATGTCCAAGGAGCATTTCTTCCTATGTGAGCTTTGGAAGGATCTGTTGTTATTCCAAGCTTAGCTCTAAGTGAAGAATCAGACTCTGCATTATTCTGTTCCATTATATATGAGTCTTTCAATGAAATAATACATTTTTATCTGCCTGCCCTCTCTCCAGGAGATGGAGAGAAAACAGATATAATCATTCCTTACTAGTTACGTGACATGAATTATAATGATTATATTGGTCAGTGCTTCAATATCCAAAGCATATCTATAAGAGTCATACCTAACCAAACACAAAATAAATAGAAATAAAAGAAAAATGCCCCCTGTTCTTAAAAGCACATTGATTTAATTGCTTTGAAACATGAATACGATCAGTAATTATTAATAGTAATTCACAGTCAACACAAAGAAAACTTGGTCAAACCCATTTAATTATAAGCAGTGTGCTCATTTCTAAGGAATATTGATCAGTAGAAGTAATATGACTTGGTAATCTAATATTGAGTATATCTGTCTCAGGAGAAAGTTAATTTGTAATCTTCGCATAATGGCAGTTCTAAGGAGGGAAGATCACCGTCAACATGGCAGATTCTTTCAGTTAATATTTGTTTGCTTGTTATTTTGTCATTATTACTATGTTTCACTATTGAGGATGGAATGGTGTTGAGGAAGTTCATGCATTTAAAATACTGATGGTTTAGGAACATAATGCAAGGACATGGATCAGATAGAAAATAATTGATTCTGGGATTGAATCCAAATTCTCACTAAACCAAATGGGCTAACCCATTAGATATAAAATATACAAATTCATAGTTTGGTTAATGGAGGAATAGCTAGAGCAGAAATGGCAGACTCAAGTACTTCCAGGGCTAGGAAGGTATCACAAATAAGCATGTTGAGTTGCAATCATAATAGGATGGTAAAAATTCAATTAAAATAACCATGTTAGGGAGTGGTGGAGGGTACTAAAGGCCACTTGCAGTCCAGAGGTTGTCAGTACGATCTGGCAAAATGACTAATGTATGTAAATGCCTCCCCAGTTTGAGGGACCCAGATACTAGAATCTGTGACAACCAAGTCTGTGACCAGCTATCATTTATACTTTACTCAAGAGGCTGGGCATTTCACTTGCTGAGAAAAGAGGAATAACATACAGTCCTACTTCCCCAGAAGCTAATCATTTGGGGAGTTTATAAGTTAATATGTAATAAATGGCAACTAATTATGAAAAGTGCTATAATAAATGAAAGTACAGAGAAGAGGGGCAGCTACTGAAAATAGATCAAGTGGCATCTGTGTTGAATCATTAAGTATAAACAGAAATTATTCAGCAATGAATGTGAGAAGGACCTCCCAAGTGGGAACACGGCATAGTGCACATATCAGTGACTATCTTTCTTTATCATTCGCTTACATTCCTCAACCTATAATAGATAGGATAGATAGATAGATGACAGATAGATAAATAGATAGATAGGTACTCATAGCTATTACAGTGGGCAGCATAAATTGATGTTTGAATCCAGCTGCACCTGTTTGCAAACCCTTTGGAGGCAGCCAGAGCTGGAATTCAAATTCTCCTTTCTGAGTTTCCTAGCTGTGTGACCTGGATTATGTCACTAACCAACTAGGCATGTTTCCTTATCTGTAGTGAAGATAACAATACCAACCCAGCTTCTACAACATAAAAATCACATAACATTTAAAATGTTTTAATTATCAAGGAAAATAAAACTCAATATCCAGAGTTGGACCAAGAAAACTGAGAGCAAAGGAAGTATATGAACTCATCCACATCATTACTCCAGGCCACATCGGGTTCTCGGAGGTGACTCATGGATGCCAGCACTGGGCCCAGGGTGAGGGCTTCAGGACAGGAACACTGGTGAATTGCTAGCAAGAGACTCAGTGGGAGTATTCCCGCGTTTCAATGAGCTTTGTGTTCAGAAACAGAGCCAGCTGTTTCTTTGCTGTGGTTTTTATTTATGAAATGTGGGCTGAGATGAGAGGGTTTGGGTTTCCTGTGCTGTCTTTCATCAGAGCCCTGACACACTTCCTTATCACCTGCACTCATCTCCCACGTGGTCATTTTTTGTTGTTGTTGTTGTTGCATCATTTAAAATTAGAGCTTTGATTCTCCCCCTTGGATGAATAATTCAGAAGACTACAGTTTTAGTTTTTGTTTTGTTTTGTTTTGTTTTTTTAAAAATGTTTTTCTTTATTGATTTTTAGAGAGAGAGGAAGGGAGAGGGAGAGAGAGATAGAAACATCGATGAGAGAGAACATCGATTGGCCGCCTCCTGCATGCCCCCCACTGGGGATCAGGCCCACAACCTGGGCATGTGTCCTGACCAGGAATAAAATTGGCAACCTCTTGGTGCATGGGTAGATGCCCAACCACTGAGCCACACTGGCTAGGCTTAGTTTTTTGTGTGTTTTTTTAAATATTTGTTTCTTATTAAAGATTACCTTCCATCAGGATTGCATGAAATAACTTTAGGGAATTTTAAGACTCAAAGATAGAAATAAGTTTCTGGGCAACCAATTTATGCTTACTTTTTAGGGAACTTAAGGTAGAAACATTAATCTTTCATTTAGTGTGGCCATTCTTTAAACCTAAAAGCGAATGCTGTGTGCACAGGCAGTGTTTAATAAGTGCTATTCTGTGTTCATTATGATGGAATAAAAGGGTTTTCCTTGCTTCCTCCTCCTTGTGTCCAGCAAACTAAACTGTGCCAAATTAGTGATAAAATAAACGATTTACTCATTTCTGTTGAATTTGGGCTAGTAATATCAATTGTAAGAAGATCACGCTACCCACATAATTTCTTATCTGAGATCACTAGCATTTTCCCATTATGTCTATAATACTTTGGCATCTTCAATTCTTTTGTAAGTAGCAGGGGGAAAAATGCTACTAATAGGTAGTATAATTATTTTTATATGGAGCAATAAAAAAAATCCAAAGACTAAAAATAAAATTTGCCTTTGTATTCGAACTCTGATACTTACAGTGTAGCCCTGGGTATGCATTTGAACTTGACATGTTCCAGATCCTAATCTAATTACTGCCCTCACCTAAATTAATCTCTTTTAAAAATGGGCATAAAAATTACAAGGTCAAGTACGGTTCACTAAGACAACACAAATGTGTGTTTTTAATTGGAAAATTATATAGAGAGTGATAAATTTGTCAACACATTCATTTTATCTGTCCATCCTCTGAACTGTGCACATTGTAAGGCAAAAACTGTCTCCTGCCTTTGAAAGATGGACATGGGCAGTTGTCCTCCAAAGCCTCCTTTGTAGCCATGAGTCAGGCTCAGGAGCTAAACTCTATCATTTGGATGCATCGACCCTAAAGTCACAGGAACCAGGAGTGATTTTGCTCTTCTAGTGGTAAATGTGAAAGGACTGGGTTCCTGAGGGGTCAGTGACTAGCAGTGCTCCTGGCCATGTAGAGTGTGCTGAGCCCCAGGGTCAATGCAACATCCTGCAGGGACCAGGACTTCATGATCACTGTGCTCCCCCAGCTAGCTCTACACTGGCCCAGGGCACAGTCTGAAACCTTGTCCTTCAGCCTCCTCAGTAATTCTCTAAGCTTTCCAACATCCGTTCAGTGCATTTGTTTTCTGTGTTAATCAGACACAGTATTCCTGACTGTTATAAAGGGAGTAGTTACGTCTTTGATCATTTTAAGGGACTCTTACAGCTATGAAAGATGCCATAAGATTACCATCCTGGACCCAAGAGCAAATAACAAAAGAGCCCTCCACTCCCTGCAGGAATTTTCTGATCTCTTCGCAGTGACAATGGACAGTATCATTCCGACTTTCGATCTTTTCACAGTGAGCCTCCACTGCAGCAAAAAGCCAGGCAGGAGATAGAAGAGTGTTCTGGGAAATGGTCCTAGGGTGTGTTCTAAGAAGACTAATTTCCTAGAGATGCCACCCTGGTGAACAAATAACTTTAGAAGATGGCACATACCATGTCTTCTCTTGGAAATATGCAAAACAGATAGATAAAATCTCTCTGAAGGGAAGTGGTAAAGAGATATTTGTAACATTCTACCTTGTACCGAAAGTTAGTTTGAGGACACTGGTAACACTCTGCCATCCAGCACTGTGCTGAGCACATTTTTAGACATGAGTCTAAAAGTCTTCTTATCCAGTCATCTTGGATGAGATCATTCCAGAGGTATGCTATGCATGGTAGCAGGAGAAAGAATGTGGAAGTGGGATGCATTTCCCATACCATGTACTAAGAACATAATCTTAGGGATTTCGAGGCATGCTTCTGAGACTTTGTTCCCTCTTCTGTAGAATGCTGTTGACAACCCCTTTCTACCAGCCAGGGCTATAGTAAGGAGCCACTGAAATTATTTATATAAAACTCTTAGCACATTGTCTAGCACACAGAGGACAATTGGTGTTATAAAAATTAAATGGGACCCGGCCGGTGTGGCTCAGTGGGTTGAGCATCGTCCCATGGACTGAGAGGTCCCAGTTTGGGCTCAATTCCCAGTAGGGGGCATGCAGAAGGCAGCCAATTGATGTTTCTCTCTCACATCAATGTTTCTATCTCTCCCTTTCTCTCTCTCTAAACAATAAATATATGTATATTTTTAAATCAATGCTTTATCATGGTCTTAGAAAAACGATCCAAATTATTAGTTTGGTTTGTAAGGTCCCAGTCTGACACCATCTATCATAGTCAAGTTAGGCTGTGTTGTGCTACAATAATAAACAACTCCAAAACATCAGTGTCCTAATACAGCAAATTTGTGTTTTTTATTTACATGACATTTGCCACAATGCTACTCAACCAAACTCCCAGATCAATTTTCCTCCAGACAGTGACCTACATCTAGGCTGCTTAGCTTTGGAGGATTTGCCAATACAATACATGGTGTCCTCATTCATCACAGAAGGACTAGATAATTGTGCATAAGCTTTAAGTTCCTCAGCCCAAATGCAACATTATTCACAGAGCTCACCCAACTGGAAGGGAGGAGAGATATGTATGTGAGTAAATGAACATTTGAGGAGCAACACTGTCCATTCTTCACCTACCTGTTCACCCTTACCTCGACGACTGTCCGAACTGCTCTGAGCTCTTAGCTGTACATGGTTTCTTTAATAAGCCATGCTCCCTCCTCCCGTGGGGCATTTGTACATTTACCTGTGTGGAGAATATTCTACCCGTCCCTTTCCCCAATCCCTTTGCCTCTTGATCTTCATTTTCTTGCAATCTCTGCTAAGCATCACTTTCTCAGAGAACTCTTCTCCAAACTGCTCCCCTCACGCAAATACCAGTATAGGTACGTTTCCTTCAGAGGACTTATTACACTGTGCAGATTGCTTCCTGGTGTGACTATTTGACTAAGACTTGCCTATTCCACTAGAATAATGACTGCAAGAGATCATGAACTAGAGTGATTTTGATCAGCTTTATATTCCCAGCACATAGAAAAATAATTGCTATATAATATGAATTCAATAATTATTTGTTATATGAATAAATGATGAAGACTTTGATGCTCAGAGAGATTATAACTTATGACTAAATGCACTACTAATTAATGGCAAAGCCAAGACTCATACCTGGGTGTTCTGACTCTAGATCCCATTCTCTTTGCATGGCTCCCCACTAGGCTAAATTTGAAAATGGGCAGATCCTTGGAAGGAGGTGACATCTCCCAGAGAGCCTTTACTGTCAGAAAGGGGGAAAGAAACATATTTTCACCATCTGCCTTCACAGAACCCACAAGTCCTTGGACCTGGAGATCTTTGGGTTATATACGTTAATTACAAAGTAACCTCTGTCAACTTGAAAGGGAAAAGGAAGCTACTATTGATGTCAGCCAGGAGAGCTTTCAAACTTTGAAGACAAAATAAGTGCTTGTTCTGTGGCTTCTTTCTACTGCCCCTCCACATTTATTTTCAGACTGTGGGGACAGACAAATCACGTTCCTTATCATGAGTCACCCTTTCTAAACACAGAACTCTGTTCGCATGAACAATCGTTATCATTCCAGCTCAATGGTCAGTAAGGCTGAAAACCAATTCAAGTGAGTGAAAAGCTTTTCCTGTTCCTATGGATTGCCTAAAATGAGATGAAATTTCACTATGAGCTAGTTAGGTAAAACAAACAAACAACAAACACTATTTTCTAAAAGCAGATGTACATTGGAAAAATATTTTTAAAGTACAAGGAATAAACTAAATTTTACTTGAAATCCTGCCTCCCAAACACCATCCTCACAGTTAAGATTTGGGCAAACATCCTTGCATACAGCTATCCCTCAATACCCTGTACCTTTAAGGAGTTGGATGGTTTCAGACACACAACCAAATATTAGCTTGTGCAGGGCTGAAGTAAAGAGCCTTGGGTTTGAATAATAACTCTGCCACCTACTAGCTGCGTGACCTGGGACAATTGCTTAATGTCTTCAACTTTTACTTTCTCCATTTGTAAAATTGTATATTTGCTTTGCAGGATGGTTACGAAGACAAAATGAGATGAGTTATGTAAACACCAGGGACAATGCCAGCCACACTCAGTCACCTAGAGGGAAAAGGAAACACAACTGCATTTTCCCCGTGGAATAGAGATGGGTGACGGAAGCAAAGCTTGCTGCATGATAAACGGGAAGGTGGGCGGTGCAGTCAGACATCCTACAGGGAGACCGCAAGGCCAAGGCCTCTGCTGCCTTTTGATTGGTAATAATGAGAGCTGAGTCTGAACGGGCTTCTGGACAACTCGGAGGTTTCAGTTTACTGAAATTATCTGCAAAGTAATTCTCTGCCAAAATAAATTGTCCATCTTTGTGTGAAGACAGAACTATCAGTTATTGAGCAAAGTATGAGGCAAGGGATTATAATGGGTCCTTTATATTCATCATTCTATTGAATCCTCTCAACAATACGAAGAGGTAATTGCTGTTATTAACCACTTTTTGCATATTAAAAAAAAAAAGGTAACCCTAGCAAGTTTAGGTGATTTGCCCAAGGATTTACATGTAATAATAGAGGACCTCAGATATAATCTTAGGGTCTGGCTGACTACAAATTTGAAGTCCTAAACCACTGGGCAGTTCTGTTTTGCTCGGCATTGGAACATCTGCATTTATTTTTTAAAGCCTATAGAAATGTGCTTATCAAAGAACAGTTACCATTTGAAAAGCAAAATATAATTTCTACTTCATAGACAATGAACTTAAGAAAATAGTGACAATCACACCACACATCTAAATTGTATAATATAGTCTTTCACCTTGCAAGTGTTTCAACCCAGAGAGCAGACACTAACTGCCACGCCTGTTTCATGTATAGAAGAGGTTAGATCACAGATTCACTTAGTATTAGAAGATGCATCTAGACTTCCATACTTTAAACTCAGTCTTGTCTTTACAATACCATTTTCTTTCTCCTGAAAATAACCTTAACATATTTTTAAACTCTTTAAAATACATGTCCTGGAGCAAAAAATAATACGGAACATTTAAAAATAGTTTGTACATTTGCTAAGGAAATCCTCTGCTTTGAGGCAACACCATGTACACCTCCAATCGCTCTGCCTGAGGATTTACAGGGTAAGATCCTGAATGAGATTTATGACAAGGCTTCCCTGGGGTAGGTACAGCCTTCCTGGATGAAGAAGAACTTTTCCTACTAATTTTGTGAGATCTATACTTGAAGCTATCAGAGACTATTTTTGTGAGAAATCAAAATGACTGCCTTCATCACAATGAATGATATTTGACTTTAGAAAGAAAATGTAATTAACTGACTCGCAGTACAATCACTCTAAATTAATCAAGAGGAGACAGACATTAATTCAGAAGGGGAAAATCCATCAAGAGCCAACCAAGTTAAACACTGTGGAATCATTAATATCCATTTCACAAGACCACATGCCATTGGCTCTAGTCAGCCACCAGCCTGGTACATTCACTTTCTCTTCTCTCTGCCACTGGTCCGTGGAAAAACACAGCTTACTGGGTTTGTTTTCTAACAACCTAATTTGCTTCTCATTAAGGGGTTTTGTGGGTGGTCATAATGGATTGGTGCTTAAAGGAGAAGAATTTAATAAAATAAAAAAGTTTTTCATTGAAAATATTTAACCTTACAATAGACTTCTATTTTGATCAGAACTTATTTAAAACTTTATGCCTAGCTTGATTTACTGAAAGAAGTACTGAGAGTTGACTACAACATTCCAGTAGGTAAGTACCCTATCCAACCCAGCCTTGTGGAGCAACCATGGTGAAGCTAAAAGCAAACCTGTAATAAAATGAAAATCCTACCATCTTTCAACTATATGTCATGAGCAAGTCACTTGTCCTCTCGAGTCTCAGTTCCTTCATCTGCAAGATCTGGTGACTATCTACATACCAGGAGGTTGAGAGGCTTAGTTGGAATAATGCATTGACTGGTTTTATAAACTTTAAAATATATACTAATGAAGTTTTTGAGAAAGAGAACCATTGATGCAAATCTTAGTTCCTGCAGCCTATTGGCTATGTGTTCTTGGGTTAAAGATATGTGGTCTATAAAAGGATAAGAATAACTCCTTGCAAGATTGTCGTATAAAATAGCAATAAAGAACCAAATGTAACATATAGTTGTCACTCAATAAAAGTAATCATTGTTGTTGTTATTATTATTATGTTTATGTTTAGTAAGTTGATCAACTTCTCCAAGGCCAACATTATGGGATTCTTAGACAACAGCAGTGGGATAATCATAATAGAAAGTACAAGATATAATACAAGAAATTTGGGGCAGAAAACAAGAAAAAAGCATAGCAGGTTTGAGAGAGAGGAGCTTTCTCTGCTAAATATGTGATTATTTGCAGAACATACATTTTCATATTTGAGAAATTTTGTGAAGTATTCAGTCAGGCATGCAAAAGAATGTTAGACAAAATCCTTGCTGCCAGAGAGCTTAATATCTAGTTAGAAAACTACATAGATGTAAACATTTATATTTATATGTGCATATACATATGGATACACATATTATCTACACATGTATTATATACATATATGCAGTTAATATATATTTATATGTTTGTATATGTACTAAATTACATTTTTGTTTAAAAATTAACCAATAACATGCTACAAGACAGTATATATGGACATGAAATAACTATGCCAGACAAGAAGTGCTCAAGTACAGGAACAATACCTGCTCTTCATTGTATTGAGTGAATTCTTTCACCCACAGTGTTTTTCAAATATATCGATTACATAAATGAATCTATCAATGCAGGGTTCATTCCAAAAACTGGATTCTGAGGACTGGAGTTTAGCTTTATGCCTTTGTTATTCTCCTGTTTTCCCTGCTTACCTGGAATACAAGTAAGGGGGAGTTCCTACCTAAGCCTACCAGTAAACATCAGCCAATCTGACATCACTCTTAAGCTTAAAGTCCTCCAATGTCACCCCCCCCCTCCGGTATATGAAAAGGCAGAAGGGCTTCTTCTCCTGCTCCCTGGTGAGCCCCTACTTCAGGCTCTTATGTGAATTCTTCTTCCACTTTGAACTTGCCTCAGACCTACTCTAGGAAAATGAAACATTGACTCCCTGTTGACATCATTAATTACCATATTCCGATGATCTGGTTACCCATCTACCTTCTCCACTAGACTCAGATTTTCAAAAGCAAGGACTGGATTTTTTTGTTCTCTCTCTCTCTCTCTCTCTCTCTCTCTCTCTCTCTTTCTCTCTCTCTCTGTCTCCAGGGCTGTCTGGTAGCAAGTACTTTAAAATTAAATCAGCAGTCAATGCTTTCCAATAACCTTTGTCTTCAATATGTCTTGAATTACAAGAGATTAGAAAGAATACATGCGTGTTGAATAATGTCAGCTCATATTACTGAGGACTTATTATATGACAGGTGTGATATTGTTATTAAACCTATTTTATAAATGAAAACCCGAAGCTCAGAGAGGTAACGAGACTGATCCAAGGTTATTCTAGCTGTCTGTGTGAGACAGAGCTGGGATTCAATCACTGGTCTGGCAGCTCTGAAACATGGGGTCAAGCGAGAACTAGTTTAGGGTGATCTTCTCAGCTATCATTACACTCAGAAAAGGGCACCAATGTGGTGATTCAGAGCTGTGGAAGCTACAAAGCTTAACATAAGTTGAGAAGAAAATAAAGGTGTACAGAACCACCCACATTGCTGCTCTTAACAAAACATGCGCTTGTTTATTAAGGAAAATGCAAATGAGTTTGCTCTATTTGGCAAGGTTAAGACAATCTGGTTCATAGAAATGAAAATGCTGTTCTGCTGGTTTCACAGAAAAGAGCTAAAATAGAACTTCTGACTGCTAACACAGTTGTATAAGGGAGATCATTATTTTCGTTAAATGTCACTAATAACTAATGGAGAAAATTTCATTTTTGCTAAACATGGAAAAATATGTGACTAATAGCTGTGTGACAAAGGCACTTAATCATCACTTATTAACTGGTGACTTTTAAAGCCACAGTTACATCTCTTTTATTTTTTTATTTGAAAAAAAGAAACACATGTTTAAAAATAAAGGCAGAGTTCTATCAGAAAGGACAATGAAGAAACCCCACAGCCTAGACTGTTCTTCGTGAGTAAACAGAAAAAGAATACAGGCCCTCCAAGAGCACTGAAGACGTCACCGGGAATTCCCTCCTTTCTTTCCTTGCACCTTATATTTCTATGTGGAGAGAGTGTGATCTCACCCTGGGAAGTTCTGCTGGACAATCTCAGGCAGGGGAAGCATCAGAAAAGTCATCGATGACTTTGTGAAACACTGTGGCTAAAGGCTTTAGCCTGTGGCTGTCCAACAACTTTGCAAAGCATGTCTGTATGTCTGTTTTGGAACTGAGCTTCCCTTTCTCTGAAATAACAACACTGCAGAGGGGCCAGTGACAAGAGGAGCAACAGCTCAGGACGTGCAGCCCACAGTATTCGCTCAAATGCGTGAATGCCTGTATGGGTGTGCATCCACCAGAACACACGCACACACAGTATGCTTGTTCTAGAAGTCCTACTCAGCTTACTACCATTAGATGGTATGGGTTGAACTGATTTCTTAAGGATGCTCTTTCTTGTTATTGAAAAGACTGGCTAGATGCTCACTGGTCCCATTTTGTCTTTGTGGGAATATAGAAAGACTACATTTCTATATAGTCTTTCTTATGTAGGTAGATGATATGGCTGGTACAGGCCAAGAGAACATGGGCAGAGGGATGTATGCTCCTCCAGGTCTGGCATTCGAATATCACCCAGTTGCCCTCCCAGCGCCAGCACTGCCCCAAGCCTTCCCGCCTCACCTGCCTGGTGGATGACACTCGCCTGACCGCGAAGCCCCAGCATGAGAGAGGCATAAGACATGAACAGCGTGGGTACTAGCACCACCTGCCTCAGACTGAGTGACAAATTAGCTTTTCTGAGAAGCCACTGAGCCTTTAGAATTTATCTCAGGCCACCATAGATTGCCTACTCTAACAGGAAATTTGGTAAATTATAAGTACAATTGCTCCAAAATGACTGGAACATAATATGGCCTCACAGTGATGAAACCTCTCATGTATGTTTCCAGGATTTAGAACAAGGCGTGATCCTGTCTTTCATACTGAAGGGCACATTGACATCGTGCGCCGTGTGCAGGGAAGAGAAACCTCTCCGGGAAGGGGAATAGCTGTGTTTTGGTATGGACAGGGTATTGTATATCAAAAAGTGCTTGGAGTATTTTACGGAGAAGAAAAGTAAGATATTTATTCTGCTTAACAACTGTTTCTAATTTGTCTTTAGGCCCAAATTTGTAATATCTTTTCTATTAATAACTATGAAGAAACCATCAACTGTAATGGAAAACCTTTTCGAAGGACATTTTAAAAGATGTGCTTATAGCAGTAGACTTTTAAAACTAAAGGACTCATATTCAAAAAATGTGTTGGACACTTCCATTCAACAAACTTCAAATGCATTCAAGTTTTTGATATGTTAACATGTCTTATGTATCTCCAAGACGGATCTGTTGTGTGGTGCATTAGCCTTATTGATTTTACCTCTGAACTGTCCCCCTCAGCCCTTCTCCACCTCATACACAAGTGGAGAATTCATATTCTGAGGAATGTACTTTGAAAAGGAATGATTTAGAATCATAGCCAATTTACACCAGTATGATGAACATTGGACAATATCCTAATGGCAAGTTACCAGTATAGTCTTAAAAAGAATTAGGTGATTGGAACGGTTGAACTCTTGAAATTGTCTACAACTTTATGTTTGGAATAGGAAGCACTACAGACTTTATTTGGAAAATGTAAAATACGTGTTCAATAGAACTTTCTGGTTCACCTGTTTATTCGGTGAAACTTTCCTCTGACATGGTTGTTCTTGCAGGGAGAAAGGAAATTTCCTCTGAAACGCTGCTCGCTGTGCACACGTGTGCTAGCTGAGCTTCCAATTAGGTAGTTAGAAGAATACAGAACTTTACCGACCACAGATCTTCAAAGTCACTGCCATACGAGTTGCCGCAATGTCAACACGATTTGTAGGAGGCATTATAAGAAGGTGAAGTTGCCTCTGACTAATTCTTCTAAGCAGAATAAAAGTAGAAGAAAAGAAAAATATTTTCTTTCACATCTATACTTTTGAGGACAATGACAGGTGTTTTAAAACCCATCTTTGATTAGTAATGTAGGAAGCCAGTGTTGGTTCTGACTAACAGCTGGTTAATTAAAGAGCTTATCAACTAAATTGATCATTAAAATGTAAAATTTAATCAGCTTGTATTAGACAGCGAAATAAATCTCCAATGAATCGAGGCTAGATCAAAATAAGTTCTTCTCCTTTCTATCAAAACTGCAGCGTCACTGTGGAGAAAATGTCACAAATTCTAAGGAAATGTGGCACTGTTTTAATCGGAACTGGCTGACATTGGAATGGAATAATTCCCTGTAGCCCCTGAACCCCATAACACTGTGTCCTTCTCTGATTCTCGGGGGTGTGTGATTAAGGGGACACGGGGAGAAAGCCATGGATCCTCTCTAGAGCATGCAGAACAAAACAAACAAACAAAAAAAACAACCTCTCATAAATACAGTGATGTGCAAACTCTAAACAGAATCACCAAGCTCAAGCCTTCTCATAACCTTGTACTCACCACTTCCATCAGGACTCCCAACCACCCCACCAACAGCATGAGTAACAGCAAGTGAGCAAGTTTCCCTACAAAGCTGCTCTTGTGCTCATTTAGTAGAATGGTCGTTCAAGGGAAGCATGTACCCAAATCACCTGGAGCACATATTAAAACACGGGTTTCTGGGTCCTGCCTCTAGGGTTTTTGGTTCAGTAGGTCTGGGATGGGTCACTAGAAATGTTATTTCTAACAAGTTCCCAGATGATGCTGGTGTGGTTGGTTTGGAAACACACTTGGAGAGAAACATTTAAAACATGTGAATAGGATTTCACTCACTGAAATTTCATGTGCACTCTATTATGATGCAAATACAGTTATTCTAAGTAGTCGTATTTTTCAAAATTCAAAATAAAAAAGTATGACAGTTTAATGTGGTAAGAGAGAGAAACAACTACATTATATTGAATGTTAGATGATTGCCGTATACATGGGTCCAGTATGACTTATCCCTGACAATGTTTGGCTTGGCATCCTGGTAGGCATGCTCGGTGAATTAAACCAAATAACCCCCTATTTCCTAGTCGTACTTCTGACCATATCCATTCTCTCCCTCTTTCATATAATTATATAATTCTTCCTTTGTCTGAAATACACATCTTCAACCCATCACATGGCTAACTCCTACAGTACTTTATTATTTTTTTTTTCTTTATTGATTTTTTAGAGGGAGAGGAAGGGAGAGGGAGAGAGATGGAAACATCAGTGAGAGAGAACATTGATTGGCCGCCTCCTGCATGCCCCTCACTGGGGATCGGGCCCACAACCTGGGCATGTGCCCTGACAAGGAATCCAACCGGCGACCTCTTGGTGCATGGGTCGACGCTCAACCACTGAGCCACACCGGCTGGGCTAACTCCTATAGTACATTAGAGTTAATCTGAAAGGTCACCTTTCCAGGAGGTCTGCCTTGAAGTATTTCTGTTCTGCTTTTTTCCAGTGATGGCATGCTGTGGTCATCTCTACCATAGCCCTTAGCAGAACACATTGTAACTTTCTGTTTAAGTATCTCTCTCTTGCTGAGAATGTGAGCTCCTGAAGAATAAGGATCTGATCTTCCCGGTGTTTGTATTTCCAGCCACCAGAATAAGCCTTTGACAATATATTTGAATTGTTTTGAAAATGTTTTTACCATTGTCAAGCTAAACCTGGAGATTTTGTTTTATTTTCTTCGTGGCTTCAATTAAGTAGCTTTGGAATATAAATGTATTTGTTGGTTCATTCAAATTTTAATGGAATGATCCCTATGTGCCAAACACAGTAGATACATTGGTAAAGACCATGAGATTTCTATGCTGATACGTTTCTACATTTGGTGGGGATGCAGATTAATAAAAAGACAGTTACCAAGTAGTGTGACAAAGGCTTTGACTGAGCTAGTAAAGACTCTGACAGAATTATAAATGAGGACCAATAAAACCTACCTGGGATAGAAAAGGATTTGTAGAAAAAAGTAATTTCTAAACTAGGGGTTATTGTGACAATGTTTTCCTTGGGTGTTTTATGCATTAGTTTTCCATGGTCACATCAAGCATACCAAGTATCTATGGGTCCATTGTTTGAGCATCCAGAAAGTTTTACTCGATACAAAATAAGAATCAGAAAGAAGGAATTCATAAGCTAATTATGTGATGTCCGACATTTAACTCTTTTACGTAAATACTTTTGGTCCCTTGTATTTGGAATTTTAAAATATTTACCCTGTTCCCCACCCAAGATTTTTATTCACTCATTTTGCATGCAGATTGGAGAAGTTGATTGCTTTCATTACGTTTAACTGTCAAACCATGCTATTTTAAATTTTGCAGGATAAGACTACTCAGAACAACTATATTTGCATTACAATAGGGCACACGTTAATAATCAGATGATTCATTACTCTATGAGTATCACCTTTACTTCCAGTTGTCACTTTAAAGTTCAGGTGTCACAGAGTGGTCTTCTGTGCCCCAGGTATTGGCATTTAAGAGATTTATCAGACATCTAGAACCAGGCAGTGGCCAGAGGCATAAAAAAAGGTGAAGATCATAAACTTGAAGAATAAAATGAAAAGGTTCAATCCACATTGTGTCAATAATCACAAATACCGAACTGGTATTTGAAGTTTCTCCCATCACCACCCATTTTCCTCACTTAGGACTTCTTTTTTCTCAGTCCATCTTATATCGTGTATATCTAACAGGAACCAAGTGAGAACATATTAAAGAGGAGATTTTATATCCTCAGGCACAAAGAAATACACATACATTATTAAAGTGAGGAGTATTTGACAAGTGTAAAAGGTTAAGTCTTCCTAATGCCTCTAGCTCATTTTTATTTCTCTCTGGTCTAAGTGACAACACTCTATTTTGATTTCCATCCCTGGCTGAATATAAGAATCACACGGTGAGGCAGGCATAATGGCCATCAAAGATGTCTACAACCCTGTGAATATGACAGGTTGCATAGCAAAGAAAACTTAAGGTTGCCGATGGAATCAATATTGCTAATTAGCTAACATTAAAATAGGGAGATTATCCTGAAATATGTGGGTGAACCCAATGTAATCACAAGAGCCCTTAAAAGCAGCAGAATGATTATGTAAAAAGAACCAGAGAGATGACAGTATTAACATAAGTAAAGTCCAAACCTGTAACAAAGGAAGACAAAGAACCCAATTAAAAAATAGGCAGAGGAGCCCTGGCCAGTTTGGCTCAGGAGATAGAGCATCGGCCTGTGGTCCAGAGAGTCCTGAGTTCGGTTCCCGCTAAGGGCGCGTACCTCAGTTGCAGTTTGTCCCCGGCCCTGGTTGGGTCCTGCGGGAGGCAGCCACTCGATGTGTCCTTTTCACGTTGATGTTTCTCTCGCTCTCTCTCCCTCCCACTCTATCTGAACAAAAAATGGAAAAATGTCCTCCGGTGAGGATAAAAAAATTAAAAAAAAAGGGCAGAGGAACTAACCCCCCCAAACAGGACATAAAAATGGCTAAGAGACATATGAAGAAATGCTCAACATCACTAATCATCAGAGAGATGCAAGTTAAAACAACAATGAGGTATCACCTCACACCTGTCAGAATGGCCGCCATCAACAAAGCATCAAACAACAAGTGTTGGTGAGGGTGTGGAGAAAAGGGGACTCTAGTACACTGCTGGTAGGAATGCAGACTGGTGCAGTCACTATGGAAAACAATACGGTGCTTCCTCAAAAAATTAAAAATGGAACTGCCATTTGACCTAGTGATCCCACTCCTAGGAATATACCCTAAGAAGCCTGAAACACCAATCAGAAAGAATATATGTACCCCTATATTCATAGCAGCACTATTTACAATAGCTAAGATCTAGAAACAGCCCAAGTGTCCATCAGTAGACGAATGGATAAAAAAGCTGTGGTACATATACACAATGGAGTACTATGCAGCTGTAAGAAAGAAAGATCTCTTATCCTTTGAGACGACATGGAGGGACCTCGAGAGTATTATCCTAAGCGAAACAAACCAAGCAGAGAAAGACAAATATCACATGATCTCACTTATTTGTGGAATATAATGAACATAACAGTCTGAGGAACAGGGTAGACCCAGAGATGTGGAAGTAGGGTACAGACTGACAACCCTCAGAAGAGGGGGAGGGGGAAAGGGAAGAGATAAACCACAGAACTTATATGCATGTATGCATAACTGATGGACATGGACAACAAAGCTGGGGATGGGGTGGGGGGATGGGGAGGAGGGTGTCAATGGGGGAAAAAGGAGAAACATCTGTAACAAAAATAAATTAATAAAAAAAAAGAAGAAGAAAAGCCCAAACCTGTAAGAATTTTTATGAGTTTATTTGAACCAAACTGATGACAATTACCTTGAAGCTAAATCTCAAGGGATTGAGAAAATACTCCAGAAAATGGCAGTTTTGCACCTTATCTTACACATTACAATCAAAGGAGGAGGCAAGAGGACAGCTACATGAAATTCACTGGTGATAGATTAGGAGGGCAGGAGAAAGCAAAGAGGGAAATCTCTGGGATTGGATAAAGAATAAAATGAAACAAATATTTATTTTACATGGGTGGGTATAGGATAGTTAACAATGAACATTTATAGCACATAGACATGGTAAGTGGGGGAATAAAATCATAGTGAAAGGTTCCCTGGTTTTGCCCTCTGATGAGAGATTGTGCCCTCAGAGGTCTGGAAAAGGAGATCACTCAGACATTCCAAAGGTATGTTATCTTAGATGCAAAAAGACAATAGACAGGCTCAGTTAAGGTAAAGGTTGACCTTTGTCAAGGAAGATAAGGGTCTAGGACATGACTACCCACCATGACTCATTCTTAGTTAAGAAGTTTTCATTTCAGACCTTCCTAGGTGGTTGCTTTCATTGTCTGAGTCTCTAAGTCTGCCATGCAGGTCTACCCTGAGCTTGTTGGGTTTAGAATGTGGCCCGTTTTTCGTCCACAGCAGCATAAGGAAGACTCGGTCTGATTTATTACTGGCTTTGAAGTGGGCCATCAGTCAGGGAAAGCAAGCAGCCTCTAGAAACTGGAAATGTCAAGGAAATGAGATTTCCCCTAGAGACTCCAGAAAGGAGTGCATCCTTCTGACACCTTAATCTCAGTCCAGCGAGATCTCGGTCAGATTTATGATCCACTGAACTGTAAGATAATACATTTGTAAATTTGTGTTTTTTAAGCCACTGAGCTTGTGGTCATTTGTCACAGAAGCAACAGAAACTTAGCCTGGGGACCTTTTAAAATCCCTGAAGCCCAGATCACATCCCACATCAACTACATTAAAATATCTGGGGGATGTATGGGGAAAGGATGAGATCCACTCATCAATAATTTTGAAGCTCCCCAGAAGATTCCAATATGCAGCCATATTTCAGAACTGCTGCTCTAAGTATATTCACTGGTCTCTGCAAAAAACTGAAATGCCTCAGAATGAACTTCTCACTGGTAGTGAGGCTGGACCCAGTGATATCATGTCACTCCAGTGTCGTCCCAGGAGCACCAATATCATCTTGGAACTTGTTAGACACGTGTGATCTGCACCCCAACCTGACCGAGTCAGAATCTGTATTTTAGTATCCAAATGAGGTGCTTTTGTATAGGCATTAAAATTTAAGAACCAAATAATGTGCACTGGCAGTTGTTTTCCTAATCTAAAATGTTTCTACTACTTGTAATAATTTTTAAATAATTACCTAAATAAAAAACTTTAAAGCTGGCCCTCAAAGCTATGAGTTTCTTGAAGAAAGAAAGTCTGTTTTACTTCTTTCTTTTCTCTCTTTCTCTATCTCTCTCCCTTCTTCCCTCCCTCTTTCTCCCTTTGCTTATCCTCAGTGCCCAAGACACATCATTTCTAACTTGCTAACTGGTTGAATTAATAATAATTATAACTGCAGCAACGATAACGACTCACTGAAATGTATGCTACTACGATATAAAAATATAACTTAAAATTCCAGAAGAAATTTCTACATTTTAATTTAGACTCAATGGTCTGTTTCCTTTTATCCCAGACTAATTTCTCTTAGAGTCTAGAGATGTCGATTGATATTTATTAGCTTACTTTTAAAATTCCCAAATCATTCCAAAGTTCTCTTGGGATTTTATCCCATGAGCTAATAGGTTCAACGATCAGAAATCTCTTATCACATCAACTTTAAATTCCCCTGATCATAAATATATAATATTTTAAAATCCATCTACCTTAAAAAGAAGCACCCTGTATTAGAACTATATTATCTTTTGTTAAATGTTTTCCCCTAATCTGGGGTTGGAGACACATGGCAGAGTAAGATTTGAAGGTGAGAAATATGAGATTGCAAACTGTACTGTGATCCCTCATCCTGTGTCCACGGAAACATCACCAGTCCACCAGCATCCTCTCCTATGCTGAGCCCAACACTCTTTTTGAAATCTTCTCAACATTGTCCTTTAGAAACTACCTACGTGCTAAGCTAAACAAACAAACAAAAATAACTGTTTTTCTTTAAATTATTTTACCTTAATCCTTTTCATTTAAGCCCTAGAACAAACCAAAGAGCTAGATGTTATTATTCCTATTTTACAAACAAAGTCACTAAAGTCTAGAGGGCCTTAGTAACTTATCCAAGGTCACGCAGTTAGACATAGGTGGAGACAAGATTTGAGCTGAGGTTTGTCTGGTTCCAAGGCCCATGCTGTTAAAACTGTGCCTGCAGTTACATAGCATGATGTGTTGACCACGGAGATGACAGGAAGCCACATAGTAAAAGACTTTCCCTTGAGAAGTCTTTGAACCCCGGTGGGTCAAATTGACCATATGTTTCTTTTCCAAGTAGTGGAGTGTTTGTAAAACGGTGCTATTTAAGTTCAATGAAGATCACTTATGCAACACATTCCCACTCTGGACATCGTCAGGGCAGAGCATGGTGAGGCACTGCTTAAGTGACAGCTCACACTAAGAAACAAACCATGCTGACCCGGCCAGTGTAGCTCAGTGGTTGAGCATCGACCCATGCACCAAGAGGTCGCTGGTTCGATTCCTGGTCAGGGCACATGCCCAGGTTGTGGGGCCAGATCCCCAGTGGGGGGCATGCAGGAGGCAGCCAATCGATGTTCTCTCTCATCGATGTTTCTATCTCTCTCCTCACTTCCTCTTTCTCTAAAATCAATAAAGAAAAAAATAATAATAAAAGAAATAAATCATGCTGGTTTCAGACCACTAGTCGATCAGGCTGAATTCCAGTTATTTGCTAAAAGCACACAAGTAATTTCTAATCACACAGGGAATCATCATAACGTGTTTACATATATTTTGCCACCTGCTATTTTTCATAGCATCCAGTATCATTAAGATGCTGAAACAAATAACATGAGGCATTATCCAAATATTCGCCATCTATTGTTATTGTGGAGAAAGGGAAAGGGAAAATTCATGAAGATAGCCTGCTGCACTTAATATGCAGGTATGGATAAATGGTTTCTGCTCTGAAATCATTAGCTAACACTGCTCCTCAAAGATAGGCTTGTCTGTCAGCTAGTTGGCAATGACGTCTGTCTCCCACCAAGGGAGGCTGTTTCTGCAGGAAATGTCAGGCAGGCTTGCTGGTCTTGCTTATAGCCATTGGGTGTTAGAACTCACACCCCTGACTGTCTATGAGTATGTGACAGTATCTGATGAGACAGAAAGATGCAGTTGGTCCAATATGTCACGATTTTTAAGATCCCCCAAACAGGGAAAGCAGAAGTTAATGATCACTGCCAGTTATGCATTAATTAATTTAAAATAGTTTTATTACAAGGACTGAAATTAAAATTCAGGAATGCCAAGCTTTGGATCAGGCTCCACCAGCACTGGTTCTGTGACATTGGTCAAGTTATGTAACAGCTGTGTATCTCAACCTCTCCTTCAATGAAATGGAATAATACCTACATTTCAGGGTTATTATCAAAGTAAGTTAATATATGCCAAGTGCTTAGCAGGCTGATTGGAGCAGAGTAGACCCTCAGAAAACAGTAGCTTCCTTAGCACTTCCTTTTTTGGGAGCCAGAACTTCAGATTATTTCCTTCACATCCTCAGTTGTATATACTTTGTGCCCTGTAAGTCAAAGTGTTCAAGGTAATGTATTTTCACTGGGTACCTCAGGGAGTACATAGTCCCATTTACATTTAATGTTTAATGTACTTAGCTACAGGGAACAAGAGATTAACAAGCCTTAAACAAGAGATTGGTCCTGCCACATATTATGATAAAATACATTTCATTCAAGGGCGACCAACTCCCTTTGAGTTCCTACTATGAGACAGTTTCTGTGTAAAGTGATAGGGGAAAAAATAAGAAAATCTCTGCTCTCGAGACACTTAAAACCTAGCATAGAAATCACATTAATTGAACATATATCCCACAGAGGTATACAAAAGTGTATGTAAATAACAGAGGTGTGATCAGGAAATGAACCTAGGCAAGGTAGTATTTCAGATGAGCATTGAATAATAAAGAAGATTTTAATAGGAAGATAGGAAAGTAAGGGATACATCAGGCACATAACTTAGAGACAGACTACAAGGAACCCAGAATCCCAACATTTAAGTGTTTAATATTTTGACTGGCAGGAACTTAATAAACTGCATAAAGCAAGAGAGTGACAGAAGTATATCAATAGAAATAATTGATAATGATGAAAGGCTACACTTTGCCAACCATACCCAACTTTCTATTCTGCAAATATTAGTGTGTAGAGGCTGCCAGATACTTTCCTATTCATCTGTAAGTGTATGTGGGTATATATACATTATACATGCATGTCTATGCATGATTTGCACATATACAAAGACTTATATAGGAGGAAGGACTTCTGAAATGTCAATGTAAGGAGCTCTGAGGACATGCTTCTCAGCAAAACAAAAATTATATTGTTCAAATTATAAAAAAACACACAATTATTTAAAGTCTCTAGAAATTGTCCTAAGATCATATGGCAAATGAAGATACATTCACATGAAAAACCTACTAAATCTCAGTATGAAAAGAGAGTCTGTAGTGTTGGAATCATGACCTACTCTTTCTCCTCCCATCCAGCTCCGTGTGATAAAGACTCCATCGCAGACTGGTGCAGCCAAGAACACAGGGCTTACCATTCTCCTCCCCCTGCCCGAGCTGTTGTTGTTGTTGTTGTTATTAATATTGCTACTATCATCATTATTATTGCTGGAACAGAGCATGGAGAACTCCATGACTAAGATAATTATTGAAAAAGATGACTATCTTAGCAGAGAGTAATTAAGAGTGGATGGGATCTCCATCATACAATGCATGAGGCAAAACAGCAGAAGAGCCAGAATAATAAAAGATAAAATCAGGAAAGAGAGAGCCAAGAAGAGTGCTCCTGGAATCATGGTCAACACTGCAGTTCAGAAAGGTTGTACATGTGTACTGGGAGCTATACGGTCAGAACTTGGGCAGATGTGAAAGTATTCTCCAAGCCACACACACACCCATCAACACAAAGCACACCTCATTGGCCCAAAGGACTCAAATTCAACTTCTGACCAGCCCCTGGCTGAAAAATAAGCTTCCCTGACCCAAATGTTCCTCCTAGGAAAGCAGGTTTAAAAATAAATCATACCCATTACTGGCAATCTGCTTGACCAATGCTCTACCTTCTCAGTACAAGTAGAGAGGTGATTATAGTCAAGTTACTAGTTCCAAGCTGAATAAGGTTCAAAAAAATATAAGCATCCTGAACAGTGGTAGTAGGCTACAAACTACATGCATATCTAATAGCATAGGGTAAAATTCTTACTGGCTAAGAGAGTTTAGGCATAATCTGTGACCAATAAATTGCTTACAGTGATAATGGCCGAGTTCTAAGTAGCCTAACCAAAAGATTAAAGCAAAGAAAAAAAAACATCTGTGCAAGAACATCAGAGACTGGACACTGCAGGGTAAATAGACTTCACAGAATTTGTCACTGAACAAATTTAAAATATGGCCAGTCAAATAGCAACAATAACCCTCTCTCCTGTAGGGCATGTATATCCAGACGCGCCACAACACAATGTTTACAAGGTATGGGTTTCAATAAAAAGCTCTGACATGGAAAGAACATGTACGTGACACACACACAGGGAAAAGGCAATAGACACTACCTTTGAAGGGATCCATGTTATAAACATGTTCAAAGAACTAAAGGAAACTATGCTTTAAAAAGTAAATATAGCCCTGGCTGGTTTAGTTCAGTGGTTAGAGCTTCAGCCCGCAGACCGGAGAATCCCGGGTTCAGTTCCCTCTAAGGGCACATACCTCGGTTGCAGTTTGTCCTCGGCCCCGGTTGGGGTTGTGTGGGTGGCAACCACTTGATGTGTCTCTCTCACATCGATGTTTCTCTCTCTCACTTCCTCCTTCTCTCCCTCCCACTCTATCTAAAGATAAATGCAAAAAAAAAGTGTCCTCTGGTGAGGATTAAAAAAAAAAAAAAGAAGTAAATATAGATGTGAAAATCCTTAAAAATAAGCAAAATAAATCTAGTAACATGTAAAAAGGACTATATATCAACACTAAGTAGGATTTATCCCAATAATGTATGGTTAGTTTAACATCCAGAATCAATTAATATAATACATCATATCAATTGAATAAAGGGCAAAAACTACATAATCATCTCAGTAAATGCACAAAACACATATCCCTTCATGATTGAAAAAAACAAAACAAAACAAAATACTCTACAAAGTAAAATTAGAAGCCTCAGGCTATTAAAAGACATCTGAAAAAAAAAAAGAAAAAAAAAGAAAAGAAACAACTACCACCAAACCTAATGGTGAAATACTGAATGCTTTCTCTGAAGATCATGAGAAAAAGAAGGATGTCTACTCATGTTTCTATTTAACATTGTACTGGGGGTTCTAGTCAGGGTAATTGGGCAAGAAAAAAAAAAAGGAAAGTATCAAGATTAAAAAAAAAGAAATAAAACTATATTTGCAGATTACATTATGTGTATGTAGAAAAAAATTTTTAATCCTCACCCAAAGATTTTTTTTTAATTGATTTTAGAGAGAGAGAGAGAAAGATAGATTGGTTGCCTCCCACCTGCACCTCCACCTGGGATCAAACCCAAAACCTAGGTATGTGTCCTGACCAGGAATCGAACCTTCAACCTTTTGGTGTACAGGATGATGCTCCAACTAACTGAGCCACCTGGCCATAGCTATATGTAAAATATTCTAAGGCATACACACATAAACACACAATCAGAACAAATAAAAAGTTCAGCAGGATCACAGGATACAAGGTCAATATGCAAAAAAATCCATTGTATTTATATACACTAGTAATGAACATTTCAAAAATGAAATTAAGAAAGCAATTCTATTTAAAATAGTTCAAAAAGAACAAAATACTTAGTCAAACATTCATAAAATAACCACAAGACTTTTGTACTGTAAACTACAAAACACTGTTGAAAGAAATTAAAGATCTAAATAACTTGAAAGACTTCTGTGTTCATGTACCAGAAGACTGAATACTTCAAGATGGCTATGGTATTCAAATTGATATACAGATTCAGTACAGTCACTATCAAAATCCCAGCTGGCTTTTTTGCAGACATTGACAAACTTATCCTAAGATTCACATGGAAATATAAGGAACAACAAATAGCCAAAACATCCTTGAAAAAGAAGACCAAAGTTGGAGGACTCACATTTCCCAATTTTAAAACTTCCTACAGATCTATAATAATAAAAACAATGCCATATTGACATTAAGATAGACTTATAGATCAATGGAATGGAATTAAGAGTTAAAAAATGAACTAATATGGAGGGGTGGGGGAAGCGGGGAGGAGAGTGTCAATGAGGGGAAAAAGAGACATCTGTAATACTTTCAACAATAAAGATACATTTTTAAAAAACGAACTCACACATCTATGGCTAGTTGTTTTTAGACAAGAGTGACAAGACCATTACATGGGGAAAGAATAGTCTTTTTACAAATGTGCTGGGCCAACTGGATATCCACATACTAAGGGGTCAGCTGAAATCCCACCTCACATCATAGGCAGAACTTAACCTTGAATGGATCATGACTGAACTGTATGCGGTGAAAATATATAATGCTTAGAGAAAAACAGAGAATAAATATCTTTTTTATCTTGGGTTAAACAATGGTTTCTTAGATACAGCACCAAAAGCGCAAATGGCATACATTAGACTATAGAAAATTAAAAACTTTTATGCTGCAAACATGAATTTGAAAAAGTGGAAAAAACAACAACAATCCATAGAAAGGAAGAAACTATTCAAAAATGATGTATCTCATAAGGATCATGTATTTTACAACTAATGATAAGCAAATAATAAAATTTAAAAATGATCAAACCATCTAAATAAACATTTCTCCAAATACAATATACAAATGCCAATAAACACACAAAACAACACTCAACATTAGTCATTAGGTGAATAAAAATCAAAACCACGATGAGCTATCTTTTTATGCAAACTAGATGGCTACATTTAAAAAGCTATAAAGCATTAAGTGTTGATAAGAACACAGAGAAAAATATTGCTGACTGATATGTAAAATGGTACAGCCACTTTGGAAAACAGCTTGATAGTTTCTCAAATTATTAAATATAGAGTTACCGTATGATCAAGCATTTTCACTATGAGATATATAACCAAGAGAATTAATCATTAGTCCAAACAAAACTCGTATACAAGTGTTTATAGCAGCTTTATTCATAGTAGCCAAAACCAACCCCTATGTCAATAAACTGATGAGTAAATAAATAGTTGCATATCTATGCAATTGAATGTTAATTATTAATAGAACAACTGTGGAACTTATCCTACAACATAAATGAACCCTAAAATATACTGAATAAAAGAATCCAGTCACAAAAGGCTACAAATTATAGATGTGTGGAATGGTTTCTCAAGTAGGAATACTGTATTCTCTGTAGCAGATCATCTACAATGCGATGCCTGAAAACGGTAAGTAGGAAGGCTTCTATTAGTTTGCCTGAGAGAAAAGCAGAAAAGGTATCTAGGCGTTCACACAGTTTTCTCTCATTATGCTTATTTTCATCTTGTTCCTGCATTATGGTCACTATTTCCTTCTCTTCTTTTGTTGCTGCGTTTGTAGTTGCTGTTGTCGCAATGCCATCTGCTTTTCATCTTCCCTCCACTGCTGGAGAAAACCCAAGGGTTTGAAGAAAGTAGTTTGAAGTCACGATCAATAAAGATGTGCTAGCTACATATTGTATAGGTTTTTTTAGATACCTGAGAATATTTTATTATCATTAAGCCAATGCCATAGAATGACAATGGTTTGCTTCTTGGAAAATAAAGTTAAAGGTGTTGTGCTGTAGATTCCATATTCATATCTGCTTTTACTAAAAGCTGAGGCCAGCATGACGTGGAGGTTTTCCAGGTGTAAAGACTATAAACTTTATCAGGAATCCTCTACCATATGTGCAGCAGCACGACGCTATAAAGAAATCAAGCCAGCGTACGGTAATTATGCTATCGATAGATTGGTGCCCTAAAGCACATTAGTTAGTTAGCATAATGAAATGTAATTCTTTTTATTTATTTTTTCAATTTTGAAGAGTATATTTGAGCAAACGTTGATTCAAATTGAGTAGTGCCACACCAAAAGTGGTTGACAATGCTCCACCAGCAGGGAGCTCAGGAAAGGCTTTTATAAAGAAGACATGGAAGCAAGGCAAGAAAATGATTTGATTGGTTGCTGCTTAAGGTTACCTTATCTGGGCAAGCCTACTTGGCTGTCTGTGATTGGTTGTTCTTAAGTTTTGATTTCTTAAACTGAAGCATTGACTCTGGCTGAAGATTTCTTCAGTTTGCTTACATAAACTTCCCAGGCACTGGAGTCATCTCGGTTTCATGGCCTTGTTCGATTACTTTCACATTATTCACTTCTAATATCACTGATTATTATATAATGTTTACATTATTCAATTTCCATGAATTATTTACATTTTAAGAATATTCCTTTTTTATAATATCGTGGCATATGTTTTTTCAAATATGTTTTATGTCTTCTAACTTTATATTTTTGATAAACAGAAGTTCTAAACATTAAACTATTTTAAAATATATTGAAAACTTTCTTAGTTCTATTAGTTTTATGGTTAGGAAGGATTTCTACTTTCAGAAATAAGATATTCTTTTTAATTTTTTTATATTTTAAAAGTTATACTCTTATATGAATTTCTGGCAGAAACTTAAAATATATCTCAGTATTGCCCTGCCGGAGTGGCTCAGTGGATTGAGCATCATCCATGGACTGAGAGGCCCCGGTTCGATTCCCGGTCAGGGCACATGCCCAAGTTGCAGGCTCAATCCCTGGTAGGGGGCATGCAGGAGGCAGCTGATCAATGTTTCTCTCTCACATCAATGTTTCTATCTCTCTCTCCTTTCCCCTCTCTCTAAAAAATCAATTAAAAAATTAAATATATATATCAGTATCTGAGGTGAGAAATCTCAATAATTGTATCTACAAACAAAGTTAGTTTTATTTGTGACATAATTTGAATATTTCATTCCTTCTCCACTGTTTTATGATGCGTGTTTTATCACATATTAAATTATTTCATTTATTAAGGTTTACATGGGCTATCTATATTGATTTATCCATTTATTCTTCAAATTATAAATACATTTTCTATTGGCTCTCTTAAACTATGTTTGAAAAATTTAAACATAAAAAAGCCAAAGAATAACATAATCATTCATATTTCCACTACTCAGCATTAATATTAATTAACATATTTCATATTTTTATTGGTACAAAATTATTTTAGTGATTTTGGTTTTATAATATTTTATCTTTACTGGTAGGGCAACTTTCTCATAAGCCTTTTTTCCAAAAGTTACTCCCCTATTTTTACTTACAGTTGAATACAAAAAAACCAATCCTTTCAACTTCAATACCAAAAATAGATAACTGAACTTTTAATGCACTTCTAGTTATGAATTTTAAAATAAATGAGACAATATTTGCTTTAAGTTATGGTTAAGTGCTAAAGATAAGTGAAGAAGGGAGACAGCAAAGCAACGTTCATGATTTTCAGAAGTGACAGTCCTATTTTCTAGACCCGATTCCACGTGGAAATGTAGAGCAGCCTGACTGAGCACGGTGACTGCAACACGACTTAAAATTTAGAAAGCAAGAGGGCTGTTGATCTTTTCTCCTTTTGTCAAAAACTGCAGAGGACGTTTTTTATTGTTCTGCTTGTTGAGTAAATACTATGATAGAAAAGCAAGAAAATGGAGCTTCACTGAGACAAAGCGGGGAAGGCTGTTTAGCCACAGTAAAGACTGGGTTATAGCTCGTAGGCTGTAAAACGTTCATGGACTCCGGCGTGCATCCGACACGGAGTTAAATACAGACTCTACCCTTGTTCAGCCACGTGTGCTACGTAATCTCAACCCCTTTCAGGTTCCTTGTTTTTCTAACATGTAAAATCAAGGACTACCACGCAAAGCTCTCTGGAGGATTACGCCAGGTAACATGTGCAAAGCATACAGCACCGTGCTGCCATGTGGTGCGCCTTTAACAAAAGGAGCTATTGTTCTTCAATTTTGCATAGTAAATAGGTCACTGAGATGGGGTAAAGATCCGTGAAACTGGCTACACGGACTCTTGCTAACAAGGCGTGATGTCTGAATTTCCATCTTTTCGCACAGAAAGTGAAATGGTGCGCAAAGGCAGTGGGATTTCCTTCTGCCTCATACCAAAACCAGACCTGGGATGTGTAAACTCACGAATTTATCAATTATAGTAGAGGTTAGAGATGTAAAGTACATTGTTTTGTGACAATATCTATATATTAATAAAACCCAGTAAAGAATGAATGAATGAATGGATGGCAACAATAAATAGCCATAGAATGTATAAATGAACTGGACTCATTCTTAGTCCATAAATCCCAGGTCAGGGAAAGGAAAATCTACTTATAATTTTATATAGAAAAGAAAAACTTTTATATTTGAATAATGATGGAACCTAATTCAAATAATATTCTGAATGTCATCTAAAATTATATAAAAGTCTCATGATCATGATTATCATTTCATCTTCCTTTACTAGCTATTATTCACTCTCATTTTGTACATCTATTGAAATAATACTACATAAAATTGGATCTCACTGTCCTCCCTGCTCACTTAAAAAAATAGGTAACTAAGACAACCCAGAGTGTACATTGTGTATATTTTCTGGAACAGAAAAGATAATGCCTAAAGTGGAAAACTGAACAGTTGGTATCCCATTAGGAGGGGCTTTTCTTACAGTTGCAACACTAACTTGATGAGGTTGCTATTATTTTCCACCTCAACTTGTGTTTATTAAACTGATTTCAAAAGGCAATGGAGTGGAGAATATGTTGGCAATGAGGCTAAGGTCTAGCTATTTTGATTCTCTGATGGAAAGAGCAAAGCGGTGAGAAGGGCTTTTTTTTTTTTTGGTACATGCCAAAATAGATACACTCAGAATGAAAATCTAGAAAGCCTCCTCCGCACTTAATTAAGCCCTTTCCCCTACCTCCATGTGGCCACTCAGCGTTGAGCCAGGCACAGTGAAGGCAAAAGAAGCACTAAGGTGCCACCGTTGTAATATTGGTGACACTAGAATGGAGTAACAGGAACAAACCCGAACAAGAATGGTATGATGATGTTCACAGTACCGACTCCAAGTTCTATGTAAGTCACAGAACTAACACCACCTCAGCACGTCAACGGAGGCTTTATGGATGAATGTGAAATTCAGTTTGAGTCTTCAAGGAGAGGAGAGAGATGGATGTGTGGAAGAGAAAGGAGCTAGGCTTGGAGGAAGACAACCCTGTTTACCTCTCTGCTCCACTAATTACGAGCTGCATGGGAAGTTAAGAACCACTCGGTTACTTTACTATGTGTTGGAATTACATGAGGATCTCTCATGTAAGTTTACTGTGGGATTTCGAGGAGAGGATGTTCGTGAAGTGCTTCTCACAGGATGTGCCCTAGAGCAAGTTCTCAGTGAATGATGGACACTGTTTCTGCTCCTTTCATCCAAATTATCATTATCAGTTAAATTAGGACAACAACACTGACCTCAGAAGATGTATTGTATCGGAAAGCTCCTAACACAGTAACTAGTTATTACGAATTTAATACAAAATTTTTATTTGCACATGTGTTCAGAGATGAGATAAGCTCAGCGTGTTTATGAAAGAATGCACAGAAAATCTTAGGAAAGCAAAGCACAGATGCTAAATTCAAGTCCAATGGAACAAAAAAGAAAAAATGTTTAGCACTGATAGATGTCGGTTAAATGCGTCGAGATGGGAAGCCTAGAGGCCTTTTGTTTTAGTATTAGATTAGCAATGTGTTCAAACATTTGTAGCAACTGTATTACAATAATATAATGTCCGCCACACGAGGTGCAGACAAAGATTCTGAATATACAAGGCTGCGTACCAGAGTGCAATGGGGACATTCTTTCCTTTGGGTAAGATTCCTTTCTCTTGCATGAAAACACCCAGTGCTTTTTGTTTCGCATTTCGACATTTCTAGTGGAAATAATTTATGGTAATACAGGCAGATAGCACAGAGCACATAAGGAACTAAAATAAATTTGATTCTCAAATGAGAAACGTTGGAGTGTTGACAATAGTGAGACAGTTCTTTGGTAGCGAAGCAGGTCTCATTATTTTTTCACACTATCAACAAGGGGCTTGGCTGAAAGGAGTGGTTAAGTGACTGAAATTTTAGTTTTGTCTTCCTCCATCTCCACTGACACAAGGATTGCCAGGGTCATCCAGTCTTCTCAAATTCATAGATAAAATTCCATGCAGTTGACCCCTTAAGGTACTATTAGAACAAGCCTCAAATACCACAAGCCTGACGGCTCGAGGAGGGCGTTCAAAGAGTCATGGCAATATTGTCTTGTGGCTTTAGTTTCAACTTCTCCTTTCACTTTCCTGGGTTTGATGTCACTTGAAATTAAAATAGAGAATTTGGAAAACACTTTTGCAAATTACATAGTTTGAGTTATATGTGATTAATAAAGTTTGAACTCTAATTGAGCTAAACTAATGTAAATATAATTTAGATAGAAATAAATCTTGACATTCAAGTTCTATTTTCACTTACATAATCAATTTGTATTCCTATATCATTGTCAAGACGTAAAAATGGTTGATTTCAATGAATTAGAACAATTGAAAAAGGTGATTCTAAAATTATTCTGAATATATAATATAATCTTCCTTCAAACCAAGAGATTTAATTTTAAATAGAGGAAAAACATTTCTGTAGACATTTCTGATTGTTCTGACTCTTTTTTTTTTGGTACGTGCCCCTCGCGGGAACCGAACCCAGGACTTTCTGGTCCGCAGGCCGACGCTCCAACTGCTGAGCCAAATTGGCCAGGGCTGATTGTTCTGATTCTGACTTAAGAAGGAATCAGTTCTAACAAGAGTGTCTAAGACTAGGCACACATACCACAGGTATCTCTACACCATGGAAAGCAGACATCACTAGTCGTTCACGGAACAATTAATCCTGTTGAGTCTGGATGCAGGCACAGAAACTGTTTCAACCCAGGACTCAAGTCAGTCCCAACAATTCATCCCTTTACACCTATTGCCACTCCCTGCCTTGCAAAAACAATCTTCAAATCAGAGTAGAAGAAAACACAAATGGTCATTATAAGAATGTATAAGTCCTCATAATTCTCAACCGAAAAACAAAATAAAGTTGAACACAACACATTTCCTCATGACAGATTTAGAAATTTGTTTTTAGGAGGATCACCATCCAAATGCTTGTCCTGATTAAGCGTGCACTATCACTAATCTGTGAAGAAGGAATGATGTGACTTCATATTGTTTTGTGATACTCATTACAAGCAAGTCAGTGTGCATCTAAACAGTCTTTGAAGAAAAACAAATGCTATGCTAAACTGCTGATTCTGTGACAAATACATACAGTGCTAAAACTGCTGTGTCTTTGGAGTGGGGTTGAGGACCTGAAATGCTCCATATGTCTAATAGCAAATGCTTCTAGCTGAATGTTCTTCCTGAATCCCTCCCAGCATCCTGTCAGCACTGCGATACAGACGGAAAGAGATTTCAGAGGGAACCACTCATGCCTGGGAACAACTGAGAACTACTATCATTGCATAAACTAAATTTTTAAAATGTTACCTTTTCAGAGAAGTTTTAAGTTCACAGCAAAATTGAGAGGAAGCTACAAAGGTTTCCCACATACTCCCTACCTCTACACATGCACAGTCTCCCCCATTGTCAATACCCCCACCAGAGTAGTACCTTTGTTACAACTGCTGAGCCTACAGTGATACATCACAATCACTCCAAGTCCATAGTTCACATTAGGGTTCACTCTTGGTTTGGACAAATGTGTGATGGCATGAATCATCAATACATTGTCTTAGACAGTATTTTCACTGGCCTAAATGGACTCATTTTGTAGAAGGCTATAAAAGATGATTATCATAAAGGGTCTGGAAGGAAAAAACATCAACAACTCTCTGTCCTTAATAAATACCATGAGGATATGGTGGACACAGTGGAGATGCTGGTGTTGAGATATATGAGGGAGCAGAATTCCTTTGGCCTTGCTCTTCTATCTTGCACAGCAAGAGGCTCTCAGAATCTTTTTATATCACAAGATAGATTTTTTTAAAAGGGGGGGAGAGGGGCATGACAGATCAAAAGGGGCCAAGCCTGGGAAATGAGAATTGATTGCAAAAAAAAAGTTATATTCATATAATGAAAGACGTTTTAGCAATTGCAGGGAACGAAATATTGATAAATGCTGGATTAAGAGCTCTATAGATGTCCATTTGATGAAGATTTTTAAATGATCAGGTCTTCTATATCTGTACATTTTTATTTGCTTCACAATCAAAAGCGATGTCATAATACAGTAGTTTTAGTGACTATTTTCTTTGTGTTTTTGAAGCTATTTATTAGGTTCAAACAAGATAAAATTGTTATATTTCCCTTGGAAAGTGTACTGTTATCATGACCACCTGTATTACTATTGATGATTTTTCCTGATAAATTTTCTTCTTTTTGATATTAATGAAGCTGGTAAAACTTTATTTTGTTTATCATTTTCCTATGATATTTATTCTCCATCCTTGTACATTCAATATTCTGTCCTGTTTTAGATTAATCTCTTACAAGCAAAATAGAATTTTATTTTTATCATTTTTTATTGTTGAAAGTATTACAGATGCCCCCCTTTTATCCCCATTGACCCCCTCCTTCCCACTCCCACCCTCCTGCTTTCCCCAACCTAATGTCTGTGTCCATTGGTTGTGCATGTATGAAATTCTTGGTATATAACTAATGAATTTATTCCCTTTACAACTGTTGTGATTATGGGTGAGCTGATTTGTTCCTAATATAATCTGTGGGTTTTTTGTTGTTGTTTGACTTTCTCTACATTTCCCCTTGCATGCCTTCTTTTCAATAAATTAAGATTTTAATTTGTTCCCATTTTTATCCTCCACTAACTTAGAAATTTTAAAATATGAGAAGTGTTTAACTGAAAATTGTTTACAGGTACATTTCACAAATTTTAAAGTTGTTCAGTATCTTAATTTTCTATACAGATGAGATACAATTTAGATGTTTTAACTCTGTCTTTATACCAACTTACATAGTATTTTTGCCCAATATTTTAGTTACTTTAGTGTGTATCACCATAAAATTAACCATTATAAGTATTGTTTCACCAAAAGATGATTTGTTCATATTTGTCCCATGTTCATCAGTTGCTATATCCATTTTTCCTCCTTGCATCTCTGACTTCGTTCTAGTGTTATTTCCCCTCTGCCTGAAGGTTTCTCTGGGGTTGTTAAGCAGTCTCAGTTTTTCTTCATCTGATAATGTCTTTAGTTTATCCTCATCCTTAAAAGATATCTTACCTAGTTACACAGTTCTAGCTTGACCAATTCTTTCTTTTAATAATTTTATTATATTATTTCAGTACTTAATTGATTCCATTATTGTCAGCTAATGACCTAGACGACTTTGCTGCCAGAAACAGTTATTTCATGTCATAATCTGCTTTGGCCCAGTGTTTTCTAGAATAAGTTTTATAATTATGGTTAGGTAAGTATATAGGCTAAGTAATTTTGTTACAGGTTTTAAAAAATTTTTTTTAATGATTTGATATTATTAATGCATACCTTCTGAATTGTAGTCCCTACACAAAATGCTAATAAGTTAATGTCTGATTGTTAAAGAATGTTTCGAGAAATCCAGACTATCTTCAAAATGTAGAACACGTATCAGTCCATACAGAGTAGAGGAGCTTGAATGCGAAAAGAAGAGATGGGAAACAAATATTTACTGAATTTTTTCTTGAGCTACATACAATGCTACATGGTCTACACACAAAACCTCACCAAAAAGAAGATGTGAGGTTGGTGTTAGCATTCCTGGGTTACAGATAAGGAATACGAGGTTCTCAAATCGAGGTTCATTCTACTTTACCTCTGTGTTACGACAAGATACTCTGTCAGCCCTTTGAAGGAAAGTGTATTGTCTTCTTCATCTTTCTCTCTCCAGTACTTAACACTGAGGACAGGATTTATGGTGCTTCCTTCCAAGTTCAGGGAATTCACTTGGTGGAACACGTATGGATTCTTCCCGCCTCTTCCCTTACTCCTTTGGAGGAAGTAAAAGGACTTATCTGGTTGGTAAATTGGAGGAGAATAAACTAGACATGCCCAAATTCACCTCTCCTACACTTTCTCTTACATGGACTTGAGCTGCTGCCTACAGAGATAGAAGTACTTTCCCCCTTGTCTTGAATCCCAGTCTAACACCACCCTGACATGATGGGCAAATCTGCCTGATTTGGGGGTTTAGTTAACAAGCCCATTTGTTTTTACACAAGCCTACATTATTTAACTTAGTGTATATGAATTAAAATGGTGACATTTGCATCTGATCTCAGCCATCTCCCATTTGGTCTTATTTCTCATTTAATTCAAAAGCTGGTCAGGGAAAAGGAGTAACCCCAGAAGACCACGAGGTACGGTATGCACCTTCTACATAATGCACTCTTGATAAATATTAAGGCATTAAATAAAGTAATAGACAAATGTGTCCTTCCATTCCCCTTCTGCAGTTTCTTTCCTTCAGAATCCTCTGTTGTCATGTAACAATAAATTAATCCTAATTCAAGGTAGGTTTACAATAAACGTACATTGAATGTGAATGACCTTGTATGTAATTCCTCCATCTAGAATTCTCATGTTTATAGATGGAAAGAGAAAAAGATCGTACCTCTTTAAAGATGAAATTTTAGGCATCAGGTAAAGGGCAGTGGGTAGATGATTTCAGGAGCTTCTTTGTGCTCCCAAATCAAAACACACTGATCACCTTTTGATCTGCCTAAGCATTAGGTTAGCTCTCCTCTACATTCAAAGTGCGTCTGCCATCAATAGTCAGCAACATTTAAATTTAAGGATACCTGAAATTTGGAGGAAACAGGAATCTAATTAAGTTAACACAGCAGCCAGGTGGAAGACAGCCACTGTTTATTCCTTGATTACTCAATATTAGTTGGCACAGAGTATGTTTTCAATAACTATTTCTTGAATGATGAATGAATGATTGAATAAATGAATGAAACGGCTGGATAAAAATCCTATTTCGTAGAACCAAATAATGTTCTAACACATCAGATAAAATCATAAAATATAGAGCTTTAAAGCACTGATTTAGGAGTGATATTCTCAAGTGGAAGCTTAATCTGTAAAACAGATCAAAATAACGCTCCACCTTCTCTCCTAAGTCACCTGAAGCTTTCCGTCCTCTGTTTACGGGCAGAAAGAATCTGAGACACTGAGAGAAGGCACTGCCTGTGACTCACAGGCACTTCGTTGGACTCTGCTTCTCACCCTGGTCCAGGGCTTTGCTTTCACACCTTAGCACTGCCGTGGTGTCACGGGGAAAGCCCTTCAGGGCCTTTTAGTCTGGATGGCTGTTTATGTACATTATTAAAATAGTAAGTATTGCAAGTGATGCCAAGAACCTTTAAAGCCTCCTAGAGAAAATGACTTCTTTCTTCTCATTCTCAGCTAAAATAATATCATAAAAAAGATGTCTCCAGACCTAACACTCAGCAAAAGTTCTTTATAGACAAAGATATGGAAGTAGGTAAAGAATGACATCCCCTCCTTTTTTTTTTTTCTGTGTAAACTCTAAGATTAGAGGTATTTGCTCTGCAGATTAGGACATTCAAATAGTCTGGGCTTGGCCTGTTTTGAAATATTAAAGGAAAAGGCAAGTTCTTTCTGAAAAGAACATAGAACAGGCCATAAAGAACATACTTCCTTTAATAAGTTTTCTTCTACTTCACCATTATTTCTCCACCCCATCTCAAGGATATGGGTTGTTATGGGGTTGTGTTTAGAGAGATGAAACAGATGTGAGGGGACTTGAAACATAACTGTAATTTTAGAGTTTATAAAATACTGCAAATGCATTTCTATTGAGTTAAAGACCTGAATTTTGCTTGGTTCCAATGACATAGAATATATCATATGAGTGATAAAAACCTGCTAAGTTTCTGTCTGACAAATAATAGTTGTCTTAAATTATGTTCCATTGGAACTTAAGGGTCACAGTCACAGGGGAAATGGATCTCAGGTAGTTGTTACAATGTCCAAAGCAATAACTTCTGGTATGACAATCATTCTATTTCCAGGGAAATCTGGAATCCTCTGGCAACATGAGGACATAGTCCAGCTCTCAATTTCTTCTGAGATTGAATTGACACCGTGATGCTTGTCACATTTGCGGAGCTAGGCTATAGATATTCTCACCTTGAGTAAAAGGGATGATGTTAATGCCCACAATCTTTCACAGTTCTTTGCTAGCTTTAGTTCCCATCTTGTTTTATTAAAAGAAACATGGCACAATTTGAGGGTGGCTCCAATTGGAAAAAGGTAGATTTCCTGGACATTTTCTCTGAAGGAACAGGGATATCTGCAGGTGGCATATTTGACAAATAATTCTTTGCCTTGTATCTCGAGGGTTAAGCACTAAAATATGTGACCCTCTAGCATCCTTAATAAATCTGACAATCTTCTCCTACACACATCATCATGAATAACAGATCCCATAATAAGCAGCATGGGCATTTTCAGGAATGATTAAGAAGTGAGATCAGTGGGAACTTGGTCTCCAATTAAAAATGTTTTCCCTTGGTATTCTCAAATTATATATATTTTTATGTGCTCCATGCACTTTCTGCATCTGCCCATGAATGCTGAAAATCTGCTAGACGGAATTTGGTTGTACTTAATTACTTGGCATGAAGAGTGATACTTGGAGGTCCTCTCTCGGCAACAGATCAGATGAAGAGCATATTATACAAATTTTGTATTTCAACTAGAAGGTAAGAAAAAGATAAGTATTCTAAGAAAAAAATTAGTGCACATTATTACTGTGATTAATAAATAAATGGAGAATGGTAGAATGCCATATCTATGACTGAACCCAGATGTACAAGGAGGAGAACTATTAACCAAATTTGACTTTGCCCTCACTACCCTTCCCCTAGAGTCGTATTGCCCAGAATACTCAATTCCAACTGAAGCAATTTTTATAGCTGCTTTTTTTCCCCTAGCTATTTTACCATATAAGTACTGTACAGGACATTCCTATTTTATTTCTGACTGCTTTACCTATGATCTGAGTCATATTTAATGATGTTTTGTATAATGAATTTCTTGCGTGTAGTAAACAATGGCTGTGCAAACTCTATACTGAACTTTGTTTACTCTCTAAATCAGGTAATCTTTTGCAAACCCACATGGGTGTGTGAAGTTGTCCACGTGTTCAAATATCTATATCTGAATCCCTAAAACCTTTAAATATGTTAGTTACCTGCAAAGGGGGATTTAAGGTTGCAGATGAAATTAAGGTTGCTAATTAGCTGACTTAAAATAGGATTATCTAGGTAGGTCCTAGGTAACCCAAGGGTCCGAAAAGTTAAAAGAGGGAGACAGAAGAGTTGGTGTTAAAGTGGTAACAGCATGAGAAAGACTGCACTGACCAAGCTGGGTTTGAAGATGAAAAGCAGCAATGAGCAAGGGAATGAATGCACGCAGCTTTTTAAAAGCTGCAAAAGTTATGAAAACAGATTGTCCCCTAGAGTCTCCAGAAGGAACACAGCCCATCACATCTTGGTCTTAGGTCACTGAGACCTATTTCGGACTTCTAATTTCTAGAACTGTAAGATAATAAATGTGTGTTTTAAGCCACCAAATTTGTGGTAGTTTGTTACAGCACAATGAGAAACTAATAAATTCATAGATATGTTTTTCTAGGAACTGATAACATATCTACCTTTCCTTTGCTTAAGGCTTCCAGATACTTGGTTAAATTTGGGAATTTTGATTGCTTGTATAAAACTTAGTTCTTTATTGCTGCAATGATTGTTTTTTCCTTAGTATCATTTAACACTACCTGAAATGATTGTATTTGTTGGTTTATTGCTGTGGTTACTGGCACCATGTAAGCTGTCAGAGGACGGGTATTTAACTTCTTATCTTCATTGAGTTCAGTGCCTAGAACAGGGCCTATCAAATATTGGGTGTTCCATACATTTTTGTTAAGTGAACTGATTAATAAATGAATGAATGATAGCCATTCAGTAGTAATAAGTAAATCAATAAATACTAGCTAACTTCATTTGCCTCAATAAGTATGTAAGTAAGTGATAATAGAGATTCTGATGGTTTCCTGATACATTTCACATAAATTTACATTTCTTATTATTTTACCTTTCTTGCCTCAAGAGTAAATTTGCTTTTCTATTGACCTGAATATTTCGTATTCATGTGTACCAACCTATGCCTGTATAGTCACTCCGTAAATCTGGGCTGATCCTATTTCTGTTAGTCCCAACAAATCCCTTAGAGAGTTTTTAATGTCAGTACAGCAGGAAATATGTACAATCAAGGTTTCATGCTGAAGAAAAGAGTGGCCACCTGATGAATGAGAATTTTCTACACATCTTGTTTTCTTGTGGAATGTCTCCCATCCTAGCAAATTTCTGCACCCTCCTACTTCCCTTGACCCACTACTAATCTCTAAGTCCTTGAAATAGGCTGCCTGATAAGAATGCTTTCATAGGTCTGGGGCTTTAGACCATGCTATACCAATTCGACTAGATTAGATGATCCTAACCATGTGATTTACAGAATACATGATTTTACTCTAGGAGGATGATAGTCTGAGAAGCTGAAGTCAGTCGTGGGGATGCTGCCTGCCTACATTGTTGACCTTCAATAAAAAACCCTGGTAACCAAGGCTGGGGTGAGGTTCCTGGTTGACAATACTTTTCACGTGTTGTCACACATCCTTGCTGGGAGAATTAAGTGCATTCCCATGTGACTCCTCTGGGATGGGAGGCTTCATGTCTGGTTTCTCCTAGGCTTCTCCTCATGTGCCTTTTCCCTTTGCTGGTTCTAATACATATCCTTCCTCTGTCATAAACCATAAGTATTAGAATAGCAGCTTTTCTGAGTTTTATGAGTTCTTCCAGTGATCACTAAGTCCGAAGGTGGTCTTGGAAACTCCCAGCCCAATTCATTGTCTCATTTATCTCTACGACAACCTTTTGAAGTTAGTATAATATTTTATCCCTAGTTCAAAGATGAGAAAGCTGAAGCTTAGACAGAGAAATTATTTGGCTCAAGATAAAACTAATCTAAAGAACATCAAAAAAAAAAAAAAAGATATAAAATGTGTTTATTTTTGCACTTTTAAATCTTACTGCCTTCAAGATAACTACAAAATCTATAGAGTTGAACATGAGATAGAAGAGAACAAAAGAGAAATTTATCTTGTCCAGATGAGTTATTCTAATCAATTTTATTTTTAAGCTCTTATAAACCTAAGATACAGTAATCAAGTAGCTTATATTATTATTCTGTATACAGGAGATGAGTGCCAAGGCATCTAGCCTGAGGCTCAAGGGATCTTTAATAAAATCCACATACAGACTTTATTTTTCACAACTATGTTGTGAACTGTTTCTTCATCTGCTCTCTTTCTTTCCATGTTGGCAATTGTCACTGTGGCAAGTCCTGATCAATGTTCGTGTGTACACGGCGCAATGCATTCTGAATTGTTCAAGTATGAGAATTTAAAATTAGGGTCTTGGAAGGGCTAAAGGAACAGGCTTTCGACAGAGCTTTCAGAAACAGCACCAGAACAACACAGGAGACCTCACCCACTTATGCCTGAAGAGAGATTGAGGAAGTAAAGAAGCCACCACCACCTCTGATAGCTGCGCTGCATAACTTTGTTTTGGTTCGGGAATAAGGAGGCTGCCACCAGCAAGATTAATTCCCATGTCCTAATGCTCAGCAGTCACAATTAGGGACTTGGCCCAAGGCATCTCTTATTGCTTCTTCAGAAAACAAAACAAAACAAAAAAAAAACATGTTTCCAAGACTCTGTTTGACAGGAAAAAAGCTAATAGTGTGGTCTCGATGTCATAATATAGGACTTCTACTTTCCAAATCTCACATGACACTTCTGGGATTGGAAGCTAAATCACATTGGTAACCTGGTTATCTCAGACGCTCTCCACCCTCTGAGTATAGAGAAGTAAACTAAAGGGAAGTGGGAGTAGACATTAAATGAGCCAATCCAGAGGATATATTGTTATCTCCGCTTCTGTGCGCTTGAGGTTTGGTCATATTTTACTAGAAAGAGGGGACAGTGAAATTCAAAGGTCAATGTCAATTACATATATTTTAACTCTAATGAGTTCCCCCACCCCCAATTAGGGCTGAAGCAAACTTTCAACCTTCTCCTGCTACATTTTGAACTATTCTAAACTATTTCCAGGAAATAATCTTCTCTTCCATTAACCTAAAACTTTGCTTCAAATTTCATTTTAAGACCTTCCATGGTCATCCCCAGAGACAGTAGTCTTTTTCTTATTTGAATCTCTAATTTTCCAGAAGTCTATGGTAAGCAGTCATATACTTAATGTCCCTGTCTTTTCCTCTTCTAGAATAGTTTCAACTATGTTGAGCTTGGCCTCCCTGTTTAAATGACAAAATAAAAAGAGACCTTGGCAGATATGCATTTCTCCTTTCCAGTTCCAGAGGGGCAGTTCCTTGGATGTTTATATTAATAAACAGTTTTAATTTATCTGGATAAAGTAGCACATTGTACACTTTTTCATTCCTGCTATCTTAATGTACAGGTTAACTAAATACTCTAGGAATACAAGAAATGGCTTTCTGCCAAAGCAGCGCAGAATACTCCCATTTATCTCCATAAGTATGCTTAACCACTTAGCAACATTCAACTTACTAACAGAATAAGAAATTTAGTTACTTAACTCATATTTCTTTATCTCTTGTGAAGCTGAAGAAAACAAATAAATAAAATCTATGTCTTCTCTGTTATTAACTTCATTTTCTATTTTCTCTACCCAACAGCTCTCTTCCTTGCTGTTAATTCTTGATTTAAAATAAATGTTGTTGTTTATTATAACCAGAATATGTGATAATTGTAGACATTTTGGAAACACAGAAAAGTAGAAAAATAATAAAATCACCCATAATTCAGAGATAAGCTTTATGAGCATGTAAACATGCATTATATTCCTTCTGTATTTTATTGTAATATCAATGGTAATTATACAGTCTATATATCACATATAACTGTATCAAAAATATATTTTTCTTAAATACAGAGTTAAATGTTTAGTTTTCAATATCAAAAATTTTTCAGTCTCAGAAATCACTTTTTTAATAAAGAACATTAAGATATTAGTATGCTAGCCTTACTTACTAACTTTCTTTAAGGGCATATAGAATTCTTCTACTGCCATATATTACAATTATCCTGACTAGCTTAATTCTTTATAGATTGTAAATTCAAACAAATGTTCCTGAGCCCCTACCAAAATGTATGGACTAAATAAAAAGAAAAGTGTTTCTCTCAAACCAAGTATTTTAGTTTCATCTGCATCTTTTATAGTTTTCTGCATCTTTTATAGTTTACTACATATTTCAGTAACAATTACATTTATATATGCTAAAAATACCTTTGGTTTTATTTTAATTCCCAACCCCTTCCAAAAATTTTATTAGATCAATTTTATTAGATTACTTGGTACTAATGCTTCAAAAATTAGGACTGAAACCATTACTCTTTTCTCCAGAGCCTGCATTTAAAACTGGGTCAGTATCCTCTAGCGTTCCACTTATTTCCTTGGGGATGGGGTGATCATTCTTTGCCTCTGAAAAATCATAAATGTTATTTCTCACCTGGACACAAATCAACCAGTACTGAACACTCAATAAATGTTACTTATTATTATTATTTATTACATAAATGCTATATAGAACCGATTCCTCAATGTTATTGAAAAATACAGCATCAACACCCCCATTTAGTTGTTTATGGTTTTCTATTACTTCTCAGAGTGTTGGTGCACATTACTTATGATTGCTTAAATGGTTATATTCCCTCGAATATTTTAATTTGAACAATCATCATTAAATTTGATTATTCCTCATTGAATAGTCATATGCCTACTATGAGATGCAACCATTGACTTCTTCTCCTAAGAGAAGGGTAGATGTATAAGGACCTAAATTCCTTTTTATTTTTAAAAGTCAGTTCACTAGAGTCAAAAGCCTAGGCTGTTCTTTCCAAAGCACTTTCCACTAAACAAAGACAAAGCCTATAAATTATGACTAAATCAAAAATTGGTATTTGGATCATGGCATATGTGGGAAGAAAGTGAAAACAATGAATTTTGTGCATCATCAAACAGACTAGGTGGCAGAAAAAGAGGTCAAGGGCGAAGGTCAGATTTTGATTGGTACTATTGTCATCCAGGGAGCACGACATGATGCATCCCAGGGTGGACCAGTTGTCTTAAAATCATTGATAAATATCAAACTTTGGGAATGGGTTGCAGGGAGGAGGTTTTTTTCATTCCATCCACCCTTTATGAAAACATCATTTTCCTTTGTTTTATCTTATTTTCCAAGTAAAGTTACCTTTAAAACTTCAAGCCTCTTAGAATTTTATAAGAGAAAGAAATATTTCAATTTCTCTGTTATGAAAGTTAGCAACTCTCTAGCCAGTGAATAAAGAGAAAGGGCTTTGATTCTACTGATCAGAGGATTATCTAAGGCATTTCTGTTTTCTGTGAATCAGGAAAGAGCAGGCAAGGTGAGATCACCAAAGACGAAACAAATAGTCTCTAAAGGATTATTCTCAACAGATGAAACCCAAAGCAGAAGATAGCAAATATCCACTATATCATTGCAGCCACTAATATAGACAGTGTACACATGTCATGGCAACCAGGAAAGTAAAGTGTTTGCTTGTTTTCTCCCCCAACTCATGCAGCAGAGAGAAGGCAAAGGTGAACAAGAACTGGCGACCCTGTTTTCAGCTTCATTGTTTTACTTGAATGGAATTTTCAGTTGAATTTAAATATCAAATAAAAAATAAATGTTATATTCAGATTTTTAAAATAATTATGCATTAGGGTAATTTTTAGAATTGTTATTTCTTTTGAGTTATCTATATACAGAGATAATATTACATGGAACTATATGACTTCACAACAAATATTATCTAAGTACTAATATTGTATCAATTAATCAAGTGAGAAAATTAAAATACAAAGAAATTATGTATTTCACTCCAAATCACACCACTAAGAGCCACAGTCAGTATTCATGACAAACATGTTTGTACAAATTGATGTCAGGCTGATAATACACCCAATGGTCTGCCAGAAATGCATGCAAATCCTTTTTGAAGGAATATGCTTTCCAACAAGAATTCAAAGAAGTCCCATAAAGCTCCCACCAAACATAAAATGAAAACAACTACAAAAACAAAATCACAGGACTTACAAGTAGGCAAGGCATTATGATTGAGGGTCAAGAGATAGAACAAATAGCAAAATCACCACAAATTCAAATATTGGATTTATCTAAAACATACTAAAACTAACCATGCTTAGTATGTTTAAAATTATTAAAAGGTGATCAATATAAATATTGAAGGAGAGATTATTAAAACTGAAGAGAGCTATTTTCAAAGAATAAAATAAAAATTTGTTGAAATTTAACACTAGCAATGAACTAGATAGGTCAGATAGCATATTTACCACACCCAAAGAACACAGTGAACTGGAAGACAGATCTGAAGAAATTATCCACAGTTCAATATAAAAAAATGAAAAGATGATAACCATACATTTCCTAAATTCTAGGAGGACAGGATAGAATTCATAATTAATGAAGTTAGGCAATCTTTTTAAAAAGTTATAGTTGAGAAAATTTTAGAATTGGAAAATATGTACCTATAAATTCTGGATTGTCACTGAATCTCAAGCAGTATAAATAAATAAGAATCAGCCTTGGCCAGTTTGGCTCAGCGGTTAGAGTGTCGGCCAGCAGACCAGAGGGTCCTGGGTTCGGTTCCTGCTAAGGGCGCGTACCTTGGTTGCAGTTTGTCCCTGGCCCCGGTTGGGGTCATGTGGGTGGCAACCAGTCGATGCGTCTCTCTCACGTCAATGTTTCTCTCTCTCTTCTTCCCTCTCACCCTCCAGCTCTATCTGAAGATAAATGCAAAAATGTCTTTGGGTGAGGATAGAAAATAAATAAATTAAAAAAAATAAGAATCACACCTAGATGTATTGCAGAGAATTCTTCAGAACACAAACACATAAGAAGTTCTTCAAAGAAACCAGACAGAAAACAGATTTTCTAAAAAAAAAAAAAAAAAAAAAAAAAAAAAAAAAAAAATTGGCTTACTGCCATTAGCAAATAACAAAATTTTAAAAAGAGTGAAATAATATGTATATTTAAATTATTGAGAAACAACTATCAGGATTCTACATTTAAGTAAACTTTTTAATGAAAGGAATGAAATAAAGAAAATTCCAAATTACTAAAAGCAGAGTATGTTCCATTAAAAAATGCCCTTAATAAACAAACTTAAAAAAATAAATACTCTAGGAGGAGGAACATAAGAACAAGAAAATAAGTTCTGAAATGCATAAAAAGTAGTAAGCAAAGAAAACAGAACATATGATATCAATACAAACAACTATGGAGTGTAGAATATTTTGACAGCAGACAGACATAGTAGAAACAGGACTTGACAGAAATCTAGATCTGACTCTACCAGTACGAGCGTCATGAGTCAAGGAAGGCCAGAGACTGGCTGGTTTCTCCACTGGTCAGATAAAGGTATTCACTGCCTCTTATCCCAAGAGTTATCCTGATGAAGACAGAGACCATCAATGTGATTTCACTCAAAATCTAGAGAGGGATCCTGTAATTCAAGTTAACTATGCTACTTTGTTCAGCTTGTAAATGGAAAAAAAAAAAATTAAACTAAACCTTTAAACAATTGCAACCCTTATGAATACTTTGTAAACAAATTCTGTAGTGAGGGAAAGGTATTGACTCTTATTCTTGGTACTGGGGGAATCTCAGAATGAAATAATAAATGGGAAATCCTCAACATTTTAACCCAGGAGTGTAAAAGAATAACTCAACAGAATAGGCTAAAAAGGAAAGGAAAAGGGAGCAAAATGATCAGTAGAAAGAATCAACAGGGATTTTCATTTTTAAAGCAAAATAATATAAACTGAGACTTTAATTCTTCCATTTTCTCTCTTTCTGGTTTTAAAACACACTTTGCATTTAAAACAGAATTGCCACCCCCTGTGGAAATGAAAAGTAAAATTTCCATAGTTTGTAAATAGCCTCTTGGATATCCTGATATTCTTGACAAAATAGGCACAGGGAGGCATCTGCTGCTGTTCCTCACTTAGCATTCCATGGTCTCATTTAACATTCCACGATAAGCTCATAAATTAGCAGGGATATTAAAAATAGGAAATGGGAGCACTAAACCAAAACATCAGAAAACATTTAGCTGCATCAGACCCACTGCCTGAAGTATTTACAGTGAGAAGGTGGCTGTGTGTGTTTATGACTAAAATTGGATATGAGGCTGAGTGCTTAACTTTTCTATTTTATATTAAAAGCCATACTATATGCGGCTGAGATTTTAAGAAGCTTAAAATTAATGTGTTTGAGGAAGATGGAAGGATACAACATTTTAATACCCAACTGACTGCAGAAAATGGGAATGTGTTAAAATTACATATTACTCTTACCATCTGGTCTGTTTATATAATGTCAGTCCATAACGTCTGTCCATCAAGTGGTATATCAAGTTTTTTTATATTTGAAATTGCTTCCCCCCGCCCCCCCCCCCCGCCCCCCGTGAGTTCTTAAAGAATAACAGGAAGAAAACTTTTTTTTTTGGTCTTTTAATTTTAGTGAAATTGTGACTTTAATTGGATTGTGTTTTTAAAGAATTCTTTACTAACGTGAAGCAATGATGTGATTACACTAGGCTTCTTCATTATCAGTGCATGAATCGTTTAAAAATGTGAAAGTCTTACTTGAGACATTGCAAGTAGGATAAAATCTTACATCCCTCACAGTCATTGACACTATTTTATACCATTTTTTTTTTTGTCTCTGGTTCTATTTTCAATTCTCATTCTGTAAATTCATGAACTTTCTTATATAAAATCATGGAAAATATCTTCAGTGATTTTTACTCCTTGTGATTTTCATTTTTCAAAGTTCCATTTAGTGAACCAACACTCTGGTTGATAGATAGGATGTTTGAGGCAACGATTATGAAACTGGTATAATCAGGGGGGAAATACATAGACACTGTCAGAGAGAAAGAGAGAAACTCCCTTTGAGACAGAATTTTTGTGTTCTTTCGGCATTTTGGGCAGCTTTGCTCTTTCTAATCAACTGACAACATTGAGATGATCACATGCCCACTCCAGATGCCCGAGTGCTTGCCTTAGAGGACTTCTTGTAGCTCAGCAGCCACATTTCCAGAAGATGCACATTTTCAAGGATGCTCTGCAGAGCCCAAGAGCAAACATTCTTCAGAACCTCAGGTTCTTCTCATCTGCAATTAGGAACTGCAATGTCACACTGCAGTCTCAGGAGAAGGTGTCCACCTTCTAACAAGAGCAGAGAATTTATAACCCAACATTCCTACTGGAGATCCCATGATTTCTATCAAGTGAAAGGCCTGGTCACCCTGGATTTAAGGCTGTTTTAATCAAATAATATAGCCAGACATGGGCCCTCAAAACAAAGACTCACTTTATCAACCCAGGACTGTCAATAGACTACTTTCCAGCTTTTATAAAATCTTAAAAGTTTAAGTATTCAGTGCTTCTCAGGATACAAGTGAAAAATATAGCTACACAATAATTATTACAAGGGCTTTCTTACATATACTCTTTCCTCTGCCTGAAACAGTCTTTTAATATCTTTTATTCTCATTCAAGTCCAAAATGTCCTCCTCTTGGAAGTTTCTCTTAATGGACTCTCTCCCAACAGAAATCTGTTCTTTTCTTATGGAATGAAGAAAGGAAGAAATGAAGGAAGGAAGGGAGGGGAAAGAAGGCAGAAAGGGAAGGAGGAAGGAAGGGAGGGAAAAGAAGAAATGGATTATAGGATTTGAAGATAATTAAGCCACTCTGAATTTCAATGCATGTAAGGAGACTCATATACACCTGTGCTTAACTTAGATGAGTTGATACTAGAAGTCTATCTGAAGCTGTGATGGGTTACAATTTGGGAAGGCCCCGGCAGGGTGTGAGTGTATTTTGCATGTGGGAGGAAGTTGGATTATTTGCCCTAGAGGGCAGACTCTGATAATCAGCATTCCAGATGACCCCTAATTTGTGCACACATTCTTGTGCTCTTGTTCTCTCTCTCTCTCTCTCTCTCTCTCTCTCTCTCTCTCTCCCCCTCTCTCCCTTCCTCCTTCCCTTCCCCCCCTTCCTCCCTCTCTCCCTCCTTCTCAGACCCCATGCTCTGGAAGAAGCTATGTCATGAACAGCCCTATGGGGAACCCCACATGGTAAAGAAATGAAACCTTATGACAATGGCCAGGGCAGTGAACTTGGAGGTGGCTCTTCTAGGACTTTCAGAGTGACTGCAGCCTCCTGAGGGCTGCTGAGCCAAAAGTACTCAGCTAAACTCATCCCGGATCCCTGAGCCTAAGAAACCGTGTGAAATCATAAGTTTGTGTTGTTTTGATCTACTACATTTTGGGTAATTTATTACACAGCAATAAATACTAAATATACCAGACCCCAACTTTTATAACCAGAATAGTCTACAAAGAAGAAAGCATGACTTCTATCCACATACTTATGTCTATGGTATTGTTCCTATGAATGTTTTCAAAATGGATTTGTGAATCAGCCTCCCAAATTGTCATTCTATCTGTAAGTATGGTTGCTTCCTGAGCAAAAGGCTTTTCCTAATTTGGTGGCATGATTCCGTCGGTAGGACATGTTTTAGTAGAAGCCTCCATGCTATTATAATCTATGTGCCAAACAGTTCTGTGCTTCTGTTTGGCCTTTGGGGAAACGGGTAGCTGACGGGAGTGAGGGGCTGTGCTCTCAACTCACCGTTGCCATGCAACGCAGAGCATGGGTTTCATCTTTTATCGTCTTACATTTTTGTCCATTAACTCTCGATGGCATGCTAAGCTCAGTAGAAATCAGAAACCCTTGGATGTAAGTGTTTTCCTCCTTTTCGCCAAGTAATAATTTGGGGTTCATGTAAACTGACCTATTTAAATCAGCCTCTGTTGGATAACAAGGTGATTTAAGCCGAGTTTGTTTGAAACAGACCTTTGGTTCCTAATCAGCATGAAGTTGCCTTGTGACTTGGTTTAAAGCATTCTTTCCTTTTATTCCTCCTCCCCCTCTTTTCCTTGTTTCCAGTCCCAAGTACTAGGACATATTGCAGAGTTTATCAGTAATTCTGATATGTGTAGAGGGTTTTAGAATAAGGTGAGTTTTTTCTTCTTCCTTTCACTTTAAATGGGAGTAGAGATTGTTACCGTTACGCCTCATGCGCTTTTATTAAAACAGAAAGTCTAAACTAAATTATCTTTCTGGCAGATAGTTCTACAGACTTTTCATGTTCCGCTGGCAGCATCTGTAAAGATGTGGTGATTATGTTTCTGGGGACAGAGGAACAGAAGCACCCTCTGTAAGGCGCATACACCAGGAAAGCATTTCTTTAATTAAGCATTCTGCCACTGATTTAAGAAGGAAAATAGACTGTGAGATGTTTATTGATGTGTTCTTATTTGTGCTTTTGAATTTTGCACTATCCTTTCAATAGCAACATTTTATCTTGTGCTTTGTGTCTTTCTCCACATATTTTTGTGCCATTGAAGTTCAGAAAAGACATGAACTTATAAATCATTTAACATTTTTTGCCTATCTTTCCTAGATATAGTGTATTAGCTTACAATATACTAAAAGGCTTTCACAATTTTAGACCATGAATTACCTGTTTAATTTGGCTTTCAGAAAGGGGCGGTTCTATGTTTTTGAAGAGTGAAATGGGTCACTTGAATATATGTATGTAACTATACAACTATTACATTATTATTACATTTTATTATTAATAAAATAAACTTTACATCACTAGGGTAAACATCTTTCTCTCTCTTGACTTCTGAACTCTCTTAGGAAATATAGCTATCTTTATTCCTACTGCATACGATGCTTAAGACAGAAGGTTGGTGTTTTCTCAAAAAATTAAGAATTGAACTGCCATTTGACCCAGTGATCCCACTTCTAGGAATATATCCTAAGAAGCCTGAAACACCAATCAGAAAGAATATATGTACACCTATGTTCATAGCAGCACTATTTACAATTGCTAAGATCTGGAAACAGTGTCCATCAATGATGAGTGGATAAAAAAGCTGTGGTACATATACACAATGGAGTATTATGCAGCTGTAAAAAAGAAAGATCTCTTATCCTTTGAGACGACATGGAGGGACCTGGAGAGTAAAGTGAAACAAGCCAATCAGAGAAAGACAAATATCACATGGTCTCACTTATTTGTGGAATATAATGAACAAAATAAGGTGATGAACAAAATAGACCCAGAGACATAGAAGTAGGGTTCAGACTAACAAACTTCAGAGGGCGGGGGGGGGGGGGGAGGGAAGAGATAAACCAAAGAATTTATGCATCTAAGCATAACCAATGGACATAGACAACAGTGCTGGGGGGGTGGGGTGGGAACAGGAAGAGGGTATCAATGGGGGGGAAAAGGAGAAACATCTATAACAAAAATAAATTAATTTAAAAAAAAAGACAGAAGGTTGGCAGGTAGATGCCAAAACAAGTTATAGCATTCTGGTACAGAATAGATTTGCTCCTCCTTTCAAAGTAGTCCTGCAAAATGATAATCAGGAACAGAGGGAGATAAGGCTCCTGGTCAGGGTAATGTTGCTGGCAGTTTTCATTCCATACTTTTCCCTATCTGATCCCCTTCCAGATCAAATGAAACTGACCATGACTAAGCACATATTAATAGGCAAATCTATTCCATAAGGAATTATAGATAATTCTGTAAATCTTTTCCAAATCTTTTCTTCATGCTCTGAGAAACAATGTATGGATGCACTTGGCATATTCTATATGTTAAATGACCATAGCAGTGTTGATAAAAGAAGAATCCTGAATGCCAAGAAAATCTTTCAGTTCCTCTCAAACTGTCTATGGTAAAAGATCACTGGGGTTTTTTGCTCATTTATTTTTAATATCCAATTCATTGTATATGAATTGAACTAAGAAATATACTTTTTAAAGAATTAGAAGTAAAACAAAACACAAAGAAAAACACACATACAAAAAATCAACAACAAAACACAAGGCTGTCAAAGCAATATTAAATGCATCTTAACGTTTCTAAACACTGTCTCTCAATTTCTACATTTATGGCAGAAAGTCGGCGTGGCATTGGTCACAGGAGACACTCTGAGTGGCGTGAATATAACTGATCTAAAATAATGACTCAGCCGAAGCTCCAAATAATTTTTTTAACAAGAACAGTTTTTCACAAGCTGTATCAAGCCCAATATACTTGAGCACAACATACTCCCATGAGCACCATCAGCTTACTAAGGTAGGAAAAATTAGGATCTTTTAGGGCTGTGTGTGAAGTTCGAAAAACCTCCCATATACTTCTGGTGGATTTCTCCTTTCCCTCACTTAGAATCACTGCAGTAAAAGGAATTTAGTAAGGAACCAGTTTATGGTCCACAAACAAGTACTGAGCTTCTAATCTGTAAGACGCCTTACACTATACACTTAAAAACACAAAGACATAATGAGACAGAGACTTGAGTGTAACATTAAATGTAAGAATGGAGATCATGCAAAGATAACTAATAATATAATATAGTAAATATATCAAAAGGGAGTTTACTATCCATATACAGTTTGAGTAGCCACATAATTATACATTTACAATATGTATTTATAATTATAATAGCTAGAATGTACTAATGGCCTTTTTAACATCAAAACTATTCTAAGCATGTTAAATATGTTACCTTATTTAATCTTCAAAAAAAAAATCCTCATTGGTTATGCATCCTATTTATTAATTTTAGAAATCAGAAACCTGAAGGAACCGAGAGGTTACATTGTCTAAGGACACAGGGCTAGTGAGCAGAAAAGACAGGATCCAGACCCAGAGCCTAAATGTTTAACCCTTACATTCTGTTATACACACTGTAAAGTGTGATAATAATATCTGATTTATACTATCATCCATATTCTATCCCATCCTCCAGATAGCTACAGGAATTTTCAGTCACTGATTTATCTAACGATTTTCTGTTATCGTCACCATCTCTGTGTCTCTGAGTGGATAACCTGTAGATAAAAATTGAACCAGAATTTGCAGAGCAGAAGGCAACAAGCTAAAGAGGTTTTGATTCGGAAACAGGACCCACGGCAGACAAATCACACTGCAGAAGAGCACATGCCTATCTGGCTGTCATTTTGATAAAGCGATTGTTTTCCCTTTGGGGATGGTCAGAGTCTCTGAGTCATCTCCAGTCAGCTGTCTGGAACTTCTTTCCAATAAGCAGAGTCTTTCCTGTGCTGAGAAGCAAATCCTATTTTCCTTTCCATGCCACTGGATCTTCAAGATTGAGTGCATAGGACACAGCGGCTTATTTTCTTAGTTATGTTTTACCCAGTGCTTCCTAGATGTGCAGAAAGGTGATCGGTGGGAGGGATGCAAATAACAGTCACAATGTGAAGTCTGGGCGATGACACAAAAATATTTCTAATTAAAGATGGATAAAATGCATGGAAACAATCTTCCCACTTGATTAGTTTATCTCACGGTTTATTCTCATTGGTACCCATATGGAGCCCATACAGTTGAAGCCTCATTTGACATACACAAATATACTCTGGATCTCTTGCAATGACAATTGTTCACCCGACACTAGTCTGTCTCCATTATGTCAACATTAAATAAGCATTATGTCCAGATTAAAGAATAATGACTGCTCTTTATTTCAAATGCCACTGATTCTCTATTTGTTTTTGAAGGAAATGTCAGTTGTGGGGAGGGGGGAGAAGCATGCTAGTATTGAAATTGGATGCGACTGACTTGCAAAGCACTTCTTATATATTGCCTAAAGAAACTTGGACTTGTAACAGTGATACCATGAGGGTACTCTGCCCCCAGTCAGAAAGCATGGGTCCAAATTCGCTCTACCACTTACTAGTGCTGCAATGCTGGCCTAATTCTGCTAATTCCCAGTCCTTAGTTTCTTCACTGTCTATAATAACTCTTCTCTAACCTAATTCACAAAGTTTTTGTAAGAGTGAAATGATAAAATGTTTATAAATTCTGGTCATTGGAAATGCAAAATCTTTTTTATATATATAATTGTTGGTTCATGTTATTTTGTTCATGAAAATTCTTCATATGCAAATTGGCGTGGTTTTACAATGGATCCTAATAATTACGCTTGCTGTCAATGCAGACTGCATTAAAATCTTTTTCTATAATTGTACTCTCACACTGAGCCTCCTAATGGTCTCAGGTAGAATAGTTAGAAAGAACCGACGAAAAGTGAATCTGACTTCATTTGGAGGTTTGGATTCTTTTTACTGGTGGTGCACAGTGAAAATGTACAAGAAGGAAGTCACTGTAGGCATCAGATAAGTGAGGGCAAAAGGAAAACTCCATAAAGGGGGAAGATAAATCAGCTGATGCAAATGGTTGCGTGCTGCGGGAGAAACTGTGTGCGTTTTAGAGCTGGACAGAAGCAAATTCAAATCCTGATCCTGCTAATTTATACCTGTGGGAACACAGGGAAGACACGGAACTTAATTGACATCTGTTTCCTCATTGGTTAAGTGGAGGTAATAGAGATCCTAGCATCTATTGAGTATTCCCTATGAGCAAAGCACTATATTAAACATACACAATTGAATTTTTATAAAAACACAATAAAGCAAATCTAATATTTCTTAAGTTCATTAAGACCTTGAGTCCTCTGGAGTTTCTATTTTTAAAAAGTGTTGACTGAAAGACATTCCATTAAATTGTTGATTTCTGAACATTTTTCCAAGGAAGACATACAAATGGCCAATAGCACGTGAAAAATCATTCAACATCATTAGCCATCAGGGAAATAGAAATCAAATCACAATGAAATATCACTTTATACCCACCAGGATGGCTATAATAAAAAAGACAGATAATGACAAGTGTTGTTGAGAATGTGGAGAAATTGGAACCTTCACGTACTACTGGTGGGAATGTAAAATGGTATAGCCACTTTGGAAAAAGTCTGGCAGTGAAATAAAATCTTAACCATAGTGTTACCATTTGACCCAGAATTCCACTCCAGGAGAAATGAAAGCATATGTCCATTCAAACACTTGCGATTTTCATTACAGCATTATTTATAACAGACAAAAAGTGGACAGAGCCCAAATGTCTATCAGCTAATGAATGGATAAAGAAAATGTGCTGTTCCCATACAATGGGATACTATTAAGTGATAAAAATCAATGAAGTACTGATGCATGCTAAACTATGTATTAACTTTGAAAATATTATCTTAAGTGAATGAAACCAGTCACAAAAGACTATATATTGTGTGCTATCATTTTAGGAAATGTCTAGAATAGGCAAATCTACAGAGACAAAAGTAGATTAGTGGTTTCCTGTGACTAGAAGAGATGAAAGGATTGAGGGGAGATGGGTAAGGGGTTTCTTTTGGTGCAATAAAATATTCTAGAATTGATTGTGGTAACACATGCAAAAGTATGTGCATAGGATTGGAAAAGCCATTGGATTATGTACTTTAAGTGGGTGAATTGTATGGATATATGGATTAGACCCCAATAAAAGCATTAACAAATAAGCAAGGAAGGAAATGTTATATACCAGTAAGAAGGACGCATTCAAAGCCAGAATTGTGAACAACTGACGTTATATGGCCCACCAAGGTATCAGAAAAATGATATAAACTACAGGAGTTAAGGCTTCAAAATGCAAATGAGAATAAGAACGTGGCCTCAGGCTCCTCATTAAAGGGGTGTAGCTTCTGAAATCCCAGCCTAAATTGAAAGCGGAAGTACCATCCATTCTATGAGAGTCTAGAAAGTTTCTAACCTACCATATGATCTACCCTGGAGAATGTCTGTTAGGTCTATTTGTGTATAATGTCACACAGGTCCTCTACTTCCTCACGGTCTTTTGTCTAGATATGCTATCTGTTATTGATAATGAGGTATTTAAATCTCTGATCATTATTGTTACACTGTCTATTTCTCTCGGTTCTCTTTGCTTTTGGTTTATGTATTTTGAGACTCTATTATCGCATAAATGGTTTTAATTGTTATGACCTATTGAGAGATTGACCCATTTTTCATTACAAAATATTGCTTTTTATCTTCAGTAACCTCTTTTTTTTAGATCTAAAGTCAATTTTGCCTGATGATAGTCTAGCCCCTCTAGTATTCTTATGATTGCAATTTGCATGATAACTTTTCCATCTTTTACACTCAACCTATTAATATTTATGAATCTAAAATGTGGTTCTAGAGGGCACACAGTTGCATCTGTTTTGTTTTTTTATTCCACTCTGATAATCTCTGCCTTTTGATTAAATTATTTAATTCATTAACACTTAAAGCTATTATTTATATAGATGAATTTTTGACTACTATTACATTTTTTTTCTTTTTTATGTTTCATGGCCTTTTTGTTTCTCTATTTCTCCTTTATTACTTTCTTCTGAATATTTTCCAGTGTATTTTCTAGTGCTTATCATACACAACTTATTTTATCAGAATCTGCTTCAGATGTATACTAACTTAATTCTAGTGAAACATAAAGTATTACTCCTATATAGCTCTACTTTCTCTTCCCCCTTTTTAGTGCTATCATTATTAAACATAGTATGTCTAATTTTATTACAAATGCAACATAGAGTATTATACTTATTATTTTGTCTACTAAAGAAGCTAAGAAAAGAAAGAAGAGCAATATATATTTTTAGAGTTTGTTATATATAATTTAAGATTATTTTAGGTCAGTTTTAGGTTTACAACAAAGTTGAGAGGGAGGTAGAGATTTCCCAAATACTTCTGGCTTCCACACATGCGTAGCCTCCCTCATTATCAACATGACTCACCAGAATAGTATATATTTTTACAAGGATGAATCTATCTTGACACATCATAATCAAGTCCACAGTTGAACTTATGGTTTGCTCTTGGTGTTGTATGTTCTATGAGTCTGGACATAAATATGACATATTCATCATTGAGTATCACACACAGTATATTTAAGAGGACATACTGTCTTTGAGAGTCCTTGTGGACTTTAATTTTCCAATATTTGCTTCAAATAAAGTCAATTCACATTATGAGAGCTTTGTGGTTTCTTTTTTTATTGATTGTCTTTCCTCCTGAGTAAACTTTCTGAGACACTAACTATACTGGGCTCTGGGAGAAACAGTAACCTCTGGTCTCCAAGGGTTGAATCTTCCTGATTGGAACCTTGGCCTTAAGACTGAGCTGAAACCATTGTGGCTGGGTTCCAATATTCTCAGCTTCCAAGCCTGGAGTCGAGTCCCAGTCCTATGAGCAGGGCTGGATGGTGGAAGGGAATTGCATTCCCTATGAATTTAGCCTCTTCATCCCAGGGTTGGAAAAGACAAGAACTGCTGGCAACCTGCCCCTCCCAGGAAGATGCGGTAAACCTTGCTTGGGAGCTGAGGGTAGAAGAATGCCCATCCTCTTGACCACATCTGCCCACGCACTTATGTCGAGTGGAGCTTCCATCAAACAGATGGAGGGAGAAGTAGGTAGTGGGTCATGGCCCAAATGCCAGACTCCTGCACTTCTTAGAGAGTTTTAGTTTATTTTCTCAAATAAGTGTTTCTTCATTTCTGTGTGCACTTAGCATAATTTCCAGAGACTTTAAATGATTTTTTTTTTTAAAGTTCCCTCTAGGTTGGCTTGTTTTTTCTGGGGAGGAGATACATTGTCATCCCGGAAGTAAAACCTTCTTTCCTTTTGAACTCAGCTCTCATTTTGGTTCACTTCTTCTTTATTTTATTTTTTTTCTAATTTAGTATAACATTTATACATATGCAGAGTTGGAAGCTGGAGGCTTCACATATCAGACCAAAAATGGTTTAAAGAGTTTTGCACCTCAGAGTTAATTCTCACAGGCACTCCACACCGTAATACGCATTTGTTACTCTTTTTTGACAAGAGATGACATTGAGGCAGAATAATCGCTGCCTGCCAAAGGTTAATAGAACTAGTTGATATGGGAATTAGGGCTAGAGCCCAGCAATTTTGACTGCTTGTCCAGCCATAGCCCTTCAACCAATATATTGTTTCTATACCCATGTTAGGAAGGATCCATCAATGATAGCTTTAAGGATTTTAAATAGTCTAGATGTTAGAGATTCAGTCAATTACAGAGCACAAACTCTGTACAAGGTCTCTTCCTGAAACACTGTCGTCACCTTCATTATTCTGCTACCTTTAGTGTCCCAGCCACCAGCTCTCCACCTGTGCATGAAACACAGATTGGAGTTGGGAGGAATTCATGAGCCTTGTAAAGCCTGATTGTGTTTGTATCTCAAGCAAAATCTTGGAAGAGAATACCAAAGGCTCTTACATAAGAGTTCCTCGTCTCGTAATTTCTCTACCATTTAAAATACATTCCCTTACCCAGAAGAACTGCAACAGCAGTGTCCTTGTTATAAAACAAAAAGAGACACTTTTATAAAAAGCAGACAACATGGAAATACACAAAATCTCCATTTATGAAGTGTTAAAAACTGGCAAGACAGACATAGCAAACAAATATAGACATTTTTCATGGCCACCATCCAGGTCATCTAAGACACTTATTCCTCTTCTTGCTGGTTTTTCTTATTGAATTTATTGGGGTTACATTGGTTAATTAAATAGGTTTTAAGTGTACAATTCCATAATACATCTTCCGCATACTATATTGCGTGTTCACTTTCCATAATCTAGTCTCCTTACATCACCATTCATCCCCTGTTTACCCCCATCTACCTGCCCCCATCCTCCTTCCCTCTCTGGTAATCACCATACTGATGTCTGTGTCTATGAGATTTTTTTTCTTAATCTCTTCACCTATTTTACCCAGCCCCCAACCCCCACCCCCGACAGCTGTCAGTTTGTTCTCTTTCTCTATGAATCTGTTTCTATTTTGTTTGTTTGTTTATTTTGTTCTTTAGATTCCACATGTAAGTGAAATCATATGGTATTTGTCTTTCTTTGACGGGCTTATTTCACTGTTGCTGTTTTTAAATACAGTCAGGCTTTCTTCAGAAGCAGCTGCATAGTAAGAAGAATCCCTTCATTGCTCAATCCTAAGATTCCAAATCTTCAGAATGACTCATGTCCATATTTTAAGATTTTCTCTTTAGTATATTAAATATACTTAATACAGTATTCATTTATTTTTAGGTATTCTGTGTAGTGTAGTCAAAGGTACCATTTGATATCATTTCTATCCAATAAGCTTTCACCATCATTGATTAAGGAATGATCTCAAATTGGAATAGGGTTTGACAGATTGGCTAAATTCTGAAGAGCACACTATCCTAGAATGGACCGATAAGTATATATAGATAGCCAAGCCTTCCATAGTAAAGAACATGCCTTTGCACAAACTGTCTGCCAGAGAAATTCTTCTGTCACAGAGGATGATGGCATTCTTCAGTATAAATGTAAAATATATATTTTTGGTGAGCAACTGTGGAAGAGAGAGTGGCAATGTTCAAGACAGCACAAATTAGGACGAAGACATTTTCATGGGACTTAAAGTATACCTTTAGGTCTTGAAGTTGGTTTAATATGAAAGATCTTTGATTAATACACACATTTATCTAAAAGAAGCAATAACTCAAACTCACCAGCTAATATATTAGCAAGAGTTCTCCAAGAATAAGGTACTTTGTGAAAGAGTCACAAATAAGCAACCAGAATCAGGTGCCCAAATTGCAGGAATGAGTGATTGGAAAGAACAATGGTTTTGGAGTCAGGCAGCCCAGCTTTCATCCTCCCCTCTCCCTCACATCGGCTATGGGACCTTAACAAGTTTGATGGACTCTACTCAGATTCCCCATCTTCAAAATAAAGACTATATGATTTACATTGCAGGACCATTGTGAGGCATAGAATTGATACATGGATAAAGCACTTTTGCCATGTTTGCCTTACAGTAGAGATTCTATGGTAGAGTAAGGATTCTATTCAACAATACCTTGAATAAAAATTAAAATTCTTTTTAATGAAAGCTTGGAAATATCCTGCTTTCTTTTAATGCCAAAAAACTCCACAACTTGATAATTTTACACGTGCCAAATTCAGGGTGAAAGATAATAGATCTGAATGATCCACATTCACCATTCATCCATTCATGCAATACTCATTCATTCATTAAAAATATGTATAAAGTATAAACTCCATGCCAAGTACTGTGCTAGGTCAATCACATTTAAGCAAAATAATTAAGTAAATAAATAAATGCCAGTCATTAATTACTAGATGAATCTCAAAAGAAAGTGGTGATCGAGATAGAACATCAGGGGTGAGAAAAGGGTAGGTAGGGAGGTACAATTTAGATTTGAGTTAATGACATCTGAACCAATACATTAAAATAAAGTGTTTTCTAGACCAACAAAGAGTGAGAGTAAGAGAGTCCTTGACATATGAAGGCACCAGTGGAGAAGCCAGCTTCAAATGTCTCCAGAGTTTAGTTCATTAGGGTAGTTGAAAGAGGGCTGATAAAATTGTATTGTAAGATGGGTATAAATGATCTCTATAAAATTTCCCACTGAGCCTTTAGCTGCCTCACAAATCTTCTCAGCTAACAATCCTCTATCAGTAGAATTGCATTGGCAGACCAGATGGCTCCTACTTGTGTTTTTAGTTCCTAATTTTTTTTCCTTTTCAAATTCTTATCATGCGATAAAATGGAGACTGACAACATTATATTAGCCCAGAACTAACATAAGGACACCACTGTAATGCAGGCGGTAATAATAAATTTTTGTCATATGTGTGATTCAAAGAAATGAACAAAGTGAGATGGGGACAGAATACTGACTGTTAGAATGAGGGGAATTAGAAAGCCATGTTAAAAAAAAAAAAGAAAAAGAAAAAGAACTGTACAGAAGAGAACAAAACATAAACATCAATTAATATAAAATGCTATTTATAAATGCCCAAGGATGACATGTTCCTAGACTGAGACCACCATTGATACAACTTATATTTATCATAACAAACAATAATACATACTCTGCTATGTGTCAGAGATCAGTCATCCTCCTTCCTATGTCTCAATTCCATGTAATGATTTCTTAGGAAATTAAATCATCACTTTTAGTACCCATAAGGTGATAATTTCAAATTGTAGGAGCAATAGTTTAGTTTGACCCAATCAGCACATACATACTAAACATAATACTAGCATTTTGTGTTATTCTTTTCACTCGTAAATTCTGTACCTTTGATGTGTATGGTGATCTGCTTACAGCTGGGAATGCAAATATAAACAAGAATACAATCCCTGTACTAAAGTGTCAGCAGGGGAGATCGACGGGAATATTTGCAATGGGGAGTTTGCAATTTGGTATTGTAAAAATGTGGACCAAATATGCTAGTCAAAAGGAGGGAAGGATTTAACTCGAGAAGTCACAGGGGGCATCTCAGAAAACCAGTGGCTTAAGCGACCGTCTTAAAAATGCATATGCATTTACAAGGTGGTTGTGTGGATACACAACAGTGATTTTCAGTTTTTAACTCAGACACAGAGGACAAAACAGGATTTTATTACACGTTGAATACTGGAATATGTTGTATCAACTACTAAATGTTATTAGAACTCAAGAAAGACAGTAAAACGTAGGAGCTATTCGTATTGAAGAAAGCTTGTAAAAGAAGAAAATTTGACCTGTGTCTAGGACACAGAGAGCTCAAAAAGTCCACGGAAAGTTACATAAGTTACTGAAACGGAAGCATGATTCACAGTCACGGAACAGAGACTGAGCCCATGGACGACTGTGCTCCTCCTGCTCCTTCCTGTGATTACAAATGAGCTGTTAGCATTCTTCTGAAAGCTGACCCTCCCTTATGCACTAGATCCCGTTTTCTTTTGCCTCTTCAATGACACGGGTCCAGCACTTTCCTCACATCATTCTGACATGATTTCTACTCTCTTATAGATATTTTCCTCACCTTATATACACACTGCAATTTCTTCCACCACGAAAAACAAACCCTATCCTGACCTCATTTTGCCCTCCAGGAACACCAGTATTATATTCTCAATGACATCAAAACTCTCTGAAAGTTTTATATGCTCCCCTTTTCCATGTCTCTTTATCTGTTCACTGCCAGCCCCCCCCAAACAGTCTGTTGTCTTCAACCCTTCATTACAAGTGCTATTGTCAAAGTAACCAATGACATTCTTGTTCTTTTTTAATCAAACAGAATGTTTAACCCTTAGACCTCATCATTGTTGGATTTTCTACACACATTTCATTGTTGGATTTTCTACACACATTTCATTCTCACTGAATACTTTCTTCACCTGGTTTTCAGGACACTACCTATGCCTTCAATTGGATAAGAAAATGACCAAGTTTGAGAAAATGATGATGTTTTATCCAGCCAAGACTGGAATACTTACAAAATAATACTGCTTGGGCCTTATCATAAAACTTAAGAAAACAGGATGGATTGACATAAAATAAAACCTCTTTAACTTCTTCCTCAATCCCTTGAGACACAGCAAGTAGTCTGTTAGAATTAGTGAATACATATCTAATTAATGAACCTTGATTCTTGAACATTATCTACACTTTGCTCTTCATTTATTCTTTTCTCCAGCAAAAACCATTACACACACACACACACACACACACACACACACACACACTTAGTAGAAAAGGACCCTGAACATCTTCAGAGAAGACACAAGAAGGTGTGGCTGGTTTCAGATTAAACCTGTTTTGTTTTTTTTGTTTTTTTTTACTTCACTAATTTTCCTTTCACTACAAGTCAAAGTACAGTGCCCATAAATTAAAGATTAAAACAAAAGAAAGAACCAAAGTTATGACAAAGATAACAGTACATGGTCCAAAGTTATGACAAAGATAATAGCACACGGTTTTGCATGCCATTTCCCAAACACCACTCCTGTTCTTATTTAGGGTGGTTAGGGAGTTTGACCAAAGTTTCCAGAAATTGAAAACATTTCTGGATGTCTCCTCTCCTCAGCTCCCCTTGGAGATGGATGATTATCATCGTCTCCCTTTTCCCAGTGTGGTCACGCTTGCTCTAATCCTTTCCTGATGCCATTTCTCCTTTCTGAAACTGCCACCCCCATTGTTCTCTATCAATTGTGCTTCAAAGCCCAAATAAGATCCCAGTTCCTCTTGAAGGCTTCTTAGGCTATTTTAGACACCATTAGTCTCTCTTGCTGAGCCGTTTTTAATACCATTTTCAATCACAAAAGTAAACTTTAGTTATTAACAGGCTATTTTCTAGTTTTCTGTTGCACAAAATTTGCCATTTATTACATACTGTCTTGTTCACAACAGTCATCAATCATTTTATATACCTAACATGTGCTTTTTAATGGCTATGGATGGCATTATGCCACTTCTGATCCCCATAAAACACAGTGTGTGTGTAAAATGCTTACATTTAATAAATATCCAGCTGTGACAGCTCAAATTAACACATCTTTCTATAACATTAAGTAGAATGCTCTGCAAAACTGCACCGGAGTGGGATGCTGCATTTGCCAATTTTAGAAACTCTAGGAAAATAGGGCATGTTCCGGCTTCCATTGATGAGGTCATCACTGTACCAAACATCAGAAGCTCTGTCTTTCTGAATTTATAAGTATTATATTATTATTATTTATTATTATTATAGTAAAAGTTACCATTTATTGATATGGTTACTGGATTCCAGACACTTAAGATGTTTACACATATTATGCTATTTAATCCCCCTGATAACTTTGTGAGATAGGTAATGATTACACCCTGATTTTACAAGTGAGAAAACTGAGACCCATACAGTAGTATTTGATTTGTTATAGCTGTACTTGATCCCATCTTTATCCCCCTTTGCTGTACTTCAGATACTTCTTAGTACCATTTCTTACCAACGTATTTCAAGAAGATTCCCTACTGAGTATAGACCAGTTCCTCCTCATATATTCTAGTCCTCATAATCCCTCAACCTGGCATAACACCTAGATTGCCATTTTCCCATCTACCTAAAATCAACCCAAGAGTCATTCACTAAATGACTTTTATGTAGAAATCATAGTCCCAGCAATAGTGAAAGCCACAGAACATCATAAAAGAGCTCCTGTCATCATGAAATCTATAATATGTGTTTGGATTTATGAAGCAGTATTATTTTCCTATTGCTGCTTTAACAAATGATTACACATTTATTGGCTTAAAACATTAGTGTATTACAGTACAATTTTGGAGTTTAGAAGTCCAATACAGATCTCACTTGGCTAAAATCAAGGATCATCAGGGCTGTATTCCTCTCTGGAGGCTCTGGGGGAGAATCTATCTCCATGCCTATCCCAGCTTCTAGAGGCTGCCCATATTCCTTGGTTCATGGTCCCCTTCCTTTATCTTCAAAGCCAGCAACTTTGCTTCTCTTTGCCTTTGTCTGTAGTCACATTTCCCTATGACTCTACTGGTCTATATCCTTCTTCCATTTAAGAGCTTTCATGGTTATTCAGGGTCCCCTAGATAATCCAAGAAAATCTCCCTATCTTTCGGTCAATGAATAGGCAATGTTAATTCTATCTACAACCTTATTTCCACTTTGCCATTTAACCTAATATAATAATAAATTCCAGGGCTTATGACAAAGACATATTTGGGGGGCTATTTTCCATCTCACCAAATAAAGGGAAAGGGAAAGAACATCAAACAAAGATGAACCCATGGGAAGTAAGGCACAGAGGAGGGAAAACACAGATTACATCCAGGGGTCTTCGATAGAAGCCCCACCCCATGTTACATGTAGACATCTTGAAGATGTTGCAGATAACTTACAAGACTGCAAGAACATACGAGAATTTTTTAAGTGGTTTCAATTCATTGGGTAATGTAAGTTATAAAATATTAATAGATAACTATGACAGAGAGTGTAGGAGACAGAAGGAGATGGAGAGAAGAGAGAGGAATCAAATGCTATTGAAGTTTGCAGATTTATTTTAGCCTAAAATTCCAGTCCTGATCATTAAATTGTCATTCCAGCACTTTGATTCAATTCCTAGAAGGTGGGTTGTCTTCAAGCAATACTGGGGAGGGGGACCCAGAAATGAACTACTAGGTTGTAAGATAAAAAGTATGGAATTATATGTGATGAGATATACAGCTGCAGAGTACTTTTGGCAACAAATTATATAATGATTTTTAGATAGAATTAAGCATCTTTAAGAACTCATCTCCCACAATTCACCACGGAGAAAAAGAACTTTGGAGGATTGCTTGTAGTTTGATTTTTTTCTTACTTCTCTTTAAAATAAAATCACCTAAATTCTTATCAAACTTGAAGACCCAAGCAAGATTTATCTCTTTAAGGAAAATTTTCTAAACTTTAGTTTTAGTCATATTGCCTATATCTTATTATTTAGCATTTGGCTGTACTTCAACAACTATTATTCTGTAGTTGTTTTTGTGAGTTTAGGGCATCTTTCAAATTAATTTAATTACATACTAGTCAAAGGCCACTTAAAAAAAAAAAGTCCTTATATTTCTAACCACAGTAATCAGTACATAATAAATATAAGTGAATACAGCTGAAGGATCCAGGTCAAAAACACTTCCCTTGAATCAATTTATATTTTAAATGCAGTCATTTTAAAATGTGTTTGAATGGTTTTATTGTTGTGACTATTACAGGCATTTATAATCATATATAAAATGCTCATGTGTGCTCAAGTTTCATATAATAATAGTAATAAATGAGAAAAAATAACACCACCTTTGTTGCACAATTACTATGTGCCAGAAACCATTAATTGAAGTATTTTATAGGCATTAGCTCACAGAACGTTCATGAAAGCCCTAGATCACAGACCACTGTACAAATTAAATGAAGGGAATTAAACTATGTCCCAAGCATGGGATGTTACCAATGATCAGCGAGGAGTAGCAGAAAATACCACTCTGAAATATGGCTGGAGGAGTTCAGGACATGCCACCCCAAAACATGCCACTTTGGTAAACTGATTATTTTGGTATATTGATGAGTTTTCTCTGAACTCCCCATATCCGCCTAAAGACGGAGCCTCCAAAAAGGAACTCAGTTATCATTGTCCCCTCCCTAGAGTTTCATCAACCAGAGAAGCTTGATGCTTATCACAGGAGAAGAGACTAGAAGTTGATCCCACACCAAACAAAAACTCTCTCACAAATAATCATACTGCCCACCTATCCTTAGGGTCCGTTCCTCTTTCCTAAAATCCTTTACTTTCTCTCCCCTAAGAGGTCAACATTCCTGGTCCCCTTTCCCTATTAAGTTGAGGAGTTACTCATTTTTTCCTGGCATCTCCCATGTACTTAGGAGGTTTACATGATAATATACTCCTATTTGTGCTTCTTTGCTAATCTATCTTTTATTCCAGGGGTCTCAGCGAAGAATTCAGAAGAGTAGAAGGAAAATTCTTTTTTCTCCCTTACAGTCAGCCTTCAAAAACGGTTAGCTACTTTAACATTTTTATGTCATCCACCAAACAACTGGAGTTCAATAATTTCCATGTCCCATTTTTTAGTACTTAATAAAAATTAATAACCCTTCCATAACTAAGAAGATATTATCAACAGCATAATGAGTTACTGTGACCTGGTATGGCACATTCTCTTGCCCTTATCCTCTTCCCAGTATGCACACGCATTTACTCCATTTCCCAATGAGAGTAGACAGCTTGCCTAATTTTGTTCCTACGGCATCAACATCATTCCATAACTAGGATTTTTCAGTGAAAGGCCTTGGGTGACTGAACTATAATGACCAGACATTTCAAAGCATCCACCAAAGCAATCTGAGCCCTGAGAGAAGCGGAACGCATTGATGAAATGGCCTCCCTGCGGAGAGAAATACAGAAAGAGCTACATTCTCATTGTGTTTTTAAAATAAAGCATCTAATTTTCAGAAGTCCGGAACACCACAGAAGGATGCTACTCTGGCTTGTACAACAGAACAATTAGGTGGCGGCAGCACACTGCTGTACCTTGGGTGACGGCATGTCAGAGAGACCTACTTTAGAGTTTGAGGAGGGCGGGTGAATGGTGTATGTAAAACTTCAGGCAAATAGGAAATGAGTTTGAGCATCTTTGAAAAACACTGCATACTCTAGCAAAACTCAAAAGAAAATAGGTGTCTCTTTAATTTTTGGAGTTAAGTATAGTAATTGTCATTATAATGTATCAGTCACCAAAGCAAGCTTGCAGAGTACAGCTTGGGGTGCTGTTCTTCAAAGCGTTTCTCCATTTCTCAGGGCTCAGCATTGCCCTTCAGCCAAAGCCACCATACAAGTCCCACCTGCTAGTTCCGTGTAAAGTTAAAAAATTAAAGGTGCTGACGAGCAATATTGCCTTTGGACAGCCGTTTATCCTCTGCTCCCATATTTTATTATCCAGGGAATTGAGATATTTCAACACTGACGTAAAAAACAGTGGAGGAGGAAGGGTACATTTTTCTACTCCTTTTAAATCCACATTTTTCATGAAAGTAAAGCAATCAAACTCTTTTCTAGCCCAGATTTTGTTAAGACCCCACCCCCACCCCCGTTTCATGCCTCCAATATCTTTACCTGATTCCATTTCACTCTTCACGGCTCTTCCTCCCTGAGCTCCGCAGTCCGAGGGCAACATTTTAGAAGCTCATCTTGATACACTTTATTATATAGACAAGTGACCATTTCAACTACTAGGAAAGTCACCTAGGTAGTAAAATACCCGACTTTATATTTTTAAATATACCTCCAAGATGTCGCAGGTTTGGTTCCAGGCCACCACAACAAAATGAGCAGCACAATAAAACAAGCCATGGAGGGTCTTGCCTTCAATTTGTAAAACACAAAAACAGCCTCTATGAAGCACAATGAAATGAGGTACGCCTGTAACGATAATCAGTCCTTAGGTGATCAGGGAAGAAATATTCCTCACTCTTGAGATTGTTTTTACATTCATTTTACTTAGTTCTTTCACACTATTCACTAAATTCATAGGTGCGTCAATAATGAAAAATGTTGGCAAACCATTCCCTCACTCAAAGGACATAACTAAACCAGTGTCAGTCGGGTGAAGAATGCTGCCCTCTGTCACGGACGGATTTAATATTTTATTCAACTGTTATCTGTAATGTACTAACAATAATAATAACAACAAATCATTGGAAAGATGTCATGGCATTGTGATGGATAAGCCCTTATTATCCATTCTTTTGCTTAACCCTCAGAGCGAACTTTATGGGTTAGATATTATTATTTTACTAATGAGGAAAATGAAGCCCAGTGTGGTGTAAGGTCCTTGCCTAAGGTCACATGAGTGCATAGTAGTCAAGGCTTAATCCTAGGCAGTGTGACAACCAGTGACCACACTCTCATTCATTTTTAAAAGAATTGCCTACCCCATCTCTTTTCTCATATGTGCAAAAGGAATTGCGAGTGGGACCTACTATTTAAACTAAGACTAGCTTGCTTCATTCTGGTGCCTCTGCAATTTTTTTGTACAGCAGAAAATCAATGAGGTGCTTCTAAGATGTTGATGTTTCAGTGCTTCACAATATTAACTTATTTAATCTGTATAATAGCCCGATGAAGTAGATATTGTTATTACATCCATTTTTTTAATTAAAGCGTGTTTAGTACAAAGAACTTATGTAATTTAACCAAGGTTATGCAGCTGGTAAATGGCAAGATATCGTCATACATAGTCCCCATATCCAGTGTGAATCCCATCATCCGTTCAATGAAGTGGATGTTCCTACACTCAGTGGACACTCTTTTATTATCACCTATGCCTTCACCCAAAAAAGCAGGGCTATTACTGTTAGTAGCAGGGCTGTTACTGTTTGTAACAGGGCATATCTATTTTCTGTCTTCTGAGGCTCCAATTACATTTTTTTCCCCCCACAAGGTTCACTGGACTAATTCCATTTTCTCATATAATTGCTAAATTATTCTTCTTAGTGTCTTCTGAAACAGTGTTCCTTGTAGACACCTAAATAAAGAAAAGCCAGGCAAGCAGTTGTATATGAGGGCAGTGGGGGCCACATGCTTCTCCCTGAGGGTCTGATACCGATTTCTCCAATAGAAAAATAGCTTGAGAAATGATTTTGACAAGTTGCAAAACTCAAAATCATATTCTCCAAAACTCACTATTTGTATGAGCCGCATGACTTACGAAGACAGGAATAGTTACTGTTTTTTATATTCTGAAGCTAGAGATTACAACTATCTAATAGAATTTAATAACACATTTTTTTAATATTGTATTTTTTGTGTGTTTTTAAAACTGATACATATTTATCTGAATTATAGTTTTATAATAAAAATTGTGGTTATCTCTGGGAACTATGTTAGTAGTCTCAAAAGGTGCACATAGTCAAATATGCAAGCCCACAAGGTCACCTACATAGCAAAGATGCTGCAGAGATGTGGAATATAAAAGTGAAGAGAATTTCCTAGTGAAATAAGAACTACAAAGGTAGTTTAACAGGTTCAATTGGGTCAATAGCCACAGTTAAATAAAGTTGTGCCTACTGACCACATTAAGACAAGGAGATAAAGGAGATAAATTCCTACAAAGTACCTCTAAGAGTCTGTTCTTTCTTTTCTTTCCTTTTTCCTTCTTTCTTTTTTCTTTTACGTTGCCAACAGAGATTAATGAGCAGCTAGTCCTGCCAATCGAAGCAGTCATCTTTTCAGTTTATCTCCAGAAGATTAAGTACAGTTCCAGAAAATTAATCACTTTATACAATCTAGAAATCTACACATTGCCTAAAATGTTTGATCGGATCATTTTCATGATGAATTTGGGAAAGAGAAAAATAAAGTCCTTTACTGACAATTATTATACTTTGACTTATTTAAACAGACACAAAACCTGACATATGTGCCATTGTAATCAGCTCTATAACCACGTCATTTCCTGAGAGAGACAAATAGCTTATCAATAAGAACTGCACCGAGACTTTGAGCTCCATGAACAAGCATGATGCTTCCTTATCCACAGCTGTGTCTCTAGCACTCTGAAATGGGCTGAGTGTTCATTGTATCTTATGCTTTTCCAGTTGACTTACCCCTTCCATGCAGCAACACCCTCCCTGAAAAAGGCTGGATGCCAGAAGTTAGTTACTAAGGTACTATTTAAGCTTCCCTGGCCGGACTGGCTCAACAGTTAGAGCATCAGCCCTTGGACCAAGGAGTTGTGGGTTCGATTCCTGGTCCAGGGCATATACTTTGGTTGTGGGTTCAATCCCTGGCTCTGGGGCCATGCATAAAGAAACCAATCGATGTCTCTCTCTCACATCAATGTTTCTCTCTCTCCCTCCCTCCCTTTCTCCCACTCAATCTGAAAAAAAATCAATGGAAAAAATATCCTTGGGTGAGGATTAAAAAAAACACAAAACATTTAGGCTCACCATTCCTTTCTCTAACTGCAGAGCTCAGTAGGACAGCAGTCCCAGACACCTGCATCTTGTTTTGAAACCTCAGGAGTACACACTTTTGAACTCTAGCTCTTATAATCTATGAAACTTTGGACCTTTCCAAATGACTTGTGAACTTGCAATCATAAGAAACACTTGTTGGAGGAGGCTATCAGGAGGACATGACCATGGTTGACTCTCAAACTGGACCTGGGCAACCAGAGGCTCCTCACCCCCCATATTCTTGGAATGTACATTCCACCCCCCACCCTTCCCACACTGGAGCTGTTTCAAGGATGGAACCTTGAGAGAGTAAGGTGTTGCTGACACCATCTGGACTGAATACATGACTGAATCCCATTAAGGCCTCTGTATCAACTTTTATGGTTCTGGTGGTCAGGTCTAGAGGTCTACTCATCTACTGCCACCCAAGACAAACCTCATATGTAAGTTCCCTTGCTCATTAAACCTGCCACCTACCAGTCTGGAGTGCTCTGCCTCTTTCTTCAGTCTCTCCTTGTACAGAGACCAGTTTACAAACCAAAAACCTCCCCACTGCCTGCTCCATCTCATCCCAACCAGGCCAGTTCACCCACATTTCACATCAATCAGAAAGAATGGGATCAATAGCTGATTCTTGGGAAAACAGTCAGGTGGGGTTGTAGGCAATGTCTTATTATGGGTTTGTGCAAAACAGAAACGATTCAGGAGAAAGGGAAATTCTGCAACGCCATGGAAAGAAAACAGAGAAATTGCTTGTCCAGCGTGAGAATCACAGGAGCTGTCTGCTCTGCCGTGGTCACCTGGCACAGCAGACGGCGGTACTAATGATGCCTCTCACTCTGGTCCCGCCTCCGTGGAGCAAGCCCCTGAGCCTGAAATTGCTTCCCATCTGTGGTGGCCATTCTCTTGCAACAATTCCGTCATATCTGGAGTTTGGAAGCATCCACTTGAAATATGGAATCCTTATGCAAGTGCAATCTGTGTCCTGCACACCAAGCCTGTGCGTTCACACCAAAGCCCTATTTCTGTTCTTTAGCCTCTGATTTCTAAATCAGCAGTTTTACTCCTCTGATTTCAAGAGAGAGACCAAAATTCAAAACTTAAGTATAAATAGCACCTCCAGAGTTGTGTGTGCCTTATGCATAATAGAATAACAGGATTCTTTCCTTCATAACGTCGATGGCCAGAGGTCAGATAACGTCAGTTACATTCTGCAGGAACTGCCCAGTTTTCAGCCCAGCACATGCACTTACACCCGGAATCGTTTCCCATGAAAAATGTCTTGCCAGAATCATGCACTCATAAGTGCAGACTCACCTCCTTCTCCTCCAAGAGGAATAAAAATAACTTTGTGTTTAGCCACTAGCTCTGGCATGTCTCCACCCAAGCATCTCTCTGGAAAACAGTCCTCGTGGATTGTAAATAATGGCATCAACCAATCACCACTAAGCAAAGGCAACACAGAAACTGAGGTTATTTATTTTCCTAGAGTGACCAAGAGAAAGGCTTGCCTCTTTCTGCGATAATTAAAAACACATTACAGGCTCCCAGTCTGTCCTCTGTTCTTATAAAGAGTCAACAGTGCTTTGCTGTCTCTCGGTACCCCATTTGGTGCGTCTCAACCTGGTTTTTTTTTTATGTCTTAGTTTATTAAAATAAATGTTGTACATTCTTGGTATGCCCCAAAATAAACGATGGCTCATATTGTGCGTAGGTTTTTTTTTTCATGACAGTCCAGACTGCTAACAGATTGCTAATATGTTAACAGCTCTATTATAAGACTCTCAAAGATGCAATTTTTTTTAATGTCGTTTGTGAAGTCGAATTCTCCATGTTAAATAAATATTGCACAAGAATGTTAGGATAGATGCTTGTGGAGCCGATACACTTTCTGTATGCAAATGTCTACAGAAGGTGTAACAGGTCCAGATGGCTAAGTCTTTGTAAAGTAACATTCTCCAAGGTGTGCTGCTGACCCAGGTGTGCCCACTCTGGGAGCCAGAATGTTGATCTGAAATAGTCAGGTAGTATCTCTGCCTCCTGGTCCAGATCAAAATACAATCAAATTAAAGGTACTCTCAATACAGTTTTTGAAAATGATGGAGGTTTAAAAACTTTCAAGAAATACTGGACTCAAAGAGTGAAATTAGATTTTTTATTCAGTTCCTCTTTCCAAAGACACTGATAAAACCTTTAGACAGCTGTGATTGAGAGTATCTCTCGTTCTTGTGTGATTCAGATTTTAAAGATATGCATGGTTTACATGTGTTAATATTCTTTTATGAAGTCTATGCTGTTTGTCCCAGAGTCTTGGTACTGATACTGTCAGTGGGGAGTCTGGCTTTAGCACGGATGGTCCTAGGGTCATGAATATATATCTGATACATGGAATGTGCTCCATAAATGTATCTCAGTAAAGTTTCTTGGGATGATGGATCCTAACTTTTACAAAGCCATTTGTTCTGTTTCCCACAGTTGCTTGTTATTGCTGGGAAAATATTCTGTGGACATCACAGACCCTCAGTCATAACATCACAGCACCAATAAGGTTCAGCCATTGATTTAGATTGACACAGATAACAGACCAACAAATCGTATTGAGTCCATACTTTCCAGGCACAATGGCAAATATTTTATATGCACACAATTCCTACAAGAAGAAGATACATATTCTGATCTTATTCTGTGCATTTAGCACTCTTTTCATGAAAATAAAAGTGAGAATTTTTTGTTCATGAAATTGAAATTATAGACCAGTAAGATTCAGGTGTACAAACAATACCGTATGACTTCCCTTTTCTCTCTAGTGGTTTTGTTTTCCACTATGTCAATTTTACTTGAAAGCAAATTCTTTAAAATAAAAATTTAACCGCCCTTCCAGATTTGTCATTCCAGTAGATTTTCTAGTAATTCCAACTAAAGCTCCTAGCACTGTTTCTTGCTCACTGATGCTCCTTTTGCTGTACGTAGGTCATGCACCTCCCTCTGAACCCACACGGCAGGTTCGGACCACCCGAAGCACAAGCACTGAATCTAAGGGAGGGTGGTTCCCAAAGAAACTCATGGAGCTGTTGCTGGAAGAGAGTGGAATGCATGTTATACAGACTAAAATAATACGTACCCACTATACCCTCACATTATAAACATTCACATTGAAACTTTGGTAATGTGCCAAGTAAGTCACAATAAAAGTCACACGTAAGCCTACTGACTCCAAAGTCACTCTTGACAAATGTACCACACCACCCATCAGTACCAATTAGACTGGCTAGCTCTGACATCAATCTTACAGTGGATTGTTTATTCTCACCCATTCTGTAAACTCCCATGACTGTAATTCAACAAGTGGAAGTAGATATGTGTTCTTCACAAATATTGCCCTAAAAAATGTTTTTTAAATAAAATTCAGGTGTGGTATGAATATCAAGTACTTCAGAGGTATATCACACTAAGAGCCTGACATCCCTTAACGGTATTTTATAAAGGTCTCGAACTCTCGGAAAACATAAACTATTAGTCAACTGCATTATAATCTTTTGTTGTAGCTCACAGGTTTTTTAAATTATTTTAAACATATGTAATGAATTCAAGACTGATCTTCTGTAAGCGTAGCTCTGAAATATGACAAAGAGCTAAGGCAGAAAAAGTAGAGGGTGTTTCAAAGACCTTCCTTTCAGAATTTCTTTTAAAAATCTCTGCTATTCTTAACCCTTTTTTGACCACTGACAATCACATTTAAAACAGGCTCCTGAGACTGAAAAACGGGTGCAGATTCACAGAACTGGGTTTGAGTGTTGCAGATTCACAGAACTGGGTATGAGTGTCTGCTCACATAGGACTGACTGTAGCCTGCCATCCGAGCCCTGTATGTCTTGTGCTCTAAGTCAGCTAACTAGCCTCTCATCATGACTTCTAATAAAAAAAATTTCTCGTTATACCACAGCATGCTTGGCAGAGCTCACACTGCTTTACATAAAGCATCTTCAAAGTGAGGATGAAAACATCCGTTGTTCCCTCACAGAAGTCATGTTGACTATGACATTATCATTCTCAAGATGAGGAAACATAGGTTAAGTGACTGTGGAAGGTCATACATTTCTTCTGTCTGAAGGAGGGTGACAGTTTGCAAAATTAGGAGCAGTGGAAACAGCATCATCTGAGCAGTCACAGATCGACAATCTCTGCACCCTCTGGCTGGAGCATACGATTTATGAGAAATGCATATACCCTCATATATCATGTGTCATTGTTGTTTTGCTCCTGTGTGAGACATTAATTAATCTTCACCATGAAGCTTAAATTGTTAGATTTCTTTAGTTTTCACTTCATTTTTTAAAAAGTCTATTATTTTTAATGAACATTGGATTTCAATAGATATTTCTCCAAAGAAGGCACACCAATGGCCAATAAACGCACGAAAAGATGCCCAATCAACGTCAGTAGATATTAGGGAAATATAAATCAAAACCACACTGAGCACCTTACAACCATCAGGATGGCTATAATCCACAAATGCGACAACAACGAGAGAGAGACTGAAGGTCATCATGCATTGCTGGTGGAAACATGAAATGGTTCAGGTGCTATGAGGAAGTCTGTATATGATAACATACAGTTACCGTATGATCCAACAATTCAACTCCCAGGTATATGCAAGAGAAAGGAAAACGTGCACAGGCACAAAAAATGTGTACACGAATGTTCCCAGCAGCCTATTCATACCAGCCAGAGTAGAAACAACCCAAACATCCATCAACTAATGAATGAATAAACCAAAGGTGATATATCCATTCAATTAATTACTCAGCCATAAAAAGGAATAGTACAACATAGTTGAACCATGGAAATACAATGTTAAGTGAAAGAATTCAGATACAAAATGACCACATATTGCATGATTCAATTGATAAGACATGTCCAGAAGAGGCATACGAAGAGACAGGAAGTAGAAAGAAACTCAGTGGTTGGAAAAAAAAAAGGGAATGGAGGTAACAACTCTCCCTTTTGGGGGTGACTGAAAACATTCTGGAGTTAGGTAGTGGCAATGGTTGTGCAATCTGGTAAGTATACTTCAAAACCACATTTTAAAAAGGCAAATTTTATGGTGTGTGAATTATATATTAAGTTTAAATATATATAAAAAAATGTCTTGACAGTTTTTTTTTCCTTTTATCTTCTTTGCTCATTGTGTAATTAAATAAGGTTGGTGATTCTTTGCAGGGTATGTGATCTAGTTTATAGTTTACTGAAAAATAATCAATTTATTTGAATGGTGTTAAATTGATTTCAGGGGAGCAAATGACAGCGAAGAACATACTGGAGCATGAATTAATTCATTTCTGACTAGGGCACAAGCTCTTCAGAGCTGGTGTGGGCACACAATGGTTGATTAGGGAGATGGTGCCCGTTACTGTATAAATGGGCCCTGAATAAATGGGAAGCCCTCTGAGGTGGGAGTGGGTCATACTGTAACTTAAGCAAGAAGAGGCAAGTTAAATATTTGGGTAAAATCTAACTGAAAGTCAACTTAATTTTTAAAGAGCTCAGTAGTACCCTCCTCACAGATAACCAAAAGATCTTTCTGTGTTAAAAACCAGAACTTTACCCTAAAAAATAAATCGTGACCCCACAAAAGTCAAATAACAAAGGCCTGTATACCTAAAAATCTATCTAGCTACAGTCATTGGGCCAGTTGCTGGCATTAGATCTCAAATCTTTGCCTTCTTCATGTGCTGGTTAAACAGTAACCTTTGAGGCTGAGTGTTTCTTTGAAAGGATTTTCTGAGCCAAATGTTAGCCAGAAAAGCCCAGGTTCCAGGGTATGCAGTCTAAACCCCCAGCTAGATCACCAGGGCTAGAGGAAGACAAATATGTCCACTGTCCTGGGCAGACAGGAGTCTTTTATACAACAAGTGTAGGGAAGAAAGACTTAAGTTGTTTTGAAAGAATTTACACTGGCTATAGATAAGGGGATTGGGAAGTAAATTGGAAAAGTTCTGGGACAGGTGCATAGTCTGTAGAAAAAGAAGTACTTGCTGCCTTTGGATCGGTTGCTGGCAATGGCCCGGAAAGTGCATGTGCAAACAAAATGTGGTGGCGTGTGGTGGTCTCTGTCCTCTAGATAACAGCTGAAGGGCAGCCTGGAAGTTGACTCAGAATTTCAATACATTCAGGAATATGAACAGTCATTTGTTGGTTTTGGCCCTCGGCTCTGTGACCTGATTAACCTCCCTGCTCTCTCTCCCATTCTCTGGCCCACTGTAATTAATGAGGACAGCTCAGAATTTTTCTCTTGCCACACTGAAGAGCCTGCCCCAGCTTCCCTCAGTGCTGCCTCTCCTACAGTGACCAGGCTTCAGAGTTTTCACTGCATTTTACATAAAAGTGTGCTGATACATTTAAAGACGCCTCTCCTAAATCTGATGAAGCATTGGTGTCTTTATGGTATCTGATAACTGAAATTCTATAACTTCTATTTTTCAGCAATTTAACCTATGAGAAAAGATAAAGATATTTAGCTGACTCAACCAGAACCTGGGCCTTTTCAAATGACTTTTTGTGTTTTCACTGATTTTTCCCATGTCACAAATCAGAATGTCATCAACAGCAAGCCTACCATGTGAATCAAGAAATGGGTTAATGGCAAGAGTGAACTTTTATGATTAGAATCCCAGCTGACACTACTTATTTGCTGTAGACTCTAATCTCTATAGACTCTATACTCTATAATCCTATCAACCATTTTCTTTTCTAAACTTTCACGCTGGCAAACTTTGAACACCTGTTTTCTGATGCTTTATAGTATTCTAAAAATACTAAGAAGACGTTTCAACTTTCTTTGTAGGTGGAGGACACAGCTCAATTCTTAAAGAAATTGTCTTTATATATGAGTTGATCAAAAAGCATTTTTAGAACAGAAAAGACTTCACTCAAGATCGTAATCACAAAGTGGCTAATTATTTTTACTCAGAAAACAGCATTGCTTGGATGTAAATTAAAACTCATTGTGTTAAATACAGAATAAATTGCACACATTTCCTGCCTTCATGTAGTTTTCAAGCTGGTGATGTTAGTTAAGCATGTCTAAAATCACGTTTAATGCAGCTAACATGTAATTCCTGTCATAAGAGATACTCTCTTCTACTGAAGGTTAGAATAAAGAGTGGTCACTTTCAAGTGGGATGGTATGAAAAGGACAGAAAGGGATGAATCTGTGGGAAAGAAAACATCTGAAGAAGACTTCAGGGGTGGTCACAATTTTTAAGGTGGTGAAAATCAACAGGTATGGAGAGAATAAGAGAAAGAAGTGGCAAGACACATAGATTGTTTAGGGACAGGTTGGAACCAAAGCACATAATGGTTTAAATAGAGGACTACAGAATGAAGCTACATTAGAGACTGTAGATAACTTTTTGAGTTCGTGTTTTTCTTTCCTTTGGGTATATTCCCAGATGTGGAAATGCTGGATCATATGGCAGTTCTATTTACAATTTTTTTTGAGGAATCTCCATTCTGTTTTCCACAGTGGCTGTACCAATTTACAGTCTCACCAACAGTGCACAGGATTCCCTTGTCTATACATCTACACCAGCATTTGTTATCTATTGTCTTTTTGATGATGGCCATTCTAACAGGCATGAGGTGATATCTCATGATTTTAGTTTGCATTTCCCTAATGACTAGTGATGTTGAGCATCTTTTCATGGACCTGTTGGTCTTCTGTATATCTTCTTTCAAGAAATGTCTATCTGTGCCCTTGGCCCATTTTTTAATTAGAGTATATATTTTTTTTGCTAATAAGCTATATAAGTTCTTTATATAGTCTGGATATTTACTCTTTATCAGATTTAAAAATTTGCAACTATATTCTCACATTCTTTATGTTGTTTTTTTTCATTGTGTTGATGGTTTCCTTTGCTGTGCAGAAGTTTTTTACTTTAATGTAGTCCCACTTGTTTATTTTTGCTTTTGTTGCCTTTGCCTTTTGGTGTCAAATCCAAAATATCATTGCCAAGATGTCAAAGAACCACAGGCCTCAAGCCTTGTCCAATCAGATTGATGAAGTGATAGTTCTTCTTCCCCGGATAACAGGGTCTTATTCCTCAGATTCTCTTTATTTTTTCTGTAATATCAACGTATCTTATTTTTTCCATTACAGTTACATTTAATATGATTCTCTATTTATCATACTGTCTTAACTCCCCAAATTCTGAATCGCAACTTGCTATCACCAACTTAATCATAATCATTGTAATAACTCACATTTGCCGAGTTCTCATTATGCATCAAGTGCTCTGCTAAGAGCCCTAAATGAATTATCTCATTACATTTCACACGAGTGCTATAATGTTCTTTTAAACAACTACTTTTTTTTTTTTAATCCTCATCTGAGGACACTTTTCCATCCTTTGTTCAGACAGAGTGGGAGGGAGAGAGAGAGAGGAAGAGAGAAACATCGATGTGAAAGGGACACATCGAGTGGCTGCCTCCCACACGACCCAACCAGGGGCCGGGGACAAACTGCAACCGAGGTACATGCCCTTAGCGGGAACCGAACCTGGGTCTCTCTGGACCGCAGGCTGACGCTCTAACCGCTGAGCCAAACCGGCCAGGGCTAAACCACTACTTTTTATACCCATGAAGAAATTGACACCTACAGTGAAGCCACTGACCAGGATGAAAGAACTGAGGATCCCATGTGTTACTTGTCCAAGTTCAATGGGAAGTCCCTTGACGAAGACCACGCAACTAGGAAGGTGTGGATTCGAGATTCAATTTACATTTGACTGTGCACTAAACCCTGCCTCCTAATAAATATGCTTTGTTCACTCTCCAGATCCCTCTCCCCCCAACAATTGACACCTGTCCTTTTTATTTTCAAAGCCTGACGTTGGCCGGCTGACCTAGCCATTTGTACAAATCTCCCTGTAAGAAACAAGAACTTGAATCTTCTTGATAGGGTGGTCTTCAAGACAGAGGCTTTTTTATTTGTTTGGTTTTTGTTTTGTTTTTAATCACCCCATGTCAGCATGGTTTGTCAAAGTATCTCTCACTATCTCAAACTTGCCAACTCTGTTGCATCTCTATAAACTCCACATAAAATTTGGGTTTAAGGCCTGGCCAGTGTGGCTCAGTGGTTGAGCATTGACCCATGCACCAAGAGGTTACCAGTTGATTCCCGGTCAGGGCACGTGCCCAGGTTGTGGGCCAGATCCCCAGTGGGGAGCATGCAGGAGGTGGCCAGTCGATGTTCTCTCTCATCGATGTTTCTATCTCTCTCTCCCTCTCCCTTCCCTTTCTCTCTCTGTAAAATCAATAAAGAAAAATTTTTTTAAAAAAATTTGGGTTTAGGATCTTCCTTAGTGCATCTCAAGCTATGTGTGAAATTAAGGAAAATTATATGAATTATGTAGATGAATGAGAGATTGTTAATATATAGAAATGAAATCCTGAATGCAATACAGCAGCACTTTTTGTCTCCTTAAATATGTTTATTAACTCCCAATCTAGGCTCTGCCTCACTGAACCACCTCAATTTCATTACATTAGCACCTCAGCTTCTGTTCCAGTTAGCTTATCAGATCAATAAAGTGCAAAAAAAATTTGCTGATGAAACTATTTGAAATGGCAGATCAAATACACAGGAAGATTTAAAGGAGATTATGTAGGCTCTAGGCAATCATTTCTGGAGATAAATCTCCAGTGGCTTTAGAAAGATGCAAAAACAAAAATGCTTAACATTCTGCAATATTCACTGAAGGACATAACAATGTTTGTAGAATAACCAAGAAAAGATAACGCGAAAAACAAAACATCTGTTGTGTGAAAGCACAAAGATTTAGAGCAAATCTTTCCCAGAAAGAAATTTTTAAATTACATTATTGGGGTGGCATTGGTTAATAAGACTGTATTAGGTTTCCAGTTGTCCATCTGCTCATTGCATTGTGTGCCCACCGCCCCAAGTCAGATCATCTTCTATCACCACAGATTTGGCCCCCTTTATCCTTACTACCCCCCACACCCTTCCTCCAGGTAACCACAGTACTACTGTCTATGTCTATGAGTTTCAGTTTTACATCCCACAAACAAGACATTTTTAAAAACCCAGTTTACTATGGATGATTTGGGGATAGAAATGACACTTCAATATAAGATGTACATTTACTCTGAAGGTAACACAAGTTCTAGGGTGAAAAAAACTAGAAAGCTGATAAATGGGAGTATTTTTCTACTATATCTAAAAGAAAAAAGAAGGTAAGAAAATAAGTCAAATATAGTGTAAAACTCTTAACTCGGTTCATTAAGACCAAAGCCACCTGTGATGTGCTACGGAAAATAACCTGAGCAGCCCTGGAAATGTCTGCTGTTTAGATTTAGGCCAAGAAAAGTTTCCCCAGTAAACTTGATATTATTCTAGACACTTTCATTGCAGAAACTCAACTCAGGCTTGCTTTATGCAAAAGATGAATTTGTTGGCTCATGTAACTGAAACTCTTATAGCTTTGGATATGATGTGCCCAGAGGTTCAAACCATGTCTTTATATGCTGGTAGTTTTCTCTTCATCATTAAGCTCTGTATTCTTCCTTATTGGATTTGCTCTCCATTAAGCCATATCCATCCCACCCTTAAAAGCTTCCAACTCCAATTCCATTTGACAGAGATACCTTCTTCCCAAAATTTAGGCAAATGTTCTGGGTAATAAGTCAATTTCTAAACCAGTCACTTTGGCAAAGGAGATATGGTTACCAGAATGGTAGGCAGGCTTGGAGTCAGAGGTGGATTTAGTTGTCAATCAAATCAGCTGGCTAAAGGGAAGGTTGGACCCCATGAAAAACGGGACACAATACTTGCTAGGAGAAGCAGGAGTGGGTATAAGAGAGGCCAAACCTACAAATGTGATATTCCTGTCTCTTGTTTTCTTTCTCTAAATAAAACAGGAACTGATGTCTTTGTTTCTGTTTCTTCTGTATTTACACGTCACATAGCCTACACAACTAAGAGTAGTTTGTTGAATGGATCATAATGTTTGAATTCTGAGTCTTTGCACACGCCATTTCTCCCTCCCTAGATCACCTGTCTCTCCCTTATTCACTGGAAGTGTTCTTCTTCACTCTACTGCATAACCAATTCCATTAATTCTCTATTTAAATGTCAGTTCCTCAAAAAAGCCTTGGAGTAAAGGCCAGAGACTTTGATGTGCCCATCACCCTGTTGGATTATAAACCAAATGAAAAAACCTTTATGCCATTGCTCATGACAAAGTAGTTGCATCACTGGAGACCAGAAGTCCAGATCTCATGAATGTGCTGTATATCAACATAATCAATACTGAATGAGAACAAAAATGTACTGAAAATGGAGATGGGCAGAGAGGAACACAATCTGACAAGAGTGAATTATTATGGCTGGAGGGCAATAAATAGAAAAGTTTGTTGTTGAGCAAAAAGTTAGAAAGACAGTAATCCCACTTTGGGTCTTTGTGTCTATTACAGTGTTCTACAGCAACATTGAGCTAAGTATGAGCTGACATTCTAAAATTCAAAAAATCCCAATAACAACAAAACCATGAAATCAAAAGCGACTTACATAACTTAAAAACAACAACAAAATTTTAAATGTAAACAACATTCTGATGACTATCTCTAAAGTACCTTCTCCCCTCTTTTAATAAATAATTTAAAAAAGACAGAGTGAGATCCGGCCAGTGTGGTTCAGTGGTTGAGCATCGACCCATGCACCAAGAGGTCGCCGGTTCGATTCCCAGTCAGGACACATGCCCAGGTTGTGGGTCCGATCCCCAGTGGGGGGCATGCAAGAGGTGGCCAATCGTTCTCTCTCATCGATGTTTCTTTCTCTCTCTCCCTCTCCCTTCCTCTCTGTCTAAAAATCAATAAAGGAAAAAAAATTTTAAAAAGCAAAGACAAAGACAAGGTGGGGACGGGAGAAGCCATTTCTTTTTTTCCGAGAAGTTTCCAAGCCATCACTCTTGGTTATATTATGACATTACTAATTAGCATCATGTTCAGTGAAGGCCATGATTTAAAGACTCTTTTTGTTTGTGTTTTGTTTTTGGATATTTTTAGGGCAAAATTCTTGGAATGAAATAGGGTGAATCTTGCTCTTGCTATCTGGTCTGCTCCTCTCCCTGACGTTGCTTAGCTCACTTCCACTTAACCTGTTATCGTCCCACTGTCCTTTCCTAAGAGAGGTTTGCCCTGAGCCATACATAAACATTTTGATCCATCTGCAATGTACTCTTACAGCTTATTGCATTTTTTTCTCTCATCACATATTTTTACTTGGAGACTCTTTGTTTTATGTCTGTCCACCTCCTATGCTCGGAGCTGTATGAAGGCAGTGTCCATGTCTGTTTTGCTCCCCTACAGTACATCCAGAGTTTAGCCTAGTTCTGAAAAGTCACTCAACAAATATTCATGGAATGGATAATACAACTCATCCTCAAGACTCAGCACAAGTACCTACAACACCAGGTAGCCATCCCATCCTTGATACCGGCAGCCTGTGGATGCCCTTGTTCTCTGTCTCCAGAGAAATCTGTAGATACCACTGTCAGCACAAATCGCACGGTGCTGACTCCATCATTAACATTCTCCATTGCCTTCTAGAGGAAGCTAACACAGAGCCTAAAATACAATGAGCACTGGAGTGAATGTTGTTGAATAAATTAATGTATGAATGAATAAAATAATGACCGTGCCCTTCACTCACAACCTCCCAGCCAGCACACTTGATGTCACAACCTGGCTGAGGATCTAAGGAGCCACTACCCCTCTGAAATGCACTCTTCACTTGAAAAGGCTATTACCCAGAGAGAAAAGATGCAATTATGACAGCCTTATCTTCTAGAAATATTTTTTAAAGGTCAGCTTTGAGTGTTCTCACTATCTTACACAGTGAGAAAATATTTTCGGCCACTTGATTCTCAATTTTTTCAATGTGACAATGGAACAGTGCCATTAACTGCACTTCCCATCATGTGACTAAGGACTAAACAGTTGACACTTTCCTGGTGGGGCGATGCCATTCCAGTATGAGTCAGCTGCTTTTCACGTCCACGAAGTGCGAGTGATTCACGACACCTGAGGAACAGCAGCGTGACTCCTCTTGAAAAGAAATGCTAATAGAAATCCAGATCAAGGCCTGCAGGTCCCTTTCAAACAAAAGGGATGAGGCTATCTAGTCATGAGTACCAAACTCTCTTTTTATTGGGGATCCTTTCCTTTTGACTCTAAGAGAACAGTTTTCATGACTAATAAAATGTACTTTTATTAGCAACTAAGAAATTACACATGTATTGTGTGGGAGGAAATGATTGGGTAATATGACAATCTCATATATAGCTATATGGTATACACATACAATCTATACATCAATCGTGTATATGTATGTATGTATGTATATAATGAACATGAATAGTCATTCAACAAGTGGTATTGAACACCTGCTATGTACCAATAGCCACTGTTCTAGGCCCTAGGAGTACAGTGGTGAACAGAGCATAGAGAGTTCTTATCTTTATGGAGTTAATATTATAGTAGAGGAAGATATAATAAATAAATAAAATATAATAAGTTTTATAAGGGGTTGAACAGGACAATATGTTAACTAGGAATGGAGAGTCACTTTAGGTATTTAGATATACTGAATGTGTCAGTGGAAATCTAGCAAATTTTAAAACAAACAGGAATCTAATAATTTCACTTTTCATGATCCTTTAAATAGTTTAGGGTTGTCCCATTTTTAAGCATTTAGTGGTGATTGTGGGGGATAGAGGGTTGGGTGGAAGTGGAAGAGGGTATAGGGGGAATAAATGGTGATGAAAAATAATAAAATAAAATTTTAAAAATATATTTTAATTAACTCTGCTATATTTTTTTAGAATGAGATAATTGCTAAGTTCAGATTTTTGCAAAACTGCAGAATATGAAAATGAAACTACTATTAATAGGTTTTATAAAAGTCATTCCCAAGTGTGGCTCTGATATGAATCATCTGAGAACCTTTTGTAAAATATGGATTCTAGTTGCCCATCTTCAGATCTATATAATTAAATTTTTGTGGATGATCCCTGTGAATGTAAGTATTTTAAAAGCTCCCAAGGTAATTGTGATAGCTAGCCAAACTGAAGATCTTTTTAATGTGGGCATATCAAGAAAATATTCAGAACAGAGCTTTCCAGATTCAGGTAAGTAAATTGTCCGTGTGGGTACACATTCAGCTTATAGTTCCCAGCCCAGGGATTTGATTCACTAGGTTTAGAGAGCTGTTTGTCCAGCTTTATGAAACTCCCTGGAGAATGCAGATGTGCAAATATATATTTGAAAATCATTGTTCTGAAGAAAATATTTTGAACAGAATAAATGCCTACAGGTACAAGTATGGTAATTCTTTCAACAAACCTGGGGCAGACTACCAGCAAATTTTCAAATAACTTCTTCCTATGAAAAAATGCTACAGAATATGTCAACAACAAATGTACTTTCATAAGAAAATGCTGCTTTTGAGAAACCAGGAATAGATGCTTAAGATATCTGATAGAAACATATATTTGGCTAGCTGGTTTTCATGAGTATATGCTGGTCAGTGCATTTAAATGAGAATAAAAGTTTCTACTTACACATGAAAGAGGAGATTCCTGAATTGTTCTGACATTATTCTTTATGATAGTTATTAAGCATGAAGACTATAATGATGAATTTGACATTCACTCAGACATGAAACTTGGTCTGCTTTGAGTTCTTTTCTCATGTTTCTTTTGCCCTATTACTTGGAAAAAATAATTCCGTTCTCCATCCTTTCTCTAGTCATCCCTTGTTTCCTATTGAATTTTTATTTCTCTCAATGAATGACTCACACCTATTACAACATCCTGAGCTGGAAATTGTGGGAGAAGCAGGGGTTTGAGTGAGAGGTATCAATGTTGGACCAGGTAGAAGAAATGATGAAGGAAAACGTGCAGACGGATAGGAAACATGTGACCTCCTCACAGCACTCAGTCAGAACGGATGTCTGCATGGGAACGTATATCACATGACTCAATGTAAATATATGACCTTTGCCACACCTTGGGCATCAGACTTTGGAATAGGCAGATGAGTGAAGGAGGTTCTATGAAAAGAAAAAAGAGACAGAGAGAATGTAGTATACCCTAAGTTGACTGGAAAGCAAACACATTATAAACCTATATAGTAACTGAAACTGTATGGCACTGAGTAAGAACTGAACTACATACAGCTCAATGAAAGCAAATAGAGTTTCTAGAAAAATAACTGATTATATATGAAAATAAAGGAGGTATTTCAATTCAACTTAATAATGATTGTTGCAAGAATCAGAAATCAGGTAGGTTAAACACAGCAACACTTTATGTGATTGCTATTATTAAAAATATTATCAAACAGCTCGGCCAGTGTGGCTCAGTGGTTGAGCATTGACCCATGCACCAAGAGGTCACTGGTTTGATTCCGGTCAGGGCACATGCCCAGGTTGTGGGCCAAATCCTAGTGAGGGGCATGCAGAAAGTAGCCAATCAATATTCTCTCTCATCGATGTTTCTATCTCTCTCTCTCTCTCCCTTCCTCTGTCTCTAAAAAATCAATAAAGAAAAAATATTATCAAGCATAATTATAAAAATGTAGGCCCTGCAAGATGAACCTGGAGAAGGACTTGGAAATTGTGGGTCCTTATCCCATTTTTTTTATCCTGGCTTTGGGACCATACATCTTGAACTCACCAAATAGTTCATAGCTTTGATAGCATCCTCTTACATACCTTTTATTCTTCAGGCTTCATTCTCTCTCCAAAGCTCCATTCTGGGAAGCCATGTCTCTATTCTGGAATCTCTGACATCCTTGCTATAGAACCAAAGAAGAGAAAAAAGATAGAAATTAGAAAAAAAGATAGAAATACCCTTTCTCATTACACAGTCACTTAAAAAAAATGTTTGCATTGACCTCAGGTTGACAATCATTAAAACAACACATCTCAGATTGTAAATATACCCTAAATTAGGTAAAGAAAGTTTTTAAAAATTAGGATCATGAAATCAAGCATAAAAAAAATGCCATAGATATTACCTAGTAACGTATAGCATGCCAGTTGATATGTATCAACACCATCTCTGGTTTTGCATTTACACTGAGTACAAATTGAACTTGATGTTGTTTAGCTTAAAATATTAAAAATTCTTTTGCATACCCAGGAATGCCGAGAATCATTTCATTCCTCTGACATAGTTTTGTAAAAAATGGCAAGAGCCTGCTAGTTCTAAAGAAAGCGGTTTTGATTGGCACTGGAGCGATCCGTAGTTTCTAGTTTCTAGTTCTGAACTGCAGTGAAGCCAGAAACACACGTTTATTATAGGCCACTGCTAAATGAATAACAGAAAATAATCCGCTGCGAAAACTGAAAAAAATTCCCATTATGGTTGCTTATGTTCCTACTGCACCGTATCAATGTGTGAAGCCTGACACATTTAAGTATACTGTTTTCATCTGAGCACTTACTCACTCCAGGCACCTATAAATGTGCAAATAGATTAAAGAACACTCTTTATTCTATGTTGCTCTGTTTTGTAGCAGATGCAAATATAATAAAATGCAAACATTTTTATAATTTATATTATGACTTGATTTAAAAAGCACATGCTCTATTGTTTGTTGCAGGCCACTGCTGTTAGCAGTTAATTAAAAAACTACTCAACCAGAACTGTTTAGAAAAGGTAAATACTACATGAATCTATAACTGATTTTATCCCAGTGGCTTGATGACAAAGGAGAACATGTTTATAATTAAATAAATAGTTATTTTGAAAAGTATTCTACGTTATTGTTTCTCCAGTTCTAACAAAATTGTTTCTAGCAATATTCCTCTTTCAAATTTAATCAACATCGAACTCATCATTCAAATACAATTTCAAACTATTGTCATGTTCCATTTAATCCTCTTAATTTTCTGAATATAAAGGTTGAATGTTCTAACCACGTAGTCCTTCTATCTGATATTTCCAACAAGCAATCTTCCTGGAAATTTACTTATATATGCAAAAGAATCAAGCCTTCCATTAATTTGTTTAAAGAGATTTAACTTCTACTTGGAAAGCCTTGACAAATTTTTTAAATCCTCCTCTATTTTATTTTTTTCTCACTCCTTCAAAACTCCCAGAAGTCTAAGAATGGAAAATGAAAATCAACTGCATTAACTTATATACATATCAGCTATTACTATCTATATTGGGAACATTGTTTCATCTCTTTTATCAGGTTTAGAATGGATTGAAATTTAATTGAAAAAGTGTTTCAGAAGAAAGGTGGTAGCTCAAGGTCAAACTGGTGTTTAAAGATATAAAGTTTCCTAGTTTTGTATTGGAACAGATGGGAAATATCTCCTAGTGACTAAAGGACATATGAAACTTTTTACGTAGCTAAAACCTGGTTAAAATGTAGAAGAAACAAATAAACCTCTGCTGACCCACTCTCCTGAGCAGGTTAAGAATCATTTATTTCCCATTGAACAGTAAGAAAACGGTGATTACAGCCTTTAATCCCCCCTATCACATGAGCTTGCTTTAAAAATGGCTCTTCAGAACATTCTCTGCTTATAGACTAGGACCCGCTCTGTTCTTGCTCATGTTTTTCTTCCCATTTATTTTGTCTTTTTTCTCGTCTCCATGTCCACTGACATCATGTCAAAACCTTTTTTTTTTTATCCTCACCTGAGGACATTTTTGCATTTATCTTCAGAGAGAGCAGGAGGGAGAGAGGGAGGAAGAGAGAGAGAAACATCAATGTGAGAGAGAGACACATTGAGTGGCTTCCACCCACACGACCCCAACCGGGGCCAGGGACAAACTGCAACCGAGGCACGTGCCCTCAGCGAGAACCAAACCTGGGACTCTCTGGTCCGCGGGCCGATGCTCTAACTGCTGAGCCTAACCGGCCAGGGCTCAAAACCTTTTTTCAGCTGGCCTTCCCACTGCCTGCCTGGATGTGCTATCCTCTTGCTCACACCAAGAGCTTAATCTCCATGTGGTATGACAGCGCACATGTGTGCCCTACCTATTCATCAGTCTATTAAGCGTCTAAAGCCTACGATGTATCTGAGTCATTCTTGCAGCTCTTACAATACAATTGTGTTCACAAAACAAACATGTTGCTTTAAATGGATTTGAACATGGTCCCTTAAAACTGTGCAAAGAGCATGAAACTTTGATTAATTGTATCCCTATGCCCTACAGCCACAGCCAATCCTAACATATGGCTACCTGCAGAATAAAACTCCAGGGTGAATAAAAATACTCTCGGTTATTGTGATAGAATCAAATGCTGCAATGTTCCGAGCTATTGTCAAAATCTCACTCAGTGGGATTACAGTTGAATCACCAGAAGAGAAAAAGACAGAGGAAAGAAAAAACATATCTGAAGTTCATGACAATCTTTGAAGTGATCTTAAAAGCTATTATAGAGTACTATAGAAAGAGTCTATGAAAGTCTAGGTAACTGCCATGCCAATAGTTCCTTTCCTGAGAGAACAGTAACAATGGCGGCTATTATTTCTTTAGTGCTTGCTGTAGGACAGACTTGTGCTAAGCAAATTAGATTTATGATCTCATTTGTTATACAGTGGTCCTACATTACTACATAGCACTAATTTGTGATAATCCTATGCATTATTGTGAGCATGCCCATTTTTTTATCCCTTCACATTTTTATCAGAGCATGCCCATTTTACAGGTAAGAAAACTGACAGAAAAACTGCGTACTCGTTGGCTACACTTCTCCCCCATTTCCAATGCACCTGCAGGAAGCAGGGCTCGGCAATTAGTTCTGGACAAGGGACTATGTGTGGAATGGATAGGTGCCACTCCAAATATGTAGAATGGGTGTGAAGAGTTTGCTAAGCTCCCTCTTCTCTGGAAGCTCTCTGATGAGACGATGATGTCATAAGATTGAATCACACTGACTTGCTGAGCTGTGTGTGGAGGCCAGCTGCCTTGGAATAGTCACCGATCTGCATCAGACTAGATGAGCAAGAAATAACTCTTTGTTGTGTTAAGCCACTAAAATGTGGGGTTTTATTTGTTACCACAACATAACAGCCTATCCTAATGAATACTCTGAGGCTCTGAAATGTTTTGTATGTTGCAATTTGGAAAAAAGTTGAGTCGTTTTGAGAAAAGTTCAGTTTTATGCCACAGCTTATACTTTTGCACAGTATGCTTCTTGCAAGAAAGCAGTTCCAAGTGGTTCCTCCTGAATAGGATTGCTTATGTCACAGGCACAGCATCACCCAGGCACCCCTGCTTTCTTTGGGGAAACTAGTGAATACCGCCTAAGCCAAAGTCACTCTGTGAGGTCTGGAAAGAGGAAAAGTCAATGCAATGCTCTCAGAGGTGGCACATGACTCTAATAAGATCCTCTCTCTGGGAAATATGAAGTTCAGATACACAGGAAGAAAACTGGCTATGGGAGTTCAGACTTAATTCTTTGAACACTGCTGAGATCAGGTTCCAGTTCTCCATGAGACCATCTACAATAACTGGGAAGTCTAAGATGCAGAATAAAGTTAGGATACCAAGGCCCTGCTACTTTCCTTTCTGTGTGTCCTTAAAATAATCTGGCCTTGTCTTTTCTTAGAAACCACAAAGAACCAAAACAACAAAGGGTTCTGTTCTTCTTATAAACAGCATGCTTTTACTGGCGTTTTCATTAAGCTAGATGTCCTACAAAAATGTAGCCTAAACATGTTGTCCTTTTAAAAATGGTGTTTCACAATCACATCTCTTAGGATGGATATCAATTTATAGTTACTTAGGAAAAGGTATCTCAGTACAAATGGCAACCAGTGGATTCAGAAATGCTATGAATTGTGTTGTTTTCTAACTTCCAAGTTTGTCTGGGTTTGTATCAGAAACTAAAGCCATCGTTGCTGTCTCTTTTCACAAGAAAGCTCTCTTTATTTTTAAAAGACAGCTTTGCATGCAAAAATTTTTGCAACTAAAATGACCTCGAAGGACATGTGCTTCTTAGCATATTAATTGCTTTTGCCATGAGGAGGGAGAAATACCTTGTAGCTGGCTTTGCATTTCCTAAGCTACATATGTAGGCACCCCACATCCAGGAGGGAAATTCACTTAATGTGCCTTGTAACTTTCAGAAATGATTACTCAGTGGGCTTTCAGGTACCAGAATGCTTTGGCCATGTAGCTTTGCAACTGCAGTAATTATATATATATGACTACTCAATTGAAAAAAAAAAAAAAAACTGGAAGAAGGGAGGAGAATTCAAGGTTTATGGACCACAGCAAGCTAGAAAAGTTACTAAAATTTTATTTTTTAACTTTTCATTAATACACTTGGTTTCTTAAAACATTCAGATAGAAATTATAGATGCCAAGTCCTCATTACAAAGCGAGTTTACTGGGATCGGGGTATAAAGTGATACACACTGGGGAAATCATTAACCATCCAACAGCTTACATTTTCTTTGTTTCTAAAAAAGGTTAGCAGCAGCTTTAGAAGATGTACAAATTCCCTCCTTCTCAGAGAGAGCATTAAAATCAAGAGTATGTCTGGTTCTCCCATCTGCAAGGGACTGATTTACCTATTCTGCCTTCACAGAATCCATTCCCACTGCTATTGGTAATAGAACATATTTTATTTGAAAACCATCTCCCCCACCTAAAGTTATGTAATTTAACTTATCTGACAGTACCGCTTGCTTGAGGGGATGGTACATGACCACAGCCCGTAAATCAGAGCACCAGTCCCCCATTAGAGATGATGATCTCAGGTATAGAAACACAATCCAACTCAGACTAATGGAGCTCAATTCCAGGACATTTGTGGGCATAAAGAAGAGAGACACTATTAAACTGAGAGCTTGGAGAACGGTTTGCCTGAGATTGAAGCCCACACACACGCAAAAAGCAGAGCCGAAAGATGGAGAGAGAAATTATTCTTCATACCACTTAAACCCCTAGATTCAGCTACTACTGGACCACTCAGAGATGTTCAGTGATTTGAGGCAACAAATCCCCCTGTTTTGTTTAAGTTAGTTTGATTTCTGGTTTAGTCTCTTCTATTTGTGTTTCCGTTAGTTGTATGCAATAAAAAAAATCTGGCAAATAAAATTATACTTTACTACCATGCTTTTTGATAGGATCTGAAATCAACCTACTACATGTCATGAGACCCATTGCTATTGATAACACCGGTTTCCTCTGGCTTGCCACAAATGGTCTACCGCCTACCTTCATTCATTGAGGAAATCTTTGAAGTCTACTATGTGCTAGGTATTTGTGCTATCACAAGTAGTACAAGTCTATGAACAACTCCAAAATGCCCTGACCCTCACATGGTTCCACGATAAAGGGGATTAAACAAGTGTTGTTATGGGAGCGCAGAGGAGGGCTCAGAGCTCAAATTCAGAGGCTCTGTGAAGCTTCCTGGAGGAGGCAGCATGCAAGACCAAAGGGGTGCATAGAAGTTGTCAGAAGTGGACAAAGATACACTGAGCAACGGCATGCACAAGAGAAGCTTACTAAGAGAGAAACTTGGAAGGAGCAACAGGCAGGAGAGGAACAATGATATGGCAGAATATCCAAGAATAAGTACTAGGTATTTGGCTCCAGAGTTCTGAAAATAAAGATTTGAGAATCAGCCCTGGCCAGTGTGGCTCAGTGGTTGGAGCATCATCCCATGCACAGAAGGGTCCTGGGTTCAATTCCTGGGTAAGGGCACATACCTGGGTTGCAGGTTGAATCCCCAATCCCAGTTGGGGTATGTGCTGAAGGCAACCAATCGATGTGTCTCTCTCATATCATCAATATTTCCCTTTCTCTCTCTCTCTCCCCTCCCTCCCTTCCTTCCACTCTCTCTCTCTCTAAAAAAAAAAAAAAAAAAAAAAAAAATGGAAAAAATATCCTTGGGTGAGTATCAACAAAAAAACAAAACAGTCCGGCCAGTGTGGCTCAGTGGTTGAGTGTTGACCCATGCACCAAGAGGTCACCGGTTCAATTCTTGGTCAGGACACGTGCCCAGGTTGTGGACCCAATTCCCATTGGGGGAGCATGCAGGAGGCAGCCAATCGATGTTCTCTCTCATCGAAGTTTCTATCTCTCTCTCCTTCTCCCCTTCCTCTCTCTCTAAAATCAATAAAGGAAAAAATAATTTTAAAAACAAAGCAAAGCCAAAATAATGTGTGAATCATCAGCATATCTTTGAAATTTGAGGCCCTTAGAAAGTGCAGAGACTTAAAAAATTCAGGGTTAGTGCAGACCATAGGGCAATACTACCACTAATATGGTCAGAGGACCCTGAAAAAAACAACAGAAATATCCACAGCAGGAGGTGGAAGGACAGGGAGTCTAATATCACAGGAGACAAGAAAAGAACATGTTTCAAGGAGGAACTAGTTGTTCTCAAAAAAGTGGCAAACAGTGTAGAGAGGTCAAGTACAAGAAGGCCTGAAAAGTGGTCATGACATTTAACATCTAGACAATTGGTCATATCTTTGTTAAGACGAGTTTCCATGGAGTGGTAAGTGCAGAAGACAAATTATAGTGTGTTGAATGTTTGGTGAATAAGAGGTAAGCAAATAGAGATATTCTTGCAAATAACATGACCCTAGAAGGGAAGAATGAGAGATTCTGGTGGTTTGATTAGAGGTATTAGATTGGGAAAACTAAATATGAATATAACCTATTACTTTATATATGTTGAATACATATTTGGGCATATTTAAATTATTCTTTTAGCAAGAAGTTGGCAGAAGGAGAGGTTTAAGATCTAGGTGAGAAAAGGAAATATTAATAGATAATTAGGCAGAGATGACCAGATTAGGAGATATATGGAAATTAGTTTATCTTTTTCTTTGTGTTGAAAAATACAAAGCACAGCAATACTGAATCTTCATATGTGTACATGTTCTCGCTCAGCTCATCCCTTCCTTGTATATTTTGTCTTCAAACTTCTTGAAACGTTCTGAAATCTGATAGTGGAACAGTCATGAATTGAATAGTTTAACCTGTCTTCTTAAAAAAAAAAAAAAGAAAACAAAGCGAGGCTAGTTAAGCAGACGTGCCACTTCCTCCTCATACTTTTAGAATTTACAAACAGGCACATCTCAGACTTATGGGAAAGCAAGTGAGGCAAGAATTCCAAACTGTATGATTTTCACAACTTTGTAAGTGCCTTTAGAAACACATGAACACACCCCAGAAAAATAGTATCTCTTTCTTTTTCATATTATCTCCCTCTCTACTATTTTCACCCACTTATTTTCTGTTGAGCAAAGGTACTGTGATTCCTCTGTATTTTATATGTAGGTCTTTGTGTTTCTTCAGTAAATCTGTATACAATATATTTATAAAAATAATCTGATAATATTTTCTTGTTAAAAAAAAAAAGACAAGAGGTGAAGTCTTCAACAGAACTTGAAAAATATATTTGAGGAAGTTATTCTATTAAAAGTACAAATGGGCAGATGTTCTCTGTAATACAAGTATTTGGCTGATTTTGGAAATCTACTTTACTCTTTAGGCAAAACCATTTTTTTGGATTCTGAATTAAAGCATTCAAGCACAGACAGATTAAATTCAGCAGACAATTAATTAGTTCTCCATACAACTATCGCATATTCCCAGCAACAAAAAAATTCTACAGTGCACAGTGAACACTAAATTTATGAATAGCTCATTAATTCCACTGTTGTTTTAACCAGTGCTCAAAAAGAATATTGAAGATGCTGCTACCACATGGCTCAAGACCATACGAATCTTCCACATTCAATCCAAAAATGTGTCATTTTATGACACATGAAGACAAAATGGCACGGACTTGCAGCAATCTGAACATAACCTTCCAGTTTGGTAAATTTACAAACCATGCTCCCTTAGAATGAAGAATTTTAAGAAGCAACATAGTCATATTGAACTTCTGCATGTATCTTTCCTCGAACAGATGAAAGAAAGCCAAATAATCACTAACAATCCATCAACCACATAATGGAGTTTGTGCTCTAACAAATTGACTAAACAATGGCTCATATTTAGAAAATGGGCTTTTTAAATGGCCTATTTATAGTTCTCATGTATATTTTAAAGATATTCTTTGCAAGGTTTTAAACACTGTGTAATTGCTTTGATAGGTAATGCAATCTATCATGTTTGGCTTTAGGGCAAACAAAACAGGCACACCATCTAGTGTAGGAACAAGAACTCCCAAGAAGAGTGAGACAGAAAGAGACTGGGAAATCTAGAAACAAAATAAATCTGGCATATTCCAGCCTCAGGCAGTCAAGGAAGCCATCAAGAAAAGCAGAAAAGCATAGGACAGGTGGACTCAGTTGTACAGTGACTACAATTGCCCTGACTTCAAGAGGAATGTAAATTAAACTTAACATTTTTTTTTAATTGATTTTAGAGAGAGGAAGGAAGAGGGAGAGAGAGATAGAAACATCAATGAAAGAGAACATCGACTGGCCGCCTCCTGCATGCTCCCTTGCCATGGATTTGGCCCACAACCTGGGCATGTGCCCTGACCGGGAATCGAACGGGCGACCTCTTGGTGCATGGGTTGATGTTCAACCATTGAGCCACACCAGCCAGGTGTAAATTAAACTTTAAAAGGCACTGCAAGACCAGCCACCATTCTCTACAGGCTACTCCATGACACTGGATTCTTGGAGACACTACCCACCCACAGTTAGGGAGAAATGAGACTTGGTATCGCAGAAAATGTGTCCTTAAAAAGAAAACCAGGACGTCAAGTAGTAGCCAACTCTACCATTTTGAAAAAGGAAAGTTTCTTTTGCTTATGAGTTAATCTAACCCCCTACCTTTACAATTGAAGGAAGATGTTGACTTCAGCCTTATTTTATCCCTGACGGCACATTAACCCAGAGAAAACAAACCACAAATCCCATAATTAAAAAATAAGTTCTATGCAAACCATATGCAATCATCTTCCACTTTGCCTGGAATGGGGAGACTTGACCTTACTCTAGCAGATTCTGGTTTCATTTTCAGCTGCTGACTTTTCTTAAATGACTCACCAAGCTTATCATATATCATACACTTGTGCAAAAACAGTCTTGGCCTTGATTAGCAATGGTACGATTCAGTAGCACATGTAGTAATTTTCCTGGGAATTAAAGTTTAACATCAACTAACATAACAAATCATCGCTATCTGGTCAGCCACATTTACAGATTAGCAAAACAAAGAGATTTCTTATTTTTGCATAAATAGGTCACCTGCCAGAATGAAAATGTTCTGTATTATCTTGCAGAAGTAATCAGTGTATTCATTTGTTTATAAATATTTTTGTTTGCTTTGAGGCAAAGGGATTAAGAAATCAGTAATATTTTTCTCCATCGTGGTTTATATTTATGTACTCTATCTACATTTGGAAAGAAGTTAATCTACAGTAGAGCTATTGGGTAACAATTAAGTAGAAAGCTGCTCTCATTAGGTAAAGTACAGTTATGTAATAAATTATAAATACACACACACATACACACACAAAATGTCCTAAGTTGCAGGCACAGAACAACTTGGAGACTCTACGGAGCAGAAATAATTAGATAATCATTTTAGGCCAAACTTCCATGAACTACTCAAGATTCCATTTCCAGGAGGAAAACCTGGGCTCGGGGTACATGCCCATCTATCTCTTGGCTCGTTGAGCATAGGTACTTTGTTGAAAAGTCCCCCAGAGAGTACCATAATGAGGATATGCAGCAATGAAGGGAATTTATAACTGGAAAACTGGCCTGAAACTTACCAATATCTTTCAATAAATTTATTTACCACTAAATCATCCATAGCTTATTTTTCTTACAATTTCAAAGACTGACTAATCAGGTTTTACAATAGTGAACCTATATTGTACGTGCCTACAATGTATCAGGTAATACATAATATATATTGAGAATTGAAAATTAAATCAAATTAGGTTGTTGAACTCAGGACACTACTGATATAAATTAGTAAGCAACTGAGTTTACAGTGCAGTTAGAGACATACTGCTAGATGCATATGGCTAGTAGACTTTTTGATGAGGCAATCTGTGATGCTCTACAAGAAAGGGAAAATCGTTCTTTAGTGAAATAATTGTTATGAGGCCCACCCCGCATGCCAGTCTAGCTGTTGACTATAAGAAAGCCATCGCTGTGTGTGAGTTGACCATAAAGTCAAATTTAAGGCTGGCTCCCTTCTTTTGTCACAATGTTCCTGGTGCACTCACTCCTATTTGTCAGATTATTCTTCCATCCCTTGAAGAAAAGAGGAGAAAGCATGGCAGAGAAAATACCACCAACAAAACCAACTCCCTTGAACACTGAGAATAACAGGAAACTCCCTGTGGAAATACGCCCTCTGAGAGTTCTCTGAACTATCCTGCCTGTACACAGCCTTTCAATGTTTGCCAAACACAACAGTTAAAACACATGAAATATTTGAGAATACATTTCTGGACTACATGTTATGAGCAATATTTGGATTCTTAAAGAAGTAATAGATCAATATTTTTAGTGCAATAAAGAAACTCACAGTCTATTAAACTTCAAAATTTGCTTCTATTCCAGAGCACCCTCTGTGACTTTTTAAATAAATTGTAATTCATATTTAGAATTAAGAGCAATAAAATAGCAGAGTTCGTTTAAAACACAATAAAAGGCTTATTAAACTTCGGTAGATTGGTTGGGGATTCTTCGGGGAGATTTATTTTCTTCCTTCTGAAATGGTGCTTTCCTGCTCTGCAGTTTCATGAACTTTATCTGCCTTGATGGGGATTAGAATTCCTGCTGCCTCAGTAGAGAACTACATTCTATGTATTTTTCCGTAGATGACCAGAATGCCAATAGACTAGATTGAAACGATCACTGAGATACCTTCGGCATCCCAGCAGAATATGGCAGGAGGGAGGTGACTAAATCCTAAGTGCCATTTGATCATTTGTGTCTGCACTGTTTTTCATTTACTTTTGTCATGAAGGTTAACACAGCAACAATATATTCTTTTTCTTGGAGGCTCTTGCAAATCCTCTCCTCTGAAAAACATACACATTTTCATCCTGATGCAGCCAGTTTGCTAATCAGACAAGGTGCATTGAAAAATCAAGTGCAATCAGGTATTAAGAGACAAGTGATTAGGAGAAGTATTTAAGAATCAGAAGCAGAAGTCATATTAAATGTAAATGCTTCTGTCTCTAAACTTAGAAAGTTTTGCTTTGTGACATTTAACTTCTGTCTCACCTGTATTATCCATCTGCCTTTCTAATGAACATTTTGCATTCACTCTCAAGATCAGCCTCTCTTATTGGTTCATGTCAATATGAAGCTGGTTCCTTTCCAGCAAAGTAGGTCTTGAAGCATTTCTAGTGAATCATAGTGGGGTCTAAAGAGATGGACTTTTTTAGGCACTAGTCAATATGATTTCTGCTTAGTTTCTCAACTGTGAAATAGAAATACTACGTTTTTATACATAGCTGTTCAACATGGTCAAATCAAGGTTTATTTTGTGTGAAACTTCTGTTCCAATACCTTTTCATGCTAATATATGGTACTAATGATTGAAACAAATACACTAAAAAACTATTCTCACATCAACCCTTGGGGAATAAATTTAGATCATGGTTATACATTTTGGGTTTAAAATAGGTGTGTCTCATATGGGGACTTCTCTTTACCATGTCTCTGACAATGTAAACCATACAAAGATATAATTTAGCAGCATTGGGGAAGTTTTAAGGATTGCAAACCCAAATGAAACTTGTTTTGCCCTAAAATAGATTTTCTCAACCTTAACAGAATATGAAAACCCATAGGGAGCTTTTTAAAACATAGCCATGTCTAGACTCCAACCAAAACAAGCAAACGAAAAAGTTAAGATTTTCTGGAGATAAGACCCAGACACTGGTATTATGTCAAAGCTCTTTAGGTGCCGCCAATGTGCAGCTAGAGTTGGGTTTCCCTACCCAAGAAAGTGCACACACACACACGCACACACACACACACACACACATCTAAAGTAGTAATTTCAAGTTTTCAGTGAAGAGGGTTAAAATTTATTCTCTGAGTTTCTAAGTGTAATAGATATAGATGTACAAAAGTTATAGTAGCAAAATTTCGCATCCATCTTACTGAAAAAGAAATGCTTACTAATTTTCTAAGATGCATTAATTGCCTGATAAATAAAGATGACAAGGGCAATATCTTCACAGACGACAGAGTTGAGCATAATTATTCCTCAATTTAGACCACTGGGGGAAATCTGGGTAGGTCCTCAAGAACCAAGAAAGTTGTGTAGCCGAAATGTATTCTTTAATAATATGGTTGTTTGTTTTTTTTTCCCTAACACTTTCAGATATTTTCCAAATATTTGTCAAACTGCTACTTGAAAGCAAATCATTAAATTCTTGGAGAACTTCTGAAACATGTTAAATATTAAATCTATCTTTTCATTGAAAGAGAATATTATGTTTTACTTGTTCTTGTTGGATTTTCTCCTTCCAACCTGAATTTGTGATTTGTTATCAAACCAAGGAATTTTCTGGATGTTATTTTTCTATTAGCTCCATTGACTCTTCATCAGTTTAGAAGGGTTTTTCCACACACTCTCTCTCTTTCTGATGGCTCTCCTTTTTATAATATTTGCTTGTGGCTGTTGCCTTTCTGGTCACTATTACCAAAATTCTCTTCAAGGATTTGAAGTCCTACCCCATTGGTTTTTGTATTGAGTTGTTCATGCTTCTTGGTGTGGTTCAGGAAAGCAGGAGTAGTTTCTATTATTCATGGCAGATCTGCCCAAAAAACATGTCTGCAGGAATACAGATGAAGACAGTAAGGCCCACTGGCTTTTGATGCTGCTGATGTCTCATTTATGCTAAGTTCTCATAGCCCATAACAACTCAACGATTTCTAATTAAACAAAGATGTGCTTTATCTCTGGGTCAGCAACAGTGAAGTGCTTTGGGCCCCAATATACTCTAAGTCAGTGGTTCTCAACCTTCCTAATGCTGCGACCATTTAATACAGTTCCTCATGTTGTGGTGACCCCCAACCATAAAATTATTTTCGTTGCTACTTTCATAACTGTAATTTTGCTACTGTTATGTCTTAGGCGACCCCTGTGAAAGGGTCGTTCAAACCCCAAAGGGGTCGCGACCCACAGGTTGAGAACTGCCGCTCTAAGTGATTTTAATATTTTATCTAACAAATCATCCCCTACCAAGATAAAAATGTTATCGTTTTTCTTGATCAAAACAGTATCAGTCACCATACCATATCGAAAAATCTACTTGCTTTTGAAGCTAATGTTCTGTTGTGAAATTTAGTTTATTGGGTCAGACCATACCATGTCTTACATCCTCTTTGTCATATGATTACCACTGTCTTCCCTCTCCCTCGTCTACAGTACAACAGTTGAACCCTTATCTGCTTGAACCCTGATCATTAACACAGGTTGAGTGGTTGTCCCCATGTATGTCCACTCATTGCTAGAGAGTTGGAAAGACTTGCCTAGCTCCACCTTTGAGTTCTATAAATGAGAATTGTGGTAGAAGAAATCAGCGACACGTGATTTTCTCCCATACATGATAGAAACTCTTTGAGAACAAGAACTCGATCCTCAAAACTTGACCTCTTACTACACCCCAATAAAGGAATGTAAGATGATTGCATGAATGAAACATCGTGGGGCTACTCAGAAGGAGGAAAAAGTTAGGTATATTTGATACACACTCCTATATTCTACAGAATTATTTTTCATGGAGAACCTGATTGTTTCCCAGGCCTAAAAACATGCCAAAGACATGAAAAAAAAAAAGCCATAAAGCCATCTTTATCCCCTATCACCTCAGTCAGCAGAGAGGGCATTGCTGCTCCTGTTCCCTTGGAAGATCATTTCCCCTGGAACAGCTTAAACAATGTACTTGTCCCAGCAATAAAAGACAAATCCCTCTTGAGGGGCAGCAATTCTGCACAAGTAGGGCCACATGGAGTTAACTGGGTCAGAAGAACATGGGAAATGTTGACGTGATTATTTTATTCCATCTGATTTCTGGGTGCTGAAGCTAATAAACTAACATACTCAGTCTGTCTTCTGAGTAAGCGTATGATTCTTTAAGCTATGTTCTCGACCCATTCAGGTAGATTTATTCTTCTCACAACCCTTCCAGGGGAGAAGAGGAAATGGTATTTTTTATAATAGTATAGCAAAGACAAAAATAATTTTTCATTCTTAGTATGCTTTGCACTTCAACACTCAGCCAAAGTCATTGATCTTTTAAAATTCAGTGCCTAGCATAGTGTGCTCACACTTGTTTTTTTTCCATAAATGTTTATTGAGTTTCTGCTGAGTGCTAAATAAATATTTATAGCACTCATAAACTAAAGTGCTAAAGAAGATAAATAAGACTGTAGAAGAATAAATGGAAAGATAATATCACAACACTATGAACTCCTTCAGGATAAGAACCATTTTTAAGTACCGAGCAAGGTGGCTGGTACATAATAAGTAATCAATAAAAATGTGTGGAAGTGAATTGTGAGGCAATCTGAAAATAGGACCGAAACCAAGAGAGCACACTTAACTCTATTAGGAAATGAGCACAATATGTCATTAAGGAATAGAAACCTTTGAAGGTAGACATGGAAGACGCAAGATGTAGCAAGTGCTTACTCTTCTCGGAATTCTGCAGGAACATGAGAAACTATTCCCTTCTTTTGCTCATCTTATAGTCTAGTCATAGAAGCAACACATAAAGGGATATTTGCTTTTGTTAAACAGTGAGCACATTTGCATAGGGAACTGTCAAATAATTTAAGACCCAGTGCCAAATGGACAATGCAGACAACTTTGAGTATATAGGACTGTTATATTACTGTGGGTTTCATAAAGATGGTCAGACTTGGGCTATTCTCATTTAATAAATTACCCAATTGTTATTCTTAAATATAGGTTCCTGGTTAACTTCCATCTCCAAGAACACTAATAAAACATTCCCCATGAAAGATATCAACTGTGTGTGTGTGTGTGCGTGTGTGTGTGTGTGTGTGTGTGTGTTTCAGAAGTACCAAATTTATTTTAATGTGTCAATCAGAACTTACTTGCTAACCTGTGGACAATTTTACAAGACAAGTATATGCTTGCCAAAAATCACTGACTTAAATACTTTGACACAAGTAGACTTGTAAAATAGTTGGTAACTTATAAACCAAACCCTAAAAATGTTAATCACTCACATTTACTTCACCTATGATTATTTTGTGACCAAACTATATTGTAAAATATTAGATATTTTTTTTTGCTTCCATGCTAGTGTGATGCTTAGTAATTTAACTAATTTACATAAATAGATTAATTGTTGGGCAATTTAAAGGAATCTGATATGATATCTAGGTAAGCAGATATTAAGAAACTAATCTAGAAAATTCTAAGAGTGGAAAAAGGACTCTTCACTTTTCTCTAATTAAAACCTTGAAGATTATTTTTTTTTCCTATGTTGGTCTGGAAAAGATTCTAAAAATGTACAGCTTCTGTTGACCTAGAAAACATGAAAAAATGATGAAAATAAATATTATCATTTAATATTCAGATTCTTGAAAATTATTAGATTATTTCAAACTATGTTGTTAGCAACTAGTCCTTTCAGCATACAAATACTTAAAAAAATCAGATGATTGCTGGTACGATGTATTTTTTAAACGCTTTAAATGTAGGGGAAGCACTTAATCCGCTTCACAGACTTTGGGGAAATTAACTTCAAACAAAAGGTAGGATTAAGCACCAAGACAGGCAGACGAATCACATAGCAGTCAACTCAGTCTGGTAGGCAAATCAATTATGTAACAATTTCCCTTAAATTACCTCTAAAATAGAGTACACATGATTCAGTGTACCCAAGCTAGTCCAGAAAATTGTTTGCACATTAAAATTTGAGAAATATTGAAGTAGACCAAGGAAAGAACAAAAGAAAGCCTATAGACAGACGTATAAAAAAATTAAACCATTCTGCTTTCAATATAATCATGAAATCCCTCAAGGTAAACAGGGGAAGTGGGGATTCTAACATAAGTGTTTACCTTGTGTGTCAGTTTAACCAGTTTAACATTGAGTCCTCATATTTTAATTTATTTTAAGAGATTTATTAGCTGTTGTGAGAGGCGAGATTCTAAAGTTAGCACACAATGTAAATGACTCCACTGATCTTAAAAGGACGTCCTGCCCCTAAACTCTCCCCTGCAGCCTTTTCAGTATACCCACCTGATTATCTCACACGTCTTACCAAGGTTGATGATGGTTGGAAGATAGTGAAAGTGCAAATGTTGAATGAAAAAGGTGATTGCATGACCTTTGGCAGGCTACCTAATCTCTCTAGATAGCTTAATTCACACTGTTCGGATCTCTATGTATAGTTAGTGCCATTAAGAATATGGTTATTACCTGCACTGTCAAATATGGAAGCCACTAGCCACTTGTGGCCTTTTAAATGAAAATTAAGTAAAGATAAATGAAATGTAAAATTAAGTTTTTCCATCATACCAGCCACATTCCAAGTGCTCATTAGCTACTTATGTGGTTACTATTTGGGACTAAGCAGATGAGTATTTCCATCATCACTGAAAGTTCTGTTGGGTAACACTGATATAACCATCAACCTAATTTCCTCATGATAACATTTCTATGAAAAGCTCCACAAATAGTTGAGGTAAATCTTGTAGAACAAAGAGATTAGTAATTTAATTACCTAAAATTTACTTTGAGCCATTTTTCTCCATGAACATAACACCCATTTACAATAGATAATTTCATTTTGCTGATGAATGAAACATTTTATTTATAGTCCAAAAACAAAGAATTATTATACGATAACATTATGGAAACAGTAAGATACAGTATAGTCTATTAGGCTTCTTAAAACATTTATTTCTATCCTATATTCTTTGAGTGACAGGGGATATTTTCTATTTAATGCATTGTTCTAAAATTGACCAGAGAATTTGAGCCAAGAATAAAATTAAGTATGGTGTCTGCTATTGATGGAAATTAAATGACCCTTGATCCTTCATCCTTGGTGGTTATTCATTTCTGGAGTACAAATAGCAATACATGTTAGTCTCCACAATAGCGATTTCATTTTCCAACAAAAAGCTTTCTAGTTTGATTTTCATATTAAATGTTTGGTTTCTAGGAAATAGAAGTATACAAGTAAGAGAGTCTATTTCCTGTTTCCCATCCGACTGCATTTTCACAGGGCTCCCTCAGTTGGCTGTTTTCCCACTTCTATTCAAAGCAAATAAATAAATAAATACGTAATAGTAGACAAACAAATACTAAGAAATGAACTTAAGTCAGCTTTTCACACTGGTTTTTTTAAATTTTCATTCCAACTCTGGTTCATTCATTCAATAATTATTACTGAGCACATACTGCATGCCAGACACTACTGTAATGCACAAGACAGAGACGGCCCCTGCCCATGGGCGTTAAGTCTATTGGAGCTTGAGTAAGTGAAAGGTAAGGAAGCCAAGATAGAATATAAACAAATACATAAATAAGATAATTTCAAAATGTGACAAATTCTGTGGAGAAATTAAAACAGGCTGATGGGACAGAAGTGACAAATACAGGGGCTGCTTTAGGTAAGGTGATCAGAAAAGTCCTCCATAGGGGGTGATGATTGAGGTGACAACTAAATGATGAGTAAATAGTAGCTGTGCAACGACCCAGGAGCAGAGAATCCCAAGGAGACAAAATAGTAAATGCAAAATCCGTGCAGCAGAAATAACCTTGATGTGCATAAGGAATAATTACTGTTTGTAAAAAGTCTAAGAGGGAGGAAGGAGGACAATGGTAGGGGATGAGTTGGGGCATATGCAGAAGGAGAAATAGCAGAGCCTTGGAGGTACAGTAATAAGCTAAGAATTTATTCTAATCATAATAAGAAGCCAATGGAAGCATTTTAACCAGGGAAGTGATACATTCTGATTGCTATTTTTAATAGATCATGAAAGCAACTTTGTGCACAATGGATTAAAAGAGGCAAAAAAAGAAGCAAGAATATCAACCAGGAAAAGCAGGTTGTTGCAGTGTTTCCACCCGGTAATGGTGACATGACTAGAATAATAACAGAGGAAATGGAGAAAATACACTCAGGATCAGTTTTGTATGTAGACATGACTTGCTAATGGCTGTGGGCAACAAAAAAGGGGTTGGTTAAAGATGAACCCCAGGTTTTGTCCTGAGCAAGTGAGTGATTGGATGGTGGTGTTCCATTAACTCAAGTGTATTTGTCATAATGTATAATACCCAATTAATGTACTGGAGGATGACTAGCAATGACCACATGGCCCAGCAAACCACAGGAGGAGATACTTCCTAGTCACCAATTTGGTCATGGTCAAAAACATCCTCAGATCGCAGCTGAAACTTCCTTTCAGGATTGATGTAATTAATCAAATAGGACCCAGGACTGCTGAACTATATATAATTCTATCAGTATAGAAACAAACAAACAAAAAAAACAAAACAAAAAACTCTTACCCTAAAGATAAGGGAATAGTCAATGTTCGTGGGAAATATTTTCCACCTGAAATGTATTAGGCAATTATCTTCCAGAAGACATTGATAAAAGTCTTTCAATAATATAAAACAATAGTAATAGGTAATTGTATTTATTATAGCCAGTGGCTTTGGTTAGTCTCCGAAGTTAATTTTGTTCTGTCTAATGCTATTTTAATTAAATATACACCGCAAGTAGGTCAATGTTGTTAGATGTTGGGTCGATATATTTATGAGTCAGTTTATACTTTTAATGATTGTCTTGCTCCTTTCTAGCAAAATTTAATAACCTATAAATTAAAACAATTGAACTGCCTTTTGAAAATAGGACTAAGAATTATTTTCAAGAAAATAGTATTCAAAGTAGGCTAGCATACAATGAGTGGAATTATGAGCTGGTTTATTTTACATATGTGTGTGCGTGTGTGTGTGTGTGTGTGTGTGTGTGTATGTGTATAATGTGTTTGTGTATGTATGTGTGTGTTTACATTGACTTCAAGTTAGATGAGACCATTTATCAGGAAAAAAAAACAAGTTTTTATACAACCCCCCAAGGCTTATGCTTTTTCAAATCAAGAGAGAATATCATCAAAGGTGATAGACTCTTAGTGATGATAATAATGGGTTGAAAAAGGACAACTTCAGGAGCCACCAAAGTCGTAGATTTAGAGCCCCAAAAGCATTATTTCACTGCATTGGTAAGAGTCTTTGTGACCACCCTCCTAGGACCAGAGATTGAATTTACAGACAAAGCTTCAAAAAGGTCATATCAACTAAAAAGTTCCATCAAATTAAACCATCAACTTTCAACCCTACAATTGAATGTTTGACAGATAAACATAAATATTCAGGCAATTACATTATGGCCTCACATTCCTTGTTTATTCAGGAAAAAAAAAATGTTTGGTTGAGGCAGAGCCTGAGTATCCCCTTCTTAGTCACTTGTAATGTGGGATACACACTCAGATTCTGAAATGGAAAAAAAAAAACTTTAGGTTTTGTTTATCAAAGATATAATCCAATCTCTTTGTGTGGTATGTGAAGTAATAGTAGACAATCTCTCCCTACACAAATTCCTTTTTCTAAATGTAAAACTGGCTTTTAGATCTACTGAGTCATCTTTCTCCATCACAGGTTTCTATTTGAATAAGTGCAACTCAGATATCTAATGAATAAGCAAATTATCATCTAAAAGATAGCACAATGTCTACAATCTCAGGAAGCAAGTTTCCAGAAATGTGTTTATTTGTAAGTACATTCTGCACGCCTATACTCTCTTGGGCATTAAGAAGAACTGCAGGAACGATGGCAGTAATGATGCAATGTGTTTGAAATAGGAACGCCTTGCTTTCATGGAACTATCCATCTAATGAGAAAGATAAGACACGCACAGCAACTGTGATACGGAGACATACATGCTCAGAACTAAGAGAGTGGTACAGTGGAACACAAATTTAGGTCACGAAGAAGGGAGTTCCTATTAACTTTGCAATCCCCACTTATGCCCTAGACATCCATCACAAATACTTTGCAAACTTGTATTTTGGTATATAAGTCAAATATTTTCTAACTTGTGATATGCACATTTTTAAAAAAAATGTTAATACTTTCACAAAGGAAGAGAATAATATGAGGGGAGGAGAGAGGGAGTTAATTTAGCTGTCTGTTCTCTAAAGGTGCCAACCTAGAAAAATAGAAAAAATAAAATAAAAATCTCAGTATTCTACAAATGTCAGTTACTGTGTTTATGGTTATTATCAGTACTGTTTCTAATATTATTAAGAACCATCCCCAAAACCTGCATCAAGGTATAACTGAGACCTCTATAGTCGGAGAACAGATCAACATTTCCCAAATGACATTTCTCAGAATACTAATTCTGAAATATTTATATTGGGGTTATCTTTTAAAAGAAAAGTTTCAGTGTCAAACATGTTTGAAAAGGCTGGGTTAGTCCTTCAGGGAATATCCGCTGGACTTTTCTGAGCCTTTACTATGATTTCTCCAATTACAGGATGTAGCAAGTGCACAACTTATCTGAGCACAGAATTACCTTGCTCTCGGTTCATTGAAAACTATGTGTTCTAAGATGTGCAGTCTGCATTCATAAGGGACTACCAGGGTAGAATTCACTCAATTGCCATTCTTGACCAGGTCTATTTTAAAACAATAACTATTTTCTGTTTTCTTTCTTTTCTTTTCTCTTTTCTTCTTTTCTTTTCTTTCTCTCTCTCTCTCTCTCTCTCTCTCTCTCCTTCCTTCCTTCCTTCCTTCCTTCCTTCCCTCTTCCTCTCTTCCTTCCTTCCTTCCTTCCTTCCTTCCTTCCTTCCTTCCTTCCTTCCTTCCTTCCTTCCTTCCTTCCTTCCTCCCTCCCTCCCTCTCTCTCCCCTTCCTTCCTTCCTTCCTTCCTTCCTTCCTTCCTTCCTTCCTTCCTTCCTTCCTTCCTTCCTTCCTTCCCTCCTTCTTTTCTTTTTATTCTCTGTTTATAAGACTTAGGAGAAAGGCAGATGATGGCAATGCCCAGTTGCTTGAAGTTAGAGCAGTTCGAGTATTCCCAGAAGATCCAGTATTATTGGCACTAATGTCATTCTTCTGAGGACAGACATGGTCTGAGATGGCTCTAAAGAGGAAGAAGATAACTAAAAGAAAATATGAATAGAGGATTATGTCTAGATCCAATATGATCTCCTTTAGTTTGTTTTTCTTTCTGAAATAAGAACATTAAACCAGTTTATTCTATCATATATGTAGACATAAAGAAATATATAATCAAGATACTAGTTCATACTTGTTCCTGAAGAAGGCAGAGCTGGGTTCAAAACAGGCTTGAAGCATGATTTATTAAGAAGTATTTCAATAGGTACCAGACCAAGAATTCAGCACAGCAGAACACTCTGCTGATGATAGTTGGAATACTGACCCCACCTTATTTTTCCCTATCACTCCACCTCGACCTGGTTGTTCTTATGCTGCTGTGACTCAACTGTATTTTGGTTTGAGTAGCTACCAGGGCTGGATTCGGGTAAAGAGAGTGAAGTACTCACCTCAGGTACAGAATTTAAGCGAATGCAAAAAAAATAATAATAATAAAGTAATCAAGATAAACAATATTTTAATGAATTTTTAAATTAGAAATCAATGTAAAAATCCCATGATGAACACCACATCAAAATTCTGAACAAAGGCAGAATCACAACACTAACTTTTCTTGGTCTTAGGCTCCAATAGAGCTCAAAAGGCATGGGTGGTGCCTCTTTAAGAAGAATTTCCCAGGCAACTCTCTGTCGGGTCGGAGGACCTGACTTTGCAGTAGGTGAGTTTTAGGTAACCTCTATGAACAAGCGCATTTGAACACAAACAATTTAATCCAGTCATTTAAGGTGTTACTGTGTCAAAAACCATTAAATACTTAGTAGCTAGATTAAATTGATTGTTTTTCTTGTCCTCTAAATTTATTTGTGAATAGGCATACCCTATGTGACAAGATCAATGAAAAACATAAACATTACTTACTCATGTACTGATGGAAACTTCAATGCCCAAGAAAGTGAACACAAGGTCAAAGAAAGACTGCCTAATTCTGAAAATCTCTGATCTGACTTTTCCTCTCTTAGAATAAGCATTTCTTTTTTTCTTTTTCTTTCTTTTTTTTTTTTTTTTTTTGGCAAATAAGAAGCAAAAATCATGACACCAACTTTTTGTCTTTTATAAATATGTTAGACCTATTTTGATCATTTTTCTTGATGTTAGAATGAGGGATTTGGTTAGCTCTGTCTAAATAAATTCTATGAACCATTATGCTACTGCCCTCTATTGTTAAACAGTGAATAATAACGTCCTTGAACAGGGTGAAATATAGAATGAAATACCTTTTACAAAGAGGTCATATAGATCTGTCTTCTATATATTTATTGATAACCTAGAGTATTTCCTGGAAGGTAAAACATATGTGGTTTGTTTGGGAAATTCAAAATCCATTAGGAAATATTTTTATTTTGGCATACATAATTTAGCACACAATAAAACCTATTATTAAGATTTATTAAAATTAGTTTACTTATCTTTTTATATGTTTGATTGCTATTTTAGAGAAAGAGGAAGGAAGAGAGCTAGAAACATCAATATGAGAGAGAAACATTGATCAGCTACCTCCTGCATGCCCCTAACTGGGGATTGAGCCCACAACCTGGGCACGTGCCCCGACCAGGAATCAAACTGGGACCTCTTAGTCCATGGTATGATGCTCAATCCACTGAGCCACACTGGCTGGGCCAAGTGTACTTATTTTAATAAAAAAAATAGACATGCATTTAAAAATAACTGTGCCATATAGAAATGTACAAAGACGAGAATAATCTTATTATTCCAGAGCTAAACCTTAATGATATCTGATGCTATACTTCCAGAATTGATCATACAAAATTTTACTTTTAAAAAAATCACAAAAATTCTTAAGTAAACACCTTGTTTTTACACAGTCTAAATGCATTTTCTTTCTTTCTTTCTTTCTTTCTTTCTTTCTTTCTTTCTTTCTTTCTTTCTTTCTTTCTTTTTCTTTATTAATTTTAGAGAGAGAGGAAGGGAAAGGGAGAAAGAGATGGAAACATCAATGAGAGAGAGCATCGATTGGCCACCTCCTGCATGCCCCCCACTGGAGATCGGGCCCACAACCTGGGCATGTGCCCTGACTGGGATTCGAACTGGTAACCTCTTGGTACATGGGTCGATGCTTAACCACTGAGCCACACCAACCGGACTTCTTTCTTTCTTGAGTGGTTATTTTTAATAATCTTAAATGTTCAATTGATTAAGCAAATATTGCATGAGGACCCATGCTAGAAGCCATGAGGACTTTCAGAAAAACTACAGAACAACCTTGAGCAACAAGCATACATGAGACAACCTACCGAAGAACATACATGGCAGCGTGGCCTTGCAGGAGTGATCCGCAGCTAAAGAAATGAAATGAAATGCAGAGCAGCCAGTGGAGGGTTGCTGTCACCAGCTCTGAGGATGGTTATGAAAGGTCCCCCCATTTTGGAGGAAGCATGAGTGAAGAAGGGACAGGATGACATTATTGCCTATGTCAAGTGAAAACTGAGTAAAGGTAATGATGGATTGTACCACAATGTGAATCAGTATGATTCTTACTGAGAATAGTAAAAAAAATAAAAAATAAATAAACAGTACAACAATAACAACAACAACAAAACAGTAATAGTAAAAACACTGACCTGGCTCACTCTAGACTGCAAACTCTGTGAGTGCTATAACTACTTCATGGTGTGTGTGACATCCTCAGATCGAGATGCTATACACAGTAATGAGGAAGAAATGTTAAAGAGAAAGAAGAATGTTATTTTCTTTTTTTAAAAGATTTGGGGTGGGAGGGATAAATGTAGTACAGGAAGGAAAAGGGAAAGAGAGAGATGGGGAGAAGGCAAGAATAGAAAAAAAATTAAATAACAAAGATTGGAGGAAGGGAGGGTGGGAGGGACAGAGGGAGGGAGGAAGGATTACAGGAAATATTGAGAAGTAAAATATTCATATATTCAGATATGTGTGTCACTTTATTGGATAAAGAGCACAAGCTAATAAAAATGCCATAAATGCAAAAAATAAAACTTTAAATTCAATCTTTAACACACCCAGGCAGATACTGAATTTTGAGCAGGTGAATGATAGGATGAAAATATAATTTGTCTTCGGGTGATGTGTGCAGGTGCACAATAAATAAATGTTGACATTACCTGATCATGAAGAATGGTATTTGTAATAACACATTATTGCTAATGATAATCTTCCCGTAATTGTAATGTACGGGATAACATTTCCAACACTCCCCAGCCTGCTTAATCTGTCTGCTATGCATTTATCCATTTATTCATAGAGCAAACGTCTATTGTATATCTTAGGTGTGAGAGGCACTGTTCCAGATCTAACAAGAGAGTGAAGGTTATTTCTTTATATATGTACTGGTGTATCACCTTATTTCAAAAAGCGTTGAATGCAAGGAAGTATGATGAGTATATGATTGTTTCTCTTAAGAAGGTTAGAGTCTGAGAAGGGAAAGGTATGTGTACATAACAAATCAAAGCAAAATAAAGAAGTTAATCATTCTATGGGAGCTCACAGAAGGCTAAGCTGAACTCCAAATTGCTGGATTGAGTCTTCCTGAAAGATATGGTGTGAGAGACATGGAGGCTGCATCGGATTTTAATAGGCAGGGGTCTCATACACATCCTGGGCACTGCCCATAGAACGTGAAGTCCACATAAAATCGGATGGTTTCGAGAAACAACAAAACATAAGACGTGGCTACAGTCCAAGAGGAGTGTAGGTTGATAGTTAGTGAATGATAGGACTGTATGTGCCATTCTGGATACTGTTAGAAAATGAGGCAGGTTCAGATATTGAAGGTTCAAAATAGCATATGAAATTCTGGAGAGAGAGAGAGAAAGAGAAAGAGAGAGAGAGAGAGAGAGAGAGAGAGAGAGAGAGAGAGAGAGATGTCTGGGCAAGATAGAAGGGATTGATCAGATTTTATAAAGTCATACTAATGGGAATACACAAATCAAAGATCGGTAAAACAGGTAAGAGTCAGAGAGACCATACAGAATGCTATTGTAATATTCTAAGTGACAATGATCAAAGTATACTTTGGATTTTTTTGTGATGAAAATCAACGCAAAATTGAAAGAATCAACTAGATTTAAAGGCCAATTTTACGAGGGAGAATGAGCATAAGGAGGTGGTAAAATAAGATAATATTTCTAGCTTTCGTGATCAAGAAGTCAGTGGTTTTAGAAGAATCTTAATTAAAAAAAAAGAGAGAGAAGGAGAAAGAGGGGAAAAAAAGAAGAACTATAATTAAATTGCTTTTGCTGTGGTGATTTTTTGGACTATTGGAATACTCAAAAGAAGATATTATGCACAAAACTATAATTAGGGATAAAAGGATATTAGGCCTGCAGGTACAGATTTGGAAGTAATCTTCAACAAAGAGATTTTAGGTCAAATCATTGGATTGAAGGATATTTTCCCAGGAGAGGATGCTGAGCTGAATAAATTAAGATTTAAGATACAACCTAGGAATACCTATACTTTAAAGCAAGTAGAGGAAACAGAGGCGTGAAGAAGACATAAAAGGATGGTCAGACATACGGGAGGTACAATTATCATTTCTTGCTGATATGTAGTGCAGGTAATTAAAAGAGACATTCTTATTATATTAGACATATGTATTATATTATTCTATTAGGAACAGATGTGACATTAAGGAGCTAGCTTGATTTTATCTATGGGCACTATTATATTCTTTGACCTATGGAGAACTCAGAGGCAAAATTGTGGCTTAATTCTTCTAAATGTGTAAATATTTTATTATTTTTAATGAAATTATTGTACAATAAAGTTGACTTTTGGGTCTATATTTCTATGCATTTTAAAGTATACGTTTGTGCAAGCATCGCCATCATCAAGATACAGAACAGTTCTATCACACAGAAACTCTCTCGTGTTACCTATCTGCAAACATCTTTCCTCCACCTCAGCCTTTAGTAGTCACTAATCTATTGTCCATCACTGATTTTGTTTTCTTCCAGAAAGTACTATAAATGAAATCATTTAGTATGTGTCTTACCCAGCATAATGCTTTTGAGATACATGCATGATTTTGCATGCAATAATATTCCACTCTGCTTTATTTCTGAGTAGTATTCCACTGAGTGTTGTAATCAATAAAATTCACATTTGTACATAAGCATATGCACTTGCTATAAAATCAAACAAAATGTTTGACTTTCCTTTTTAGGACAGACTGGAATACTGATTGTAGGAAGCAGACCTGAAAGCCTTAGGGTAAGAGGTGCCTTGTAAATAAATATTATTATTCCCCCAGGCTCTGAAGAGAGGTTTTGGAACATCAGCCAGAGTTTAATTAGAGTCTCAGCACTGCTGAAACTGGCTTCTTGGAACTGTCCAGCAAATGAATTGCTGAAAACCAATGTGGCATTTATGCTGTAATTAGTGCAAATAAACCTGCAATATTATGGGAGACCTATGACTTCTACTTCACATTTTCTTTCATATCACTGGCTGTTCCAGAGCAATAGAAATTTTCCAAAAAGATAATAAATATTAAATGCCAACGATATGTCTCTTCTATTTACTCAAAGTGACATCATGTGTCTTAAATTCTAAAATTCAGGTATCTCAATCTATAAAGGCATTATTTTCTACAGAGCTATAACAGCTTCAAAAATTATATATGGATAAATACTAGAATGTAGAGCTAAAAACATAAAATGCAGGTCAGAGAACTGAGTTGACATAATAAAATATTTCTTATTCAAATTTTGATAATATTCTAATACTTTCATGTATAATGTTGATATCATTGTTTACTAGTTATGAATAACAGGAAAGGAGCAAAGGAAGCCCAGACATAGGCATGTCATTTGGGCAGCTTCATGAGGAAGCTGCAATATCACATTCCCCAGGGAACCACCAGCCCATTCCCCACAGATCACTGGGGGAAGGGGTCCCACAAAGGGGAGATAGACACATGTAGTGATGTTGGGGTGACTAGGGAAGGTTACTATCAGTCACACCTGGGAACAGAGATAACTGGCAAGAACAGGCATGGCCACTGCAAACCCAGGAAAATTTGGGAATACATAATCCCCTAAAATAAAGGAATTTGCTCTCTTGGCTCACTCTTGGCTCCCTAGTTCCTTTGGTTTTGCTCCTGCTTTTATTCACCCATGTTTCCCCATAGCCATGTGGCCCTGCAGACCCCATATGCAATGGACTGACGGACTGCAGAAGGGAAGACAAGCTAAGCTAGGCTGATGCGGGATGGACACTGCTCCTATATAGAACAGAAACTCTGAACACTGACTCTGATTCTAGCCCTCCTGAAGCCACAGCTACACTTCTTACTTGGCAGGACAAGGGGAAATGGGACCTTGGAAACTCAGGGATATAATTCCACAGAAATAAAAATCACTTGTTCTCCTGAATGAATCCCAGAAAATTCTTTTTCTCAGGATATAGCAAGAATTTCACTCCTATGAGCAACAGGTGGGGATGAGGACCTCTCCCCACAGGTACCAATTTAAGCAATATTTTTAAGAACATCATCAGATCTGTATGTAATGAAAGATTTTCAAGAAAAAATACAATGGAAATTTAAAACAATGATATGAATTTATGTTTACAAATAGAATTAATGTTATCTTTATTGTGCCTGTGTTTTATGTGAAAAATATAACACATTTCATTGCATTTATTTGAATTACATTTACATACAAAAATGTTTCTGACAGCTTTAAATCAAACTTTGACTCAGCACCTCTAAAAATACACATCTTAAAAATTGCTTGCTGATATCAACCTTCTTACATTGAATAAAACCTAAATTTTCCTTTAAAATGCCTTTTACTAATCAATATTTAAATAAAAATGCCATTGCCTGTGGCCAAAATTCTGATTCTCATTACCTATGTTACTATTGGCTGGGGATAATCAGTGAAAGAATGAGCTATCATATAGTCCTTAAAATTCACAATGCCCTTCACAAGAATGACTGCGATGTTTTTCCATGCACTTGAAAGTGTGTGCAGAAATTATTCAGTCTCCTCAATTTTCTGGTGGTGCTTCATCATTGCAAAGAGGGGGAAAAAAAAAGAAAGAACACAATTTGAGCAAAGAGGTAAGGCCTTGCATAATAAAAAAGAGAGAGAGAGCGAACAAGAAAAAAAAGAGTTCTGTTGTTGAGCTCTGAGTTACTGCAAAGGAAAGCAGGAAACCAAACCAGGGAGTCAAACAGAGTGAATGATCTCAAGGGCCAGCCCTGATGCTTGCAAAATGTCAGCAGAAGGCAATGAGCAGCGAGGGACATGACATGAGACTTAAAAGGAGGCTGGCGTGACTGCAATCCACAAGAAGATCTGAGGCAGGGACAGCTCTTCTTCCCTTTCTTTTCTTCAAGGACATGGATATGATTATATGTATATATGTTTCAATGATTATATATATGATTAAGATAATAAAACAATAATTACACATGCATCAATTCCATACTCACAATTGTTAGGCAAATACTAAAAATAGTGCTAAATAAGTGGGGAAATTAGATGCCTTGAATACGTCCTCAGAGAAAGCATCAGCCTTTCAGCATAATCTTTTGAGATTATTGTTCAGCTATAGCATTTATTATAGGTCAGTTCTCATACTGAGTCAGCAGCATCAGCAACACCTGGGAACTTAGAATTGCAAATTTGCCCATTCTCAGGCTCCACCCCAGACTTACTATTTGAATCAGAATCTTTGCATTGGAGAGTTCAGCAATCTGCATTTTAACCAGCCTCTCAGAGGATTCTGGTGCAAGATCAAATTTGAGAACCGAGGGTCCAGATAAAACTGTGACATGCTGGTGTAATCTAGAGATAGTTTTCCATTCATTTCTTTATCTGTTTATTAGGTCAGGCACTAGAGACATTGGGAGCAACATAACATGGTCCCTGACCTTGTGACATTTATAATCTAGAGATGACAGGCAAGCAAAAGGTAAGCAAATAAACAACATAATTAAAGTTGTGATACAGAGGCTATTAAGAAATCAAACAGAGTAGTGGAATAGGAATATTAGGGAAAGAACTGCTTTAAACATCAAGATTATGAAAGGTCTTTCTTTCTAAGGAAGTGATATAACTAACAGTCTGTGGATGGACATCAGCATTACTTAGGAGCTTCTTGAAACACAGAATCTCAGAGCACTCTCAGACTTCCCGAATCAGAGTCTGCCTTTGAACAAAGTCTTCAGATATGAGGTGATTTGTAAGTACAATAAGAAGCACTCATGTAAAGTAAAAAACAAACAAACTAACTAACAAAACACATCTACATTCTAGGTGGTGGAATGGCTTGAAGGAGTCAGGTACATTTTCATGTGCAAAGGCCCTGTAACCAGAAAAAGTTCATGTTGGTTTGAGAATCTCTGTGGACTCTGACATTTACTTCCAGGCCACCAGAAATAGTCTCATCAGAAGCAAATGAGAACAGCCACTTCACCTCTTGCTGTTATTAATCATGTAAAATCATGACCCATCCCCATTCATTTTTTTCACAGTGAATCCCAGGATATGTGTTCTAAGAAGTATCTATAAATAAATTTAAGTCCCTGACCCTTACTGTGCTGGATGACAAAGCTATGTGGTCATGTTCTGATTACCTTTGTGACTCAGGTTACATAAGACCCTCATGATTAGACTGACGTGTGGTAAGAAGAAATAAATAAATGATTTCATTAAATCATATTTTAAAGTTAATTTAAATACTTCCTTTGACTGGATAGTTGATACTGCAATAATTGCTCTTGTGATAAATTTTATTAGCATAATAGAAAGACACTAACCTCTACTCACAGATAGAGACTGGTAAATCCCAGGGAGTTATTTCAAATTCTGAGTTCACTTAATGTGATATTTAATTTTTGATATAGAGATAACCAATATGAGACATGCAAATGAGAAAGAATGAAAAGCTGGAAAATAATGTTAACAGTTCTACCTACATGACTATTATGAGTATCTACAACTGAGTAAGCACTATACATGTATTTAACATTTAATACAAAAGAATCCTGCAAGATTTGTATTCTCATGTCCCATTTTTTCATGTGTAAATACTAAGAGATTAATGATTTTCTGAGGTTTATACAGTAGAATACAATGATAGGGCAGTGTGGCAGAGGGTGGGGGTTGGGGGTTTGACCGAGGGGCAGAATTTACTCTCAAAGCTGTCATGACTCCAAAAAGCTATTTGAAAGATGGTGTTTTCCAAACCTCACACAGTATTGAACTCCTGTTAGAATGCATTGCTATACCCAAATGTAACCTATACCAGTAATACTTTATTTACATAAATGAATTTCAATTTATATTACCCCCATCAATATAAAAAATAAGAATTCTATTGATAGAAAATACACTAACAATAAATTAAACAAAATAATGTTGTTCAATTCTATCTAGACACTCTTGGTTACCTAATTCTGAGGACCAAGAATTCTGAGGATCACTTTAAAAAATGGCACCTTGTGTTCAAAGAAGGTAGAGCAATGATCATCACACTGATGCTTTCTCCTGGGGATAATTCTGGTTGAGCAAGAATTGAAAAGGGATTCACTTTCCCACCTTCACTGTTATGTAATGCCAATTCCATAAACCACTAAAATCATCTTATGTTGTCAGAACTGAGCATCCTATAATCTGAGAATTATGATACCTTATGTTCACATGTTGTCAGAAAGACTTTTTCATACTCAATTCCAAGAAATAGACATATTTCTTAGTTAATAAACACCATGTCAAATAATTAAATAATTTTAAACATAATGCTTATGAATATTCAGTGTTATATACTCAAATCATAAGATATATTCAGATGAGAGGATCCTTAAGCTCTGAGCCAGCTTTCACTACCCAGGACACCTTTACTGGGCGGTAATATAAACAGACTGAGAAAGGAGACCTCGGTTCAATCCTGGTCTGCCACATATCATCAGCTGGGTGGCCTTGGGTAAGAAACAAATTTAAGCCATAGTTGTAAAATGTTAGGAGGATAACTGAAGATAAAAATGCATAATTGAGCCCTGGCTGGTGTGGCTCAGGGGCTGGGGCGTCGGCCCACGGATCAGAGAGATCCAGGTTCGGTTCCCGCTAAGGGCACATACCTCAGTTGCAGTTTGTCCCCGGCCCCGGCTGGGGTCGTGTGGGTGCTAGCCAGTCCATGTGTCTCTCTCACATCGATGTTTCTCTCTCTCTCTCTCTCTTCCTCCCTCTCTCCCTCCCACTCTATCTGAAGATAAATGCAAAAAATATCCTTGGGTGAGGATAAAAAAAAAAAGCATAATTGATAGCATTATTGAGAAGTTTAAATGACTAATAACAGGTGAGATTTAGTATGGTACTTAGTACATGGTAAGTGCCCAATAAATGCATATTGCCATAAGAATCATTTTTATTATTATTTGCAAGTGGTAGGACAATAGGCAGGGAACACCAACTTTTTGAATGTATGCTATTCTTCTGCAAATTAAACTATAAAAATGAGAAATAAGGAAATCTTTTCAGTGCAGATTTTTAATATGATTTCCATCAGAAAGGTCACTGTATGTAAATGGGTTATTTGCATGACTATTTTGAAAATGCATGCTGCATTTTTGGAGTAAGTTTGGACTCAAATCAGTTTCAACAATACTTGGAGTTATCTGATCATCTCAGCATAGACTACGGTTTTCTTATTTTGGTTTCTGCTGCTCACCCTCATAGTACCTCCACTGCCATTGTCATCTTGAATGATAGATTGCTTAAGTTGATCATCATGATGACATGGCTTAAAATTTGTCAGTCATTATTTAAAAATTAATTCCAGTGCCTAGGACCTATTCAGCAAACCAGAAGAAGAGATTCATTTTGATGAACCTCACAAAATTCCAAAAAGTGGTTTGTTCTGTCACTAGTTGGATTCAATGTAAGGAGCACATTATATTTAAAATTATATATATATACACACACACACATATATATATCCTTTCCTTACTAGGTATGATTCAAATTATGATCATTTGAGTAGGTCTTTATTAACCCAAACAAAACATCCTGAGCTTCTATCTGCAATGTTCTAGGCTCTAAACTTAGGAATAAATAAAATATTTGGGTAATTATAAAATACAGAATACATATCTTATTTTGACATTAATTTAAAAATTGGCAATATAAGGAAGGAAAGGCATGCACCATTTCGCTCAGTGATGTAGTAGCTAATATTAAGGAATTATAGTGCACTTGGGTCCTCTCCTAAATTACGTTGTATGAATTAACTTAATCTTCTCAGCAAGTCTATAAAGTAAGTAATATGATTATCTCCATGTTGCAGATGATGAAACCAAGATACAGAGAAGTCGCAAAACCAGCCAAAGTCAGGCAGCTAGTGAGTGGTGGCACAATGTTCAACTCATTCTGGTTTAGTGTCTGTGCTCCTAATGACTTCATAATCTTAAACACTGACGTTCAAGTTTCCATACATGACTGCATGTATGCTGATACCAGTTTTTACAAACAACCTTGTCTGTTTTTCCTATTGTTCACAAAAGTCATATATAAATGGAAGACAATTCTGAAATCTATTTTTAAATTTTATCTATGGCAGACATGACAAAATTTTGAACCTAGACTGCTTTCATAGTGAGGAAATATTCAAGAAAACAAGAGAAAAATAAAAAGTACGATGATGATAACTGAAAAAAGAGAAAACAAACGTATTTTCCATATGCCAGATACTTGGCAAAGTGTATTCTATGCACTGTTGTGTCTTATCTTCACAAAATTCCTCTGGCATGAGGACTGTGAGTGTGCTCCTTTTACAAATAAGAAATCTAAAGTTCACAGTGTTTAAGTAGCTGGTCTAATGTAATACAGTTTGTATCAGAACTGAGATATAAACACAGGTCTGTCTGATTTGAGAATAAATGATTCCCACTCTGTAGCCAGTAAACAATAGAATTGAAAGTCTGTAAAAATAAAGGAATACAAGACCCAGCTAGGAATTTGGATTGATTTTTAAAAATTATGTCATATATTAAAATTAATAGATTAGAGTTAAAGTAGCATCAGTACTTCTGTTTTATGTTGCAACAAAGTTAATGGAAAATTATACTCCTGATCAGAAATGCAAATTACACCTTGCAGAGTGATGTGTGGTTGAATGTAAATGAGCCTCACTTTGCAAAGAGCCAATTGAAGAGCTCAGTGTCAGCAAAAGTGAGGTGCTCATCATTGATTAGAAAAGACCTTAACAGTTGCTTTGGATAAAAATAAATGATCAACAAGAGATGAAGTCAGTGCTATGAGGTAAGTTATTTTCCACTACTCGGGTGAGAAATCAAAGTTACTTAAAAGCTTCCTGAGCAAGTATGCGAAGTTCATCACATTTCTCACATTCTCTTGGTGACTAGAACTCAAACTTGGAAACTATTTTATTAGCAACCATTTAAAAATACTAGTGTTCATTAATGAACTCAACTGTACTTAGGTAAATACCCCATCATCATTATTATGTGATATTGACCTAACTACATTATCATCATTATTATTACTATAGCAATCACCTGCACTATTTAAAATTAAGAACCTTTTACATACAGAGATCTATACAGTTTTCCTAGAGAAATAGCTACATTGAAAAAACTTTGCCACATCTTCTCAGCAATTTGAAATCATTTAGCAAAACAGGAAGCAAACAAAAATGTTGAATCAGAGAAGAAAATAGTCATATTGGGAGGTCTAGCAACGGCTCTTCGACTAATTTTACTAGCCTATAAATGCTTTAGGGACCACCACCAAGTAGAAAAATAAAATCTATTTTATTCATTAACATAAGAATCCATGGATGACAATAGTAGTATGTTTAAGTAATTCTCCCTCTTCCGTTGTACATGGGAAATAGTATGGTATGCTGAAAAGTTTGAATCTCCAATTTATCTCTTTCTAACTATCCACATGACCTCAGACAATTGATGAAGCATTTCTAAACTGGTTTCTCATCTTTCAAATGGGAATAATATGAGAACCTATATCTTTGGGTATTTGCTACCGTTAAATGAGATACATGAGCAAAATGTTTAGCACATCGTTCAATAAATGCTAGTCTTTGTTTCTCCATTTCCATTCAAAGTATTTGATACTCTTCAGTAAACAACTGGAGAGGTGATTTGACAATGTTTTTGATGAAGCTGACTCACCTGGTTAAATCTGTCTCAATAATTTGCGGCTGCAGATTCAGCCTGAGTTTCACACACCCTAATATTTGGTCTCAGACCAGATTAATTAAAATCTCTGACAGCTACCCCACTGGCTGTTTAAGATCAATGGCTAATGGCTTTATTTCCACCTTTACACCCTTTTCAGGAGAACGAACTCTTGCAAGAAACTAATGCCCCAGTGCTAAATAAAATTAATCTTTGTGAATTCTTCTAAAGACCTAGTATAATGAGTATTTTTTATTTATTTACTTTTTTTTGCTACTCAGTTCTTTGTTTCTAGTTTCTATTTTAGTTTTAATGCATCTCTGGGTAGCAGTGGTCTCAAAGCTTCAGGCCACCAGCACAGAACATTAAGACCTCATTACAACTGGATTTCAAACTAGTTTCTTACTTTCAAACCCTTGTTCATCTGTCTTGAGAGACAATTATTAAAAACAGTCAAGCCATAATCACAAGGATGCTTATTTAAGTGATTATTCTCTACAGGGAGGCTATTGAAGTTTTTGAGCAAAAAGGAGAGAGAAAAAAAAGCTGAAATTCAGGCGGCAGTTCTTGCAGTTTGCTTGCTGATTCTATCAGGGAAACATGTGTGAGCACTTCAAGTCACAGCTGTTTTCATATTAGGAACTGTTCCTGCCTAAGAACAGAATTGCCCGAGGGAACCTGTCTGGGGAGATGGCCTGGAATCGAAGAGTGGTCAGTGACATTCACATCCAATTTACTTCTGTCTCAGGAAGAAACACACAACTGGGACCACGTCCAAAATCAGAGGTCCAGTGACCAAAGCCTGCAGGATGCTGGGGTGTTTTCTCAAACCCATTATGATTTTTATGCTGCATTTTAGCTGAATTGGCGGGCTACTCTTCCCATTGTTCCTTTTTTCTCTCAGTACCTTTAACCATTATGCTGTCCTTCTCTTCTTGAGTAGAAATAGAAGTGTTCTTCTTCCTAATTTCTCTCCCTTACCGTTTTCTCCTGAAACTTGATCCATCAACTCTTCTCACTTTTATCTCTTTCACTCCTCTATCAATAAAAAGACAAACATCACTTTCTACATACAGGAGTTTTTAAATTTTGTCACTTATGTCCATTGATTACCATACTAACCTATTTTACCAACATTTAGCCAGCTGTATTAAGCTATATTGACATAATGTTGTGTACATTAAGGTATACAACATGGAGATTTTATTTATGTATATACTGCAAAATGATTAGTTAAAACTCTCATTACCTCACAGTTATAATGTTTTGCACGTGTGAGGTAAGAACTTTTAAAATCTACTCCTCTAATAACTTTCAAATATACAATACAGTATTATTAACTGTAGTCACCATGCTGTCCATTACATCCCAGGAACTTATTTACCGTATAATTAGAAGATTGTACACTTTGGCCTCCTTCACCCATTTCTCCCACCGGTACCCCACCACCACCACCACCAGAAAGAGGTACAGAAAGTCTATTTAAACCTATTTCAGCAACATTTTTAGACAAAGAAGAAATATATCTTATAACACATTTTCAATGCCAACAAAAAGAGGGTGGTTTGTGGTGGAAAAAAAAAGTCTTTAAAAAGAATTCATTTTTTTTGCACACCTTTAGAAAAATGTGAAATTTATATTTCACATTGTCTGGAGTTATACTGAGTGTTTTTGTCAAGTCACAGCTTTATTCATTTTATTCAAAGCTATGATATTGAAAGGGAAATGATAAGAAGCTAGAAGAACAGGAAATGTAATGTGAAGTTTCTGGGCTTAAAGGAAGTGAATAACATTGTATATTTACGCTTTTTGTTATTGATTGGGCAATTTAATCTAAACAGCAATTTATTTTAAAGCAAATGGAAAGCTCTCAAGGATAGGCGGAAGAAAGGGAATGTAAACTTTGTGAAATCTGGAGGATCTGTGCATGCTACCAAGATCTTGAGGAAATACGAGACAGGAGGAAGAAGCCTTGAGAAAATTAGGGTGACATGCATTATCTGAAACACAAGAATGAGGAAAGATAACGACACAAAGAGAGTTTGACCATAGGGTTATGTTTTAAGTTCAGAGTGAGATGCATATATACATTCACATTGTCCTTGCAATGTCCCATTTACCAACCCCACAGAATCATGGCAAGAAACAGAAACAGCCACATTTCAGATCCACCTTGAAAGAAAGTTTAGGGGAAAATCTGGGAATAATTTGTTCCTCTAAATGAGACTACGGGAGAATGAAGATAAAAGAAATTTAAGGTGAACACTTGGGGTAGTATCCAATTACCTTTTCTAGACTAAGCCAAATCAGTGGTTAAAATCATGTGGTTGCATTTGCCTCTTTCTTTTACTTGGCATCATCTCAGAAATACATTTGAGAAAGGGTATATTCATCTGGATGAGAATCACACTAAAGCTAATTATATCATAACAACTAATGATATTTTAACTCCTTCACAATATGCTCATTTATTATTTGTCTTCTCTCATTGCATGGGCTAGCATTTTCAAAACAATATTATATAACATGTTAATGGTAGGACATCTTTATTTTATTTCTTATGTTAGTAGAAATATTTCTAGTATTTCATTATTATATTTGATGTTTTCATTTTATTTAATATAAAAACTGCTTAATAACCTTAAAAAAAATCCTTCTAGAGTAACAAACAAGAAAAATCTGTTCTATTTATTGGCATGATTCACTGGACAGATGTTAAACCAACCTTACATTCCTAAGTAAAGCCAACTGAGTCACGCCAAGTTGTCTCATTCCACTAAATACACTTTGAAAATAACTTATCTAGTATATTTATGTCCATATTCAGAAGTGAACTTATTCTACAATTTCATAGCTCAATGTCACCTTGCTTACTTCTCAATTGGCTTCATTTCCCGGTTTTACTATACTCCTTTGTATATCTAGAAGATCATGTCTTATTTTAGAAATATAAGATTGACAGAGTATTTTAGAAAATGCAGTCATCCCTCGCCACTTCACGCTTTGACTTTTGCAGCTTCACTCTATCGCGTTTTTTTCAAATATTAATATATTCACTAAAAAGTTGATCGAGACAGTGAAAATGATACAGCGCGCACTCGGTTGTCTGAGTCAATTATACACCCCTGTATTACAATTACAATTAAAATTACTGTATGTGTGGACTGTAGGCCTATGTATGTATTCGAGCACCCCAGGAATCCTTCAACGCCAGGTGCAACCGCTAGAGCCTGGACCGGATTAACCGCGATAAAAGAGGGATGACTGTACAGCAAAAGTGACAGTCAAGAAATGGAGTGCTAAAGACAGAATGTGTTGCCACAGAGTGTTCATATAATGACACAAGGGAAATAAATCTTTTATCATCTCTCCAGAGTAATAATTATCAATTATGCAGCATGGTCTGATAATACCTCTGTTTTTATGTCTGTGTATTATCACCTATGAAATGAATGAGTGAAAGAAGCTTAATAACAAAGAGCAGGAAAAAACTAAATTTAAATTTCACTTTTTGTTTTTTCATGTTACCTGCCATTTTAGTACATAGCTTCAACTATTTGAGTGGTCTATTTATGAGACTTTACAGGGAAAAAAATGATGTGATTTTTTTCACTCTCACATTGAACACATTTAGCAGTCTAGATACATTTACCCCAAAATCAATGAGAAAAACAAAACAAAACTGCAAAACAGCTAATTTTTTAAAATTTGGGGCCTATTCAAATAGGCTGCTATGAAGAAATGAAAAGTTAAGGAAGAAATTAAAATGTTCTTTAAAGATCATAAATCTATTAAAAACTGTCAAAACATTTTATAAAATGAATTGTTTAAGCTTCACTGCATCTCAATAAGGTGGACACTTTTTGTCTAAATAACTGCAATTTATCACTTTATAGACAAACATAGTTGGGGATTATATAGCAATTTATAATATAGATGTTTTCAGTATAATCCAATTACTTTTATGTGAATTGAAAAATTCATGTCTATGAAGCAATGGCACCTATTAAGCAAGAATACATGTAAACAAAAAGAAACTCAGTAAACATGTTATCATGGATGTCTGCAATGGGAAGAGAAATAGAGGTAGAATTTGGGGATAGAAAACAAAAACAGGAATTTTATAAAAGCTTTTCATTATTGAGCTATCTCAAGTAAGTAAACTAGATATTTTTAAGGGCCACCTTTAAGCTTTTAGATCATAACTATGTTGTCTAAAACAGTTACTTAGTTATCCTAAATAATACAACCTCTAAATTCAGCCAGTTAAAAACAAACAAACAAACAAACAAACAAAAACAGGGAAATATTAACATTTTAGGATAAGATGCCCCTATTTTTGTCTAACTAGGGATATTAGATCGTTCTGATTTGGAAATATACAATATATGTATCATGGAAAAAACTCCTCAACCTCTTGTATCCACATTTATTTTTTGTCCAAGATAAACTAGAATATGATGAGTTCATTCTACCTGAATAAAACTCTCTATATAGAGTTTACCAACTGCCAAAGACAGTGTCCTCCGTTGAGCCAATTTAATATTAAAAACAGAATTACTATATTACCTAGTAACCCCACTTCTGAGTATACATAAAAAATTTAAAATCAGGATCTCAAAAAGACATATGCACACTATATTTATTAGAGCTTATCCATAATAGCCAGCATAAAGAAACAACCCATATATTCACCAACAAATGAATAAGGAAAAGGTGGTATGTACATTCAAGGGGATATAATTCAGCCTTTAACAAGAAGAAAATTCTGCCATTTGCACCAACAATCATGAACCTGGAGGACATTATGCTAAATGAAATAAATCAGTCACAAAAGGACCAATATGATTTCACTTACATGAGGTATCTAAAAGAGTCAAGCTCACAGGAACTGAGAGCGAAATGCCGTTTAGCCGTGGCTGGGAGGAAGGGAACGGGAGACGCTATTCAATGGGTATAGAGTTTCAGTTACATGAGACGAACAGGTTCCCGAGATCTGTGCAGCCTCATGCCTGCAGTTAACAAATGGTACCGTGCACTTTAAAAAATTAACACGGTAGATCTCATATTCAGTGTTCCTACCACATACTTTTTTTTTAGTTGTAGATGAAGATTTTCATTTCTGGTCTGCCCTTGTGGGGAGAGAGGAAGCTATGACACTGTCACCTATGGGCACAATTGGCGGGTGTTGAGTAGAAATTCCTCCTCACCTACCAGATCCCCTTCCTGCCATGAAGACAGGAAGCAGGTAACTGTCACAAAGCCTCCCTCTCTGTTGCCTTCCCTAACCCTGAGACGGAGCGTCACTTCACAGTCTTCCTGTGCTTACACTGCCATTGTTCAAGAATGAGAAGTGGGATGCGTTATTTTTCCCTCGTCTTTGTGAGTGCAGAAAAATGAATGACAAACGGAAAGGCCTGCCTATCTCAGTATAACTGGAAGAAAACAATTTTCTGCCCACAAATGAAGCTTCCACCTGGCCAGCTTTAATCAAGTTACCAGCCTGGCCCATAAAGTTTGGGATCCCTGTTCTATGTAATTGGAGTAAAGCAGATAACTAAAGTAACTACTAAAATAATTAAGACTTTCTGTTTTTCATAATGAAATCGAGGATTGAGAATTATTTCTTGAAGGTGCCTATATTATAGTATTTCCAACTTCCTTTAGTTTTTGTACATTGACTAAATTACCAAATTAAGTATAAAGCTTTAAAAAAGAAATATTAGCAGCCCTGATAGGCTACTGCGCATCCCCCAAACTCAGAACCTCTCTGACTGCCTTACATCCATTGCAGCAAAATATATTTAGTAACTTTTTATGTCCATGGCAGAAAAATATAGTTACTAAAATATATTTAGTATTATAGAATCGCATACCTGAAACCTATATAATTTTATTGACCAGTGTCACCCCACTAAATTCAATAAAAAAGATACATAAATTCTGATTAAATAAGTAGGGTGAAGAAATTTCCAAATAATAATTTTTAATCCAGCATAATATAGTCACTGTTATACACACACAACACTGAACTGGAGAAAAAGCAATTGTTCGCTCAACAAACATTCATCAAAAGCTATATAAGGTTTGGTTGTCAAACCCCGGGAAACCCAAAGCCTGTCTCCGACCTCTCCTTCACCTTCCAGTACCACCAGAGTACCTAGCTTTCCCCTGCAGTCCCCTGGAGGTCTCCGCACCGACGGTGGCTTCCACTGCAGTATCCTAGACTGGAGGTCGCCATCCCTCCACTCTCCATGGCGAAACCCAGCTCTCACTGTGAGGCTGAGGCACCTGCTTCCCCACCCTGCTGCTGCCGTCTATCCCATTCCCTCAGGATTTTAGCACCTTGCTCAAATACTTGCTCACATCATCTTTTCCTATCATTTTGATGTGTGATTCACCATTTAAAGACAACGTAACCAATACTTTAGTTTTCTGACTTCAAGTGATTCCAGTGTACAACTAAGACAAACCAGTGTCATAAACCACGGGTTCTCCATATCAACAGCACCTGGGAATTATTTTTAATTTTAGTATTTTGCTTCCACAGCTCAGACCAATTAGTGTCATAATGTCACAGAATGGAGCTAGGCAACAGTATTCTTTAAAATACTAAAAAAAAAAGGAAAGCAGGCAGGCAAGAAGGAAGAAATACATACAAAGAATAGATAAAGAAATCAATAAGTTCCCCAAGGGATTCTAACATGAAGTGAGAGTTGAAAAAGAAGCTCTACTCTAGACCTCCCCACACCAGTCGCTATCCCGTCCCTGAAATCCCTCTCTCCACCATGCCCAGTGAATGGGAACCACCTTTTTCTTTTCCTCTCCTTTTTTCAAAACGTTATAAAATTCCATTCCATCTCACAATGTCAATCCTTTGAAGGCTGGCGACAGAATTAATGTTGTCTACTTGGGGGCCTTTATTGCAAACACTGATTTCCTGTGTCCACTTGGACAGAGATCGGAATGTTAACTCCCTCACGGGTATCCTTCAGCACATCTTAGAGATGCATCTACTAGAATGCTCATCCACGCAGAATGAGCCATAGATGAAAACCCAATGTTCTAATATGCATACTGGAAAGAAAACAAATAATAAAATATGCAAAAAGATGTCATGCCTGGCTCGCAGGTTGTGATGCCAAGCACTTAGATATTTCCATTAATGTGAACTGCATTCCATAGCGATGGCAGCAGGAGGTTACAGGCGGTTTCATTTGCCATCTCCTGACACAACAGCGAACGGAGTACTTCTCCCCAATGCCTTCTGCTAAGTGAGTCAACATGCAGAGAATTTTACTTATGATCCAATGTCATTTTTTTCTCCCATACTTTAATGAATTTTAAATGGCCTGTCTTCATTTTACTTGTTAATTATAGTCATGTGCACACTAGAGCTGATAAAAAATAAGTAAAAAAAAAAAAAAAAAAAAAAGCTAACTCGCTTGTATTAGGACTGTGTGATATATTTCCAATAAGGAGAAGGTATTCCCTGAACCACTACAGTTTGGAAGTCGTTGCATAGTAACTTCCAATAAGAAAATAAAGAGTGGCCCGGCTGGTGTGGCTCAGTGGTTGAGCGTCGACCCATGCACCAGAAGGTCGCCAGTTCGATTCCCAGTCAGGGCACATGCCCAGGTTGTGGGTCAAATCCCCAGTGAGGGGCATGCAGGAGGCAGCCGATTGATGTTCTCTCTCATCGATGTTTCTATCTCTCTCTCCCTCTCCCTTCCTCTCTCTCTCGAAAATCAATAAAGAAAAAAAATTAATAAAAAAAAGATTTTGCTTGTATATTTCATGTCTCCTAAGTTTACCAGACACTTGAAAAAAAGAGGTAAAATGCAGCGTGTCTACCTTCTGTGTGTTGGGATCCATGCCACCTCTGAGCCTCTAGAAGGAGATGTCCCAGATCCCAGCCCCAAAGTTGATTACTGATGTTTTCCAGGGGTTTCCACCTTGTTCTGATAGGTTATTACGGTTGTCCTCTGTAAATGCTACTGGCTGGTCTCCTCCCGGCTCCTGCAGGTGTGGCCTCCTTCTGTTGCTCCGCTGACAGCCACTTCTTCACAAGGGCTCCAGTAGCACTTGGACTGACAATGATCTGTATCCCCAGATGACCTTGTACTCTGTGCCTACAGTCTGGGAAACCAAAGGCCAACAGTGACCCAGCTGACCATCAGAGGTGACCTGGCTGAGCTTTTCAGAAGAAACCACGAAGGAGACTACTTGAGTTCACAGCTGTACGTGAACCGCCATCCTTCCCACACCTCCTGCTGTGTGGCTGACTGCACGAGTGCCACCAAGTAGCAAATGTACTCAAAGATGATTATAATTAATTACACAATTATGAGCATTTCAAGTTTAATTTCACTAAAATTACTTCATGAACTATGTTGTGAAAGATATCTAGCTAAAAGAAAACATATGTGAATACCTTTAAGTCACATTGAATAAGTATATGCAAAGAATCGATGCAGCCAACATAACAGATTTCTGATCACGTACCCTATTATCGATAAAACATTACCATCCTTAGTTTTGCATTTTTTCCCAAAGACATGGTTAGAACTTCATGTTGACTGTGACATTCAGGATTGCTTTGTGACCTCTTAACTTGAGTCATGTCCTGTAGTGGTACAAGTTGCTCTGATTAAGCTAAAAATAAGATCTCTTCCCACCAAAAAATGTCCTTTCTCCCTCCCTGCCTTATTATCCTCTCTCTCTCTTCCTTTCTTTCTTCCCTCCCTCCTTCCTTCACTTCTTCTTTTCTTGAACTTCTCTGAGCTCTTTCTATGTTTCAGATATCATGCCAGTATGCAGATGATATAATATTGAACAATACAGAAGCTCTCTTTCCTTCAAGGGTATTGAAATCCAGCAGAAGATAGTAAACTGGAATAATGGATAGATTGAGGGATGAACAGATGGATGGATATGATACTGTAAATATAGCAAAATGTTAACTGTGGAATGTAGGTGGTAAATATAGATGCTCAATCTGCAATTCTTTTAACTTTTCTCTATGTTTTAAAATTTTCACAGTAAAATTTTGGGGAATAATTCCATAGAAGAGGTAGAAAATAAAACAAACTATTCTATAACATGTGATCATTGTTATGCTGAGAGATGTACAAAATATTGTGGGAGTTAACATTGTGTAAGGGATAAAGGAAGGAGTCTTAGATTTCCAGATGACAATCATAATGGGTATTAAGAAGGTTACTCCTATATCCATTGTGAAGAGCCACGTGGTCTGTAGAGGTGGGCTCCATCTCCCAGTTCTAGATTCTGTTGGTTCATCTAACCTAGGTCTAAACCAGCCAGCATGTGACAGTTTCCTATCATCGGGATAGGTAGGGTAAGAAATGTGTTTGTGACTTAGCTGGGGACAAAGCAGCAAGAGTGGGTTATTTTCTGGAGATAAGGAAAAACTTTTGTTCCCTGTGCTTTTGAATAATACTACCAGAAGCATCATGTCTCTGTCTTTGAACAGTGTGATATTATTTGATTGACAACTAGAATGACAAAAAACAAGACTTAATATATGGCTGACAACTCAGTCCTCAATGACATTTGAAATCCAGGGATCCTAACCAACTCTAACACATTTACCCATAGACTTTCAAATCACGGGAACCAAGGAAGTCCTTTATTTTTAAAATTATTTCAGGTTGTGTTTGCAATTATTGTAACAGAATCCAAACTTGTTTAGAGGACTACTTTGGTTGTTCGTTTGTTTGTTTTGTTTCTAATATATACGGTTTCTAGTTTCTCAATTTTAAATGAGTAGTTTTTTCAGTGTTTTGCAGCCCTTGACATGCAGCCTCAGAAAATGAATAAAATGAGTTCAATGACAATATGAATGAAAACACATTGTGGTATCAAAATCCTACCTCTAGATAGAGGACTATATGGGGACAAAGCTGATTCATCTTGACCCTCTCTCCCTACTTTTAACTGCTTAGCTGCTGTCAACACTGGGAAGTAACAGGTACCCCAATCTAACCTTCCTCAACATTCAAAAATGATCAATGTGGTTATATATTAAAATGTACAATAAACTTTTAACAGTGTTATAGTCATTGGCCCAGCAGTCTTTATCTTCTTATTATGGGTAATTTTTTAAAATGTCTATTTAGAAATAATGACCCATCTGTTGTATTTTGTTGCTGTTTTTAAACCAAACCTTCCCAAATGTTTGTAATCACAGATGGAGAAACAAATAAAAACAAATACTGGCATTGTTAAAAGAATAATGCAGTATCTGAGAACTGGGGGAGTTCTTTCTATATAAATCCTAAGTATGTGATACTGGCTTAATGTTATGCCTATGCCCATCCATTCATTGAGAAGAACATTATTTTAAAAGTTCTCAGTGTATTTTAGGTGCACAGATCAGTGCCGCACATTTCACCCATGACACCAATCAGCAGAAATTCCAAACTATACATAGGAAACCCTGAATTCTGCCAAAAACATTAGAGCTAATAAACAAATGTAGTAAAGCAAAAGAATGCAAAATCCACATAGTAAAATTAATTGCAATCCTATATACTAACAAGAAACTATCAGAAAAGGAAATGAAGAAAAATTCAGTTTACAATAGCATAAAAATAATAAAATACTTAGGTGTAAACTTAACCAAGGAGGTGAGAAACTTGTACACTGAAACCTACACAAAACCGATTAAAGAAATTGAAGAAGACACAAATAAATGGAAAGACACCCTATGTTTATGGATTGGAAGACTCAATATTTTTTAAACGCCCATATTATCTAAAGGAATCTGTAGAGTTAATGCTATCTCATCAAAATCACAATGGGTATTTTTACACACACACACACTTAAAATTCATATGGAACTACAAAAGACCCAGGAAAGCCAAAGCAATCTTTAGAAAAAGAGGTCACAGCTGGAGGCACCACAAAATGACTTTAAAACATATTATCAAGCCACAGTAATTAAAATAGTATAGCACTAGTATAATAGACACATAGACCACTGGAACAGAATAGGGAGCCCAAAAATAAACCCACACATATATGGTCAATTGACCTTTGAAAAGAGATTCGCAAATACACAGTGGAGAAAAGATTGTCTTATTGATGTTGAAATACATTCTTTCTATAAATACAAAATATCAGCAAAAGGAAAATTTTTTTTATATTAACAACATTGACAAAACTTTAGCTAAACTAAATAAGAAAAAAAGAGAGAAGAATCAAATAAAATTAAAAATGAAAGAGGAAACATTACAGCTGTCAAAAGGTACTAACTATAAGAAATTATACACTAGCAAATTGGATAATAGAAGAAAAGGATAAATTCCTGGAAACACACAATCTATCAATACTGAATCATGAAGGAGTAGAAAATCAGAACAGATCAATAACCAGTAAAGATACTGTATTAGTAATCAAAACATTCAAACAAAACAAAACAAAACAAAAAAGCCCAAGACTACATGATTTCACTACTGAATTCTCCTGAATTCTACTAAATATTTAAAGAAGAATTGATGCCAAGCCTTCTTAAACTCTTCCAAAATAAAAAAAGGACAGAACATTTCTAAAATAATCTTACACGAAAGCCAGACAGAGATATTACAAGAAACAAAAATTACAGGCCATTATCCCTGACGAACATGAATGCAAATACCCTCAACAAAACACAAGAAAACCAAATTCAATAGGAGATTGAAAGGGTCATACACCATGACCAAATGGGATTTATCCCTGGGAGGCAAAAATGGTTTAATACACACAAATCGATAAATCAATTAATGGAATAAAAGATGAAAATCATATGATCATCTCAATAGATACAAAAAAAAAAAACTATTTAACAAAATTTAACACATTTTCATGATAAAAATGCTCAACTTAGATAACTATTTGATTGCACAGTCAGGAGATGTTAGTCTGGGGTAGGGAGCAATCTTTAGACTTTTGACTACTGTAATCCTCCATCCTTCAAAATGTAATCTTCCTACATTCTATACTGCCAAGTAGGAGAAGAACTTAAATTTTACTTAAGATTAATGATTATAAGAGCTGAATAGGATCCTTCTTCCAAATTTGGATTTAATAGATACCTTCAAGGTGTTTACTTTAAGTCATAGGAAAGGCTGATGAGAGACAAACACTTCAGGTAAATTGAAGCATGCACTGAAGTACACTATCTATAGCTACAGTCTACTTTGTGAATTCCCCGCTGGTGACAAATTCTGTATTCCAGTTTTTAGAAAACTGAACTTCTTTTCCATGTGTGGGGAATTCTTCACCTTAATAACTCACACCATAAAAACTAGAAAATGCCAAATGCTCACTTCCCTAGGTTTTGATGCTATGACACCGGCATTTGACCTAGGGTCAGTCTGATGAGTGCATCAGAGCTAGCAGCTGGAGCAGCAAGGATGGTGAGGGTCTCTCTCTTTACAGAAACAGTAACAGTGTCTGAAAGGAATAGATCCCAGCAAAATTTCCAGTTTCACGAACAAACTAGCCCTGTGATTTATTTTGACGTGGCCTCTGGCTGCATAGCTGCGAGTCTCATTTTCCAGTACCGCAACAATTCTATGAATTCCTAACACCTTTATAATAAACTCTTCCTGTTCACTCAGCCAAGGTTGGCTCTGGTTGTTGTCAACCAAGAACAATGAGTAGAACAGACAACATCAAATGTCCTAATGGAGACTTTGAAGACGCTCATGGCACTTTATAGGGGACCTGGTTTACTGTAATCCATGGCTCAGATTCTGAGAGAGGAATACAGCCTTGACCCTGATGTATGTCTGCCACTCATCCAGAAATCTCCATGTGAAAATTTTAAGTATGCATTTGGAAATGGCCAACTTAATTCCTACTGTGTTTTTTATAGCAAGTCACTTTTTCTATTTACATGCCTATGTGTTCAAGAGTTATGAGCAAAACAAAAACTGTCGATTTTTGACACATTTGCATAGGAAATTCGTGTAATGATTTTAAATTGCATTTCAGTGAAATAAATTCATAGTCCCAGTAATTCAGATGGAATACCGTGCATATTTTTCCTTTAATGAAAAACGGAGTTTTTCATTTAGAAGACTAACATTAAACTCTGTATGTTCTTACAAAGCCTTGAAAGTAATTTCATACAAGAGCATCAGAAACAACAATAAAACGTCAGTGTCAACAGCGTACCTGGCCGAAATCACATTTGGCTGCACCATGCATATTTTATTCTTCGGTTTCCTACTCTTCCATTGTTTGCTGTAGATCACATGAGAAAAAGAGAGCCCAAATATCTAACTCCAGCTGGCAACATCTCCAACATTTCAAATGAGAAGTAAAACTGGAGATAGACATTTCTTACAAACGAATGCCAATGAGAAATCGAAAGAACGTAGAAGTCACACACCAATATTTATGGTTCATTGATACTACATCCATTTCATTTTAGATATTGACTAGATAATAAAGTTACCCAGAATATACTTTTATATTCCATCCTACCGTAAAACAAAGTCTGGTTCTGAATATGGATGGTGAGTCTAACTGACATGATTTCTTTGACTTATACCTGGTGTATTACCAGATACAGTTTTAAAGATCATGATAATACTAACAAATTCTTTAAGGCATGACACCTTTGTGAATTATGGTTTTTCTCCAGTCTTTTCAAAAGAAGCTTGTACCAGAAATACTATTTATTTTGTGTCCATTTAAAATTCATAGAAAAAAGATGCCAGAACTCCCTGTATAATCTGTATAACCAGCTTTTGTTATCAAGTCATTTCAGATGACTGTTTTGCTAAATTAAACTCATTTACCTTTACCTATCTTAATTACAATAAATAAATATTTTCTGAGCGCTAACTCTAGTGCATGGTATCAAGATGTGTGTGTGTGTGTGTGTGTGTGTGTGTGTGTGTGTGTGTATTCAGTATTCAATGCACCTCCTCCTTGAGAAAAACCCTCCACTGCAAATATAATTGTTGAGATACTTTACATCATGTCCCTCTATAGAAGGCTGAGGCTGGACAGGGAAGCACTGTGGAATCCTTTAATCCTCATTCCACCCACCTTACGGGCAGCTATAGTCAAGTACATGAGCTACATCCCCATATAGGGTCCCAAATCTGCTGGTATTCACTGGATTATGAGGTAAAGAGAAAGAGCACCTGCCTCCTTCCAGATGGTACACTTGTTACCCAGCTTGTTCCAGCTTGTTACCCAGCTTTCTTTCTTCCCCTCCTGCACACATGTATACCTTAAAAGTCTGGTTCTCCAGCCTTTATTCTATTCTGTAAATTCCCAATGCTTTATATAAAATGTATTTATTTTTCTCAAGATAGCTAGAGATGGTTTCAGTTCCTTGCAATAAAGAAACTAAACACTCAGTAGCCCTGACATATATATTCGGGCTTAAAATATGGTATTGACTACTCATAACAGTGCTAAATATTCAGGAAAAGTAATTGGAGGTGTGGATGAAAGGTATGCAAAAGAATATCGCTGCTAGGTTTACAAACACTAACTGATTACCTAAAATGCCCCTGTCTTTCCATCTCCTTTTTAAAATAGTTTTTAAATGACCCTATGAAGATTTCTCAGTATTCTTTTTTCCAAGTAAGATCATCCAGTTTTTTAAGGTAAAAAGTAAGGTATAAAGCTTTGATTTAGCAAATATGTACCCTTTAAAAAGAAAAGGCCCAACTGGCTGGTGTGGCTCAGTGGTTGAGTGTCGACCCATGCACCAAGAGGTTGCACATGCCCAGGTTGTGGGCCTGATCTCCAGGGAGGGGCATGCAGGAGGCAGCCAATCGATGTTCTCTCTCATTGATGTTTCTATCTCTCTCTCCCTCTCCCTTCCTCTCTCTCTAAAAATCAATAAAGAAAAAAAGAAAAAGAAAAAAAAGGAAAAACCTAAGCAAATATTTATAACATCAGTTTTGACTGCATCATCATTACGCACAAAGTTTTAGAAAACTGATTCTGTTTGCATCCCTAACCTCCCACCATTGAGCTTATGTACTTTGTCTGTTTAAATGTTATTTGAGAAAAGTGAGAAGCGAAGTAAGTGAAAGTAGCTTTACAAAGATCTGCAACCAGCATCACCGTATCACAGTTGCAGACAACCAAGTCAGGCTCATGAGGTTGCCTTCAGATTTAATTCTAGATGCCCTTTCTCTCCTGCACATGTGAATAAATAGGAAAATGATTTCCGTTAGCTAGATCTCTGGTTTAAGCAGAAATGCAATCATCATGGTTCCTAAGTGTTGTGTGTACACTCTCTAACTCAATTTTCTCAGCATTATTTAGACACGCTCACTGCTTAAACCTGATAGGAAGCCTTCCCGCCCATACCAATTAACCTAACCCTGCAATTTAGTGTTACCCAGTCGTCCTTGAATCCTCCCTTGTTCTCCTCTGTGCTATTTATTTGAATTGGTTTGAATCCTTTCCCAGAAAGTGTTTGTAATCTAAAAATTTTTCTTAATCTCTTTGGTCCATTTTTTCCTGTTCTTTAATTTCCCATGAGACCTCAGTGGATTTCCAAACTTTTCCACACATCACGTGGAACACTGTTCCTTAAGTATAATTTCCTCTTTGTGTTTTGCCCATGGGAACTGGCGCTCTAAAAACAGCAGTCCTCGGCCAAACCACAATATCAAGCCACTCTTCCTCCTGTTCTCATGGGGTTTCTGGATGTTTCTTTTGGTAGGATCCATGCGGGAAAGAAGAGACAAAATGTATCTTAACTGCCAAGCTAATGCCACTCTCTGCAGGTCAGTCACTGAAATATATAAATTAGTTGAGAGTTCTGAAGTCAGCTGTGCCCTTGGAGTGACAAACTCTATGTGTACTTGGGACCAGATTTAAATAAATAAATGAAGCTTAGAGAAACCTCTGATTTCACTCAAACAGAAAATTAATTATTAACCCCATATCACCTAATATCATACAAGCAAGATATCATCATTAGAGGGGATGAGCATGTTCTCCAAAGCTTTCATTAACACTTGGAATTCTTCTAGGTCATCCTCTTTAGATCTTCTATGATTAACCTTGAAATGACAATATGAGTTTATGGGCTTAATTGGCTTATTTAGATGCATAAATGCAATGATTTTCTTCACGAACATTGACAAATAGTCATGTCACTTTGCACATATTCACATTTTTCTCACGTTTCACTAAGTGTGAATTTTTTATGTTGATATTCTCTCCATCCAGTACATAAATTGAACCCTGTAATAAGCCATAATAACAAACCGGTTAACTTTGGACCTAACATCTGCACCAAACAGATTTCCTATAAAACTAATTAACAAAGTAACATCAAATTCACAGTAATATATCTTATTTCTCTTCAGCATCTTAATGATTTTAAGTGATATCTCTACGGAGTGACTTATGTTAAGGGAAAATATAGCTTAAGTAAAGAAAATTCTTAGAACTCTTTACTTCCAATTCTTCAAAAAAGCTTCTTTTGTATTGTTTTTCCCAGTAAGACCTGACAAAAAGACCCTAACAATAACTTATATGCTGGACACTGTATTTGCATCTGTAAGTTGTCCTCAAAAATAACCTTATAAGTTAAGTATTGCTTTAGCTTTACAAAGGGAATGATTGAGACTTTGCAAGAACTGTTGTCTGCCAAGAGTTGCACAGCTAGTAACAAACAGAGCCAGTATTTGAACCCAGGTCCACGTGGCTACAGAGTTCTAGTTCTTCAACCCATCTCCGTGGAAAGCCACACATGTTTATATCATAAATGTTACTCACACAAAGTACAAAGTTGAGGTTAAGTCTGTGCCTGATCAGAACAACTGTACCGTGTTGTCTATCTTTGGACAATGGGGGGTGGGAGGGAGGAGCCATTCTTATGTAGGCCAAAATTTTTCCATCTGTGTGATAATGATTTTTTATTTCTTTCTAAATAAGTAGACAGGAGTTGAATTTCCCCAAAGAATATGACATGGATATCAATCCAGACAGTGTGTATTACTTAACCTGCAATTATATTCATCTTCATTTTCTAAAGCTCCAACTATATAAACATTCTTGCAAACAATGACCTGGTGATACAGCCTTGTTTAGGGTTATGTGATGGACCAGGATAATATACACCCTAGATGCACAAGAGAGTAGGGTGATTTGCATGGTTTACTCTGAGCATACATGTGAATATGGGTGGATGTTTGGGTGTGGATATAGAGAAAAAGGAGACTATTCAAAACCTTCCAGTCTCACAGAATTATTTTGAGTTACCAAATGTCCATATCTTCAGAGCATAGGGTATTTTTAATCTCTTACTTTAAGAACCCCATGTATCCTGTAATTCATGCATTAGTTAAATGTTATTTAGTATTGTGAATATTTTGGCCTCTGCCAAAGGAGAAACAAAAACTTAAGATGCTAGCCTAAGTATACCTCCTTGACTAAAAGGTGACTGTCACCCCTTGAATACTAGACAAAGCATGCATCCCTCTGCTTCCCCCCTTTTTTTTTTCTAGATCATGAATGCTGAGCTTTTATTTAAAAATAAAATAAAAGCAGGGTTTACAGAAGGGCAGCAGGAGACAGAGGGGGAAAGAGTGGAGAGTTCTGAGTGACCAAAGAATAAAGAAGTTTCCGTTCTGGAGGACCAGGGAGCAGAGTGGAAAGGGCAACCCCACCAGTGGTTCTAAGGAACGGACAGTCCACTGTCTCAACAGTGCTGGGGACTTGTAATTCCCATCTAAGTTTGGGAATTGTTATGTAGTCCTTCCCACGTGCTCTAAACTAAGAGGCATTGGTCCATATGATATGTGGAAGGGTTTCATAAAAATGATTTCCATGTCTATATGTCTTGGGACTTCACCTTAATTATAAACCTCTAAGGGTACAGTAATTATCCTATTAAACAATATACTCAATTAACCAAGATGTCCCATTCATCAAAAACATGCTTAATGATAGAAGTTTATTTAGATAAGAGAAAGCACAGGCTACTGGAAGTCCAGTAAACTTCAGAAGGCAATAAGATTAAGAAACATTTACAATCCATCTCTGTCCTCTGCCACCAAGGCAAACATCAAATCCATCCTTTTGATCCTAAATCACACAAAACGTTCACAAAGCTAACAACGTTAAAAAATAAGCAAGGCAAGGAACACATCTATTATTATGGAATAAGTTGGTCTCAGAAACTTAAACTTGGTTTACTAGTTAACCAAAAGAATTAAACAATGATTTCAATTATTTTTACCCCTCCTTCTCAGATACAAAGTACTAGTCAAGAAAGTTTTTCAGATTTGCCTACTGCATACATTGTGACATCGTTAATCATGAAGGAATTGATTATTTTTGCCACCTAATTAGCGAAACAAACCTCCACTTAGCACTTTGTGCTGAAAACATGTCCGCACTTCATCACATAGATATTGGAAGCTGCAATCTGGTTGCCATGGTGACAACAAGATTCCCGTGGGGATTTTTGTGTTTAGCCGACATACTTAGATCAGACAAAATATGATTAAAAGGAAAGAATCTAACTTAAAGCTCTTTTGTGCTCAAAACAAAGCAAAAAATTATATTTTGAAACTGGTGATCTCAAATAAAATGATTGCATAAGTCTTCATAGAAATAAATGGTTGTTTTGTTTTTTTTTTTAGCATTTTATTATTCTTGGACCTGTTTTTTTTTTCACGTGGAAGATAAAAATGATTATTATATAAATACTCCAGCCATGACCCCCATTGTTTCAATATTTTATTGATTATAGTAATGTCTAAATGATGTTTGAAGTCACACAGTTAAACCAAAGCAAAAAAGACAAAAGATGTATGGTCTCAAAGCAACAAAGAAATCAGAAACAGAGCTTTACATCAATACGATTCAGTGATAGCAATTGGCAATGAAGCAGGTTAAAAAGGCAATTCATTAAAAGATATAGCTTTGTTTGGTTGGATGCTAGATTTTTTTTTTCCTGTCCATCCTTTATGCTATGCCTCTGCATCCATCTGTGGTACTTAATTTGTACAATTTGACATATATATAATTGAGCTCTTAGGTCGATAGACACATATAAAAACGATTCCAGCTAGTAACTAATTATGGAACCCTTACTCAATCCAAAATAAAAATAACACTATAATTTTTTATACTTTAATCCTCCTTTTAAAAATGTGGTTGATGTCAAAATATACGATGGCTTATTTGCATATTTTGGCCTGGCCTCTGTCTAGATGAAGGTGTCATTACCAACAGAGCACACAAGACCCCGAGATGGAGAGAAGCCTAGGGAGGTTGTGGCATGGGCTCGGAAAGCAAACTCCAGAGCAGGCACCACCAGCGAAGCATGGCAGAGAGAAGTCACTTGCACAGTTAGAGCCACGGTCGGGAAGGCTCTTAGCAGCACACAGAATCTGAGATTTTATTGCAACCTCGAATAAAGTAAGACATTGGGTAGGAAACCAAGGCATTAGCAAATCTGCAACCTAGTTTGGGAAGCTGATTTTCAAAGTATGTAGTTTCTGCTAATACAGGGTCAACAGGAGTGAGAGCGTCATAATTGAAGTCACATACCATACAGAATAGGTACCTGTGCCCCTGGACATGCAGACAGAACTGAGAACACTGTTCTGAGAATTTAACCACATAATATTGCAGATTATACTGGTGAACATTGTCTTAAGAGAGCCCTAAAATAACCATAAAATTGTGTTCATAGAACATCATCATACATAAATCACTTTGCCAGCTTGAATAATGAATTAGCAGAATTATAAAAACAGGGAGATCCTACCACATGACTTTAAAAGTCAACAACAAAGCCTTTACCATCGTTTATCTTGCTGGCCTCAACTTCCCTAGAAGCACAAAAGATAAATAATGTATACAATAAAAATATAAAAGTAAACCTTTGATAATCTAGATCCCATTTACTCAAGGCAAAATAATATATATTACATTTTCCATATTTCTGTTGAATTCTTCATTATTTGAAGTCAGTATTGGCCATGGATGTTGTGTATAATATGTTTTCAGGGCTACTTTGAGTGGCAGATTTGTGGCTTCACTTTTAGCTGTCCTTATGCTAGCTAGAATTCCCCTAAGCAATATCCTGATCTCTCAACTCAGTGATTGGAGTAGTCACACATAGGCTCAGACCTGTGGAGCTTTTCATTTTTGTGCATAGTTTATGAATAAGTGTCTGAGCTTTAAACATTATTGATATTTATTGAGTCAATTCCAACTCATCACTGAGGAAGATTCCTGGCTATATTGTTATATAAGTTCATTTAAACATTAGTTTATAGACAAATATGAAAGGATAAGCTGAAGTTTTTTTTGTTTTTTAAGCCTTATATTTTAAAATAATTTTATATTCATATACAGTCTTTAGAAATAATATAGGGAGGTCCTGTGCACCCTTATCCAGTTTCACTCAGTGGTGATATCTTATAAAACTATAGTACAAGCCCTGGCCGGTTTGGCTCAGCAGTTAGAACATCGGCCCGCGGACCAGAGAGTCCTGGGTTAGGTTCCCGCTAAGGGCACGTACCTCGGTTGCAGTTTGTCCCCAGCCCCAGTTGGGGTCATGTGGGTGGCAGCCAGTCAGTGTGTCTCTCTCACATCAATGTTTCTCTCTCTCTCTTCCTCCCTCTCTCCCTCCTGCTCTATCTGAAGATAAATGCAAAAATGTCCTCAGGTGAGGATAAAAAAAAAAACAAAAAAAACGAAAAAAAACTATAGTACAATATCCAAACTAGGATTCTGACACTGATATCATCACTTCTTCAAAGAAGACGTACAAATGCCCAATAAGCATATCATCGGTCACCAGGGAAGTGCAAATAGAAACCCGGCATGCCACTTTATCTGTATACTAGGATACTATAATCAAAAACACAGATAATAAATGTTCTTGAAGATGTGGAGAAATTCAACCATCATACACTGCTGGTGGGATTGTAAAATGGTGCAGCCGCATTGGAAACAACTGAACTGTCTCAAAATGTTAAACATCGAGTTACCTTTTCACCCAGCAAATCTACTCCTAGATATATACCAAAAAGAAATAAAAATATATGTTCACACTAAAAACTTCAGACATAAACGTTCTAGCAGCATTATTCTTAATAACCAATGAGGGGGAACAACCAAAATGCCAATTATCTGATTTGATAAACAAAATGTGGTCTATACATACAATGGAATATTATTCAGCAATCAAAAAGAGGGGCGTGTTGATACATACTACACACAAACCAACCTTGAAAATATGCTAAATGAAAGAAGTCAGTCACAAAAGACTACCTGATGTATGATTCCATTTATATGCTATGTCCAGAATAAACAAAACTCTGGAAACAAAAAGGAGACGAGTGGTTTCCCAGAGCTGGGATGTGGATGAGGAAGAGGTTGGAGAGGAATGGGGGTTGACTGCTTATGGGTACATGGTTTCTTTTCGGGGTGATGAAAATGTTCTAAAATTGCAATGATGGTTGCACAATCCTGTCACTGTATTAAATCTCTTCCATGTGTGCAGTTTATAACTGTTGGCGCCAATGCCAGGTGGGCTGAAAACCCAGACACCTGCACAGTGAACGGAGCACCATGCTCGGGGCAATCAGAACCCAGCACAAGGATCAAGGACAGTGAGTACCAGACAGGAGGCAGAAAACCTGTTGGGGCTGAAGACTGAAGGGCTCCACGGTAAGAAGTAGATAAAGAAGAAATGAGGCCAAAGAGTTTCATCTTCACTGAATTATTTGATCTCTTTGACCCTTTTGAGCAAGGGCAAAGTCTCTATTTTTAATTTTTTATTCCTTTGATGTCACAGTTTACATTCAATTAAAACGACAACAAAAAATTTAAAAGATTTTTAAACTATTGAACTGTACACTTTAAATAGGCGAAATGTGTCTTGTGTGGATTATCTCAAAGCTATTATTTTTTAAATGCAAATTTCTGTCATTTCAACTGTCTCCATCTTGTTGATATGTTATTAAACAAACTGTGAAAACAGGTAATAAAGTAGAAAGAATAGCCATTACTGATACAATTGATCACCCAGATGACCAGATTATGTTTTTATTCTTTAAAATTTCCATCAAGATAATGGCTCAACACTAGAACAATCAGGTAAGGAATTACATTCTTTTAGTCCTCAGAACAATATTATTTTCATTATACCACTGTGATAGTTTATCTTGTTTCCAGATGTATTGTACAACCTCCAAAGGTGCCATTCACAAGATGGTACAGTGAATGGCGCCCCTTGGAGTTGAGCAGTGCACCACGTGAACACCATACACAGTGATCCTCATTGGACCACTGCGCCAAAGGTGAAGGGGTCTACCGTTAAGTATTTAAACTTCCCAAAGGTAACATACACCCTAATTTGTTTATTGAGATTTACCATGTATCTTGCATTCTATTATCCTTTCCCAGGACCATGAAATCAGCATTAGGAAAAGCAAGGCATTTTCTAACATTTGCAAGTTACCTCTCTGAAAAGGAACCACTAGCTGATAGAAGTCACAGACTGCTGTCTGGGTGAATACACTTGTCTCGGGGATTATCTGCAGTCAAGCAACCCCAAGCAACCTTCAAAGCAAAATCCAAACCACTTTAGTTTGAGAAGAATGTAAGAAAAAAAAATTAACATATGATAGAATTTGGCAATTTTCTTTGTTTCCCTTAATTTAATTTTCACATGCCAGAAGTGCAGACTAAAGAGGAATGCAGGGAACAGCTTTATAGAATTAGCCTTGCTCCCTGCAAGAGGTTATCAGGATGACATTGGTGAGCATTTCCCTGAACCACTAAATTTTAATGCATGGTTGATTTGGGCATTTTGAGATGAAGTGTGTTAAGGGCTGATCTCCTAAAGATTTCATTGTGTATATACATCATAAATGCATATCCTTAGCGTTTCCCTAGGGTCCTATGCTGTCTGTTTAGAAGGCAGTACATCATACAGATGAAATGCTGAAGACATGTTTACTCTATGCTGATAGTAAATAAATATTTTTCTGAAACAATTCTTCTTCAAAAGATCCAGTGAATTTATGAATAAATACATTTAAATGATAGATTGAAACAATATGCTTAAGAAATGGTTTGAAGAAAACATAAGTCTTTCCCCAAGAATAGTTATAGATAAAACAATAAATAATGCTACCTTTATTTTTCATTTCAAAAGCAATGCTTATTCCTTAAAGAAAAGCTTGACCATAAAGAACATTTTAATACCCCAACAGTCACCATCATAAAACAATGAACATTAACATTTTGGTTCATTTCCTCTGGTTTTTCTTCCTCCTGTATAATTTGTTTTGTTTTGCAAAGAATCAATCATGTATTGTAACCATACTGTTTACCTTTACAGTTTGGTTCCAAAGCACAATATTTAAGTCTGAATCGTGCCATGTTCTTCACACACACTCACACACACACACACACACACACACACACACACACACACACACACTTCACCCATAATTCTCTCTCAACCTGAGGACAAGTCCTGTTTGTTCTCATTTCCTTACTTTAGCAAGACATATGTATGTGTTCCCTTGAAATAAGAGATTCCATAATAGCTACCAGAGCTAATTAGTCTGGTCCAAACAGTTCCCAAAACATATGCCTTGGGTTGAATCAAAACCTGAAAAAAGGCAGAGTTGCCACTGTGGGTGTTGGAATACATCACCATCCTGTACATTTTCAGTGCTTATGCTTGAACCTGAGCCTTTTTTCTTTTGAAAGAGAAGGAAGAGAAGGAGGAGGAGGAAGAGAAAGAGGAGGAGAAGAAGAAAGAGAAGGGGGATGAGGAAGAGAAAGAGGAGGAGAAATAGTTATTATCCCCAGGCACAGGGTTTCTTCAATGCAGGGAGAAGAAAACCTTTCCATGAGTGCTATTGGAGCTAAGGCTGCTTCACACCATCATTAGCCTTGGATCCCATGATTATAACTATTTGGATTCAGTCACAAATCTACTTCTCTGGGCCACAGCCTGGCTACCATAGGGCATATCCCTGTCACCCATCCCTGTGTCACCCACAGAACCACACCACTCCCTTTTGACCTGTTGCTTTAGAGCAGTGAAGAGCTCACTTCATTCTGTGCCTTTCTGCTTTTACTGAAAGTTTATCTCTGGAGTCATATTGCTCTTGCCTGATGCCAGGGCCTCACTCAGGGCCATCTCAGTACAAGGCCTTAGGAGAAAAGATAAGATCTGGATCCCATCCCTCCCTAGAAGCTCCCTTGCACCTTACGTTCCAAGATCATCTTCAAGTCACAGAAGTCAATGCTTTCCTCAAGCAGACAAGGGAAAATGTTACCTCATCAAAAGGAGCCACTGTACTCTAGACATAAGGCAACATCTCATGTCAGTTAAGAGTATGGGTCGGAAGCCTCAATGCGGGGTTCAAATCTCCTCTTTGCCATTTATTTTATTTATGACCTTGATCAAGATACTGTGTCTTCTGTGCCTAGGTTTCCGCATCTGCATAACAGGGACAATATCAGCGTCTTCTTCACAGAGTGTTACAAGGATTCAGAGTTACATATGTACTGTGTTCAGAAAAATTCCTGATATATAATAAACACCAAGTATACACTAGCAATTTTTTATTTTACCTAACAATATGAATAATTTTCATATTATTTTTAACAGTTGCTTATTTTCTATGAAATGAATATAAGCTTATTCAACTATTCTCTTACAATTGGACATTTGGTTTCTTTTCAGTTTTTTACTATCATGAACTATATTGATATAATTTTTTGTGCATACATTTTTTAATGTTTAGTGTTATATCTTCGAATCGAAGTTCCCAAAATGGAAATTACTAAATCAAGGAATAAACATTTAAAAGTGCCAGATAAAAGTTGCCAAAATATCTTTCCAGACCAATGTGATTGTTTTCACAATTCTGATACCAATTTAATCCTAGACTTCAGAAGGTAGAATTTGAAGAAGAAAAAAGACTCTCCCAGGATGGTTTAAAGATAATGTTCCAACCTGACCTTCAGACATTATTGCGACATCGTTTGCCCTCGTTTTTTGCTCTGAGAGCAATAACACTAGACCAAACCTATATGTAGATGTCCCTTGTTTTCAGCTTTTCTGGGACTTAAATTTTAACTTGATAAAAATGCAAAGTGGCAGCTGACCTGCAATATAAACTCTCAGCCTATGCACTTGTCAGCAAATATTGCTTAAACATTCACCAAAAGCCCTACAATGGAATCAGAGGAAATAAAGGGATAACTCGGATACAAATGCCTGAGATAAGGCAGAAACACATACATTCGGGGTAGTATATACAGAAAACTTATAAATACAAGCTGATTCCCTGAAATAAAAATGGTGCCTAGAATAGCAGTATGCATGGTGCTTTATGCAAGCTTTGGGTTAGAGTGTTTAGTGTGAATGTGAGGTCTAGCACAAAGAATTTTTACTTTGAACTACCCTTAACATTGGATAAAGTCTCATGGAAGTTTGACCATAAGTTTCCATTTGTGTATATTTTTTTTTCATGATACAAGTATGGCTAAGTTTAGGTTGTGCCCTAACATTCAGTCCTCCGCATACAATTTTGGATGGGCATGCGGACACCCAGCTAAACTACATTTCCCAGCAACCTTTGCATCTCAGTTTGACCATGTGATAGACTTCTAGCCATGGGGATGTGAGAAGAAATGAAGTGTGCAATACATAAATATTGCTTTCAAAAGGAGTGGGCTTTGCTTCTCTAGGCTTTGCTTCTTCCTTTAGGTTGATATATGGTGAGAAGTGGAGGATTTGCCTTGGTTTCACAGACCAAAAGCAAATGTTGTAGATGACTGAGTTGGACTGTTATGTGAGAATAAAATAAAGTTTCAGGCATTTTAAAAGTAGGGTTTCTTTGTTATAGCAAATTAACCTGTACCCTTCTTAATATAATATAACTCTAACAGAAGTCATTTGTTTTTATTTTTAATTTCTGAAAAGAATAACAACAAACTATAATTCAAATAACGTGTTCACTGATAACTTCTACATTGTTCAGTGACCTTACCCAGCTTCTGGGCATACTAATGGCCCACCACTTTCATATGTCAGCTCTTCACAGCCTCCACTGTGTAAAGTTACCTGGCCCAAGATCACACACACCCTAAGATACAACCTGAACATTAAACCCTTCTCATGGTCTGCTTCCTAGATAGTTCACCTGCAACAGTATGTACCAGGAGTGGGCCACGAAAGCAGGCAATAACATGGATTTTGCAGTTGGATTCAGTTACTTTCTGGCTGGCAATTAGGGTCTCGTCATTGGTAGTAGATGGAGCACAGACAGGCCCTGGTACAAGATGGCCCAATTACTAAAGTGTTCACTGGTAGTGAACTGTGGTGGTGAACCAGTACAAGGGAAGGCATGAGCAAACACACTGCACCAGGCATTTGAAAAATACAGGGAAATAGTAACTATAGTGACAACGGAATTAAGTGGCTATTACTTAGCTCCATTGATGTACTAGAAAAAGACAATAAAAAGCTTAATGCAACCATCGGCAATCGAAAGCCAAGTGTGAGTCTCTTTGGTGGTATACAAAGCTCTCATCTCCTGCAGCAGGAGATCAGAGAAAATTAAGAACCAAACTTAGGACTTTATTGTCACTTGAGGGATTTGTACTTTCTCTCTCCAAAATTTTAAGTTCTACAAAGTTAGAAGTCTTAATAACCAAATAAGGCACACTTCCACTAGGGGACCAGGCAATATTCCCTTTGACTTATAAACTATAGCTGTGGCCTCAGCACTTTGTATCCTTGTGTCCAGAGACCTGGCAGCCACCTCAGCCAGGTGGCTATTACACAGTGGAGGCAAGACGGAATATGTTTGGCATTCCAGTGACCCTCTTGGGTGCCACCTGATACTCTTCTGCCAAGACTGGATAATAAGTGAATAAGTGATGCAACACTGGTCTGAGAGCTCAGGGTGACCGTAGTGAGGTTCTGGGTCATGCCACCAGACAAGCCCTAAAGTCACCAGAGATGCCAACTGTTATTGTGGAAAATGTGGAATGGATACTAGAGGAGAGAGACAATGAGCATCAGTTGTGACCCCCAAAACCAGCTGCAGCTATGGTTTATCCCACTTAAACTTCCTTTTCTAAGCTTACCCCAGGAAGAGGTATCTCGGAGAATATTGCCAAGTGAATTCATTGCCAAGAGTAAATGTTACAAGGCAAGTTTGGCCTTCAAGGTAGTGTGGGCCAGTGTTCTGAAAGTGTGACCCTCAGTCAGCAGCATTAGCGTCACTGGGAACTATATATCCACATACATGGCAGTGAGTCAGTGTAAGGGGAAGGCTACAGTGAGCACAAGGATGCACCACTCAAAGGACTGGTTGCCTTAGCCATTAGACGGGATGTTATCCAACAGCCTTTGGCTGTCAGAGCCTTAAGGAATTGCCTCAGATGCAGAGTCACCTGGCTCAAAGTTACACTCTTCCCAGGGTATCACACATTCAATGTCTAATTATAACAGGGTGTTTTTAACAAGCCCAGCCATTTTAGCCCAACAAGGGACAATTCTGATGGGCTGTTTTAACTCTGTGAGATGAACCAAAGGTGTCATCCGATCAGCACTCAGTTCCAGCTCTCTTTTTGTCTCGGGCTGCTTCCTCCCTGTTTCTCCCACAGGTTTCCACCCACCTGCCCACCAGCATTTCCATAATAAATGTTGCATATGCGAAATTGGTCTCAGAGCATGCTTCCCAGAGAGTCCATCCTGTTATGACATACACTTTATTCCTCATACTCCTTGAAACACATTATTCACTTAGATTATAAAACACTATAGTCTCCTGGTTTTTCATCTGTTTCACTGGCCAGGATTTCTTCCTCTTCTTCGTCATTTCTCTAGCTTAGCATGCCCCATTCACATTCCGGTCCTTTTCCCTTCTTTCATCTCCCCACACTCTGCTCGCAATACCTAATCTTGTTTCCTTAAATACCATGCAATCTGCCTGACCGGTGTGTCTCAGTGGTTGAGCATCAATCCATGCACCAAGAGGTTGCCGGTTCAATTCCTGGTCAGGACATATGCCCAAGTGGTGGACCCGATCTCCAGTGGGGGGCATGCAGGAGGCGGCCCATCGATGTTCTCTCTCATCAATGTTTCTATCTCTCTCTCCCTCTCCCTCCCTCTCTCTCTAAAATCAATAAAGAAAAAAAAATATTTTAATAAATAAATAAGTAAATACCATGCAATCTGTTTTCAATAGAGCAGCCAAAGTAATTAATGTTAAAATATCAAATCGTGTCATTCCTCTCCTCAAAATCACCACATAAATTCTCATCTAAATCAGAATAAAGCCCAATTTTTCTGTTGTTGTTTGCTGCTACAATGATCTACAAGGGTTGACACCAGCGGTTTTTAAACCTGAATATACAGGGTAAAGGGGACCAAATATATGGTGACGGAAGATGATTTGACTTGGTGGTGGGAACACAATGCAATGTACAAAGAAATGCACAGTTGAAACCTATAAGATCCTATTAACCAGTGTCACCCCAATAAATTTAATAAAAAAGAGAACCATCTGGGCAGCTGAAAATCTAGTTTAGAAAAAATAATTACTCACCCTTACTAACTAAAAAGATTTGATAAAGCTGGTACATCATCCTCTCACTAAATCAAGTATAGAAAATGTTACCAGGAAATAGCAGCTATGGCTACAGATTTAATAAAAAGCACATTCTGAATACTATTCAAGTCAGGTTTGTATTTATGTCAAGAACCCCTCCCAACTGTTCCCACAACTACACAGGTCAAATCTTAGGAATCATCTTTGGTTTTCCACTTTTTCTCACATTCCTATAGTCCATCCCCACCAAATCCTATGGCTCTATTTTCTAAATGTATCTTGTATAGAGGCGATCATTAATGTTCAACGAAGGTCCCCATTCCTTTTCACATTCCCCAGTCCCTATGAGGTTAGGTTGAAACCAGGGAATTAATTCAAGTCCAGTAAGTTAGAATGGCAATAATGAGCATCACTCTCAGTCTAAGATAATTAAGAGCTGATGTGCCTCCTTCATCTTGCTCTTCCCTGCTGCGGTGACCTTGAAGGCCACGTGTTCCAAACGGCATAGCTAGAAGACAGAAGATATTAGGATGCCTGAGCCACCATTTGGAGGAGAGGGCTTCTTCGGAGAGCTGCCCAGCCTGCATGCAGTGGTGAGATGAGAAACACACTTTTATTGGGTTAAGCCCCAGAGATTGTGGGATTTGTGCCTTGTAGCAGCTAGCATTAATTACTCTAAAAATTAACAAGATTGATACCGGGAACAGGCAGGTGGTTTTCTAACAAAAAACAAAAGGGGTCAATTGTCGGGGAAGCCAGGGAAATTTAATTGGAAGTTGAAAAGATAGTCATCCCTTTTATCATTAGCAAAACACGACGATGCTATTGCCTATAGTGACGTATAGTCATATCATTACTGAGCTAGCAGCTCTGGGGGAAATGGGAAAGTCGAGAATGAGTGTTTGCTGCCTAGTACTGGCTTTCAAAATGTCACCTTTCCACAGAGGACATTCCTCTCCCCACTCCCTACACTTCAGCCCTTCTTTCTGTTCTAAATCCTTCGTATTATCCACCATTATCCTAAATTACAATATACTGTTTACTCATTAAGGTTGTGTCTTACTAAAATAAAATCTCCATGAAAGAGAGTCCCGCCCTGGCTGGTGTGACTCAGTTGGTTGGAGCCTTGTCCAGTATACCAAAAAGTTGCAGGTTTGATTGATTCCTCATCAGGACACATATTAGGTTGAGGGTTTGATCCCCAATTGGGGAGCATATGGGAGGCAAACAGTCAATAAGTTTCTTTCTCACATTGGTGCCTCTCGCTCTCTAAAATGAATAAGCATGTCCTCAGGTGAGGATTAAAAAAAAGAGAGTCTCATATTTACCACATTATCAGAATCTTTGAGAGTGACTGCCACATAGCAACAACAAAAAAAATGTTAAACAAATGAAGAAAAGAGTGAATAAATACACTCCAATTATTTGTTTGAGACAAAAATGTCTTAATACTCATTGGTATCTGTCTTTCTTCTCTCTCTCTCATTCCCCTTCACCTTCTTATTGTTTCTCTGTTTCCAAGTTCACATAGCAGCCCCACAGCTTCCAAATTGATGTATTTTCTCACTGAACTGTAATTCTAAATTACCCTGAGAAATAGTCTGATTGAGCTGGCTTGGGTCATTATGTCTAATCTTCTGTGGTTATTTGTGGGAGTGGGGTATATATATCAAATATATTTTTAAAAGGACAGTACACATTATTCTATTTATTTAACATTCATTATATTTATTGTCACATTGTCATTAAATATTCTCCCAATAGAATTAGGCTTCAAACATGTAACTATGAACAAGTCCCTCCAAAGATTTTGGAATATTGCTTTATGTACAATTTGATTAAAATATGCATTATTTATTTGCTCTTTCAAATGGTCAATAATATCACTCAGCTATCTATTTCTTTTTAGAATGCAGCTTTTAGGACTTTTTTATGACCTTTTTATGGTTAGCATCTTGAGGAACCATCTAATAAAAGATTTATGTCATAAACAGGGCACAGTTACTTGAAAATTCATTGGCCAGCTACCTCTTGCGTATTCTATTGTCAAGAGCAATAGTAGTAGATACCTTTCAAAAATACTGCTTAATGACATGGTATCATTACCTCTGTCTTTCACTTAGGAGAAGAAAAATTAAACAGCTCAAGCAGTCAGTTTGTGAGCAAATAAAAAAGACAGTTGGCAGCAACTGACTCAGACACTTTCCTGGAAAAGTCACAGATCACACTAAACATTCTGACAGTAAATACTCTGTTTATGAGTGTGAAATATGCCTATGAATATAGCTATAAATTAAAAATAAACTTATAGCATATACTTTATAAATGATGCTTTAAATATTATTCCAATAGGGTACTATAGTATAATCAAGTCTATTTGCATACAGACTTGGGAAAATAATTTTAACATATTATTTTATTATTATTTGATCATTCTTTAATGTATAAATGGTATATATAGTTGTTTGTGTTTATATAATATATACAATATATAAATATCCACATAAATGCACAGTGTTTATTGGTAGAAAACATTAAATTAGTTATAAAACTTTCATGAATGACTCATTATCTTCTCTTAACTCCTCCTCAAACTCTTCAGATACCCATTATCTTCTGCTGCCCAGAAGCTGTCAAATTTTACTGCAATACTAAGGTTATTAAAGTTTTACTCCATAAAATGTCTCCTGTTTCCCTTCCCATACCAATCAGAAATACATTTCAGCATGTCAAACAAATGATTATCTTATTTTACATTGTAAAAGATTTAACATTCCCCATAGTTATTCATTTAAAAGTATGCACACACACACACTCATACAAGAAAATGATGGTACACTAAATGGTAAAGAAACAATAGTGAACAAGCCGATTTCCTTCCCTCAAATTGTTTAGAGTCTAATAAATAAATCATTAAGCCCTTACTATATGCCAAGAGGTGACCTACAAAGTATAGTAGCTCATTTTATTCTTTAAACCCTTTGACTGAGGGTCAATGCCATTTTAAAAATGTGATAAATTATTTAACAAGCCCATGTTCAGATAGTGCCATTTTCCAAATATCTGGACATCTAATCCTTAAAAGCAAATATTAGGAATTAAGAGTCTTTGAAACTCTATTTGATGAATTTCAATAAGAACCTAAGAACCTTAGAATCCCATTTTATGAAAAACTGTCTCCTTCTAGATGATTGCTAAGGAATCTAATTACATATATCCTTAATAAATGGGAACCCAAAACATCTCTTTGGTATTAGGTGGGCTAATAGTGAAATCCAAATGCCAGACTTTCTTGTAACCTGAATCAAACACACAGCTTAGACTTGAGCCCTAAGCAGCCTTCTCTATGTCAAAGGATGGACTCTAACCAGGATGATTCCCTAAGGTTTAAGGAATGCTCTGAGAGGAAGCATAGAGATGCAGGATGGTAACTGGTCCTCTCACGTAGAAATGGGCCTTCCTTAGTCCCCTTATAGGTACTGGAGACAAGAAGAAGACGAAAGTAGAAAAAAGAGCTTCCCAGTGACTTTGATCACTAATAACAATCCACCCATTGACCCACAGTCTGAAGAATTAGATTAGAATTTTCCTTCTAAAAAAAAAATATATATATATATACACACACACACACACACACACACACATATATATTTGGCACTCCGGACTATAACCCAGGTCTTTTTTTGCTCCCAGAATTGTTATTTTAACTGCTCTAGTTTTAAAAAAAGTGTTTTCCTTTTATTTTAGAAAGAGCTTTATTTACAAAAACGAACCTCTATCTAATGGAATACTCAAAGGATAGATTTTTAAGCATGATTTTCTGCTTCTCTTTCTAGAAAACAGCCTCTTCCCATTACACCCATTTACTCCATCCATTCCTCACGTGTGTATTCTTGCCAAAGTGGTTTTCTCAGATTTTAATAACCCTTATTAATTCTCCAATTTGAGAAATAATCTAAAACTTTACATTAGTGACATTTGAAGAAGAGAGATAAAAATACTTATTATGATTAAATATTAACCAATGCAACGATGATTTTAGAAGAAAATTTATTTAACCTTGCGAGGAACATATTTCTTCTTCTTTTAACCTTAAACCTGTGACCTTAATGAAAGTACAATATAGCCCACCAAAGCCCCATATCACTGTTAAGTAAGTTGTGTTGTGCTTTTTTATTTTTAAATACTTATTCCTTTCTCCTACCACCACCAGGTTTTGGGGCAAGTCTGTTCTTCAATGTCTCTGTGCCTCTGACATTTCTTTTCCCTATTTCTAATGGACTACTCAAAAGATAGACTGTTAAGTATGATTTATTTAAGCAGGAATTATTTTTCTCTCTCTATTTTATGCACTATGAATTGTCAGTCTTTAATTCTCAGATCATATGATCTGTGCCTAAAGAATTGTACACAATGTTTCCTGAGCCCCAACAGTGTGACATCTTTGAAGGAAGAGACCATACCCTACTCCACTCTAAAATCTTCCTCCCCCAAAGACCATCCCAGTTTCTGTCTATGAAATGAACAGACAATGTTTGCAAGGGAGGGAGTACAGGAATCCACAAGTCTCAATTCCCAGACGATTATTCCTCTCCCTCAGCCACACACCTAGGAGTTCCCATATATATATATAACAAGTAAGCTCTGACTTGGTGTTTTAACCACTATATGGTTCTGGGAAATCTATATCTAATAAGGTTGGTACAGCATGAAGAGACTGATTTTTGGTGACTCTTTCTGATCCATGTTAAGCAGGACAACAAAATGTATAAAATCTTTAAGTTTTCAGAGTCTTGCGCCTATATGATTTACTAGAACAGAGACGGTATCCTACAAGAAATTTTACGTTGATTGGCCAGCTCTTTGGTTATTTGATAACTCCATTCACAAAGGGAAATACTTTGATTCCACTGTTCAACTTTATAGACCATAACAAAAATATATGGGTAAAAAACAAATAAATTACTGGTCCTTCCCCCCAAAATCTTGACACATAGGGATATCAAAGACCAACTCTTCTTAGTCACTGGGGTTGATTTCATGGAAAATAGTTGGACATAGCAAGACATTCAGATAGTCTGTGATCTAGACTATGTAAATCATTATAGATTTAGAATAATTTTTAAATAATTTTCTAAAAAGATGATTTGTATCATTTTAGAGGATTCTAAAAATTTTTACAATCAATTTTAGATGATTCTTAACAGGTATTTTTTATTCCACAGAGATATTTAAACATTTATCAAGTGGCAGGCAGCACTGTTTTATTAGAAAATGCCTGGCAGAAGAAGGCTTTGAAGAAGTATCTAACTTGTGTTGCAGGGCATTAGCGAGAGAAAGCTGGCCAAAATTTAGCTCTTTTCAGGAATAACTGATGAAAGATGGTTCCGGGAAAAGGAAGGAACTATTCTTTTTTTTTTTTTTTTAATCCTCACCCGAGGACATTTTTCCATTTTTTGTTCAGATAGAATGGGAGGGAGAGAGAGGAAGAGAGAGAGAGAGAGAAACATCAACGTGAAAGGGACACATCGAGTGGCTGCCTCCCGCACGACCCAACCAGGGCAGGGGACAAACTGCAACCAAGATACGTGCCCTTAGCAGGAACCGAACCCGGGTGTCTCTGGACCACAGGCTGACGCTCTAACCGCTGAGCCAAACCGGCCAGGGCAGGAAGTGTTCTTATAAATTACCACTCCTTGACTGGACAATGTGGACTTTATCAGGAGGGATACAGAGGAACAGTAAGGAGATCAAGTTGTGCGCACTAAGGAGTGGGGGGCACCGTTATAGGGGGGAAGGTCATGCATTTAAATATGGCCAGTAGTAACAGAATGAGGTACCATTGAAGACATATGTTGTCACCAGCAATATCAAAATAAACTCTTCATCTGAAAAAACAACAAAGTACACAGATGCCTCATTTCAGATCTAGACACATAAACAATAAAAGTATAAGACATAGTTAAAAGTTGTGTTTATCAAAAAAAATTTTCTTATAAAAAAGTTTGGATGTTATCAATTTATTTCTTATGTTTTACAATATCCAGAGGGAAATCTTCCCTAGGGTCTCACACCCAGAAAACTGTTGCGCTTCTTCTAATAAATTATTTTGGTTTTATTATATGAAAACAAATTCATGATATAAAAATAAAATGTAATTGATCAACATCCCCTCTTTGTGTTAATTGTTAGAAAGCTCAGGGAGCCAGCCTGCTGGAGTCCTAGATATGGCGCACCCCTGACTGCCCTGTGGGGGAAGGGCTCACCAAAGGAACGAAGGCCCCCACCAGCATGGTCGTCCAGGAGAAAGCTGCCTCTCCAGCTCTCACTCCAATGCCAAACAACTCAGTTCTTGTTGAGATGAGCCAACTGAGGCTAAAAGTATAAAAACCTGTCAAGATCATCTAGCAAGCCAAAGGAATATTTTACCCATTAGAGTTTAAAGTGCAATGGCCAGAAGACAAGGAAATGTCACTGGAAGAATGTGGACATGGACTCTAGAACTACTGATGATTGTCATCCTTTGGAGTCAGCCAGGGAATGCACAAGGCCAAGCCCATCTGCTCAGAAATATGTGTTGCTTACAAAAGCCGTACTCCAGATTTCTTATACTCCAGCTGTTATCACAATAAGTGTACAGTTAAAAAGAACACAAGAACAATGGGATTTGGTCAAGAGATCCTTGGTAAATATAAAACAAAGTTCCAGCTCAAATTCTATGTTGATATGGCATTAACTCCATGACTTTTGACAAGTCACCTACTTTTAAAAATCTAAATTTTCACATGTTAAAATGTATATTGTAGCTCATACCTTAAAGGGTGGTTATTAATATTTTTTAAAGTGTCAGTAAGAATCTAGCATGGTGCTTGGAACAGAGTAGGTACTCATTTAATGATAATTGCTGTCATTTTAACTTAGACTTATCACTATTACTACTACATGGATTGTTTTGATATTTGAAAACCTTAAAATGTATTTTTGTATTATCTAAAATATATACTTTCATTAAAACTACATCAGAAATTAAATATATCAATGGAAAATAAAAAAATATTTTACACAATTGTCATAGTGATTTTGAATAAAACAAAATCTCTAGAAAAAGAACATAAAAAATTATTGATGCTATGTTTAAGACAAACCACTTATATATACATTATATGAATACTGGAAATTACCCATTTTTAAGGGAAAAAGTTGCAGGTAGTGAGGTGTTTTGATAATTGACATTATTGCCCGGCTGGTGTGGCTCATTGATTGAGCATCGACCCATGCACCAAGAGGTTGCTGGTTCAATTTCCGGTCAGGGCTCATGCCCAGGTTGTGGACCAAATCCCCAGTAGGGGGCACACAGGAGGTGGCCAGTCAATGTTTGTTCTCATCGATGTTTCTCTCTCTCCCTCTCCCTTCCTCTCTCTCTCAAATCAATAAAGAAAAAAAATATTAAAAAAAAAAGATAATTGACATTATTTAGATGATTATTCTAGTACATGAAGCGTGTCAAAAACCATGGATAATAAGTTTAGCATAATATTTTTATCTGCATTGATTTGTTATTATATCCATTGTTATTAAATACATTCTTGTTACATATTGTCATTAATTGTATTAATGCAAAATTTTTAAAAATTCTTATACAGAAAGCTCAGGACCTTGTTATAATCATCCTCAGGAAAATGCTCAGACCTTATAGAGTGAAATTTCGTTATAGATACCATCCTAGATTTGTTATATTTTTCTTGCTTTTCCTAAATATCTTTAATACAATAAAAAATACATCAGATGTGTTTTTATAAAAGACAAATAATTCTTAGAAAACTTTGAGGAATGAATGAATGATACACAAATTAAAGATTTCCATCACCTTAATTTTTTGTAAGTTTTGTTGTTTTAATATAACACTACATTAAGTTTAATATTAAAAACAAAAGTGGCTATTATTTAAAATGCGGTGTTGGGCATTCTCCCAGCACACATTTTCCACACCAGAAAGTTAGCATTTTACTCGCTTTAATTCCTGTCTCTAAATTCATTTTATATCCAAACAAGCTGTTTTATTCAATAAATATTTATAGAGCTCCCTCCTGACATGCATTCAAAGTTGTTCTGTCAAAGAGAAAAGGTTAGAGGAGCTCAATTAGACCAAGTGGAATGCTTGAGAGAACAGAACTGTCTTCGGCATTTTTTGAACGTTAATACTGAGTTAGTCGATTCCATGCCCTTGAACAAGGAATTTTGTAGCTCTGGGCTGGAAATGACAAATTTGTCAGGAGCACCTGCCCACACCAATCTCTATGTGAGGATAGGTACTAAGCCATCACATCAGGGTTACACATGATAGTATAAAGAAAAAAAATTATTTTCAGGCAAGCATTTCTCAGCTATTTCATGTCCTTACAGAGCCTCACTGTTGCTTTGAGACTGACAATCAGAGGCTCTATTCCACCTCAGAGGAAGGTATCATTTAATACAGAAATGTCGGCAGAAGAGACAACTAAGCAAAATAGAGAATCTTCTGGGGGAAAAAGGATATGCTTCTTGAAACTCTATTTTCTCATCTTCTAATTGTGCCTCTTAAGTAAAAGCTAAGATGTGCAGGAATTCCCAGCTTGGTCACCAGAGAATTCTCATTTAAACTCTGGATAGAAACAGCTGAAACTGAGATTCAAACTGAGCAAATGTTCAGTTTAGTAGGATAAGTACACGCTAGAGCCGCAGAGTTGGAAAGAACCACGTGGATCTGGAATGCAGTGCTGTTATCTCTATGAGATAAAGCAAGAGCAAGTGCAGATCTTTTGGTCATGTGACTGGTTTGTGTAACTAGATAGAGAAGAATGTTACTGATATTTAAGGAGGTAGATAGAAACATGAAGGAATTTTTGAGAGCAATGAAGTAAAAAGAGGGGAATAAATTGAATACCAGTTCCACTTCTTTTCTCAACTGTATGTTACCAACAGAGGTCGCCACATAAATGTATTTCTAAGTCATTAGTTAATGTAAGACATTGTCTCACCAAATCAAAAATGCCCAAGTTCTGGTGTTTAGCTTTACCACTAACTTGCTATTTAAGTTTAAACATTTTTCTTTGTAAGACACCATTTTTATCAATAAAAATGGAACTAATAATATCTTTCTCCCAAGATCACTGTAAGGAAAAAATGAGGTAGTAAGTAGATGCGAAGTTCTGTATTTAAATACGAAGTGTCAATTGTTCAAAATAAGTCAACTGTCCAAATAAAGGATGGGAGAAAATATGTTTAAAACTATACTGAAAAAAATAAGATTTTAACCTCCTATGAATGGACATTTCTAGTAACTGGCTGCTATAGAGCTAATGAAATTCAAGACAACAAAAATAGGACTGTTGTCTAATTCAAGGGACAGATCAGGGTACCATCCTCTGTACTGGCCACATCAGGTAGACACTGCTCAGAACTTGGGGAGCTTCCTAAGAAGAGATAGGTGAAGGGTTTGGAAACTATGTCATAGGAACAAACTTTGAAACAATCAGGGATGATTACTCAAGACAAGTAAGGTTTCAGAAGTATTGGCATTAGAACATTACATGAGAAAAAGAAATCTGAGTTGAAATATGCCTCGCAATTATAGCTGTCCATAAGTGTAAAGACAATGCTGGAATGTAATGGACTTCCTGTCGTTAGAAGGAATCAAGTGTACGCTGGATAATCAACTGTCAGCATGTTATAGAGAAGATATTACTAGATATGCTCCAAAGTCTTCCAAGTATATCATTTAAAAATTGTGAATATAACAGTAATTTTAAAATGAATGATATTATACAATGGGAAAACATTGTCATCTTGTGGAAATAGGTTTCTCTAATGAAAAAAGTTATTGAGTAATATGTTAATATGCCATTACTCTGAAGACAATGGTTCTTAATGGTGAAAAGGATCAGAAAATATGTTTTTATTTATTTTCTTTAGAGAGAGAGGAAGGGGGTGGGGGGAAGAGAGAGAGAGAGAGAGAGAGAGAGAGAGAGAGAGAGAGAGAGAGAGAGAGAAAGAAACATCCCTGACCAGAAATCAAACCTGCAATCTGGGTATGTCCCCTAAGTGGGATTCAAACTGCTGCCCCTCGGTGCATGGGACCACGTTCAACCAACTCAGCCACTCCAGCCAAGTCAAGAATAATTAGTTCTTGTTTACCATTTTTACAACAAATGCTAAACTTAGATGCTACTGTCAAGTATATGATCAAAAACATACTTTTCAGTGTGATCATGCAATTTATCTCTCATTTCTATTAGTGGAAGCATGAATCTCTTCAGTTTAAAAAATAATTTTATAAAATTTTCTTAGAAATAATTTGAAACAAGAAAATGTTTATTCTTTGGAGTTAATATGAGAAAAAAATATTGATATCTGTGTTTAAAAGTGACAACTGTTTGATGAAATAAGTTGTAGCCCAAAAGAAAATGACGAGTATTTTTAAATTTAAAACTATCCCATTTCAGATTAAAACTATTAGCATAAGTTTTCAGAATCATAACTTTCAATGAGTTATATAATTTGAAAACCTCTTGGGTTACATAGTACACATATATTTATCCAAAGTTATGTATCAGCAAACACACTTTTAAACAAAAATAAAATCTAGTTCTGTCCCTTGAACGACATTTTGTAGACATGTATGGGAAAGAGAAATTTGTTCTAAAATAATAATTGACTCTATGATAAAATTAAATATATAATTTAGCCTCCTCTTCTTTTTGCTCTTCAAGTACATGAGGAACTTTAAAAAGGGCTAGTTGGCCTATTCCAAACCCACATAGTGAGAATCAGAATATTCTGAGGCCATAACTGTCCTCAGGGAACATCTCCTGAAAAGAATCACATTATGAATTATCCTCAGAGACCAAGCAGGTAATAGGAAAGATAAGACATCAGAGAGTGATCAAGCTTGCAGAGAATAACAAACTATCCCCTGACCAAATGCATCAGGTTCCATTTATAAAAATTACATGATGATGAAACAAACATTTGTCTGTACTAGATCGACTCAGAGCCAGCTAGGTGAAACGCTGGACTTAAAGTTCAGCCATCTGACTGTATAGATAGGAAACGGAAGTGGATGTTGGGTTAAGTAACTTATTAGGAGTCATTATAGTAAGTCGTGGCAGCACTGCGTCTAGATTCTAAGTGTCTGTCTTTTGGTTGTATGAATTTTACATTATATAATTGACTCTATTTCCAATATCAAAGACTTTCATCTGTCCTTTATAATACTTTCATGTATATAAAAATTGTGTTTAATTATGCATTGGTGTCTTTTGTAATCCTAATTCCCTGTTATTTTTGCTTTTTTCTATTTACAAAAGACTACTATGTGAAGAAAATACAGTGAAAAAATCTTATGACCATATTTAGCAGATATTCCTCTACATTTTTGGTGGTAAAGTTACACTACTTTGTAAGTTACAAAGCACCAAAATGTCCTGTTCTGAGAGCCAAACTTAACTAATAATGAAAACTGAGCCTACCATGTTCTTTATTCATATCTAGGTCTGCTATATTTGCATAGATATCTCCTTGAGGAGAAGACTAAACCATCTTATAATCCCCCATGAAGTTCCAGTCATGGATCTTCACAGTCCATCATTAATAAAAGAAACTTTGTGAGGACAAACCAAAGCATAATAAGTGTTTGCTTACTAGAATGTCATTTGCAGATAGACTATCACAACACTTACTGTTTTTTGCACAGCCTAAACATGTGTCATTGCATCTTGAGAAAGATTCATTTTTTGCTTAGAGGAGAGATGGCAAGCAATTGGAGCCTTCATCTGGTGATCTGCAAGAATGACATCGTACCAGGAATAATCACTATGTTTATGTTGGTTGTGTCCATCAGGACATTAAGTAATCGTTGCTTCTCAATAGACCGGAGAAGAGAAACAAAAATATCTAATGAGTATCATTATTGAAGTGGCTTCAATCTCTGAGTCCAAATTACAATTATTATTTGACTCTAAGGCTTCTGATTATACAGAAATTCTTCAATAAAACTGTATCTCTTCTAGAAACTTGTTTTTGCATCTTAAAATAGAAGCATAGCTTTAACTTGAACACAATGATGGAAGAGTAGAACATACAGCCCCATCTATTTGTATGAATAAGTTGGTTTGATTTCCTTTTGGGGAACTGTAAACTCAAAGCATTAGGAATAAATGTGTTCATTCCACAAAAATATGTCTTGTTTGATTGAATAATGCTCTGATCCAAGCAAAAGAGTCTTAGAAAAATGGAAAAGATATATGAGGAAGTGAGTGAGATAATCTGTCACGATGTTTTATAAAACCATTCACTGACATTTTATCAAGACACACTTAGATATTCTCATCTAGACTATAAGAATGACATAGCTTTTTTCCATTAACTCATGGCTGCTAAACAGTTATAGTTATGCAGTTATTCCCTGGTCCCAAAACTAACTGTTTAACTAGACTCCAGTATTAGTACTGCCTGTGTTAGTTAGGATTTTATTGGTTGTAATCAACATTACATAACCACAGACAATGAGAAATGTACTAAAATGTTGTCATGTAGTATACAGATCCAAAGATAATACTAGTGAGTCAGATTCAAAAAACAAGAATCAGAGAAACTGAATATGCACTCAAATTTTCAAAGGAATGTATCTGATTGGCCTAATTTGGGACACTGGTACGAGAAGGCACATGCCTTGATTGGTAATCCCAACAAAACTGCATAGAGGAAAGGTAATGCCTGGAAAGGAAAAGAGGATGCTGCTCTAAAATTGGAGGGAGGGGTAAAAATAAACATACAACACACTGCTCTTAATATTTTGGCTATGATCAGGACAAGATTAAAAAGGCACAATGCAACACAGGCCCAGTTTCCATCAGGTTGTTTGTTTATTATTAAGTTGTATAAGTTCTTTATATATTTGGGATGTGAATCAATTTTCAAATGTGTGATTTGCAAATATCTTCTCCCATTCATAGGGTTGCTTTAATCATTTTGGTGATGGTTTCCTCATCAAGCTGTATAGCAGTGAAGTCTGAAATTACAACAGTAACAACAATAAAACAACCAAGATATGAAACCTTTGTGATGAACGACATACTATTCTAAGGACTTTACATATGTTAATAATTTCATCCTCACAACAGCCCTAAGAGGTAAATGTTAATTTTATGTTCCTTTCATAGATGAAAATACTGAGTCACAGAGTCGGAAGTGATCTGAAAAGATTACACAACTATGAAGGGTCAGAGTCAGGATTCACATCCAGGGAGTTTGGCTCTAGATTCACAGTCTAGACAATCACACTGCTCTCTCTCTCTCTCTCATTAATATGAGCTTTAACTATCTCACAAAATATGCACCAGGATTTTCATTTAACTGAAATTTTCTTATCACTTTTACTGAGATAACTACTGTAAAAGAAAAGAAACGGTTTTCAATTGCTACTATTTAAGAAACATTTAATGTTTTTAACCACATGTTTGTTACAGTAATGTCCCTCTGAAGGACTAGGACATGGAGAAAGGGTGTCGTGCAGCTAACTATGAAACACAATGCATCAGGAAAGAGAGACGAGAGCTATGCTGAAGATACAAAATGCTCTCAAAGCTACAAAACTGGATTAGATACATTACAGCTTCTAAAGGAAAAGGAGGCATTGAAGGGAAGAGGGAATTTAAACAGTATATATTTTCTGTAAACAAGCACCACCAAAAACATAAGAAGGGCTGACATTTATTGACCATTTATTTACTAGGAGAAAAAAAATTGAGTGGAGCCCTTCATGTGTGGTAACGGATTTGCTTCTCACAGTAACTCTATTTGTAATAAATATCATTACCTGTAATTTACAGGTGACTCAACTGAGACTAAAAGACCACAGAGCTAGAAAACCTCCAGGCTGGAATTAGAACCCTACTCAGTGATCATTAAAAAAATAAAATAAAATAAATTCTACTTCTACTTCTTGCAGAAAAAAAATTCAATTAAATATTAAAGCATACTGATGCAAATATAGGTTAGACTTTTCCAGGTCTTGGTCCAATGGTAAGACTGCCTTGCTGAAAAATGACAGAAAAAGATATGAGAAAACCTTCAGAGGCTTAAGAAAAGGGAGGTGGGTTTACTTATACAACGGCCTTTTCTTTTGCATGCTCTCCTTTTTGCTTCTGTTGTGCTCTGAGAGTTTGGTAATTGGTATTTAAAGTAGAAGTTGTTCTCTAGCAAAAGACGTTTGGTCCCATCTTTAGGTAGATTAATTTTTTAAGCCTTCACAGCTTGTTTTGCGAATACGACTCTCCTGCACTATCTGAAGAAGGCAAGAACTAAAGACCTTAGACACACAGACATTCTGGGCAGTATTACTGGCCAAACAACAACCAAAAGGAATAAATGATTAAATTTTTAAAAAGGTGAATGGAACGTTGCCCTTCATTTTTTCCTGACCTTGGAAAACTTGCCTGGAAAAAGCATATATCCAAATTGCTTGAATCAGAGACCACCCTTCTGATGGACACAAATAGAAAACATGCAATATCGTCAAAAGACCCCTTTGAGTGACAGCTCCTCGCAGAAGCCTGGATGCAGAATTCCTCTCGGGATCTGCCTGACCATAAGCCTCTCCCTCCGAGACACCTGTAGTGGTAAGACAACTTACACACACATGAAAAATTCACCTTCCAGAGACTACTAGGAGTTTAGAAAGAACAAAAGTATCTGGTTGTGGAAAAAAAATGTGGTCTAATACTAGGGGACGTTTGTAAAAAAAAAAAAAGTGACTTTTCCTCCAGATAGATCCGCTACAGAGCATCTCTCAGACAGAGATGAGGCGCATGCCCAGACGTCAGTCAGCATTCATTCATCCTCCATGGAGCAGAAGAGGACACATAAGAGCTTGATCGAAATGTCTCTGTAGTAGAAGGAAGCCTGACTTAGGTTCGCAGGCACAGCTCACACCTAATTCTAAACCCATGCCATAAAAGTTCTAAAGACGGCTTCTAAGTCACTTGCAAGAGCATGTAAGTACCTGAACATGTTTTATAGAAGATAACATAAAAGTATGTTCCACTCTAATTATTAGAAAATAGAATCCATTTTGTTGATAGTAGAAATGTTGATTACGTTAGGCTAAAACACTCCAAAAATAAATCCAAAACGCTAATACCCCAAACACAATAGTTGCTCATTTACTTGTCAGAGCAAAGCAGGAGACGTCCTCCATCCCATTCTGCCACTACTAGAAGTGTGTCCACGCCCACATCCCGCCAGACGGAGGGGATAAAGAGCACACCCACATTTTCTTGTTTGTTTTGGTCAGTTCGTGAGTAAATTTATTTCATGTTGTAACAGTTTTTGCTCTGTAATTTATTTAACAGGGACTCTTACAGCAGTATCATTATTACCTTTTCCTGCGTGACTTTACACACAGGCATGAGAAGTTAAATACAGTCTGCTTGTAATAGGTGTGATTGTATTATTTAGCACAAAGGACTCTGGCTGCCTTTTCTCCTGGGGAAGCTAGTTTGCTACAGAAATACCTCCATCCTTGTTTTCAAGGATTAGTGAGTAAGATCTTAGGTTCCGGAGTGGCTTGGTTGCCATTTCACTCGGTCCATTACTACAGCTGAGACTAGGAAAGGCACTTCCCCTCTTTATCCCACAGATTCTCATTTATAAGATGGGCATAATGATAGTACCTACCTCACAGAGGCCATAACCCAGAAGAACCACATGGAAGTTCCCCTCACATGATATTAATGAAAACTAGGTGCATGGCCCTGTATAAATGACAAAGGGACTGGGAACAGCAGTCCCCATTTGGGAAGCCACCACACAATTATGCTTCTATTGACACAGACCAGGAAGAAGGGTTTTGATGGTCACAGTCATCTCCATCACAAATCAACAAGTGTACAAACAAATTCAGCTTGATTGACAACAGAATTTCAAAGGCAGAATATTAATAGTTTAGTTTCCAAGGACCAATCATTCAAAATCAATCTAAACATATCAGGAAATAGCAGACACAATTTTAAAATAAAATAAAAATGTTGGTATGACTTTATACAGGAGAAAGAAAAATTTAATCTTGGATCGGTGGCCAACAGCTACTTTATTTTATGCTGTTCTGTTGCACAGAGGAGACAGACAGACCTCATTGAAAGGCTCTCTGTATTTCCAGGTGTGTGAGCTTGGGAGACTCATAAGTTCACTGATTCTCGGTTTTCTGTTCTCTAAAATGGAACTAATACCATCTATTCATATGACTTTTAGTAATTAATACATTAATATATAAAAAGGACTTGGCAGAGTTTAGGGTACAAATAAATGTTAAATGAGTTAGTCATTCCCATCGTTATTCTTTGTCATAAAAGTTTTAATTTTAGAGGTTACTGCAACATATCCAAAACCAAGTTTATTATCTTATCTGGCACTCATCTCAAATCCTTAGCCTGAGGGATATTTCTATTATTGGGGGAAAAAAATGCTCCTGAGCACAAAATTTTTATTTCCTCTTACCTCTTTATCCAAATTCCAGGTGTATGTATACCCATCATGGGTCTATGCAACCTCCCGAATTCAGATTTCTATCATGTTTTCTGCCGCCTACTGCCACATCACCTTTGTCTGTCCTGCTATGAGCCTTTATCTCCATCAGTGACAGGTCAACTTGAAAGACAGTAAGAGAAAATAGCTAAAACTATATTCCACTCTGTCTAGCCTACACTCTCCCAATCAAAACATTTAAATCATATGATTTTACCAAAAGTGTTCATTTTAAATCAAGGCTTACATCCAAACTGTGGTCTCAGATTTCAACAAATCACAACCGAACTTCCGAAGCACAGGGTATTCGTCGGTGTTGCACTGTAAAGCGTTGGTCATTTAAAAGCAAACATATAAAATCATTTCACATCTTTGCTCACACACTACCTAGCATAAAGTCAACTCCTGCCACATTCGAACACCATAAATCTCATTTCTAAGAACCTGTCCGTATAACCCTTCTTTCATAACTGAACTATCTGACTTCTTCAGCAGATCTGACATGGGCTTCTATCATCCTTTCAAGCAGACGAGGCACTTTTCACATGGATTATCACCATCACCTAATTTGTCCCCATGCTCCCCGTATTTCCATGGCACATTCCAAATGAGCAATATTTGACTATATAACGCAGATTGTCATCTACACTGATAGCTGGAGGATAAAGATCACTTTTTTCAAATTCCTCCCTTTTGCAGCATTTAGCCTGAGCCTTCTGAGCTCCATTTTATCTATTAAGTGTGAAAGGTTTTTAGTAGATATAACAGAGAGAGCATAGAATGGGCGTTGGAATCAGATCTTTGACCCTTTCTACAAATTTTTCTCTGTGTTGATTTGTATGTGTTAGTTAATTTTGAGGCTTATTTTCCTTATTCAAATATGGGGATATAATATCATACCCTTAAAAATTATTATGAAGCTAAGATAAGCTAGATTTTAAGTTCCTTGGAATCAAATACATTGTCTTGATTATTCAATCATTCATTATTACATTCCCAGGGGCAAACACTGCCCTACACATAACAGGCCGTCAATAAGGCATAGATTTTTATCACTGACAAACATAGGATACTATAAAAGAAATACCTGGTGCAATCATACACAACTCTAGGTAGAAGCAAACTTTTATATGACACAGACAATAAATGTTATTTAATGAGATTACAGAAGCAATGAACCAATAACAAAAGCTTCAAGCCAGAAACTACCCTTAACAAGTCAGTATGCTTAAAAACAAAAACAAAAACTTCAAAGTTGCAGAATTTAGTATTATCACATGGCCAAATAACCTATCTAGCCCTGAGATATAGAAAACCCAAAATGTCGTAAGAAACATACCTTCAGAATAGGAAGGGAGAAAAAGTGAAAACTTGTTGAAATATGTTAAAAGTCGGAAAAAAGAAGAGTGGATCTCTAGTATCTCCCTTTGAAGATGGTGGAAATTGGTAAGAATTCGTCTCCAAGTGAATAACCAAAGATATCAGACCCTCTTAACCAGGTTTCTATTGCAAAGTGGGCTTTCCCTCTTCAATTCCTGATTGTATGCCAGCACGCTAAACGTAGGACAATATTAATAAAATGCTCTTTAACTACACATGCATTGAGACCATCAAAATGTGGTACAGGCCCGACAGCACTGCCGGCTTATTATTTTATTTCTATTGATCCCTGAACTAATGTGTTCTATTCACATGCATTGTTTACTTAATAAACATGTCATGGTTGAAAACATACATTGGTCTTTTTTGCCCCCATTATTGTCTTTGGAATTGAATGTTTCCATAAAACAATAAGGTATCCTTCCATTTTTACACATGACTTGACACATTCGGCTCCAGTGACTTGCACTGAGACACATTATAAACAGTGGTTCCAAGACACAAATGCAAACTACGTCTGGACATGTTCCCTGTATTTTAAAATGCAGGGGAAATGGCAGTTGGAACAGGCACCGATCCGTGTCTTGTGAAGCTTGTCTGGCAAGGCCACGCGGAGCCACAGACTCAGCAAGGCTCCTTCCAAACCCAGTGATCACAGCCTCCCGGGAAGACACGCTCTAGCGCTGCAGACTTGGTGAGTTGGGTATGATGATGTCCAACTTTTTGAAACCTCAGCCCTTTCTAGCCCCTTTTCACAGTGACTTTAACAGGCATCACAGAAGGCAGCCCTGCAGTTCTGCTCCCTCTTGAGTCTGTGCTTTCAGAATATCAAACCGAACAACAGAAACCAGAACTGGAAAAAAAGAAAAGTATAAGAAACATGTCTGAGGAGAGGCAAAGACAGAGTTGCTTGGGTTTATTTTCCTCCCTCCAGCTGTGATCTTTTGCAATGCTAAAATGAGGGGCAAGCCTGGCTGGTGTGGCTCTGTGGTTGAGTGTCAACCCATGCACAAAGAGGTCACTGGTTCGATTGCCCATGAGGGCACATGTCCAGGTTGTGGGCCCAATCCCCAGTGGGGGGGCATGCAGGAGGCGGCCAATTGATGTTCCCTCTCCTCAGTGTTTCTGTCTCTCCCTCTCCCTTCCTCTCTCTCTAAAAATTAATAAATAAAAAATGAAATGAAATGAGGGGCAAGTATCACGGAAGCAGGATTATATAGTAGAGGACTTTGGAATGGACAGATGCTGCCCCACAGGCTTAGTAAGGAAGCGGCCGGGTGACCAATCACAGGGCTAAAATTCACACAGGAAGCCCAGGTTCTCCGACATTGTAGCAATAGTCCCACACCCTTGCTTTAGTGATGCAAAGAACAGTTGCCTGGAAAAACAGAAGTGAGTAGGAATGAAATTTTATCTATATATCTATATCACTCATAAAAAAAAAACTTCTATGTGTAATTCAGATGTCTCAAAGTCCTCTGGTCTTTGGGGGTCCCCTTTGCAGCATCCAGATTAGGTGACCCATTCCATGCACAGTCGTAAAACATGCAGTATCTTCATAGTCTCCCAATGGGCTTACATTCCTCTTGGTTCATTTATAATATAGCCTAATTTCTAACTATTACTCTCATCCTCTCTTACTTGTTCTCTTTTATGATTTATTTCCTTACTTAACGATAGAGTTGGAAGCATAGCACATGGGAAAATGAAAACTGAGAGAAGATCAGGGTTCAAGTATCTGCTCTGTGATTTATTAACACAATTCATAAAATTAAAAATGGATTAAATTTGATAAAGGTTTTAATGTCCTGGTAGGAAGTTCCTCATAATTGGGTATTACCAGCTCTGTATTAGGATTTATAAATTATGAGTTTTATGGGCAATCCTCCTGTTTAACCTTATCACACACACAAAATGAATCATTATTGCAAAATTTTTATTCGTTTAATGAGTTTACTTAAGAAGTTGTGCCCATAGTTTTGTGAAGGCCTCAAAAGGAAGGTCAGAATACTTATTTAAAGAACATTATCTATTTTATTTTAACCCTAGCAATTAGCTTGTCCTATTTTAGAAATGGAGAGAGTAATGACCAGACATGTTATGTTTCTAGTTTCAAACCACAGATGGAAGTGGGAGACAGCTTTAAAAATATGGTCTCCTGACTGGTAGGTTGTTTCTTTGCTGGGCAGATGGCCCTCGGTTTCTGAATCAGCTCCTAGATCTCCCTTCTAGAATCCACATTTCCCTGAGCCTAGCAAATCTTCCAGATTCTCGTTTATCTTAGGGCATTGATTCTCAATCAGATTAAAGCCAGCAATGGGACAAATACAACCCCCCGCCCCCAGAGAATTATGCTTGGGCATACTTGAGTGACATCTTGACTTTGGGCCATATGCGCTTTTTATAGAGTCTTAGAAAATTAAATTCATGTGAGGATACTACAGGGGAAGGTTGCTTCAAAGGTGATAGGGTTTCATAATGAGAATCATTTTTATGCCAAAATATTACGCTTTATTCTTTGACTGCTGGGAGGGTAAAAAATAATGTCTGGAAGTTTCTAGGTGCAAAGAGAAGATAGGCTTGGAAATCTTGTTGTTATTGTTGTTGAGGCTGTTTTAATATTCTCAATGAAGTAAAGCCAATTAATGTTTCCAAAGAAATAAATCTGAATGGCAAAGATATTTAAAACCAAATGTACTACCTATATATGTCAGCAGTTTAGAAGTCACCTTCACTCCATCTTTCCTTCAGAAATGTTTTAACACAAATGAGTGGCAGGTATGGGGTTATTAGGTATGTAATATATTTTATTTGGCTCAATTAATTGATGGTACTAATAGTTACCTTTGTTTTTTAGTTTTTCTGTGTGCTAAATTACTGGCTAAGCACTTGATATCAAATATCTAATTCCTCTAGAAATTTTTTGAGGGATGAGCTTAATAAATATCTGTTAGAATAAATGTAATAATCTCTGGGAGAAATCATTTTTCTCTGTCTACCATACCCCCTTCTTTCTGGTAGTTCTTCTGGGTTATCCTTCCCATACTCTATGTGGTCCTCTGGGCATTTTTAATTCCCTACCTTCACCAACCAAAGGGAGGAAATACAAATCCCAGACTGGCCATTGAGAGTGCCATCATCCATCTGACCACAGAAATAACCCAAGAAAAATCAATCAGGTAATTTCCTAAATCTTGGAAACAACAATCCCTCTGGGCTTTCTAATGTGAGGATATAAGTCTGGAGATGACAAAGGCCTTCTTGCCTGATACAGGGAGAATATGAAAATGAAGCACAGCAGAGAACAACCAAGCCAAGAGGTAAAAATAATCACTGTCCCAGCAACATTTTTTGAACCTCTGTATTAAACTGTGCCTAAAGCCAACTACCCTTGGATTTCAGTGATGTAGCCAATCAATTCCTTCTTCTGGTCAATGCCATTAGATTTAGAATTCTGTCACTTGTTGCCAAAAGAGACCAAACCAAAGTTTATGAAAAGTCTAAAATTGTATTCCATTGGCGATGAACTGCCAACGGGTTTTAAGCAGAAGTGTGACTATACCATTCTGCTTTTAGCTCCAATTTGGAAAATGAAGCTAAGAGGAGAGAACTGGAGACCAAATTGTTAGTAAGAAGGCTAGTGCAAAATCTAAACCTACTGGGTACATTTTCAAATCAAATTTGGGTAGCAGCTAAAATTCAGAAGCATTCCGACTCCGTTCTCTATTAGTCAAGACATGGGTGAAAAGCTGTCAAAATCCTTTGGCCTCTCTGAATCATAAAAGCAAGGTAATTGCACAGTTGACTGTGCAGTGTACAAATGAAAGCCATATCTAAGGTAGACGTTACCTTTTCAGTGAGTGATGTCAGAGGAATGGCAGAGATCCCCTTTGTCTCTCCTCTTAAAGTTTCCACAGTTTGAACAGATATAATTCAACAACGGATTCCCTGCTCAATGTACAACCACATCTGAGAGATCTGCCCATTGAAACATCTAAAGGTGGGCAAGTGGGAGCGAACCGGGGAGGCGAGAAGGGAGAAGAGATCAAAGGAGGCACAGACACAGCCCCGAAGCCTGAAGCTCACTGCAGGGCTCAGCACAGACAGGGGAGAAACTAGGTTGTGGATGGCACTCCCTCCAGCTGGGAGGAGCAAAGAGATTCAGTGAGCATTCCTGCAGGAGTGGGCAGTATGAGCTGCAGCTGAGGCCCAATGACCTGGGCAGGGACATCTGGCATTTGGCATTCCAGACAGAGAAACAAAGCCATGGGGCCTGGTCACTTTTCTGTAACCTCCCAGAGCTCCCCTCCCCTCACTCTTTGTGTGGGGTTGCAGTGTACATTATCTGAAAACCTGAGAACTGGTACTATAGAAACACTTTTTTTCTTGAGTGAAGGGCACATTCTGCAACTAATCGCAGGGTCGGGTAGAAGCACAGGCGGGTACATCAAGGAGGTCTACTGGTTGCTATGGCTAGAAGGGCAAAGCTCATCCCACCCCCATACATCAAGGCTGCACTGCTGGCGATGTCTGGCTGTGGAGGATGGCACTGGGATTTCATGGATTTGGAGCTTCATTGCCCACCATGTTCCTCTGTGAGGTTGGCCCCCTGAAACCAGAATAAAAGGATTACAGTGAGGTGCCCATCTTCTAGGGAACACACACCATTTTCCACCATTTTTCAGAGATCTGAAAAGCCAGAGAAGTGCAAGAGGACTAAAAAACTTGTTATTTAGAGCCTCCTACTATAAAACAATAGAAAGACTTCTTATCAATCTACTAGGAAAATGCCACTCATACATAGATGCCTAGAGAGAGGTGGAATCAATCAAATACCATGAATAAACAAGGTAACAAATCAACTCAGAAATAAAATGAAAAATATCCAGAAAATAAACTTAAATACATAGAAATATGTTATTTAAATGACAGAGAATTCAAGACTGCAGTGCTGAAAAAACTCAATGAGATGCAAGAGAACATAGATAGGCAGATTAATGAACTCAGAAATCAAATCAATGAACAAAATGAGTACTTCACTAAAGAGATCAAAACTTTAAAAAAAAAAAAAAAAAGAAGAACCAGATAGAAATTTTGTAGAGGAAGAATTCAATAAAAGGCATCAAGAATGAACTGGTAAGCCTAGGAAATAGAGCTGACCAGATGGAGGAAAGAATTAGTGATAGTGAAGATAGAAATCTAGAAATGACAGAGAGGGAAGAAGAGAGAGACTTGAGCATAATAAATAAAAAGGAAAGAGCTGTACAAGAGCTATCTAACTCAATCATAAAAAGCAATGTAAGAATAATAGGTATGCCTGGCTGGTGTGGCTTAGTGGTTGAACATCGACCCATGCACCAAGAGGTCACGAGTTCAATTCCCAGTCAGAGCACCTGCCCAGGTTGTGGGCTTGATCCCCAGTTGGGGACAAATAGGAGGCGGCCAATCGATGTTTTCTCTCATCGATGTCTCTATCTTTCTCCCTCTCCCTTCTTCTCTCTCTAAAACCAATAAAGAAAAATTGTTTTTTAAAAAAGAAGAAGAATAGGCATATCAGAAGAAGAGAGGGAGAAAGGAACAAAGAACCTGTTCAAATGGTTGATGAGAACTTCCCAAACCTATGGAAAGAGCTAGATGCTTGAATCCAAGAAGCAAGCAGAACACCTAATTACCTCAATCCAAAAAGGCCTTGTCCAAGGCACATTGCATTCGAATTTTCAAAAATTAATGACAAAGAAAGAATCTTCAAGGCAGCCAAGGAAAAGAAGAAAGTAACCTATAAAGAAAAGCCCATTTGGTTATCATTGGACTTCTCAGCAGAAACTCTACAGGCTAGAAGAGAGAGGAACCAAATATTTAAACTACTGAAAGGGAGAAATTATCAGCCAAGAATAATATATCCAACAAAGTTATCCTTTATGTATGAAGGAGAAATAAGACTTTTCCAGACATATAGAAGCTAAATAATTTATCACTAGAAGACCTCCTTAGCAGGAAATACTCAAATACCTAAAACAAAGAACAAAAGATCACAAAACTACGAGTAAGATCACCAACAAAATTACAGCAAAAACAGGCATAATTTGTGACAACAAAAAATAAATAAATAAAAAGGGGAGGGGTGAAGGGTTGAATATGCAAGGGAGGATGGAGATCAGATGCATTCATAAGGTAGACATTAAGGAAGCCTCTCCATCTATTCAATATTCCTCTACTCAGTGAAGGATTTTACTTGGTTCTTCCTTTAACAAGTCTAACAAAACAAAATATTGTTGTCAGGGAAACAAATTATGCAGTTCATTGCTCAAACCAATTCAATAAAATCAACTTGTTTAGATGGCCTTTTGTTTGTCATAGTCATATTGAAGCTCTTGTAACAGCTCAGGGGGAAATTCCAGACTCAGATCATTTCAGAGTTGGTCTGGAATGGATATAAAGAGTGCATGTATCCATTTATCCTGGTTTATTTTTTTAATGAGAGTTTTTTTTTCTAGAAGTGTGAAGTTTGAGTACAGTATAAAACCCATAATCACCACTATAGTAAATACAAAAAGTAATGCAAGGAAAGTACTCTTCACAGTTATCACATTCAAACTAATTGACATCTTCAGAGTTAGTATACAGTAGGAGGTAAAGAAGAATTGGCTTTTTGGAGGAATTGAAATGTTTAAAAATTCTATAAGAAGCCCAATATAAATTCTCAATTTGAAAGTAATCTGTGGCTAGTTATGTGGCACAGTCATCCTCTGAGATTCTTTCATGTTGTAGAGCTTATAAAACAGTGGGGACCACCAGTATTTATCATTATAGCATGCTCATCTAATTCAGTGAGTTTTAATTGAAGAATTCAGAGTTTGGACTTGGGTTATTTTGTCACATTAGCAGTGACTAAAAGGCAATTCAATTTTTCTCATGAAGAGAAATAACATTTGAAATATACCGGTTTATCCCATAAAATTCAAAGAAAAGGAGATCTATCAAAGAGCTAGATGTAGCTGATACAGATAATGTGGAGTTATTGGTGGATCAGATAGGTATTGATTTTACTGTCCCTCGTCTACTCAACCACTTCAATAACCAGAACATCCATTAAATGCCAGACTTTGTGCAAACCAAATCCCTACCTTCAGCCCACACTTGTTGATCTGATAACATCATTCTACCCGCATCTCCCAGAAAAGTCCTACGGCCTGTGTTTAAACTACTCAGCATACTTTACTCTTTTGACAACAGTGATTTATTTGTTCAAGGATGGGCCCACGTTATAAAAATCACAATCAGAAAAACTCAATTCTGGGAGTTCTTTTTAAACTGACGTTGACTCTATCCACCAGGATAAGCTAGATTATGTTCTGTGTTGGCAAGGAGCTTCTCTGCCTATGTAATGTCTCCAGGACTCAGGGTTAGGGAAGCTCTGTCTTGACTTAGGCTTCCACGATCACAGAGCTGGGGAAGAGAGGATTTGGCCAACTACCTATGTCTTCTCCTCTCAGTCCGCCAGCCTAAAGAAATCACATGAGTTCTAATTTGCATTTGTAATGCAGAGCCTACCTCAGTATTATTTTTTTACCCATTAAAAATGAGAGTCAGTAGCCTCTTCCAAATCTGAAACGTTCTGAAATTCTAGACTCTCTCTTGCCCCTTTTGTTTATGCTTACATACTGACCAGTAACCTTCTGTTAGCTATCTCTTAAAGCTTCCTGTTAAAGGCAAACAATAACAAGCAAACACCCCAGTAACGTTCTGTTTTTTAACATCTGCACCTAGAATTCCAGGTTATTAGGTGCGTTATATGTCCAATAACAAATAATAAAGATCGAATAAATTACAAATATCTGATAAATAAAACTTTAGAAGTAAATTTTACTTAAGCATCTTATCGTTGGATATCATTATAATTAAGTAAATTCTATTAAACAATTTAAACAATTTGATGTATATACTTTTGCTGCAGTAAATTATCATGAGTCAATGGGTTAAAACAGTACAAATATATTCTCTTTCACATTGGGCTGTAGGAACTCTGACACAGGTACCAGGGAGCTAAATCAAGGTGTCAGCAGTGCTCTGTTCCTTGTCTGGAAGCTATCGGGAGAATCTGTTTCCATACCATTTCCAACTTTTTGAGGTCGCCCACGTTCCTTGGCCCAAGGCCTTCGAACCAGTAGTACTCTATCTCCTTACTTAGTCACATCTCCCTCAGAATGCAGCAGGAAAATCTGAGATCTTCAGGGCTCTTGATTAGTTTGAGCTCACCGAGACAATCCAGGATATTCTCCCCATCTCAAGGTCCTTACCTTAATCACATCTGCAAAGTTCCTTTTGCCATGGAAGGTAACATAGTCACAGGTTCTGAGGACTAGACAGTGACAATTGGGGGTGGGGAGGGGGGCATTATTTGGCCTGCAGCTGTGTACCTGATTCTTTTACTTGCTTCAAACACCTTATAGAGTACACGAAACTGTACAAGTATTACAAAAGTTAGCTCTATACTTAGACAAATCTATTCTAAAAATAACACCAAATGTTTAAGAAATTGGTCCTGCCCAGCCAGTGTGTCTCAGTGGATTGAGCGTCCTCCCGTGGACTGAGAGGTCCCGGTTCAGTTCCTGGTCAGGGCACATGCCCAGGTTGCAGGCTCGATCCCCAGTAGGGGGCGTGCAGGAGGCAGTAGATACATTTCTCTCTCACACATGGATGTTTCTATCTCTCTCTCCCTTTCTCTCAAAAAAAAAAAAAATCAATAAAAACATTATAAAAAAAAGATTTGTCATTATTTTAAATTAGTTTTATGTGATCCTAAAATAATAGGCTTGCTTTGAGATCTCCATAGGATATTAGGAAAATTGTTGTAAAACGCTTTGGTAAGGGTGAGAGGAACTTTGAATGCCCCACTTACTTGATGTTACGTAATTCATTGTGCTGTCAGTTTCCCATACTGACCTGGTGTGTTAGAATTATTTAAAAGTTGATGCATCCCTTTCAATATAATATTATCATTAGCAGGGCCATGTAGAGGTTTCATCTCCTAGAAGATAAGGGATTGATTCTACATAGTTAGCTGTCTTTTTTGAGTAATTTGCCTAATATATTATCCAGGGACAGGCTTTAAAAGTTTTTCTACTAGATAATTGTGAAGGAACTTATCATTCCAGTTCACACAATAGAGTTCCAGATTTCAAGGACTATTTGTCTTAAGTTGTAACTCCTTGTGTTTATTTTTCACAGCTTATATTTTTAAAATGTATTTTAACATATAGACAAATATTTAATAAATAAAATAAAATTGTTAAAACATGTATACACAAACACATACACATGCATTTGTGCATTCCTCGATAGATAGATAGATGATAGATAGATAGATACCCCTATTTATAAAAGTCCATTCAAAACAATGAATACTACTTAAAAATATTTAACAACAAGCTGTATTCCAGGTATGAAAGTAAAACAATAAAGCTTTTAGGTAAAAAGTATAACAACTGAATGCCCTTGTGGTAGGAAAATATTTCATAACTAGAACAAAAAGTGCATCAAAATGGGGAAAATTGGCATACATTAAGATTATCAAAATATTTACAAGCCATATATCTGATAAAGAGTTAATATCCAAAATATATAAAGAACTCCTACAACTTGTCCAGCTGGTGTGGCTCAGTGGTTGAGCATCAGCCTATGCACCAAGAGGTCCCTGGTTCAATTCCCAATCAGGGTACATGCCCAGGTTGTGGGCTCGATCCCCAGTAGGGGGCATGCAGGAGGCAGCCAATTGATGTTCATTGATATTTCTATCTCTCCGTCTCCCTTTCTCTCTCTCTAAAAAGTCAATAAAAATTTTTTTTAAAGAACTCCTACAACTCAATAGGAAAAAAAGCAATACAATAAAAAATGGGCTGAGGACTTGAATAGACATTTCTCCAACGGAGATATACAATAACCAACAGGTATATGAAAATGACAATGAGATGTCACCTCACATCTATTAGGATGGCTAATATAAGAAAAAGAAAGATATATATTTAACAAGTGGTAGATTTAAATGCCAATTCATCAAAGTAGATGCCAGCCCTAAAAGAATGAGTGCCACTTATGAAGAACCACTGGCAAATAGCAACACATGCTTATTGGATATTAAATATTTTTACAATCTGTAAGTTACTTTCAACTCTTTTTTTTTCTGCTTTAAATATCATCATGAACATATGATACTTGACAAACTAAAATTATTTCAATGAACCATAACAGCTTTGGTTGCTATTGTTATTTTTACTGATACTGTGCTCAATTGTACCCTTCTAGGTTCTTGGCTGAGAATTCCTTGTAATAAAAGACAGATCACCAGGAGGAAAACAAACAGAAGTTTAATAAAATGTATACAGTAGTCCGCCACACCTTCTTCACAGCGGATATGTTCCCAGACCTCCAGTGGTTGCCTGAAATCGTAAATAGTACCAAACCCTAATATACTATGTTTTTCCCCGTATATACATACTTATGACAAAGTTTAACTTACAAATTAAGCACAGTAAGAGACTAACAACAATCACTGAACACAAAATAGAACAATCAGAACAATACAGTGTAATAAAAGCTATGTGAATGTGGCATTACTAAGTAAAAAACAAAGGATCATCTGAACGCAAGTACTGCAGTACCACAGCAATCAGTCAATGGCTGAGACTCTAAGTGACTAATGGGCAGGTGTCGTACGCAGCATGGTGACGCTGGACAAAGGAATGAGTCATGTCCTGGGCTGGCTGGACTGGGATGGCACAAGGTTCCATCCTGCTACTCAGAATGACGTGCAATTTAAAACTTATGAATTGTTTATTGCTCGGATTTTCTATTTAATATTTCTGGACCATGGTTTACCACAAGTAACTGATATCATGGAAAGCGAAACAGCAGATAAGGGAGGACTCGTGTGGCTTCTGTATGCATGGGAGATACCAAGGAAAACTGAGTGACTCCCAAAAAGGCCTGATCCACCTCCTTAAATGCCATGTCTGCTTGAAGACCAAAGGAAGATGTTTGGGGGTTGTGGGGAGTTATGGGAGGTTACCAGGAGAAGCAGAGTACTAGGCTGTTAGGCAGATTTAATTCTCTGCCTTCTCCGCTTGTAAGAGTCTCTAGAGATTTACTCCTCCTCCTCTTCTTGGTACAGAGAGATAGACTCCCTTACAAAGGGAGATTTCCTTTATAAATGTAAATGTCTCCTCCAAAGGGTAGCTTCTGCTTGGGTTTTCAGAGCTTCTCCTGTGTCTGCTGTTTCTTAAAAATAACCAGTTCAAGCCCTGGCTGTTTTGGCTCAGTGGTTAGAGCATCCGCCCGCGGACCAGAGAGACACAGGTTCGGTTCCCGCTAAGGGCACGTACCTGGGTTACAGTTTCTCCCCCACCCCGGTTGGGGTCGTGTGGGTGGCAACCACTCGATGTGTCTCTCTCACATCGATGTTTCTCTCCCTCTCTTCCTCCTCTCTCCCTCCTGCTCTATTTGAAGATAAATGCAAAAATGTTCTCGGATGAGGATAAAAAAAAAAAATAAGTAGTTCAAAATAATCTTTATGCCACAGGTATATTCTGTGGTGGCAACTTCTGCTTTCCTTCACTGCTTTCTTCCTAACTTTCAACAATTACACCGCTCACTTAAACTTAAAACGTCTGATGACTGTAAACTTACATACACATTACAATACACAGTGCTAGCACCAAGGATGTTTAGTACACATTATAGTTATTTGACTGGGGAGACACCACGAAAATTGAGTGAACTGTGCTGAAGACCTATTCCTCTGACAGACAAGACATGACATTTATGAACAATGGATTCATAAACATAGCTACTTAGATAAAATAATCACTTTTTCCTGGTTTTCATAAGCCAGATAGAGCAAATCAGGTGGATAGTTATTAGGGGCTTAAAAGCTTAATAAATGGCACGATTTAGGTTTAAAGTGCATAATCCTATTTCAAAGTTCATGTATTCAGCCTCCATACTTTTCAGAATTTTAAAATGCACGCTAGAACGACATGTTCCATCGCAGGCAGCCATTGAGAACAGCATATTTTGAAAATATATTCTCCAAAGTGAGGTCTGTTAGAGAACCCACTAGTTGAGGAAAACAGTGGATTTTCTTCTCTTCTCTTGCTAATATGACTAAGTAGCTATTAAAAATAGTAGGCATACTAATTATTCTATATTTAGTAGAGTTCAGTCTCTCCAATTTGGCACTGGATTCTTAAAATTTATCTACCCAATCATTCAATAAAAATGTATCTATCATTTATCATTCTAAGTATTGGGAATAAAATAATGAAGACAGAAAATGCACTTGTCTTCTTCTTTTTTTTTTTCTTTTGCTAGCCTACCCTAGCCCCCTTCTCCTGGATATTTCTTATTAATACTTAAGAATTCTGCTTAGATATCATATTTTCTGGAAATATCTGGACCTCCACCAAGACTGAAAAATGTCCTTTCCATATGCTTCCATAAAGCTTTCTATTTAGTTCTTTTGTAATATTTTCATCCTGCATATTCTCTTGTCTGGACTCTCCCTGTGCCCCAGTGTCCTCCAAGCAATCACTGTGTGTCATTCACCATTATGTTCCCATTGCCTAAAATGTGCTTAAAACAATCAGCTCTCCATAAATATGTATTAACTGAATTAATGCCAAGGTGCTGTCTCTACCTTGCAAACTCTTATTCTTCAACGAGTCAAGTAAACGGACATGGGGATTGCAGGATTATAAATGCACCATTATAGTAGGTATGAGAGCACAAAAGAGGGCAATTAACTGGGCTGTGGAGAGCCAGAGTCCTCTGTAGGGAGGTGACATCTCCAGCTGTCGGCATCTCCGGGGCTGGGCAGCGCTCAGGATCAGGGCTTCCTGAGTAATTGCTTTCTTGCACCTTAACAAAACAATACATAGCTTTTTCCTGTTTATCTTTACCCAAAAAAAGCATCATGGAATGCCCTACTCTGAAAGACAGATGAGAACAGAATGTCTCTCTCTTTCATGTTAATCAATGTTTTGCTCTGAATTGAACAAATAAGCAGATAAATATCCCACCCCAAGGGCTAAGTGACTGGAAGACAGAAGCTTATCGCTGTCACTCCCGTCAAGCTGTCCAAATTTCACAGTCGGCCACTCTCCATGTCATGGAAGGGAAAAGATACCAACTTGGAACAATGATCAAGAGAAGCACAGACTGAAACGAAACTGGTTTTCATAACTTATCTTCAGAACTGATAACTAAAGGCAGACATTAGAAATTCACATTGAAATAGAGACAGAATGACATCTACTGGTTGAGAGAATTTGGCCTTGTGGACAGCTGGTAAAAATGTTTTTTTTTCCCTTATGAAGTTTAAATGTTTCCCTTTCTCCTTACACATGAAACTCCAATTAATAATAATGGAAATTATCTATACACAATAGGGGAGGATTTGACCTATTATCTGTGCAGTTCAAGTAATCATGAAAGAAAATTAATCCTCAGTTGGCTGGCTCTGCAGTTGGAAGTATTTTACAAGTGGCTTTAAATGACGGACTTTATTTCTGTACCTAAAAGCAGTACTTCATGACCATCCTTTGTATAAAACCAAAATTCACCATTTTTTTAAATAAATAAGAAATAGATTTGTGTGTCCTTTTTGTGGGGTTTGTTTTGTGTGTGTGTGTGTGTGTGTGTGTGTGTGTGTGTTTTTCCAGAGATTTGGCAAGATGATATGCTCTTTTATTATATATTAATAACAGCTTTAAGGCTGTATAAGGCTTATAATTACATACTCTTTCATTCCCCTTCTATTTACCCTTTTCACCTCTAACCTCTGTTAGTATACTAAATTCATCATTAAATTATTATTTTTATATTATAGGTATAATCTTTCAAAAAGAGTTTTCTATTCAGCTCCGTCTCTACTTACAATTTTTTAGGTGCAGTTCTTTGTTTAGCTGGTTCCGGTGCTCAGTTTTGCTCCTTTTTAAAAAAAAAAAAAAAATCTGATTTATTTCTGAACCTTTAATTTTGATTCTGCTCTTATTACTTTTTTATTTTTTTATTTTTATTTTTTTACTTTGACAAAAATATTTTTCAATTAACTTATTTTTGTTACAGGTGTTTCTACTTTCCCCCCCACCCAGACACCCTCTTCTGGATCCTCCCCGGTCCCCCACCCCACCCCACCCCCAGCATTGTTGCTGTCTATGTCCATTGGTTACGTATACATGCATATAAGTTCTTGGTTTCTCTCATCCCTCCCTCTTGCCCCCCTCCTCTGAGGTCTGTCAGTCTGAACTGTACTTCTTTCTATGTCTCTGGGTCCATTTTGTTCATCAGCTTATTTTGTTCATTACATTCCACAAAAAAGTGAGATCATGTGGTATTTGTCTTTCTCTGCTTGGCTTATTTCGCTTAGCATAATACTCTCCAGGTCCCTCCATATCGTCTCAAAGGATAAGAGATCTCTCTTTCTTACAGCTGCATAGTGTTCCATTGTGTATATGTACCACAGCTTTTTTATCCACTCATCTATTGATGGACACTTGGGCTGTTTCCAGATCTTAGCAATTGTAAATAGTGTCGCTATGAACATAGGGGTACATATATTCTTTCTGGTTGGTGTTTCAGGCTTCTTAGGATATATTCCTAGAAGTGGGATCACTGGGTCAAATGGCAGTTCAATTTTTAATTTTTTGAGGAAACACCATAGTGTTTTCCATAGTGGCTGCACCAGTCTGCATTCCCACCAGCAGTGTACTAGAGTCCCCTTTTCTCCACACCCTCGTCAGCACTTGTTGTTTGATGATTTGTTGATGGCGGCCATTCTGACAGGTGTGAGGTGATACTTCACAGTCATTTTAATTTGTATCTCTGTGATGATTAGTGGCGTTGAGCATTTTTTCATATGTCTCTTGGCCATTTGTACATCCTTTTTGTAGATGTGTCTATTTAGGTCCTCCGCCCATTTTTTAATTGGATTCTTTGTCTTCCTTTTGTTGAATTGTATGAGCACTCTATATATTTTGGAAATTAGCCCCTTATCTGATGTATCATTGGCAATTATGCTCTCCCATATAGTGCGTTCCCTTTCCATTTTGATGCTTGTTTCTTTTGCTATGCAGAAGCTTTTTAATTTGATGTAGTCCCATGTATTAATTTTTTCCTTTGTTTCTCTTGCCTTAGGCTGTGTGTCAGTTTTTTAAATCATTTTTCTAGTTATCATAGGAGCTTCCTGCACTAAAACTTATTGTACTCTTGAACATAAACATCAGGAGAAAATCTGTGTACCCTTGGCTTTTGTGATGACTTCTCAGATATAGCACCAAAGGCATAATCCCTGAAAAGAATTAATGTTAGATTTCATTAAAATTAAAAGCTAATTCTGTGAACGATGCTGTGGAAAGAATGAAAAGACAAGCCACAGACTGGGAGAAAATTTTGAAAATTGCGTATCTGATAAAGGACTTGTATCTAAAATATACATAGAACTCTTAAAACTCAACAACAATAAAACAAACAACTCTATTTTTAAAATAGCCCAAAGTTCTGAACAGACACTTCACCAAAGAAGATATACAGATGATAAATAAGCACATGAGAAAATGTCCCACAACATTTGTCACTAGGAAAATGCAAAGTGAAACAACAATTAGATACCACTGCATGCCTATTTTAATGACTAAAATTCAAAACACTGAAAATACCAATTTGTATGGAGCATCAGTAACTCTTATCTATTTCTGGTGGGAATACAAATGGTATAGCCGCTTTGGAAGACACATTGGAAGTTTGGCAGTTTCTTATAGAGCTAAGGAATGCCTTATCACATACCCAGCAATCACACATTTAGGTACTCATGCAGTCGCGTTGAAATGCATGTCCACACAAAAGCTTCACATGAGTGTTTATGGTAGTTGTATTCAGAATCCTCTAAAACAGGAAGAAACCAAGATGCCCTTCAAAAGGTGAAAGGAAGAGTCACGTAATGCTTCCATACTATGGAATACTATCAGCAATGGTAAGGAATGAGCTATTAAACCATGCAGAGACATGGCTGAATCTTACATGCTTATTGCTAAGTGAAAGAAGCCACTCTGAAAAGGCTACATTCTATACATGTCCATTTGTGTGGCATTCTGAAAAAAGCAAAACTATAGAGATGGTGAAAAGACCAGTAGTGTAGTAAATCTATTCTGTATAGCAATGCAGTGTTGGATACATGATGAAAAGTATCTAACTACCTTAGACCTGCATGACACAATCTCATGGAAGGGGGTGGGAGGAAAATGCTGCCCTCAGTAACTTTCGGAGACTGTAAGACTAAAAACAAAAGGAATTGTACATAAGCACTGTACTGTAGTTGGTAAAGTGCTTTTCCGTAGGGGTATTGTTTCACGATTCTAAAACCATAGCACATGTATACTGGGATTGAACACACAAGTTAATGAGGACAGATGGTGGGAGCCAGGTTCCTCGCTGTTGGAGTAAAAGGTTGCATATCAGCAAGGGAGGAAGGCTACAATAATCCAGGATAAAAGTCAGAGACATCAGCATGAATGCATGTTTAGTTTAATACAGATACAGATATTCCATTATATATAGTATACATTAAACATATGATATTATTACTGACATGTGTACCTACATAGGTTGGTATACACACATCCATTTCCTAGCTCTATCTGCTCAGAGGGCCTAGAAGCAAGGACGCCCCATAGCAAAGAGGTCCTTTCAGCCCCAAAGTCCACATTACTTTATCATCTCACTATATTCCATGCAGTGAAGGGGTTCAAAACAGACCTTCCCAAGAGGTGCCACTTTTATATGTGGGTTATTTTGAGCTGAAGGCAATTGAGACCTTGCAGGCTCAAGAGAAACTTTGACTTCTCCCTTAGATAATTTATAGTTGGGGTTTTGCCTAGAAGAGTTATTACCAGAAACAGCTTTTTATGACCCACCTATAAGGCAGGGCAAACCTCTAACTACTGAACCTCTGCTCTTCTATTGTCCTGTAAATGACCGTCCTCCCTGTGAAGTCCCAAGGCACCTTACCCCATCCTTAGCTCAGAGTGCCATGTACACCTCATTTTCTCTTTTTGTCTCTGGGTGTCTCATCATGTAGGGTCTCTGACTCTCTTGCGTGTGGGACTACCATACGTATGTAGGGAATGAAACTGGTTTTCTCTTGTTAATCTGTCTCATGCTGATTTGATTATTAGACCAGCTAGAAGAATCTTGAAGGGTAGAAGAAAATCTCTTCCTCCCCTACACTAAGTCACATGTGTGTTTCATCATCTGCCCGACCTCAGACTGTAGAAAGAGGACCCACATCTCTTGTAACTAGCAGCTCGAGTGGGATGGTTCAAGGCAGCGTCCGTAGTTATATCCACAGGGAACGTCCCTTATAATATTAAACTTAAGAACTTAGAGTTACATGCATTATTCATCTACTCAGTCCTTCTACAGACTCCTATCAGGTGCCTCTGTATTCTGGAAAATGTAGTGAGTGCTAGAAACACACAAAGGAACCACCACCAAAAGAGCAACATCTCTGTCATAGGGAAAATGAGCATCAAGAAACGAAAAATTAAAACAGGTAAAATGTAAACCACCAAGAATATTGAAATTGTGACGAATGTCAAAAAGCAAGTACACCAGGGTGATGTATTGAAGCAATGTGGGCTAGGCCTGTTTTATAACAGGAACGGTCTCTCTCTGCAGATTGTGCCTGAAACTGGAAAACCTGAAAGGTGAACATTCCTTCTATTATGAACATGAGAAAGTTTTGGGGAGAGCTTGTCAGAAAGGAGGAACAGCAGGTGCAAAGCAGCCGTTCACTGAACAGAGAGGAGCTGGTGTGGCTGGAGCACGGTTAGAAAAGGAAGCCAGGGTGGCCCCGGGTGTGACTGCAGTCGAAATGGGGGGAAGACCATGCAAGGCCTCGCAGACCACGGCAGAGAAAAGAGGAAAGGGGTTTGACACTGGGCATGACTTGGTTTATGTTTTAACACTGCAGCCCTGGCTGCTCTGTGGCAAGTGATTGTGGTACGTCAAAACTGGAAGCAAAGAGACCAGTTAGGATGCTACTTTAATAGGCAAGCGATAACTACCCAAACTTTGTCCAGCGTAGGACTCCGCAAAAGCATCCTTACCTTTCATTATCCTTCTACTAGAGAGATACCATATATGACATTTTTTTGGAAACCTCTAAGTTCTTCATTTTACGGAGTCAACCTCCCATGGAAGCCAGGTTCAACTCCACTCAGCTCTGTAAGCGCATATTAAACACTCCCTACGTCTCAGCGGAACTGGTGCATGACAAGATGTGTGGGCATAGACCCTCGCCCAGGAGGCCTCCCAATCCCAAAGAGGAAAATAGATGCAAGTAAAATCATAGTCTTGTATCTGCTGCCTGACACAAGACTTCCACCTGTTTCTCTTAAATCTACCTCCTTCGCACTTCAGAGGATGTTTCTAGGATTTGATCATCAGGTTCTAGGAGTTATGATTTTCAGTCTCCTTTCTAAACCCTATCCAACTTTTTAGTTCCCATGCGAAAGTTTATTTTTACCTTCTATCCAATCCACACTGTTCCTCTTCTTTCTCCAAGAAGATTTGAGGCTTCCTATGACATTTAGACATATTCTTGAGAGGTTATAGCCGAAGACAAGAAAGTAATCTAAGCAGGCTGTTTAATTATTTTTTAATAAAGGCTTCAGATGAGAAGCAAAAAGCTCAAAGATTAACCTTTATTCTCTTCGCTAGGAGAAAGATACGATTGAAGCAAATTAATTTGAGCAAACATTTTGCTTTAAATATTACAGACCAATTCCATTTCAAGATAAAGTGAGGTCCTCCAGATATTGATGATTTTATCATCAACTGAATCATTTAATTTTGACCTTTCCAGCAATTGCTTCCTTCTCATAAATAACATTTAAGGACACCAATTCAGATCAATAGTATCACACTCACCTAAATAAATCTAAGTCAAGCACCATTGCATCCAACCTAATCTCTAGTTTCTCACATCCTGCATGTTTCAGGTGTTAAAATCACATTCTTTAATACTGATTTTCTTCAAAAGTCAATTGGAAATGTAAAAGTGTTTTTTTTTAAAAAAAATCACAACAGAATAAATTTACCTATAGCAAACTAATCGGGCATGGTTCGAGAAAGGAATTCACGGCCCTCTCAGAGTTGCATTTGAAGATTTGACTTATAGGAAATGACATAAATCCTTTCAAGCAGCAGTGTCTTTATTTTTAAAAAACTTACTCTGAATTCAAATACGTGAAGAAAGAGATGAGAAAAGAACTCATTAGAAAAGCTAACTATACCACAGCTGATTTAAAATATCAATTTTAAGCAGAAAGAAAATTTAAGATGCAAAATTTTAAACGAGCAACACGGAGGATAAATACCTACTTCTCTAGTCCTAGAGGAATGAGGAGCTTTTTATCTCCAATGTGTTGATGGCCTAGATTCCACGAAGAGGTTTGTGACTAGCATGCAACGAGGCCCTTGAAGAAATTACAGGCAATCTGCAAAGGGAAGAGGGGAGGGAGGAAGAGCATGCTGACACCCGTGAGCAGCAAAGCATGCAGGAGCTGGCTGGGAGTCTATTCCAATCCAGGACAAAGATAAGAAGGCCAAGCTTTAGAGTCCACAACAGAGGGAAGTAAAAAACATTGGGGAGGTGAGGTGGTGAGAAGATTTTTTTTTATTGTCACAACTGTTAGTGACCATGATACTAGCATTTAACAGTAAGGCCCAAAATGCTAAATATCTATTAAAGGGCGAGATCACTTTCAATGTTCCTTGAGAAATGAAGCATTTCCGTTAATATTTCATTTTTAGTATTATCCATATCTATCAGAATCCCATTTTTTTCCCCAAAAAACATTTACTTTTATTTCTTTAAGCATAAAAGCAATTTATGTTGATAGCACTGGGAAACTATTTAAAACCATATATTCTAAAAATTACACATAGTATCGCAACACCAAAAAGAAAGACTATCAACCTATCAACATTTGGGGGAACAGCAACACTAATACTTTATTTTATGTGTTTTTGCACATTTGAAAAATTAAATTGTGCTATAAGGGCTATTTTTCATCCAGTTGACATTGTTTCCTTATCAGCATATTTTTCTAGTCATCAATTCGCACCCAAGCAGGATGAGGAGGGTGTCTGTATAGTGTGAGCAGACACCCAGGAGTGGGCAATCGGCTGAGCGGAGTGAAGGGGCATCAGGTCAGGAAGGGTGCTAATGGCCACAGGAGACTGGCTACACAGACGGGTTAGTCAAATAAGTAAATACATTAGGATAATGCGAGCCAGCCTTCAAACGATCAGAGAACGGCACTGCAAATACACAAAAGGAGAAGTTTCTGATGATCCATGTGGTGGGGGACTGAAATTGGGAGCATAGTGTGACGTCATGGCTTTCAACATACAGAGATAGATACAGAAATAAACATGGAGTCACTAGATATACAGGGGTGGGCAAAAGTAGGTTTACAGTTGTGAGTATGCAAAACAGAGTTTACTCTCGTCTTACTTATTATTATAGCTACCATTATTATTAAAATACTTTTGCTCACCCCTGTACATATATGTGTGCAGATACATACTGCGTGCACAAGATGGCCTAGAACTAACCATACACATGGCAATAAGCATACAATAAGCATATCTAATGCCCAGCTCGAAATACCATTCTGTACCAAGAGGCACCGGGACTCTATAGAAACGACTGCTTCCAGAGCTGAGGCAGGTAAAGGACAAGATGAGACAGGGACACATTATTTGTGTCAAAGAGCAAGCACATATTCAAGGAATGATTAGGCCATGTCAAAAGAAGCATAGGGGACAGCCTGAGGGATTCTTACTAACCAAATCCGAAGAAAATTGAGTATCAAAATCAATAAGAAAGTCATGGATTATAGAGCACTGACAAAAATAGGAAACCATGAGTACGTGATTTGAGGAGTAATGGTTAAGAGTAAGGTCCTACAAAATATTTGTTACTTTCAAAAGAGAGAAGAGACACCAGCTTAATTAAGCGATCAAAGTGAAGATCATTAGCAGTACCGCAGATCAAAACGGCGTGCCACCTGCTAAGACGCAGGAAGGATGCACCATCACCTCGGCAATATTCCTCCTAAAAATGCAGAACTGAATATAATCATGAGCAAGCAAAACACAAACACAAACTGAAGGGCATTTGGAAAAAAAATCACCGCTCTCATCCTTAAAAGGATCAAGGTCATGAAAGTCAAGAAAAAAACTGAGGAACTGTTCCAAAGGGACAGAGAGTAAAGCTCGTGAACAAAGCTGCAGTGAAGGGGTCTGGACTGGATTCTTTTCACAGAAAGGATATTATTGGAGCAACTGTATCACTAGAATAGGATCACAGGAGCAGATGATGGTAATGTCTCTGTGCTGATTCCTGATTGGGGCAATGTATTGTGATGGCAAGAGAAAGCGGAATGCACTGCATATAGCCCACGTTCTGGTTGTTTCAAAAGAATAAAAGACAAATTTCAAAACCACAAATATCACAGGAAAAATTCTAAAGCAATACTTTAAACAAAATGTAGAGTAAACACACACTACATATTAGGGGATTGGGGGACATCAAGTCAGCGCCTTTCTAATGTTTCTGGGACAAGAAGTTATTTGTACTTTCCTGCAAATTTGAGATTGTTTCAAAATATTTTAAAATTCCAGTCAAAAAAGGATCTGAACCTCCGATAAACATTAACACTCAATTCTTTCCATCACATATAGAAGCCAACCTATGACTTCATGTATCAGAAACAACTCATGAGGTTCAGCAGGACTGTCAAGTTTTTGATATTCACACCTGGGAGAAGCAGAGGCATGGAGGCTTGTGCCTCTCTGTCAGCTAAAAGATAACATTTGCTAATCAAGGCACAGCTTTCTGCTTCTTGCATACAATTACATCTTACTTATTTGTCGAGTATCTCCTGAATCCAGAACCTAATACAGTGTTTGATGTACAAGTAGTAACAGAAGTCATAGCAAACTCTTCAATGCTGCTTACTATACACCAGGCATTGTTCCTAGTACATGACAATCATTAATTCATTTGATCTACACCACAAGCCAATGGGATTGTGCTAATATGATTCCCATTTTACAGATAAGGAAACCTATATGCAGAGAGATGAAGCCATTTACTCAAGGTCATAAAACTATTAAAGGTCAAAGATAGAATTTAAAGATAAGGATGAAAAGGCTAGTTCTCCCACGGGATTGCTTTTAAAATCCCCCAAGACATAATGTAGCTCTGGTTTCCTTTAAAAATGTATATATATTGGCATCTAGTAGGAATATAAGCCATACATATATTTATGTTTATGCACACAGTATGAACCATATCTCTAACAGACCCACTTTTTTCTGTTACTGTAAAAAAGTCACCAGTTTTTAAATAGAAATTTTGAGGTTAAAATATTTCATGCATTTTTCTCTTATAAGTATTAAACCATTCAAAACTAAATTCTGAAAATGCCATGACATATTAATTCATTGCTTCACAAATGTTATTAAGCCAGCACTATGTACCAATTCTATTCTAGGTACTGGACAAGTGATTCCAAAGAAAAAGAAGCAGCCAATTAAATTAATAAGATCATATATAAGTCTTACTAATAAATCTATATTTAAAAAATAAAATGCAAAAAGATTTATTCATTCATTCAAAATAAACTTATTCTCTACTATGTCCCAGAATGTGGTTGTAGATATGAGAACAGGACAAAAATGGCAAATAAGAGCGCAAGTCACTGAGGAAAAAGATCCAAAATTTTGTTACAAAATCCAAAGTAAACTATCTTAGCAAATACAAACAGAAATACTTGAAGTCTAAATAAGAACAAGAGAGAGATAAAGTCACTATATGGACATAAAATAACAATAGCTCCTATGCTTTCTAAGTGTCAATCAAATTTTATTATTATCTCTTTAAGTCTTCACTTCCCAGAACCAGTATGGTAGGTATGTTATGATTCCTACATGTCAAAGAAAGTAGAAATATTCAACTCTGTGTCAGTGTGAACTGCCTTTGAATTAGAAAGAGCACAGTTAATACAACAATTAACTGAAAGTCAAGAAGGGTGAAGAGAAAGCTGCTTTTAACTGGTCTGGTTTTTCAAGTGCAGGCAAACTGATTTCCAACATGATTATGGAGCAGGTTACTGGTGCTGTTTTGGGAATCACGTAAAATGAACATAAACTAATTTTTTCCAAAGGAAAAAAAAGACAAATTTCTAAACAGAACTCCTATGAAAAATTTCAAAGCAAGTTATTATGCAGAAATTTATGAATATTATAACAGCAAATTAGATCCAGAGGGTCACTAACATTACCAGAGTAGCTGACATTCATTGAGTACCTAGCAGGTGCCAGACACTATTCTAGCATCAATATAAAAATGGACTCACCTCACCCTACAAACATCCTATGGGATCAGCACCATCTGTATCTCCATTTTACAGATGGGAACCTGAAACAGATCGGTTCAATAACTTCTCTAAAATCATACAAATAACAACGGGCAGAGTCAGAATTTAAATTCAAGTGGCATGATTCTAGAATTTGCACTTTGGTCTACTTTTGCTAGAAAAATACACAACTGAAATGCTATTGGCAATGTGTGGTGTACCTCAGAACTACCTTAAAACGGTGCCTGGTGCATACTTGGCATGCAATAGATATTTACTGAGTGGATGAATGAACAGCCTTCTAGCTTATTTCTGCCTCAAGATCTTCCCACATGTTTCTTCCCTCTGCCTAGAATACCCCTCACCCCCCTTTTTTTAAAAAAAGGGGAGCTCTTTTTCAACATCTTGATCTCAGGTTAATTATTTTCTCCAAAAGAAGACCTCCCTGAGTGCCCTTCCAAAAACACCAAAATGGATGTTAGTTATATAGAGATATGTATCTATTTATATCCAGGCATATATCACTTTGAAATCATGGTATTTGTCTACTTTTTTTACTTAGGTATAGTTTGCTTTTTCTCAGTAGGATCTCCACTGTAGGAGAACAGGGGCCCTGTCTGCCATGTTCATCATTCTGTATACTTACTGTGCTTTCAGTAATTGTTTAATAGCCCTGGCTAGTTTGGCTCAGTAGTTAGAGCATCAGCCTGCAGACTAAAGTGTTGAGGGTTCGATTCTGGTGAAGTGCACATACCTGCGTGGCGGGTTTGATCTCCAGCCAGAGCAGGGTTGTGCAGGAGGCAACCAATCGATGTGTCTTTCTCACACTGATCTCTCTCTCTCTCTCTCCCTCCCTCCCTCCCTCTTTTCTACTCTCTCTAAAAGTCAATGAGAAAATATCCTTGGGTGAGGATTATCAAAAATAAACAAATAAATAAATGTTTGATCAACAATGGGTGGACGGATGGATAGGTGGATAGATAGATGAATGAATAATGTATTTGGATTATAGCCAGGCATTTGGTCATAATTCTTATGATGTCCAGATGGGCTATATACATATTTCCAGCTGGCTAAATAACCAAACTCCAAACACCTTGACTTTACCCAAGTAATAACAACTTAGGGAAGTTCTATGGTTGCATAACAGTCTTATCTTTGATTTAATATCTGTCAAAAAGGTCTTGCTTTTTCTGTTAAAAGTATTGATATAAAACATATATCCCATAAGCTTTAACATAAGTGCTCAAAACATTTTAGATTCAATTATTTTATTTGATGTTCAAATATTTATAGAAAACCTCTAGGATCATTTTCAGGCTCAAAAATATTGTTATCATTTCAATATATTATAGTGCATGCTAAGGCTTCAGCTCTGCTTCTTTGTTGTTGTTGTTGTGTGTGTGTGTGTGTGTGTATGTCCAAAAGTTAAGCAAGAGGAAATAATACACACAAAATTTGTTTTCAATTGTTTTGCAATGACCATGGAAAAATAAAGTCACTTTATTAACATACACATTCAAAAATGTTATTGAGGAAGATGTTGCAGTTTATTATCATTTATAAATTCTAGAGTTACAGAGCGAATATTGTTTTATAAATACATATAAGGATTAGAAGGTATGAGAACTCCTGCTTAAAAGAGTACACCTTGAACAGATATGTAAAATAAATATTCATCTCTCCCTGAACACGAGGATGTCTTCTTAGGTATAGCCTTAGACAATATGAATATAAGGAATTCTGAACACCTAGACCCTTTCATATCCCCATTTCCTTCTTTCACCATCACTCAGTATCCTTAACCAAGGGCAGAACAGGGCCCTGGATTCCAAATCCTCTTTCCTCTTCCATAACCACTGCATGCTCCCTCCCTGCACACAAGCACACTCAACATATTATTTTCTGATACAAAGAATTCTATTGGCTACAATGAATCCAACCATCTTAAAAAGGTTCTTCAAGAGCAACAACTGCTAACTTCAGGCAACGTGGGTGACTGTTCAGGAAACTATTTTCAGACAAAGATCTTTCAATGTCCCTGAATCACACCACCATGGTGCTTGCCTCCTCCCTCTCTAAGTCTGTGTGTATTTCAGGTCCTGGGTTTAGTCAAAATGAAAAGACTGCCACCTACTGAACTACAAGTAAAGGTATTTGGAATCTTGAGTTATGTTTAATTTAATGCTCTCAAGTCAATCATCTTCCTATTGCAGGCATCACCGATGCTGAGGCATTCCAGGAAGAAGGCCAAAGGATGACTAGCACATGGGTCGTGACTGGCAATTGGTCAGGAATAATTTCCACAAAAATCACTCCTTGAGCGACAAAATAATGATAGGTAATTCTTAGTTCAATAAGTAAAAGCAGTATAATGAATTCCTTGGGATATAAGTACTGACATTGTGTTTCCCTATTCACCCTTCCATCTGCTGAGTGTATTAACAACCTTTTCCTTGCTGAAACAGTAAACTCAAAATGGTCAGCTAAAGGGCTATACAAAAGATCATATCAGAGAAGGACAAATCAGAAAATTTCCTTACGCCTTTCTGTGTTTACATCTTCATTCCGTGTCATCCCTAACTCCTGTTGTCTATCATTTCACAAATCTCAGCCCAGAGATAAGTGATGGCTCTTCAAAATACAGGTTATAGCCAGCAAGCAACAGTCACATTCCTGACAGTGACAGGATTGTTTTTATGAGCAACAAAAGAAAAAAACGTATTTTTCCATTAACCATAATAACCTCAGGTTTAAAGAAAAATGTTGAGAAAACAAATATTAACTCATTAGGAGAAAATAGTAGAAAAGAGAGGAGCTCCACACAGGGAAGCAGTTTCCCTAATCCTGAGGGAAACTGGTGAAAATTATTACTTTTTCTATTGTTTAAATTCTCTAGAAATGGTCAAAATGGCATAGAGTAAATGAAGAAACATTTAATCAAGAATATCTACAAAAACTCAGTAAGAACAGTGAGTGCTGTGGCTTTTGAACAAAAAACTGCTCCCTCCCTTCTTTCACCCAGCCTACCAGGATAAAAGCTCTATTCTAGTATCATGAAGCAAAGAACATAGGGCTCTCTCCCCCAGCAACCAGTCAAGAATTATGGTATTTTGGTATATACCCAGAAGGATCAGGAGGTCAGCATTTCTCATCCCATCCCTCCAGCTCTCTGTTGCAGAAGCTAAATTCCAGAGGGTGCAATAGGGAGGTCAAGAGCTCCCATCTTACATTAAGCCTCCTCTTGTCAGGTAGAGATTACTGAGAACCCTGGCACCCTAGTTTTCTTCAGCTGGTCCATTTGTAGGACAGAGATTCTTTGCCAGGAAAGACAAGTCAAGAAGGCAAAAGAAAACCACATCTGCTATGCCCACAGCCCTGCTCTCTAAAGCAGAGATGTCATACACAGAGAAGCACTCCACTGTCCCTGCTCCCAGCTCAGGAACCCTAGTTCAGAGATCTGCCAGGATTGGAGGAGGGGTGGGGGGAGTGGATAAAACAGAGAGCTCTGAAGCTCTCCTCAAAAGAGTACCTAAGAAAGACTCAAAAGACAATGGAGATTTTGTTGGAAAGCCATTAACAGAACTTTTGTAGTTTCATTAGTGATATAAGCTAAACCATTGACAAACTAGTTTACCAGGTAGAAATAGAAAAAGAAAAAGCTAAGACCCCTGCTGGTGTCAGAACCTGGTTTAACTGGATCAATCTATGGAGCAATTTATGCACCAAGGCATTGTTGAAAATAATAGAGCAATCAACTGGGATTCAGTGGAGCTTAACAGCTAGGTGTGGTCAGAGGGGGAAAAAGAGTCAAAGAGAGGCCTGCTAAAATTACTGTCATCCCAGAGTGACTGCACATCTCTAAGGCTCAGCCCTCTCAAGAGTATCATCAGAGGCTTCACAATGCAGGAGAAAGAGGGCAAATAGATTTTACTAAAATAGTCCAGCTAGTTACTAAACAAAATAAAAAACAAACAATAATAAGTCCAATGGGGAACCAGTACCCAGAGTCACTACACTATATTATCTAAAATGACCAGTTTTCAACAAAAATTGTGAGATATGCAAAGGAAGAGAAAAGTGTGATCTACACACAGGAATGACAACAGTGAACTAAAATTGCCTGGGAAAGTGACCAGAAATTGAATTTAACAAAGACTTCAAATTTGCCATATGTCAAAAGAGCTAAAGAAAACCATAATGAAGATAATGATGATGTATTTTCAAATAGACAATATCAATAAAGAAATAAAGCTTATAAATGAAAATCCACGTGGAAATTTTGGAGTTAAAAAATCCAGTTGATGAAATGAAAACTTCACTGAAGGGGCTGAATGGTAGATTTGAACTGACAGAAGAAGAATTAGTGAACTTGAAGATAGAGTTTATGTAATCGGAAAAGCAGAGCAAAAAAAAAAATAGAACCTCAGAAACACTGCAGCACCAGTAAGCACACCAACATACACCTAACAGGAGTGCCAGAAAAAGAGACATAAAAAGAAGAGAAAAATATATGCAAAGAAATAATGTCTGAGAACTTACTGAATTTATTATTTATTGAAAAATAATAGCCTACACATTCAAAAAACTAACCAAACTCCAAATAGGATAAACACAAAAAGACCTACACACAGACACCCATAGTAAAAATTCTGAACGCAAAATCAAGAAGAAAAATGTTAAAAGCAACAAAACAAAAACAATTTTTCACCTACAAAGAAACCTCTTAAGATTAACAGCAGGATTATCTTCAGAAACAGTAGAGAGTGGAAAAACATAGGTACTCAGAGTAGTCAAAGGAAAAAACTGCCACCCAAGAATTCAATATCCACAATAACTATTTTTTTTTATGAAAGTGAAATACATTCCCATGTCAACAAAAACAGAAGGAACTTGATTATAGCAGACATACATCACAAAAAATACAGGAAATTCTTCAGATTGAAAGCAAATGACCCCAAACAGTAATCAAATCCACATTTTAAAAAATCACAGAGTACTGATAATGGTAATATGTACTTTTAAGAAAGTATAAATAAATATTTATTTTCCTTCATTCTCTTAACTACTTTAGAAATCAATTGTATAAAGAAATATGTGTTGAACATACAGAAATGTAATCATATATTGGAATACTTTTCAGCAATAAAACAAGTTAGATACTGATACATGCTACAACACAGGTAATCCTTGAAAATATTCTGCTAAATGCCAGAAGCCTGTCACAAAAGACCACGTTATACGCTTCTATTTTTTAATGTCCATAAGTAGAGACAGAAGGTAGATTAGTGGTTAAGTGTGAGAGGGATGGAGGGATTGGGGTGAAGGGCTGATAGCTAAATGGTATGAGTTTTTTTGGAAGGAGGAGGGAGATGTAAATGTTCTAAAACAGAGTATGGTGATCGTTGAACAGCTCTGTGAATATCCTACCATTGAAACAGAGAATTGTATGGTATATAAATTGTATTTCGATAACGTTGTTACCAAAAAATTTTAGTTTCACTTTTCCTCTCTTTTATATCTAAGTATTTAATCAAAAAATACAAATTTTTTCAGTCACCATACAAATTATTAGGGGTGATACTATAATAAAGAATAAACAATCCTAGTCCTTGAGATACTGTTTAGCATGAGAGAGTGCAAACACACAATTATGTAATTGTAATAAGAATAAAAATAATGGTGAGAATATATGTACAGTATGTCAATGGGTCCTATAAGGAAACATGACTTTAAAAGACTTGAGAAATCAGAGAAAGTGATATCTGGTTTGATTTCTAGAGAAGTATGTGATAGTGGGCAAAGCATTGCAGCTGTATACCAGGGCACAAGCAAGTTTATATACAAGAGAAACCATAGGGCCTGCCATCAAATTGCAACCATGTAATACGGCTAGAAAGCAAAAATCAAAGAAAAGGAGAAAGACTTGAGAGTAGAGATGCAGGTAGAGACCAAGCTGTCCAGTTGATTTGCAGAAGTGGAGAGTGGGACTTGATTACAAATGGGTACCACCAACTTCATATCCTCCAGCTGCTGGCTCCTCAGTTCATTCTCTTACAGGTATTGCTTACAGGTGTCAGAGATTCATGAAGCATTAGGAAAAGCTATACTTGTATATATTTAATATCTCTGAAATGCCATGTTTTCTTAATAATAGTAAGTGTTCATGTTTCCTCTTCAAACCAAATCACCTGCTATCATTTTCTGCATGAGTCTTAGCACTGATATTTTTTAATATTTTCTTCTCCTACTAAAAATATAGCTACCAAGAAAGCAGAAAAACCCATCTTTCTTACCCAAGGCTGCATCTTGTTCAGTGCCAAGAACAGCTCATGATACATGGTAGGCACTCAACAAATATATAGAGAATGAATAAACGCTCATTAATCTCCCATTAATGTGCAATTTTATTTATCTGTTTAAATTAAGAAATGTTGCGAGTGCATTGAATCAACACAGTTTTATGAAGTTTTCCCTGGTTGGAAGAGGAGTTGGTGATAGGGGAGGGGCTAGGAAAGGGTCAGGAAACTGCTGTTTTCCTCCAACCTTATATTTTTTAAAGATAGCAATCATTATCCTTCAGAAAGCAGAGACCACAACATCAACAGTCTCCTTGGTCTAAAAAAGTCTTATCAAAGTATTGACTTTTGGTGCACATGTCAGACATGACTGATCTTCCCAGGTAAGCAAGAATCCAAAGCTTCATCTGGATTTTCTGTTTTCCTTTGCCTCATCAAACCTGACTTACATGGTTGCCATGGAAATGAGCACAGTGTGAATCATGAAGCTTTTATAAGTAAGAATGCTACATAAATGTAAGGAAGGGCTATTTTTCTTAATTTTTTTTTTAATTGGTAACTCTCAGGATAAAGAAGATAGCATAGAAAAGGAGAAAAGTTGATTACTGTAGTTTGTACCCAGGCTATGTTTTGTAAACGCTGTGAAAACATAAAAACATTGTTGCAATGAATCAAAGCCCATACAGGAAGAATACTTCTATATCTTGCTTTATTATTTTATAAATGTGAATATATCATTAAACCATAAAGCCTCTCAACCAATATAACAGCAATTAGCTTGCACACATTTTCTTGTCCAATCTCAGCCTCGTAAGCATTTCCTCTTTATTTTCAACGATAGCACTCAGCTCTTTTTAAAAAGCCCAATATGCAATAAATAAATAGATAAATGGATAAAATAGAATAACTGAATTGGCACCTATAAAAATAAATCAAATTTCTTTTCTAAAATGCAGCTTCTGCTTCTGTAGGCTTCTGATCTAAGAAACAAGAAAAAAAATCTATGAATTCAATAAGGCAACTGGAGCAACAGACAAGGTAGTAAACCGGTTTCAAAAGTGTTGCATAAAATGTTTATTGACCAGAATTTGGGACAATGAAGAAAGCCACAGGATAGGATCAGACATCCCAGATGGAAAATGAACACCAAGGAACAACAATAACCCTCAACTTTCTATGGTATATTTTTTCATTATGCTTTCATTCTTTTTGGCTTATCGAATTATATCATTTTAAATTGACTTTAGTCAGAATATATGTAATAGCTACAGTTCATCAGTGGGATAACTTCCCACAGTGATTGGTAAAGTAGTAGATTGTGCTATGCTGGCCCTTCTGACTGAAAAACAAATAAATGGCTTCTCTATAGCTTTGATGGTTATTGCCTTTCTGAAGCCAGTTACTATACCTGAATCGTGTTTATTGAGCCTAGTATATTTTTCTCTCTTGTTCCAAAGCTAATTTTTAGAATTCTTTTGTCATCCAGAAAAAGGAGGTAACCATGACGACTGATAAGCTCAAGTGAATCCCGTTACAGTTCACTAGTTTTCTGGATGTTAAGGGTTATTTGCCAAATGACATGCTTCCCCATACGATGTTAAAGAATCTAACATAAAACATTTTTAATTTAAACTTTTAAGTCCTGAAGTGTTCTGAAAGGCCTTTCCATGAGAACTGGATTTTTTCTTCTTCTTCTTTTTTTTTTTTTCTGCATGAAGTGTAGGAGGATTTAAGAGTTACCTTAAAGGTTCCTGTCATTATAACTCATTCGAACTTGATGAGTCTCATTCACCCTCCTATGAATATTATATCATAAGATCAATAGATAATACAAAACACATTTGCCTGTTATGGAAGGTCAAGAAAAGTAATTTTCTTCTGGTGATAGGGAGAAATATTAGGAGATGAAAGTAATGTTCAAAAGATTGTGTGTGGTTTTGAAGTTACCTGCCATGATAGAATAATCAATAGATAACTGGGAAGGCCTTCATTTGATCATTCATGCCTCATTGCTCATGAGCATCATTAAATATTCTCTTGGTTTCTCAGAAGGTTGTCTTTGAAGTTGCCACACGGAACATTTTTCTACACGAAGCATTATAATTCCCCCCAAAAATGTAATACTCATGTGTAGCTATGACATAAAACAAAGATATAAACTTGCACATAGCTCATCCATTGCTCACTGACCTTGGGTTGCAAGATTATTTTTACCAAAATATGCTTGTTTCCTTTTGAGAAGTCAGTTTCGACAAATAGCCAACCATACCCTATTGACCACGTGGTCATACTGGACCTAGAAAAAAATATTTAAACCATAGCTGTTACAGTATATGTGAAAATTTCATTAAAAAGCCAGTCATCTTTCTTATACAAATATTCTTTGTCAATCCTTACGGTACATTAAAACCATTTTCTTCAGGCGTGTCCTATTTGCCAACAAAATGATTAATGAAAGCATTTGCTGAGTCAAAATGAAAACTTAGAATCAGTGTGCCATGAGTGTTGGTGTTTTTTAAAATTCTAAATATGTAGCAGACATGACACAGAGCACAGGTGTTAGTTCACAAAGTGGAATTTTATGCATAACCTCAAAGGAGATGTAGCCAAAGGCATTGAAATGGTTCGTGTTTACAGAAGTCCAAGATCCTACAGAAAATCCTGTCATTTCTGCAGAACGAACCCTTAGAAATGAATCATTTTGACTAACTTTATGTTTCCATACATAAAACATCCATACATTCATTTGGAAAGATCTCCAAAACCCTTTCAAAGGGTAAAAGTGAGACGAAGTTTGCACTGAGAAGTTATTCCATAATCCCTCAATAATGGCAAATATTTCATTCTAAAACGTTGTTTCCAATTCAGTCAAAAGGCATATATTAGTGGTTACTATGGGCTCAGAATTACAGTAAGAGCTTGCAAGGATGAATACACAGATAGTGGCGAGGCCAGGTACACAAACAGACTGCACATTCCAGCAATGGAACCGTGCTCATGGGAAGCGTGTCTGATCTACCCAGGAATGCCAAGAGACTGTCTATAGAGGAAGTGATATTTTAACCTAGTCTGAATGAATAAGTTTGCTATACTGAGAAATATGAGAAGACAATGTATAGAAAGAGTGTACGTTAGGAAGAGGATTGGAGTTTGGAAACTCGTGGGTGATCTGAGAATTGTGAAAAAATTCAGGGTTACAGAGCACAGAATGCAAATGATAATGCAGCGAGCACACCAAGGAGGGCTTTGTTGCCATATTTTCAATAGTTAAAGACAAGAGATAGCAGGTTGAACACAGATTCAGTTCTAGTATGGATAACCTTAAGGGGCCTAATCAATAAACTCTGTAATTGGTTACAATGGGAAAGGAAGGGAAAGGCAGAAGTTAATGATGACACTAATCTTTCCCGCACAGAATTAAAGTCAATAGTAATGCCATTAGCCGAGACAGGAAATAGAAATAAGAAACTGACAGGAAGATCGTGAATTCTACTTTGGACACTTCAAGTTTGAATGTCCTGAGGCGCAACTCTTAGAAATGTAGAAAGTTTGTTACAAATACTGAAGTGGATCTCAGGGCCAGGAGCAGGGAAGCAGACATGCAGCTGGAAATAACTAATCCCAGATGGTGTGTAAAACTTTGGCAGCAAATGGTATCAAGAATTAAATCTCAGAGAACTCCACATTTAAAAAAATAAAGATGAGTGAGGAAGGGTTAAATTTTGGAGACAATCGGAGGACACAGAGGTGTGGAGAGGCCAGGTGTTGAAATGGAAGGATTTTCTGGAAGTCCAGAAAAGATTCCATCAATAAAGAAAGGCAGGAGAACTTTGGCAGCACCATGAAAAACTGAAGAAAGCTCAAAGAAGAGGCTAAAAGAGGTCACGGGATTTAGCAAATACAAAATAAGCTACTGCACTATGCATGACAACTTTCTGTGAAATGGGAGCCAGTGGGCTGGAGAGTAGGGACGAGGTGATGATGGACGAACAATAAATACGTATGACGTGGTCGAGAAGTTCCAGAAGGATGGAAGATAGTGACTGAATAGAAGTTAGCTAAAGGCAACGATAAGCGTGGGTACAGGTTTGCTGTTGTTGTGTTATTCTATTTTTTGCAGAGACAGGTGAGCTAATAGTGTGCTTCTAAACCAACAAGCTTTTATACAAAGTGACTACAGTAAGAGGCAAACCCTAATGCACAAGGTCCTAAGGAATTTGTAATAGAATAGAGGCTTCATCTTAGAAAAGGGAAATGTGTGGCTTGCTCTTAGACAAGAAAGATACAATGATTCGTGAAAATTGAGGTATGTTTACAATCAGATAGAAGAAAAGAAATAAATGCTCTAAACACAGAGCTTCGATTTTCTTTGGACTCTAAGCTCCTCATCTTCTGAGAGGTGTGCATCAGAAGGAGAAGAATCTAAAAACCATATTGTAGCAATACATTTGTTAATCTAGTGCTCAGAAGGATAAAGATAAATTGGCTTTGGAATTTTGATTATGAAAACTGTTACGTTCAAAATGACTCAAAGTGACAAAAGTGGAGGGTTAATATCAACAAGTGTGGGTCATTTTCCATGAGATATATAACCTTTCCACCACTCACACATGCATTTTACCCATCTCTATGCAGGTAGGTGCGCAACAAAATCAAGGTATCTGGGCCAGGGATCTAGAACACAGAGCCTCTAAAATCATAGCAATATGAGTAGTTTGAGGATATTAAAAACCATCAAGCATTGTATTGCATTTGTATTGAATCACGTGATACTGAAAATAATGAGAATATTTAACCAAGAATTCCTAGCATAACCAGGAGCTATTGACTAGAAATTTGTATATGGAGTCAATTGCCTTTTTTAAAATATCATCCTCTCATCCATTTTTTTGGTTTTGTTTACTTTTACCTTAAAAAGCAAATCTGGAGAATGAATTCATTCAAATTTTATTCCTTCAAAGTTAAATCACAGTCAGGAAAATTTTCCATAACTTGGAAATGGGCAAGAGAGATCACTAGGTGTCTTTAATGGGTATGTTTTACGTTTTCTAGTGGATCCTCTGGGCATTATCTCATTCTCTAAATGGAACATATTGTCTGACTTTATATTGAGTGAGCTACTTTCTGTCAACCTAGTGGCAGAAGATAACTTGAAGAAACCTGATAGGAATGCAACTTATCCTTGTCCGTAACAACGCAAATGAATTTTGTCTGGTAGAGAATCAGTTGATTTGAGCCTTGTAAAACAGATACATTATTGTCCAATATGACATTATTAGCAAAGTCATTTTTACATTCCCGCAACCATGCCTGCACAAATACACACACACACATATCAGTTCTTTCATTTCTTCTTTGAACCGGTTTCAACATCTTATTGGTTCTCTCACTAATTAATAAGTTAAATAAAATATTTGGTATGCGTGTTTATTTTATATTTTTAAGAGAAATCATCAGTTTACTTTTTTAAAAAATTGAGCTCTAGCACAAATAAAACGAACTGAATAACTATGTTTAAGAAATACTTGTCTAGAAACTTGTTCTCCAGACCTCCCAAAATATACCTCATTCTGTCACCCCTACAGCAGTCATAAAATAAATGTAAAATCATAGAATTCCATTATATGGATTAACCACTTGACTATATTCATTTTTGTCGACAAAAAATAAAGTAAAATGTATCTAATCATATTAGGACTATACACAGTTGTGTAATAATAGAACTTCTATTTTATAGAGAAACAAATGTTATAAAGAATGACTATTAACCAGAATGCTGAAGAGCATAGTCTCAGTTGCATTGGAGCTATTTTTATAATAAAACCTGTATTTTGTCTAACAAGTTCCTTTGGGAATTAAGAGAAAAACACATTAAAATGGAAAAAATATGGCATGAGCGCTTGCTCTCTCTCTCTCCAGCACCCATCTCCCTCTTCTTCCCTCAAGGCGCATACCTTTGTTCTCCTCTCTGCTAAACTCCAAGAGCCCTTCTTTTGCCTCTGTAACTGGTTTCCTGAGCCCACACAGCCCCGCTAACTCACTTTTTTCTACCTCTGTGACTTTCTAAATAAACTCTTGCTTACATCTGAATGAATGAATGAATGAATGAATGAATGAACAAATAAATAGATAGATAAATGAAAAAAATGCAGTTAGAAATTTCAACATAATAAGTCTAGGGTCTAGCTTCACATTTTAGGATAAATATTCACAACATATTCTTAATGTCCTAAGTTGTCATTTAATGTAATAAAAAAATTATTCTGCCCGGCTGGCCGGTGTGGCTCAGTGGTTGAGCATCGACCCATGCGCCAAGAGGTCGCCAGTTTGATTTCCAGTCAGGGCACATGCCCAGGTTGTGGGCCAAATCCCCAGTGAGGGGCATGAAGGAGGCAGCCAAGCGATGTTCTATCTCATCGATGTTTCTATCTCTCTCTCCCTTTCCCTCCCCCTCTCTCTAAAATCAATAAAGAAAAAAAAATTTTTTTAATTATTCTATCCTTTAAATTTATCTGTAAAATAAAATGCATGTAAATTATGCTATTTTAAAAAGCATGTATAAATTAAGAAAACAAACTATGATCCTTTTAAAGAATTTATTGATAATTCAGCTGTGCCATAGAAATGACTTATTATATCAACTTGATTTTACCTAAAAAAATAAATATTTTCATGACACAGGGAATGAATTATTCTTTTTTTAATAATTTATCTTTATTGTTAAAAGTATTACAAATGTCCGTCCTTTTTTCCCCTATTGACCTCCTCCTCCCGGCACCTACCTCCCACTTCCCCGCACTGTTGTCTGTGTCCATTGGTTATGCATATATGCATATAAGTTCTTTGTTTTATCTCTTCCCATCCCACTTCCTGATTACTCATAAGTGTTCACTTTATAGAGTCAGTGATTCATATAGATACACTCACCACTGAGACACATAGAAAAAGCCATTTGTAAAATGACCATAATGACAAGAAATGAACAAAAAAAGTCATAGTATGATTTGACTCTGAACACATGATGTACAGATGTGGTATTCTAATTTAATCTTACAGGAGATAATTCTGAGGATAAAATCAATATGCTCCATATTTTTTCAATACTGGGGAAATTTTGTCTCTATCCATGTTTTTTTACTATACATTATTTATATTTATGAAAAAGTAGGATATAATTTGACATAAATTTATACAAAATAGCACATAATGTCAAATGAGCAAAAAATTACATATTATAATATATGTAACTATATATTAGATATACATACATAGGCATATATATATGTTTATGCATTACATGTGTTTATATATAAAACTAAAAGGAATCCCTCTAAACTCTGAACTGTTAATATTAATATTTCCTAAGCTAGTTTATGGTTGGTATGTTTTGTCACCTTCTTCATAATGTTTTTTTTCAAATTTTGACAGTGAAATGAAAATTACAAACAAAAAATCCATGTTTTTCCATTTGTCACACACTGAGCTACAGATGTTTCTCTTTTCAAAGTTTTCACCTTTCATTTTTTCACTTAGGTGTTTCAAAATCTCAAGAAAAATCATGACTCACTATTTTCACAATTGTTTCTACCCTTGCAATTGAACTGAATTCTGTAAATGTGGTTCTAGACAGGTCTGCTTGTTATCACCTTACCCCTGATGCATTATAAATGTTTTCACAACTTTTTGTACTCATTTTGTGTAAGTAACATAGCACAAGTCTCCACCATTACCAAAAAAATCCACTCTGAAGCCATACCCATGACTTGCTGGAAGTATATCGCCTGGGCATTTGCAACATCGGCCTGGAACTGATTATTTTCAAGGAATTAAACAGCATATTTTCTAGGAATAAAACTAGAAGCAAATAGACTTGTCCTAACAGACACTTTAGTTACTAATTATTATATTCCATGAGTCCCATATGGTTACAAAGTAAGCATATAAAATGAAAATGGCATTTAGAAACACCCTATTAGTATACACCAATGATTGAGAAGTATTAAATTAAAAAGTAAATAATGTGAAACATCTCCCTTTATATGCCCAAGCATACCTTTCATTTTTATTTTGAGCAGTTTATATTAAAAAAACAAACAAACAAACGAAGAAACAGGGATACTGATGCATTCCAATCAATTTTAATACCACAGTTACTATTTACATGAAACTGAACCTTTCCTTACAATAATAACTGATTTAAGTAAAATGTATATCTTATAAGAGCCATATAATGAAGATAAAAGTCCAAAAGAAATTCCTGTAAGCAAAGCTTACACAAATCCACTGAAAGAGAAAATTAATTTCCCCTTAATGTATCTATAGCCAACTAAAATTTATCAAAGGCAAAAGAGCCAATTGAAAGTAAAATTTTTATAAGCTATAAGCTCAAAGAATGACAAAATATGAACCACACAAGCACAGCAAGACAAATCAAGTTTCTTTGGCCAAAAATAATTTTATAAATATTCTACTGTTAGAAAAACACTATCACAGCTCAAAATATGGATCTCTGTCTTCATGGTTTATTATAGATTTTATTATCATTCATTTTAATTTCCTGCAGCTAACCTTGGAGTCTCTAGCAGAAATATTCAAATTCTTGGGATTTAGCTATAATTTGTGGATAAAATAATAGTGCTTTGAATATAGAGGGACTTTAAAAATTAAAACTCTGAAGGTACCTTACAAATGATATTATCTCTAGAGATTAGGATTTAAGTAACTGACTGAGATCTGTTTTGTTGCCAAGAATACATAATATTTGCTAAATCCATTCTCCATAATCTCTTCCTTGATCACTCTAGCTGCGTTGGTTTCATATTTTTTTTTCTGTTTTTGTCCCTGTTATGCTCATCATCAGAGAGCAGCACAGGGATTAGCACTTAGCTGCATGGTGTGGTTTAGCCTGGTTCCCCAGCCCAGTTAAAAGCTCTGGGAGTGATGCCCTGGCCGGTTTGGCTCAGCGGTTAGAGCATTGGCCTGCGGTCCAGGGAGACCTGGGTTCGGTTCCCGCTGGGGGCACGTGCCTCGGTTGCAGTTTGTCCCCAGCCCTGGTTGGTCGTGCGGGAGGCAGCCACTCGATGTGTCCCTTTCACATCGATGTTTCTCTCTTCCTCTCTCTCCCTCCCACTCTATCTTAACAAAAAATGGGAAAATGTCCTCCGGTGAGGATAAAAAAAAAAAAGCTCTGAGAGTGAAAGCCACATTATCCACATTATTTTGTTCCTTTAAATACACTGTATATTCTGGCTTACTGTAAAATGAGCTTACTAAATGCCAAACATTTTCCTGGGGTATTTTACATGTAGTGCCTCATTTAATTCACACTACAGCCCTGAGAGATGGGTATTGTTATCACACCCATTTTCCAAATGGAGAAACTGAGTCATGGTCAAACCAGCATAAAAAACAAGCACCTGGGAACAGAAGGAAAAGGTAAGCAGATCTCAGATTCGTATCTTAGTAATTCAAGTTTATGTTGCCTTTTTCTAAAAATCTAATGGGTATTAAATAACTAAAAGGATATAGAAGGTAGAGGAATTAAATGCATTGTAGTCAAGTTTATTGAAGGTAATTTCAAAGTTAAACTCCTGTATTTAGCATTCAAGTTCAGAAAAAGGAAAAATATACATCTCATTTAGGAATAATTGAGACTCAGAACAAGTTGCAAATATGATATGGAAAGGTCCCATATAACCTTTCCTGAACACCCCCCAACATTAACGTCTTATGTAACCATAGTACATTATTAAAACCAGGTAACTGACATTCATAACCTCCTATGTTGATTTGGATGTTATGTTTTATGGAAATGTATATGTCCCATTTTCTAAAGTTGGTGAAAATTTGTAGATATGCTGAACTGTTGCTAGGGAACTATTTCTTAAAACTACTAGTCAAATTCCTGCAAGAGAAAAAATATAAGAGTTCCCAAATACATTTTCTTGTTTTTGTTTTTAATTAAGCTGAAACTGTACAAAGAGACATTGTATCATATTCATGGATCTTCAGACATGGAAATACTCTTAAAAATATTAAGTATATGCCTAGCCAGTGTGGCTCAGTGGATTGAGTGTTGTCCCATAGACTGAGAGGTTCCAGTTTGATTCCCGGTCAGGGCACATCTAGGCTGTGGGCTCTATCCCCAATAGAGGGCATGCAGGAGGCAGCTGATCCATGTTTCTCTCTCACATCAATGTTTCTATCTCTCTCCCTTCCTCTCTCTCTAAAAAAAATCAATAAAAACATTTAAAATATATATATGTTGAGTATAACCCCTCATTTTATCAAATGACATAAAATGCTAAGAGAGTTGCCCACCATCACACAGCCAGTTAGTGATTTAACCTGGATTAAATCTCATGCATTTCTAACCAGCATGCTTCCCATCATGCCCCACTGTCCTGTCACAAGTGGAAAGGAAGGATGTACATATAGACTGACTTCTGAAAAGGATCAGAGAGCCCCCAAAGGACTCTAGCTTCAAAATCAGACCAGGTTTAGGTTCAATAGGAAATTGAGAACATTTAAAGATCAGTGAGAGAGTTGCTAATTACCTACGATATTAAAAACTTTCCAATTTTTCATTTTAGATATGGTAATATTCGAATTGGGCATTTTCACTGGAAGAAATGTTTGATGAGTAAGCTGAGCCATGTTAACTAGACCTGTAGTCTGATAATATTTAAACCACAGGGAGTCACTGCAATGTCATAGGTGGATATACAACATACTGGACCAATCATTTAAAGATTAATAGAATTCATGAAGATTAAACCTGCAAACTTACATTTATAAGAATCATTCCCTTTTATCCAAAAGCACCCCTTTAACCTATTTAATTTCTGATCTCTCTCTTGCCTTATTAGTTTATATTAACGTAACTCTGATCTACCTACTACTTATAATCTATATCAAATAGGTTTATAACTGACTAGATCCTTTCATATTATTCTTCTGTATATGTTCTCTCACCACTATGAAGAGCCCTTTGGGAAGAATCTTTTAATGATATTCTGGTCCAAGCTGGCCACAGAACAGGTGTTCAGTAAATAAATTCAAAACAATTCTGACAAAGATAAGACATAGACATTCTATGTGTTCTAACAGAAAGCATTTTATTCCATATAAACTCTGAAAATCTCCTATCGAGACACAAAAGAAAATTACTATTCTGAAAGGGTCAGTAAAATAGGACTAAGCATCTAACAAATGAATGTACATCGGTAATGTATGTACAGAGTAGCTCTACAAAAGTCACCGCACACTGCCCAGGGCTTACTGCTTCAGAAGGCTGGTGAGGACAGCTCTAGAGTAAACTTGAGAGAAACTCATTTCCAGCCTGGCCCATTCCTCTAGCAAGCTGCATGACCTTCGGGAAGAGCCAACATTTCTTTGGGCCTCAATTAGGATTGATCTCTAAAGGACTTCTAGCTCTAAAATATTATGATTTTATTTAAGTTCTAAAGGCAGCCTTTACTTATCTGGAGGTTAAGGGGAATTTAATTTATAGTTGAGCTTAGAAAATCAAATGTTTTAGATTATTTCAGTTTCGACCTAATCCTTACCTTAAGTTAATTTGTGAAACACTATTTCAGACATAAAAACCAAGTAAGGAGACTTTGATGGTTTAAAAAACGCAGACGCTGGTGTCAGCTGACTTGAATTTAAGACCCTGCATGACCCTTACAAGTTCTTAGAACTTGAGGAAACTGCTTACTCTCTTTGCATGTTTTCTTATATATACACAAGTGCAGATGGTGGGGGGGGGGGTGTTATGACAATAAATATTCTCTAAAGACATGTTCACATTTTTTATTATATCATAAGAAAATGGTATGATATTTCAATACAACCACTATCTTAAAAAAAAAGGAGGATTTAAAAAGCTGAGTATTAAATGTTATAGAGAAAGGAAAGAACATGGGTCTGAATCAGGCACAGCTCCAAAGGGGAATGGGGTGGGGGTAGGAGGATTCCTATGATTCCCTAAAGAAGAGAGGCTTGAGGGTAAATCTGGAAATACCAGAAGGGCCAGGCCACAGGGATGAGCTGAAAAGCAATCAATCCCAGGAGGCAAATCTCTGTAAGTAAATTTCAACTTAGTCCTTGCTATAGACCCAATATGTGTGCCCCTCCCCCCCCCAAATTCATATACTAAAGCCCTAATATCCAATGTGATGGTGTTTAGAGCTGGGGCATTTGAGAGGCAATCAAGTCATGAGAGTGGAGCCCTCGAAAGAAGACTCAGAGAGACGATCTCTCTCCACCACATAAAGACAGAGCAAGAAGGCAGCGGTCTGCAAGGGAGCCCTTACCAGGAACCAACTCAGCTGGCACCTTGGCCCTGGTCTTCCCAGCCTCTAGGACTCTGAGAAATACATTTTCTCGTTTAAGCCATGCAGTCTAGGGTACTTTGTTATGGCAGCCCAAGCTGACCAAGACAGTCCTCCATTGAGACAGCCAGTGTGTGTGTGTTTTTAAAATCTAACACTTCCAAATCCAGCCCAGACTTTTCTTCTGAAGTATGGAGCACATACCTGTTTTCTTTTTTTAACTAAATGTATTAGGGTGACATTGGTTAATACAATTATACAGGTTTCAGGAATGCAATTCTACAATACATCATCTGCATACTGTATTGTGTGTTTACCACCCCAAGTCAAGTCTCCTTCCATCACCATATATCCTCCCTTTACCTTCTTCTACCTCTCCGCACCCCCTCTTTCCTCTGGCAATCACCATACCATTGTCTATGCCCATGAGTCCTTCTTTATTTCTTTGCTCCATCTTTACACCCTTCTACATGCATCCCTGTGTTCATTGCAGCATTATTTACAATAGCCACAATTTGGAAGCAGCCCAAGTGTCCATCAGTAGATGTGTGGATATAAAAGCTGTGGTACCTTTACATAATGGAATACTACTCAGCCATAAAACAATAGGAAATCTTACCTTTTGCCACAGCATGAATGGACCTGGAGAATATCATGCTAAGTGAATTAAGCCAGTCAGAGAAAGACAAGAACCATATGATTTCACTTGTATGTGGAATCTAATGAGCAAAATAAACTAACAAAGTGGAGACAGACTCATGGATACAGAGAACAGACTGACAGCTAGAGGCTGGGTGAGAAGGTTGAAGGGATTAAGCACATACCTGCTTTCATTTAGATCTCTCAAAGCCATGTCAACCTCAAGATGTCCAAAATCATGGTAACTTGATCTCTCTCCTCACACTTGTATTTCTAGTGTCACAATTCACCCAGATGCTCAAACCAGAAATTCCTAATTGCGTCTTTTTCTCTACCCAGCCCCACCCAACATCCAATCCGTAATAGTCCACCTGTAAAGATGTCCTGAATGCATTCACTTTTATCCCCTAGTCAAAATCACTCTTGCCTGGGCTATTCCAATAGACAGCTTCCATTCCTTCTTTACATTTTAGATTTGGTAATATTTAAATTGGCTCTTTTTAAAAAAAATAGTTTTTCTTTATTGATTTTAGAAAGAGAGGAAGAAAGAGATGGAAACATAGATGAGAGAGAACATCGACTGGCTGCCTCCTGCATTCCCCCCACTGGGGATCGGGCCCACAACCTGGGCATGTGCCCTGACCAGGAATCAAACCGGCGACCTCTTGGTGCATGGGTCGATGCTCAACCACTGAGCCACACTGGCCAGGTTAAATTGGCTTTTTTTTTTTTAAAGTAACTTTTTATTACTAACCACAATCCATTTTCTCTCCAACAGTCAGAATGAACTTTAAAAAATATAAATAAGAGTCGTTATTATGACTAAACCTTTCAGTGGGTTCCCAGCACACAGTGTTGACCACATTCTGCAAAACCCTCTATGACTGAGCACCGGCCTCTTAACATCTTCACACTGATGGCTCTATTCCTTTCTCACTTCCCCCTAAGAGCCCCAGATCCTAGAATAGACTGATCTCATTCCCCCCTTGGGGATTTTGTACACACTGTCTCCACCTCATCAGCCTGGCATGCTTTACCCTTTCTCTTCTCTCATCCCTTAGCCCACCCCTCTTCATGTGGCCAGTTTCTTCTCTTTCTTTAGGGGTCAGCTTGATGACAGCTCCATAGAGAAGCTTTCCCCTCCCATCCTACTAAAAAAATTGCTTCCCCTTAAGCGTTACCTAAGTCCTCTGTTCCTTCATGGCTCTTACCAGAATGTGCAATTGTTTAACTCATCTGTGTGTATATATACACACACACACACACACACACACACACACACGCGCGCGCGCGCGCACATATATACACATACATACACATATACATACATATATACATATATGGTATACATATATACATATATGTGTGTATATATATGCACGCACACACACACACATATATATATATATTTCCTTTTTTAATCCTCACCCAAGGACAATTTTGCTTCTATCTTCAGATAGAGCGGGAGGGAGAGAGGAAGGAAGAGAGAGAGAGAAACATTGATGTGAGAGAGACACATCAACTGGCTGCCACCTACACGATCCCAACCGGGGCTGGGGACAAACTGCAACCGAGGTACGTGCCCTTAGTGGGAACCGAACCTGGGTCTCTCTGGTCCACAGGCCAACACTCTAACCACTGAGCCAAACTGGCCAGGGCTATCTGTATATTTTTAATCTTTCTTCTCCCCACAATCAGAATATCAACTACCCAAAGGTGGAAAACAAGTATCTCATTCACCATTGTTTTCCCTACTTAATACAGTGTCTACAATATGACAGGCACATGGTAAATATTTGTTAAATAAATACATTATGTGTCAGGAAATTTTCCCATAAGGAGACATCAAATTTTCTCATGAAAACCAATGATAAAATTATAGCCATTTTCTCTCATGACTATTTTGCCAGCTTTATTCCACAAAGCAGAGGAAACCTGAGATGAGATAACTGTGAAATGACTGCTTATGTGTTTTCTTATCACATTGCTGATTTGGACTTATAATTTTGTTTCTCATGCCTCAGCCATGTCTTAAAACTATTTCATCTAGCTATAGACCTTATTTTATGCTTAAAACATTTGAAGAATCCAACATTAGTATCCTCAGTATTACTTGATGTTTTCCTTTAAAAAAAAAAAAAAAGTTTACTGGAGTTCAGAGTTCCAAATAAAGGTCACTGACTGTATTCTGAAAGCTCTGAGAATATTATTGGATACATTGAACACAAATATAGGATCATGTACCATTGACATGCATACCACTTATCTTCTAGCATGCTATGTAATTTACTTCTTTAGGATACAAATCAGTTTTCTAGGAGACTGTGCAATCAAATTAAGCTTGCTTTAATTTGAATCTTAAGTAATTTGATGTAACTCAACAGAATAGCATTTCCAGCCCTGGCCAGTTTTCTCAGTGGTTAGAGCATCAGCCTGCAGACAGAAGTCTTGGATTTGATTCCCAGTCAAGGACTCATATCCCTCCCTCCCCCCTCCCTCCCTCCCACTATCCATCCCTCTTTTCCCCCCTCCCAGTCCATCTAAAAATCAATGGAAAATTTTCCTCAGGTGAGGATTTTTTTAAAAAGAAGAAGAAGAATAGTGTTTTTAGTAACAAAAAGTAAAATTTTATTTAAAAGTTTTTTGAATAAAGTTGGGTCTGTGTTCATGTTGTCATAATTCAATTTTAAACAATCTTTCATTCTCAGTGGGTCAGTTTTTATATCCTACTGCAAATTAAAAACAAGTGGGTGAAAAAGAGTAATATAAAATTAATCCACTGTTCAAAGCAAGGTACCTGTGAATAGACCTATTTACCTTTGCTTAATAACTTCTCTGTGACAGGGTTTCAAACCAGGTGATTGAATTTATATAAGATAACACTTTTACCTGCATTAAGAGTAGCTGGAGTCACAAAAAAATTCTATTGCATGAATTTTCCTTTAAAAAAAAAAAACTAAACATCTTTAAAAAGCTACCAATTAAAACTTGTACTCAGAGTAAGTTGCAGAAAACTGTTAAGAATTAATTAACTCCTATAGTCTAAGTAGGAGCTGATGATGAACTGCAAAAATGGTAGACTCTGCAAATCGTGCCCGAGGCATCTCAAATACAAGAGTGATAATAAGTAGTCAGAGAAAGTTTTCTTAAATTCGACCATTTATATTTAGATTTGGGAAGGAGAAAGCATTATATTTATCATTGTTCTAAGTAACTTTACTAGTTTAAAACAGAAAGAAGTCAACATTTTTCACCGTTTATTTGAAGGGTCCAGAGTAAACTTCATCATAGATATCTACAGAGTCTAGAATGTAGCCTAAGAGTGAATATAATACAAGGTGGGAAGTATTCTCAACACAACGGCCAGAGTAATCCCTTTAAAACACGAGTCAGATCCTGGCACTCCGTGCAAAATCTTGCCATGGCTCTTTCTGTCTCAGGATCAAAGCCAAACGCTTTAAAGAGAACTTCAAGGCCTTCTGTGATCTGCCACCTCCATAACCTCTCCCGAGCCAGAGCAGTCCCACGGTGCCTCTTACCTCACCTTCTCTCTCACTCCCCACCCGCCAAGGTGGTCTCCTTGCTGTTTCTTGAACATTGCAAGCACACACCCACCCAGAAAATCTTTATTTCAGCTGCTTCCTTTACCTGGAATGCTTTTCTCCCCATGTTCACAAAACAAATCCCCAACTCCTTCATGTCTTTTCATACGTCACCTTCTCATTTTAACTTGCAACCCGCCCCACACTCTAAATCCCCACTTCTTGCTCTAATTTTCCGTTACCTCCATGATGCTTATCAGCTCTCCAACATGCTACATAATTACTTCTTCATCATATTTATTGTTTACTGTCTCTCTTCCCTTATTAGAATATAAGCTTCATGGAGATAAGGATCCTTATCTGCTTTATTCCCAAACACCTTGAAAAGTGCCTGGTATGTAGTGAGCATTCAAGACATATGTGTTTAATGAATGAAATGTTAAGTCTATGATGTCTCTCCAACAGAAAATAAAGTCTGTGGGAGGAAAACATAGCCTGAACCAGGACTTGAAAAAGTAGAAAGGATACAGTACGCTAGGAAACCTTAAACTAGAAGTTAGTTGACGTGGAGTGGCTGGACAAAGACATTCTGGAATGAAGAAATTTAAAACTCTAAGTTAGCCAAAGATGGGCTTTTTCTATAAATTTCTTTTTCTTTTAATTTCTTACCTATATTCTACCTTTGGTATCAGGAAGTTTGCAGTAATATTTTGAACACATTTTCTGTGAAAGTATTGCAGATGGCTTCTCAAAGAAAAAGAGGTAAATGAAGCGATATCCATTTGGCCACAAACCAGCAATCCAAGTATTAGTGGCAAGAGGCCCTGAAGTCAATGAACCATTGTGGATCTGTAGTATTTTCCTCATCTCCTTCCTCTTGGGATTTCAATGACCATTTAAAACAATTTTCTTTCATCCAAATTGGCATTTTATTCAGAAGTGGAATTTTGTATGAAGCTTTAAGATGCTCTCCATCTTTTTTATTTCCCCAGTTAGAACCACTGCTCTATCCAACAATTGACTTTAAAATTAGGATAGACTTAGAGCCTGAGATCTATAATATGCTCTCAAGATAAAAATTACTCATTCTCTAATCTTTATCAGTTAAGTCTCAGACATCTTTTTAAATATCTATAATAAAAACAAACCAAGGTCCCTAGAAATCTCAGGAATAGAGTAGGCAGGCAACGTGAGAGAGAAAAGACCAGTGGAAAGGCAAGATTCCACCGTTGGTGATAAACACGCAGCTCTTCTGCTATGTTGAGAAATTATAGCTTCCTTCATTCCAAATTCCATTCTCTCCTCATTGCTTGTCTATAACTTTATTTGTAAAGACAAATTTGCACAATTTCTTGCCTATAAATTTATTTACTTATTGACTTTAAGCAAAGAGGTACGTCAGGGAAGTTTCATTCTATACAGAATCCAGAAACTTTCTAGTCTTTGGATTGGTCAGTAGGGCCAAATCTTAACCAACCAGAAATGTGCTATCATGAGCTCTTACTTTCAACTGATTTTTATAAAAAATAAAATGTATGGCTCAAGTATGTATAAAATGATGTGTATTAATTATAAATTATTTAATTGGATGGATACCTTTATCAGGGATTAAGTGACTGGATGTGAATCCAACATGAAATTTTTTATAAGTATTTTTAATATATTTTTATTGATTTTTTTAGAGAGAGAGGGGAAGGGAGAGAGAGAGATAGAAACATTGATGTGTGAGAGAAAGATCAATTGGTTGCCTTCTGCAAGCCCCCCACTGGGGATAGAGCCTGCAACCTGGGCATGTGCCCTGACTGGGAATCAAATTTGCAACCTCTCAGTCCATAGGACAATGCTCAATCCACTGAGCCACACTGGCCGGGCTGAAATTTTTATGGTAACTCTAATATTTAGAAAAGGCAGATGATGCAAATTTTCTACTCTTTTCTTAGTAATACCAAATGATAATTTCATATAACATGCAAAAGATTAAATATTTAGTTCAGCTAGTTAATTCCTTTCAGAGTTCATAATTTTTAGTACCTGACTGGGCTTCTTGATAGGCATTTATATCCCTAAGGTGGCACTAGTGTTCAACAAGGTATCATCTAAATTAGAATCACAGTTGCCTACATTCCACCAGGTAAGCAGTGAACATCGTAGCCAATGACTGGCTCCAGATGAGTACTGAGGGTTTGTCTGGAGGGATTTTTCAAATAGTCTTAATCCTATATTATAAGAAATAGTCAAACAACTTGAACAGAGAGGTACATTAAAAATAAGAGAAATTTTCATTAGTAGGGAAATCATAAGTCTGCCTATCTATTAGAATATTCTGAGGTCATTTTAAAAGATATCTGTGATGTTTATGCATTGACTTGGAAGATTTTTAGTAAAATATTATAAATGAAGTGAATAGCGATACTCCATTAATACCAGTTGCTATAGTTGCTTTGTGTAGAATACCAAATAATTTGATGAGCACCTTTATGTTTATCACATCACTGGAAACTTATATTAAGCCTATTAAATAGGTACCATTAGAAATTCCATTTTATAAATGAATAAACTAAAGCTCAGAAAGGTTAAGTGACTTGCCTAACTTCATTCAGAAAGGCAATGCTAGAGCTTGAACTCTAGCCTAAGTTAGATCAAATTCAGAAACTGCAGAAGAAAGATAGGCTTGAGGTTTCTAAGTACCAACAGTGGCTCTAGCTGTGAAGTAGCATTAAGAAGTGGATAAAAAGAAGCAATTTTCATTTTCTAGAATCCCTATTATTTAAATTTTATAATATATGCATTATTTTTAAATAGAAAATACATGTATCAATTAAAAATAATTTTAAGAAGAAACTCTTAGGTGATATTTTTCAACTGTGCTTTTCATCTTGGAAGCGAGGGGCATGAGCAGTTCCCCAGTCCCTAGAAGTTGACTTCTTTTTCTAGGATTAACTTTGGGAACCCTTCTTAGAGGAAAAGCACCTGTCGTAAATTATAGGTATGTCTCTGCCCTGAGGTGGAAATGAAATGACACGTGGGGTCATGAGCAACATCAAGTGGGTAAGACCAGAAAAGAAACTGCAACCAGTAAAACAGATAAGGAGATAAAATGTGAGATCAATAGAGTCAAGGCACATAGAAACTAAGATGGCAAAGACACACTGAGGCTGCAAGGAGGTCCAAGCTTTTTGCAAAGAGCAGCTAGTAAGATCTTCAGAGGAGATGAATCCAAATTGCCAGTCAAGATGGCTATCTGAAGAGTCTGAGGAGCAAAGCTTAGACACTATCAGACGCTTGGCACCCACAACAAGACAGCTTGTAGTCCATCACTAATTACTTTCATTCCTTTGCTTTCCTGGCTTCCTATACATGACACTATCTGGCTATTATTTAACAAGATATGGAACAGACCCAGTTCTCTGGCAGAGGCATTACCCTAATGTGGATATATGTGGGAAGTTAAATTCTTTCAACAAATGGTTTCGGAATCATGCTTTCACTTAAGTTCTTTGTCTCTAATGCCTTGTCAAGTTATGTTTCAGAATTAGAAACTGTCTACACAATTCCATCCATAAAAATAACAATTAATTCATGTATCTTTCATTCAACAAAGAATTATTGAAAGCTTCTAATAAGTCAAGCACTGTGCGAAATTCTTAGTATAAAATGGGGATCAAGATATAGAGACTTAGCCATAAGAAATGTTAAATGTGTAGTGGGAAAGAGACTAATTGAATATTTGAACAAATAAATATTAAATTTCAGGTGTGAAAAGTGATTTTAAAAAAAGAGATACATAGGATACTATGAGAACACCTTTTTAAATATGTATATATCTGTCTTTGGATTCTTGCTATCTTGGGGGGGGGGGATATGTAGGATAATAACTTGTGTTTACAAAGCTCTATATTCCAAGGAATTCAAACATTGAAACATCTGCTTTGCTCTCTCTCTTTTACAATGAACAAAAGAATAAATGATGCCATGACCTTTTATTTCCTTGAGAGGGAAAATAAGGAATTGATGGAGGCAGCAGTGAACAAGAATTACAGCAGCAATTCCTTGGAATCTTCATGACATTCCTGCTCTATCAGAAAGAGGAAAGCAATGAAGAAATCAGACAAAACACCCTGAAATACCCTAGGGTCACTGGACTTCTCAAAAGGCCTTCCTTCCTTTTGGAAAGCTATCAAAAGTAAGGTGGTGGCCCTGGAAGGCAGAGGGGTCACTTAAGGAACACTCACGCAAACATTCTTGACTTTCTCTGCTTCAAACTCTTTTTTAGAAATTGCTCCTCTCCCACTCCTACCCCACACCTCTCATTGCAGACTGTTTGCTCCAGGATTTTTAAATTCAGCTTTATTGATATCCCCAATCACTTGGGAAAGATCCATCCAAATATTGAGGGCAGGGGGATTTCTTTAACAATTGCCCAGGAGATACCTGTTTCATTATTGAGACTTGCTCTTTCTAGTGCAAAATAATTCCACACCAAGAACATGATGTATTTATTCACTCTTCCTAAAGAATCTACTGCCCTGTCCTCATATGCAGCAACTGTAATTAAATGTAAAACATTGGAGCAGTGCCTTTACTTGTATTCTGAAGTAAAAACATTTGTCCAACATGGTTCAATAAATGAAGGAGAGAAACTCCATAGCAACTGAGGCTATGAGAGAAACTTGATAAAAGGATTGCATGATAACATTTATCCCTGAAAAACATCTGCGAAAAGGAAGGTTTATGTTTCTACAGCAACCAGCTTTCTTGGGTCCACTAAACTCTAGCAAAAATAAAGAAAGAAATGGAATGAGACAGAAGTGAAGGACAGAGTGGGAGCTAATGAGAAGGCATATCAAGAAAAAATCAGTAATACTGAAGTCAAGGTCACTTCAGGATGGAACCCAAGTGGACCATGGGTATTCCTATCTAGTTCTGTTGATTTCAGCGTTTAGATCAATGGTTGAAAACACAAAAGCCAACAGGGAAGTTACATTTTGCAAATGAGTAAAGTGGTGCATTATGCAAATATATAAACAAGAATCTTAGGTTTCAACCAAATGGGTCCCCTACTATTCAGCTCCATTCCAATGTAGCCAAACAAAAAATGTGCTCAGAAACATGAATTTCTACATGAAATACCTCTATCAGTTTCCTTTTGGTGCCATAAAAAAAAAATTATTAAAACCTTGGGGGTTTAATACAACACCCTTTTATTGTCTTGCAGGTCAACAATCCAGTTATAGCATGACTCAGCTGGGACCTCTGCTTAGAGTCTCTTAAGGCTGAGATCAAGGTATCAGCAAGTTACATTTCTTTCTAGAGCACTGGTTCTCAACCTGTGGGTCGCGACCACTTTGGGGGTCGAACGACCTTTTCACAGGGGTTGCGTAAGACATAACAGTAGCAAAATTACAGTTATGAAGTAGCAACGAAAATAATTCTATGGTTGGGGGTCGCCACAACATGAGGAACTGTATTAAAGGGTCGTGGCATTAGGAAGGTTGAGAACCTCTGTTCCAGAGGTTTGGGAAATTCATCAGCTTCCACACTCATCCAAGTTCAGCCAAATTCAATTCCTTGGGATTGCAGAACGAATCTCAGTTTCCTTGCTGCTCATATTCCTTCTTGTACTTTCCATATGGTCTCCCTTCTACAACAATGAGTTGAGTCGCTCTAAAGCTTTGACTATCTCAGATTTTTTCTGCTGCCATGTCTCTCTGCCTCCCAGGTGGAGAAAGTGTTTTATTTTTCAGGGTTCATGTAATTAGAATGGACCCACCTGGATAAAACAGGATACTTTTTTTTAATTTAAAGGTGGACTTCTTTTGCACTAGAAAGAGCAAGTCTAAATAATGAAATAAGTATCTGAAATAAGTAAGGTCCATAACCTTAATGATATCTGCAAAGTCCCTTGTGCTGAAACATTCTCGGAGTCAGAGGATTTGTGCGTGGACACCTTGGGGAGCCACTCCTCTGCCTACCATAATTCCAATTTTAAAATGTGGACAAATAGTGATCAACTGTACTTGAGCCAAATCAAACATCTTGACTCAGGGACAAAATGTGTGACCTCTACTTTAGGAGACACATGTTACCAACATAGCCAATGTTATATGATAGCTTTTAAAATGCAATGTTCTTAAATTAACTAGTGTGAAGATAAATATATCATTAAAAAGAAAATGGGTATTTGGTATTACAGTCTTTGCTTCCACTTGCCTCTGTTAGTACTACAAGTATAGCAGTCCTTTAGTGTGAACTTTGTAAATATTTAAATAATTAACAATCAATATTGGTTGATACCCCTTCTCTTTTTGCAACACTATTGGAGTCATTACTTTTACGCACACTGGCTTGAAGGCAATTTAAATCCGTTGCCTTCTTGCTGGGCTTGATTTATATAATCTATTAGATATGTTTTACTGGGTCAGGAGACAGAATTAATATTAACCCAGAGAGTAATTTGCCATTGGTGTATTCTAATTAATTCTGCAGTAAAATGAAGCATGAAACCATAAGGAAATATTAAAAGTTTTCCTTAATATTCCACTTACATTTTATATCTTCATACTAAATGTCAGTGTTCGTTTGAAGTGCTAGTAATTTAAAAAGGAAAACAGACAGCAGGACAGGGGAAGGTGGGCAAGAGAGTTTCAACCCCTCTTCACCCCAGCAGAGACAGTTGCCTCTGAACATCTCTCGTAACGGGATGTAAGGGTCTCGACTTAGGAGACAGACCTGGATTTGAGTCCAGGAGAAGGCATTATCCAGTGAGCTAACTTCAGACGAATTGCTAGACAAACCGAGCTTCAGCGTTTTCCTCTGTAAGAGGAATTGTAAAGTGAGTTTACCTACTGCTCATAGGTTGTTGTGAGGATTAAGTGTGATGATCATGGAAAGTGCTCAGACAATGTCTGATGTTTCGTGCACTCTAGGCAAGATATTAACATACTTCTGGTTTTAGCTCAGATAGTATGTTTGGTTCATAGGGAGTCTACTGCTCAGGTTACTAATTTTCTTTCAGGAAAATCTTTTCTAATGTATTCATTTCTTTTCAAATTTCCTCTCAAAAATTCACCCTGCTATTATTATTTATTATTATTGCTATTTTTTTTTTGAGAACTAACACATTTCCAGATACTAAATTAAGAACTTGTAGTATTGCATTTATGATTGCTTTAGCTAATAATATTCCATTTATTAAAATAATCATTACACAGCCCAAACAGAACTGACAAAATAGAAAAATAAAAAACTGCACATAAATGCAACCTTGCAAAATATATACAAATATGAACAAGACCTAGAGGCAAATAAAAAATAATTTTGTTAGGGATCATAGGTGGATTATTTTCCTTTTTTTAATGGTAATATACCATGTTTTCTATTTACAATCCATAAGAATTGGCCAAAGACTTTTAACAGTATATACAGTTGCTTAAGAAATTTGAAGAACTATTCATTTGCAAATAGAATTTTAAAGTTGGAAGCGACCTAGGACATCATCTGGGCAGGCAGTTTTCACATTGTGCACAGCGGAAGCCTCAATGGTCCATGGAGGTGCCTGTGTGCAATTACATGGCGTGGTTGCTATGAAGTACAGAACAGGCTGAGGCCCAGGCCTCTGCACCTGTGCTTCCATGAATGAGTGTAGTTTCGCTCTTATTTGTTTCATGAATTTATATGGTATTTCATTACACAAAATGTTTCCACTGGTCAAGAAAACAATAAAAATAAATAAATTTAAAAAATACCTCGTGGAAAATACAGTCATCCTCAGCAAATATTACATTTGTTCTCTATTTCTCAGCTCCCTTCATTTCTCTTACTGTTTCTTACCAATGAAATGCACAGTTATCCAATCTCTCTCTTCAAATGATGAGACAAGAGGGCATGTGGAAAAGACGGATGTTCACAATGGTTCAACTTCAAGAGAGGGAAGCCTCGGCCACCTGATCCCTGAGTGACTGTGTGGAGTGGAGCCTTCTGCTCACCCACACGAGACATGCAAAGTGAGGGAAAAATTAGCTTTGTTTGTTAAATTCCTGAGTTCATAGGGTGACTTACGACCTCTGGGTAAGCTAATCTATGTATACTCTGGCTCCCATTTTAAAAATGAGGTAACAGGATTGTTGATAATAGAAGTGAGTAGTTCCAGGTTACTGAGATCTAGACTGAAATCCAGGTCTCCTGACACCCCAGTGCAAAGCTCTCACTATGCCAATCTATAAGGTCTTAGTGACCACATCAGAATAATAAGCCATGGTGTTTGGGTAGACTTAAAAATCACCTATTCCAAATTTCTCTAAGTTCATGATAACAGAAGCTCATCCAGATGTTGGTGAAAACAGTGATGGAGAACTCACCATTTCGAGGGTCAGTCCATCCTTGTTTGATGGCTGTCATTACTGGCAATTCCTTTTCTAAAGACACGGCATTGCAAATAATGTAGCAAGGAGAGTGAAATCAAAATTAAATTTTGAGTCCTTACTAAGTGATACATACTTGACGAAAACAGATATATAAGCACTGATGAGCAAGTATACACATGAGCCTGGCTGGTGTGGCTCAGTAATTGAGCATCAGCCCATGTACCAAGAGGTCACCAGTTTGATTCCCAGTCAGGACACATGCCCAGGTTGTGGGCCAAATCCCCAGTGGGGGGCGTGCAGGAGGCGGCCAGTCGATGTTCCCTCTCATCAATGTTTCTCTCTCTCCTTCTCCCTTCCTCTCTCTCTCAAATCAATAAAGAAAAAGAAAAGTATACACATGATTCTTGCTCTCAAGGAGCTTGCAGGATAATAAAGTGATACACATATTTTTTCTATATATTATGATATACATATATCATCTGTAATATGAAATACATATGTGAAATAGTCACAAATATAAATCTATGATTACAAATGTTGAATGAAAAATCACACAGTATTATGAAAGTACAATACAGGGGACCCAACTTAGCGTGGGGAGTCATAAGGGGTGGAAGAAGAGGGAGGTGGTAGGAATTACTTATACATTTCTGGCTTCCCCACCTCGATAGATCAGAGTGTCCTTTGCTGAAGGAGCAACACTGGAAGACCTAGTTTGGGCAAGTGACGGGAGTGGGGTGAAGAAACCATGGGTTTAATTTCAGAACATCTGCAGTGAGAGGTACCAAAGTAACTTCCACAAAAGAAGTAGACACATAGAGATAAGGATTCAAGGAATCTTTGAAGGAGTGTGTATCTCTGTAGAAAATCTGAAAAAAGACAAATTTGTGCAATGCCAGCATATTCAGTCAGCTGGGAGCACGGACCCCTCTCCTCTAGCCTTTGCCAGATGGTGTCATTCTGTGGGTGATGTTTATTAGACAGCAACCCTGTCAGCACAGACCTTAACTTAACGGGCTGCCTAAGTCAGGAGATGGAGGTGACTGGCCTTTTAATTCATACCCATCTCCTGTCATCACTTAGGCCAGGTGTGTCCAGTGCTGAATAAGGTGCTCCCCTCTGGATCCTGGAATCCACCAAAGCAATGTGACGGCCTGCATTGTGCAACAGCACGCCTTATCCTTTTTGAAAGCCCTTAAAAAAAACTACCCAGTTAGCACTATTGCCAATCAATTATTATTTTCTTTTTTTTTTAAAAAAAAAGCCCTTCATAAGTTTGCAATTAGGAAATTTAGAGGGAAAGCTCTGGAATATGGATTAATAGGTAAAAACATAAGCTTCAAATCTACCGAAAAACTGAGTTATGGAAGGAAGGCACCGTCAGTGACGAGCTGTGTGGCTTTGAGCAAGTGACATAATCATTCTGGGACCAGGTGCTTTTGTCTATAAAATTGAGATGAAGTCCAATTTGAGGTTGTTGGGATGACTCTAATTAATAAAAAGGCTTATTTATGTATGGCATTTAGAAGCTTAATACGTTTATAATCCAGACTATTTTATACATTGACTTGTTTCTACTTACTACTATAGAAAAGAACAGCCACTATTCACTAAGTGCAGAGGGTGTACCAAGCACCTTCCTTGTGCTTCGTGGATATCGGCTTACTTAATGTTCCCAAAATTCTTTAAGGTATTTACTATTAATGACCTCAGTTGTTTGTTTGTTGTTGTTGTTTCAGATGAGAACACTGAAGCAGAGAGTCGCTTGCTCGAGCTAACAGAGATGATAAGGGAGAACAGTAGACATTGAACCCAGCAGTCAGCCTTCAGAACCCACACTCATCCATTAAGCCCCAGTATCAAGGATGAAAGGTTGGAATGTATCATGAAGCATCTATAGCTATGTATTTGCACACCTCTTTATTTATGGTCAGTGATACTATCTGCAAATGTTTCTGTAAAATTGCAAGTACACCCTTCCTCTGCTGGCTGGAGAGGGAGAAATCCGTGTTGTAGAGAGAGATGGAAGAGTGGAGACAAAGGTGTGCACGAGATTCGCAGGCAGGATGGAGATGTTGAATAGCCACAGACAGCCTCGTGGCTTCGAGGGGCAGTTGGAACCACACTGAACTGGAAACGAGGAGACCTGCCCCTCCTTCCAACTCTGCCACTAACAAGCGGTCCAGCATCACACCTCACGTAATCTGCCACACCACCCTGGTCTCCTCAGCTAAAATGAGGGGCTGGGTCTGGCATCCAGACCAAATTAATGTAGACCGACCGTCTCTAAAGATTGCCCATATTCTAATTTTATTAGATTATTGTATTAAAATCCAGAAACACCATCTTCAGCCACAAAAACCACCAGCAATATCTTTTCATCTCAGCGATGGGATTTTTTAAATTACATTTTTCATTAAGTTTAATGAACGAATGTTAGACTATTCATTTCAAAAAACTGAATCGACATAACTTTGATCCAGACTAGAGAGCTGAGTACCTGTGTTTCGGTTGGTGACAAGCCACTAGCTCTGGGACTCTTGGGTCAGCCGTGCCCAGGAACTTCCATGTCCTGACCAAAGGGACCATTTCTACATTCTTTTCCTGACATGAAATTACTCGTGGTCTGGTTTTGCCCAAGTGAATACACTTTTGGAAAGCCTGTTATATCTATTGAACTGTTTTGGAAAAGCATCTTACAGAAGCATCCACTGCTTCCTGAAGAAACAAAGCCCAGAGGCTCCCCAGCTGGTGACACTACGTGAAACAAATCCACCAGTAACAGCTAGAGACCCTCTGGGGAGCATCCTTTCTAAAGGCTCATGGCTAAGTGGTAGCTAAAAGTTCCAGGGTTTAGCCTCCTGACTTTCTGATGTGTCTGGGCAGGAAATGTTCCACTACTTAGTAATTAGTACCCTCTAGACATCTGCTTCCCTGGGGGGAAAAAAAATACAAAAGCCACAGAAAGATTAAATCTAATTATTATGATTTCCATTTCTGGGGCAAGGCCTTTTCATAAATAATTACGTCTTAGTGCAAAACTGGCAAATTTTAAGCACTGGCCCTATCATTCATAATAATGAGTAGATTTATAACCCACAAGCTCATTAGCTATAGAAGGCTGATTAGGACTTTAACTAAAAACACCACTATGAGAACTGCTCACTGAGGTAATCACAGCATGTTGACTCTGAAAACATCCGCTTCTTACCAAAGGAACCCCATATGCAGCCCCAGTCCAAGAGTGAAGTAGTAACTACAGTAACCACAACAGCAAGAAAAAGGGTTAAGCGTTCTTTATGAAGTGACCTTCCGATGGGCGTAGGTTTCTGTTTTCCTGAGGATGCATACACTTAAAACATGAGTGAATGGAAATCATGGCACAATGAAATACTATAAAGAACAGTGAACATAGGCATGAGGAAGACCTCCAGACTAATTCTGGCTGAAACACTGCCCCCTCTCTCAGCCCCGTGTCCTCCCATTTAGTACGAGAATATTGAACTAAATACCTCTAAAGCCTGTTTCTAGTCCTCATAGGCAATGGAAAAGAACTCATGCAGAAGCACATTTCACTTCCTGGTTAATAAGATGCATTTATTAGATTTTATTTTATTCATTTTATACACATACTCCACTTAACATATGTCAGGCATTGCTCTAAACTCTTTACAGACATAATCCTCAAGGAAATGCCTTAAAGTAGGTAGCATTGATACCCTTATAATTAACCCAGGTATAAATAACTGGACAGGAGCAAAGGGAAGGCCAAGTATTATAGTCATTTGTGCAGCTTTGCCAGGAAGCTGCAGTTTTGACGCATGCCCAGTAAAGTCTGGGTGACACCGGCAAAGTACTTGCCTGTCAGATACACCTGTGAACAGGTCACTGGCCAGAGTAGGTGTGCCACCAAAAGCACGGGAAGATTTGAGATACTTAATCTCCTAAACAAAGGAGTTTGCTCTCTTGGTCCGCCTTCTGGATTGCGGGGCTCTCACGCTCCTGCATTCGCCCACCTGGCCCACAGCCAGGTGGACCCACACAATGGACTGATGGACTACAACTAGCCTGATGCTGTATCAGACCCAGCTCCACGATGGAACAGAAACTCTGGACACTGGCTTTGCTTCTAGCTCTACTGAATCCCGAGCTGCACGTCTTCCAGGACTGGATTAAAGGAAATGGGACTTTGCAAACCCAGAGATGTAATTACACACACACACACAAATCACTCATTCTCCTGGGTGAGTCTCTTTTTCTCAAGGTATCATAAGAACCCCATTCCCACTAGCAATGGAGAAAGACCATCCACACATTTCTCTGATAACAGCATAACCATCCTACCTTACAGATGAAGAAACTAGAGCATATGAAGAGGTTAAACAACTGACCCAACATCACACAGCTAGTGGTTCTCAATCCAGGTGCCACAGCATACCAGTATGTTACAAATTCTTCACAGCCAAATGCTAATTACAGCCAAATGTTGACCAAGGTCTTAATTTACTTTAATTACAATTGGTATGTACTATTACTGAGATGTCTGTCAGAAGGAATAGCTATTTGAGCGCCTCATGTGATAGGGTGATTTTTTAAAGACAGAAATTACCAATATTTAAAATTATACTATTGATTTCTTTTGCTTTTTTACCTCCTGTCACTAAGAATAAAATCCACGAAGACAGACTTTTCTCTGGCTTGTACAATACTCTAGCATCTGGAGTAAATAAATAAATGAGAATCTCTTTTCTCCATGATTTGAAGGTAGATTACATTTTAAGAAATAAACTCTGAAGAAGGAAATTTGGAAATAATTAAAATAACACTGTCAAAATATCTATATTATGAAAACTCAGGAAAATAATTCAAGTGACATCTCTTTTAACACAGAAATCTATATATGTGAATTAATTCTTATCAACCCTACCATAATTCATCTTCATTAACCAGCATTCCAATAACTTTCACTTTTGTATCATTTTAACGTATATTCTTCGCTGCTTTGCTTCTTGTAGTTGACTCCTCCATGTCATCTCTACTCTTAATGATTCTTTTAAACCAATAATGGTAAGTCTGTTCCTTTTCCAATATTTGGCTCAAGAACAGGCTTGTAATATAATTCTCTTCAGATATAACTAGGTAATTATTGGGTGGGACTCAAAAAAAAAAAAAAGAAAGAAAAGAAATACCTCCTCTGCACTTATTGACTGCTGCAGGAAGATACATTATCTCTCTTTATCCTGTCTATTCCTGAGGCCTAGAATTGCTGCCACCATTTAGTAATTGGAAAGGTTGAACAGAGAGATAGAAAGAAAAGTAATTCTGGGTGACATCACTGAATCACGGAACAAATACCCTCTGTGTAGTCTACCCTACCTCAGGATTTCCAGCTATATCAGATAATAGATTTCCTTATTGATTAGAACAGTTGTAGTGGAGTTTTGGGGATGTGCAGCCAAATTTATTTAGACATGCCTGTAAAAGAATATTCCTCTAATTACCATTGTTATCCAATGCCCTCTTTCCTGTGATAACAGATGCGTTTAAAAGAATAAAGCAGTTGGTGGCAACAGACATGCTTTCCTATCCTGAGCCAGTCTTCCGTAGCTTTCACAATTAACTTTTACCTCACCAAGCCAAGACTCTTCTTCTACTGTGTTCTCATCAGACACCGGGGAGTCCTGCTTCTTGTATTTTCATTAACCCAATGTGTGAAGATAGTCACTGGATTCTGATACTTTTCATTCTCTTTCACCAACTGGTACAGTGCTGATCTTGACCACATTAAAATTGTTTCACTCACTAATAATAATGTGAGTGTTTGATGTTTGGCTGAAACAGTCACAAATTTCATTTCTCTATTGGTCACATCTGCTACAGTAGCTCTTTTTGATATTTTCAGTACGTCTTTGTAGCCCTAAATTGGACGCAGTAGGTAAGTAGAGGTGAAAAAACAAGATGATGTTATATAATCAGGTAAAAAAATGGGGAAAAGATAAAAATATCATTTTAATTAAATCAGGAGCATCTGTGCATATTATATTCATACCAAACCAAGCAGTTTAGTTGAACTTAGCAATATGGCAGAAGCCAAATATTTCACTCCAAACTCAGAGGCTTTCCACCAATAGTAATTTTTTTTCTCCCTTATTTCCTCTTCATAATAAATCCACTTTTGATTCCATGTCAAATCTGTTTCTGACTCTGCCAAGCTCAGCTCCCTGCTAACCTCAGACTACCTCCTCACCATGTCTTTAACATGCTTTTCTTCCCATCTAAAAAACTTTCTCTTACTTTTGCATAAATCCAGGAAATATATTCATCTCTCCCAATCTAGCTGATAGCCAATAAGATGAAATGAGACAATCTGAACGATACTGGAAAATTGCAAACAATGAATATGTCTAATAAATGAAATTGGCTCACTATAGAATATGTGCTCTGTGAACAACTAGCAAAGGCATAGTGTATAAGAGCGTACATAATACATTCATAAGTGAGAAAAAGAGGTCCAAATATTGCACATTCATCCACTGACAATATTTAATAGGCTCCCTCTATGTGCCACCTATTTCTAATATACTGAGCTAACTGTACATGTCACCCGCCTTTCACATTCTAGTGAGAATGACAAACACCAGTCAAATAGTCATGTGATATAAAGGAGAGCTACATGGATGTATAACTAAGTGTAATAAGGGTACTTAACCCAACCGAAGGTCCAAGGACTCTGCAGAGATTTGAAAGATGGTTTTCAGTTCGTGGATAGAGAGGTAATAGAAGAACATTTCAGGAAGAACAAAGAACAAGATTAAAACATCTTATGGTAGAAAGGGGAGTATACATTTGAGAACATGATAGAAAGCCAGGAGCTGGAAAGCAAAAGGGAGGAAGGGAAGCAGTGTTGTCTCACATGGCTCATTGGACGTGTTTGTTGTGATAATGCAGAAGCTACGGGGCTTCTCCACATGCACCAAGATGCGTCAAATGCTTCCTGAAGTCCTGCAGTCCCAACGTACACAACTCTACGTAGCAGCCTTGAGGAACAGTGTGGTGCAAGCTGATGCTAAAACAGTAAGATGTTGCAGGGTCTTAAAATGTACCATGAAGAGTTTTATCTTCATCTGAAGTGTGATGGGAAGCCATTGAACGGTTTTAGGATCAAATGCGTGGTTCATGAAGATCACTCTGGCTACAGTGTGGGGACTAGTTTGGCAGGTCAAGTGTGTATGGGCGTTCAAGCAGCTGGAAGGTGGTTGTAGCAGTCCAGGGAAATGCAATGGTGAACTGACTGTGAGAGCCGCAGTTGTCGTACACCGGAAAATAACGTGTCGGATCGGGGAGATATTTAGCAACAAAATCAACAGGACTAGGGGTGGATCGGATTTGAGGAGAGGGGGAAAAGATGTTAAAAATGACACTGTATCCTGCTTGTATAACTAGAATCTACTAGATGACGGCGCTGCATTCACAGAGATGGGAGAGTGTTGGAGAGAAGCAGACTCAGGGTTGAGACTTTATGTGGTGTCATCACATTCTGTATGATCCTATTTTTACAAAAAAACAACACGAGAATAACATGCTCAGGGAGGGGCAAGATTTTGAAGGGGGGAAAAATGCGAAATACTACCATTTTTTAAATAAGCACAGTGACATCAAAAAAGACTATCAAATTTTTGTCTGATCATTTTTGTATATCTCATTTGTTTTCATAATTTTTAAAAGGCTTTTCAAAAACATGTCATTCCAGTCCTTGTATATATACCAAGGCTAACCAAGTACCACTCCGGGACTCCCCTCTGCTATCGTGTACTCTCCTTTAGAAGAGTTTATGAATTCCACACTTAATAACGCTCTGCTATGTGGCTGCCGCCCTGGCAGGGGAGGAACTAGTTTCTTCCGGCTTCTCGCAGTGTCCCCCACAGAGCCCCGTTCAAGGCTTGCCATTCAGATTCACTCAGTGGCTTTTTATCCACTTCCACAGTTACACTGAGAACATTCATGAGGGATTGTTCTAGCTTCATCAAGGGAACAGCCAGTGTTGTTTAATTTAGCCTATCAGCCCGGCCGGTGTGGCTCAGTGGTTGAGCATTGACCCATGTACCAAGAGGTCGCCGGTTTGATTCCCGGTCAGGGCACATGCCCAGGTTGTGGGCCTGATCCCCAGTGGGAGGCATGCAGGAGGCGGCCAGTCGATGTGCTCTCTCATCGATGTTTCCATCTCTCTTTCACTCTCCCTTCCTCTCTCTCTCTCTAATATCAATAAAGAAAAATTTTTTTAGCCTATCATAGAGTACTCTGCAAAAACAAAAGAGGAAGAGAGAAACTAGCCAATGAGGCTTCAGCTGTGGACAGGACACGTTTATAATTTATGAGGTGCTCCCAACCAGAATTTACTCCCAGGAGGTAAAGAATGGCATGCACGCCCACAAATCCAAATCCTCATTCCCTCCCTGCATCCTGCCCAGCTCAGTGTACTGGTAATCCATGGGCTTTCACTCAGCTCTGCAGTATAATTTGGTAAATTAGCAATTAGCATTTCACATGTGGTTAGCAAAAGTAATGCATATCTTATGCTTCATTGACACAATCCGTTACACCTATTTCCACTGGTTGGTTTTACCTTCTATTATTGTTTCAATGCTATTTCAGGAGCTCAGATGAATTGATACCTGAGCAAATTCATCCAATAGCTCATAGTTTCTGCGCAAGGTCTCTTTGGACTTCCTTTGAATTACTAAAGACAAAGGTAGCAATTTCTACCTCCCTATATGCCACCTGGCATTAACCATTTTCACTGTATAGACCTCTATTAAAGACCTCCAGGGCGCTTTTATGATTGAAAAGCAAGCTGAAAAAAATCAAAATAAAACCAAACAAAGAACAGGAGATTCTCGGTGCTTCAAGAATCTGTTGAGATCAGTGGCGTGGTAGCCTCGCCCCTCACTTCCCCTCCAGCCTGAAACACTGGCATCTGGGCATGCCAGGACTCTGACACAAAGGCTTAGTTAGCTCTTCCAGAGGATGGTTCTTTCTCAAATTGTGTCCTGAAAGAAAACATGCTGGGAAAAGTTCACTACAGAAAAGGCACCTCCAGGAAAAAAATAAAAATAAATGCAAATCAGATGTGCTGCTATTAATTTTCAGGAGGCCACAGAGAAGAGCTGATCTCAAATTTGGGGGTCTTACGATCCCTTTCTACCCTTAAAAAATTATTGAAGACTCGTAAGAGCTTTTGTTTATGTGGGATTTATCGAGCTATAATTAACAATTAGCCTAGCTAGAGCCTTATCAATTTTCTTGGTCTTTCAAAGAACCAGCTTTTAGTTTCATTGACTTTCTCTATTGATTTCCCGTTTTCAGATTCATCCATTTCTGTTCATACTTCTTATTTCTTTTCTTCTGATTACTTTTGTTTAACTTGGTTTTCTTTTTCCAGTTTACTATGGTGGACAGTGAGTGTATGGTAGTTAAGAACACAACTCCTAGTACCATTTGCTGCCACAGCATTGATTTGTGCTAAGGCACCAGCAATTTTCCATGCTACTGTTTTTGTAACATTACGACAACTTCCAAACACCCGAATAGAAAACACTGTCTTAATATTATCATAAAAATTGTTTTGAATCTTGTGGCTCCCTGAAAGAATCTCAGGGTTCCCTAGGGTTCCACGGATACCACTTTGAGAACCACTGTCTTAGAATTTACACAGAAAAAAAAAATTTTATTTTGTATGCTAGTCTTATATTAAGATTACATATGAAAATGGAATGGTTAAAGGTCTTTATCTCTTTTTCTCTAAAACTGTTTTTGCTCAATGACGTTTTTTCACTAAGAACAAAAATGACCCTTCAGGGCACCCACTCTTGACACCACTGGTTACCTTTCGCTATCACAGAAATGAAGCTAGAAATAACCAAGGAGATTGCCTAATCTGTTTTCACACATGAAGAAATGATACCAAGAGAGGAAAAGTCACTAGTGTTAGGCCGTGATTTTAAGTCTCCTGATTCCCAGCCAAATCATATTTAATGTTTGTATACAGGACTTTACTCAACCCTTTATTCCTCTCTCTTTGGCATGTTTATTTCCCTCTCTCCTTTTCCGGTCATGTTCTTTTAATCAATCACACTCCTAATCACACACAGCAATGTTCCTCATAGACGTTTTGCTAGTTTAAGCTAAAAGATCTTTAAAATATTGTCTCTGGGTGGTCTGACTACATTGCAAAGCTGTGTTCTAGTCCAAAGCACTTAAAAACGGTTTAGTCTAAATCTCTGAATGATCAAGTTTAAAGAGAAAACAGAATACATATAACTCCTAATTATCTTGGCATGAATTTGAAATCTTTCTGGAGGACAAAATATTGTTTAAACGTAAAAAAATTGCAGTGGAGACGAGACTGGTCCACCCTGGAATGCTGTCTCTGAAGACAGCAGTTACTCCGGCGGCTGTCACCTTGCCTAAATTAAATATAATGAGTAAGAAACTGTTGAGAAAAGAAAGGAGAAAGTGCGAGAGGAGGAAAATGCAATAGATATCTTCAGTCCTAAACTACAGGTTTGCTAATCTAGCTGTGCCACATTGCAGATGTTTCTTGATCCATTATAAGTGAACCAAAACAAATTTCCTCCTACGCGGAATAAAATTGTTACCTTAACTGCAACCCTTCTCCCCTGCAAATGAAAAAAAAAAAAAAAGGTGTGAGATGATGTGAGTAGCAAGCATTGGATAACAGCTTTAAAAATGTTCCCATCTGACACCTACGATGACTTTAGCTATTAAAACGTGGATAATAATTCCCTTGTCAATCATTTAAGGGCTAGTGAGGTCTTGATCACTGAATTTAAAAGAGCATTTTATCATAGACAAAGGACAAACTGGGTTTGAATATCTTCCCCAAAATAAACTGCTATAGGGCCTTTCTGTGTCCAGTGTATGGAATGAGCTGGTGGCCTGTTTAAAACAAAAATATTTAGCCAGTTTGGCTGAGCGGTTAGAGCACTGGCCTGTGGATTGTAGCGTCACAGGTTCGATTCCAGTCAAGGACACTTGCCTGGGTTGCAGGTTTCTCCAGCTCTGACCCACCCAGGCCTTGTGGGAGGCAACCAATCAATGTGCCTCTCTCACAGCAATGTTTCTCTCTCTCTCTCTCTCCCGCCCTCCCTCTCTTGGTTTCACTCTCTTTTAAAAAAATCAATGGAAAAATATTCTGAGTTTTTTTTTAGTAAAATAAAAATATTTAGAAACTAAAGGGGCATGTTTTCGTTAAGATCTCAGTAGAGTAAGCTGATCTCAAAGTAATAAACTGAGTGCCAAGGACCCCACTAGACATGGATATTGTGAAGCTGAATTTTATTATATGGCTTAAAAAACAGGGTTTTTATACTTATTTTTAAAGTATTTTTTAAACTTTCATTGAATTTATTGGGGTGGCATTGGTTAATAAAATTATACAGGTTTCAGGTGTAAAATTCTATAATAATCATCTGTATATTGTTTTTTATACTTTTGAGACTTGTACCTTCGCTCTTTCTAGGTTTTAGGTAACAGACATCAAAGATGGCTCTAGGGCATGCCAACCAAGCATGTCATTCAACGCACAGTTCTGGCGTGCATTACAACACACACACACACAGCGAGCTGCACACTTCCGGTCAACCTTCCACGGCCTCTATGGCTCAGATTTCATGAGAACAGTGCTGTAGATTTCTGTTTGTTCTGTTACAAAGGCACATTAACTAGGCGTCCACCGGTTCAAGTTTACTCTGTTCTCCAGCATTCAGGTTTTAGCCATAACAAATTGTTAAAAATTGGAACTCCGTTTTTGTGTCACACATTATACATCGTAAGGGATTATCTAAAATGTCAGCCTACTTCTGAAACACTGGCTTAAAAACTTCTGTGTGTGTGTGATATCTTTCTCTGATGCAACAATTGTATAGACATTATATGTCTAAACCTAACATTCTGCAGTCTAGGGGGAGAAAGGGAAACGGGGGGTGTCAGCCTTGTGGGGCTCTCAATGTGTTAGTGTCACTTTAAGGCACTAAAAACAGACCTGCGATCCTTTCCCCCTTTGGGAATGGACTGAACAGTTTGGGGAGAAATGATGAAATAGAAGGACACCTGACAAGAGTTCCCTCTCTCCAGGCCAGTTTTGTTTGACTCCTTAACTACGGATGGACAGGACACTACCAAACACTTCCCAAGGAGCCACGGTAAGAGCACACAGTGCTAAGTGGATGATTCTACAGACAGAAACAATCACCCCAAAACGAAGAGAAGGACTGACCACAACAAATGTGAATGTTTGAATACTCAACATTGCTGGGTAGAGACGGAGAACGTCACCCTGGAAACATGACTCCACTCTCACCTATAAAATTCGGGTGAAATTAAAAAAGGAAAAGAGAGCCCTGGCCAGTTTGGCTTAGCAGTTAGAGTGTCAGCCTGGGAACTGAAGGGCCACGTGTTCAATTCCCAGTCACCGGCACATACTTGGGTTGCAGGTTCGATTCCTGGCCCTGGTCGGGGTCATGCGGGAGGGGACCAATCCATGTATCTCTCTCACATCAATGTTTCTCTCTCTCTCCCCCTCCCTCTCTTCCACTCTATCTAAAAATGAATGGAAAAATATCCTCAGGTGAGGATTACAAAATAAATAAATAAAAAGAGAAAATGTGGCAATTTACCTCCCTTTTATGAAGAGCAGACCTTCTTTGGTTCAGTGGTCACCCAAAGCGACAGAAGCCGAGTATTTTGAGATGAAACTGACTCCAAGAAGCAGACAGCTGAAGGGAAGGGGTTAAAATGTATGTTCCATGTTCTAGGCACATTCCAGAATATCAAAAGGGTATGAGTAATAATAGCGGCATTTATTGAGCATTTGTTATAAATACGATTCTGTCCCTCATGTGCCAAAATGAAACTAAAGCAAGGCAGATATTAAAATGCTCCTTTTACAGGTAAGGAAAAGAGTGAACACCAGAGATGTAAGAATTCAATAATAAAGATCACCAGAGGCAAAAAGCATTGTTTGAGTCTTCAATACTCCAAACGCAGACTCTACTTGGTGAGTTACTTTATCAAACTGTCAGCCCATGAAGGTTAAAAGAATTTGTACTTATCTCTCTGTATATCTATTATATATGTTTTAATGTCTGTACATCTGGATATAGATAGGCAAGTACACAGAGATATACATACAAACACAGGGGCAGGTCAAGGTAGGTTTATAGTTATAATACAAATAAATATACAATAATTAATAAATAATGTTACAAGAATAAACTGTTTCTCATACTCACGACTGTAAACCTACTTTTGCCTACCCCTGTAAATACGTGCGCATTTTATAGATAAATATATATAAAGACAGAGACAGACACATGGACAAAAAAGATTTTGTAAATTTTCAAAGTCATCCCATAGTTCAGTTGCCTGAGTCAGGGGGAAAGAAATTGGGCCACAGCTCCATTTCATTAAAATTGCATTGGAACCATGATATTTGGCCTACATAAGATTATCTTCTTTTCTCAAATGAATTTTATTCTTGTGGAAAAAAAAAATGGATTTTCAGCACCGGATCACAACTTTGAGCCCCTCCTGAGCACACTTTACCAAGAAATCATTCGATCGTGTCTGCAGGAATTACAAAGATAGAACATACTTCCACAAGTAGCAGAATGAAATTTAGATTCTGTGCCAATGGAAGGGCAGTGGGGAGCAGAGTGCGGAGACTTCTCTGTAACACCCAACACTGGCTCATATCATCAGTGAATGTCTACACAAAAAGGAGGCGGCAGGGAACCGGCCTGACCAGAAGCTTCCTGTTTAAGCAAACCGAACCAGGCCCAAGTTATACCGGAATTCCTAAGTAGGGTCATGCAGCGACACTTGAAAACCACTTGAGTAAAATCAGACAGACAGAGAAACACAAATACTGTGTGATCTCACGTATATGTGGAATCTTAAAGAACCAAACTCACAGAGGCAGAGAACAGGTTGGTGGTTGCCAGAGGCGGGGAGCGGGCGGGGGGAGTATAATGCACAACTGTACTGTTAATTTGAAAATAGCTGAGAAATACATCTTGAAAGTTGTCATTGTTTTTATAATGACAAATATTTTTTAACTGTAATTATGTGAGGTGATACAAGTTAACTAAACTTATCATGGTAATCATTTTGCAATATGCACATATATGAAATCATTATGTTGTACACCTTAGACTTAGTGTAACACAATGTTATATGTGAACTACATCTCAATAAAAATGAGGGGGAAAGTAATAGGTAGACTAATGTAAAAGAATATAAAAAGTTCACTTGTATGACTTCAAATTCTCTATTGCAACTAATCTTTAAGAAACCATCACTTGCCTGGCCGGTGTGGCTCAGGGGTTGAGCACTGACTCAGGCACCAAGAGGCTGCTGGTTCAATTCCTGGTCAGGGCACATGCCCAGGTTGTGGGCCCAATCCCCAGTGGAGGGCATGCTGGAGGCAACCAATCAATGTTCTCTCTTATCGATGTTTCTATCTCTCTCATCCTCTCCGTTCCTCTCGCTCTAAAAACCAATAAAGAAAAAAAAATTTTTTAAAAAGAAGCCATCACTTGATCAGTTTTGATATAGTGTAAAAGAAGAACATCCGCAATTATTTGAATGAACTCTTCAATTATTGCTCCATATTCCAACTATTAGAAGCAAAACAAAACAATATGAACACATATCAATTTTAGGGGCAATGACTAGAAATAAATTGGAACTCATTCTGTTGTTTGACCCTTGCCAGATTTAGAAAGTCACTGAAATGGGAAGTAAGGATTTTTATGACAGATGTTTCAACTAAAGTAATGATAGGTGTGGTGCTCAACTGTTCCATTATAAGTAATTGTGAGGGAGACTTTTTGCAAATGTTCAATCATCAGAAAACTAATTTTTTAAAAATAATATTGTATAATCATTTTGTGTTTCAGAACCTAATATGTCCTTATTTTTCCAAGTATATACCTTTATTTCTTTTTTCTTCATTGATTTTAGAGAGAGAGGAAGGGAGAGGGAGAGAGATAGAAACATTGATGAGAGAGAACATTGATTGGCCACCTCCTGCATGCCCCCCACTGGGGATTGAGCCCACAATCTAGGCATGTGCCCTGACCAGGAATCAAACTGGCGACCTCTTGGTGCATGGGTCGACGCTCAACCACAGAGACACACTGGCCGGGCTGCAATTTTATATTTTAAATCAAAGTTTTTTATATTCAATAACATTATTACTTGATTTCAAATAAAATGCATTAGAAAAAAACACACAAACACATACCATGATATCAAAAACCTAAAAGATTTTTCTTTTGAAAATGAGGCAAAGGAAGTCTTTAAAGACATACCTCATCATTTGACAGCAATATCTAGTAACACTAACTGTACCTTGATCAAGGTGAGCAATAAGGGATAGTCCCAGGTTTATGGAATGAGATACATTTGATTGTTGAAATGCTCCCAAATAAGTTCTTAAACAAAGAACATTACACAGGCGCACACCACTAATTAAAGAAATAAAAAGTAAATAGTAAAGCATATTTTAAATATGAAAAAGTAAAGTTCAATACAAATACTGACCTTGCCTCCCACTTGGGACAATACTTTAAGCTTGTTGAATTAAGAAAGATAAATAAATTATACTTCAAACAAAGATCACCTATGCAAATAAAACAAATATTGACCCAAAATATGGACTTTTGCAAACTCTAGATAATCTTCTAGTAAAAAATCATGGGTTATCTTAGAGACATTTTCAAAAGTTAACTTCAGAAAGACATATTTCTATAATTTTGCTCTTATGCCTGTCCCTGGGTGAAACAATAGACTGAAGGAACCAATTACATAACCCAGTAACCTAATTTTTCCTCATTTCTTTTTTTTTAACTTCACTCGAGGACATTTTTGCATTTATCTCAGATAGAGAGGGAGGGAGAGAGGGGGGAAGAGAGAGAGAGAAACATTGATGTGAGAGAGACACATCGAATGGTTGCCACCCACACGACCCCAACCGGGGCTAGGGACAAACTGCAACCAAGGTATGTGCCCTTAGCGGGAACCGAACCCAGGCCTCTCTGGTCCGCGGGCCGATGCTCTAACCACTGAGCCAAACCGGCCAGGGCTTTACTCATTTCTTTATAAAACAAATACTAGGGTACCAACAACATGTCAGGCATTTGAAGCTTCCTGCTGGGATTAAATAATACATAATACATATGGTTAAATATTCAGTGGACAGTATATTATTTCTAAAGTTGAAGTATTATTTAAAATTAAGTATGAAACAGAGCATATTTTTATAATGGTGAAGGATACAGCCACATATAGCGACAATATAACTGATTTATCTATAGGCTGAAGATCATAGTAACAAATGGGTCAAAACATCTGGGTAGTGTCTTAACACAGCTCCTATTATTTATGTGAATAAAATAACCATAAATTACATAAGAGCTGAATAAAAGAAACGTAATAAGAATTGAACTAAACCCAGTAGTTTAGTGCATTTTCTTTTTAAGTACCATGAAAAATTAATCAAATTTTGTTCATATATTTTGGTCAAAGGAAAAAAATCAATAAATTCTTTAAAATGGAAAGAGTACAAATTGCAGTCAATGAGACTACAATCTAATTCTAAAAAGCAGTAGAAATTAAAAGGAACAACTAGATCCAGCCCCTCAAATATTTAAAAGCACTCACCTACATTTCTTTTGAAGCAAAAAGTAAATTGAAACATCAGTTGCTGAAAAAAATTAGTGAGAATAACCCTTCATTTCAAAATTCATGAGATGCAATCAAAGAGCACTAATTTGGAAGGAAAAAAATGAAAGGAAGGCGATCATTATTTTGTTTTGTAGCTATTATCATTTTTTTAAAGGTATCTTTATTGTTGAAAGTATTACAGATGTCCACCTTTTCCCCCCACTGGCCCCCTCCTCCCTGCTCCCACCAATATTATCATAATTTTCAAGGAGAGAGACAGAGATAGTGAAAGGCAAGCTGACAAAAAGGACAGAGAAAAGCGGTCAGAGAAGACCCTGGTCATCACGTTGTCACCACTGCAACAACAGTATGAGTGTGGCCTCTGGGCTCAGGGCCAGCGATCAGATTTCCTTTCTCGGGTACTCGCTGAGTGACCATGGGCAAAGTTCCCCATTATTATTTTTATTTTTTGTTTTGTTTTTTCAGTTGCAGATTACATTCAATATTATTTTGTATTAATTTCCGGTGTACAGTATAGTGGTTAGACACTCTCCCCATTTTAAAAATAGAGATAATAAGTCCTTTTTTCATGAGGTTTTCATGAAGAGTAGATAAATTATCAAAAGCTAGAACAGTGCCTGGACAAGGTATATTCTCAATAAAATTAGCCACTTGAAATTACAAGAATGTAACCTGAGAAGAGAGAGGGGAAATAAAGATGATAGACTGCAGGAGCTTATAGTGTTCCCACATAATGATTGGGAGGGGAGGGATCTGCAAGGATATCCAGTAGGTATTTCTTAAAGATTGGCTCACAAGAATCATTTTGCAAAAGGATTTCAAAAAGGAAAGGAAAAGATCATACCAATTACTTTCTCTCGTGTCTTCAGTTGACATCCTAAATGCCCATCAGCATTATTAATTTAATCACAATCAATTTGTGTATTTGTTTAGCATAATCATTCTTAAATATGTTTAACAAGTATCTATTAGGGACCTATGAAGTGACAGCCTCTATATTTACCTCAGAAGGTAAATCAGATCTGATTTTTAAGACCAGCCAGAAGTGCAAAGATTTATGTAAAACGTACAGTTTTTTTAAGTGTTGGCTCAAAAATATTAAGACTACGCAAACAAAATAAATAAAAAGTTAAGTCTTGTTCATACTTGATCACCATGACAATTTAGTTATTGATATCCAATTTCTCACGTATTTTAACATTTAACCACTTTCAATGTTCCCTGTAAGTTTTATGTCTTTTCTTTTAATAATAAAAAAAAGTCTCTAAGATACAACAGATTCAGAAATAAAGTCAGAGAAGAGTGCTGAATGCCCCAAAGGCATTTATTTCATGTCCTTGGGTCATCCCATTTAAATTCTAGTTCTGAAGACACCATGCTTACCAGAATTCTAATTAAAGATGGATTTGTGCTGAGCAGAATGTTAGAAAACTATATATAGGAACGGATCAAAATCCATTCAAAAATGAAATTGAAGAAAGTACACCTTCCTCTCAGGTACAGTTCTCTCCTAGAAGTGAGAATATGACCTCAGTACTCAGCAATCCCCCAACCTCTTAATTTCAGGAAATCTATAAAAGACTGTTTTATAAATACATAATATATTAGAATTGAGTAAATATTACATACCAGGCATTGTCTATCTAATTTTTAAATGAGAAACCAGAGACACACAGAAAGGAAAAATTCAGTACAGGTCACGTGGCTATAACCAGATGGGCTGAGAATCAAACCCAGTAGTGTGATAATTCCATAAGGACCAAAAAAGAGTGCTAAATTGCAAACAGTAAAAGACTGTGGAGTAAGCGACAAAAAGAAAAGAGGAGAAAAAAAGTAAAAGCAGCACACAGAAAGGGTGGCAGTGGTGATAACAGACATAACATCCAACACTGAACAGTCTACTCCTATGGGGTTCTACTTCACGTTTCATCCCGTACAAAGAGACAGAAGAATGTTCGGACTGTGCCTCTTAATGTATTGAAGAATGGTTTGTAACATGCAAAGGACAACTGACAACAGAATTCAAAGAGATACTGAAGACTTCCTGATCATTCCTGTTTTCCCCCCACTCATTGAGTAGGAAAAAAGAAAGAGCAAGAAGAAAATGGGAAAATGGGTGCCACCTTTGCTCCAAAAATGTGGGGTAGGGAGACTATATTCCTATTTCTATTGGTAGCATCCTCATGCTTCACTGCTTAAGTTTAAAAACAGTCCTGGGATCCTCTTTCCTGATGAAATTATGGCATTGTTATTTTTTAATGAGGTTCACATCAGAAATCTTTGGCAGAGAAAGATTTACACGAAAGGTCAAGTGTGTCACAGTGAAGGTGGGATGATGAAATAAGGAAATACGCTACACTATTATTTATTAGAAGAGAGATGCTGACCATTTTTGTAACTTTCTTCATAGTTGGAAGTAAAGGTATAATCTTTCCATTTAAAATATGCTTTTTAATCAATCAATAAGATTATTCCCTTGGAAATAAAGAAGATGCCACTTAAGTCAATACTGGAGTTACATGAAAGTCAGGTAATCGGAGGCACAGAGTTGTTCTTGATGGTTTTATTAAACCATAGCCTGGATATCCAACCATCACTTACCAAGGTTATCGAGAATTCATGTGAAAATGTTCATAAGAAATGGGATCAGTTGAGGAAAGAGGAAATGTTTGAAGTCCACAGCATAGCCTGCTGGGTTTCTCTGGCGAAGGACAAAATAATTGAGCCCAAGATTTCCTCTGTAGCTGGAAAAAAAAAATGCCTCACCCATTGTCACAGGCTTGACTGCAGTTCTAATTTTGGGGCTGTAGAATGTATCTGCTGCTGAGAAGCTATTTTGCCGTGTGTCTCTAAATCTTTTGACATTTTGCAATGTTATAAAGATTGTCGAATGTATACTACATGCTGAACTTCAAAAGGAGAGGTATATTTAGTCATTTCTTAGGAGTGAATAGTACACAGAAAATAATTATGTACCTGAGAGCGATAACAGGAGTAAAGGAATTAGCTAGCCTATCTTGTTATTTCTTATTTACTTCCATATTGGTAATTTAAGAAAAACTGTGTAGGGTTATAATTTTAAATCTAATTTCTAATGTACACTGATGTCTTGTTGGTGCAATGTAGTCTGACCAAGCATTGTAAACTCAAATGTTTTCTGGGGCTAGACAGGTAGAGTCAAGAGGTAACATGGGCTCATTTGGAGAAAAATTACGCGGCCATCTTGGTCTATATTTTTGTGATCCATCTTTTAATAGAGATACAGTAAGGATATAAATGTATGTACCATATAAATATGACAACGGCAAATGATGTTCAATATCAGTGCCAGAGTGGAGAAGAAAGGGGTTGGCACCCTAGCAAAGTGAAAACCCATATCTCACCAAAGACACGAGCTATTTCTCAGTCCAATCTTATGGCTGTCTTTAAGAAGGTGGGTTCAGAGCCTCCTACTCTTTTGATTTTTTTTTTTTTTACACTTTTGAAAATGTTTCTAAAATGCCATGCTAACACAAATGAAATGCATCTGTGAACTATGTTTAGGTCATGAGCCTGGTCTAGGTTTGTCTGGTGGTCAGGAGGTATGGAGTACTATAACAAAAAGCATGTAGTTGTATGTGAATTAGTAAAGTGTGGGCAACACTCCCACCACGAGTCTATCTAGATGTTTGTTTCATTCTTGAATGCTTCTAGGTTGTGTATTCAAGGGGGAGCAAGGGCAAAGAGTGAAGAGAGACATACCCAAGCTGCAGGAAGACGGCAGAATGGAAATACTGCCGTCGATTATGTATACTTGCGTGCTGGTCACTGGTTTTATGACACTGTGCAAGTCATTTAAACCTCCTAGCCAGAGTGTTCCTCTTTCGAATTGGCATGAATTAGACTAGGTAATATCTAAAATCTCTCCTATCCCCAACAATAGAAGTAGCAAAGTGTTTCACAGCTTCTCGGTGACACCTAAGGAAGTTGTTAGTCATATTGTATCAAGCCTATAATTTATATCTTCTTATATAATCCTTTCTTAAATAATTTTCATTTTTAACAATTGCCTTTATTTTTATACTTCCATGTATTAAACAAAACTCTTACTATGCCTAATGCCTTAGGAATTGGCAACAGATTTCAGCTCAGGCGTCAGGTCTAATATTGGAGTAACCTCCTAGAGGGCTGTGTTCAAAAGGAATGTGGGAATTCTAGGTGTGGTACTCAGTGTCTTGAAGGATTAGTAATGTGCGCATGGGTGAGGGAGCATGCTGTACAGTAGATAACACAGAAGTAGGTTTAGAAGCATTGATTTTGTGACCTAAAATTTCAAAATTACCTGAAACCTGGATTAAACATCCCAGATTTATGACTATTTTTCTCTCTACACTTTAAGGGACTTTAGAAGTAAAAATATTTTTAGCCAAAAATATCAATCTCCCTTTTATTTTATTGGGGAGGTGGTGAAAAGAAAAGAGAGTAGGTACTTTTTTTTTTCTCAAATTATAAGATATATTATCAAAAATGTCATTATTTTAAGTTTTGTTTCAAAGTCTTGAAAATTCATAGAAAATTCAAATTACACATTGAATGGAAATTAAGCAAAGTTAACCGCATAATGTACAGTTGCATTCTCAGTAGGAATCTCTAATTAATCAGGAATTGTTTTTCTTATTCTCTTCTCAAGTTAGTGAAGAAAAGTGATATGAAGTCCTGGCCGGGTTGCTCAGTTGGTTAGAATGTTGTCCTGATGTGTCAAGGTGGTGGGATCAATCTCCCACCGGAGGCATACAAGAAGTGACCAATGAATGCATGAGTGGGAGCAGCAGCTCTCGCTCGCTCTGTCTCTCTCTCTCTCTCTCTCCCTCCCTCCCTCCCTCCCTCTATCTCTCTAAAATCAATCAATCAATAAAAAGAAAAGTGGTATGAAGTGTAGTAGGCCTGTCAAAATTTAGCATTTATAAGATTTTTATCAGGTCTTTTCCACAGGTATATGAGATAAGGGATACCATCTCCAGCATCATGGCAAAAGGACTGAGCGTTTCCAGAAATGTCAGAATTTAAAATTACAATTACATCTTGAAATACTTAAGGGAGGAAAAAGTCTTTTTGCCCAGGAGTTTCAGCAGGGACTTACAGTTAAACATTTATTCAAGAAAAGAAAAGAAAAAAAAAAAAGAAGGGTAAAAAAAGAAACTCCTGCAAATGTCATGATCTCTAGAAATAGTTTTTTAAAGAAAGTTGCTAAATTTTTCTGTCAAAAATTCATTAACTGTATGATGAAATTTCATTGTTTCTCAAGTAGTTTTTTTTTTTAATTCTGATTTTAAAATATCCTTATGTTGAATTTTTAATACCTACAATTTTATTATTTGTAGCACATACTACAAACGAGGATAAAAGAGAATTACCTAATAGAGTTCTCATCTTTTCCATGGTGAAGAGATAAAAATAATTTGAAATTTATTCTATTAAGTTTTAGTAGATTCAGGTGTGTAAATCTAGGGCTTTAAGATGTCTGAAGAAAAAAATTGTTCTGTAAAAACAACTAACCTGTGACTTGACTGGTTTGGCTCAGCCATTAGAGTGTTGGCCTACGGACTGAAGGGTCTTGGGTTTGATTCCAGTCAAGGGCATGTACCTGGGTTGCAAGTTCAATCCCGGACCACAGCTGGGGTTGTGTGGGAGGCAACCAATCGAAGTGTCTCTCTCACATCAATGTTTCTCTCTCTCTCTCTCCCTCCCTCCCTGCCACTCTCTCTAAAAATCAATGGAAAATGATCATAAAGAAAGAGTTTTCTAAATAGAGGTAAATACTAGTTACCACCAGCTTCAAATTACTAAGTTAGTAGAAAAATGATCATGCATGTGTACTAAACATATTGAGTGATCACTTCATAAGTTATATAAATGTCTAATCACTATAGTGTAAACCTGAAATTAATATAATATTGTATGTCAACCATAACTTAAAATTTTTTTAATTAAATGAATAAAACAATGTTATCATGTAGTCATTTTACCACTCAAGTTTATACTTATTAATAAATACATTTAAAAGAAAAGCAACAACTTTTGGGGGTAAGGGGAAAAATAGCCACACTGAAAATTCAGGCACTCAACAAACTTTTCTCATAAAACTTACTCAGATGCACATTCCAAATCTCACCTAAATTTCTACCTGATATTAGAACCTGTCTCTTTTCCCCCAAGAGCCAGAGCCACAACTTTTCCAATTATAGTGCTATGTCTGAAATCCCCAAATCTCTAAATAAAAACTCTCTCTGGATTCCACGGGAAGAATTTCTGTGTGGGTTGCACAACTTCAACTCTGACACAATCTTTAGGCTAAAAGACCTGTCAATTTAGAGGGAGAGAAGTCCATTTATTTTTCATACCTGCAAAAAAAAAAATCTGTCCAGCTTACATGGGTGGGGGAGCATGCTTCATTTCTCATTCTGCGTAATTAATTCCCTATTGCCAGCGGTTCATCTTCTACCCGTGAGAATCTTCTGGCTGAAATTCCAAAAATGTTTCCAAATCCTACAATTTTTCTAAACTATCATATGACTTGAAAAATATGCAAGCAGTAAAACTTCTCCATGCTATCAAGTATCATCATATTCAATTAATGCAGAGTTGTTTTTTATCACTGCAAAGTAATTAATGCATTGATTATGGAGAAACACCAAGAAAGATACCATCAGACTCTGAGATTAGTCTTAGCATTAAAAGGAATCACGTGCCCTGAAGTGTGTCCTTAATTATTCAAAAGACCAAGTAATTATCTACCTGGAATTTATCAATAATTAATATGCCTACCTTAATGCAATTTAACTGAACTCCCCTTTTATATAGTGAATCATCCACATTCAACACCATAAAAGTTGAAAGTTTTAACAAACTTTGATGTGACATCAACAGTGAGAGGTCTCAGGCTTGGATCTTTTTCTGGGTCCTGTCATCTAGTCCTATGTCTCTGGATACCAATTATGTGTTACTGTTGACCCTGACGTGTATTTCTCTAACTTGGTCCTCTCCACTGTACTCCGTATCCATTTTCTCAACTGCTGCTTTGAACCTTCCACTTGAGTACATGTCTAATGAACATTTTAAACTTAATACTTCCAAACGTCAATTATTCCAACTTATAAAATTCACTCCTCTACCAATTTTTTTTTTTTTTTTGCATTGGGGTAAAAAAAAGGGACACCATCTGCTCCATGGCACAGATTTAAAAATCTGTAAGTTGTCCCAGATTCCTTGATTACCCTCATTCTATCCACACAATCCCCCAGCAAGTTCTGATTGTTCTACCTGTAAAATAGGACGTCCAAGTGCCCACTTCTCTCCATCGGCACTGCTACCACCCTGGGCCAAACCACTATCCTCTCTTGCCAAGCAAACTGCAGTAGTCTTCTAAATAGATCACTGTTTTACACTTGCCCCTTCCCAATGCATTTTCCAACTAGCATCCAGAGCAATCTTGTGAAACAATAAATCACTTCAATGCTACTCTGCTGAATCCAGCCTTCCCTCCTTCCAGTCTCAGCTTCACACCCATGGAACTGTCAGAGGTCTGTCACAGGTGACAAACAAAATCTTATTGCTAAATCTTAAAAATTTCAATGACACATTAGGATTATGAAACCAAAGGGCAAACCAAGATAAAAATATCAAAGTATACATAACACATAAAATATAAATCAACTAGATTATATACCTTTGCAGTAGATTGCATTTATGACACTTAGTATAACAGTAATTATAATGTACTTCTGTCTGTGTACTTTTAAATAAACTCAACTCACAAAGGGAATTCATCAACACTCATTCCAAACAACCATGTTTAATGATATCGTTAAGAATGAAAAGTATGAATCTCGTCATTAATTTTTAAAGCAGTGTACATAAATTTCATTAGTAAACTCTAGGTACTGATTAAGCTATCTAATTGTGTGTGCATTGTCTAAGAAAAACTCATTGTAATTCAACAGCATCATTAACACTAATGGTCACTGCTGAAAATGAGGATGGTGCTAATATCATGGCCATGAGCTCATTAAAGAAACTTACCCACCTCATCCCCAGGCTTTAGTGACTTGATCTTGTTTTGACAAAACAGAAAAGTATTTAACAGGATCTGATAATGATGTACAGCAGCAGCACTTGAAAAAGCAAAGGCAAACTTTATTCTCCAGTAGAGGAATATATGAATTAGTTCCATACTGTCGGAAATAATGCAGCGATGAAAAAATATTTTCAGTATCTAAACATGAAAGTGTTCCAAGTTACATCATTAAGCAAAAAAGGAAACTAGATAATAACTCCATTTTAAAAGAGAAAAATCACTCCATAATATGTGCATAAGCTATTTTTTTAAGAATAGAAAAAGTATGAAAAATGTTTCCCACACTGTCCACATCAGTCACCTTAGACTGGATAGCAAACGCATAGATTAATTTATCCTTATTATTAGATTTTATTTTTATACATTTTACTTGTATAATTGTTATAAAATCTAAAAAGAAATATTATCTCTCCAAAATACGTGAAAATTCAAAAGTCCCAGAAAAAAAGATATCCTCTGAAAGTAAAAATACCTATACAACATTATCAAATTAATAAAGTTATTTTAAGGAATCATAGGTATGCTCTCTAATTTTTAGCAACACTGCAAGATAAGCACCATTATCTTCATTTTACAGATGAGGAAATTAAGGTTCAGAGAGATAAGTATTATTCCCAAGTCACATAGTTACCAAGTACCAGAAGCTAATTTAAATGCAAGTCTGGCTCTCAAGCTTAGGTTTTGACTATAACATATTACTTTTTTATACTTACAGCCTGTTTAATACATTTACAGAGCATTCCAACACTGCAAATATTACAAAGGACTAAATGTTATATAGCAGACTCTCTACCTTTAAGAGAAGGTGAAGGGATTAGCCAAAGAACATATATGCATAACCCATAGACACAGAAAACAGTGTGGTGATGGGCAGAGGGATGGAGGGGTAGGTGCTGGGTGGAGGCAGGCAAAGAGGGAGGATGGGGACATCTGTAATATTGTCAACAATAAAAATATAGAAAAAAATATATCTTAAGACAGATAAGACAGAGCCAATTGAAGAGTAATAAAGTATACAGTAACCAAATCATGATAGAATGGGCCACATCTATTTCATTCATCTCTGCCTATCTCCATGGCTTTTATTCAGTGGTTGCTTAACACACATATGTTAAATGAATTGTCTTTCATTATGTAACATTAGGTAATATTAACATGTCTCATAATATTCCAATGTGTTCCGCCCAAAACATATGCAGATACTGTTCAATCCAATGTGGACAAAACACAGCTATGAAGCATCATTTCTCTTTACCTAGAGCACTGATACTACTACAAGCACACAACCTCACAGGTGCTCTTTTGACATGAGAAAGCAGCATGAGCTTGCCAGCTGGGGGATATGCGTTGTCCATGGTCCTGAAACAAGAGACCTCTAAGCTCACTGGCATTGTTAGCTATTTCTCATCTCAGACTCCCAGAAGCCATATGCCAACTGAACAAAGCTAAGCTGCACATAGTTAAGTTGTTCATAATACCCAAAGCAATATACAGAAGTAATGCAATCCCCATCAGAATCCCAATGATATTTTTTAAGAAACAGAACAAAAATCATTAGCTTTGTATGGAACCACAAAAGACACAGAATAGCCAAAGCAATCTTCAGGGGCGGGGAGGGGGGGGGGGACTGAAGCCAGAGGTATCACACTACCTGAATTCAAATTGTACTACAGAGCAATGTATTCAAAGCAGCATGGTCTTAGCCGAAGAACAAATGCACTGACCAATGGAACAGAATTAAGAGCCCAGAAATAAAACCACATGTACATGGGCAAATAATTTTTGACAGAGGAGCCAAAAACACACAATGGAGAAAAGAAAGACTCTTCGATAAATGGTGCTGGGAAAATCTGAAAGCCACATTAAAAAAAAAAAAAGTGAAACTAGACTACAGTTTGTCCCCTTGTACCAAAATTAATTAAAAATGGATCAATGACCTAAATATAAGATCTGAAACAATAAATTACATAGAAGAAAACATAGGTACTAAACTTATGGACCTTGGTCATAGAGAACATTTTATGAATTTGACCCCAAAGGCAAGGGAAATGAAGGCAAAAATAAATAAATGGGACTATGTCAAACTAGAAACCTTCCACACAGCAAAAGAAACCATCAACAAAACAAAAAGGCAGCCAACCAGGTGGGAGATGATATTTGCAAACAACAGCTCTGACAAGGGGTTAATATCCAAAGTATATAAAGAACTCATACAACTCAACACCAAACAAACAATCCAATGAAAAAATGGGCAGAGGACCTGAACAGACATTTCTCCCAAGAAGACATACAAATGGCCAACAGATATATGAAAAGATGTTCAACCTCACTAGCTATTAGGGAAATGCAAATCAAAACTACAATGAGATACCACCTCATACCTGTTAGAATGCCTATTATCAACAAGACAAGTAATAACAGGAGCTGTTGAGGTTGTGGAGGAAGCCTCATTCACTGCATGTGGAAATGTTAACTGGTACAGCCACTATGGAAAACAGTATGGAGGACCCTCAGAAATTGAGCTGTACAGTTGAAACCTGTATGGTTTTTCGAACCAATGTCAACCCAATAAATTAAATTAAGTTAAATAGTTAGAAAAAATATAAGAATAGAGTTACCATATGACCCAGCAATTCCTCTTCCGGGTATCTACCTGAAAATTTTAAAAACATTTATTTGCAAAGATATATATGTACACTGTTCATTGCAGCATTATTCATGGTGGCCAAGACATGGATGGACCTTGAGAATATTATGCTAAGTGAAATGAGTCGGTCAGAAAGAGCGAAGAAACGTATGATTTCACTGTTATGCAGGATATAAAACTGAAACTCATGGACACAAACAACAACAGCCCTTTCCCTCTGGTTACCAGAGGCAGGATGGTGAGGGAGGATGATCTGACTTTAGGTAGTGGGCACAGAATGTAATACAGATCATATGTCATAGAAATGGACACTTGGAACCAATATAATCTTATTGGCCAATGTCACCCCAATATTTTAATTTAAAAATAAAATAAAAATAAATAAATATAAGGTATTGGGCCTGGAAATACACTCAAGTGTAAAAGATAAATTCTCATGCCTTCTAACACATCTTTCCTTGTACTTGAAGGAATTATGCCTGTTTTCCAAACAGTAAGAGTTGGTTATTAGGAGTACTCTCACAGGTCAGGTCACTTTCCATACAGTCTATTCAGGCTCTCATACCAGAATCTATGTGGTTTATAGTTTCATGATCCTAAGAAAATTATTTGAAAACATGTTGGATTCTCAAGCAAGAATCTCTGCTGAGACTGCATCTAGTTGACTATCTAAAACATAAAATTAGTTAGCAACAGTTTTTTCAGTAGGCATAATCTTATGCCTCTTATTTGGTTAGTTTATGTGTCAAAAAAAAATGTGTTTGTATATACATATATTCAGATATAACTCAGGTCAAATGCCTCTTTCATTAGTTATTAGGATAATCACTATTTAAAGAATTTTAAATCTATTGTATTTAAACTTACTTCCACAACCTATGAATTTTAATAAGAATTATATATTATATAATGTGTTAACACAAATTGGGAGAGACTCCATTCATTCACTCACTCAATAATTTATACAAATGAGTATTTAAAAATTCATTATGTATAAAGCTGTGCCAGGCACTTAATTTTTAAAACCTTCCAATGCTCAGAAATTGTTTTATATACAATTATTCAAAATATCAACTCAAGTAACTATATAAATTATTTTGATAACTGCATAACAGCCTGAAGAATCCATGTTTATAAAAGACTTTAGCATCTTATCCAATATCTATTAAACACTAGCTTTAATGTTCCATCAGTTGAATGTATTGCTAAATGTTTTTACTTTTCAAAATCATAAACAAACAAGTTCTGACAAATGCAAAAGGTCATTAGCTGCACTGAAATCCTTAAGACCTACTATGAAATCTGTGCTCAGTGGGATATTAATTAAGTTCAGAGACATACATTTCAGTTGATTACCCTTGAGCAAGACATAAATGTTAACAGGACCACTGCTGCCAAAGGAATGTCTTGCTTTTGAAATAAGGACTGGAATGAATGGGCTTTTCTTTTGCTTTGCTTTTCTAAAAAAAAAAAAAAAAAAAAAAAAGGCTATAAAGATACTTTATCTACTTCCAATTTTACTTAGAAATAAAAACAGGACTCTTAAATAATTAGATCCTCCTTGTCTTAGAGATTCTATTTCCATAATTTTTTTAAGCAATAATTAAAACTTGTACAAAGAGCTACTCACAGAATTGTGCTTGAAACACTGTTTATAATAGCAAAATAACTGGGGAAAAACTACTCAGTGGGAAAATATATTCAAATATAGTGCATATATTTGAGTCTGTGTATACTATGTTTAATATATACTATATATATTTCATTAATTGTAACTGGGTCTAATAATATACACAAAAATGCAAAAAAAAATCTGGGATCAATTGTGGTAGATTTCTCTGTTTATTGTCTAAATGCTCAGAATTTTATAACTCTCTGTAGCTTGTCTTCACTGTTTTTACAATGAGAAAAACATTATTTGAACCAAATTTTTAAAACCTCAAAAACTTGATGCTAATGTTTTAAAACGTATAAGCATAAAGTATATACTTGATCAAATAGTCCCGCCCCATTTTATGAGCCTTATGAAATACAAAGTTAATCTCACTGACTTCCACAAATGTGTTCACCAGCTCCTACCTTCACGCTCCCCCGTCCCTGTTTAACATGCATCCCAAATAGACCATCTATATACTCTCGGGAAAGGTACTTCTTTTCTCTGAATCTGTTTTTCTTCTCTTTAAAATAAAGGCATTAGTCCAGACGGTGTGGCTCAGTGGTTGAGCGTCGACCCATGCACCAAGTGGTCGCCGGTTTGATTCCCGGTCAGGACACATGCCCAGGATGTGGGCCTGATCCCCAGTGGGGGGCATGCAGGAGGCGGCCAATCAATGTTCTCTCGCATCGATGTTTCTATCTCTCTCTCTCTCCCCCTTCCTCTCTCTCTAAAAATCAGTAAAGAAGAAAAATAATAATAAAGGCATTACAGTAGCTTCTCTTTGTACTTTAATACTTCGTATTTTTATGATTTTCTTAAAAGCATTCCTAAGCCTTTGTTAGTTCAACGCATAACTTCATTCCCATATAGATGAATTTATTTTCCATTAATCAATAAAAAAGTTACTCACTAGGCATATATTTTATCTCCTAGGACAGCCTAAACTTCTTAAAGCACCGCTCTTACAGTGCACATATATTGTTTTACCTCAACAGCCCTCCTTTAGCCCACGTGGTTTTCATGAAACTGTGAACTCAGAGTGTTCATGGAACCCAGGTCTGTCAACCAGGCTTCAAGTCATAGGCGTCACTCCAGAGCACCAAGGTTGATTTGTGAACATTGGGTGAGAATTCTATTCTTTTGGTAGATACTAAGTTGCAATGAGACTCATGTGTCCATTTTTTTTATAGTAAATGTTTTCTTAATTAAGAAATGAAGTAAATGTTATTGTGAAACAAAAGCATCAAGACCAAAGTGAAGTTAGGTCTGCCTGGCCACATTTTGCCTCAGTGAATAAAGAAAGACCATTTAAAAAGCAGAGGATGTGGCCAACGTAAAGGAGGTATCAAAACTGAAAGGTGGAGGAAGAAAAAGAAAAACGCTAATGACTTTAGTTAAACCCTTGGACTAAAATGTGATTAAAGCAATTCCACATCCTGGACTTCTCAGACATGTCACAATATACCTCCCTTTGTTATTTAAACTAGTCTTTGCTGTGCTTCTGGGTCCTGCAGTCAAAAGAATTCTAATGTATAAAAACCAGAAATTGTCATATTTATTTGCATTATGTCGTGGTTTTTTGGTGTGTGTGTTTGTGTGTGTGTGTGCATGTGGTTTTTTTCTGTTTTAAAGCTCTCCCAAGTACCTACAATAAATTCTGTACTGTGGCATTCTTTCTATTTACTGGTTTAAATACATGAGAGAATGTTTTCAACCATTTAATTTCCATCTCCTTCCAAGCAACACATAATGTCTTTTTTATAGTATTCAAAAGCTTAGCAAATAAATTCTAGAAACAAAACAGTAATCTCAATTTGTAATACAAAGCTAATGTTTCTACTTGGGTGTCAAAGGTTGGCAGACACTCTGCTTCACGTTCAATTGTCATTAAACCACAGAGGAAGGAAAACTACTGTTATTTTCTATAAAATCACTGTAGTATCAGAACTGGACATGCCATGCATCACTTCAAATCCTCTCTGCCACCCTGGCTGGTGTGGCTCAGTGCTTAGAGCATCAGCCCACACACCAAAGGGTCGCCGGTTTGATTCCCAGTCAAGGGCAACCAATTGATGTGTCTCTCTCACAGTGATGGTTCTTTCTCTCTCTTAATCTCTCTCTCTCTCTCTCTCTCTCTCTCTCTCTCTCTCTCTCTCTCTCTCTCCTCCCTCTCTGCCTTCCATTGTCTCTACAAATCAATGGACAAAATATCCTTGGGTGAGGATTAATAACAACAAAAATCCTCTCAACCTCACACCTTAGTCCAACCATGGATGCACCATGGCCCCTGGACTCCAGACTGGACACGGTAGGCCCCTATTACTTCCTGCCCAGGCTTCTCTAATGCATTAGGCCGGGATGCCTGCAGGAACTTGCTCCTCACTAGCAGAATCACAATCAGAATGTATAGGGAACTTAACCCCTCTTGACTACTGTGTGGCAGTCCAGGCTGAGTTCATTGCACGATAAACCCAAATCTATTAGACTCACCACCCATAACCACGTTGAGTCAATACTAAGCTACTGGTACAGACTTCTCACTAGTGCCTACTAGAATTGATCAGTCAATTTCACAACCCACCTAACAATTTCTATAAATTGTTGATAGATTTTTTTTTTCCTTTCCTGAATTGACTGACTAATGTGATCCTTTAGGAACAATCCATGACCCAAAGGCTCAGGCTAGCCTCTGATGCTTTAATGTTTACTTCACATGTTCTCTACCTGTAATGTAAATATTTATTATCACATTAACTTTGGAGCCCAAACAAGTCCATCTATAACAAAGTATTACATAAAGACTCTTTGGCACATGAAAAACGACTCAGAGACTGATCTTTCTATAAAATCCTGGCAAGTGAAAACCCCGAAACATTTCTATTGCAATGTAACAGCCTATTAATAGACAAGACTTTCTCGGTAGTCACCAAATTATTTTTCTTTACCTAATATTCTGAGCAATAAAACTGAAAATAACAAGATTTAATAAATAATTGGCAAACATAAAAGTTGGTGGATAAAAACACATCCTTCAACTTTCTGGCTGTCCAATTAAGTATTACAACTGAGCATCCTGAACTTTCAGCTAAACATTTTAGGACTCTTTTATTCACTTGCTTATACCTGTAAGTATTAATGTAAGATGTCATATACCTATTCTTAGAAACCCCTAACTGCATAAGGGAATATCATTCTATTTGATACTTATGAGAAAATATATCATTTGAAGTAAAATTTATGCAGTCTTTATATTATAATTTGTTTTCAAAGATTAGCATGGCTGCCTTTCTGATACCTTTCATAGTTTAAACTACAGAGATGTCACATAAAAGAAAATATAAAATAGAATGTGTAGTGGTCTGGCCATCCCAGGAGACATTTTTCTACTCTAGGCTCTGCTAATCACCAGCCTCATGATATTTTCAAATTATATTTGTCTTTCTTCATTCTGATCAGAAAGAAAATAATTTTAAATCTTGCTTAAACATATTTGAAGCATGTATGAAAAAGATTCATATTTATTGTTCATACCTATTGAGATCAAGAGTAATAATAGCAGCCTAATTAACATCATCTTATTTATTATATACTGTATGCCAGTTTATTAAGTAAGGCCTTTTTTTATTTTCTCACAACAGTGAAAATTAAAATGTTATATTTTGACCTCCTATAATCTGCTAGGAACTATGCTGAACATTTCATTTTTTATTTCATGCATTTCAATATTCCAATATATTGCAATCTCCACTTTGTAAATGAAGGTTCAGAGAAGGTGCATAGCCTAATGAAGAAGTGTATATTTGAAGCTACAGATTTCTGACTCAAATTCTCACTCTATTATGTTTGAACAATACTGTGAAAATGTTAAAATTTATTAACTTAATAAATATTTCAAGTAGCTACTATGTAACCATATTTTAGGCATTAGGTATATCGTATATTTTTTAAAAGATTAAAAAGAGGCAATTTCTCATCCCTCAAAGGTTAGCTTATAAAGAAATCAGTAATTAATCAACATATCACACAAAATAAATGGGTGTAATGTTGTAATAGGTTTTATGAAGGAAAGACATTGAGTGCTTCAGGGGCTTAAAATAGCGAGACCTTATTTAATCTAGACATCAGGAAAATATTCTGGAGGAAATTATATTTGAGCAGATGTAAAGGATGAGATTAAGTTAATTAGGAGAACTGAAGATAATGGAAGGAGAGAGAGCATTCCAGGCATCTGGGAAAATACCAGCAAAGCTCTGTGGCAGCCACAGTGCTGCCTGGCCAGTGTGGCTCAGTGGGTTGAGCATCACCCCACGGACTGAGAGATCCCAGTTCAATTCCCAGTCAGGGCACATGCCCAGGCAGCTGGCTCGATCCCCAGTGGGGGGAGTACGGGAGGCACCCAATCTATGTTTCTCTCTCTCATCGATGTTTTTATCTCTCTCTCTCCCTTCCTATCTTTCTAAAAGACAAAAATCAATAAAAACATATCTTAAAAAAAAAAGAAAGTAGACATGGCCGAAGGAAGGTCAGTGTGAATGGAGTAAAGGAAGTGAGGGAATTCCTTCACCATCTGAGGTCCTGTAGACCATGTTTAAAATTTTCATCTTTATGACAAGGTCTTTAATCAAGAGTTGACTTGGCATGAGAAAACAGGATTTGGGGAGGTGTTGTTAAGATGTTTTGTTGGTCAAAGTCTACCTTCATTTTATTAAAACCTCCCTTGATCAACACTCTCAAGCCCAAGTAACTGTAAAGATAAAACTTTTCCTATTTTACTAGGTGCACTGAAAAAAAAAAATCCTTCTTAAATATCAAGGAACTTACATGCTCACAGATATATAAACGTACCTGTACTCACACATAATATTTCACACAGAGACAATCTTAACTCTCATCTTCTAATTCACCTTTTTTATATGACAACATGAAATCACCTGTATGAGTTTCAGAAGTTTGCACTAATATATTACCTACTTCACAGTCTAATTATGATGAACAAATGGAACAGGCATGTTTGGTTTAAGGTGTAAAATTAAAGCCCAACATTATATGCAACTTTGACATCTGGGGAAAACCAGAAGGGCTTTCTCGGGCTTCATCCAGCCTAACCCTAAGTTCCCTCTCTGTTATGCTTCTACAGAGAAGTTCCCCAGCCAAACAACCCTTCTTATCAAGGGGACCAGGCACAGTTCCTGCTTGTCCCTGAGTAGCAAGTTTCAGTTCCCTGACAACCCCATGAAATTATTGAGACAAGCCAATCACACCTCCTGCAGGAACGAGAGGTCACCCCCACCCTCTTACTACTACAAACCCTGCTGTCCACAGCCCCTGGTCGCTCACTCTGTTCCCGGATACAACCCCTGTGTGGCCCTGCACGGCAGAACGTCCTCCACCCTCAGGCTGTGATATATGTGACTAATAAACAGCTGTCACTCTCATCCGCCCAGTGTCGGATGCTGGGTGTTCAGCCATCCCCAGGGCCCCAGGGCAGAATCTCTCTGTCAGAAACAAGGTGAATAGGAGATAATGAAAACAGCATATGTAAAAGAAATGTGAATGTGTTGTGGAAGTCATTAAGTGCTTTGCAAATATAAAAGCAGACCTCTAAATTAAGTCTTCTAAATGTCTGCTGTCAGACCACCCTGTTCTATTTTACAGATTAGGAAACCAGGGCCAAAGAAATAAAGTTGTTTCCCTAAGTTCAAGTAATTACAGGGTGTTAAAGCTGAGGCTTAAAACTTGTGGCTATTTGAATTCAAGACTCATATTCTTCCTCTGACCCTGTATTTCAATCATTTATCCACCTTTAAATGTAAAGTGTGTGTGTGTGTGTGTGAGAGAGAGAGAGAGAGAGAGAAATAATTAATATTTTCATTTTAAGAACATAAATAGAAAATAAATGATTTTCTTAAAAATAATTGTCATTACTCCCAGCATATCCACCCATGATCTCAGTCAAATGTCTCATAGAAAAGCTCCCAAGTATCCCTGGTGCGTCCCTCACTAACGACCTCTGGCACACATACAGACACACATGGCCATCACGCCACATCACAAATCCTTGCATTTAATGTTAGTGCCTCTAAAAGGGAGAGATTTATCTCTGGTCAAGCAACACGACCACAGAGAACATGCAGTTACAATATTTCAACTGTCTCCCGGCCGGTGTGGCTCAGTGGTTGAGCGTCGACCCATGCACCAAGAGGTTCCTGGTTCGATTCCCGGTCAAGGCACATGCCCAGGTTGTGGGCCCGATCCCCAGTAGGGGGCATGCAGGAGGCGGCCAATCAATGTTTCTCTCTCATCAATGTTTCTATCTCTCTCTTTCTCCCTTCCTCTCTCTCTCTAAAAAAATCAATAAAGAAAAAAAATGTTTTTAATATTTCAACTGTCAAACAACACATTATGTTGCAACTGTTTCAATATTTATATTACTACATGTCATCATTTATTTGGCAACTACTCACATGGCCCAATATCGCAGAAAAATATTTTAAACAGCACAGCATGGTCTAGATCCTTGAGAGACGATCGATAAACACACACTGTGTTTACAGTTCCCTGGTCTCTGAGACATGCACAATAAACACAGATGGGCGTATCCGGAAGCCAGGGATGGAAAACATCTCAGAAAAATAAAGAAGTCGGTTTCAATCTATTTAAAATGTGACTTTATAAAATCGTATCTTAATAAGAATCTAAAATGTAGAAATTTACTCAAATATATAGTGTACACTGGATAGAATTCAAAGACAAATCTGATGCTGCCTTATGTAATCTTCCAAGTGCAATAATTATGTTTCGTGTTTAACATCACCAAACACTCGGGCCATAAAACATTTGCATCTATTTTCATATTCCATTTATTTTTATATCAGAAAATAGCTTTTTCAATATGAAGTTATTTGTGTATGATTAGTCAGAAGTAACAACCAAATTTTCAAAACCCAAATCAGCAAACTAGAGATGCTTTTATTCTGAAATCAGCTCAGTCTTCTGTCTATGACAGGAAATACACACACACACACACACACACACACGCAACATGTTTAATACATAATCTAGCTACATGCTCTGTACACTTTACCATCCTAAATTTAAGTCACTCTGCTCAAAAAATTTCAGAGAGGAAAATTCAATTTACGTGAACAAGTGTTTATTGAGTGTTCACAGAACCTGCTATACATTGAAATAAAAGGTAAGTCAGACACAACCCACAGCCACAGCCCCCTCATAGAGTTCATGGTCTGGTAAGAAACACAGATTCTCCTACCACACTCTGCTGTTTTAGTCTGTTTGTTTTGTTTACAGTAGTTACTTTTTACTTGTAATCACTTATTGTCTGTTTACTTGTTTGCAATCCGGCTTTTCCATCATCCACTGATGATCCATCCAAGAAGAAAGGGCTCCTGTCTACTTTATTCATCATTATACAGTCGTCCCTCGTTTATCACGGATAACCCGTTCCAGACTCTAGCGGTTGCACCTGGCGTTGAAGGCTTCCTGGGGTGCTCGAATACATAGGCCTACAGTCCATACGTACAGTAATTTTAATTGTAATACAGGGGTGTATAATTGACTCAGACAACCGAGCGCGTGCTGTATCATTTTCACTGTCTCAATCAACTTTTTAATGAATATATTTGAAAAAACCGCGATAGAGTGAAGCCACGAAAGTCGAAGCGCGAAGTGGCAAGGGACGGCTGTATATCCTGCCCCTAATGGGTGCCTAGAATGTTAAACATGTAATAGATTGTTTTGGGGGTCTCCATATCATCCTCAGGGTCTTCCTCTAGAAGGATTCACAGAGTTTTAAAATGTTGTTATACTCGTGGCTATGGGTTACTACAGCAAAAGGAGAGAGACTGATATCAGCAAAGGAAAGGGGCACACAGGGCAGAGTCCAGGAGAGACCAGGCACAAGCTTCCAGTTGTCCCCTCTTAGTGAAGTCCTACAGACAGCACCTCATTCTCCTAGCAAGGATGTGTGACCACAGGCATTAAATATTGTCAATGAAGGAGGCTCACCTGAGCCTGCTGTCCAGGGTTTTTATTGGGGGTCAATCACACGGGCATGAAACACCCATACGACTGATATCGGCTACTCAGTGTCCAGCCCCTTGAGAGATCTAACTGATACAGCATTGCTCAAGGCCCCACCGTAAATCCCATTGCTAGCATAAACCACCTGCTATGGCCCAAGGCCCCAAGTATACAAAATACTCTTATCAGGCAGAATATTTCAAGGGCATAGATGTTCTCTCGGGAGCCAGTTGGGGGGCCAGTCTTTTCTTCTGAATGTGCAAGGTTTGAACATCCCACGTCTGACGAGCCAACCCTTCACTGTGTGTAGATGTTTGCCGACCACGGAGTGAATGAAAGGTGACAAATTTTACGAAAGGAGAAGAGGAGAGTCCTCTAAGGGTAAATAGCAAAGGATTTAACTTTATTTAGGGATTAGGGAATGTCTCCCTGGGGACACAAGTTTAAACTGTGGTCTGGAAGATAAATGGAAGGGACCAAGTTTTAGAACGGGGAATATGAAGAGAAAATAAAAAAAAAGGTGACAGAGTCAGCTCTGCACACCGGACAGAGTGAATCAGCAGGATGTGAAAAAAAAAAAAACCTGGAGGTACATTTATTTTTAAATTACCACCCATTCTCTATAAACAATACACATTGATGTTTATAGAGAAAAGAAAATTCTCTGCATAAATTTATTTTAGATGCATCATTGAAATTTTATACCAAGAACAAACAACCCTTTCCTCTGGTCTATATAGTTTAGGCCCCAATCTTTCCTTCGTCTTCCCTGGAAGTTTATACATTAAAAAAAATATCTACTGAGATTTACTATGTATATCATGCATGGTGTTCTCAATACAGCAGTCAGCTTCATGCTTACCCTTAATAAGGCGTTTTGTCTGAAACAAATCAGCACAGTTTTACAAATTGTGCAAGTATGAAATAAAGGAAAAAAAAACTATAGCTGGAGATGATAGGTACACCTGGATTTATATCATTTAGATTGGGGTGGCAAGGACATCCTCTCCAAGGAACAAAATGTGAACTAGAGGACACGGAGGAGGGAGCCAGATGAAGGGTCTGGAAGGGTCTCTGGTCCACGGGAAGACCAGAGTGGGAAATAACCTGGTACGTCCAGGAACAGAAAGAAAGCCAGTATTTCTGGGGTATAGTCTATAGTCTATAGTCTATAGTCTATGGCCTATAGTCTATAGTCTATAGTCTATAGTTTCTAGTAGGGAAGCTGGTCCAAGATACAAGGGAAGTGGAAAGTAAGGGTCAAATGATGCAAGTCCTTCTGGGCTACGACAAGAATGTACCTTTAATTTGAAAGCAAAGGCCACAGTCGAGTTCTGGGACTATTCACAGCCCGTCTGGGAAGAGCTCCCAGTGGCTGCTGGTTACGGCCAGCTGTGAGTCCCACTTCTCTCCTGCCTGGACATGGCTATTTCAAATTCTCCAACACACACTGACTGTGCTTTACGAGAAAGAGCAGGTTAAGCGATATTATACATCCCTACTAGCTTTGGCACACGGAGACATCCTGAATTTGCATGTCATTCTTTGAGTCAGAGCCCCTAAACCCATGTCGGATCTCCAACACCGGAAGATGTATGGCCTCACCTAAGACTGCCCTTCTCATGGCGCATTTCACAACTGCTAGCCATGCATCGGTTGGTCTGTGGAGTCACCCAATTAGGCCCAGGAAAAAAATCTAATGGGCCCTCAATTGTTGTGTTGGTGAAATTTAAAAACTGCAAAAGAATATACCCTGTTCCTAAGTAGCTAAGTAGGGAAGATAATACATAGACAGAAATTATCTCAAGTTCAAGCCCAGAATACAACAGAAGTCACAGGATCAGGCACACAATAAGACTGAGAGGAGACAGGGGTGGAATGAAATGAGATATTATTTCTTAAAATATATATATATATTTTTTTAATATATATATATATTTTTTAGCTGCAACCCAACTATGTAATAGTCTCAACAAAGAGTAAGAAGAAGTAAGTGTACAGTAGTCTCCTTATCCACAGATGTACTCTTCATGGTTTCATTTACCCACGGTCAACTGTGGCCTGAAAATATTAAATGAAAAATTCCAGAAATAAACAACTCTTGAGTTTTGAAAAGGTGTGCTGTTCTGAGTAGTGTGGTGAAATCTTATGCATCTCTCTGCTTCCCGCTCAGGACGTGACTCAGCCTCGCCCAGCAGCTCCACGATTTATATCCTCCCCACCTGTTAGTCACTTAGAAGCCGTCTCATGCAACAGATCAGCTGTGGTGGTAGCTCAGTACCTGTGTTCCGGTCACCTTTATTTTACTTCATCATGGCACCCAAGTGCAAGAGTGGTGTGCTGCAAGTTTCCACACGCCCAGAGAAGCCAAAATGTGCCTCCTTTTAATGAAAAGGTGAGTACAGTAGTATTTTGAGAGAGAGGGAGACCACATTCCCATAACTCTCATTACAGTGTATTGTTATCATTGTTTTATATTATTATTAGTTTTGGTTAATCTCTTATTGTGCCTCATTTATACATGAAACTTTATCATAGGTAGGTATTGTGTAGGAAAAAACAGTCTATATAGGGTTCGGTACTCTCCGTAGTTTCAGGCATTCAATGGGAGTCTTCAGGGCGTCCCCCATGGGGGAACTACTGTATTAGGAAATTGACAGAAGCTCTTCAAAGATACAGATGGAGAGTTAGACTGAGTTCCTTGATTTTAGCTTCTACTAGAATGGACCAAGTTCCTGCTTCCCTCTACACAGGCTGAGAACAATCCGAAAATCCCCCTTGTTGTCATGGGACAACATAAGCACAATAACTTTTGTCATTAAAGCAGTCTGAGCTATATTGTTTTAGAGCAAAGCCAGGCCAAAAAAAAAAAATGAATTTTATCAAAAATCTCAAATCATATAATGCCCAAACTGATGGAAATGACTTACATTTGCAAAGTTTTCAACTACGATTTGAAGAAGCCCAAAGTAAATAATATCACGAACCTCACAGCAAGAGGGGGCAAAAAAGCTTTCTGAAAGTTTTCTGAATGAAAAAGCAATCAAGGGTGACGATCAGGAAGTTCAAACTGCCCACAGGTAAGTCTCTATGGTGCTGCTTAGGTTGTGCTGCTCAGTTTACCCTAAACAAAACAGACAGGAGACAAGGCTTGAGTCTCTTGTTCTCAAAAACCAAAGCCTTTCAAAATGGCATTGTGACAGGTTAAATTCATCATGCTCTATTTGAAGAAATAATAAGAGTGGTACCTAAAAGAGGTAACAGTTTGGCAACACTGAAGATGTGTTAAAAATTCAGTTCCTCTTGTTTTTATCTGCTGCAGGATGGGAATTTCTTTCCCTCTCCCAGCCGTCTTTGTTCTTCATTCCCCTACACTCTCACCTTCATTCAATGTTGGTAAAAGAGTAGAGGGGCAGAGACTTTCTTAGAATAACAACACACGTGTATTCATACATTTATTCATTCCTATATTTCCTGAGCACTTCCTAAGTGCTGGGAATTCCATAATGAGCTAACAAAGCCCTGCCCACATGGCATATGTATTTCCATGAATCTTACACGCTGGATCTTTCATCAAAATTATTTTGTGAAGAACTCTTTATTACCCAAAGAGAGATTTGTTTGTCTTTATGTTTTACCCTAAGGAATATCAAGAACCTAAATTCCTTCCCTCAACACATGGGGGTAAAGGCCTGGAAGTACCTCTCCAGGATGGAACTGAGACCCCGCACCACCCCAGGGAAGTGAAGAGGAAAAGATGCCCAAGGAATTTGGGCCGGGAGAGGACACCTATTAGACAATGAAGGGAAATTTTCAGTGCCTATCCAAGATGAACTCACAAATTATTTAATGGAAAAACTAAAGAACTGGGATGTACCATTTTATCTTGGCTAGTGGATTATATCAACATCTTCACACACACACACACACATTATAAAAATAACTGCAAGGTTCACATTTGAAGGACTCGTTTTTTGCCCTTCTCCCTGACCCATTCAAGGAGGTAGGTGTTTACTAGGGCAGTTAGTAAAGGACTGTTCAATTTTAGCAAGGGAAATTTTGGTGGGTTTTTTTTATGTAAATGCTCCATTCTGAAAAACCTAAATCCTTCTCAAGTGATGCTCAGAACCATGACACTTCAGGGTGAAGTGTGGTCTCAGAGAAAGAGAAACGGGAGGAAAGAAGCAAGAGAAGGAAGAGAACCCTCTGCCACAAGTCCCTCTGGCCTCTCTATGATGTAGGCATTGCTTTGGGCCCTCAAAGAGATTGAGCCTTGGCCCCTGTAACTCCACAACAGCCAGGGCCGTACACAGTGTAGCTCGAGTCCGTGGGAAAAGCCATTAGGGAGACACCAGGTGCAAAGGGAGACTTGGGTTCTCTTCTGCCAAAGAGAGAAAGCAAGCGTCACAAAAGCAGAGTTGCAGATGGAAAGACCTGGTGGTGGGAATACCAGCACACACATGAGGGTACAGATTTAGAGGACCCCAGAGAACATTAAAGGCAGAGTCAGCCCTCCAGTCTCCCTGCACTATAGGGTATCAACAGGCTTTTCTGGGAGTGAGACCAGAAAATATAATTGGATTTCGAGGTTTGAAAAAGTGTGTGAGAAAAGGAAGCACTTTAAATGCCCAGAAGAGAAGCTGGAACTCCCTTCAGCAGAAAATGTGAAAATCACCCAAAGTCTGCTATTAGAACAATAATGTCAGGATTAATAAAAGAGGATTTTCTATTTCTAAACTCACTTCACCAGGGGGTGGGATAGGAAGTCTTTAATCAGATGGCATAAGAAAAACTTAATAACTTTATATGGGTAATCTGAAAAAGGGACTTCGACATTCATTGTTCAGTTCCTTCCTTTAGGACAAAATTGGAACATGACGGGAAATATTATTAGAGTAAGAAGGAAAGGCTTCAAAGTGTGCCATTAGAGTTTAATAAGGGCCTGCTGCTATCTATCTGAGAGTAAAATCCTCCCAAATGAGGTAATACAAAGTGTAGCAGATCTTTAGCTGTACTGACACTAGATAAATATAAAAGACATAAGGAGTTCCTAATATCCAACCCCAACAGGGCCATGAACTCCTTCTGAAACTCTATCAAGCTCACTAAGAAGAGTCTTTGGAGAAAGGCAGGACTCAACAGTTGTGTGACCATGGGCAAGCCACTTAACCCAAAAGTGCCCTTCATCTAGAAAGGCAGTTAAATATTTATTGGACATTAGCTATGGATCAGGCATCATGCAAGGTACTAGATTACAAAAAATAGGCAGATATAATTCCTGACTTCCCAGCATTTACATTCTCATGAGCATTTTAAAAAATGGAAGTGAGCCCTGGCCAGTTTGGCTCAGCGGTTAGAGCGTCGGCCTGTGGTCCAGAGAGACCCGGGTTAGGTTCCCCCTAAGGGCATGTACTTCGGTTGCAGTTTGTCCCCGGCCCTGGATGGTCGTGCGGGTGGCAGCCACTCGATGTGTCCCTTTCACGTCGATGTTTCTCTCTCTCTTCCTCTCCCTCCCTCCCACTCTATCTGAACAAAAAATGAAAAAATGTCCTTGGGTGAGGATTAAAAAAAAAAAAAAAAAAAATGGAAGTGAATAAACAATGCCCATTTTATAAAATGCAGACTTTACAAAACCTGTATGATACTTGTTATAAATTGTTATGAAGATTACATAAAATAATATATATAAATCCCTTTACTTGAAGAGTAATAAATACTAATAATTATTGTTTATCATTAATTATGATTAATATTATTAGTGATATTGTGGGCTTCCAGAAATTGCTTTTGTAAAAGCAATTTGCAGATGCAAGTTTTGTGGACGTCTAAAGAAGTCAAATAAGAAAAGATTTCGAAGCAATCAGCCTTGCAGTTTCTAACAGGGAGACCGTAAGCACAACGGACCTGATATTGTGCGGGGGGGGGAAAAAAAGGTATTTTGTTATTTTGAAATGAGAATTATTGTGGCAGACATCATTCCCCTTAACTAAGAAAGTGCTTTGCTGTCCAATCACAGAATCAAGATCTACTTTAATAGTAACTGGCTAGTTTGGACAAAAGAAAAGCAAGAGGTAGGTAGAATCATTTCACAGGGATCAGAAGATTAAAAGAATATAGGGCCCTGGCTGGTTTGGCTCAGTGGTTAGAGCATCAGCCTGCAGACCAGAGAGTCCCGGGTTCAGTTCCCGCCAAGGGCACGTACCTCAGTTGTGGTTCGTCCCCAGCCCCGGTTGGGGTTGTGCGGGTGGCAGCCACTCGATGTGTCTCTCTCACATCGATGTTTCTCTCTCTCGCTTCCTTCCTCTCTCCCTCCCACTCTGTCTGAAGATAAATGCAAAAATGTCCTCGGGTAAGGATAAAAAATAAATAAAAAATAAAATAAAATAAAAGAACATAGGGAGTAATTTACTCTCAGGACAAAGAATCTGGGCTAATACATTTTTCATTAACTATGAATGAGAATGGGACTATGTTAAAGAAAAGACTACTAAAATTCACAAAGATTTCCTTTTCTAAAAGTTCGCAAACTAAAGAAGATAATATTAAGTAAAATAGAGTGGGCAAACTTTTTTAAGAACTGTGAGTTTTAAAGAAATGAAAAATGCAGGTTAGAAAGGTTTAAAAATCAAAGCCATTAGCAAACTGTGGCCTTTTGGAAGTCAAGAAGTAGACTTTCTTCTGTATCCCCTGGTCCAGTGTCTACATAGAAAACGTTCAGGAAATACACTTGCTGATATTCCACACTTTCTGGCCTATGAAAACTACACTGCATATTATTGTAATTCATTAGCATAAGCTGAAAACATTGCTTAGTCATTCATTATGCAGAGACCTCAGTTTTATGGATAAGCCAGGTGTTTTAGCTCTAATGCCATCTGACATAAATTTGGAATAAATTTAACTGTTCTACTTCCTCATACTTGTTCCTGTTCCTTACTAATAATTTTCCATTATCAGCTGTGAACATCTGCCTCCACTTCAGTTCCCTATATATTTCATCTTCAAATTGTGTTTTAAGATAATTTGGTTTAATTTTCTGACGCTTTCAGTATCACAAGGGATTCCACATGAAAGTAGAACCCTATTTAAAAAATGAGTTTCCTGAGGGACGTCACAAAAAGAATTGTCCCACAGCTGGTGTGGCTCAGTGGTTGAGCATTGATCCATGCCCCAGAAGGTCACCGGTTCGACTCCCAGTCAGGGCATATGCCCAGGTTTTGGGCCAGATCCCCAGTAGGGGGCGTGCAGGAGGTGGCCAATCGATGTTCTCTCTCATCGATGTTTCTATCTCTCTCTCCCTCTCCCTTCCTCTCTCTAAAATCAATAAAGAAAAAAAAAATTTTTTTAAACAAACAAAAGGAATTGTCACAGAAGGAATTCAACAAGTGATGAGTGCCTCAAAGTTTCCACAGAACTCAAAATAGTGGTTCTAAACATTCGTTCAGCCAGAGTATTTTCGTACTGAATGCCTAGCACAACATCTGAAACATTATCCAAGCCACCATAAACATTAACTTGGCCACTGCAACAGCCTTTTTTATGGTTTTCCTGCTTCTATTCCTGTGCCTTTACAGTTCATTTGCCACCAAGTGGCTTGGCGAGAGACGTCATTGTAAAACTTAAATCGGATCACGCTGCTTCCTTGTGTCAAATGGTACAATGCTTTCACTGCACTTGGAATTAACTTATATTCCAAACTCTCATCTTCAAGTCCTTACATTAGATCTGACCCATGCAGACCTCTCAAATGCCACCTCATTCTAGGTTCCCAGGTTCAATATATGACAACCACCCCGGCCTTCTTTCTATTCCTTGGATTCACCCAGTGCCTCTCTTCCTTAGAGCTTTTCCCTTTGGCAGAATGTCCTGCTCCAGAGTTTTCTGAAAGGGTATCTTCTTATTCATCTCAGTCTCTGTCACTTGTTCAAAGAAGTCTACCATCAACAACCAATCTAAAGGAGCTGCTGCTCCCAGAAATCAGTATTTCACCTCCCTGTCCTATCTCAGTCATATATTTATCACTGTCTAAAATGATTGTCCTCAGGTATTTGCTTATCTATTGATTAGCTATCTCTGTGACAAGCCTACTCCTAAGATTTGCAATGCTGTTAATGTATGTTTAAACATTTATAAGTTATAAATCAAGCTACAAAAATGCTAAATAAAATATATTGTATCTTGTTACTTTTGATAAGAATGGTTTAGTAATGAAAGGCAAAGTTCAAATTTAGAATTCTTAGACTAATGGTGTTCTGTGCCAGGACATGAGAGCTTAGGAAATAGGGACAAACCCTGGCCCTTTCCCTTCCAGAAAAAGAGACATTGTCCTACCCAGAAAAGAGCCTTGTGTTAACATACAGGGTGGGGCAAAGTAGGTTTACAGTTGTTCATATGGAAAACACAATAATTAATACATAATAATATGAGTAAACACAGAGAAATAAAAAAATATCTTGAAACAAATAAAAATGGAAACACAACATACCAAAATATATGTGATGCTACAAAAGCAGTGCTAAGAAGAAAGTTTATAGTGATAAACACGTACATTAAAAAACTAGATAGATTTCAAATATACAACCTAACTTTACACCTTAAGGAATTTTTTAAAAAAAGAACAAATGAAGGCCAAATTTACTAGAAAGGAGGAAATAAGATTAGAGTAGAAATAAATGACATAGAACTAAAAAAAATAGAAATGATCAATAAAACTAAGAGCTGGTTCTTTAAAAAGATAAACAAATTGACAAATGTTTAGCTAGACTCACCAAGAACAAAAGTGATGACTCAAATAATATCAACAATTAAAAAAGAGACATTACAACTAAGATCACAAAAGTTCAAAGGGCCCTGGCCTGTTTGGCTCAGCGGGTAGAGCGTTGGCCCGCTGATCAGAGAGTCCTGGGTTGAGTTCCGGCTAAGGGCACATACCTCAGTTGCAGTTTGTCCCAGGCCCCAGCTGGGGTCGTGTGGGTGGCAACCAGTCGATGTGTCTCTCTGACATTGACGTTTCTCTCTCTCTCTTCCCCCCTCTTTCCCTCTGGCTCTATCTGAAGAGAAATGCAAAAATGTCCTTGCAAGAGGATAAAAAATAAAAAAATAAATTAAAAAAAAAAATTCAAAGGATCATGAGACTACTATGAACAATTACACGCCAACAAACTTGCCAACCTAGAAAAAAATGGATAAATTCCTAGAACATACAACATACTATGACTAAATCATGAAGACAGAAAATATGAACAGTAAATAATGAGTAAGAAGATAAGGACTACAAGAAAACTACAGGCCAATATCTCTGATGAATATAGATGCAAAAAATATCTCAGCCCTGGCCAGGTAGCTCAGTTGGTTAGAGCATCACCCCAATACACCAAGGTTGTGGGTTCAATCCCCAGTCAGGGCACATACAAGAATCAACCAATGAAATCATAAACAAACAGAAAGTAGAAATGTGATTGCCAGGGGCTGGGGTGAGGGAGAATGGGAGATGTTGGTCAAAGTGTATAAAATTCCAGTTCTAAGATGAGTAAGTTCTAGGGAACTAATATAGAGTATGATGATTACAGTTAATAATACTGTATTATGCACTTAAAGTTTGCTAAGACAATAGATCTAAATGTTCTCAACACAAAAATTAAATGGTAATTAAGTGAGGTGATGGAGATGTTAAATAACCCTACTATGGTAATCATTTTTGCACTATATAAGTGTATCAAATCATCACATTGTACACCTTAAATTTACATAATGTTAAATGTCTATTACATCTCAATAAAGCTAGGGGAATAAACATTCCTAGCATGCATTTGTTGCTCCATAAATAATTCTTCAATAAGGGAATAGGTAGAGTCAGCATTTAGTGTACAAACAACTATGGGCTGCATTATTTACATTACAGATGAGAAAACTAAAGCTTAAGTTGAGTGATTTTTCTAATGTCATATCTTTAGTACATAGATGATGGAGCCAGGAATCAAGCCCACATTTTCTGACTCAGTCTCTATACACTCAAAAATACTATGTAATAATATGTCTGCAAAAATTTACTTCAGAGAGACTACCAGCCAGTCTACAGGCAGAGATGGGTCTCTGGGTGCTTTGAGCCTTGGGCTTGGCTTGCAGTTGTTGGGCTTTAAGGCTCTGGGCACCGAGCTGCATAGACTGCAGTCTGGGTCCTGTGCCGAGCCATTAGCCCACACTATAGAAACCATTTTCTTCAAGCAGAGTTTTCTCATCAAATCAGCAATAGCCCAGGTGGGAAGCAAAAACCCCACCCATAGGAATTTCACCCTGCCTGCAGGGAGGAGTTGGCACTTAGCACAGAATAGCAACATGAGGCTCATTAACTGTCAGAGACTATCAACCAGCCTGCAGGCAGAGACAGATCTCTGGAAGCTTTCAGCCTTGGGCCTGGCTCATGGTTGTTGGATTTCATGGCTCTATGGACCAAACTGTGGCACATGCCTAGGTTTCTGTGCTGAGTCATTAGACCACACTGCAGAAACCATCTTTCTCAGGGACAGTTTTCCTCTCAAAGCAGCTGTAGCCTGGGGGCAAGCAATTACCCCACCTGCTGGAAAACTTCTCACCCTGCCCACAGCAGGGTGGGGGAGTTTACATCCAACTGAGGACTATAAGCCGAGGCTCATTAATTGACTGAGACTAACAGTCATCTTGCAGGCAGAGGTGGATTTCTGGGACATTAGAGTCTTTGCCTGGCCTGCAACTCTACCCAGAAGAGTAAGACTAGACATTGGTGTTCAGCTTGGTTGCTTCCATAAACATTCAACCTCAGCAGAGGGAGTCACAATCTGGAGAACACTGATATCCACAGGGAGATTTTGGCAGGCTCCAAACCCTGCTGAGACAGCCAAAATGATGAAACAAAGAAACAAGTCCCAAATGAAAGAACAAGAGAATTCTCTGGAAGAAGGGCTAAGTAAAATGGAGATAAGCAAGTTATCAGATATAGAGTTCAGAGTAATGATTATAAGGATGTTCAACAGCATGAGAAAAGATATAGAAACAATGAAAAATGACCAATTGGAAATCAAGAATGATATAGCAGAAATAAAAAATACATTGGAAGAAATGACCAGCAGATTAGAGGGAGCTGAGGATCGGGTCAGTGAATTAGAAGATAGGGTAGAAAAAAATCACTCAATCAGAGAAACAAAAAGAAAAAAACAATTTAAAAATAGGAGGACAATTTAAGAAAGCTATGGGACAATAAGAAATATAACAACATCCCTATCATAGGAGTTCCAGAAGAAGAAAATGAGCAAGGGTTAAAACTAAAAGCATTTCCCTTAAGAACAGGAACATGACAGGGATGCCCACTTTTACCACTCTTATTCAACATAGTAATTGAAGTCTTAGCCACAGCAATCACACAAGAATAAAAAATAAAAAGCATCCAAATTGGAAAGGAGGAAGTGAAACTGTCATTATTCACCAATGACATGATATTATACATAGAAAACCCTAAACACTCCGTCAAAAACAAAAACAAAAACAAAAACAAAAAACAAATGAATTTAGTAAATGAATTCAGCAAAGTAGCAGGGTACAAAAGTAACATCCAGAAAGTGATGGCATTCTTATATACCAATAATGAACACTCAGAAAGGGAAACTGAAAACAAAAGTTCATTTACCATTGCAACAAAAAAATTAAGAAACCTAGGAATAAACTTAACCAAGGAGGTAAAAGAGCTGTTCTCAGAAAACTACAGGACATTGAAAAAAGAAATAGAGGAAGATATGAAAAAGTGGAAGCATATACCCTGCTCATGGATTGGAAGAATCAACATCATTAAAATGTCCATACTACCCAAAGCAATCTATACATACATTCAATGCAATCCCTATTAAAGTACCAATTGCATATTTCAAAGATGTAGAACAAATACTCCAAAAGTTTATATGGAACCAAAAATAACTCCAAATAGCCACAGCAATCTTGAAAAACAGAACAAAGTTGGAGGGATCACAAATACCAGATATCATGCTATACTACAAAGCCACTGTAATCAAAACAGCCTGGTACTAGCACAAGAACAGGCATATAGATCAATGGAACAGAACAGAGAACCCAGAAATTGATTCAAGATATTACGTACAATTAATATTTGACAAAGGAGGCAAGAGCATACAATGGAGAAAAGACAGCCTCTTCAATAAATGATGTTGGGAAAATTAGACAGCTACATGAAAAAAAAGAAACTAGACCACCAACTTACACCATACACAAGAATAAACTCAAAGCAAAAAAAAGATTAAATGTCACTTGTGAAATCATAAAAAATCCTAGAAGAAAATGTAGGCAGCAAAATTTCAGACATCACATGTAGCAGAATTTTCACCAATACATCACCTAGGGCAAGAGAATCAAAGGAAAAAATTAATAAATGGGGCTACATCAAACTAAAAAGCTTCAGCACAGCAAAAGAAATCAGCATCAAAATGAAAAGGGAACCCACTATATGGGAGAGCATAACTGCCAATAATACATCAGATAAGGGATTATTATCCAACATTTGTAAAGTACCCATACAGCTAAACAAAAGGAAAACAAACAATCCAATTAAAAATGGGCAGAGGACCTAAATAGACTCTTCTGCAAACAGGACATACAAATGGCCAAGAGACATATGAAAAAATGCTCAATGTCACTAATCATCAGAGAGACGCCAGTTAAAATGACCATGAGTTATCACCTCACATCTGCCGGAATGGCTGCCATCAACAAGTCAACAAACAACAAGTGCTGGTGAGGGTGTGGAGAAAAGGGGACTCTAGTACACTGCTGGTGGGAATGCACATTGGTGCAGCCACTATGGAAAACAATATGGTGTTTCCTCAAAAAATTAAAAATTGAACTGCCATTTGACCCAGTGATCCCACTTCTAGGAATATATCCTAAGAAGCCTAAAACACTAATCAGAAAGAATATATGCACCCCTATGTTCATAGCAATGCTATTTACAATAGCTAAGATCTGGAAACAGCCCAAATGCCCATCAGTAGATGAGTGGATAAAAAGCTGTGGTACATTTGCACAATGGAATACTATGCAGCTCTAATAAAGATCTCTTACCCTTTGAGACGACATGAAGAGACCTGGAGAGTATTATGCTAAGTGAAATAAGCCAGTCAGAGAAAGACAAGAACCACATGATCTCACTTATTTATAGACTATAATGAACAAAATAAACTGACGATCAAAATTGGTCCAGAGACATGAAAGTAGGGAACAGACTGACAAACCTCAGAGGGAAGGGGGTGGAGGGGGCGGGAAGAGATAAACCAAAGAACTGATATGCATATATGTGTAACCAACCAACAAACACAGACAATAGTGTAGGGAAGGTAGGTGGGTGGTGGGAGCAGGGAGGAGGGGGTCAACGGAGGGAAAAAAAAGGGGGGACATCTGTAATACTTTCAACAATAAAGATAAAATAAAAAGGAAACAAATAGTTTAGATTTGTTAAGCTTTTTACGCAAAGTTTGGGCAATGATTGACAATGAATAAAATCCTGATATTTGTAATGGGGATATCTGGTAGACTCAGAGGAAGTTAGGAAACTGGAACAACTCAAGGCTTTCTGGGTCTCCCTTACCAGTAGAAGCTATCTGTCCTTGCATTTGTGTCTGAGAATACTAGTCTTTTGTTACTTAAAAACCCACTAGAAAGTCCCCTTAAGCACTTTGATATTGCAAGGGGAGTCCTAATTTTCTCAAGATTCATTCCAATCCTCTCTGTTGTTTCTAGATATAGAACTATAGCCATATCTTGGTATACTCCAGGGGGATAAATACAAAGCCTAACCTGGGAGAAAATAGTTTACACTTCAAAAAGAATTGAAAGATTGTGTGTGTGTGTGTGTGTGTGTGTGTGTGTGTGTATCAGCAGCAACAACAAAAAAATGTACTTCATCTTGTGTCCCATACCATGCTTCTTTCTTCCATAATATAATATCATTTGGAGATAGTGTTTCAGCAGAAATGAAAATATTTCTAAACTATACCAACACTTATTTTCAAATAGCAAAATGAGGCCATTCTTTCAAAAACATTTCCACTTTTTGTTTGATGGGAAAGACCCAAAAAAATGTATTTCTTTACCAACAGGTAAATTGAAAACAATATCAGGTACCTACAGTGTCACACTAAATCATTCCCCTTCCTTTACTAGAAGAAATGATATTATCAACTTCGCCACACAAGTCTTATACCACTTGGCCCCATGGTATTAAATTAACCTTTACCTGACATTTCTAGATAATCATTTTGGGAGCCATCCAATAAATCATTGAATAAAATGAAAATGGAACAGCTTTTCAGAAAAAGAGTGTGTGCATGTTTTAAGTACTTCTAAATGGAGGCAATTGAACGCAACAACCAAAACAGCTCTTTGTGTCAGCAAACCCAAAGGAGTGGATTGGCCATCCTCAAAGGCAGCCGGGAACCATATGGCCACGAACCAGAATGGGCTTCTTAATGACATCCTCAATCAAGGACAACTGTGCCTGTGGGGTTTTCTTCCCTGCCCTCTTCTCCATCTGTAGGCACTACACTTTTGCAATTGAATAGAAAAGCAGATTGTTTTTGGAAGAGTATGGCATCGCTGTGTGGTATGAACTCTGATATCTAAAACTCCTTAACCATTTAGCTTAAGAGATCACCTTTCTCTTGGAGAGAGAAGTTGACAACTATTTTATAATATGGAAATGGGTGGAAAGTCACCCTCAGGATAATCTGGCTTCTCCAAAAGATCTGCTGAATGTCTCAATTATGCCAATATAAAGAAGTGGGTGCCAGTTGTTATTTCTTGAGTGCCTTAGCAAATCGGCTTCATTCCTTGATATATTCCCAGCTGGTTTCTCAGAATGAATGGACTAATATGCCTTACTAGGCTAGAGCCTTTAGGAGAGGGACAAGTCGCACCTGAAATCCTAATCTTTGAGATCTGAAGTTAGGAAATTAGAGGAGTGGTCCAGAATAACTTCAACCAAGGCCCAATGGTAAGCCAAAAAATAACATTATTTTGAAAACTGCCTCAACACAAGTTTTGATGAGATTATAGAGGGGAGGAAGTTTAATAGGAAATAAAATAGCTGTTAGCTGTTACTTCCTCTGAAATATTTCCTTTATTGAGTTCTCACATGAAAAAAGTTGCCATTTTACTTCAGATGGAACCTTTGAACATCCACACACCAAATGTCTTCTGTGTTTTTTAAAATGATAATAACTGGCTTGAGAAAATAATGCAATAAATGTATCTACCAGTACTGAAAAGCACACAATAGTGAACACTTAGGAGTTTCCCTTTTACAACAATGAAATCAGGACAAATTACTCAAAACAAAACAACAACAACAACAAGACTTGCCTTTTGTTTGCATTCCATAAAATAAAGATATTTGCATCTCTGGGAAGTGCATAGATATCAACCTGTGGTGATCAAGTAGGGTCAATTTTGCCTTTTCCCTGGGGAAATTTGGCAATGCCTGCAGACATTTTTGTTTGTCACCGTTGGGTGCTGCATTGGCACCTACTGGATGAGGCCAGAGATGCTGTGAAACCTCCTATGGTGAAGACTACAGCCTCCCAGAATAAATAATTATCTGTCTAAGATGTCAGTATGAGGTTGAGAAACCCTGATAGAGACCAGAAAGCATCATCTTAAATTCACAGAAAGACATTAAACAGACATGATTATAAATTCCAAAAATTTCAATACATCTGAAAGCTGGCAAAACCTTTGATATCTTTCCAATTTTCAGCCACCCAATTAACTTCTTCATCCCAGAAACATATTCATGAGGGCCAGTGAAGAGAAACTCCTGTCACTCTTTCCAGTATAATCCCAAATCCATAATGACATTCTGGAGGAATCCAAGGCAGGCTTTGAGAATTTTATCTACACAGTCATGCGTCAATTAACAACAGGGATACATTCTGAGAAACGTGTCCTTAGGCAATTTCATCCTTATGTTCACATCACAGAATGTATTTACACAAACCTAGATGGTAAAGCCTGCCTACTAAACACCTAGGCTCTATGGTGTAGCCAGCCTATTGCTCCTAGGCTACCAGCTTGTACAGAATGTTACCATACTAAATACTGTAGGCAACTATAACAAAATGATATAGATTTGTTTACACCAGCGTTAAAACAAACACATGAGTAATGCATCACACTAGGACATTACAACGTGGCTACAATGTCACCAGGCAAAAGGAATTTATCAGATTCATTACAATCTTATGGGACCACTATCTTATATGTGGTCCGTCATTGATTAAAATGTTGTTATGTGGGGAATGATTGTATTTAAACTGACAAAGAATGTTACTATATAATGCATTATGGGGAATTTCATGTACTTGGCAGTTTAGCTGGAGACTAAACAACCAAACCAAATTTCAATGAAAATCAGTATAGTTATGTGATAGCTAGAAGCAGCTTTGGGTATCCTAAAATATGTTGTTTTATGGTTTGTAGTTCAGTATTAAGAGTGTGAAGTCCCACCCGGCTGGTGTGGTTCACTGGTCTGAGCATCGAGCCATTCATAAGGAGGTTGCCAGTTCAACTCCTGGTCAGGGCACATGCCCAGGTTGTGGGCCTGATCCCCAGTGGGGGGCATGCAGGAGGAGGCCAATCGATGTTCTCTCTCATTGATGTTTCTATCTCTCTCTTTGTCTCTCCTTTCCTCTCTTTCTAAAATCAAAAAAAAAAAAATTTAGAAATAAAAAAAGAGTGTAAAATCCCACCCTGGCCTGTTTGGCTCAGCAGTTAGAGAGTTGGCCCACGGACCAAAGAATTGTGGATTCAATTCCAGTCAAGGGCACGTGTTGTGGTTCGGTCTCTGGCCCTGGTTGGGGTCATGTGGGAGGCAATCAGTCGATGTGTCTCTCTCACATCTCTCTCTCCCCTCCACCTCCTTGTCTGAAGAAAAATGGAAAAGTATCCTCGGGTGAAGATTTTTTTTTAAAGTGTAAATCTGGTCGGACCACGATTTGAGTTCCAGCTCCATCTTAACAAACTATTTTATTGCAGAATTCAAATTCATATACCTCATCTAAAAATAGTGATTTTATTTATCTGAGGGTGCTATTGGGAAAGTTACATTAAATGTTGCATATCAATATATTGAGGACCTTACACACAATGAATGTAAATAATAATGACATTGCTCAAGCTAACCTAGGAAAGTGTCACGAAATGAAACTTGATTGAGAAAAGAAAATTGTGAGAATTTTCTATGTTTAAAGTATCTCTTGAAAATTCTGACTTTTAGTAAGATGTCAATTTAAACTATTAACATACTGAAAGTCGGGGAATATTTATGTATTACCTCAAGTTGATTCTAAACCAGGCTATTTTGTTAATGTTGATATAAAGGGAAAACTCTGTCACCAAGAATAGAGTTATGGTTACCTAGATTTCCACGGCTTTATTACTACCGTAGTTCCTCATTATAGGTGGTTTCACTTTCCATGGTTTCAGTTACCCACAGTCAACCACAGTCTGAGAATATTAAATGGAAATTTTAAGAAATAAGAGATTCAGGAAGAGATTAATCAAAGAACTTCTATGCATATATGCATAGCCCAAGGACACAGACAATAGTGGGGCGACGTAGGGGGAAAGTAGGGGACATCTGTAGTAACGTCAACAATAAAAAACAAATTTAAGATTTAGAAAAAAGGAAGAAGAAATTTATAAATTTTAAATTGCACGCTGCCTGTGTAGCATGCTGAAATATCACGCTGTCCCACAATGTCCCACCCAGGATGTGAATCATCCCATTTTCCAGCGTTATTCCCCCTACATACACTACTACCCTTTAGTCACTTTGTAGCTGTCTCAGTTATCAGATCAACTGTTGCAGTATCATATTGCTTATGTTCAAGTAACTTTCATTTTATTTAGTGATGTCTCATTCACCTTGCTTCATCTCATCATGCAGAAATGTTATATCACATCATCAAGAAGAAGGATGAGTACAGTATAATAAGATATTTTGAGCAAGAGAGAGACCATGTTCACATAACTTTTATTACAGTATATTGTTGTAATTGTTCTATTTTATTATTGTTGTTATCCTCTTACTGTTATTCTCTTTAATTTAATTCATAAATTAAAGTTTGCCATAAGTATCTATGTATAGGAAAAATACGGTTTATGTAGGTTCAATACTATCTTGCAGCCAATTTTATACTTTGTCCAGTTATGGCCCAATGGCCCAATACACACACAGAATTTATTGTTCCAAGTGAATAGCTAAACCTATAACCTTCAAATGATTTATACTTTCCAATGCCCAATCTGATACATGTATCATGGTCTTGATATTAAAGGTGATTTTTTGCCTTTTTTTCCTCCTAGAAACTAACGAAAGAACTACATAGAAGCTTTTCGAAACAAGAAAAGCAGCTCCGTGACAGAGTTTGCCCAACGCATCCATTGTGCTGCATTATTCCATTGTAAATAAACAAAAACTCACATGCTTTAAAAAGTGGTGCTTTATGATATCTTAGAAAGCTCAAAATTCTCTATAGGTTCCCATCAAAAATTAAAGAGCAACAAGAACGAGAGTAAGAAATTAATGGGAAGAAACTCAAATTAACAAAGTGCCTTAGATAATAAATAATGTTAGTTCTAATTTACTAAATGAGCTCAAAATATCAACATTAGATTCACTCATTTTCTAGACCCAGATATAGAGTATAAGTGATTTACCTCAGAAACTTCTAATTTCTATCCAAATATCTCCAAGAGACATTTATATTATCTCATTATGTGGGAATTTACTATAGCAAATTACTTTATGTATTTACTTAAATATAGTTTAAATATAGGAAACATTAGTTGACAGTTGGAACATTACACCATATTCAGCATTATTTTATTTTATTTATATGACTAATGAGGATATGTGTTATTTTATCCATTGTTCATCTTTCTTTTGGAAGCTTTCCCTTCCCTGCTGCATGTAATTTGGGGAACTGAGATTGAGAATCATTAAGATGGCATAAACATAGAGCTTCATGGAGACTACCTTTACTCCCACATGGAAAGAGTATGCCTGAGAAATGCAGACAACATAAAGGAAATGGGATCCCAAGGATAAAGAGATGCAGGCATTGCAGTTCCTGATCATTCCTAGCAAGGATTTAGATCTTTACCTTAACAGTAATGGGAAGCCATTAGCCAATGAAGAGAATTAATCAAGAGACAAGCATGGTCCTATTTACATATGGTAAAGATCACTGACCACAGTGTGGAACACAGTTTGGAGGGAAAATAAAGTGTGTGAAATACATTTCAGAGGTTACTGTTGACATTCAGGCAAGAAACCAAGACCTCTCTTCATATGAGTTTTCCCTGACCAACACCAAATCTGATCAAGAGTTTATCTAGCCCCAGCCACTATGTACTTTATTAATATATTGTATTTTTCCTTCATCACACTTAATACAGCTATAGATGTATAACTTTTGTGTTGTCGTGTTTGTTAATGCCTACTCCCCAACTAGAGTTGGCTATGAGTGAGAAATTACATCAGCTTGTTTATCTATTTTAACCCCAGTGCATAGAAGGGGCTTAGTACAGAAGTGAGGCCCAGTGAATATTTGTGGAATGAATGAATGGATGACCAAATAAATAAGAATCGATACTAACCTTCACTGACTTAGAAACATTTTTTCAATAGAAATGCTATCTCTGGACATATGATAAATTTTAAAAAAAGATGAAAACAAATACATGGCTGGATGCTCATTTATATCAATAACTTAGACTTGCACAAGCAGTCCCCCCATGGCTGCCAGTTACGTAGACTGTTTTTATATTTCTTTTGCTCAGTATTATAAGGACATTCCAACAAACATAAAACTAGCAGTGGTTGGAAGCTGGAAAAATGGAAAAGAGTTAGATAATGTATGGGGCAAATCCTTTGGGTACTAAGAGAAAAAGTTGCCTACAAATCAAGTCTGCCTCAGTGTCAAGATCCTGAAGTAAGCATGAATATCACCTACTTACTCATATGATAGATTTTCCTACATTTTCACTCACCTTCAAGTAAATTAGCTTGATAACACAGAAAAGGGATTTCTTAAAGACAACTACAGCTCTAATTGAATCTTTTAGCCCCTTCCCCTTACCACTGTCAGGATATTGTGCTATCCTTGGTGCTGAAACTCCAAAGACAGATGACTGAACTTAGTGAATGTCTAAACACAATCTCGGCTCTTCTTTTTGATGCATGACCACAGGTCCATAAGTTTGCTGCTGGATACATAATAAACCTCTCCACTGGCTTACTGAGATAAGGCACATTCTAATTGCTTAATTTCAGGTTCTGAAATCGCATTGAGCACAAACCAGCACAGAATCAAATCATGTTTTGACTGACTAATCTGTCAAGCAATACTGAGTCATATTTTAGAGGTTATATTTTGCATGCACTATTTAGATTTTCTATAATATAACATTAATAAGTAATTTCAATTCTTTTACATAATTTGAAAATCTGTTTGAATTGCAAGGAAATATTTCATCTCTGTATTAGAAAATATACTCCTACTATGTTTTTTAAAAATAAATTTGATTCTACATAAAAGTAATGTGATCATTTATTTTCACATTTCTTCCTTAGATAATATGTTGTAGTCTATAAAATTCTCAGAGCAGAGTTGCAACATTAGCTAACAAATGGGATGTACAGATTTTGAATGCATCATGGGAAAAGTATATGAGGCCAAAATTGCTAAATGTATTATTTCTATGTGTCCTACCTAGGTTCAAGATAAATTTGTTTCTAAAAATGGAATAATTTCCATTTATTTTCAATGGTTAAAATGACTTTTATTTACTATATTAGAAAAATAATACATCTCAGCTTTTTTGTTTGTTTGTTTGTTTAGTTACTATTTAGCTACTTTCTTATGAAGCTCTAAATTCAGTTAGCAAATGTTCCTTTAAAAGCTCTGGATGAAAATTATTTTGGCTGAATTACTTAAATCAGGAAGATAAATAAGTATTTAAATGGACATATCTTGTAGAGTAAATGTCCTGATAAATTATTTTCTTTCCATTAATTCCCTTTCCCAGGCAAAATAGCAAAAAAAAAAATTTATTTGTATGAAATTTATGACATCGTATATATTGTGTTATGGCTCAGTTTAGACCACAAATATGTCACATTAAAATTACATTCTTGTATGAAGAGTAAGAAGTAACATTACCTGACAATTTAATGAAGACTTCAAAGCAACATAAACAGAGTTTAAGAACAGATGTTGAAATTCTCTAAAGAAAATTTAATACCCTGAAACCTCACCACATTCTGTTCTTGATGTCCATGCTCTGTGGTCACTTGATAGGAAAAATTAATCAGTTTAAATAATATCTTTGAGTACTTTAGGAACTCAATTCAACCTTTAGAATAGAAGTCAATGATTTCCTATTTTCTTCAAGCCTAAAAAAAAAAAACACAACACCCTGTTTATTTAATAAATATGAGCACTTTTTCTATATTCTGCACTGTGTTGAGTGCTATACAGAAGAACAGTAAATATACATTATTTTTACTATTCTCCATGACTTGGAAAGGGTGTTTCACTACATTTCATTTAACCCACCTAACAATACAGTGAGGTAGCTCCCTGGAAAACAGACCTAAGGGAGTTTACCACTTGCCCAAATTCATATAGACAGTGACAGATTTGGGGCTTGAACCTGTGATTTCTCACTATAGGCCCAGTGTGTTTTCCTATGGGTGCTATGTAACACGATTTCTGAGCAAAAGAACATGTGATTAATTTAAAATGAAATGCAGCCCTGGCCGGTTTGGCTCAGCGGTTAGAGCGTCGGCCTGCGGTCCAGAGAGTCCCGGGTTCGGTTCCCGCTAAGGGCATGTACCTCGGTTGCAGTTTGTCCCCGGCCCTGGTTGGTCGTGCGGGTGGCAGCCACTCGATGTGTCCCTTTCATGTCGATGTTTCTCTCTCTCTCTTTTCCTCTCTCTCCCTCCCACTCTATAAAAAAAAAAAATGAAATGCAAACACATATGTAAAATGTTAAGTTGGCATATTGAAGAGGCGAGAGAAATGGTCTACATTAAATTAGCAACCTATACAAAATAATGCCTATTATAAAATAAACACGGAAAGGTATGTTAGACCCTGAGATGGCTTTCTTATGAAAAAAACAAAAAAACAAAAAACTGATCATTACAAAGTTCTAAATAATATAAGGAGTTTTCCCAAGTAATCTAAAACAAGCTTGATGCCCTCAGAATTTTGGACTGGGACAGTTTTCTAGCTATCTTCATAAAGAAAAATTAAAGAATCTTCTCTAAGACTAAACAGACAAAAATGAATGTACTCCAGGTGAAGCAGAATCTCATCTTCCACTAGCTGTAAACATTTAAAATACTATTCCCTGTATTGCCATGAGGATGGCAATTCTATGGAAATACTGCATGTTTTGTTGTTTTATTATTAATAATGCTTTGCAGTAGTATAGAGTGAATAAATATTTGCTGCCACACACATTGAAATTAAATTTCCTAAACATTTCCCAATAGTCAGCTATTCTATATTTTGAAAGCAATACATACCATATTTGTCTATACTCTTTAGTTTTCTTCCTACTGTTTACTTTGATAATCTAATTAATTTAGCTGCCTGATGATCTGATTCAAAGATATGATGAGGCACTGAAGTCACTGTTATTTTATGTAGAACATATGGAAAGTACTTTCCTACTTTTGACCCAGAGTCGACAAAAGCTATAAAGAATTATAAAAACTGAACTGATACCATAGAAATTTCCATATTGAATAATACTGGTACTTGCTGAAAAGGTGTTGGCGGCGGGGGGTGGGGGAACCTTGGGTTGTTAAGAGAGGAAAATAAAAGAATTTGGTGTGAAGAAAACTACATTTTTTGTGACTATTTTTTTAGCAACTCACAAAGAAATCTGAGCTAGAGAGAAATGTTCTATAATGTGAGTGGGCTGGATAAGATAGATCCATTCTAAAATTTATTTCAGCTCTTTCAAATATAAATGTTACTTTTCAAAAGCCTGATTCATTTATTATATGAACTATTCTGACTGCAAGTAGCAAAATACATTTTGTACTAGCTTAAGCTAAGTAAATAAGTTCATAAGAACTGACCATTACTCAAGACTCAAAAATAGATAAAAGAAAATTAATTAAGAGGGTGTTGCAACAATCCAGAAAAGAGATGATGGTAGCTTCTACTAGTGTATTACCAAAGACGATTATAAATGGAAAGGCATTTTTGATAGCAGAAACAACAGAAATTTATGAATTATTGATGTTAAAGGTGAGAATAAAAGAAACACAAAGGAAAACTTGTTTTTGGTTTTGTTTTGTTTTGTTTTGTTTCTATAAATAATTGAATAGAATAACTCAGGATAGTTTGGGACATATTAAGTCTAAATGCTTTTTGCATAGCCTGGGGGAGGGGAAGTAACATAAAAAGTAGTGGTGTAGTTATAAATGTCATTTTTTTCCATTTATGTATTTTCCTTTGTGAGTCAAAATATATTCCACCCAAGATCATAAATACATTTTCTTATGTGTTCTGGTTTTACGAATCTTTAATCTACATAGAGCTTATAAGTTGAAGGGAAAATAATGTAACACAAATTTTACATATCTTTATTTTAAAAGGAATATTATCCCATATGCCAAGGATAAGTATGTGTCATGAACTGAGGAGTATGATGATCTCAAATCTGAGTATCTGAGGGCTTAAAAAATAGAATAAAGCCATAAGTTTTTAATAAAAAACATTAATAACGAATCATAACAAGTGGTCTAGAATTATATTAGAGAGCTTAAACCTACCAAGGTTATTTTAAATTAGTGTTAAAAAGAGTCATAGAGATTAAGTCTATCTTTGTTTGGGAAAAAGGCACTGAAGGTCAAAGAAGTTAACTAGTGACTACAGGACAACTAGATGTTACCAGAGCTGAGACCAGGACCCTGTTATTTCAGTATCCAAATAAGTCGTTCTTGCCCTCTTCCATTTCATTGATTTATTAGCTATTTTTCATCATCTACTATTTGAAAGGGATGTGTTAGGTACTATGGAGATGGCAGAAAGCCTGGTCCCATGGCCAAGGTTCTGAAATATTATCAGAATACAATAATAGATACACAAAAGCGATAACACAAGAAAGCATAGAAGAGCCAAACAAGTGGTTAGATGGAGGTCTTGAGTTCAAAAGGGGAGAAGAAAGCTACAGTTAATATTTCTTGCTAGGCACTTTGCTAAACGCTTTACAGATCTTCTCTCATATCATCTTTACAATGCAACTCTATAAAACAGTTATTATTAAATCCACTTACAGATGAGGACATGCTGAGCGCAGTCATGTAATGTGCACAAGATAGAATAGCTGCTAAATGTTCAAACAAGATCCCAGGTAATGCCTTTGCTCCTGGTCAGCTACCACACTTTGAAAACCATCAGTCTACTTAAGTATATTTTAGTATTTAACTGGCCGGTATGGCTCAGTTGGTTGGGCATCGTGCCGTGCACCAAAAGGCTGTAGGTTTGATTCCTGGTCAGGGCACATGACCCGATTGTGGACTTGATCCCCAGTAGGGGGCATACAGGTGGCAGCTGATAGATGTCTTGCTCTCACATCGATCTTTCTCTCTTTCCCTCTCTCTTCCTCTCTCTCTCTAAAAATCAATAAGACAATCTTAAAAAGTGTATCTTATTATCAACTAGAAATGTTATCATATATAATTTTAAACATTTTAAATTTCTAATGAAAATTCTTCTAAAAGGGAGTGGTCTGCATTCTTATTTCAGGATGCTTACCAGATATAATTTAATGTTTCTTTAATAAAAAAAAATCTCTGGGTCATTAAATCATCATTTGGACATCCGTTCTCATTTTCCAGAATTTTAGATAGAACAGACAAGCACATGTACTATTTTGACCCCAGGATATAATGTCTCTGAAAGGGTTCCGTTAAAATTACCAGCACATTGTTTTCCTATGATTTTCTTCTATTCTTAAGGGTAAACGCATTCTGCTATAATTGCGTTAGTTAAAATTATATTGTCTGTATTTCTAAGCAAAAGTAGCATTTAATAAGCATAAAAATTCCATACAAATGTGAAAATAGACACCAAAAATGGCAGAGTTTCAAAATCTAGCCTTAGTCTGTCTGCCTCTCTGTCTCTCTCTTACACACACATACACATACACATACACACAATATCATTTCCAAATCTATTTCCATATTTATTGTTGTCCCCTTAAGGTGAGCATTTATCTACCTTTCCTATAATTTACATTTTCTCCCCAAAAGTAGAAATATCAATATTTTCCTCTTAGGGATGTAGTAGTGCGAACCAAATAACTAATGATGATTTATGTTAAGCAATATTATTGACAATGTTCAAATATACAAAAGTATGCTATAATAGTGAATCTGACTTTTAGCTGGAAACTAAAATACTTGCAGAATAGGGAAGAAAAAAATAGCTATGAAAATGTCAAGAGACTCTTAAATTAAATATTCAGCCTCTTTTAAATGGAGCATTTTGCATTCATTAATTATCTACTCATTTACTGATACGTGCACTTGCTCGTTCCTTCATTAAACTAACACTGAGTACCTACTATGTGTCAAGCACTATGCACTGGGGATACAGTACTGAACAAACACAGACACGGAGCCTACTCTCAGGATTCCTGGAGTCCACTGGGGCACAGAGATAAGGATGAATAATCTTGTTGATGAGTATATCGTCCTAAATTTAAATAATGTATCTAAAGTAAAGAAATGAGGTGTTATGCACACACATAATAAAAAAAAAAAGACTGACCTACATTTGGGAGTCAAGGAAACAGTCCACAAGAAAACGATAGTCTTGTGCTGAGATCTAGGAGATTAATAGAATGTAGGCAAAAAGAGAACAGTTTTCCAGAGGCAGGAAGAAGCACACAGGCCCTGGGCTGAGTGAGAGGATGATGGCGTGGAGGACATGAAAAAAGACAGCAGAGCCGAGAGAAGAGTGAGCACAAAGTGCGAGATGAATCATGGTAAGAATTTCACTGTGGTAAGAATTTTAATTATCCCAAGAACACTAAAAAGGTATGGGTGAGTTGTAAGACGTGGAAGATAAGAGTTGGTTTGCTTAAACAATTGCTATTCTGGTTGCCTTGGATATACTGGATTAAATAAAGTATATTATTAAATTAATTTCTTTTTTTTAACTCTTTTGATGTGACTACTAGTAAATTTTTTATTTTATATGTGCCTCTCACATTTTTTATTAAGATTTTTAATAAGCGTAGTTGGTATACAATCTTATATAGGTTATATTAGTTTCAGGTGTATGATATACTGATTTGACATTTTAATACCATGGACAGTGCTATTTTTTCTACTTCTTTGAGCTAAGCATTTGAGAAAAGCTTTTTGGTGGGGAATCAGAATGCCCTTTCTTATCAGGTAAGCTTTTTGAAAAATTATGAATACTATTAGACCACTAGGTGAGAATGTTAAAATGCATAACCTCAAAGAACGTAACAAATCTGTGATAAAAAGCGAGAAACTCTGTCATTAGAAGTGGTAACTTCACAGGCAGTACATTAAACTATTTCATTATGACAATTCATGAACTCACTGAGCAATACCCAGTAATGATTATTTTACTGACATAGAAATAATCATGTCAAACCCCAATTCTTTTGTTTGTTTGTTTGTTTGTTTGTTAATCCTCACCCAAGGATATTTTTCCATTGATTTTTAGAGAGAGTGGGAGGGAGAGAGAGAGAGAGAAACATCAATTGGTTGCCTCCTGCACAAGCCCCGACTGGGCCCGGGGACCAAACCTGCAACCCAGGCGTGTGCCCTTGACCAGGAATCAAACCCGTGACCCTTTGGTCCACAGGCTGATGCTCTAACCACTGAGCAAAACCAGCCAGGGCTTGAACCCTAGTTCTGAAACTGTGAACCACGCCATATGCACTTAGACACTTAATGCATACCTAACACTCAGATGCTTAACCAAAGCAGCAGAAAAAATAAAGTTCTAGGATAACACTGTCCATGAGAAAGTGAACAAGAGCCATATATAAAATGTTTAAGCTTTTTAGTGGCCACATTAAAAGAAATGTTTAAAGGTGAAATTATCTTAATAATATATTTGCTTTAACTTACTATATCCAAAGTCTTATCATTTCAAAATTCAATCACTATAAAATTATTAACGAGAGATTTTACACCCCTTTTCTAGTACTGTCTTTGAAATTCCAAGTGTATTTTAGTCTCACAGCACATCTTAATTCAGAGTTTCCACATTTCGAGAGCTCGATAGCAGGTGGCAGGTGGGCAGGTGGCTGCGGTTTTGTGCCCCACCATTCTAGAAGGTAGAGGTTTGGGCATCTTGTTCGATCACCATCACTAAACAAGTGGTAACCTTGAAAATACACTGAAACTCTTTCATTTTTCATCTGTGACATGGGCATAATCTCCATTTTATATGCCTCAAAAAGTTATAAGAATAAAATAATAAATTTTAAAATAAATCCAAAATATATTTCATATTATAAAAAATGTGTTCAATCTCACTTTATTGTCACGATTTTTATCCCTCCAAATAAAAAATAAAAACATAAGTCACCAAAAGGATTACTATTACTATAATACTACTACTATTACTCCCAGTACTTCTGTGGTGGTTTTAAAAAATATGCTATGGGATGTTCTGTTTTCTCTAAGTGAAATTAGGACTCACACAAATGTCCCTTATGAACAGAGTCATTATCCAATATTTCAGAAGTAACAAGCAAAGGAATTTTAATAAATTGGAAATATTTAATGATGCTCAGGTGTAAATATGGGACAGATGCCTTAGCTATGAGTACCAAAATCATTTTCATTACCGGAAAATTGGAAATAGCACAGATTATGAAGGAAATTAAGGGTAATTGTACAGAACTTTAATGAAAATCAAAATACTCTGAAGTTAAATCACAAAGACAGATAAACAATGGTATGTCACCAACGCTAGATTTCCACCTCTATGTAACTGCTGAAAGGTAAGTGAAGTTGAATCTGATCTGTTCAGCTATTTTAATGTTATCCACTTGAGAATCAGAAGACTGATTCTCTAACCCAGTGGTTCTCAACTTGCCTAATTCCGCGACCCTTTAATACAGTTCCTCATGTTGTATGTGGGCGTATCTGCATGTGGGCGGACCCGCCTGGAGACGGAAAGAGGAGCGGTGTGTCGTTTCCTAAGACCATTGGAAATATGTGTTTTAGGCGACCCCTGTGAAAGGGTCGTTCGAACTCCAAGGGGGTCGCGACCCACAGGTTGAGAACTGCAGCTCTAGCCGATTATATGCAACATAGAGAAACATAATAAATGGAGTTGGACTTGTTCCCTATAACTCGAGTTTGTCACTGTAACTAGTTCATTGTGTGTTAAGGGGGCTGGGTGTTCTGTCACCAGTATTCCTGAACTCCTTTCCAAAATTCAAGTTCCTGTTACATACTCAGTGCTGTGCTAAGATGGATATAACACCCCACTACAATTTTTTAAATCTGTTATAAATATCAAAGTCATTTTGAAGAAAATTGAATTTTGCAACGATGTATTGTGCTTCAAAAAATGTTACTGCCTTTAAAAATATCCTCTGTGGTAGACAGATTGCTGAATGTCCCCAGTTACTCTCCTCTCTGTGCATCAGGCCCACTTTGCTATGTGAGTTGGAGATAATTATTAATGTGAAAAAAATCTATTCCTTTACTCTTTTTCATCTACTTTTTTATTGTGGTAAAATATACATGACATATAATTTTACCACTACAACCATTTTAAGTACATTTACATTGTTATGCAACCATCCAACTCCAGAACATTTTCATCTTCCCAAATTGAAACTGTACACCTTAAATACTACCTCCCCATTTCTCTCCATCCCCAATGCCTGGCAACCATCATTCTGTTTTCTGTCTGTATGAGTTTGACTGCTCTGGGAACCCCATGTAAGTGAAATCTTATGGCATCTGTCCTTCTATGACTGGCTTATTGTACTCAGCATAATATCTTCAAGGTTAAATCATGTTGTAGCATGTGTCAAAATGTCCTTCCTTTTGAGACAGAATAATATTCCTATGTGTGTATACACATATTTGTTTATCTACTCATCCATCAATGAGCAACTGGGTTCCTTCCACCTTTTAGCTATTGTGAATAATGCTGTTATGAACACGGGTGTGCAAATACCTCATTGAGATCCTGCTTTCAAGTCTTTTGAATATATAACCAGAAGTAGAATTTATGGATCATACAATAATTTTGTTTAATTTTTTGAGTAATCACCATACCACTTTCCACATAGATGCATCATTTTAGGTTCCTGCCAGCTAGCTATGTACATCCTTGCCAACACTTGTTATTTTCTGCCTCTCTGATTATAGCCAAACTATGAGGTGTGAAATGATATTTCAACTGTGGCTTTGATTTGAATGTATTCCTTTACTCTCGAATTTGACTGGTTTTGTGACTGACTTTGGTCAATGAAATATTAGCATAGCAACTCCAGAACAAGCTTGAAATGTATTTATGCTTGACTCTTGCCCTCTGCCAATAACATGAAAAGAATGTGCTCAGGTTTCCATGTCAGAGGAGGGGGCATGAGAACAAAGCCAAGTTGCTCAGGTAATCCCAGATGAGGCCATCCTACATTAGGTAATAGGCCATCCTAGATTCGGTAGCAGCCCAGCCAAGAGGAGCAGAGCTACTGAGTTGACTTGTTCTGACTACAGAGGCATCAGTGAGTCCAGCTGAGATCAACCAAGCATAGCCAAATCAGCCATGCCCAGTTTGAACCAGAGACACCTTATAGACTTGAGGGTAGATAAATGGTGGGTTGTGTTTTTTTTTGGGGGGGGGTGCTGTATAATTTGCAGCATTGTTATGGGAAAATGAATAACTGATACACAATCTATTAGAGGAAATCAGTGAGTAAATTATTGTGTGAAAGTCAGCTGCTGCACAATAAATCCATATAGAAGTATCAGTGTGGTAAGAATGTACCAAAAGGAAAGATCAATTAAGTGAATATTGCCAGAGCAGAGCAGACCAGCCCAATGGGAATGGAAGTAGATTTCCTGTCTCTATCCACTCTGCCAAACCATAGCCAGTGTGCTTTGCTATAGAAACATCTTTCCAAGAATCCATAGGCTGAGAAAGCAAAGAACCAAGGGCACTGGTTTGTATCTATGTAAGACCCAGAGATACATAAATCCAGGCATGACAGTCTTTCTCACAGTTAGAGAGACTTTGTGAAATTCTTACTAGCTACACAATTTTCAGAAAACAGAAATGAAACATGACTTGGATATTGGGGATGTTACTATGCCTAGTGTGATATTGAAGATGACTTTATTTCACCATGAAAACTCAAATTCCAAGAAGTTTAAACAGAGTACTAAAAACTATTACGGCTTTTCTCCCTTTGGTTTCTTTCTCTATTTTGGACAATGTTCTTACAGTTGACATTATCATCATTATTTTCATTACTCATGAAATGAGCTGTAAAGCATGCTCAAGTAGAAGCCAAGGGAACTCAGTGCCAATCTCTGTCCTGTGACCAATTTGAAATGCCTCACTGTTTTGGTACTAACTGGGAGAGCTAACAACATCTTAAGGCAAAATGCTATTGATTAATCTACTTTTTTTTCCTTTCTTGATTTTAGAGAGAGAGAAAGGGAGAGGGAGAGAGAGATAGAAACATCGATGAGAGAGAACATCGATTGGCTGCCTTCTGCATGCCCCCCACTGGGGATCAGGATCACAACCTGGGCATGTGTCCTGACCGGGAATGGAACCAGCGACCTCTTAGTGCATGGGTTGACGCTCAACCACTGAGCCACACCGGCCAGACTGATTAATCTACTTTTTAAAAATAAAGACCTATTCCAACAAAATTGTTATTTTTGACTCATCATATTCTTTTATTTAGGTATTTAGTCTAACAACATTTTCATAAATAGACACCTTTTCCCAGCAATGGCAGAGTATACAAATATCACAAGGATTTTATTAAATGCATTTAACAAAGATGAGTTTGCCAAGGAAACACTTTGCTTCATAATAAAAAATAAAAGTGAAAAAGAATAAAATCTGGTCCCAATTTTCCTATAAAAATATCATTTCACAGATAATTATTCAGTTGTTAAAACTTATGCCACGGGAAATATATTAAAACTATCATTTGACATGTAAGAAAATATCTGATGTATCTTATTTGTCTTAATCTATAAGTAAGAATTTTTAACCTGAGGAACACAGGCCACCAAAGAGACCACAGACAGAATTCAGGAGGTTGGTGAACATGGATAAATAAAATTATATTCTTGTTTTCCCATTAACCTATAGCTGATTTCGTCTTTTCTTCAATTATAAATGTAGGCGACAAATTCCAGTACTGTCAACAGAATCTGTGGCTGTCATCAAGAGAAATTACAGATATTTTCACATTGTATTAGAGTTGCTGCAAATAGCTCAAAATATGTTTTATGTCTACCTCTACTTTAATAGATCCTAATATTAAATATGTTGATGAAATATATATATTTAATATTAATGATATATATATATGAAATACATATATATATATATATATATATATATATATAGCTTGTTTTTATTATATTTTGGGAATTACATTTAAACATAATAAGTTTCCTTCAAACTTAGGTGTTTTGTGCTATAACTTTACATGCCACAAAAAATGCTTACGAACCTCTGCTGACCAAAAATACATTCAGTGGCAGAAAATACTTATTGAACTTCTTAAAATAGACAAAAATAGCATCACATTTAGGAGAATGAAATTTGATGAGTCACTAACTAAAAACTTTGTGTAGGCAGCCCTAGGAAAAACTGAACTAAGCAATATCTGAGGCAGTTCTTATCCTCTGAGTGGACGCCCTTATCCTGCCTGAGCTAAGTGACCCAGGATGCCGCTGGATGGCAAACAGTTTTCCCTTCTTTCCTGGCCGTTCTCCGATGTTGAGACTTTTCCCAATCCTCTATTAAAACCAGGCCTCTGCTATAAGTATCAACAACTGATAAGTATTTTGAGGTTCAGTGCCTTACTGTACAATAAGTTACATTTTAACGGAAGCTGGATGGAGATAGCCTCTCGACTGATTACAGAAAATTCTTAAGCTGATGGAAAGGGAGTCGACATCATTTATAATCGGGAGTTCACGGTCTCAAGCATCACTATGTGTACATCCAAAAACTCTAGAAAAGGTCAAGTTCACAAATGTGTATAATCGGGCTATGTTTTAGAACCAAATTCCCAGGTTTAAGTTAGACTAGAGAAATAAATTCTACTCCTTTGCTGAATTATAAAATAATAAAAACAGCAAAAGTTTTCCCCATCACACCTATAAGAGACCCTCTGAAAGCAGACATATTTGGACTAATATTCCAAAACCCAGATACTTTCCAAAACTCAATATATATGTATGTGTCTTCAACCTAATTGAGTGGGTCCCATTCCATGCCCCCTTTTAATATCTGGATATTTGAATTAACATATATTCACTTTTAGTGAGACTAGCAGCATATGATATGAACTATCACAAAACAGCAATGATTCTGCCAAGTTCTGTTTCTTTCTCTCCATTCCTTTATAATCTAGGGCACCCAGTTCAATGGGTAGGGGAAAATTTTAAGACTTGAAATTTTAAGTTAAAATTGGGTAGGTTTAAAAAATTATACTCAGATTTCTCTGCCAACCTCAAGGGAAATGTACTAAGGACCACACTGAAATGTAGGTGTATTCAGACACTTCCTGAGATTTTATATTTAACTTCCTTTAGACTCAAAGCGAGAACACAGGGAGTCCACCTCCACTTCCTAGTCTCTTAGCACATTTCATAAAGGAGCTGATTGAATAGTTAGAATTTGTAGCAATTCTAATTATGTGGGACGCTGAAATAAGACTAGCAATAATGGAAATGCTTAGAGGCAGACAACATCCTCAGAAACAGAGTTAAGAAAAGTCGTGGCATCAGAGATGTAAGAGTGTAGGTCTCTCTTCCCAACTAGCTTGTTATAACGGGAAGATTAAAATTTGGAACATAGTGCAGAACGGATTTGAAGATGGCTGACTCTCTTTTGTCAGGGAATAGATCTTTAAGCTTGTTTGAACTGAAGAACTTCAAGGTTAAAAAGCAAGCACCCAGAAGTTTGAGATTCACATATATTCTAATGCACTCATCAATTAATAACTGCAGGAGGAAGATGTCATTATTCTGTTTGATCACATCCAGGGCCTTCTGCTCGCAGGCGGCATCACTGTGAAGTTTTGTATCTAGGATCAACATACCATAAAGATGTATTCGATAAATCTAAGCATGTTAACATATGGGTAAATGCCAGTGTGAACAGTAATATCATTGAAAAGTACAAATTAATATGACTTTCTTCTATAAGGAAAAAAATATTCACTTCACTTGGCTCTCATATACTTTCTGTTCTCACCCTCCCCAAATATCCTTTATCTGCCAAGGTGCATTTGTTTAAAAGCTTTTAGGCCCTGCAAATGAACTTACACTTAAAACTACTTGCAAGGTCAGAGGACTAGTCCTAAGATTCCAACAAGATCTCTGTCGTTTGTTCAATTAACTCAGCAATGATCTGAAAATAAACCTGGTATTGGAGAAAGTTACATAATGCCCACCTACGTAGAAAGCAGCTGAATTGTAGTAGCTGTCTCTGAGAACCCAGGGAGACAAAGCCATGATGAAATACAAGTCCCCACCTGAGGGGTGGATTGGGAGTGGATTGGGGTGGGAGTCGGGGTGGGGAATTAAACTACTCAACAAAATTGTTGGGTTAGCTGAATCCATAGGGCAGAGCAGGGTCAGGGCTGAGGGTGAGTGCCTCCCCCAAATTCTGCACCTTCAGTACCTTGAGTGCTGCACCCAGCCCTGGTTTAAGTAGTTGGATCATTTCACCACCTGTTATATTAGGATGCATAGCATACAGGAAGTCAATATTTTCCTAAGTGTGGCTTATTGTCCTGAATCAGAAATACTTGCAAAACCTGGTAGAATCGGGATTTTTTAGTACTTTATTCTTGACCACCTGAGGTAGATGTGAGAATGAGGCCTGATAATCTCCATTTGTAACCACTTTGGGTTACTCTAATGCATTCTAAAGCATATCCTCACATGCAAAAGAATGGAACTGGACTCTTATCTTACACGATGCACAAAAATCAACTGAAAATGCATTAAAGACTTGAATGTAAGATCTGAAACATGAAATTCCTGGAAGAAAACATGGGGAGTAAGCTCCTTAACATCGGTCTTCACAATGAATTTTTGGTTTTCACACCAAAACTAAAGACAACAAAGGCAAAAATAAGTGGAACTCCATTCAACTAAAAAGCTTCCGCAGAGCAAAGGAACCAACAACACGAAAAGGCAAGCTACAGATGGAGAAAATATTTTCAAATTATGTATCTGATAACGGGTTAATATCCAAAATACATAGAGAATTCATAAATTCAATAGCAAAAAAATACAGGCAGAGAAAAAGAAAAGACATTTTTCCAAAGAAGACTGAGAAATGGCCAACAGGGACTTGAAAAAGTGGTCAACATGATTAATCACCAGGAAAATGCAAATCAAAACCACAATGAGCTATCACCTCACACCTTTTAGAAAGACTACTATCAAGAAGACAAGAGATAACAAATGCTGGAGAGGATGTGGAGGAAAAGAAACCCTCGTGCACTGCTGGTAGGAATGTAAACTGGTGCAGCCACTGGGGAAAACAGTATAGAGGTTCCTCAAAAAATTAAAAATAGAATTACCATATGATCTAGCAATTCCACTTCTGGGTATATATCCAAAGGCAATGAAATTGGGTATTGAAGAGATATCTGCACTCCCATGTTTGTTGCAACATCATTCACAACAGCCAAGCTATGAAAACAATCTAAGTGTCCATCAATGGATTGATGAATAAAGAAATGTGGTATATATATATAATGGAATATTATTCACCCATGAGTAAGAAGAAAATCATGCTATTATGACAACATGGATGGATCTAGAGGCCACCATGCTAAATGAAATAAGCCAGACAGAGAAAGACAAATACTTTGGCACTTACTGGTGCAATAAAAAAAAAAAAAAAAATTTTAAGTCAAACTCACAGTAACAAAGAGGGTGAAAATGTGGTTATCGGGGAGGGGCTGGGAGATGGGAAAATAGGAAGAGCTGGTTAAAGGACACAAACGTTCAGCTATGAGATAAATCAAGTCTGAGGATCTCATGTAGAACGTGATGACTATAGTTAATAATATTGTTTCATATAACCGAAATGTGTAGAGAGAACTTAGATGTTGTCACCTGAAAAAATAAAGTAGATTCTCAAGTACTTTCTGTGTAAAACTGAAAAACTTATTAAATGAATAAACAGAAAGCAAGTGGAGACTTAGGCAGTGGTTTAGGAGTTATCTTATACTCTGGGCATTTTTTCCTGAACTAAAAGTAAAACAAGTCAGAAAGCAGTAAAGTAAAACATCATGTGAAATTATCCACTCACCATGTTGCTTTTCCTAACAATCTCAAATAATTTTATGTAGAAGTATTCATTTTAATCTGAAATATTTTATAATAGATAATAGCAAATGTTGCTATTTCTCAGGTAGTTAAATTAAAAACAAATGACAATTGAATTCTTATGAATTTACATTTTTTTTAATCTGGTCCCCAATGTTTTACTAGCCTGCTTACCCAGAATGCTACTAAGTTAGCGCAATACATACTCTCAAAAACTTAGACTCTCTTATAAGAAATCATATATGCCCTTAAAATAGGGGCACACAATGGGATACATACTATTCTACAAAAAGCAAAGGATTGTAATGTTCCCCTACAGAACAAAGTGTATCTTTGAATCGACCTAAATGAAAGAAAGACTTCTGTTAAGGAAGCTGAAATAATGACATGCATTAGGCTGGTGTTAGACTTTCGATTGTGGAAAACAGCTACGTTTGTGTTTCACAGACTGGCACATTTCTGCTGTGAGAGGAAGTTTTATGTTTTTCAGTCTTGAATTCATTTTTGTTTTTACATAATGGACAAATCCCGTGAGCCTAGCAAAGCCTTACTCAATAGATATTCTCTGTTATCCCATTTATTACAGCAATGATTATGATATGAAGACATATTTTGGTACTAACAAAGCCATGTGGAAGGCTCAACAGCCAAAGTGGCAGAGCAGAACGACCCTCCAAGGGACAGTTTTTGAGAAAATATTGCCGAAGAATGTGTAGCTAGGGAAAAAGAGATTGTTCCTGCATGTTAGTTGAACATTGATTATAGTACTTTGGGGGAATTTCTGGATAGTGTTTTGGAATTTGGGGTTTCTGGGAATGTGGCAAAAGCTTTTTCTGTGTTTTCTAGGAACAAAAACCTAGTTTAAGGTGTAATAAACCAGGGTGACAGGTTCTAACGAAAGATGAATCCTTAGTCTCTTACCCAGTCACCAGCACCAACTGTTTGTATGTTGACAGTCCTTCCATTATTCCCTTATTGTCTACTCTTATTGCCTTTCCTAGTGCCCACTGAAAGCTGCATTTAATCTTAGTTCTTTCATTATTAGGTACAGTGATTAAGCGGATATAACCAATACATGATTATTCTTATTTAGAGGTGATGCATGGAGGTTTAAAACAGTGTGCAGGCCAAAAGCACAAGTTTTGGCATCAGTAAATACATAAATATACATTAACATGCTGTGCAATTCTGGACAAGTTACTTCACCGTTCTGTTCCTCAGAGCCATCCCTTCTAAAAATGAAATCGGTGTTCTATATTACTGATAGGACCATCCTTCTTAAATTTAAATACATCCCAATCCCCTAGAGAGTTTAGTAAAAATGCTGATTCTTGAGCCTCACCCTCAATGACTTCAATTCAGGGGTCTGAAGCAGATCAATGAATCTGCATTTTTACCAAGCACCCGTCAGTAATTTTGATAAAAGTATCAAGGGACCACATTTTGAACACACTACTCAGGTATCTTCCAATTCTTGCAACTTATTGAGACACACAGAATTAGATCTGTGCTTGTAAAATATTTTGATATTTAAAGCCAGTGCAAGTGCTGGGCCGGTGTGGCTCAGTGGTAGAGTGTCGACCCATGCACCAAGAGGTCACTGGTTCGATTCCCGTTCAGGGTACACACCCAAGTTGTGGGCAGGATCCCCAGTGGGGGGCATGCACGAGGCATCCAATCGATGTTCTCTCTCATCAATGTTTCTCTCTCTCTCTCCCTCTCCCTTCCTCTCAATAAAGAAAAATAATAATTTAAAAAAAACAAAGCCAGTGCATCATGCACAGCTTTCATATCTTTAGGTGAGCACGGGACGAAAATATCTTCTCTCAACAGGTCCAGTAAAGCCAATTTTTCTTCCAACAGAAGACTTTCTCTCTTCCTCTCCTCTTTTCCTCCTTTCTTCCCTCTCTCATCCTCTTGCTCCAACTGAATTTGCATAAATGAAATGTTCATATGTTGAAATCCACCTGCTTTATCTTATCAGTAGTTTCTTGAGATTTCTGCAAAGTTAAAAACTCAAACTCCAGAAAAATTCGCTTTTTCTTTAAGATACTTTCCAAGAATAATCTCCCACAAAGTAAATAAAAATTCCATTTTAATCTCATCCAGCTTTGACTGGACAATAAACATTAAAGAGTAATGTCATAACTAAAAGTGTCCATATTTCAGAAGATAATAGCATAAAGTAGAACAACTATACTGCGAATGGGAAATATGCATTCTCCATTTCTCCAGGAGTAAAAGTTTATGAACCCAAGTCCCAGAGAGAGGTAACACTATTGAGAAATTAAAAGTGACATTGTTTGAAGGTTTCTCCCTTTGAACAGGTAAAGTCAGAAGTTCTTCTTACTTATGGATCAAAATACTTGGGCAGAATTATCAAAGAATAAGAAGCCAGACATGAAGAGCAGGGTAGAATATTTAGGGAAAACAAATAGAATGTTATGCACATAAGTTTCTATTGTTTTCTTTTACTACACATCTCTTCTCTGAACTTTCAATTTTATGCATTTATATTAATTTTTTCTAGCTCATCTCTATAGGAAAAATAAATTAAAAGCTCAATATAGACTTTATATATTACCATTTATCAATGTTCTGAAGGGCTTTTAAAACATTTAATAAAGACAGATTATTTTCTTTGGTAAATAAAGAAGTCTGTAATGGTATCTGACAGTAACAATGTACATTTTACTAACTTAGCTGACATTTCTATAAAACTGACATTTCTTTCACCAAATTTTAAAGTCTTAAAACAGTATATAAAATAATAAATGAGGAATAATCTGCTTTCCTATAAAAGAATGTTAGGGATTCTCAAAGGAAGAAATAAAGAAATAGAATTAACAGGGTGGGAAAATGGTTTCTGTTTGCATTTTGGTATATGCAAGATTCTGGTTTTGTGTATTTTTCTATTATGAGCTATTTTATGCATAGAAAAATAGCATATATAATGTTTAAATCTTGTTAGATGTATGGTTTAAATAATGATAAAACAGTCACCTAACACCCAGAACTCAGGTGAAGGAAGAGAGCCATACAGGTATTTTGAAGACCCCTGGATGCTCCCTCCTTGAACAGAGCCCATCCTTAACCCGGAGAGGTAACGGCTATACTAAATTCCCTTTCATCTAGCCTGGCTGGTGTGGCTCAGTGGTTGAGCATCGACCCATGCACCACAAGGTCGCCAGTATGATTCCCATTCAGGGCACATGCCCAGGTTGTGGGCCTGATCCCCAGTGTAGGGCATGCAGGAGGTAGCCAATCAAGGTCCTATCTCATTGATGTTTCTCTCTCTCTCTCTCTCTCTCTCTCTCTCTCTCTCGCTCTCTCTCCCTTCCTCTCTCTCTAAAATCAATAAAGAAAAAAAATTTTTTTTAATTTCCTTACATCTTGATTTTCCTTAGACTTTTTCTACATACGTATGTGTCCTTAGTCAGAAAGCTTGTTCTTGCGTGTGTTTAAGGGTTAACTATACAGACACTTCTACTGAAACTAAGTTTAAACAAAGGAGGGAATCCGTTAGTACAGTACCATGGTATCTCATGGAAGACTCAAACAGGGAACCGAACCCAGGAGCCCTCCCTCTCCCTTTCTCATGCTCATTTTCTCTGCAATAAATTGAATGTCGCTGGCATTGTAACCAGTTTGCTGGTTTTTGTTTGTTTCGTTTTTTTAGTGTAGGTGGCAGCCAACAGCAACAGAGTTTATATATTACATATTTAGCCAATCAGAAAGATGCTGATCTTGTTATTTTCAAACCCACCCTTCAACAAGTCAGCTGTAGTTAGAGAGTGAGAGTCACATTGTACAAACATAGCAACTCCCTCTGGTCTGTGTAGACAGAGAGAGTGATGACCTACACCCAAAGAGGAAGCTGTCCTCCATAAGTGAGGGGGACTGAGAAGACCAGGAATAGGCACTCATTCTGACTGTATTTTTAAAAATATTAATATTGTCCGATCTTTAAACATCAGCTCATAAAAGAACCCAGGAAGGCATAGAAGAGTGAAAAGGTCATACTCGGAAGGTTAGAAGACCTAGTTTTCTGTATCTAGTTAACCACGTGCGGAAACTCACAGAAGTCACTGTACAGTAAAGGCGTCAAATCAAATAGCATTATTTTTGTCACTTTAAAGTTTTATAATTGAATTATTTTAATGATGGGTTAAATTTCATGATATGTAGATGGATATAGATAAAATTTTTTTTCTTTCTTGGCTTCTCAATCTATGTGTTTTTTCTAGATCACTTATCTAATGCTGTAATTAATGCTTCTATAATAAATGACAAGGTTCCAACATGAATCCCTTGTTTAGAGAGACACCAAACAGGAAAATTTGTCTTTTCTCAAAATTTAAAGAAAAATAAACACTGAGCATGACTCTCATATTATGAAACTCTTACTTTACCTGATATATATACTGCATGGCTCCAAAAGGGCAAAGTACAGAGAAAAATCTATTTTTCTTCCTTCATTTGACCTAAGCTTCCTTGTGAGTGACCATTCCCTCGGTGACAGCCTCTGGCAAACTTTGACAGTCGCGTCACCAATTAAAGTGCCTCTTCTTCCTGACAGCCAGTACCCACCTGATCGTAGGTGTGCAATTTGGCCTCTTTCTGTCATACTTCTCTCCTGGATGGCAGTTTGAGGAAACAGACGCCGCGGCTCGATTTCTCTCATTGCCAAGGGACGTTTCAACCCACTGAAATCTCACCCACATGGCACTAATTACTTTTCCCTAAACAGCCCTCCATCTCCAAAGGCACTAACTATCCCCGGGCCCATGAGGCACAGACCAAGTAGATAATAGATGGCAAATGACACAGACTGCAAACCTACTAATGTGAAAATGGATAAAATAGTGTGTTAACAGTTGTACTCATGTATGTAAGCTAGATTCATGCCAAAAAAGGATGATCACCAGAGGTGAGTCTTCTCTTTCTCCGCAACTACCAGATACCAGGTATTAGGTTCAGCTGTGTAACTAAGGTATCTCATTTATCCTATAATAAAGTCTCCACTTTCAAAATGAAAAAAGAACCTTGAAGAAGTGACATATATTTTGTAAAATTACTCGTGCGCGTGCACACACACACACACACACACACACAAACCATCAGTTAACGCAAGTTTCACAAACTCACGGAGTACTCCCAGCAGCTAAGCAGGTGAAATAAATAAATAAATTACATTTTAAACAAGAAGAAATGTTTTCGGCTTAAAATTAAGAATACACTCGCTCATGTAATCTGTAAATGAAAAATAAAGTTTTAAACAGTTCTTAGTACAGCCCTGGCCGGTGTGGCTCAGCTGGCTGGAGCATCTTCCTGTGCACCAAAGGGTTTCAGGTTCGATTCCCTGTCAGGGTGCATACCTGGGTTGCAGGTTCCATCCCCAGTCAGGGTGTGGGTGCATACGGAAGGCAACCAAACTGCATGTATCTTTCTTTTTCTTTTGTTCCTTCGTTCTTTTTTTCTTTCTGTATCTCTCTCTCTCTCTCTCTCAAAAATCAATAAACATGTCCTTGGGTAAGAACTTTTTTAAAAAATTATTTTAAAAATTATTGGTAGAAACTACAAAAAAGAACAGTACACTCTCTCCTAGCAACTTTGAAGCATATAATACAGTATTATTAACTACAGTGTAATGTTAAATGTTCTCACCACAAACAAAGAAAAAGGTAATGATAATAATGTGACATGATGGAGGTATTAACTAACCTGTCATGGTAATCATTTTGCAACATATAAGTATTAAATCAACACGCTGTACCTCTTAAACCCACACAGTGTTATGTATCAATTATATTTCAATAAATCTGGGTGGAGGGAGAGTGCACTCTCTCCTTTTCCTTGAAAACTCCCATCCTCTCGATCAGTCCTTCTTTTTTCACAGGTATAGAAAAATATTTCTCTATTATAAGAAAAGCAACAATGACAGAAACAATAACTAGTTACTGACACAGCGTTGGAGTCAGGGCAATGACAGAGAAGGCTGTAAACTATGGCAAACTGTAGAGGGCAAGTCCTCATTGAACGAACCAGACACGGTAACTTTCCACTGACAGTTCCCCTGGGAATACAGACTCAGTGTGGCCAGCCTTCTTTATTCAAGAGAAGATGCAAGAATAGATTTTTTTACATGAAAACTTCCCATTTTTAATTGCTAGTTGAAATGTTTTAAAAATAGAATACGTAGGCCAACTAAAATACCCTTGTGGACTTTTTTTTTTAATGTAGTAAATAAAAAAGACTGGATAAGGCACACCTGGGGTTGAAACCTAGCTATGCCACAGAATAACTGTGTCCTTAGCTTCTCCAACTCTTCGTTTCCTCACTTGTAAAATGAAGACAAAAACAGTATCTGTAATAGGATCATTAAAAGGATTACACAAGATCCTGAACTGAAAGCACGTGGCACACAGTAAATGACCAGTAGATGTTAGCTAAGATTCATGCTTAGTAAACGAGTCAGGATTTAAACTAAAGTTTACCTTACTCCAATGCCATGCTTTTGCCAGTATATTACTATTCTCTTCAACAAGCTGAGGGTTCTTAATGGTGTTTCAGGAACCTCCCCTACTTCTGTTCCATGATGTAGTTGCTTGGACCACCCTATAATTGTGATTACCTCATGAATTTCTTTTAACTAACATACTCAGAAAGCTAGCCATTGCCTTTGGTCACCAATAAAGGAACGCCTGACTTAAAAGATAAAGGGACATTATGAGCTCACATATTTAAAAAGTTTAAGCTCAATTGTACCACAAAAGTTCTGTGTGTGTGTGTGTGTGTGGTGGTGTCCATATCTCACTCTGCCTTCAAAATGATTACAGATTCCTACAACTGGCTTATTTTGTGATCCCAAGATGGTTGCTAATACCCTAGGATAGATGCTTCTTCATACACAGCTACCAGAAAATGAGATCATTTTTACTCCCGAATTCTCAACCAAATCCTGAATTTCACTCTGATTGGACCAGTTTAGGTGACATGGAAGTGGAACGGAAGCCCTGAACCAGTGTATGGCCAATGACGTTAACTGCTCTGATCGGCTTAGCCTAGTTTATTCGCTCCCCCATTCGAATCCTAGATAGAAACTGGCAACTGTTTGGAAAAGAGATTGAGAAGAGGGCTACCGAAGGAAATAATCAACAAATGTCCACTACACTGGTTTAACTTTTTTTTTTTAATTTTTTTTTCCTTTATAGATTTTAGAGAAAGAGGAAGGGAGAGGGAGAGAGAGATACAATGAGCGAGAACATCAATTGGCTGCCTGGGCATGTGTCTTGACCGGGAATCCAACCGGCGACCTCTTGGTGCATGGGTCGACACTCAACCACTGAGCACACCGGCCAGACAGGTTTAACATTTTGGTTGTTTGGAGAGTTAAAGAGTAATTCAAGCAGTGAGTTATATTACCAGGTGGTATTGTGATAGCCATGGACTGCACTAGTTATAGTCATTGAAATTTTACTTTAAATAATATCACTCTTTAATACAAAATCGAGAAATCTTTTCAAAACTGGAAGAAATCTTAGGAGCAGCTGATCAAGCCCACAACCTAGGCATGTGCCCTGACCAGGACGTGAACTGGCTACCTTTCTGTGTAAGGGTGGATGCCCACACCGGCAGCCAGGGCAATACAACATAAATATCTGATAGATTTTTTAAAGCCTCATGAAAAGCATAAATGACATGCTTAGCATCAAGCAAAAGTTCATTGTAACTTGAATCCATATTTCTCTACTTGTGTTTCTGTTTTCTTTGAGCAGCTTAGAACAAATGTACAAGACAAATTTCAAACCTCCTTTTAGAGAAAATTTAGATTGATAAAACACAGTGATTTTTAAATCAGACCTGCATTCCATAAGTATTTCTAAGAGAAGAAAATTAATAGATCTCTATTTGGGGGAAGAAATACATAATAATCTCTACTTCTGGCTCCTGTACAGTCGTTTCATTTTACTTAGTATTTTCAAGTTCTTCGAAGTAGAATAGAGGAGAAGAGAATGGAAAAGAGAAAAGAGGGAGAAGAAGATGGAAATAAAGAGAAGAAAAGGGAAGAAAAAGAAATAATTACTAAACTTTGTAGTTTGTCAAAAGCAACTCATTTTCAAATTTAAAAAACATTTTTTATATTGTTCTCTGATTCTGTATCTGCCAACTTCAGTAGCAGAATATTGGTAACAAATGGTAAGCAATGCAATACAAAAATATATGATTCACCTGATAGGAAAATTATTACCCTCTATTTCTTGATAAGGTTTTTTTATTTGTTTGTTTAGGGATAACAGTAATATGATAACCTGTGTCCTATACTCCCAACTTGAAAGCTAAAACATTGTGTTTTCATAACTTTCAAAAAATATTCCATAGTTTCACCCTCTAAAAACTAAATAATCAGTACAAATCCAAATCAAGGAGGGATGGAAGAAAAATGACCAAAGATTTCATAATGACTTTTCCCAAAATATACATTTCCCAGTCTCAATATTCTCCCTGATATTTTTCTTCAGATACAAAGAAAGGCTTTATAACTTGGCCTATTTATGGAATAATAATTCTAACGTTAAGATTAACTATGGTCTAGATCAGTGCTTTTCAATCTTTTTCATCTCATGGCACACATAAACTACTAAAATTATGCAATATAACAAAAAATATATTTTTGCCAATCTGACAAAAAATATATATTTTTTTATTTACAAAAATAATAATAGTAACTACCTACCATTTTTGCTCTGACTTTTTAAAAAATCAGGTGCCTATATTTGTATATAAGGATCTCTGGTATCAAGAATAAATCAATCCGATACAACCTCATTATGCGACATGAACCAATAAGATGCAACTCTGTCATATGACCTATATATTCATGGTTCAAGACACAGCATTCACACCAGACAGCTATTGTTGTGTTGGCTGTTGTCATTTTTTTTATTTGACAATCTAAGGGAAAAGAGGTCAGTGCCCCTGAATAGTCAGGCATTGCACGTTATAAAAATTCTTGCAACACACCAGTTGAAAATTGCTGGTCTAGATGAAACTGGTATGTCAAGCAACAAAAGAGATGAAAGGAGCCCATTTTTGTGTTTAAATTAAAAATTGAAAATTGAAAAAAAATAATTTATCTGAAAATAATAGCTGTCCTGAGCTATGTCACTCTCATTATGTGTCCCTAGTTCACTGGTAAATAAAGATTTGAAGAGTATGTATGTGGCTGGACAAGAAATAATCTTTGAACTATTTTTACCACTTGTTTGAGGAGTTTGTTGGATGTTATTTATCAGTGTATCCTAGCACCTGTCACTTCAAGGAAAAATTACTTGGAGCAGTGTGAAAACTTTCTTTAACAGCACCAGATTTGGTAGAGCAAAATGCATTGACAAGAAAGTGAATTAGGGGAATGTGCAATGTTTATCGGTTGGCAAAAGCAAAGACAACAGAACAAATAGCTAAAATTCGCTGCACTAAAAATAACATGTTAAAAAACAATAAAGTACTCTCTTTTGTTTGTCTTTAATTACTTGGACAGAGAATTTAAAGTGGGTAAAGTGAGAGAAAAAAGAAGAGAAAATGAGGGGTAAAGGGGCCATGGAACACAACCAGGAAGCCCAGAGCTAATATATGGAAAATATAAAATAGCTACAGGATTTCTAAAAGCAAGAATTTCTTACAGTGAACTTTAAGTTATATAGGTTGCTTCAGTGTAAAACTCTCCATATAACCAAACATTCAGGAAAACCTAGACCCAAAGATACCTTAAATAAGTGGTTTGGTAAAAAGTGAGGGGAAAGGCTAAATTCTGCTTTGGGGGTCCATGTGGTGTGAAACAGAGACAGAGACAGTTTTGGACAGACTATGCCAAAACTGACTGTCTTACTCATCAGAAAGGTAGTCTAGCTCATCTCAAGAACCTCAAGTAGTGTCTGGCACATAAGAGGTGAATGAATAAATGGATGGATAGATGGATGGAAAAAAAATCTCAAAGGCAGCCATGATGAGAGGGTAAGCCCCCTGGGAATCATGAAAATCTTGGAGATGTGGTTATTAGAGTATGAAATAAAGTTTATAGGTCAATAAAATCCTGATTAACATCTACTTTACATCTAGATTAACATCTAAGACATTTTTAAATTTTATTTCACGATTACAGTTGACATTCAATATTATTTTACATTAGTTTCAGGTATAGAGCATATTAGACAGTTATATAATTTACGAAGTTGTCCCCGGATAATTGAAGTACCCACCTGACACCATACATAGTTAACATCTAAGACTTTTAAAAGTTTATTGGTTGGACATTGGTTAATGAAATTATATGGGTTTAAAGTATATAATTCTACGATACATGATCTGTATATTGCATTGTATGCCCACCACTCAAAGTCAAATCTTCTTCCATCAGCATATATTTAGTCCCCTTTACTATTTACTACACCCCCACCCCATTCCCTCTAGTAACCACCAGACTGTCTAAGACTTTTAAAAATCGAACTTTCAAGAATAACTACTACTATAAGGGTGGTTTTTTTTAATCTTAAAGTATCTTCTTTTGCTTGCCTTTAATTATCTGTTGTATAGAAAATCAAAAGGATTTTCAAGTCACTACTCAAATAAATGTCCAGAACATAATTTACAACTACTGGGAGAGAAGCATCCTGAAATAACAGCTTTATAGACACTCTAGTTGACCCAAAAGCTTCTCCATCAAGGCTTACTTCAAAGTATTAAAGGGTCAAACACAACAAATTACCTTAAAACATAGTGGTTTAAAATGGTAATAAAGACTCTCCAGGTCCCTCCATGTCATCTCAAAGGATAAGAGATCTTTCTTTCTTACAGCTGCATAGTATTCCCATAGACAACAATGCTGGGGCGGGGGGGATCGGGAGGAGGGTGTCAATGGGGGAAAAAGGAGAAACCTCTGTAACAAAAATTAATTAATTAAATCATTATTTTAAAATTAAATAAATAAAACAGTAATAAATATGTATTACCTCCCAGTCTGTGGGTTGGAATGTGGGAGCTACTTAGCCCAGTGATTCTAGCTTGAAGTCTCACATGAGGTTGCAGCCATGATGTTGGTCAGAGTTACAATTTTCTGAAGATCTGAATAGGGCTGGAGGATTTGCTTCCAAGATGGTTCATTCATGTAGCCAGCAAGTCAAACAGCTGGCAAGCTGCTGTCTCTTGGCAGAAAGCCTCAGTTTCTCACCATGAGGACCTCTCCAATGGCCGCTTGAGTGTCAACACAAGGCAGCCAACTTCCACCAAAGCAAATGATTCAAAAGAAAAGAAGGAAGAAGCTGCGACGTCTTTTATGACCACACTTGGTAGTTACACACCAGCACCTCTACCACATGTTATTCGTTGGAGGAAAGTCACTAAGCCCACAGTGAAGAGGAGGAAAATTAAGCTCTACCTTTTGTGGAGGGGAATGTCAAATATTTGAGGGACATATTTTAAAACCACCACAATTACTATGAGTCAAAGAATCTTAAGTATTCAGAGATTTGAAAATCTATTCTGGTAGTTAGAGAACAGTCATAGGGATGTAAAGTACAGCATAGGGAATATAGTCAATAATATTGTAATAACTATGTTTGGTGTCAGATGGGACTAGATTTATCAGGGCAACCAGTTCATACATTATATAAACGTCTTTTCACTGGGTTATATACCTGAAACTAATATAATATTATACATCAACTGTTCTTGAAAAATAAAAAGTATTTAAAGTAAAAAAAAAAAAAAGAATCCTAAGTATTCCATTAGAAAGCTATAATTTAAAAGTATGTTGCACTTAAATAATATAATACAATTTAATAATTTTATCACCTACTATTTTTAATATTATTGTAATAAATCATTCTGAGATCTAGTCAAGAGTGTTTCTTTAGAGAAAGAGGAGGCGAAGAGGAGAAAGAGAAGGAGGAAGAGAAAAGGAAGATCCCCTTACAGTTCATCCTATGTAGCTTCCTTACATTGTTTCTTCTTGGCTCTAATGGAATCATGTGCCATACCTGATCCAATCACTGTGGCCAAGGGAATGCTATGTCTGAGCAAACCTCAGGCACACACCCACCCCTGGATAGTGTAAACACATTAGAAGCACATGGACTGTAAGTGGAAATGCAATGATATACCAGAGGGCTCAGAAGCATGGTTACTTAAAGAATGAATAGATTCTGAGCAGTCAGAAAAGAAATGTCCACTAAGAGAGATTATTTATTTCTTTTTCTTTTAGGTAGGTCAGTATTCCCATTAAAACAACATCTTTTTTTTTTAACTTGAAGGGGTGATTTAATGATTTCAACACTAGTGAGAATCTCACTCAAAAATTTTTTAATTTTCTACATCATGGTAGCAGCTCTGAAAAAACAAGTACACTGTGGAATGGGAATGCTAATGAACATACTCTGATTTATTCTAAAATTAAACAGCAGCATTACTCCTGCATTTCACTGGCTGTTTTTTGTTTGTTTGTTTGTTTTGTGTTTTTTTTTTTTAGCAAATTAGAATTGCATTACTTAGCAAATTAGAAGAAAACTAGTCAGTGAAGAATAATTCTTTACTGGGTCACACTATAAAGAATGTTGTTAAAATTAGATCTTAAATACAACCCTTCAATTTCAAATCAACAAGGTCTGCCAGGTGGATGCATTTTTATCCCATTTTATCTTTGTTCATTATTTCTAACACTTTTATTTAATTAAAACTTGGCTATCTCCAAAAAAGAACTTGAAAATAGTTTTTAAAAACAGACATCAATGCTTGCATTCTAACGAAGGACATACTTGAATAGTGTTATGCATGCCTTCCCGGAGAATCTGTAGGTATTTATAGGCATTGCAGTGAATCAAAATGAAATTGATATTTCATTAAAACCACCTTGAAGAGACAAGAGAGCTGCCCTTGGCCATTGGGTATGAAGATGAACTACTAGCTTACTACATTTCCTTTTAAAGGAATTGCTTTAAGAACACAAGTTATTTTAACCTTAATGTTCACCACAAGAAACAAAAAATACTGTGATAATAGAAAGATTCAGTTGAGGAATTGCTGCCCTTAGGCAACACAGAAAATGTTGCCATCAGGTTTTGTAAAACAATAAATATTTGTTATGTATTATAGGATCTACTACTAATGTGCTTTTATAAACGATGATATTAGATCTTAAGACTCCTATGCTTATTTGTGCTTTTGATTAATCACTTATTCATTTTAATAACAAAAGGTCACAGAGATTGTTGATATACACAAAGGAAATTAACATTAAACATTAGAGAACTTTCTTGAATAATGCATTGTTTGAATAACCAGACTTGTTTTAATTAGCATTTTCCATTGAATGTTTATTTATATTAAACAAGGGAATAATTCACATCCACACTATTGAACCACCTTTCTGCAAAGTTCAGAGAAAAAGTAGATACCTGAAATAAGTAGAAATGGAAAAACGTGGTGGCTCACTTGCTGATAATGATCAAATTATACTCGGGAATTGTGGGTCAAATTGTAATGTACACTTCCGTATCACAAGGAAAAACTATGTTATGCTATTTTCCCATGTGCCACCCCTTCAAAGAGCTTCTAATATCATCAAATATTTTAGACCAGTGAACATAGAAGGACTCCAGATTCCAGTTTAAGGCAGTATCTGAGCAAGTACTATGTTTTAATGATTAAGTGTCAGAGTTCACACAATTCCAAGATTAAATGAACCTCCAATAGATAGGGGTTGGTAAAAGTAGGTTCACAATGATGAGTATGTGCAACACAGAGTTTATTCTTGTATTATTATTAATGAATGTATTATTTTCCATAGGAACAACTGTAAACCTACCTTTGCCAGCCCCATATAAATACTAGATAGATAGATAGATAGATAGATAGATAGATAGATAGATAGATAGGTAGATAGACAGACAGACATATCTCCCTATCTCCCTTCAGCTGAGGACCTGTGAAGAACATGATTCCTGATAAAAATGGAAGTTATCAACAGATCTTTAGAAGGTTCTAAGGGCAATATAATTAGTAACAATAAAAGATATATAACTCATCAACAGTCTAACATTTAACTGTTTATATACAAATTCTAATATTCATAAGCATCTTTTCCTCAAAACAAATTGTACATAAGACTTACTTTCTAAGAGAAGTCCATATGCTTCTAGATCAAGACAGAAAAAAATAGAAAATTAATCTAGTGTTATATTTGCATCATTTAGTAACTGGCATCTTGAAGAAAATAAATAATTCTGATTTAACCTAAATTTTTAATGTATTTTCTCTTCATCGCTGGGTACAATAAAGTCAAATTTGATCTTTTACATTGTAGTTGATAGTCATATTTAAGGTAACTACAGAAAATATCCAAGATTGATCCATCATAACAATTCATGATTAATATTTTCTCAAAAAAGAATCAAATGAGTTATACACTATTATAACCATAGTAAAATACTTATTCATAGTAATACAAGAAAAAACATAATCATCTACTCTTATGAAGAATTATAACACCTAATAATCTTCTTAGTATTCACATAGCTACAAAAATCTAGAGTGATTCAGATGTTAGATTATTGTCTAAACAATCTCAAATAAAAACCAGAGCTGGAAAGTGGCAAAACAGGTGAAAACAGATTTTATTCAGGACTATTGCGATAGAGGAAAAGATACTCAGTATTAAACCAGGCTCAATTCTGAATACATCATGGGCAAATGGGGATTTATAGCCAAGGAGTAGGGTGCGGGACAGTGGATAGAAAAATTCTAAGAGTAAACATCAGGGGTAACAAGGATTCTGGCTAAACCAACCCAACATACTTCTTTGCTGAAGAAAGACCAAGATGATCAGACATCACCTGCCCGATGATGGGAGATGAGGAACCTGAGCAGATATAGAGGGTGATCAGATATTAAGGATGAAGCGCTCTTGCTAAATTGACTTGACAGGGTTTTTGCTAAAACTGGATTTTACAAGGAAGTGTACTGGTGAGCCCAAGAGAATGTTCAGGAGACTGCCTAAAGATCTGTCAAGCAAAGAATCTGTCACCACAAACACAGATGATTTTAGGATATACACTGTACAATCACCACATGATAATTTTCATACTGAACACCTCATCTCAAAATGTTCTAAGTGTGAACACACTTATCAGTTGAGTTTAAAAGAAGAAATTATTTTTCCATAATTATGAGCCCATGGAAGTTCATTCTAAACATGTTTTTAAAGTCTAAAATTAAAAATAAAGAGGCTGATAGATTTAAAAACATAAAAATTTCAGAAATTTTAATAATAAAATGCCATTATTGATGTTTACAAAAAACACACTGTCCTCTCAGCACTAGTCCCTGAATCCAATGAGCAAGGAATTTGCTGTTCACCCTACTTGTAACTCTGCTCAGGCCTTCACATGTCTCTCTCTCTCTCTCTCTCTCTCTCTCTCTCTAACTTCCTTCAGTATTAAATGTCACCATCTCAGTGGGGCCTTACCTGACCACTCTACATAAAATAAATAGCCTAGTCCCTCAAAGAAAGAAATCTTTTTATTCTTCTTACTCTGCTTTATTTTTACCCAGAGCATTAATCACCATCAGACATATTCTGTATTTACTTGTATATTTTCTGTCTCCATTCCCACTCCAAATAGAAGTATAATCCATGATAGCAAGGATTTTATTTTGTCATTGCCATATGCCCAGTAACTAGAATGGTGCCTGCTGCAAAGAATGTGCTCAATACATTTTCATTAAATAAATGACAAAAGAAAGGAAAAAAAAGTTTCTCAAAAATTTTATAGATGTTCCCAGATTACCTTCCCAAAATGTTGTAGTCATCATCACTCTTCGGCCATTATGTATAAAATGATTGTAACTGCTTCTCCACACTTTCACCAACACTAGATATTATCTATCTGTATAGTTAGTTAGTTACTGAGTTATCATCAACAGGATAGGTATAGCTTTTATCAAATGAATACTCAAATTCTAATTTATAACCAAAAATATATATTTAATTTATGTTGATATATTCATCTGTAACACACTATACAGAATAAAACAGAAACAAGGCAGATAATGTTTCAGAGTTAATATTCTTAACAGTTCACACTCATACTTTATAGCTCTAATAACTAAAATATAAATTTAAAAAAAAACTGTCTAAGGCAGTAATCCCTCCATCTTAAGAAAACATCTTTTAGGTAACACCATCCTTCTGTGAAAGAAAGTTTCCCTGGCAGTTCTGAAGGAAAGATTGAGGAAAATGAGAGGATCACTCATTATAACTATCCTCCTGGAGTCATGTCAAGAATATGCTTCTATGAAAGATAAACAGGATTCGGAGTCTAAGAGGTACTCAGCTAAGATTTACAGGAGGCTTTGGCATAGATTCCTAAGAAAGATAAATATCAATGTGCAAGGAAAGATGGTTGTGACAGGGATGAAGACATCCTTCATGTGACATAGAAGACCCCAAAGAGCAGTGATTCTGGGAACGCAAACTCAGTTTGGTGAACAGTCCTTGAGAATGACATTTTAAAAGAACATCAAGCACTTGGAAGACCTATGAGGAAATTGGCTTAGAATTCAAAACTGGACAGTCTGTATGCTGGAGTAGTATAAAGCACAGAATGTCTTAAATTTTCTCAGTGTTCAAAGATTATTGCCATTCCCAACATGGAAATTATAAACACGGGCCACTTTTTGAATAGTTCTGACTTAATAAAAATAATAGCATAAACCAAAATTAACGCAACACTCTGACATTTATTTCTTTTTAAGTTATTTTCACTTATATTTAGTAGAACTTAAAAAGTAAAATAGATAACTTACCAAATATCAAACAAACTATAGATATCCTATAAAAATCCAAAACATTCAGAAATTAGCCAAATTTACTATATTGGAGCTAGAACTTTAGTTGGAGGTAAAGCCAATAAAAAGATAAAATACTGCCAGATTTAAAGAAGACTTGGATCATTTCAGCGATGTAGCCAACAGATGGAAAATGCAGAGCAATGGGAGGCAATGCCAAAATAATTACTTTTTAAGCCAGAAGCCAAGCTAGGGATGTGTTCTCTGAGAAATAATCATTCTGCTCACTGCACAGGAAAAAGACATGTGCACACAAATATTAGAAGAAAAATAATCAAATCTCTAGAAATAAAGACAGAGAACTCGAGTTAAAAAGATTCTAGTGGAGGGAATGGAAAAGGAATATTTCAGACATGGCAATCAAGAATAAAATTCTATTAAAGTAATGCAATAGCAACAGTGCCCACCTTTTAAAAGCAGTACATGCTGGGCCTTGTGCCATGTTTTTTTTTTTTTTTTTAACATTTTATTTTATTTTGTTACAGATGTTTCTCCTTTTTTCCCCATTGACACCCTTCTCCCCCTCCCTTCCCGCCCCATCCCCAGCTTTGTTGTCCATGTCCATTGGTTATGCGTACATGCACATAAGTTCTGTGGTTTATATCCCCCCTCACCCCCTCTTCTGGCGATTGTCAGTCTGTACCCTACTCCCATGTCTCCGGGACTACCCTGTTCCTCAGACTGTTATGTTTATTATATTCCACAAATAAGTGAGATCATATGATATTTGTCTTTCTCTGCTTGGCTTGTTTCACTTAGGATAATAGTTTCCAGGTCCTTCCATGTAGTCTCAAAGGATAAGAGATCTTTCTTTCTTACAGCTGCAGAGTACTCCATTGTGTATATGTACCACAGCGTTTTTATCCATTCGTCTACTGATGGACACTTGGGCTGTTTCCAGATGTTAGCTATTGTAAATAGTGCTGCTATGAACATGGGGGTACATACATTCTTTCTGATTGGTGTTTCAGACTTCTTAGGATATATTCCTAGAAGTGGGATCACTGGGTCAAATGGCAGTTCAATTTTTAATTTTTTGAGGTAACACCATAGTGTTTTCCATAGTGGCTGCACCAGTTTGCATTCCCACCAGCAGTGCACTAGAGTCCTCTTTTCTCCACACCCTCGCCAACACTTGTTGTTTGATGATTTGTTTATGACGGCCATTCTGACAGGTGTGAGATGATACCTCATTGTTGTTTTAATTTGCATCTCTCTGATGACTGGTGATGTTGAGCATTTCTTCATATGTCTCTTGACCATTTGTATGTCCTGTTTGGAGAGGTGTCTATTTAGATCCTCTGTCCATTTTTTAATTGGGTTCTTTGTCTTCCTTTTGTTGAGTCGTATGAGAACTCTATCTATTTTGGAAATTAATCCCTTATCTGATGTATCATTGACAATTATGCTCTCCCATACGGTGAGTTGCCTTTCCATTTTTATGGTTGTTTCTTTTGCTGTGCAGAAGCTTTTGAGTTTGCTGTAGTCCCATGTGTTCATTTTTTCCTTTGTTTCTGTTGCCTTAGGTGATGTATCAGTGAAAATTCTACTGTGTATGATGTCTGAAATTCTGTTGTCTACATTTTCTTCTAGGATTTTTATGGATTCATGAGTCACATTTAAGTCTTTTATCCATTTTCAGTTTATTCTTGTGTATGGTATAAGTTGATGGTCTAGTTTCATTTTTTTTTGCATGTAGCTGTCCAGTTTTCCCAACACCATTTATTAAAGAGGCTGTCTTTACTCCATTGTATGCTCTTGCCACCTTTGTCAAATATTAATTGAGCATAATGTTTTGGGTCAATTTCTGGGTTCTCTGTTCTACTCCACTGATTTATGTGCCTGTTCCTGTGCCAGTACCAGGCTGTTTTGATTACAGTAGCTTCGTAGTATAACCTGATATCCGGTATTGTAATCCCACCTACTTTGTCCTTCTTTTTCAGGATTGCTGTGGCTATTCAGGGTCTTTTTTGGTTCCATATGAACTTTTGAAGTATTTGTTCTAGTTCTGTGAAATATGTCACTGGTATTTTGATAGGGATTGCATTGAATCTCTAGATTGCTTTGGGTAATATGGACATTTTAATGATGTTAATTCTTCCAATTCATGAACAAGGTATGTGCTTCCACTTTTTTTATATCTTCCTCTATTTCTTTTTTCAATGTCCTATAGTTTTCTGCAAATAAGACCTTTACTTCTTTGGTTAAGTTTATTCCTAGGTATCTTAATTTTTTTGCCATGATGGTAAATGGGATTTTTTTTTAGTTTCTCTTTCTGTGAGTTCATCATTGGTGTATAAGAATGCTGTTTGATTTCTTGACGTTAATTTTGTATCCTGCTACTTTGCCAAATTCATTTATTAAGTCTAGTAGATTTTTGATAGAGTCTTTAGGGTTTTCTATGTATAATATCATGTCATCTGCGAATAATGACAGTTTCACTTCCTCCTTTCCAATTTGCATCCCTTTCATTTTTTCTTCATGTTTGATTGCTGTGGCTAAGACTTCCAGTACTATGTTAAATAAGAGTGGCGAAAGTGGGCATCCCTGTCTTGTTCTTGTTCTTAAGGGAAATGCTTTTGGTTTTTGTCCATTGAGTATGATGTTGGGCTGTAGGTCTTTCATATATGGCCTTTATGATGTCGAGATATGATCACTCTATTCCCAAATTGCTGAGCGTTTTTATCAGAAATGGGTGCTGGATTTTGTCAAATACTTTTTCAGCATCTATTGATATGATCATGTGGTTTTTACCTTTCATTTTGTTTATGTGGTGTATCACATTTATTGATTTGAGAATATTGTACCATCCTTGCATCCCTGGGATGAATCCCACTTGGTCATGGTGAATAATTTTTTTTTATGTATTGCTGGATCCGATTTGCTGGTATTTTGTTCAGGATTTTGGCATCTATGTTCATCAGGGATATTGACCTGTAGTTTTCTTTCTTTGTAGTGTCTTTTTCTGGTTTGGGAATTAGAATTATGCTGGCCTCATAAAACAAGTTTGGAAGTCTTCCTTCTTCTTGAATTTTTTGGAATAGTTTGAGGAGAGCGGGTGTTAGTTCTTCTTTGAATGTTCAGTAAAACTCCCCCGAGAAGCTGTCCGGGCTTGGGCTTTTGTTTTCTGGAAGAGTCTTGATTACAGCTTCAATTTCCTTCATTGTTATTGGTCTGTTCAAGTTTTCTCTCTCTTCCCGATTCACTTTTGGGAGATTATGTGTTTCTAGAAATTTGTCCATTTTGCTTAGATTGTCCAATTTGTTACCGTATAATTGTTCATAGTATTTGTTAAGGATCCTTTGTATTTCTGCGGTGTCAGTTGTTACTTCTCCTCTTTCATTTCTGATTTTGTGTATTGGGGTTCCCTCTCTTTGTTTCTTGGTGAGTCTAGCTAAGGGTCCATCAATCTTGTTTATCTTTTCAAAAAAACAGCTCTTTGTTTCATTGATCCTTTGAATTAATTTTTGGTCTCCATGTCGTTTATTTCTGCTCTGATCTTTATTATTTCCTTCCTTCTACTTGCTCTGGGGTTTTCTTTTTGTTTGTTTTCTAGTTTTTTAAGTTGTGAGGTTAGGTAGTCAATTAGAAATTTTCTTGTTTCTTGAGGTGGGCCTGTAGTGCTATGGACTTCCCTCTCAGAACTGCTTTCGCTGCATCCCACAGATTTTGTGTTCTTGTGTGTTCATTTTCATTGGTTTCCAGGAAGTTTTTAATTTCTTCCTTGATCTCCATGGTAACCCATTCATTGTTCAATAACATGATCTTTAGCTTCCATGTTTTCAAATGTCTTTGCATGTTCTTATTGCAATTGATTTCTAGTTTCATGTCACTGTGATCTGAGAAGATGCTTGATATGATTTCAATCTTCTTGAACTTGTAGAGACTTCGTTTGTGCCCTAACATGTGGTCTATCTTTGAGAATGTCCCATGTGCACTTGAGAAGAATGTGAATTCTGCAGTTGTGGGGTGTAGTTCTCTGTAGATATCTATTAAATCCATTTGATCTAGTGCTTCATTTAGAATCTATGTTTCCTTGTTAATTTTTTGTCTAGAGGATCTATCCAGTAATGTCAGCAGGGTGTTGAAGTCCCCTGCTATGATTGTGTTGCTGTTGATTTCTCCTTTGAAGTCCTCCAGAAGATTTTTAATATATTTTGGTGCTCCTATATTGGGTGCATATATGTTTATCAAGGTTATATCTTCCTGTTGGATAGATCCTTTCAATATTATGTAGTGACTTTCTTTGTCTCTAGTTATGGCCTTCATTTTGAAATCTATTTTATCAGATATGAGTATTGCTACCCCAGCTTTTTTTTCCTTTCCGTTTGCTTGGAAGATTTTTTTCCATCCCTTCACTTTCAACCTATGTGAGTCTTTTATTGTGACGTGGGTCTCTTGTAAACAACATATATATGGGTCATGTTTTCTTATCCAATCAGCTACTCTATGTCTTTATCAGAGCATTCAATCCATTTACTTTTAAGGTGATTATTGATATGTACTTATTTATTGCCATTTTTGTTTAGTGTGGTTTTGTTTCCCTTCCTATTTCTTCCTCTAATTACAGCAGTCCTTTTAACATTTCTTGCAGTGCTGGTTTGGTGCTAATGTATTCCCTTAGCCTTTTTTTTTTTTTTTTTTTTTTTTTTTTTTTTTTCTGGGAAGCTCTTTATTTGACCTTCTATTTTGAATGATAGCCTTGCTGGATAGAGTAGTCTTGGATTTTGATCCTTGTTTTTCATTACCTTGAATACTTCATGCCATTCCCTTCTGACCTGTAGTGTTTCTGTTGAGAAGTCAGCTGATAGCCTTATGGGGGTTCCTTTGTAGGTAACCTGTTGCTTAGCTCTTGCTGCCTTTAGGATTCTCTGTCTTTAATTTTTGGTATTTTAAATATTATGTGTCTTGGTGTGGGCCTGTGTGGGTTCTTCTTACTTGGGGCTCTCTGTGTTTCTTGAACTTGAAAGCCTTCTTCCTACACCAAGTTAGGAAAGTTTTCTGTCAATATTTCTTCAAATATATTCTCTAACCCTTGCTCATTTTCTTCTTCTTCGGGGACTGCTATGATACGAATGCTATTACGTTTCCAGTTGTCTCTCAGTTCTCTTAAGCTGTCTTCCTGTTTTTTAATTGTTTTTATCTTTTGGTTTTCTGATTGATTGATTTTTTTTCTACCCTTCTTCTAATTCAGCTCCCTCTTCTCTGCTGGTTAGTCCTTCCAATGTGTTCTTTATTTCTGCTATGTCGTTCTTCATTTCCATTGGTTGGTTTTCAATGTTTCTATATCTTTACTCATGGTGTTGATGTCCTTACTCATGTTGTTTAGCTTCCTCAAGATCATGGCTCTGAACTCTACCTCTGATAATTTGCTTAACTGCATTTCATTTATCGCATCTGCGGTAGAGTTCTCTTGTTCTTTCATTTGGGATTTGTTTCTTTGTTTTATCATTTTGGCTATCTCAGTGGGTTTTGGAGCCTGCCAAATTTTCCCTGTGGGTGTTGGTGTTCTGCTGTTTGTGGCTCCCTCTACTGGGTTTGAATGAGCATGGGAGGGCCCTCGTTAAACACCACTGTCAAGTCTTACTTTCCTGGGTAGATTTGCAAGCCCAGGAAAGGTTCAGTTATGCTCTAGCTTTTTGCCTGGAGGCTATTAGCCTCAGTTACTTGAAAAGCCTTGGGTTCTCAGTTGAATGAGAAACTCCCTCAGGTGTTCAGCGTAAGAGGATTTCCAGAGGGTGGGGAAGATGCTGATTGTTAATGAGCCTCAATTTGCATTTCTTTGCTCACCTTGGTTGGGTTGAATCTCCGAGGGAGGGGCTGCCACAGCTTCGGGAAGGAGCAAGCTGGCCATCATTCTGTGTGGCCAGGAAGGAACAAGCTGGCCACCATTCTTTGTGGCCGCGATTTAGCACAAATTCTGAGTGCCCCCCAAATCCCAGGTGTCCCCACAGAGTTCCAGTCCAGTCCGCCCTCCCTCTGCCGGAGCCCAAGGTGAACGGCTGTAGCTATTTAGTGCTCTGTCCTGGCCCTCTGAAGTGTGGAGCCACTTGGGATCTTAACCCCAAGGGCGCTGCTCACAGCTAAGGCCGCTGCTGTATAATAAAACTTTCTAACATCAAAGTCAAAAATATATTTTTAAATCAGCAAGTAAAACAATTTTTTCTGATACAAGGGAACCCACACAAGGTTACTAGTGGATTTCTCAGCAGAGATATTGCACACCAAGAGAGAATAGAATGATATATTCAACGTGGTAGAAGAAAAATTGCCAACCAAGAATACTTTATCCAGCAAGGTTGTCCTTCAGTAATAAAGTCAAGATAAAGACTTTTCCAAATAACAAAAGATGAAAGGATTCATCACTATGACACCTGGCTTGCAAGAAATGCTGAAAGGAATTCTTCAAGCTGAAACAAAAGTATGCCAATAACATGAAAATAAACAACACATTGTTAACCACTTAACTCCAGTATAAAAGTTGAAGGACAAAAGTAATAAAAATAGCTCTAGCTACAAAATTTGTTAATATAAAACAATGTAAAATTTGACATCAAAACATTTAAAATGTGGAGGGGGAAATTTTTAAAATAGGGTTTTATATGCAACTGAAGTTAAGTTGTTATCAGCTTAAAATAGACTGTTATATTTATAACACATTTCAAGTAAGCCTCGGGATAACCACAAAACAAAAACCTCTAGCAGATACACGTGAGAGAAAGAAAAAGAAATCCAAGTATGCCTCTATTAAAAAAAAAAAAAAATCATCAATTCACAAAGGAAGCCAGCAAGGGAAGAAGAAGGGAACAACAACAAAAAACTACACAACAGCAAGAAAACAATGAACGAAGTGGCAATAGTAAGTCCTTACCTATCACTTTAGGTATAAATGGATTTAAAAATAAATAAATAAAAGACCCAATATGAGTATATAAATATATGCTGCCCACAAGCGACTCACTTCAGCGTTAATAACACACATAGGCTTAAAATGAAATGGAAAAAAAAAATACATCCCATAGAAGTGGAAACCAAAAGAAATCAGGGGGTAATAAATAGACTTTAAGCCAAAATATGATGACAAAAGACAAAGAAGATCATTATACAATGATAAAGAGGTCAATTTAATAAGAAGATATATACACCAAAGAGCCTAAAGTGCTAAAACAATCTTGAGAATGAACAAAGCTGAAGGATTTACACTTCCAGATTTCAACAATATTAAAAAGCTATAATAATCAACCCAGTATAATACTGGCAAAAGTAGACACATAGACCAATGAACAGACTTGAAAGCCCAGAAATAAACCCCAGCAAATATGGTCAACTAACATTTGACAAAGGAGCCCAAAATACTCAATGCGGAAAGGTTAGTCTCTTTAAAAATGATACTAGGAAAACTGGACACACAGAATGAAATTGGACCCCTATCTTACATCACTCACCAAAATAAAATGTGTTAAAGGTTTAAATGTAAGATCTGAATCCATAAAACTCATAGAAAAATTACATAGGAAAAAAGCTCCTTGACATTGGTCTTGGCAATGATTTTTTGGGGGGATATGACACCAAAAACACAAACAACAAAAGCAGAAATCAACAAGTGCGACTACATCAAATTAAAAAGCTTCTGCATAGCAAAAGAAACAAATTAACAAAATAAAAAGGCAGTCTGTGGAATGGGATAATGTATTTACAAACCATATATTCAATAATAGGTTAAGACCCAAAATATATAAGAAACTCATGTAACTTATAGGCAGAGGACTTGAATCGGCATTTTTTCCAAAGAAATGCAAATAGCCAATAAGTACAGGAAAGGTGCTCAATATCATTAATCAACAGGAAAGTGCCAATAAAAACCACAATGAGATATTACCTCACAGCTGTTAAAATGACTATCATCAAAAAGACAAGAGATAACAAATGCTGGGGAGGATGTGGGGAAAAGGGAACCCCTATGCACTCTTGGTGGGAATGTAAATTGTTGCAGCCACTGTGGAAAACAGTATGGAGGTTCTTCAAAATATTAAAAATAAAATGACCATATGATCTAGCAATCCCACTTCTGGGTATATATCTGAAGAAAATGAAATCATTATCTCAAAAAGAAATCTGCACTCCCATGTTCATTGCAGCATTATTCACAGTCGCAAAGACATGTGATCAATCTAAGCGTCGATCAACAAATGGTTAAAGAAAATGTAGTGTGTGGATTTTCCAGCTGAAGAGAATCAAGGCCCAACAGACTCAGGAAGAGCTGTTTACCTTTCCTTAAACTGCCTAAAAGAGTTTAAATAAAGCTCCTGTACCAAGAGAGAACTAATACCAAAGCTAAGTTTTTATCAGAAAAACATATCTGCATGGCACAGCAAACATTTATTTACCAAACATTTACTCTTACCTTTGTGTGAACTGTCTTTCTCCTCTTGGGAAGCCCCAGGCCCCTACCTCCTTCTCCTTATCTCAGGATGACATATAAACCTCAATTACCTGACTGTAAGTCTCATGTCTTTAGGGCTCCCTTTCATACAAAATGTGTTTTCTTTCCTGTTGATCTGCTTTATATCAATTTAATTATGAGACCAGACAAAGAACCTAGAAGAGAAGAAGGGAACATTTTTCTCCCCTACAGTGGTTTCCTTCCTAAGGGTCAAGTACAGAAAGGGGTGCTAGGAAAGAATAACTTTACAGGAGAGAAACCCAAGAAACACTACCTCAGACAGGTGCTCAAGGTCAAAGTCAACAGTGATAACTCATGTTCATAGTATGTGTCCTTGATATGACATGATGACAATGGCAGTTTACCTCTTGCTGTCTTCCTCCTGAATACCAATAATACCAGATAATCATGAGAAAACCACAATATAAATCCACCCTGAAGGACATTCTACAAAATGCATCAACAGTTCTCCTCAAAACTATCAAGGTCATCTCATTAAGTCTGAGATGCTGTGACAGCCAGAGGAGCCTAGGAAACATGATAACTAAATGTATTGTGGTGTCCAGGATGGGATCCTGGAACAGGAAAAGGCCATTGGACAAAAACTAAGAAAACTTAAGCAAAATCTGGACTTTATTTGGTAAGAATGTATCAATGTGGGTGTGTCAATTGGACTAACTGCATCAAATATAAGTCATTAATAATAGGGGAAACCAGGCGTAAAGTGTGTAGGAGCTGTTCTGTACTCTCTTCAGAACTTTCGTGTAAATCTAAAACTACTCTAAATGTTAAGAGTTTATCAAAATAACTATCACAAGAAATAAAAAAAGAATTTAAAGAATGTAGAAAAGAAAATGAAATATTTATACATTTAAGAACTTTTTAATAAGAAAAATAGCATCATATATATATATATATATATATATATATATATATATATATCTCCAAATATTAAGTATCTTAAATAATACATGGGGAAAATGAACACTTATTCTCAATATATATGAGAACAGAGCAACTTTTTAGCAAATTCCAAGAGATAGAACTTCAGAAAAAATAAGCGACTCAAGCAAAGAGTTTCAGAACAAACTAATCCAACCTCTCTGAAGTGGGTGGAATTGGTATTATTAAAGAATAAGATTGTCTCCCTGAATGACTCTCTCAACTCCTATGAAGACTCTTATTTTTCTTACCAAAACATTCAAAAAGATGGGCCTGAAATGAACTAGCAAGGACTAAATGGACTGTGGTCAATTTCACAGCAATTGAACAAAAGAGGATCATGGAATCTCGGAGCAGGTAAAATCACCAGGGTCAACCCCTCATTTCTTACACGAGGAAAATGAGATCCAGAGAAATGAGGTAGCTTGTCCTTTAACACAGGTAGCTGGTGACTCTTTTGACTCTTGACTCAAGTTTTCTCTAACTCCTGGGTCATGCTTTTTCCAGTGTATCACATCAGTGATGGTGAATACTGCTTCTTCCGGGCATACCTTCCCCAACACACACTCTCTCATTATCTGCCTCTCTATCACAATACACTGGCTCACTGAGCAGAGACAGAAGTTAAAATAGTTCTCTACACAGTACCCATGCATCCCCTACCTAGTACAAAAATTGACACATAAGAGTAAGCTTCTATTCCATCCCTAAAAGACAGGAAGTTGCACTAATATAAAGCAGCAATACCCTAGGGCCTAGGGGCACAAGTTAACACTGCACTGGAGCAAAGGACCTGATACCGAAATAAATTCAGAAACTTTATTAAAGTAATGTTTGCTTATTAAAATGGGACCATTTAAAAATCACCAACAAAGGAAGTGATCCATTTCTTCTACTATATTAATTTAGGTGAGAATAAGCTATACCTCGAATTAATCACTTCGATGGGGGTTGGTTAAGATGGTTAGGTTTTCTGCCCTATCAAATTTTAAAACTGAAAGAGAGAAAAATACAAAAACAGTTCAATCTAAATAAAAGTACAGCTTTGAAATCCAAAATAATCAGATATTGAGCAGACACATCTATTTTTCCACCTCAGATTCTAATTAGCTTTCTTCGGTCTGAGGCTGATATGCATCCAATAAACTTGCAAATTTAGCAATTATCTGTAAAATTCTTTTTCTTTAAATAACTTGAGAGTTGTCCTCTGGGACTAAAAATACAAGCAACAGATACAGAAATGTTTAAAAATGAAAAATTTGCCTGACTGAAATATACTTAGAAACGTGAAAAATCTGTGCTTAAATAAGTTACCTCAAATTGCATCATTTGACCACGAATTTCGAATGTATTAAACTTTCAAACCCTCAGAGGCAGAAGAAAAATGTCAGCAACTGATGGCAAGCAACAGTACACTTCATACGATGATAATGCTTGGCAAACCACAAAATCTGCATTTCAGAGAAGAAAGACTCTCCACCACCACCTAATCCAAATTCCTGATTTCACATTTGTGCCACATAACCACAGTTTGAGTTATTTTCCAGAAGGGACAAGGGCAGCTGGAATTAGATCCCAAGGGTGCTGCCTGCCTGCTCAGTGCTGCCACCCCCTTCCATATCAACACACAGCCTCCCACAGTTCCTTCTCCTCCGAGTGGGGTGGGTGCCATCGCTTATATAATGTGAAACTTGCACTCCCTTTTCCTCATCTGTGTTTTCTAAAGTTCCACTTCACCCTAAAAGTCAACACTATTTACTTTGGGATCTTTAGCTCCTCATGGAGCACGGAACTTAACGGTTTGCTTTCTAGCTTGAAGCAATAGGTCTAAAACATAATACAACCTTTGTTCTTGTCCACCCAAAATGGGGTGACAGTAAGTAAAATACATTTTTCAGATCTAGGATAAGCATAAGAGACCCTATGAAAGTGAATGCTGCCCAGCCAGTGTGGCTCAGTGGATTGAGTGTCGCCCCATGGACTGAGAGGTCCTGGTTCGATTCCCGGTCAGGGCACGTGCCCAGGTTGCGGGCTCCATCCCCAGTAGGGGGCGTGCAGGAGGCAGCTGGTCAATGTTTCTCTCTCACATCGATGTTTCTATTTCTCCCCCTTTCTCTCTTTCTAAAATATCAATTAAAAAAAAAAAGTGAATGCTAATTAAAGTATAATCACATTAAGTGGAGCTCCCTTGATGATTCAACATGGTTGGTGGTTAAGAGGCAGGTACTTGCTCCTCGCCCTGATTAGCTGTGTGACCTTAGGCACAATGCTCTCTTCACATGTTCACCACTTTTTTAGTTCAAAACATGTGTGTGTGTGTGTGTGTGTGTGTGTGTGTATTCTTTAACTGCATAAAATATATTTTTTATTTATTTTTTAATCCTCACCTGAGGATATTTTTCTATTTATCTTCAGATAGAGTGGGAGGGAGGGAGAGAGAGAGACAGGGAGAGAGGGAGAGGGGGAAAGAGAGAGAGAGAGAGAGAAACATCAATGTGAGAGGGATACATCTACAGGATGCCTCCCGCACGACCCCGACCAGGGCTGGGGACAAACCGCGACCGAGGTATGTGCCCTTGACCAGAATCAAACCCATGACTCATTGGTCCACAGGCCGATGTTCTAACCACTGAGCCAAACTGGCCAGGGCTAAAATATATATATTTTAAGGTTTTACTACACACTAAAATCCCTGGGGTGTTTCTCATGATTACAGCCTCAATGCTCCTTTTTAAAATATCAAATAACATACTATTTCATTCTTATTTGTATTTTAGGGGACATTTGGCTTTTTAAAGTTTGTCAGCCTGTCTATTATGTGATCCAGGGGCTACTTATAGAAGTTCCTTAAAATGTCTAAGTCTCAGGCTTCCTCATTTAGAATGCTGACAGAATTAAAGCAGACGATAAATATTCCGCTGCGTGTTGGCGGCAGACCTTTGGCAGCTTGTCCGCCCCTTCTAAGCTTCTCCCTTTAGAGCAGAGACCAGAAGCTTGGGAACTGTATTCATCAGACTCCTTGGCCAACATGACTCGAGGTCTAGTTTAGGCTCTGCCAATCTGGGCGAGTTTGGGAAAAAGAAGACCGTCAGAAGCATGTTCCTCTTCCGCTGGCAGCGATAGGCGAACAAGTGAACTTGGCAGTCAGCAAGTTGTACAGGGCCTCTGGATATTTCCTCCCGAGATACCAGCCTTCCTGCTGCCAGTTTGCTGTGTTTTTCTAACATGGCAAAAACAGCAACTTCCTGAGCTTCTAAAAATCTGCAGCAAATATAAAGCCAGTGACAGCTTCTCCTGACGTTTACTTTGCGAGCCCATGCAGTGATTTTGCAAGCACTCAATCCCCTGTATTAAGTTCTTTCTTTCTCGAAATACTCAGCATGGTGTCCGTTTTCCTGACTAACCTAACTGATAAACAAAAGGTAACTTGTCACATTATTAGTAGTAATGACAACAGCAGCAGCAGCTGTAGAGGCTGTAAACTCAATCCCCATATTTTCTAACAAGACAAGGCTAGAGTACTATGCAAATTAAGGGAAGTTCTGGATTATAGGAATCATAGGAGAAATACTGCATTAGATTTTAGAAGTAGATGTAATAATTCAATGCAGCTGTAATGCATTTTGCAGAACTACAAACAGATTTGCAAGCATGGTATGTTATGTCCATGTGGTTTGCTGGAATGATCTCTAGACAAGAAACCAGCAGATCTAGGTTGAAATCTCACTCAGCCCCTTTTTAACTGCATGCTTGCACAAGCTGGCTGTCTGTGCTTGTTTTCAAATCTGCAAGAGGAAGTAGTCAAACCAAATGAGCGCTGAGGGCCTGTTCGGCTGTTGAATGCTGTGCTTTTAGAACCAAGTATATGAAGGCCTGTAAGGTCCTTGAAGAGTACTGCCTAAAGTCATTTAAATATTCCCCTGAAATCAAATGTATGTGATTAATTCTCCTGAGAAAGAAAGCATTTACATATCAAAAGGTATTTTTCATTTTAACATAGCCTAGCTCCTGTCCCAATTACCACCAAATTTTTATTAATAAAGTAATGCGGTCTCTTGTGAACCAATTTACAGTCAAGAGAAAAGAGACCGATCTGAAAAGTGTTCATTCATCTATTCATTCCAACTATATTTCAGAGAGCAGTTATGCAATGGTCTTTTCAATCATCGAAAACAAACAAATAAGTATCTCTTAGGTAAAAAAACAAACAAACAAAGGGTGGGGTGGGATGGAGAGATGCAGAGAGAAGAGGCAAAGAGAGAGAGAGATGGAGAGACTATGAAAACATTTTGAGAAGTACAAAGCATTAAATAAATGTAAATATAGATGGCTTCCACCACCTAAACTGGAGAATTAACCAATCGATCATTCCATTTCTTTATGTTGCTAAAGAATTTACAGTTCCTAGGGCAATCCAACAGTTAGTGGTTAGAGATTGAGCTGAGTCTAGGCAGACATGGAGTTGAATGCCAAATTTCAGTAACTGCTTGCTGTTTGACCTTAAGCAATTTAATTTCCGTGTGCCTCAGCTTCTCATCTGTCAAATGAGAAAAAGAAGAATCTCAAAGAACTGTTGTGTGGATTAACTGAAAAAAATACATGTATACACATGTAGAACACTTTTAAAGGTATTTAATGTAGAGTAAATCCTCAATTCCTGTTTGTTTTTGGTAGAAATTGCCCCTCCAACCTTTTGCTTCACTTCATGAACTATCCTTAGCTAACCTGTTGGTGCCCTTTGCAGGAATTTCATTATCTAAGCCCAGCTCTGTAGGGTTAAATTGATTTCAATTTATACTGCCTTGGACTTGTACAGATATACTAGAAGGAAAAGCCAGAACAAATCAGAATGTAAATTCTACTTATTGAGTTGAAGCTCAAGTTAAATTATAAAGAAAAAGTATACTTTTTAAGTAGTCCTTAGGAATACTCCTGACACAATTTAATCTATTAATATACTTTTATTTTCAACAGAGGCTGACCCATTCAGTCCCAATTGCATCATAAAATAGACTGTGAGCCAGAAAAAGACCAATATGTGTCCTGAGAGTCCCACATAAAAGTTTATGATCATCCATCACCAATGGCCAATGATTTAATTACTCATGCCTACATAAAGAAATTTCCATAAAAACCCCTAAATGCTGCAGTTGCGAGAGCTTTCAGGTTGGAGAACACATCATATGGCAGGAGGGCAATTTCCCCAACTCCAGAGGGACAGAAGATCCTGTACTCAGGACCCTTCTTGACCTTGCCCTGTGTACCTCTTCATGAGGCTGTTCCTTTTTCATATTTTATAATAAACCAGTGAGAGTAAATAAAGTGTCTTCCTGAACTCTGTGATCCAGTCCAACAAATTATTCAACTTGAGTAGGGAATCATTTGACCCCTTCATTTATACCCAGTCGGTCAGGAGTTTAGGAGACCAGGAACTTGCCATTGACATCTAAAGTAGGAAGTAGTCTTGTGTGACTGAGAGCCGCACCTGTGGGGTCTGTGGAACTCCGGGTAGTGAGTGTCAGGACCGAACTGAACTGTAAAACACTCTGTTGTGTTCTGGAGAGTTGGAGAACTGGTCAGTGTGGGGAATAAAACCCAATACATTTGGTGTCAGAAATGTTGTGATTAGAAATTTCAGAACCTTTCAGGCAATGCCAGCACGCACATGCAGAAAGTCTCATACTGTATTCCAAACTGTTTTGTGTTCAATAAGCAGCAAAGTCAATGAAATCAAAATCATACCATTGAATTTTCTCCTGCCCTTCCCTCTCCTCTACTCCTAGAACACAGGAAGCATCCAATAAGCACTTGGTTGAAGTTTGTATCTAAGATCTAGTTATTATCATCGTCTTTTCTTTAAATACTTCTTCTGCAGTATTGTTTAGATATTCTAATGTAAATGTCACCCTTTGAAGGACAATGTGAATAGTGCCACTAAATAATGCCCCATGGAGTTTTGTAATGCAAGGGCCCTGTCTTAGCTTGGGTTTCTCTATAAACGGATATGGGTATAAGCAGTTTGTTTGGGCGTGATACCAGGAAGCTCTATTAAGGAGTAGAAAAGTGAGAAAGAGATGGGAGGAAAAGTTAATCACAGGTACATAAGTAGGCAAATTACTGCTATAGGCAATTGGATGTACATCCTTCTGAGGACCTTCTGAAAGCCTTCGTGGAACACACTAAATACCCATCCCTCATCAGTTCAAAGTCACTCCAGGAACATTAACTCTACAGCACTCTGGCCTGTCCTGGGCTGCCACACTCCTCCAGTGACAGGATGCCCTTGGGCAAAGAAACACAGGAGGCTGTGAGCATATAGGGGAAGTGTGTGCAGCTGTCCTGGGGTCAATTGAGGGAATATGACTGACAGCACCTACTACAGATCCTGATATGTCTATGACATGCGGCTAGAATGTCATGTTTAGCTATTGGGCATCTGCTGTGTGCTAGTCATTGTTCTACAGGCAAAAGATACAACTTTGAAAATAACAAATTAGCCCTGGCCAGTTTGGCTCAGCAGTTAGAGCATTGGCATGAGGACTGAAGGGTCATGGGTTCAATTCTGGTCAAGGGCACATACCTGGATTGCAGGTTCAATCCCTGATCATATTCGGGGCTGTGCAGGAGACAACCAATCAATGTGTCTCTCTCTCACATCAATGTTTCTCTCTCTCTCTCTCTCCTTCCTTCCCCCACCCCTTCTCTAAAAATCAATGGAAAAATATCCTCAGGTAAGGATTAACAAAAATAAATAAAATAACAGATTAAAATCTCTGCCATTATGAAACATGTAGACCAGTGGGAAATGATAGGCATTAACCAAAATATACAAATAAATAAAATAAATGGAGCATGCTTTATGAAGTAATAAATGTATATGATGATGACTTGATCTTATCTGGGAGATTAAGGAAAGCTTCATAGAGAAAGTATGATATGATGAGAAATAAGGGGAGGGGGATTAACCACAGAATTTATATGCATATATGCATTGCCCATGGACACAGACAATAGTGTGGGGAAGACCCGGAGCAGGGCAGGAACCAGGTAGAAGGGGACAATGGGGGAAACAAGAAATGGGGGACGTCTATAATACTCTCAACAATAAAGATGGAAAAAAGATAAATAAAAGTGTACTAACAAATACTTTTAATGAACTGAAAAAGGGAAATAGGGATGGTGTACAGAGCTAGAAGGGGAAGCGTAATAGGACGTAAAGCTAAAAAGGCAGGCAGGGGCTAGGTCATTCAGGGCCTTAAGGATCACAGTCCTTAAACTAAGAGCAATGCAAAGCCATTGAAAGATTTTAAGAAGGGAGGGGGGATGTGTGTGGCAAGTCCATAAGGAACATAGTGGAGCAAAAATGGTAGCTTGGACTAGACGGTCATTGAGTTAAAAAGAGGATGAACTGATATAAAACTGTCAGGACTTGATTATGAATATGAGCAAGAGAAGGTATGAAGACACTTCTACTTCCCATTCTGGCTTTTGCTCACTGGAGCCCATAAAGGGAGTCACTTTGTCTTACTCATTGCTGTACTGTAGAAACTAATACAGCACCTGGAACAAAGAACATGTTTAAAATATATAAATACATACATTTCAGATAAATATTAATGAAGGAGAAAATTCAGAAAAAAAGAAAATTGTTTCACTTTGGACATGCCTTTGAGACATCCAAGTGGAGATACTGAGTGAGCTTTTGGACTACAGCTCACAGGACGGTCTGGTGTGGAGATGTAATTGTGGGAAACTCACATATATTGGATAACTGAGACCCTGGCCAACCTGAGATGCCTGAGGAGGGAATTTAGTGTGAGTAGAGACCGGTGAGGAACCTGACTGTCCACAAATTAAAATGAAAGTATAAGTGCAAATCAACTTCTCTTTTGAAAGCTTATGTAAATATTCATGTTATTTTGATATGGACAAATTGAAAAGACAGTGGTTTTGGTGTTGATTTTTTGTTTCATTTTGTGTTTTGACGGTGTCTTGATTGCTCAGTCCCTTAGAGGTAATTTTGTTTTGCTCTCAGAAGTAATTTCCATCTAGACACAAACACACAAGTGGATCTCATATTTGAAAAGTCTGTGATAAAGCGTAACACAGCTTGAACTATTATAAATAAGCAAACTATTCAACAGTGTTCTCAAATGGCTCTCTTTAGCCTCTAAAATTTTCCAAAATGCAGACTTAATTACTTAGTGGGCCATAATAGCAAATAACATTAAATGGAGAGAAAGCAGAGTTGTCAATAGAAAGAATCCCAGAAACGAAACAACTGTTTACTTGTAGGTCAATAAAGCAAAGGAAAAAAAAAAAAACCTCTTTCTAAAAAAATTTTTTAACAGAGACACAACATACACAACAAATGAATAGTTTATATCTTATATCTAACAACATCACAAATATACAGAAAAGCATCTGATCTCTGGGATCTTGTAGCCATACCAACCAGTAAAAACATTGGTTCTCCTTATTTTAAACCTTACTTCACTTTAGATCTTCCCCAAATGTTTAAGCCCCATGCACTACAGGGGAGAAAATAGATATAAGTGAGGGTAAGTGATATCCCCCGAATCATAAAGAGCAGATCTGGGATTTGGACCTAGGTGTGTCTTAGGCCAGGTCTCTCTTCATCAAACCACCCTTTTTCACTTTTACTTTCCTTTGAGTTTCTCTATTAAGATGAGTCTCTGCTCTGTCATGTAGATTAACCCAAGGGTCAATAATCAGGAGAATTTAAATATAAAGCTTATATTTGAAGTTTACTGAGTCATCACCACCTGTTTATCCATGAATTGCAAAAGAAAACTAAGAAAAAGTAGGCTGACAGAGTTATATTCAAGGGTGAATCTCTTCATTAGGCAATATGAGCCATTATTCAGGGTAATTTGACTTCAGCCAAGACTGGGTGGGGAACTGCCCAGCTGTAAGTAACCAGTAATTAGCCCTTCACCCTGCTTCTGTGATTATAGACATAAAATGTCAAGAATCAGACTCACTTAATTTTAGATTGTGGAAATACTATTGGGCATGAATGGGGAGAATACAGTTGTTGTTTTTTTTAATCTGACAAAATTAAAATGAAATACACAAATGAACTTGCTTCCAGGAAACCAAAACTTAGTAGAAATACTTCCTATATGTTATTAGATTCTGTTTATTACATTTTCTCAAACATTTCATCCAATGTAGAGGTGCCCCCAAATGAAAAGCTCCAGAATTTACCTCTCCTCTGACTTCCAAACTCAAGCTTACTCCATATTGATTTCTGCACTAGGTTATTCCATACAAATCTCTGAAACTCTATGTGGACCTTCTCCCTCTAAGTCTGTCCATCCCTTAGCTTTCCCTTCTACATCAAACTGTGTTCCAGCCACAATTTTAAGTCAGAAACATGAGCGCCACTCTACTGCTTCACACTCCGCATAAAATTTATCAGCAAATCCTTCTGTTACCATATCCAAATATGAATGGAATCCGTACATTCATCTCCCACTCTGCTATTGACTAGCATTGCCGAAACCAACACCAATTCTCTCTTTCTCAAGTGCATTAACCCCCTACCTAAACTCCCTGCTCTTAACACACCCCTACTCAAATGAATAGTAATCATAGTGATATTAGAAAAACAAACCTGATCATGTCATTTCGCTGCTTAGAACCCTTCACTAACATCCACTGAACTTGAAAACCCCTCTTCATAGTCAAAGGTGAACCCCTGCATGACTGAGCCCAGCCTACCTCTCCCACCCATCCCCCATCACCACTCACCATGGTGTTCGCTGTCACCCAGCCGCAGGGCCAAGTCAGAAGCTAGTCAAAGCACTGAGATCTTTCCCACTTGGGCATTTCTGCCTGTGATGTCCCTTTTGCCTACAATTGTCTTCTTTCTGTTCATCCATGATTGTTCCTTTTAATGTTTCTGTACTCATCCTAAATGTCATCTTCTCAGGGTCCTTCCAGAGTCACCCAATTTGGAAAGAAACATCTCTTCCCCACACCTTTACTCTCCACCTAGCAGCCTGGTCTATGGTTTCTTCACAGCACTTACAGCAACAGGTAATTAGATGTTGATTGCCTTGTTTACGTGCTTATTCCATGTTTCCCCACAAGACTGTGAGCTTTGTGAGTCCTGGGCTTTGTTATCTACTAATTTATCTACCAGCATCTGAAATATTGTAAGCACTAAATATGTATTGAATGAATGAATGAATGCTGCATCAAAGTGATAAAAGCTCCTCCTTGGAGAATCATGGCGTGTATCTTCGAACATCATCCTGGCTAATTGTTGGAGGGCGTTAAAAGGATGTGACCACCAGCTGACTCTCAGTTGGACCCGAGCAACTGAAGCCTATTCACAGCCTTGCCTGTCCTTGGAATGCACGTTCCGCCCACCACTCCCACAGCTGGAGCCGTTTGCAAAGACACAGCCTTGAGAGATCAATGTGTAGTTGAGACCACCTGGACAGTGTACGTGACTGCTGGCTGGCCGCCCAAGACAAGTCTCATATGTAAGTTCTCTTACTTATTAAACCTGCTGCCAATCTGGAGAGGTCTGCCTTTTCCTTCAGATTCTCCTACCTTCTGTGTGTGGGGCCTGTTTGTGAACCGACACTGTCAATCTGCTGGATTCAGAACCCGCTGTAAGTAAAAGAGCAAAAACCAAATCATAATCTGGCAGTTTTTGCTGCAAAAAGGTGACTTGTCCTCTCATTTGTAAATGCTAACCATAGAGTCTTCCACTGATGTCTCCAGTTTCACAATTCTTCGTGGATTTTATTTTTAACCATTTTCCTAGTTTAAATGAGTATTTGTTTCAGTCAGCATTAATGGGTATGCCATGTTGATTCAGAGCAGTAAAATGAAAATAAGACTTTTATTTCTAGAAAGTCAAGTATTTGAATATTATGAGAAACTGAAGGCTCAAACATTTCTAATCTTTCCATCAACATTTTCCAAAAAATTTCTGTGAAAAACAGTTTTTCCAAGAAGTGATAATGTGTAATGCAAAAAGACATACATACATACCTATATACATACATAAATATACACACATATATATATATCAATACATACAATAGTCAAATCAATATAGGAAATACTGACTTAACCCAGGTTAAATAGGTCTCATAATTATCTATCTTCCCAGAGCCTTTATTAATATGTGAATATGATTATGAATTTCCAAAGTGGGATAATGTACTCAGCATTTCCAATTGTATTTGACCCTGACCTCATTATTTGTTACCATCTTGTACAAGCATTATTTCACAGAGAAGAGTATGCAGAATGCTTTTCTAGAGAGAGTGATGGAACTCTACTTCAAGAATTTTTAAATTGTAGAACCAGAAGGAATCTCAGAAGTCATCCCACTCAGTCTCTTCACCAGATGTCACAAATGCACACGACACAGATGTCACAAACACACACAACGTCTGGCAGATATAAATGGTTCAGCCGGGCGAGGTGGAACTAGAGCACACTGGAGGGCATATATCCAGTGTCGAGTAGAAAGGAATGACTTAGCTCCAGCTGTGAGGCAGAACCAATGTCCCAGATTATTTGGTTCTCCAAAGGAAGCCAGAAGTTCAGGGTTTGTATTAAAACTTCCTTGTATTTAGATATTTGTAACTATTTCAAAACAAGGTTTTTCAAACCCAGCACAGACCAAATAAAAATACCTGTAAGCCAGATTCATTACATAACACCCCCCCAACACACACACACACACACACACACACACACCATTTGCAATCTGATTTAAACTACCTAGATAGATATTTTTTTCTATTCTGTTTTTCTAAATTTTGTACTTAGGGTCTCATCCTAATAGTTTTGCATTCATAACCATCTTTGATTTACTTTTCTGTATGATGCCCTGTGAATCCTCCAATTCGGCCAGTCTATTAAGTGGAAAATATAAGTACCATCAGAATAGCCAAAATGTCCTGTTCATGTAACATTAAGAAAGAGCCAGATCACAGTGCTAGGGTGGATGATACCCTCCAGGATGAGTTTTATTCCACTGAAGAGATCCATGTACTGTACCACACTTTGTAATGCCCTATTCTGTTCAAATACAAATAGCTAAATGAACTCATTAAAGACTATTTCACTTGGGAAAATACCAGAATTTTTCAAGGGGAAACTTGTATAGCTCCTGGAAATACCAATTGTAATATCAATAGGACCAAGGCATTTATTGTTTATAAAGTTAGGGGAGAAAAATCAGCAGTATAGATAAAAGCAAGGGCTTTGGAGTCAAGGAAGCCTATATTAGAATCCCAATCCACCTCTTACTCACTGGTTGATTTTCAGAAGGGCATCCTTCCAGAGTTTTAGTGGTTGGGGTTTTAAGTTAAAATGGAGAAACTAATAGTACCTGTTTCAACAGGTTGCTGATGATTCCATTTATGTAACATGCTCATAGTAATAAAATTATAGCAATTGAAAAGAGATCAGTGGCTATCAGGTGGGAAGGCTGGGATGTGTGGCTATGAATGTATAACATGAAGAAATTTCTTTGGGATGATGAAATATCTCTATATCTTGATTGTGATGATGGTTAGATGAAGAGATGTAGGTGATAAACTCTCATAGAACTATATATACAAAAATGCATGAAAGGCTAATGTAATCTGTATATGATCAGAATTCAAGTAAATATCTTACTAATGTCAGTTTCCTAGTTTTGAGAATATACCTTGGTTATGTAAAATATTATAGTGGGGGAAACTGGATAATGGGTACACAGAAACTCTATACTATTTTATACCTTCTGAGTCTTAAATTATTTCAAAATAAAAAGTGTAAAGAAAAATAGAAGGAACAAAAAGCTTGCTAAGAGAATTCTGTGGGATAATGGTACAAAGAATTTAGACAATATTCAGCATGTTATAGTGCTCTCAAAATGGTAGCTCTCATTTTTTATTAAGTCTAGAAATGGAAACTTAAGAATTATGACAATGGATTACATATTATTGAGAAATGCAATGAAGTTTATCAGTTATCTAGGAAGGTAACTCCAAGTGAATTTTGAATACAAAGAGTGATAAAAGGATAAAAGATGAGATAATATCATTAAGAATGCATCGATCTCAAACTCATTTCTCATTGCCCACCTACCATCACTTCAGTCACTTGACATTATACCCAGGAATCATGAACACATTACTGAAATATTTGTTTGGCTTTAAAGTGTTGCATAATTTACTGAAAATGGCAAACTAAACTTTTCCATCTCTCTACACTTGGATACTAATGATGCTTTGAATACTTACAGCTTACTAATAGCTATAATACATTATAAATAGTTTACTTCCTAATTACCTATTTTAATTCATAACAGGGCTTAAGCAGCAGGCAAAAATAAATTGTGATAAATCTTTACAGACAAGTTGAACTGACTTTCTGGTGAGTATAAATGGTCCCTCCGTTTGGAGTAAACTCAGAAAATAGACTTACCAGAAGATTAATGTATATGAATTTTTACTTTCTTCTTTCCAGATGAACTTCTGTTTTTGAGAAATGTTAACAGTTTGATATTCCAGTTTTAATGAAGAGTTATTTAAAAAGTTCTAATCAGTAACTGATGCACGTCTACAAGAATCTATAACCAGCCCGGCCGGTGTGGCTCAGTGGTAGAGCGTCCATCCATGCATCAAGAGGTCGCCGGTTCGATTCCCGGTCAGGGCACATGCCCAGGTTGTGGGCACAATCCCCCGGGGGTGAGGGGGTGGGCATGCAGGAGGCGGCCAATCAATGTTCTCTCTCATCAATGTTTCTATCTCTCTCTCCCTCTCCCTTCCTCTCTCTCTAAAAATCAATAAAGAAAAAAAAATTTTTTTAAGAATCTATAACCATATAAATAATCTAATTAAGGTATAATAAAAAGACCATGCTATTTGGGGTGAGAAAACATGGACTCTTTCACTGGTACATTTATTCAACAGGTTTTATTGAGCTCATACTATGTGCCAGTCATCCTTCTAGACACTAGGCATACAGCAGAAAGCAAGAGAAAGTGCCCTAATGGGGCTTACATTCTAGTAGGAAAGACAAACAAATGAACACCAAGTAGAACATTCCTTGTTATAAGAAAGATGACGTGGATCTATAAGAAAAAGCGAGGGGCGATGGAAAGAGGTGGGACTGTGTTATATACAGTGGTCAGGGAAAGCCTCTTCCGGGAGAAAGCATTTGAACAGCAATGAGTGAAGGTGAGGAAATAAGCCATTTGAAGTTCCCCCAGAAGAAGCGTCCCAGAAGAGGGAGCCGGCAGCGAGCACAGACGTCCTGAAGACCAAGCTTGGCAGGTGTAAGGAACAGAAGAGAGTCACTGTGACTAGATTCAGACAGCCATGTAGAAGATGAGGTAGGCAAGACAGCAAGACAGATGTTCATGGCAAGGGGTGTGGCTGTTACTGAGTACACTGCAAGCTTCTAGGAGGTTTGAGGAAGTGTGTGTGTCATCATCTGACTTAGGTTTTTAAAAATGTAACCCAGTCGCCAGATGGTGAACTAACAGAAGGGGCCAAGTGAACAGGAAGGCCTAGCTTAGGAGTGTCGCCCAGGGGAGGGGTGCTGGTGCCCTTCTCAGCACTGGGGACAAGTTACTAGCCTACCTGGCCTCAGTTTCCTCAACCTCAGACTGGGGGCTGTCCCCGAGCTGGTACTACATATAACAAATTCTACACTGACAGTTAAACGGGCGTGGATGGCTGCCCACAGAGTCTGCATCTGAAATTCACACTGAGTTCCAGAGCTACCCCTGGCAAAACCAAAGGGATCTCTTTCACAGAATGTATGTCATACGTATTGCAGACATTTTGCAAAAGACCCAGAAGTATAAAGAACAGTATGAAAAATCTACAGAGTAATTCTAACCTGTAAAAATGATGATCCTGCCCGGCCAGTGTGGCTCAGGGGATTGAGCATCACCCCATGGACTGAAAGGTCCCGGTTTGATTCCGGATCCGGGCACGTGCTGAGTTTTGGGCTAGATCCTTAGTGGGTGGCGTGCAGGAGGCAGCCGATCAGTATTTCTTTCTCACATCCATGTTTCTATCTCTCTCTCCCTTAAAAATCATTAAAAACATTTTTTTTAATGATGTTCCCTAATATGCTGCATTTTCCCCACAGATATCCTTTGGGAAACCTAGTTTTTTCACAGAATCATTTAATATCCTTCCAGTCATTGAATATCCTTCATAAACATAAACTTTTGGTTCATTCATACAACTCCCTTCCATGGTACATGCTTCTTGTTTCCAGGCCTACCTAATTGTAAACAACTGTGATACGCCTGCTGGTTTATACCTCTTTGCCTGCATACCTGTTCCCCCAGTGTAAACTCTTAAAGGTGGAATTTTTGAACCAATCAAAACATAAAAATTTAACGCATGGTACACATATTGCCAAATGTCCCTCCAGAAGCCTATTCCAATTACTCTCGCAACGAGAACACAGCAAAATACGTTTGAGCCTTCCAGGGCTTTATGGAAACCTGTCCAGCCCTCTTTATCACTAGACTTACAAAGGCTCTTGTATCCACGGCAGTATCTATCTCCGTCTGGTCCTCGTGGGAGGGAGCCTGGCTCCAGGCGTCTGTTCCTTTGCACCCAGATCTAACCCCACGTAAGTCTGTTCACGCACAGCCTCCCCAGGTATGTCACTGTTGGTTTTCCACATAACTGCCTCCCTCACCCTGTCCCTGGCTAACAGTGACACTCTGGTTTAGGTACCAGATTGCGAGCAATGTATCTGTGAAAAGTAAACTTCTCTTCCAAACATGGGAGCGGGGAATGAATTTTTTTGTTTAAGCCATGGCTAGGGGACAAATCATTATTTTATTTCCCATTCCATTGTCTTTGCTGCTAGTTGGAGGCACGTGAACTATGTCTTGCAAATAAAACATGTGGGGAAACATGTTTCTGGAACAGCGATCTATCCTTCCCGATCTATCCTTCCCAGGTGAAAGAAAGCAGTTCTCCAGCTGCCCTGGCCCCTGCCCTGCTTCCTACATTTTTGAACAGAAAGGTGATACGTTGTATCACTGATACAGGGACATCTAGCAGCCATTGCATAGCCATTACTAAGTTTCAAGATGAAAAACAAACAGGTCAAAGATGGTGGAACCAAAGAATAGGAAATGCCTGACTCCTGACATTACTCAGCAACTGAACGCATCTGAAGGCCATTTGTGTTTACTGTTTGACACTTAATGAAGTTAGGCTTCTACTCTCCCATAGAGACTGGGAGCTAGAGGTCCTATCCTTTTCGATGGTTACATTTGAAAGGGATAGTTCCCAGGCCCTTAAGAAAGACATGCCTGGGTTGTAAACCTGGCAGGTGGCTGGGAGATGATGTATATCTCAAAGGGGCAGATAGAATGTATAGTTGCAAACTTTCTAAAATAAATAAGGGATAGCAGAGGCCTACAGTCAGGGAAACAATCCTGTCTAACCTTCCTTCAAGCTGAGAGGAACATTGAGACCATCTTGGTGATTAAACACGCTGTTTCTCCCTAATCACTTGTCATTTTGAAGACCTGTGCTGAGGAATTAAATGAGCCTCTCATAAACTTTCAGCAAATTCCCTTTTGCTTAAATTGGACGGAGCCCGTTTCTGTTGTTTGCGACCGAAGTTCCCTTGATGAACCAAGATTGCATTCCCTCATTTCTTTGTGTTTTGAAAACAAAGAAATGAGATTTCATTTTGCATTGAGAGTAAAGTAGACCAGATATAGTAGGAAAGAGGCCCTGGACTTGGAGGCCAGAGATCTGGATTCGGGTTTTAGTTTAGTCACCATGACCTTGAGGTCTGAGGCTCATTTTTCTCATTCTGACAAAAGAGAGGATTGTGTTTTGAATGGTCTCTGAGGTCCCTTCCAAATCTGATCTTCCAAAACCTCTGTGATTATTTTGACCAGTTAAACAAATGCATCTTTAGAAATGGAAAATAAAAAGATCACTCCTTTAATCCCGAATTTTCATCAGCTGGAAAGAATAAAGATAACTTGGCCAAAGCTGTCCACAGTTTAGCAGAAGTGAAATCACAGGCAGAACTTCAAACAGCAGGTTTGATTAGAGGGAGTTCAAAGCAGTTACTATGTCCTTGCTCTTCAAAGAAGCTCTTAGCATAAACTTGCACAAACTACCAACATGAAGTGGCTGGCAGGTAAAATAAAAAACAAGAACTATATTGAGTAGACAGAGTTACCTTAGACGCCAGAGGAGATTTGAGAACAGTAACTTGAGAAGGAGGGACCACGACAAGCTGAGCATTATAGAATAAATTCATTTTTCAAACAATCTGAAAGCAGCAATCCAGAGCAATAAAATAAAACCAGCAAGTCTCACCCCGTGGGACAGCTAATGCTGTAATCTCCACAAAAGGAGGGTAAATGAAATATGTCACAGGGGATTGAGTGTTTAAGGGAGTAGAAAGTTATAACAGCTGCTACGTGTGATGGATCTCAAGCATGTTTTTCAATGAGTAGACAAGGTAACAAAATCTTTGCGTTCTGCCTGGGCTCAATCCCTTGGGAAAGGAGGTAGCATAAGAGACAGGAGATAAAATTTGCTGCTAGAAAATGATGAACATAATTTTTAAAACTTTTTTTTTATTATTGATTTTTTTTAGAGAGAGAGGAAGAGAGAGGGATTTGGCCCACAACCTGGGCATGTGCCCTGACCGGGAATCGAACCAGCAACCTCTTGGTATCTGGGTCAACGCTCAACCCACACCAGCCTGGCTGATGAACATAATTTTAAATATAGTGCTTTTTATATTTATAATATAATTCATGCTTATCTTAGAAAAACGGCAAAAGAAAATTAAGATAATTTCCCATTACTAATTTTCCACATATTTCCATTACTCACCTAGATACAACTCTACTTCTTGATTTTCCCTGGAACAAGATCTCGGATATTCTAATAAGGGAACTATCCCTTGCATCACTAGCCACATACCTGGAGGGAATGTGTTTAAACTAGAGAGTAGGGAGAGGTGGGCTGTTACCTTTTCTGTCTCTCTACCTCTAACCACAAAGATAATTACATAGATAGAGAGCCTAGGAATGTCAACAGCTTGACATAGTTTGTCCAAGCTGCTAGGTTAGGCTACAGGGACACTATCTACTTCTAGTAATAAAACCAGCTTTCCTATAAGCCTGACATCACTTCTTGGACAAAGGCTGTAGCAAGGATTCCTATATATTAGGTTTCTCTAAAAAAAAGGAGTTATCAAGGGACAATTCCCTGCATTAATCCCTTAGGTTCCTCTCCTGTATGCCAGCACCATTCCATCATGATTATGGGAAGTAATGGATATTCAAGTATAGATATTGTATATTGTCAACACCTACTACCTCTGAGTCCTCCACACTCAGAAAAGTGTTTAGCACATAGCTCCACCCTGATCCTCCTGCTACCAGCACAGCACTTGAGAGCATTTGCAAACCTGTGTGTGTCAATTTTAGGCTCCCAGCCCGGGAAATAGGGCAACAGACCAACGACAGAGCACACTGAATTGCATGAAAGACTCTGTCCAAGGACTAATGAGAATTTCCATGGGGTGTTACAGCATTCACCAAAAAAGCAATTTCATTTAAAATCAGCTGCTAATCCCTAAGATAGTGGCAGAGCCAATACACATATTTTAAAAACACTACCAACAAATCTAATACTTTAAATATTTACATTCTTCCTAGGAGGTGAGCAGTTGAAGCCATGCAGTCAACATCAACTAGTTTTTGCATTACTTCAAACAAAGAGAAAAGAAGGAAGGAAGGAAGGAAGGAAGGAAGGAAGGAAGGAAGGAAGGAAGGAAGGAAGGAAGGAAGGAAGGAAGGAAGGGAGGGAGGGAGGGAGGGAGGGAGGGAGGGAGGAAGGAAGGAAGGAAGGAAGGAAGGAAGGAAGGAAAAAAGGAAAAAAGGAAAAAAGGAAAAAAGGAAGGAAAAAAGAAAGGAAAAGAAGTCATTACCCTTGAGCATTAAAACCCTAACACTACACCACTTAAATCATCACTTCAAAAGAACATGGTCAGGTCTTGATTTCCCCAAACTAAGGATTACAAAATGAGTTGGTTGGTTGGTTTTACCAGGAGAAACCTAACCTTTTAAAGGGATGGCATGTCAAAGACTTTAGAATTTGCCCGGGGTGGCTTTTCTGCAGGCACTCAGAAAGGAATCTCAGGATTCCCTCTCTTACTTTTCAATCCATCTTTAAAAGTTAGAAGAAAACCCTGAAGTATGGAAATAAAAATAATTTTGAGGAATTTTCCAGAAGTTTATAAAACCCAGATTTTTCCCCCAGACTTTTAAAGGAGCAGAAAGTTCTCCCAAAATCCCCTGAGTTAGCTTCCATATGCCAGTCGACTTTGGATAGATGGTTAAAAGTCTGAAAGAGTTAAATAATGTCAATCAATGTAAATGATTGATAGCTTTTGACTGATGATTAAGTTGTGTTACCAATACCATAATGGCATGGTACCCCTGTGAAGTGATTTAGGATATAACTAGATGCATCTGTGATAGCTAGGACCAATGATGCACCAAACATGCAGATGTTCCTAATGTTCTCAGTTGAAAATATAACCTGACACAACCTTTATGGAAATAATATGAGCCTCTTTGGTTTTATAATATTGTTATCTCCATTGTAAAGACAGGAGAGGACTATTCCGAAGTAGATACATTATGCTAAGACTCAAGTATAATCTCCTTACCATCTTCTAGAAGACTCTTCATGAACTCGACTTGCTTATCTACTATGGCTCAAATGCTACAGTCATGCCTCAAAACTTCAGTCTCTTTTGACTCTGAACTCACTTCACATGAAATGCTCTTCCTTCCCCCAGTCTTCATAGAGATGACTCCTTCTTACTGGGGTTTCAGTGTATATGTTACCTTTTCAGAAAAGTGTTCTTAACAGACCAATCTAAAGTAATCTTCTACCCTAGGTAACTCTTTATGTTTTCAAGGCTCTTAATCCTTTTTCAAATGATCTAAATTCCATAGGGATAGGAAACTTACATATCATGTTTATTCTCAGATTCCTACTTTCTACAAGACTGTCTTGAATATTTGCTAAGGAATGAATGAATTAAGAGTAAAGTGGTTTCCAAGGAAGACAAATTGAAGAAAAGCTTTGTTTCTTCAATGCTAGCATGTGCCTACTACAGCACATGGCATGTATCACGAACATTTTCTAGAATTGTGTTTGGTTAAACACAATTTAACCAAACACTAATCACTATAATAAAAAGAGGTTAAAATATCTTTGTGTCCTCAATATGTTACTGCTGTCCATGGGGCGTGAAAAAAATCAAAGGCACCTGTAATATATTTTTACATTTTTTTAGTGGGGGTTGTATACCTTTGTTGACAACTGGCTCCCAGCACATAAGTTAATGCTATCCTGAGGTATGGTTTAGCATTTTTGTACTCATCTATCTTCAATCAACTTAAACCAAGTCTATACCTTATTAGCCAAATGCTACACTAACCTGAAGTATAAAGTCTTTGATGGAATTCATTAGAGAAGATGGTCTGTGTTACAGCATGGTTTTCCATTTTCTTCAACACGGAGCTGTTAGTCTTGTCCTACGATATGACCCTTGGCCATTCCTACAACAGACGTGACCCTCTTTTCATATTAGTTTCGATAATTAATTTGGGCATACCATCAAGCCTAGAAATCAGTTGTGCAAATAAACACTATCCCAGAGCTAATGGTTATCTTTTCATACAATAATCTTGTATCCAACCTTCTAGGAAGCTTCTCTGGAAAATAAATTAAACATTGATAAGTGATTGAAACCCAATCTGTCTCTCCCTATTCTCTACCCACTCTTACTACTTCTGCATTAAAGTAATTTCATCTAAGCAAAAAGTAAGTTGAATTTTTAAAAACTACAACACCTCTTCATTTGAGGTCCCACCAGGTAACCCCTGGTTTGTTTGGAATCTGGCTGCTTCGTTATTGCTTTCAGCAAAATTAATATCCACTGCCTATTAGCTGTCAGTGTCAATGTTTTTAAAACCCCTTTGCTGGGCCCCTAATGGAAAGATGTTAGAAGATAGGCAAGTGATTTCTCTCCCTTCCTTTTGGTGTCTGGCATCATTAATGTGATTAATGAGGTACCCAGGGAACCCAGATCACTTGTCAGTGTTCGATTCTTAATACAACAGCCAAAGCTCAAAGGTGGGGAAGGAATAAGAACAAAAGTCTTTTTCTTTTTCATATCTGTTTTCTACATTATCAAGGAGACCAATGACCTGCCTTGTGTGAACCTCTTTGTTATAGTAAATGCGAAGAAAATAACAAACAAGTGTTTATTTGTTTCTAAATTATTTCTGATGACTAACAAATAATTACTTTAGTTTTAAAGCTGAAGAGTACATTCTAAATGATTGAATAATGATTATAAAATAGAAAACAAAGAGCTAGATCAGTACCTTCAAAAAAGGAGTAAAAGGAAGGTACACTCACCCATGGAAGTGACTGGCTCTCATTAGTAAGAAGTCCAGCCGTGGTCCTTGCTTCCGCCATAGCTAGATCTGTCTTGCTCTTCCTGTTTCTCTCTGCTTGTCTCCCCCATTTCGTTTTTCTCCCTCTATTGCTCTGCTATAAATTTCCCTGTAGTTTTCAAAATCCTAGGAAGAGACAGAGAGAGAGAGAGAGAGAGAGAGAGAGAGAGAGAGAGAGAGAGAGAGAAAGAGAAATTCTTTTCTCTAATTGAAGTAAAACCTCAAAATTGATAAAAACCTGGTTTGGGTTACTTGCTCAGTTTTAGATATAATATATATTGATATGTTCATATGAGTCCAATCCTGGAGCAGAGGGAAGTAGTTCAATGTGAAACATACTCCCAAGACTGAGAAATTGCAATGCTTTCTTTTACCCATAAAAGGAAAAATTAATCCTGAGCAGCCAAATAATAATAAAAAAAAAATCTACTATTGAAGGAATAAGTGTTTTTTAAAGAAAAACTGGATTTGCATTGGTCACAAAAACTTTTTTCTAAATAGTTATGGACTGATGGGCATTCTCATATATGGTGGGAATGTAAACTTTAAAAGTTTTTTTTTTCTTTATTGATTTTAGAGAAAGAGAAAGGGAGAGGGAGAGAGAGATACTAACATCGATGAGAGAGAACATTGATTGGCCGCCTCCTGCATGCCCCTCACTGGGGATTTGGCCCACAACCTGGGCATGTGCCCTGACCGGGAATCGAACCGGCGACCTCCTGGTGCATGGGTCGACACTCAACCACTGAGCCACACCAGCTGGGTGGGAATGTAAACTTTAGAATTTTCCTAGTGGGCAATTTGGAAACATTTAAAATATGAATATACACCTTGATCAGGCAACTGCCATTTTAGGAATTTATACTAAAGAAATAATAATAAATCTTCACAAACCTGTAACTAGAGTAGTATTAATCTCAATGTATATATGACAACAATGAATTGGCAGTAAATTAAATGTCAAAAAATAGAGGAGATTAAAAACATCATGGAAAGAACTACTTTTAAATTTATGTATTTATTTTTTCTGTGATTTAATTATTTATTTATATAATCTGAAAAGATATATGCCAAGAGGCTAGGAGTGTCTACCTCTGGGTGGTTGAAATATGGGTTGTTTCTTCGGTCTTCTTTTTGTTAATCTCTATGTACTAATTTTCCCCCAAAGAGTCTAAACATTTATCAATTATGTAATGTTTGTATTCTGGGAAGAGGGCAGCTTGAACAGGGATTCCCAATGCGCTCCAAACACCTTTTCTAAATAATACCATGTTTGGATGGGAGGCATGGTGAGCAGGACATAGGATACTCCTTAGGTGTCTTTAGGTACCAAGGACTAGTGAGAAACTAATATCTTGTGTGTCTGTCCGAAGCCAAGAAGCCAGACCCAAGGGAAAAGGATTACTGGTGTTTGGGGTCTCCTGATGATGACTCAGGTTTCTTGGTTCACTGAGGGAAATCAGCAAGCAGATGCCTGGGCACCTCTGTCCGGAAGCCTGCACCTGTCCCCTTGCTGCCTGTGGTTCTCCTGACCCTTACGGTCTGGAAGGAATTACATAGAGAAGAAAAATGCCCCCAACCCCTAACATGGGGAAAGGGGTCCCATTTTCATATCATACTTTAAAATTAATTCCAGATGAAGTAATGATATAAATGCAAAATAGAAAATAGTTAAAACATTATAAGAAACTTTAGATGAATATTTATATTACCTGCATCATTCAAGATTATACTAAGCAAGATAGAAGATATCCAGGCCCTATGTAACAATTCATTACATAAACATTAAGCATTTTTCATGACAAATATATCATAAGTAGAGCTAAAATATAAAGGAGAGACTGCAGAAAAGTTTTTCAATGCCTAGGTCAAATTAAGGGTTAACATTTCTTATATAAAAAGATCTCCAGAAATAATTAAGAAAAAGAAAAGTAGCTGAGGGAAAACAGACAAGGCAAAGACAGTAAAAGAAATTCTAGTGGCCAGGAAATATACCTCTTAAGAATTTTCATAACCTCTCTAGGGCTCAGGGCAATGCAAGTTAAAACAATAATAAACTGTCATCTTTTTTCATTCATCTCATATAGAAATAATAATACAATGAGAATACAGACTATGAGGAAACAGGGATAAATAATATCTGCTGTGTAATAATGTGTGAATTACAATGACCCCTCTTGGAAAGTAATCAGGCAATGGCTATAAAAAGAGCAAATGCTTACTACCTTTGACCTAGTAATCTCTATTTAGGAATTTATCCTATACAAATGAAAACTCTTGTGTTATATGAACAAAGATGCCAGTTGCAACACTATTTTATATTTGCGAAATAAAGGGCTACCAAGAGGGGAAATGGTTGGATAAATCATGGCACATCTGCTGCATGCAACCATCCCTAGCTGTCAAAAAGAATAGGTGAGACCAGTGGTTCTCTAGGGTGGTTCTTGGAACAGCAGCCTCAGCATCACCTAGGAACTTGCTTAGAAAGCATGTATTCTGGCCCCCATCCAGGCCTACTGAATCAGAATATCTGAGGATAGGGCCCAGTAATCTGGGTCCTAATAACTCATCCAGGCATCTCTGATACATGATAGATCCATGTCCATTGTCTTGAGGAAACTATTGTATTGTTAAAAGAAACTATTCGATTTCAGAGAAGTATAGTTCATGTGATGCATATTTATAAAAACAAACATCAGTAAAGCATACACTTTTTTGACATCTCATTCTTTTGTAGGAGGAAGCAGGAAGTTATGAAATGATACGCTCAATACCATTAGCGTCGATTAAGGTGGGCAAGGAGTAGGGTGGGAAGAATGACCTGTTTATGCATCTTTGCTTCATTTTTCACTGAAAACCGTGTGCCTTTATTACTTTTATAATTTTAAAAATGACATTTAAATAGTAAATTAAAGAAAAAATAATCAATGAGCCTAGATTTTTAACTGACCTAGATCAAAAAGACCAGGCTAACTGAACATCAATTGTTAAGAAGATTTTCCTTTCACCAAGCTTTAATTGGCCTTAAGATCCCTGGCATAACCCTTTATTAAGCAAGTTATTTAAATAGATAGATGGGTCAGAGCCAGATTTCTTGAATTTTTTCATTAAGGAGCTAAAAAACCACAATTCTTCTGGATTATTTTATCCATGCTCTCTTTATAGATAAAGTTAAGATACATCCATAGGACCCACTGAAGAAATTACAGTCACTCTACACAAACTATGTAGATGTCAACATCAATAATAGAACCTTATGATTAGTTTACTGAATGTGGAAATTTTGCCCAATGGCATTTTATCCCAATCCTCCTTTCCACTGTGCCTTAAATTTTAAATGTGTGGAAACAATGCTCTCTTATTTAAAACCCTAATCATTTATTAAAATACCAATTTAATATCAAATTAAGTTAAATGCTAAATTGTTACTTTTTTTTTGGCTAAGATTTTCCAGTCAGGGACAAACTATTCCAATACTGTCACTTGAGATTGATCTTTCAATATTTGAAGTTGTTAGAAAATACATTTATTTGAAAAGGTCTAGCAAGTCAACAAGTACATGACTGTGACAGGCAAAAGTTACGCCCCAGGAAGTCATAGACGCTAACAACATGGGCAAGAATAATCACAGAGATTAGGTACATTTATCTGGTGGATGTTGACTTCTTCCTTTTAATTACTTAGCTCTTGAATATAGTCAATAGTCTGATGAGCTCTGATTATGGAGACCTCAGCTAAAAATATCTTGAATTAATAATCAATCACCTCAATGTGACATTTAGGATTCTAAAACTTTAGTTCCCTCCTTCACCCACTGTTTTACCATTGGACAACTTTAGGGTTATAACTGAAATGAATCTCGAATGACTAATGCATAGGTCATTTGATTTTTATTTCATACTGCCAGAAAATTAAGAGAAATGTTTACTTGCCTTAAAAAAAAAAAAACTACATTCCAGTGAAAGGAACCTAGATTTAAAATTCCCCCAAGCCTGAAAGAAATACTTCCATAACTTACGTCATGGTGATCTAAATGAAAATGTTCTAATTCAATCTCAAAGAAGATTTTTGCCCCTAGACTTAAAATATATTAAACATTTAATTTAATTAAGTTAACAAAGTCCACTGTAATTCTTTAGAAGCAAATCTCTTTTAATCTTTCAAGTTTACTGGCTTCATTACTGTTGCAAAGAATATAACCCATGATCACATCCATGCTTTTCTACAGAGCCATTCCGAGTCCTGGGAAAAACCCAGCTAATTTAATCATGTGCTTTTTTTCTCAACAGATACCAACCAACAGAGAAAATCCTTTCTGCCTTGTTAACTCTGCATGAACATATTTCACTAGTATAAGCAAATGATCTTTTCTTCCTTCAAGCATATGTTTGAGAACCTACTATGTGCCAGTTCTTGCCAACCACTTCAAGTGCATAAGGAAAGTCAAGACAAGAATTAGTCGCTTACATTACATCTTTGAATTTCTGGCTTACTGTGTTTGAGAGTTTGTGCCTTTTGATTTAGCAGTTTACATCACTCCCTTACATCTCTGAGATGATTCCCTAAATATTTTTTGCTAATTTAATAATAACTTAATCAAATGTTTAACACTGATTCTATTTCCTACAATATTAATAACTGTTTAATGCATTTTACTAGTTTGCTCTAAATGTTTTACCATCCTCCCCACTGTTCCTTAGGAGATTTCCCTTCATTAAGGCCAGATGGTCACTGGCACCCAACCAAGGAACAGAGCCTATGTTCTTTCCAAAATTATTTGACTTTACTTCTATGCTATAACACTCTATCTTTTATCAGAGTGTTCTGAAATGCTGAAACCAAGAAAAAAACATTTATTTAAATACTAGGAATTTGTGCCTGCAAACATAATACCTTACCCTGATAGGATTTATATGTTGTGCAGAGAGAGTTTATCAAGTTTATTTGTGGTGTTAATGGAAGTTCAAATTGTTAAATTAGATTCAGATATCATATTCACGGTCTGCGGTAACAAGAAAAAGACAGTTGAATAGATTCAGAAATCATGCATGTTCAAAGCAATGAGCATATTAAGTGTGAAGAGAAAAATAATGTAGTTTTAGAAAAAAAATTCTTTCTAGTTTAAACTTTTATCCATGGCCATGGGATTTTTTTTTTTTCCTCACTGAATCTTAGTCTGTTCTTTAGTCCTAAAAAGACTGCTCAGTATAGGGAGAAAGAAATGGAGTTTTGAAGGATTTGCACTATTGAATTCCCCACCACTTGTTCACGTGCCTCCAGAGCCATGGACACAATTTGCAGGAGAGAGAAGGTATTCCCTCCTACAAAGGTCCTCCTGTTACCCAGAAAACCACAGAACCTTGGGGCTGAGAGTTCAAGTTCACCGCCCGCTGCAGATACTAAATTTCCCATATTTGCAGCAGGTGCTTCCATGCATTTGCAACAACAGACTTTTTTAAAAATTTTGATGCTGCCTCACTGGTGTGGCTCAGTGGTTGAGCATCAACCCATGCACCAAGAGGTCGCTGGTTTGATTCTCGGTCAGGGCACATGCCCAGGTTGTGGGCCAAATCCCCAGTGGGGGGCATGCAGGAGGCGGCCAATTGATGTTCTCTCTCATCGATGTTTCTCTCTCCCTCTTCCTTTCTCTCTCTAAAACCAATAAAGAAAAAAAATTTTTTAATAAATAAATAAGTTTGATGCCATTCAGTAGGAGTTTTTCTGGAAATGTTCTGTAACTAAAAAGTACTTTATACTTCACCCTAGAATGCCTAGAAAGGAGACTTAGAAAACCCATACCGGGATTTGCTATTAGAACTCACACAAAGGAAATAGGAACCACTATCTCCAACCAATGCTTAGGAATGAAGATGCTGGGGTTAAAATGCCTGGGTTTGGTCTCCAGCTGCACAATGTGGCACACATCACTTTCTCGCTCTATCCTTTCTAAGCCTCAGATTTTATATATAAAATGCGGGTAAAAGCAGTGCCCATCTCAAAGGGTTTTTGTGAAGATTAAATGAAATCAGGTGCTTAGCACAATGCCCAGGCCACATTTCCCACTCTATAAACTCATGATGCAACAAATGTATATGTGCTACTTTTTGGTTATTTTTAGTATTTACTCTGTTTCATTTTCCTTAAGGGGTTTAACAATGTTGCTGTCATTTTCAAAGAACTGTATTAGTATTCATCTTCTCCATCAGTTTTTACGATTTTACCTTATTTTTCATAAATAGCATCCTTTATCTCCATGTTTCTCTACTTGCTTCCTTTGTTTTTCTTTTTCCTAACTTCTTAATTCCTTTATTTTTGCCTTCTCTCCTCATGTAAGCATTAGGACTCTGATTACAGCTTATACTGTAACCTGTAGGATTGGGTATAATGTGTCTCAGGTCACTGCTTTCTAATAAATTTGCAATGTTCACTATCTTCTCTTGAATTCAAGAGTAATCTGGAAGTGAATTCTTTCATTTCCATGTAGTTGAGATTCTTCCTGGTCATCTTTTAATTTCTGGATTCCTTTATTTGTTTGAGAATTCATAACTTTAATTATAGAGTCATCCTTACAAAAAAGATTTTTATGTTAACAGTTAAAAATTCATTATCATCTTAGAAAATTTTTTTTACATACAATGGAATCTTTTTTGTATTGAATTTATTGGGGTGACATTGGTTCGCAAATACAGGTTTCAAGTGTACTCAATAAAACATCAGCTGCATACTGCATCGTGCACCCATCACCCCAAGCAAAGTCTCTTTCTATCCCCGTTTTCCCCCCTTTGCCCACCTCCCCCAGCCCTTTCCCTCTGACTATCACCACACTGTAGTCTGTGTCTATGTGGTATATATACATATTTTTTCTAAGGCAACTTTTTTTTTTAATTAATTTACTTTTGTTGCAGATGTTTCTCCTTTTCCCCCCATTGACACCCTCCTCCCCCTCCCTCCCTGCCCTGTCCCCAGTTGTGTTGTCCATGTCCATTGGTTATGAGTACATGCGTACAAGTTCTGTGGTTCATCGCTCCCCTCCTCCACCCCCTCTTCTGGCAATTGTCAGTCTGTACCCCACTTCCACGTCTCTGGGGCTACCCTGTTCCTCAGACTGTTATGTTCATTATATTCCTCAAATAAGTGAGATCATATGATATTTGTCTTTCTCTGCTTGGCTTGTTTCACTGAGGATAATTGTTTCCAGGTCCTTCCATGTAGTCTCAAAGGATAAGAGATCTTTCTTTCTTACAGCTGCAGAGTACTCCATTGTGTATATGTACCACAGCTTTTTTATCCATTCGTCTACTGATGGACACTTGGGCTGTTTCCAGATGTTAGCTATTGTAAATAGTGCTGCTATGAACATGGGGGTACATATATTCTTTCTGATTGGTGTTTCAGGCTTCTTAAGGTATATTCCTAGGAGTGGGATCACTGGGTCAAATGGTAGTTCAATTTTTAATTTTTTGAGGTAACACCATAGTGTTTTCCACAGTGGCTGCACCAGTCTGCACTCCCACCAGCAGTGTACTAGAGTTCCCTTTTCTCCACACCCTCGCCAACACTTGTTGTTTGATGCTTTGTTGATGGCGGCCATTCTGACAGATGTGAGGTGATACCTCATTGTTGTTTTGATTTGCATCTCTCTGATGATTAGTGATGTTGAGCATTTCTTCATATGTCTCTTGGCCATTTGTATGTCCTGTTTGGAGAGGTGTCTATTTAGTTCCTCTGCCCATTTTTTAATTGGGTTCTTTGTCTTCCTTTTGTTGAGATGTATGAGCACTCTATATATTTTGGAAATTAATCCCTTATCTGATATATCATTGGCAATTATGCTGTCCCATACAGTGGGTTGCCTTTCCACTTTGATGGTTGTTTCTTTTGCTGTGCAGAAGCTTTTGAGTTTGCTGTAGTCCCATGTGTTCATTTTTTCCTTTGTTTCTGTTGTCTAAGGCAACTTTTTAAATTAATATTTCTAACAGAACTTTAAGAATGTCCAAGAAAACTTTCACAAGCTCTGTAGCCTCGATGCTGAGAAGCATGGAACAATGAGTAAAATCCAAAGAAAGTGCATACTTGAATGTCTGGGAATTCAATCTATGTTGCTTTATTATAAATTTTGAACCTCTAGTTAGAATCAGGATGGGAAGAACTTATTCCCACTGGCTTATACACTTTACTCCTCTCTGTTTTAATAAGTCTTCAAAATAGAAGGCAGTCCAAGGAATTTTCTGGAAGTAAAATCAACAAGAACTAAAGCATCAAAGAAGCATTTTGAATGTCAAACGGGGCCAGCAGACTGAGTACAAGGAAGATGCAGATGATGAAACCCAAGCCTATGTTGAGAAAAAAAACAAAAGTAAACCATCTGAACAATATGTATGCTACCTCAGAACCAGGAAACCCTAGCGTTGTGGTACCTCTGCCTCAAGAAGAAAAGATACCCCAGGAACGAGTGGCTTAACTTCCAGGACATGGCCAACAATAAGTCTAGGTGCAGAGATCTTCATATTCATTCTAGATGTTTATCATCTAATACCCAGTCCCAGAAAAGCAAAACATTTACCATGGATCCGGAGTTCTCTCCAGTGTTATGGAGGATTATAGAAATAAAAGACTGTTTTCACCACTTTAGGCAGGTGGTTCACAGCGACCCTTAGTTTCCTCATCTGCTAAATAGCTACCAGGTGGCAAGGGGCCTGATGACATAATCTGCATGGCCACTTTTATCTCTAGCATTTAATAATTCTATAGGATGGTTAACATACGTCTATTCTAAGCATTAAAAACATAAAATGAGCCCTAGACAGGTGGCTCAGTTTGTTGGATCATCGTCCCATACATCAAATGGTTGCGAGTTCGATTCCCAGCCAGGGCACATACCTAGGTTGCAAGTTTGATCCCTAGTTGAGGCGCGTTCAGGAGGCAACCAATTTATTTCTCTCTCACATTGATGTTTCTCTCTTTCTCTCTACCTTCCTTTCTCTCTAAAAAATGAATGAAGACATCCTCGGGTGAGGATTAAAAAACAACAACATAAAATGAAATTCCAATCACAAACAGCAGGGCTATAATAGATCTTACTAAAATGGTGTTGATCAAATACACAACACCCTGAAGATTCACTCAGTAAGACAAGTTTTGAAATAATCCTGTCATTGATGATAAGTTTGCAAGTATGACGATTAATCATGTCAAACGTTATTTTGTAATGCAGGAATGTTATTTACTGAAAAGAATAAGAAGGAAGTAAATTTTTAGGACCTACAGTGGGCCCAGAAACATGTGTTTTATGTGTGCCAGATAACTGGAAATCATGAAAATAAAATTGTGAACTATCAGTCTATAGCAGATGCTGTTGGTTCCCTGCCTGTATCCCTCAGGTCTTATTACTTCAGTTTGCTCCTGTACAAATACCAACTGCCAGTATCCACTTCTGTATGCCCAGGAGTCTCTGAAGCCTTAAAAAGCTGCCATGCCTGCACCCAGCAGGCCTAAGTTGCCACGAAACTAACACCTCCACCCCAAGGAGAAGCCTAAAACAATGGCTAAATGGGGTTGCTCTATAAATGCCCAGGTGGCTCACCTCACAAGCAAGTCAGGTGTGTGTTTTACACCATTTTTCAGAATCTCACAGAGATGTTAAGATCGAATCACCAGTAGCAGTGGCTACCTCACCCACTCTGTGTCTCTCCCCCACTTCCCTACTCGTGTTTCCTGCACCTGCCAAACAAATTACTTGCACTCAAGTCCTTGTCTCAGGACTGCTTCTGGGAGAACCCAAACTCAGACTACCAGAAACAGATTGATCCCACTGTGCAAGTAAATCTTCAAATAAGTTTTCATTTTGTCCTCCACCACCCCACTTATACACAAAATCACACTATCTACCCCAAATCAGAAACGAACTTGACAGGAATCTTGTATTTGCAATCAAGAAAGCAATACCCACTTACAAAAGAACCGTAAATATGGAAGTAAAATTTAACACTCACTCTGGGGGCAAAGGACATAGAAGAAACTCTTTTCACAAATGAAGATATAATAGGATGGAGGTATGAAGGGGAGGGGATTAGCCCTTTAATAACCATTTTCTCTGCTTTCAAGAGCATTTCAAAGATAAAGACTTGGACAGCATATTTTATCAGGGTAGGTGTGATGGAACTAACGAACACTGGTTCTTAGAAGCAAAATCCTGGTGTTGTCAGAGAGATGAGGGGGCCAGATTCCTCCAACACTCGTGGGCAGGAGGTTCTTGGGGTCCCACTGAAATAAGAATTTTCAGAAGTCCCCATGGGAGAATGAATGGTTTTTATTGGCATGGAGTTCTTTTTCTGGGTTGTAATGTCCCAGGTCTCTCAGTCCAGTCTTGGAAGAGGGTCAGCTTTGGGTTTAGTAAGGCCAGAAATAGGACCAGAGTCCAGAGTGTTCACTCCATGATGCAGCCAAGTCCAGATTAGAATTAGTCTAGATTCAGTCCATTAGTCCATTGTGGGGTTCCCACATGGCTGTGGGCCTCATGGCGAATGCAGGGCATGGGAGTCCCGAAAGCCAGGAGTCCAGTATGGGCAGAGAGAGAGAGAGAGAGAGAGAGAGAGAGAGAGAGAGAGAGAGAGAGAGAGAGAGAGAGAGAGGGAGAGAGAGCTTTCCTTGTCTAGGAGATTAACTATTCATATTTCGTGTGCTTGCAGTGGTCATGCCTATTCTGGCCACCGACTCGCTTCCAGGTGTGACAGACAGGTAGGCACCTCCCACGTCATTCAGACTTTATTGAGCATGCTTCTAAACTGCCTTTGTCCAGTCCCTTTCCCCCACCGATCAATGGGGAATAGACCTGGAGTATTAAATTAGCTAATCTCCCTTTTATTCCTTTTTGTTAAATAATGACCAGATTATTTCAATGGCCTCATTCCCCCCCCCCCTTGAGAAAATATGAAACCTCTTTATAATCATATAAAGGAGAAATGGGCAAAGGTCTCCATTTTTTTGTAGTTGCTTCCTCCTGTCAAGTGGGCGTAGACCTGCCTATCCCAAGGCTTAGAGGTTCTCTCTCTGACAGAGGAAGGGGGAAGTAAAAAGGGAAAGGAGTCTTTATGCAGGGAAGAGGGGTTTTGCAAAGTCCAGGCCTGTCTGTTGTCCCTGGAGAGGCATGCCATGGATATAAGCTTAACCTCATGCAGTGGTTGGAACATAATAGGAGCCCAGTGTGGGTCTGTAAATATACAGTAAGAACCAAGATGGATCATCAGGTATTACTGGCTAAGAAATAGGAAGTTAACCCTCTATAATGAGGTCAAGAGTCTAGGAAGAAAAGTTAGAAGAAACTTTGATGTTTCTCCTAAGTCATCCAGTTCAGCTCACCAAGTTAGGAAGGAAGAGTTAGGAAGGAGGAGGACTTGTTCAAAAACTGCATGAGTACTGTGTTTCAGAAGCTTGGAGATAAATGATAGAAAGTGTGGTAAAGATTCACCAAAAGAAAAGGAAATGTCCATCATCTCAATTATGTTTCAGTATAAAGTCCAAACCAAAGCTAAACTGTCTATTTTACCTTCAGAATGACTAAAGAATGAATTACTGTTGTAATATCTTGGTTCTTAGGTGTGAAAGTCAAAATTATACCTTCCCAGATGTCTATTTTCATATTTCTGAATTGGTCATGAACACACTATGGGTTATAAGCATGGTGTTTTTATCTGGATTGACCTGTATGGTGCCACTCAATTAAAAGGCCTGATCCTAGGTAAAAATTATTCTGATGGACACAAAAGAAATTTAATGTTTGACTGATCCTAGCCTTCTTATGTCACCTCCAGGTATAAAGAATTTGATCTTTTTTTTTTTTTGCTCATCCTCGATCCCTTCCCTCTATTCTCTTTTAAGGGGCATTTTCTCGGTAAACCAGTCCCTAGGGTTTTATCTTTCTGAATTTGGAGAATAAGTGCAATGATATATAATTGGAGGAAAACGAATGCTCCAAAAAGTATTGGACATCATGGTTTGGGACTTGGTAAGACAAGAAGTAAAGGGAAAAAATGAGGGGTCGAGCACCACTGTGGTATGTGAAAAAGTAAGAGAGAAAGGGGGATTTTATAATTGCTGTTGAATTACAGAGCTGTGATTCAAATATAAATCACTCAAACACTGGTCTGGAAGTATAACTTAGAGGAGCGGGGAGGAGAGCAGAGCAAATATCATCTGTAATACTAGGCTAAACTACCTCTCCTGCCCCCTATCTATCCTGAAGCTATATACAATGATGTTGATGGGTCCCCAGAGCAGTAGCATGACAATTTTGAAATAATTTATTAGGAAACCAAACCACCAAATAGGCGCTAAGCTATTATCTTTTCATCAACCACAGTACCCTTCTGTCTCTAGCAGACAGATGTTTAAAGAGTAAGAATGTGCATGTTCTATCAGACAAAAAAAGTGGGCATTTTATTTCAGCTTTCTGTGCATCTTTAGGTTACTAGAAATCATGGAAACCTAAATCACACAAGCAAGCTGCTTCATGCACTGAGACCTCTTGTGGGAAGAGAGCAGCAATCAAATCAGTCAGCTCAGTGCATCCTGGACGTGAATGAGGTGGCTGTAGGATCAGTCTAAGAAATGAATTTCTGCTCCTATTAGCAGACTGATTATGTGCTAGCATGTCTTCCAGAAGCATAGCACCAAACCAGCCTCTGAAAATGTCCGTTGAAAGGATACGATTTCTTTGCCAGTGTTTATATTCAAGACAAAGTGTTTTTAAAAATGAACAAGAATACCAAAAAATGGGAGCCCTGGCAGTTTGCCCCTCTTCAGCAAAAACAATCATCAAGGCAAATATTTACTATTTGCTTGTTGAACGTAGATGTGTGGACAGAAGTTTTATGTCTGTGCAGTCTGTTTCCAGTGCATTAGCCATCACATTACAAACAACAAACGAGATTCCTTCTTGTTTAAAATGTGTCCCACATGCTCAGAACCAATTGTGATCAACAGACTGCAGTATAATATGGCAGTTCAGAGTTGAGAAGATTCTGGACACATTTCAATTAAAAAGTAAATTCAGAGAGGACAGCTCGTATGCATTTACACCTAACAATGTTTCCAAAAGACGTGTAGGAATCCACGAAGTCAAGAGCCTTGGTCTACTTTGTCAAACAATGTCATGGCTGCTCTGTGAAACATAACACGCATACTTGTGCCCCTTTTTTGTTATATTCAACAGAGTGTATGCTCATCAAACATGGGAAAGTATCTGAACTTCATCATTTAGCATAAGGATCAAACTGATAAACTTTTAAAGTTAGGATGACTGAATTGAAATGAAAGATTAATTTTCAATATCTGTACACATAAGCTATGTGCCATTCATAAAAACTAACAACTTTCTTTCCTGGCCATGATTGTAACTAGGCCAACAGCCATTTGAAAAGAGACAGACCTTTGTTCCTTGGGTGAGCCCTTCCCTGGGCCTGCAGACGCCGCCATATCTGGGGCTCCAGCAACCTGGCTCACATTGTTGGCCCAGCCCTGGTGATTCCCTGAGGCCCCGCCCCACCCAACTTTCAGGCCCACCCAAGCTGTTGCCAGTTGCTTTACCATAGGATTGGCCTGCCTTGGATCCTGCTTCAGCTTTTCCTAAATTCTTTCAAACAAGCAGCATCTGGTCTCAGCTAGCCCTATACCTCTCGCTAAGTAATACATAGAAACAAACACAGGGAGGCAGCCAAAATGAGGAGATAAAGAAACAGGTCCCAAATGAAAGAACAGAACAAAACTCCAGGAAAAGAACTAAGTGAAATGGAGTTAAGCAACCTAACAGATGCTGAGTTCAAAACACTGCTTATAAGGATGCTCAATGGACTTAGTGAGAACCTCAGTGAACTTAGAGAGGGCCTCATAAGCATAAAAAAGGACCGGTCATAAATGAAGGATGCACAGTTAGAAATGAAGGAGGCACTAACTGAAATAAAGAATAATATACACAGAATCAATAGTAGAGTAGGTAAAGCCAAGAAGCAAACCATCAATTTGGAATATAAGGAAGCAAAAAACACCCAATCAGAACAGCAAAAAGAAAAAAGAATCCAAAGAAATGAGGATAGTGTAAGGAGCCTCTGGGACAACTTCAAGCATGCTAATATTTGCATCTTGGGGGTGCCAGAAGGAGAAGAGAGAGAACAAGAAATCGAAAACCTATTTGAAACAATAATGGCAGAAAACTTCCCTATCTTGGTGAAGGAAACAGACATACAAGTCCAGGAAGCACAGAGAGTCCCAAACAAAATGAACCCCAAGAGGCCCACACCAAGACACATCATCATCAAAATGCAAAAGGTTCAAGACAAAGAGAGAATCTTAAAAGCAGCAAGAGAAAAGCAGTTTGTTACCTACAAGGGAGTTCCCATAAGACTGTCAGCTGATTTCTCAAAAGAAACTTCGCAGGCCAGAAAGGAGTGGCAAGAAATATTCAGAGTGATGAAAAGCAAGAACCTACAACCAAGATTACTCTATCCTGCAAAGCTGTCATTTAGAATTGATGGCCATACAAAGAGTTTCCCAGACAAGGAAAAGCTAAAGGAGTTCATCACCACCAAGCCATTATTATATGAAATGTTGAAGGGTCTTCTTGAAAAAGATTAAAAAATATGAACAAACAAAATGGCAATAATTACATATCTATCAACAGTTGAATCTATAAACAAAATGAACAATCAGAACAGAAACATTCTCAAAGATACAGAGAACTTTTGTTGGTTACCAGATGGGAGGAGGGTTGGGGGGAATGGGTGAAAAAGGTGAAAGGATTAAGAAGTACAAATTGGTTGTTAGACTGACAAACCTCAAAGGGAAGGGGGGGTGGAGGGTGGGAATAAATAAACCAAAGAACTTATATGTATATATGGATAACCAATGGACACAGACAACAGTGTGGGGAAAAGCAGGAGGGGGGCAGGAATGGGGAGGAGGGGGGCAATGGGGGAAAAATGAGGAACATCTGTAATACATTCAACAATAAAGATAAGTTTTAAAAAAAAAAGAAACATCCATGAGAGAGAACATCGATTGGCCGCCTCCAGCATGCCCCCCGACTGAAGATTTGGCCCACAACCTGGGCATGTGCCCTGAACTTTTAGTGCACGGGTCCACGCTCAAAAACTGAGCCACACCAGCAGGGCTAATTTTTTTTTTTTTTTTAGAGAAAGAGTGAGTAAGGGAGAGATAGAAACATGGATCGGCTGCCTCCTGCACGCCCCCTGCCGGGGATTGAGCCAGCAACCCCGGCGTGTGCCCTGACCAAGAATCGAAGAGGGACCTATCAGTCCTAGGGGGGGGACGCTCAATTCACTGGGCCACACCAGCTGAGCCATAGTTAAATTTTTAAATCTGTCAATATAAAAACACTCATTAATAAAACATGGGAGAAAAAGAAAAAAAAAGAAAAAGAAAAGAGATAGATACATATAAATTGTGGAGAGAGTAGAATAGAAAAGACAGAACCCAGAAAATTCTCTTTTAAAGAGAGGCAGTAGCATCTGAGTTATGAATTCAGTGTATTTGTCAAGTGAACTAGTCTGGAAAAGTATAAATAACCTTTAGAGAAGCAATAGAGACATCTACCAACTATTTGCCACATACACAATGCGTCAACAAAACAAGGTTAAATACACAAACAAGAACCCAGTACCATATAACTACTACAGTGTGTTCCAATCTCTACCCTTCTCTGTCTCTCTCTCCCCTCTCCTTCTCTCCCTTTTTTTCATTCTCCAATTTTTATGTGTAGGACGAAGACAAGGAGGGAATCAGAACTTTCAAGGAGAATTTTGCCTTGTTATTTTGCTGATTTAATGTTCAGCATCTGGTCTACCTTCTGCTGTGCATGAGCTACAGTGATCTGCCACTGATCATGAAATGCTGATTGAAAAATAATGAAGAGTTGACTTTAGATTGAAATTCTCTGCATGTGAACTAACAACATTCAAGCTTATTAAGACCAGCCAGTAACTAACCAAATTTTCGCTTTTAAATTTTAACAGATGGCTGCCTTACCCTGTTTCATATATCTTTCATAAGCTCACAAAGAGTGCTCATTTGCATTTTCTTTACATCTCAGAAAATAATTGCTATGGTTCTTCCCTTTTATTCCCTATGTGTTTAAGATGAAATTTTGATGTTGAAATTTTATTCTGGACTTTTCCACTTTATAGTGGCAAGATTAGAATAAGTTAGTAAGATGCATATGTAAATGCTTGGAAACTCAAGTTGACTTACGAAAACACTTCACCTGTGTCTTCAATGCAGAATGTGAGGTTCTGTGTTTGCCAGAGTAAGCATCTGCTTAACTATGACGATTTTCCAAAAAATTAGAAGACGTTTAAGGCAATAACATGAATCTTTCTAATAGTAACAGTGACTTTTTTGTCATTACAAATAGATATTTAAACAATTATGAAAAAGTCACATCTCTGAGATACATAGTTACAGGGTAAAGTTTTCCAGTGGACCCATGTAATAGATACACCATCCTAAATCTAGGAATCCTCGGCAACTGTCATAGATTGATGTGGCATGAGATCTACATGAAATTTATCCCAATTTGTAGATACTTTTTCTCATTTTGTCTAGCTTAATTTACTTCTAAAATTACTTGAAAGAATTTTCTTCTCTCATGGATAGGGCTTTTCTTTAAGCAAGGATAATAACTACTAAATGAGAGAAATAGAAACTGTGATCTGTTGGGAAGAAGCATAAAGGTTTGTATTGTGAAGATATGGTCAATTAATTGCAATATTCATTAAACTTCTCAAAAAAATAAAAATAAAATTGTTAGCAGGTCTGAGAACATCATAATTACCATCTGGGGGGGGGGGAGCAAACTAGTGTACATAAAAACTAGCTTGATAATTCTGCAGCCAATTAGTCCCAATACAACCAAAGTTACCTGAAGTACTCCGAGAAGAGTGTTTGTTCTTGTTCTTGTTACACTCTCCAAACAAAAACAAAAGCAAGCCTAGTGTAGCAGGTGGACTACATTAATGGTCCCAAGAAATACCTTCCTACACCATCGTCATTGCCTTTAAGTGTGTGATCCTCTCCCATTCTGACTCCAGGTGTGACCATCTGACTTATTTTTGTCAAGGGGATACTAGTCAATATGTTGTAAGCAAAGGCTTGAAACAGTCATGTATGTTCTGCTTGTCCTCATGTATGATTGGTCTGGCTCACTCTTGAACACTACCAAATGAACATGCTTAAGCTAGTTTGATGAAGGGATACAAGAGACTTACGGACTAAAGCTGAGCTGTCCAAGCTAAAGCCATGTTAGTCAAGACAGCCCTTTGCTAACCCGTCAGCTGACCACAGATGCATTAGCTAGCCTAGTTCAGATCAACCCACCCGGTATTGATATAACCACCCAGCCAACCCATAGACTCAAGAGAAATAACAAATGTGCATGTTTTAAGCCTCTTTGTTTTGGGGTGACTTGTTACTCAGCATTATTATAGCAATAGATAATTGATACATCTTTTTATTTTCTGAAAATCTTTCTGAAAACTTGTAAACCCACTTTTTTGCCTGAATATGTTAAGTTGCTAAGCACAATAATTTTCTCCATTTGTCTATTTTCTCCTCAATAAATTGAAATTAAATGCTTCATTACACATTAAAAGATCTCTATGACACTAGTATTGCTTTCATTTCAGGCATGATATATCACGTAACTAAAATTACTATTCAAGTTCCAGGTCATCTTTTTGCAGTTATCCAATATGACTTTTACCTTAAAGTAGTCTTAGGACCAGAAGGGACACTTCTAAGAGAGATAAAGCAAAACTGAGAAATAAAATATCCTTAAGACCTTTGGAAAAACAAATAGAAAAAATAAATAAATAAATAAAACTATTCCAGGACATCAAATTAGAGCTTACTTGGAGTATAGGCATTTCCTTGCTGCTACATTTTCTCTTTTAGAGTTTTCAATGAGGGTCTGCTTGATGACAACTACAATCAATTGATTTCTTGTTGTTACTAGTCAAAGCTCATTTTAAAGGGGCCCTCCACTTCCTGCCAAGTTTTTCATACTTTTCCCAAGGACAGCACTGTATCAACATGAATATAATATGTTCATCAAATACTTTTATATAGAAAGGGAATCTGGGGAACTGGAGGGGTGAGGTCACTTGCTTTCTGCTCAGTCCCTCAGAATCCTGTTTTTCCCTTTTATCACAGATCAAATGACGTTGTTGGGCAGAGAAATGATGCCATTAAAAAATGGCCTCACATAAATGTTCTACACTATTCAAAGTATAAATTAAAATGTAAATAATTAGATAAAGAAATACCCAATCTAAACAATACACTTTGTATTTACTCATCTATTTTTCATATATATACTAAGAGTCCTTATGTCTGGAAGGTGCTTTGTATGCATGTTTGTTATCAAATCCATGTTCTTAAGCAAGTCCAGTACCGCCTCTTTCCCTGTCCTCAATACTGAAGAAAACATTGCATCAGTAGTCTCTCCAATGCGTCCCAACACCAATCTAATCCTAGGTTCCAAGTGCCTCTTAGGTGCTGGCTGTAACCTGAAATCAACTGATTGCTGATTTTCGCATAATGATCATTGAGAGAAGCAGAGTTAATAGCTGCAATTGCCAAAAGGTTCACTTTGCATTTGACCATAAGGTAGATATAAAGGAACAGAGACCAAGAGTGACATTAAAGCATAAAATATGGCCCTGGTTGGTGTTGCTCAGTGGTTGCACCAAAGGGTCATGGGTTCAATTTCTGTTCAAGGACACATATCTGGGTTGCAGGTTCTATCCCTGGTCCCGGTCAGGGCACGTGCAGGAGGCAACCAATCAATGTGTCTCTCACATCGATGTCTCTCTTTCACGCACGCACTCTCCCTCCCTCCCTCCCTTCCACTCTCTCTAAAAATCAATGGGAAAAAATATATAAAGTATGGGTCTTTCAGAGAATATATTTCCTGGGAACAGGCCTTGCCTTCATCCTTTGATCACTGGGGGCTCTGTAATCCTAAAACTGCTCCTAATTTAGAGAACTATGGAGCTGCTAGAATTATTAACTGTGGATTTTGAATTATGAAGACAACCGAACAAACTGCAGTCCCAGATTTTGGTATCATCGAAAGAGATCAGGCTTGAAAGCCAGATGGACATTTACGAGCTTATGCACCCGGGGTGATTTACTTCCCACGTTGGAGTCTCAGGGTCCATCTCTAACTCACAAAGACATTACAGACTAAATATATCACTTCTGGTAAGTGCTTGGTACAGATGTTTGTACAGTGCTTGGTTTAGATGTTCAACAAGGGATTGCTATTTTATTAATTTATCATTTTGATATTTTATCTTATTTTTTTTTAAGTATCTTTAGACAAAACTTGAAGCAGAAATCCCACAGTACAGTCAGCCAGTTTCACACGTAACTCAAAATGACTTTCTGGCCTCAAGGTTAAATCTTTTAAAACCTATAAAATCTAAGTATGAGGCAAAGAAATTGTGGTGAGAGCAGCCATTGATCCCGACGACATCCATGACTGGGCTGAACAAACACTGGGTAAACTCCAAGTTCAATGAGGGCTGAGGGAAAATAAAAGAATACCACAGCCAGGTCCATGTGCCCCACCCGCCTTGAACATGAAGCAAGTGCACACGGGCTGTCCTACTTGCCTACGCTGTATTTGTGTAGTAAATGTGAGCTTGGTCAAGGAGCCTGAGGTTTGGCAGCCTGAGACAAAATGTTAGCTATAAATGGAAAACAAAATCTTACACTCTTTATAGTCACTCTTCCCTGTAGACTGTTCATTTAACAAGTATTTGAGTTCCTTCTGTTTTTTCAGGCACTGAGGATACAAAGGTTAGTAAGATTCAGCTCCTGCCCCAATGAAGAGCTCCCAGTCTGGTTGAAGTGAGAAACCTTTAAAACCCGGCTTCTGAGGCAACCCTGGTGAGCAGCAATACAGACTGAGAATGAGTTGTTTGTAGAGGTGATGGAAAATAAATGCTCTGTTGCTCAAGTTACTTATCCGAGTTACATCATGAAAGGTCTCCTCCTCCCCTACCTCCCCAATCAAGCTTCTCTATGTGAGTGCCAGCACAGAGACTGAAGTAAGGCAGACAAAATTATCTTGGCTTGTATTGAACTGCGATTATGAAATCAGCCTGAGAAAATAAAGAACTATGAGTGATCCGTCCCATGGAGCCACTCAGAAATTCCAAATGCCCAGCAGCCCAGGTGGGCAGCCTTCGAGCCTGGTTCATGTCCCCATCAGGTAGCCTGATCCCAAGGAAAATAGGTGGCAATTGTGCCCTGAACACAAATCAGGAAGGCTCTCTGGTTGCCAAACCAACCTTTGCATTTTGTCTATGGCCAGGGTGCTTCTCCGCCCTGCAATAGCTGAGTGTGTGGAGATGGAGGAGTAATGGTGAGATAGACATGCATGCAAATGAGCGATTATAATGCAATGGAAGATGCAAATACAGATTCGCAGGCAATGAATTCACCTCCACCCGGGGATACGATGCTCACAGAAAACTCAGAAGACTTGTCATATGCTGACACTTGCAAGAGGACATAGAGATTGTGTGGAGCTGGTGTGTGACAAGGGGTCTGGGGGCAGGGTGAACACACACATCCTGCTGAATGAACAGGGAGGTATGGTTGATGTGCTCTGGTCATACCTGGGGTGCAGGTGCTCTGTGGGTGTAAAGGTGGGAGCAGGGAATGGTAAGGTAGGAGTAAATAGAGAAGACAAAAAGAAAGTTACATCCAGATTGGACATATCACCTTTTATGCCTGATTAAAGGGTCAGAGAGACCATGGGTCCATGTAGCTCAAATGTTCTCCCTAAAAGAATTTGTTTTTCATTTCTGGTAGATTACATAACAGGGAGATTTTTTTTTAACATAAAAATCCTTTTTTAAAAAGAACTCAGATGTGGCAATGTTCACAGAGGTCAGCGGCAATGACCTTTGTAGAGGCACATGTGATCCAGTTGACCATGGACCCTGCCCAGCCCACTTCACCTACTTTGTTTCCTCCCAGACCCTGGAAGGCATGTTAGCATTTTACTCCTGCACGTAGTGATAAAAGATAATGAAAGTGTGTTAACAGGAGATGGTTAGATCACAATGGTTATATATTCTACTGTGGGCAAAAAGGAAAGGATGCCAAACAAACTCTGCCAATGCCAGCCAGCATTTTAACAGTTTAAACATCACTGTTGCCCATGCAATTTTCAATGGTATGTAAATGGACCTCTGAAATCCAGCTCTCTTACTACCAAATCCCCCTTTTTTTTCTTCATTTTTGTAAAAGGATCTTCGAACTGTAGAGCCCATCCCCAGAAAGTCAGAGATAAATTATTTCACCGTGCTGAGCACTTTTAAATAATTCAAAGCAAAGCAAACAATGGACTTAATATCACTCATGTATGATGTTTTAATGTACTTTAAATACCTAGCTTTGCTCCAACTTTTAAATAAAAGTCGATCCCAAATGTGCAAAGCCCTTCAGCATGTGTGTTGCTGTGACATGTGGCCTCCCTACTTCAGAGTGGCTTCATTCTGCCCCAAGTAGAGGAAAGTTGGGTTTGATAATATCAGAGTAATTCACTGCAGTGCACTGAATTAAAATCAAATTAATATTTTATCCTCAGGTAACTCTTATTATAATCCAGAAAGTCTTATTGAAAGAGATTATTATTAAAAGAACTACGAGTTCCGTTGATGTAATTTAATTTTTTTTATTAAATTTACTGATCAGAGTTGTTTTGAGAGTCCCCAAGATGCATGCCTAAGATGCATAAAAACGTAAAGCATCTTGAGAAACAGGTTGCAAAGTCCTCGGAGGTGTAATATAGGCCAATGAGAAACACGAATAGGTGTGTCTTGTGCCATCCAATGAATGAAAAGGGGATAGATCTCTAATATTTACCAAGCACTTTATACATATCAAGTATTATGTGGGGCCTTTTATATATTAGGCAACAAACCTATGAAAGTTTACTGTCCCCAATTTACAGAGAGGTTAAGGAACATATGCAACATGACCAGCTACCAATGGCACTCAGTTTTGAACCCAAAACCTGTCTGATTCCAAGGCTATGCTTTGTACAGAAAGCAAAGGTTCAGAATGAGCAGGAGTTTTACCAAGCACTGCCCAGGCCTGCTGGAAGGACCGCTGCCAATCTCAGCTGTATGGGAGGAACTGAAGGCAGATGTGCATATTCGACAGGAGAGATGCATGAATCTTATTAGTTCTTCCGTTAAAGGGTGCTCCTGCAGCCTGTCCGATGTGGCTCAGTGGTTAAGTGTCGACCCATGCACCAAGAGGTCGCCAGTTCGATTCCTGGTCAGGGCACATGCCCAGGTTGTGGGCCTGATCCCCAGTGGGGGCATGCAGGAGGTAGCCTGTCAATGTTCTCTCTCATCAATGTCTCTATCTCTCTGCCTCTCCCTTCCTCTCTCTCTCTAAAAATCAATAAAGAAAGAAAAAAAGGTGCTCCTGCAATGTTATATAAACACACACACACACACACACACACACACACACACACACACACACCATCAAGTTGATATCAGTCCTATATGTCTAGGAAGTTTTAAGAAGATGGGCCATTCCTCCCCACTAAATACTTAGGCCATTTTAAAGGTATCAAGTGTTATACCCAAATAGTGCCCCTTTGAGGGCCATGGATACATGTAAGATCCTGCTATAAAAGACAGCAATAAATACACTCACAAGTTCCCCATTTTTGCCAACACTCTGAATTGAGTTGTGCATGAGGGCTGTTGATAACCTTCTGAAAAGAAATCCTTAAACCAGAGAACCTCTTTTACTTGGTTCTTTAATATTTCACTAGGTTTGAGGAAAAGCCGACCAAATAACTCCGCCAAAGTAGCAATAACTCTATCCAGATAGGCCTGTATGCAAAGGACCCAATAACTCAAGGATAAGAATAATGAAACTGCCAGACAGGACGGATGTAACGGCAGTGAGAAGCAGCGTGATAACCGGCTGAAGAGCAGAGCAGGGCCACACGGCAGAGGCCAGGAAACCAAAGGCATCTCGCTGGGACCAAGATCTAAACATGAAGATCAGGTCACATCAGAAAAACCCTAAGAAAGGCTTGGACAGAGTGGATGTCTTTCTGCAGGCTTCATTTAATTTCAGGATTCACACAAGTACACAACTACTTTTAAATGCTGCTCTCTGCCTCATAGGAAAGAGTAGAAAGGGCAGAAAACAATACTCTCCAAAAAAAAGGGGGGGGACAGGTCATAGCAGTCATCAGAATTTCAAATGGAATCATTATTCTGCTTCATGTTAACAATTGTGCCGTAAGTGGGCACATTTCCAGAATCTTGGCATTTATTTTATGTCCAGATTTCACAGTTTTCCCCAGATACAATAGCATTTGTGGGAGTTCTTATCTTCCTGCCTATATATTGACTCAGATTGTCTTAGATTTTAAACTCTCAGAGGCAATGATATATTTTACACTTGATTTTATGTAACCAGCTACACTTCGTTTTAAATAATCCTTCATTGCCTTCATAGAGCAGATTACATATTTCCGTAGAGTTTTTCTGCTATATGACTTTGTGTGACGCTCACTGTCTTATAAGGATGAGCAGGATGGTATTATCCTAATTCTACAGATAAAGCTCAAAAAGAACACAAAGTTTCCCAAGAATACACAACTATTCCACAGGAGGACTGAGGCAAGAACCTGAATCTTCTGATTTAAAAACAAATGAACCAATTTTCAGATTGATTTATTTTAAAAGAAAAAAACTTCTTCAATAATTCCCATGTAATCCTCTTAAGTCTACTCAGCCTAAATTCTGGGTCAAACACTAGGAATCAATGAGCAAAATCTTCAGAACACTTGTTGTTTAGCCCAGATACTGTTACAAAGGGCAGTGCAACAAATTACTCAAGTTAGTTGGCAGAAATTGTCTTTGAGGAATAAATTCATTTTGATTGGGGGTATGTTGAATTTCTAATTAATACAATGGCATATTGAATAGCGTAAATATAAAATAAAGCAAAGGTGATTGCTGTGAACTGAATTTTTGTGTGGCCCCAAAATTCATATATTGAAACTCTAACCCCCAATATGATGGTACTAGGACATGGGGTCTTTTGGAGGTCATTAGTGTTGAGGTTGTGAGGTAGATCCCTCATGATGGGATTAATGCTCTTGCCAAAAGAGGGTGAGACATGGGATTTCTCTTCTAGTGCACACACCAAGGAAGGCCATGTGATGACAAAACCAAAAACAGGGCCCTCCCCCCAAATATGGCCGTGCTGGCTGGCATTCTGCTCTTGGACTTACAGATTCCAAAACTGTGAGAAATAAATGTTTGTAGTTTAAGCCACCCAGTCTACGGCACTCTGTCGTAGAGAACCCAGTAGACTGAGGTGGTCATATAACTGAATACGTGTCATACATGGCAACAATGCAAGAAACTTAGCACCAATTCCTTATCCAACCAGTCTCTGTTGTCATTGGAGATCGTGACCCTGCGACCCAAATAACAGATTTGTCCTTACTTCTTCTAAAAGGCACTACACTGAAAATCCTGTTCCTAATAAGTTTTAGCTCCTAAAATGCCACCAAGTAAAGAACTTTTCAAAGGCAAGGTTAAAATATCTATCAACTGAATCCATCTAAAATTCCATAAGTAATATTGGCTAGTTAAGTCCATGAGATGATTGCCTCAATATGCAATTCACTGTTCAGTGTGATGTTATCTATTATTCTCCAAAATAAAGTAAATGTTTCAAAAACAAAAATACCCTTTGAAGGCACTCTTAGGAGAATATAATACCCAAACACATTGCTTAGACAGTGAGAGTATTAATACATTTCCAAGGAAAAAATATAAGTATCTAAACATAATAAGCATAAAATTCAAGAATCCAAAGGAATGGATGGGTCAAATGTTTTCCCTGCATTCTTTGAACCTCGGCATGTAGATAAATTAGTAAAATGTCTAAATGAAATGAGAGTGGCCTGGTTAGGTGTATATAGATAACCTGCTATTTAAAAAATCTTTGTCCTGAATTCTTAGCTTCATTCACTCTCTGCCTTGGCCCAACCTTTTCTGATGACTGAGTGGCACCATAACCGGCTGTCCTAGGTCTATAAACCTCTGAAAATTTTAACATCCTTTAACACTTTTCACTTCACAGATTACATTCAAATACATTGTCTCATTAAACTAGTTAAGCATAGTAGACATTTATCATTTGTGGGACATCCTTGCTCATTTCCACCTTCCAAACCATATCCTTATGTCCTAACAGGGAATTATCTGTCTCCCCTTGTTTGTAGTGTCAGTGGGATGATAACTCCAGGTGGCTGTCTGCCACTGGAATTTAAATTGATGGAATTATCCTGCACTGTCCTAGTACATCAGCAGTTGAACACATAGCCTATACCTGCTTGAACAAATGCTTTCTGGCAGAGACTTTAATCTTTATTGCAAGAATGGAAGAAAAAAGATGGTTGGATGTCATTCATCCTGGTTGTGTGACCTTGACTAGACTGTTCCTATTACCAGCTAGTCCTGTAGTTCCTCCTTTCTATACTTCAAAAGAGGCTTTGTTCCAAGCCATTCCTCAACCTTCCCTTTAATGTCCACACCTCTGGGTAGACTTTCCTTTCATGCCTTTTGCTTGATTTACCCACAGTTTCTGTTGGTTGCAACCAAAGTCTTCCAACTAATAAATAAGACCATTCTGTCCATTTTACCAATGAGAACTGAGACAGAGAGGAGTGACCTGTCTGTAGTCTCACCGGCATAGAGTATTTGAGCTGGAGTTTGAACCTAGCTCTTCTTATTCCACATGCACATTCCCTGTGTGACATTCCAGCCACTGAAATGTATCAGGAACCTTCTAGTAGAGTATAAGCTGGAAACCTACATGGACCTACACTTGAATCGTCCTGACTAAAGAAAATACACTGATTTAACAGCATCTCTGGTCTGTCATCTTGGGTTCTGGTCCCCTTCACTGATGTGTCTTTTAGAGTCTCTGCTGCTTCTTTGAAAGACAGAGAAATTCTCATGCTTACAGGGAGCCAAGGTTTTCTGGGGTTCTAAAGCTTCCTTTGAGTAGTTCAAAGAAGGGATATTTCTCAATCATCTTCATTTTTTAAACTCTCTGCCACTGCACAGTGCTTTTCTTGAAACATTCAGCTAAAATCACTCTGTGATGTATAAACAGAGGCCCCAAGCACACACCTTGCCACAGAGCACAGAACTGAATTCGTCTGGGGCCGGGAGCCATATTAACATGTTGTCGTTTGTGCCGTTTTGTTTCTTCACTTGTTTTCTATTCTCCTTTGCAGTGATTCTCAGTATGTGGTGGGCATAAGCACCACCTGGAGTGCTTTTGGAAAATGCAGGGTCTCAGGCCCCCAGTGATTTTGTGAATCTGAATTTTAACAAGTCTCCCTCCATCCTGTGATGTCAGTGCAACATCTACAACACACTGGCCTGTGGGGATAAAATTCCAATCTCTTATCACGGCATACACGGTTCTTCTGATCTGGTCCGTGCCTATGTCTATAATCTGTACTTCTTACACCCCAGAGTAAATGCTCCTGCTCTAGTTGAACTCACACATTCCCACGCTCTTTCAAAAAGGTGTGCCACATTTCCCATTACATCCTGGAACACAGGTCTCTAGCCAATATTTATTATTTTATTTTCCCATCATGCCCATATCTCCTGAGGCTCTTGGGAAGGGGGGTTGCTCTTTCATCCCTACTCCTCCCTCCAAACATGCTCTAATAGGATCTGCTCACCGCAGAACCCGCTCCCTCGGCCACAGGGAAACCAGGGTGAGTGTGCGAGACCAGCCAAATATATGCCCTGGAGCTTTCAAACTGGAAATGTTAAAAATAGATGGACCTTTACTAGTGAAAGGCTGAGAAATGTCAAGGTCAGGAGGTAGGTGAAGGCTTAGTCCTTGAAAACAGAGGAAGGCAGTCAAACAGAATGAAGGTAACATCCACAAAGGAGCAAAATTAGTTAATAAATATGAACTAGCCAAAATATAATTTTGATACAGAGAGTAACTGCTATACATTTTTAGGCTAAATATTCTGAAACAATGACTACTTGATTGATGGACTGAGGCCTGCGTGGGTATATTTTATGTAGGAAAATGCATTTAATTCTAAGATTTATTTAGGATTTTACTTCAAAATGCCAATAATACCTTAATATGATAGCATATATTAATATGTAGCTAAGATGGTTCCTTCTAAATGACCCTAATTAGCAAGAAAGCATAATATTCTGTAGGTCATAGATCACTTTGAGAAACTGATGAAAGTTACAGATTTTCTTGGAAAAAAATGCAAATTTGCACAATTTTTGACAATTTCTGGAGAATCACAGATGCCTCTGAAACCCATTCATGGACCTCTTAGAAATCCCTGACTCAATTGGGCTTGTTTCTGTTCTGTTTTCCACATCTGCTACACCAACCTACCCATGTACATACAAATGGATAAAGTACATGAGCCTTCATGAGAATTGAAATTTATTTGGTTTCCAGGTCAGAGATGGTAGACAATAAAATAGATGACAGAATTGTAAGTGGCAATTAAGTATCAAGGAAAACTTTAACATAACCAATTTTTTTAATGTATATTTTTTCTTTTATTGATTTGAGAGAGAGAGGAAGGGAGACGAAGAGAAAGATAAAAACATCGATGAGCAATAACATGGATAAGCTGCCTCCTGCATGTCCCCCACTGGGGACCGGGCCCACAACCTGGGCACATGCCCTGATCAGGAATTAAACCAGTGACCTCATGGTGCATGGGTCAACACTCAACCACTGAGCCACAATAGCTAGGCAACATAACCAATTTTTAAAAAGTCTTTCTTCTCTCTATCTTTATTTTGTTAAGTGTTTGGTTTCTTGGTTGCTACTGCTGGATGTGTTTGCTTGTTTGTTTTTCTTATGATTTCTCAATATATTTATTTTGTCTAATGCAAAATGCAAATGCTTTTCTGATGGTTTTTCTTCAGATTGCCTCATGATCTTTGTGTGATGCTAAGTGCTCACTTGCCACATTACAGGTACTTTGTCTTCATATCTGTTGAAGATGAGGAAGCACTTTCCAACATCAAGTAGGTAATTCAAGACTGAATAGAGTTTCTACATGTTGAATATTCTAAACTGTCTCTACAACCCGCATCTCATGAGACAATTTTTAGACTATTTCATAGTCTGACATTCAATAATATATTTTATATTGTATTCTAATGACTACATGCCTGTTAGTCCTCTTCATTTTATGTATAGCAAATTATTTATGGGCAGATTACAGGTCTTCTGTGTCCCAGGTAATTTTCACAAGGTATGTTGGTCAACATTATAAAGTGGCATGGAACAGAAACAACTCATACCACCTTAGGAAAAAAAGGAAGGGGAGACTTATTGTCTTCAAAAATTGAAGAGTCTGGTGATCATTCTTCCTTCTGACACACTGGATTTAGAGGTGCAAGCGATGATGTCAAGGGTCAGTCCTTCCATAGTTTGCACAGCTTTTCTCTGGGTTGGCTTCAGCATTTGATAGGTTCTTCCCATGAGTAGCTCTCAGCACCTCCAGGCTTACTTTGCCCTTGACTTCTCTTTCCCAATTATATATCCCTGTACATTCCTGAAATTGAGTGCCATGTACCTCACTTGAGTAATGCACTCATCTCTGAACGAGTCTGGACATAAGGGCCAACTCTATACAAATTATATGAGTTAAGAACTGAGAAGAGGTACTTTCCCAAAGGAAAATCGAAGCGCGATTATCAAAAGAATGGCAATTATCAGAAGAAAATTGGGTGTCGGACAGAAGAAAACAACATATATCCACTACTGGAAGTACATAGCAAGCACTTCTTGGTTGATACAGCACCCATTCGAGACTGAAGATAAAAAATCATTTTGTGCCTGTCTTAAGGCCAATTTGACTGCAAGGCATAAACATCCACTCAATATAGTTTAAGTAAAATTGATTTTTATTTCATCCTCGACCAATCTCACTGTAAGAATTACAGCAAGGTCTCCAGAAAACCAAAATGTTGCTAGGCAGGTACATATATATGTGAGGGTATTGGAGCAGGACCTTTAGGGTGGAAGGGAGCATATGTCTTTTAGAGTCTATGTGTCTTTGGCATTTATGTGTCTTCTTCACTCCAAAATCAGCTTGTCACTTAGGTAATTTATTCTAAGATTTACCTATGACCTTATGTAGGCTATCCAGAAACAGAGAACGTAATACCAGAATGCACCGGAACTTCTAGCTGAGCTGCCCACAAAAGTCTCAGCTCTCTAATCCAGGTCTAATAGGCAAACAGAGGTCAGGGATCCACTTCTGGACCCTGAATGAGTTGTCTGAAGTAGGAATGGGAGTGGAGGGGTTGACGATGAAGGTCACGTAGCTCAAAGGGCTCCTCATTCTAGAGGCAGGGACATGGCAGATGCCCTGAAGGTGGTTGTGGAGGCAAAGAGAAAATCATTGACATCTTGAATGCACTTTGATACAAAATTTAATTCTGCATTTTACTCCAACTACAAGAAAGTAACACACGTAGAAATAAATAAGAAAGTAAGAGTCTAATAATGAAAATTCCCTTCTGTTTATCAGGCCAACACCAAATTTCCATTTAAGAAACATGGTAAAGAATGAGATGATCTGTGTACAAAATAAGAATTTCATTCATGCATTTTAAAGCAAGGTGACTAAAAATTCTTTTTCTTATGAATTAGGTAAGTAATGGATAAATTAGTAGAATTGTAAGTGTTAAGGGATAATAAAAGTAATAAAATTTTAATTCCCACCAAACGTAAGAATCTCTGATATTAAAATATATTCATACTGGAGTTCATATTAAAATATTAGATTATATCTACTTAAATAGATGTTATTTCAAAAACAGCAATTATATATTATAGCCTCAGCTGCTAAAGATTCACAGACAGTAAGAGGTTTTTGTATTGTTTTAGCTATATTTTCCTTCTGCTATGAATCTGTTGATACTAAAAAATAGAAATGAACACATATCTCCATTCGATTTGAGTGAATTGAATCAAGCACACAGAAGCATGATTATGCTATATGTTCCTTTTCAATGTTCCATTTAAAATTAACCAACCAACTACCAAGAAAAGCCAAATGCTGTTTACAATAGTACCTTTCAGAAGAAGGGAAAAACAAACCTGATTTAGTTCATTATACAGCAGCATTTAGACCATCAAGCAGTAGGAAACCTGCCAAATGTTTTCTATTTGTTTTTATGACTGTGTCTGTATTTATTTTCCTCTGTGGAGTGCTAGCCATCAATAGACTACAATGACATAATACTTCATTTAAGTCTTAAATCTTTTCTTAACTTGCTCAGTTGAGGGTCATTAGTTATGGTCATAATAAGCCTGTTGCTATGAAATCTCTAGTGCATTAAAAAAAAGAAGAAGAAAGAAAGAAATTCCTAAAAATTCCTCTAAAATGCATCCTCTCCAGTTCCCTGAGATCTCTGGGATTATCTTTCTGGAATTTACATCTACCAGATCCCATATCGACATTCATCTTTCTGTAGAAGCAATTTTGGGAAAGTAGTTCAAGCAAGGCATTTAAAATATGAGTAGCCTGGCTGGTGTGGCCCGATCGCCAGTGGGGGGCAAGTAGGAGGTGGCCCATAGATGTTCCTTCTCATTGACTCTATCTCTCTCTCCCTCTCCCTTCCTCTCTCTCTCAAATCAATAAAGAAAAATTATTTAAACTCAGAGCAGAGGTTGAACTCCTCCTTCTCCACTTACTGACTGTGAGATCTGGAACAAATTACTTCACTCCTCTCAGCTGGTTTCCTCATCTATGTATGACACAGGTATTTATCTCACCAGCTATTGTATGGATTAACTGAGATAAAATGTCTAAAGCACTTAGGGAAATACCAATACACACAAAAATATGGATTCAATGGTTGCCATGGTTGAGGAAAAGTTCAGTTAAAAAAAAAACAACAAATAACCACAGGTCCATTCCTACTTCAGAACTTATATATTATGCTTATACATCAGACAGTAATTCTTTTTCCGTATCTGTCTTACCCACCCTCACTGGACAGTGAGCCCCAGGAGGACAGTGGCTGTGTCACAGTTTCCTACTTAGTTCAGATCTTGATACATATTAGATCCTAAACAATTGCTAGTAAATTAAACTGAACGTGAAAATTCCTACAAGTCCATTATTCCTTCTAGGACGCAGAACTACATAACTCTTTGTTCTACTTTATGTAGTTGCAGTGCGTAAGATATATTGCCCTCGGAAATCCTTAGGCAAATGCCGGAATAAAAGAGGCAGCTGTTCCTGGAAAAGCAGGCTACGCAGAGCTTTTTAACCGGTAGAGGAGCTTAAACATCAAGGCAAGTACTGAGTTAATGTTATTTCATTTTAAGTACTTGACAGTGTTCTTAGCAATCTGTAGAGAAGAAAGAACTGCAACATTCTTTGAGATACTGCATCAGAATTTTTGTTTCTGGGCTCCAACCCTTGCTGCATCAATTTACATTGTGAAGGTTATCTTCAAAGCCAGAAGGGTGAGAAACAGAAAAGTTCAAAATAAAAAATTTTCAAGGGGTACTGTATCAAAAAAAAAAAAAAATCCCTATATTTTAAAATTGGCTTCACCTTGATAATAGGACTCTGATTATGGTTTTAAAAAAAGCCTTCCTTCTTTTTCCCTTGAAAATGTACTTTTCCAGTGTGAGAGAATGCGCTGAGCTACTTTTAAAGTGATGTTCATGGATATTTCATAGGCTGCATACACTTGCAAATCATGAAAGGGTTAGCATTTCCCTCTTTTGGATCCTGACTCAACTCCAGGACCATTAATCAGCAGATTAAATGAATCCTAGTTAGAAATTGAGCACCTCCCACTCATTTCTGAAGGCGCCTCGGGGCTTACCTGGCCTAGATAAAATTCAGCAAACATCGATGCTGGGTGCTCAGTTGCAGAGTGGGGAGAGGTTGACTAAAGTCAGATAACCTAACACCTGCCCAGAGAGTAAGGCAGAGTGTTTATTGTGATCTAGGGATAAAAAAGAGGATAATGAGATGGGTTTGCAATACTGAGGAAGGGAAGGGAAGAGGAGAATGAACTTAGAGGTGAAGGGCAAAGTGTAGAGGGGCAGGACATCAGTGGTCACTTCCGGTAAAGGGTCTAATCAACACTGCAAATCAACCCAAGTGACAAATCTACAAAAGTTCCTGCTCTTGAAAGAGTGAGTGCCCCTGTTTGAAATATGCTCCCGCAGCCTTAGACTGACATGTTGGGAATCCTTTGGATTCGGTCCTGGCTCCTCTTTTCTTCCTCTTCTATTGCCCTCCTGCATCACTTCACTTCAATTAATTTATATACCCTGATGATCCCCAAATTTGTATCTTCTAAGCTCCACCTGCGTGCTTAACATTTCAGTGTGGGTATCTCAAACACCAAACTGCATCCTCTCTAACACAGAAGCTTGATCATCTTGCAAGATCTGCTTTACTCCGATTTTTCTTGACTTGGTAAATGGTGCCACTATCTAACTCCTTCTATTTTCCCTGGCAACACTCAAGTCAAAGCAACTGTTCTGTCTTATCTGACAACTCTGTTGCCCCAAATGGTTTCCACAGCTAACTTCGTCCTCCTGGCCTCCATTCTTCATACTGCAGCCAGAATGATTTACCTTCTCTGTCAAGGAACAAGGTATGATGGTGTCACATTCCTGAGTAAAGGTTTTACATGGTTTACCTTTGCTCTTAGAATCTAATCTCAAATTCTTAATGCAGCCCCAAAGCCCAGCATAATGTGGATGCTTTCATTTACCACTTTCCCTCTCCCTCCCTACACCCCAGACATACTAGTGCCTTAAATGTGCAAAGTCTCACCTGAGTGCAGGGCCTTTGCAAATACTCTTTTCCACCCCAATCCTCAAACACCTTCACTCATCTCTCAAGATCTAACTTAAATTCCACTGCCCCTGGGAAGCTCTCTCCATGTTCTGGACCAGATTACGTGTGTCTCTTAGCCTCCTTCTCCATTTTCTATCCAATAAGATACTTTATACTTTTTTTGCGTATTACCAGTCCCTCCCTAACTAGTCTATAAGCTTCAATAGAAGCAAAAGCAATGTCTGTAGTGTTGTCCACTTATGTTCAGCAGCTAGCATCGTGTCTGTAATGTAGTAGGCATACAATATAGTATTTTGGGGGGGAACTCACTAATGAAGGAAGTAACTATATTAAAAGATCAACCAAAGATGGCAGCTATATCAGTCAGGGTTCTCCAAAGAAACAGAACCAATGGGGCAGGGGTGGAGTGAGAGGGAGGGAGAGAGACCTAGAGACTGATACGTTACAAAGCATTGGCTCATGTGATCATGGCGGCTGGCAAGTCCCAGGCTCTGCAGGGTGAATCGGCAAGCTAGAGACCCAAGAGAGCTGATGGTTTAGTTCCAGCCCAAGTCTGAAGGTCTAAGAACCAGGGGAAGCAAATCCCTAGTTCAAAGGCCATCAAGCAAGAAGAATTCTCTTTCTTGGGGTAGGGTCAGCCTTTATAGTCTATTCAGGCCTTCAACGGATTGGATGAGGCCCACTCACATTACAGAAGGCAATCTGCTTTACTTAGTCAACTAATTTAAATGTTAATCTCATCAAAAAAAAAAAAAAAAAAAAACACCCACACAGAAACACCCAGAATAATGTTTGACCAAGTATCTGGGCACACTATGGCCTAGTCAAATTGACACATAAAATTAACCATTATATCAGCTCAATGGTGCCTTGGGTTTAGCTTTTTATTGGACAGTAAATTTCCTTATATCTCCAAAATACCAATGACAAAGCCAAAACCCTAATACAGAAAAGATTTTAGCAAAGCCAGTTTGTCTGACATGTTACTGAACAACTCTGTTTATGGATTTTATTTTCCTAGCTGCTGAACTGTATTTTATTTCAAACACCATAAAGCCAAGAAAATGGTAGTAGGATGGATACTGATGTTAGCTGGTGCATGGGCTCTGTCTACGTCCTGACCACCACCTCATACACATGCCAACAACTCTAACGCAAGTCTGTGTTTCTATCAGACTTTTCTGAAGTTCTGGAGATAACCGAGTTGTAATTAAGGGGGGGGAAATAGACCTGGATACTGAATATAGTTTTTCTCAGAGGCTGAGGGAAAGAATTGTAAATAAAAATATAGATATTTACAAGGGTTCTCTTAAACAGTAATTCACAGTCTCTAGCTTTATTTTCTCTGTAAATCCTGCCTCTCTCTCCATCCTCAAAGATGAGTCCCTCCAACAACACTTCAAAGTGCAAATCCTCACCCTCATATGGAAGAAATGTTCGATTTTGTCATAGAATCCATTGCCCACCCCTATCCATGGCTCACATTAAAGCACAATGATCTCCAGCACATTTTCTGAAGTTTATTCATTCTAGGAAGAGGCAGCAGAGGACTCCCACAAAACACTGCTCAGTGGAAGAGAGTTTCGACACTCTAAATCTAGGTGATCTCAAAGGTTTTCAATTTTTCCAAATGCTGTGGACTGAATATTTGTGTCCTTTAAAAATGCACATGTCAAAATCCTAACCCCCAATGTGATGATATTAGGGGATGTGACCTCTGCAAGGCAATGAGGTCATGAGGGTTGAGCCTTCATGACTAGGATTAGTGCCCCTATAGGAAGACACAGAGAGCTTGCTTTCTCTCTCTCTGCTGTTTGCCATGGGAGGATGCCATGTGCCATGGTGGGAACCTGACCTCAGACTTCCAGCCTCCAGCTGTGTGAGAAATAAATGCCTGTTGTTGATAAGCTACCAGTCTATGGCATTTCTCACAGCAGCTCAAACGAAGACACCAAACATACAATATTTATTGTTTCCCTACTACATGTCAGACACCTTGCATTTTGAAGGGTTACCACCAGTGTAAGGTGAAGCTATGCCCTTTCATACTTTTAACTGTCAGAACAAAACACACACACTCTCTCTATGGGAAAACAATGTAAATGTATCTGAAAAGTTTCTCCCGCCCACAGTGCAGATAGAATTTTCCATTTTAATGCAGAGAAGTCATACTTCCTCTATATGCATCCCTTGTTCATGCCAAGGCAGGTTCTATCTTTGTCTAAGAGACTAGCAGATAAAAATCTATACACAAGCAACATCAACATCTGCCTCACATCATCAGTTCTAGGCACAAGAGGACTTGGAAAAAAACACTTGACATTATAATGTGTTTATTTGATTGTTTGTTTTTCCTTTACCATCATCCAAATTCCCCTACCCCTACTTCCCCACAACTGGTTTTTATAGGCAGATGGGGAGCAAAAGGGGTAAAGAGGGTGTGTTTTTCTTCCAGCTACACAAATATATTCTATGGAGATACATATTTACATAGTCAGACTTGATGTATCTTAAAATAAAATGTAACTTGCTATAAGAGAAAAGCTCCCTTCCAAATGCAAGTTTGCAAAATGGGTTTTTAAAGTAGGATCATACTGTAGTCACTGGGTTCTTGAAAGGTGACCTTCACCCCCCAACTACATTAGTCAGCAGTTCAATTTTCTCAGTATCTTAAAGGGGTGATAATAGCTGCAAATTGTCCTGACATATGCTACCAGCTGCTTCTTTAAAGCAACAGTTACACAACTTGCTTTCTCTCCATTTGAATTTAGAAAAAAAAAAAATGTTCTTCTTGAACAGTTGTTTTACATTTTCAAACTCAAGTTTGGAATTGAAAGTTGGGAACTCATCTTCAGGAGGCTACAACAGCCATTCCCCACATCTTAAAGCCACTCTTACTGATGTATAAGTTTCTGTTTTCTCAATCTTATTATTTTTCAGATAACTTGAAATGTGATCCTATTTTCATCATGTTTGTCATTTGTCATTGTAGTTGCACACTACATCTGAAGTCACCCCACATTTTTTTTCAAAGAATGTTCACTTCTGGAAAGCGTCACAACCACTGTGAATATGGTATGTGGGGTGGGTAATAACCAGTTCAGAGCAGGAGAAATGGGAGCGCAAAGAAATTAAGAGTGTGGATATTCTTGATAAATCTGCCTTGAGCTCCTATTCTTCTGTAACCCAAGAGAACTCTGTCCTTAGTTCTTCCCATTTATGTGAGCTCCACGCTTGTGATCCAAATAGCTCTTGACCATTTCTTGTTGTATATTTGACTATAATTCACACTGAACCAAACATCTCCCATGGTTTTTCTCCTTCGCTAATTCCTGTTGCTGTCAGCTCAGTAGCCTACTTTGACTTAAAAACCATCAGATTTTTAGGGATTCACCCAGCCTCTCCACAAATAAAATTAGTGTGATGACATCCAACTCCTCAAAAATCTTCAGTAATTCCCCATTTCCTACCACAAATGGCTGAAACTTCTTCCAGGCCCTTTTTGTCCTTTCATAATAAGAGCCCAGAATCATCTTATCTGCCAACTTCAGACTCAGTTCTTCCCACCCATGGTCCTGGTTCTAATCACTCTGAGCACTTGACTGCCTTGTGAAGGTAGAATCATTCTTGAATGTGTGCCTTTTACGTTTTTCTTTTTACCCCAAATACTTTCCATCAATGACTCCGTCATCAGTATTTTTTCCTTGTATGCATACAAAAATTCATGTCTGTTCTAGAAATTCAGCTATTCAACATTTTGGTAGGGAACATTAATTGTTTTTTGAATATTTTTCTCATTTTGAGCTCTGTTTGGGAGGTAAAAATTCCCCCCATTTCCCTCCTTAGTTCTTCTGGTTGGTCCGATAATCAAATTAACATGAGACAGATTAACAGAAGAAAATAACCAAATTTAATTATGTATACATATAGAGGGCCTCCATAGGATATGGGTCCCCAGGACAGATTGGACAGTTGAGGCTCACCGGCCATCATGAGCTAAGAAGAAAGGGAGGCAGTGGTTTGGACTTCAGAAGGGAGGGAGACAAGTCACATGGAATTGGAAAAGCAGACGTTCAATAAACAAATATTTTCTGCACCATCTTTGACAATGAAACACAGAGAGACCCCCCTTGATCAAATGGGCCTTGCTAGGTTTCTCCCTATCTATCACACTTACTTTATATTAAAATATATTTATGATGATAGCTCCTGGAGCACGTCCTCTATCTAAATTCTTTTAGGCAGTTGGGGGAAGGTCAAAGGTTCTTCCTGAGTCTTTTGATTCTTTAAAACAAAACAAACAAAAGAATAGTTTAAAAATAATCAATATCTCAAAAAAGACATATATAGGGATGGCAGACTCTGCTCCCCTTCACTCCTTAAAGACAATATGAAAACAGTCACTGGTGAATTCTCTATCCTTTCCTAAGTACCCTAGCCCAGAAATTAGACACATTCAAACAATGTCAGTGACCAGGGTGTTTGTGGACCAGGAATCAGAAAGCTCAGTCTGTGAGTTAGTTGTGTGATTTCTGATAACTCGCTGAACCCCCTGGATTGCATGATGTCTATCTACAAACATAAAAGTATTAGCATAGGAAAAAATCCCTCAAAACAAACTCGCTTCCCATCTTCAGGATTCATTCCCATAAACATATAAATAAGCAGCAGTACCACCAACGCCTAGACCCAACATCACCTTCCATCCCCATCTCCATTTTTCTGATCCCCTTTATCGAGAGGCTGCTCAAAAAAAAAAAAAAAAAAAAAAATGTTCCACACTTTCTGGATCTCTTTCTTTACTCCAATGTGTTTCTTCCGCTCATTCTAAAAGGACATTTTGTCTCTTGCATACTAGTAAACTATGTTCATCCAGGTAATACATTGTCTCCATTTTGCCAAATCCAATGATTCATTGATTGCAACTGTTGCAGCATTTGACATAGCTGATCCCTCTATCCTTCCTGAAATACATGCTTACCCAGGCTTCCAGACTACCACTCGCTTCTGACTTTTCTCCTACTTTACTGGCTGCTTCTTTTCAGTCTTCTTGCTGGTTTCTTCTTTTTCTGATCTCAGCCCACTGCTCTTTTCAACCTACATTTATTCACTAGTCTCATATTGAGCTTTAAATATCATCTCATCATTTACCCTCAATCATACATCTACTTGTAACCTTTCATTTGCACTCCAGGTTCATATATATACTCCTTATTAAACATCTATTAGATGTCTAATAGGTATTTCATCTTTAAAATGTCCAAAACAAACAAACAAAACCCTTTAATAAAACTTGCCTTTTAAAAAATCTCCCAATGCCCTCTCCATTATATTCTGCCACCTCAGTAAGCGGCAACACCTCTCACCCAGACCCATTAGGTTTTGAGCCTTGGAGACATTTGTGACTTCTCTTTTCTTCAACTCACACATCTAAACTATTAGCAACTCCTATTGACTAAGCTTTCACACTTATCCTGAAATAATTCTCTTCTCACCACCTCCACCACTACAACCCTAGTAGGGATACTACCGGTATAAATTGTCACTGTGCAAAGTTTTTAAAGGTGCCCACTTTGGGTAAGCATATAGGTGGATGAGAAAATGGGGCATCTGTGAGATTTAGAAAACTATATCCTGTGGGCACATGGCTTGGCAGCAGATGACTTGCAAAGACTGGAAAATGACTCTTCCCTCTAGGTGAAAAAAACCCTGTGCCAGGGCACAAAGCTTGAAGAGCACAGCTCCAGCTGTATTTTAGCCCCTACCTAATCGTCAGCCTGCACGACTATACTTAGCAACCCTGAGTCCAAGCCACCATTGTCTCCCACGAAGAACATTGTGATCACTCCCTATTCACCTCCGTGCTTCAGCTGTTGTTCCAGTACATTCAGTTGTCCACAAAACTTCCAAAGTCGGTTCTAAATTGTAAAACTGATAAGGTCTCTCTCCTTGATCAAACTTGAGTCAGGCTCCTGTGAGCCCTCTTCCCCACCAGCCCCCCACACTGGGCTCTATCCTGGCCTGCTAAACCCAATTTTAGCAAGACTCCTGCTGAGTCAGTTTAGTGAGAATTCCCCACCCTCAATATCTGATCAAATTCCTCATTTCTAACTTGGGTATCTGATCACCCTTGATATCTTATCACTCTGGCCTGCCTTCAGCAAAAATCCTATCAAGTCAGTTAACCAGAATTCCCCTTACCCCTGCGGTTTCCTCTTCATAATTTTCCATTCACTAACCCCCACCCTACTCCTTGACTATAAATCCCTCCTGGCCCCTGTATGGGGAGTTGAGCCTGATCTTTCTCCCCTACTGCAAACCCCCCACTGCAGCAGTCCTGTCTTCAGTGAGGTCTGCCTTAGCATCTCTAACAAGTATCAGAGTTGCTCTTTACACCTTGACTTAAAGATCTCCAGTGACTTCCTATCACACTCGGAACACAACATAAACTCCTCACAGTGGCCAGCAAGGCCCTGCACTATATCATCATTCTTCTTCCTTTATTTCATCTTCCTACATTCTCTGACATGCCCACTCTCTTCTGGCCACATGGCTTTCTTGATGTTTCTCTAGCATACCAAGATTATTCTGTCTCAGGACTTGAGAGCTGCTGCTCCTTCTACATATAATCAACCACCTTCTCCAAGATCTTTACGTAGATTACTATGTCAATGTATTCCAGTTTTCTTGAAAAATTCCTTCTTGAGCATCCTATATCTAAAATAGCACACACAGCCCTGGCCGGTTTGGCTCAGCAGTTAGAGCGTCAGCCCGAGGACCAAAGGGTCTCAGGTTCGGTTCCCAGTTAAGGGCACGTACCTGGGCTACAGGTTCAATCCCCAGCCCTGACTGGGGTCATATAGGAGACAACCAATTGATGTGTCTCTCTCACATTGATATTTCTCTCTCTCTCCCTCTCTCTCTCTCTCTCTCTCTCTCTCTCTCTCTCTCTCTCTCTCTCTCTCCCTCTCTCCCTCCCTCCCTTCCACTCTATCTAAAATTCAATGAAAAACATCCTCGGGTGAGGATTAACAACAAAAAAAAATTTAAATAGCACACACAGAGACACATTTTTGCTATCTATCCCCTTACTGCTCTTTGTTTTCATAGAATTTATCACAACATGATATATTTTATACTCACTTATTTATTTTTTGTTATTTATTTTTTGTTATTTACTTATTCCTCTATGTTGTAGAGTTGTTAAAGGGGGTCATCCTGTCTCATTCATCACTATATCCTCCAATGTCTAGAACTAAGACTGGCCATTAGTACACACGAATTACTTGTTGAGTGAATGAATGATACTTGCCATGTTTATATACTACCTTTTATTATTTACTTACATGGTTTTATTTAAATTAAATACCTTTGGTTACTTCAATGGCTATATTTTAAGTGGAAAAAAAATGAAAAGTAATTACCATTCACATTTGTCACGAATAAAAAGAATCCAAAATTTTTTTAAAACAGAATAGTATCATTGCATTTCAGTTAACTATTATTTTAGTCAGACTCTGAGTTTAGTTGTCCCTCTGTTAAAAAAAATAAATAAAATAGAAAAAAGAGCCCTGACAGTTTAGTTCAGTGGTTAGAGCATCGGCCCGTGGACCAGAGAGTCGCAGGTTCAATTCCAGTCAAGGGCAGGTACCTTGGTTGCAGTTCGGTCCCCAGCCCTGGTTGGGGTCACGCAAGAGGCAACCAATCGATGTGTTTTCTCTCACATCGATGTCTCTCCCTCTCTTTCTCTCTCTTTCTTTCTCTCTCTCTCCCTCCCTCCCTCCGTCCCACTCTATCTGAAGATAAATGGAAACATATTCTCAGGTGAGTATTAAAAAATACATACACACACACACACACACCCACACACACACACACACACACACATCAAAACTATGTACCTACCATCTTTCTGCAAACTTGTAATCTGGCTTTGGTCTCCCCTAAAGTGATCGGATATTCCACATCTCTGGCCATGAATTGCATTCAGAATTTACCCGTGGGCTAAGTCAAGGTCTAGAAGAACAACACATTTTACCATCCTTAATGCAAAGTCAATGTCACCACAGGGCCCCCTTTTCAAGAGCTTCCATCATTTACATATGTGAAATGAAGTTGATGTTCAGTGGAAATGACAGAAACAGATGTTTCTGCCATCACTTAACATGAAACAAATGTTCCCATGCTGGTGAACAGAGGCTATCAGCTGCAGAGGCTACAGGTGAAATGGGTCTTACATTTTAGCATCCATTGGCTATAAAATGTCTCCAACTTCCAAAATGTACTGTTTCATTCATTTCAACGCTATACATTCCTATATTGGGTTAAGTCATAAACCCCCTTGCTTAATGGTTGTCCTAGGTTCATATTTTCACTCCTGCTTCTAAGATATAAATATCCAGATTGGAAACCTGAGTTTCTGACCACCCTAGCCCTGATAAATAGTGGTTCGTTACAAATGGCTGTCATAGCCATCAGCAGAGTATCGCAAAACCGAGAGAATAATACATCCATATCAAATCTAGATAACTGAAAATATCCATTCAAGGATATTTAAGATAAAATGCTCAATCCACTACAGCATAACCACGATTTAAACGTCTGTTTGCACCAGGTTTTCCAGCCTTAATGTACTCATTTACTCAACAGTCATTTGTTGTTGGGAAGCAACAGGATACGGTGAATAGGGCACGAAAGTTGGTACCGTGTACTCCTGGGCTCACATTTTGCCACTCCCACTTACTAGTTCTATGGCCTTGGATTAGAAACCTGTTTCCTTTTCTACAAAAAAATAATAATGCCCTTCAAGGCTGTTGTGGAGTTAAATTCAATAGCATATGAGTCTCATACAGTGTTTGATAGCTACTAGGCAATCAGCAATCGTCCACCTACTCATCAATCCTTCTTCCTCCCCCGGAGCCAACCTATCTTAGTGTGTGCTGCTACATATTATGAACCCCAAAAAAAGTGGGATAGAGTTGTTGACTCAGGAGTTCACAGTGTGAAATTTTTCAAATTCCTTCCTACCTTAGTGCTACTATACATATGATTTTTCAGTCGGAAAAGCTGGACACAATTCTTCTATCCTCGGGTGTCTCTTTCCTCCTCATCCTTCAGATTTAAGTCTAAATTCACTTCTGAAGAGGAGCCCATCCTCACTAGTTCTAACACATATAGGTAGTCTTAATTCCCAATATCCCATATATTTCCTTCATGGTGCTTATCACTATTTATACAATCATTTTGTGCGTGTGCGTGTTTGCGTGTGTGTGTGCGCACGTACGTTTAATTTCCTCCGCTGCTAGACTGTAAGAGGGCTGGGAACACATTGTTCTTGCTACTAATATACCCAGTTCCTTGTTTAATGCCTAGCACTTAGTAGACACTCAAAAAAATGTGTTCAATAAATGAATCGGGATGCAGTGTTGAACAATGAGAACACCTCTTTCACTTACAAAAATAACATTCTGACCTGAAAAACAAAGATTAAACAGCAAATCAGAAACAATTGTTGAATTATAACTGAAGTGGTATCAAATACATAAAAGATGCTAAGGATATTTATTTAGGAATAAAGAAATATCTATAATATGATTTGATGAGCACTATATCAAAGCGCTTCATGAACAAAGATGGCACGGAGAAAGATTTTTCTAACCAAACAGAGAGAGGAAACGGGAGATTACATGGAGTACCTGACATTCTGATCTAGGACTTGAAGAATAAGTACAATATTTTCAGAAGCTGAAAGAGTAAGAGAGTATTCAGTGATAGAGGCCTTCCTATAAACAAACTCACATCTTCCATAGAATATTTGTCAAATGATAGAAAGAGAAGCCAAACAGGGGAAAAGAATAGCATATATCAAAAGTAACTTAATAGAACTTTGGATTCAGCTCTGACATGTAAAGAGTTTCATTCTCATCTTTACAAAAAAAAAAAACCAGACATGTAGACAAACGGAAAATCAATGGTTTCTCTTGGACTTATCAGAGAATTGAGTGTGCAGGGTAAAACACCGGCCTGAAATCTCAAGAGACAGGCTCGTCTAGAGAAAGCATGCCAAGATCTACTTTGTCTTCTGAACAGAAACTTCTGTAAATTTAAACGGTGCGTTATTTCATGGGGCTGCTGTAACAAATATCACTAACTGGGTGGCTAACATCCTCTGTCTTCACACGGCTGGCTGTATTACTCTGTGTGTCTGTGGGGTTCCCTCTGTGTGTGGCTTCTCTGTGCAGTACAGATAGGACTGGGATTTTTCCAAGTCATCAACTTCTGGTTTCCTTTTGCTTAACATTTCCTTCCTCAAATTATCTCTTTCCTCTCACATTGTACTAAAATCAGAAATCTTCCTCTCCTTTTTCTTACAAAGAGACCAGTCATTGGATTTAAGGCTCACCCTAATCCAGTATAACCCCATCCTAACTTGATTACACCTCAAAGACCCTATTTCCAAATGCAGCCTCATTCACAGCTCCAGGGGTTCAGACTGGCCAGATCTGTGGTGAGCTGCAGAGAGCTGAGCTGCCAAGTTTGGGAGTAGCCGATTAAAACAACAAGCCAAATGAAATAACAGTCAATTCTTTAATCACTTACTGTGATAGCATAGGCAAGAGCCTAAGCCAAAGCAAACAATGACTCCCTTCTCTTCTATTTTTCTCTGTGGAATGGTTCTTGCAGAGGGACACGTGGATTGGCACAGACATAGCACGTTTTCTCACTGTGGAGAGAGCCCCGACAAAAAGTTCCTGTCATTTTTTTGGCCCTGAAGGCTAGAGTGAGGGCAAGGGAAAGGGCTAGGAATGGAAAAGTACTGAGTACTGAGTCAGAGTGGAGAAAAGGTGTTTTCAAGGGACCCTCCCCCAAGTAAGGAGATTTTGGCAGGTATGTCTGCGAAGGGCTAATAAAAAGGCTCTTGAATGCAGGTGCTAGGCTAGGCCTGCAGATATGTGTCAAAAGATGGTTGGCCAGAAGGGCCTGAGTCCTCGACCGCAGCTTCCTTCCGAGACTGTGCACCAAGTCTGACATGGGGAAGTCAGCTTTTCCATGTGAGGCTTGGCAGGTAAAGCCTTTGTAAATGCCAATGTTTGGGCTTAAAAAACCACAGATGAGTTTTTGATGAGGACTGGACTCTTCAAGGATTTGGACACATCTTTTGGGAGGGGACACAGTTCAATGCACTATAAATGGCAGTTTTGACAAATTGCTGAAGGCTGAGTGTGGTCTAGTGTGAGAGCGAGAATCCCCTGAGGCTGCAGTCAAGGGAACAAGATGCTTTCATGGGCTTTACCGCCAGGAATCCCACCAAGTGCCCACAGTGAAGATCTAAGAAAAAATCTTCTCTCGGCTCTACCAAGGAAGAGAAAGCGCAATCAATGTGAACACACCCAGAGCCATCTCAGACAAAGCCCTTCTCGCCAAAGGAAAAGATTTTTCCAGAGCTTTACCCTAGTTGGGAGAGGTCATTCTTCTCACTCTAGCGCCCTTGAGCCTTCCTGTTTCACCTAAGAAGGGAATAATATCCTAGTCAACAGGGCTTAGGGCTTCAAGGAGACAAACCTGAAACACTGCAGCCAAGAAAAAAGTAGGGCACCGGGAGAATAAAAGGTATATTACTGGAAAAACAGTCGTGAAGGTCACAGTCTCAAGACACAGGGCTAATAAAAGACTGATGGGAGCTAGTGGAGGAAGTACAACCAAGAGACTTTTTTTTTTTTTTTTAGTGGAGAATATTCCATCATACAATTAAGGTGATGGAAATTATGGAAAAGTTGATTACAAGGGAGAAGAGAATTGCTAGAATGATGTTCTTGAAAAAGCATAGGAAAATGGGATCCAATGGACCAAGAGAAAGGTTGGTCATAGAGAGAACAGATGGTTTTTCCATAGTAACAGAAGGGAAATCAGGACAAGTGCACACAAATACATCTAGGCACTGCCACGTGGTAGTGTTGAATGGGGCCCCTTGCCAGACCTCAAAACCCCTAAAAACCTACTTTCCATTTGACAAGGAAAGATGGGTCACTATTCTGTTTTTCCACAGATAGCCTAGAGGATTTTAATTGGACCCAAGTTCCAAATGAACATAGTTTTACAGAGATGTTCTAACTCAATTAGCTGGAAATGAAAAGTCCATAAAAGCAATATTCAGCTGTGTAGTCAGTCAAAACTACCTTGCCTTCCAATGCCCCCTGATAATGAATGAGGTAGGGAGCAAAGTTTGAAATCTTTTTTTTCCCACTTGAGTGTACTGCTCTTACTTTTTTTAATGTTAGCCGTATGACTAATAATAGCATAACTCAACTATGTATCATTGTCTTCTGACTGTAGAGTTAGTCCTAGCTATAGGATGAGACAATTGATGGTGGCCTTAGTTGACAATGCCATAGCTCTTTTGACTTTCCCATATAATTTGATTTAGGAGTCCCTGGATTATGGTAAATTTGATATTGAAATGATAGTTTTAAAGCCTGTAGAAATCTATAATGCACTGAAATGGTTCACATCTGGATAGACTCCAAAAGCTGATTAGCTTTGCCTGCTACACTACACCCCCATTCTTTCAGGCCAAAGTCCCTAGAGTGCTGAAGCATCATTCTTGGGTCAGGGTCAGACCCGATCAACGTCCAAAATAAATCAATGATATAGAAAAAGTTTAACAAGACTGGCCGTTAAGCCCTTGAGAACAATTGAGGTTTGCACTTCTCATTCTGATGAGCTAACAAAATACATAGAATAATGAAACTACCCAGTCTTAAACTGCAAGCTGAACCTTCCATAGACCACAAGTATAGACAGCATTTTCTCAATATTCAATAGCTTAAGAAGAGCACCTCTAAATGCAAAAACATCTTTGCTCTATTTAAGAATATCTGATATTTACACATAAAACCAGAACATTTTCACATTTGATCCAAAAATTATGGCTGAGCCAAGACCTACAATTACTTTATTTAAATTAGTTGTTAGGAATTAGTCATTCTGCTTCTGATATAAGTGTTATATTGCTTCTGTCTCCTTCCAAATTAGCAGACCCATATTCGCCATCAAAGCAGACCAATTCTTCTTTTTCGCAATACAAAATTAAATTAACTTGCAAATATTAAAAGTTCTTATAAATCGGGCCTAAACTTTACCCATCATGCAGTTAGTTACCTATCCTTCACCATGGCTAAATGAGAATGGAAAATATTTAGCTCTGACAAGAAATGGCATTATGTAATATGCAATTTTGTCACCTTTTGGTACATTACTTGCTGAGTCATTAATAAATACACAAATCTGCACAAAGTGCGTGTCGTTGGAAAAGCACAGGAACTATTTGAAAGAAATGCAAGCACTTGACAATCAGGAGAGTGTGTTTCAAAGGACAAGTTGATCTTTTCAAGTGATCTAATCTGCATGAATCATTAATATTTCTTCAATTATTTAGCACACAATTTTTATTTTTCACTAAAGCCATCGTGAGAAGATTTATAATAGTCTTTTTAGTGGTTACAATACCACTTTCATTTACCTAAATAAGAATCTCTCTTGTTTCGAAAGGGGGGTGTGGGGAGGTAGAAGAGGGTAAACAGGGACAAATGATAATGGAAGGAGACTGGACTTGGAGTGGTGGACATGTAATACAATACACAGATAATGTAGTATATAACTGTATACCTGAAACCTATATAATTTTATTAAGGAATGTCACCCCAATATATTCAATAAAAAATAAAATAATAATTTTAAAAAGAATATCTCTTGTTTTATATAAGTGCCTACCCACTCCAATGCTAAAAACCAAAGGCACAGATAGTGTAGTAGGTTTTGTAACATTAAACAATTTATTTTTATTAATCTCCATAAATATCAGAAATAAATATTTTAGCATTTTTAAATACCTATCATAAGGAACATCAACAGAAATAACTGGAAATATAATTATGCCCAATATAATTAGCTGATATATAATTTTATGTGTAAAATATAGTAATGTAAATACATAAATATTTCTAATCATAGTTTTGTATCTATGGGAACAAATCTAGCTTTTCTCACTCTTTTCCTACGTAGAAATTTCATGGGTGAGTCAGAGCTGAAACTCAAAAGAAAGCAAAGATGGAAATGAGTCAGGAAGTCTTTGAAAAATGCTATAAATATACCTAATTTTCTTATTCATATTAATAGAAAACGGTTCTGTCTCCATAATGTTGCCTAACACTATAGCTGCAAAGCTAACAGCATAAGCCAAAAGCCTTTCACTAATTCCAGAAGCTTTTCTCCTGGGTTCAGATCCCCTTTCTTCACTCCTCATGTTCTGTTTAGGAGTGCACGGAGAGTGCAGAATTCTCAGCATTGACTATGCGTCAGAACAAGGCCTCTTCATCTGGAACTTGCCTTTTCCAGCAGGAGGAACTCAGTCCCTCAGCTCCTGAGGACTGCATGGCTTAGATTTCATTATTTATCATTCATGTTCCTGTAAGGAAAGCAGGATAAATGGAAATGCTTTTGAGTTTCCATTTGTGGTATGAAGACTGACAGCAGCTTGTAATGTCCATTGCAGTGAGTCCTGGTGACTGTCCACACACATGGCCTAAACTAGAGCAGCAAGGTACTTCTCAGCATCGGCCAAAATGTGAACACATTCTCTTTCTTATTGCAGTATTTTTCATGAAAAACTATGACTGTATTGCCTCCCCATTAATCAGTCATGCATTAAAACTGCAGTTGTCATTTTTCAGGTTCCTTTGCTAGGACACAAGAATGGAACCTGATTACAAACAATTGCTATGGGAGTTTGACTGAGAGAATGCTGGATACGTATTTGTAGCACACGGTCAAGGGCAGCATGAACTCTCCAGTCTATCACCATGACACTCTTCCCCACAAGGCCACAGGGAATAAGGCAATGACATCTGTGAGATAGAAAGCTCACTAGAGATTATCTTTGGGATTGAGTCAAGTCTCAAAGCAGAATTTAAACAGCCTGCATCCCAGCAGTCCAGTCTTTTGCACTAGTTTCAATGGAATCCATCCATCACCTTTCCATTTCACTCATGGTGGCTACACTGGAAACCACAGAGCATAGCTAATTGGCTATTCAGTCTAGGGGAAAAAACAAACACAGAAGGAGAGTGTACTTTTAATGGTATATGTTTTTTGTTTTTGTTTTTCCTTGCTCATTGAGGCAAAGCTCAACAATCTTTTAAAGAAAAAAAAGAAAGAAAACTTGTTAATGAGTACAAGGTCCAGTCCAGTTCCTTCTCTGAGAACATTTTACTGAAGAAAGTTTCTAATTACCCTTCATTTAAACTATTCACTAGAGTAACAGACCTGTTCCATTCCCTCTGATAAACTCACCAAATTGACTAATATCCATAGTGTGATAAACATATAGGTGTCTTTCTAGTACTATATCCAATTATGAGCCCACCAGTGGCGTTGCCCTTTTACCAAGACTCTCTTGTGTTTGTTTGTCCCTATCCTGTTTATACAGTTAAACTTGTTGAGCTAATTAAAGTGTTTAATGAACTGTTATGTAAACTACTGATATATGAATTCAAAAAGAATGAAAGACGTTTTTCCATGAAACTCAAGTCAAATGTTTTGAAAAGATGTTCACACAAGACCACTATCAAAAATTGTATTGAATTAGGTGTGAATGAGATGGCGGAGTCATAAAGGTCTACACAGAGTCTGGAAGTAGGCAGCCTCACAAATATTTTAGATTTTTCACTATTTTTTAAAATTTTTTATTAAATTTATTGGGGTGACATTGGTTAAGAAGATTATATAGGTTGCAAGTGCACAGTTCTATGATATATCATCTATATATTGCATTGTGTGCCCACCACCCAAAGTCAGATCTTCTTTCATTACCATATATTTCACCCCCTTTACTCTTTACTACCATACCCCCATTTTTCACTATTTTGAAAGAAATGGAACCTGGAAACAGGATATGAGAGACACAGCCTCATGAATGTAGTTTAGTCAAGAAAAATGATACAGAACTTTAATCAGTAGAGCTTCCCTCAAAAAAAGGCCTCAGATTATGTTAGTGACATTGGCAAATAAATATATTTTAAAACCTTTTACACTAAAATAAAATACTTAAATGTGTGCATTTCATTTGTTATGATTCCCTCTCTAAGTGACTTTTTTTTTCTTTATTAATTTTTTTATATAGAGAGAGAAACATCGATGAGAGAGAACATTGATTGGCCGCCTCCTGCATGTCCCCCGCTGGGGATTGGGCCCACAACCTGGGCATATGCCCTGACCGGGAATTGAACTGGCAACCTTTTGGTGCATGGGTCGATGCTCAACCACTGAGCCACACCAGCTGGGCTAAATGACTTTTTCAATTAACCCACTACCCATTGTTTCTAATTGCTTCAGGTAAGAGATCTGCTTCTATTCTTCTAATTCTAACCACATTTCACTTTCTCCTGTTACTCACTCTGCTTCCTCCAAGAATAGTATTTTTAAGAAATCTCCCTATAGCATGATCAAAAATGCTGCCAAGTAAAAAGACAGCAAGTTTTGCATTCTAACAGTGAGTAGTGATAAGGAATCCTATCAACTTGCATGAATTAAGATTCTATTCTGGCTTCAATTTACTTCCTACCTTGTTATCATCCTGTGACATTTTGCACTACTGGGGGGAGAAGGTGGCTAAGTCCTTCGTGCAGATGTAATTTATGGCAATTTAAACTGAGTCAAGAAGTTAATAACTTTGAAATAATGCATGCACCCCATACTGAGTTTAATCAGGGTTTATTAGAAGATGGGTTACTTATGCCTTTTTGCCCTTCATGTATCCTCATTTGAAAACAAGCTTACCAGGAATTAAGCAAAAGCCCTCATAGTGCTCTTAACATTTTCTGAATTGTGAACTTTAGATGAAAATGACTTGTCAGAACATAAATGGTTAAAAAAGATTCTTCAGCTCCCCTTCATCATTCCTCGGGTTCATTATCAGCAAAAAGCACATTTCTCTTCACTCTGAAATTGTAGAAAATGACGCTGCTGTGAAGCCTCTGGGACTCCTCACCAAACATGAATATTCAGCACCAAGGACAGAAGCGTCCACACATCAAATTAAATGGAACCTTAAGAAGAGCTTATCATTCTTAAGTCATTTGCATCCGCCCTACTCCCCACCCCTTACCCAGACTTCCCTTCCCAAATGTGGAAGATGATGGGGCATCTCTACCCAGTCAGCATCGATTTTATATATCTGAGTGAAAAGACAAATGGTTGCTTTCACTGGGGCTCCAGGATGAAGAGCTTGGGCCGGTCACCTGTAACAGCCATGCAGCCACCAAAGAATCAGTATTACATAGAATAAGGTTATCATTGACACGCCTCATAATACTATCCAAGTCCTGTAAGAGTAAGTATGTGTTAGGAATTCTCAATTAGGGTTGTTTGGTTGCAAGTATCAGAAACCCAACTGAAGCTGGTTTAAGCAACAGCAGGAATATAGTGTGATACTTCACCTGGATGTTACAGGGGAGTGGACTGGCCTCAGGCACAGGTGGCTGAGGGGGTCAAACAATGTCATCACAGCTCTTGCTCCCTCCCTGATCTCTGCTCTCCCAGATGGCCCTCACTGTCCGAAGGCAAATTCAGCAAAAAGAACATCCCTGAGTGTCTGTCACCTTCTTGATTGTATCATCCCTATATGGGTCACATGGCCATGCTTTTGGCAGGGAATTCAGGGCCAACTGATTAAGAACTCTTTCAGGATTGCAGAGTATATGGTTTTTAAAAAGAAGAAGAAAGAATGAAAAACTAATACAGAACACACCAAAGAATAAATAAAATGGGTGACATCGACAAATATCTTTTCAAAGAGCCAATAGGAGTGGTAAGGCAGGGAGGATACATGTGGGGTAATGAAAAGATGGAAGTTTGGAATGAGAGTCGTGTCTCTGAAAACCATTCCCACTACCTACACATAGTGAGTGCCTAAATCACCCATCTCTCTAAGCCTGTTTGCCCACCTGCAAAGCAAGTCCTAGCTTGCAAGATTATTTCAAGAATTAGCTGTCCTCTCTGTAAAGCATCTAGCATGGGTCCTGTCAGATAATATATGCTCAGAAAAGGATAGTTCTTATTTGGATGAGGCCAAGGAGCTGAGATTAATTCTAAATCTCAACCAAAAAGAAGCAGAGAGTTGAAAAGATATAAAAAAATAAATAAAGCTTGCTCTCTACAACAGAGAGTAAATAAGTGACTATATTTGATTTGAAATATTTCAAATAAAAAGTAGTATAAACTTACAAAATAATAATTATATTTAATATAAGTATCAGTGTATATAGGGTGAAGTACTATAGTGACTCATTTACAAACCAAGCATGTGCTCAGAGTGTGTAGTTGCAATAAATATGTGACAAAATTTTTCAGTCTCAATATTCATATTGATATTTAATACATGCTGAATAAGTAGTACAATTCAAAATAGGCTAAATGTGTTTCCAAAAACAGAACTAAGAGAAGGCAGCAGCAAAGGCGTGTGGATGAGTAGGGAATGGAAGGCTATTTAGAGTTGAAATCCCATTTCTGGCTCTCACACTCACCTTCTCTGTGACCTTGCCTTACAGTCCATTAACTCTCAAGGCTCTCCTCATCTGCAAAATAGGAAACTGATGGGCCCTAATCACCTCCAAAAGATAGTTTGTGTTTGAGAACATGGCATGAAAAAGGAAAAAGGTTTATGTCAATCCTTAAATTTCACCTTACCTCCCAGGAGAGTTTTATTAAATGAGCAATTAATTAATACATATCTATCTTTCTTATTAGTTGCACACATGTGTTAATTGGCTTTTAATGTGTAAGACCAACTCCATTAAATAGGCATATTTCATAGTTAACACAGGAATTCAAATCCACAGAATCACAGATCTACAGAGCCGGAGGTAATCCTTGAATTGAACTAGTCCAACCTCTTCATTTTATAGATGAGGAGAATCAGAACCAAGTTCACATTTTCTAGGCTTGAACCTATATTTTACCATTCCACTTAAGCAAGAGATTTTTAAAGATTTAAAGGTTATTTTTAAGGGAGTCTTATATTCTCTCAAGTACAAAGAGGAGAAGAATAGAAGTAAGAAAAAAGAAAGATGTAAGAAGAAGGACTGAACACAGATGATCCAGATTGGAGTCTGACACTGATTGAAAAGATGTCCTTGAATGGGAGACCCGGGAAGCCATTAACCACAGAGATGAATGGGAGAGCAGGGGGGAATGAGAGTCTCTGGGAATTTTCACTTAATAATCTCCATGTCCCACAAAGACAGCACATGACTTTCTACAAAGTAGTCAGGTAGGTGTATGTCAGAGTACAAACTAAACACTAGAATTCAGTGAAATTGCTGACTTTACTGACCAATGTAAGGTTGCTAAATTAACAGTTGATAAGGAAATGTCAAATAAAATGTCATCACACCATGAGTAACTACAAGCAAATTTTAAATAGAGGATGAGTATTAGTAGGCAAGATGTACCCAATGCCTAAAAAGTCAACAAATCAATTGTGTTTAGTGAAAGAAAAAAATTATTTTAAACCTCAAATAAAAAGCTTTTGTAAACTTATTTTTATGTCCCTGAAAAAAACTGCTAAACAGTGAAATGAGTAGGATTTTCAGAATGCTGGAATAGGGTTCTGAAAAGAGCCTTTCCTCAAGAATCAATGATAAAACTGAACAAAGTTCTCAGAAACTAATATTGCAGAATTTTTTAATGAACCACAGGTATAATTTCATTGGAAATGGACCAAAGGCATACAATAAATTGAAAAACGTTTATTTATAAACATTTATAAACAATATTTATTTATAAACATCATAAAGATTTATAAAATCAAGAAAATAAAATCCTAAATCTTAGGCAATAACAGTAGGAATTTGTGGAGTTTCAGCCAGGAGTTGCTTCCAGCCCCTCAACAAGCACCATCAACTTCACTAGGGTAGGGTGAACTGTGAAAAACAGCAGTTTTACCCCATGAGAGGGATATCTTGAATTGAAGAAATGGTCAGAAAAACTGGATGCTCTTAGGCACTGTCAGAAAGAGTAGCCACCTTGATGTTGAAAAGAATGGAGAAGACCAAGGCCACAGTGGGCCTGGGTGAACTAGATCCTGGTTGGGTTTAGTAACAACCTGGTAGACTGGCTAGAAATTTGTGAGGAAGAGAGAAGGAAACATACACATAGGACCTTGATAAGTAACTACATATCCTGGTGAGTCTGAGAGGCTGTGTATAAGTACAAGGTGAGACAAGAATGCAATTCACACAGCCCTGGATGAACATGAGGCCATGCAAACATGCAGAAGTTAAACAAGTCAGCTGAACAGCAAGTAAATGTCAGGGAGAACTTATAAACTGATGATTCTTTAAAAGCATTTCCCAGTCCGGCAGTGTATCTCAGTGGATTGAGCGTCATCCCATCAACTGAGAGGTCCTGGTTGGATTCCTGGTGAGGGCACATGCCTGAGTTGTAGGCTCAATCCCCAGTAGGGGGCAGGTAGGAGGCAGCCGATTGATGTATCTCACACTGATGTTTCTATCTCTCTCTCCCTAAAAAAATAAAATAACATTTTTTATATAACATTTTTTTCTTTATTGATTTTAGAGAGAAAGGAAGAAAGAGGGACAGAGAGATAGAAACATCAATGAGAGAAAACATCGATTGACTGCCTCCTGCATGCCCCCCACTGGGGATCAGGCCCAGAACCTGGGCATGTGCCCTGACCAGGAATCGAACCGGTGACCTCCCCGTGCAAGGGTCAACGCTCAACCACTGAGCCACACTGGCTGGGCAAAATAACATTTCTTTAAAAAGAACTTCCCAAACCACACATAGATCCATTGACTATAGGTGGAAACATTACCTGCTTGCTTGAGATGTTCGAACATAAAGAAAATAGAAAATTGTCATCCCAAATTTTGCTACTTTGGCCCAAGGACTATTTTGAGCTGAAAGCATTTGAGAATCCTGTGCAAGAAAAGCTCCCTGCCTGCTTTCTATTTGCCTAAAAGCAGGGCACACATTCTCAAAGGTGCCCATCGTCCCCTCTTTACCAGGAAGGACAAAAGTTAATCACTGGAGCCAACTTTAGACCCTATCCGACCGGTAGCCTTTATCTGAAAGTAGTTTCCCATATATTTACCTTCCCATAGTTTGCTGCTCTCAGAAGCCTAAAATTGCTTTCCTTTGTCCTGTCATTTCTTTATAAATTATTATTCTTTGTTGAAGATGTTCTGTAAGCCTGAATTTTAAACCACCTCTTTGAGTGCTCACTTTGGCAGCACATATACTAAGATTAGAACAATACAGAGATTAGCATGGCCCCTGAACAAGGATGACATGCAAATTTGTGAAGCATTCCATTTTTTTTAATTAAAAAAAAAAAATAGACCACTTTTTTGAGTTACTCTTCCCTGAGTTATATGTGTGTGTGTGTGTGTGTGTGTGTGTGTGTGTGTGTGTGTGTGTGTATAAAACCTTCTTTGTTTTTATCTTGTTAATCTGTTTTTTATCCAGAACCCCAGCAAAGAACCTAAGAAAAATAGAGGAAAAAACTTTCCTCCCCTGCAAACATAATCTCTGACCAATCATTGGCTGAATACCAAACCACACTGACTCAGCAGTGACCCCTAGGAAGCCAGATTTTAACAAAGAAAAAAACACTGAACAGAAACATCAGTGACTACACATCAAAGAAGAGAGAGACTCTACAGAATTTCTCCAGGCAACTTACTAAACAAACAAAATGGCAGCTACAAATTAAAAAAAAAAAAACAGAAAGGGAGAAATCAGAACCCAATCCCACCCCCCTCCTGCCTTCCTCACACTATTATCTGTGTCCATTGGTTATGCATATATGCATTGAAGTTATTTGGTTAACCTCATCCCGCCCTCCCTCCCCTCTTCCCTTTGAGGTTCATCAGTCTAACAACCACTTTGTACTTAATTTCTTCACCTTTTTCACTCATCCCCCCAGCCACCTCCCATCTGGCAAGCAACAAAAATTTCTGTGTATCTATGAGTCTGTTTCTGTTCTGCTTGCTCATGTTGTTTGTAGATTCAATTGTTGATAGACATGTATTAATTGCCATTTTATTGTTCATATTTTTGTTCTTCTTCTTCAAGAAGACCCTTCAACATTTCATATAATACTGGTTTGGTGGTGATGAACTCCTTTAGCTTTTTCTTGTCTAGGAAACTCTTGATATGTCCACCGATTCTAAATGATAGCTTTGCAGGATAGAGTAATCTTGGTTGTAAGTCGTTGTTTTTCATCACCTTGAATATCTCTTGCCACTCCTTTCTGGCCTGCAAAGTTTCTTTTGAGAAATCAGCTGACAGTATTATGGGAGCTCCTTTGTAGGTAACAAACTGCTTTTCTCTTGCTGCTTTTAAGGTCTCTCTTTGTCTTTAACCTTTTGCATTTTGGTGAATGTGTGTCTTAGTGTGGACCTCTTTGGGTTCATCTTCTTTGGGACTCTCTGTGCTTCCTGGACTTATATGTCTGTTTCCTTCACCAAGTTAAGGAAGTTTTCTGTCATTATTTTTTCAAATAGGTTTTCAATTTCTTGCTCTCTCTCTTCTCCTTCTGGCACCCCCAAGATGCGAATGTTGGCACGCTTGAAGTTGTCCCAGAGGCTCCTTACACTGTCCTCATTTTTTGAATTCTTTTTTCTTTTTGCTATTGTGATTGGGTATTTTTGGCTTCCTTATATTCTAAATCAATGGTTTGCTTCTTGGCTTTACCTACTCTATTATTGATTCCCTGTAAATTATTCTTTATTTCAGTTAGTTCATCCTTCATTTCTGACCGGTCCTTTTTTATGTTGTTGATGTTCTCACTAAGTTCCTTGAAGTTGTCACTAGTTCCTTGAGCATCCTTACAACCAGTGTTTTGAACTCTGCAGCTGACTGATTGCTTATCTCAATTTTGTTTAGTTCTTTTCCTGGAGTTTTGTTCTTTTTTTTCATTTGGACCTGTTTCTTTGTCTCCTCATTTTGGCTGCCTCCCTGTGATTGTTCCTATGTATTAAGTAGAGTTGCTATGTCTCCTAGGCTTTGTAGGGTGGCCTATTGTTGTAGGTATCCTGTAGGTTCCAGTGGCACAGACTCCCTGATCACCCCAGCTGGGCCTTCGAGGTGCACCTGTAGTGTGGACTGTACACCTTTCCCTTCGGTTGTAATTGAGTCTTGATTGCTGTTGGCACATCAGTGGGAGGGATTTACTCAGGCTGATCAGCTACAAGGACTGGCTGTGCCCACTGACCACTGGCCTCTGACTACCTTGGAGGATCAAAATTTTCTTCATCTACGAAAAATAAAATCTTATAGAAAATCCTAAGGAATCCACAAAAACACTGCTAGAACAAATAACCAAGACCAGCAAGTTCAAAAATTACAAGATAAAATAATAAGTCATTGTAATACATTAACAATGAGCAATCAGAAAAAGATATTAAGAAATAAATTCTATTCACAATGGCATCAAAAAAAGAATAAAATACTTAGGAATAAATGTAACAAAAGAATTACAAGACTAATATGCTGAAAACTGAAAACATTACTGAGAAAAATTAATGATCAAAATAAATGAAAGATACTCTATATTAATGAATTGCAAAATTCAATAGTGTTAAGATGCCAATTTTTGGCAAAATGATCTTTAGATCCAATGTAATCTTTGTAAACATTCCAGTAGGGCTGTTTGTTTGTTTCTTCAGAAATTGATAAGTGGACCCTAAAATTTATATGAAAAATCAAAGGATCCAGAATAGTCAAAACAATTTGAAAAAAAGAAAGAGAATAGGAAGACTCATTCTGATTTCAATGCACACAGTAATCAAGACTATATGGTAGTGGCAAAAGAACAGACATACAGATCATCAGGATAGAATTGAGGGAACAGAAAGAAACCCTTACATTCACGGCCAACTGATTTTCAATAAGAGTGTCAAGAACTGGGAAGGGATAATTCTAAGGCAATCGGATATCAATAAGAAAAATTATAAACTCCGGTCCTCTATTCACATCATACACAAACTTAACTCAAAATGGATCATCGATCCAAATGTAAGAGCTAAAATTATAAAACTTGCATAAGAAAGCATAAAAGAAAATCATTGTGACATCAGTTTCATCAAAGTGTTCTTAGATTCAACACCAAAAGCATGATCCATAGAAGAAGACAAAATGGTTAACTGGATATCATCAAAATGTAAAACTTTTACACTTCAAAAGACACCGTTAAGAAAAACAAACGTAAAGCCACCATCTGAGATAAAGTATTTATATATCTGATGTAGCTCTTGTATCTACTATTTTAAAAAAAGAAAAACGATTACAACTCAAAAAATGCAAATGCAAACAACCAATTAAAAATGGGCAAAAGGTCCGGCCCGTGTGGCTCAGTGGTTGAGCGTCGACCCTTGCATTGGGAAGTCGCCAGTTCGATTCTCATTCAGGGCACATGCCCAGGTTGTGGGTCCGATCCCCAGTGGGGGCATGCAGGAGGTGGCCAATGGATGTTCTCTCTCATCGATGTTTCTCTCTCTTTCTCCCTCTTCCTTCCTCACTCTCTAAAATCAATAAAGAAAAAAAAATTTTTTAAACAAAAAAAAATGGGCAAGAGATTTGAATAGATATTTCATTTCTTTAAAGAAGATATACAAATAGCTATTAATCACATGAAAATGTGCTCAATATTATTAGTCATTAGGGAAATGCAAATTAAAACCGTAATGATATACCACTTTATACCCATTAGAATAACTGTACTCCTAGGCAGACAATTACAAGTATTGGCAAATATGTGGAAAAACTCTCATGCATTGCTGGCCAGAATGTAAAATGTTACAGCTACTCTGGGAAACACTTTGGCAGTTTCTTAAAAAGTTAAACAGTACACTTACCATATGACCCAGCAATTTTATTCCTACCTAAGAGAAACAAAAACATATCCACATCAAGACTTATGTACAAATGTTCACAGCAGCCGAAAACTAGAAACAACTCAACTGGGAACAATTCAAATGCCTACCAACTAGAGAATGAATGGAGAAACTGGCGTATTCACTCAATGTAGTACTGCTCAGCAATAATTTTTTTAAAAGAACTAACTACTGATCCATGCTACAATATGCTCAAAACAATTATGCAAAAATGTAAAGTATTATATATTGCAGGATGTTCAGAACAGGAAAATTGTAGAAATAGAGAGCAGTCCCTGGCTACCTGGTGCTGGAGGTGGGAGCAGAAATTGCCTGCAATGAGTTACAAAGGATCTTTTTGATTTGACAAAAGTGTTCTCAAACTGAATCATAGTGATGATTGCACAACTCTATAAATTTACTAACTTCATTAAATTTTACATTTAAAGTAGGTAAGTTTGCCTTGGACAGTTTGGCTCAGTGGTCAGAGGGTCGGCCCGCGGACCAGAGAGTCCCAGGTTTGGTTCCCGCTAAGGGCATGTACCTCGTTTGCAGTTTGTCCCCAGCCCCGGTTGGGGTCATGTGGGTGGCAACCACTCGATGTGTCTCTCTCACGTCGATGTTTCTCTCTCTCTTCCTCTCTCTCTCCCTCCCGCTCTATCTGAAGATACATGCAGAAATGTCCTCGGGTGAGGATAAAAATAAATAAATAATAAAGTAGGTAAGTTTTATGATATACCAAATTTCCTTCAATATGCTATTAAAATACATGAATGATAGATTAGATAGATAAATTAAAAAATTAAGTGACTGGAAATATAATTTATGCCACTTATAAGTAATATCTATTGAAATTACATACAGAAATCCAAAAAAAAACTTCTATCTTTCCTTGATATCCTGTATATTAGGGGATGATTTGACCAATCCTCTGTCAATTTCAAATTATGATTTGGAGGACACTTGAGAACTGAACTGAATAAAGAAGACAAGCGAGGCAGGAGGGTTTAAAGAGTAATTGAAAAACTAAGTCACAGTGAATGATATAATAAGATGATCAAGATCACGTGTAGGTCACTGAGTATTAAATTTCATGTCACTCTATATAAATAACATGTAAAGCAGATGATAAATGGATGAAGCCATGAATGTTGATATTTCCAAGTCCTAATATTAATATAAAAAATGAGTGAATAGTTCTAAACGTCAGAAAACGTGAATATTCACTGTTTGCATCTTTCTCTCTGGCCTAACCAAGAAATTGATGAACTGTGAGGGTTTTGAAATCATTGTTTTCTCAGAAAGTACTACAGAAATCCTTTTCTTATATTTACAGTAATTTCTTACTTCAAGGCGACAAATAAGGTTTTTTTTTTCTTCTAAGGACTGGATAAAGCTGAAAAGGCATGTTTTTCTTATACCTTACCTTCATCCAAAGACAATAAGGATGTTTATATTTATTGATATTTATTGATACTGCAGTTGCAACCCCAGAAACTTAAAATATTATTGTATTCATCACTGGGGAGTCTGGCATTCTTGTTCACTAAAACGTAATTGGCAGTGTTGTCGACCATAGAGTGTCAATGAGAGCAAAGGTTCCTCGAAAAGCAAACATCAGAAGTCAGTTCTCATGGGATGTGGGTTGTTATGGAAACTGGAAATAAGGATGAGGAAAATTAGGAGACTAGGAAACAATGTCTTAATGGGCAGGAGCCCATCTACAATCTCGGTATAAGCCTTTCTTCTTTGAGTTGCACTTAAAATCAGTCTGATCTCCTGTTGTCAGCAAGTTCAAAGTCAGTCCACCAAGGTTCCAGGAGCCAGTCTGATCTCTGTTTGCCTTTGTTCGCCCAGGGCTCTTATGGAGCCCGACTTACAGGGCGTGGGAAAGAGTATGGTGGTTTAGTAACAATCTGACTTTATTTAACAGGTTTGAGGGATTACAAAGATCTTCAGCACTAGATCTTGATCCCTATGTTTATAAAGATTTGCATTACTTTTTTTTTTTTTTCCAAAATGAAACTAGAAGGCAGTGCGATGTTTTAAAAGAGGAATCCTTAGTCACATTCAGTTTAAGAGAGGAATGGGGCTGTCAGCATAAACTAAACTTTTAAAGGAGCTCTATATATTGAATAAAAGAAACCCTTCTGAGTTGCTGTTCTGCACTTGAAGGTACAGAGCTCAAAACTGCACCGTCGATGCTGCCACCAGCCAGAAGCTTGCAGCGTGTCCATGGTGCATCTCTTTAAAGACCTCATGCCTCTCCATAAGAGTGTCTCCTCTTATGACAGAGATACAAACCTCTCTGTCCACTGAGCGCTCTTCTAGATCATACCCAGTCCATATTTTCATGAACATCCAGAAATGATTGATTGATTTCACTATACAAGATTACAGCCTGGTGTTTTATTTACTTTTGAGATGTTGTTGTTATTGTTGCTGTTAAGAATGTTTCTTTCTCAAATCATGAAGCTGGCTATCATTAAGAAAAAAAAATAATGCATCAGAATGTATTTCCGTCTTCTTGGCTCTCTTGGTGAAAAGGGTTTTGAGGTCGACAGGCTGAAGAAAAAGTCTAGACTTTGTCACCAACCTGCAATGAACACTGGGACAAGGATAGTGATGATAATGACTATCTAGAGGGCTAGAGAGATGGTTTAAAGAAATAATATATACAAACTACTTATAATAGAGCCTGATGGAGAGGGTACATTCAATAACACAAATAAAGGGACATTTTCAAAATCAAATCTGAGTGTTTGATCTTGGGAATTGCCTGGCTCCTGCAATTCAGTTGATGTGTTACAAGAAAATCAAAGCTGTAGAAAATTGCATTATATTGAGAATTTTCCAGTTCTTAATGTCTCTTCTACTGGGGCAGGGGTAAGCAAAGGACAACCAGTCTACCACTTGTTTCTGCAAATAAAGTCATATTCGAACACAACAAGCACATCCAGTCATTTACATACTGCCTATGATTGCTTTTGTGCTGCAAGGCAGAGTTTAGTAGCTGTGACAGAAATTGCATGGCCTGGAAAGCCAAAAATATTACTATCTGACTCTTTACAGAAAACGTTTACCTACTCCTCCTGACTAGGTCACACTATACAAGCACATTCACCAAAACCAGCATCAGAACCTATATAGCCTTGCAGGTAAGTTCAAGCTTACTCATTCAAACGGAATCAACTCATAAGAAATTATGAGTAGAAAAAAAAAAAAAAACAAACTGTGGTTGTTAATTACCCAATCTCTAACAAAAATCCCAGAAGGCTATGGCATGGTTATGGTCCAATGGAACCTCTTATAAATCCTACATTCTGACTAGATGGGGCAGAGGGAGTTGAAAGCAAAAGCAAATTAAAGCTTTCCTGACACATTTGCCAACTGAAATAATCAACATCAGGTAATTCGTAGAACAACAAGATTATTCCTAAATAGATTTGTTACTTTAGTGACATCTAGGTACCAAAAAGTCACAGAAATGTTATCTCATAGGCACTGAGAGTCAATTTTCATGTGTGTATTTTTAAAGTTCAAACAATTAACACTGCTCAAGTGACAGAGACTCATAGAAGATGACAGTCTATCAGCCTCAACCAGGACTCCATGAGTTCATCAAACCCATATGGCCCAAGACACCCATCATATGTAATGAGTTAATTTATCCTCCATGCATCTAGAACAGTACTACAGCAACATTCATTTAGTACTATCTTTGGGAGAACTGAGGGAAGAGTAGCTCAGTCGTTTTCTCCATGCCTTTATTTTCTTTTCTCATAGAACCTTGGAAGACAAGAGCTGGTAGATGCAGGGTTGAGGGACTATGATTTAGTCACATTTTCTTGACAAGACAGTTGCTCAATGCTTACAATTTAATAGGGGCTCAATAAATGATAATGGTTATTCCTTTTTCCTACTTTTACATCCAATTCTCAAAATCTTCTAATGGAAAAGACCACCTTGCTTTAAATGCATCATACCATAATGGCCGAGCAGAGAGCAGAAAGTCTGAAAATGGAAAGTAGCTTGAAAATGGAGAAAGTGCTGGGGAATACTTTTTAGATTTTCAACAAGGTTACGAAGTCAAATAATTCAAAGATTTAAATGACTAAAGAGTCACTATTCTTAGCATCCCCTACTAAAAAAATAATGCAATTTGATAGTGCCTGAATTTCTTAAAGTAATTATTTAAACCTTAATAAAAGGCCCAGAGTATAAAGGTTTGCTGAGAAAGTTAGAAGAGATTTTATTCTTAAAGAAGATTTTACTAGTAATTAGGGAAATGCAAATATAATTACAATGAGATACCATTTTTTACATATTTGTTTGTAAAAAGTAAAAATAAATAACAAATATCCATAGTATGGAGATAAACACTCTCACACTGATAGCATTATAAATTAGTAGAGCCTTTTTAGAGGGTGATCTAGCATCTATTTTATGTGCATATCTTTTCACTCAGTAATTTCCTTTCTATGAATCTATGCTATAGAACACTGACATGCTCAAAGATACATGTTCAAAAATAGTATTGCCTTCTTTTTTGCACTTAAAAACATAAATATTTCATTATAGGAAAATGCATACATTAGTTATGATTACTCTATGGTGTGGATGCGATACAATCATTTTAAATCATAAAACAATTTCTATATCCTGATTTGGAAAGTGGTCTCAGATATACTGTTAATTTAAAAGGGGTGGGGTGGGGTGGGGTATGAGAAAATTCCAGAACAATTTTCATAGTGTGATATTTATGTAAATATTCTTCATGTAGATAGGGTGCATATATGTACACACATGTGCACATACATGATTCCAAATGCAAAGAAAAATATTTGGAAATATGGGTTCTGTCTGGGGAGAGATGGGATTGCGAGAAGGTGAATAAGAAGGATATTAATAGGTTTTACACTCTACTTACTAATTATTTTTAAATCATTTAAAATGTCTACTAGGATACCTCATTTTTGTGATTAAAAGTATTTTGAATCATTACTAATAGATTTGATATTTATCTTTCTAATTTGGTTCAAATAGAGCCCAAGAAGGTTGATCTAATAATCAAGACTTCTATCAATATCAATTAATTAGGTAAAAAATCAGTACTAACTTTCAAAAATAATGGAAACAACAATAAATATGTTATGAGAAATGTAAGAATCAATAAATGAATAGCCTCGATTTAAATTCAAGCAACATTCATTTAGTACTAGCAATGTGTCAATCACTATGAGTGGCTTGGCACTGAGAGATTGTTAAAACAGATATAGGCCCTGGCCTCAGGGAGTGCTCAGTTTAGTGGAAGCATTTGACATATAGGCAGATTGTTTCAAGACCCTGAAATAAATGCAGCGATTGAAGCATCCACAGGCTATAAGAACAGCAAACAGGAGTTCCAGAAAGGAAGTCTGGATAATGTTTGCTCCTAGACTCCAGGGAATTAAATTCTAGGAACTGAGATGCATATCCAACTTATTGCAAACAAGCCCAATTTAAATTAAAAAACAAAACTTAATAGGCCATGGAGGCCTTAATAATTCTTCAAAACATTATTTTTCTTAAGGAGTAGAAAAGTTAATATCCGTATCAGAAAGTAAAATAAAAGTAAATATCCATGTTACATTTTAGATTACTATGAGGAAATTAAAAGATTCGTGGTTCTATCATTTATTTCTTACTGAGTTCCCAAAAAATAATAGCCATGGACAATTATTCAGTCATTTATAGTTTACAACACACCTACATGTACATCATTTCATTTCATCCTTACAATTTTTGTGTTAGATGAGAGGAATTTTTTCCAAAAAAAAAAACCAGATTAGAAAATGAAGGTTGAAAGAGGTTATAATAGACTGTCTCCAGCCAGATGACATTCTGCAAAAAAAATAAATAAATAAAGCATTTTTCTTCTTCTGGAGGAAGATTCTAGATTTGCAAAAATAATATTTAATAATTATAGAAAATATAACAAAGTGTTTCATTTTTCCCCATAATTAACAGCAGGAACATTTTGTACCATGCTGATATGATTACAGTAATTATCATGGTAACAAGAATAGAACATACTGTAAGGAAAGAGAAAAATATCAACCTAAACTTAAAATTCCCAGAAATGCTTAAAATGGCACCTTATTCTTTTCAGATGTCCCCCATCATGCCGCTGTTCCCTCCATCCAAAGTACTTTTAGTAATTTAATTTTTCATACCCACAACTTAGTTTAGTAAGATACTACACCAACCAGGAAACTTTGAGGAAATTCAACATAAAATAGTTTATTTAAAAAAAGAAAAAGATATTGAAATCATCTAATGTAAATTCCAAGGGATTTGACCCAGGGATTCAAATAATGAAATAGAGACCCAGACCCTTTCCTTCCACTCATTCTGTTGTACTCAATTTTAGCTGCAATCTCAGGGTCAAAATAATTACTAGCAATTCCAGATCACAGGCCTCCAGGTTCAAATCCAGCGAGGAAAGTTAACACATCTTTTCCTTAGCACTTCACATAAGTTTTGTTTTGCCTCATTGGCTCTTATTGAGTGACATACTTATTCCTGAACTTTGGCCAGAGAAAAGTGATACTTTCAGTGATGAGATACAAATCTCAAGGCAATCCCTTAAACTGGGAGTGAGTCGATGTCATGCAAAGCACACAGAATGAGAAGGAAAACAGTATATCCCCACAAGAAAAGCAGTGTACAGTTGCCAGAGGAAAGCTTAATAGATTGTGAATGGCAGAAACAATAGTCATTCATGACAGCTGCACAGAGGTCTCAAACTAAATCCCAAGCTCGATTTTATATTAACTAAAGGCTGAGAGTTAGTGGTATGGCATAAAGCCACATAAGGGTAAGGAAAGGTAATACAGATCATATTCCCCAGGGAACAGACTCTGAAATGGAGGCTATTTTGGGAAGTTCACTGGGACATGCATTCATCAATACCTGTAAGCAGGTGAGGAAAGCAGTATGGAGACATGGGAAAAGTTGACCTCTAAACAAGTTGGTCTCAGCCAATCTTACAGGGAGTCTGAAGCTAGTATGATCTTCAACGTTGTCCCAAATTGAGGTAAGGGGACCAGGGTTTGTACCACCACTGGGTCCTGTAATTGGATACAGGCAGCTCCCAGGAGGGGACACACCTCAGGTGAGTGAACGACCTTCCACTGGGGACAACTTTGGGGAGGGACTCAGTTGTGCCCTCTCAGCAGATAACACTACCAAGAGCTGGAGGAATGAGTGTCTTGATATTGATGTGGAGGATTTCGGCAGTACATTCATGTATAACATTCATGGGTTTAACCCTTGTGCCCCCAGATCCACTGATAATAAATAAGTTCACCTGATTTGGAAACACTTCCTCCAAGATTCTGATTGGTCTCTTTTCCTGGGGAAACTTGCAAGTGGAAAGTTAGTGAGATAAACTGTAGCCCCATCCACCACTACAACTGTTCTCAGGGCCTCAACTGATACTCAGTTGCTATCAATTCTATATACTCCCCCTGCTACCTAGATTCACTTCCCCTTCAGCTAGCATTTTTACCAGTCTAAGCCCCGGGGTTTAAGCCCCTGTTAATCATTAATCATGAGCTTATCAGACTGTGGTTAACCCACTAGTCCATTTAGGGTTAAAACCCAAGTAGGTTGAGGAACAAGAGACATTCCATTGATCATCTGAGAGTGTTCACTGAATAACAGAATTCAGCCTTAGCTGATCCCACCCGGGAGCTCTGAAGCTGCGATTTCCCAACTAGAAACAAGAGGACCAAGCCCTTATGCCTCACATTGGCCATTCTTTGAATGTGGGCTTTCCTGAGAATGGAGCATAATCTTAGCCAAGAAGACTCTCCTTTGCTGAAGGCAAGGCATTCAGCTGTGAATTGTCAATGAGGTAGACTATGAATAATTAAACATGTGTACTATAAACCTTAACTCAACTTCTAAAATAATAGCTAAGTGAGTATGTGCTTTGATGCTAAAGGCAGAGAGGGTGCTGGGGAGAGAGGGGAAGGCAGGCAGGGAATTTAGGTAACATACCATTGATTTATCACAGAAGGCCATATAAAGTGAAAGGGGGGCAGTTAATTTTGTTTCTATTCTTAGAGTTCTATAAGCTACATAATTTTTAAAAGTACCACTGCTGCCTCAGTTTCTTGGAGGAGAGAGGAGATAATAATGAGCAAATGCTTCAGTAGGAATTATTGGCATCTTTTTCCAAAACAACCTGAAAGAATAGATTTGCTTTACTTACAGTTGTCAAGTAGTTACACACTTATTATTATAAATGCAGTTCTTTTACTTCAGGTTGATAGATGGACAGATACATTAGTCTATCAGGGATGGAAGGTAAAAGGCCAAGGAAACAAAGAATTTACCTGATACTCATTTTCAAATCAAACTAAACTAATTCCATGTGCCAATTTCTTTAAGTTGTCAACACAAACTCAACATGATTTCATTTTCATTGGACCCATGTTATAACACTGGTTTTCTCAATCCAATAATAATTTGGTTAAAATCATTTTTCATGTGTAGACAAAATAAACGTCTGTCTTAAAATTTTCCAATTAATCATCATGTGGGATAAATATTTTGAGATCACAACTATATTCTGCCTCCATTTAACTCAAGTCCTCTCATAAGGAAGCTCTTCTCTTTTAGATTTGATATGAGACAGACATATAAGCAAAAAAGCTGCTAAAAAACCAAATGTATCAGTTGAATTTCCCTGATGAAAACTAGGTTTACTCCAGATTCCATTTTAAATACAACTCACTAAGAACACATCCCATACATTCTCCACATGGTACCTAACAATCACAAAAAGCCGTCCACACCCAACTTCCTTTGGAGGTTCCAACTATACCTCCAAAGGAAGCTTTGCAAAAGTACATGGCATGCAACCCATCTCATAGGACCCCCACATTTTCAAAGCTCCAGAATAGAAATAACACCTGCCTTTCCATTCCAAAGAATCATCGCAGAACTTTGATGCTTAGGTTACTAACACCAGGGTGACCAGAGAGCTAACGGCATCAGGATGCTCTGGATGCCAAACAAAACACCATAGACTGGATGGCTTGAACAGAACAAATCTGTTTCTCACAGTTCTGGAGGCTAAGAAATTCAAGATCAAGGTGCCAATCTATTAAGCTCTAGTGAGAAGCCTCTTCTTGGCCACCATGTTGAAGTGTTCTTACATGCCAGAGAGAAATCTTTGGTCTCTTTTCTTCTTATATGGACACTAATCCCATGATAATGGCCACACTCTCATGACCTCATTTAAACCTAATTACCTTCCAAAGGCCCCACCTCCAAATACCATCACTTTGGGGTTAGAGCTTCAACATACGAATTCTGAGGGGGGCATAAATATTCAATCTAAAACACTAACATACCCAGAGATTCAAGATTATATACTTTTTTGGGTCAATATTTCAAGGCTGTTTTCGGGTATATTACAAGAATGCCTACATTAACTACCTATTATACAAGAATTAAAATTGTTCAAAAAGTATATTTTAACAACAATTTTTAAACACGGTTGTAATAAATAACTGGTTAGATAAACACTTTTTTGCTATCCTCTTGAGTTATAGTTTGCATTTTTTCTTTTTATTGAATTTTTTGGGGTGACACTGGTTAACAAAATTATACAGGTCCCCTTTCCCCAATATCACCACACTGTTGTCCATTTCCATGAGATTTTTTTCTTTTTTCTTTTTTGCTCAACCCCTCCAATACCCTCCTCCACCCAGTCCCTCCAAACCAGCACCCCCCAACAGCTGTCAATCTGTTCTCTATCTATGAGTCTGTCTCTATTTTGCTTGTTAGTTCATTTTGTTCATTAATTCCACATATGAGTGAAATCATATGGTACTTTTCTTTCTCTGACTGGCTTACTGCACTTAGCATAATACTCTCCAGGTCTATCCATGCTGTGGCAAAGGGTAAGATTTCCTTCTTTTTTATGCCAAGTTGTATTCTATTATGTAAATATACCACAACTTCTCATTGCAGCGTTATTTACACTAGTCAAGATTTGGAAACAGCCCAAGTGTCTATCAGTAGATGAGTGGATAGAAAAGCTGTGATAATTTTATTTTGTATTTTAATTGAATATTTTATCAGCTAATCTAAGCATTTAATATTATACAGAAAGCTCAAACATTGAGAAACTACATTTGATTCATCTGTTTAGCGAAATATTAAGGCAGATATCCTTTAATTCAAAAATGTCTGCATCCATACATACATTTTATCTTTATCTATCTATCTGTAGCTGTATAGTTAAACACATATACTTAAGTTGCGCTTTCTTGCTGCCTCAGGGTCTTATAAGACTTTGAGAAGACTTTGATCACCAATAATAAATAATATTATACTATAAGTGCAAATGGTCGACATCAGTCTGTTTTGTGCACATCAGAGAGTAGGTTTGTGTACTTTTCATCTTCTAAAAAGGAAGTGGAAAACCATTTAAAGTCCTCCATGAAATGGATGTGATACATATTGATAAAGAACATACAGGTCCAGATAATCAAGTGCTTCAGAGTTGCCAAGAACAACACCTAGCTATCCCCTAGAATAACAAAAAAAATCACAAAAATTCATAATAAAGTAGGTGGAATTACTTATAGTAGCATAGCTATGCTGACTTAGGTCCTTCCAGCTACAGAATATTCCGTGGCTTTAGTAATATTTGCAAATAGTTGTTTACTCTTAAAAGACATGACAAATATGAACTAAAAGACCTACATTCTCTTTCTTTGCCCAGCATTTATACTTCCAAAAAGTGAAAATATGCTTGATGCCATTCAACATGAAAAGTCTGTGTTAAACCCCTTACCTATTTACTCACTTCTAATCCAGAGCTACCTGGGAAGCAACAGATGCCCTTCATATTCATCCCATTTACGGGTCCTATCCCCTGGCCCAGTCATCTGTGTTAACCTAACAGCTGGCTAGATCTCCCTAAAAGCATTCTGCAAAATGGCTGGGACTGAGGCAGAAAAGTAAACAGGAATAAGAATAGTATGGGGTCCAATCAGTCAGGTTTGGATGTAGTGAAAGTTAATTCACAGGCGTGTGCTTGCTGGGGTTTCCTATGTACGAAGCCCTTGGTACCATTAACTTCTTCCAAAGACCCTTTCCCCTAACTTCACCCAACAAAACAAATGTGAAGTCTTTCTCTTTACCGAACCACGAGTCCATCTTTTATGCAGCACCTAGACTTTTTCCTACATGATTGACAACTCTTGTACCCAAGTTTTACTTGATTATCTATTCCCAGGAATCAGTATGATTCTAATCACTTTAAATCCTCTTTGGAGGCATCCATCTACTAATCTTCAGTAATAACTTCACTTAGGGAAGTATTTTTCTATTTTATATACCCTAGAGCTCATTTTGAAAACCACTGGCTACTTGCCTATGTGATTCTTAGGCTGGGTACTTTGGACACAATGGACAAAACAGAGAAATTATCAATCCATGAATTGGAATAGGCAGTGGGCTTGTAAGTTTTTCACTGAAACTGACAGGTAAAAGCTGTATCTTTGTTATGTCCCCAAAAGAATTCCCTTCCAAATTTAAAAAAAAAAATTGGTTAACAATTGTAGTTGTTTAATATTTTTATTCGTTTGGTTAACTTTAAACCTATAAAATAAAAAATGTCCTTACCCAAAGCAAGATGAAGCAAAATCACCAATGAAAGCATGGTCTTGGCTTCTGATGCACTCATCTTCAAATTTTCCACCCTTACTGCAAATCTGCTGTGCTAAGAACCCCTTTTTTCCTGCTTAACATTCAAGACAAAGCAATGTACATGTATATAGACCTACTTGTCAGAAAATAAAAGTAGTGAATGAAAGTCACATTTGAATAATAAGAGTGGACTAGACATGAGAGAGTAGAACAGGCCTAGGCAGCTTCCATTCTCCATCTTAAAATTACTTACTATTGTTGGGAATAATAGAACATCAAAAGGATACATTCAAAACTTAAATTAGTTCCTGTCCTCCCAGGAGAGACTGCCTGCCTGATTCTGATCTGTCTTTCATGTGCCGTTCTCACTCAAACTTACAATTTCAAGGGCTAGAATGTCATTCCAATATGCAAAGGACTGTTGGCATTAAAGAGAGTTATATTTAGAAATTCTTCTACTGTGAGATAGAATATAACATTAAACTTTTAAGGTCATGACAAGGACCTATTGACGAGGAAAAGTTTCAAAACTATGTAAATTAGCTCCTTGGGTAATCACAGGCTGTACAAATCTGTGCAAATTAAAAGGGACACATTAACTCAGTCTTTCCACAACCAAGGATCTGTCAGAATAGAGTTACATTATTTTCTGCTACAAACAATCCCAAATCTCACTCACTTCTAAAAATAAAGGTCTATTTCCTCCTCATACCACATGACTGCCATTCCCAGTCTTCTCACTCCTGGTACCTCTATCTCAAATGTTGCTGGTCACTCTGAAAATGGGAAAAGTTAGTTCTAGAGTGTGTTGCACTAGTGATTAGCTGCTTCTGCCTTAAATGACTTTCACACTTTCTTCACACCTCATTGGTTGAAACAGGCCATATAACCCCATCCAACCATAATGGGCAGGAAAATTCAGTCTTTCCAGATACTAAATGAAATGACTACTGCTAGAGCAGTGATCCCAACAACCAAAGCCCATGCCCTTAGAAATTATTAGTGAAGGGAGTCACACAAATACAAAAATAAACAAATAAACAAGGAGGTAATTTCCCATTGTAGGAAGTGATATGGAAGAGATAACCAATGCTGTGATAAAGAGTATCATAAGGAAAGAGAGATGAAGAAGGTCCCTTTCAGATCATGTGGTTAGTTATAAGATAAAGTAGACAGCAGGTACATTTTAATATTTTTGCCCTTCCAAGTCCACTCTCCTTCCTTTTCCATCTTGTTCTGTGTCTTTAGAAGTCGACTTGAGAAAGGCAGAAAAATGTGTCACCCCAAAATGTGCCACTTTGGTACATTGTTGATTTTGAGCTTTGGTGCTTTAAAAACAGCAAATACAGGGAGAGTCTTACTCTGAACTCCCCTTATCTGCCTAAAGACAGATCGCCCAAAAGAAACTTAACTGTCATAAGTCCCTTCCCTGGAATTTCATCAACCAAGGAAGATTGACTTTTATCACAGAAGAAACTAGAAATGGACACCACACCCAGACATACTCTGTCTCAAGCCATCATACCTCCCATCCATTCTTCTAAGGGTCCATTAGTCTTTCCTAAAAAAGCATTTACTCTCCCCTAAGAGGCCAACATCCTCCTTCCTCTTTCCCTATTAAGATGGTGTTTAAGTCTAAATCCTCAGACACCTACGGGAGTCTCATATTCCCCTGGGTATCCCCATGTATACATGAGGTATACATGTTAATAAACTTCTGTTAGCTTTTTTTTTCTCATTAATCTGTCTTTTATAACAGAGGTCTTGGCTAGAAACTCAGAAGAATAGAGGAAAAATTACTTTTCTTCCTTTACACGTGTATGGACTCATCAATGGACTTCTTTCCCTCTGGTTCCCAGTTAGGTTCCACCACTGAGAAGCACAGGACAAAATCAGAGGGAGGCAGGAGAGTGAAGTCCTCAGTCCTTTTGGGATAGGGTTGCTGCTGGCTGGCTGCATTCCACAACTATGGTTACAGCTCCTGTTGGGTGGTCCTCACCACATCCGTTCTCTCTCTGCTGCAAGTAGTGGCCAGATCCTCCCCAGTTCCTTCAGGCTTAAGCGTGGTAGCTCCCTAATGTTTCAAGCCCTAGGATACTGCACTATCCACTGTGTTTTCCGTACCTGCTCTAGAGTGAATTGTGTCCTGCTAAAAGTCACAGATGAGGACATAGCAAGAAGGCAGCCCTCTGCAAACCAGGAAGAGAGCCCTCACCACAACCAGACCATACTGGCAACCTGACCTCAGACTTCCAGCCTGTGAGATCATAAATTTCTGTTGTGTAAGCCATCCAGTCTATGGTGTTTTGTCATGGCAGCCTGGGAAGACTATGCTATACTCTTATAATACACTAAGCTATACTCTTCTAATAATCCCTTTATTAAACTCTTTGCAAATTATCCAATATGAGTATACCATCTCTTTCCTGCTGAGATCCTTACTAATGCAAAATATGTATTTTTAATTCTCATGTGTTTGCACCTCTAATTTCTCTCCAACTTGTAATTTCCTATATACATGACGGCTTAATAATGACTTAGAAAATTAGAACAAACTTTTGTTTAAAAGGCTAAATATTTAAGTAAATATTCCATTTATGTTTTATTTAAGGCATTGTATATTTTTTTTAAAAAAAAAAGAAGGCACCACATAGCATAGTCATTCAAAGAATGGAACTGGAGATTTAGGCAGACCCAGAGTTCAACCCCATCTCCACACATAGGAGCAGAGTTACTTGGCCAAGTTATTTCTCTAATGTTCATGTTCCTCACCTGTCAAATAAGAAATCACCATTCGATGTACAAACAATGAGGTTATTACAAGGTTGCAGTAATAGCCCAAAGTGAACCCATGAAAACTATTACTTTATTATTAATTATTACTATTACTCTCTTATCAAAAATCCTTTTGTGATACTCCTATTTTTGGAAGCTCCTAGAAACTTGAGCATATCCCTGGGTGCTAGTCCTCACAAGCCTCACAGCCTGTGGGGTTTTTACATTAAGGAGAATGGATTAGTAGCAATGCAATGTGAACTAAGGCCAGGAGGCACCTGGCATCTTGCCTACAGAAATTCTCTTTAGAAGGGAAGCTAATCAAAGGCTCATTGCCTTTAATGACAGTTTCGTATGAAATGTAGGACACAGTATAACTTACTCTAATTAATAACTTTTTTATGCTTAAAGTTGTTTGACAAATTATTTGTTCTGTCTGCACATTCTCTCTTTATCCCTTTTCTTGCTGCATCAGATAGACATGACTTAATACAGAAAGCTGAAAAATACTAACAAGCATTAGCCCCTACCTCAGCAACTAACATGAGGCTTATTCACACAAGACAGCCCTTAATTTTTCTTTAATAACACTGAATTTTCTATAGCTCAGTTGTACAGGGGAGTCAAGCCAGGCTCTGAAGTCTGCACATATTATGAGCCTTTGCAATAGGAGAAAAGATATCTCAGCAGGCAGATTCGATCGTGAAAAGTCTGAAAACCAACAATTTATGCAACGAGGTTATGTAAGAAAGAATTTTTAGCTTTTTAAATCCAGTGTCTAAAAATAATTTCCAATAAATTGCTGCTTACACATGACCCTGAAAAATACCTAATCAGCCCATACTTCCAAGATGAGAGTGTTAAACGAATGAGTTATGTGACCTTGATCAACTTCCTTAACCTCTCTGTTTTTTAGATGCCTTATTTAAATGGAGGGACTCATAGTACATAGGGCAAGGGCTGCTGAGTAATGGGATGAAATAAGGCATGCAAAGTATTCTTCCTGATATATATGAAAGCACTCAATAATTGTTAGATGTTTCGTTATATCTCGTATCCTGTCTAGCCATAAAATATTATGACCCACTGTTATTTCGAAAATTTGACTCATACTACGATAGAAAGGGAATATCATTACTGTTATATCACTACACTTTTATTTTTAATTTTATTTTCATTTACAATTTACATTCAATATTACTTTATATTAGTTTTAAGTGTACAGCATAGTGGTTAGACAATCATACACTTTACAAAGTGGTTCCCCTGATATTCCAAGTACCCACATGACACTGTACATAGTTATTACAATGTTATTGACTATATTCCCTATGCTATACTTTACATCCCCACTCTTTTAATTTAAAGTTTTCCTGTAAACATTTTATCCCGAAAACATTTGACAGTTTTCAAGGTTATCCCACGTGGGTATGCCCATGAAGATAACAGCTTATTAAATAATTCCATACTAATAAGAAAAAAATATTTTATTTTCTGACTTTTGTCTCATCATAGTCTAGAATAAAAGTAGGATGAATTTTATCCTAAATATCTTAGAGACACTGAGACATCAAGTTTTAAATATTAAACCTTAAACATCTACTAATTTTCTTCAAGGATTCATTTTAATTGTAGAGTTTATAACTTTTTTAAAAGATAAGGGAAAAAGTGAACATATTATTGAGTGTTCATATTATTAAATTTATGCACATTAGAAGCATAGAAAATTACCAGCCTTCAACGTTCCAGTTCTTATTCATGTTTTGAGGTTTCTAAGTTTTCTTTCATAATCACAAAATACATTTTAAAATGGGGAGGGGGTCCAATCCCCAATAGCCTGTCACTTGAGGTCATGTTTCTGGGGTACATTCATGACAGGTAGTTGGCCTGAGTTACTGGATGAACTTGTCAAAAGGAAAGCATGTTGCCCAGACTAGTTTGGCTCTGCAGTTGGAACGTCAGCCTACAAACCAAAGAGTCAAGGGTTCCATTCTGGTCAAGGGCACGTACCTCGGTTGCAATTTGGTCCCTGGCCCTGGCTGGGGTCGTACAGGAGGCAACCAATCGATGTGTCTCTCTCACTTCGATGTTTCTCTCCCTCCCTCCCACTCTATCTGAAGATAAATGGAAAAATATCCTCGGGTGAGGATTAAAAAATAAATAAATAAAGGAAAGCATAAGAAATTAAGCAAATAAAACATATCCCTTTCAAATATGTTTCTATTTTGTTAATTTTCTTTGAAAAGAAGAGAGAGTCTTAGGACAAAAATAACCATTTTTGTTTCAGAAATTAATTGTTGTTTTATTAGTTTAAGAGCATAAAGGCTATCATATAAAAATACAATTCAGCCAAAGGTGGCATGAATATCCCACTTCTATATTAAAGTCAAAAGCCAGAAGGAATTTGAGCTTTTCTACATGATCAGAACAAAAAATGATTTAATATTGATTTCTCCAGAATAAATGATCACAAGACAAATTCCCAGTATTGTGCCATAGGCAAATGCCCCATACCTTATATCCATTTTCACCTGGAGTTAAAATCAGAGAATTAATAAGGTGACTGCCCCCACCAAAGGCTGTGAAATAAAAGGGCTGAATGCAGTGCCTTTTAAAACACTTTCAGAAACCCCTGCATGAAACTGTTCTACAAGATGACTTCCTTGGATTTTACAAAAGTCTATGTCATTAAAACAAAAATAACCAAACACATACCAAAAAATAATTAATTAAATGGGAGTACACCTATTAAAACGGCTAAAATTTATGTATTTTAAAACTGATTTTATCAAGTATCAGCAAGGAGGAACTGGATTTCTCATACCCTGCTGTTTGGAAAATGGTTTTGTAACTTCTTAAAAGGTTAAACATGCACCTATGATATGATTCGGCTATTCCAATTCTAAAAATACACCCAAGATCCAAAAAAAAAAAAAGTATATGTCTATACAAAACCTTTATTTGTGATAGGCAAAAAATAGAAACAACCCAAATGTTCATGAGCTGGTAAATGAATAAACAAACTTTGATGTAGCCACAAAAGAGAATGCCGTGTAGCAATAAAACTGTGATTTTTTTTTTCTCTTTAATCCTCACCTGAGGATATTTTTCATTTTTGTTCAGATAGAGTGGGAGGAAGAGAAATGAAGAGAGAGAGAGAGAAACATCAACGTGAGAGGGACACATTGAGTGGTTGCGTCCCGCACGACCCCAGTCAGGGCCGGGGACGAATCGCAATGGAGGTACGTGCCCTTGACCGGATCAAACCCGCGACTCATTGGTCCATGGGCCGATGTTCTAACCGCTGAGCCAAACCAGCCAGGGCTGAACTGTGAATTTTTAATATACACAAAAAACATAGAGGAATCTCAAATGATGATGCTGAAGAAAAGACGCCAGACACACACTGTCTGATTCTATTTACATGAAATTCTAGAAAATGCAAACTTATCTCCAGTGACAGAAGGATCAGTAGTTGCCTGGGGGTGGCGGGGGGGGGCAGGGAGGGGGCAGGAGGTAGATCAGGGGAATGAGGAAGCTTCAGGGTGATGTATATGTTCATTGTCATGATTGTGGTGACAGTTTCACAGTGTATTCATGTCTAAATGTACCAACTTACACTTTAAATGTATGTCGTTTTATGTCAATTATGCCTCAATTTTTAAAAAATGGATTTTTCTACTTTAAAAAAGACTAAAAATGTGTTACAATGTGTCACCATTTATTAGATCCTTCTTTTTAAAATTACATAAGATAATTATAGGACAACTGAGGGCACGGACATTGGAATCCATGAGATATATGGAATTCAGGGGTTTTTTTCTTAAGTATAACAACTTAAGAAAATGGTTGGGGGTTTTTTGCTTGTTTGTTTGTTATTTGTTTTTTAGAAGATGTAGCAGAAAGGATTCAGGATAAAGAGTTGATTTCTACAAATTAAAATTTAAAATGATACTGAGTAAGAAAGAGAAAGTAAATGTGATATAATGTCACTTGTTGGATCTAGGTTGAGGTTATACAAATGTTCTTTTGGCTATCTTTTTTTGTATTTTTGAAATGTTTCATAATAAAAAGATTAATATATTACTTTATTCCCTTTCATTTCATCCTCATCTTCATTCGGTGAGCAGTAACACTCCATATATTCTTTAAATATTCTCCTATGTAACCGGAAACAACAGTCAAAAAAATCTTCAATCATTTAATTGGTGAATATTTATTCTCTCTCTGAGTGGCTGAGATCACATATAATAGCTCAGGCTGTTAATGAAGCAACTAACCCAAGTTGATCTAACAACAATAATAATGATCATAGCACCGAACTACCATGGGCACTAACCATGATCTACAGCCTTTATAGTATTTAATTCTCACCTCTCTTAATGTAATTCTCTTAACAATCCAATCACATAGATGTTATTATCATCATCCTCGTTTTGCAGATGAGAAAACAAGACGGAGAGGACTGACTAGCTCACTGAAAGATACATAGGAAGCGGAAGAGTGGGTACTCATGCCCAGGCAGGTTGAGTCTAGAGCTGTGCTCTCACGTCTGAGATCACAAGCCCCAGTGCCTCTGAAGTCCAAGCCAACGGGAATGACCAGGTAGGAGCTGTGATTTGGTGCATTTCTTCACTGCTCGTTGGCCACTATTGCTATGAGTTTGGACTCTTCAAGAAAAGCCAGAAATATGGATTTTTACATGAACAGTCCTGGTTGTTTTTATTTGATTATTTGTTTATATTGATGACACTCCTTTTTTACAATACAGTGCTGCTAAGAAGTAAACCTTTCAAAAGGATGAATTGGGTCCATAGCTGCCAGTTTGCAATCTATAACAAAACAACCAAAGCCCCTTGGCATTCCCGTATTAACAACTACATTAAGAACTTCCAAGAAATTCTCTTTGGGGGATCCGTAATCCAAGCTATAGGTTCAAAAACTGGTCCCCTGTCCAGTTTTCCCAACACCATTTATCAAAGAGGCTGTCTACTCCATTGCTTGCTCTTGCCTCCTTTGTCAAGTATCAATTGATCATAGAGACATGGGTTGATTTCTGGGGTCTCTGCTCTGTTCCAGTGATCTATATGTCTGTTCTTACGCCAGTACCAGGCTGTTTTGATTGCATGGATACCCGGAACAGACTGACAGAGGTCAGAGGGGAAGAGGATGTGGGGAGGGGGACTGGATGAAAGAAGGTGAAGGGATTAGCCAAAGAACATAAATGCATAGCCCATGAACACAGACAACAGTGTGGTGATGGCCAGAGGTAGGGGTGGAAGGGGTGGGCAGGGGCTGGGTGGAGGTGGGTAAAAGTGGGGGAGGGAAATGGGGACATCTGTAATAGGGTCAACAGTAAATAAAAAAATAAATAAATAAAACTGGTCCCCACACACAGAGGGCAAGGGGAGACCGAAAAAAGAGACGGACCTCTTTAGATTGGTACGTGGCTATCTGAATAAGCAAGGGAACTTACCAACAAGGCTTGTCTCGGAGGCCGCAAGATGAGTAGGTCTCTGTACTCGTCTGCCAGAATCTTAAAAGTTTATATAGAGGCATTAACTGGTTCAGTCACATATATATGTCCAGATGGTCTCAACAACACATTGCTCTCTCAAAGTTGCATCCTTGAAACAGCTCTGGCTATGGGCCAAACAGACATTCCAAGGACAAAGGAGGGTCTGAAAGCCTCCGATTGCCCGGGTCCAGCTCATGGGTCAACTGGCAGTCACCTCCTCCAACACAAGCCAAGAGTTAAAGTATTTACAGTTGGCCCTCGTTTATCGCGGATAATCAGTTCCAGACTCTACTGCGATAAATGAATTTCCGCGAAGTAGGATTCTTTATTTATTTTTTTTATTTTTTATTTATTTTATCCTCACCCAAGGACATTTTTGCATTTATCTTCAGATAGAGCGGGACGGAGAGAGGGAGGAAAAGAGAGAGAGAAACATCGATATGAGAGAGAGACATCAACTGGCTGCCACCCACACGACCCCAACTGGGGCCAGGGACAAACTGCAACCAAGGTATGTGCCCTTAGTGGGAAGTGATCCCCGGACTCTCTGGTCCGCAGGCCAACGCTCTAATCACTGAGCCAAACCAGCCAGGGTAGGATTCTTTATTTATAGATCAAATATTTTCGCAGTTAGAGCATAGGAAACCTGTTTACGACCTTCTAAATATGTTTTTTAACATCATTAGAGCCCTCTAGACATGAAATAACACTCTTTAGTCACCATTACACTCATATTACCCAATATGTTAGACAAAATAAGAGGATAGGATAGCCAATCAGTGAACAGCACGCTCTGATTGGCTTGGTTTCACCACACCCAATATTTTGGAAAAAGTTATCGCCCACACACAAGGAGTGGTCGGGCAGTTGCACCTGGCGTTGAAGGATTCCTGGGGTGCTCAAATACATAGGCCTACAGTCCATACGTACAGTAATTTTAATTGTAATTGTAATACAGGGGTGTATAATTGACTCAGACAACCGAGCGCACGCTGTATCATTTTCACTGTCTTGATCAACTTTTTAATGAATATATTTGAAAAAACCGCGATAGAGTGAAGCCGCAAAAGTCGAAGCACAGAGTGGCAAGGGACGACTGTACTCCTATCCACGGATCCCTGCTCAGTGATAATTCTGAAACTAGAAACTCCTATCATGCCAAAACACTGGACGAGTACAGGGTTTGTGGAAGGCACAGCAGTCCACGCAGAATTTAGAGCCTGCCTGAACTCTCAGAGATCTCGCCAGTTTCTGCCAGCTGGGCAGAGGAGACAATGAATACAGAGGGGGTCATGTTCACAACAATTTCTTTTCTAACCTCCATCCCCTCCCAACCCCACCTGGTTGACTTTCACGAAGGAAAGGCAGATATGAAACAGATAACAGTGTCTACTTTTCCTGCTCAGTGCCCCCAACAGACAACAGAAATGTACACAGACACCATTCCTTTATGCTGCCTTGTGCTTTTCCTGTTAGTGCCCTGCATAAGATCAGACCTTTCTGGGAATCTCACTGTCTGATGGTCGCTGCTCTGCTCTCAGTCTGGTAGCACGCCCCTTTCTTCACCTTAGGACGAGGCTCAGCTCTTCACTGACAGGTCTTAATTCAGAGTGAATTCAGCAAGTGAAAGGAGCAAAGGTTTGTGGTGAAGAGGAAAGAAATGAGGATTAGCAAAAAGATTTAAAACAACTTTCAGAGCAGAGACGGACACTTCCTATCCCAAGCTCCCATGGCCAGCCCACCAAAATACTTGAACTATTCCTCATAGCCTTATCTAGTATCCCTGCATCAGTCACCTGGGGAGAGCACTTAAAATGCAGATTGCTGGGCCCTTGCCCATTCCTAATGAATTTACATCTCTAAGGTAGTGACCAGAAATTTTCTATTTTAATTGCACCCCCACAGTGGATTTTAACCAGTTCTTCAGGTAAACCACTGAATTTGATGATTCAGAAAAGAGGCAAGGCACAGTCTAAAAGTCTCTAGCAGATATTCAGGTTTAAAAAAAAAAAAAAAAGACATCTTAAAGTAACAATCCAAGGAGATTTTGTTGTAAGACTCACACAATTTTTAATTTTTTTACAATAACAATTATTATGGACAAACATCTGAAGGAAATCTTAGTCCATTTATTTTACTTGTTTTGACATCTGCAGATAATGACAAGCTGGAGGGAAAAACAGGTTTAAGAACTGTAGCAATTAGTTCATTTGTGGCTGATTATTAAAAAATTATATATGCAGCTCCCTGCTTCTCCAGGACAGTTACAAATGACGGCGGTTGTTGCTGTTGCTGCTGCCACTGTTGATATTACTGTTGTTTTTCAAGGATTGCAGCCTCCATATGTTTGTGAATATTAACACTGTGAGGTTTGTCAGGGTACCAGTTCTCTTCCATCAGCAGGACATGATAGATGGGGAGTGAGAATTGTGAAGGAGCCCACATACGCAAATGCAACCTGGTAAGGAGTTGCATCTAGGAAGGTCTTCTTCCCTTCTCATGATTCCCTGCTTTTGTTCCTTTGCCAAAATGCACCTGCTTCCAGCCTATTTGCCCTCCTACATTTCTGTTCTCTCCAGCACCATCATCCTCCCTATCTCCCTCCATTCCCCTAGTATCCTTCGCTGTGCTCTCTTGAACCTTGGACACACATGTTCACTCAAAGTTTCTGGCAACGCTGTATCTACCTTCCCTCCTAAACTGAAACCTGGCTTTTCCCTGATAATGATGATACTGAACTCTTAAGTGTCCAAAGATTCTGATGATGTCATCTCCTTTTTTTCCTAACCCACCCCTAGTCCCATCATTCCAGTATCTTAGGAACTAGAGGTAGGTCAGTCTTGACCTCAATATTTCTTTTCCTCTACTGTTTCACCATGTCCTATCAAGGACTCTTCCCTCCTTTTAACCTCCTCCATCTAGTTATGCCATCATCTTCTGATTGCTCTTTGTCTTCTAACTGTTGGAGGACCCCCAAGCTTTCCTATGGGTCCTGTCCCTTCTCATCCCTCTGAGAGACAATGCATGGACTGGACCCCAGCCTCAACTATTTTATCTCCTCCTCTTTAAAGTTATTGCCTCAGCTTCATCTCTTGTTGATTTAATTCTCTCCTGCAGGTGCAGATACAATGTTTCCAGCATGGTGATAAGTTTCCTAGAACTTGACTGACATTCTCTCTGCATGCCCAAAGCACGCAAAGCGGTAGAATACAGTGCTTAGGAATGTGGTGTGACGTCCTGGCCTTGCCACTGACTACTTCTGAGGTTCAGGGCAAGCTGTTCAACCATTCTAAGCCTCAGTTTCTTCATCCATAAAATGTGACAATAATATCATCTATTTCATAAGGTTGCTATGAGATTGAAAAAAGAAAACCCCTGGGTTTAATAATGGTTAAAAGTAAGAAGAAACCCAACTCACACTGGTATAAAAAACAAAAGTGTTTTATTGGCTCACTTGTCTCAAAGTCCACAGGAAAGGTAGCCTTCAGGTTAGCTTTGATTCAGTGGTTCAGTTACAGGATCAAGGACCTGTTTCTTTGTCTCTCCCTTTTCTCTGTCTTCTTATGTGTCAGATTGTGTTGAAGGCTGTATCTCCCTCATGGTTTTGAGAGCCTTCCATTGGGTTATAGGCTTCCTCACCCAAAACAAAAGAGTGAACAAAAGGATCACTTCAAAAAGCTCTTCCAGAAGAGTGAAGAACTTTTCCAGACATTCTCAGAAACCCTCTCACGTTCCATTGTCCAGATGTGATTAACAAGCCCATTCCTGAACCATTGCCTGGATCAGAAAAATCCCTAACTGGCTCACACCGGCTCAAATGTACCAATCACTACAGCACAGGAGGGAGGATTACAAACCCTGGAAGACAACTTTCTGCCCTTAAACGGTACAGTAAGTATGAGATGGGGAAAGAGAGGGAAATGGATGTTGGGGAAATGACCTAATACCCACTGTGGGGAATTAAGTCCTTGGGTAATAATGGGCAATTAGTGTAGATGATGCTAATATTATCACTTCCGATTGTCATTTTACCTTTGATAACTACTTCTCATTCTTCTCTGTATTATTATTTCTTATTTACATGACTGCCTCTCTATGCTCTCCCATCCTCAAACTTGTGAAATCCTAAGGCAGTGTGCTTTCCTGATCTTTCCTGCACTAACAGGGCCCACCCTGAGCTCTGTACCCAGCAGAGTGCATAAGAACACAGCTTTAGAAAATGCTGGTTGAATACATGAATACTGTAAGAAATGGTTATAGCCGGTGACAGAATCTTTCTCCAGCAGGAATTAGAGATTACGCAATGTTCTCATGCTCTTCAATAAGAACAATTTAATACACTTTAAAAATATTCTTTTTTTATACAAAATATAATTACTAATCCACCATTGACTACACAGGTACAGAGAGCGAGTATGTCTTCGGTATTTTCTAACTACTCACTAAAAGCTTCTTCTTTACCACAATTGCATGCAATTTGTTCTTTTTTAGTTTTCTTTCACAATAACTTTTGAAGTAGGTTAATTCCATTTGACCAGACTAGATGCACTACAAAGAATACAATGGGACACATCTATTTTTTTTTTTTTTTTTGGTCTGTGTGCCCTCACAATGAAAGTGAAGAAATCTTCAAATCAGTACGTTGTACCTAGACCTATAACTCTCAAAAACACAAATTATCAGGAAAAACTCCAATCTTGCACAGTGTGAAGTTAGAAGATATTTATACAGGAAAAGACTTCCCTGTTAAGATTAATCTTGAAAATGTCCCATTTTCCATAAAATATACTTCAATTGTAAACCAATGTGAAGAGATATATGCCTTATTCTGCCCTATTTTTTTAGTAAATAACATGACTTTCAACCAAGTTTATTTTAATGCTTTTGAAAAGTAGGTAATATTAGCAATTCTGTAATAACGCAAGTAGCAAATGGGTGGCTGTGCTTCTCAGAAAGACATGGTAAGTGCCTCTGGATAGAAGGGGTTGTTTAACTCTTTGCATTTCTTTTAAAGTCTGCAGGATACCAGAATTTTATTACCTGAAAATTATCTCACTTTTTAAGAATATATTATTAGACGTGACAGTGTCTTTGAGAGAAGAAAAGTGTGTGAGAGACTAGAAAATACTCTGGCAGTCTAAGGGTAAAGGGAGGAAAAACGTGGATTCCCTTATAACTAAAAGACTGTCGCAGTACAAAGCCTTTGCTTCTTGTTGTAGAGACCACGCAGTGCATTCTAAGAGTGCAATCTGATAAAAGAGTAAAACAAGAAATGTTTAGAGAATATAAACTAGTCGGACTATCTAAACTTCATGAAAAAAATACTAATACATTTTAAAATCATAATTACAGCACATAAGCCCAATCAGGTAACACTGCATCTGTAAAGTTACATCATACATTTAACGTCTAATAATCCACATGCATGGCCCGTCACGTTTTTATTTCACATGCCTCTTCAAACATCCACTTTGGTTTCTCACTGGCCGTAAGCTTTTCACAGTCCAATACAAAATAAAGCCTCAGAAAATAATGAAGGCTAGTGAATGCAGTGGACAGTAGTATATCCCCATAGAATTTGATGCTTGATCCAACTCCATGAAGTAGATATTGTTACCTGAGGCCAAGATGTTAAATAATTTTTCTCTATGCTCCTGAACCGAGGGAACCAGGTCCCAAAGCCCCTGGCTGCATTGTAATGTGAGGTCTAACCAATAAATCTCTTTCCCAAAGCAAAATCCTGCAAGAAAGTGGCCACCACTGTTCTCACACAGCCGACTAAATAGCCAAAAGGCTGTGCAACGTGAGTTATTCTATTACCTCTGTTGAATTTGGGTGATGAGTCACTCGGGTGAAGCTTTTGATGGTTCCTCGGTAATCAGCCTGCTTGATGGAGCAACCAAAGTTCATTCCGACCCACACTCGCCTGCAGTCTCCACTCTGCTTCCTTGGTGACCTTAAGCATAGAAACAGTTTAGGATGCAACCAGTACAATGGAAAGAGCACTAACCTCAGTAACATTTATAAAATGACCTCTTTGAGATGTTCAATATCACTCATCATTTAAAAGAAAAAACTAAGAGAAGAAATAAATGTCTTCTTTTGCCCATAAAATTTAAACAATATGAATTTCTTTAAAGGAAAATGTCTTCTTTTGCCCATAAAATTTAAACAATATGAATTTCTTTAAAGGAAAATTTCTCACTTGTGAGAGGATGAATTGATGTACTCTTGTTGAGTCTAAATTCTAAACATGCATGCATTTTGAACCAGGAATTTAATTTTTATAAGTGTATCCCTAGAGAAGTGCTCAAAGAAACATACAGAGATATTACAATGTTGAATCAGGAAGTAGTTCAATTTATTATAGTGAATCCATGCAATAGAACACCATGGAGCAGAATGAATTAAATCTATTTATGCTAATATTAAAAATATCCCAATTATATTACAAAGTGAAGAAAAGCAGTTTAGATATCTACAATGTGATTCTTATTTGCACATTATGATTCCCCCTGTGAAAAGAGTGTATATATGTTTTCCCCCTTATATTCATAGAAAGTTCTGGACGTACTCCCAAAATACTGATAGTCTGTGGAGTGGGGAAAGGGCCAATGTGGAATACAACAAAACCCTAACTTCCGACTTTATCTTTTCTTTACTTGTGAAACATTTTACCATGAGAGGGGAAAGAAATTCTTTTCTGCCTTCTCTTGCTTGTATAAGAGTACACATGGATGATATAAATGTCCAATGTAAAGAGCCTCTCAGACACCCGGAACCCAATTAATGTTGGTTCTCCTATTCAAACACTGGTGCACATGTATGTGCATGCACACACACACACACCCCACTCCCTCCAACATCTTCTGAATCCTCATATCATTTACATGCTGCCAATCTTATGGCACATTTCTACTTTCTTCTAGTTATCATTATTTTAAGGGAGGACTAAAGGACAGAACAGAAGAATGGTTAATTTGGAAATTGCTGTCCCCCGATATCTAGCTTCAGTTTTCAAAAAAGAGAGTTAGAATCTTACATTTTATTTTCCGTTTTCAAAACAGAGGGAGATAAAATCTTCCAAGGTACCATCAGCAACATAAGGAAATGCTTCATCTTGCCCGTTACTTCAATCAATCTTGGAAAGGCTGGAGTGAGAACATTTAAAATATACCTTTGCTGTAATTGAAAGCCACAAGAATGATGAAACTTCATGCATAATGATGTTGAAATAACCCTCAGTAAATTGTGGGGATTCTGACAGGCAGTGAGATTTATGACTCCTTTCCTCCAGCCCAAATCAAAGAAACAGTAAAAAGCTACCTTCTAGATCAATGGTCTCCAAAATAGATGTTGATCTCATACCCCAGCAGTAAGGAAATCTTGATCAAGTATCCTCAACACATTTGTTTTTATTTACAAATCAGATACATCATACCACTGTACTAATATTTTATGAACATTGGCTAATATAAAAATAGAAATTAAAACAGATGAAACTTAAAACAGATGATAAAGGCTCTAGTATTTTCTTCCCACACTCACCCAGTGGGATTTTGTTCCAAATAACTCAAATAGCAACTATCATGGTGTCTAAAACACAATTATAATATTCACAATCATAAAATATCACAACTGGAGTTATTATACCAATGAAAAAGTTTCAGGACAACTCTTGCTACTGAAATGTCTCAATAGATGGCCTACAGAATTAAATTGAGAAAATAAATTATACTTTCAGTTGTGGAAGAAATAATATTTAATGAGTTCTTACTTACACAAAACATTGCTAAGAGGCTCAAAATAAATTTAATTTTTCCAACAACTTGGTATGGTAGGTATTATTCTCCCCGCTTTACAGATACAGAAACTGAGGATTAAAGTGGCCCCATATCAGCTAGTGAGAAACTGGTAAGATATAGTATCAGTATCTAGTTTGACTGCTTCCAAAATCTAAACACTTAATCAGTCTTATTCACTGCCTATAAAAGGAAAACAGTAAGGGTCTAAAATGTGTAAATGTGGTTATAGAATATAAACCCAAGAAATATCATAAAACTAATAAGATGAGAGGCAGTTTGAGAGTTGAGTCTTCTCTTCCCATTATCTCTGTGCTCTATCACTCTGCTGCTACATAGAGAAATGTTCCTGTAGCTCAAGATGAAATAGAACCCCACTGTATTTATCACTGAGCAAACTAAACTCTATGAACTTGGTAGGAAGGGTTCAGAAGAAAAAATTTTATTAATCTTAAGTTGTATCTTTAGATTCTCATATTACTCTTCAAACTGAAAATAAAACCCCACACAGATTTTTTTTAACTTTAAAATGTGCATACTATTTATGTAGCAAACTGTTATTTAAAGGATTCACTCATAGCCAGTGATTCTCAATAGGGAAGAAATTTTAGCTCCCAGGGGACATTTGACTCCAATGACTGGAGACAGTTTGGGTTGTCACCACTAGGACTGGGGGTGCTACTAGCATCAGTAGAAAGTGACCAGGGATGCTGCTGAACATCCCAAAGTTCACAGGACAGTCCCCTGTTCCCAAAATATCAACAGTGCCAAGTCTGAGAAACATTTCTCTAAGGAATGAATCAATAATATGTCAAAGATAACTATCAAGATGTGTTCAACACAACACTGTTGGTGACACTTAAATAATATAAGACTCATTAAATACCAGTACATCTATTCATTGGAATACAATAGATGTAGATGCAGAAGAATATTAAATAACATGAAGAAATGTTTAGTATGATTATAGTATTATAAAACTATGTATATACTTGTATATAAGCATAAAACATATTTTGAAAGAGTATCATCCAAAATATTAATTCTACTTATTTCTGAAGAGTGGTAAAGAGTTTATATGAAACAATACTTCATGTCCAATGTCTTTTAAAATATCTACACCATTATCATTCTGAGAAAAAGCACAATTGATATAAGCCATCATCTCAAAATCTATATAAGCTTCCTAAGTACATAAGACTTTGTACCTTCTCTTTTCAGAAAGAGTCATTGGAAGAGTTTTCTTTCCTGGCATCAAGTTCTTTAATGATAGAAAAGAGGAGCAGCAGGTGTTTTTCACCAGGTGCCTTTGTGATGGCAGCAGACGGAGTTCACTGGATATTTTTGTTCAGAGCCAAAATAGCACCTACTATTCTCATTCCTTCTCTTTAAAAGCCTTCATTGTTATACTATGGTTCAAAATTAGAATTACTCGCTTCCACCCACATCAAAAACAGTATGATCACGACACTCTACAAACTTAATAAATGTTTAAAATATCTTGAACACTCAATATCCTCATTTCAGAATGGTTTGTGAGTAAGAGGCATTATGATACTGTCTTCTATGCAGCTTATAGTTTCCATATTGGAATTCAGAAGTACTGATGTCCCTCCAGAGATACATGCTGATAAATTATCCTTTATTTTAGTGATCAGTAGCCCCATGTGAAAAAGGAAAGAAAATTACCAGTTCACACAGATACCACAATGTTGATATCAACCAACAAAACTGGTATGTGGAAGCTAATGAACAAAATAAACTCATGAATTAAATAGAACCAGAGGCATGGAAACATGGAACAGACTGACGAGTCTCAGAGGGAAGGGAAGCGGGGGGTGGGGAAGAGATTAACCAAAGAACCTATATACATATACACATTGCCCATGGACACAGACAATAGGGTGATGAAGGCCTGGAGCAGGGCAGGAGCCCGGTAGAGGGGGACAAAAGGGGGAGACATCTGTAATACTCTCAACAATAAAGATAATTTAAAAAACTGATTAGAGAAAGTTTGCTCACCAGTATAACTGAACTTTTAATCTGCACTGTAAAGAAAGAAAGGGGTGGGGAAAAGCGGTAGAGACCATTTGGCCATGTTGCTTAATGATAATAATACAAATAGAAATTAAAATTTTTATAGCATAGCTAAAAAAAAAAAAAAAAAAAAAAAAACAACCTCCCATCAAGGAAATATATCTCCCATACAGAATTCCGAATAATTTGTGTAGATACTGCCCCCTCAAGGAGGTGGAGCTTAACTCCCCACCCCTGAGTTTGAGCTGTGCTTAGTCACTTGCTTCCAAGAGTAAGAGTATGGAAGGAGGAAAAAAGTAGCTTTACAGTGGAGATCCTGACAAGCACTACCTTGGACAGGGTGCCAAGGTCAACATCATCAGTGATACATTGACAGTATACGCTCTTGATATATAATGAGAATGGCACTTTACCTCTGTGATCCTCTTTCCACCACCGATACTAATCTTTTAAAATAAATAAATAAATAAATAAAAATAAAAAAACTTCCAACAAACTCAAATTAGAAGACATTCTATTAAAAAAAAAAAAGTTATTTAGTTTATCTCTTCCCTCCCTTCCCACCCCCTCCTCTGAAGTTTGTCAGTCTGAACCCTACTTCCATATCTCTGGGTCTATTTTGTTCAACACCTTATTTTGTTCATTATATTCAACAAATAGTGAGATCATGTGATACTTGTCTCTCTCTGACTGGCTTATTTCACTCAGTATAATACTCTCCAGGTCCCACCATGTCATCTCAAAGGGTAAGAGATCTCTCTTTCTTACAGCTGCATAGCATTCCATTGTGTACATGTACCACAGCTTTTTTATCCACTCACCCATTAGAATGGGAGGAGGGAGTCAATGGGAGGAAAGGAGAAACATCTGCAACAAAAATAAATTAATTAAATAATAAAAAAAAAATTAAGTTGATCTCAAAATGTTAAGGTCATCAAAAAAAGGCGGTTGAGGGGGGGGGGCTGAGAAACTGTCATTGACCAAAGGAGATGTGTGATGTGGTACCCTGAATTATCTCAAACTCTAGACACAGATGGTTTCACTGATGCTGCCCACCACACATTTAAGGAAAAGATAACTCAAATCCCACATTAACTCTATCACAAAATAAAAAAGATGAAAGCACTTCTCAACTTGTTTTATGGGACCAACATAATCTCAATGGCAAAATCTGATAAAGAAATAAAAAAAAAGAAAATCACAAATCAATATCCCTCAAAATTATGCATAAAAATATCATGTTTTTTAAATGGCAGATTATTTTCAGCAAAACATACCAAGAATAAAACGTCACTGGTAAGTAGTGCTTCCAAGGTGTGCAAAGTTGGTGTAATATTTGAAAATCAATATATATAATTCACCATGTTCAGACTAAAAGTGAAAAGCCATATGAAAATCTCAATGGATGAAGAATAAGCATTCGACACAATATAACACCCACTCATGAGTAAAACCCTCAGTCGACTAGGAACAGAAGAGAACATCCTTCATCTGATTAAAAGGAATCTATGAAAAACCAATAACTGAGATCATACTTAATTGTGAAATACTGAGTATATTTTCTCATTAAATAAGGAATAGGACAAAACTGTCAAATCTCATCAATATTTATTAAATTGCATTTACAATAGCATCAAAAATACCAGCTAAAACCACAAAGCTATTAGAGAAAACATAGATCTTCATGACTTTCAGTAGACAAATCTTTCTTGTGCAAGTCGCAGAAAGTAAAAAGCATTAAAATTTGATAAATTAAATTTCATCAAAATTTTAAACTCTGTTCATCAAAAGATACTATTTAGAAAATAAGTAGGGAAGGCAGAATTATTTGCAAAATGTATCTGACAAAGGAGTGTTATCCAGAGTATATATATTTTTAAAAAATTAGAAATTTGAACAGAAACTTCACAAAGAAAGATATGCAAAAATGGCCAATTAATACATGAGAAGATAATAGTAAAAACTGGAAATTGCCCAGGTATTCATCAATAGGAGATTGAACAAGTTGTGATATAGTCATAGAATAGAATACTATTGAGCAATAAAAACAAATAAATTACTGAAACCTGCATAAACATTCGATGAAGCTCAAAAATATCATGTATGCAGTAAGAACATAGGAACACCTATTTGCTTTGATTTATAGAAAATTCTAGAAATGCAAAACTAATCTATGATAAAAAAAAAATCAGAACACCTGTTGCCTCTGGAAGTGTTGGGCAGAGATTGAGTGGGACAAAACATAAGGAAACTATCTGGAATCATGGTGAGAGTTTGATTACACGGGGATATGCATTTGTCAAAATTCAGCAAATACACACTTTAGATGTATGCATTTCATTGTGTATAATTTCTAAATCCAACAAGATAACCTATAAATGAACACTGAACTCTAGTTAAACATGTGCATGGCGAAGCACATAAAAGGAAATATACTGAAGTCTACAATTTACTTTGAAATGTATCTGTAAGAATAGAATGGCGTAATACATAGAGCAATGGTAGAAGAGTAGATATGTGTAAGCAGTAGAATATAAAGGTAATGGCAGAATCTAGGTGGTGGGTATACGGGTCTTCACTCTGAAATTATTTCAAAATTGCTGAATGTTCATAATAAAATATGAGGAAAACCAAAATTAAGGATAATTTAGAATTAAACCATACTACATATCAAAAACTGTAATATAAGTTTAAATTTATGGTAAGAATAGTTAGAGGTGATGATGTAGTCAAATAACTTACTGGGAGAAAGTACTTGAGAAACTGGAGAACATGTGTACTTAAGAAAGTAGATTGAGATACCAGGTTGCATTCAAGGTCATATGTTGACATTTAAGGTTACAGATGAGGTGCCATTTTTAAAGTGGTTCTGGGTGTGTCCATGGAACTGAAAGGCTGGTGGAGTAAAGGAAAAGATCATTAAGAATAAGTTTTAGGTTCATATTTTTGTTCTTCTTCTCCTTCAAGAAGACCCTTCAACATTTCATATAACTCTGGTTTGGTGGTGATGAACTCCTTTAGCTTTTTTTTTGCCTGCGAAACTCTTGATATGTCCATTGATTCTAAGTGATAGCTTTGCAGGATACAGTACTCTTGGTTGTAGGTCACTGCTTTTCCTCACAAAAATATGAACAATAAAATGGCAATTAATACATATCTATCAACAATGGAATCTACAAACAAAATGAACAAGCAGAACAGAAACAGACTCATAGATACAGAGAACTTTTTGTTGCTTGCCAGATGGGTGGTGGCTGGGAGGCTGGGTGAAAAAGATGAAGGAATTAAGAAGTACAAATTGATTGTTAGACTGATGAACCTCAAAGGGAAGGGGGGAGGAAGGGCGGGATGAGGTTAACCAAAGAACTTCTATGCATATATGCATAACCAATGGACACCGACAATAGTGTGGGGAAGGCAGGGAGGGGGTGAAATTGGGGAGGAGGGGGTCAATGGGGAAAAATGGGGGGGGACATCTGTAATACATTCAACAATAAAGATGAGTTTTAAAAAAGAATAAGTTTTAGGAATGAAGAAGCCAGATATTTTAGAGTGGCAACTGGATTTGCCAAGAACGATGATAAGCTTTGACGTCACAAGGAAGACCATGTAATGCTAGAGAGATCCGGGGGAATGAGGTTATTCATTTGTAGAAGCAGCAGGTGTTCTTCAAGGAGAGAGTCCTGATCTACAAGAGGCAAAAGAAAATAGGAGGGTACCTATTGTAGCATCTGCTCTTGAGGTACATGAGGGCAGAAGAAAATAGTCTTTTTAAGAGAGTTTAACCCACAGAAGACACCTACATTTCATTTACAATAACAAGAGAACATGATGAAGAGAGGAGAGACAAGGTAGTTTACTAATCAATATTGCTGATCCCAGAGGACACAGCGGAGGCATTGGGAGTCCAGGAATGAGGGCAGTTCATATACAGATAACAAAAATGGGGGTGATGATGAATGTTCAGGAAGATTTTATCTTCTAGAGGTTACTGAGATAAACAGGAATGTGTGGCATGATGAAATTAAACCTCGCAGATGTTAGGAGAGAATGATCAGTCTAGTGCTGTGGACTGAAGTCCTTCAGAAAAAATAGTGAAACCTCACTCCTCTCTCAGGTAGCATCTAGGGGTATGGCTAGAATAAAGCTGAAAGAAAATAGAATAGGATAAATACGAAAAAATCAAATTTTTAGAAAAAACAAATTTTAAAGATGTAGACTAATAAAACAAAAAGACTGGTCCTTTGGAAAGAATGACAAAATAGACAAACTTCTGGAAAGCATTATCAAGAAAAAAATCATAACCAACATAAGTCATGAAAGGGGAAAAAAACTAGAAATACAAAGATTGGGGGTGAAAATTTTCAAATATGTACAAAAGTAGAAAAAGTGGAATAATGAATCTCAATGTACCCATTAGCCAGCTTGAGAATTACTAAATCCTAGCTAATTTTGTTTCACAGCTTACACACTCCCCCCATCATAGATGACTTTGAAGCAAATCTCAGATATCAAATTATTTTATCTGTAAGTATTTAGTATGTATCACTAAAAGGTAGTATCTCTTCTTAAAGACAGCCACTATATCATCATTATACTTTCAGTATTCACATTTCAGTTTTTATATTTCCTAGTCATCTTATAATTTTTTAGTTTGATTCTTTGAACCAGAATCCTAATAAGATCCACACACTGCTATTAGTTGGTGTCTTTTTTTGTTTCTTTTAATGCATGTCTCCCTTCTCTTTTCATCTCTTATTCCCTGTAATATTTCTGATGAAGAAACTGTCGTTTGTCCTGCCACTAGTCTGGATTTTGTTTATCACATCCTGCAGTGTCATTTAATATGTTCCTTTGTACTCTTCATTTGCTGAAAATTGGCAGTCAGATCCGAAAGCTTCATTAGATCCAGGTTCCACTAGTTGATAAGACAACTTACTTCCTAGGTGATATTGTGTACTTCCACCAAGACCTGATTCTCTGTTTTGTGATATAACAGCTATTGATGATCACTGCCTAGATAAATTAATTCATTAGGAATGAAAAATGGTGATATTCTACCATTAAAAAGTTTTTTTCAGAGAATATTCTGTACAGCTTCATACCAGCAAATCAACAACTCTAAATAAAATGGACTGTCCTCTTAGAACGTGTGCTATGAAAACTGAGTCTTGACTCAGTAAGAAACTGTGATAGACTAATTACCATACAAGAAATTAAAATGGTAATTAATGGAACACCCATGATTTAAGGACACAATTCCCAAACCTTCAAGGAACAGATAATTCCTTTGTTATAAACAGTTTCAGAGTGCAGAAAAGATGAAAAACCTCACAGTTCATTTTATGAAGCAATAATTATTTTAATATGAAACCCAATAAGAGTATAATACAAAGAAAATTTAAACCAGTTTTATTGTGAGATTTTTAAAAATTATTAGCAAAATGAATCCAGCAATATATTAAAATAATTTAAAATAATAACCAATTGGGTTGGATCCAAAAATGCAGAGGTGGTTAAACATTAAAAAATTATTTATATTAAAAAAACAGATGATGTTCTCTCTCACTTTGATTATTGAATATTATTCTGAATGTTCTAATTATAGTGTAAATAAAATGTAAAGTTGTTTAATATTTGAAGATGATATGACTGCATATCAGAAAAATCCGTGGTTTCAACTAAAAAACTGTTACCACATATGTAGGCTGTAATAACATTTAAATACAAAAGTTGATTGCTTTCATATTTGCAAACAATAACCACTTGGGAAGAATAATGAGGTAAAATCCATAGCAAAAATAATTATTAAATATCTAAGAATAAACATTACAAGATATTCACAAGATCTAAATAAAGAAAAATTTTAAATGCTCTTGAGCTATCTAAAAAAAAAAAAAATGAACAATTCAAATCATGCCATGTTTTCAGGTAGGAAGTTTACACATCATAGAAATGTTATTTCTTCTTAAATTAATTTAGCAATGTAGGGCAATCTTAACTCTGAAACTTATGTGGAAAAATAAGCAAGAGTAGCCAGAAAAAAAAGTCTAAGAAAACAAATCACGATACTAAATGAGGCATTAAAGTCCTGGCCAGTTTTTCTCAGTGGTTAGAGCATCAGCCCTCAGACTAAAGGGTCTCGGGTTTGATTCCTGGTCAAGGGCATGCACCAAGGGTTGTAGGTTTGGTCCCTGGCCCTGGTCAGAGTCATGTGGAAAGAAACCAATTGATGTGTCTCTCTCTCACTGATGTTTCTCTCTCACTGTCTCTCTCTCTCTGTCTCTCCCTCCCTCCCTTCCACTCTATCTAAAAAAATTAATGGAAAAATATCTTCGGGTGAGGATTAAATAAATAAATAAATAAATAAATAAATAAATGGCATTAGAATATTATAAAGCCACAAAAATGGGCCCAAATGCATACAGAAATTGAGTACATGTTAAATAGTGTCTTAGAACAGTAAGGAAAAAATGGCTTTGTGCAGTAAGAACAGATGGATAGCAAATGGATAGCCATTTGGAAAATTAGCTCCACCTTATTCCTATATAAAATCCAAAAAAAGATGAAAGATTTTATGAAACATAAAAGTGTTAGAGAAACCATTTGCAAATCCTTTCAGGACCTCAAATTGGGGAAGATATGACTAACTATGCCACAAGGAAAACTTGATAAAAGACAAACTAGGCAAAGATATTCACAACTAATATTATAAATAATGCCTGCATATCTTTCAAGTATGTGAAATATAAGAAGAGTCCAACTATTGTCTAAGAGAGCCTCTATTGTAACACCTTCGTCAAAACAACGTGCTAACTATTTTGCCATCCTGGTAGGTGAAACGTTATTTGCACGTAACTTACGTTCATGCTATGCACTTTTTATATCTTTTTTTATTGATTTTGAGGGAGAGAGGAAGAGAGAGAGAAACATCAATGTGAGAGAGAAACATTGATCGGCTGCCTCCTGCTTGACCCTTGGTGGGTGGGGATCAAGCCCGCAACCCGGGCATGTGCCCTGACCTGGAATCAAACTGACAACCTTTCGGTGCACAGGACCACGTCCAGCCAACTGAGCCACCTTGGCCAGGGCCATGCTATGCATTTTTAATTTAAACTCTATATTCCCTTCAAAACAAGAGACTACTTTCCATATTTTCTGCAGCAGGTGTATACAAAGCTTTGATTATAGTGTAAATACTCCCAAAATTGGAGTTGAAATGAGCTAGGTCCAAAACTCAGCTCTGCCACTTCTTCAATATGTGTCTTTGCATAAATTACGTATTGTTACCGAGTTTGTGCATTTCTATCTGTAAAAAAAAAAAAAAAAGTACTAGTAATATCTATTTCACAGGGCTCTTGTTAGAAAGAAAATGAGACACCTGTGTGAAGTTCTGCGCACAGAGTGGGGATTTGACAGGTATGACCTTTTTTACCTCTGTCCTTTCCTTGCCCTCATACCTAGGGCAGGCACATTTCTTCAAAAGGCAAAACTGCTCTGGCTGGGTAATACATGAAAAACACAGACTCACGAATGTGGTCAGAGAAAAGGGCACAGGAAACAGCTAACAGAAGCCATTCCTTTCACAAATGGTAAAACTGAGGACGGTCAGGGATGTTTCCAGAGGAACATCTCATGAAGACGTGGATGAACAATGGCAGTTTCCTTCCCTTCTCCAGAAACTGTCAAAACCACAGTCACTGCATAAACCTCAAGCTCCCAACCTCAACAGGCTTTTGGCTGGATTTCCCATGAAATCCCATTAATCCAGTCTCCTCCACAAACTGTCCAAGGTGGCAATCCAGGAGTTAAAAACACAGTCACGATATTTTTGCTGGACTGTGTCCTTTCTAAAACTGCATAAACAAGTTTGGAAGAGTTGGTGCTGAGAGTACCTCTAGGACACGGCACAAGGGCTCCATCTTCAGCTCACTGACTGAAGACGAATTTTTCAGAAATGCTTTTCTCTGCATCCTAAGAAGATCTGAAATACAGTCTCTTCTCATAAAATGTATGCCGCACAGCCTTTCACTTTGAAATGTTTCAGTCCAGAATATATCCACTGTCCACAGGCGAAATGAAAGGGTCCTACGATGTACTATACTGATATTAAACAGACAAGATTAAAAAATGTGTTACATTTTCTTTAAATTCTTGAGTTATTTTCTCTATCGTGGCAGCAGAGTCTGATCAGCTCTTTCATTCTAATTCTCCTGTGGTTTCACTCTAGTGGACGTATGGTCTTATAATAAACAAAAATGTTCCTTCTGGCCCAGCAGGACTCTTCACAAATGACCAGCAAGTTTTGAATATCCCACTATCTATATGTCAGTTCTGGGAGGGAAATTTCATCAGGACAAAGAAAAGTAAAATTCGATTCTATGAAGGGATATTCGTTGGGCCTTGAAGATTGGTATCTACCAATGGGTAGTGGTGAGGAATATTAGTTTATAAAAACAAACAACAAATTACCAAAAGAATGAAACTCCCAAATCTAAGTGGAATTCTAAAGCAGTTTATATAATTGCAAAACAGAGCGAACTCATCTTTCTTCCATTACATATTTTATGGTAAATCTATTAATGGGGACAAAGTGCCTGCTTCTTTACAAATTGTGCTATGTAGGAGGGAAGTTAGTCACTTTTCCACATTAAAAGATATCAGTAGATGTAGATTATAAGCAAATACATACAAAAACAGAGATTTAATCTTTCAAAATCTGATCCTAAGAGTAAATGTATCGCTAATTTTCTCCTTATTGTTTCCTCCTTGGCTCAACCAAATCCTCAGATTTCTGATTCTTGGTGAAAGGAAATCATAGACATTCAGGGTTACAAAACTGTGTGTAGGTGAGGAAAACCATACAATTAAACTTGTGTTATACCCTAGAAAGTGTCAACATGTTTTCTAATGATGCCCCAAATGCTTGTCTTTTTGCCTTTAGGCTCTTTACAGGTCTGGAATCGGAAGTTGCCAAAAAGAAATTCGAGATTTTGTGTCCCAAAGACCCCAAAATGGGATTACCACACCACCAGAGCTAGCATTGAAACCAAGCCCAAACTTCTGTGTTTTTCAATACCCCAAGTTTCCAAGTTCTTGACCATCTAAAATTTCCTTCGTATTAGTGAACAGTTAAAATTCGTAAAGCAATCACTGTGCCCAGCTTCCTGATAAATATTTTAAAATGTATTCTAAGCTTCCTAATGATCCAATGACTTAGTTTTCTTATTACCCTTTGTTTTATCATTGAGAAAATCAAGACTTAAAGAAATTGCAAGGGCCCTGGCCGGGTAGCTCAGTTGGTTAGAACATCACCCCGCTATGCCAAAGTTGCAGATTTGATCTCCAGTCAGGGCACATACAAGAAGCAACCAGTGAATGCATAACTAAGTGGAACAACAAATTGATCGATCTCTCTCTCTCCCTCTCTCTTTCCCTTCTTCTCTCTGTCTAAAAATCAACAAATAAAAAGAAAGAAATTGTGGGAATGGAAAGTACAGCAGAGGATACATAGTCAATAATATTTTAATAACTATGTATGGTGCCAGGTGGGTACTGGAAATATCAGAGAGAACACTTCATAAGGTATATGACTGTCTAACCACTATGCTGTACACCTGAAACTAATACAAAATAATATTGAATGTAAACTGTAATTAAAAAGTTAAAAATAAAATAAAGTTTAAAAAACAGTCTGGGAGCCCTGGCCAGTTTGGCTCAGCGGTTAAGTGTCGGCCCGCGGTCCAGAGAGTCCCGGGTTTGGTTCCCACTAAGGGCGTGTACCTCGGTTGCAGTTTGTCCTCCGCCCCAGTTGGGGTCATGTGGGTGGCAGCCAGTTGATGTGTCTCTCTCAATCGATGTTTCTCTCTCTCTCTTCCTCCCTCTCTCCCTCTCGCTCTGTCTGAAGATGAATGCAAAAGTGTCCTTGGGTGAGGATAAAAAAACAAAAAACAAAAACAAAAAACAGTCTGGGAAAGAACATGCCTGTGTTTAGATGCCACATAAATAAGCTCAAAGTCATACAGGTGGACTGGCCAGCCCAAACTCTTAATTCTTTGGTCTATACACATAGTATCCACAACAAACCTCACCATGACCCTGTCTGCAGATGAGTATCCAATTCAAATAAACAAATATTTTTTAAGTAATTTCTATTTGACAAATATTACACCTGATGAAAATGGAGCATAAAAATGTTAAGGGACTTGCCTAAAATCTCAGAGAAATTTCACAAATGCTAGAACTAGAACTTGTGCACTAAAGAGTAAACAGGCATGAAACACCAATCAGAAAGAATACATGTACCCCTATGTTCATAGCAGCATTATGTACAATAGCTAAGATCTGGAAACAGCCCAAGTGTCCATCAGTAGATGAATGGATAAAAAAGCTGTGGTACATATACACAATGGAGTACTATGCAGCTGTAAGAAAGAAGGATCATTTACCCTTTGAGGGACGGACATGGAGAGTATTGTGCTAAGCTAAATAAGCCAGTCAGAGAAAGACAAGTATCACATGATCTCACTTAGATGTGGAATCTAATGAACAAAATAAACTGATTAAAAAAAAAAAATAGAGCCAGAGTCATAGAAGCAGGAACAGACTAACGAACCTCAGAGGAAAGGGGGAAAGGGAGAGGGGGAGGCAGGAAGAGATCAATCAAAGAACTTATATGCATAGATGCATAACCAATGAACACAGACAACAGTGTGGTGAAGGCTGGGGTAGAGGGAGTAGGGAGGACAGGGTCAAGGGGGGAAAGGGGACATCTGTAATACTTTGAACAATAAAGATAAATTTTTTAAGTAAACAGGAAGATACAGTGAAAATGCACAAGCTCTGGAGTCAGACATGTCCACATTCAAATCCCAGCACCACATGTTAGCTGTACAACAAGGTCAAGCTACCCATTATTCCTATACCTCAGTTTTCTCTTCAGTGAGTTGGGAATAATAGAAGAATGAGCCTGGAACATGGTTGTGCTCAAGTATCTAATGAAAAAATTTTTGTAAGTGAAAAAGTAAAACTATATGCCCATTTTCTCTTGCTTTAGCTCTCTCTCTTTCTCAGATACACACACACACACACACACACACGAGTGTTCCATCTGCAAGTAGAAACATCAATACGATTCAAATGTTTCACTCAATGGAAATAAAAGAATAAAATACAAACTTTACAGAAGGATACTTGGGTCAAGTATTGCTGTCTTTCTGATGATAGAACAATGCCTCACAATGACAAATAATTACCATTAGGCTAATTATTTCATTTAAAAAAAATAAAAGTTAAGACATTATATCTTTTAAAGTCCTCTCCTCTCTGGTTTCATATCAGATTTGGAAGACAGCCACATCTATGTAGGGTCTTTTATGAAATGAGAAAGAAGTCCAGGAGTTATCAGTAATATTTTTCATTACTAAGATAATATTAAGGAAAGGCTTTTCACCTTCTGAAATCCATCACCAAGACCATTCTTTGGCAGAAAAGTTCTGGATTACATTAAAATTGCAATTCTTCCCGTCCTGTTCCTCCCAGCTGGAAGAGAACACAGAGATTATCTACCTACCACAGAGCCTGCCGAGCTTTTGTTCCCTCTCTGCTGAGAATGAACTCCCATCAAGTGCTGGAGTGGACCTCTCAGCCACATTTGTAATGAATGGCTCGTCCCTGCCTGGTCCTAGGAATGGACTCCTGAACAAAGGTGGAAGAACCAGATTAGACTGCAGCCCAGATGTGCTGGTTAGCCTCTGGAGCAAAACTAGAAGCTAGAGAAGCCATCTCTGATCGTGTGCACACCCAGGCAGGGGAAGGATTCTGCAGTGCTGGAGAAAAGAGAAAACAAAAATGTAAGAAGAGAATGTGTGTGGAATGAGGGCTAGGAAGAGAGAAAAATGAAGTAGCTTCCTCAGACCCTGAGCATCTTCTGGTTCCAGGTATGAGTCATTCATGAGACCAAGCTCCCCTTTCTGCTCTGGGTTTCCATGACTACTCGTGATTCTCTATGGTCACTTCTCTCACCTTTCAGTTACTTTTTTTGTTTCTAACACAGAAATAATCCCTCACTAAAATATTAAAACAAAGTTCTCTTTCAAAACCATTTTACGCAACAGCACGATCCAGAGGAGCAAAGTTCCTGCCAGTCGCCACACACATAATCAGCAGAACTAAACTCAGTTCTTTTGTTTAAAACTCAAGTCTTCTTTGTACAACACAGATTTCCATTTAATTCTCTTAAATGCTGAAATGACACTGAGAAACCCAAATACCGTATTTCACAAACTCTCAGACTCACCATTTGTATTATATATCAAACATTACAAAATAAACTATGACACATTGCTAAGATGCCAATGATAGCAAGACATTCATACTTCAGATATATTAAAATGTGAAATAAAATGCTCACTTGAGAAGCAGTGAAAACATTAATATAAGGAATTAATTGAATTTGGAATGGGATAGTTGAAATATATTAACTGTGGTCCATCTTTTTTTTTTTTTCTTTATTGATTTTAGAGAGAGAGGAAGGGAAAAGGAGAGAGGGATAGAAACATTGATTAGAGAGAACATCGATTGGCTGCCTCCTGCATGCCCCACACTGGGGATCAGGCCCACAACCTGAGCATGTGCCCTGACCAGGAATTGAACCAGTGACCTCTTGGTGCATGGGTCAACACTCAACCACTGAGCCACACCGGCCGGGCGATTGTGGTCCATCTTTAATCGAAACTGACTGTAAAGTTTCAAGTTGGAAAATGAATATTGTGATATCTTTGTGTTAAAACCCACTCTACATACAGGGTGAAGCAGAAGCAGGTTTACAGTTGTGAGTATGTGAAACACAGAGTTTATTCTTGTATTGTTATTTATTAATTACTATTTTCCATACGAACTGCAAACCTACTTTTGCCCTATCCTGTATGTTGCCAACAGTGGAAAATATTAGCCACGTCCAGAATACTTCAAAGACAGATAGAAAGGGAACTTCCAAATCCTCTCTTAATTTCCTAAGCCTCCATTTGGTTCATATCGAAGTCCCAACACTGAAATGGGGGAAAGTGAGGTGGGAAGAGATTATGAGGAAAGAGGAAAAGTAGAAACAGTGTGTCTAGCCCTCGTGTATCATTCTTTAATCAATGATATTATTAAGTCCCCAGTCTGGGTGGGGCATTGTTTCAGTACTGGGCCCATAGCACAGAACAAGAGAAGCAAAGTCTCTCAGAGAGCCAACTGTGTAGTGGAGGAAAGCGATAATAAACAAAATAAAATGTAAGCGTCAAAATTTAAATGTCAAAAAAAAAATCAAGTAGCGTAAATGCTCAAGAAAAATAAAGTACAGTGAAAAGTTACTCCCTCAAGAAACATAGAGTTTAGAAATGTTCACATGCATGAAATAATTGTGCCAATCCTTTGAGAAGTAGGTGACTAAGTGCCAATGTGAACTGTTTGGATACTTTATCCTAGAATTCAGTGATACTCCCTCAAAGGCTCTCTTTAGCCTTGAACTTTGATCTATCAAACCCACCATTTCATGACTCTGAAAGAGTCTTGATTCAAAGACCTGGTATCTGGTAAGAAACAGCTCCTCTGCTGATATTGTCAGCCCAGCAAGTGGGAATCGGTTGCATAGAAACCCTCCTCCTGCTTTCCATCAGGTACCTAGGACCAGTCACTCTAGCCTTTGTTGCTACGTAGCTGCATCTTCAAATATTCCATAAGTCAAGCTTGTGAGTATGAATCCATTTGTTCAATGTCTCAAAGTCAGTGTCCCTCTGACCTCCCTCATGTCACATGGTGCTTTTCTTACTGGTAAACACCTCCTCTTTCTAACCAGTTCTCCAGGAGGTTTTCTTTATCACCACTCAGGGCAGCACTATGCAGTTCCCCGGACAGCAACCTGAAGCTAGGTTATAATCGTGCCATCATACCACCTGCCCCAAGTTTAGCAATGATTATTATCAATTGCAAAGAAAACTAAACTTCTCAAAGGGTCTGAAATCCCTTTCCAGGAACATTTAAAAAAATTTTTTTAGTTTTAAAAAACTATATTAATATTTATTAATGTTCAAAAATCTCAAGCAATAGAGACAATGAGATACTACCCCGGTTCCCCTAACATCCCAATCTCCAGAGAAAATTAGTCTTAGTTTTATGTGTGTTCTTATAAAATGATTCAATGCCTTGTCTATTATCACATATGTAAACATAAATAGGATTTTCTATATGTATAATATTCTGTAATTCATTTGTTCACTCAAGCATTAATTGTAGATACTTTTTTCTGTAAATATAGATGTCATGTTCTTTTTAAGAGGGTACATAGGGGTTATTGTCTGGAGTTACTACAATATAATAAACTATTGCCATATTAATGAGAGTTTAAGTTCTTTCCAATTTTTACATATATACTGATTTGACAAAGAACATACATTTACTTGCTTGTTGGATTTGTATGTTTCCAAAGAATAAATTGCTGAAATTTGAATTTCTAGGTCAATGAAAGTATACATTTTAAATTTATCAAGATAGCCATATTGACTATAAAAAAGATTGTACTAATTTGCATGACACTGTCATAATGGGAGACTGCCTGATGTCTCATACCTGCATCCAAATAGGTTATCATTCATCATTTTCATGTGTAATTATCTGATCATTGAAAAACAATTATATCATTGCAATGTTTTCTGAAAATCCATGGCATTCTCCACACTAATTCTTCCTCTTAATTTAAAAAAAAAAACATATTTACTCTTACAAATAGCATATGTTCATGGTAGAAAGTTTAGAAAATAAATATTTATGGGAAAATAAAATATCAGGTGATTTATAATGCCAGGTAAGATGGATAAGCCAATACGGGTTCCCTCCCACTGGTTACAACTAGAAAATCTGAACAGAATGCAAAATGCACTACTTGAGGACTCTAAAAATTTTTTAAATCACAGATGGATTGAGGACTAAAATCAGAATTTAAATAATGGTCTGCAAAGTGGGAGGCTCCAGTCAAGTAGAAATTCATAACAGCAGAGAAAGCTAAAGGTTTGAGGGAAATAAATCTTTCTGACCAAAGGTATTGGGGAAAGAGACCCCTGGGAGCAGGGGAGTAGGGAAGAAGTCCCAGCGAAGAGAGAGCTGGAGAATGAGATTCCTCTAAATCTGTGTATGAAGAGCATAAACCCTGGGCTTACCTGAAAGCTGTGTACATACAGAACAGACCCAAAGAAAATAGAAAAGTCTTCAAGAAGAAAACTATCACAAAAACCACTACCCAAGTCCATGACTAACCCCAAGAGGTACATGTGCCAGGCTGATCTAAAACTGTACAGAAAAAGTCAGAAAACTGTACTGATATTGGAAACACTACCCTCAGGAGAATTAGAACTTGTATTTGGAACCTCACTAGAATTTCTTGCTTAAATGAACAAAAATTCTGCAAAGGATTTAGCAGAACCCAGAGTCTATCAACATAATACTCAAATCATCCAGCATACAATCCAAAATTATTTGACATACGAAGAAACAAAATTATCTGACCAACATTCAAGAGAATAGACAATCGAAAGATAACAAGCCTGAGATGACCCAGATGTTGAAATTATCAAAGACCTTAAAGAAGCTGATATAACAATCCTCCATGAAGTAAGGATGAACATTATTGAAATTAATAGAATGACCAAGGTCCTCAGAAGCAAAATTTAAATAAAAAAAGAGAGAGAGAGAAATTTTAGAAATGGAAAAATATAATAACCTAAATTAGAAAAAACTAGAAGAGCTCAATGGTAGAATGGAGATAAAAAGGGAAAGAGCCAGGGACACTGAATTAGAGCAGTATGCATGATGAAGAACAGAAAGAAAAAGTTTGAAAAAAATAAACAGCCCCCAACCTATGGGACAACATCAAACGATTGAGCAGGTTATTAAAGTTCCAGAAAGAGAGGAAAAGAAATTGATGTGGAAAAATATCATCAAGAATCCTGTCATCCAGAGATTAATCAATTTTAGTATTTGATACAGGCCCTTCTAGGTTTTTTCCATATACACAAATACACACACACACACACACACACACACACACACACACACACTACATGAGATACTAGAGTACCTGCTCCTGACAAAATGTTTTTCCTTTAATAATACATTGTGAATGTTTGTATACTTCAACAAATGCCATCTGCATAATAATTTTAATGGTTGGTTAATAGTTCATTGAAAAATGTAGCCATACTTTTGTTATTAAGTAACCTACCACTGCTTATTTAGTTTTTTTCCCTCTTGTTTAACAATTATAAAAATTCTTCCACTTATCCTTATTGTTAAATCATCATCACACTATTCTTATTTTGTCTTTTTCGTTCGTTTGCTTTGGTTTTTCATTGATTTCAGAGAGAGTAAGGGGGAGAGAGAGAGAAACATCAATGTGAGAAAGAAGCATTGATACAGTTGCCTCCCCTAGAATCTGCAACCTGGGTATGTGCTCTGACCAGGAATTAAACCTGCCACCTTTTGGTGCATGGGATGACACTCCAACCAACTGAGCCACACTGGCCAGGGCCATTCTTATTTTTTCAACATCAGTTCATCATCTTGAATGACAATGTTTGAAAATATGCATATCTTTGGCTTTAATAGGACAAAACAAGTTGGTCTCAAGGGGGCATTAATGGCGCAAGGTCAAGCCTCCAAAAAATTCTTTAAGAGCCAAGAGTGAAACCCTTAAATATTAAGAATTCATGGAGCCCTGGTTGATGTGGCTCGGTTGGTTGAACGTCAATCCATGCACCAAGAGGTCATGGGTTTTGATTCCTGACCCAGGCACATGCCTGTGTTTCAGTCTTGATCCCCAGTAGGAGGCCTGCAGGAGGTAACTGATCAGTAGATATTTCTCTCTCATCGATGTTTCTCCCTCTTTCTCTCTTCTTCTCCCTTCCTCTTTCTCTAAAAACCAATAAAAACATATTTAAAAATAAAAACACAGGGAATATGTTGATTCACTTTCTTGCAGATTCTTTTTTCTTAAATAATACAAAGTGTCTTTTAGCAGCTTCAAAATCGGTTCATGTCAGAGCTACTCATTTTATACAATAAACATATTATTAATATGAGATGTATTACTCTTTAATTGGGACAGTAATGGTCCACTATTGGGGTCACTCCTTCTCTTGTGACTTTACTTTATCTTGGATATACTACTAATATAACACATAAAAAAAACAATTACAGGATCATAGCCTTTGAAGTCTGTCTCTTCTAGCAGACTGAGCCTTTGAGAACAAGATACGAATCATATTCATTTTTATATTCTCACCAGCTAACTCAGAAATTGCTAGGTATAGGTATGCTGAGTTTTTAAAGCATAGTTTGGTCTCCTTCGTCACTGTGAATGCAGAAGATATTTCACTTAAAAAATAAAACAGTTTATGGTTGTAAGGTAAAATACAAGGCAACCATTTAAATTTGGATTTAAGAAAACAATTTCCAGATATCAGGTTATACTACAAAGCTACTATAATCAAAACAGCCTGGTACTGGCACAAGAACAGGCATATAGACCAGTGGAATGGAAGAGAACAGAGAAGCCAGAAATTGACCCAAGACATTATGCTCAATTAATATTTGACAAAGGTGGCAAGAGCATACAATGGAGTAAAGACAGCCTCTTTAATAAATGGTGTTGGGAAAACTAGACAGCTACATGCAAAAAAAAAAAAAAAAATGAAACTGGACCATCAACTTACACCATACACAAGAATAAACTCAAAATGGATAAAAGACTTAAATGTGACTCATGAATCCATAAAAATCCTAGAAGAAAATGTAGACAACAAAATTTCAGACATCATACGCAGCAGAATTTTCACTGATATATCACCTAAGGCAACAGAAACAAAGGAAAAAATGAACACATGGGACTACATCAAACTCATAAGCTTCTGCACAGCAAAAGAAACAACCATCAAAATGGAAAGGCAACCCACTGTATGGGAGAGCATAATTGCCAATGATACATCAGATAAGGGGTTAATTTCCAAAATAGATAGAGTGCTCATACAACTCAACAAAAGGAAGACAAAGAACCCAATTAAAAAATGGGCAGAGGAGCTAAATAGACACCTCTCCAAACAGGACATACAAATGGCTAAGAGACATATGAAGAAATGCTCAACATCACTAATCATCACAGAGATGCAAATTAAAACAACAATGAGGTATCACCTCACACCTGTCAGAATGGCCGCCATCAACAAATCATCAAACAAGTGTTGGCGAGGGTGTGGAGAAAAGGGGACTCTAGTACACTGCTGGTGGGAATGCAGACTGGTGCAGCCACTGTGGAAAACACTATGGTGTTACCTCAAAAAATTAAAAATTGAATTACCATTTGACCCAGTGATCCCACTTCTAGGAATATACCCTAAGAAGCCTGAAACACCAATCAGAAAAAATATATGTACCCCCATGTTCATAGCAGCACTATTTACATCTGGAAACAGCCCAAGTGTCCATCAGTAGACGAATGGATAAAAAAGCTGTGGTACATATACACAATGAAGTACTATGCAGGTGTAAGAAAGAAAGATCTCTTATCCTTTGAGATGACATGGAGGGACCTGGAGAGTATTATCCTAAGCAAAACAAGCCAAGCAGAGAAAGACAAATAACACATGATCTTACTTATTTGTGGAATATAATGAACATAACAGTCTGAGGAACAGGGTAGACCCAGAGACGTGGAAGTAGGGTACAAACTGACAACCCTCAGAAGAGTATGTGGGGGGGAAGGAAGAGATAAACCACAAAACTTACATGCATGTACGCATAACCGATGGACATGGACAACAAAGCTGGGGACGGGGTGGGGGGGTTGGGGAGGAGGGTGTCAATGGGGGGAAAAGGAGAAACATTTGTAACAAAAATAAATTAATAAAATAAAATAAAATTTTAAAAAAGAAAACAATTTCCTTTAGTAATAAGTATGTCCCAAATACTGTATGTTTATCTAAAATTCAAATTTAACTGGATATCTCCTATTTTTATTTGCTAAATCTGCAACCCGAAAATGAATGCAATTGAAATCACTGGACACTTCCAGGAACATCACTCAACCTGAGCAAGAGTTTCTCCCTCATCTAGGAAGTAAGAGTTCCCAAAATCTCCACAAATGGAGACTGAGCTATACAACTGTCTATCCATGGGCAGGTTCCCGACCTTGCTCGGAATGGACCATAGTGGCCCGGTCCAGGGGAGATCCTTTCTGAAAAAGACCTGTGTGGAGCTCCCAGTAGCTGCATCGGTACAGAGCCAGTCTTCATTTTTTTTTTTTCTTTATTGATTTTCGAGAGAGAGGAAGGGAGAGGGAGAGAGAGATAGAAATATCGATGAGAGAGAATGTCGATTGGCTGCTTCCTGCACGCCCCCCACTGGGGATCGGGTCCACAACCTGGGCATGTGCCCTGACCAGGAATCTAACCAGCAACCTCTTGGTGCATGGGTCGACACTCAACCACTGAGCCACACCAGCCAGGCCCAGTCTCCATTTTAGAAGCTATTTTGTAAGCACAGATTTTTTCCCTAGCAGATAATTCTTAGTTACCTCCCCCAAATCCCCAACTGCTACCAAGGTTAATGCAGACCCTGACTCTGCCTGTTGATTCTTATTAATTAAGCCAATCAATTATCTTGTATCATATAGTGTCTGTTTTTAATATAACCTATTTGATGAGGCTGTATTAATTTAGAAGAAATATGCACTGGCATTCTGGCATGCACTTTCCCTAATTATCTTACAGCCCTCTTTCAGCAGTGAAATTAGTCTGTGGTTATCACCATTAATGGAAACCCATAGCTCTTAGTTAAGTGATCTCCACCATTCACCTGATCTTTTCTTGCTCTCAGCTGCATAAACATGATTGCACTATCTGTGCAGTCCCTGGCGAATGCATAATTTGAGTGTGGGTGTGAATGTTTTAGCAAAATCTCCTGCTTCGGAGCAACAAGATGGCACTCTATTCTAGTACATTTCTTTAAGTGGATGGATAATAAGATTGAAAAGACAAGACAGTAAAAGGAAAAGTTGCACAATAACAGGGCTGAGGTAGAGAGAAACAGCTTCTTAGGATACCCAGGAAACTTGAAACATGACCTTGCAGTTATGTGCTAAAGGTCAGAGGATAGATTCTCCTTCAAAAGCAGATAAGAGCATCAAATTCTCCATATCTTTGCTCATGGTGCTCTCGGGCTCCACAATGCCTATCCTACATTTTCCACCTCTCTAAAACTTTGTGGAGTTCCTAGTCAAAACTATTATTTTCTCCTCTATGTTCTCATTTACTATAATCATTCATTCATTCATTCATTTATTCACTCATTCATTCATTCATTCATTCATTCGTTCATTCATTCATTCATTCTAGTAGTACCTACTAGACACCAGACACTATGTAAGGCCCTGGGGATAAACTTGAGAATAAGACAGATAGTCCCTTGTCTCATGAAACTTCAGTCTAGTCAATGAGACAGGCAATTAAACAAGCTAATTAAAATCAATAATTATAAATTGTCAAAATGCTGGAAATAAAAACACAGGATGCTCTGATAGAAAATGACCAGGAGGCACCAACTTTTGAAAGGATGTTCAGGGAAGGCTTCTCTGAGGAGGTGACATATGATCTGAGACCTGAAAGACCAGAAGGAACCAATCCTTCTAAGAACTAAGGCACAATGACCCAGCAAATTAACAACAGATACAAAGGTCCTGGGGCAGGAATAAGCATCGTGCATTCCAGAAACCAAAATAGGCTACAGTACCTGGAGAAGAGGAGAGGCTGAGAATATGACCCTCTGTTAAGCCCTTCAGCCATTGGAACCTGGGTTATAAATGGTTATATGTCTCCTTCCCCTTTTCTTACTGGATAACAAACAATTTAAGGGCAGAAATAATACAGTATTCATTTTCATTACTCACATTGTCAAGTGTAATGAAGCCTTGTATAAAGTAGGTGGCCAAAAAATGTCAGTTGAATTTTACTTGTATTTATTTATATGGACTAGGAATTCCAGTTATATCTGTAAAACAGAGAGCTGCTTATCTTCTGAAAAGTTTGTTATAATAGTTACTATTTAGTGAACTGTTACTATTTATCAGGCACTCTTCTAAGTGCCTATGCATATTTATTTCTTTAAGGTTTACAAGAACTCCATGAGTAGATATTTGTTTTCATTTTAAAAATGAGAAACTGGGGAGCATATAGGTCAATAAACTAAAATTGAGAGTATAATGTGTTCAAGCCAGAATATGAATCTAGCAATCAGGCTCTGCAGTATGTCCTTAATAATGATGTTAATGTTCCTGACAGTCTAAATATGTCTTGAAAAACTAATTAAGCCATTGAGATTCATCAGTACTTAATATTCTAGGATTTAAGTCAGATGTATAACATGACATGAAAGAAATATACTTACCCTAAATATGTATTATTCTGACTATATGAAATATACCTTTGATAAATTTCCATATCTACTTCTTGGTTATAAGAAAAGATTCTCTAGGCTTCCTTCAAATGGTTTGAGTGTTGTTATAGAAACACTCAAGTGTTTCCTTAAGTTTGCAAGATGACTCTCTCAACCTGTAAAACACTCAGCTATAGAAATAGTAGAAACCCCAGTCCAACCAACAATGTCAACACCAAGGGGTGGTTTGGGGAAATCTTCCATATTTTTTCCGATATGATCCATCTTCTTCTCTCCCTATTCCCTCAACCAATTGAAGTACAGAATCAAAATAAAATTAGTGTATTTTCCATGTAAATGTAGTCTTAAGACAAATCCTAACTCCCTCCTCCCCTACAACCTGCCCTGCTTGCATTCTCGAACATGCTCTTAAATAAAGGTCTGATCAATGATGGGGAAGAACTATTTCTTAGAAGACCTTTGTTTCTTGGTTATTGCCTTCTCTTAGGACGTTTTCCTAGAGCAAAAGCAAAGGCTATTAAAAAATACATTAATGATATTCAGAAAAGCAGAAATGTAAAGCTTTCTGGGAAAATATGAGAAAAAAGTGTTGACATTTTGGTGAGGCAATTGACTTGTCCTGGAAACCTCTTACTCATCCTTTCATCCATGGCCCCTTACCAGTGCAGCTCCTGGTGCTTGTCAAGTGCCTAGTAAATGTTGAATAAATATACGATGTTCCTGGCCCTTTCTGAGATAAACGTATGAAGGAAAGATGGTAGGAAGAATATACAAACATCGTAAGGCTATTTCCTTGATGATTCCAGCCACAGCAATCCCTAATTCCTTTAGCATATGTTACCAGACCTGCCCAACCAACACCCAAGACTATCTTTTGCAGTTGTTTTGATTTTTTTTTATTTTGTACTCAAGCATGATAATCATGCACTGATATATTCATTTATATTTATTCAGGTTTATATTCTGTGTCTCCAGGTAGATGTGAAGACACTTGGGGAGCCATCTCTTTTCTCATTGTTCTTTTAACATATCTGTGCTGGGTACATGGCAGAGGCTCAGTAGTATCCATTCAGTAGCTGATGGATGTGGAGAGGTGAAGTGCTTCCTGGGTGGTCTAGTTCTTACAATGAATACCATCTTGTCACTCAAGTTAGCAGATTTCCACAGAAATCTTCCATACACTATCACTCAAAAAAAAATCTTTTTAAAAAAAGGAGAAAGAGAGAGGAAGGAAGAAAGGAAGAGAGGGAGAGAAGGAAGAAGGATTTATTCATCTAAAGTAACCCAAAGGATAGTTAGTGTGAGAGTTTGGATCATATTTTTTTATCCTGAATTATTAGTCTTTAGCTCTTTTTGCTACATAGCATGGTCAGTTTTTGAGAGTCATTCTCTGTGGAGGTATTGATTTATTTTGGAGGTTTTCTGGAAATTCAAATATTTAAAGACTGGAACTATACATATCCTGCAGAAAAAAAAATTAATATAAAATTTAGGGATGATAATCTTTGACAAACTAAGACTGGCTTTGGTTAAAAGTACAAAATGAATGGTGATGATGATGAAAATAATGATGATGGTATAAGATGATGACAATATTAGGTCATAATACCTAAATATAAACACTCTATAGTCTGGCTGGTGTGGTTCAATGGTTGAGTGTCGACCCATGCACCTAAAGGTCGCTGGTTCAATTCCTGGTCAGGGCACATGCCCAGGTTGTGGGCCTGATCCCCAGTGGGGAGCATGTAGGAGGTGGCCAGTCGATGTTCTCTCATCGATGTTTCTATCTCTCTCTCCCTCTCCCTTCCTCTCCCTCTCAAATCAATAGAGGAAAAAAAATGTTTAAATACTCTATAGGAAAGAAAGCCAATGAAAAAGAAGTTAGCTGAAAGATTTACACATAGGCCTTTCAAAATATAAACTAGTATTCAAACTTAAGAAAAAATAATATTCGGCAGGGTTTTTTTTTCATCTCTGAAAAAGTGCTGAAGAAATATAGAGAATTAAACCATCATTAAATTTCCATTTTTAATCAAAAAGAATTTTAACCAAGACATACAACTTTCCTTGCATAGAAAAAAACACTGTAGATGAAAACATTTCTATATTGTTTGATTTTGTGATTTCTAATTTGGATGGTATTTGTTGTTATTGTTTTGGGTTTTTGTTTTTTTCTTTTCTTACTTTGTGGTTGATTTTCACTATAAAGCATCATCCTAGAATGTCTCTGCTTTAGGAGAAAATTAAAACAAGATTCCATTTTAGATTATCAGTTTACGAATCACAGAAAAAACAAGAAAGTGTAGCCAGTGATTTAAGAAGACGTCACTACACCCGATCCCCGTGAGCCTAGGAACAAGACGAAGTAGGAAAGTCTGGGGAAGCTGATAGCAGTGTTCTGAATACCCCATGGCAAAAAACAAACCTGAAGGCTACAACCCAAGGGCAACCAATTTGCCTCTGAGAGAAGAACAAACAAGCAAATCCGATAGCACTGATTTTTATTTTCAGATAAATGATAATCTCACTGGAAAGCAATTTTTTTAAAATAGCATAAAAATATATAAACATAAATGGACAGTAAATCTAACTAGTGTGTCTGGAAGAATTCCATGGGAATCAATTTAAGACAACTAACATCCTGTGTAAAAAACAACTTTTATATATCCTATTTATTTACATATAATAAAGTATTTATACAATATAAAAATGGTTATATAATAATATATAATTTACATTATAAATTGTATATATTGTTTAAACACAGGATGTTAGTATGCTATATATATTTTTATAATTTTTTTCTTTATTGATTTCAGAGAAAGAAGAAGGGAGAGGGAGAAAAAGATAGAAACATTGTTGAGGGAGAACATTGATTGGCTGCCTCCTGCATGCCCCCCACTGGGGATCAGGCCCACAACCTGGGCATGTGCCCTGACTGGGAATCGAACTGGCAACCTCTTGGTGCTTGGTTTGATGCTCAACCACTGAGCCACACCGGCCGGGCAGTATGCTATATATATTCTAAGAATTCTTATATATACAGGGTGTCTCAAAAAGTGTATACAGGTTATCTGCAGATTCTATTACATTTTGAAAATGAAATATATTTTAGTAAACACTGGCTTTATAATTATCCTAAGTTGTATATACATTTTTTGGGACACTTTTTATATACAGACACTTATATATATGTATATATGCAAGTATTCTAAGATACTCTGTAAAACAGAAGCATCCCTGGCCAGGTTGCTCAGTTGGTCAGAGCATCGTCCCATATACCAAAAGGTAGCAGGTTCGCCTCCCAGTCAGGGGGGTTCCATACCCAGTCGGGTGTGTATAGGAGGCAACTGATCAATGTTTCTCTCTCACATTTATATTTCTCTCTCTCTCTCTTTCTCTTTCTCTCTCTCTCTCTCTCCCCCTTCCTCTCTCTAAAATAATAAAACATCCTCAGGTGAGAATTTAAAAGGATAAAATTTAAAAAATAAAACTAAGCTAGAATCATGTTTTATTAAAACAATGTGAGAAATTTAAAATTGGTCTTGTCATTCACGACTGTAAACCTACTTTTTCCCCATCCTGTATATCAAATGGAAAGTAAAAGAGAAGTGAAGTAACTGAGTCCAGGAATTTCCCTGAAAAAAAAGAGAGAGAGCAGAGGCCAGAGGAAAAACGGACTCTAAGCACACATGTGAAACAAACGTGTGCTGATGAGTAGAACCGTAGCTTCTCTCCTGAGGTTGTCAGACCCTGAGTCAGGGGTGGGGAGGGTGGTCTGCAAGGCACACTATGTGTCCAACAGGCCTGAGGCACACGTTCTGTGCACACCTCTTCTTTGGGGCCTCTTGACTAGATCATGTCCCAGAGATTCTCACATCCTCTGGGTCTCTCTGATAAGAACCTCTATTTGGATCCCTAATCCTATTTTGCTTCTTATTCACCTAATCACCCTCGACTCCATATTTCATCTCTGTAGGTTCAGGGCACAGTATGTTTCTCTCTTCAGCAGACTTTTCTGGTCTCTGGACATTACCCTAACTTATTCAGAGTTATTGGGCCAGCTTGATGCCCCCAGCCACTGGTTACCTCTCTATAACTCACTTCCACCTCCTTGGCTCACTCTACCTATCGATGAAATGCTACATGATACCGTGGGAGGGAGTTTCAGAGTGAAACAGAGCTGCATGCACGTGTGCTTCTCCACAGGCAGCTGTGTAACTGTGCATAAGCCCTTCACCTCTCTGAGGCTCGTCCTTGCAGAGTTATTATCCAGATTTACAATCGTCTTTTAAAACCTGACTCATTGGCGTATCACACTGGCTCAAAAGTTGTGGTTATTATTATCTGAATTCCAGGCTTGACATTTCATTCTGCCCTGCTATTTTGTCGTTTTTGCTCCTCTGTGAGACTAAGCAAAAACTAAATACATAAAAAGGTCTTATTCTTCATTAATCCATTCATTCAAAAAGTATTTTACTGGATGCCTACTGAGGTATCAGCCTCTGTGGTAGGCACTGGACATGCAGCAAGAAGCAACAGAGATATAAGCACAGTGCCTGCCCTCATCGATTCTTTAGTTGGGTCAAAAAATATATATATCAAATGAGTAATTATATATTCCGCTAATGTTATGGTAATGAGTCCAAGAAAAAAAGTACAGAGGGGCCTCACCTATTCTAGGGAAAGAGTAGGTCAGAGAAAATCCCAAGCTCCTTCAGGCTGAAGTCCAAACTATAAGTAGGATGACATTCCAGCAAAGAGAGCAGAAAACATCTCAAGAGGAGAGAACAGTGTATGAGAAGGCCAAGAAGTGGGAAGATTTGGCACATCTGAGGACCAGGGGACAGAAGTCGAATGCTCAGGGGAAAGATGGTCATGGCTAAACGTATACATAGCAAATGGGTCACACTCGAACCACAGAACCAGTGTAACAAGCAACCATTCCCAAGTCTCTGTTCCAGCCACCAAGTCTTTCCCCTGTCTGTGCTCCCATAGAAACATGCTCCTGAACCTCTTTTAACATTTCACAACATTAACTGTAAATACCCACTTGTTTATGTATGTTCCCATGTCAGTTGGGACTGTGTTATCTCCAGTGTCCAGAACAACGGAACACAAGTTAAATACCCAATGAAAATTGTGTTCATATATTTTCTTCCATGCCTGGAATATCCTTCCCCTCTCCCTTCCTCTTCTTTTTTTTTTTTTTTTTTTTTTCTTTTTTGGAAATAACTTATCTTCCAGATAAACAGATGGCCTTTCTGTGTATTTCCTCAAAACTTTACTCATCACTGTGACCTACCCACCTGAATTGTGGTTGTCTCTTTTCTTCCTTCTATCCCATCAGATACAAACCTCCATGAAAGGGTCACAGTTATTTCGTTCACTATGCCCCTATAAGCAATAGAACATGCTTAATAAATACAGGTTGAATTACTGTGTTAAACGTATGAAAAATGGATTGTTCATGCAGCCTAGTAGTCTATGCTCATTTTATAGACAATGAGATCTGTCCAGGCAGCAAATATAGAGTAGCACTAGATTCAGAACTCACCAAACCTAAGATACAACTACAGAACTTATCCCACTGAATTTGGCTAATTTTCTATAGCAGACATTAAAGAAGAACTATTGGCATTTAGATTTTGTTTCTTTGTTTTATTTGTTTGGTTTTGTAGAGGGAAATGCTTTGGCATTCGCATCCACTATTAAAAAAAAAACAACAACAGAAAAGACATAAAGGTAGAGTATCCTAAGTACCTAGAAAAAGGTAATCAAGCAAGAAATTGAACAAGACCTATACATCACAAAGGAACAGAAAACAACAGATTAAGTCTAAGGCTCTCTGGGGACTGAAACAACAAATGAATAAACGCTAGCAATGCTACAAAATATTCAGCAGCCATGAGCCTGAATTTGTTCTTGTAAGAGAAAGAACCAGGCCATTTTATCCCAGTGTTTGCCTGTGTGCTGACCATGGAACTTTCTCTGCAAGGGCTCCATGGTCAAGTAGGTTTGGGCTGAATGCCTCATCTTCTACAATGACAGTGAAGAAAGTGGTTTTACCCGTTTAACCCAGTGCTTTCCAAACTTACTTAACTTCAAAAAACTTTTTCCTCCTCCCCTTTAACACCGGTTAATGCTTAGAAAAACTAACACTCCCCAAAACACCCTTTGGAAAACACTTGTGTATAGAAAGGGAGACAGGAAGTAGATAAAAGGGAAAAACTGCCCCAAGAACGGATACATACTTGTAGGTCTCTAACCACATGTAAATGTAAAGCTTTTCTGATAGAACACTCTCATTACTGCCTTAATTCTGCTACTTGGGATAGTTCTGTCTCCTAAAATCAAGATAAGTTAGACCATAAGGAGGATTGATGGAGATGACTGTCCTTCCCAAAATGAAATAAAGTCAGAAATTCCAACAGCTTTAGTAATACAGTTTCCATTGTCAATCATCTTTTAATAGATACATAGCCCCCAGCAACCTCCTAGTCCATTTTGCAGGTGCTTTGTACAAAATGTGCTGAAAAGTTCTTTTTCTTTCTTGCTCCTCTAACTTGGTATGACATTGCCTATTTCAAACACACTGCTAATGACATTTCTGGGGACTCAGAGGTAGGGGATGCAGAAAGAACTACAGAAAATGTGACAGTCATCAAGTCCTTCAGACATGAGCTGTGCAATTAGCAGACATGGTTTCTCATGACTGAGCTTCAATTTAACAAAAAATTTTTTTTTGCCTACAATCCTTTCTACTGGACAACAGGAGCTTCTGAGTGAAACTAGAATTCATTTCTACCAAAAATTCATTTCTACAAAAAAAATTTAAGTTTTAAAATACAAAATGGCAAATGCTTATTTGCAAGGAAGAACAGAGTTCCTATCAATTCAGACAGAAAAAAGCAACAGGCCCAAAGCATCCTTATACCTTTCCTTCAACCCCAAACCTAGCCATGGTGTTCTGATCTGAACTGACAGAGGCCCTCCCAAAATACCACTCTGTCAGTCTAATGAAAAAGGAACGGATGTCAGTGGATCCATTAAGATTCATTGGATGTTAATTTTGTATCCTGCTACTTTTCCAAATTCATTTGTTAAACCTAGTAGTTTTCTGAGGGAGTCTTTATGGTTTTCCGTGTACAATATCATGTCATCTTCAAATGATGACAGTTTCACTTTCTCCTTTCTAATTTGGATGCCTTTAATTTTTTCTTCTTGTCTGATAGCTGTGTGTTGAATAAGAATGGTGAAAGCGGACATCCTTGTCTTATTCCTGATATCGATGGCATTCTTTTTTTGTTGTTGTTACAGATGTTTCTCCTTTTTCCCCCTTTGACTCCCTCTTCCCCCTCACTCCCCACCCCATCCCCAGCTTTGTTGTCCATGTCCATTGGTTATGCGTACATGCCTATAAGTTCTGTGGTTTACCCCTTCCCCCCCCCAACCCCCTCTTCTGGGGATTGTCACTCTGTACCCTACTTCCACATCTCTAGGACTACCCTGTTCCTCAGATTGTTATGTACATTATATTCCACAAATAAGTGAGAACATATGATACTTGTCTTTCTCTGCTTGGCTTGTTTCGCTGAGGATAATAGTTTCCAGGTCCTTCCATGTCATCTCAAAGGATAAGAGATCTTTCTTTCTTACACCTGCATAGTACTCCATTGTGTATATGTACCACAGCTTTTTTATCCATTCATCCACTGATGGGTACTTGGGCTGTTTCCAGATCTTAGCTATTGTAAATAATGCTGCTATGAGCATGGGGGTACATACATTCTTTCTGATTGGTGTTTCAGGCTTCTTAGGATATATTCCTAGAAGTGGGATCACTGGGTCAAATGGCAGTTCAATTTTTAATTTTTTGAGGTAACACCATAGTGTTTTTCATAGTGGCTGCACCAGTCTGCATTCTCACAAGCAGTGTACTAGAGTCCCCTTTTCTCTACACCCTCGCCAACACTTGTTGTTTGATGATTTGCTGATGGCGGCCATTCTGACAGGTGTGAGGTGATACCTCATTGTTGTTTTGATTTGCATCTCTGTGATGATTAGTGATGTTGAGCATTTCTTCATATGTCTCTTGGCTATTTGTAGAGGTGGAGAGGTGTCTATTTAGCTCCTCTGCCCATTTTTTAATTGGGTTCTTTGTCTTCCTTTTGTTGAGTTGCATGAGCACTCTATATATTTTGGAAAATAACCCCTTATACGGTAGGTTGCCTTTCCATTTTGATGGTTGTTTCTTTTGCTGTGCAGGAGCTTTTGAGTTTGATGTAGTCCCGTGTGTTCATTTTTTCCTTTGTTTCTGTTGCCTTAGGTGATGTATTAGTGAAGATTCTGCTGTGTATAATGTCCGAAATTTTGTTGCCTACATTTTCTTCTAGGATTTTTATGGATTCAGGAGTCACGTTTAAGTCTTTTATCCATTTTGAGTTTATTCTTGTGCATGGTGTAAGTTGATGGTCTAGTTTCATTTTTTTTGCATGTAGCTGTCCAATTTTCCCAACACCAGTTATTAAAGAGGCTGTCTTTACTCCATTGTATGCTCTTGACACCTTTGTCAAATATTAATTGATCATAATGTTTTGGGTCAATTTCTGGGTTCTCTGTTCTATTCCATTGATCTATGTGCCTGTTCTTGTGCCAGTACCGGGCTGTTTTGATTACAGTAGCTTTGTAGTATAACCTGATATCCGGTATTATGATCCCACCTACTTTGTCCTTCTTTTTCAGGATTGCTGTGGCTATTCAGGGTGTTTTTTGGTTCCATATGAACTTTTGAAGTATTTGTTCTAGTTCTGTGAAATATGTCATTGGTATTTTGATAGGGATTGCAATGAATCTCTAGATTGCTTTGGGTAGTATGGACATTTTAATGATGTTAATTCTTCCAATCCATGAACAAGGTATATGCTTCCACTTTTTTATATCTTCCTCTATTTCTTTTTTCAATGTCCTGTAGTTTTCTGCAAATAGGACCTTTACTTCTTTGGTTAAGTTTATTCCTAGGTATCTTAGTTTTTTTGCCACGATGGTAAATGGGATTGTTTTTTTAGTTTCTCTTTCTGTGAGTTCATCATTGTTGTATAAGAATGCCGTCAATTTCTTGATGTTAATTTTGTATCCTGCTACTTTTCCAAATTCATTTATTAAGTCTAGTAGATTTTTGATGGAGTCTTTAGGGTTTTCTATGTATAATATCATGACATCTGTGAATAATGACAGTTTCACTTCCTCCTTTCCAATTTGGATCCTTTTTATTTTTTCTTCATGTCTGATTGCTGTGGCTAAGACTTCCAGTACTATGTTAAATAAGAGTGGCAAAAGTGGGCATCCTTATCTTGTTCCTGTTCTTAAGGGAAATGCTTTTAGTTTTTGTTCATTGAGTATGATGTTAGCTGTAGGTCTTTCATATATAGCCTTTATTATGTTGAGATATGGTCCCTTTATTCCCAAATTGCTGAGAGTTTTTATCAGAAATGGGTGCTGGATTTTGTCAAATGCTTTTTCAGTGTCTATTGATATGATCATATGGTTTTTATCTTTCATTTTGTTTATGTGGTGTATTACATTTATTGATTTGCGAATATTGTACCAGCCTTCCATACCTGTAATGAATCCCACTTGGTCATGGTGAATAATTTTTTTCATGTATTGCTGGATCCGATTTGCTAATATTTTGTTCAGGATTTTGGCATCTATGTTCATCAGGGATATTGACCTGTAGTTTTCTTTCTTTGTGGTGTCTTTTTCTGATTTTGGAATTAGAATTAAGCTGGCCTCATAAAACAAGTTTGGAAGTCTTCCTTCTTCTTGAATTTTTTGGAATAGTTTGAGGAGAATGGGTGTTAATTCTTCTTTGAATGTTTGGTAAAACTATCCCATGAAGCCATCCGGGTCTGGGCTTTTGTTTGCTGGGAGAGTCTTGATTACATCTTCAATTTCCTTAGCTGCTATTGGTCTGTTCAAGTTTTCTATCTCTTCCCTGTCCAGTTTGGGAAACTATGTGTTTCTAGAAATTTCTCTATTTTGCTTAGATTGTCCAATTTGTTGCTGTATAATTGTTCATAGTATTTGTTAACGATCCTTTGTATTTCTGTGGTGTCAGTTATTACTTCTCCTCTTTCATTTCTGATTTTGTGTATTTGGGTTCTCTCTCTTTGTTTCTTGGTGAGTCTAGCTAAGGGTCCATCAATCTTGTTTATCTTTTCAAATAACCAACTCTTTGTTTCATTGATCCTTTGAATTGTTTTTTTGGTCTCCATGTCGTTTATTTCTGCTCTGATCTTTACTATTTCCTTCCTTCTACTTGCTCTGGGGTTTTCTTTTTGTTTGCTTTCTAGTTCTTTAAGTTGTGAGGTTAGGTAGTTGTGAGGTTAGGTAGTCAATTAGAAATTTTTCTTGTTTCTTGAGGTGGGCCTGTAGTGCTATGAACTTCCCTCTCAGAAGTGCTTTTGCTGCATCCCATAGATTTTGTGTTGTTGTGTGCTCATTTTCATTGGTTTGCAGGAAGTTTTTAATTTCTTCCTTGATATCCATGGTAACCCATTCATTGTACAATAACATGCTATTTAGCCTCCATGTGTTCAAATGTCTTTGCATGTTCTTGTTGCAATTGATTTCTAGTTTCATGCCATTGTGATCTGAGAAGATGCTTGATATGATTTCAATCTTCTTGAACTTGTAGAGACTTAGTTTGTGTCCTAACATGTGGTCTATCTTTGATAATGTGAACTTAAAAATGTGCATTCTGCAGTTTTGGGGTGTACTTCTCTAAATATCTATTAAATCCATCTTATCTAGTGCATCATTTAGGGTCTGTGTCCTTGTTAATTTTTTGTCTAGAGGATCTATCCAGTGATGTCAGTGGGGAGCTGAATTCCCTGCTATGATTGTATTGATGTCGATTTCTCCTTTGAAGTCCTCCAGAAGTTTTTAAATATATTTGGGTGCTCCTATATTGAGTGCATATATGTTTACCAATGTTACATCTTCCTGTTGGATAGATGCTTTTAATATTATGTAGTGGCCTTCTTTGTCTCTTGTTATTGCCTTCATTTTCAAGTCTACTTTATCAGATATGAGTATTGCTACCCTAGCTTTTTTTTTTTTTTTCATGCTTGGAAAATTTTTTTCTATCCCTTCACTTTCAACCTGTGTGAGTCTTTTGTTGTGAGGTGGGTCTCTTGTAAACAACATATATATGAGTCATGCTTTCTTATACATTCAGCTACTCTGTATTGTTGTTTTTTAACTTGTTAATATAGGTGTTTTTTTTCTTCCTTTATTGATTTGAGAGAGAGAAGAAGTGAGAGGGAGAGAGAGATAAAAACATCAATGAGCGAGAACATCGACTGGCCGCCTCCTGCATGCCCCCCACTGGGGAGCAGGCCCACAACCTGGGCATGTATCCTGACTGGAATCAAACCAGCGACCTCCTGGTACATGGGTTGACACTCAGCTGCTGAGCCACACTGGCCGGACTACTCTGTGTCTTTTGATTAGAGCATTTAATCTATTTACATTTAAGGTTATTATTGATATGTACTTATTGATTGCCATTTTATTTATTATGGCTATCTTTCTCTATATATTTCTTCTGCTTATTACAGCAGTGCTTTTAACATTTCTTGTAATAAATGGGACTACATCAAATTAAAAAGCTTCTGCATTGCAAAAGAAAAAAGCATCAAAATGAAAGGAAACCACTCTCTGGGAGAACATATTTGTCAATGATACATCAGATAAAGGGTTAATATCCAAAATATATAAAGTATTCATACAACTCAACAAAAGGAAGACAAACAATCCAACTAAAAAAATGGGCAGAGGACCTGAACAGATACCTCTCCAAACAGGACATACAAATGGCCAAGAGACTTATGAAGAAATGCTCAACATCTCTAATCATTAGAGAGATGCAAATTAAAACGACTATGAGATATCATCTCGCACCTGCCAAAATGGCTACCATCAATAAATCCTCAAACAACAAGTGCTGGCGAGGATGTAGAGAAAAGGAGACTCTAGTACACTGCTGGTGGGAATGCAGACTGGCGCAGCCATTATGGAAAACAATATGGTGCTTCCTCAAAAAATTCAAAATGGAATTGCCATTTGACCCAGTGATCCCACTTCTCGAGATATATCCTAAGACTGAAACACCCTTCAGAAAGAATATATGTACTCTTATGTTCATAGCCGTGCTATTTATAATAGCTAAGATCTGGAAATAGCCCAAGTGCTCATCAGCAGATGAATGGATAAAAAAGCTGTGGTACATTTACACAATGGAATACTATGCAGCTCTAAGAAAGAAAGATCTCTTACCATTTTACCATTTGAGATGACATGGAGATACCTGGAGAGTATCATGCTAAGATAAAAAAAAGTCAGAGAAAGACAAGTACAAGATCTCACTTGTTTATGGAATATAGTGAACAAAACAAGCTGACGATCAAAATAGATTCAGAGACATAAAAGTAGAGAACAGACTGACAAACCCGAGAGGGAAAGGGGATGGGGGTGGGGGGAGAGATAAACCAAAGAACTTATATGCATATATGCATTACCAATGGACACAGACAATAGTGTGGGGAAGGCAGGAGGGGGGTGGGAGTGGGGAGGAGCTGGTCAATGGGGGATAAAAGGGAAAACATCTGTAATACTTTCAATAATAAAGATAAAAATGTAGAGAAAGAAAGATTTATTGGCTGCAAGTAAAATGAATAGAATCATTATAATAAGGCAGAAAGTAATGTATTGGAGGGACACAGGACAGCTCACAGAAATGAAGAAAAAGCTATACACCAGACTTCTGAAAGGGCCCGGCTAGAGCAGCTTCAGGAATCATGATTCACTGTAAGAACTCAGATCGGTCTCCTCTAGAGCCCTTATCAGAAGGAAAAAGCTGCAGCTATTTTAGGTCTTTCTCATTCCCCTTAAGATTCAAAACCCAGAGACAGGACCTGATCCAGCTAGCTTGCAACCCTTATCTACCCCATAGCCAAGGAAAGGCAGGGTACCAAAATAAATACAATGAGGGAAGGATACTTTCCCTAAGCTAAACCAGGATGCTGATACCAACATAAGAGAGAGGAGACACTAAGCAGACAACATCAGTAAAGGCCTACCACCATCCATTATCATTTTTCTGCAAATAGTATCACGCATCTGGAAATTTATAAATAATCATTTCACTAACTCACTGAAATGTTCACCCTGTATCCATCTAAATGTAATGGGATGGAGGAGGTATTATAAGGCAGGGAGGCAGAGAGTTGAGAAGTTAAGAGCAAGATCTAGGGAGGCCAATTGCAGAATCAAATCTTGATTCCACTGTTTACAAGTGGTGAGAATTCAACCAAGTTTCCTAACTTCTCTGTGCCTCAGTTTACATCTGTAAAATTCGGATGATAATATTAGGTGGGGGTCATACTAGCATGCCAATATTAGAGTTGTTAGGAGAAGTATATAATGCATTTAGGGTTATACTGGCTTCCCATAAGCACTCGTGAAATACTAGTTATCATCATCCAGTTGTCTGACACTGAGACTTCTTTAGATAATTCTCTTCCCCTTTAAAAATGTCTTTTCTCTACATCCTCATATGCCATCACCATATCACAACAGAAATGCAGGGTCAGAAGCATCTTTGTTTTTCTCCACTGTCTTGTTTCTCTCCTGCGTAAATAGAATAGTGAAGACTCCATTTCGATTTTGAACTAAAGTTCTGTGGCCATTGTTCAGTATGGGTAGCTTCCAAAATGTAACTCCAGTGATTTTCTTTTCTGAGAGGTATATAACTAAGATGAACAGAAGTGTCACTTTCAAAATAGATCTGTGCTGAGGAACATAACAGGATTATCTAAGAGGGTACAGGGCATAGGACACACCCTGATATTAAAAGGCCCAACAACTAAAATTAATTTTACAAGCTCCCACACACAATTTTCACCACCTCTGAGTATTTTATCTAAATTACTATTTTGCTCTTGTTCAGGGAGATCTTTAAAAAATGAATAGGGAGAAAAAAAATCCTTTCATTTGCAAACCAGTGCACAGACAGACGCCACCTGCACCTTTTGAGCACGTAAAGGTACATAACTTTGTCCTTTTGTTGTTTCTTTCTTCTGTTTTCCTCTGCAGAGCTGGTTGACCAGTAACAGTACAAAACATAAATACTACTTGCCTTCATCAATGATCACTACTTTTTAAATTCTCTTAGATGGTCTTCATCTGTAAATACCCTATCCATGAGAACCGATGTCTTGAAATTTGCTAAGAAGAGTGGCTTTCTCTGCCTTTTTTTTTTAATTTTATTTATTGATGTTAGAGAGAGAGGAAGGGAGAGAGAGATAGAAACATCGATGAGAGAGAACATCGACTGGCCGCCTCCTACATGCCCCCCACTGGGAATTTGGCCCACAACCTGGGCACATGCCCTGACCAGGAATCGAACCTGTGACCTCTTGGTGCATGGGTCAACGCTCAACCACGAGCCACACTGGCCAGGCATCTTTCTCTGCTTTTTAATCAAAAAAACATATCTTTAACATAAGTAAACAAGAGGAAGATTTCTGATTTTTTAAAAAACATTTTTAATAGCCCTAAGATGTTTATTTTTGTTAATTTGTTCAAAGTTTAAGATAGAGGTACAATCCATGAAGTAAAATCAGTTATTTGTGCAGTACTATCATGAATCACACATATTTTAAATGTATTCAAATACTTTGTATTTCGCAGTCATCGTTTTAATTTTATGTCCTTTTTAATGATCCTTTTATCTTTTGTAATTTTATGTTTTTTACAGCAAAATTGCCTTATACCCAATTAGTTATGTAAGGAAAAGTTTTGCAGCAAAGATGTCTGTGATAGAGATGTCTACAGCAAGGATGTTTATGAACACTGTCTCCTTATACCCTCTCCTTATTGGACCTTCAGATTTCTATGGTTACCTGACGTCCACCTTCCCCTTCTAAAATTTCAGAAGACTCCCCCATTGTGTGTTGTATTCGTTCCCTAGGAGTGAAATAACAAATGAAAACAAACCAGGTGGCTTGGAACAGCAGAAACTTATTCTCTCCCAGTTCTAGTCTAGAAATCCAAAATCAAGGTGTTGGCAAGCCCATGTTCTCCCGAAAGGCTCTAGTACTCAGGTACAACCCACAAAATAAAACTAGTTATTTGGGCAGTATTGCCATGAATCTACACACATTTAAAATGTATTAAAATGCTTTGTATTTCCCAATAAAGCCTTTTTAATTTTGTTAAAAGACAACCCTTCCCTACCTCTTCTTAGCTTCTTGGTTGCTGGCAATTCTTGACGTTACTTGGTTTGCAGCTACACCATGACACCATCATTGCATGGTGTTCTCCCTGTGTATCTATGTCCAAAATCCCCTCTTCTCATAAGAACAACAAGCACCGAAGTAAAGTCCACTCTAACCAAGTATGACCTCATCTTGGCTGGACTGCATCAGAACCTATTTCCAAATAAAAGAACCTTCACAGATACTGGGAGTTGGGACTTCAACATAGCTTTTGAGAGGGCACAATTCAACCTATAACATGTGTGTTGGAGTGTGAGACCATGCCCTGCTGCCCTGTACTGGAGGAGAAGGAATTCAATTATAAATCCCCTTTCTACCCAGGTGCATGACCTGATCCCAGCTAACTAGATACTCCCTCTCCATATATTAAAGTTTGATCAAGTGACACAAAGGTGAAAGACATTTAAATTTCATTCCCAAATGCAACAGTAATGATCTTCTGGCATCCCGATACTCATATAATCCTCTAAATTTTTTTCCAAAATATTAAATCCCTTTTACTTAAAATAGACAGAATTATGTTTGTTATTTGAGAAGGACAACTCTCAAAACTATAAGTAAGAGAAATAGGAGGAGGAATGGTAGAAATACATCTCCCCTAGAAGGTGTAGCCTCTGCAAGAAAAGAATGTGGTCTTAGAAAAATTAAAAAAGGAAGAGCTTAAAAGAAGCACACACTGGAGTATGTTTATGAACTCAGGTCAAAATGTTAACGTTCCAAAATGTTAATGTAGGGTTTAAGAATCCCTGTATTTAAATCTGTAAAGCACTGGGAAATGAACTCTTTTCTTATGGTATTTGATACAAGAATTTAACAAGCAAAGAAAAACCATAGGAAAGGCACACAACCCTCAGCTGGTAAGCACTAATTCTAGATAATGTCCTAATTTTGGGATGGTGGGTATGCTAGGTAGGTAGGTAGGTAGGTAGATAAATGATAGATAGATAGATAGATAGATAGATAGCCTCAAAGAATGATTGGTATGTGTAGAAATTAAGAAGGGAATATCATGCTGAAGAATTAGAAGAAGATCATGATTATGAAGGTGATTTACCAGTAGAAACAAAGAACAAAACACACAAATTGTATAGCACTCATCCACAGGATGCCAGAATACCTAACCTTCGTGAAAGAAGAGCAGAAAATCAAATGTGAATCAGACTGAGAAGAAACACAAAACAGCATAATGATGTGAAAATATAATTGACTAAAAAAAAATCAATGAAATTAAAATAGAGATTTTTAAATCCCTGGAAATATTAAAGAATGGAATTGACAATAATGTGAAAATTGGGCATGGAGAGATGTTAGGTTAGCTTAGGTTAGGTTAGGTTAGGTTTGGTTTTCCATCAACCCAAAGGTAAATCCCTACCAGGCTAAAACACAAGTCAAGCAAAATAAGGATGGAAGACTGGGTAGAGTTGGTTACCAGTCCTGAATTCCACATTTACCATGCATCTCTTAATAGAAAGAAATGTCTTCTACAATTAAAGTAGAATTAAGTGAGAAAAGAAATTCCTTTGTTTCCTGAACCCCTACAAACTGTCATTTAAGCTGACAGTCTGTTTGCCATATTTATCTGATATTTTAAATGAATTGCATAGGGTTTTAGATCTAAATGTTTTAAGTAAATTTGGAAAAATGAACTTAACTGTACACATATTTGGATGGAAACCAGTAAGCTAGACCTCAACATACTATGAAAATATATTATGCATTAAAGCCTCATAGAAACTTCTTATACTCTTTCCCCATAACAGTCTCCCCTTGTTCCAACAGAAACTTTGGTCAAAACTTCAGCTTTCTCTAGAAGGAGCTGGGCAAAAAAACTTCCATACTTCTCTTCACCTTCACCCCTTCCTGGATAAATGGTTTGGGAGTTTGGTGTTGGTCTGACATCCATACATTCACTTTCCTATACTGAAGTTCTCAACTAGGGTGATTTGACTGTCAAAGAAGATTTGGCAATGTTTGGAGACATTTTTTTTTTTTATTTCTATGACTTTAGGCAGGGAAATAACAAAGTTGCCTAATTTAACAAAGAAAACACTAGTTAGAAATGACTTGTTTCCTCTAATTAACCCATTGTTCACAAAACACTTCTCAAAATTTTGCTTATGTACACTGACCCTGCACAAATCTAGGAGTAAATACATCACAGCTGGCCTTGTTGAAAATCTGACAGTTTCATTTAAACCCTTATTGGTACCTGTGTAAGTGTCTTTCTATATTATGGTTTCAACATGCTGCAGTTGTTCTTTGACCTCGAAAAGGTCATGTTCATCACAGTGATTTCAAACCTGTTCAGTTATAGCAGAGACCGTATCCTGAGTCCCCTGCAGAAGCTGCTTCTTTCACACAGTTTCATGGGTGTTTGGGGCATTAAGCTATTGCTGGAACTACCAAAATTAACTTTTTAAAGAGAGATCAGTGGGAACAAATGAATCATAAAGAACCTGAACAGATATTTAGTGCAAAAATAAATAAATAATATCAAGCATCCAGACAAATGCTGATGAATGCCAATGAGGAAGATAATATATCATTCGATAAAAAGGCTACCGGGAAAATTGTGATGATGGATAGATCGTTGTGCCTGTTTGTTTTTTATTAATATGACATCACCCAGCAACAAAAGTCCTTGTTTCTCTGCATTTTGTAGCTAGAGGAGAACCTTGAAAAGAGATGAATTTTTATTTTTGATTCCATCTCCCCACAATCCTGTGAACTCCTCTGGGAGCAATGTCAATTATACCATCGTCAATGCAAATGGCATTTTAAAGAGTACAGCAGACAGAGAATGTTAATGCTTCTCAGAAGTGCCGATGTGCACGGCAGACTTTCCCCTAAAGTCTGCAGCTCATTGAAGGTCTTCATTCATTCAGATCTAATCCTATCAGCTGAGAGGACAGTCCCCTGGCTTGCTCCTTGCCTTTGTCACTCAAACTTACCCACTAAAAACAATCCATTTTCTAGACAGTGTGGAATTCAAGTTTGGCAGCCAAAAGATAAACTCCTATATACGGAGAATGGTAATGAGGAGCCTGCTGGCTTTCTTGCTTGATGGGTTATTCTTATTAAGATAAAATGTGTTCCAAAAGTGACTCAGAAACATGAAAACCAACTAGTTCATAAAAAGTTATGGGAGCTTAGACTTTCAAATTAAGGAAACAAATACAATGGGCATGAACTGAAACTCAGTAGAAAAGTATTGCCACTAGAAAGTTCTCCTTCGATGTGTTTCCTGACGTTGCAATATTATAAAGAAGTATCTCATAACTGTGTTATCACGAGAATTTAGATGACTTGATAACTGAACCATCTCTATTAAGCTTTTGTGTAATGAATGCTTAATTTGTGGTAACAAATAAAGCCTATAAGTAATTATTTTATGTTGATGGAGAATCGACCGTGTAAAAAGCACGGTGCTAGGTATGGTGAAGGGCAGAAGAAAGTGTCAGATAAAAGACAGGTCTCACCCAAAGGAAGTAATGGTGTATTAGAGAAAACACAATAACCAGAATTCAAGAGAAAATGTAAAGCTGGAATGTCAAAGCAAAGTAAATGTGTGTAAGTAGTAATCCTATAGAAACTAAAAGACGAATCAAGACACAGGAAGAGCCCATACTGAGGCTGGTTGAGATCAGGTGAGAAACCTTACATTTTGGGATATTTATTTTATTCTCTAGGCAATGAAGATCTAAAGAATCTTTGAGCAGAGAGATGACAGGATGAAGCATTGAATTAAGGTAATACTGTTAGTGGTATACATATGGGATGAGAAAGAGAGTTTACTAACTGATGATATAGAAAGTGATTTTAGGAGGTGTGTGAACATGGGATTAAATAATATTAAATTGCACAGTGAAAGTATATGCTATGTTCATTTTCATTTTTAGAAGTCTTGAGGGGAAATGTTTTTGGTTTGGTACTGAACACTTAACACTTTGTTAATATCCCTTTTAACAAAGAGAGAAGGCAATCATATCCACTTAGAATTCAATAAAACTACTTTTATTGAATTTGCATTTACTTTCATAGTTACTGTCTATGCAAGTGACACACATCTACTTATATAAGTAAGTAAAAATAAGTACTATAAGCTGTTTAAAATATAATTTAAAATAGTTAATTTTCTTGGCTAGTATTGCTCACTGATTGAGCATCGACCCATGCACCAAGACGTTGCCAGTTTGATTCCTGGTCAGGGCACATGCCCCGGTTGTGAGCCTGATCCCCAGTGGGGGGCATGCAGGAGGCGGCCAATCGATGTTCTCTCTCATCGATGTTTCTAACTCTCTCTCCCTCTCCCTTCCCCTATCTCTAAAATCAATAAAGAAAAAATATTTTTTAAAAATAGTTAATTTAAGGGAGAGATTAAGTATATAATAGTATACGTTGTGCACATACAGCAAAAATCAAGAAATGGAATGTAATGAAGTTAAATTTGCAAACTCAGACCTAAGCTAGGGACCAGGAAATATTTTCTTTTAAAAATACTTGTACATGTAAGGGGGGGGGGGGAGTTTGTTTCAAAAATATTCACCAGAGCATTGTTATAATACAGAAAAATTGAAACCAATTAAATGTTCCTAAATAGAGAAGAGGTTAAGTAAAATGTGGTACTACTATTCTAGAATACTACACAGCTTTTCAAAAGATGGGAAAGAGCCCTGGCCAGTGTAGCTCAGTAGGTTGAGTATAGTCCCATGCACCAAGAGGTCGCCACTTTGATTCCCGGTCAGGGCACATGCCCGGGTTGTGTGCTCCTCCTCTCTCTTCCTCTCCCTCTCCCTTACTCCCTCTCTAAAATCAATAAAAACATTTTTTTAAAGGGAAAGAACTACATGTACTTATGTGGAAAGATCAAGTTAGAAAAACAAAGGCAAACAAAACAATCCATAAAACCATATGTTTGGTACGACACCAATTATTTTTTGAAATGTCTGCATGTGTAAGTACGTGTAAATGCACAGAGGAAGGACTAAGAAAATAATCCAATAGCTACTCTTGTTCATCTCTGGAGAGGTGACTATGGCTTCCACGCCAGCACGCAGGGAAGATAGCCACATTTTCTTAGGTAGAGGGATGAACTTTTTTTCATCTAAAAGTCATGTATTTTTTCATTGTTGTAATTTTTTTTTAATTCTTAAGAAAACAAGGGAAACTTTCAGGTAAATTTCCATTTCTTTTATTCCTTCTCAAAATTACACTAAAGCATCAGAAAAGAATTTTTTAAAGGGCACAAAACCACAAGGACAAAGAAGAGAGACAAATGCAGCAACATTGTGAAAGCTGGGTGAGCGGTCGAGTCCAAAGTACCGAAGGACAGCTCAATCCCAAACCAGCAGTGGAGAAAGCCAAAAAGAAACACGATATGCCTTGCAGAACCTACAAAAACTCTGGAACTGGCAAAATCAGGTTCTCCAGGAGTGCACATGGAAGTGACATTAAAAACAAAAAGATTGTTTGAAAGACTAGTAAAGAAGTAGCTAGAGAATCTGGACACTCAGTGACAGCCCTGATCCCTTCCCTACTCCACACAACCAGTCTGTGCACCATCTCTGCCCCCAAAGGAAAGGGGGGCTGATCCTCGAGCAGCGGTTCTCAACCTGTGGGTCGCGACTTCTTTGGGGGTCAAACGACCCTTTCACAAGGGTCACCCAAGACATAACAGTAGCAAAATTACAGTTATGAAGCAGCAATGAAAATAATTTTATGGTTGGGGGTCACCACAACATGAGGAACTGTATTAAAGGGTCGCGGCGTTAGGAAGGTTGAGAACCACTGCAGAGGAAATAAGACAGGTTTACTCTCTAGATAGGAGAACAAAAGGCATAGTGAAGGATGGAGACATTATAGGAAGAAAAGGGTCCTCTACCAGGAATTCCACCAATGAAAGAGTTCATGAAGACCACACTATAAAGGTGCCCACAGTTCAGAAGCCCCACACATGCCCTCAGGAGCTCCCTGTCAACTATACATTGTCCCACTCTTGAAGGATCACGAGCACCAGGAAAAAAAGCCTCAAACATGAAAGGCAGGATTTAAAAGGAATAGAAACAACTTGGAGGAAACAAAGTTTTTGCAAGCAAAATAAAACTTAAAATAAACTATCTCTGCTTTACTCAAAAGATTACACAAACTATAACATACATGAAATAAGAACAAGATACTATTAAAAGAAGAAGGAAAAGGAGAAGTGGAAGAGAGAGGAACAGGAAGAAAACAAACAAACAAAAAAACAGAACCAAAAAAGAGCTATTGGGGAAAACAAATATACACACACACACACACACACACACACACACATACAAATATATATATGAATGTGTATATTCTCTAATCAGACCCCACTTGAAGGTACAACAGTTGATTTCTGTAGTGACTTTCTTCATATACATATTTGTGACCCAGGGTTTCCAATTTGCTAGGGGATAACCTTTGAAACATCCCCTATATGAGCGTAGAGCCCTCACCCTTGTCTCATGACAAGCATTTTTTTCCCCTTCTTGTTAGAAGCAGATGGTTTAACAGGCTGTGAGTTATTCTTTCCTACTTAATGTTTTCTTAATTTTAGCAAAGTAATACATTCACGTGTCTTTAGAGTGACAATCAGATGGTAGGGTAGAGACTGAACCATTTGGTTGGGGAGTACCCAACAGTCAGCGTGTGTGGGTCTCTCTCATCTGGGGAATAAGCCTGGCTGGAAGTATTCTGAAAGCATTTCAGAACGGTAGGGACAGAGGATCTCATCATTGCAGACATTCCATATCTCACCATGATCTCCAGTTGTACAAACTTCTCCAAGGTGCACCTCCCATTTTCCACCAGCTTGGACAAGAAGCAGTTTCCAGGCTAGGAGAGGTGAGAGAGGTGATTTGGCGGTCTCAGTGCCCATTACAGAAGTTTGACAAATCCCCATTTTTCACCTTTTGCCATGCCCCATTTTTATCTCCAGTTCCTGAGGTTTTCCAGGTCCTGGGACATAATTATTTTCTCTCATTGGCTTCACCCACAGCAGGCTTTACTTTCAACTTTCCCAGTTGCCTAATTCAATTTCTACTCTTCCATCTGCTTTCAGTTTCCAAAATGTTGTTGACTTCTTCCCTGTATTGTCATCTTCCCTAAAGTCTCATTTTTTAAAGTAAATACATACTCTTTATTCATTTTGGGGGGTTTAGAAAAGTGCAGATAAATGAATGTGTTCAATCCTCCACATTTAACGGGAAGTCCTTATTCAATGTTCTTAAGCCAATCTCTATGAGCCCTTAAAGGAGATAAGCAATATGTCTGTACTGAGAAAAGAGAAAATTTTATGTCCTTAAATCGCCTGTTAAAGAACTCTTTCTTTAGAAATCATGTGTCTTTGCTTTTCACGATTTTATAAAACAACAGTGGTCCAAATAAGGAACTGATTTGCTATGTGTGTCAAAAAAGAATATAACTGAAAAATATGGGCCAAAAAAACCAACAACAAATAGCTTCTTCCCCCCACAACCAGCTTGGGAAAAGGTGTTTCTGTAATCCATATATAATCATTTAAAAGCACTCTTTTCAAGCATCACATTGTCTCATGATATGGATAATAAAATTTCCCTGGGCCACTAAGCATGAGTTTACTATGTTTTCTAGGTAAACTCAGTACAGGACTGCAGGAGAGCCCTGGCCGGTTTGGCTCAGCAGTTAGAGCGTCGGCCCGCGGAGAGTCCGGGTTCGGTTCCCGCTAAGGGCACGTACCTCGGTTGCAGTTTGTCCCTGGCCCCAGTTGGGGTCGTGTGGGTGGCAGCCACGATGTGTCTCTCTTACATCGATGTTTCTCTCTCTCTCTTCCTCCCTTTCTCCCTCCCGCTCTATCTGAAGATAAATGCAAAAAAAAAAAAAAATGTCCTCTGGTGAGGATAAAAAAAAAAAAGACTACAGGAGAGTATTTCTAATGCTAAAACATTAATAATTAAAGACACAATCGAAGAAAATGTTCCTTTGTTGAAAAAATATATATAAGGCCTGAAAATGCAGTATGAACACAGTCACCAAAGTTCCAGGAGAAATCAACAGAGACTCAGATCAGTCACATCAGGTCAAATATTTTGGTTAATGAAGACAAAGAAAACATCCTAAAAGCACTCAGGCATAAGGAAAAAACTGATTATCTACAATGAATTAAAATTATATTTTACAGGAAAAATCCAGTGACCCAATAATTTGGTATCCAAGTCACATGTCTTAAACGTATAAAGATAGGTGCACAAGATCTCCAAAAACCAAACACAGAAAAAAAATACTACTTTAAGATACACTCAAGCAAACTGAAAGATGAAATTAGGAACTAAATTGAGAAAGATATAAAATAAAATTGATCCCCATACTTAATTTGCACCAAACATTAGGTATCTGATTTGATGATGTGTTACCCACCGCGTCCAAGGATGAAGCCTGACTCTACAGTGCATTGCTCTACTCTTCTGTGTGTCTCCTTCTCTTCATTCCAGAAAATGTATCACTTCAGCCCTCTAAGAAAACAGCCAAAAAAATGAACCAAAATTTTACAGTGATTTATGGCAATCAACAGCAAAGAGAACATTAAGCCCTTAAATAATATGCCCAAACTAATGAACTTGTTATTGCCAAAAGAACACAGAAAGCACTATTCTAGTACCTTTTTTTAAATATTAAAAAATAGGGAGACTTCCGGTCAAGATGGTGGCGTAGGTAAACGCGGTATCGCGTCCTCCCACAACCACATCAAAGTTACAACTAAACTGCAGAACAACCATCTTTCAAAACCGCCTGAAATCAAGCTGAATGGAAGTCCTACAACTAGGACATTAAAGAAGAAGCCGCATCGAGACTGGTAGGAGGGCGGAGGCGCGACACCCACACCCACGTGTGGCGGATAAAAATCAGGAGGACACCTCGGCTGGGAAGGTCCTCCCTGAGGACTGAGGGGTCCCCGTCCCACACCAGGTGCCCAGCTCAGGGTTCCAGTGCCAGGAAGAGAAGCCCCATAACTTCTGACTGGAAAACCAGCGGGAACTGAGGCTGAGGCGGCTGGAGCCCCAGAGCCATATGGGGAAGAACTGAGTTGTTTGGCATTGGAGCGAGGGCTGGAGAGGCAGCTTTCTCCTGGACAGACGTGCTATCAGAGGCTTTTGTTCCTTTGGTGAGCCCTTCCCTGGGCAGGCAGACACCGCCATATCTGGGACTCCAGCAACCTGGCTCACACTGTTGGCCCCGCCCCGGTGATTCCCTGAGGCCCTGCCTCACCCAACTTTCAGGCCCACCCAAGCTGTTGCCAGTTGCTTGACCATAGGATTGGCCTGACTTGGATCTTGCTTCAGCTTTTCCTAAATTCTTTCAAACAAGCAGCATCTGGTCTCAGCTAGCCCTATACCTCTCACTAAGTAATACATAGAAACAAACACAGGGAGGCAGCCAAAATGAGGAGACAAACAGGTCCCAAATGAAAGAACAGAACAAAACTCCAGGAAAAGAACTAAGTGAAATGGAGTTAAGCAACCTAACAGATGCTGAGCTCAAAACACTGCTTATAAGGATGCTCAGTGAACTTAGAGAGGGCCTCAAGAGCATAAAAAAGGACCAGTCAGAAATGATGGATGCACAGTCAGAAATGAAGGAGGCACTAACTGAAATAAAGAATAGTTTACACAGATTCAATAGTAGAGTAGGTAAATCCAAGAAGCAAACCATCGATTTGGAATATAAAAAAGCAAAAAACACCCAATCAGAACAGCAAAAAGAAAAAAGAATCCAAAGAAATGAGGATAGTGTAAGGAGCCTCTGGGACAACTTCAAGCGTGCTAATATTTGCATCTTGGGGGTGCCAGAAGGAGAAGAGAGAGAACAAGAAATCGAAAACCTATTTGAAACAATAATGGCAGAAAACTTCCCTATCTTGGTGGAGGAAACAGACATATAAGTCCAGGAAGCACAGAGAGTCCCAAACAAAATGAACCCCAAGAGGCCCACACCAAGACACATCATCATCAAAATGCAAAAGGTTCAAGACAAAGAGAGAATCTTAAAAGCAGCAAGAGAAAAGCAGTTTGTTACCTACAAGGGAGTTCCCATAAGACTGTCGCTGATTTATCAAAAGAAACTTTGCAGGCCAGAAAGGAGTGGCAAGAAATATTCAGAGTGATGAAAAGCAAGAACCTACAACCAAGATTACTCTATCCTGCAAAGCTGTCATTTAGAATCGATGGCCATATAAAGAGTTTCCCAGACAAGGAAAAGCTAAGGGAGTTCATCACCACCAAACCATTATTATATGAAATGTTGAAGGGTCTTCTTGAAGAAAAAGATTTAAAAATATGAACAAACAAAATGGCAATAAATACATATCTATCAACAATTGAATCTACAAACAAAATGAACAAGCAGAACAGAAACATTCTCATAGATACAGAGAACTTTTGTTGGGTACCAGATGGGTGGGGGCGGGGGGGGAGGGGTGAAAAAGGTGAAAGGATTAAGAAGTACAAATTGGTGGTTAGACTGACAAACCTCAAAGGGACGGGGGGTTGGGGGGTGGGAAGAAATAAGCCAAAGAACTTATATACATATATGCATAACCAATGGACACAGACAACAGTGTGGGGAAAAGCAGGAGGGGGGCAGGAATGGGGAGGAGGGGGGCAATGGGGGAAAAATAAGGAACATCTGTAATACATTCAACAATAAAGATAAGTTAAAATATATATATATATATTAAAAAATTGGAAAGTTAGAAATATAATGGAAAATCACTGACCATTGTCCAAAGCAAAGATTCTAGGGTCCAGGGTCTATCCTCCAAATGTGATGTTTACATATCCATTTAAGCAGGGGAAAAAATCTATTACCAAAGTTATTAAACTTCAGAAACTGGCCACAAGCACTGAATTTGGAAGCTTCTGTTGTTATTCAACATGAAACTACCCAACATAATTGAAAAGCATTGTACTACAGAAAATACTTCTCATTTGTGGGAGAGAACTGAATTTATTTGCAATAGTGCTGTTCCTTTCGCTGATTTTAAGGGGAAAGGTGCTGTGTGGATTCAGAAAACAGACGTGTTCATATGATTTCTCAAGCTATTTATCAAAGGTTTATAGTAGGGGAAAATGTATATTTAAGAAGAAAATTATTTGTACATGGGTATTTTGTTTGGTTCCTTTTCATACAGATGTCACAGCCACACGTATAACTCTTGAGAAGATTTCTTTATTTTAAAAAATGACTTTTTATCTACAGTGTTTTTTCCTTGCCACTTTAAGAAAGGTATTGGCTGTGAAATGATGCTCATGCCAAGAAGGGTAGAGGTATGGACCGGAGATTGGATGTGATTTGAAACATCTGAACAGAAGAGAGGAATCCAAGAACCTCCTTCTACTGCTCCCAAGGACCCTGCATTATCTCAGAAGGGTCAATAGGAGAGACTGAAGCTGTTCCAAGGAATGGACCATTTCAGTAATGAAAAGTGTTCACTAAGAAAGTCTGTTCTGCTCTAAAGCCATGACTTACAGCCCAAACATATTTTTATCTGAAACATAATGGGGAAAAAATCACATAATATAGCAGAAACAGTTTAAGCTCTGGAATCAGAAAGACTTAAATTCAAATCTTAACTATCCACCCTCTGTCATACAGTTTGGGCAAGTTATTGAAAATCTCTGGCCCTCTGTTTGCTCATTGGCAAAATGAAGATAATAGTACCTGCCTCGTAGAGTGCTTAAGAAGCTTTGAGTTAACATATATAAGCCATATGGTTATTCCATAAATAGTATTAATGATGTCCCCAGATCAGCGTAGAGAAAAGAAGAAATTGAGGGGCTTACTACCTGAAATAAATAATGAGATTAACCATAAAAAATATATTGTAAACTTACATGTGTCCTTCAGGTTTTGGGTGTCATGGAGTATTTGAAAATTATGGTTTTACCACAGTAATCAAAGAATAAACTCCTGCAGGTTATAGACTAAACAATGAGTACTGGAAAAGGTGAAAAGAAGAAATCTTGTAGAAAGAGGGCTGAGAAGAGGGAGATGGGAGCTGAACCTTAGAGAATGAGCAAATGCAAGACTGAGAAAGCAAGGGAGGATAGAGGAAGTCAAGTAGGGGTGTGTGTGTGTTTGTAAGAGAGAGAGGAAGGGGGGAGAGAGAGAGAGAGAGAGCGAGAGAGAGGCAGAGGACCTGTCAAATGAACTCAAAAAGAGCCTGGAGGCTTTGGTTAGAAATAAATGATAAAGATTTATTCAAGGGTCTTAGAGTTCGTAAACAATGAACACAGCTAAGCAAAAACCCAGAAGTGTCCCACAGAAGAAAGAAAACTTAAAATTTCTTATAGTTAAAAGTACACTCTTGAGAATGATCAGTCCTGCATTTTTGGCCCTGGGATTGGTCAATGATGGTTATCATTCAGATGTCCAGTGGTCTGGATAGTAGATGTCAGGTGGATATGTATATGAGTCCTTCAGGAGGTAATCAACCAGGTGGTCTGAAGACATGAGTCCTTCATTAGGTAACCGGAGGGTTTTCTGGAGGTCCAGATGTATATCCAGGCATTGACAAAGGACAGAAAAGTTCAAAAAAGTTTCAGTTTCCAGGCTAGTTAGAAAGAGGACAGTGTCTTTCTTCACGCCTCAACCTTCATAATGTTAGTAATTTTAGCAGCTTCGTTAAAGTGACTCCATTTTATATACTCCCTATCTTCGCTCTTTCCTCAGACCATATGTTGGGGACCCAGTTGACTGCCAGTACCGCATCAATTGCTTTACATAATAATCACATTTAATCATCAGAATAACTCTTCAAGGTATTATCCCTACTTTATATATATCAGGAAACTGAGGTTTGGAGAGGTTAGAACACAATGCTGTCCATGACAGAGCCAGCATTCGAACCCAGATCTTCCCAATCCAATACTGAGACTTTTCTCAACATCATGATTGTCCAAGTAATGACAAACATGATCAGACTGGAGTGTCCCATTCCTGCTGCAAAAGGAGTACTTTTTATGTCCTAAGGCTTCTGAGTGTCTGCTTTGTGACAAAATCTTAAATTTTCTTGAACCCCAAGATTGAGGTAAATGTCCTGTTAGCCACTCTAAAGTGTAGAGATTCTGCTCTTTTCCTTATTTGCAAAATCTGCTTAGCAGATCCAAGGAGCCCTAGAAAGACTACTATTCCCTTCACATACTAAATTCCCTTCTCACCTACCTCCTAACCCCAGTAAATTCTGTTTCTCACTCAGGGAGGAATTGATTTTCATTGGTATTCCTTTGAAGTAGGGAAGGTCATGGCTTAAAACATTGGAAATGTATTGTCTAAAGAGCACAATCTGCCTCTTGCTTCCTGAGAGAAGATCTTTAAAGATGCCTTGGCTTAGCTGACTTTTCCTCCTCTCTGCATCCAAAGAACATCCTCCAGGGAGAAAGTCAATTTCAAATCTTCACACTGCAGAGGTTCTGGGGCAGTCAGTTGCAGAATGCAGATCAGCCTGCTTCTTCCCTTTTGAAATAAATGGAATCTGGGAAGAGTTTGAAAGAAAAGTTTCCGAGCAATCCTTAGGACCTGGACGGTGCTCTGATCAGCCCAAGAAACGAGGTTCCAATCAAACAGCCAGCTCGACTCCAGCCTGACCCTCACGAAGAGCATGTGTTTTATTTCCCGGATCCTCCTCAAGCTTTGCATTTGCTATAGAAGCATTCTCCGTTAGTGTGGTCATTAAATAGCTCTCCTGTGCAAAAGCTCCTCCGTGACAGGAGGTCTGTTCTTAAAATGGTGTGCATGACACATGAATTATTCTGCAGTTCCCTGAGAAAGAGCTCTGTAGAACCTAGAAGCATTTGAGGTATTCTTCATGATCACTCGGACACAATTATCAAAGCCCACTGGTGGCTCCATAGACCCTTTTCTAGTATCTCACTTCAAGTTTTCTTTTTTAGAATGTCTCTATTTTACATAAAATTGTCCGGAGAGAAAAAAAAAAAACAACACTATACTTTAGGGAGCAAATGTCTCTGCGTTGACTGGTGCTGGCGAGGGTTTTGAATATTCATGCAGACTACTTTTTTAAATCACATGAAGTGAATATCGCTTCTCTTTTCCTTTCCCCAATGTTTTCCCACTCTGACTAGAATAATTCAAAACTTTGGGCTGGGCACCAACCAGATTACATAACTTGTAAATTTCCATTTTAACCAATGGCTGCGTTTGCAGCTTACAGGAGCTCTCCTGAGTGAGACACTGGGGAGGCAGCTCCGCTCAGGCAGCGAGTGGATGAAGACAATCCAAGAGGTAAGCTACCAAGAGCCATGAGCCAGACTCCAGAAGGCTAAGCCTCTAGCCTTGGAAAAAACTATGCTACGTATCAGCACACATGCCAGGCCTATGGTAAATGCTTTGCATGCATTCCCCCATTTAATCTTTATAGCGATGAGAGAGGCGTCGTTACCACCCGTATGTGAGAAATTTAAGCGTAGAGCAGTGGAGCTGGGGTTTTCGCCAGTCTGACCCCAGGAAATGCATTTTTAGCCACTGTGCAATCTCGAGCCTCTCAATTACTTTTCAGAGCGTAAGCCCCATGAGATCAAGGACTTGGTCCATCTTGTTCATCTGTATCCTTCTGAAATTCTAGAACAGTGTCTGGCACATAGTAGGTGCCTAATAAAGGTTTAATCATTTAATTAAATGACAAAGACATGAATGAATGAAGTTCCCAAATTAGCTTGTTCCCTTGATCTTCAGATTTATTGGGGACAGAAAACAGGGCACTCCGAACAAAGGCATGAAACATATGACCACGTGAACAATCCTCGCCCCGGCTATTTCTTGGACCCCGCCAGTGGGCACGTAAGATGGCAATGTCCCCCTGTTTCCACCCCAGCAGATATTTTTTCTTCTTTTTCTATAATCCTGATTAGCCTCCAATGTGCAATTCCTGAACAGCATTCTTTTCCGGCATCTAATTAAATGGGACTTGAGGGCACCGGAAAGAAAACAATTTGGCTCTCTGTCCTAACCCACAGTCTTCCAGCATGAGGTCCGTGGAACTCCTGCCTCAGAACCACCCAAGGTGTTTGCTGGGTTCCAGAGGCCTATTCCAGACCTCCTGCCTCAGACTCTCAGGGCCCAAGGCCCAGGAATATGAATGTGTGATTCTTGTACAGACTTGTGTTTGTCAAGCAGCCCCACTATCAAACCTCTTTCCCCACCAAGGAGGCTACCAGCTCCTTTTTGCAAAGCCCCTGAGGTTGAGCTCTCTGAGAGGAGCTCCCACCCCCATACTGAACCTGTCTGCTCCTTCCTGAAGTCTGCAGCTTCTCTCCTACTGCATCGCTCAGACTCTGCCCAGCTCCCCTCGGTTAGTCCTCTGGCCGAACTGTGTGCCTGACTTGGATGCAGCTTCCTGCCTGGATGCTTGCTTCATGAAATCCTCGGGGATGCCTGAGAGACTTTGAGCAATACTGTCCCAGCCAGACCTGGCTCAAACTCAGAGAACCCCAGGCCCATCCAACTGCTGGCCCCCACTATTAGGGCACGAAGTTGGACATCTGTGAACCGGTCAAAGTCACCTGCCAGCCCCTTCTCCCAAACACTGTTCTTTAGATTCTGGGGCCAGATGGAACCCACATGTTGACTTAGAACTTACTTCCTATGACCTTGGGCAAGTTACTTTTCTTCTCCGCCCAGAGTTTCTCCATTCACGTGGTACCTTCCTTGCAGGATGGGTGTAAGGATTAAATAACATGTAAGGCACCGGAACACAGTAGGTTCTCAGTAAGTGTGAGCTGTTGTTGCTGTTGCTGTGTTTCAGGTGAAATAATGCATCATGGACATCCAAGGAGAAGCTTGGAAAAAGATGTCATGAATACGAACCCCACTGCTGAAAGTGCTGTGTAAATAAGGCCAGATTACACATATAACAACCTTCTTTTCTCCCAATGATATGAGCAGAATATTATCCCCTTTAGTCCTTAAGTAGAGAAGCCCTAAAGACAACTTTATAAAAAATATATTTAGATATTTTTTGTGACTCTTTCTTCTGAGTAATAAGAAAAGTGAAGAATCCTGGGGAACTGGGCAAAGTAATTCATTCTCCTAGGCCTCCATTTACCATTAAATGGAAGGGCTGAATTTAAATGGTCTAGCTCTAATACCCTGTAGTGTGCTGGGCTCCTAGGCTTTAGCTAACGCCAGCTGAGCCACGGAAAATTCAGCCTCCCAACCTTCATTGTTCCCACTGCCCTGAAAGCAAGGTGAGGCCCTCAGTTTTCCATCACATACCAGAAATCACGGGGAGGAGGCTGTAGGTGCAGGACTGGAATGACAACGTCAGAATGTACCTAAAACATTAGTTGCAAGGTGTTCATTATTTTTAAATGTGCTAGAAATTTGGAATTTGCAAAATATATCATAGAACAACAAAAGGTTAAAAATAACTTAAATGTCCCTGGCCGGTATGGCTCAGCGGTTAGAGCATCGGCTCACAAACCAATGAGTCGCAGGCTCGATTCCAATCAAGGGCATGTGCCTCGGTTGCAGTTCGTCCGTCCCCAGGTTGGGGTTGTGTGGGAGGCAGCCGGTCGATGTGTCCCTCTCACATCACGTTTCTCTCTCTCCCTCTCTCTCTCTCTCTCTCCCTGCCTCTCACTCTATCTGAAGATAGGTGGAAAAGTATCCTCGGCTGAGTATTAAAACCTAATAATAATAATAACTGAAATGTGCAGCAACAGCGGTGGGTTAAACAAACTGAAGTAGCATCACAAAATGAAATGCTATGCAGCCTATTAAAACTATTAGGCAGCTCTTTGCTTTTTAAGTCCTGTTAAGATGTCCTAGGCATATTGTCATGTGAAAAGAAAACAAGGCCATACCATAAATATAATTCTCTCTCACACACACACACACACATTTATAAATGCATATAATATCTATGAACAAATACATTAAAAGCCAGCCACTAGCCCAGCCAGTGTGGCTCAGTGGTTGAGCATCAACCCATGCACCAAGAGGTTGCCAGTTCAATTCCCGGTCAGGACACATGCCTGGGTTGTGGGCCTGATCCCCAGTGGGGGGCATGCAGGAGGTGGCCAATCAATGTTCTCTCTCATCGATGTTTCTATCTCTCCCTCTCTCTTCCTCTCTCTCTCACACATTAATAAAGAAAAGAAAAAAGCCAGCCACTAGAGAATAGAGAAAGGAAGACAGAGGGAAAGAGGAAGACCCTTCTGGATCTTTAGGATTTTGAACCATATCTATGTACTACCTATTAGAAAGGGAAAATATTACCAAAGAAAAAAATGAACTTATATACATTTAACTCACATAAAGTAAGTATATGCAATTCATCTTATTCAAATTAAAGCAAAAAAAAAAAAAAGCTTCATTAATATAATACCAGGGAATTTCTACAAGATAATACAGGAAGGGGAAATGGATGGGGTTTAGATGAAAACATGACTGGCCAGAAACTAGTATTTACTGAAGGTGGTGATGGGTGCCATGGGGTTCCTTTTACTTTCAGGTAAAGTATGCAGGGGTTCTGTCTACTTCCATAAGTGATGAATATTTTCCATAAAAAAAGGTATTTTTAAAAATATGTTTTCATTGATTTTTTTAGAGAGAGATAGAAACATCGACTCAAGAGAGAAATATCAATCAGCTGTCTCCTGCATAACCTCTACTGGGGATCGAGCCCACAACCTGGGCAAGTACCCTGACCAGGAACCCAACCGGGAACTCTCAGTCATGGGATGCTCAACCCACTGAGCCACAAGGCTGGGCTAAAAGGTATTTTTGAATGGCTTCATTACCCATCTATAAATAGCCCTGGCTGGTTTGGCTCAACAGTTAGAGCACCAGCTCTCCCACCGAAGGATCTCTGGGTTCTATTCACAGTGGAGGGCATGTACCTGGGCTGCTGGTTCCATCTCCAGCCCCAGCTGGGGAGTGTGTGGGAGGCAACCAATAGATGTGTCTCTCACATCGATGTTTCTCTCTCTCTCTCTCTCTCTCTCCCTTCCTCCCTCCCTTCTACTCTATCTAAAAATATCAATGGATAAGTATCCTCCAGTGAGGATTAACAACAACAACAACAAAAGAGCCTATAAATTAGTGGAAAGGCAATTTATAGGGCTCTGGAGTAGATCAAATTGATGGCAGAATATGAATTTTGTGCGTGCAGACTTAGTAAAGAGGAAGAAAGCAATTCATCAGTGTTTAGCACAAAGAGCTCTGGTTCACAAGCAGCCGTGAGGGTCGGACCAGGCTGGAAGTAAGGACCTCCCCGAGGCAAAATTATATCTGCAGAACCTAGATCTAGGATTCCACTCAGGAGCTCCAGACACAACATGGGGAGCACAGAGAGGAGAAAATGTAAATGACCCCCACTGGATAACCTGGTGGCGGAAGGATATACAGACAGCTTACAGGTTAAAGGTCATTTTCACAGGAACTACCAATATATAAAGTTCCAGTGTCTTACAGATGCTATTGTTAAAACATCCACTGCAAGGAGAATTTTATCATGCAAAACAGAGCCTGCTTTTCCGCAGCTACAAGAGAAGGTGGAAATTTTTCTCCTTGTGGCACTAAAATTTCTTGCACCAGCAATTAAAGGAGGCTACAGTTTGAAGGCTTATACTGGAATTCCACTAGTTAGCTCAGTGAGCAAAAGAAGCATGCTGAAAATGCAGAACTTAAAATTTGTGGGAGGGTTTGATGGGAGGGTGCAATAGGATTTTTAGCAAATGTGAACATACAATGTTTTGCATTTCTTTGGGCCAGATTTCAAAACATTTAAGTCTGTCTGTGTTCATTCCCAAGCCCCCTACTACTGTTCTTTCTCTGTACTCTTTCTGGCATGATTACATCTATTCCTGTGGACTTAATTAGCTTCTCTTTGCAGGCAACTCCAGATTATACCTCTCTTCTAGGTTCCTGACAGGTATTCTACAAATGCTTGCTTGGAATCGCCAATTACAATATTCATGGCTCCTCAAAGTGAATATATGTAAAATTGAACTCTTGATTTTGGGTCCCTATGACCTTCCTTGCCCTCTGTCATTGACATCTAACTGAAAGGCACCATCATGATCTACCCAGTTTTTCAAACCAGAAATCTAAGCATCATCCTTGACTATTCTCTCTTTTTTTGTCATCAAATCTTATTTTTTCCTTGTAACCTATGTCTTCATTTTATCAGCTTTGCTTCAGTCCCACTGCCACCACCCAAGTCCACACTAGGACCATCTCTTGCCTGAGCTATTACAATAACTTCTAATTGATCTCTTCCTCTTATTCTTGCCCCCATCCAATCCATTCTCCCTGCAACAGTCAAGCGTGATCCTTTTGAAAACATAAATAAGAACATTTAAACTCCTTGCTTAAATGCTTTCAATGCCTTTCCCTTATATTTATAAAATCACCCAGACTCCTTAATGTATCTCCAAGGGTTTGCATGATCCAGTGGCTGCCTATCTCTGTATTCTTTCTAGCCTCATTCCACTCTCTCTCCCCCACTAATGACTCTCCATCACACTAGCTTTATTCAGTTCCTCTAACACCCCAAGTTCTCTCCCATCTCAAAACCTCTAAAGTCACGAGACCCATTACCTGGAACATCCTTCTGCTTATCGCTTACAAGACTGGCACCGTCTTACTCCCCAAGGCTCACCTCAACTGTCATCTCTTCAGAGACACTTCCAGAAGCATCACCTCGTATGAGAACATCCCTTCATGGCTCCCTGTTGTTCTCCTTCATGACATTTACCTCAGATTTGGTGAAGTACATCCTTGTTTGCTTACTTGTCATTGTCTAACTCCTCCACAAGACTAAATCGTGTGAACACAAAGACCATAACTGCTTAGTTCTTCATCACACACCAGCACCCAGCACTGGGCCTAGAATGAAGTGGGACTCTCGTAATCTGTTCATAAAAATCCTGATTACAAATGCAGTTATAAATTTTAGGACTGTCTAAAACACAAAATGCTTGTAAATATTTTCTCTAACTCCTCAACGGGGAAAGGAGAAAAATCTTCAACTTTCACAATGATGGTAGATATTTGGTATGGCAGGAGAAGGGCAGGGCGGGGGCTATCCTGTGCATTGTACGTTGTTTTAGCATAATTTTTGGCCTTTATCCACCAAATGCCAGTAGCATTGGCCCCACTCACATGTGACAACCAAAAGTGTCTCCAGGTATTGGCAAATGTCCAGTAGGGAGCAAAAGTACACCCAACTGAGAACCACCGACCTACATAATAGATATTTAATATATCATTTATTCCCCTTTCCCCCAAAAGTAAAATATTAAGTAAGGAAGTTAATGCATTAAGAGCATAAGTTACCAGTTTAAGGTTGCATATAATTAGGAGTAAAAAGGAGAGCAAAATCCAGCAAACAGACCTCCAATTTAATGTTAAAGTAGACTCTTGGTTCATAAACACCTGGCTGATCTGCTTTTCTAGATGAGAATTATATTCACTTTGAAAGGTAACAGTAATTACATTCCCATCAAAATTAACATTAATTAATGTCAATTAACTGGAAAGACAGTTACACTGAATTTATTTAAAATTCTTTGAGGCATGGAATTGTTTTCCCCAGTTTTCAGAAAGCTTTATACTAAATGCTTGGTTTCTAACTATTCTGGTATATTAATGAGGCTTAGACACAAAATTAATTCAAATAATAAATTTATATTTCAGCCCTGGCCAGTTTGGCTCAAAGTTGGAGCATTGGCCCGTGGACCAAAGAGTCATGGGTTAGATTCCAGTCAAGGGCACATACCTCAGTTGTGGTTAGGTCCCCGGACCTGGTTTGGGTCATGCAGGAAGCAGCCAATAGATGTGCCTCTCTCACATCAATGTTTCTCTGTCTCTCTCTCTCTCCCTCCCACTGTATCTTGAAGATAAATGGAAAAATATCCTTGGGTGAGGATTTTAAAAATAAATAAAATAAAATAAATGTATATTTCATAATTAGCTTTATCCAGTAAAATCTCAGAATCACATAAACATTCTAAACTTTACTTAATTTTTTCAAAGCCATACAATGTGTATCCCTATCTGACATCAATGGGTGCTTAAAACACTCTACATGTAAATTTTATGCTCACATTCATACATCAGCTTGTCTTATCTCTTAATCAAATTCATTTGTCTTCTGGACCAGGTATAGCTTTGGGTTGTCCTGGAGATAAACCCAAAGTTGTGTTTAGAAAATATTAAGGCCTATCATTAAAGCCACACCAGCAGAAGATGGGAAACCCTTGTCACAAAATAATATCTATCTACCATTAATTAGTTGTTGCTATGAGGCTGATGCTGCATTAATGCTTTACATAATTTATATCACTTGGGCTTTATAATAAAATAGCCCTTTGATGTAAGGACTATTATGTCCATTTCACAGGTGACATGGACAGAAATTAAGGAACTCATCTAAGCCCTCATATAAAGTCAGGAGTAGAAACCCAGATCCCTCTGACTCCAGAGCCCAAAGTATTAACAACCACATGCTATGTCATGCTTGGTGGGGCTGAGAATCAATCCATATAATATATCTCTCAGGGCCATTCTTGTCATGACACCTGGTCACTGATTTTTCTGAAAATTACCTGAGACTTAAGAGAAACCTCATTTCTCATCCTAGAGGAGCCACAAACGAATGGTGACCAGAGTCAAGTAAACTGTTCGCATACTTGTCACATGCCTTGGATCAAATCAGGTATGACATCCAGGGAGTTGGGAAGGAATGCCATCTACACTTACCAGAAGTCAACCTTTAGATTTGGCCATGTGGACTAAGATGCTCACTCGTCCTCGTGTGCCCAGGACCATCCTGGCTTTAGCACTGAAGCCCTGCAATTGGGAGACCCTATCTATGCATGTGTCTCCTCTCTACCTTCTACCACGTCTTCCCGATGCCAGTTGCCTTTCTGCATCTCTAAATATTTCCTTGTGTTTGTTTTTTAAAGAAACATAAAGACTTTACTATGTGATAAGCATTATACTAGGTGCAAAGGATATCAAGGCCAAAAGAAATCAAAATCTCCCTACAGGTACCGACTGCCTGCTAGATCATCCTTTCCAACTGATATCCATCCTTTCAAACACCAGCCAGGACTAAGACGTACCACCTGCTATCATACTCTATAAATACCAGATCCCATCTGCCTGGCTCTTCTTCCTCTAGCTAGTTGCTCTAGCAACTGCCTGTGTCCAACTGCCATTCCCGTAAGGGCTAGTCTATTCACCCACTGATGGAACTCCTCACCCGATACTGACAAAGGCCTCAGTACCTCTTTTCTGGTTATACCTGTTACTTCTTATTTCAGACTGTGACGTGTTGGATGACTTCAGAGAATGTGATCATTTTCCTTGTAGTGCTGATGATCCTTGACCCTCAGTTACTCTGGGATGTCACCTCACACCTGCCAGAATGGTGGCCATCAACAAATCATCAAACAACAAGTGCTGATGAGGATGTGGAGAAAAGGGGACTCTAGTACACTGCTGGTGGGAATGCAGACTGGTACAGCCACTGTGGAAAACAATATGGTGTTCCCTCAAAAAATTAAAAATGGAACTGCCATTTGACCCGGTGATCCCACTTCTAGGAATATATCCTAAGAAGCCTGAAACACCAATCAGGAAGAATAGATGTACCCCATGTTCATAGCAGCACTATTTACAATAGCTAAGATCTGGAAACAGCCTAAGTGCCCATCAGTACATGAGTGGATAAAAAAGCTGTGGTACATTTACACAATGGAGTGCTATGCAGCTGTAAGAAAGAGATGACATGGAGGGACCTGGAGAGTATTATGCTGAGCGCAATAAGGCAGTCAGAGAAAGACAAGTACCACATAATCTCACTTATTTGTGGAACATAATGAACAAAATAAGCTATCGACCAAAAGAGATCCAGAATCATGGAAGTAGGGAACAGACTGACAAACCTCAGAGGGATGGGAGTGGGAAGGGTGGGAAGAGATAAACCAAAGAACTTATATGCATATATGCACAACCAATCGACACAGACATTAGATGGGGAAGGCAGGAGGGGGGTGGGAGCGGGAAGGAGGGGGCTAATGGGGGAAAAACTAATACTTTCAACAATAAAAATAAATAATAAATAAATATCTAAAAAATTACTCTGAGAAGAACTGAATTTTTAAGTGGTTTTCCACAAACTGATATAGACTCTTCTCAAGAAAGCAAGCAGGAATGACTGAAAGAGAGAATACAAGGGGAAATGGATTCTAAACGAGAAGCCACTTGTCTGACTAGCCTACCTAGCTGAAACGAAGAGGCTAAAAATAAAGAGCTTGTCTCAGAAGGGCTGTTGAGTTATCAGTGTGTTTTCTTGCGTTCTAGACCATAAATCCCCAAGCAAAACGCCGGAAAATAAAATGGTAATCAGAGGATCTCCCTTTTAAAAGATAATTGTAATTTCTCGAAATCCTGTTTTCCCATCAGTATTTCATTTCTCTGCCCCCTTTGTTCTGTGTTTCTGCATCACCCCCACACCCCCACATTTGATGCGGCATCTAGGTTGAAACTTGAGGGCTTCTCAATACTTCCCATGTCTGCTTTTCATAAAGAATATGTTCTGAATATGGTGGCTACCTTGAGGAAGTCACTTCATCATTCAGGACCCCAGTTTCTGTGACATGAGTGGGATGATAATATCCTGATGAAATAACTAACATGTATTGACTACCGAGTTTCTTCTTGTATTATTATTTATTAGTTATTGTATTATTTACCATACAAACAACCATAAATCTATTTTTGCCTACCCCTCTGTGTGTGTGTGTGTGTGTGTGTGTGTGTGTGTGTGTGTACATATACACATAGGCTATGTATTTTTGGTCTCTGCTCTGTTGTAATAAATGACTACCAATTTAGTGACTCAAAACAACACAAATTTAGCCTGGCTTCTGTGGCTCAGTGGATTGAGCATCATCCCATGGACTGAGAGGTCCCCGTTCAATTCCCAGTCAGGGCACATGCCCGGGTTGTGGGCTCAGTCCCTAGTAGGTGGCAAGCAGAAGGCAGCCAATAGATGTGTCTCTCTCACACTGATGTTTCTATCTCGCTCTCTCTCCCTCCCTCTCTCTCTCTAAAAAATCAATAAAAAATATTTTTTAAAAAACACAAATGTAGTCTCTTAGAGTTTGCAGGTCAGAAGTCAAAATGAGTTTTAAGGGATTAATACCAAGCTGTTGGGAAGGCTGGTTCCTTCTAAGGGCTCCAGGTGAGAATCTGTTCCTTGCCAGCTTCTATCAGCTGCAGCATTCCCTGGCTCCTGGCAACATGACTTCAATATCTGCTTCTTCCATCATCACACAGCCTTCTTCCTCCTTTGGTCTTCCTGCCTCCCTTTTACAAGGACCATTATAATTACCAGTAGGGTCCATAGGATGATCTAAGATAACCTTCCTGTCTCAAGGTCCTTAACTTGATCACATCTCCAAAGTTTCTTCGAAACACATGCAATGTAGCCCTGGCCGGTTTGGCTCGGCGGTTAGAGCGTCGGCCCGCAGACCAATGGGTCACAGGTTCGAGTCCGGTCAAGGGCACGTACCTCGGTTGCGATTCGTCCCCAGCCCCGGATGGGGTTGTGCGGGAGGCAGCCACTCAATGTGTCTCTTTCACGTCGATGTTTCTCTCTCTCTCTCTCTCTCTCTCTCTCTCTCTCTCTCTCTTTTCCTCTTTCTCCCTCCCACTCTATCTGAACAAAAAAATGGAAAGGTGTCCTGGGGTGAGGATTTAAAAAAAAGAAACACATGCAATGAGGTAAGAAACCTATAAATGATAACTTTTTGTACAATATTAATGATAATAATAACAATAATAATTTCTGATTGTTAAACCTGTGAAATAATTGACTATATTGTTCAGGGAGATTTGAAATGTCTTAGGGTGTGGTTTGTTTTTTTTAAGTTTGCCTAGAGAACTATTTTTCACAGAGACTGTCATAATTTTTAGAAGCAAAAGGGATCATTTTGCCTGAGGTTTGTCTCTTGCAAACAAGAAGAAATGATCGATCTCCAACTTGTTACGCAACCCTGTGCCCTTCATAGCAGGAGATTTAAAAAGACTAAAATGTGTTCTGCGTCCTCAGGAGCCTTGCACTGTGGTTAACGTTGACAAGACTAACTTATTTAAAACACAGGGCAAAATCAGAGACACCATCGAGACAATGGATTATAAATGCAATAAAATCCCAGGAGCAAAACAGGTTAGTGTGGGCTAGAGAACAGGCATAAACTAGCACGTGAAGGTTGAGAAACATCTGGATAGCCAGGAAGAGGGACAGTTGTGAGACATGGACAGTTGAATGAGCAGAGAGGCAAAGGCTAGAGGCCAAAGAGAGACCAATCACTGTAGCCTGGCACCAAGCTTATGAATGTTAAAAACTATTAAGCCCTGGCCGGTTTGGCTCAGCAGTTAGAGCATCAACCCATGGACCAATGAGTCACAGGTTCGATTCCGGTCAGTACCTCGGTTGCCATTCGTCCCTGGCCCTGGTCGGGGTCATGCAGGAGGCAACCAGTCAATGTGTTTCTCTCACATTGATGTTTCTCTCTCTCTCTCTCTCTCTCTCTCTCTCTCTCTCTCTCTATCTCTATCTCTCTCTCTCTCCCCCTCTCCCCCCCCTCCCTCCCACTCTATCTGAAGATAAACAGAAAAATATCCTCGGGTGAGGATTTTAAAAATTCTATTAATATAAAGACACAGGTGCTGAAAGAAAAAAATTAATGGACAGTGGTCACAAGCAGGGACTCAGGAGTCAGAATGTTTAGGTTTGAATCAGGTCTTCACCAGTAGCTAAAATAAGGTTGATAATGTCTACCTTGTAGTGTTGCTGCGAGATGAAAGATAATGAATGTGAAGCACTTAACACAAAGCCTAGTACACATTAATAATGCAATAAATGCCGCTTCTAGTAATAGGTGTAATAGAAGTAGCAATCATGCTTTATTGTAGAATCACAGACATTAAAACACAGAACAGACTATAAAGATTATTTCAGCCAGGCCCCTCAGCTAAGAGATCATTGAAGCCCAGGGAGATGAGGTGACTTTCTCAGACTCTCATTGGCTGACTCAGAATCCAATGTTCTTTCTATCACACTTGTCAGATTCAGCATTCCTACTCCGAAATAACTACTTGTTGGAGCTCCTGGGTATGCTAAATCAGCGATTATTTAGGAATCCTTTTCCAAGGATGGCTGAGTGATGGCGGCCTTCAGTAGTAAGGAGGACATGAGAAAGCTACATTCTACAAATAGAAGTTTTCAACCCTGAGATAACTCTGCCGAGAGTGGAAGATGAACAAGGCCACTGTGGGCTTAAATTTATTTATCTGGTCTCCCTCCAGGCAACTTCTTGCCCCATCTTTCAGTGAGAAACAATCCACTTAGTCTCCTGGAGTTTAAACCAAGTGCATTAAAAATCTCTCCTATATGTTGGAGAGTTGATTTTCCTTCGTATTGAATTTATTAGGGTGACACTGGTTAATAACATTACACAGATTTCAGGTGCACAATTCCACAAAACATCATCTATACACTGTGTTGTGTGTTCACCGCCCCAAGTCAAGTCTCTTTCCATCACCTTTTATCCCCCCTATACCCTTGTTGGAGGGATTTTTAATACTCTGGAATTCCTCAACCCTGGAAAGGTATGTAAATATAATTTCACAAAACACTTGGTGTGATTCCTAATAAAAAAAAAATTCTGAAATGCGTCTGAGCCCGTACAGTACCTAAACTATGTTCTTATACTGCCCCCTTCTGGTGAATGCCCAAAAGACAGCATGCATCGTTCAAGAAACCAGCTCAATTTCCTTTTAAATAAAATCTCTTGTGTAACCTCCTTGCCCCAGCACTGCTGACAGGCAGCTGCAGGTACTTTTCTTGCTGGAAACAGTTACACTGGGTGAGTAACTCATGCAGGTTAGAGTGAATACAACTTTGGTTCTCTGGAAGGGCAGTAAGTGGGGAAAAATTCCTCAGCTGCCCTTGCTCCAGGCAGGAGGACGGAAGCTGGGATGAAATAGAACTTGCTTCTTGGTTTCTGAGAATGGATGGCATGAGGTTTCCTCAGATGCCAAGTTCAGCCAAATCACAGGAGGGTCCCATTAAACATAAGGTAAGCAGCAGGGAAATCCACTTGAGCTTTCTTTTTTGGTAAGACAGGGGGGAAAGAAGAGCCAATTTCTCCAAGATTGTGGCAAAACAGAGATCAATGTGTGGAATGAATCCTGGCCTCTGATACATCTTTCTTCCTGAAACTTGAAAAAAAAAAAAAAAAAAAGGCTCGAGAGATGACTTAGGCAGATATAATTCCTCTTCATCCAGAAGAATCTGTTAGTTATAAAACAGGCTATGCTGCAGCGACAACCATAAAATCTCAGTAGCTTAATCCAAAAATAATAATTTATTTACTTCTCACTCACATAAAATCCACATGGCCAAGGCTCATTGTCTTATCACACTATTGTGCAACTGCCTTATTTATTTGTTTGTGTATCATCACAGACCATGAGCTATCTTTGGGTAGGAAATATGTCTCTTCAGTTCTCTGTAGTATCCACAACACCTGGTGCTCAGGGGATATTGTTGAGTGAATAAAATAATGAAGGAATAGATGAATAAGTGAAGAGAACCAAAGACCACTGGGCATCATTTCGAGGAGCTCTGACTTCTTTCTTCTTCTCCATACTTCTGGTGCAGACCACCCAGCCAATGCGCATTTTACATGGGGTGGCGCTCCCCTCTTCTCCCAGGCCTCTGTCATGGTATAAACTGCACAATCTCTTTTAAAGGCTTTCTTCGTGAGACCTTGACAAACGGGATGTGAGTCAGCCAGGGTGGGGAGTAAATTTTCTTAGCAACCAGGCTGTGTCATGCTTGGATGAGGAAGAAGGTGGTGGACATAGAACACAGCCCCCTGGAGCCCTGAGAGACGGGCTGTTGGGGGGCCACTTCACAGCTTGGTGCCAACGCAAAGCAAGAGAAGTCCAAAAGGCCAAGTGAGCCCCAGTGAGATCACAAGGAGAAACAGAAAGGGGGACTATTCCAGTTAGGAGAGAAAGAGAAGAAAACAGCATCATAAGATTGATTGCTCATCCAAAGAAAGCATATCCATGTGTCTTACCAGCAGCATGGAAGTCCCCAAAAGGTCCTTTCTACTTCCCTTTGCTTCTTTCCTTCCCCGCCTCTCCATTTTTCACCAACTAATACTACTCATACTGTGACTGACTACCTCGAATCCCCTTCCCCAAAGATCTTACCATTTCTGCCTGTTCTCTAGCGAAGACTCTTTGAACCTCTATACGTTGACGGATTCCAAGCTGGCCGCTCTGGCTCTCCAAATTCCTGAACTAAGAGGAGGAATTCTCTGTGTATTTATTCAAGAACTCATGGATTATTATTTTGCAACTAAAGCAAGAGTGTGTGTGTGGAATCGCAAAAGGTGCTGGGACATAAAATCTCTGAACCATATACCTTGCAGTTTAATAAGAATTATTCCAAGGGGTATGGAGTCTCTGGATGACGTTTAGGAAAAGGAGCAATTCTATGGATTGTAGCCCCCCATTCTTTGTACTTAGGGATTGAGGATTGACTTGCAATTTGTACTGAAACACAGAGCTGTTCGCCCCAATTCCTTCCTCCTTCCTGGCCTCGATACACCTTATCAGGCATCTCCAACAGAAGGTGCAGTTTCCACCCCACCCGCCCCCCCATGGTTAGAGAGAGAACTGCAGTCATGGGGGCCCAGATTTGCCTGACCTTTTGCATACTCACATTAGGCAGTGATGACTATTTCTGGACTGCAAAATGCTAACTAAAGAACAGATAGATTATATAGTGTGCCTTCTCGGTGGCATGTTGCTATGGTTTCCCACTGAAAGAAGAGAATTCTTGCCATTAGGTTATCTGAAATCTGCAGGATTGTACCAGCATGTTTCCGCAGACCAACAAACTCTCCTTTGAACACAACTTCATCTAGATGATCGAATCCAGTCTCAGATTAGTAGGGAATATGATATGTTTTTAGAAGAATGTCTTCATTGAATGCAGTAGGATTTGCAGATAATTTATAAGATTAAAACTGAAACACTGGCCTCTGTTGATAAGGGACCTTTCCTATAGGTACTATCTATGTCTCTCACGCCAAAAAGTTATTGAATTTGAACCACCTGGGCAGGCAAATGTGCTTAGATTCCTTCAAAGGCTTCCCACTGTTCTTAAAATAAAATCTAAATTCTTTCTCTGGGCCAAACCTGGGCTACTTCTCTATCTTCACCTCACCCCACCCTTCCCCCCCAATTCAAATTCTCACACACTCAGCTTCTTTTACTTCATTAAAAGCATCTTATAAAACCCCGAGTTTTCCCCTGCAGTAGGGTCTCCACACATGGTATTTCTTATGCCCTTGCCCCATAACTGGCCTGCCTTATGTCTTACAAACTCTCCAGGTCTCAAATTAAATACCACATCCTGGGATACCCACCAAGCCAATCTAAATTAAGTTTCCATATATCCCCTCTGACAGGACTCTGCACTCTGATTCATAGCATGTATCAAAACCTGAAATTAATTGTATACTCCTGTGATTGTTTAATATATATCTCCTCCACTAAAGCCTTGAAGACAGGGGTTATGTATTTTTTTGGTCTCTGCTATGTTCCCAGAACTTATTACAATGTTGTTACATAGTAGGCATTCAATATTGAATGAATGAATCAACCCCCTAACTTTAATCCCCATTTACTTAGTAATTAGGAGAAACTGAATATCCAGTGACTCACTTATCCATTGAGCAAGTATTAAAACTGAGCAAAATTCAAAGAGGTCTTGCTCTCAAGTAGCTTATGACTACAATAAGGGGAAATATGAGGGAAAACAAATAGCCATATACAAATAAAACAGCCATTTACATGGGGCATTTCTTGTTGTCTCATAGGAACCTAATGACAATCATGGGTAATTCATGTTCCCACATTAAACATAGTTGTGCTGGACACACCTCTGAGGGAAGAAGCCCAGAGATTCAGTTTAAAAAAAAAAAGAGTACACTTCGAAGGGTATTTGTGGAATAGAGTGCCATGACATTTGTCCCCTCTCTCTGCACAAGCCACAGGAGGGGTCAGCCAGAGAAGACTGGGAACACAGATCCAGAGTGTTGGGGGAAGAGGAGGCAGGTGGTCACACAGAAAGGTAGCTGAGCCAGAGCTACCTTGAAAGGGCTCCTGCTTCAGGACAAGGGAATGCCAGGATTGCACGGCCGATGGACAGGAGCTAACTGGATGCCCAATAGCCCAAGAGGGCTGCACTTGTTCCTCATGGGGTATAGAAGAGTCCTTATAGGTGCCCCAGGACAGGAAAAGCCAGAAGGCTACCCTTGTCATGAAAGAAAGCACCAGCAACAAAATTAACCAGCATAAGGCAAGTAATATTTCTCCCTTTCTCTGTAAATTCGGCACACACACTTGCCACACACACACAATATACATACACTCATATATACTCTATGCTCAACTTGAGAGGAGCCAGAGTAGCAGACTGAATAGGAAGTTCAGGTGGAACAAAAAGAACCAAAGAATGAACCATCCTCCTTTCCCATAAGTGGATGGAAAGCAAGGGTCAGGTCTGAGGGGAAGCAGCAGACAGAAACCTTGAATTGGATGAGATATTAAAGTTTTGATTTAGGTTGTACTAAAATTCATAATGCCTGATAATAAGACTGTTCAAATACCTGAAAATGTATGAGATTTGCCGAAGATATCTTCTGAATTGGGGAAGGTGCTCCAGGGAGTCTAGCTGAAGGCAATGCTTGGAAAATAATGAAGCTGATTCCTGTTGTACTTTCTCAACCCAGTCTGTCCAATAAGCCAACTACATAAAACAGAAAGTAAGTTCAATCAGAAGAGTAAACATCAAGTACAATAGGACGTCCAAGGTGGCAGTCAGCTCACACGCTTCTCTGCTTAGGAAATAATTTAACCAATGTTCTAGGAATGTTAGGAATATTAAATCATACTTGTACCTCTTACATATGAAAAGTGTGTTCGCATTTTTCTGTTCCACAAAAATTATTCATGAAAAAGATAAATTTCTCACCAACTCCCAGGGAAGTTGTGCATCCTGAAACTAGGGATAATTCAAAAAAGTTTGTAAATGTAAAATGACAATATATTACATCCAAATATGTTGTCCTGTGCAAAGAACTTCAGTGACAGATGTCTCTCAGTTGATCAGAACCACCCTGGGTAGTTGGTAGAGAAAACATACTCCCATTTTTACAGGTAGGGAATGTGAGACCAAACAAGGGGTCTGCAAATTATGACCCACTACCTGTTTTTTGTATGCCCCACGAGTTAAGAATGGTTTTTACATTTTAAATTCCTTGAAAGAATCAAAAGATTCATATTTCATGACACATGAAATTCAAATTTCACTGTTCATAAAATTGTATTGAAACACAGCCAATGCTCATTCATTCATTTACATATGTTAATAGCTGCTTCCATGCTACAGTAATAAGAATGAGTAGTTGTAACAGAGATTGTATTGATGGCAAAGCTTAAACTATTTACTATTTTATCACAATATTATTGACTACATGCTCTAAAAGTTTAAGTGGCATCTAATTTCACATGCTTAGCTGCAAAAAAAAAATCGTACCACCAATTCAGGACATAAATCATTTCATCATATTTCCTATATAAGAAAAATAAGTATTGCTAGTTTTATATGTTTTCATTTCCTCCTTCTTTGGGGCAAAAAAAAATTTCTTTCAGACAACAAAATCTCATAAAACTTTTGCTTAGAATACCCTTCTCCAATTCCTGGCCTGCCTTAATTCTTACAAACCCTGCAGGACTCAGATTAAATACCACATCCTGAGACACCTATCACCCTAATCTAAACTGAGTTTCCTTTTATTTTTATTTACTTTTAATCCGAGGATATTTTTCCATTGATATTTTTAGATAGAGTGGGAAGGAGGGAGGGAGGAGAGAGGGAGAAACATTGATGTGAGAGATACATTGATTGGTTGCCTCCTGCACAACCCCAACCAGGGCCCGGGATCAAACCTGCAACCCAAGTATGTGCCCTCGACTGGGAATTGAACCCACAACTCTTTGGTCCACAGACCGATGCCCTAACCGCTGAGCCAAACCAGCCAGGGCTAAACTGAGTTTCCTTTTACACTCCTGACAGGACCCTGCACTTTCATTTCATAGTACTCGTCAGTAGAGTTCTGTGAGCTGGCAGGACCTTAGCAATCGTGCCATGCAGGAGTCAGCAAACCTTCTGTAAAGGGCCAGTAGTAAATATTCCAGGCTTTGCAGGCCATACAATCTCTGTAGCAACCACTCATTTCTGCCACACTAGCAGAAAAGCAGCTTTAGAAAATACCTAACTGAATGGGCATGGCTCTAGTCCAATAAAACTTTATTTACAAAAACAGGCACCTGGCCAGATTTGGCCAGTGATCTGTACTTTGCCAAACCCTGATATTGTCCATACCCTCATCTTAGTTTCATTGGACTTTTTATCCCCTGAATAAAGCAAGTAAGAAGGAAGAAAGAGAAGAACACAGAAACATAAGCAATAGTACTTACAGTCCTTTCTTTGAAAGTCTTCTAGTAGGGATACAAACTCTACACATTTGAAAATACCCTGTGTTACAAAGCAGTATATGATAAGTGGCCCAGATACCGAGGGCTATCTGAACTCAGAAGGAGACATCATAAGTAAGGTCAGATTTGAGCTGAGTATCAGAGTTTGTTGCTTGTTGAGGTTTCTTGTTTTGCTTTGTTTGGGGGAAGGTTGGCATTATCAGATTTGTACAAAGAATCATCACATATGCATAAACACTCACTATTTTCTTTATTAACTTTATTAGGGTGGCATTGGCTAACAGCATTATATGAATTTCAAGTGTACAATTCTATAATACATCATCTTTATATTGCATTGTGTGCTCACCACCAAAAGTCTTCTGTCACTATGTATTTGAGCCCCTTTACCCTCTCATCCCTTCCCCTCTGGCAACCACCATACTGTTATCTGCACTATTTTTTTAATTGGTTGTAGAAAGAGGACGAGAGAGAGAAAGAGAAAGAGAGAGAGAGAGAGAGAGAGAGAGAGAGAGAGAGAGAGAGAGACATCAATCAGTTGCCTCCCATACGTGCCCCAACCGGGGATCGAACCCACCACCTAGGTATGTGCCCTGAACAGGAATCGAACCCGCCACCTTTTGGTGTGCAGGATGACACTCTAACCTACTGGGCCACACTGTCCGGGGCTATCTGCGAATTTTTAAAGCATGACATAAGTCTTTTTTGTAGAACAAGAAATCCTTGAGTGATGTATATAATCATTTTTAGTTCTGGGATTTGGGTATGTTTGGGTTTTTTAAGATGGCATATTTTTGTTTGAAGCAACAGAATACTCAAACTAGGAATTCCTTTAGGTGAGGGGTTTTCAAATTTTAGGAGCCCAAGAATCATCTAGAAAGATGTAAGCATGAAGATTCCTGGGCTCCACCCTAGGCTTTCTGAACCTCTAGGGTAGATCCAGGGAATGTGCATCTTAAAATGTTCTCCCTCATGTAATTCCACTGCGGTTAGTCTGTGGAGAACACTGAATTAGGCTTTTGTTACCATGGAAATTGAACTTCGGTATTAATGGTGAAAATGTTATGATTTCATGGAAAAACACTTTTTAGTAGAGAATAAATGTCAGTATGTCAAAGACCATTGTTTTCTTAATCATTTTTCCAGGTGTATATATTTTTGGAGCGTCTTCCAGATTCTAATCACCTCCCAAAATTTAAAGGTTTTTTTTTTTTTATCTTCAATTGACAATTAATACATTAATTTAAAGGAGGACTATGTGTTGCTTACTATCATTTGCCTTCTCTTTTAGATTTCTCAATGTATTAACTGTGTCTCTAAAATGTAGAAGGCTTGTACATTCACCAACTATCCTATGAAGCGATAGAAAGATGGAGTGTTGTTTCATTCTGAAGCCATTTTGTAATCTTGAAAAAATCAAACTGTTTCTTAAATATGCAAAGTATCGTGAACTCAGAGTATTTTTTATTAATATTTGGTACCCCAAACTGATGACAGGGTCCACTGATTATCATGACCGATTGACCGATGCACATATGCCAGATGCTAACAGAGAGCACCGTATTTAAGAACTTAACATTTTCATCCTTCCTACTGTCCAGTGAAAGGTTCCCCACACAAGGACATTTTCAGCCATCACGATGGCAAGTATTGATCACCGGACTGAATATGCTAGAAATTTGTACAAAGTCAAAATATGCTATGTAAATGCTCATAAACAAAATACCACCTCCTTTGGTTCTCCCTCCTAAAAAGAACCAGTTCTTCCTTCTTTAATCTGAAAGGTTTGGAACTATAATGATGAAAGCTGATTAACTGGGCATTTAGTACATACCAGACACTATACTAAGCACTGGACATACCAGCATCAATTTGTCATCATGACAGCCTGTGATGGAGGTTCCATTATCATCCTCGATTTACAGATGACAAAACTAGAGATTAACTGTCCCAGGTCAAATAGCTATTAAATAACAGAGACGAGATGTGGACTTGAGACATCTGACTCCAAATCCTGTGCTACATGTTTTCCCCAAAAAAAAGTGTAAGATCCTGGTGAACTGGAATGAGCACAGGGCTGAGATCCAAGAGATAAATATTCGTGCCTCTGCCTGACACTAAGTGGTTAGTTTTGACCGAAATACTTCCCGTTTTGGGTTTCTACTTCCTCTTCTACAAAGAGTGGTAATTGGACCGCTGGATGAATAATCAAATTGCTTCCAACACCAATATACTGCATTTTTAAGAGCAGCCACTTTGCACAAAAAGAGGATGAAAAAGACAATGGGAGCCATCTGGATGTGAGAATGATGAATGGCAAAAGCTGTTGGCACGGAGAGTCTCAGATTAGCATTCAGTGCCACGGGGGCCACTCACCACATCGCCAGTCTCCTGCAAATTGCCTGCAGCTGCACCCATCTAGACGCCATTGAAAGCACAGAATCCTCACCAAATCGTTCCAGGTATGTAGTCCTGGGCTTCCCAAGAGCCCCTTTGGCCCCATAAAATTAGATGTCTTGTGATTTGGCCAACTTTGCTGGTAGAAGTGGAACACAGTTGGGTTTTTGCTGTTTGTTTGTTTTTGTTTGTTTGTTTGAACTCAGCTATCACGTCTTTCTGGATAGAAAGCATCCCTTTGTAAGTCCTTTCTTGAGTAGCTGATTGTGAAGGATTTTCACATCCGTCAAAAAATGAAAACTGTCTCACGAAATATAATGACGGGAAAAACAGTTTGACTGTTCTCGTAATCTACATGTCTGCTTCTTACTTTTATAGAGGCATTATGCTCCCAGCCCATAATGCTTTTCCCAGGATTTTTATAGATTTTTGAGGGACTTACATTCTCATCATTTCTATTTAGTCTTATTTGAGGTCCTACAGAAGTCTCATTTTCACTCATTCTAACTTCCTCTGGCTGTCTTTTTCTGTTCATCCTTTGTTAACCAAATGTTTCCCAAAGTATGACTTCCAAAGAGCAGTGTTGGCGACGAGAAAGGAGAATTCCATCACAGCATACAGAGTAGAGCAAACAGTTCTAAATATAATATGACACAGCCCCACTTATAAAATGTTTTAAAGCTTATCTTCACCACTGAAAATGTTTCAATGGCCATATTTTGTCTCAGAGTGCTGGTTCCTTAATCCTCTGAGATACCCTCTCAAAAATGAAATGCCCATATGTTCTTAGGCAGAAAAATTGACTGTATCTATTGCTCTCTCCTTCTAGAACATACCCAGACTCTGCCACTGGCATGTTAATTTATAGAAGACTTGAAGCTCTATTTGCTGCTACTCAGTCGTAGTACCAATATATTACACAGATATTAGTGGGGCTCCAAGTATCCCAGTCCACAACAGAGTATTATGCAAAGGAAAAAGTAATTCTGATTCTGACTAGTCTTTATAATATTTTTAAGATATCTATTTTTTTTAAAAAAATAAAAAACCTCATCACATCACATCTTAAAATCTCCCATTTCTCTCCGCCCCAAGTTTCATGTTAACTGCCCAAAATTGTTCTCCCCATTCCTGTCATCATTTTCTGAAAGAAAAAAAAATTTTTTTAATCCTCACCCGAGGACATCTTTCTATTTATCTTCAGATAGAGTGGGAGGGAGGGATGGAGAGAGAGAGAAACATCGATGTGAGAGGGACACATCGACTGGCTGCCTCTCGCACAACCCCAACCAAGGCTGGGGACGAACCATAACCAAGGTCCGTGCCCTTGACCAAATCGAATCTGTGACTCATTGGTCCACAGGCCGATGCTCTAACCACTGAGCCAAACCAGCCAGGGCAAAAACATTTTTTTAATTATGCAACTTTCCTATCTTCACAGACACTCTTGTTTTCTCGTTCCCTGTGCAGTGACAATTGCCATGCCTGGAGTTCTTGGGACTTAAAAGAAATAACATGCCAGAAACAAATTGAAAGGTTTGGGGGTGTTTTTTTTTTTTTTTTACCTAGTAAAAGACATGACTGAAAAGAGGTTTAACTTGAGAACAGCGTCTGAAAAATGACAGCTGTGAATTGATTTGAATGCAACACAGCTATGAAAGGGAACCCAAAACAACTATTTGCTACAAATGCAAAAGAAGCGTATGAAGAGTGTATTTGTAGCTCTAGGCAATATTCAGGCAACAGAACAAAGCAGGGCCCAGTACAAAGAAACCTGGTCCAGCTGAGTGCCAGCACCAGAATGCACAGGAAGAGAGCTCCTGCCTTCGGGTGAGCCCCACTGATAGCCAACAATAGAAAAACACCCTGACTGACTTATTCAAAATGGAACATTTTTATAAAAGCACAAAGGAATGCACAGAATGAAGAAGAAGGTTTAAATCTGTCCATCCACGCCCCTTGTTGGAAATGCTTACGTGAATTTCTTTAAATAGTAATTAAGATCATTACTATTGCCCATATATTGTGTATGGCCTGGCCCCTTCCTGCCTCTACAGAGGTTTGTTGTACCTCTCTCTCCCTAAATCTCTAAATTCCACTCACACTGACCACTTCATGGGTTCTCTTTTACAATTACCTTCTAGCCACAGGACCTTTGCACATATTCTTCCCTCTTAATATATGATTTTCCCCTTCAGACCCCTCCTTCAACTCGTTCTCATCTACTCATTCTGTAGGCAAAATCTCAAGCTTCACAACTCAGGTGAGTTTGAAGTTGGGTACATACATGAGAATCAAAATAATACAACAAAATAAGATTATTAATTTCATTAGGAAATTTTAAAAGCTTGTGGTGAAAAAAGAAAATTTGTCATATACCACATAACTAAGGCATGAATAATGTTTACAGACATCAATCACATTGCTGAACACTGAATTTTCTAACCAAAATTATGATACAACTGTACTGGATGAAAGAGCAGTCAGGGGAGTGATTGATTGTATAAGTGAGGGGGAAGGCAAGAGGGGAAGAGTGAAATAAAGCTAAATCTTTATCTTCCAAAACAGAAAAGTCACCCCAAAAAGTACCTAAAACTTAAAAATCAAGATATAACACTAAAAAGGGTGTTATTTAGAATTTTGGAGATAGATACCAAAGGAAATAGATGGAAGACTTCAAAGGACCCATCTCTGGAGAATTGGGCACAGGGGGAAGCAGGAAATGGGGAGATGACCGCTGTCGTTAAAACAAATCCTGAGAAATTATTTGATTCTTAAAGCCGGGTATACATATAACTTTAATTTTTAAATGACAGTACTCTTAAAAAGCAGTAAATGGGCTAACGAGAAATTAAAATATGAAAAAAAAGATGAAGACAAGAATGAGACTAATGCATGTTGTAAAAAACGTGTGCATCTCCTAGAGATGGGCCACCAAATTGATCTTCTCTAACAACATACTTTTGAACGACCTTTGAGCTAAAAACCTTTTCTCAAAGATATACAAACCTCTATGACTGCAATTAGCACATTGTGTCTAAAACAGTGTCCTAGTTTTAAATTGTCCGTTGGTAAGCTAACTGGTTTTCTAGGTGACCTTGGGAAATCTGGCCTCCATACATCTTGCTTTCCTTATCAGCAGCTAAGAAGCTGAACGACTTGATCACAAAGGTCTTTTCCAGCAACATTCTAGACCTGTTTTGCCCCATAATCGAATGATTGGATAAGGGAATGGCTTTTTACTGCAATAATAACCATTTAATTGTGTAAGTATTCATTTTTTAAATAATTTAGAAGATAGCTTCATTACCTATAGTGACCATATTTAATATTTGACCACAGAGATTATACAAGGTCAGAATTGTTCAAATAAATCAATTCTATGAACAATAAACTGATTTCAATGGTACTTTTCCAACAAGAGGAAACCCATAACCCCTGGAAATTCTTTCCTACTGATGGTAATCCAATCGTGATGGTCTACATGGCTCAGATCACCAGATGATAGTTTAATTTACTACCAGGGATGAACTGGTTGCCCCATCACGCGGCGAAGATTCTTTAAAACAGTAATCTGATACTGGATAGACTAAAAGAAAGAAATGGAGGTTTTCTACCCTTCAAACAAGTGTGCTGATGACTTGAAGTTGACCTTGTAGATCAAATATTGCTGATTGAACTAGCCATTATATCTGTACCTTCTATACACGCTGAGGCCAGTAGGGTAATCCAGTTTGGGGACTGGTGCTTTGTTTTGTTTCTGTGTTTGCTTTTTCATTCTCAGTCTGTTATATTTTTACAACTCCATTCTATTAATATACTCTTCCTATACATTTTCAATTCCTAGGAAATTTTTCAGTTTAGAATCAAACAAATCACTCATTAAGAGTAATGTTTCTAGTCCAGCTGGTATGGCTCAGTGGTTGAGCGTCAACCCATACACCAAGAGGTTGTGGTTCAATTCCTGGTCAGGGCACATGCCCAGGTGGTAGGCCAGATCCTCAATGGGGGGCATGCAGGAGGTGGCCAATCTATGTACTCACTCATCGATGTTTCTCTCTCTCCCTCTCCCTTCTCTCCCTAAAAAAAAAAAAAATCAATAAAGAAAAAAAAATTTTTTTAAGAGTAATGTTTCTATACCTTTCTTTTGATAATTTTACTTACTAGAATTGCTAAATTGCCACTGGCATAATTTAATTCTTAAACTATTTTTCATAAGGCAGATTTTTAATATCCAATGTTTCTCCTCTTAAGTTGATTTTAAAACACCAAGTCATTGCTTTTCAACAAGGGAAAAAATATAACTTGCAATCAGTAAAATAATTAAATATTTGTATTAGAACATGATAGATATAATTAACTACCCTAATTAGGTTTAAATCTGAAATATTTGAATGATGACTAATTACCTTAAAAATAAAATTGCAATTGTTTACCTTTATTACTAAATATGAAATTTTTCTTAATTGCAAATAGTAAACCAACCTGTCAATAATTTTACATGTTAAAAGGTAGCAGATCTTGAAGAGAGTACAATTTGATGCTGCAGCTTTGATGTTTTTGGAAACATCTCTGGTTTCTTGCCCTGCCTTACAAAGACAGAAATCACACTCTATTTAGATTTAGAATTTTGAGAGTTTATGCAATCACCTTTTGTTTCATTTTTTTCTAAGCTCTTTCAAGGTAAAATTCTCTATTGGCTTGTGAAATGAGAGGTCCGATTGATTTGAAATAAAGTATTGAAATGTTTGAATTTCCCTTGAAATAGACTTCCAAATACAAGTTATCATTGCTTTCAAAACCCTGTGGGACACAACTTGAAATTTTTGTACTTTAATTGCTAAACCAGAAAAATGTATACCTCAACTTCTAATAGGCCGCCATGTTGCATACCTTCAGGCAGCAGCATGCCATCCGAGCCCATGTGGATGATGCCTCTCGGGCTATCCTGCCTGGCTCTGCAATTTCACATTCAATGCCATAAAAATGTTCTGCAAAGCGTAAACACTCGATAACTATTCATTAACTAACTAGTAGTTTCCATAGCAGCAGATTCAGTTGGATATTGTTGGGATATTAGAAGTCTCAGATTCCAGAATTTTTCTTTTTTCTTTTTTATTGTTAACACTATTACAGATGTCCACCATTTTCCTCCTCTTTGCCAACCTCCACCCAGCCCCTGCACCCCTCTCCCCTGGCCTTCACCACACTGTTGTCTGTGTCCATGGGCTATGCATATATGTTCTTTGACTAATCTCTCCACCTTCTTTTATCCAGATCCTCCCTCCCCCATCCACTCTGACATCAGTCATTCTGTTCCATATGTCCGTGCCTCTGGTTCTATTTTGTTCGTCAGTTTATTTGCTCATTAGATTCCACATATAAGTGAGATCATATGATATTTGTCTCTCTCTGACTGGCTTATTTTGCTTAGCATAATAATCTCCATGTCCATCCACATTGTCACAAAGGGTAAGAATTTCTTAATGGTCAAGTAGTGCCTGATGAGACAGTGTTTATTATATTAAACTCTCCTACCTGTGCTATATCCACACAGTGCAAAGTAAATAGTTAGCAATCTTTGCATTCATTCGTTAGGGAGAGATAGACAAACTAACGTGTAATTCAAACCAACAGTGTAGTAGTAGGCATTTACCAAACACATACAAGGATGACCAAATTCTGTGTTGCTCTAGGAGAATGACCTAATAATCACTTCAGTGCCCAACACAACATAAAGCTTTCTAGCTTCGAGTGCCTTGCTCTTAACAAAATGCTGTCACGGACATCTCTTCCTTTTCAACAATAACACAAGGAGGCATTGTTATCAATATTATTATTACACATTGGAAGAAACTGAGACCTCAAGAATTTAAATAGATTAACCATGGTCATAGCAAGTGGCAGCACCAAAACTGAAATCCAAGACTTGGGCACATTCTACCATACAAAGTCCAGTTCCATTTTCGTCATTCTTTAATTCTTCCAACCTGCTCTTATTACTTGAATGTAATAAAAAAACAAACAAACACACACACATAATGAAAAGGGAATTAGGCTACTTGAAATAACTGTGATGAAAACTGCAAAAAAAATAGAGATAGGCAAGTCATTTTGATTTGCAAACATTTGATTTGAAAGTTCATAAAATGATGGCATGGAACATGTAGCCTAAGTTGATCGTTAGCATTAAGAATGTTTCTCCCTCAGTAACTGGCAACTGACGGGTGGCAGAGAAAGGTGGCATAGAATGGTAGAGCTGGAAGCATTCCTTAAAGCGCAGATGTATTCCAGAAATCTGGGTGCAAATCCAACTATGTGTCCTTGAGCGATACTGAATGTGGCTGAATCTCAGTTTCTTCATCTATAAAATGGATAGAATAACACCCGCTCTCATAGTAAGTACTGTGGGATTAAAGGAAACAGCCTGTGTATGATATTAGTACGTGACAATTGTTCAGTAAAATTACATCTAGCCCAATATTTCCCAGATGGTTAGGGATGTTATTTTAGGTTTGGTTTGGTTTGGTTTGGTTTTACTGTCACTGCACATACCATACCATGTGACATATGGAAGTCGAAGCAATCATTCTGAACAATTATTGGTAGTTTACATATAACTCACCAGAGACTGACCAGCACAGTATCTCAAGAGGCAACTTGTTCAGACTGGTTTGGCTGATATTTGCTCCTCCCGCTTGCCTATTCTAAAACCACCCACTTGGGCCCTGGCTGGGTAGTTCTGTTGGTTAGAGTGTCGTCCCTCTATGCCACGGTTGCAGTTTGATGCCCTGTCAGGGCACATGCAAGAATCAACCAATGAATGCATAAATAAGTGGAACAACAAATTGATGTTTCTCTTTCTCTCCCGAAAAATCAATCAATAAAATCTTAATAATAAAAATAAAACCGCCAGCTTGTCTGACCCCTCCTCAACCTTACTAATCCTTTGACTCTCACCTCTGAGTTCCCAGAACCTCCTCCCCTCCTGGGCCTCAGTTCCCATCAGTCACCACCTTCCCTAAGGACCACTGGTGCTTACTCTCTCCTGGCCATTGTCTTCACTACCCTTCACACTTGAATTGCATTCCCCTTATATTTACCTCTGAGTCTCGGGTACTTTCACCACAAGCATCTTTGCCATAGCTATCTTGGCCACAGATAATCTTTGCCGTAAACAATTTTGCCGCAAACATCTTTGCCACACAACTAATTGGCCGTAAGGCAATTGTGCCGTAAAACAGATACATTAACTGGCTGACAGCTTGGTTTATTTGTTGGGTTGGTTAGTTGGTTTCATTTCTCCACTGAGGAATCCACCAACCGCCTGAAGAATTAATCACCTTCAGCAGACTGTATTTAAGCTAATTGTCGGTTGGGTTTCATTTCTCCATGGATGAAGTTCTAGCCATTACTGCCATTTTTAAATTATATGTAAATCTTAGCCCTCACAATGGTCTACACAGTGACAAGTAGACGTACGTGGTGGTGGTCTTAGAATAGTTAGCATTGCTTCCAGATGACAATGATTTGCCCCAAGAGTTGGTTTCTTATTTTGAAACATACAACATTGGGAGGAGAGAGACCTAGGGTGCTCTTTGAGGGCACAGAGTTGAATCCACATTTCCCATAGAGCAAGGACAGTGCTCAGGTACAACCCACAAAATAAAAGCAGGTATTTACACAGTATTGTCGTGAATCACACACCTTTTAAATAGTCTTTATAATTTTGCTATTTGCATTCTCTGTGTTTCGTATGTCCTTTTTAACGTCCCTGTTCTATTTGTCATAATTTTATCTTTTTAGGAAAAAATTGCCTTACAGCCAATTATTTATGTGGCAAAAAAAAATGCTTGCAGCAAAGATGTCTACAACAGAGATGCTTATAGTGAAAGTACCTAGAACCATTTACCTCAGTTAAAATGAAAGAAAGGGGCCTTTAAAAAAAAAAAAAGTTAGTTCAATATTCTAAATGTGATAGAATGAGGGGTGGGGGAACATGAAGAAGGATACATAAATAACTGAAGATCGAGGAACACTGAACTAACCCAAGTCTTTCTCTTTGGAAAAGAAACTGAAAAGCAGTGATATTACATGAATTGCCCAAAGTCACACAGCTGACTGGAGTCAGAGCCTGAGCTACCCTTAGCCTTTTTACAGAAAGTCTCCCAAAGCAGAGACACATTCAGATGAGCTGTGGTTAGTCAACATAAACAGAGCATGCCTATCATAAAGAGGCCCAATTTCCCCACTCATTCGGATGTACTTAATCATGCCTTTGTTGAAAGACTTCCTGGCCTCGTCTATTCCCCCATTTGAATTACAATCTCAAATTATGGAATAAATGTTTGTTAAGTTTTGGGGAAAGAGATGTGCTAAAAAATATGATCACACAGTAAGCCCTATGAGTGTCTTTTGAGGGAAGACATAAATACACACACACACACACTCTGGACTCAGAGAAGGACCTTGGTGATTGATTTAAGTTAACAATGAAACTGCAGCCCAGGCAGTGTGGCTCAGTGGATTGAGCGTCGTCCCATGGGTTCAATTCCCAGTCAGGGCACATGCCCAGGTTTAGGGTTTGATCCCTAGTAGGGGCTGTGCAGGAGGCAGCCGATCAACGTTTCCTCTCACATGGATGCTTCTATCTGTCCCTTCCTCTCTCTCTTAAAAAAAAAAAAAAAAAATCAATAAAAACAAATTTTTAAAAAATAAAACTGCATTTTTTTTCTCTTTGGGTGAGGAAGGATTGAAATGGGGGTGGAGGGGAGTCATACTGGGGATCTTTAAGAGTGCTTTGTGACCCCACCTGAAGTTTTTACAGGAACCTCCAAATGCTGCAATCATTCCACTCCTAGAACTGGAATGTGGATTCTTTGTTTAAGAAACAAAGTAAAGGTAACAGAGACCTATAACTTAATTCTAGACTGAGGGTGCATCACTGTGTAAACCAGCTCCAGCTACCCGTGAATCAATTGCCTTGAAGAATGAATGCAGTGAGTCTTCCAGGTTTTATCCTGTAAAAGCATACCACACAGCATTGCCCTTCAGAAGAATGAAGTGCAAATCAATGGCTCCTGGGTTTGCTAGCTCTCTTCTGGTTTAGAATTTGAATTTGTCCAACAAGTCTGCAAAGATGAGCAACTGAGAGAAGAGAGTTGGTACAGTACTGGGAAGATACAAGAGACCAGGAAATTGGAGACCTGGGTTTTTGTTTTTGTTTTTTTTCCATGGCCAAAACATCATAAAATTCCAAAGTCCCTGGAAAAAAAGAAAATTTACCAATACATGTACAATAAGATTCAAAAGGCAGATTGCACAGCCTTTTCTTCCTTCTTCTTCACCAAAACAGCTCTCAGGAAAAAGCTGAGACACAACTGTTCCACTGCCCCATCTTTCACTTATAAACGAGTCAGTTAAGCTTTATGAACCTCAGCCCTCTCTCCACCTCTAAAATAAGATGATAGTAATATTGCCTGCTGTTAGTATGAGAACTAGATGAGATAATGCATCTAAAGCATTTAGCAACATGTCTGGCATACAGTAACAGCCCAAATAATTGACAGCTATTATGTTTATGATGATACATAGCAGTGACAGTATGGCTGGGAAATAGCTGGAAGATACTCAAGCCAGTTTACACAGGGTGAGGGACAAAGGGAAAGGGAAAAGGTTAAAAAGAAAAGAAACATTTTCCTTATCTTTAAGATTTTGCTAAAGAATGATTCTAGGTTTATCACAGTAGGAAGCCAAGCACCAGACTGTTTTCTGTATTTTCTTATAAAACCCAACCAGTCTTTGTAAGAATGAACCCTGTGTTGATCTAAGTAGACTAGAATTGCCAGAGTTAGCAAATGAAAATACTGGACACCCACTTAAATGTGAATTTCAGGTAAATAAGGAATATTTTTAGTATGAGCATTGAATGAAATGTTTGGTGCCTGTGTTTACTTACAATGTATTTGTTGTAGCTGAAATTTAAATTTAACTGGGCATCTTTATCTGGACCCTAATGAACACCTGGGCTCCCGAGATCAGAAGCATCTAGATGATATATCTAGAACAATCTTCATAAAGACTACATACAAGTGGAAGCCTAGGGGGGTTGATGAGGATATTTAAAGAAAATGGAAATATGATACTTACTTTCATTGGCTTGAATGGGTTTATTTTTCTTGCAATCAAAAAGGTTTCAATACCAAAACACTTATCTTTTCTGTTTCAGTTTTTCTATCTTAAGAGATGGAGAAATAATATTCATAAGGCTCTTGTAAAGACAAAATAAAACTGAATATGAACGTGCTTTGTAAACTCAAGTTTGGATGCTTGCAGGTAAACAGATTGAATACATAGTCCCTCTAGAAACCCTATTAAAAGAAGAGGAAAGGGGTTTTTTTGTTTGTTTGTTTTTTCATGCATGAACCCAAAAGGACAGAGAGGAGACAAGAGCAAAAGGACTCTCTTAAAGGTGCCAGACAGGTGAGTGGAGCTGTTTGGGGCCTTCTAGACCAGAGGAGCTAAATACCATCAAGCGACCTCAGTCAACAGCATGTGCAGAATGATCTCCCAGCTACGTTCTATTCAAATCCTTGACCATCAAAATGATGAGATATAACAAAATATTGGGTGTTTTAAGCCCTTAATTTCGGGTTTGGTGTCATTAAGACACAGGGTGCAGTGGGACACAGGTGGAGATCCATTTCTAACTAAGAAAATTGGAGAAGAATTCACAAAGAACTCTTACGCTGCTCTTAAAGGATAAACAGAAAACAAGTAACATTTTAGATAGTTGTATACCATAAGCTAAAAGACCTTATCTCTTTCAGAGGGCTGTTGAGAGCCCTAGATACTAGTCTGAAAGTCCCCCCAAATTATAGGAAGACACAAAGATGAACTGAGCAGTAAAATCCCAGGTGGTAATGGGAAAGATGAGTAACTCAATGAAAAATATTAGCTTCAGCCTTGGCTGGATTGCTCAGTTGGTTAGAGCATCATCCCGATACACCAAGGTTGCAGGTTGGATCCCAAGTCAGGGCACATACAAGAATTAACCAATGAATGCATAAATAAATGGAACAACAAATCAATGTCTCTCTCTCTCTCTCTCTCTCTCTCTCTTACTTTCTCTCTCTCTCTCTCTCTCTCTCTCTCTCTAAAAATCAATAAAAACTTTTTAAAATTTTAATATTACCTTCAATTATGAAAAGTACATTATTTCCCAATACGTTGCCATAAAAAAAAAAAAAAATTGCTTCCTGCAGGAAGTTTTCCTTACCAGTGTAAACAGAGAACCTGAACTTTTAATGTAAGTGTTATTGCTTTTTCTTTTTATAGACTGTATTAGAAAAAGAGTATTTCTGTTGCAACTGACAGAATGACAATTGAAATCAACTTAAGCAATGGGACAACTTTATTGACTCAAAACACTTAAAATTTCAGACATGAACCTGACCTCCTCCAGGAATTCAAATGATGATTCCATTCTCTCTCTCCTTCCCTGTGTGCTGCTGTGTTGTCTCATTCTTCCCTGTCATACAGAGGTTTGTCATAAGGTGTTGAGCAGGGGATGACTTCAGATGAGACTAAGTCATCCCAGTTTAGTAAATCCAGAAGAAAGTGAGAACTTCTTTTTCCCTACCCCTCCTCACTAGCAGTTAAAAATCCCAGGGAAGGTCCCTGATTGGCTCACTTGTTCACATGCCTACGCTGCACCCAATCCTTGTTCACCATTTGTTAGAGTATCATGATTGGCCAGTGCTCAAAGTGGCATCCCCAACAGAACCACTAGAAGTGAAGAAATAACAGTTCAGGGATGTAATGACTGACTTGTTTGCAGAATTACAATTTGAAAAAATGAGCCCTCGTACTTTCAAGGGTGGCATAACTATTCCTTCCTAGTGCATTCTTTCCTTATCCTACCTCAATCTAGTCTGATTGACTCTGGACTTAAGAAATCATAATCCTTGAGGAGCTAAACAATAGGCACATCACAAAGAAGGTCAATGAATAGAGACATAACTCTCCTTCTCCGAATTCCTGACATGTGTAGCCAAGACAAAACACTCTAGCAAGGATGTGTACCTCTTGAGAATGCAAAATAAAAATATAAACAACAAAAATAATGTGAAGGACGGATAAATTTTCCACTCCTGCACAGGTTTTATTTCCAAACATCTCATTCCCTCTCCAAAACTGCAGTGCAGACTGCAAGCACGATGGGTTACATAAGGAGGATTATGTACTCTTCATGCAAACTCTGAAGCCAGCTGTCCATCCAGTTCTATTTCCCAGATAGGAAAAGGGATTACGGCACAGCTTTAACACAATGCTGGATAGCTATTGATAAATTCTGACTCTCTCATTTCAAATTAGGGAGAGGAAAATACATTTGGAAAGCTTGTTCAGCTAGACTCTCTTAATGATGGCAATGGCATTTTGATCATATGATTATAGTTTTATAGTTATATATTCAGTGTGTGTATCAGAATCTACACAGTGTATTTGAGTATCACAGGTTCAGTTGTGTCCTCCCAAAATGCATATGTTGAAGTCCTAACTCCCACCCCCATACCTCAGAATGTGACCTTATTTGAAGGTAGGGTCTTTACAGGGATAATCCATTTAAAATGCGTTATCAGCATGGGCTCTAATCTCATATGACTGGCATTTCTCTAAAAAGGGTAAATTTGGAGACAGACACACACAGGGATAATGCTATGTGAAGATGAAGGCCGGGTCGGGGTAATGCTTCCACAAGCTAAGGAGCACCAGCTGTTGCCAGAAAACCAGCAGCAGCTAGGCCAGAGCCACGGAACGGATTCTCCGTCACAAATCTAGGGCAACCAATTCCACCAACAGCTTGATCTTGGGCTGCTAGCCTTCAGAATTGTGAGACAGTACATTTCTGTTGCTTAAGCCATACAGTTTGGGGTCTGGGAGGTCAAGCCTAGAGGAATGGAAGGTCTTTGGCAGCAGACCAGGCTTAGGAACATCGGAGGAGATCCTGAAGGAAAGAAGAGACCTCCGAAAGAAGAACGCACTGAAATCCAGTTGCCTTATTATAGATGCTAACTATAGGAACATCTTGTGAATGAGATGGTACGAGACTCTGTCCCAAAATGAATAACCTTCAAACTGAAATCCACGAAAAGAAAAATCACGCGAATTGAAGCTTCCGTAGTCTATCTTTACACAGAATTTGGGGAGAAAATTCTATTTAAAACAAGCGTTTAGAAAAGCATCATTTCCCTGGCATGATTATTATGTGCTTCGTGTTGGCAGAAGATTTCATTTCCAGTGATATTTTCCAATTGTTAAAAAAAAAAAATCCCTGCCACTTTCTTTGCAATCCATAATTGTGTATTTTTAATTTTGATAACTCAAGTGTCTCTAAGCAGAAATAAGCTGCATATTCATGAGCCCTGATTTGCTGTAATGATTATTTCTGAGACTCTCTATATGTGAAGACTCCAAGAACTTGAGTCCTTGTTCTCAGGCAATTATATCAGATTGGCTCGGAGCTAAGGAATTGGGAGAGCCCGGTTTTTTCATTTTCTCTTTGACGGGCTCTGTTGGTCTATCTGAGGTCAACTTTCCTTGCTCCCAAATGGGGCTGGTAATTAGTTGCATCAACACTGGCAGGAGGGATAAAGGCCTATTTAATATGTTAGCCGGAATTGTTCACTTTCCATCAATCAGCCTTTGGTCATAGACAGCATGGGGAGGGTGGGGGAGCAAAGAGGAAGAAAAGATATATTAAAATGAGCTGAACAAAAAGTTAAGGAAGGAAAATATTTATCAACAATGTTTTGTGTATGTGAAAAATATGGATGCAGAAATTTTTTTAAAAATAAAGGCCAAAGGTAAAAATATATACTAGTAATTACAAAAACATCTAGAAATCATCTATCTTCCTATCTTAAACTTGGTTTCTCTTAGTGGAAATAGCCCAGGTTTGGAGAGCTAAAAAAATGAGAGTCTGAATGTCAACTCTGCTACTTACCAGCTATCTGTCGAACAGCAAGTTCCTTAACCTCTAGGCTTTGCTTTGCTCGTCGGGACTGATGTCCTCATCTCTGAAAGGATAGTTCCACTTCCCTCTGGGTTTGTTGGGACTTAAATGAGATGTAATGAAAGCATATACATAGTACGGAGTCTAGCACAAAGTATACACTCAATAAATGCCAGTGTCTTGCTCTTCTTGATTTCTCTTTTTTTCCCTCCTGGCTACATATCTTTTCTGTTTTTTAAGGCCTCACAGCTCCCATTAGCAACCATCCCAGACTATAACAAGCATCCCATTTAGGTAGTCCTTCCTAAAAGATAAATCTCTGGAGGTCATCCATCCATTCGCGTGCAACTGGGCTTTTCCCGGGTAAAGTTAAAAGAGCATGAGCTAGGATTCAAACTTTGGCCCCATCATTTACTTGATATGAGACCAGGGGTTTTCTAACCTTCAGTGTCTTCATCTGTAAAGTGGGGATAAAAAAATAGAATTACAAAAGGTAAGTGGTATGACGGGGCTTACCACACACAGGAGCTGGACAGAGTAGTAGATTAACTAATAATATGTATTGTTGGTACATCTATTCTACTCTTCCCAGTCCCCCGAGAAAACGCCAGCAAGAAGAAACAACACGTTGGGGGGCTGTGCTCCTCCTTTCTGTGACTATGTGGCAGTAGTTATGTGACCACATCGTTCAGTTCAGAAACAGCTTAAATCAACAGCTAGATCCCACCCAAAACCTCCGTTTCTCAGATGTTATGGTTGAAGCCCAGAAAATCAAAGTTGCCTTCTGGAAGTCACCTAGCAGAGGAAATGGGAGGTGTCAGTTAGAGCCATGAGATCAAAATGGTGATGTGAATTGGGGCAACTGTTCAGCTTCCTGGACTGACTCACACCTACGTCTCAAAAATTCGACCCAACAAACGATTTTTCTGCCTGTCAGTCAGTCTGTCTGTTTCTATGTTTAGGGGAAGTTTAATTTGAGATATATTTTAATACGCATAAACAAAGCTACAGCATATTTATTCACTGATTTAGAGAATGAATCTCTACTGGGGAAATCTCTACTGGGAAAAGGTTTTTCTATATAATTTTGAGATCAAGGACTATGTCTTAATCTTTGGATCCCTAAAAGTACTTAGTAAAATGCTTCCTAATCAGTATTTATTAAATAAGTCATGGAGAATTATCTCATTTGGGTGGGGGCTCCCCTACTTTTCCCTGGCTCCTTCTTTACTCTGCCATTCACAAAGAACAGAGTCGCTCTTTCCCCCTCTGAACCTTCGCACCTGCTGTTCCTTTGCCTGAAATGCTCTTCCCCATCCCACCAATCAGCTGGCTCACTCTCTTCCTTCAGTTCCTGGCTTAAGTGCCACTCCCTCCCAGAGCACATCCCAGACCATCCTTTGTAAATTCCAGTTACTTACTATCTTACATCTCTGGTAACTTCTGTAATTGTGTCCATCACAAAAAAATCAATAAAACTTTTTTAAAAATTATGCCCCTCCTCACAATCAGAATGACCAGATGGTAAGTTGTACATAAGCAGTGAGAACACGCTGCTTATCGGGCTTGTTCTCTGCTCTGTGCGGAGGGCCTAGCACGGTTCCTGGCAGTGAGCCAAGGCCCAACAAATACCCACTGGAGAAATGAGCAGAACCACGCCAAACGGGGGCCCAGAGTGACTTTCTGATCCAGCGTCAGGATTTCATGAACAGACTCCTATTTGTCTTTTATTAGAGTGAGAAAATGTGGATTCGGCATACCTGGTTTGCTTCCTTTGTTCTTTCTTTAAAAAAATCAAACACATTTATCGCTAGGTGCAAATTTAACACATTAGTGGATTCTGAAGGCTTCACAACCAACCTAAGACTTCAGCCTGATCCCGGGTGACTATTTAAGGCCCCAAAAAATCAAGATGGGTAATTGCATTGGAGAGTTTCATGTTTCTTTTGAACACTGAGTCTCACCTGCCATTCAGGAAACGAGCACTTGAGCGTCAGTCATTTTCTGCTTAGTTATAGAGAGAGAGCAGGTGGGTGCCCAGTACGATCATTAAAACGGCATTCCCCTCCCAACCCCCAACTCTTTCTCCGTAAGTGAATCCGAGTTAACAGGCCATTACAGCAGTGCAATGCCCAGGGGACAATGTTGACTGAAAAGCAACCACCTTGCTTATTTTCTGTTGACTTAATGATGGGACAGGCACAGACAGAGTTTCCTGTCTCCCTTTCAGTCCTTGATCCTGTTATAGTGCTTAACCTCTACCTATTGGTCCGATAGAGAGGGATAGCAAGCTAAAAATAAAAGCCTGGCCAGTGTGCTCTGCGACTATCACAGGGACATATCACTCTTATATTTAGAGTTTTCTCCCTCACATCATATTTTTAAAATATTTTTTATTGATTTTTTTAGAGAGAGAGGAAAGGAGAGAGAGAGAGAAACATTGATGTGAGAAACATCTATCTGCTGCCTCCTGCATGCCCCCTACTGGGGATCGAGCCTGCAGCCTGGGCATGTGCCCTGACTGGGAATTGAACAGGGACCTCTCAGTTCATGGGGCAACGATCAATCCACTGAGCCACACTTCCAGGCCTCCCTCACATCATATTAATGAATCATAGGAAAATATACCCCAAATGCCTCATTAAAAATAATGTTTGCTATGTAAACATTCTTAAACATTTTATAAATTTTGTTGGTTAAATTATTTGGCTCTGTGTAGAACATTTAATTTATATCCGTGATCATCACAAATACTTAAGAATTCCTATGAGGTGAGAAAATTAATCTTAAAAAAAAGTTTTCAAGTTGAATGAAATTTTATATGACGAATACACTGAAGAATTGTTAAAATTTAAAAAGTATTGTATTTTGTAATATTGAATTTAACATTTATTCCATTATGGTGTTGTTGTTTTTTTCACTTTTTCTTGCATTTTTTAACCAATCAAAATAATTTTTTTTTCCAGGTCTCAAACACAGCCCTTTAAAAAGCCTGTGTTAGCCCTGGCCGGTTTGGCTCAGTGATTAGAGCATCAGCCTGCAAACAGAAGGTTCTTGGATTCCATTCATGGTCAAGGGCACGTGCCTGGGTTGCAGGTTCAATCCCTGGACCTGGTCGGGGTTGTACAGGAGGTAACCAATCAATGTGTCTCTCTCACATCGATGTTTCTCTCTCTCCCTCCCTCCTTCCTTTCCTCCCTCCCTCCCTCTCTCTCTTACTCTCTATCAAAAAATCAATGAAAAAATATCTTCAGGTGAGGATTAACAAAAAAAGTAATAAAATAAAAAGCCCATGGACCCTAATCTCTTCATGGATAAATCATCCCTCCATATGCCCAATATCTATGCATAAGTCAGATTTAGAACTGTCCACTGTCAACAGATCATCATTCCTCTATAGTAAAACCATGGGTAGAGTATCCTGAAATTGCGCACAAAAACAAAATAAATAAATAACATTTGATCTCTGGGGTAGAGAAATAAATAGGCTCCTGACCCCCTTCAGAGAAAGGCTAATGGAGCTATGTTTACAGACCTAAATACAGTCTACCAAACGCTAGGCAGTCACAATATTTTTACTCGTGTGAATTTATATTATAGAGAGTGGACAAGAACTATCTCTAGTTCTTCTGCCTAAACCAAATACCCGTGCAACTTCATCTGGCTGCATTCAAATATCTTACCCTGAAAATATGTTTCTTTTGTGTCCAACTGTTCAGAAACTTCCTGTATCCTAGATATTTTTGCTAAAGTAGTTACCAGCAGTTTCAAAGAAAGCCTTTGCTTACTATACTTTCTCATAGATACACTGAAAGGGCTTTTCATCACTGACAGTTTTTGAGAAAGGCTATGTGGAACGCAAATGAAGAGGTAAAATAATCCAAGGCGTTATATATCCACATTCTCATTCCCTCACAGTTCAGTATTATTTTTTGTTGTCATTTGAAACAACCTTTCTAAATCACATTGGTGATTAGGTAATTTTCCTCTTCAGCTATCCAGTTTTTCCAAAGCTCATCCAGTGAATTGAGTGCATTAATATTCCAGTTTGTAAAAGAGCAACCTTGGAAAAAATGTAGGCTCTGACTTCCCCTCTCAGAAGTGACATTGGCAGTGGCTGCAGCCATCTGATGCCCAATCGGCTTAATACCAATGATGGTAATTAATATTCATCGAGCACCTGTAATGCATGCCGGCACTGTGCGGAACACTGTGCACATATCACTTCATGTAATCCCTACAGCAATTCTATGAGACAGGAATGTCTCCATTCTACAGATGAGGGGAACTGGAGATTATTATGCTAAGTGAAATAAGCCAATCAGAGAAAGACAAATACCAGATGCTCTCACTTATATGTGGAATCTAATGAATAAAATGAACTGATGAACAAAATAGAGGTATGGATACATAGAACAGACTGACAGCTGTCAGAGGGGAGGGGAAAGGTGGGGACTGGATGAAAGAAGGTGAAGAGATTAGCCAAAGAACATATATACATAGCTCATAGACACAGACAACAGTGAGGTGATGGCCACAGGGAAGGGGTACGGGACCTGGGTGGAGGTGGGCAAAGAGGAAGAAAATGGGGACATCTGTAATAATGTCAGCAATAAAAATAAGGTTAAAAAAAGTTTAAGTAAACTATGAAAGTCTCACAGTTGGCGAACAGTGTAATTCAGGGTTCACAGCCCAGCAGTCTGACCCAAAAGACACACACTCTTACCCTCTAGACCAGTTCCTTTAAGTAGATAGTCGAATTCAATTGACTATTTAACAGGTACAGAGAAAATTCAACATGATGATGGAATTTTTTTTCACTAGACCAACAATCCTGACATTGTGATGATAAAAACACTAAAGCCTGAACTCCAACAACTAAACCTATTGTTTTTATTGTCCATTATTCGTTATGATTTCATTGGTAGTGAATACTGAAAACCTTTCTAAATATGGGGGGCAGGGGGCCGTTCAGGCACCCTCATATCCATGGCATCAACTTAAAAGATGTACTCTGAAAAAGCTGTAGCTTTTAATCTTCAAAGTAAATATTGATTGACCTGGTTTTTTCCCTCTAACTTTTGAAAGAGATGTGGAAAGAGAATAAAAGAGTGAGCTAAGTTGAGACCACGAGCAAGGAGGAGAGGATCAAGGAGGAGAGAGAGAAAAACTCCACTATTCTGTGTCCCTTGGCTTTACATTTACTCTGATATCTATTTGAATAACTTCACTTGAGTGGAGTGATTTTTTGGGGAAATTGATGGTCACAGAACTGGAAATTGGGACTATCTTTCCCACTTGCAAAACTGCGTTGTCTTCTTGAAGCCTTCTTTTTGGTCTTTATTAAACATGATGAAGGGAAACACAGAAAGGGTTCACTGGATTCACTGGAGCTCCTCACTGACCTTGTCTTGGACCGGTCACCCTGCTATGACAAATACCACAGACAGGTGCCTTAGCAACAACAGAAATTTATTTCTCACACTTCTGGAGGCTGTAAGTCCAAGGTCAGGGTGCCAGCATGTGTGGGTTCTGGCAAAGCCCTCTTCCAGGTCACAGATGGCTGACTTCCCACTGTGTCCTCACTTGTTAAAAGGGATGAGCTAGCTCTCTGGAGCCTCTTTTATAAAGGCATTACTCTCATTCATGAAGGTGGAGACTTGTGATCTAATCCCACCTACCCTCCTAACACCATCAAATTGGGTGTTAGAATTTCAGGGGCACGCAAGCATTCAGGCCACAGTACTTTCCTAGATACATATAATCTCTTTCATTCTCTCTCTCTGTCTCTGTCTCTATCTCTCTGTCTCTGTCTCTGTCTCTGTCTCTCTCTCTCTCTCTCTCTCTCTCTCACACACACACACACACACACACACACACACCATGAAAATTGCCTTTGTTTACTTCACAATTGCATGCGCACCTCAGCTGCTTAAGAGCTTTTATGATTCTAATCTTCATTCATTTCGACATGCTTTCATCAAAGGTTTATTGAGTATCTGTTAAATCCCAGATGCTATGAATAACACCAATATACAAAATGAATACTCTATAGTTCCTATTAGATTTTAAAGGTTCTTTAGTTAAGAAGACAAACATTATTTAAAAAGATAGAGCGCTAACTTTTTTCGAGCACTTGTGTGCGGGCTGAGTGATTTCAATTTCTTCTCTTAGTCATCACAAGAGCACCATGGTGTACGTACTTTTTTTTTTTTTTTCATTTGCCAATTGAGGTAACTGCAGCTTAGATAAACCAAGTGATTTGCACAGAACTACTGCTACTATTACTAGCAGAAATATACATAAATATAAACCATTTACTATGAACCAAGAATTGTTCTAAGCGCCTTACACAGATCAGGTTATTTACTCTTACGACCTTCCTTTCACCAACAAGGGAACAGTAGCACAGAAATGTTAAATAAATTCTCCAAAGGTACCCAACTAGAAGGTGGTAGAGCTGGGAAGCAAACCCTAGCATTATGATACCAGCTCTTCTTAATAACTCACAGACTCAAGTCTGACCATCCCCAAACCTATGCTCATAACCACTATGAAACTGAAAAATCATGATGGTGTTCCCAACTATGCAAATTGTCAAATTTCCAGGTCAGAACACTAATGAAAGAAGAGGACCTAAGCACCACGATTTATTTCAACAATCAAACTTCTTTCGGAATACTTTCTGATCTCAATCTACAAATTGTACCTCGGAAGTTATAAAACTCAGCAGAGAAACGAGGGTCCATTACAGCGCTATTACATGGCTCAGTTCCCACCTATTTTTCCTGTTTATAACAGAGGAGTAAGTGGCTTATAGTCATGTACTACATAATAATGCTTTCCAGCTGTGAGTAGTGTGTTCCTTAAGCTCCAGGAGAGCAGAAATGAGGTCCATGTTTACTCACTTCTTTGTTTAGAAAACTGAGCATCGTGATTGGCACATAGTAGTCACTCAATAAATTTTTATTGGCTACATTGTTGAGAAAACCTGTCTGAACAAGCACTTAGGAGTGTTCCCAGGACTGGGACTAGCATCTGTCTGGGGTGCAAAATTGATGGGGCATCAAAAAACTGCTTTTGCTTCAGGCTCCAATACGGCTCAGTGCGGCGTTCTTATGAATTCTGTCTTTATGTAAAATTTTGATATTTTTGTTCACATGGATTATATTGCATTTATTTTTTTCTCCACCCTGATTACACATATTCTGATTACACACAAACTCAGTGAAGGCAACAGAAGGCAAGAATATAAAGAAATGATTCAGGCATGGATCCTGTATTCCTAAACTCTCCGAGAAGCACATGATTTCACCTGTAAATACAAATGTATAGCACAAAGTAGAAAGTGACGTGTGATGTACCCCGTAAGCAAATCACACCTAAATTTCTATGGGAGCTCTGAAGCAAAAATCAGAGATTTTTATTTCTCGATCCTAATTAAATTGATTTATTTTTATAATAAATCTAGAAAAGGCTAAAATGCCATTGTAGCAAATAAAACCAATTACACTTGTAATGCTGGCATATGAAAAAAAAGTGATTTTAAAGCCTTATGGGATGGTTCCTATATTATAAAACTTGGGGTTGATTCTAGCTCTAATTTACTGAGATTTCAAAAAAACACTAATTTCAATGAATAATCCTCAAGGATTTCGTGAGGGTGGTTTACCGACAAGTTAAGCTAACCTGAGTTCCCAACTCAGTCCTACCTTTCAGCTGGGTGGTCGTGGGCTCGTTGTTAAACCTCTCTGACCCTCAGTTTTCTCCAGTGTGAAAGTAGAGGTAATAAATAATACTTATTTCCTGGGGATGTTATGAGAATTAAGTGAAACAATTTATGTAAAGGGCTTGGCACAGGGTAGTTAACGAAGCAGCACCCCCACGGGTTTAATTAAAGACCTGGCTCTCCGCCTCTCGGTGAACAAAACACTGTGAGTGTCATAATTAATGGAAGAAACCAAAGAAAAAAAAACAAAACCAAAAAAGAAAAACAACACAAAACCGCAGAATGTCAAAACCACGCGCAAGATAGAAGTGAATGAGCTGGCATCCTTACAAACTCCTAGGCTCCTTTTTCCTCCTCAACTTGAAAGTGGCACAAGGCTGCCATCTAGTGGTTCAGTGAACGAAAACCAAACTTTTGTGTTTAAGAACCAGAACTCTGAATCCTTTCAAAAGCATCTCTAATATACATCATCTGTATATTGCATTGTGTGTTTGTATACCTGAAGCCTGAATAATTATATTAACCAATGTCACCCCAATACACTCCATAAAAAATAAATAATGTATGTCAACCGTAATTGACATTTCTTTTTAAAAAGCACCTCTAATTAAAAAAACAAAACAAAAACACAACCCTTAACACAAGATTAAGTGGCAGCCAAGTGGCATCTTCCTGGGTGACAGCAACAAGTCTAAGGACATGAACACTCTCTTTGAGTTCAACCGTGCTCTTCTGGTAATGTTGAAAGGAACCTGATTCATTTACGCTGTCATTTTATTTTTTTTAATTCCTAATGTGAGGTTATCCTATGGGAGATTTGCATTGTAGTTTTGATTTGCTTTGGATTTTATTTATTTATTTACATTACATTTTATTCTGTCTTTGGGTAAGGACACAATTGCTTAAGGCAGCATCTCCTGAACTTTAGTGCACATCGGAGTTGTCCCGAGGGCTTCCTAACACCGCACTGCTACCTGTTCTGGATATGTAGATTTCTATGAGCTCCCAGACGATATGATGTTGCTGGTGTGGGAGGATCATACTTTGGGAACTGCTGACCAATTTCGGACAGAATTTCACTACTGGACACAGCGGATGAGAGAGACCATTTTTAAAGGAGCACCTGTGCAGACCTTTCTTACGCTGTTTCCTATATTTCTGAAATTCATCTATTCTCTCCCACCCACTGCCACCTCAGCCTTCGAGGTGACCACCACCTCTCTCCTTCGTTCCTGTAATGGCCTCCTTCAGGTTGCCCGTCTGCAAGAGAGTCTCCATATGTAACTTGAAGTGATCAAAAGCTTGTCACCATCAAGCCCCATCAAAGGCTTCCCATGGACCTCAGGACCCAGTTTAAAGAGATCTTTTACGACCCTTTAAAACCTTCCCTGCTTCATGCTCACCCAACTCTAGCCAACCCTGCACCTCACTCACTGTGCTCTTTCTAGCCCAGAGGTTCTCCATGAGTGGTCCCCAGACCAGCAGCATTATCATCATTACCTAAGAACTGGTTAGAAATGCAAATTATCCAGCCCTCCCCCACCTACTGAATCAGAAACTTTCCGGGTAAGGCCCAGCTCTCTGTGTTTAATAAGCCTCCAGGTAATACTGATGCAGCCAAAGACACGCTGCCCCGGCAATCCTCAACCACTTGTCAAGTACATCCCACCTTCTCTCTCTCTCTGCCACAGTTTTGCACGCACCTCTCCTGGCCCACTCCTGCCCTATCCCCTGGCCATCATAACTCCTCATCGTTCCTCAGATCTCAGCATTCATGTCAACTCTTCCCAGATCATTCCCCTGCCCGCCAGTCTGGATCTGGGTTCATGTTAGGAATTCCACAGCATCCTGCACGTCCCTCAGCACTCAAGCCGTTACCATGATACAATGTCGAGTGTTCACATTTTCTGGTCCTCCTCTGGGTGCTGATGGCTTCATCATATCCACGTTGTATCTCAAGCACCTAGGCCAGGGCCTGGCCCAGAAGAGGTGTTCAGTATTTGTTGAATAAATGAATAAGTAGCCCTGTTCACTTGGCCCCATAAATAAGACATAAGGGGGAAAAAAAGATGAGTAAGATGTTTTCTAGTTCAGAGAAGATTGCTGGCCTTGGGAGGAGCTTGTTGATTTCCTAGCAGACTGTGAGCAGCACTGGTCAGAATAACATATTGCAGTTGTAAGTCAGCCTTGGAGTAACAATGTGACGTGAGCAATGCTTTAAGTTCAAGAAACACATTCAGGCCCGGCTGGTGTGGCTCAGTGGTTGAGCATCGACCCATGCACCAAGACGTCGCCGGTTCAATTCCCAGTCAGGGTACATGACCAGGCTGTGGGCCAAATCCCCAGTGAGGGGCATGCAGGAGGCGGCCAATTGATGTTCTCTCTCATCGATGTTTCTATCTCCAGAGAAGAAACCTAATCATCAAGCTGGACCATGTGGAAGCTTTTGTTCTCCTCGGCCTCAAACCAAAACAGTCTCTGAGGCCAGCTTGCCCTGCGTCCCCTCCCCCGACCCTCATGCGCTTTACCGTTACATTGCAGGAAAAGCAAACTGTTAAAAGATAAACTAAGGCACATGAAAACTTTCAAGAGTTTGTTTGATCATATATCCCTTCAAATCAGGCAGCACCAAACCAGAAGTGGTTAGGAGGGCACTACCAACAGGAGCTGGGGAAGAGCTTTCTACAGAGAACACAAGCAAGGAAATCATTTGATGGGCTATAGCTTAAGCAGTTGCCTGATTGAGGAAAGCCTAGTTTGCTATTCGTGATTGGTTCATTCAATCAATTTAATAAAACCAAGCCCGAACCCTGCATCATCACCAGAAACGGAGCCAGAGTGCCAGCGGGGTAGTGTTTACCACACAGTGCGGGGCACTGAGGTGCCCTGTCCAAAGAAGCTATTTCAAGTGAAAAGAAGATTACAGCTATATTTTTCCCCAGAGTAGACCTCCTCAATCTACTTCTTTGGAACTTGTGATCTGCTTCCACCAAGATTTAATTTTAGTTTAAAGATGGTTCTAAGTCTCCAGGCCAAATGTCCCCAGCATCCTACCCTCAGAAATGGCACTCACACTACACCCCAGGTCCCATCACTCACCAGCCTGGATTTGGTCCAGACTGTCACCCAATGTTCACTTAATGCTCTGTTTCAGTCAGCATTTGGTACCAGTAATTAGACTGGAATTTGCACAAAAACATCCAATGTATCTATTTGTAGAACTTATCTGATTGGCAAAGTGACAAACAAATAACATTTTAGAGTCCCCCCCCCCCCATTATGAGTAACTTTCTCAACAGGCACACCTTGACCATGAAAATATTCAGAGCCGGTTACACAAATGTAAGTCACTTAGACTTTAAGTTCAAAAACAGCACGAATGAGGCACTGACTGTATTCTTGGCGCTCAGCTGCCACAGATTCACTTTCTCCATGGAAGTCTAGATGACCTCCAAATCCATGCCCTTTTCTGACTTTCCTTGGCATACTATTTTTTTAATATTCATCTTTCAAACTGTCTAATCTTTACCAATTTTATAATTAGGTGGCTTCAGAGTTTTAAAAAAGAACCCACACTGATAACACCCTGACCGTTTGGGATGGCAATGTTCCTATAGAGTTTTAACCGGCACTGATAAGGGAACTTATTAGAACATTCCCTTCAAATCCTGAGATTAATGAGTACAAAAATAAATTCTGCTTTGCAAGACTTTGCATGGAAAGCTTGGCTCATTTAATCCTTCGTAAGTTCATTGTTTCCTTTCAGGACTGGCCCACATATTGTAGGATATATGTTTGCCCACCTAACATTATTGGAAGAGCTGCCTAAATATCTCTGCCAGAGGTGTGCTTTATTCCTGAAGTTCACACTTTAACAATCATTTCTTTAGATTTTGATGTTGCCATTTTAAAATGTGTACCATTGGGAGGTATGGAGATTGTATTTTCCAAAAATAGCCCCAGCCATATATCTGGTCTTACATGTTCTTACAGAACCTTGCAGATCTCTGTTGAGAAGTGGAGCCTATTTTCTCTGCCCTTGAACTGGGCTAGGCTACTTGACCAAAAGAAGGAATGTGGTATGACTTCAGAAACGAATTCATATGAAACAATATGGCTTCTGCCTGCCCCAAAGCCACATGGAAAGGTCACATGTAAGTACTGTGGCCACAGCCAAAGCTGAAGTCCTAGACAACCACACGTGAGTGAGTGAGTAAGTGAGTGAGTGACCCTTCAGAGAACTCCAGCTACCAGCCTCCAAGCCATTCTAGCCAACTCCAGCTGAGTGTAGATCTGTTAGTAAGCAATGACATCATTATTAAGTCACTTGGCTTTGAGGTGTTTCTTGTATAGTCAAAGATAACCAATAGAAGTAACACTTGGATATTGGTACAAGTTAATTTTTCAGATTAGCTAGACATTTTGTAGTAGATATAGAACCCATGAGGGATTACAACATGAAGAAAAAAAGGAAGAAGACTTTTTCTACTTATTGTAGGTAGGCAAAAACTATAAAACACTTAGAAGAAAAGAGGAGAAAAGTTTAATGACATTGGATTTGACAATGATTTTTTGGATATTATACCAAAATCATAGGCAAACAAAAAAAAAATAGAAAATTGGACTGCGTCAAAATGAAAAACTTCTGTGCACCAAAGGACATTATTAAAGGTGTAAAAAGACAACCCACAGAATGGGAGAAAATATTTACAGATCATATATATATGATAAGGGTTAATATCCAGAATATATAAAGAACACCTAAAACTCAATAACAAAAATCTTGATTACAAAATAGACGAAAGACTTGATAGACATTTCTTCAATGAAGATATACAAATGGCCAAGAGCATGAAAAGACACAACATCTCTGTGAATCCAGCAGGTGTTATTACTTTTCCAGTGAAGAAGGAATGGATGTTCAGACAAGTTAATGATGTTCCCAAAGTCACATAGTTAGGGCTAGCCTAAGTCCAAAAGGGTCTAAAGAACTAAACTATACTCTGCTAACAATAGCCTCTTGAGTTCCAGGATCATGTATTTAGTTTCTGTGTGCCTAAACCTAGAAGACACCTAATAATGTCAGTTAAATAAAAAAGAAGAAAACATTCAAAGATGCTCAACATCACTAATCATTAGAGTAATGCAAATTAAAACCACAGAAATAAAATTTTTCACTCATTAGGATGACTATTATGGTCTTTTAAAAAAGGAAATAGCAAGTGTTGGAGAAATTAGAACCACTGGGCACTGTTGTTGGGAATATAAAATGGTACAGCTGTTAGCACGGTAGCTAGTTAGGTATTAACAAAAGACAAGGGAGCTAAACTGGCTAAGCCTGATTAAGACTGGAAGCGACAGCTTCACAGACACCCCAGGGGACAGGGAAGACAGGTGGTCCAATCTCCCCAGGTTGGGAGGGGGCAGGATAAACAGTGAGAGTGAGAGGGGAATTCCCTTGCTGGGCACATGCTCAGTAGAAGCCAAGATGGTGCAGGGGGAGAAGTCAGATGAGAAAGCAGAACTATGAGGCTTGCACAGTTAAAACCAAAATGGCAACCATAAAGGGGAGGAGCCTAGCCTAGGAAAATCTGGAAAACAGACCAGATCAGAAAAGGGCATGGAATCCTGGAAGATCTAGAAAGAGATTGGATAGGGGGACAGCCCAGCACAAGCATGCAAAGAATTAGGAAGAAGATTGGATAGTGTAAAAGAAAGCTTACCCCTTCCCAAAACCAAGGAAATATAATCAAAGCCTAACAAAGGCCGGGGCCTCTCACTCTCTTTAGCAGCCATGCAGGCCCAAGCACAGTGCCAGTCTTGGCCCAGACACCATCAGGCCTTGGTGGTGGACATGCAGATGGGGAAGTGAGACGCAGAGAAGGTCTGCATCTCGGAGTCCTGGCCCTCCTGGGCCTGATGGGCATGGGTGCGGGCCTGTGGCCCCAGAGGCTGGACTTCTGCAGTGAGATGGAATCGGTCCACCTGGCTATAGATGACTCAGTGCACCTAAGCCCTTCCTTTGTTTTCAATCCAATAAATCTTGTCACGATACCTCAAATCCTCCCTTGCGTGAGTCCCCGAAATTCATTTCCTATGACTTGCGCCGGCAACACAGCCACTACAGAAAACAGTATGAATGTTTCCCAAAAAATTACTACATGATGTAGCAATCCCACTTCAGTACACCCAAAAGAATTGAGAGCAGGGTCTCAAGGAGATATTTGTACACCATTGTTCACAGCAGCCTTTTCATAATAGCCAAAAGATGAAAACAACCCAAGTGGCCATTGAAATTCTGATACATGCTACAACATGGGTGATCCTTGAGGACATTATGCTAAGTGAAATACACCAGTCACAAAAAGACAAATACTGTATATGATTCTATATACACGAAATGCCTAGAATAGTCAAATTCATAGACAAAAAGTAGCATGGTGGTTGTCAAGAGCTGGGGAAGAGGGTATGAGGAGTTATTGCTTAAGGGGTATAGAGTTTCAGTTAGTGAAAATGAAAAAGTTCTGGGGATGGATGGCAGTGGTGGTTGAACAACAATGTGAATTCACATAACGTCACTGATGTGCACTTAAAAATGGTTAAATTTACCTGGCCCGTGTGGCTCAGTGGTTGAGTGTTGACCCATGTACCAAGAGGTTGCTGGTTTGATTCTCCCTCAGGGCACATGCCCAGGTTGTGGGCCCGATCCCCAGTGGGGGGCATGCAGGAGGTGGCCAATTGATGTTGTCTCTCCTTCTCCCTTCCTCTCTCTCTAAAATCAATAAAGAAAAAAAAATTTTTTTAATGTATATGAATTTTATCTTATGTATATTTTATCTTATGAATGTTATGCATATTTTACCACAGTTTTTAAAAAGGGCATAGGAGCCCTGGCCGGTTTGGCTCAGCAGTTAGAGAGTCGGCCCATGGACCACAGAGAACCAGGTTCGGTTTCCACTAAGGGCATGTACCTCGGTTGCAGTTTGTCCCTGGCCTGGTTGGGGTCATGTGGGTGGCAACCAGTCGATGTGTCTTTCTCACATCGATGTTTCTCTCCCTCTCTTTCTCCCTTTCTCCCTCCCGCTCTATCTGAAGATAAATGCAAAAATGTCCTCGAGTGAGGATAAAAAAATAAAAAATAAAAAACTAGCCCTGGCCGGTTTGGCTCAGCGGTTGGAGCCTCGGCCTGTGCACCAGAGAGTCCTGGGTTCGGTTCCCGCTAGGGGCACATACCAAAAATAAATAAATAAATAAAAATGTGGATGTTCTTGTGAAGGAAATTTAATTTAAAAAAAAAAAAAAAACTAAAATGGGCATTGGATTTGAACATTTTTCCAAAGAAGATATTAAAATGACCAGTAAGCCTATGAAAAGATGCTCAATGTCATGAGTCATCAGGCAAAGGCAAATCCAAACTATGAGACACCACGTCCTACCCACTCGGATGGCTATCACCAAAACGACAGATAATGAGAAGTGCTGATGAAGATGTGGAGGAACTGGAATCCTCACACGGTGCTGATGGGCGTATACAATGGTACAGCTACTTTGGACCAGGAACCAAATCTGCTAGCACCTTAATCTTGGACTTCCCAGGCTACAGAACTGTGAGAAATGAATGTCTGTCATTTAAGCCACCCAGTTGATGGTATTATATTAGAGCAGCTAAGCTGACTGAGACAAACCCCACTGCCCATTAACTGATGAATGGATACAAAAAATGTAATGTATTCATACAGTGGAATATTATTTTAAAGGAATGAAGTAGTGATACATGATACAACATGGATGAACCTAAAAAACATTATGCTAAGTGAAAGAAGCCAATCACAAATGATCATATATTGTAGGATTCCATTTATATGCAATGTCCAGAATAGGCAAATGTATAGACAGAAAATAAATCATTGATAGCCTAAAGCTGGGGAATTGGGAAGAGGAAGTGAAGAAATTCTATGTATTTAGCTTGCTTAAAATTCTTTTAATAGATGTAAAGAAATGTCACTAAATCCTTTATGAATGTTTTCTACATCGATTTTTATATTCATAATTTTCAGTTTCGAAGTATTCAAAGGCCTCCTTTTGATTTAAAACATTCTATTTTGTTAAGTTTAGGAGATTCATATCAGAGCTGATATAAGAATAATAAATAAATAAAAACATGCATTTTTTTGGTACCCATAAGTAGTTAAAATATCATGGACTCAGCTAAGTTACCGCCAGGGAGCGTCTGAGGCGTGGAGATGGGACGGAAGGCACGATTTCCCGCTGGGGACCCCTCCACTTGGGAGATTTCATCACGCTACTCAAAACAGTGCGCAATGGCACACCGAGGCATTGTTTATTTCTGGGGTTTTCCATTTAGTATTTTTGGACCATGGTTGACCAGTGGTCACTGAAACCTCAGAAAGCAAACCGCAGGCAGGGGGCGACTACAGTGAAATGTGCCAGTTCTGAGGCTGTGAACTGGTGGCTGGAAAACTGCGTCCCTGCTGCAGCGGTCCCAGTGTCGGAACCAAACCCCTCTGTCAGTTATTAAAATAAAGGTTCTTCTCCAAGCCCGAGCCAGTCGGGAGATTTATTTTTTAAAAAGACTGTTTCAGGGCTACTTGGCAGTATTATTTATCACATCCAAGTATTTTTGTGCTCATACACACTATATTTATGGTTGCATGATGTAAATATATGTACATTTCCATTAAAAATAGAAACTTCAATGTGCCTTGAAATGTCTATTCTGTTTGAGCTAAATCTGTGCATGGGAGACTTCCAACAAAAGCTAGATATCTTGACGTCTTGAGCAAATTGATGCCTTGTTCCATCATATTTTAACTACTTATGGGTACCAAAAAAATGCATGTTTTTATTTATTTATTATTCTTATATCAGCTCTGATATGAAGCTCCTAAACTTGACAAAATAGAATGTTTTAAATCAAAAGGAGGCCTTTGAATACTTCGAAACTGAAAATTATGAATATAAAAATCGATGTAGAAAACATTCATAAAGGATTTAGTGACATTTCTTTACATCTATTAAAAGAATTTTAAGCAAGCTAAATACACAGAATTTCTGCTCCTTTATGTTGCTTGATTCCATTGTAGTCTGAATATTTGACTAGAAGCTTCTGTAACAATACAGCTGACCAAATGTAAATTGCCTAGGGTCATATGAGGCCCTAGATTGTTCCAGTAGTTGGATACTTCTTTTTCCCTGCTGGCTCTTTCCTGTCATTATTTAAACATGCTCAAATCTAGCTCATCTTTGAAAAGCAAACTATCTCCCTCAGTATCATATCCACCTTCTGCCCAAATACCTCTACCCATCACAGTCAAGCTCCTTGCAAAAGTGCTTTATATATTCATTGACTTCATTTTCTCTCTTCATTGTTCATATTTCATTGTATCATTTTTGCAGCTTCAGATACTGGTCTCACCCTCTCCTTAAAACATTCCCTAGATTCCCTAACATATTGTCTCCTGTCTCTCTTGTCCCTAACTAATCTACTACCATGACTCAAATCATCTCCTATATTCTGATGAGTCCCAAAGCTATCTGCAGCACCAAATGTTTCTGAAGGTGCATTTTGTTTATTTATTTTTTTTATCCTCACCTGAGGGCACTTTTGCATTCATCTTCAGATAGAGCAGGAGGGAGAGAGGGAGGAAGAGAGAGAGAGAGAAATATTGATGTGAGAGAGACACATTGAGTGGCCGCCACCCATATGACCGCAACCGGGGCCAGGGACAAACTGCAACCGAGGTATGTGCCCTTAGCGGGAACCGAACCTGAGACTCTCTGGTCCCCAGGCCGATGGTCTAACCACTGAGCCAAACTGGCCAGGGGTCTGGTGGTGCATTTTGTACAACTTTGCCTGGAAGTCTCTCAGGCATCTCCAGCTCACAGTCTTCCCCCAGAAACCTGGTCTTTTTCCTGTATCTCCTGATCTTAGCACATATGTAGACTCTGCATTCAACCTTTTTCTCAAACCAGAAATTTGAACGTCATTCCCAGCTCCTCCTCCTTCCTGGCTCTCTAACCAATCAAATCGAATCCATCACCACAGTCCACCAGCTTTACCTCCTAAATTCCCTTGAATCCATCTCCTTCTTTCCATTCCCACTCTCACTCCTTCAGTCCAATCTTGCCACTTTTTTTCTAGGTTAAGGCAATGGTTTCTTAACTGCTCTTCCTGACCTCACTCTTGGCCCCCTTCTTACAAACCTTCATGCTGATGCCAAATGGTCATTCTAAATCACAAATCCAATTGCTGTATTCTCTTTAAATTCCATGGTTGTTTCTCAAAAGCCTGTCTAATAAAGTCCAAATTTCTAAGAATGATATACATGGTATGCATAGCTCTTCATGATAATCAACTGCTTCCCTGGCCGGTTTGGCTCAGCGGTTAGAGCGTCGGCCTGCGGTCCAGAGAGACCCGGGTTCGGTTCCCACTAAGGGCATGTACCTTGGTTGCAGTTTGTCCCAGGCCCTGGAAAATCAACTGCTCATCTTCCCATCTCATTGCCAAAAACACACACATCCCCAACACCAGCCATGCTTTGGCCAGAGTAATCTATATTTCATTTGCAGAAATCAACTTACTCTGTCTTTCTTCTGTGCCTTTGCACATACGGTTGCTTTTGTCGGGTCTGCCCTTTGCACCAGCCTCTTCACTTGCCTAAAGCTTTCCAAACTTACATCGGAAGTTAAAGAGTGAAAAGGCTAAAGAAATGAGGAAAGCGGTGACCTGAAGCAAGGAAGGCCTTCACCAGTCTAAGGCAAACCTAGAGAACAAACATTGTGACCTGTGAGATCCCTCATTCTAGTACAACGCAAAAGGACCAAAAAGCTACATCAGAAAGTGTAGTTTTTCGTTTCCTGAATTTCAACTCTATCAAAATCTTTTGTATAGTGTGCATGTGCACGTGTGTGCACTACCTTTCATTTATTTTATTTTATTTTTTAATAGCAGCCTAAGTCGAAACCTGAATAAGAAAGTGGCCTTATTCTCTCCCCATTCCCACCTTGCCTAGCAAAGTAGCAGACCACAGAGACACCATCAGTGCTGGCTTCGGATTAGAGAAGACTCACCTGGAAGACCATGATCCAGGCGATTCTTTCAACCCCTTACCTTCACAGAGAACAATAAACAACACACCCTGGGACTCAAAAACTGTAACATTTTCAATCTGGGACCACAAAATACAATGGTCTGGCACCTAGAAAGTCCTCAAAAAATATTTGTTGAATGGTTGGACAAACAGAAAGTAAATAGGCAAATGGGCAAAATATTAATGATAATTGAAGCTGGGTAATGAGTTCGAAATGTTCCAAAATAAAAACTTTTTGAAAAAATGCAGTAAGATCCATATTCAAGTTACGTGTAAAGAGAGGAAGAGAGAGGAGAGAGCGAGAGCGAGAGAGAGAGAGATCAATTTGTTGTTCTACTTATTTATGAATTCATTGCTTGTTTCTTGTATGTGCCCCGACCGGGGATTGGAACCTGCAAACTTGGCACATCAGGATGACACTCAAACCAATGAGCTACCCAGCTAGGGCTAAAGTATATTTAGTAAGTGGTAAATAGTAGTTCCTAAACAGGTTATATACAAAATATCCCTTACTTCTGAAGAGAATAATAGTGACAATATCAGAGTTGTTAGAGGACTAAACAAGATCATGTGTGTTCAAGCTTAGCACATGGCCTGACACATGGGAAACATATCACAAATGCAAACTCTTTTTATTATTGGCTGACCTTGGCTTTGAGCCCTCCACTCAAAAGAATCCATGGCCATTAGACTAAACGCTAGAGAGTGGGAGTACTCTCCCATGTCTCCCAGTGTCTTTCTATAGCAGCGGGTTACTTAACAAAGTTTAGTTTTTCTTGGAATGTATAGTAAAGCCTCAATTAATTGGAAGGGGTTCCTTTATCTGAGGTAGCTAGGATCTTCTCCCTGCCTCCCCACCAACACAAAGATTATATATAAATTCTCTGGTAACCCAGGGGCTAATGAAGCCTCAAAGACGCCACTGCCAAGTAGGTTCTCTTAAAATGAATAAGATAGAGCATATGCACTGGAGAGCAGTTAGAAAGGTGGCAGGGATCTGTAATAGGTAATTCCAGGAAGGATCACAAAGTAGAGGGGAAGGGACTCAGCTGAGATCCTTTTGAGCCTTACTTCCACAGCTTTCATCACGGCTGGACAAGCCTACATCCAAAACTTCTAGACATTTATCAGGGAGCCTGAGCCGAGGGTAGGGTGCAAGAGCTCCTCCCCTCTCCAGGATGGAAACAATCAATGAGGAATTTCTATGCATCAGGGCAGCTTTTGACACACCACCACCGTTATTCTTGCATGTTATCATTTTTGGTGCTCAAAGGCATGTTTGCAATCTACAATGTGGAGATTGTGATTAAATCCCCCTGTTAGTGCCTGGAATTCTTGCGCAGTCTCAAGGCCCTTGGTTTTGTTTGGTTTTATTTTCAAGGTCATTTTCTTCTGCACTTCAGTTCTTGCTGCACTTAAATGTTGATGGAGAAGAAAGTGTGAAGATGGGAGCTGAGTATACCATCCAGTCTAGAAAGTATCCTAGAAGTCAATCATCTGAAAAATTCCTTCGAGAAATTCATTACTAAGTCTACACATCTTTAAAAATAAAGTCATAGTTAATGAAGGGTTCATTTCTTTACAAGAGTATATAATTGAGTCTTACATTTACACATTTTGCTAATTAGGTCTTTTAAATTATTTAAATCATAGTCTGTATTTCAATATTATGGAATAAAAATGACAGTGGGGTGGGGGAAAAGAGAAAAGGCAAACAATGTCCATTTGTCTTGACTTAACATTTAATCATTTTTTCTTCAGTGCTATTGAAACGATTTTTTTTCATGTTGCAATGTCAGATTTTAATATAAAGTAATAACAAGAGCCTAATGTGAAAGGAAACAATTTTATTACATAAACAATAATATGTTATCTAAAACCTCATGTGAAAATCTCAAGTATAAATAAGGTACAGAAATTAATATATGCAATTTAGATACTTTTATTAGTGTTAAATAATTCTAATACTCTGATTCTAGTCTGAGAATAGAAGACCAAGTCTGACAATAGAGAAAACACAATCAAGTGTATGTTTAAACAAGACATTTCAAAAGAAATGTTAGCGGTTTCATAATTTATCAAGCTCTTATTGTGTTCTGGGCACAGTGCCTACTTCTTTATGTACTTTGCATTATTTAATCTTCTCAGTAACCATACAAACAAAATACTTCTTGTTTTTAAGAAAAGTTTTTTCTAATCCGTGGCCTGTGATTTGAAAATAAGTCTGTTTTATTCCAAAGTTTATGTGTTTATACTGTCCACAAGGACAGGGACCAGTATATTTTGTTCTCCACTGGCACGTTTTATGTGTTCAACAGGTATTAGTGAACGAGTGCGTGTGTATATATATATTTCTAATTTTATTACTAAAAGCCAAAAGGAGAAACACATATATTTATAAACTAGTACTTTTTAAATGTTTTACATTGCCCACTAATATTCATTATACGTTTATTTTCAAGGAGAACCAAGGCCACTTCCCCATTTGCAAGGCTGAATTTTGTCAAACTGACCTGATTATGTGGCTGCAGTATTACTTTGCACTATTAACTTTTCCTCCCCAGTTTTCCCTTCCCCTGCCTCCCCACAGCTCTGCCCCCATTTCAGGACTCAGTTCTGTGGCTCCAGGGAAGTAAAGGTAAGACAAACAGCAGAGATGCCAGTAAGTCTTTCAGATTTTTACTTTTTCAAAGCCCAGATAAACACTAACTAGGAAAAGGCCATGAGAACAGAGACATTCAAGTCCAGTGCATGAAAACTGATAAATGACTCCTTGCTCACCAGTCCTTTTAATGTAGACCTTACTCATTTGTGACAATCGGGGAGAGAGAGAGAGGAAAGGGAAGGAGTTCAGAAAGGCTTCACGCTCATTATTTCCCCACTAACCTGGCACAAACTCACAGTCAGAGATTGAGTTCATTTACAGTAAATAAAAAGAATAATATTGCTTCACACACAGATCTGTGAACTGAGATTCACAGTCACTACAATTATTTTGCCCATGTATTCCTCTTCGGGGTCAACCACACGCTTTTCACTTTAAGCCCCTGAAAATCTACCAACTATTCTATTTCAAGTGACTAAAACATCACATGCTAAAAATCGGTATAAAATCAAGAATTTATGTAGCCAGATTCCACTCTTTGACAAATTATACAAAAAGCAAAATAAGGCAAGGATTAAGTGATTTCCAAAGCTCACAGCGAGAAACTTCCAGAATTTAATAAACTACCCCATAGAAAACCCACCACCTCTCCATCTGCAATGAAAGAGCAAGCTTTACTTTTTTTTCTTTGTTTGGTAACCAGCCAAGGTACCTTCAACAAGTGGGGACAGAACCGTTCTACTAAACCACAACCAACAAGTCCTCGTACATTCTGGAATGACATTCCAGCCAATCCGGCCGCCAGCAGACACCTTACCCGGGCCAGGATTGGTGCGTGCAGCACTTAGTTCGTCCTCTTTATTGAAGACACATTGGAAAATTCTCCAATAAGAGACTCTTAGAGGTAGGGGGCGTGGTCACAAGAAGCGAAGCATGTGCCGCCTTCTCTCTACAGACCAGTCCTCTTTGGTCCGCGGGATCTAGCCATCAAATGCACTGCACCAATTGGCGGCGACGGTGCACCCCTTCCGTAGCAGGAAGGCCCCGCCCTCCCATATATTCCCCGGGAGGCCCGTCCGGGTCCCTTCGGCTCCGAGCTGACTCTCAGGAGGGCAGTGTCGTTTGGACGGCGCTGCGGAGACCTCCACCCAGGACAGCTCCCCCCTCCCCGGGCCTCTTCCCTCTTGCCCGCGAGTCCCCTCGCCTCTTGGGCCTCTCGGATCTGATATCGTGGGCGGAGGTGAAAGCAGGCCCGGGGAGGGTGATTACAACGAAGGAGCCGCACTCGCGATCAAGGTGAGCTGGGACTGCGGGGCTGGCCTGGGGGCGGGTAGGGAGCGAGGTTGGGGGCACGGGGTTAGGGGTGAGTCTGGCCCGCGGCCCCTTCCTCGATCGGTTGACCCTAACCCGTGCTGTAAGCAACAAGTCCGGGCTAGTCCGGGCATGGAGGGGCGGGGCCAGATCCCCGGTCTCAGGTCCCGGGGTCTCGGTGTCTGCAGGCAGGCAAGTTAGTGGCCGCTCCTCCGTCCACCCCAGCCGTAGCCCGACTCTAAGGGTCCCCAGCATGCCTGTCTTTCCATTGTGTAGGAAGGGACCGTGTGTGTGTCCAGGGCTCAGCTTGGTGACCGGGACACAAATGTGCAATATTAATAAGTAATACAAGTATCAATACACTTTTCATTTATTAATAAAAAATCTCCCAGTTTCCTCCTGAAGGTTAGATTAGGCTCCCACCCCTCACCCCCGCGACCTTCCGTAACACCCTTTAAGCTTCCTTTCCTAGCACCAATGAAAAGTTCACAATTATTGAGCACCGTGTGCCAGGCACTGTGCTAAATTGTCCATAAATCATCTTGTTTAATGTTCACAGCCAAAGAGACATGTTGCCTCATTTCTAAGATGTAGAAATAAGTTCATTAATAGGCACCTACTGTATATGCTAAGTTCTATGCCGAGGTGACCTCATGTATTCCACAGGTCAGTGAGGTAGGTAATAATAACCTCATACCCACTTTACAGATAGGGAACTAAGGACTAAGAAAAATTGTCGAACTTGAACAGTTCACATTGTTCATGTGTGGCAGAATACATACTGCCATCTAATTTCAAAGTTTTGGTATCCTGTCTTGCAATTCATAGTTATCTCTTGACACTGGATGACTTGAATACGTATTTCTTGGAAAGTTTGCGATTTTTTAAAATTGCAATGACTTAGATTCACTAGCAGCATCTGGGGAGGGGAAAGTTATGTTATCAAGCACTTGGCACAGTACAATGCAGAAGGACTATTCTTATCCTTTCTGGGCTTTGTTCTAAATATAGATGATAGAGGTACTCACAACAACTGACTCTCAGAAACTGCTACACCAGCTGAACGCCCTGTTGGAACAGGAGCTGAAATGTCAGCCAAAGGTCTGCGGCTTGAGACTCATTGAATCTGCGTACGATAAAGGCCTCAGGATGACTGCAAGACTAAGGGACTTTGAAGTAAAAGATCTTCTTAGTCTAACTCAGTTCTTCGGCTTCGACACAGAGACATTTTCTCTAGCTGTGAATTTACTGGACAGATTCCTGTCCAAAATGAAGGTATGTGTAAAGCTACATTACCCTGAGTGTTTGTTTGTTTTTTAATCCTCATCCAAGGATATGTTTTATTGATTTGAGAGAGAAACAGAGAGCAACATCAGTGTGACAGAAACATCGATCGGTTGCCTCCAGTACGTGCTCAGACTGGGAATCAAACCCACAACCTAGGTATGTGCCCTGACCAGGAATGGATCCCTTTTGGTGTATGGGATGACGCTCCAACCAACTGAGCCACTCAGGGATACACTGAGTGTTTCTTAGTTTTGCTCAATGTGTTTTAGAGATGGAATTGCTAGCTTTGGGCTGGTATGCATAAACTTGACCTTTTTTGTTTTTAGCAGTTTGCCCAAACATTATAGAACTCTGTGTACTGCAACACTGATGAATACTTTTTCTTACTATAATCAAGAGTAATGCATTATTTATTAGATTTAACTTCTGACACTGAAAAATAGTCTAATAGCAAATAATTGTCTCCCAGTAGGAGAGTTGGCTGTTGTTTTTAAAAATCTTTCCTGATAGGTTAGGTGTTTTCATTTATTTACTGTTTTAAATGTTAAAAAATGTGTTAGCATGCCAAGCTAGTGTGGCTCAGTGGATTGAGTGTCGTCCCATGGACTGAGAGGTCCTGGTTCTATTCCCAGTCAGGGCACGTGCTCAAGTTTCGGGCTCAGTCCCTGGTGGGGGGCGTGCAGGAGACCACCAATCGATGTTTCTCTCTCACATCAATGTTTCTATCTCTCCCTTCCTCTCTCTCTAAAAAATCAATTTAAAAAATGTGTTAGCAGAAGGCTAGATTATGATTAAGAATTAGAGGGGTTTTGCCTGGCTGGTGTGGCTCAGTGGTTGAGCGTTGACCCATGCACCAAGAGGTCACCAGTTCGAATCCTGGTCAGGGTACATGCCCAGGTTGTGGGCCAAATCCCCAGGGTGGGGCATGCAGGAGGCGGCCAATCAATGTTCTCTCTCATCGATGTTTCTATCTCTCTCTCTCTCTTCCTCTCTCTCTAAAAATCAATAAAGAAAAAAAATTTTTTTTTTTAAATTAGAAGTTTTTTTTTTTTCCCCCTCTTTTCTGATGCATCAACCACTTGGTCAATAGAGTATATTGATCTCCTCTCATATATAAAGTTCTAATTGTTTTAGCCTTAGAAATACTCAAGTCTTGCTTTTGTTTGGCATTTCCAGCATCTGCTTGCGTACAGTAGAGTATCTTCTGATGGAGCAGCATTTATATAATTATTTCCCTATATTGGATAAATGGGACATTGGTGTATGAGAGCTAGCTTAACTGTTAAAAATACATCTGCCTTCTCTGTGCCCATGGTCATTGGTGGATAATGAGATAGTCTGACAATTACAATAAAACTCAACTTTTAGTTCTGGGTGCCTAACAATGTATCCTATACAGGAGGAACTCAATACTGTATTTGTTGAATTGGATGGTTCAAGGAATTTGTTCAACAGACTAATTAAACAACTCTTGAGACAGCATGTGCTGACATTATATTTGAATCAATAAATGTTGCACATCTGTCCCTTAAGTACATTACAGTCTTACATGAGAATGTTTGCACCAGTAACTATCATACAAGGCGTAATATGAAAAGTAATTACATTATGCTTCTAGAGAGGCAAAAAGGTATTGCTGAAGGGGTTCCAAGAATAGGAGAGTACAAACACTGGTAAAAGCTTCTTCAAGTTTTATTTGAGCTACAACTGAGGAGTGGAGAGAATGTTGTGTCTCACATTGTAGACATTCAGAAAATGATAAATAAATAACAAAGAGCTTGGTAGTACTGAGAGCTTTACAGGCAAAGTGAGAAATATGTGCTATAGTGTTTTAAAATGATTTTACATGTGTTACTACAAAGAAAACAGCCTGGAAAAACACAACATTATGGAAAGAAAGTTTGTGTATAAGCTGTTAGGTGTTTCAGTCCGCATCTCAACCTTTAACCAGTTAACTTATTTGGTCCAGCTAAAACACAAGTGCTTTTAGTTAGTTCTATAGTGATTTTAAAAAAAGAAGAAGAAGAATTTTTATGTGCTGAACCCAACCATTATGCTGCAACTGTCGTTACTCCAAAATTGGTTCCAAGTGGGATGCGTAGGGTTGATAGACTACAGTTAATCTTGTTAATTCCTTCACAGTTGACAATTATACCTCAGAGATACATTTTCATAATGATAGGCCTGAATTCTAGATTATCCTTTATTATTATTATTATTATTATTATTATTATTATTGAAATAAGGTAAAGACATGGGCTTGTTGTATTTTTAGGTACAGCCCAAGCACCTTGGGTGTGTTGGACTAAGCTGCTTCTACCTGGCTGTAAAATCAGTGGAAGAGGAAAGGAATGTCCCATTGGCAAGTGACTTGATCCGAATAAGCCAGTATAGGTTCACAGTTTCGGACCTGATGAGAATGGAAAAGATTGTGTTGGAGAAAGTGTGTTGGAAAGTCAAAGCTACTACTGCCTTTCAATTTCTGCAGCTCTATTATTCACTCATTCAGGAGAACTTGCCATTTGAAAGGTATGTGATCTTTGTTTTGAACTAAGGATATTCGGAAGTCAGAATGGTCTTTGTCTGGATGATGCTTAAAATCAATATTCTGGGAGAATGCCTATCAAAGGAGCTGCAGCTCCTTGAAATTCATTTCCCTGTCCAACGGAAGTGAGATTTTCAGTTGTCAATAGCTTCTGGAAGTATGTGAAGGCTAATTCTTGGGACTGAGGATATTTCAACTTTTACTTATATTTCATTTTCCGTTTACAGACTCGTTAACTTATAGAACCTAGTAGGTAAGCAGCTAGCACAGATTTATGGAAAAATAAACTTTTGTAGATGCAGAAATAGATTAAAATAAAAAGAAACCTAAAACCTATGTGTGTATATATATATCTATATATCTATAATATATATATCTATATCCCCCCCCCCCCAAATCACTTAAAATTCATGTATGGTATCTTTAAGGAGTTAATGTCTCTAAAGAAATGGGAATTGTTTACTTCAAATAATTTACTTTCTATAAGTGTGTATAAACTTAACTTTAAAATTGACTTTAATGTTTTTCAAAATATTTATCTTTGACTAGATGTAAAATGATCTACATAAAATTAATCTCATTTTCTTTTTAAAGGAGAAATAGCCTTAATTTTGAAAGATTAGAAGCTCAACTTAAGGCATGCCACTGCAGGATTTTATTTTCTAAAGCAAAGGTAAATATTTTATAGAAAGAGTAAACCTATTTATAGACCTGCTTTTATAGTCAACATTTACTTTACCGTTTATCTCTTTTAGCCTTCTGTGTTGGCATTGTCCATCATTGCACTGGAGATCCAAGCACAGAAGTGTGTAGAGTTAACAGAAGGCATAGAATGTCTTCAGAAACATTCCAAGGTATGTCAAGGTCATTCCTGTTAACAGCTGTAAAAGAAACTAAACCACTTGTACTGTGTCCTGAAGTAAAATGAGAGATCATGTGTTTGAAACTTAGTAGCTTATCTTCAACTATGTTTGACGAGGAAAGACACATGTTAACAAGATTGCAATTATTACTGTAGTTAAATACTATAAGACTTTTATTTTAATTGGGTAATAATTTTTAAAAATTTACGTACAGATAAATGGCAGAGATTTGACCTTCTGGCAAGAGCTCGTATCCAAGTGTTTAACTGAATATTCATCAAACAAGTGCTCCAAACCAAATGGTCAGAAGTTGAAATGGATTGTTTCTGGGCGAACCGCGCGGCAATTGAAGCATAGTTACTACAGAATAACCCACCTTCCAACAATTCCTGAAACGGTTCCTTAACTGGTAAATCTGGTTCATATTCTCCACATAGAGAACATTTTCTAATGCTGTAATTTTCTTTTACAGTTCAGGAATTAAAATCTGAAGTATTTTCAAAATAAACAAAATGGAGTTGGATTCAGAAAGGGAAAATGACTTACTTCACTGATCTAGTCAGCTAATATGTCAGGGCATTAACTACATTCAAGGCACAACACCCTAACAGTAAGGAATTATCTAACCTTTGATGTGCACATTAGCCGTTTCATTACATTAGCAGCTCAGAAAACAGCATCTTCTTGAATAACTGGAATTTTAAAAGTGGCACTAAAACTGTAATTTTTCATTGCACATCATTTTGCTCTATATGGATTGGACGTAAGCTCTGGCTCATTTAAAGTTATACAAGCCTGCCCTGGCCGGTTTAGCTCAGCAGTTAGAGCGATGGCCTGTAGACCGAAGGGCCTCGGGTTTGATTCTGGTCAAGGGCACATACCTCAGTTGTGGTTCAGTCCCTGGCCCTGGTTGGGGTCATGTGGAGGCAACCAGTTGATGTGTCTCTCATATCAATGTTTCTCTCTCTCTCTCTCTCCCCGCGCCCCACCTCCACCTCCCTTCCACTCTATCTAAAAAAAAAAATCAATGGAAAAATATCCTCGGGTGAGGATTAATAAAAATTAATATATATTAAAGAAAAAAAGTTATACAAGCCTAAGTAGGACTGCAGGACCAAAAATTTGAACCATATATGAACTAATTTGAGACTATTAGCTTATAAGCAAATCAGTATGATCTCTGGATGTTGTATTTAAAGAGTAAGCTGTGGCAGATGGTCTTCCATTGGGTGTTTGGAAACCACCAGCATACTCTACACTTTGTATCATAGCTATAGCAGTTGGAACACTGGAAAGTAGTCATATGCCTGATTGTCACTGACATATGTATTCTTCCCATCTAAATTTAACTTACTGTGGTGATTTAACTTTTTCCTATTCAAAACTAAATGGTAACATGAGACATGATTATGAATCTTAGATATGAGCATTAAATAATTTTTAACAGCAATATTTATATTTGGCAAACTTCTGATAACTTGATTTTTTGTTTGTTTAAATAGGATTATTGCAGCAACAGAAACTCTTCTCTGAAGCCTTTCTCCATAATCCTGAAGGATGGATTCCATAATGTTATAGTGGATTTAAGCTGTGAACCCTCAAAACATCACAACTGGATTAGCATCAATGTTCTCAGATTTGGGAAAACTGCCTAATTAACGTTACGCTGTAGTGGAATTATGCTTAAATTTGAATTCAGCTGAGGCATACAAACAAAGCCAAGAACATAATGTGAAATATTAATGATAAGTCTGGGAAGGTAAACTGTGAATCTTCATTCCTAACATTGATCCAACTTTCTATATTGGGTCAGTATATTTAGGTGGTATTAAAAATGATAACCTACTTAACTTAAATTTTAAATTATAAGGTTTATATGAAAACCAATATTTCACAAATGCACTTTTAAGACATTAGAAGGGTCACTATTTTAGGCAGTGAGCATGGTTTCTTAGCGCCCATAATGTACTAGATTATCCAGAGATGTGGACTTTATTGCTACATGGAAATTACATTTAAATTTGAGAGCATTTTATATAAAGAAAAACTACATACCTAGTAATTCTGGCATATTAATTTATCTTTAATATTTTTTCTAGCAAACAGGTGATGTTTATGTCCAGGAAATAAAGTTTTTATATGAAATCTGCTTCAGTATAATCCCATCGAGAAAATCTGTTTTATTGTACTAGTGACTTGAAAAAGATTAACATCACTCTGAAAACTTGCTGATTTAACACTCCAAAAGTTTTTACTAAGGACTCTTTTTATACAACTGCCATTGCTTCTAATTTAGAATATTGTTTAAAATGAAGGAAATATACTTTCACTAATTTCCCCTACTGTGCCAACAGAAGGTCTTAAGTAAATACACGTCTTCATAATCATGAGGTTGCTGAGGTAGTGTTCAGGACTTTCTATTAAGTCAGTGAATGTAAGATCTACAGCGTTAAAAGTACTATAAACAACTCCGTGCAGTGTGTAGCCTGAGTCCATCCAAGATGACTGTACCCACTTTTGGCATCATGTTATGGATAAATATGCACTGGAAAAAAAACCAAAGAACCATCGTATATCTTATACTTTTGTAAGTGTTTTGTAGAGAACTTTTCAGTTTTCCCAAAAGGCTGATACATTTCAATATTTTGATTACATCCGTGTTAATTTTTAGTTGACAGAGAACCTAACCAACTGCCATTATGTTTTGGTACTAAAGGATATACATTTCAATAAAGTAATTGAAATGCATTACTTTGCTGGGTGGTTTTCTATCCTTTCTCTTCTGATTCAACAAACTATTTTGGCAATGTGATGGCAGAACCACAATAAAAAGCTATCTCTACTCAGTCTATTTAAAGTCAGCACTGCCTAGCTGGTGTGGCTCAGTGGATTGAGTGTCGTCCCATGGACAGAGGTCCTGGTTCAATTCCTGGTCAGGGCAAATGCCCAGGCTGTGGGCTTGATCCCCAGTAAAGGGCGTGTAGGAGGCAGCTGATTGATGTTTCTATCTCTCCCTTCCTCGCTAAAAAAAATAACATATTTTTTTTAAAAGACTAAAGCTGTAATTACCAAGGCAGTGCAGTTTTGACAATAGGATAGACACAGATCAATGGAATAGAGACCAAAACAAACCCATATGAATAGCAATTGATTTTTGACAAAAATGCAAAAACAATTTAATGGAGGATGGATAGTCTTTTCAAAAAATGGTTTTGAAACAAATGAACATCCATATGTAAAAAAATGAACTCCCACCTATATTTCCCAGCTTATACAAAATAATAACTTAAAATTTGTCACAGATCTAAATGTAAAACAAAATTATAAATCTTTTAGGAAAAAAATTGGAAAAAAATCCTTACAACCTGGGATTACTTCAAGTTCTTAGACATGACACCAGAAGTTTGATCTACCAAAAGCATGACGAATACTTAGACTATATAAAAATTAAAAACTCATGCGTAAAAAGACATCATCAAGAAAGTAGAAAAATCTACACAATAATATATGCAAATCATATATCTGATATGCATCCAGAATACATAAAAAACTCTTAAAACAATGAAAAAACATAACCCATTTAAAAATGGGCAAAAAGTGCCCTGGCCAGTTTGGCTCAGCGGTTGGAGCGTCAGCCTGTGGACCAGAGAGTCCCGGGTTCGGTTCCTGCTAGGGGCACGTACCAAAAAAATAAATAAAAATAAAATAAAAATGGGCAAAAGATCTGAATAAATATTTCTCCAAAGATACACAAGGGTAAACAAACACAAAGATGCTCAACATAATTAGGGAACTGCAAATTGAAACCACAATGTGATAGCACTTTACATTCAGTAGTATGGCTAGAATCAAAAAGTCACATGTATTGACAAAGATGTGGAGAAATTAGAACTCCTATGCAGTGCTGGTGGGAATGTAAATAGTGTAGCCACATTGGAACAATCTAGCAGTTCCTCAAGCGATTAAACATAAAGTTCCCATATAACATAAAATTCCACTCTTGGTAAAATATGAAAAAATACTTGCACATAAAACTTGTACTGGAATGTTTATAACAGCATTACTCATAATAGCCAAAAGGCTGAAACCTCCCGGATGTCCATCAACTGACAAATGGATAAGCAATGTGTGGTAGAGTCACACCTGGAATATTATTTAGCCATACATACAAAAAAAAAATGAAGCACCTGCACATGTGGAAAAACCTCTAAAACATCACTCTAAGTAAAAGAAGCCAGTAAACAAAAGACCACATATTATGATTTCATAAATATGAAATGTCCAGAACAGGGAAATTTATGAGATGGAAAGTAAATTAGTGGTCACGTGGGACAGGAACTGTGGGGAGGATGATAGCTAAAAGGTATGGGGTTTCGTTTTGAGGTAATGAAAATGAAAATCAACCATGGTGATGGTTTAATTATAAACTTTGGGCAAAATACATGATATGTGAACGAGATCTCAATAAACCTATTTTTAAAAAAGATTACACAATTCCATTTATATGAACTTTCTGAAAAAAACAAATCTAGCATGAAGAAATTTTTGTGATTGAACAGTTTAATCTCCCGATCTTGGAGGTCACATGTCTACATGTTAAAATTCACAAAACTACAAACAAAAATACAGTTAGTTTTACTGTACGTTTATTCAAATTATAAAAATGTTTTAAATGTCAAAATAAGAAGCCAATTTTTAAAAAGCCCCTTCCCCATCATTTCATTCCTAAAGTTATTGGCTAATGTGAACAAGATAGGGATCTTGTCAGAAGCTGTGGCTGGGCTGCAGTGGCCGTGTGGGGGGTTAGGATCCAAGCAGGTGAGATATACTGTTTTTGTTTTTTTAACTGATTTTTATTGTTGAATGTATTACAGATGTTCCTCATTTTTCCCCTATTGACCCCCTCCTCCCCGCTCCTGCCCCCTTCCTGCCTTTCCCCACACTGTTGTCTGTGTCCATCGGTTATGCATATATGCATATAAGTTCTTTCGTTTATTTCTTCCCACCCCCCGTCCCCTTCCCTTTGAGGTTTGTCAGTCTAACCACCAATTTGTACTGCTTAATCCCTTCACCTTTTTCACCCATTCCCCCAACCCCCACCCCCATCCCATCTGGCAACCAACAAAATGTTCTCTGTATCTATGTTTCTGTTCTGCTTGTTCATTTTGTTTGTAGATTCAATTGTCGATAGATATGTATTTATTGCCATTTTATTGTTCATATTTTTTATCTTTTTCTTCAAGAAGACCCCTCAACATTTCATATAATACTGGTTTGGTGGTGATGAACTCCTTAGCTTTTTCTTGTCTGGGAAACTCTTTATATATCCATCGATTATAAATGATAGCTTTGCAGGATAATCTTGGTTGTAGGTTCTTGCTTTTCATCACTCTGAATATTTGACACTCCCTTCTGGCCTGCAAAGTTTCTTTTGAGAAATCAGCTGACAGTCTTATGGGAACTCCCTTGTAGGTAACTAACTGTTTTTCTCTTGCTGCTTTTAAGATTCTCTGTCTTGAACCTTTTGCATTTTGATGATGATGTGTCTTGGTGTGGGCTTCTTGGGGTTCATTTTGTTTGGGACTCTCTGTGCTTCCTGGACTTGTATGTCTGTTTCCTTCACCAAGTTAGGGATGGTTTCTGTCATTATTGTTTCAAATAGATTTTCAATTTCTTGCTCTCTCTCTCTTTTCCTTCTGGCACCCCCATGATGTGAATGTTGGTATGCTTAAAGATGTCCCAGAGGCTCCTTATACTGTCCTCATTTTTTTGGATTTTTTCTTTTTGCTGTTCTGATTGGGTGTTTTTTGCTTTTTTATATTCCAAATCGATGGTTTGCTTCTTGGATTTACCTACTTTACTATTGAATCTCTGTAAATTATTCTTTATTTCAGTTAGTGTATCCTTCATTTCTGACTGGTTTTTTTTTTATGCTCTTTCGGCTCTCACTAAGTTCATTGAGCATCCTTATAAGCAGTGTTTTGAACTCTGCATCTGTTAGATTGCTTATCTCCATTTCATTTAATTCTTTTCCTGGAGTTTTGTTCTGTTCTTTCATTTGGGACACATTTGTCTCCTCATTTTGGCTGCCTCTCTGTGTTGGTTTCTATGTAGTAGGTAGAGTTGCTATGTCTCCTGGGCTTCCTAGGGTGGCCCATTGTAGTAGGTGTCCTTTAGGGTCCCAGTGGCACAGCCTCCCTGGTCACCCAGCTGGGCCCTCAAGGTGCACCCTTCGTGTGGACTTTACACCCTTCTGTTGTAATTGAGTCTTGACTGCTGTTGGCACATCAATGGGAGGGTTTTACTCAGGCTGATCAGCTGTAAGGACTGGCTGTACCCACCATCCACTGACCTCTGACTACCTTGATCAGTTGTGCAGGAGCCCACTACACAGAGAAAGACTTACTTCAGCAAGGCTCTGGTACCTACTGAGTCCATTTCTTGAGTGTGTCACTTGTGGAGGTGGTTGAGTGGTGGTGCTTCATCATGGTCTGACACTGTCCATTGGGTGTCCTGGCTCTGGGGCAAGGTCAGCCACTGCCTGTGTTCTACCAGGGGCCACTAGGCATAAGCTACAGAGCAGTCTGCCAATGGCTGCTTCTTGTGCTGGGCTTGGAGGTGCCCAGGCCAAGTCAAGTTGTGAACCAAGGTTGGCTGCTCCTAGTCCTGGGCCTGGGGCCACTTAGTGAGAGGTATGACGCTTGCTGGGCCAGATGCTGCTTTTTTGAGAGCATTGGCCATATCTAAAAAAACTTTGAGCATCCAAGTAATGGCAATAGATTTTAACCCACCAAATAAAGTAGAAAATAATGAGTCTATAAAGATATAAATAAGAGGGAAGTTTGATAAGAAACAAGGTACTAATTTGAAACTACCTTCCACAAAATACTTAATCACAAACATTAAGAGAGTAGCTTTACAATGGAGAAGATTAGCAGACACCACTTAATCAGTGCCCTAAGTAATCAGCGTCAGAAAAAGAACAAATTGAAATTATGAACTCATGGTAGGATGCAATAAGAACACAGCATCACTTCTTTAAAATTCCTGACAAAGATGCAAAACCTGAATCTAATGAAGAAATATGCCCTGGCCAATTTGGCTCAGTGGTAAGAGCTTCAGCCTGTGGACCAAGGCTGCAGGTTCAATTCCCTATCAAGGGCACATGCCTGGGTTGCAGGTTCAATCCTGGCTGGGGTCATGCTGGGGTTGTTTGGGAGGCAACCAATTGATGTGTCTATCTCACATGGATTTTCTCTCTCTCTCTCCGCCCCCCTCCCTCCCACTCTAAAAAATCAATGGAAAAATATCCTCAGGAGAGGATTAACAAATAAAATAAATAAATTAATAATAAAATAAAAATATCAGACAAAATACAAAATGAAGAATGTTGTAAAAAACTAGCCTGTAATCTTCAAAAGTGCCAAGGTTGTAAAAATCAAGGAAAAAATGAGGACTTGTTCCAGATTTAAGTATATCAAAGACATGTGACATCTAAAGAAAAGGCATGATTCTGACTGTATCCTTTTTCTATAAAAGACATTATTGGGGCAGTTGAACTTGAAAGGAATGAAGTTCTGAGGATTAAATGGTCGTAATGTGTCAATGCTTATTTCCTGATTTTAATGGTTGTACTTTAGTTATGTAAGAACGTTTTCTTTCAAGGAAATACTAAGGTACAGAGGTAACTGGACACAAAACAGTTCAGGAAAAAAATAATTCTGAGTTCTTGTAACTCTCCTGTACATTTGAGATTGTTTAAAATATGTGTTTAATAAAAAGGAGATTAAGTAGGATGAAATAAAATTTCAAGACAATTCTTACCTCTATGTCTGGATCACTGAAGATCAAAATGATGTCACTGATTTATAATCATTGACCATAACTTGTTTTATGGCACTAACAATGCACTTGTTCAATAATCATATTCACTTCACCAAATCTCTTCTGTATTAATCCATTCCTACTGTTAGGTAAACTATTTTTCAACTTCTTGACATAAAGTTATCTCTTAAGAAATAATTGACTAAGCCAGAGATTTTCATTAACTTTTAAAATTAACTTAGAATATGTTTGTGAATTTTTTCCTTTCCTAAAATTTTTTTCAGTAATATAATTTCCTTTGTATACTTAGACAAAAGGGTACTCAATTCCCATTTAGAAAAGTTTATTGAACATTATTCCTGCATCACACTTATTAACAGAAAAAACTGAATTTTTCCTGAAGGCACCCTGTCATTTCATATGATCTATACCCTAATCTTTTTGTATTAAAAATATAGGTTAAATATGAAATTAGAAAAATGCAGCATACAAAACTTCATGCTGAGCAAAAACAAGTCCAAAAAAAAGTTATCATACATCAATAGAATAGTTTCCACAGTATTTAAGATGTTTCCTATGTTAATCATATTTGAATACAATTTTTAGAACCATATTTAAATATATTTTGCAATTTGTTTACTGTAGGCACCCACATTTTTCTTCCACCACATAATCTGTTCCTTTGATCAAGCTGGCAACATCTGCTAGGTCCACAGAATGCAGCAAAAAAATTGCAGTTATTTCTCCAGATTTGAGAAATCTGGTCCACCTTTAGTGTAGTTTCCTGAGATTTCTGCTCCACTGAAGTCAAAACCAGGATTCTAAAAGATACAAAAAAATTTATCATAAAAGTTATAAGGAAAAATATAAGTAACCTAAAAGGAAAATGATAAAAAGATATGAACTGGCAACTGACAAAAAAGGAAATCTAAATGGTCACTAAACATATAAAAATGGCCCTGGCCAGTTTGGCTCAGTGGTTAGAGCGTCGGCCTGTGGCCCGGAGAGACCCGGGTTCAGTTCCTGCTAAGGGCATGTACCTTGGTTGCAGTTTGTCCCCGGCCCCGGTTGGGGTTGTGTGGGTGGCGACTAGTCGATGTGTCTCTCTCACATCGATGTTTCTCTTTCTCTCTTTCCCCCTCTCTCCCTCCCGCTCTGTCTGAAGATAAATGGAAAAAATGTCCTCAGGTGAGGATTAAAAATAAATAAAATAAACAAACATATAAAAATGTACCAAACTTCACAGTAATCACCACAATGGAACTTAAAACTATAGGATAATTTTCAGACTTACAAATATTTAGAAGATCCAATATGTGTATTACAACGTTGACAATTGTATGGACAAACACATACTTTGATATCAGTGTATAAACAGATTTTAACAGTTAGCATATTTTGAGACCTTACTATATGCCAGGCAGGGTTCCAAGAGTTATACATATATAATTCATAATAACATAGTTAATCCTCATAACAATCCTATGAAGTAAGGATTATCTCAGGCTTTAGTCTTTCTGAAGGGCATTTCATTTCAACAAATATTTATTGAGTTCCTACTGTTTGGAAGACACCATTAGAAGCATGTGGAATTCAAGATCAAAATTCAAGAGTGAACAGACAAAGATTCCTTCATCAGTGGCGCTTACACTCTAACAGGAGACACATAGTAAACCATTAAGTTATCTAGCGCAGGAGTCAGCAAACTTTTCTGTCAAGAGCCAGGTAGTAAATATTTTAGGCTTTGAAGACCATATAGTCTTGGTCATAACCACTCAATTTTGCTGTTGCTATTATGAAAGACAATACACAAACAAATGAGCATAGCAGTGTTCCAATAAAACTTTCCTTCAAAAACAGGCAGTGGGCTGGACTTGACCCATGGGCCACAGTTTGCAGGCCCCTGATCTAGTGAATTAAGAGTTGGTATCTAGTATGTTAAAAGTTGGTAAGTGCCATAGGAAAAGAAAAAAAAAAGTAGGGCAGAATAAGGGAAATGAAGAGGTTACAGTATTTAAATAGGATGATCAAAGCTGAAAGAATGATCTTTGAGCAATGACTTAAAAACAGTGAAGCTAGCCAAGCTTTGGGAAAAGAGCACTCCAAACAAAAGGTCAGAAAAGGAATGTCCTGACATCTTTAAGGAATAGCAAAAGGCCTGTATGGCTACAGCAGAATGACCAAGGGTGACAGCATTGAGAGAGAGGTCAGGGAGATCATGGAAGACCAGATCAGAAAGAGCCTTGTAAGAGACTTGGTCTTTTATTAGAGTGAGAGTTCTGAGAAGAGAAGTAATGTAATCTGACTTGCATTTTAAAGGACTGTTCTAACTACCATTTTGAGAGGATTGTAGCTTGGCAAAGGTAGAAGTGAAGAAAACAATTAGGTTATTGAAGTAATCTAGATAAGACATTAGAGGTAGTCCAGATCAGGGTGGTGATGGTAGTACCAGTAAGGTTTCCTGACAAAATAGATAGGATGTAAGACACAGACAGGAATGGAGGATGATTCCCCCAATTTTTTTTATTTGGACAACTCATGTCATTAACTAAGATGAGAAGCCTAGAGGCAGAACAAATGGGGGAGAGAAGTTAGGACGTTCGTGTTGGACGTGCTAGTTTAACATGTTTGTTAGCCAAGTGGAGATGTTGAATAGGCAACTGGATATGAAAGTCCAAAATTCGGGAGAAAAGTCTAGGCTAGAGATACACATTTGGAAATTATCATATAGATGGAAATTATTCATAAAAACTTTAACAGTGCTTTTGATCCAGTAATTCTTCTCCTAGATATCTATCTCAAAGGAATGTTGGAATAGTGTCACAGAGATGAAAGCACAAACTCTGTTTGAAATAGCAGGCATAAATGAGGAAATCTAAATTTTATTGAACAGAAATAACTAAATATTACAATACATTCAAACTAGAAAACACACACACACACAACTAGAAAACACTCTGAAGCAGTTAAAGAAGTGAGTTTTACCTATGTGTACTAAAAGGGAAAGAGACCCAAGACATATTATTAAAAAAGAAACATGACAAGCCCTGGCCGGTTTGCTCACTGGTTAGAGCATCAGCCCATGGACCACAGAGTCACGGGTTCGATTCCAGTCAAGGGCACATACCTCGGTTTCAGTTCATCCCCGGCCCTAGTCGGGGTCGTGTGGGAGGCAACCAGTTGATGTGTCCCTCTCACATAGATGTTTCTCTCTCTCTCTACCTTTCTCTCCCTCTCTCTCCCTCCCATTCTGTCTGAAGAGAAACAGAAAAATATCCTCGGGTGAGGATTAAAAAAAAAAAAAGAAACATGACAATATACACAGTGTGAGTCTCCCTTTATGTTAAAAGCACCTAAAGAAGTGAGCTTTACCTATGTGTACTAAGAGGGAAAGAGACCCAAGACATATTATAAAAAAAGAAACATGACAATACACACAGTGGGAGTCTCCCTTTATGTTAAAAACAAAACAAGCCTATATATTGATGAGATGAGAGAGAGAGACAGAGGCATGGAAAGCAGAGATGTTGATGAAGGGGCATTTCACTTTTTTACACTATGTAAGTCTATATTGATTGAGTTTTTATGAGTTTATTCAGACATTACTGATGTACAGTAAATAAATTTAAACTGAGAAATCATGATAGTATGAATTCTTAACAAAATTTTTTTTAAATTCAAATCCAGCCCTGGCCGGTTTGGCCCAGTGGTTAGAGTGTCAGCCTGCAGACCAGAGAGACCTGGGTTTGGTTCCCGCTAAGGGCATGTACCTCAGTTGCAGTTTGTCCCCGCCCCAGTTGGGGTCATGTGGGTGGCAGCCAGTCGATGTGTCACTCTCACATCGATGTTTCTCTCTCTCTTCCTCCCTCTCTCCCTCCCACTCTATCTGAAGATAAGTGTAAAAGTGTCCTCGGGTGAGGATAAAAAATAAAAATAAATAAATAAATTCAAATCCATACATAAAAAGGTCAATCATTTTTCTAACCATTTAACTTTAAAAATTCCTGTACAGAACTTTTGTAATTTTTATAACCTCGTGAGTTTTAATTTCAAAAAATAATTATTCTATTTTTAAGATGTTTAACTACACACAAATATGCATACATTTATCTGACTTACTTCTTTCTGGAATCTCTCTAATGTAAGTTTTCTCTGCATTTGGTCTTGTACCCAAGGATCAGCTGCATATTCAGATTCTAGAAGAGAAGTCCAACAATTTGCTGCATCTCTTTTTGTCTTTGTAAGAACAATACGAACCATTTTTCTGTCCTCTAAAAAACAAACAAAAATCACAAAGAAATTAGAGTTCATCATTAAATTTTATATTTTCAAAAACCATTAGGTAATCTTGACATACAACTGTCGTCAATACATTTCTATTACTGTATCTCTCAAAGCTGCAAAGACAAAGCACCGAATATAACAGGGAAACATACTAAGTTCCAATACAAAAGTAATTTTTAAAAAGATGCTAAGACTTATAATAGATTACCCTTACCCAAAGTCCATGTTCCCTCATCAGCTATTGTAGAATCAAAGAGTTTGCCCTGAAAAATAAACATATAAGGTACTAAAAATACAGAAATTTCATTAATTTTTATAAAGCTTTCATGATTTGAGACTTACCTAATTTCCTATTTAATCCACATATAATTGTCTAGTTTGGTTAGAATAGGGAGATAAAATTTTATATCATTTCAACACATTGATAGGTGCTCAAGCCTAAGTTTCCTCCTAGCAAGTGAAATGATACCTAGTTAACGCTGCTTGGAATATTTACTATGACGGAAAACACAGGGATCTCTAAAGAAAGACGAGGGATCCTTAATGTTTAGAAGATGAAGAAATACTACTGACTAGCCAAATATAAAATTAGTATATGAAATGCTTAATCAATTAAAATATATTACAAGAGCTCTTCTGATGAAATTAAGAAGAAATGATGTCTTTTATTGTAAACTTTAAAAAACTGGCTTGATCTCTTTGTTGGGCAATTTGGCATTAAAAAGTTATTTTAGCACATACTATAGATCTGATATAAGATGAGTTGTTCCTGTTTTTCTTCAGAAACTCATTTTAAGAAAGAAGCAAAAAATAAGTTTAAAAGAGAATGCATCGCCCAGCCAGTGTGGCTCAGTGGATTGAGCGTCATCTCATGGACTGAGAGGTCCTAGTTCGATTCCCGGTTAGGGCACATGCCTGGGTTTTGGACTCCATCCCCAGTCTGGGGCATGCAGGAGGCAGCCAAGTATCTCTCACATCGATGTTTCTACCTCTCTAAAAAATCAATAAAAACATATTAAAAAAAATTTTTTTAAGCGAATGTAACTGCTAAAACCCATTTATTTGTTGTTTGCCAAATGTGTTTTAGAAAAAATATCATGTTTTAAAAAAAAGAATACATTTTGCCCTTGCTGGTTTGGCTCAGCGGCCCGCTACGAAAGAGTCTCAGGTTCAACCTCGGCCCCAATTGGGGCCATGATTGAGGCAACCAATCAACGTGTCTCACTGACATGTGTCTGTCTGTCTGTCTCTCCCTCCCTCCCTTCCACTCTATCTAAAAGTCAACAGAAAAATATCCTGGGGTGAGGATTAACAAAAATATATACACTTTTTTTCATATATCAATACTTGTGAAAAAAATCCTACTGGTCTAAATGTACACCTAAAATCCTAGAATTAAGAGTTATTGCTAAATTCCCAAGTTATCATTGGAATTACTAAGGTAAATTTGAATTGTAATCTTACACCACAGTTAGGAAACTATGAACTGCAGAACTATTCAGAAAGGTGATTCAGACCATGTTGATATAAATCAATGTCTTCACATGACACCTCCTTTTCTGGAAGGCACTCAAAGCACTTCCATAGGAAATAATAATAGCTAACATGTCCTGGGTGCTTATTACACACCAGGCACTGCTCCAAGCTCTTTGTTCACAGGAATACTGTTATGCTCAAAACAGTCCTATAAAAAAGGTGCTATAATTACTGCCTTTCAGAGACACTGAAAAATCTCTTGCCCAGATTACAAAACTAGAAAGACGGCAGAACCAGGCATCCTACCAGTCTTCACCACTGCCATCTAACATCTTGGGCATCTAATCTGAGAAAGGAATCTAACTTCGACTTCATTGAATTTAACTCTAAGGCTTAACAAGGCAAAAGTGGCTCCCAGACCCAAAGGGCACTGGTGGGAATAAAAGAGGTATTATTTTCTTCACACACCTCGTGATCATCTGCTTATCCACTCCAGAAACATGCAGAACTTTTCTAATTTTTAGATGAGAAAAATCACTGACATCATCTCTGAATCCTCATTCCGATATCCTTATCCTCCATTTTCTTCTTTACTTTCCTGTAACTGCCTAAATATCTATTACTTTAGTTTTATTATGCCTCCCCACTTGCCATAACCTGAGTGCAGGAACCCTGTCTGTCTCATTCAACGCTGCCCTTTGGCACTTCGGGCAGTGCCTGGAAGAGAGTGTATGGAATATAAATATTTGCTTCTTTAACGATCTAGTTAAGTTGTTCTCTGCTGAATACCCGCAGAGAAACAACAGAAGCAATTTCATTAGGTTTAGAAATAAAGCCAGAAAAATGGGCTCCTCAAATTTCCACGTCAACTCAGGACTGGCCCTGGAGGTGGGGGCTCCGACCAGACCAAAATCAGGCCAATTTTACCACTCTTCGGCCAGCTAGAGAAGCCCAACGGCCTTCCGACAGTCCTCCTGCGGACACCATGAGACCTAGGACTCGGGGTTTGAGGAGGCCGCGAATAAACGGGGCACGAGCCCCGACCTGCCGCTACCTTGAGGATCTCGCGGCCACCCACCGCCAGCGCCACATGCCGGCTCTGCAGGTCGCACCGGATATCTTGGGCGCGAGTGCCTGGCGGCACCTGAACTTCAATGAACACCTCCTCCAAGGTCTGGTACCACTGGCCCCACGGCGTCCCGCACGGAACCACCCCACTGCGCTCCTCAAACGGGGCCGACATCCTCCAGCTGCCACCCAGCTCCAGCTGCAGGGAGCGAGCTGAGCGCATGCGCCGAATCTCCACGCTCAGGCCACGCCCCGGTCTCTCCGCTCGGGTCACCGCTCATGCGCAGGTATTAAGCTGACATCTCAGTGCGTTAGTTTTTTCCCTTTCAATGGCTATTTAGGACATTGGCAGGTCTCACTTTGAAAGAACTGAAATCCGGAAACGTTTACATCCCAGGGATAGTAGGAGAGGGTTGGAACCAGCGAGGCTGGAACTCACTGCACCGCGGCCTATATGACGCCACAGGCCGACTTTCAAACTTCTCATATTTGAAGTGCGCTTGCGCACATGCTGCTAGTACGTAAGTTACAGTTGAGTAACGCCGGGAGTGATTGGGCCTGGGGCGGAGGACGGGGCGCGGAGACAGTACTGGTCTTCTATTGGCTGGTAGCCTAAACTCACAAGCCACCTAATTGGACGCGGTGAGAGCTTAGTGCGCATGTGCATTGCATGTTCCTTTCCTGGATTGGTGTGCCCAGGGATTTGGTTTTGCAATTGGCTAACATCGGGGTGGGCGGGGAATGAGCCGGGAAATTTGAATTTGAAGCCAGTAATGCCAAAATCAGCACCGGGAAGTTGCCGAGGAACGCTAGTTCCCTTCGGTTTGTGGAGCTGGCCGTCAGCATGTCCTTTCCTAAGGCGCCCCTGAAACGATTCAATGACCCTTCTGGTGCGTACGGGGGAAGGAACTGGGGGACGGGAGTTGCTCTCACGCCCCTTGCCCCTTTCGGTTCCCTCTATCAGAGGGAAATAGGCGATTCTAGGGCTGGCATGGGGCTCGTTCGATTGATTCTTAAATATATACTAAGCATTTACTACATGCCAAGCACAATTTAGGATAATAAGGATACAGCAGTGAGCGAAGCAAAGTGTCTGCCCCATGGAGCTTCCACTCAGTTGGACAGTACAGCCAATAAACAGTGCTGTGTAGACGCTGAAGCAGAGAGAAGGCATGGGGGTGAGGAAGCATTGGTAACTAGTTGGTGGTCCATTACTGATTTAAAAAAAAAGAAAGAAAGAAAGAAAAAGAAGCACTTGACCATGTTTTTGTCTGTACTTGCGGATTTCTTTTTGGATATTCCATTCGGGCATAAAAGAAGGAAGGTTGGTAAAGGCAGTTTGTGATTGTAAAATTGTGGCAGTATCGAAAACACTATAAATGAAGTGATGGCAGCTAATATTGACGGTGCCCCAGGCACCATACTATGTCTTTACATAGATTATTCGTTCTGTTTTAATTCCTCAACATCCTGGAGAGGTGATTCTGTTATTCATTATTTTACTGATTAAATGACTGAGACTTAGATTTCCTCAATGTTACACAATCAAACTGGCAAAACTGATGCATGAAACTCGGTCTTCATGAAATCCATCCTGTGCTCTTAACCACTGCAATGCATAAGTACAATTACCAGGAGCCTTGGATGTGGTTAGTAAGACACTCAAATCATTTATTACAGGCTAACTTTATGCAGGGACTGTGCTATGACTTTTCCTGCTAGATCTAGTTTGTTTTTTCCAACAGCCAAATGAGGAAGGTACTGATACTGTCCTTATTTTACAGATGAGGAAACTGAGGGCTTTTGTGACTGCATTGAGCAGCCTGTAAGTGGTAGGGCTGAACCATGTTTTATCCATTATAACATACACATTTAATGGTTACTTGTTTTTAGTCTCTGTCAGACAACGTGAAAATGGAAATGTTCTTATTCACCATCTTCTCCCAATTACTACACAGTATCTGGCACATAGTAATATCTACTGATTGGCAGACAAAGCCGGATTTGAACCTAATCTGGCTGATTACAAAGCCGTACTCCCTTTACCACATCCCCAATGACTTTCTGTGTTTCTTTCACCACACTGCTAACCTCAACCCTGAGCTAAATACTGGGGATACAGTCATGATTAAGATAGTCTCTACGTCCAGGCAGTTTGCCTAATGGGGGACATGCATAAGTATATTGTCTAATATGAGAAGTAGATAAGTACACTGTATAAGTATACCTTTATAAAACTTGGAAGTTCTAGGATAGGAATGATAGACACTGGCCGTTGTGTGGGGGTTCTAACCTGACTGGGGGATTCAGAGAACATTGGAAGAGATGACATCGGGCTGAGATCTGAAGGATAAGTGAGAGTTAGGCAGAATGGAAGGTGGACTAGCCATTTGAGGTGGAAGAAATAGAAAATAAAAAGTTCTGGAAGTTTGAAGCATTTATATAATGCATAAAATGTTTATTTGCATACAAGTATTGACTGCCTGTGTTACCTTCTGATTGTTGTTGATCAAGATATAAGTTGTTCCAGATATCTCCCAAGTTATCCCATTTCTTTTCTTTTTTAAAATTTTTTTTCTTTATTTATGTTTAGAGAGAAAGGAAGGGAGAGAAAGAGAGAGATAGAAACATCAGTGAGAGAGAACATCGATTGGCCGCCTCCTGCATGCCCCCCACTGGGGGTTCAGCCCACAACCTGGGCATGTACCCTGACCAGGAATCAAACAGTCAATCTCTTGGTGCATGGATCGACACTCAACCACTGAGCCACACTGGCTGGGCCCAAGTTACCCCATTTCTTTTGTCTGATGTTTCTTCTCCCCACATTTCTAACAAATTGTATCTATGATGTAGTACATTTAAATGTTATTAAGGGAAAGACCTATAGCATGAAAATATCATGTACCCTAGTCTTACAAAGAGATGGTAGGTACAGGCAGGATTTCAACCTAGTTCTTTTTTTTTATCCTCACCCGAGGACTTTTTTTTTTTTTTTTTTGCATTTATCTTCAGATAGAGTGGGAGGGAGAGAGGGGGGAAGAGAGAGAGAGAAACATCGATGTGAGAGAGACACATCGAGTGGTTGCCACCCACATGACCCCAACTGGGGTGGGGACAAACTGCAACCGAGGTACATGCCCTTAGCAGGAACCGAACCCAGGACTCTCTGGTCCGCAGGCCAATGCTCTAAATGCTGAGCCAAACCGGCCAGGGCCAACCTAGTTCTTGAATCTAAATTCCTATAACTATCAAATTTGACTCTTCAGTCTTTTTTTAAAATATATTTTTACTGATTTTAGAGAGAAAGGAAAGGAGAGAGAGAGAAATATCAATGTGAAAGAAAAATATCAATTGGCTGCCTCCTGCACGCCCTCAATCAGGGATTGGCACACAACCCAGGCATGTGCCCTGACTGGGAATCGAACTGGTGACTTTTTGGTGCATGGGACGACGCTCAACCAACTAAGCCACACCAGCCAGGGCTTGACTCTTCAGTCTTTAATAAAAAGTTTTTAAATATGGTTTTAATTGTTCTTAACTTGCATGATTCTGCTTACTTACCGCCTACCATTCCGTCTTTTGCTTTCCCTTATCCCCTTTGAGAGTGTGGACCTATTGATGAACTAGAACACTAGAATTCAGCATCACCTTTTTTCTGGCTGCTCTGCAAAGTCTAGAACAGTGCTTCTCACACTTTTCCAGAAAAGCATCGCTAAGAACAGGGAATAAAAGATAACCATCCCTTCATCCCCACTTTCCCGAAAAAGGCATAGCCTATAGTAGTGGTAGTTTTCTTTGAAGTCTCCTGTTTGCTTTAAAATATAATGTGCTTTCTACTGATGCCCCCAACCCTATCTCAAATGAGTAAAATAGATGCTCTAAGATGTGACACCTTTAACCTGATTTGGTTGAAACCCCCATCATCCTACTGTTCACTCCATGGTATTTACAGTTGTGCAGTGTGAGAAATCTGAGCTAGCCAAGATTGATGCTTTTGGCTAAGTCTGCCTTTGCCTTAGGTACCCCAGTGAATTCTACACTTCATTTTAATACTCTCTCTCCTGATTGGAAACCCACTACCTCTACCCCTTAGTGAGCACAGTTAGATCTGACAGCTCCCAGGATTGGAATATTTATGTCAGCATGTATAAATGACCACTGTTCCAGGTAGAAGAATGGAAACTTAATTCTATCCTTGATGTTTTTATGACCTGCTTAGAATTGAAAGCAATGACTTTAATCTTTAATAGTTTTTAATTGTGTCCTAGGGTAAGAAATACATTGTATATCTTTACATGGGATATAGTTATATTTCTACACAAAATAGAAACAAAAGTATCAGAAAACAGTGCTTATATTTGGAACATGTGCCTGGCCAGTGTGGCTCAGTGGTTGAGCGCCGACCCATGCACCAAGAGGTTGCCAGTTCAATTCCTGGTCAGGGCACATGCCCAGGTTGCAGGCCGATCCCCAGTGGGGGCATGCAGGAGGCAGCCCATTGTTTTCTCTCATCGATGTTTCTATCTCTCTCTCCCTCTCCCTTCTCTCTCTCTCAAAAAAAATAATAATAATAAACAATAAAGAAAAATATATGTTTTTAATTTGCAATGTGTGAGTCACACTGATGTTTTCTATTATTTCACTTGTTTAAAAAAATGCTAGTCAAGATATACTAATGAGCTTTTATCATCCCATTTGAAAAACACTTAGGGGACAGTATGAGTTGCCTTTGGAATGGTCAAACTCCTTGCTCTTCCTACTTAATGGCATGAAACTCTGGACTGAAGTAAATAGCTTTTCAGAGAATAGTATAATTCTGTTGATTCCCAATCAACTAAAGCTTTATGCTAATGACATTTTTATTATTGTCAGTCCTTAAGAGCCAGATCTCACATTTGCTGTGCATAATCATTTGCTTGAGGGCTAGACACTTTTAGTTGCTTCATTTCTAGAATCTGATGGTAGTTAAGTTCAGTGACTGTGTAGGGTTGATTCCAAATATGTTGTTTCTTATAGTCAATCCTTAATAAGAAAACCACGTTGCTTGTTCTTACAGGATGTTCACCCCAAGACTGTCTTTGCTGTTTTGTTCTTTTTACATTTGAAAGAACAAAGCGTTTATTAACAGCATTTTTCACATTTACATTACTCACTTTACTTTGGCATGTTTTTAACTTAGGATTGTAAGTAACGTTAGCTGAAACCTTAATGTTTTATGTTTCCTTTAGGTTGTGCACCATCTCCAGGTGCTTATGATGTGAAAACTTCAGAAATATTAAAAGGACCAGTGTCCTTTCAGAAATCACAAAGATTTAAAAAACAAAAAGGTAATGGATCCCAAAATAAAATATGGTTCTATGATCTCATAAGTTTTAAAGTCATGAATAATAGTATCTAAATGTAAAGATGTTATAGTATTTCTAAAAATGTGAAGCCACAGCTATAAATTTTTGTATTTGATGGATTTATAAGATGGTCAACCACAGAATAATGCTTTCATCATTACACTATTTATATAACCAGGAAAATTAAGCAAAACACTCACATAGATATGTAGTTTCCCTTTTGGTAACTACCTTCACTTTCCATCAGGAAACATTAGGAAAATCAGAAGAATGATAGATGTGTAAAAATATTGTGTAACTAATTATTTGGAAATGTACAATCAAGAAAAGACTAACTTAATATTGCTTCACTAATAGTTGGAATAATAAATTTTGAAATTGTGTTTTATCTGTGGTTCTATTTATTGCAGAATCGCAACAAAATCTTACTGTTGACAAAGATACCACCTTGCCTGCTTCAGCAAGAAAAGTTAAGACTATGGGATTAAAGGTGAGGAGCTCTTATGTTCTACCTGGTTTATGAACTGTTTCATTGAAAATATTTCTGAAAGGTATTGTATTTGACTAGAATGGGTTAAGTGTATAAATTAAGTCTATAAGTAAACCTGTAAATTAATGAAACATATTATCATTAGGACTCCAGTAAGCTTTACATTTCTGCCTACACCAATACTAAATATATCATGCTTAAACGTGCTTCCAATTCAGAATTACAAAATGGTCTCCACTTATTAGTCATTTCTATATCTAGATAAATTTTATAATATCTAGTAATACTTTAAAAGTTATGTGTTGCTTTGATTTGTTAGTTACCATCATTTGAGTTGTTTTGTTTTTATTTGGGGTGAAGGGTAAGTATTGGTAAAGAGAAAGGGGAAAGAATTCTAATGCCTAAGAGATGTTTACTATTCAGAAACTGCCAAGAAGTGGTGGGAAATTAAATTCATATTAGCTTCCTATTATTGCTTGTGCAAGAGCCTACTGTTACTGTTTCCATTAGTTCATAAAAGCAAGTTGTACTTTTTAATTTTTTAATTGATTTTAGAGAGGGAAACATCGATTGGTTGCCTCCCACACGTGCCCCGACAGGAGACTGAACCTGCCACCTTCTGGTGTATTGGATAATGCTCCAACCAACTGAGCCACACTGGCCAGGGCAAGTTGTAGTTTCTTTTTTTTTTTTTTAAATCTTTTTTCTTTATTATTTTTAGAGGGAGAGGAAGAGAGAGATAGAAACATCGATGAGAGAGAACATCAGCTGGCCGCCTCCTGCATGCCCCCCACTGGGGATCCGGACCACAACCTGGGCATGTGTCCTGACCGGGAATTGAACCAGCGACCTCTTGGTGCATGGGTTGATGCTCATCCACTGAGCCATACCGGCTGGACGAGTTTCTTAAGGAGATATACAAATTAATATTTTAATGTGAAAAAGATTCAGAGAATCTTTGGGAAACCGAAGCCATAGGTTGAGTTTAGACTTGTTCATTCATTTGGCAATTACATCTACATCTCTTGTTCTGTAATACAGAGCTGCCTAGTCCAATAAGGAAGTGAAAGTTTTAATATTTAATTTTAATTAATATGCATATATTTAAAAACTGATACTTGATTCTGTTGTTGGAAAATTCTTAAATGTTTTCAGAACAACCTACATATGCAAATCTACTTTTTCATTTGTATGTTTTATGAAATCTAAATACAGATAGATATGTCTGATGAAAATTTAGAATCTGAATTGAGATGTGCTGTAAGTATAAAATGCACAGCAAATTTTGAACAGGGACAAAAAACATAAAATATCTCTCAATAATTTCATACTAATGACATGTTGAAATAATATTTTTTATATTTTTGGTTAAGTAAAATATTTAAAATTTTTAGTTTTTAAATATGGCTACTAGAAAATTTGAAAATGAGTATATGACCTGCATTATATTTCTATTGGGCAGCAGTGATATAGGCATTCTTCTTAGAAATTGATGTAAATTTCTTGGAGAAGCTGTTCTGAAATTTTGAATTAATTATAGAATTAAAAAACCCTCTTAGAAAACTAAAAACAAATTTCAAGATTGTACAAAACCCCAAAATAATAGGCCTTTCTTGATAGAAAATGCCATCAGGTGATAAAGTTAATAAACATGAGATTGGTGTACCCCCCTCCCTGCAATTAGAAACATATAAAACAGATTTCATTTAAGATGTTTGTCCTTTTTGGGATGGAAAAGATAGCTATTCTGTTTTTGGTCATTGTCTCAAAAAGTCTGTTGCATATAAAAAGATGTAGTATGAAAATTATATGTTTTATTTAGATTAAAGGCAATGAGTAGATTAGAATAGGAGCTGGTGCTATTTCAGTTTTTCTTTATTTCTTTGCATATTTCCCCCTCTTTGGGTATCTAAGTTGATTTCTCTTTGTAAGATTCTCTTCTTTCTGATATAGCATAATTAAATATTCAAAATGTATTGCTGCTTAATATTAGAAAGAAGCAGTCAGTAGCTTTATTCATAGAGCTGCACTGTTCTTTTCACTTGAACTAATTAGGGGGGAAAAAAAAACTAATCTATTGGGATCAAAACTTTCAAGCCTGAAATATTTTGAGATTTAAAGAACCTTTTCCTTCATTTACTAAAGTCACCTACAAAATGTTTAATAGACTCAGGGAAATGCTTAAAATAGAAATTAACTGTTTGGAATCCTTAATCTTTTCTGATAACTAAAAATCAAATTCAGCTGTGATGTTTATGGCATTTAAATTTGATCATCGCTGTTCTTTGACTTTTAAATAGAAGGAATCTCAAAAGAATGATAAAGACTTGAAGATGTTGGAAAAAGAGGTAAGCAATGCTTTCAACTTATCAAAAAATAAATGTGCTACATATAATGGAAAGAGAGTTACATGGAAATAAGAGACAGGGATTCTGTTTCAGGTTGAGGAGTCACACTGGATGGCAAATACACCATCCAGACCAGTGCCTACAGGGTAATCATTCCTTGGCTTGGACACCATATATCAGAGCCTGATTGTCTGTGTGGTATGCTGGCAGTCAAATTGTTAGCATACTAAGGGACAGATTTAAGATAACCCACTTAATGAAAAAATGATAACTAAAAATCAATATGTTTGTTTACTACAATTATGTGTAGATCAGGTATTTACATTTACTTTTCCTATATGCTATTCTATATGTTAAGACTGTGACTAACTAGGGAATTGCTTAGTGAGCAGGAAATCCTACCAGGTTAGTTGGATTGTGATGGAGTTATGCTAACCTGAGGCATTCCTCTGCACCCTTGGTATATGCCTTTCTCAAGGATGAAATAAATGATTTCAGACTACACTGCTACATGGTAGCTACTCACCACATGTGACTATTTAAATTAAATAAAATTAAGAACTCAGTTCTTCAGTCGCACTAGTCACAGTTCAAGTGCTCAATAGCCACGTGTGAGGAGAGGCTACCATACTGGACAGTGCCTTGCCACCACGGCAGAAATTCCCATTGAGCAGAGCTGACCTAAAGAACCCACTTACTTCCTAAGCAGGGCTAAGCTAGTCACTGCCAGCTTTGCTTTTCCGTGAGTCTTTTATTCGTGTTTCCACTACTGACTCTTTCTGGGGGACATTTTCTTTTGATATATTAAAGCTTTTCATTGATTACAGTAAAATATTGGCTTAGGACCAAGAATATGTCAAGGTAACTCTGATCTTTATGTATTTATTTTTGTCATTTTATTGAGGATACATGAAAGGGATTAATGGGGGGGTGGGGGCGGTCAATCTCAGTTAGATACAGCAGGTAAGTGGCAGTGGCTAGGATTAGAACTGGTCATTTGCGTCAGTTAATCTTTTAGAATTGGCATTTTTGGCAAATAGAGCTCTATTTTATTTAAGTCCCAAAGTATTTGTTGTTGTTGTCTTTTTTTTTTTTTTTAATTTTTTTTTCCTTTATTGGTTTTAGAGAGAGAGGAAGGGAGAGGGAGAGAGAGAGAGAAAAATCCATGAGAGAGAACATTGATTGGCCACCTCCTGCATGCCCCTCACTGGGGATTTGTCCCACAACCTGGGCATGTGCCCTGACTGGGAATCGAAGTGGCGACCTCTTGGTGCATGGGTCGACACTCAATCACTGAGCCACACCGGCCAGGCTGTTGTTGTTGTCTTTTAACTTCAGTTAATTGTCAGTATTTAAATGCCAAGTTTCATGCAAAGCACAGTCAGATTTCTGACTTCTGTTGCAAAGTCAGAGCTGCCAACACTGTTTCCACATTCCCCTGCTGGGTGACAACCTGCTAGGATTGTGCAGGGCTGCCCCTTTCAGCCCCACATTTGCTCTTCAGTCCTCCCATGGCTCTCTTTGCTTGCTTATGTTATCCACTTAGGCCTGTAGGCATTTGAGTTTACAAATCCTTTTTTGGAATTTAAGCTTCTTTAGCTGCAAAAAGTGTGATGTAGATTATTTCAGTGTTCTTTTGTCTACTGTATAAACACCAGTTATAAACCAATAATGTAAGCACAGAGAATCTTATGGTAGGGGATCTTGGAACCCGGTCAGTCCCTAGCATCACAGCCATATATACGTAAGTGGTGCTTGATACATTTTTAGTTAAACAATGTTGGCTTAAAATACTGAGATTAGTATGAATACAAAGCCAATAAGAGTACAAAATAGCCCTGGCTGGTGTGGGTCAGTGGTTAGAGTGTCAGCCCTCACACCGAAGGGTCACAGGTTTGATTCCCAGTCAAGGGCACGTACCTGGGTTGCAGGTTCAATCCCTGGCGTGAGGGAAGCAACCAATCAATGTCTCACATTAATGTTTCTCTCTCTCTCTCTCTCTGTCTATATCTCTCCCCCTCCCTTCCTCCTTTCCTCCCACCCTTCCTTCTACTCTCTAAAAATCAATAGGAAAAATATCCTCGGGTTAGGATTAACAACAAAAAAAGAAGAATACAAAATATTTTTCATGTGACATGATACGGCTATGCTTTCTTGATACTTTTATACCCAGCAAATAGTCTATTTTGGTAAATGTTTTCTGTGCACTAGTAAAAACTATATATGCACTTGTTGGGTATAGTGGTCTATATATGTCAGTTCAAGTTGGTTAATAGTTTTGTTTAAATATTTACCTATACTGATATTATTCTATTAGTTATTGAGAGGAGTACTTTTAAAATTTCAGCTCTGTGAAATAGTCTATTTCTTTTTTAATTCTGTCACTTTTTGCTGTTTATATTTGGAAGTTATGATACTAAGTGCACAGCAAATTTAACTTCCTCTTGAAATGACCTTTTTATCATAAAATTTCCTCTTCATCTATCACTAGTAGTACTTTTTGCCTTAAAGTCTACTTTGTATGATATTTACATAGCCATACCAGTTTTTTGTTTTGTTTTATTTTGTGTAATATTTACACGGTAAGTCATCTCTAGTCCCTTTATGGTCAATCCCTTATATTTAAGGTGCTATCTCATAAGCATCTGGGATCGTTCTCCTTCAGCCAGAAAACTTCCTTTAGTGTTTCTTGTTGTACAGGCCCACTATTATCAAACACTCTCAGCCTTTCTTTCTTTGTTTTTTTTGTCTGAAAACATCTCTATGTCACCTTCATATTTAAAGATTTTTCATTGGGAATAGAATTTTAGATTGACAGCCCCCCCCCCCCGCCCCCACACACACACACAGTTTAAACATGCCATTTCATTGTCTTTGGCTTCCACTTTTTCTTTTGAGAAACATGTGGTTTTGATTTGGGGTTTGTGTTGCATCTAGTAATTGCAGCAGAAACAATGGCTTGCTGATGCCTACTGCATCCTACCAAGAATTTCAGTTCTGCCTTCTTCAGATGAAAAAGTTATTTAGCATTTTAAACTATATTTGATTTCATGTACAGTAATTAGAACTCGAGAAAATAAGAGCTCTCATAGGTAAAAATCTTAAAGATCAATAAAGACTTTAATTATACCAGGAAGTTTATGGTGATTAAACTCTTGTGTTCTCGAAATACTTACAGATTTTTAAAGACGTTTCATAAATTAAATATGATTGTTCAAACAGCTAGTGAAATTAGAATATCTGAGAGCATCCTGTCACAATCAGAGGTTTTCCTAGAACTTTAATGTTTTATCAGTAGCAGCTAGTTGCGTTGGCATTGTGTCCGTGAATCATTCGTTCATCACCTTGTTTCCATCCAGATCCGTGTCCTTGTGCAGGAACGTGGTGCTCAGGACAAACGACTCCAGGATCTGGAAGCTGAGCTGGAGAAGATGGAAGCAAAGCTAAGTGCTGCAGTCAGGGAAAAGACCTCTCTCTCTGCAAGTAACGCTACACTGGAAAAGCAGCTTACTGAGCTAACCAGGACTAACGAGCTGCTAAAATCTAAGGTATTTGAACCACACCATAATATTTACAACTGAATACATAATGAACATGTTTTTTTCTCACATACTAGTTGTTTGGGAATTTTAGATTTTAGTTTAATCTTTTTTCCTTCACTAAATGTACCTTAAATATTAAGCTGCTTCTAGTAGGAATTATTATTGTATTTTTTTTTATTATGTTGCCTGGCACATAAGAAGTTATAAACAAACATGTTACTTTTTTTTAATGTCTGACATTTTCTCACCCTCCTTCAGAGTAAATAAGGACATTAATCAAAGTTGTAGAACTTACGTCTAGAAGTCACTTTGAAGATCTTTCTTTGAAATAAATAGTAGTATTAGCAGGCTTCCATCTTAGATCCTTTTTAGAATGAAGTGCAAAATGAATAAATATGTTCGGTCAATAAATTGTGTTTATCAGTTTTAATATACTAATAGGACTTAACATGGTCATTTTGCTTTTTATAGAAATAGAAGGAGGCTATAAATCACTGTTCATTTTAAGAGTCATTTACTCAGGGTCTGTAATGAGCATGCATAAGAATTAAACATGGGAGGGGAACAGATTCCTGGGCCCCATCCAGGGAGATCTGATTTCGTTGGCCTGGGATGGACCCCATAGTCCTCACATATTTCAGAGTAGACCAGGCAATTCAAATGCATTTTGTTAAGCAAACTCCCTTTTCAAAATCCTCTCCAAGGAGCTTGTTTTGTAGCCTTGCAATGAACTTTCCAGCAGTGACTACCCAACCTACTTTCAAAAATAAACCAGAGCCCTAGCTGGTTTTGCTTAGTGGTTAGAGCTTTGGCCTGCAGACCGAAGGGTCACAGGTTCAATTCCCGGCCCTGGTCAGGGTCATGCAGGAGGCAACCAATAGATCTGTCTCTCTCTCTCTGTCTCCCTCTCTCTCTCTCCCTCTCTCCCTCTCTCTCTTTCTCCCTCTCTTTCTCTCCCCCCTCTCCTCTCTCCTCCCTCCCTGCCTCCCTCCCTTCAACTCGGGTGAGGATAAACAAAAAATAAATAAATAAAAGTAAACCAGAAAACCACATGAAGGAAAAGGAGGGACAAGAACAATAGTCGTGTGAGTAATGATCCTGGTGTCAGTCAAAGACTGTTTGTTCTGTCACAAGATACTGCAGCCATATTACAGTCCCAATAATTGATAGATGAATCAGTGTTTAAGTAATTTGAGATATGACTTAGCAGAAAATATTTCTGATTCTTTTACCTGTTTATTGTCCTTAGTTTTCCGAAGATGGTAACCAGAAGAATCTGAGAATTCTAAGCCTTGAGTTGATGAAGCTTAGAAACAAAAGAGAAACTAAGATGAAGGTGAGTGTTACCTTGGCTGAGGGTGCGGTGTCTGCATCTGTGGATCTGAACAGTTTCTCATTTCCTGCAACATATTTCTGTTGTGTAGAGTATGGTGGCTAAGCAACAAGGCATGGAGGTGAAACTGCAGGTCACCCAGAAGAATCTCAAGGAGTCGCAGGGGAAAGTGGCACAGCTTGAGGGAAAACTGTGAGTGCACCCTTGAATATTCAGTTCTCTCAATAGTATTCTGCTCTTGTTTCCGGGGACATTAACCTTCCTGCCTCTCTCACCTGCTCTTGTTTCCGGGGACATTAACCTTCCTGCCTCTCTCACCTGCTCTTGTTTCCGGGGACATTAACCTTCCTGCCTCTCTCACCTGCTCTTGTTTCCGGGGACATTAACCTTCTTGCCATGCTTACCTCATTGCCTTCCTCTAATTGCCTTATTTTTTCCCCAGTTGACAGTTGAGACCTACTCATTCCCAAATATTTTAGGGTGAAAAGATGTATAACTGTTATTACTTATGTACATCTTCTGTATCAACGATGAGGAGGGGCCTCATCATCTTTCTAATAGCATAATCTAGTGGAAGTGGTCAAGTTGACCCAAATTGAGAAGCACTGGTATAGGAGGCTGTGTTCGATGCACAATTCTAGCCTTGTTTTGACTACTGAGCTGTGATTGACATACAATAACATGCACAGATCATAAGTACTCAGTTTGATGACTTTTGACAGTTGTATATACCTGAATAACTACCACCTGATATGATAGCGAATACTGTCATCCCCTCACAAAGTTCCTTCACTCATGCCTGTTCCTGCTCCTCCTCCCTGTGTAATGACCCCCACCCGCAACCACTTTCTGACTTCCATCATCATAAATTAGTTTGGCTTTTGGGGGCATGTTTATCATTGCATGCATGCATGTGTGTGTGTGTGTGTTACAATTTGTTCCTTTTCGTATTTGAGTAGTATTCCACTATATGAATAAACCTCCATTTGTTTACTGTTCTCCTGTTGATCAATATTGGGTTTGCAGTTTCTTACTGTTATGAATAAGACTGTTATGTATGCCTTTTTGTGGACATGTGTTTTTGTTTCTCTTGAGTAAATATCTAGGAGTGGAGTTCAAAGTGGATGAACTGTTTTACATGCCCAGTTAGTGATGTCTGATAGCTCCAGGGGTTCCACATCCTCACCAGCATTTGATGTCAGCCCTTCTAGTAGCTGTGAAGTAACATCTCGTTTGTTATTTTAATGTATTGCTATTAATGTTGATTATACTTTTAGTGACCATTCTTATGTATCCTTTTGTAAGGTGTCTATTTGAGTCTTTTGCCCATTTCTTGAATTGAGGTGTTTGGAGGAGGTAAACACATGAGTAATTGTAGATAAGGCAGCCTGGAACAAAGCCTTTATGGCTTACAGAATGCTATTTTGTGTGTGTGGTGGTGGGGAAACCAGGAAAGCTACAAAGAAGATTATTTCTAACACTTGGAATGTTGTAGATGAGGACTCATCATCACAGCCCTTTTATCAGAATATATTTGGAAAGTTTTTTTCACTTAAAAAACTAAACAAACCTAAGTCCTATTTGCATAAATGAAATTGCCAACTTGAGATGTCACATAAATTAATAGTTCAGAGTTTAGACTCTGGCATCAGCCCGCCTAATAGAACAGTATCCGGTACAGAGTAAGCACCATGTGTGATTATTGTATGTATTAATATATATATATACCTTTTTTTTTTTAAGCATTTCAATACAGAAAGAAAAGATTGATGAAAAATCTGAAACAGAAAAACTCTTAGAATACATTGAAGAAATAAGGTAATAGCAATAGCAGTTTTAAATTGATCCTCATTTTGGTGAAGTGCGATGAATACATCATTTTCATCTCTTTTCAGTTAATTTTCCCTATGCTTGAGTAGATGTGCTCTTCAAAATAATTTGTCTTAATGCAGTTGTGCCTCAGATCAAGTGGAAAAATACAAGCTAGACATTGCCCAGTTAGAGGAAAATTTGAAAGAGAAGAATCATGAAGTTTTAAGCCTTAAGCAGTCTCTTGAGGAAAACGTTGTTACGTTGTCTAAACAAGTAAAAGACCTGAATGCTCAATGTCAGCTGCTTGAAAAAGAAAAAGGTATTCTAGTGTTTGCAGTATTACTTTCTTCCGCTAAGTACTACCTACATTACTTAAGAGAAGTGGTGCTGTATTTAAAAACAACTTTTTAAAATTATTGTATAAACAACAACAACAAAATCCTGTCCTACATATGAGAATTTTAGTCTTTTATAATGTTTGTTCTGTTTATTTTAGTATATTGCTTGTCTTGGTGTAAATATATACAATTGTACGGTATTTGGCTTCTCTATTTGGTGGCCATTTAAAATTGGTAGGTAGATAGAAGTAGGTTTGGGGGGTTTATTATATAACTTATAGAGTAATGGTATAAACTAAGAGGCTTTTTTTTCCTCTTTGAAGTATTCGATCTCTGTTAACATGGTATGTATATAAATGAAGTATATATGTATAATGAAACATAATTGGAATCTGGGTTGTTCAAAGTTAATATTCATATCTATTTACATTTCCCTTTTCTAGAAGACCTCATCAACAGGGACAGAGAATGGGATGAAAATCTAAATTCTGAAATACAAAACTTAAAAGAGGAGTTAATTCTTGAAAAACAAGAACACGAGAAGCTACAACAGAAGGAGTTGCAAATGGATTCACTTCTGCAACAAGAGAAGGTAGTTTACTGCAATGGAAATTAAACTAGTGCTTATTTTATGTCATACATTTCCCTGTGGCCAGAAAACCTTTAAATTGTATGTATCCTTTGATGCACCAATTCTATTTTTAGAATTTTATCCTGAGGAAGTAATGAGAGTTATGCAGCAGATTTAACTGCAAAGATGTTCACCACAGAGGTACTGATAATGTGAAAAAATAACAAGCAATAGGTGAAGGAAAATAAGGAAATTGTTTTAAAACCTTTCCAGCCTGGCTGCTGTGGCTCAGTGGTTGAGGGTCGACCCATGCACCAAGAAGTTGCCGGTTCGATTCCCGGTCAGGGCACATGCCCAGGTTGTGGGCCAGATCCTTAGTGGAGAGCATGCAGGAGGCGACCTATCGATGTTCTCTCTCATCGATGTGTCTATCTCTCTCTCCCTCTCCCTTCCACTCTCTTTAAAATTAATAGAGGAAAAAAAAAACTAAAAACAAACAAACAAAAAAACTTTCCCAGCACATTCTTGTATTAGATTACTACATAGGCATTTATAGTACTGTTGTTTAAAAAGTGTCTACTTACATGAAAAACAAAACTGACAATTTTTTTTTTCCTCACCCGAGGGTATTTCTTCATTGCTTTTTAGATAGAATAGAAGGGGTAGGGGAAGAGAGAGAAGGAGAAACACTAATGTGAGAGAAACACGTCGATTGGTTGCCTCTCGCACGACCCCAACCAGGGCTGGGAATCAAATCTGTAACCCAGGCACGTGCCCTTTACCAGGAATTGAACCCAAGACCCTTTGGTCCGTGAGCCAATGCTCTAGCCACTGAGCCAAATTAGCCAGGGCAAAACTGACAATTTTTAAAAATCCCGATTACATAAAAGACATTTTACATGTCAATGAGAATAAAGATAGTCCATTAAGAAAAAATGGGCACAGAATGGAAATAGATTAATTCTTAGAAATAGAAATTCAGATATCCTATAACATTTAATAGATGGTCTACCTTAGTAGTAATCAAAGAAATTGAAATCCTTTTTTTTCTTTCACTTATACGATTGGCACAAATTTAAACATTTGATTAAAAACTCTTGGTGAGCCCTGGCTGGTTTGGCTCAGCGGTTAGAGCGTCGGTCTGCGGTCTAGAGAGACCTGGGTTTGGTTCCCGCTAGGGGCATGTACCTCGGTTGCAGTTTGTCCCCGGCCCTGGTTGGGTCGTGTGGGAGGCAGCCACTCGATGTGTCCCTTTTGCGTCGATGTTTCTCTCTCTCTCTCTCTCTCTCTCTCTCTCTTCCTCTCTCCCTCCCACTCTATCTGAACAAAAAATGGAAAAATGTCCTCGGGTGAGGATTGAAAAAAAAAAAAACTCTTGGTGAGAGTTAGGCAGTATTATATAAATATTGTATTGTTGGGGAACCTGCAGTGCCTGCAGGAATTAAGTAGATCTGTATACATGGACTTGAAAATATCTCAGCAACCATTTTTATGTTTTTTAAAAGGCCTTTACATGCACAGTGTGTATCTTTTATATTTTAAAAGTATTTAAATAATAGGAAAAGACCATAAGGCATATATACCAAAGTAGTGGCCATCTCTGTAATGGGCAAAGTAAGATTGGGGTGGGGAGTAGTCTCAGGCAATTTTCACTTTGTTTATAATGTCAAAATTTTTTACAATGGTGATTTACTTATCTTTTTTATTGGTAGGCACTCTATAACTTTATTCTCATGTAACATTGAAGTCATAGTCATTTTTATATAATATGACAAAAATACATGATAAAAGCCAGTTATAGAATATGATTTTAGTTTTACAAGAAGTAGGTTTGTATGTATGTGTTACATAGGAAAAAGACTAAAATAACATTTATCACAATGTTGACAAGGAATAGGATATAACCCTGTCAAAGTGAATATGTTATCTTTATATTTTTTCTAATTCCCTTGAAGATCTTGAATTTTGAATTCTTACTTCATTATCTGTATATTTTTCTGTCCTTAATAACACCTCACAAATTATTAAATTAAAATTTTTAAACCTTTCATATTATTTTGGGTGTTTCTGTTGGATGTAGGAATTATCTTCCAGTCTTCAGCAGAAGCTATGTTCTCTTCAAGAGGAAATGATGAAAGAGAAGAATCTTTTTGAGGAAGAATTAAAGCAAGCTCTGGATGAACTAGATAAATTACAGCAAAAAGAGGAACAAGCTGAAAAGCTGGTCAAACAACTGGAAGAAGAAACAAAAACTAGAGCTGAAGAACTGAAACTTGTAGAGGAAAAGCTGAAGGGGTTTGTACTAATAGGACCTCATACATATGACTTAGATTTTACAACGTATTTTTCTAGTAGACTCTCAGGATTCTTATATCAATCATGCAAGTCGGGGAGGTTAGAATTGTTTTAGAGGTACATGCATAGGATGTACATACAAGCAAGTATGACAGCCCAAGTCAGAAGCCACACCCTTTTTTAATTTAAAGCCAGTGGTTTAATTTGAGTTTTAATTTTAAAATGACCAAAATTTTGGGTTCCTATAACTATTCTTATGTTTTCTAATGACTGGACATTAGTGTTACAACAATAATGGATTTAGAAAAATACCCAAAAAACTAAGATTCCCACCCTTTTATGAGACACTTTTCCATTTTTGTATATATGTACATCAGAATAACACTCAAGAAACAAAATGGGGAAAAAAACAACCAGACCTGGGAAACATTCAAAAATAAGAAATGTATCATTAGAAGTAGAACAGCTGAGATCTTATGCTTTTTTTCCCACTCTAGTTCCATATTGTTTTCATCACATTATATGTCCTCCACTACATTTACTTAAATTAAAATGTCCAGGTTGATTATTGAGTTCAAATTGCAAATAAAATAATTATATTATTTAGAATCCTTTGGGTTTCATCACTAAAAAATGTTCTAGCATAGACTAGACATAAGCCTACATGTAATATATCTCAGAACTATGAGTATCTCTTGATGGATACTTTTGTTATTAATTCCTTTTCTGCTCTTTTTTTTTAGTGATTAGTGATTTTTTAGAAAGGAGAGCTACACCAAGGTTTTATACTTGCTTTTGCAGGAGCAGTACCACAATGCAGTCAGGGGGGTTATTCTCTACTGCAGCCAGTCTCAGGGAATAGGTGCTTTAAGAACCTGAGTAGATGATGTCAGTTTCAGAAAGAAGGTTGAAATAATCATTTATTCTGACTCCAAGAATGGGGTCCAGTGGTCAGGAGAGAAGTATTTGACTACTAGATCTGTTGACTAGCTGAGTGATGCTGAGCAAGACCATCTTAGTCTCTGTAATGTTCTATTTCATTAGAGATAAAGGAGTTTTATGAGATGATTTCTATGGTCCCTTCCAGCCTGGGAATTTTAGGCTAAAAGAGATAAACTAAGAGAGTTGAAAGTGATTCCTCTAGGTGGCAGGAAAGAGAATATTTTTATTATAGACCCTTTAGTACTATTTGATTGTTTTTAGCTGCAGTGTGTATATTTTTTAAATCCCCTACTCATTACAGAATGAGTCCAACCAGCTGTTATCTTGTCTCAGTGTCAAACTTAGTCTGTAAGTGAATAATGCTTCTTACTTATAGTTTTTAGTTTCAATTGTCCGGCCGGTGTGGCTCAGTGGTTGAGCGTCGACCCATGCACCAAGAGGTCGCTGGTTTGATTCCTGGTCAGGACACATGCCCAGGTTGTGGGCCTGATCCCCACTGGGGGGCATGCAGGAGGCGGCCAATTGATGTTCTCTCTCATCAATGTTTCTATCTATCTCTCCCTCTCACTTCCTCTCTCTCTAAAATCAATAAAGGAAAAAGAAAAATTTTTTTAAAATCTCATAAGTTCATATACATATTTAAAAATTTATATCACCATTTTGTAAAGTATATTATTTATTTAAATCTCTGAGATTTGTAGTATATATTTATAAAGATGACTAAAGAGCCATTCTGTGTATGCAAGATAACCCACTAAATAAGTTGTTGAATCTTTGAATAACAATTTATTATGTGCGTTATTGATATAATCAAAATAAATATACATAATCCTATCACTCTTTTCAAAAGAAGTTTTTAAATAAAGTGTTGTTAACTGTACTTAGTATTTCTTAAATGTCTACATGCAGAGAATTAAATTTTATTCAGTCCAAATGCTTGTTAACTAGGAATTCTTCACATCTTAGCCTTAGCTGTTGCTGTTAAGATTCTGTTTGAGCCTTTTTATTCTACTTTCTTCCAAGAAAATGTTGAAAACAAAAGTAAAATAAACAGGAAAGATAAGATGAAGCCCTACATACTAAACATGCTATTAGCCCTGGCCAGTTTGGCTCAGCGGTTAGAGCGTCGGCCCGTGGACCTGAGAGACCTGGGTTCAGTTCCCGCTAGGGGCACGTACCTTGGTTGCAGTTTGTCCCCGGTCCTGGTTGGGGTCGTGTGGGTAGCATCCAGTCAATGTGTCGCTCTTGCATCGATGTTTCTTTCTCTCTTCCTCCCTCTCTCCCTCCCGCTGTATCTGAAGATGAATGCAAAAATGTCCTCAGGTGAGGATAAAAAAATAAATAAATAAATAAATAAATAAATAAATAAATAAATAAATAAACATACTATTAGATGTAGTCCATAAATTTAGATCTAAGCTATTCAGTAGCTAATGTATACAGGAAGTGGTGGGATTCACCCTTGACACTGCAGTGTTAGAGTTAAATACTAATCTCTGAGGGCAATGATTTGTAGTTAGCAGTTTATCTTTTAATTGTTGCCTCTCTTTTCTTAGGACAGAAGCTGAACTCGAGAAAAGTAATGCTGCTCACACTCAGGCCACCTTGCTTTTGCAGGAAAGGTGTAATAGTGCGGAGCAAAACCTTGGAGGTGTTACTGCTCAATTTGAAAGGTATTTTTATTGGGAGCCAGCACTCTCAAGCATAAGAGCAAGGAGGGGTGTTTAGGGAAAACTGTGAACAACGAAATCAATCACACAAATAAGATTATTGGTGTCACTTAAAATGCCATAATGACCAACCATAAAAGGGCATTTGGTGTTGCCTGGTAGTCTTAGTATACATAGTAATTTCCCTTTGATTTTAATGTGTTTAAATTTGTAGATATTTTGTGAACACTTTTGCATCTCTAAGAACTTCTTTCTATCCCAAGAACATAAAGATAGTCCCCTATTTTCTTCTAAAAGTTTGTTTCACTTTTCACTTTTTCACCTAGAACTGATTTCTGTGTGTGTAGTGATCTAGGGATCAAATTTATTTACTTTTTTCCATGTGGATAATGAATTGCCTAGTGTCTATTCATTGAATAGTACCTTCTTTCCCAGTGGTCTGCTCCTTCATGTGATATATTTATATTATATTAATTATATTATATTATTTTATATTATATTATATATTATATTATATTATATTATATTAAATATATACACATACATACATACACACACACATATATATGCATGCAAACACATATCATGTATATGTATGTATCTAATTTTTCTGTCAGAGCAGAAATATACTTTTTAGTGCTGTTCTCAATCCTATAAAAGGGTTTCCCTTCTTCCTACTTTGAAAAATGGTGCCTTAGGAGTGTTTAGCCATTCTGTGAGTTCACTCACCATCAGTATGCCAATACTATTAAAATTTATTTCTTCAAACCACACATGTTCATTCAGCTCTGTACCCATATATCCAACTGCCTACTTGACATCTCCAAGTAGAAATCTCACTGTCATCTAACTGTAACCTGTCTAAAATAACTTTTGATCTTCTTTCTATTTCTTTCTACCCCTAGTCTCTCATTCATTTTTATCTCAGTCACTCACTAGCTTCTCATTCCATAAATCTTAGTGTGATCTTTAATCATTTTCTCTCCCTTTCTCCTAACACCTAATCTATTTCTGGAATTTTAAAATTCTGCCTCCGAAAGAGATCTCACATGTTTCTACTGCCAGCTCCAAGCCTACTTTTCACTCACTGGGACTGATCATTGTCTTTTAGTTAATCTTCCACTGTGGCCCTGCTGCACCTTCCCCGGTCCACTCTCCACGTGTCTCTGGAGTAATCCACTCACTCACTTAGAGACCGGTAACCCCTGGTGCCCTGCAGTGATGATCAGTCCTCTCAGCTTCTGCTCTTGCCTCTTTTTTATTAGGCTCCAATCTCATCTTTTTGTTGTTGTTTACTTGTTTTGTTTTAAAATGTGGAATACTTCAGGAATTTGCCCATGATCCTTACTCAGGGGCCATGCTAATCTTCTCTGTATCATTCCAGTTTTAGTACATGTGCTGCTCAAGGGAGCACTCCAGGCTCATCTTTTAATGCACCGTGTTCCACCTGCCTCTGAGCATCTTCTCCCTCTGAAATACTTGGCCCTAACCGCCTTGCTAAGTCTGCCTTGACCATCATGTCTCAGCTCAACTCTAAATTCCTCGGAAAGGCCTTTTCTGAATCACCAACCAAAATGTAGGGTCCCCTGCTTTATCAGCTTAAGGAGCTCTGCAGTTTTTCTTCATAGCACTTACCACACATTTAATTATATACTTATTTAAAACATTTTTTTTTGTGTGAAAACCTGAAGGGGCATTTTCCTGTCTTCCCCACAGACCATAAACTCAGAGTAAAGGCAGGGATTTCAGAATTTTTTATTTTAGAGTAATTTTCATGTTCAGTAGTTGGTTTTTGTGTTTTTTTTTTTCAATGTCTGTATGCATACTTACTGCACATCATAGGCCCTTTGTTTTTGTTTTTTTCAAATGCACAGTATATGTAATATAAGCTCATTAGCACTGACCTCAAAACACTGAATTCTTACTTGTATAAATGCATAAGTAGGTTTTATTTGTTTTACCAAAAATTTTATAAACTATAAATTCATCAGCTATATATCTGTCATGTATACAGTAGTTAGAAAAATCCTCTAACTTATTTTTCTTGTTAATAAGCTATAAAGCATCAACAGCTGGTGAGATAGAAGATCTTAAGCTGGCGAACTCATCACTCAAGGAAAAAGTGGCCAAGGCCGAGAAAAGTGCAGACGATGTTCGGCACCAGCTGCTGGCCACTGAGAGCGCAAATCAAGAATACGCAAGGTACGCAGTAGAACTAAAACCTGCCTGTCCCTGAGGCCCTCGAACCATTGGGACTACTTAACGTTGTTGAAAGGCAGCTGCCAAGTGATGCAGGGAATTGTTCACTTCATGGCTGGCTTTGGGTGATTTCAAGTTGCAAATTAAGAATTTACTCAGTTAAAAAGATAATTCTTGAAGAGAGGTCCTTTAAATAAATAAATAAATAAATAGGAAAAAAGTAATTTAAATGGCTGTAAATTGTTTAGTGGATTCTTCTCTTTCAAACCTAAGGATGCTTCTAGATCTGCAGAACACATCAGCACTTAAAGAAGCAGAAATTAAAGAAATCACAGTTTCTTCTCGCCAAAAAATAACTGACCTGGAGAACCAGCTCAAGCAGCAAGGTGAAGACTTTAAGAAGCAGCTGGAAGAGGAGGAAGCAAGGTAATCCTGATTGAGAACCCCAGTGCCACGCACCTCAGTTCATTTTTTCGAATGCACTATGTCTTTGATTTCCCTTACAGAAAAGCTGGCAAAGACAATACAGTGGAAGAATTAACGGAGGAAATGACTAAGTGGCGTCTCCTTTATGAAGAACTGTATAATAAAACAAAGCCTTTCCAGGTTTGTCCATTAGCACTACGCTTGCGTTTGTTTGAGGAGTTCACTTTGTTCTGTCAGTCATGGCTGTGAACTGGTTTTCCTGAAAGATCGTGTTGCTGTGCATTCAGTGCCAATTTAACTTCCTATAAAGAAGGCTTATACATTTTGTTACATTGTTATGAATACTTTTTTTAATAAAGCCTTTGTAGGCCAAAAAATACCTCTTAGTAAGAGACTTAGAGTTAATAGCTTAGAAGGCTCTTTGATCATAAATCTATGTAAATTTGTGGTAATTATTTTCTTGTGATCTTTCTCAGTGTATCTCAAGTTCACACACTAATCTTAAAAAAGAAAAGGATAAATGCTAATCTTGGCACTTAAATAGAGTAGGGGTACTAGTTGTAATGTGATCCAATTGATACCCAGTGAGGCTGGCCAACTAGACTTCTAGTTTCTTTCCCTGTTTTATGATCTTTGAAATGAAAAACACAACATTATTTTTTAATCTCATACAGAATTTATGGAGAGCCCTGAGAATATGTCAACAAAATCTGTTTTCATTTTTAAATTGTCTTTTACCTTTGTTTTGTATATAGTTGATATAGACAAGTAAGATTTAACAGCTTTAAGTTTTCACTTTATATAAAAAAAAACTATTTTTCAGCTACAATTGGATGCATTTGAAGCAGAGAAACAGGCTTTGTTGAATGAACATGGTGCGGCTCAGGAACAGCTAAATAAACTGAGCGATTCATATGCTAAGTTACTGGGTCATCAGAATCTGAAGCAAAAAATCAAGCACGTTGTGAAATTGAAAGATGAAAATAGCCAACTAAAATCGGTTTGTAAAATAACACTTAGTCCTACTGAAATATTGGGGTGGGGTATTTTTTTTTCCCTATATATAACATTTAAGTAAAATGAAGGACTTTGGTATCAGAAACAACTGATAGTACATAAAGGAAAATCCATCTGAGAATTAAGGATTTATTTTAGAGTGTTGACCAGATGGGTATTAATGTTCTAACTATTGCATTAGTATGTTAAAAATTACTAGAATGGTTGGAAAAATTCAGAAAGCTTTACACTTCCATTTCTGTTTATAAAGTAGCAAAATCCTTGATGTAAATAAATACTATAAATATAAGCATTGTTCAAAACTAGGCATTTACGTTTTTTAACAGCTTTATTGAAATATAATTCACACACCATTTAAAGTGTGCAACTCAATGGTTTTTAGCATATTTACAGATAAGTGCAACCATCACCACAGTCAATTTTAGAGCATTTTTATCACCTCAAAATGGAACCCCTAACCCTTTAGCTATTATCTCCCTATCTTTTCATCCACTCCTCCCACCACTCATCTACTTTCTGCCTCTATAAATTTCCCTATTCTGGATATATCTTATTTCTGGAATCAAATAATATGTGCTCTTTTGTAGCATGCATCAATGATTCATTCTTAATATTTTATTTTGTGGCTGTGTCACATTTTATTTGTTCACTTGTTCCGTGATAAACAGCTGGGTTGTTTTCATCTTTGGGCTGTTATGAGTAACACTGCTATAAACTTTCATGTGTAAGTTTTTGCGTGGACATGTTTTTGTTGCTCCTGGGTTATATCTAGGAATGAAAGTGCTGGGTCATATGGTAACTGTTTAATCATTTGAGAAACTGTTGGATTGTTTTCTGAAGCAGCTATACCATTCTGCATTCCAACAGCATTGTAAGAGGGTTCCAATTTCTTTACATCCCCACCAACGCTTACTATTATCTGACTTCTTAAAAAAATTAATAGAGAGAGAGGAAGGGAGAGAAACATTGATTTTGTTATTCCACTTATTTATGCATTCATCAGTTGATTATTATATGTGCCCTGACTAGGGATTGAACCCCCAACCTTGGCGTATCGAGATGATTTTCCTCCATGAACTATCTAAACAACTGAGCTACCTGGCCAGGGCATTATCTCACTTTTTATTCTAGCCATTCTAGTGGATGTGAAGTGATGTGTAGTTGTGGTTTTCACTTGCATTTCTTTGGTGCAACAGGTAGCTGAGGGCAAGATGAGAAATGTTGATGTCCTGCTTTTCCTGTGAAAAGCCTCTGACGGGGGCTGAGGGGAGAGGGAGCCCTGGGTTCCAGGCTGCAGCAGTCTTGTGTGGCGTTTTCTCCTGCCTAAGCTGGGAGGGGGGAGAGAGGGAACAGGCTTGTTCAACTACCGCAGACCCTCGCCTTACCACATTTTTGTAGATTTGCTTGAATAGATGTTTCTTCATTGGCTGTTTAATCTTAGGGCCACTTTCAGAGGCTTTAAATGGTTGCCTTTTTCAATGTTTAGCTTCACTAGGAAGCAGGTCAGTGGTGCCCCTCATGCTCTATGCTGGAAGTGGATCTTGGCATTTAAGTTAGAGATGAACTTTGATCAGAAACACACCCTTGTACCTGTAGGGTCAAGAAGATTTAAATGACTTGTTATCTCCTTTGTCACAATTGTTCCAGGTCATTTTGTAAGGTTTTTTTTTTTTTTTTTCAATTGATTTTTAGAGAGAGAGAAAGGGAGAAGGGATAGAGAGAAACATGGATGTGAGAGCAGAACATCGGCCAGCTGCCTTCTGCACGCCCTCTACCGGGGATGGAGCCTGGGAATGGAGCCAGCAACCTTTGGGTGCACGGTGATGCCCAAACAACCGAGCCACACCAGCCAGGGCCAAATTCATAGTCTTAAAGCCTCTGTCTAGTATTGATTTTTGCCATTTGGTTTGATACCTGAGCAGCTCTGGGATTTGTCAGTAACAAGGATTACACATTTCACCACCGTGATCTTAAGTAATTGTTCATTGTCTATATTTTTCTTACGTAGGAGGTGTCAAAACTCCGCTCTCAACTTGCTAAAATAAAGCAAAGCGAGAGAAAACTTCAGGACGAGCTGAATAACGTTCTGGGTATCAAACGCTTTGATCCTTCAAAGGCTTTTCGTCATGAAAGTAAAGAAAATTTTGCTCTCAAAACCCCATTAAAAGAAGGTAAGAAATGAATGTGTAGACACGTCACCTTCCTTTGGATTTGCTTTTAGAGCATTTAGCATGTAACTCATGTGTAGGTACTGAAAACTTGTTCACAGTTTCTGATACAAGACATTCTTTCTGAGATTTTTGTGTAAAATGCCTTTTCTTTCCTCCTTCCATGCTTTCTATTTTCCATTTCTCCAAATCCCCCCTGTCCTTCAGACCTGTTGAAACTCCCTCTTTCCTGAAGCTTTGTCTGACTTTTTTGCTCCCACCCGCTCCCCACCAGAACTGTTCTTTCTAACATGCCCTTCGCATTTTAACCTACGGGTCTCATTTGTTGTTTTAGAGAAGTAGGTGTTCTCTCTTTCTTGACTGTAAATCTTTGTATCTTTGACAATAAATCAAAATTGGTTGAAACAGTGAATGAAGACATATAAGTAAATTATACTACAGAATGCAAACATTGCTTAATCTGCCTTACAGAAGATAATAGTAGATGCCTGCTTTTAGCTTATACTGACTGATGACTTGGTTTTCAGAGAATACTAACACGTCCTTTTAATAATCCCTCCAGGCAATACAAACTGCTGTTGAGCTCCTGTGGAGTTTCTAGGATCATACAAGTAAACAGCTGAGAAGCCAGTTGAAGATTATTTTATTCTTATTGTTGTTGTTGCTGTTATCATTATGTTTATAATGAATACTTTTTTTTTTAAATCCTCATCCGAGGATATTTTTTTTTCCATTTATCTTCAGATAGACATCGATGTGAGAGAGACGCATCGACTGGTTGCCTCCCACACAACCCGGACCAGGGCCGAGACCGAACCGTAACCAAGGCACGTGCCCTTGACCGGAATCGAACCCGCGACTCTTTGGTTCGAGGGCCGACGTTCTAACCGCTGAGCCAAACCCGCCAGTGCTGTAGTGAATACTTTTACATGTATTTAATGTTAACTTCCTATTTTTAGGTGTCTGAAAGCAAGTTCAACATTTTTACCTATATGTCTTCTGACATTTTATTTTCGCTTGTCAGGACCTCCTCCCTGATGTTCATTTTTAGCACTTCATTCTAAACCTTCTACTTGGCTTTCCAGCTTTACAACTCGTCCCATCCATCAACATTCCTTTAAAAGTCACTCTTATATTATCATTCCCCTGTTCTGAAACCTTAGATGGTTTCAGTTCTAATCCCCAGGTTTTTTTAGTTTGATCCTGGACAGGTTTTCTAATCTGAACCTCTTATAAGCTAAGACAAAACACCTTGGCTTATTCTTGCCTCTCTACTTTGATTCTCCTACTAAAGTTCACTGTGTTTTACCCATCATCTATTTATCCAGTTCTGATAAGAAGTAATGTTTCATTCCATAGTCATCTCTTTATCTCTTATCAGAGACACTGAGCTGGGCAGTAATCTGCAGATTCCTAGACCCTATCCCAGTCCTACTAAATTAAACCTGGGTTTTGGCCTGAAAATCTGCATTTGACACAAACTCTGCAGTTAATTCTTAGATACTTCAAAACTCTGAGAAACACTGCTCTTAACTAACTCTTTTCTTTTTTGTCTTGAGAGTGCATTTATTAAAGCTGGGGACAGTGAAACCAGGAAGGACTTGGGACAGAAGAAGCAACAGGAGAGAGCCTAGGCAGGGCTGCTTTTCTCACTGAGAAGTCAGAGAAAGGGGGCCTTGGGGACAGGTTCAGGGGGTTAGCCCGGGAAGAGCTGCTGCTGCCCATTGCTCCCCTGGTTGCAAGTCACATGGGGACCCTCAGAGTTTAGGACATGCAGGCCTGTGGGTGAAGAAGAGGGAGAGGGGAAAGGCACTGGCATGCTTCCCGGAGGGGGAGAGCACTTGACTAACTCTAGAGAATTTTTCTTATACTACTTGACATCAGCCTGACTACTGGGTATCTGATTAGTATTTCCATAATGTGAAATAAAAATCACACATTAAGTCATTAACCCAATTATTCAACTCTTATTATGTGAAGTAACATGAATGCTTCTATTTAAAGTGTATTTATTATCTGTGCCCTCCTTCCACTCCCTACCTTGTCTCTATTTAGAGAGTAGTAATTCTCCATCTAAAATTTCTGATTTACACAGTCAGTATATTATAAGCCACCTTTTTAAATAATATTTCTCCACTGATGGACCAACAGAGACTATTACAAGCAGAATAGCTTTAGATAATAAATGATTTTATTGGACCATAATACGAAGTTGAATTTTTAAATGTCATTATTTGAATTAAGTTCAGAGGAAATTACAAATTAGGCAATTTGTATAGTTCCAGACTTCTGCTTTTACTCAAGATGGAGTAAAAGGGATCGGATGGATTTATTGATCCTTGCCCTACCCTTCACACACACCATCAAAAACCTAGACAAGATAGACAAAATAATGACTTTCAAGATGCTAGACATGAGGCAACGAAAAACAACAATCCCTGAGAGATGGGAAAATCAAGGTGGGCCCTACAAGTGTTCCCTATGTACAGCCTTGATAGGATTTTCAAGCGACGATGTAGGGAAGGGGAATCCAGGCAGAGCCCACCCAGCCACCTGAGTTGAAAAGACAGAGCTGAGATGTGAGGAGACCAGAGTGGCTCGACTTTGCAGAACAGAGTACTAGAAAGGAGAAAATTGTTTAAGCAAAAATAACAACATAGTTTGGAATTTACATATATTTAAAATGAGAGCGAGACAGCAAGCTCAAGGTCCAGGAGGGGAGAAGTGGGAACACGTGATTGTAAGGTTCTTCAGTGTATGTAAAGTGGTACGTGACCTGGGAATAGACTGTGATAAGTGTATACAGTAAACACCAACACAATCACTAACATAAAACACTTGTAGCCATAAGCCCAAAAAGAAAAGAAAATAGAATCAGAAAAAAAATGTTCAATTCCTAAGAAAGCAGAAAAAGAGGGAAAGGACAAATGGGCCAAAAGAAATCAAATCGCAATAGGGTGAATTTAAACTTAACCATGTCAATAGTCAACATTAAATATAAATAGGCTATCGACCCCAATTAAAATGCAAATGAAACTGAAACGTGAAAATGACTATATGCTGCCTACAAAAGTGCACTTCAAGTATAAAGACAGATAGGGGAAAAGTAAAAGGATGTGAAGAATGCACCATGCTGAGAGGTGACGCAACAAGATGGTCAGGAAACCCTGGGCCTCTTCCTCCTCAAGGACACACTGGTTCAACCACAGTCAGAAATGAATTCCCTTTGGGAGAGATCCAGAAACTAGCTGAGAGTGCCAAGAACACACAATAGGGGGAAGGACAGTCTTCAACAACTGGTGTTGAAATGCAAAAGAATCAAATCGGAACCTTCTCTTAAACCATACGCCAAAAAAAAAAATTAGACTTAAATGTAGAACTACGAGAAGAAAATATAGGGTGAGAGCTTCATGATACTGGTCTTGGCAATGGTTGATGACACCAAAAGCAAAAATGGATAAGTGAGACTACATCCAACTGAAAAGTTTTGTTTTGTTTTTTTATAACAAAGAGAACAGAGTGAAAAGCCAACCCACAAAAGGCAAGAGCATATTTGCAAACTATGTATCAGATAAGGAGTTAATTTCCAAAATATATAAGGAACTCCAACTCAATAGCAAAAAAAAAAAAAGCTAATAACCTGATTAAAAATGGGCAAGAATTTGAATATACATTTCTCCAAAGAATACATACAAATGGCCAACAGGTATATATATGAAAGATGCTAAGCATCAACTAATCAGGGAAGTGTACATCAAAACAGTAAGATATATCTATTAGGATGGCTATTATCAAAAAAAGAAAGATTAAGTGTTGATGAAGATGTAGAAATATTGGAACCCTTGTACACTGTTAGTGGAGATGTGAAATGGTACAGCAACTATGGAGAATAGTATGGAGGTTCCTCACAAAAGAAAAAAAGAACTACCATAAGATCTAGCAATCCCACTTACGGGTATTTATCCCAAATAATTGAAATGAGGGTCTCAAAGAAACATTTGCACATGTTCATGGTAGTGTTACAATAGCTAAGATGTGGGAGCAACTTAAATGTCCATCATAGGTGAATGGATAAATAAACTGTGGTACTTCCAGACAATGGAATATTATTCAGTACTGAGAACAATGAGCTATCAAGCCATAAAAAGACAAGGAGGAAGAACCATAAATGCATACTACTAAGTGAAAGAAGCCACTCAGAAAAGGCTACATACTGTATGATTCCTACTATATGATATTCTGGAAAAGGCAAAACTATGGTGACAGTAAAAATATCAGTGATAGCCAGGGTTTGAGAGGTGGGGTGGGGTGAATAGGAGAAACACTGCGTTTTTAGGGCAGTGCAAATACTCTCTATGATACCACAATGATGGATATGTGTCATTATACATTCGTCTAAGCCCACAGAATGTACAACAGCAAGAGTGAACCCTAGAGTAAGCTGTAGACTTTGGGTGACATGATGTGTCTGTGTAGGTTCATACATTGTTACATGTGTTGATAATAGGGAAGCTGTGCACACATGAGGGCAGGATGTATTTGGGAAACCTCTGTATTTTCACCTCAATTTTGTGAACCTAAAGGTGCTCTAAAAAATTAAAGGTTCAGCCCTGACTGGTGTGGCTCGGTTGGGCATCGTCCTGTGCACAGGGAGGTTGCTGGTATGATCCCTGGTCAAGGGCACATGCCCAGGTTGCGGGCTTGATCCTCAGTAGGGGGCGTGCAAGCGGCAGCCTTTTGATGTTTCTCATATCGGTTTCTCTTTCTCTAAAAATCAAATTTAAAAAAAACTATTCTTAAAAAATATTAAAGGTTTCATTTTTAAAAGTAGGACTGATTTGCCCTGGCTGGTTTGGCTCAGCGGTTAGAGCGTCGGCCTGCGGTCCAGAGAGACCCAGGTTCGGTTCCCGCTAAGGGCATGTACCTCGGTTGCAGTTTGTCCCCGGCCCTGGTTGATTGTGCGGGTGGCAGCCACTCGATGTGGCCCTTTCACATCGATGTTTCTCTCTCTCTCTCCCTCTCTCTACCTCCCACTCTATCTGAACAAAAAATGGAAAAATGTCCTCGGGTGAGGATAAAAAAAAAAAAATTAAAAAAATAAAAGTAGGACTGATTTAGATGAAAATAGAACTAACGAAATTTGGGTAGAAAGTATAAGGGTATCAGGCTATTTTTTAAACTTTTAGGTACGTTTGAAAATTTTTTTTAAATTGTTTAAAATATGTTTTTATTGATTTTTTTTAGAGAGAGAGGAAGGGAGAGAGAGGTAGAAACATCAGTGTGAGAGATACATGGATCGGCTGCCTCCTGTACATCCCCTGCTGGGGATCCAGCCCACAACCTGGACATGTGCCCTGACTAGGAATTGAACCGGGACCTCTCAGTCCTGGCTCAACAGTCCAAGGGACGACACTGAGCCACACCAGCCGGGCTGACAATTTTTATAATAAAACGGTTTTAAGTTCCCCTACATTAGAAAAGTTATACATATATATATTATTTTATTTTTATTTTTTTATCCTCACCTGAAGACGTTTTTCCATTTTTTTGTTCGGATAGAGTGGGAGGGAGAGAGAGGAAGAGCGAAAGAGAGAGAAACATCGATGTGAGAGAGACACATCGAGTGGCTGCCTCCTGCACGACCCAACCAGGGCCGGGGACAAACTGCAACCAAGGTATATGCCCTTAGCAGGAACCGAAGCTGGGTCTCTCTGGACCACGGGCCGACGCTCTAACCGCTGAGCCAAACTGGCCAGGGCCATATATATATAATTTTAGCTCAAACCTCTCAAAGTTCTGACTCATGGATCCCTTCTTCTGATGGCCTGACCACATACTTCACTGAAAATTGAAGCAGCTGGACAGGGACTTCCTCTTCTCTCCTCTGTAAAATTTGCCAACATAAATACACATGTACTCATCACCTCAGCCTTTGCCCCGTGTAGCTCCTTGTATTATTGTTCAAAATATAGTCATTCCAAGGGCATTCTTCACTCCATTGATGTCAGGAGAATTTTACATCCCTGTCCTGGCTCCTCATACAGGAATAGAGCTCATTCCTCATACAGAATTAGCTCTCTCTCTCTCTTGCATTATATGTATTTTCTCCCAGTTGATCTTTTGACTTTGTTCATTATTATTATTGTTGCTATGCGGATATTTACAAAAATCCATGTAGTCTACTTTGTTGATATTTTCGCTCACTTCTGGTTTCTGAATTTCATGATATGCTTACACAAGGTGATGAGAGAAACTCTGAGATATCCTAAATTACAGCAGGCCCGAGGGTGAGAGGAGGAACAAAGGAGTTTTTTAATAGCTGCAGGCCAAAATCTACAAAAGCCTGCTCACCGCCCTGGATGTGTGTTGAAACTGAATAAACTTCCAGGCAGCTACTTTAGCTCTAATCTAAAAAGACTGAACCACCAGACCCCAGGGCCTCTTGCTTAGGTACCAACTTCCAGACTTGCCCACAGCCAGTTCCACAGCATCAAGTACTTCTTTCTTGTGAACTATCATTGGTTGATTCTTGCATTATGTCCTGAGTAGGACTGAACCTGAAACCTTGGCATATCGGGAGGATGCTCTAACCAACTGAGTTACCTGGCCAGGGTCCAAGATTTTTTGTTGAACAAAGGCTTCCTCACTCCAAGATTATTCTACACATTTTCCTTCAGGACTTTTGTTTCACATTTTATTTTAACATTTTAATCTGTCAAGAACTTATTTTAGTATATGTACATTAGGAATCCAGCCTTGCTGTTTTTAACGATTCATTTTTATTTATTATCTTTATCCTCTGATAAACTTCCCTATACATATTTGAGTTTAGATGAGTTAATTAGTGTGATAATATCTTTCACATAAACCTGGGACGTTAAGAGGAAGATTGGGCTTGGAGAATAAGATAATGAATTAATATTAAATTTACTTCTAGTTTCTTGGACCTGTGAGTTTGATATGCCAGAGGAACAGACAGGTAAAGATTTCTTTGAGGCATCTCGAATGGGGAAACCATAACTTGGGAGAGAATTTAAGTCAAAGCCATTCACGTGGGTGTCAGAGAAATGGGAACAGCTGGGATGGTTGAAGCAGAATGTAGTTGACAAAGAGAGGAGCTTGTAAAAAAGAACAAAACCCGCTGTTCTTGCCCTTGGGAAATCATTAGTAACTTGGAGTTATATTTCTCAAACCTGAAAAATGTGTGCATGTCCTATCAAGGAAATAGATTTTGATTTCTTAGATCTTAATGAGTTCAGAAATTTAAATATTGTCCATTTAGTTCATCACTCAGGACCAATGCAATGAATAACACTACCTCAACCTAGTATCTTGGAAATTGTTGACTGAGTCTAAGATTGTTACCCAAATGATCCGAAATATGACTGTAACTGATTTAAAATTGACCTATAAATTACATACAGTAATACAGACCATGAAATGAACAGATCTTAATTGTTTTAGTTTGATTAGTTTCAATAAACCTATTTGATCATGGTCCCCACCTCCCTATCAAGATATAAAACATTTTCATTAACTCAGAAAATTCACTTATAGTCTTCAGAGTCAATTGTTGTGGTGCGAGAGAACCGAGAGACCACTAGAGCCAAATTAAAGCCAAATAGAAAGCAAAGCTGACCAGCAAAGCTGGCTGGCAACTGATCCCCGAGTTCTTGGAGACCAGCCCCAATATGCTTTATTACATGCCTTTTATACCTTACAGAAAATAAGATCTTCTTGATAAAATGCCCAGGGCTACAACAATGCTGTATAGAATTAGTTTGCCTTGTGGATAACAAGAACACCCAGGCCCACCCAGGAACACCCAAGTATTTCAAGGTACATTGGGTCACACTTAGCCCCGGGCTGCACAAACACAATGCAAGCCTAATTCCTTGAGATTGTGGGGGAGGTCGAGTCTCTGACTCAAGACCTCCAGGCCCCCTGGATTCTGTCAGACAGGTAGCCGGCTCCCAACAATTTCAGGGAGTATTCCAATTTACTGAGGTTATTTTTATCTCTAGCCTGTTGATTAAATTCTTTACAAAACAGGTTCAGCTTAGAGGGCACACAGTGACTTTCCCAATCATCAATTATGGAGCTATAAACAAGTCAGCACAATAATTTACCAATCATCAATTATGGGGTTATAAACATGTCAGCACACAATCTCTACCCTTCTAAGGAAAGATCATTTCTTTCACCACAGATTAGTTTCACCTACTTTAGAATTTCACATAAATGGAATCATATTCTTTCACTCAGCATAACGACATTGAGATTAACTCATATAGTTCATTTCTTTGTGTAGCTGAACAATATTCCACAGTATGGACATACCACAATGTGTCTGTCCATTTATCTCTTGAGAGATGTTTGGGTTGTTCCCAGTTTTAGGTTATTTGAATTAAGTTGCTATAAATAATCTTGTGCAAGTCTTTAGGGATATAAGCTTTCATTTCTCTTGGATAAATTAGAAGTGCAATTCCTGGGTCATGGGGTACGTATGTATTTCACTTTACAAAAAATTACCAAACAGTTTCTAAAGTGGTTGTATTATATTATACTCCCACTAGCAACAAATGAGCATTCTAGTTGCTCAAAGTGTTTGTTAGCATATGATGTTATCACTCTTTTTAATTTTAGCCATTCTGATAGGTATGTAATGGTATTTCAATGTTATTGTCATTTACATTTCCCTGATGTTGAGCTTCTTTCTGGTACTGAACTCAAGGGCTTCTCTGCTTGGGGTATTCTATTTAAGAACAAGATGTGGTTGTCCTTAGGTAGTTTTATTTACTTGCAGCAAGTAAAGGAGGGAAGATTCACATCCAAAGCTCTGTCTCCCAGAAGAAAAGCTTAGCCATTGCTTATATACACTATTTGGTTAATTACATATTGATTTCTTCTTTGCCTTTGGCTAAACTTATCCTGGATTTGGTTAATTACTTGTTGACTTCTTTGAGTTGGCAAAACCTGTCAGGTTGGGTTCTGGTCAAGCTCATCTGGTTACAGTTGAGTTTGTTGTGAAATACTGTGCTACATTTTAGCATTTAGCAAGAATAGCATTTAGTAAGAACCACCCAGATCTTGAGACCCTTGTCCTGTGTAACATTTTATGTGATTATTCTGTGTCTTCACTTTATGAATTATCTGTTCAAAACTTATGCCCATTTTTAAAATGATTTTTTAAATGATTGAACTGTAAGAGTTCTTTAAATATTCTGGAATATAAGTTCTTTGAAGATACATGTATCAAGACCATTTTCCCAATCTGTGCTTTTCTGATTCATTTTAAAAATATTATCTTTTGATGAACAGAAACTATAAGTTTTGTTGAATTTTATCAATTTTTTAAAATTGTAAGTTCTTGCCCTGGCCGGTTTGGCTCAGCGGTTGTAGCGTCGGCCTGTGGACCAGAGTCCTGGGTTCGGTTCCCACTAGGGGTACGTACCAAAAAATAAAATTGTAAGTTCTTCATTACTCAGACATTCTGCATGCTACATAGCATTTACCATGTGCTAAGTATGTACTCTAAGTGGGTAGTATATAGAGTTAAGTGATATTTTTAGGTCTCTCTGAATGGCAGTTTGGTTGTTAAATTGTTAGAGAGCCATAATCCAGAGTAGTGGTTCAAAATTTAATTGAGCATATTCATCACTCTTGAAATAGTTGCAAGTAAGATCACTGTGTTCCACTCCTTCAGAATGATTGTTTCATTTATTCCGTGGTGCGGGCAGGTTTAGGAATCACTGATCTAGAAGTCCTTAATGCTTGGCCAAATTTATGGCTTACCTCACATACCATTTTCTCCAATAGAAGGCAGGAAAATGTTAATGGAAATGACCTGTTGCATTTTAATTTCTGCTTGCTGTTACCACGTGCTGCAAGCAGAAATTACTGATCTTTGAAAGAATTAAAAAGCACTGGGGGGAATTCAGTGGGAAACTTTGCTAAATCGATTCCGTTGTCCTGAGGCATAACAATAAAATATTTCAGAACAGGAAGCCGTTGCATGATCTGCGTGTTTTCCTGCCGCTGGCTCTTGCTTTTCTTCTGCAAGAGAAAATTGCAACAAGTCTTCACCGGGAGGTTTTGTTGCGGTTGTCGTTTCTTTTAAAAAATAAGCTGGTTCTCCTAATGGTTTTGCTAATGGACCCTCACTAGTCTGGCGATTAAACAGGAAACTTCTCATTGGGTATTTTCAAGACTGCCACGGGGAATCAGCTGCCAGTTTACTGCAAGGTTGAAAACTGCACGAGATTCCGGGATTGGCATTAAATGCTAATTTAAAAGGTCGAGCGAGGCTGCGGCTCACGTTTTCCCTGCCTGCGCTCTCTGCTGAAAGAACAAAGACCCAGCCAGAGGAGACGGAGGCTGAATCTTATCCCAAATCTGTTTTCCTGAGATCGTTTTGGAACCATGCCTGAAATGCCCGAGGTCATGGAACAGGTAAGAGCTAATGGTTCAGGAACTGAAACATTCTGGAGTTAGAGGTTTTTTTGGTTTTTTTTTTTTTTAAGTGTCCCGGTGAACGTCTGCTAAAAGCTGAAATGAATGGGTGCCATTCATTTTTTAAAAGCATATAACTTTGGGACATGAACGAATAAACTAACTTTAATTATTGGCCCTGTCTGGAGAACTCAGCTAAATTTCATTAATTGACAAAAATAAAATGCAGAACCGAACAGCAGTTTCGTTTATCTGATTAAATGCAATGATGTAGGTGAAGGTTCTGTATAAGTGAGGATTTTATCCACAGTAATCTCCAGCCTTTCTTTGTCTTGGCCAGAATTGAATCTGCTAACATAACTTTTAGCTCCAGGTTGCTCTCTTCACATTTATAGATTTATAGCGACAGCAGGAACTTGGATAGTGCCTGTATAATGATGGCGTTTTTAGTCACAGAGAAAGTTGCATCTTTAAAGAGAATGATTAAAAGCCACACACACATGCGCCCCTAGAACTAGACCACGTTTCCCCTGCAAGTACCTAACCAGATTCTCAAATGCGGGCAGTAAATTCGTCTTGTTCCTCCCTCTGGACAAGGCTGCTCTGAGAATCAGAATGCTAATCGCATGTGCTTGTCCTGAAATCTTCTTCACATTGAATACTTATTTTTTTTCCCATAGATTAGATTGCATCACACGTTACAACTAGAGACTTTTAAAAACTTTCCAGTTTTTAAAGAGAATTAAGAGGATCTGGAATCCACCCCCCCACCCCCCTCCGCAGACCCCGTCCCCCTTTACTTTGTTGTCTGCAGATCTGGCAGGTTTGGAGCTGGGGCAGCGCTCTCACTCTAAATAAATGCTGAACTGATGAACAGTAACAGTCTGGATCAAAACAAAAAAAAATTAGGAAGTGAGGGGCCTCGGGCCCTCTTCCTTTACTGTTCCAAAGGCACTACGTTTACACCAATGAGGAGTGAGTTATTGGGGGGCGTGGGGGGTGGGTAGGAAAGTCACAGGACTTTTGAAAAAGGCTGCTTGCTTAGGCTCTAAAGCAAAAAGGATTTCGAAAAGGTCTTTGTAGAAAGATCCAAGCAGCGGTCACGTTTGTGAGCAACTTTTAGGTCTTGGTACGAGACCACTGACTGTTCGTAAAAACCTGGTGAATCGTGCACGGCCTGTGCTGGTTTCTTCCTGAGTTTCACAAGGTTTTGAAGTGACAATGACTCGATTTCTCGCTTTTAAATGGAAGCGAGGAGGAGGAGAGGGTCAATGGCGGAAAGGGGGGGGTATCTGTAATACTTTAAATAATTTTTTAAAAGAAGCATTATACTGGTGGTTCAGCATCACTCTCTCCCCTTGGTTCCTTCCTCAACTTTTGGTCCTACTTTTCTAGCATCCCAGAAAGACAAATGGTTCTTGAGGTGGTAATGACTCAGATGCCAACACTTTTATTTTTCTTCTTTGTCTCTTTCTGAATCTCTCAAAAAACACTAATACTCTAGAAATATTTGTCTTTTGTGCTTTCTGCCTGTTGCCTCACCGCCCCCCCCCACCGTGGTTTTAAAATGGTTTATCCCACTTTATATATTACATGCCCAGTTGACTTTTTGAAATTTATTTTATTTTTCAGTCGCAGTTTACATTCAATATTACTTTGTATTAGTTTTAGAGTGATTCTTAATGCGCTGGGCACAGTCTGCAAACTTGAAAGTAGAGGCTATCCAGTTCAATCCTTCCTTGTCAAGAAAAAAAGGGGGGGAGTACATAAAATAAACACCTCCCCCCAAAAAAACAAACAAACAAAACTTGTATTCACAGCTTGAGGCCCAGGCCTTTGTTTTGTGTATCCCTTTAATAGCTGGCGCGTGGGCTGAGCGCGCCCCCAGCGCGCCCGCCCCCTTTCTGGGGTTTCAGCAAAGCGTGGCCAATCAACGGGCGCGGCCTTGGCGGCGGAAGCCGGAAGCGGTGAGCAGGGTAGCCTGGACCCTGGGGAGGCGGGCCGAGGGCATCAGAGCTGCGGCTGGCGCGGTCCTGGGCGGTGGGAATTGGCAGCCGCTGCAGCGGCGACGCAACGACGGCCGGCATGGTGGGGCGAGAGAAGGAGCTCTCCATCCACTTTGTTCCCGGGCACTGCCAGCTGGTGGAGGTGAAGGAGTCGTCCCGGGGGGCTCGCGGGAGCCGGGTGCAGAGGAGAGGTTTTCCCGGCGCATCCTGCCCGAGTCGGCGCTCCGGGTCGCTGGGCGCCACCTCCCGAGCCCGGGGAGACGGGGCGGCCTCCTCGAGTTTGTTTACCTCGGGGCACACCCGTTGGCGTTTTCCCTTCCAGCCTCTGGGGCCGGAAATGAGTCGATCGGGTTTCACTTTTGCGTCGCCTCTCCTTCCCAAGAATGAAGGTTTTCAGAGCTGTCTTGGTTTTGATTCTCTTTCCGAATGTCTCCTGCATCCTTTGTTCCTATCCCTCGGTCTTACCCGTTTGTGGCTCGTAGGAAGAAGGGGAAGGGTGGCTTTTCAGAAGCAATAACAGTATTGGAGATGACAACTTGAACTCTTAGTTTATACAAGACACTATGTTATACATTGTAATCTTCGTAACTAGGGGGGTGTTTCTGCTCCATTTTACAGATGAGAAAATTGAGGCTTAGAGGGTGTGTCCTTGGTCCAAGTTCATTAAGTGCGTTTAGAACCGGGATTCAACTACAGGTCTGTTTGGGGCTTGGAACCACTAGGCAGGTTGCATAAAGGAAGGCTTTTCTTTCATACTGCGTTTGGGACCGCCACCCCGCCCACTCTTCTCTGTTCTATCCCAGGCTCCCCGGCCTTCATCCATCAGAGTATATCTAGCGCTGGGGATGAGAAGACTGGTAATGCCCACACCAGTATGTCTTACGGATATAAGAGAGGATATAGGAGATGGCAGTTTTCGATAATGCAAACTTTTAACGCCTCCAAAATGTAGCGTATTTGGTGTTTTTCACAGTACTTTGGGGTTTGGGGGGGGCAGAGGTAAAGTTAAGATAGATGGGTTATAGTCTTCTTCTCTATACCCCAAACAGTGCTGAGTACGTTACCTCTTGTTAGTTTACGTTTAGATGTATCCATATGTATGTGTGTATAAAACTGTTTGATATAATGTACCCATAAGGTAATGAAAATGGAGAAAGTAGACTATTCAAGCACACAAAATATTTTCAACTCTTGCTGTGGTTTCGTTTAACTAGACAGCTTTTTATTCTTACATTCTGAGTTCCTCAGGGTGTTTGGACATTCCTGTGTTTTGCAGAACTAGATTTATAGAGTTAAGCCCAAAGTAATTTTCAGGGGAATATTTATTTTATTTTAAAAAGAAAAACCAAAATAGTTTATTTTCAAAAGCTTTAGGTAGAGTTCTGTTTATGTATAGAAACTCAAAAATAGAAGAGTTACTTTTGATTGGCATCTTTTAATTTCAGAGTGACACATATTTTATTTCCCAACCACCAAATAAACTTGTAATACAAATGGAAACATCTTCTTTGGGCCCCTATATTGGTGACAGAAGGTGCTTATCAAGTCTCCAGAGGACTATGTGAAAAGAGTAAAACTTTATTTAAGTAAATTCACTCTCTTCAGACCCCTTTGTGGTAAGGATAATATGGAAAATGTCAGAATTGTAGAACTATAAAACTGGAAGAGCCTTAGTCACTTTGTCCAAATGCCTTATTTTACCAGTGAGGAATTAAATCAATAGAGATGGAGTAACTTCTCAATGGCACAGTTCTTGGCAGAGCAGATAAAATTTAATCATCATGAGACCAAATATGAGTTCAAAGGATTGAGACAAAACTCGGTATGTATTTGGTTGGACCATAGAAACAAGAAGACTCAAGTTCTAGTCTTAACCTTTTCCTTTTTATTATGGGCAAAACATGTCTAGACTTCAGGTTCCACACTTTGAAAATACATCTGCCCTAAATAGCACGGCAGTTTTTATGATCAAAAGGTATGATTATGATCAGAAGGTATGATGTAGGTTTATATGACATTTGATGGTTTTCAAATATAAGATTGTGCAGAATCATTTACATTTCAGAAAAGGCTTGCACTTCAGATCTCTGCTCTTTTTTTCTTTTTTTTTTTTAATCCTTACCCGAGGACATTTTTGCATTTATCTTCAGACAGCAGGAGGGAGAGAGGGAGGGAGAGAGAAAGAAACATCAATGTGAGAGAGACACATCGACTGGCTGCCACCCACACGACCCCAACCAGGGCTGGGGACAGACTGCAACCGAGGTACGTGCCCTTAGCAGGAACCGAACCCGGGCCTCTCTGGTCCGCGGGCCAACGCTCTAACCGCTGAGCCAAACCGGCCAGGGCAGATCTCTGCTCTTTTAATAAAATTTTTGAGCATTGACATCTGACCCCGTTATCCCAGCGTATAGGATATAAGGTTGTATTTTTTCCACGCATCTCCCATCTTTTTTAAAGTTAAGTCTATTATATTCCCTGAAGAGCCTTGCTGTGCTTGTAACAATACTGGTTTTCATCAAGTTTAAGATGCTCTCGATTATAAGGTCATCTGGGCTCTTATTTTGAGATGCACTAAAAAGCAAAAAGACAGTCAAACTATGACGCCTTCATAAGATGCATCTCTATTTTATTCATTTAACAGAGATGTTAAAATGAGGGGAAAGTGTGCTTCAGAGTGAATGAGGTATGCAGAAATATTAACTTACTGTTTAGTAACCTTTGCACATTGCATAATGCTTACTCTTAGACTTTTTCTAATTTTCCTTTTTAAGAGGGAAAGATGTAGCTTCTAGAGAGATAGATGGCAATTTTTGGGCTTGTTTGAATAAGAGAAATTTATCTTTAGAAAAGCCTTAGACTTTCCTGGAATTCAAGATTACAGTTCTCAAAAGTGCAGTTCCCAGATCACCATCAACACCACCTTGGAATGTGTAAGAATTTCAAGTTATCAGGCCTTACCCCAGATCTACTGGGTTTGAAAGCCTTCCAGATGCTGATCCATACACTGAAGCCTGAGGGCCACTAATCTAAGAACTCCTATCTATTCCTTTGCTTTTTTAGAGTGAAGTAAAAATTGAGAAACTCAGAAGAAACCAAATCATAGCTCTTTTATAGTATTTTCCCAGAGATAGCACTTATTCTGTGTAAATTGTTTTCTGATTGTCTCTCTACTAGCCTTGGCATGTTTTCTTTGTAGTTCCGTCTTTGTAGAGCTGTTTTCTTGCCAAAATGCAGAGAAAATATTTTGCTGGCTGAAAACCTTGTTTACGTAGATCAGTTGGTCGTGAGCCAAGTTTTGCAACAGAAAGCCTAGATGAACTTTACTTCCACTTTCAAAAAGTCTTGCCATTGGTTGAACTAAGGAAAAAGTATCTTTAAGAATTTACCTTTATACTGTCCCTGTCAGCCCTTTCATTTCAGTTTTTCCTATGATGGAAATACCTGATTTTGGTGCCCCCTCTCCTTTTCTAATTTAATTTAATTTTTTTAACATATTTTTTTCCCTTTATTGATTTTAGAGAGAGATGAAGTGAGAGGGAGAGAGAGGTAAAAACATCAATGAGAACATCGATTGGCCGCCTCCTGCATGCCCCCCACTGGGGATCGGGCCCACAACCTGGGCATGTGCCCTGATCAGGAATCGAACCGGCGACCTCTTAGTGCATGGGTCAACGCTCAACCACTGAGCCACACCGGTTGGACCCCTCCCCTTGTTTTAATGTGTAGTCCACTAAGTTACTCTGCTAACTAAAGGCTGAGGAAAAGTCTGGTTATTGTTTGCATTTTTAAAGTTTTGACAGGTCAGAGTTAGGTGCCTATAACAACACTTTGAAATAAAAAGTCTTCAAGATGATCAAATTTAAAACAACTTCTTTTGTTCCTTAATTGTAAATGTTTACTTTATTCAAGATTTTGGGAGGAAATTTGGTGTTACCCATCTTGGTATTATTTTCTACATAGTAGTTCCTTTTAATTTTTATGTGTAAGGATTTTTTTTTTTCTTTCTTTCTTATCCTCTATGTCTGTGTTTATTAGTTTAACTGGTCTATGTAGGTAAGTTTAGAGTCTTAATTCAGGAACATTTAACAGCTTAGTTAAACTTAGAAAGAATATTAGTGCCATAATGATCAAATTTATTTATTTTTTCACATAAATTCTTGTGGAATGTGAATTCTACTCAGACCTATCAGAATATGATAAATCAGTGAGATTTGAAAGAAAACTTGGGATTAAGAACTTATAAACATATAATGGTAGAATAAAGCCCAAATATTTAATCAGGTCATAAAATAAGTAAGCATACCCTAATTGTAGATTTTATAAACTGAAGAACATAATTAAAGTTGCTGTTTATTACTCATCTGGACATCATTGATCATACAATTGAGATTTTTTTATTAACATAGGAAATCACAATCTGTTTGACTAGATAATTCCATGCAGTATCATCTTAGGGATTTTGTTTTGGTCCCCTTGGGTAAGATTATTAAAACTTTTTCTTAAGTAATGTAGTTATCAATACAATTTGACTGATCTTCGTTCTAACTTGAGAATTGGCTTATAGATATGGGACATGAAGCAAACTACTTAGACTTGAAGTATTTAGTGAATGATGATGCTGACTAATTTTGGTGAGAGAATATATGCAAAGTAACTAACCCTTTTTCTTCCCCCTTTAAGGAGGAAGTTAACGTGCCCAGTAGGCGGGTTCTGATTACTGGTGCCACAGGGCTTCTTGGCAGAGCTGTGCATAAAGAGTTTCAGAAGAATAATTGGCATGCCGTTGGCTGTGGTTTCAGAAGAGCAAGACCAAAATTTGAACATGTGAATCTCTTGGATTCTAACGCAGTTCATCGCATCATTTATGATTTTGAGGTATGGTTTAGTCTGTTTATTTTAACAGCTGTAAACTGTCCATATTAAGAATCACCTGGGTGATATAGAAAATGAAGTTACTGTACTTCGGCTCTAACCTATTAAGCAACAATATAGAGTACCCTTTTTTTTTTTTTTAAAGAATGGCAGAGTATTTGCCATCCTTAAAATGATTAGGTTCAGACACAGGTTGACAAAAGACAGAATATGGAGCATTTCATAAAAAGCTTATGTTTCTGAAGTGACCTTCTAAGTACCACTTTCTGTGCAACTTACGACACTGCAAAATGGACAGTGTTGCCATTTCAGAGAATACAGAGGCTCGGAGGGGTTACATAGCTTGTTGGCTGTGATCACAGTAAAAGTTACAGAAAAATTTAGGCTCTGTACCCCCTCTAGTCAAATTGGGAGTTTTAAGGTTTTTTCCTAAAAATATGGTCCAAGTAACACCTGCATCAGAATCTTTTGGGAAACTTGTTTTTAGGCTTCTCTCCCAGAGAGTTTAATTCAGTGAGTCACTTGTGGGACCCAGGGCTCCACATTCTCAGATGCACCCCGGATTGTGCACATTCAAGTTTGAAAACAACTCAGACCGAGCTTCCTCAGCAGTTGTTCCGAGGGAGGAAGTTTTGCTATGTGTGTAGGCTAGCCCTGCCTGTCGGAGGTCTTCCCAGGACTCAGCTCTGGCTCGGCTCCTCTGGGAAGTAGATGCCTTTCTGTGCAAAGGACCCTCTGCATTCCCCTCTTGACGTCTGTCACGTGTTATTGAAACAGTCTCTTTACATGTCTGTGTTTTCCACTAGATGATGAAATCCTGCTCACACAGTGCTTAGCATATAGGTGTAGTATACTAAATGCTCAACTGGGAATGTAATTTTTATAGATAGTTGATTTTCTTTCAATGAGTGGTCTAAGGGATTTGAATTTATGGATTTGATTTGGAATTGATATTCCTTTCCCTTTAATATAGATGTATTAATATTTAGGTCATATTGATCACACAATGATGGCTCTTCCATCTGAATTAGGGGATGAAGCTTATGATTTAGGAATACAGTTATTAATACAGATGTTCATCTGATTTTGCCTAGGGCATACTAAATTGCTCTTTCCTTTTCAGAGCTGCATACATTTTTTAATTTACTTATTTATTTTTATTTTTTTTAAATCCGTACCTGAGGATACTTTTCCATTTATCTTCAGATAGAGTGGGAGGAAAGGAGGGCAGAGAGAGAAAGACATCGATATGAGAGAGGCACATCGATTGGTTGCCTCCTTCATGACTCCGACCAGGGCCGGGGACTGAACCGCAACTGAGGTGTGTGTCCTTGACTAGAATCGAACCAAAGACTGTTCTGTCTGTAGGCTGACGCTCTAACCACTGAGCCAAACTGGCCAGAGCTATTTTTTAAATTTTTTTACTCCTCACCCAAAGATAATGTTTTTCATTGATTCCAGAGAGAGAGAAAGGGATGAGAGGGAGAGAGAGCAAGAAAAAGAGAGAGAGAAACATGGATCAGTTGCATCCCAACCAGGGTTCATACCCACAACTCGGGTATGTGCCCTGACCGGAAATCGAACCCATGACCCTTCAGTGCACATGGAATGAACTCTGTAAGCAAATGAACCACAGCAGCCAGGGTGCCGATGTATATTTTTAAGGAATTTTGAACCTTGAAAAAGGGAGGTGTGACAAAATGCAATGATTCTTTAGCTGAAGGAAGGTTGACTTAACATTTTTCTATGAATTAAATTACTCTTGGAAAGCTGTAGTTCCTCTTGTTTTATTCCTTTTTGTGCTAAAAATCAATGTTTAACTTCCAGCCTCATGTCATAGTACATTGTGCAGCAGAGAGAAGGCCAGATGTTGTAGAAAATCAGCCAGATGCTGCTGTTCAACTTAATGTGGATGCTTCTGGGAATTTAGCAAAGGAAGCAGGTAATGACGACTTCATGAAATCTTTATAAAATATTAAATGATTGCTGAGTTTGTGAAGATTAAAGTTTTGTAGATTGCTTATCAGAGATTTGTTTTTATATATAATGTATATAAAAATATCATGTATAGCATATATATATAAATATATATATATATATATGCCATTATAAATTTCAGTAAAGAGTAATGTCATATGTTAATTTAATAGATTGTTTTCTGTGGTTTGTTGTTTTTTTTGTAGCTGCAATTGGAGCATTTCTAATCTACATTAGCTCAGATTATGTATTTGATGGAACAAATCCTCCTTATAGTGAGGAAGACATACCAAGTCCTCTGAATCTGTATGGCAAAACAAAATTAGAAGGAGAAAAGGCTGTACTGGAGAACAACTTAGGTAAGACACAGCAAGCTCGAGCCTCAGATTTGTTTTGGGGATTCCTTATTATTTATGGGGGGTGTGTGTGTGTGTGTGTGATTTAAAAGATTAGAGAACAAATCATTGGGGGGAAATGAGAGGATATAGTTAATAACAAAGAAAAATAAGCCCTGGCCAGTTTGGCTCAGCCGTAAGAGTGTCGGCCCGCAGACCAGTGAGTCGTGGGTTCGATTCTGGTCAAGGGCACGTACCCCTCTTCCCTGCTCCCACCCTCCTCCTGCTTTCCCCAACCTACCTCATAATTCTTTAATTAGTGGTTTCAAGAATTATGTGGTAAATACTCACATACTCTTTCTTTCTTTCCCTTTCTTTCTTTCTTTCTTTCTTTCTTTCTTTCTGTCTGTCTGTCTGTCTGTCTTTCTTTCTTTCTTTCTTTCTGTCTTTCTTTCTTTCTTTCTGTCTTTCTTTCTTTCTTTCTTTCTTTCTTTCTTTCTTTCTTTCTCTCTCTCTCTCTCTCTCTCTCTCTCTCTCCCCCTCCCTCCCTCCCTCCCTCCCTCCCTTCCTTCCTTCCTTCCTTCCTTCTTTTCTTCCTTCCTTCCTTCCTTCCTTCCTTCCTTCCTTCCTTCCTTCCTTCCCTCTCCCCCTCCTCCCCCTCCAGGGCTTTGTTTTTTTGTTTGTTTGTTTGTTTTTTGTATTTATCTTCAGACAGAGCAGGAGGGAGAGAGAGAGGAAGAGAGAGAGAAACATCGATGTGAGAGACACACCGAGTGGCTGCCACCCACACAACCCCAACCAGGGCCGGGGACAAACTGCAACTGAGGTACGTGCCCTTAGCGGGAACCGAATCCGGGACTCTCTGGTCCGCAGGACAACGCTCTAACCGCTGAGCCAAACCGGCCAGGGCTCACATACCCTTTATATAGATTCACCACTTGATAATGTTTTGCCACATGTTTTGTACATGTAATTTTTTTCTGTACTTATTACAAATTAGTTGAATTTTACTCCAAAATACTGTGTGTCTTCTAACAAGGATGTTCTTGACATAGTTACAATGCAGTTATCTCACTCAGGAAATGAAACGTTACTGTAATATAATACACAGTCTATATAGGAATTTTCCTAGCTGTCCCAATATTGTCCTTTGTTGCATTTTATATTATTATTATTTTTTTAAAAAATTTTTTCTTTATTGATTTTAGAGAGAAAGGGAGAAGGAGAGGGAGATAGAAATATCAACGAGAAAGAACAGCGATTGGCAGCCTCCCACATGCCCCCCACTGGGGACTTGGCCCACAACCTGGGCATGTGCCCTGACTGGGAATTGAACTGGCGACCTCTTGGTGCACGGGTTGATGCTCAACCACTGAGCCACACTGGCTGGGCTGTCCTTTACTGCATTTATCTTTTAATCTAGGATCCAATCATAGATCACACATTGCATTTAGTTGTCATGATCAGTTTTATTTTTAACAATTATAATAATGAAGAAATTATGTATAAAAATAACCCCAATGAGAGAACATTTAAAAACATTCAGGATCACATGTGTTAAATGGGCATCACTACAGGTGAGCTGTGTCATTTTGTTCTATTGCAAATTTCCTACAATTTTGTTTAAATCCACATACTTTCATCTTACGTCAAGACTTAAGAACCAGTCAGCTTTAAAGTAATACCGGCTTTTCTTCCTCTCTAGGAGCTGCTGTTTTGAGAATTCCTGTTCTGTATGGAGAAGTTGAAAAGCTGGAGGAAAGCGCCGTGACGGTTATGTTTGATAAAGTGCAGTTCAGCAACAAGTCGGCCAACATGGACCACTGGCAGCAGAGGTTCCCCACGCACGTCAGAGACGTAGCCACCGTGTGTCGCCAGTTAGCAGAGAAGAGAATGCTGGTGAGACTCTTGGGAAGGAAGATTTTCTTCCATCTTAGTAAAAATCCTGTTAATGAGTTCAAGTTAAAGTGCTTTATTTTTATTTTTTTTATTATTTTCAATTACAGTTTATATTCACTATTATTTTGTATTAGTTTCTGGTGTACAGCATAGTGGTTAGACAATCATATACTTTACAAAGTGTTCCCCCTGCTATTTCTAGTACCTAACTAGCACCATACATAGTTATTACAGTATTATCAACTATATTTCCTATGTTGTACTTTATACAGTGCTTTTTTAAAACTGTAAGGAAACCCAGTAAAAGTAGTGTACAGATAGTAGGCTATATTTATGAATTATGAAAAGATCATAAATTGTGTTTGCATTTATTTCTCAAATACCGCAGAGCCCATCTGTCATGGTTTTATTGCAAGATGACTGAAAACTTGTATTTGTTCTTTGGGTAACAAAGTACTCTCCTAATGTCTTTTAAGATAAAAGTATTTTGTTTAAGATCTATGTAATGTCAAGAAGAATCTACATAGGAATTTATAATATCAGCCACTTTAGAAGTGATTTGTATTTTTTTAGGTATATGAATAGGAGTTTAATTTTAAACATTTGAAAATGTTGGCACTAAATAGAATATTCATAAAAAGAAAGGTTAGAGACAGACTGATTAATTTTAAAATATTACTATTAGTATGACTGTACTTTTTTAACACATAAAAATTTATGTGTGGCCTAAACATCATATGCTGTGAAAATATTTAGGGATGTTATGACTAATTAGCTCATCTTGAAAAATGGTTCTATTAGGTTTTGGTTTTAGCTTCTTAGGATAATTGGAAATAATCAACTGAGCTGTGTTTCCATAAAAATCTGTCAACATTTTTAGGATTCCCACTAAATAAAAGAGAGTCGTTTATATTTTTATTTTAAAAAATTCTCAAGGCTAAATTCTAGAAACTGCTTTTCATGTTAGCTGGGAATACTTACAGGTTTGATTTTAGATATCTTGTGGAGAGCATTCCAGAAAGGAGAGAGGGATTTTTTTTCATTCCTGGGCCTTTTGATGACCTTTCTTGTCAAACCTACCATTCCACTCAACTCAGAAATTGAAATTATTTTGAATTTTTGTGTCCTTGTCAGGATCCATCAATCAGGGGAACCTTTCACTGGTCCGGCAACGAACAGATGACCAAGTATGAAATGGCGTGTGCAATTGCAGACGCCTTCAGTCTCCCCAGCAGTCACTTACGACCAGTAAGTACATGGCATTTAAAACCTCGCTTTTCGAAATTCCAGAACCATCACTGTAGTGTGTACTGTTGGAAACATTTCCTGGTGCTTTGGAAGTATTGATAACTTCATTTTCTGGTATTAATCACAGTGACCTTCGCTTTAATGTTGGCAGTTTATATCAGTTACTTTTCTCTAAATTATTATGTATAAAGGAGGCCCATTAGTGTTGGTGATGTTTATAGAAAAAGTATTGCCTTGATGGTGGCATCCTTTTTTATTTTTTTATTTTATTTCATTTCATTTTCTGCATTTATCTTCAGATAGAGTGAGAGGGAGGGAGGGAGGAAGAGAGAGAGAGAAACATCGATGTGAGAGAGACACATCGAGTGGTTGCCACCCACACGACCCCAACTGGGGCCGGGGACGAACTGCAACCGAGGTACGTGCCCTTAGCTGGAACCGAACCCGGGACTCTCTGGTCCACGGGCCGATGCTCTAACCGCTGAGCCAAACCGGCCAGAGTGTGGCAGCCTTTTTAAAAAAAAATTTTTTTCCAGGGATCAAATCCAATTTCTTGCACTGAAGGCTAAGTGAAGTAGAGAATATAAAACCTCAATATGTAGCCTTTCATGTATTTTTGATGTATTGTTTTATTTTTCTTTAAAGATAACTGACAGTCCTGTCTTAGGAGCCCAACGTCCAAGAAATGCTCAGCTTGACTGCTCCAAATTGGAGACCTTGGGCATTGGCCAGCGAACACCATTTCGAATTGGAATCAAAGAATCACTCTGGCCCTTCCTCATTGATAAGAGATGGAGACAAACCGTCTTTCACTAGTGTACGTGTTGTCTTTTTTAAAAATGATAGAGTATGTGGCACTTTTTAAAGGAAATAGTTTTGTATGAGTGCTCTTTAATTGTGACTTATGATCTTTCAGGTAAACGAAGCTTTTGCACTAGTGGAATCGTGTAAAGAAACGAAGGTCAATCACGTCTTGCTTGACATAACGATGTTTCTTTTTATCATTTCGTTTGTCCTGGCTTCATTTGCTGTTGGAGTATAGTAGATTATGGTTCTTCAATATTTGTGAGCCAGGATGAAACAGACCTGCTGTAGACTCTTTGGGAGGCGGGGGGATGAAATGCATTGTTCATTCCTCTGACCTCTACATTTTCAGGACTATTGCAACTGTTGACCCTTTTCTCTTCTAACGTGTTAAATAGTATGAAAATCATTGGTGTTCATTATTTGCTTTGCTTAAGCCCAGATCAAAATGTTTGAAGAAAGAAACTTTATTTTTGCAACTTAAGTACAGTTTTTATGCTTGAGATACTTCCTCATGTTATGTATATTGGAACTCCTGCAGCTCGAGGCCTCCTGCTTCTGTAGCAGTGTATGAACACTCCAGAGAGTATGTGTGTGTGTGTCTGTATTTTTAAAATATATACAACACTGTCCTTTTCACTCCATGTCCCTAAGTGATATTTCATATTTGTGGTCATACTAATAATAATGGGCCTTGTAAGTCTTTTGACTGTTCATGAATAATAATAAATATGTACTGCTGGCATGGTAATGCTCAGTGTTCGTGTATTTACTTCTCTTTGTAAGTGTAAGGACCAACCATATAAACTGATTGTTATTTGGTTGCTTTAATTTTTAAAAATGACATTCTTATGTAACATCTGGTGCATACAAGAGAATATAGTTAATATATATTGAAATACAAAATACGATAAAGAAAGTGAACATGGTGAACCCCCTTTCTGAAATCTAGAATGTTGCAGATACTGGATCTACTGTGTCAGCTGGCTGTGTTATTAACTAAATTAGCTATGTAGTCTGGCTATATGTTTAACACAGAATGTTCCTTCTGAGATTGTAGAGTATCTGAATGTATTATCTATGCTAAGTAATACTCAGGTGACCTTAACCTCAACATCTCTGGTCCTTAGGAAGGGAGTGGCAAGGTAGAGTGACTTGTATGACTTGGCTTCTATTTGGGGGTCAGTGCAAACCCTGGTTTCAGATTTTCCGATTTCACTTACAGGGTACTCTTTCTCTAGATTATGATCTTATTCTCTCATTGGAAAAAAAGTCTGAATTTACATAGAATTTGGGGTTCAGAGAAGATCAGATTGGGGTGATTTGGTTAAAGCAGCAATTCCCAAACCATATTATGTTTTATAATTAACTAGGGAAGTATTAACCGATCGATGCCTGAGCCCTAACCTGGACCCACTGAAGTGGAATTTCTGGAATTGATACTTGCTAATTTAGGTTTAAATGTTTCCTGGGTGCTTCTAAGGTAGTCAACCTGGCACTTATATTTGAAGCGTTCTGGCTTTGTTTTTGTTTTTTTTAAGTTACTTCATTTCATGTAGTACAAAATTCAAATTTTCGGCGTTAAAAAACCTTTGTTATCCTTTTCCTCTAGCCACCAATTTTTCCATCAGTGGAAGAAACCAGTGCAGCTCAGACTCTGGTGTATTTCTAGAGGTGCTCTGTATTTATAAGGCTGTCTCAGAGCGTGTGTGTGTTCACACTCTCGCCATCCCTTCCTTTTTTAAAATAATTTTTCCTTACTGCTTTTAGAGGAAGGGAGAGGGGGAGAGAGAGAGACATCGATGAGAGAGAACATCTATTGGCCGCCTACGCCCCCCACTGGTGATCGAGCCCACAACCTGGGCACGTGCCATGACCAGGAATCAAACTGGCGACCACTTGGTGCATGGGTCGATGTTCAACCACTGAGCCACCCCAGCTGGGCTCACCATCCCTTCTTTATTTACATAAAGAAAGCATAATACACATTTGTCTGCACTTTTTTTTTTTCATTTAATGTGCCTTGGCATTTGTTTATATTAGTTATAAAGAAAGTCCATGTTCTTATTTTTTAAATTTAAATCTTGCAGAAAAAATTGCCATTACAGCATAGAGAATCCCTGTATTCATTCCCCTTCCAGATCCCCCAGTTGTCAACATTTAGCCACATTTATCATTTTCTCTTTCTGTTTATATACACACACAAGAGAGTATATGTTTTTTCCTGAACTATTTAAGAGCAAGTTGCAGCCATGATGTCAAATCACCCACTTTGTAGCATATAAACCTAATAATGTTCTCTAAAAATAAGAATGCACTTCCACATAACCCTGTAATATAACCATCAAAATCAAGTAGTCAACATTGATACAATGTCATCGTCTAATCCACAGACCCTACTCACATTTCATCAGTTACCCAGTAATGTCCTTTACAAGCCTACTCAGACCAGGATTACTTGTGGCATTTGTTACCACCTTGCTTTAGCATCAGTCTGGAACAGTTCCTCAGTCTTTCAGGGTCTTGACATTTTTGACATCTCTCTGTACATGAGACACCATAAATTCACATTGATACCTCCAATTCCAGTCTTGCTCCGTGGTTTATCTCAGCTTCCCTCTTTCCATTTTTGTAGTTCCTTCACTCACTCACATCATCAATAAGAATCATTCTGATCATACCAAGTCCCCCACTGGTCCCCTCATCACCCAGGCCTCCTTGAGCCAGTTGAGCATTCCCGAGCCCTGGGCCATGGTCCTGATAATGTGGCCTGTTGGACCTTTAAATATAAATCCTTCACTGTTTCATTGCTGTCTCCGCTCCATTGTTTTCATTCTACTTCGTGGATATGCCTTGTAACCTGATTGTGGTAGGCTGGATAATGCCCCCACATCAATATGTCCAGGTCCTAATCTCCACATCTGTGAAGGATACTTTATATATGGCAAAAGGGACTTTGTAATGAAGAATCATGAGATGAGCCCTGGCCAGTTAGGCTCACAGTTAGAGCATCAGCCCGCAGACCAAAGAGTCTCGGGTTTGATTCCAGTCAAGGGCATGTACCTCGCTTGCGGTTCAATCCATGGCCCTGGTCTGGGTCATGCCAGAGACAACCAGTCAATGTTTTTCTCTCCCTCCCTCCCTCCTTCCCTCCCTCCCTTCCTCCCTCCCTCCCACTGTTTCTGAAGATAAATGGAAAAATATCCTCCAGTAAGGATTAAAAAAAAAGATGAGAGATGAGATTACCCTGCCTGGGTTCAGTGTAAGGGTCTTTTCTAAGAGGGAGGCAGGGGAGTAAGTAAGTAGATAAGATAATGGAGGCAAGAGGGTGGAGTGATTCAGGAAGAGAGAACAAGCCAAAGAATGTGGGCAGCCTGCAGATTCTCAAAAGCATTAGTCACGGGGCCTCGGGAAGGAGCGTGACCTTGCCAACACCTTGGTTTTGGCCCAGTGAAATCCATTTCAGACTAATGCTCTCTCGAACTGAGAGATGATAAATTTGTGTTAAGCCACCAAGTTTGTGGTAATATGTCACAGTAGCAATAGGAAACTCATACACTGATCCTGTGATTTTCATTTATTTTCTATTGATTTTAAAGAGAGAGGAAGGGAGAGGTAGAGAGAAAGAGAGACATCGAAGTGAGAGAAACATTAATTGGCTGCCTCCTGCATGCGTCCCACTGGGAAATGAGCCTGCAACCTGGGCATGTGCCCTGACCAGGAATGGAACCAGTGACCTTTCAGTGCAACCAACAGCCACACACGGCCCAGAGCTGTTTTAGTTTATGGCTCTTTATCTTTCTACTCTACACTCTGGGAACTTGCCTTGACTTTTTACCCAATTCTTGCACTCGGTTATTTTTTGTTTTCTGAGTTTCCAAGAACTTTTCTTTGTTTTCTCAATGTTTCCTTTTTTAAAAAATCCAAAAGCCATCATATTTTATGCATGTATGGATTATTTTATTTTTCTGAAATATCAATGCTAGGTGATAGTTCAGTTTTAGTTTTTTTTACATTTGTTTTCTAGTTTTAAGATACCTGTTTCTTCCAGACCTCTTCTGTTTGTTTGTTTGTGCTTGGCCTGCTTTGTTTCCTTTAGGGGCTTTGCTAAGCTGTCCGATCATGATTGAGAGAGAGACATAAAGGCTAATTGGAATTGCTGAGTCTCTGTGTGCAGCAGGGCTGGCCTGTGCATTGCAGGATGATTAACCGCGTCCTTGGCCTCCGCTCACCAGACCCCAGCCACACTCCTCGGGTCAGGACAATCAAACATTTCTCCAGACGTCACCAAATGTTCGCTGGAGCCAGGTCATTACGACTGAGAACAGCTATTCCAGGACAATGTGAGTGGTCCCTTTCACTCCCAGGGTCATTATGTTCAGGTTTTTCAGGTCAGATTTCTCCGAAAAAGGTCTTCCAGTCCCCTGCTTGAGGGCATGGGTCTAACTGCCAGTGATCTGGAGGCTGAGTGGGAGAGGCAGCCTGAGCTCTGTACTGTTGAGCTACGTTGGAGTGAAAGTTTTATCACAAAAAAAGTGTTGCTTGCCAGGCCAGTGTGGCTCAGTGGTTGAGCATCGACCCATGCACTAGGAGGTCGCCGGTTCGATTCCCGGTCAGGGCACATGCCCAGGTGTGGGCCCAATCCCCGGTGGGGGGCATGCAGGAGGTGGCCAATCGATGCTCTCTCTAATCAATGTTTCTATCTCTCTAAAATCAATAAAGAAAAAAAATTTAAAAAGAGAGAGACCTTCCTCATTCTTTATATATATATATAAAAGTGTTGCTTGAGGGAGGAGATTGCTAAGCAGTTCAGCACCTCCCCATTGCCTTTAAGCTATCTTCAGAGGCTGGAGATAAGAGGGCCCGGAGGGTGGACCCAGGGCACCCAGGGCTTCTCTCCTGTCTAGGTAATTACAGTAGGGATTCTGTAATTGATGGAGAGAGCTGTCATTAGAACCAGTTTGCCTTCTTTGTAGCAGGCTTTCTTATGTAAGAGTGCAATTCATCTAGCCCTGGCCAGTTTGGCTCAGCGGTTGGAGCGTTGGCCTGCTGACCAGAGAGTCCCGGGTTCGATTCCTGCTAGGGGCATGTACCAAAAAAAAAATAAAAGAGTGCAATTCATCTAGCACAGACCTGCGCCCCACCCAGATTAGGATAAGCAGTTCACAGGTCCTGCAGTTAGCATTCAGCTTTCATATGTTCACATGTTCTTCCCGTTTTCAGGGTAGTACCTTCATCCACAGCCTGCCCATGTCACCCACCCCCCTCCTTCCGATCATCTGTGGTAGTTTCCCCAAAGGATAGATCATCTGTGGTAGTCTCCCCAAAGGATAGAAGTCCAGTAATCGGGAGGTTGGGGAGTGGATCTGGGAATCCAGTTTCATTCATTTCTCTTTACTCTTTTGCTTCCCTTTGCACCCAAGATTCAGAGGTATATGGTCTGAGACTTTTCAGCATTTTCAACGTAAATTACTTTGGTTCTGAGTGCTCCCTACCGTCGCCTGCAACTCAGCCTTTTGGGGTTGGTTAACTCCTTTACCCTTAGTCCCCTTCCCTTTCCAGCCTCCAGAATTTTGTTACTGTAGTCTCTTTACCGTTTTCCCTGTTCTCATTAGTTTATGTCTTTTTATTTTTATTTTTTTTAAATATTTTTTCTTTATTGATTTTTAGGGAGAGGAAGAAAGATAGAAACATGGATGAGAGAGAACATCTATTGGCTGCCTCCTGCATGCCCCCCACTGGGGATTCGGCCCACAACCTGGGCATGTGCCCTGACCAGGAATCGAACTAGCGACCTCCTGGTGCATGGGTCAACGCTCAACCACTGAGCCACACCGGCCGGGCGATCTTACAGTTCTGTGCATGAAATGTCTGGCATAGGAATCACTGGACTAACAAGGTGTCTCCAGGCTGCATACCTTTCTGGAGGCACTAGGAAAGAATACCTTTTCTGCTCATTTGGGTTGGTAGAATTCAGTTTCTTGTGTCTGTGGGAACGAGGTCCCCATTTTCTTGCTGTTTATAAGCTGAGGGCTGTTCCCAACTTCTACAGGTCACCACATTCCTTGTCTTGTGGCCCTCTTCCTTCATCTTCAAAGCCAACCTGTCCTGGCCCATGTGGCTCAGTTGGTTGAACGTCTTCCTGTGCATCAAAAGGTCACTGGGTCAATTCCCAGTCTGGGCATATACCCAGGTTGTGGGTTTGATCCCTGGTCTGGGTGCTTAAGGGAGGCAACTGATCAATGTTTCTCTCACATCAATATTTCTCTCCCCCTCTCCCTTCCTCTCTCTCTAAAATCAATAAAAACATTAAAAAAAAAAAAGCCAACCTGAGTAGGTTGAGTTCTCAAGTCGAATCTACCCAACCCTTCTGTCTCATCTCTCCAACCACAGCCAGGAAAGGTTCTCCAGTTTTAAGGAAGCATGTGATTAGGTTGGGTACCCCAGAGAATCAGGGATAATCGCCCCTTCTCAAGGTCAGTAATCTTCATCACATCTACAGAGTCTATTTTTCCATGTAAAGTTCTAGGGTTCAGGGTGTGGACATCTGTGGGTGACCATAATCCTGTCTACCATGTACATTAGATGCAGTTTGTTCTGTAACTCAAAAATGAAGTTATTTTGAATTGGCAGCTTGAAAACCCAAGGTAAAAATGTTCCATCATTTGCTTAAATCTGTTAAATCAGGATAGCAGAAACACAACCAGACTTTGACAGTTTCCCTTCTCCCCAAATCTGGCCATTTTATTTTTACTTTAATCTTTATTTAATCTTTGGTTAAGATTCTTCAAAATAACCAAGGTTGTATTTTATTCTTTTGTAAATATTGACTGCATCTACCCCAAAGTGACAGCCACCACAGTGGGGCAGATAAAAATGGGATTTTTTCTTCTTGCTAGTCTCAGACATTGTCATTTAGATGGAAACCAAATTAAAATGGAGACACTGAATAGTTGAAGAGGCAAATGTTGCCTTTCTGGGCTCTCTTTTACCCCCAAAACTTCAGCAGGATCCTAAGACAGACTGGCAGTCTTGTCGACTCTCTTTTGTCCTGCTCCGAAAGGCAGCTGATTATCTTGGAAGAGCTTCAGAAGCAATTAAGAAAATCCCCGATGTCAAGTTACAGTTCAGACAGGACGAATTAGATGGATGGGGAAATGTCCTGATAAAGTACTCGAGAAATAATGAGTCTGTGTACAATTTGTAATTGCTCCTGCAAAAATTCACTACATAAAAGAGTCTATTAACCTGACGCTGGAATCTCGGAGATGTTTTTGGTTTTTGTTTTTTCCCATTACAAATGCAAATGCCTTTTGAAATGGAGCCCAGAGCATTTTAAAATGTCCAAAATGTAATTCAGAACATCGTTTATTACATTTCTGTCTGGGCTCTTCAGTGCCTCCCAAGCTGCTTGGTAAATGCTGATTTGGAAGCCAGCAGGTCTGTGGTGAAAACATGGCTGATTGGCTCACCGGTGTGGAGCAGGGCCTGAAGGAGCCCTGAGCCAGGAAGGGTGAGGGCTAGCTCCAGGACCACCAGGACGGGGAGGCACGGTGGTTGGAAAAGACCACGTTAGTTCAAGTATCCATGAGATCGTTGCATCTGGTTTCTTCTTTTTTTTAAAAGGTATGCCGTGTATTTCCTTTTTTAAAAATATTTTTATTTCTTTATTGATTTTTGGAGAGAGAGGAAGGGAGAGGCAGAGAGAGATAGAGACATTGATGAGAGAGAACATCAATTGGCCACCTCCTGCATGCCCCCACTGGGGATCGGGCCCACAACTTGGATATGTGCCCTGACCGGGACTCGAACTGGCAACCTCTTGGTGCATGGGTCAACTACCGTACCACACTGGCCGATCTGGTTTCTTCTCGATGAACTAAAAGATAGATGATCTTCAGTCTGCGTAACCCCATCCCTCTGACCACAGAACAACACCAGCTCCAGTGGTGACCATAATGCATTGGTGGGGACAGAAGTGGTGTTTTGCGTGGTGACAGCTGGGACACTCAGTCACAAGTAGGTATCATTTAGCTAGCGTACTTTCATCCCCATGCCGGGACACTCAAATGCAATTTCCTTCCCTTCAGAACTGCTATTTCCCTCTTAGTAAAAATGATTTCAACTCTTTCAAACTACTGGGGTTTTTGTCCTCGGTGGAATAAAATTTCCCCCAACTTTGGAAGGATGGGTGTGGTACTCAATGCTAATGGTTCCCCCGTGGTAAACATTAGCAAGTGGGAAGTTATTCTAGGGTTATCATATAACATTTGTAGGCCACTTTTTATTTATGAAGTGCCTGAAGGTCTCTTGACTAGGAACTGTTTCCAAATAACCTGGGGCTCATTTTTCATCTTGATGCAAATCCCATGGAAGCAAACCAATCATGAAGCTCTGTAAAAAGTCACTGGGAGCCCCAGGCTCAGAACGCAGCTGTGGAGCGCAAACTGTTCGGTTCTGTGCTGCTGGATTGGAGCCTGGAGGACCTGAACCACGGGGACCCGAACGCACTTAGAAATCAAAGTCGGCGTTTTGTCTCAGGAAGCCCTTTGCCCGAGCCGAGGAAGGTAGACTAAATCCCTCATAGGAGCTCAGCTTGTACGGACTTTGCTTTTTACACAATTTCTTCGGAGGCGGTTCCATACAGTGATGTCTTTTCTGTTTAAGGAATGGAGAACACCAATGAAGCCAATGCAAACCAAACATCGGGGCATCCCTATCCGCAGGCCACCTCTGATGTCTAAGTGTATCTTCATCAGTGTTCTCGTCCACTTCCATCGGTCCGTGCTCACTCTTGGCAACCTTTTCCCCACTCCCATCCCCAAATATCACCCCAGGTCCATACACCAGAGCCTCCCCATTATTTCTCCTACCTTCATGGACCCTCCTCTGCTTGGCAGTTTGATCGCATTCCTTCCTACCTCTCTTTAAGTGTGTGCCCCCCGATCTCTCCAGAGTCATCATTTGGCGCTGTAATAATGCTTATTACTAAGTACATTTCCAGGTGCCTGACTTGGATAACTCCATTTATGCTCGAAATAACCTTCTTGGATAGTAACTATTCTTGTGCCCATTTTACAGGAGGAGAAACGGGAGACACGGCAGTGATGAAAAGCATGTTGTTGGTCTTACGCCTGGCAGGCGGTGGGGTCAGGATTCATCCGGCCCAGAGCCCTCGCTGTTCACCTCTGCTTGTCGCAGGCTCTCCTCAGATCCTGACGTTTCACTGGCTGCTTCACCTTGGGCGTACGCAGTGCCCCCTCTGAGCTTCCCTTTGCTCTGCAGTCAAATAGGAACGTTTGCGCGAAAAAAGCCGAGATAATCCCCGTAACAGTTCGTGGCCATAGCAGGTGCTTGAGAAAATATCAAGTGTCCACTAACCCTTCCCCTCACTGTCCTCCCCTCATCTACATAATTCACACAGGAAATGAGCTGATGTCTGTCTGTTGATGGGGAATGTGGTTTAATATGTGCCCTCTCTCGCGAATGAGGTCCCTTCAGGCAGCCTGACATTTCAGATTGGCGGACTGTTCCACACTTTGGTCCGCCTAGGCAAGGACTGCACCTTCTCTGCGGCGGTGCCAAGTCCCATGTTCTTGGGTGTACTTGCTTTCACGGTGGAACTTTTGTATGTCACCGTACACGTGCTGCTCATTGATATGATCTTCAGGAAATGTTTTGAATGGAGAAATGGAGCGGAGCAGCAACCACCTGCTTGTGGGTTTGTATGGTATCACGGAGAGCTAGTGGGCTGGGCTGGTGCTCCAAGAATGGCAATGACCCATGGTAAATGCGCCGGCAGCCACCGGCGTAGTCCCGGCCAGCTGTTTCCAAATGTGCGCCCTGTGGTGGGAGGTCCCTCCCAAGCTGGACCTTTCTGGGAAACACACGGGCTATTAATTTCCCAATGGCAAATATAACCGCAGATGGTTGTGTGCAAGACTGGGTTACAGGATAAGCATGGCGAGGTATCCACTTTCTGGGGACAAAATGGAAAGAGAGGTTTATCTTTTCTGTTACACTTAGCGCCACGACAGCGAAGTGAATGCGCAGGCCTTTGTCGAGTTTCAGTTACACTTATTTATGTGAGATAAGAATGTGAAAAGGTGGTTGTTTTCAATTACTTCCTCAAATAAGCCCTTATATTATTTCCATCACCAGTTTGGACGAATCTCTCTCCCTCTACCCCTCTCTCGACCATGGCTTTACCATAGTTGTGTAAATCTGACCATGGGAATCCAGAACTGTTTATTGAGTGTCTACTCTGTGTAATTTCCTGTGCATGTGGGGAGTAGCAAGGAGGATAAAGCACAATTCTTGTCCGAAAGGATCTTGAAATCTAATTAAAGAGCTAAGAATCAAACACGTAAAAATGTGACACCAAGATATTAATATTTTTACAATGGCTATTTGCAAGCTACCAACTATTTAGATGTCCTTCCAGAGATAGCTTGTGCATATATTTATACACATACTTCTATTTAAAAATTCAGTGAAAAGCATGCTGGACAGACGTGTGTGCTCCTTGGTTTCTCACTGGACATATGTTCTGTAGGTCATTTCATAGCTGCACATATATGTCCGCTGCATCATTTCTCATAGTTACATCGTATCCCATTATTTATAAACCATTTATTTTCTCTTATCACTACCTTATTTTTTTTAACCCCAAAAAAGTACATGGAACTTGATCATTCACTTTAGTCTTAGACTTAAATGAACTTTAATTGATTTGTTAAAGTCTGCTTTAAAAAATATGTATTTTTTTTTTATTGATTTTATTTTCTTTTTCTTTTTAGAGAGAGGATGGGAGAGGGAAAGATACAGGAAACATCAATGAGAGAGAAACCTCAATTGGCTGTCTCTTGCACGCCCCCTACTGGGGATCAAGCCCGAAATCCGGGCATGTGCCCTGACGGGGAATTGAACCATCGAGCTCCTGGTGCACCGAACAGTGCTTAATCCACTGATCCACACTGGCCAGGCAAAAAGTCTGCTTTTAATGGAAAAAAATTCTAGAAGTTTGGAGCATCACTGAAATAAGTGGATGTCTTCTCCCTGCAACTCTTTTGAAGGCAATAACATGCATTTGGATTTATATTCTGGTTTGTTTACAAAAGCAGCCTCATTCAGCCGCAGTCATAGCAACACAACAAGCAAATGCTACAAAAGTATTAGAAGGGTTCTGAGTATGGAGAGATAGTTGGAGTGTTTTTTTTTTTAAGTGGTGCCCTTCTGTATCACCAGTGACAGATGTCCTCCTGCCCTATTGCTCTGCTCACATTTGAAAGTGGGCCTTTGGCTTTCTCACTCTAGGTTTAAAAATTTTTTTTAATTAAATTAATTTATTTATGGTAAGAACACTTAGCATGGGAGCTACCCTCTTAATACGTTTTTAAGTGTATAATACAGTATTTTTAATTATAGGGACGGTGGTCAGCAGATCTCAAACTTACTCATATTGCGTAATCGAGACTTCATACCCATTGACTAGTAATTTCCCATGTCTCCCTGCCCCCAGCCCCTGGGAACCACCTATCTACTCTCTGTTTCTATAGGTCTGACTACCTGTGTTTCTGATACTTCATATAAATGGAAGCATGCAGTATTTGTCTCTGTTAATGGATCATTTTACTTGGCATACTGTCTTTGAGGTTCCTGTATATCATAATGCAAGGACTTTCTTCTTTTTTTAAGCCTAAATGATATTCCATTGTATACATAGACCACATTTTTTTTTTTTTTTCATTTATCTGTTGATGGACATTGAAGGTGTCACTACTTCTTGGCTATTGCAAATAATGCTGCGGAACACATGGCAGTGCAGATATCTCTCTGAGACTCTAATTTCCATTCTTTGGGGTAAATACTCAGACGTAGAATTGCTGGATCATACATTAATTCTATTATTAATTTTCTGAGGAACCTCCGCACTGTTTTCCACAGTGGCTGCACCATTTTACATCCCCACCAGCAGTGTCTGAATTTCTCCACGTCCTCGCCAGTGCTTGTTATCTTATGTGTCTTTGGTAACAGCTGTCCTCAGATGTGTGGGATGATCTCCTTGTGGTTTTGACTTGCATTTTTGTGAGGATTAGTGCCACTGAGTATCTTTTCACATACCCATTGCCCATTTGTATGTTGTCTTTGGAAAAATGCTTATTCAGTTCTTTAGCCCATTTGAGTTACTAGGTTTTGTGTTTTGGTTTTGCCATTGAGTTGTATGAGCTTCTTATATATTTTGGAAACTAACTCCTCATCTGATATATGCTTTGCAGATATTTTCTCCTGCTCTGTAGGCTGCCTGTTCACTCTGTTGTTCTCCTCACCCTAGTTTTTGCTGCTATGCTTTGCTTGTTTGTTTTAAGGCAACATAAAAAGGGAAATAAATTTTGTTAACTAGTAATTTTCACATTTTAAATTCAGTAACAGCCGAGGTTTATAATGATGTTTTGGAAATTCCAAAGTGCTTGTATTCTTGTGGAGGGAAGAGGAAATCCATGCTAGTTCATTTTTTTCCATTCCTATATGTTTCCTTTATTTTTGCCTATAATGTATTCTGAATTTTTCTAGTGTACTTACTAAGGTGTGAGATGCTTTATATACATTATGTCATTGACTCCTCACATCACGTGAGGTATGTGTTATTCCATTTTACAGATGAACAAGCTCAGGGAGATGGAGTAGCTCTGGAAAGGTGATACAGCAAGGGGTGGAGTTGGAACGGAGGTAGGTCTACTTGTGTCGAAAGCCCTACCACTGCTGTTCAGCCACACTGCTTCTAAGTCTTTGAAAACCGTGGATCTGAATATCATATGCATGAGACATACATGCGCACGGCCACCCAGAGCGTTAACTAGAATGGTATTCCTCAGCCATTCCAAGCAGCCTCTTATTGACGCCCACATTATAACATTGTATCGTCTCTTCACTTTAAAACCTCTGTCCAGCACTGCCAATGAGCAGCCAGTTTGATTCATGGGAATGTATCTCATCCCAGATTTGTGTGTTTCGGGATAGAAGTGATGGAATGAGGCAGGAGAGTGAGCTGATGGAGAAGTCATTGTTTAATAGTCACGATGTGCTACACTGAAGAGCTTTGTAGGTGTGGTAGGTAATGGAAGCCCATTCATACCATATCAAAGCCCATTTTCCTTGAGGAAAACCCTTCCATGTGGTTCTCATGGGACCGGACGCCCTGCCTGTGAAGAGGGGGTCATAGGATACACACTTGGGCAGAGCATCCCAATTCCCTGGCCAAATGGATGGCATCAGACATGGGCATATGACCCAAGCTGCGTTAATTGGATGTATCCATGGGACTTTCACTGTGACAATCAGTTTTTTTTCCTTAGGAAAAAGTCATGAGGGTGAGCATCAGGGGAAACCCTAGCCACCATGTCAGGCTAAAGGGTAGCATAGGAAAGAAGCTGAGAAAAGCAGAGCCAGAAATTTGAAAGAGTTGAATTCTTAATGACATCAGTTGAACCCCTTGATTCAGCTGTGCCTGAAGCCAGCGTCATTGCCTTGAACTTTCCAATGACATGAGCCTCCTTGGAGAAAGGCTCCTTCCAGGGCTGGAATTAGGAGAGGCAACAGGTGCCAGAAAGTGAGGAAGGGCTTGAAAAATAACAGGATGTGTCCAAAGGACACTGGAACCAACTCGAAGGAGCTCCCAGTGGCCAAATCTGGGGCGACTTTAGCGATTATAATAAATAATAATAAGAGTAATAGATTATATTCCATAGAATCAATATATTTGAGTCCACTCCGATATAAATAAATAACTGAATAAACAAATCAGTGAGATGTGACAGTTCTTCCTAATAGTAGAATTCGAATGAATAAACATAGGGTACATGGTGGAAATAAAACCATTTGTCAATCACCACAGTCATAATTGTTGTAGGTAATAATCACTGGAGTGTTAAAATGAGTGAATGGAAGTATGGTAAGAAAACATATTTATACAGTCTCAGTGTCATCTCATAAAATGCTTATTATTTACAAAGGAGAAAAATAATAACTCCACAGTGGAGAAACCTTGTAGACACTGTTGTGACCAAGTGACCAAAGTCAACATCACAGCAGGGAGCCACGTTGACAGGTGTCCCCTGATACGATGCATTGACAAGGACACAGTGTCACTTCTGTGGTATTTATACCCCAAACGCATAACCTCAATTTAAGTCATGACAAAATCGCTGGCCAGTGTTCTTCAAACTTGTTAAGGTCAAGAAAGATAAAGGAAGACTCAGGAACTGTCCCCGATTGGAGGGGAGGAAGGAGGTCGGAAGCCTCAACGCAAAGTGGGGTCCTGGACCAGAAAGAAGACAATTGCCAAAATTTGAATCAGGCCTGCAGACTAAGGTGTTTTCTCAATATTAATTTCCTGGTTTTAATACTTTTATGACAGTCAGCAAGTTGTTTATATTGGGGGAAGGCGGGGGAAGGGTATGTGGAAACTATATAATGTTTTTGTAATTCTTTTGGAGAAATAAAATTATTCTAGTTATTTCCCGCTTTTGTTTTTATGTTGTTTATTTATATTTTTAATCCTCACCTGAGGATATTTTTCCATTGACTTTCAGATAGAGTGGGAGGGAGGGAAAGAGAGAGAAACATTAATGTGAGAGAGACACATCGAATGGCTGCCTCCCACACGACCCCAACCAGGGCTGGGGATCGAACTGCAACCGAGGTACGTGCCCTTGACCGGAATCGAACCTGTGACATTTTGGTCCACGGGCCGATGCTCTAACCGCTGAGCCAAACCAGCCAGAACATTTTACGTTATTTTATGTTGGATTTCTTTCAACTGATATTAAAAATGCCCTAATGTAATAAAATATACTTATTTTGCCTCATTTTCACAACCCTATAATGTCAGGCTTATCCTCATTTCTAGATCATGAAACGAAGCCTCGGGTAGTCTAATTAATTTCCCCGCGATCACACAGTAAATGACAGAGCCAGGATTGGAACCTATGTCTGCTCGACATCGAAATTTTAGGTATATCACTTACCTTAAAAATTATGCATATTATAAAAACAATCAACTGGACCAACAATCTGTCTAGTTTTTAAATGGAATGTATTTTCAAAAACTCTGCCTCGTTCCAGAGAAGACTTGAGAGTTGGGGACAGGTTAGGAGAAATATTGGCTAAATATTAGCAAGCGTCCCGGTGCTGGTGTTTTGCAACCACACAGTAGGACTGTAATTTGTGGTGCGGGAGGGCATGCCAAGTAGCCTCAATATGGGCTTCCTCTGAAAATCAACATTCGACAGTGTGATCAAATCCAGATAACTGGGGCATTTTCCCAGTGGGATGTATATATACTTGGTTTAAACCTTTGATGGAGGGTGTTTTCAATATGGGAGTAGCTTAAATTGAAGGCAAAGCAAACAGTAGGGCCTGTTAGAATATCCATCAACTAAACACCCTGAAAGGGTATAAAATGCCTCCAGCTGCCAAAAAACAATTAGGCTGCAAATATGCCTTTGGTTACCTAACCACACATTCCCTGAACATTTAGTTCTAATTAATTTTCTTCATTACATCACAATGCCTCTCCTAATTACACCAGAGAAATTCCATAAACCTACTGGCTACTCAGAGCCTTGATTGCACAAATGGTTCGGGTGGGTCCCCGTTACAGCAGACCCTCCTCACTTTCTGATTTACACACATCTTATCTCCGCAGACACGAGCTACTTCGTAAAGCCCTTCTAGCCGCCAGGAAGACGAATCCTGTATGTGACCACATTCCAAATCAGTGTTTTTAGCGTGATGGAACATCAAGGCTGAATAATTTAAAACATACCAAGGTAAAGGTGAACCGTACAAGGCAAGAACCATGTAGCGTCTGAATTCATACACATGTTGCCAAAGCTTGTGATCCCTGGATCAGCAATGGAGGCCGACGCAGAGGAACAAAACCTCTGTGCTGACACTGAACTTCCAAGTGCAAAGGGGAGGCAGGGCCAGTCGCCAGGCACCAGAGCAATACAGCACGCACAATAAATATAAAGGACTGAAGGGCAGGCAGAGACCCCGAGCCCATCCCTGGATAAATCAGGAAGTCAAGGCCCAGTGCAGGGACGTGAGCTGGGACTGGAGCAGAGACTCCCCGAGTGCCTGACCAGTGACACAGTACAATGAATCAGAGCCTGTTCGCTGACTGAGGACATTGTAAGTTAGGCCAAAGACAGGGTTTGATCCTGGTGAATCCATTTTTGTCTTCCTTTCCCGGCCACAGAAGTGTTTGTGATCTCAGTGTCCAGGGTTTTGGAGGACGACATGTGGGCCAGTCAGGACAAATGCATCCTGAGTATGCAAAGCCCAAAGCCAACTGATGGGATTTCAGCAGCTTCACTTCGTGTGCCTCAAATGTGCTGATCCCCCAACCATTTCAGCCCAGGTCTGGGACCTGCTTCTCTCTCTCTCTCTTTCTCTCACATGCTCTCTTTTCAATATGAAATTGCTCTCATGACATTAGATAAAAAATAACCTAGAGTTTTGCTACTCGAAGGGTGGTCTGTGAATCAGCAGCATCAACATTGCTGGGGAGGCTGCTGGCTCCCAAACCTACTGAAACGGAATTCGCGTTTTAGGGTGATCCCCAGGTAATTTGTGTGTGCACTGAAGTTTGAACAGCACAGGTCTAGAGTAGTGTGGTCCTCAAATTTCAGCGTGCCTCGGATTCATCCAGAGGGTACCCCATCCCCAGTTTCCAGTTCACTGGGCCTGGACTGACGCTGAGAATGTGCATCTCTCACACGTGCCTTAGGAGGCTCCTTGCATATAGATTCTTCTCTGTCAAAGACAGGAATTTGGGAAATTAAATTGCTGGAGGTTTTGGTAGCCACAGGCTCCACCAGAGTGTGGCTTTGTGCAGTCGTTTTTAGGTGATTCTGGGACTTCTACATATTTGAATACAGTAATGGTGGTTGCCAGAGACTCGTTGGTCCGCGGGCCGACGCTCCAACTGCTGAGCCAAACCGGCCGGGGCTGCCCATCTGACATTTTATGATGAGTGTGTTCTAGCAGGCAGATTGTACACTTTGATTACATGGTAGCTTTACTATTTTATAGTCTCCAAGTATGTCTTCTTTTATTCTAAAATCCATAGCAAAACAGATTGTCCTGTTCTCTCCAGCCCGTCTTGAACTTCAGCACGCATTGGAGTGTGTTACGGGCTGAATGTCTGTGACCCCTTCAAATTCACATGCTAGAACCCTAGCCCCCAATGTGATGGTACTTGGAGGTGGGCCTTTGGGAGGTAATTAGGTTTACATTATGTCTCGAGTAGGACCCTCTTGATGGGATTAGTGACCTTATAAGTAGAGGAGGAAGAGCTCGCTCTCCTCCTCCCTCCCTCCCTCCCTCCCTCCCTCCCTCTCCTTCCCTCTCCCCCTCCCTCCTTCCCTCCCTCCTTCCCTCTCCTCCTCCCTCCCTCTCTCCATGTGCACACAGCTCAGAAAGGCCATGTGAACACACAGCAAGAAGACAGCCATCTGTCTTCTTGGTCCTGGAGTTCTCAGACCCCAGAACTTAGAGAAGCAGGTGTTTGTCGTGTAAGCCACCCCAGTCTCTGGTTACCTGTGACAGCAGCCCGAGCGGACCAAGGCAGAATCACTGGACAGCTTGTGAACCTGCAGGTGACTAGGAGCAGCCCCCGAGTTTCTGATTCTGTGTGGGCCTGAGAATGTGCACTTCGGACAAGGTCACTTTCTTAATTATGCTGGTCGTGAACCGCGTTTTGAGAACCACTGCATGAATACAGAACTTTCCTTGATTATAAAATAAAAGCTTCCTTTACTTAAAAAGTTAATATTCTCCACCTCAAATTCCTACTCCCAGTCTCTAATTTAAAAGGAGTCATCTTCCAGATTTAGGGCTGAATTGAAGTAGTAGAAAATAGACACTGCCTGGCCGGTGTGGCTCAGTGGTTGAGCGTCGACCCATGCACCAAGAGGTCGCCGGTTCGATTCCCGGTCAGGGCCCACGTCCAAGGTGTGAGCCAATCCCCATTGGGGGGCATGCAGGAGCCGGCCAATCGATGTTCTCTCTCATCCATGTTTCTCTCTCTCTCTCCCTCTGCCTTCCTCTCTCTCTAAAGTCAATAAAGAAAAAAAAATTAAAAAGAAAATAGACACCGAGTGACCTCGGATGTACTTTTGTACCAAGGCTGCACTAAGCACAATTTTTGTCTTTCCACGTCATTAAAAAGATGTCAAACCTTCCAACTACCCAGAAGTTTATGACCAAGCTGGGGAGACCGAATGCGCCCTGTAAAACACTTTGTGAACAATGACTGAGCAAAATCAACTCCACATGCAAAGCAGCGCTGCTCCCAGGTGAGAAGGCAGACACGTTCCTGAACAGGGAAGCTGAGAAATGAATCCCACAGGCCAGGGAAATCTACTGGATCACGACAGCTCTTTCACAGCCAGCTAGAGGCAAACCTCCTGACTGCGGCTCAGCCTGGGACGGTGTCAAACCCTGAGACACCTCCACGGGCCTCACTGTCGGCCCTGTGTCATTAGATAAAGTCGAAAAGCGCCGTTTCCCAGAGTGTGATCTGCGGGCCGTCTGCAGCAGAACTAGGTTAGAAACCCAGTCAACTGTGACCAGCGGGAAAGAATCTGGGGAGCGAGGCCTTGCAAACTTCTCATTCCCCCAGCTCACCAGAGAAAGCTGGTGTGTGTTTAGCTTGAGAAGACACTTCCAGGAGCTTCTTCTCCCCAGCCCCGCCCAACACACCTAACTGTGGGATTCCCACATGGTCCTTGAAACAACTCTGTGTGGCAGGCATTACTGAACCTGCAGCTCTCAGGAGATGCTTAGGTTTCAGTCTGAGCTGAGTTTCTGGGTAGATCTAGCTGGGATTTGCTCCTACCTGGGCTAGGAGTCCTCCCTTTGCGCCTGTAAGAAGCACAGAGATCTGGGATGGACAAAGGAGAGGCAAGGGAGGAGAGACCCGTACACACATAAGGGAAGAGGGGCTGGGTCTGAGGGTGGTCGGAAGAGCCGTGTTGCTGTGTTGGGTCCCAGGAAGCTTGGCAGACCAGGTTAAGAGGTAGACTTGTTTTTGTTTGTTTTGGTAAAGAGCCTGATTTCTAAAAGGAAAATTGCTTTGATTCACCTACGCGGTCTCCAAAGCGTGGATGATATGAAAATGGGGTCCTGTAGTCCAACTGTGAATTTTAACGGGGTACAGTCCTTCTTGAGCTCCACGTAACAGTTTCTAACTATGAATTAATACATAGCCCATGCGACACCCCTAAAAGCATCAATAAACACAAAGAAATGTAATCACATCAACTTCATCTAATGATGATTAATGAGTATATATTGGTGTGGGAAATCAGATTATTAAATAAATGGAGCCACACTATCCATTTGCTGCCTGTCATTTTTACCATTTTCCACCTTAAAATGTATTCTACGATCTGATGTAACGGTTGCATAGCCTCCCAACGTGTGGATGTCCTCATTGATGATGGGACGCAGTATCTTTTGATAACGCCCCAAAAGATTTCTCTGTTTTATACCAGATGCCTTTCCTAGCTGGTGCCTAACGATTGAGGAGTGATGTTCTGACTACAGTCGTTGCTCCACTTCCCTCCTTCCAGGTCCTTTAAGTTCTTATTTTATCTTGTGGGGCTTGCTGAAAGCACATGCAACAATCCCAGGCTCTTGTATTTCACTCATTAATTCATCGATTTGGCAAGTATTGAGGAAACGAAAGTGACTAAGATACAAACCCTGCCTCTCATGGGTTTTATTCTGGAGGAGCCCAGCGACAATGTATAAATAAACATAAATATGTGAGTTAATACCAGGTAGTGGTAATAATCACTTAAGTAGGCCTAGAATGACTACTCTTAATTGGAATAGCATCTGTTATATTATAAACACACTTGTCATCAAAGTCAGAGTCAAGGGGAGGGGATCAAGGACCCCTCCCCACCAACATGCACACACACTATCCTTCTTCTTCTTCTTCTCCTTCTCCTTCTCTGTCTCCATCTCCTTCTTCTTCTTTAAATACGTTTTACTGATTTTACAGAGAGAGGAAAGGAGAGGGAGAGAAAGAGAAATATTGATTGGTTGCCTCCAGTACGTACCACGACTGGGCATCAAATCTGAAACTTGGGTATGTGCCCTGACTGGGAGTCGAACCGGTCACCTTTCGGTGCATGGGATGATGCTCAACCCACTGAGCCACACTGGCCAGGGCCACATACACTTCTTGCTCAGTCACTGATGGTCTTCTGATTCCCCCTTTTATCTATCATATGAAGAGACTATCCGATTATTAGCTGAATGCACAAGAATTGTAACATTAGGTAGAGAATGCTAGGCCTCCTTTCCAAAACAGATCGTTTTATTTGTAATGGTCTTGCCTTGGCTTGCTGCCCACTTGTTTTCTGTGGTTTTTCTTTTGTTGGTGCCTTTTCCTTTTCCTTTTTTTTTTTTTTTTTTTTAAATCCATGAAGGATTTAGATTGGCATAGACAGTGTTGGGAGTCTAGTTTCTCTTTTCAAGTCGAATAGAATGCTATTTATTGGGTATTTCTGGGGTCAAGCAAATCAATAAAAGAGGTCAACAGAAGCCCTGCCCTTTAGAAGGTACCTGCTCACTGAATGTGTGTGGTGGCAAAAGCTGGGCTTTTATATCTCAAGAAAAAGGGACAGATCTCAGTACGGACTCCTGTGTCAGACAACAGATGAAGAAAAACCTGCCTGGACAGTTGTTATGGTTCCTCACTGAATTTTCAGATGTCTGTTCATAGATGAGCTTCTAATTAACCAAACCCTGGCTCCCAGGAGGTCGATAAAAATCTGACCCTGTTTCAGAAGTAATTTTTTAGAGCGACTTTCTGGTCATTTTGGGGAGCACTGAAGCATGAAAGCGTTTTGCTTTCCAGTGGAAGCTCTTTTCTGTTAGTGTCAAAGATAAAATCTCCATGATCCCTCTCCAGTTCCTGAGCATCAAAACGAAACAACTGAAAGAACTTTCCTATCATTTTTCTGTAATTCAAACCTAAGCAGGCTTCCAGGGAACAATAATGATGTCTAGGATTGGCTCGTGTAGACCCAGATGGCTTTTGCATATTTTTCATTACACATTTATTTGGTAATCAGAGGAAGTTATTTTGATTCTTATATAAGCAGTTCCTCAGACAGAAAAGTTGAAATAAAATGAACCATCAAGGGTTAGGAATATTCCCTATTAGAGTAAAGTGTTCGTTTAGCCCTCTTCATGGATGAGAAATTAGCAAGTGCAAGATCAAATCGTGGTAGCTCTGACCATCCTCGAATCTGTTTCCTTCGCTGTATCATGGTTAATTTTTTGTGGGTTAAAGAAGAAAGGGTGAGCACGGCTGGTGTGGCTCAGTGGTTGAGCATCGACCCATGCACCAAGAGGTCGCAGGTTTGATTCCTGGTCAGGGCACATGCCCAGGTTGTGGGCCAGATCCCCAGTGGGGGGCATGCAGGAGGCGGCCAGTCGATGTTCTCTCTCACCAGTGTTTCTATCTCTCCCTTTCTCTTCCTCTCTCTCTCTAAAATCAACAAAGAAAACAAACAAACAAACAAAAGAAGACGAAGACGAAGACGAAGAAGAAGAAGAAGGAGAAAGGGTGATGTATTAGTCAGTTTGAGCTGCTGTAACAAGTATCACAGCCTGGGTGACTTAAACAACAGACATTGTTTCCTCACTGTTCTGGAGGCTGGAGGCTGGAAGTCCTAGATCAAGGTGCCGTTAGGGTGGGTTTCCGGTAAGAGTTCTCTTTCTGGCTGGCAGACAAAGCTTTCTCACTGTGTTCTTACATGGCCTTTTCTCTGTGCATTTGCAAAGAGAACACTCTGGTTTCTTTTCCTCTTCTAAGGACATTAGTCCTATTGGATTAGGGCCCCACCCTGGTGGCCTCATATAAACTTGTGACCTCCTTTATCTTCTTAAAGACCTTTTTTTTCAGATATAGTCACATTATGGGTTAGGGCACCAACATAGGGATTTGGAAGGGGACACAATTTAGTCCATAGCAGAGGGATAGATCCTGAGGGACTTTGTGTGGGAAACGATCACCTGAAATGAGACCTTTCAGAAGTGCTGACAGAGCCTCAGACCTGGCCATCGGTGTCGACATAGGACCTGTGGTCCCTGTTCAGGAGCTTGTTGATACCTTTCAATCTAGATACATGATGGTGCCCAACTCACGCCTGGAGACCATCCACAGGGTAGTACGATCCTTCAGGCTCCCCAAAGCTTTCTTCTGCAGGTTAAGTAAAGGCCACCTTTCGCTTTATCTTTAGTGTTAACCCCCAACCAAGCTACACACGTTTCTGAACTCTGGATTGAATGCATATTTAATGATCTGTTTTGTCAGGATTTGTGGGCTCTTCCTTGCGCACTTGAGAAACTTGGGCAAGTCCACGCAATTTTAACCCGCCACACTCTATATCCGTCCGGTTTCTCAGCCTTCAGACGAGAACAATTGTGCTCTCTTTGGACATAAATGCTGTCGCTCGCAGGGAAGGCAGGTCTGTTTTCTATTTCAGGCTATTTCAGGCTGCAGCTGGAACATGTATTTAATTGTATCCCTGCGGTTGGCTTCTTAGGATGTTGCTCCCCCTTTTTGGATGTCGCTCTCAGCACACTTATATGTCCTACCAGATAAGAACGAAAATGTCTGTTTTCTGAGACTTGCATATTTACAGTGGCTATTGAGGTCATTTTTTTTTTGACTACCTGGAAATTGTCTGTTATGTGGAGTTATAACTAAGCAGTCTCCAGATATGAGCATTCCCGGATAGGTAGGGGGACACTGAAACAACTCTAAGGAGCAGAAGCACATGTCAGAACCCCAATCCTCTTACACGTCACCCTCTTCTATCTCCCGGCCCCTCCCATCAATTCCTTACGCATCTCTTTCACGGGAGAGAGTAGTAGAGTGTGTCATCTTTTATTTTGATAAAATTATAAGTTTTTAAAATAATTGTTAAGTATAATACAAAGAGCTCCCTTTAAAAAAGATTTTTTAGAGCAGTTTTAGGTTCATAGCAAAATTAAGGGAAGGTACAGAGATTCCCCATATGCTCCCTGCCCCACACATGCACACCCTCCCCCACTGTCATCCCCACCAGAGTGGAACATTGCTACAGTGGACGAGCCTGTGTGGGCTCATCATCATTACCCAAGGCCCACAGTTTCACTAGGGTCCACTCTGGGCGCTCCACGTTCCGTGGGTGGGGACAAATGTATCCAATGACATGTATGCATCATTATAGTGTCCTACAGAGTATTCTCACTGTCTTAAAAATCCTCTGTGCTCTGCCTATTCATTCCTCCCCCCACACCCCGACTCTGGGCAACCACTGACCGTTTTACTGTCTCCATGGTTTTGTCTTTTCCTGACCATCCTGTAGTTGGACTCATACAAGTCTGATCATTTTAAAGAAGAGGGCACAGCCCTGGCTGGTTTGGCTCAGTGGATAGAGCTTCAGCCTGCGGACTGGAGAGGCCCGGGTTCGGTTCCCGCTAGGGGCACGTACCTCAGTTATAGTTTGTCCCCAGCCCCAGTTGGGGTTGTGTGGGTGGCAACCACTTGATGTGTCTCTTTCACATCGATGTTTCTCTCTCTCACTTCCTCCTTCTCTTCCTCCTGCTCTGTCTGAAGATAAATGCAAAAAAAAAAAAAAAAAAAAAAAGTGTCCTCTGGTGAGGATAAAACAATAAAATAAAAAATAAAGAATAGGGCACAGAACACTGGAAACTGAGTGAGGTTGGGGGTCACTGGAAGATGATTTTACTGGCTGATCGTTAACATGCCCCAAATATCAGCATTGTTAGGATGTTCTCCTTGGACTGGTTAGATTCATTTGTTATATCTTGCCCAGGGGGTAAAATTTGGGGTGTCAACATTCTGGGCTCAAGTGGGGGAGGAAGGCTGCAGGTCTCAAGTTTGGATAGGTAGGCTTTCTCTTAATCCTCCTGTTTTTGGTAGATGATTCCTGCCCTGGCCCCTGAATTGTCCTCACTGGCCCTCTGAGTAGAGCGGGGTCGGAAATCTGTGTAGCTGTTTGTGAGACAGACTCCGCTGACCTTCAGGCTCTAGTCCCATCCGAGGTATCGGGTGGGATAAACTCCCCTCCATTTTGGGTTCTGGTGTCAAATGGGTTGCTTCTTGGATCTCCCGACTGCCACTTAGGATTCTGCTTTCCCAGGTCTGCTAAATCAATGGCCACTTGGTCCAGATCCCCCAATTTTATTTTCATTTTCTCTTCCCTTCTTTGTTCTTAAGAGTTTATGCCTCTAAAAAAAAAATCCTTTTGGTATGGATATAGTGAGGTTTGGGGAGAGAGGAGATCATGTATGTGTTCTACTTGCTGAATTTTATGGAGTTGCCTAACACTTCCTTCGTGTTAAGTCTTTATTCCCAGGTAGGTGCAGCACCCTGCTGAGTGAGAAGCCCGGCTGGGTTATCTCACAGAACCACTGTTGGGGTGACAGGCTCTGGAGGAGACAGGTTTCAGTTCAAGCAATGGCTCTGCCAGTTACTCTCCCAGCCTCAATTTTCCTACTTTACAATGAGGATTAAAATGGTACTTGCCTCTCGTGAATGTCTCAGGGATTAACTGAGACAGTAGATATAATGAGTCGCCATGTGCCTGCCACATAGTAGGTGCTCAGGAAACAGCTGCCCTCTTGTGCTAATCCTCATGTCAGTTTAAGGTACGAGCACGAAATGTCAAAAGAGAGCCGTGACATTTTCAGGAATTGAGCCCGTTTCTGAGATGCTGAATTCTGTAAGAGGCAACCTTTAGGTCTCACCTAGACAGGCAACTCTTTTTTTTTAAAAAAAAAATGTTTTTTATTGATTTTTAGAGAGAGAGGACAGGAGAGAGAGATAGAAACATCGATGTGAGAGCAAAACATTGATTGGCCGCCTCCTGCATGCCCCCACTGGGGATCAAGCATGAAACCCGGCCATGTGCCCTGACCAGGAATCCATCCAACTGGCAACCTTTCGGTACATGGGGCGTTGTAGTGGGGCAACTCTTAATATGCGAAGCAGAGTGACCTAATCCACACATGAGGGCCATAGCACCCCTCATTCGTCCACTCACTCACTCACTCACTCACTCAACAGGAAGTGCTCAGCATGTGGAATGTGGAAGATTTTAAAGTAAATATTCTATGTCCTATCAGTGAACCACTAAACACATCACAATACCTCTCAGAAAGTGATATTGTTTCATAATAAGACTTCATGGAATTAAGAAAATATACTTAATATTATCTAATGTCAAGTATGTATTAAAATGGCTTTGATTGTCATACAAACTTTTTTTCCTAAACAATTGCTCTGATTATTGATTTGGTTTCTAAATGTGGTCTGTTTATTGCTTTTTTCCTTTTTTCATTATTAAATCTTAATTTTCTCTTACCCGCACCCCCTCCACTCCCACCCTATCCTCCCCACTCCATCCCCCTTGCTTTGCTTGTTGAAGAAACAAGGCAGTTGTCCCACAGACAGTCCCCCGTTCTGGATTCGGACAGCGCCTCCTTGTGGTACAGCTTAACTTCTTCCTCTATCTGTAGAGTTCTATGTCATTGAGAAGGTAGAACTAAAGGCAAATTAGTCTCCACATCAATTTATTTTTTGTTTTGGAAGACTATGCTATCGTAGTACCATATAGCTTATGCTTTATCATTCATGGGATAGGTAATGTTTGTTCCGTACCATTTAGTGATACTAATATTGATCTGTGGGGTCAGGTGGTGATGTGTGCATCCTTCCAGAGTAAAGTCTCCCATCCACATTTTATTCAATTCTTTTAAATCATTGATGAATGTTATTATGCATTGAGTTACGTGCCCTCACAAGATATGTTGAAATCCTAACCACTGGTACCTGGCAATGTAATTTTGTTTGGAAGTAGGGTCTTTGCAGGTGCAATCAAGTTAAGATGAGGTCATGAAGGAGGGCTGAAGTCCCAATATGACTGGTGTCCTATAAGAAGCGGAAAATGCCATGGGGGGTCAGAGAGAATGCCATGTGATGACAACGGCAGAGGTCGGAGTGATCCAGCTGCAAGCCAAGGATCGATGGGACCACCCCCAGAAGTGAGGAAGAAGCAAGGTAGGATTCTCTCCAGAACCTCGGCAGGTGCGTAGCCTGCTGATACCTTCATGTCCGACTTTCCGCCTCCAGAACTTTGAGAGAACACCTTTCCATTGTTTTATTTTTTTTCTTTATTTATTTTAGAGAGAGAGAGGAAGGGAGAGGGAGAGAGATAGAAACATCGATGAGAGAGAACATTAATTGGCCGCCTTCTGCATGCTCCCCCATTGGGGATTGGGCCCACAACCTGGGCATGTGCCCTGACTGGGAATCGAACTGGCGACCTCTTGGTGCATGGGTCGACGCTCAACCAGTGAGCCACATCGGCCGGGCCCTTACCGTTGTTTTAAGTCACCCAGTTTGTGGTACTTTGTCACAGCAACACCAGGAAGCTAACACAAGGACCACTGCCACCTGGATTTGGTTATTTCATTAAAGGTTGTGAAATGATGATTTTAAAATTCTTTCATGCCTTCTGAATTTATTAGCTGGAATTCGTTTATATAGAAGGACTTTCTTTCCTTCACGAAGGGTATTTTCATTGCCTTGAAATATATTCACCCTAGAAAAGTGTAGTATATATACTGGCCTTATTATTTCTTTAAATTATCAAATTTCAGAGTAATGAATTGGTTCTCTAGCGGCCTTCAGTGTTGTCGGATGAGTTTATTTCATTCCTTTCCCTTTTGAATGTATTATGGACTTACGAAAAGAGCTTATTTAAAGAAAATGTCATTAACAAATTATTTTGGGCCTCTGGGCTTCTCCCCATTGTAAATGGAGCATAGGATTGATAACTTGCCCTTGAGTAAAATGTACACCGAGAAAAATGACCTTGTTAGGAGGTCTAAGGTAAGAAAATACCTTTTGTTGACCCAATAACAGTCTACCTAAGTTCCAAAAGGGTCACAGTTGACTTTGGTTCAGATAATTCTCTGAATACCAGTATAATATTGGGTATAATTATTTTACTGTTTTGTTTTTTAGTTTGATAAATCTTATGTCTCCTTGGAAATGCCACCCTTTGTTTTCTGGAAAAAATATTAAAGTTAGATGCATTCTCAGAATTTATTCCTGTCTCTAAATTATTACCAGCCCCACATAGAACCTCTCTCTCTCTCTCTCTTTTTAAAAATATGTTTTTATTGATTTTTTAGAGAGAGAGAGAAACATCAATTGGCTGCCTCCTGCATGGCCCCCACTGGGGGGATCCAGCCCGCAACCCGGGCATGTGCCCTGACCTCTCGGTCCATGGGACAACGCTCAGTCCACTGAGCCACACCGGCCGGGCAAACCTCTGCTTTTACAGGGCACATGAATAGGGCACAGAGTTGCATGGCAGTGACCAGATGGAGATTTGTGTTCATAACAAACTTATCTTTGAAAATAACAACTTGGGTAATAGAATTAGTGCATTTGAGGGAAAAGGATAGATTAAATTGGAAATGTCTGGAAAACCCAATTTTTCAGTTTCATCTATGTCTCCCACTCAGTTAAGCTCATCCAGGGCAACACCTCGTCTCACTTATCACTAAACCCCCAAACTCCTCAGTCTAGTGTTTTCACAAAGGGGGTGCTCCATAAATAAATGAATATAATCGGAATTCAGGGCAATTAAAGTTCCTCAAAAGATCAATATACATGAGACAAATTTAGAGCGATGAACCTCATGCGGGAAGACAGAATAAATCCGATTAACTTAAAAATGATATTTGAACTGCACACGAAACGCTGCAGAAGTACATCGATAAAGCTCCCCCAATACAAACCAGGAGATGGTATAACATGGTAGTCCGTTATATGAAGAAAAATGGTGGGCAATATTTGCACACGAATGCAAGGACGCGTGGAAGAACATACATGTGCACGATGGGCTTAGCCGGGATGACTGAGCAGACCAGCAGGTCAGACACACGCTCCGAAGCAGTGGTGGCGAGATTGAAGGAAGTAGTGGATCTCCCACGAAACCGTGGGGACTGGAGCTCTCAGAAACAGTAACGAGGGGTTTGCTGTCGGGAACTGGTCAATGAAAGGGCCTGGAATACAAAGTACAGAACGGCTTCTGGGTTGAAGGGAGTCTAGGGACCGGAACCTTAACCCATCTGCCCGGTGCTTGACAGCGAAGGAACAGGAAGGTCGTGGCTGGCTTTCAGCAGCGCCAGGGGGCCGCATGGGAACACTCAGGGCAGGGCTGGTGGCCCCGGTGTCAAAGGACCGGAGCAGCGGCCAGAGAAACGTGGCAAAAACCTTCAGGAGCCATCACTTGGCCATTCACCCTTGTCGGCCCCGGCGCTGGGGTGGCTCAGAGGGACGGGAGATGATCGATGGCAGTCCCTGACAGGTAACAAGGGAGGAAGTGAATGTCTGGCAAATGGCCATGGGTCACGTCGGCCAGGCTGCATGGCTTCCCAACCCTGCCCTTGATCTTGCTGTTGGAGACTTTGCAGCCCTCAGAGCCACTAAGTCTAAATAGCATCCAGGGCTTTCTGGCTTCATTCCTGCGGCCCACCCACGCTGAAATGCACCGGCTTTCCACGCCTGCTCCATTTATCCGCAGCGCCAGCCTTCCTACCATTCCTTAGCAGGTGTCACATGCCAGGGACTTTGCTAAGACCTTTCCAAGCGTGTGTCCCTTCACACATCAACCCGAGGACTTGGGGACCATTATCCTGTTGTACAGATTGGAATATAAACTCAGAGATGTGGATTCACTTGCTGAGGTCACACAGCTGGCAAGTGGTAAGGTGAGGCCAAACTTGGTTATATCTGACTCCAAAGCCCATTTTTCTTGGGCTCTGCTATCCCGTCTTCCCAATGGGAACCCTCGGTAAGCCACCCCACGTGTAGGTCTGATGAAGGATTATTTTCTTACTTCGGAAGGTGGAGGAAATAAACAATGAATTCTTTCCCTTATTGAGTGGGCTCTTACAGGGCAGCTGATACGCCTGATATGAAAAAACAGAGACCAGCGATTTTGCCCTTGCTCCCTGCTGGAGTGTTAGGGTCCCTCTCCCTCTCACAGCAGGGTCCGGGCAGTGGTGGGGGCAGGGACATGGCATTTGTCACAGCAGCCTGCAGCCCTCAGGACTGCTCTGGGTAGGACCCTGCCTGACCAGTCACTCAGCCAGCAGTCCCACCACTGACTGACAGCCTGGACCTGGCAGCCATGTTCCACTCCCCCGGGGGAGGGCCTGAGGGCCCCTCCCTTTTGCAGCCAGTTGGCCTGGTTTCAACCCTTCCTGGGAGCACCCAGGCATCCAAGGACTGGGTCACAAAACTCAAGTAACCCATTCAGCTTTCAGATGATCACCTAAACAACCACACTGATGAAATTGAACTCTAACGCTTGTTCTTTTTAAACTTATCTTTATTGTTGCATGTATTACAGATGTCCCCCCTATTCCTCCCATTGACCCCCTCCTCTCCGCTCCTGCCCCACTCCTGCCTTCCCCACACTATTGTCTCCATCCATTGGTTATGCATATATGCATAGAAGTTCTTTGCTTTATCTCTTCCCATCCCCCCCCTCCCCTTTGAGGTTCATCAGTCTAACAACCAATTTGTACTTCTTAATCCCTTCATCTTTTTCACCCATCCCCCCAGCCCCCACTCATCTGGCAACCAACAAAAAGTTCTCTGTATCCAGGAGTCTGTTTCTCTTCTGCTTGCTCATTTTGTTTGTAGATTCAGTTGTTGATAGATATGTATTAATTGCCATTTTATTGTTCATATTTTTGTTCTTCTTCAAGAACACCTGTCAACATGTCATATAATACTGGTTTGGTGGTGATGAACTCCTTTAGCTTTTTCTTGTCTGGGAAACTCTTTATATGTCCATCGATTGTAAATGATAGCTTTGCAGGATAGAGTAATCTTGGTTGTGGGTCATTGCTTTTCATCAGTTTGAGTATCTCTTGCCACTCCCTTCTGGCCTGCAAAGTTTCTTTTGAGAAATCAGCTGACAGTCTATGGGAACTCCCTTGTAGGTAACTAACTGCTTTTCTCTTGCTGCCTTTAAGAGTCTCTCTTTGTCTTTAACCTTTTGCATTTTCTAACACTTGTTCTTAAATTCAAACTAGAACATTATGAGAAAAGCCTACCGGCTTTGACCGGTGGTGGGAGGCTTTGCTGCTCAGGGAAGAAAGTGTGCTGTGTCGGATCCCTCTGCAGGGGGGTGAGGTAGCATTACGTAGAAGGCATCATCCCATTTTACGGGGAAGAAAGCTGGTTCCAAGGGGTTCCTCTCTTGAGTGCCTGCTACCTTGTTTTATGTCTACTAGATATTCCATTTTAAATATCTGTTCATTGACTGACGGAGGCACCCTATAGTTGGTAGAGGAGAGAAGAAAACAGAGGTATTAAGTTTTAGGTATAATGTCTCCATCTGTCTAGTTCACCATGCTGGGGAAATCTTCCTTTTTCACTCTGTCTAGGCACCAGATTTCTGCCACCCCTCTGAGACTGCCCACCCAGGAATAGCCTCTGGGCTTATCTTGCTACTATGGGTTTGAATGGTGCAGCCAGAGGTGCTGGTATAAATTAATGGTGTGGAGCCAATAAAATGACAGTGGGAAGTACAAGGCCTCTCTCCCCACCCCATGCAGGAAGGCAGTGAGGTGGGAAGCCAGGTATGGGCACTGTGGCGGGGAGTGACTGATGTCATCATTAGGTGTGGGAGTTGTGCATCTTTGCTATCCAGCTGCTTCCTAATGACATTTTTTCCTCTTCATTTCTTCTCCTTTCCATAAGAAAGCTCAGCGTGGAATGAAACTCAAAGTCCAGGGTCTGATTTGAATGGAGGATTTATTATAAGTGATATTTGTGTTTCTTTTAAATGAAAGCTTCTTCATACATTGCCCCATGTTATAAATGATTTACATTTACGAGGACATTTTTTCCGTTTTTTGTTTTTGTTTCTTTGGAAAACAACTGCATTATGTCTTTCGACCGCAGGAGGGCAGTAGTGTCACATGTAAAAGATGCCTGCTTTCTGCTTTCTGAACAGATGGCCCATTTGTTAGACTTCATTGGATGTATTTCTCCTTTATTGAAGCACAGGGGAGTTTCACATTTGCAGGTAGAATGGGGGAAGATAGTTACAATTTTATACGGTATTTTTTATCTCTTTGTTTATGCTGATGAAGGTAGCAAAGGCAGTTGATTTACCTTCGTTTTTGCTGTTTTGAGGGATGGGTGTGCTAACAAGCTGCGGTGAGTATTCATTACCACCATCAGACCCTGGCAGAAGATGTTCTGTTGATTTTGCATTTAATTGGAAATGTCACAAAGATAATATATAAGCCCATCCTTCCTCCGAATCCTCAATACCCTTAGATATGACTTAAATCCTGCTATTGCCATCAGGAAAAATTTTGCATTTAATCTTTCTCTCTGCGATTAAGTAAGCAGAATCCAGCCACAGCTATCTCTGAAGATGGAACGGCGTGACCTTTCCTTAAACCCCACGATCGTAGGAACCCTGAAGTGTCTCTTTCCTAGGTAGTCCTGTTGGGATCCTCAGGTCCCCGGGGCCCCACAGAAGGAGGAGTTTCGAGCTCAGCGTGAATCAGCTGTCTCTTGTAAAGGAAAATGCAGAGGTTTTGCACAAGGATGGACAGTCTAGCATCTGTCCTGTGAGCTTATTTGGCGTGTCATGCTGTATTGGCCCATACAGTGTTTAACAGATTTTTAAATTAGTTGCCAACATGTAAATGCAAAGAGTTCTTATTAAAGATCCAGATTTCTTGCTTTTCTTGAAACACTGGGCCATTGGGTAGGACTGGCCTGTGCAGTCCCCGGTGACAGCTGGCAGCGGCCTTGGCCTTTGTGCCTGCGTGCAGTCACCACACAGCTGGGTCTCTCCTTGCTTTCCCCAGCACTGACGAGGGTGCCCATCGAAATCATACTTTCCAGTTTTTGTTCCAGTAAAGAGGGACATGAGAACTTAATGCCCATGTCTGTCTGAAGGCAGAACAATCAAAGATACAGTGAGGGAGCCACACCCACATGTCCGAAGAAAAGTGAGCCTGAATGGAGACCTCCCGCGGCAGCACTTGGAGAAACCACCGCGTCTCCCAGGCACCTTGCGCTTCGCAGCTGGGAGGGCTCCGCCTCGGAGGTGGGCAGGCCTGGGACTGGCCCTGGGTGAAGGGCCTCACCCTGGTGACCCTGGAGGCACGGGGTTTGCGGGCACGGAGCCTCCTAACCAGCACTCTGGCGGGTTGCAGAGTCACGGCCCGACTCTGGGGGAGGGGGAGGGGGAGGGGGAGGGGAGGGCAAGGGGAAAGCCTTTTGGATGGGGCTCTGACCCGGACGCCGCCCGAGCCCCGCGCTCCCCAGGCTGGAGGACCCGCCAGGAAATCCTTTCTTGCGCTGCAGGTACGTTGGCAAAACGCCCAAAGCAAACAGCAGGGGAAGTTTGCTTTAGTGGAGACAAACTCTCAACTTTGCTCTTTCAAAGCCTCTGTTTACAAGTCAAAGCCGAGGCTCAGGCGGGCTTTCCTCGGGCCTCACCTCTGGAGGTGCCGCCGGCGGGCTCGGGTGGGGAACCCGCTCCTACCCCCTGGGGAGCCAGGGCTGCTCACCCCAGGCCTCCCGGGTCCAGTTCGGGAAACAAAGAGGTGAGAAAACCAGCCCCTGGCCCCTGCTGGAGTTGAGCATCACCTGTAGGTTGTGGAGCGCAGCAAACCGCCAGGTGCTGGCCTTAGGTAACTGCAGACCCAGGGCAGGTGCTGAACCGCGGGGCTCAACGAATAGAAACCCCCAGTTTACCCCCAGGCCTGGTGTGGGCTCTGTCACCCGCACCGTGTCCAGTGCCACAACTGCAGTGGGTGTATCTGTTAGCCTGAACCAAAATAACGATAACGAATAAAAATATGTAGCCTAAACGTGGAGTTGGACGAATTTGAAAAAAAAAATACACACACCTCTCGGCCTTAGCGCCATCTTCTTAGGAACCTCTGCGCCATGAGAGCCAAGTGGAGGAAGAAGCGAATGCGCAGGCTGAAGCGCAAAAGAAGAAAGATGAGGCAGAGGTCCAAGTAAACCGCTAGCTTGTGCACCCGTGGAAGCCACAGAAGCAGAAATAAGGGAAGCCAGAGGCCAGGGACACTGGTACAAATTGTTGGACTGCATGCCTGCTGTCTAGAACTTCTCGATGGATCTAGAACATACATGCCATCTGATCTCCGCGACCGCCTTTTGAGACATCCACCCTGCTCTTACAAAAGCAGTCCCTTTTGGTCCTTTGCTCTGGACCTGTGACATTCTGGACTGGTTCTGTTCTCCTCTGTGGCTGACTATAACGTGTACAATAAATCTCTTAGCTGAAGAAAAAAAAAAAAAGAAAAAAAATACACAAAAAACAATAGCAGAGATCTTCTGTAACTTTGTATTCCAATGAAACATTTCCTGTGGGGTAAGCTGACCCATAGGGAAGGGGAGACCCCGAGGTACCAGGAGACCGTGGAGTTTGCCTGAGTGATGCTTGTTCGACCTCGAGGGCCTGAAGGTGAACATATCTTGGAGATGGTGTAATGCCACGGGCAAGCCCAAAGGTTCTGGCGGCAGCTCTGTCTGGTCTTGGGTCCTGTGATGCCTTTAGCTCTGGAATGTTGGGCAAAGTCATCTTCCTTCCCGGAGCCTTTGTTTCCCTGTTGCTGGAAAGGGGATGGAGTGAGATTAAGCACCTGACCCAGGAGGTAAATGACCACGCTGACAGGCAAATAGAAACGCCTGGTTCCAAAGCCCTGGCACTTTGCACTGTGTACAGTGCCACTGAGTAAAGACACACCTCCCCTCCCCTCCCCTCCCCACCCTACTCCACCCAGCATCTCCTCCGGATTCAGAGTTGCAGCTCTTCCATCCAGAGCATCCAGCCTCCGCTGCTTATATTGTGGTCCCTCAGCTCAGGAAACTCTCCCTTGCTGTCCGTTCAGGCTTTCCAGTTCTTTGTAATCTGGTCCTGATGCTTTTCAAACGGAATCTTCGACTCTTCTCAGCTATAATTTCTCGTTAATCTTTGCTTATCTTCATGCCTTTATCTTAGGCTCACCCACTTTCTGCATACCGCCCCCCCCCCCACCTGCAAAGCTGGTGTGGGTGGTTTTCTCTGCCCCTGCATTTCTCTAATCTATTCATTTGTAGGCTACGCCTTGTGGTGCTCTGTGGACAACTACGAAAATGATTGCTTGTTTAAAGGGAGTTTTATGCTAATGTACTTTATAAATCTGTCGAAGGGCTATTGCGTTCAGGGTTTCTCAAACTATTTGGACCTAGGAATGTAAAACTTCCTCCTTTCCTTTTCCTTCTTCTGTTTTCATATTTATGGGGCCAGAAGGTCATGACACATGTCCTGGAGACTATAGCTCTGACCATCACAGTTGAGGTTATTGCATTCCTAAGCAGGGGGAGCTCAGACCACACCCTGGGAGCAGTTCTCTCCCTAGGTGGGGTCAGCCCCGCTGAGGCTCTGCTGGGAACTCCTATTTTGCATCTAGAACTGTGCTCTTACCATTTTACCTGGTAACCAAGTTCCTGTCTTTTTTTTCCTCTTTTAATTTTGTTTTTCAGTTACAGTTCACCTTCAATATTATTTTGTATTAGTTTCAGGTGTAGAGCATAGCATTTTTTTCTAAGGGATGGGGAGATGGAACACTAGCAGCTTTCTGGAGAGTACATAGCATTTTGCAAAGCTAAACTCTCCTACTTTCCCTTGTCTGTGCTTCAAGGGCTTGGACTGTGTTTCATTCATTCTTCTATCCCCAGCCTCTAACTGAGCCTGGTGCAATTAACCTAGATATTAATAACAGGAAAGGAGCAAAGGGAAGGCCAAATATGACAGGCATGTCATTTAGGCAGCTTCCCCAGGAAGCCACTGGTGTATTCCCCAAACATCGCTGGGGGAAGGGACTGGACAGGGGGGAAATAGACACATGCCCAGTAGAGTTGAAGTGACATCAGAAAGGTGCTTGCCTATCAGTCACACCTGGGACGAGGTCATTGGCCAGAATGGGCGTGGCCACTGCAAGCGCGGGAAGATCTGAGATATTTAATCTCTTAAACAAAGGAGTTTGCTCCCTTGGTTCTCTTGTTGTAGGGGACCCGCTCTGTTGGCTCCCTGCATGTGCCCACATGGCGAATGTCATGACACACGTGCCAGCTCCCAGTGGGGAAGCGGATACCCCAACTTCCCCGATAGCAGGATGACTTCCCATTTTTTCTAAAGTTTTGTGATCATCAGAGAGATGCAAATTAAAACAACAATGAGGTATCACCTCACACCTGTCAGAATAGCTGCCATCAACAAATCATCAAACAACAAGTGCTGGCGAGGGTGTGGAGAAAAGGGGACTCTAGCACACTGCTGGTGGGAATGCAGACTGGTGCAGCCACTATGGAAAACACTATGGTGTTACCTCAAAAAATTAAAAATTGAATTGCCATTTGACCCAGTGATCTCACTTCTAGGAATATACCCTAAGAAGCCTGAAACACCAATCAGAAAGAATACATGTACCCCTATGTTCATAGCAGCACTATTTACAATAGCTAAGATCTGGAAACAGCCCATGTGTCCATCAGTGGATGAATGGATAAAAAAGCTGTGGTACATATACACAATGGAGTACTATGCAGCTGTAAGAAAGAGAGATCTCTTATCCTTTGAGACGACATGGAGGGACCTCGAGAGTATTATCCTAAGCGAAATAAGCCAAGCAGAGAAAGACAAATATCACATGATCTCACTTATTTGTGGAATATAATGAACATAACAGTCTGAGGAACAGGATAGACCCAGAGATGTGGAAGTAGGGTATAGACTGACACCCCTCAGAAGAGGGGGTGGGGGGAGGGAAGAGATAAACCACAGAACTTATGCGCATGTATGCATAACTGATGGACATGGACAACAAAGCTGGGGACGGGGTGGGGGGATGGGGAGGAGGGTGTCAATGGGGAAAAAAGGAGAAACATCTGTAACAAAAATAAATAAAAAAAAAAGATAAAAAAAAATAAAGTTTTGTGAGAGCAATTGTTGACCTTTGGGGCTTAAAGTTGCAGACTAGAGAAGACAGATCTCAGAGATAAATACGCCCCCCCTCTCTCACTGAGTGATTGACACCTGGGGACACCGCATCTTGACTTCTCTCTGAAGATGTTGAACAAAATAAAAACTGTGTGCAGGACGATCCTACGCATATTGATGTGCTATCAGACAATGTCTCTGGAAACAGATGTTTTATGCCGAAATTCCTCTTGATGGCACTGGAGCCTTAACCATCATCACAAATCCTGGCTTTCACATTCCAAATCCTATTATCTAGGTTAGCTCATCTGTATTCAAAAGATCAATGTTGCATTATTACAAAGATCCTTTCAAGTGTAAAAAGGATGGCACTTCATTACAGAAAGTAAAAGAAACTAATCAAACTTTCTTGGTGAAATCATTGACTTTTTTAAGTAAAGGGCAAATTTAAGAATTTGAAAGTCCGAGATGCGGGAGAACTGGGTGGTCGGGGCGCACTCTGGCATGTGCCTGGCTGTCGTGTGTGAGTCTCGGCTAAACCTAAAGAAGAAAGAGGCCGTTTGTGAAGAAGTCTCGGTGCTTGAAGCTCTTTTCATTCCTTCTGTCATTGCTTTGTTGTGCAGCTTGGAAAAAATGAGAGGCTGGTGGGAAGACTCAGAGACAATGCGTGATGCGCGATATACAGGCCACCCTTAATACTGACCTGGTTCATAGAAAGTGTTAGGAAGACATGGGTAAATATTATTTATTCATTGTCTCAACTCTAATTTCAACAGACAGTTCTTTAAAAAAATTTTTTTTTCTTTATTGATTTTAGGGAGAGAAGAAGGGAGAGGGAGAGAGAGATGGAAACATTGATGAGAGAGAACATCGATTGGCCGCCTCCTGCATGTCTGCCCCCGGGGATTTGGCCCACAACCTGGGCATGTGCCTTGATTGGGAATCGAACCGAGGAACTCTTGGTGCATGGGTTGATGCTCAACCACTGAGCCATACTGGCTGGGCTCAATAGACAGTTCTTGTTGCTTATGATGGCCAGTTGGGTTTTGTATACAGGCAGACTGTTTATTAGGGAGTGATTTGGGATGACACCTGTGGAAGGGAGGGGCATAGGTTGGAGTAGTGAGAGAAGGTGATCCACAATGCATACACACCCACGAATGAGGGGCTCTTCCGCTGGATGGCCTTTCAGAGCTTCTGCTCCGAGGAGGAGGGAGCTGCCTGATGTCACTGTATTGCAAGCAGACAACCCTGGAAAAGAGCTTGATTCAAGCAAGCCAGTGGTTTTAGCTGGGCAATCCCTTCAGGGTAATGATAGTTGAGGAACTGTTTGCCCCCAGCACTCCTGGCAGCCTGGGTAAAAACTCCTTTTTATTTCTGAAAGGAGGCTCTGGGCAGCACATCACAGTGTCTACTTACTCTGAACATCTTGAAAGAAAACGTTCATTGGCCGACGTCTATGTACCAGGACTGAGCTCGGTGCGGGTGCTGATGTTGATGAATAAGTAATACTCCCTGCCTCCAAGGCCTTTCTGATCTTGCTGAGATTTGCTGGTTATTCTGATAGTCCAAGTGCTGTGCTTGTATTCACTAATTTAATCCACTCAGCCCTATGAGATCGCTAGAGCTCTTGCCCTCCTTTTACAGATGGGGAAACTGAGGCATGTGCTGGTGAAGCTTGGGGCAGGCTTTTCCCAGGGTCCTGATCACCTGCCTCCAGAATGTTGCCATTTCTGTGAGATCTGAGCCATTCGTCAGCTTCTTGCAGCTTATGTCTGAGAAGGTAAGAAACTCACCAACTTTTTACATGAACGACATGATGAAGTGATGAGATTTTCAGACAGACTGTGTTGGATAAAATATATTTGAAAAAATTGATTTCACCTGTTCTTGTGTTTTGATGTGGCTACGAGAAAAATTTAGTTACTTCGTGGCTGGTAGTTGAAACTCCCATTTTATTTTTACTAGTCAGAGTTGCCTTAGCCGAAGGCAACCGAACCTGGGTCTCTCTGGTCCACAGGCTGACGCTCTAACTCTGAGCAAAACTGGCCAGGGCAATTTGTATTTATTAATAGGGATTTTACCCACCGAATAGCCACTACTTGCTGGTTGTTTACTGATGGTTGAAAACTAGGTAGAGGCCGCCTGAGGGAGATGCATTAAAGTTCTGTTGTTGTAGGGGAACCAGGTCAGCTACTTGAAATTAATCAACGGGTTTCAAATCACCAGGAAGGGACAGTTCACCCTCTGCTTTACAGTTTCGACATGTAAATTGTGGTTTAGAGCCCTGCCAGTGAAACCTATCCAACCTTTCTCCCTTCAGAAATTAAAAGCAATCTATTTTTATTTTTGGCGAATCCTGAGAAGCCCTTGGACGTCCAACTCCTTCACCCGACGCCCCACCTGTGTTGTGTTTTGGACTTTTGAGTGGAGAGGTGGGGAATCCGGTTGTCTTGGTTTCCCACAAGATTTGGATGAGACCCCTCTGATTCCGGTTGGGGAGCCCATCTGTCCCCACCTGATACATTTTATTTCAAATGAGTCAGAAATCCCAAAGCTAAACTTGGCCAAAGCAGCACAGATCATGTGGACTCCAACCAAAACCGTATAAATCATCCCCGAACCATGCCAAACTGGGCACAGATTTCCCAATCTGGTCCTGGCGTTTACCAGAAGGCAGGGGGACCACAAGGATGTGTGGGACTCATCTGGCTTTTGGCCCAACTTCTGTGGTTAGTGAAGCTTGTCTGATCTGGGGCTGGATGTAAACACAGCTTGTGGATTCAGAAGATACCAAATCACCTTGAAGGGTCATGTCCAAGCCCCTGCAGTAAACACCCCCCCAACAGCTGTTTATCCACCCACCTGACCCTTCTCCATAGCCCCTGACCCCCACCAGGAATGAAGATCCAGAGACAAGTTGTAAATATGTATATTAAGTATTCCAATTGATTTCTCTCTCGGTACTTTTTAATATTAACATTTTGATAATAAGCCTAAATTGGACCCCCAATTGAATGACATTGTATATTTTTCTGACTAGATATGCAAGGGCTGCCTTATTTGGTAGAAGACTGACCCTTGAATATAGCAACAATGTGTTTTTTCTTTTTAATTTATTTTAAATTATTATTATTTTTTATTGAATTTGTTGATGGTAGCCATTCTGACAGATGTGAGGTGGTAGCTCATTGTGGTTTTAATTTGCATTCATCTGATGATTGGTGGCGCTGAGCATCTTTTCATGTGTCTACTGGCCATCTGTATGTCCTCTGGAGAAGTGTCTATTCAGGTCCTTTGCCCATTTCTTAATTGGATATTTGTTTTTTGTTTGTTTGTTTTTTGGTGTTGAGTTTTATAAGTTCTTTATAAATTTTGGATATTAACCCCTTATCAGATATATCATTGGCGAATATATTCTCCCATTCAGTGGGTTGTCTTTTCATTTTGTCGAATTAGGATAATGCTGGCCTCATAAAATGAGCATGGGATTCGTCCCCCTTCTTGAGTTTTTGGAATAGTTTAAGGATAGGTGTTAGTTCTTCTCTGAATGTTTGGTAAAATTCACCTGTGAGGCCATTCAGTCCAGGACTTTAGTTTGTTGGGAGTTTTTTGATTACTGCTTCAATTTCATTAGTTGTAATCTGTCTATTCAGATTCTCTGATTCTTCCTGATTCAGTTTTGGAAGATTGTATGTTTCTAGAAATTTATCCATTTTGTCCAGATATTCCAATTTGTTGGTACATAGTTCAGAATATTTTTAAAAAACTTTTTCTTCCATTTCTAATTTCCTAATAGTTTTCCCAATAACTGTCATCCACGGTGGGCTTCTAATAAACTCACCATTCACTAGATCCTTGAAATCTTTATTTCATAACCTGTTACAAGGTCTCATATTTGTATAAATTTCTTTTTGCATTGAAAGGCAGAATTTGATTTTCGTTAATGGACATTTTATCCTGCTGATTTCAACTGGTTATTCTTTTGGGAGTAGCTACCTTAGAACGTTTGAAGGGTGTAGTCACAGTTCAGAAAGCGTCTGTGGCCTTGCTTGCTTTGGCCAATCTACTGCAGCTAGAGTGAGCTTCCTACCATAACAAATCTGTTTGTTGTTGCCCTGCATCAGACTCTTCAGAGCTCCAAGATGTTGCCCTTAGGGAAAAGTCTTACTTTTATGCATGATCTACAAGATTTTCCAACATGTTTCCTGACTACACTGTCACTCTCATTCTTACTTACTTTATTTATTTATTTTTGTGTGGGTAACAGCATACTTCTGTTGAAGAAAACCTATGAGAGGACATGACCTCTGGTTGACCTGTGAGCTGGAGGTGGGCAATTAGAGGCTTCTCACCCCCTCCTCTGTCCTTGGAATGTACATTTGGCCCACCCTCCCCACACTAGGAACTGTTCCAAGGATGTAGCCTTGAGAGAGTAGAGCATTGTTGAGATCACCTGGACCATGCATGGGAATGAGCTCCGTGAAGACCTCTATATAAGCTTTTAAGATTATGGAAGGTGGGTGAGGAGATAAACTTACCTTGCAACTACCCAAGACAAGCCTTGCACATAGTTACCTTGCTTATTCAAAGCAGCCAGTGCCAATCTGGAGTGGTCTGCCTCTTTCTTTAGCCTCTCCATGGCCTCTGTGCACAAGGGTCAGTTTTAGATGTCACCCAGGAAGCTCCTGAGTTTGCAAACCAACAGCTTCCTTTTTAAACTTTCTGATCATGTGTTTATTGATATAGTGGAACACAACTGTGAAAGAAATTGATTTTCTATCGAGCAAGTTTCTGAATAAAAAAAAAAAATTTGTTCTAATAGTTTTTCCATAGAGTAACCTGGATTTTCTATAATCACCATGTCCTTGCCGTTGAATAATAACAGTTATGTTTTTCCTTTCCAGTGTTATGCATTTTATTTCTCATTGAGTTGTCTGCCCTCTAGTTCAATGTTGAACAGAAGTGGTCGTTGGACAGCCTTGGCTTTTTTCTGACTTGAAAGGAAGCACTTCTGACTTTTCATCATTAAGTATTCTGTTTGCTGTAGGTTTTTGTTTCAAGGTACTCTTTATCAGATTAAGGGAGTGCTTTTCTCTTTCCCAGTTTGCTTTATTTTCCATGCCTGATTGAATATTGAATTTTATGAGGTCTCTTTTCCGCATTAACTCATGATCATAATCCTCTTCTTGCCTTTAATTATTAATATGATGAATTACAATGATAAGTTTCTATAGTTAAATCCATGCTGCCTTCCTTTTTATTGCTGAGTAGTATTTCATTTTTGGATACATCACACTTTATCCTCTCACTTGCTGATGGACATCTGGGTTGTTTTCAGTGTTTGGCTATTAAAAATGAGCTGTTATGAATATTTGTGTACAAATCTGTGTGTGAACATATGTTTTCCTTTTCCTTGAGTGAACACCTAGGTATAGAATGGCTGGATCATGTGATAGATGAATGTTTAATTTAAAAAAATACCTGCTACACTGTTTTCTAAAGCAGATGTACTATTTCATAGGTCCGTCAGCAATCTGTGGGTTTCATTTGTTCCACATCCTTACCTTTACTTGGTATGAATATCTTTAAAAGTTTAGCCATTCTGATCTCTGTGTTATGTTAGCTTACAATTTTAATTTATATTTTCCGGATGACTGATGTTTTCCATCTTTTCATGGGTTTCTCAGCTATTTGTACACCCTTTTTATGAAGTGTGTTTCAAAGTCTTGGCCTATTTTGAAGATTGGGTTGTTTTCTTACTATTGAGTTGTAGCGTTCTTTATCTGTATTCTGGCTACACATGCTTTCTCTGATATGTCTTTGGAATATTTGCTCTGAGTCTGTGACTTGCTTTTTCATTTTTAAAAATATATCTTTCGAAAACGAGAATTGTCTAATTTTGAAGTCATTGTTTTCTTTTATGGCTTGTGTCTTATGTGTTCTAACTAAAACCTTATCTGCCTCAAGGTTGTAAAGATTCTCTTGTTTTTTGCTCGAAGCTTTATAATTTTAAGTATTATATGAAGGTTTATGACCCATTTTGAATTAATATTTTTGTATGGTGTAAGGTAGGGGGTTGGTGTTATTGGATTTTGTTCACCAATTCTTTCTAAAATTTTTAAAATTTTTTATTGTTGAAAGTATTACAGATGTTCCCCTTTTCCCCCCATTGACCCCCTCACCAGTTCTTTAAAAAAATTTTTATATCTATGCTCAGTGAATTGGCTGTATTTTTTCTTCGTTGTAATTTTAAAAAATCTGTTTTGAGATAAAGTTGTTCCTGTCTAATAAAATGAATTGGAGGGCTTGCTACCTTTTTCTATTCTCTACCATAGTTTGTATGACATTGAGATTACTTATTCCCTAAAAATTGGGGAAAACTGACCTTTTAAACAGTCTCAGTTTGTTTGGTTCTGTGTGTGTATAAATATTGGTTTAATTTTAAAGTGTTATTATTCTTTTTTTATCCTCACCCAAGAGTATGTTTTTTTTTTTTTAATTGATTTTAGAATGAGAGGAAGGGAGAGAAAGAGAAAGAGAGAGAGAGAGAGGGAGAGAGAGAGAGGGAGAGAGAGAGAGAGAGAGAGAGAGAGAGAGAGAGAGAGAATGATAAACATTGATGTGAGAGAGAAATACCGATCTGTTGCACCCTGACTGGACATTGAACCTGAAACCTAGGTATGTGCCCTGGTCGGGAATGAAACCAGCAACCTTTTGGTACATAGAAGGATGCTCTAACCAACTGAGTCACCCCGCCAGAGTTTAAAATGCTGTTATTCTATTTATATTTACTGTCTTCATTAGACATATTTAAGTTATATTTTCACAGAAAATTATTTATTTTTATGCATTAAAACAAAGACATTATGTTTTAGATTTTTTTTTTTACCCTTTTTTCTTTTTTGTAGGCTGGGAAGTAAATGAATAGAGCAATGCTTTCTATCCAATCATCTCTCTTCACCTGTGTTTCAATGTCCCCAAGTTTAATGAACAGAACAAGGAAGCTGCCCTGAACACAATGCTTTGGGGAGATATATATATATATATATATATATATATATATATATATATATATATATATATATATTTTTTTTTTTTTTTTTTTTTTTTTTTTTTACCAGACTGACTCATTGCCATCAGTTACAAGCTTCCGCCAAATCTTGTTTATCACTTACACTCTGGCACAAGCACCAAAACCTGAGTGCTGAATAAACTGGTGTGACTGGAGTTTGGTCCAATAGCAAGGCTGGTCAGCTCTGGCTACAAGGTGTACCCAGCCACTGCTGCTCGTCTCTTTTGCTGTTCTTCCATCCTCTTGAAGCATCTCATGTCTTGTCTGGCCTTCAGCCACAGACTCTAGATTTCTCTGTTTTACGCTTATCCCCTTACTCTGGTCTATTTCCCAAAAAACTCCCAGAAAAATCTTTTTCAAACTTTGATCAGATCATGTGATTCTCTGCTCAAAACGCTCTGATGGCTTCTCATCACTCTTAGATAAATCCCGAATGAGGTAGGCATGTAGAACCGACAGAGAGTATCTATCTTCAGAATCCCAAAGCTTCCTGTTCACCATGCCCAGCCACAGCTCTCAAAGCTCCCGTAAGCACCAAGTATCTTTGTGACCCACCTGTGGACTCCAACTTCACACCCAGTCTCAGCCCCACCAACCTGCCGATCGTCTGGAATCTTCAGAATTTGGGGGAAGGTTTTTCTGCTCCTCAATAGAAACGTTGGCCTTAAAATGAATTGGCACATTTGCCAAGGACCTTACGGGGCCCCAGTGCTGGGAACTATCCTAATTCATCTAATTCATCAATTCTCAGCTGTACCATAATGCTCTTGTTCACATGTTTCTTTTTAAAAATTTTCATTAACTGTATTGGGTAAAAAAAATTACATAGGTACAGTTCTATAATACATCATCTTGTAGTGTGTGTTCGCCACCCCAAGTCAAGTCTCCTTTCATCGCCATTTACCATTTGTCCCCCCTTTCCCTCTGGTAATCACCATGCTGTTGCTTAATCCCTTCACCCCCTTTCAGATGCTGCCTCCAGGCCCTGCCTAGCAGAAAGCTTGGAGCAGGTACTCCCCACTGATTTTGGATTTTAGTGCTCTCCTTTTCTGGCTCACGCCTTCAGAGTGAGCACTGTGGTTGGTTTCCCATAAGCGCTCAACACACATTAACAATGACTAAAATTATTCTGTGATCTCCGTATACGAAGAAAGACAATTCCAGCATTTCCACAAGAACGTTGGAATTGTCTCCTTATCTGGTAATTTTAGAGGATAATCCTAGATGATAATCACGTAGGGACTATTTGATAGCTTAGATATGATTGTTAAAACCATTATACCTAGATGCTTTCATATTTTTCTTATACACTGATATATTTGGGACTTAAAAAAAGAAGAGAGCCTTTTGCCTTCTTGATTGTCCATGTTTTTTTCTTAAAACTGACCACTTTCTGGGCATTTATCTGAATGGATCAAACCTTATACTTTGTTTTCAAGCTTAACTTTTTTTTTTTACTTAATGATATAACTTGAGCTTTCCATGTTGGTAGGTTTAACTTAAATCTACCTCAGTTTTGAGTGGCACTTGAGTTTTTTTCTTGAATGGATGTACAGTTATGGGTTCTCCCACCCTCCTCCTGGTGGATACTCAGCCTAACTGGCTGACCTAATTGTCTTCGTGAGGATCCAGACTAGTCAAGTTCTAGAATATTAATGCAGATAAAATGTTCTCACGTTCATGCAAATCACGATGTGCTACCGGGACTAAAGAAAACCAGCTTGCCCCTAAAGGGAAAAAAGCAGCAATTTGAAAGGCATTTGAATAACAACGGCAAAATAAAATTAATTAAATTCAATTTAAACAAATTCTTTTAAGTTTTCATGGCAATTTGTGCTTATGAAAAAATTCTTGGCATATCTTCTATATGGAAGACATTCTCTGTAAACCCTAGAGATAAGAGGAAAAGGGGATAACTCTAAGTAGAGAGGGAAGACCCTATCAACACTGGGTGGAGCAGAAAAATATTTCAGTTGCATGAGTGTTTGCCAAAAGGCCCTTGGAAGAGTCTGAACCTACAGTGTTGATTCCATAGTATAATTTCCCTGTAGAACAATAAAACATAGGCTGGATAGGAGATGGTCTCTAGTTTATTTCCAGGCACATTGTAGATTCTCAACTGTTTGTGGAATGAATCTAGTTGTGGGATAAATGACCAAATGCAGACCTAGAAGCAGAGATGTGCCTGAGATCCTGTGGTGAGCCCATCACTATGTGCACCATGGACCCTGAAGAATGGTTGGCAGCCCACTGAGTCTTCCTTAAGGGCTGAAAAGTGATCCCAGAATTCAGGTAAACTCCATGAATTGCAGTGTGGGGAATTTAGAAAGTATTTCAAACAGGGTCTAACCCCTTAGCAGCGAAGCACAAGTTAGGAGAGGTTCCCACTGCAGAAAAGCCCTTGTAGGGACCTTTCTAGGGAAACAACAATGTACAATTCTTACAAAACTGAAGAATGATTATTAAAAATAAAGGATGCTTTTATAAATCATGTCAGTGTACCATAGAGAACATTTTAAAAGTGAGTAGTGCTGGGTGTTTTCAATGGCTTTTAATTTTTTTTTCCTTTATTGATTTTGCAGAGAGAGGAAGGGAGAAGGAGAGAGAGATAGAAACATCGATGAGAGAGATCATCGATTGGCCGCCTCCTGCATGCCCCCCACTGGGGATCGGGCCCACAACCTGGGCATGTGCCCTGACCGGGAATCGAACCAGCGACCCCTTGGTGCATGGGTCACCGCTCAACCGCTGAGCCACACCGGCAGGGAGTTTTTAATGGCTTTTTAAAAGATGCCTGTGGCCACAGAGTAGAGCTTCAATGTTTGACATACACAGAGAAGGAAAACACAGACCCAGAGACTCCAAAGAACATTTGACTCTTCCTCCTTCAATTTGATATGGAAAGCTGTGATTTGGGAGTCATGTGATAGATAATGATCTCCTGGAATCCTAAATTATCACCCTGAGAATAATATAGTATGATGCAATAGATGAAATGGCAGAAGATGTGGGCTCTAGTTCTCATTTTCGCTCTTTAACTACTTTTCTATCTTTGGACGAGAAACTTAGCCTGACTAGGCTTTATCATCAGAAAGCTGGGAATAAAAATACCAGTCCTGCTTATTTTGCAAGGTTGTCCCAAGGATGAGATGAAATAAATGAATATAAAAACATTTTGAAAACTACTGTTATACAACTATAAAGTTTCACTACTTGCTGATTTACAATGTCCTCAAACTTTAGTGTGTGGATAAGAATTATTTGTGGCACTTGCAAAGAATGCAGTTTTGAGAACTTCTATTTCCAGCAATACTTAAGGCAACAGAGTCCGAAAAACCTTCCCACTACACAACTCCTCAGAATGCTGGATAAAGGATGGCCAACCTCATTAGAAATAACTGAGCTTGTGGTGAGGAAAGGACAGCTCCTAGGGCCAGAAACTGGAAGGGCAGCAGCGACTTGGAGGCGTAATTAGGTACTAAAGCTGCAGAAGCCTCGAGGGGTAAGAATCTAGAGTCAGGTATTTTAGGCTGGAGAGGAATAAAAGACAAGGTCTAATGCTCACCCAAGATGCAGAGTTAGATTGAGATTTCCCATACATCTATTTCTCCTCAAGGGTTTTTTCCTCATTAAAAAGGCAGACCAAAGGGAGGTGTCAAGGACTAACCCTGGATTCCAGAAGGGGCGAGGGTAGGCTCTCCCCTGTGGATTGTACCAGAGACTTGCCCATTCATGATCTCACACCGCTTGTGTGGTCCATGAAGACCCAAGCCCTGAAAGCAACTCTGAGTTCCTGGGTTGGTAGAACCAAGGCATGGAGGGCAGACACCAAAGGATTTTCCCTTTCATGAATGCCCCCTTTGCCCAGGTGTCTCTGGATTCTAGAAATAAAACTCGGTCTAACATTAATTCCAGTTCCCAAGTTCATTTGTAACAAGACCCAGTAGAAATAGAGATGTCCAAGGACTTCAGATATTGGATATAAGATATAGAATGTGTTTAAAATGCTTGAAAAGTATAGGTTCCTGGGTTGCAATGAACCAATAGTCCCTGGAATCTGCATTTTAAGGAAGCATCCCAAAGGAGTAAGATGCAGATGGCCCTCAGTGGACCCACTGAGAAATGCAGCTTTGCCAGTTTTCCAAAATTTATTCCATTGGCCACTTGAAATACTAAAGGTATCCACACTTGGTTCCACCTCCACATTCATGGATTGGAAGGATAGCTTCATGACAAATTTCCTTTTCTCCTCTGTGGCTATTGAGGCTTGATTAGTTTTCTGCTGGCCTAAAAAACAAACAGCAACAAATAATGATACTGAACCAACACGGAGAGTCAATGGAAGTGACATTCTCTTCCCTCTTCTGTGTCACTGGCTTCCCTAGTGCCTTGCTGCTGAGTCTCCAGGCTGGAGACACTCTTCACTGTGTTATGGTTTATGGAGGTGAAAATGGTGCACAGTGGGCCATTGAGGCAGATGGTGACTTTCTTCACTGTTTGTGTTCTTTCCATATTGAAAACTTGCCTCCGATGCATTTTCCCTTCATATTTGAGTAGGAGAAGGAATTGAGGAAGGGTTAGGGGAAGGTCTCCAGGAATAGCCACCAGGAAAATTTTAGCCCTGGCTCTCTGTCTTCTCATTCTTTGTCATCTTTTTATCCATTGAACTTAACACAAGAGGGGGTTGCTTTTGTAAGCCCTGTGCAGGGAAAAGTTGTTTTTCCTATCTTTGAGCTGTTCAGCCATCTGTCCCAATTTCTTCCTGGTTTCCTGTTATTTACATTCTGCCTTTTATAAAGATTAACATGCAGCACAACCACATATTCTATTAAGCTTGTCTCCTCACTACTTTATCTCATTAACTGCTTGATCACTGTGAATGAAAATAATCTTCCATTAAGTCACAACTTCAAACGTCTCTGAGACTTTAGATCAAGCAAACCTTCAACAGCTTAAACAAAAATCTCTTTAAATCCAAGAGGTTCACTTCAAAGGAAAACCTATGGGTGTTCTCAATCCAACTGACAGGTAAATAGTCATTTGTAACTAAAGATATGCAAGTGAGAAAGCAAGGCTTACTCTGGAGTTTGTAGCTTCTCTTAACTTTTTCTCTGGTTAAGGCAATTTAGAGATGGCCCTGGGATGGAACTGGCTTGGATAACACAACATTTTATACATGGAAATGGGGTGATAGCAACCAACCATGTAGTTTTCTGTCCTATTTCGTACTTAATTTTTCTATTTCTAAAATTAATACAAAAAGAAATAAAAGAGAAAAAAAAAAACAAAACAGAAAAAAAGGTGGGGGTGGTAAGGACAAATGTCACCTTAACTGGAAATAACCAATTAATAGTTTGATAGTCCTTCTGGTTCTTAAGTGTGTGTGTATGCGTGAGTGCATGCCGAAGAGTAGTATAATGTGCATATGCTTTTGTAACCACTACCCCACCACACATCCATAGACTTTCTTTATGCAAAGGATTACAGCTTTTGTGTGTGCTGTTTCCTTTGCCTGGACCGCCCTTCTGTTACCCAGTCAACTCCCACTCTTCCTTCAGGTCTCCGCTCTGAGTCACTGTGCTCTTGGGAGCCATTTTTAATGTCTCTGATCTATCTGTTCCCATTGGATGTGCTCACTGCTTACTGGTCTTCTTCTGGGCACTGGGCACAGTTGTAGTTTTTTATTTTGGTGTGATTTTTTATTGTTCTGTCTCTCCCACTAGACTGTGAGCCTCATAAGTGTCGGGGTTGTGTATTCTCAAGGCCCAGCCCAGTGCCTGACACACAGTAAGTGCTTCAAGAACTTGGGTTTGGATGAATGAATGGTGAGTTTTCAGGCCTAGAAGACAACTCCACGCATGGATAAACCATTGCTTGTCAAGCTATAATTTAACTTTGAGGTTGCTTATTGGCTATTATAAACAGGATAATGGGCATTTTTGTATGAAACAGCCTTGCCCACATCCTTAGTTACTTCTTTAGAAAAATTCCTAGGAGCCCGGCTGGTGTGGCTCAGGGGTTGAGCATCGATCCATGCACCCAAAGTTCCTCAGTTCGATTTCTAGTCATGCCCAGGTTGTGGGCCAAATCCCCAGTGCGAGGCATGCAGAAGGTGGCCAGTCGATATTCTCTCTCATTGGTGTTTCTATCTCTCTTCTATCTCTTTCTCCCTCTCCCTTCCTTTCTCTCTAAAATTAATTTAGAAAAAGGAAAGAAAAGTTCCTAAGAGAAAAATTACTGGAGAGCATGGGACACTTCATTGCCTGAGATACAAACTGTTAAATTGTCTTCCAGAAAATACCAGTTATTACCGAGGCTCTAGTAGAAGAGACTGTCTGTTTCCCCACATCCTTGACAACATTGTCATATTTTTCATTATTTTTGCTAATCTTAATTTTTTTCTGCAAATTGACTATTTCTAATTTTTATTTTTCTACTTGTATATCTATCTTGATGTATTTATAACAGTTCTACGAATTAAGATTTTTTTGGCCATGTATTATATAGTCTGTCATTTGACTTATATCGTTTTTTTTTAGCCTATCAATCGATGTGTATATTTATTTGCAAAGATGCAATACTCTCCATCTTTTTCCTTTATTGTTTTGTCTTTTATACTTACAAAACTTTCCTCACCCTAAAATTATAGAAATAATAGCTCATAAAAATAATCTAAGGATATATATATATCAGTATGTAGAGGGAAGAGGCTAGATTAATTTGTAAATGATGCTGGTGAATTGATCAGTTATATGGAGGGTGAAAAGTTACTCTTACCCAACATCTTACATCCATATGGATTCAAATAAAAATTTAAAAAGTAAAGAAGAACTAGAAGAAAATATTGGTAAGTATATGGTTCAATGTATATGTCTTATTTGGCCAAGTACACAAATTTGTGAGTTTAAGAATTACTTTGGATATTTCTTACTGTTAAAAGTTTTGGTTTGAAATTTTGATAAGAAATTTCCCAAGAAGTTCAGTGTTGACAAGGAGACTCTAACTCTTGGCCTTTGAATCCCGTGTATCTTTTTCTGAACCTCACAACACTTCTAGTTAAATCAGGCCAGGTTAAGTAAAGAGTGTGGTTGCGGAAGGACCCTGGACTTGAAGTTAGAAGACACGGTGTCTAGCCCTGACTTTTGTCATTACTCATCCCATAGTTAGGTCATTTTGGAAGAACTTTTCTTAGACATTCTCCCTATCTGTAAAATGAAATTAACAAAAATCACTGTGTGCTCTGCTTCCCAGAGTTTTGGGAAGTTAAAATCAGATACTGTCAGTGAACAGGATGTATTACTGAAGAGTCCCATGTTACATTGTAATAGCACAATGTGCTTTATATTATTGCTCTTTGTGTTGTTATCCATGTCTCCTACAGAACCATTTTTTAAATAGCAAGTTTGTCCACTCCCCACACACTGTGATAATGCCTAGCACGATGGCTTTGCTTAATAGTTTATACTTTACAATGATTAAGACCTCTGACTCTGGAGTCCTCCTGAGTTTGGTTTGAATCCAGGTTCTATCATATGTATTTTTGTGACCTTGGGCAAGTTATTTAATATCTCTAAGTTTCAGTTTTTCTATCTTTGAAAAGAGGATAATGGTATCTTTCTTGATAAGTCAAGGCTCTTTGGTTATGTCAGTAATCCAAATTATGGTTACTGAAGCAAAAAAAAAAGGGATTTAAGTAGCTAATCTGTTTCTATATATCTGTATCTATGCATCTATATGGCCATACTTGCCAGGAGTGGTTAGTTAAGGTATGATCTTGTCACCCTGTTTTGAATTACTTCTTCTTTTAGCCTCAAACTTCTTTTTTTCCCAAACAGGATTTGTATACCTAGCAGAGAAGAAGGTGTTATAGACTCTAGTTTACATGCATCCAATTCTCTAACTTGAAATTTAAACAATTTACTGATTTAAAAAATCGTGGTAAGCCTTGGCTGGTATTGCTCAGTGGTCAGAGCATTGAACCACACACCGAAGGGTTGTGGGTTCAATTCCCTGTCAAGGGCACATACCTGGGTTGCAGGTTTGATTCCCAGCCCTGGTCAAAGCGCATGTGGGAGGCAACCAATTGATGTGTCTCTTTCGCGTTGATGTTTCTCTCTCTCTCCTTCTTCCTCCCACCCTTCCACTCTCTCTAAAAGTCAATGGAAAAAATATCCTTGGGTGAGGATTAACAACAACAAAACAATAAAAAGAAAGAAAAAAGTTAGGTCTTCCTAGCATCGTTATTCATTAGAAGGATATTTATTTCTAGGCATCTTGCAGATATCAGTTGCCTTCTGAAGTGTTGCAGTGAGACAGCCTTTGAATAAGTTTATTGCAAACATCGAGAAAAGAGTTGTAGGAGGTCATGTGATAAGAGGTGAAGGGAAAGGATCCATTACTCTTCCCAGGAACTAGCCTAGAGAAGGGCACTGGGGCTCAGAGCAGGGGAAACAAGCCTATCTTTTCAGACGAGGGGTTCGTCATAATACATGCTCGTGTTTGGGGACAGCTGTAGGAGTCCACCAGCTGGGAGTCTGCTGCCATTCCCATCCTCTCTTTAGAGTCTGATGGTTAGTCTTTTTAAATTTTTTTATCATTTTTTTTAGAGAGAGAGTAAGGGAGAGAGAGATAGAAACATCGATGTGAGGGAGATACATCGATCGGCTGCCTCCTGCACGCCCCCTACTGGGGATCAAGCCCGCAACCCAGGCATGTGCCCTGACCGGGAACTGAACCAAGACCTCTCAGTCCATGGGACGACGCTCAACCACTAAGTCACACTGGCTGGGCCTAATAGTTAGTCTTAGACATGATTAGAGGGACACATGACTCTGATTTCTTTCCTTTCTCTTGGTTAGTCTGCCACATCTAGAGTTTTGTCCTTTTTTCTTCTCAGGCTTGGATTTATCTTAGTTTGGATTTTTTCTTTTAGTCTGTAGAGATAGAGGCCAATATTAACACACAGTGAGAAACATGAACTTTAATTGAGCTTCTTTGTGTGTGTTGCATTGTTGAGACTGAAAAAAAAAAGGGTTGAACTTTTTGGCTTGGAACCATGGAAACACATTTCTTATTTATTTATTTATCCTCACCCGAGGACATTTTTCCATTTTTTGTTCAGATAGAGTGGGAGGGAGAGAGAGAAAGAAAGAGAGAGAGAGAGATAGAGAGAGAGAGAGAGAAACATCAATGTGAAAGGGACACATCAAGTGTCTGCCTCCCACATGGACCCAACCAGGGCCGGGGACAAACTGCAACCGAGGTACCTGCCCTTAGCGGGAACCGAACCCGGGCCTCTCTGGACCGCAGGCCGACGCTCTAACCACTGAGCCAAACCGGCCAGGGCGGAAACACATTTCTTATTTAAGCACCATCCATTTAAAGTTGAGGCTTGGAACCAGCGCTGATGACCACAGTAAGCTGGCAAATCTATGGACACAAACCTGATTTTTTTTCTTAAAGAGAGGCATCGGGAGCACATGAAAAAATCATCTGCACCAGGATGTATTTGGGGTGGTACCTTTTAAAATTATAAACAACATGTTGATGTACTTGTCTCTAAACATCTGTGAGAAAGGGTTCGAGTGGACATATAGTTTCTGCATTTCGTGATGTGATTTTTAATTTCCTCCACCTTGGCTGCTTATAGGATGACAGCTTAATCTTCTATCATGGAAAGTAAGAAATATCTATATTTCCATGATCACTGAAAGTTCAATTGGATTGTAAACTCAGATAGAACTGACCTGAGGCTTATCAGAGCTGGAGCAGAGGAGCTGTGTGAGAACCGGGAAGATTTCATCAGAAAGAAAATTCTGCCTTAGAAACCATCTTTGCCCCACCAAAAGATGCTTGAGTTTAGGGGGAAGGAGGAGAGAAGATGAGAAAGAAAGAGAAAAAAGGAACACGTCATATGTTTTTTTAAAAAAGTAGTATTTTTCCCTGGTAACTACTCCACTCAGTTGTTTGTTTTTTTAATCCTCACCTGAGGATATGTTTATTGATTTTAGAGAGGAATGGCGAGACACACACACACACACACACACACACACGGAAACATTGATCAGTTGCCTCCTGTATGGGCCCTGACCGGGGCTTGAACCCACAACCTAGGTATGTGCCCTGACCGGGAATCGAACTCACAACCTGTGATGATGCTTCAACTTACTGGATGATGCTCCAACCAACTATGCCACTGGCTGGGGCTCCACTCAGTTTGATGTCATAGAAAGTAATCCTACCTGTTCCTCAGGACATCTGGTTACATTCTTGAAGCAGGTGGAATAATTGAGAGTAGCTGCTGTATTGGAAAATAGCACCATCTAATAATATTGTGTGCTTTGTTTTTCATGCCTTTTTGCAGCTGACTTGCCTGTCCCTCTCTTTGAACCTTCGCTGCCTTATTTATAGACATGATTTTTATCTTTTCTTTTCCTAATGGTGATGTTTGGAGGACCTAGGAAATGACAATGAAAGTAACTCTGTAGGGCAAATAACCAAGCCTGTAGGACTGTGCTAATACCCTGAACTGACAACCCATTGGGGCTTGGTGTGTTACTGAGGCAGAAGAGTACGTACTTCACCTGTTCCGCTACTACCCAGGGCAGACAGATGTGGGCATCGAAGCGGCTGCTCTTGGAGGATTTTTTTGTGCTCAGGCAGAATGATGTACTATAGCTAAAACTTTAATTTTAACAAGTAGGATGATTTGTTACTTCTTTTTGTTGTTGTTGTTAATCCTCACCTGAGGATATGTTTCTATTGATTTTTAGAGAGAGTGGAAGAGAGGGGAGGGGGGGGAGAGAGAGAGAGAGAGGGAGATCAACGTGAGAAAGACACATTGATTGGTTGCCTCCCGCATGACCCCTACTGGAGCAGGGGATCAAACCTGCACCCCAGATATGGTATCCTTCACTAGCAATCAAACCCACAATCCTTCAGTCCATGGGCCAATGCTCTAACCACTGACCCAAACTGGCAAGGGCTAATTATTGTTACTTCCTTAATGCCTCGGATTCAGGTCAGCAGCAGACATTACTTGGGAGTAACTAAGCTTTGTTTTCATGGGTAAATGATATGGTGGGGAAATTTTGTTCTGTCTTACAAAATGGGGGACACCGGAAGGAAATGTCTTACGTACAGATTGCATCAGTTATCTAATACTACATCACCCCAACATGCAGTGGCTTCGAACCTCACCCATTGATTCACTCATATGTGTGCAGTTTGGGCAGGGCTCAGCTGGGCTGGCTCTTCTCCGCTCCGTGTGGTGTTGGCTGGATTCACTCATGTGTTTGTGGTCAGCCGGGGTCCCCATGGCCTCTCTGACATGCCCTGCGGTGAGCGAGGTGGCCTGGTTCTCCTCTGCAGGGCTCCTCAGTGGGGCAGCCTGGGCCTCTCATGTTGTATTTGCAGCTTCCCTTAAGAAATATTTCGCCCCCTTCCCCAGACCATCTCCTGTACTTCCTGGGGACGTGTCACAAATGTTCTCAGAAAAGACCCTTCCGTTGAAATGCCCTGCTCTGCCAGATGCTGCAGTGTTTGGCTGCCCCCCACCCCGTGGAGACCAGCGTGGCGGAGTTGCCATGGTAGCCATCCCTTACGGCATACGTTCATCCATGCGTTGGACCCTTGTGTCCCCAAAGCAGTGTGGCTCTCTGGGGCAAGGTGGGGACACTGCTCCTTTCACCTTTGGGCTACTATTTTAGAGAGGTCCTCAAGCAAGGTCACTGGGTCCTCATTTTGTCCGCCTTGCTCCACTCTCTGTTCTTCTTCATCCGTCTCAGGCACGAGTCCAGCGTGGGCGTGGCTGGGAGTGAGTGGCTTTGACGAAGGCCACCACACGGAACTCATCTAATGATATTTTGTGTGATGAATCCTATCATTCTCTCTATCCTCAGGGCGAATCCTCCCAAGGTCCCGACTTCTGAGACAGCCTATGACCATCATCTAACTGTCCGGCTGGGATGTCTGCTTCACCCGTCATCCCTCTCATGAACTAGCACCATTCTAAAGCGAGGCTTGTCTCATTTTGGGGGGAAAAAACTAAGTAAAGGGAATGGGGAAATGAACTACTTTGACTTGGGCAGTCACTGAAGGTTAGGGGAAAAAAACAAAAAAGTAAGATTCCGGGTTCTATTTATCCATTTCTCAGTTAGCAAATCCTCCTTATCCTAAGAAATCAAAGATATCCTGTGGGGGCAGCCACGAGATCCTCCATATGGTGTTCTGCTCTTTCTCACCCTTTTAATTTGGCTCATTGTTCAATCTTAATTTGTAATAGTCACAGCTGCGATTACATCCCCGATGTGCCACCAACTCCCCAAACCCTTGAGTCTGAACCCTTGGCGGTTTTAATTTTATTTTTGTTGAGAAAGGTTATGTTGTCACAATGGGTAAAGCTAACTCTTTCATGAGGGAAAACATTTTTTTGGGGGGAGGGGGAAGATAATTCTAATTCCGTATTAGGCCTCAGAATGGGCCGCAACTGTGGAAGCTGAAGCGCGGGGAGTTGACAGTTCAGCCCCAATCAAACTAACTGAATTGGACAGAGCCATGTGAGACATAATTAGCAATTCTGTTCAGCGAGCTGTCTCCTGAAAAACTTAAAATACCTTCCCCGCCTCATGCATATGCAATGTCTCATTTGCTATTGTTTTTATCCAACAGGTTGAAATTCAAAAGGAAAAATTTCTGAGTTGCCTGTCCCACTTTCATCCCCCACATTCCCCTCTCTTTTCAGCGCCCCCCCCACCAGCCAGTTCCATTTCAATACAGCAGGTCACCCCAGTGCCAACCGCACACTGACAGATACAAAACACTCTGAGCACATTTTTATCTCTTGCTTTAACTTGTCAACGTTTCCTCTCAATTAGATCAACCGAACAGGTCCACTTGTCCTGTGGAATTATGACTGTTTGGTTGTTGTGGTCAAGTGTCTGCTGGGAATTCTTTCTGTCAGTTGGTTTCTGGGACATGAGTAGGTTTGTGCTGAAGGGAGATTGATGGGTGAGCCTTTGCTTGCCCACTTGGTCTCTGTCCACCTTGGTGGGTGAGGCTGTCCCCTTCCTCCATGTTCCAGGTGGTTGAGTTCTTGCCTGTCGATGTGCAGGGAGACCTCAGAGGCAATGATGGGGGAGGGGGAAAATAAAATACATTTCCATCTGTCCGTTTCATCTCTCAGTGTAGCTGAGCCTAGATGACCCCCATTAGAAGGCTGTCTGTTTGGCACCAAAATATGTTGGGTATGATTACTCTGGAAGGACCCCCCCCAGAGTGAAAGCAAGTGAAAGCAAGAACCTAAGTTAGATTTAAAGTAAAATCCTAGTACTATACTTCTTAGCTGTGTGGCCCTCTTTAAAGAATTTTTTTTTTCAATTACAATTTACACTGAATATTATTTTGTATTACTTTCAAGGTGTACAGCATAGCAGTGAGACAATCATATACTTTACAAAGTGTTCCCTGCGATATTTTCAGCACCCACCTGGCGCCACACATAGTTATTATGATATTATTGATTATGTTTCCTATGCTATACTTTATATCCCTGTGACTATTTTATAACTACCAATTTGCACTTCCTAATCCATTCACCTTTTTCACCTGGGCTCCTAACCTGCCTCCACTCTGGCAACCATCCGTCTGTTCTCTGTGTCTATGATTCTGATTCAACTTGGTTTGTTTGTTTACTTTGTTCTTTAGATTCCACATATAAGTGAGATCATATGGTATTTGTCTTTCTCTGATGGGCTTATTTCACTTAGCATAATACCCTCTAGGTCTATCCATGTTGTTGCAAATGGCAAGATTTCATTCTTTTTTGTGGCGGAGTAATATTCAATTGTAGATATGTACCCTAACTTTCTTATCCACTCATCTATTGATGAACACTTGGGTTGCTTCCATACCTTGGCTATTGTAAATAATTCTGCAATGAATATAGAGGATACATATATTCTTTTAAATTAGTGTTTCGGGTTTCTTTGCATATATACCCTAAAGTGGAATTGCTGGGTTATAAGGCAGCAATTCCACTTTCGGGTATATAAGGCAGCAGTTCTATTTATAATTTTTTGGGAACCCCCCCATACTGTTTTCCATAGTGATAAGACTCAAAATCATAAAACTCCTAGAGTAAGATCTCTGTCATTTCTCTTAGCAATGTTTTTTTTCTGGAATCCCATCAAACTAAAAAGTTTTTGCACAGTAAAGAAAATCATTAACAAAACAAAAAGACAACCTACTGAATGGGAGAAGATATTTCCCAGTGATACATCTGATAAGGAGTCAATTCCAAAATTATAAGAAACTCATACAACTCATCACCAGAAAACCCCCCAAACAATCCAACTGAAAAATGGGCAGAGGACCTGAATAGACCCTTCTCCAAAGAGGACATAGCTGTGTGGTCTTGACCAAGTTACTTCACCTCTAGTCTTCAAGGGCTTCATCTGTAGAACAAAGATCACACCAACCACGTGTACAGATATCATTATGAAGATTACTTACGGTAATGTCTAGGGACTCTCTAGTTGAGTGGCACATGGTTGGTCATCGAAAATTGTGTTCTTTTTTAAAGTTCCTCCTCTTCTTCATTTTCCTTTTCTTTGTGTTTTATGGTATTTGGTATCGGATATCAGGAAATATGAAATATGATAAAATTTCAAGGAAATTACTCAGTACCATCAATCTCTTTCCCTACAAACTTTCTTTTAAAAAGATGCATTGCAGAAATTAGTAAATGCTGATGTAAATTTCATCTTCTTTTTCTTCCCCCCCATCAATATCGGGTAAAGGTGACTGGATAAAGGTATAAATTAAGTGAGAAATTAAATATTTTTTGAATTCTAAATTCCTGAAAGCATCACATTATTTTCTCACTTCAAAATAGCCTCTTTCAGATTTTAGCTTTTCCATTTGGGGCGCAATAGAATAACAAAAGTATATTGTTAAAATTTCATGTTACATTTTTCACTGTCTTGACCTAATTTGGATGCTGAAGGTTTTATTTTCACATCTTTTTTTTTTTTTTTAAGTGGAAAGCAAAGGCATATCAGTCTTATAAATACTTTAGAGGAGGCTGAGATGTATTCTAGATAGATTCCTGTATCAAATATTATGATACTTTTGGCAGAGAGCTTCAAGGGGAAATAAAAGAAGAAAACAGGTCACCAGTGTTATAAATCAGAGGACAGAGGGCAACTTGTTTTTTTTTTTTTTTTTAAAGTTAAATTTGCCACACCGGGTTGGCATCAGAATGAGTTCATAGGATGAGAAATACATTTAAGGACGGGATTAAGTAGAAGCATGTCTTTCTCTCCCGCATTCCTGAAAGCAGTACATATTGTATGTATTATACCATTTGGCAGGTGAGTTAGCCTTCATTGATAACCACCACACACTGTCCTCTAATGGTTCTCAACTAAAAGTCTTGTTTCATTCCACCCCCCCACCCCCAAATATTGTGAAATCCTTGAGTGGATACTCACATACTTATCTGATGTGGCTTCCCAGAGCTCCCAGCCCCATCCTGTGAATGCACTCACTCAGCAGGAAAGGAGTCCTTGCAAAGTGGAGACAGAATGACAAACAATGAAGCCGCAGACCTATCTTCCATCTGCAGCATCCCTTAGCTCACGGGTGTGTGAAGGCCAAGGCTACGACCCACCGTGCTCACCAATGGAAATGGATGGGCAGGAGGGGTGCAAAGATGAAGGCCAGAAGAGAAGCCTTTGGAATGAATACGTTGCACTCCTGCAATGCAAGAGATGAAGAAGGGGGAGGAGGTAGAGGGCATGTGAAAGATGGAAGAGGACTGGGTGGTGGCCCAGCTTCCAGGAAGACGATTTGGACACTGAGCAAATTCCATCTCAGAAATGTGGGGAACAGGGTGGAGGATATCCTAGAAATCATGATCCTTCTGACGGAATTGCTTTCGTTAGGTCTTCGAGGCACCCTAACTAAATGTCTCTCCAGCAGGATCTTGATAAGCAATGCTTACTGGAGAACTGAGGGAGCCAGTACCCCAAAGAACGGGGATGAAAGAGTACCGAGGCATTTGGAGTTTAGGGACAGGATTGCCATCCTTTGCCTCCTTGAAGAAAAGTTCCCAGAGTTTTGAAAGGAATTAATCTGGTGTTTCTACTTTAACCCCAACAGAAGCCTAAACCCTGAAAAGTCTCTGCAATAAGTATATTTTGTCGACAGATAAATGTATAGAGTGTAACCTTCCACAAAAAAATCTGGTCTGAATCCATCAGAATGGTGAAAACGAATGACACTGTTTCAAAGTCCTGGTAGTATTTGCTGCGTAGGCTTCTACTTTTTGATTCTTTTACCTTAAACTTTTCTTCTTCTTTTTTTAAAGAAGGGAATCTATTAAGAAATCTTATTAAAACCCACAAGCTGAACAGCAGACCTCTTTTTTTGAGGACCAGAAACAGATTTTAAATGACAGAAGAAAAAATTCCTTTTATCTTTTTGTAATATCTTGACAGTTTTGCCAGAAGATGTCTGCTTCTGCCTTCAAAATCTAATTGCTTTTGGTCTGAAATAGTTCATTTCCCACTCCTTTTCCTCTATGGAAAACCCTTGCCCTTTAAGCTGAGTATTTTCTCTTAATTTGGTGGCTACTTTTTTGGAAGGCAATGGAAAAGAGTAGGGAGCCAGGAGACCAAAGTGACCATCATAATACAACACCTTTGGAAGGTGTAATTGGGGTAAAGAGAGCATCTGTAAACCAAGGAACAAAACACTAACATCTTGTCACCAACATGAGGTTAACTGTCACAGTGTAGAATACCGATGGCCGTAAAAGGCATTTGACCTTTTAAAACCCATCAGAGCATGTTTCTATTTGTTTTGTTTTCAATAACTCAAGTGAAGTCATATTATAGTTGAAAACCTTTTTAGCAGTTAGTGTCTTTTATTTACTTTTTAATCCACACCCAAGGATATGTGTATTGATTGAGAGAGAGAGAAAGAGAGAGCAAGCGAGAGAGAGAGAAACATCAATGTGAGAGAGAAACATTGATCGGTTGCCTCTTGCATGCGGCTCTAACCTTTTGGTGCGTGGGACACTGCTCCAACCAACTGAGCCGCACTGGCCACGGCAGCAGTTACTGTCTTAAAGATCCCAAATCTTATAAATATTGGAATAAGCGTGTCATCAGATTGCCATGAAGTCTGCATCTATAGACTCTTCAGCACAACACATTTCTGATCTATTAAATAAACCTAATGGGAATCAGGACTAGGTGATCTCAGCAACAGGGGAGTTTCGATGGCGGGGTGGGGAGTTTAGGCATCAGTGAGAATCCCTAACCGCTCAGTAGCATGGCGCGTCCTTCTAATGCCAAACAGAAAAGCAATGACAATAAAGGGAAAAAGAGGATGTGAAAGAGAGTTAGAGGTGTTGACCACTGCAGCAAACCTAATCCTTTTGGGCTCCGTGCAATGTAGTATCCATTTCCCCCATATATTTCTGTCGATTTCCCCCCAACCCATTCTGTGAAGGTAAGTGTGGTTCATCAGTTCCTTCATGATTCAGTTTTATGAATGCTTTTGGCTTCTTGCATCTGCTCCTCTCTAACGCCATGAGAGCCTGGGAGAGGACCTGCCACGCATGTTGGGGGTGGGGGTTGTGGGTTTAAGCAACTAAATCTGTGCTGCCCACTTCTGTCCAGATCTGCTCTGCTGGGTGAGTGGAGATTTGTCTAGCAGAGCAGTTTCCCTGCTTTTCTAACTGCTTAAGAAAATAGGAAATACATTAATAAAAAAGGGGAAAAGGGAACCCCATGCCTCTGTTGCAGTACCCCTTAGAAACTGTATCAGGCACACTGTTGCTTCCACTGGCCTTGAGGCCACTTAGCTGTTGAGGGCCAGGGTGGAAACCACACGTTTCTACGTAGGCTTCCTGAAATACTGTGATGAGAGAGCTCTGCAGTCCTGTCTGCACTCCATACGAAAGGATGCTGGGATTCTTTGCTAATGTCAATCATGGCCCCACAATGGGGTAGTTTTGCCAATTAGTCACCATTTCTCGCAGAGTCACCCAGTAGCAGAGGCAAGATGATCAGGTATTTGAGAGCTGGGTTTTAGACTGCTACAGGTCACATTCAAGTCCTGAATCCACAATGTACTTACCTGTGGTGTCTGGAGGAAATTGCTCAAACTGAATCTCCATTCTTTCATTCTTTAGATGAGAATGGCCATAGTGTCTACTCTGGGGTTATTGTGAGGCTTAAATGAGACAATGCATTTAAAGTACATAATACAATGCTTGGCACATTAGATCTCCATTAAATCTTACTCATTAGAAATAAATGTAATGAGAACAGAAGGTTAACTTAATAGACCACTTACTATCTTTGATTTTTCTTTCTCTAATCTTAGAGAGGGTATGTCTCTAAGGATACCTAGTTGACATATTTTTCACAGTGACATAAAAGACTAATTATTTCCCCATTTATTACTCTGACAGGTTTCTCTTCACTTCCTTAAGATTAGAAGTCCTAATTTGGCTAATTGATTTAGTCAATAATGAGTACCAAATGCTGAATGGGAGACTCGGGGAAGAAGTCATCTGTGAAACCACAGATGAAGGCATGATGATAACATTTTGAAAAATCAGGATGAGTGTAATAATTTTAAAGAGCTGTAGGGGGCGCAGGGGAGAGAAAACCCTGATGTCTGTGTTTTGGAGGAAGATGATATTGCTTCTTTTGGAGACTACAATCTCTCTGCCTGGTGGGATAAGAGAAATATGAAAGGGATTGGGGGAGAGGCTGAAACTGAGAAATGTAGCCACAAACCACTGTTTCTTGTCTCAGTTCCATTAGCACCACATAGTCAAGTGCTCCGGTATTGTGAGTGTACTTGGGTAGCTTGTAATTGCCCTGTGCTTCAGTCAAGAGATGGGTAATTGCTCCTATGGGCCATGGATTTCCTGCTAGCAGCAACTGATTGAAAGCAGCCATTTATTGTGGTTAAAAACCCCAGACTTACTGCAGTGTTTACAGATAAACCTTCTGTGCGACAGTCATTTACTCTACCCAGCCATCCATATATTAAAGATATCACACACTCCCCCCTCCTCTTCTCTTGAAGACAGATCAACTGTTCTTTTCAGTTTGATTAAGTTTTTGTGTGTAGTAGTGTTGTTATGCCAACTCCTTTATTTCGTAGCTTATGCTTTAAATAAAGTTGCTTTTCTTTGGACTTATGTTCTATTTTGGGGAGCACTGGTTAACAGCCACACTAGTGTAGTTTTAGTTTCTTTTGAAAAGCTGCTTGTCCTCTTTTCTGTTCCTCTGATAACCCAGATACAGATGTTAGCCCGTATGTGTGTTGGTGCCCTCATGGCTTGGAATGTAATGAAGGCAAGCCATTCACTTTGAGCAGTCATGAGTCTTTGTTTTTGATTTTTGGGTTTGGGGAAGCTGAAAGAGGACTGTGTGTTTTGTAATTCTAAGGACACCTGCATCTGCAATGGATACAATGGATGATGCTACATAATATCATAAGATAGACGACATTCTGTGTCCACACTCAGCTATTCGGGGTTCCCATTCCGCTGCCCTGCACTTCTTTTACAGTCAGCCTTTAGGGCCTAAATGAACAGTTTGATATCGACATATGAATCAGATCTGTTCAGTGGATATTGAGATTTGGGGTAGTTTTAATTCAGTTTCTCTGTTTATGAATAGTAACACTGATACCATCTTCTAATTGCTCCCTTTATTCTTGTGCCAAGAATGCAAGAATAATTTATACACTTTCTATAGGACAAAATAAGATTATGGTGGTCTTGACATTGATGTATAAGTTCTCTATGTTGATTGGTTGGAAAAATAATTATATATATATGTTATATATAATTATATATATAATATATAATAATAATTATATATATATATTATTGATTTTAGAGAAAGAGGACGGGAGTGAGAGAAACATCGACGAGATCAATGGGCTGCCTCCTGCATGCCCCCTACTGGGGATCAAGCCCGAAACCCAGGCATGTGCCCTGACCAGGAATCAAACCAGTGACCTTCTGGTGCATGGGATGATGCCCAACCAATGAGCCACACCGGCTCATTGTCACAAAGCATATAAGAGAAACAGCTGGGATTCCAAGTTAGGAGTTCAGGCCTGACTCCTAAATTCATGTGTGTTCCATTATTTCACCTAGTCCTTGAGTTTTTTTTGTGATTTCTCTGAATAACAAATGTCTTTAGTGCAGTTAAACATGATTTGATTGATCAGTATTTGGTTTTCACTCGGCTGGTTAGGAACTCATTTAATTATTGATTCATTCAGCTAATATTTATTTTTGTATCTCTCGGGTGTCAGGCAGTGCTAGGCACAGAGAATAAAAGATTAATGAGATGTGGTTTCTGTTCTTGAGAAGTTTTCAGAGAGGGAACAGATATGTAAAAAAAAAAAACCAAACACACAAAGCAAAAAACACACCAAAAAAAGCAACTGTGATTCAGTGTGAGAACCACATTAGAAGCATATTTAAGTTTCAAGGATGGAACGAAAGAGTAAGTAATTGATTTGTTTGTGAAAAGAGGTTGTATTTGGGAAAGGATTTTTTTTACAAAACAAAAACAAAAACTGGAGCTTTAACAGTGGTCTTAAGAGAGAATGGTGATGATGATGATGATGATGATGATGATAACAGCTGATAGCTTGTGAACACTTAGTATGCTGTTGAAAGCTGTCTGATTAGTCTTACCTCATTTAAATGTCTCAACATCTCTAGGTGTTACTCCTTTTCACATCTCAGGGGTGAGGAGACAAGGCCCAGAGAAGTAACATGGTAGAACCAGGATGTGAACCCAAGTTGGCTAGCTCCAAAGCCAGCCCCGTCGTGTGGCTCTGTTTTCCTGAAGCCCCAGGGACGGTGGGGTTGGGAAGGCGGGTTCTCTGGGAGGGCTTGCCTGGCCAAGTGAGCAGCGTGTGTGAAGACAGGGTTGAGAATCACTGTGGCATAAATTAGGGGCTTGAAAGGGGTAGCACATGGCTGAACGTGCCTTGTATGTTGAGGGTCATTGAGGACTGGGAGCCCGAGGCTGTGCCTAGATCAGGAAGGACCGATCTGGACATGATAAGGAGTTTAGACTTGGTGTCATTGAAGGATTTAAAGTGGGGGAATGGCCCGGCTGGTGTGGCTCAGTGGTTGAGCATCGTCCCATGGACTGAGAGGTCCTGGTTCGATTCCTGGTCAGGGCACACACCCAGGTTGCAGGCTCTATTCCCAGTAGGGGGCGTGCAGGAGACAGCTGATTGATGTTTCTCACGTTGATGTTTCTATCTCTCTCTAAAAAATCAATGAAAACATATTTTAAAAAATAATAATAAAGTAGGGGAATGAAATGATCTCATCAATTTTCATCACGAAGGTATACACAGGTGATTAGGAGAAAGTGTAAGTTTCAGGGATATGAGTGAAAGCCCTTAAAATATGGTAGTAGCAGGAATTTTATAACCTCACTTAAAAACATTTTAATAGTGTACAATATTTATCTCAATATTTAAAGATACAATAACCTGGATTTTTAATGGCTTTGCTTTTTTTTTCTAGTCAAAGTGCTTCTAACCAATAGATTACACTGGTCCCTGAAACTGGTCTGCAAAGGCTACTGTGATCGTTTATCCCTGTCTCAGATAGACCAGCATGACCTTAATCACCCCCAATGTCACCAGAGACAGAGATTCATTCTGGACCTGAGCTTCAGGTTAAATTGCTTTTTCTCAAGGGACGGCCTCAGGGAGAATTTGTAAATCTCAGATCTAGCTTTTGTGTTTTATCAGGAGCCCATTCGAGTGTTTCACAGATCATAACCCGAACTCCAGGCATCGGAGCCCACACTTAGGTGTTGACAAGCCATTCTGGGGAGGGAGAGCCATGGCTGAAGGGGCCACTGGGTTACTGGTTTTGATGGATGCCTTTCGGGGCACTCTGCAGTCAGAGGACACACCGAGGAGATTTCAAGTTAAAGCAGTCTTCATCTCTTCTGGTATTTTCCACCTTAGATTGGATCAAGCATTGTCTGACACTGGCAGCTGTTTTCCCTGACTTGCTTTGCTGTGATATGATGACCTTTTCTTTGTTTATTGTATGTGTCTTTTTTTTTTCTTTTAACTTGCTGGGAGTTTATGTAATTGATGGGTTTATATGCCATAATATATCTGGAAATCTGCCGGTGATTTACTGTTATGTCTGACTGTGTAGTATTTTCTTTCCTTCCTCCCCGAGGCTCACCCCTGATGTCAGATAGCCAACATCCTAACTGGTGAGCTGATACGGTAAGAGAGACTCTTTCTTTATCTTGTAAGTGAAAGGTTCGGGTCAATTGAGTCACTGGGGGTCAGCCTAGATGAGAAATTTCAACTTTTTGTTGACAGTCTCTAGAGCTCTGGTGTAATACCTGAAATTCAGGTTTAAATATATTTCTGAAGAGAGATCCATGTCTGTGTACATGGCCTCCGCTTGACTGATGTGTTGAAATGTACAAATTATAAAATTATTGAAAGGTCTGAGCCGGTGGGAGATCACATCCACAACGCAAGGCCAATGTAGAGCCAAATGGCTTTATTGCATATGCCTGGGTGCAGGCAGGCTGAGCCGAGAAGGGTTCAGCCTTGAATTAGGGTTGGGGTGTCGGTTATATACCCCTACTTTCAGCTTCCAGCAGTTTCTGCTAATGTGCTTTATCCGGCCCATTGTCCACCTTGCAGTAGGGCTGGTCTGGTATCTCGTCCGCATCTGCTGGGTTATCCATTTCCTTGCTAGGTGATCCATTGCCTCGCGGACAATCCAGATAAACCTTATCCGTACTGAATAGAAGGCTGAGCAAAGGTCATGCAAGCAACACAATTTCTGCAGTTTCTGCCTTTTGCAAACTTTTACCTTTATCCTTTAAAACATTACTAACCATTTCACTTATGAAAAATAAGCAGTACGTGGTTCTCAATATAGGTTTGATAGCTAATCATTGAACAGTCTTATTTGATTTAAAATACTATAGACATGAGAGAAAGACAAAGTAAATGAAAAAAATCAAGTTATAAAATAGTTCTAGGATCCCAGTTTTCAACTAAATTATATATGATTTTAAATGAAAACATGTGGAAGAAAAAACATGAGTGAGTTAGTAGTGATAAGCTTTGGGTCTCAAGGGTTTTCTATGTCATTCTTCCCTGTATTATCGAGTGTGTCATTTCTTACATTTGGAAAAGTTTAAAAGCACTAGCATTTTTTTAGGCTGCTGATATAACTCAAAAGCTTCTAAGGGTGAACACAGTAGAATGATTAATAAACAATTTAAATATGTTGTATGTTTCAAATAAAGAAGGTACCTTGTTCAGTTGACATGGTCGAACCTTAAGTTTCTTAGTTGTTATTTTATTTTATTAAAAAAATTTTTTTTCTTTATTGATTTTAGAGAGAGAGGAAGGGAAAGGGAGAGAGAGATAGAAACATTGATGAGAGAGAACATCGATTGGCTGCCTCCTGCATGCCCCCCACTGGGGATTTGGCCCACAACCTGGGCATGTGACCTGACGGGGAATTGAACTAGGGACTTCTTGGTGCATGGGTTGACGCTCAACCACTGAGCCACAAGGACCAGGCCCTAGTTGCTATTTTAAATTAAACTGTGCTTGGGTTTTGCAGGAATGACTGTTTCTTTGCATTTTGGCACTAAGAATCAGGCTGAGTGATTCCCTGCTTTCATATTCTTAGAGCCTTGATCAAGGCAAGCATTGTAAAAACACACTGGTTTTGGAAACTAATATGCAAACTGATGTACTTGTGATGACTTGCTCACTTGTGCTGTTAGGCATAGTCAACGATATCTTCTCTCTCAATTGGTCAGACTGCCGACATCTATTGAAAGCATCTGGTATGTCAAATGTAATATGTCTTTGGGATAAAGAAATGCATGGTTCCTGTCCTCAGGGAGCTCATAGTTGCTTTGAAAAAGAATTCGGTGTAAGGCTGAATTTTGTTGCTTAGATGTGTTTTCCTTCAGAGAAGGGGATAGTTTCTAAAATTGGTTATGCTCTGTCATCCCTTCTGAGAGGTGCTCTAACACAAGGTGTAACTGCCAGGTGATGTCAGGATTGAGTCTCCTATGAAGGGCATGTAGTTAATCATTGAACATCTGGTTTGGTGCTGATTTAGTGGCAATTCTCCACAAAAGATCATCGCTGAGATTTTCCTGGAGTTCCTTGGAATGGATGTGGGAACCTGAAGGCGAGATATGAAGTGTTTGATTTGGTTCAAGGGCCTGATATGGGGGGATTTTTATTTTATTTTATTTATTTTTATTACAGATGTTTCTCCTTTTTTCCCCATTGACACCCTCCTCCCCATCCCCCCACCCCGTCCCCAGCTTTGTTGTCCATGTCCATTGGTTATGCGTATAAGTTCTGTGGTTTATCTCCCCCCCCCCCTTCTGAGGATTGTCAGTCTGTACCCTACTTCCATGTCTCTGGGTCTACCCTGTTCCTCAGACTGTTATGTCCATTATATTCCACAAATAAGTGAGATCATGTGATATTTGTGTTTCTCTGCTTGGCTTGTTTCGCTTAGGATAATAGTTTCCAGGTCCCTCCATGTCGTCTCAAAGGATAAGAGATCTTTCTTTCTAACAGCTGCCTAGTACTCCATTGTGTATATGTACCACAGCTTTTTTATCCATTTGTCTACTGATGGACACTTGGGCTGTTTCCAGATCTTAGCTATTGTAAATAGTGCTGCTATGAACATGGGGGTACATATATACTTTCTGATTGGTGTTTCAGGCTTCTTAGGGTATATTCCTAGAAGTGGGATCACTGGGTCAAATGGCAATTCAATTTTTAATTTTTTGAGGTAACACCATAGTGTTTTCCACAGTGGCTGCACCAGTCTGCATTCCCACCAGCAGTGTGCTAGAGTCACGGGGGGACTTTTTAAAAAGAGTTTCCTCAGGATTCTGTAAAGTTGGTTCTGTGTTCTCTCTTGATGGAGTAATGCCTTAAAAGAGGAGCTTAGAAGAGAATAAAACCCACTGCTAGGTAGCGAAATGGGCAAGAGACATGTCAGACTCAGGGGGTGTCCGTCAAGGTGGATGAGTGTTTTACTGCGTGTGGGCTGCTACAACAAAACCCTATAGCTGGGTAGCTTACAAACGTCACAATTTATGTCTTAAAGTTCTGGAGGCTAAGTCCAAGATCAAGGTGCCAGCATGGTTGCATTCTTTTTCTTTTAAATCCTCACTCAAGGATATTTTTTTTCTATTTATCTTCAGATAAAGTGGGAGGGAGGAAGGGTGGGAGACAGAGACAGAGAGAAACAAGAATGGGGGTGCACGTCGTCATGAGGCTCAGGGTCACTCTTCACCTGTTAGCAAGTAGGTCTTGTGTGTATGTGGGACTCGCCCTGGACACACATTAAAACATCAGGACACACATTACAAAACAAAACAAAAAACTAATGAATTGAGAAAAATGTATGCCAGAAATCTTGCAAAGGTAAAGAAAAATGCTTTCCCTTTGATAATACCATGATTTTGAGAGAAAGTATTCAGATTTTTAAGGGACTTAATATTTTTCCATAATATTTACATTTATGTATGGATTTGATGCCCTATCTTCTATCTATCTATCTATCTATCTATCTATCTATCTATCTATCTATCTATCTATCATCTGTTTGTCTGTCTGTCTGAATTTAATATGCACACACACACACACACACGTATTTGAATTTGATTCAGTATTTTGGCTTTGAAATATTTATCTGCTGCCCTGTCATGTGTTGAAGAATAAAAGATAGTGCATGATTTTAACTTAGCATTTTAGTTCACCGGATACAATTAATGTGTTGAACAATTCAGAAGGGGAATGAGTGTTTCTGGGTCAGATTTTCTTCTGAGAAATAACTATGTTCTAAATTTTACCTACATTTGTTCGGGGTCAGACTGCCATCACTCATTGTGGTTTATTGACAGTTGATTGTTTATTTGTGGGACTGCATCGGGGAGGGAACATCTTTCACTCAGTCATTCTTTCTCATTTTTTCTTGCCCTCTCTGAGTCCAAGCTTCAGATCCAGTCTGCACTAGATCCATATTTTATAGTTCCTAAAGGCATGTTGCAAAATGCAATAAAACAATGGGTTTCACCATTTCCAACCTAATTTTTTGAACCCAAGTTCTTTTATAAGATGGGAGACATTCATGCCTTCCCCTGCTGGTGTGGGGAAGTGCCCTGGCATGTGACAGGCGTTCAGGCCCGTTTGTCGAACTAAGCTGAAAACACTTAGCAAAAAGTAAGGTGTTCAACAAATATTTTGCTCCTTCCCACTTTTATATGCTGGGGATAAGAAGATGAGATGTAGTTTCTGTTTCAAGGAGTTTGAAGTCTAATGGGAAAGAAAACCAGGTAAATAAATAGAGCCAATGAGACCTCTTCTTATTCAAGGTGCTTTGGGACTTCGGAAGCAAACACTAAGGACCTGTGTTTTCTCAGCCAAGTCGGCTATGTTCCTTACACGTGGTATAATCGAATGTTCACCCCAAAGACCTAAAGTCATTGGCAACCTATAAGAAATGTTATCCAGGTGAAAGCTCTTTGTGTACACCGAGGAGAAAGTGACTTTAGCAGTACATCGTTTGCCAGGGCTGTCGTAACCAAGTACCACAAGCTTGGGTGGGTTCAACAACAGCCAGATGTGTGACATCAGAGTGTCAGCAGGGTTGGTTCCTTCTGGAGGCTGAGGCAGAGTTTGTTCCAGGCCTCTCTCCTGGCTTCTGGTGGTTTGCTGCAATCTTGGCGTTCACTCAGATGTCTGCCTTCATCTTCGTGGGGTCTCCTTGGGGGCCCATCTGTCTTTTCACTTGGGGTTCTTTCTATCAGCTCACCAGACATATTGTGTTAGGTGCCCACGCTCCTCTAGTATGACTTCATATTAACTAATTACACCTGCAACAACTCTGTTTCCAAATAAGGGCACACTGTGAGGTACTGGGGGCAAATACTTTAACAAAGAAATTTGAGGGGACACAATTCAGCCCACAACAGGGCCCTTTCTGGTACAAAAAGTGTTTTGGTATTTTACAAGGTATAAGCAGGAGCAACTGACTAGCATTTCTCCCAAAGGCTATAGGTGCTGGAAAGTTATACATATGATCCTGATGAGAAAAACGGAAGAGCAGGTCACGGAGAAAGGAAGGAGCAGCCCAGGCTTCATTGAATGCTTTCTATAGCCTACACACTACTAGGTTCTTTGCCCAAGTTATTTCGTTTGAAATAACTTAATTCTCATTAAAACGCGTTTATAAGATCACCTCGTTTTTGCAGATGCAGAAATCGAGGCTCAGAAACATGGAATAACTCCCAGAGTTTGGAGCCACAAAGGGGTTGACCTGGGATTTGAATGCTAATGTGCTGGGTTCCAGAAACCATCTGATGTCCTCCCCAGAAAAGCTGTGATGATAAGCATAAGATTGTGGAAGCCAGACATCCTAGAACACCTTTGCAATGAAAAGTGTGTATCCCAGGTAGAGTAACCGTATCAGTTCCATCCTTGGTCATATTTTAAAACTTTATAATGGGAGCAGGTCCCGCGACATTCTCTCATTCTTGCAAAGACCACTTTATAGGCTGGCATGATAAACTCTTCTGTCTGAACTTCAACTCCCCAAATGTACAATTGTCTACATGTTCTTACCCTACTCATCGGCTTGGTGACCATGGGAGGGAGCTGAGTCCTCAGTGGGGCCTGAGGAGAGAGCCTTGTGGTGGTTCCCGTGGAAAGGCTGGGCACTTAAGTGTTGACTTTCTCCCATTTGGCATTCGACATACTCAACTTCTCCCCCATTCTCCTTTCTTCTTCTCTATTCTTGTCCTACCACATCCGTGTGATGAAAATGGCTACTGAAATAAATTAGTTTAATTTGTGAAATCACATTATGGTTCCCTCTGTTTGCCCAGATTAGCCCAGGCAGATGGCTGCAGAATTTCATCGCTGGTGAGAAAAGGGGCCCTTTCCAGAGATGAAGTACAGTGTGGGAGAAATGTCGCGGATGCCAGAAAGCTGTGTGCTTGAGTTTCTGAGCTGCTGGCGAGAGCAGAGCCCTGCGTCAGGGCGACTCTGCCTTCCGAGCAGAGGGCTCTCGGAGAGCTAGAAGCAGCTGGTTCTGGAGAAAAGATGGCTTGAAAAGAATCAGAGGCATTATGAGTCTTAAATTATTTAAGTTCCTCCTGTGGCAGCGAACTGTAATTGCTTCCTATTTCTGTAAATATTAGCAGCTGTGAGCCTTTCAAGTAAGGAGCTAAAACAGCACTCAGTGGATCACACTTAAACTCTGGAATATTGTTAAATATCTGACCTTGGGCTGTCAGAGCACACTCATTACCCATACTCGCCCTTATGCTGGGGAGCTGTTGACACTCTGAACTGGTGCATTATTTTCAGCCTGGTCTGTCATAGCCTCAATAGATGGAGAACCTGCAAAGGGAATTTCGAGTCACCAAGTAGCCATGTCGGGATGCATTTCCTCCAGGGAGGTCGCCTCTGTGCCTGATACATTTTTTGTTGTTTTCACACCGAGACTCCTTGAACTGGGACTAATTCACCTACCAGCTCTTATCTCTTTAGTCTCAGTTGATCTGTCTGCCTTGATCTCTATGTTCGGTGATTTAGTCAGACTGAATTATTTTTCAGCCTTCAGACTCTTCACATTCTCATTTCTCTCTTGTACTTGGCCTATGCTGAGCCTTTTATGTGGAACACACTCTGCTTGTCCCATAGCATCTCATGCTAGCTTCTACTTTTTCTGTTGGTGACACCTGCTCTTGGAAGCCTTCCTTGACTGCCATATATGGGCTAGCCATGTCTTCTTTATTAACCCATAGGCACTTTCCCCATAAGAACAGACCTCAGATTGGATCGTGATAAGCTATTTAGTGCTCTTCATCTGCCATTGTATAGTGACCTCCCTGAAGGTAAGAAAGCTGTCAGTTTTATTTGTTGTTTCAGTTGCACGGTCTGTGTGGACACTGGTAAATAGAAAGTGATTGACAATCACTTGAATTCAACGTCCTGTATCTAGCAGCGTTGGGTTGTAATACCCGTGGGCTTCGTCTTGAGTAGAGCTGCCACATTCTGTGTCTGTGGCGGAATCTCATAGATGTCTTCAGACAGCCATTTGCCTTTCTTCCTTGTTAGCACATTTGTTTGGGGTAGAATGTGCCCACCTCCTGCAGGTGAATCATGGTTAGCCTAAGCCAGTCATCACAATCCCATTCATTTACGCCAGTGATTGGTCCAAGGGTGGGCACGTGAAGCACTCTGGCCAATGAGACATAAGGGGAAGTATGTTGACAATTTTTGGAATGGTTTTTTTTTGTTGTTGTTAAGAGAGTGGTGTGAAAGGGGAGCCATTTTCATCTGTGTCCCTTTATTGGGATGCTTTCACAGAAGATGAAAAGAAATGCACCCACTCTTGGGCAACCAGGAGGAAATAGGCCTACAATGAAAGCAACACAGGAGTGTGGGAAGATGGGCCGTTCCTAGGCCCTTGATGGTGTTGTTGAGACATCAAAGTCAACCCTGGGACAATTGCCTCCGGATTTTGGTAAAGTAAGCAATAAAAAAAATCTTCTGACTTAAGCTAGTTTTTGCTAGGTTTTCTGTGACATATAACTAAAATGGGCCCAACTGATGCAGACATCAGGTAAAGGAAGGTCCGTATGTGGAACTGGAGCTTATTTCAGAAACATATGAGAGAAAGCAGCATACAAAATATAGTGGGCTTCGAGTTGAGACATCTCATTTTACTTGAATCTTTCTTGTGTAACCTTGGACAAGTCACTCATCTTTCTAATTCTCCAGTCATTCTGGTCGTTTATTCAATAAGAACAAGAACTATATCGATTGCCCAGTCTGTGTTATACACTAGGCTAAGTGTTTATTTAGGAAAACAGAGTTGAACTAGATGATCTCTAAGCTCTTTTATTTGTAAATCTCCTATCCACCTTTTATTTTTATGTGTTGGGAAAGTGTTTGGGAAACTATGAGTGTAAAAATTCGGTACAACTCCCCCATGCCCCAAATCTGCCTTGATTCCAATCATGTTTTCCATTGGCCTTTCTCCTCACCCAAATTTCTTGCAGATCCTTGTCTAATAGAATTAAAAAAAAAACAACAAAAAACGCACACACACCAAAACAACAAAACCCACAAGCATCTGCCTCTGGCAAGTGTGCTCCTGAGGCACACCTCCTCCTCTGCGAAGCAAAGTCTCATGAAACCAGCTGATAAAGAGAATCACGTAAACAGGAGGCAGTCTGTTCAATTTATTTTAGGGCCAGCCCCCTAATTTCCATTCCACATGCACTTATTTATTCAGTCGCAAGGTCTTGGCAGGTGCAGTCTATTCAGGTGACTGTGCTCTGGCCTGCCTCTCAAATTTCCCGGCTGGAGGGAAAGGCTCATGAGCTACCATCAGGGGTGTTAGAGCCACTGCCGACCAGGCTCAGTGGATGATTTCAGACTGATTCATCATGATCCACCTTGATTAGGTCAGATATCTTGATTCAGACTACCACGACCCTGCATGTTTTCTGTTTGTGGTAACCCCCATTCCTGGTAGTGGTAGTGGTGGGGTGAGATGAGCAGTGGGCCAAGTTGTTACCCATGTTTGATGGAAGCACTCACTGGGCAATGTCTGGGGCAGAGATAATCATCACTCCCAGTGAGACAGAGGGTGGTAAAGAATTGATCAATAGCCATTGGTGCTTGTAAGTTTTAGGATATAGGTTTGGCTGATGACTAGAAGCAGTTTGGGTTTATATAGAAGATCCACTGTGTGGGGAACCAGCACCCACCGTATTCCTGCTCTTTTCAGCCTGTGCCTTCTTCCTCTTGGTCTATGATGGGTGCGCTAGCTTCCAGCACTATGCATGAATCCCAGCAAGCGGGAAGAAGGAAATAATAGAATCACACGTGCTTCATTTCTTAAGGGTGTGACCAGAAAGTTGCACGGATAACCTGTGCTTCTATTTCCCGTAGGCTAGAACCTGGTCGCATGCCACGTCTAGCTTTAAGGAAGGCTAAGAAGTATAGTCTTTAACCTGGCAGCCATGTACACAGATACAACTTATATTTCCATGGGAAAGTAGATGTGGGCTGGGAGACCAGATGTCTCAGGCACAGTGGTCCTCAAGGGGTGGCAACCTGCGTGGCCTCTTGGCGAGGCCTCAGCATCTCTGCAGCTCTGAATTCTTTATGGAACGATTCCAGCTGCCACCACGGCTCTGGTTCCTCCTTTATACTGTCTTGTTTGTGTTCTTGTCTCTTCTCCCAACTTGCTCGTATCTTTGGGAATGGAAAAGCATGTTTTATCACACAATCTTTCCATACTGGGCTTAAGTCAGTGGTGTTTTTAATGAGTTAAATCATATTTGCACAATTACCTCTGTTTTTATAGGCTGGAGACACAGATGGACAGCTAAACATATACCTTCAAAATATAATTCTGCCTCATCCTTTCCCTGGATGGCAGCACAGCCCTTTGCCTCTAAGGGAGGGAGCATAACCCCAGTCCCAGCTGGGGGTGCGTACAACAGGCAGCTCTTTCTACCTGGTGAGGGGGGGTTCTCTAGAGATGCTTGTGCTTTGTTAAGGAAAAACAACCAAACTGCTTTTGGTCTCTGTTTAAGATTTGTAAATGGCAGCAGCAGAGATGTCGCTCATTGGATATTCTCCAGACCCATTCCTCTCCATGAGAGCTGAGGATAAATGACATATTATCTGTTTCCTGACAACATCATCCAGGAATATTCCTCTGAAGAACAATTCTTAATTCGTACTTTTCTTCTGTCTTTTTAAGAGATACACTATTAGGGAGTTTAAAAGTTGTAATATTTCATACTGGAGGGATTTAGGTTCTTTCTGGCCATTATTTTGTCTGTGAATTGGTGACATTTTCTCATTCCCCAGTGAATTTCCAATATAGCCTCACAAAACTCTGCGAGCAGAGAGATCTATGCTCTGGTTTCTACAAGGAGTGAAGGGAAATTTTGAACAGTCCTCCTATACTGTTCTATATATAACTAACAGTTTAAAAAACGAACAGTTTATTCTGGTGACTTACGGTTGTTTGGGGAAAAGGGGCCATTGGTGGAATTTTATTTTCCTATTGTGTGGTGAAATTCACAAGACTTCTTATAGAAACTTGAGGAAAGCCAGGAATAAGTTGGCGTCAGGTGGGGAACGAGCAGTGAGAGTCACCTGACTTGCATTCCCTTACAGCTTTCTCTTGCTTTTTGGTTCTGGGCTGGTCAGGAAATGCCATCTGGGGACCAAACGTCAGCATCCTCTCTTCTAGAGATGCACCAAGCTCCTGACCTCTCCCATCCTCGCCCATGTAGACAGAGCTTATATGCTGTCTCACATCTTCAGAGCTCAGTTCCCCGCTAGGTGAAGGGCTGAGCAACCCAAGAAGATGCTCTAATGCTGGGAACATCGGGCGCTTAGGTTGCTCTACCAACAAGATTATTTTAGGGCAGGATTTGTTTTACATTTCTTAGGAGTCAGTTCAAGTCTAGTTTCAGAACCAGGGACTCTCTTGGGCCAAAATAACTCGAAGATGAAATATTTCCACGTGAATGAAGAAATGAAAAAAACTCAAAGGACAGGTTCTTGAGAGTGAGAGGGTTCTCCACCCCTCCTTTTTGTCTGGCTTTATAAGAATATCTTTCTATATGTATGTATACATACATATATGTATGTATGAATGAATGAATGGATGAATGGATATATGTATCTATCTACCTATAATCTATTTATGTATCTGGAGGTAGGATTCTCTGTACGTACACTGCCAAAAAAGTGTTGTTGTTGTTTTTACTATGTAAGTAAAGGGTGAAGAACAGAGTGAGGGTGTAGGGGAAGATATTTGACTGCTAAAAATGGGGTTGATGTCATTATAGGTTTATTGATCCATTTTGTCCTTGGGAGTCTAGAGATCTTTTGTAGATTCAGAGCACGCTTCGCATTAGAAATGTGAAGACCGCCTTGCCCAATGCTTATTTTGCACATGACGGAAACGTCAAGGTCCAGCAATAAGTGACTTGTCTAAGTACCCCGCCCCAAATGGCTCTGTTGCTTCACTTTTTGGAAAGTAAACTTTTTATTGAAGAATAACATACATTCAGAAAAGTCCAAAAATGTCCCCCAAGTGACTAGATTTGTGTAACCAGCTTGTAGACCACTCACAGAACATCACCAAGCACTTTATTTTTTTTATTTTTCCTTATTTTTTATTTCATATAGAGTGGGGGGGGGGAGAGAAACATCCATGTGAGAGAGACACACGGATTGGCTGCCTCTCCTACGACCCCAACCAGAACCAGGTATTGAACCTGCAACCCAGGTATGTGCGCTTGATTGGGAATCGAACCCATGACCCTCTGATCTATGGGCCAATGCTCTACTGTTGAACCAAACCGGCTAGGACTTCACCAACCATTTTAAAATCTCCCTTCCAGTCACTACTCTTTTCCCCACTCCCAAAGGTAACTACATGCTATTCTACTTAAAACATAGTTAATGTTGCCTGTTTTTAAATTTTATGTAAATTCAATCATACAGAATCTATTCTTTTTTGGGGGGGGGTGTGGCTCATTCAATATACATTTACGAAATTAATCCATTTCCTATGTTGCATTGTCCATTGGCAAGTCACACACTGGAAATATTTTATTTTCAGTGTGTGAATACAACAAATGTATTTTCCTGTTTTTAATGACCAGAGAGCCCTAGTGCTGATTTTCACGTCTATCTTAATTATTTTGCCTCTAGTCAGGAATATTTTCTCAAGATCCACCTCCTGGGCAGCTGTCTGAGGTTGAATCCTACAGCAATTCCTGTTTCCTTTTGGCCTGACTACCTTTGATTAGTGGGAAACCAGTTGACCATGAGTTAGATGACATTCATCTCCTTTTTTATTCTTCATGACGGCCTTTCGCTATTACGAATTGATTTAAAATTTGGGTTGAATGATTCATATTAAAGTGGTTTCTGCAGAGGACTGACTTTCCTTGTTCATTTCCCCAGATCCTCTGGGAGAATCCAGATGGCTCTTGCATTTTTGGTGAATGAACACTTGCCATCTTGCGTAATCTAATTGTCTAAAACTGCCCACACGCTAACCATCTGAGGGAGGGTTGTCTGCCAAAGGTGTCAGGTCATCTTTCATGTGGCTTTAAGAAAGAAGGCATTTTAATCTGAAAACATGGCATCCAAAAGCATCTCTCCTGGGTGGCTGGGACTGCCAGTTCTTCGACGCCTTTATTAAAAATACAACTCAGTGGTCTGAAAAAGAGAGTCTAATTATTTAACTGCCAGCCGTTTTCCCCACGGTAAAATAAATTTTAGGTGTTTACAATCAGGTTAGTTAGATTTTAACCAATTTACTCATTTAACCAAGTGCTTAAGAAAATCCATACCATACCTTGTAAGTTCTTCTAAACTCTTTTTCTTTCCATTGATTTTGATTAAACAGGTAATTGGCAGTTGATCAATAGAAACAATTCTGACGAGCTGGTCTAGCTGAGCCTTCGCCGTGACAGAGCTCTGGGAAGGGGGGACCCAGAGGTGTGCTGACACTCCAGTCTGTCTTCAATAAAGGTAAGCTGGCTAATAAATATTTAATGAGCAGTTGTTTGCAGTTAAAGGAATTAGATAATTCTATTCGAATCCTGTTCAGAGACCTACAGGTATCATATATCACAGCTGAAGACATGGTTAATAATTTAAGCTAAGTGACTAGTAATTAAGGAGACAGTCAGATTAAGCAGGAACTTTTGGTTTAAGCCATTTGGGAATGTGTATGTGTGTGTGTGTGTGTGTGTGTGTGTGTGTGTGTGTGTGAGAGAGAGAGAGAGAGAGAGAGAGAGAGAGAGAGAGAGAGAGAGAGAGAGAGAAACTGTAGGATTTTGGACTCTAAACCGTAAGGATTAGCTAATACAGCAAGTCTGGGACCAGTCTTAAATGTGATAACAAAGCACGAGGCCCCTGGGGTTTATTTAATATCTCATCCTCTCAGTTAATGGGATGGAAAATAGTTCACTGTTTATCTACACTAGATTGAGCAGATGTTGCCAATTCCCTTTTATGGGATGTAATCCTGGAGAGATTGTCTTCTGCCCATTACCTTTCCATGGCCTCCCTCTCTCCTGTACTCTTCTTGTTTTGGGGGGTGAGGGGTTGCAGATAGCTTCCTGGCCATAGATGAGAAGAAGAACATTTCCAAGTCAGGACTTAGTGGCATTTTCACATTATTACGGCCGTTTCCTGTACTGTGGCAAAGCTCTGGTGGACACAGAGATGTGTGTGGACAGCACAGGGCTTTTTTTTTATCCTCACCCGAGTACATTTTGGCATTTATCTTCAGATAGAGAGGGAGGGAGAGAGGGAAGAAGAGAGAGAGAGAAGCATCAAACATCAATGTGAGAGAGACACATCGACTGGCTGCCACCCACACAACCCCACCGAGGGCCAGGAACAAATTGCAACCGAGGCATGTGCCCTTAGCAGGAACTGAACCCGGGACTCTCTGGTCCACGGGCTGACGCTCTAACCGCTGAGCCAAACCGGCCAGGGCAGCACGGGGCTTCTTAAATGGAAAGACTACTGCATCTAAGGACCTCTCCCCCAGTTACTGTATATGATGCTCTTCAGGTTTGTGATTTTATTTCATTTATTTTATTTGCCTTTTTCATACTTCCCTTTTCTAACAAATACATAATATATTAATTTTTGCCTTGGGTCTCAGAAGCCTAGTATGATTTATTTTTATTTTTATTTTTTTGGGCAAACATTTTCAATTTTCCAGAGCCATCAGGTAACTAGTATTTTCCCAAATTGTGAGATCAGGGGAAAAAAAGCAAGTTTAAGAACATAAGGTAGTAAATATTTAGTTGGAGACAATAAATCACTTTATGAAATGACTTATGGATGCATCTGTTAGGACTACCCTTTGTCGCAGAAAGTTGAACTTGTCATAGGCATAAATATAAAAAGGTTTCTTTTTTATGCAATAATGTCTGAAGGTGTGTGATATTTGGTATCAGTGGTACAAGGATGTGAGGCTGACGTCTCTACGACTCTCTTGACTTTTCCTCCTTATGTCCCCAGATGGCTGCAGCCGCTCTAGCCATTACGTTTGCATTCCAGGCAGGAATGAGCAGACAGGAGTAGTGTTGCCCAGAAATTCCCAGGAGACACCTGCTTATTTCTCATTGGTCATACATGTGTCACGTGGTTACCCTGAGTACAGGTGTCTCTGGAAAAGTGGGTTTGTACCCTCTGGTCTCTGTAGGAGAGGAAGGAAAGGGAAAGGGAATGGGAATAAATATTACGTGAGCCGACATGTGATATTTGCCACATTCTTTAAGGAAATTTTCTTATTCTGTAGTAAACACTGGCTTATATTTCTCCTACCAGAGCATAAGCCCTTTAAGATTTTTTTTTAGGCCTCATGTTCTAAATGCTAATTATAAATTCTTGCATGTGGCATATTGGAAGTTCTTGATAAATTATGCTATATTTTTGGGAGAAGGAAGTAGAAGAGGGAAGGATTAGGAAGAGAAGAGAAAGGCAGGGACTAAAGATGTTAATATATAAATAACTAAAATATATATCATACTGAACCATTAGAATGCTACAAACCTTACTTATGCCCAATTATTCTGGTTAATTAAAGTTTTAGGTTCAACTTTATCTATATTTACTAAGAGGTTATTATTGCTGAGGTATTGTCAAGTAATATTTCCACTTGAGTTTTCTTAGCCTCTTTTTCTTAGTGTCTTAAAAGACTTTCCTCTTACCTCAAAATAATAACCGTTTATTGCAAAAATTTTACAAAATACAGATTAAAAAAGAAGAAACATTCAGAACCTCACTAACTGGAAATAACTTATGTTGATATTTTGTCTTATAATAAGACCTTATTTTGTGCAAATTTAAGCAAATGGTGAAATGACGCAATGTAAATATTAATGTTTCATTTATTGTATAGATTTGTAATAATAAGAATTTCTCAAATTCCAAGTTATGCGCTACAGGGCATATTATGAATGATGTTTCGGCTTGTGGGTTGGGTCACCCTTGTTGGTAATTCAAAATCCCCAGCACGTTTTGTCACAAATAGCCTTTGGGAGTTCTGCATCTGCACTGATGTGACCGCCGGCAACATCTTCTGTGTGAGTTTATAGGGGCTGCCATGTGATTCGTTTTTCTCATTCGTTCTCTTTTCTTGAGCTCTGCTTATGTCCCAGGCTTCCTGCTAGGCACACTTACACATATTCATTCAGTCAGCCCTCAGAATAGTTCTGTATGAAAATGGTCGTATTAGCTCCTTGGCATTACCCTCGACTTCTTTTTCTTGCCTCCCCTATCTAATTAGCAAATCATATCAGTGGTACTGTGAACATAGGTCTGAGTCTGATCTCTTCGGGTCTCTGCTGCTACTACCTTAGCATGAGTCCCCACCCACCTCTGCACTGACTTCAGGGCCTCAGGCTGCCCGCTCTGCGTTCACTCTGCACCCCACGCCCTCCTCTCAGTCCCTGGCCGTTTCCCTTGTGGGAAGGCAGAATGGGAAAGTGTGATCATGTTAATGTACAAACACACTGCGTAGCTCCCAGTATCAGATGTATCTGGAAAGTGGAGGAGAAGGAAGGTTTGGGAAAAAAAATTGTGCATTTAAATAATCAGAAATGTAAAATGATGAGAAGGGGGATTCGGTTTTCACGGATGTCTAGGCAAAATGGAAGTGTGGAAGAATAGCTCTGATTGTGCAGCTCAGGGAATGTAAAGCTGCTATGGATCTCTGCCTTTGTTGGGAGTCATGCACGGTGTAATTTGTCAGAGTTCCTGTCTTAACAGCACCAGGACAGGTGTCAGTACTACAGGCAGTGAGCACACCTGTGTGTGGTGGTGCGTGCTTTCTGCATCCCAAGGGCAGCAATGAATTCCTAGCCCCTCTGCTGGAAGAAAGACTGAACTATCTTTTTACTCTCTTAGAGAACGTTACAGTACAAAATTATTGTCTCGAAGAGCCGCAGATAAAGGTAGGACACATTTATTACAGAAGTGTTATCAGTCAGTTAATGAAAAAAGCTAGGATATTTTTTCTGGATTTTTGTGGTATTTGTGACCTTTGTCAACATTAAAAAAAATTTCAGTTTGCTTTTACAAAAATTCTCAATAAATGTTTACTTTCATACTTAATTTTGTATTTGAAATAAAAGAGATACCGCCCCCACCCACCATTATTTAAGCCCTGGGCCCTACGAAACCTGGACCTTGCTTTATTTTTGTGTGCTAGTCCAGTTACATGATTTCCAGAAGTTTCTTCTCCTTGGTTTGAAGTAAGTTTCTGTTTCATACAACCCAGAGGACTCTGACTAACACGAACACCTTTAAAGAAATGAGTGACAGAGTGGGACCCAGAGGAACGGAGAAGAAGAGGTGGGTGGGTGGGCGAAGAAAGGTCCCAGTTGGGGGACAGCTCTCAGAGAGCAGGCTCATATGGGGACGGGTGTACTCAGGGGTTCTGTGGTGACCCTCCCCATCCCAAAGGCACTGTCGTCGCAGACAAAGAAAAACCCCCGGATCGCAGCCCCACAAAGAAAAAAAGCAAGGAAGGAGACCGGCTGAGTGAGCTGGAGAATTGAGCCAGCAGCCAGGCGGCTCCTTGGCGGGTTGCACACGCAGCCGCTCAACGCCCTGTGGCCTCTGCGCCAGGGGCCGAGGGCCGCTCTCCATTCAGACGGTGCTGAAATCGGAACAGCGGGAGCTGTGCAGTGGAGAGGGCTCCTTTGATCCGCAGCTTCTTTTGTTGCTTTCCTTTTGCGTTTCCTTGGTTCTGCGGTTTGGACCTCCACAGACCTAGAATAGTTCAGAAACTTGAAAGGGAGAAAGCCCTTCCTCCCCGGGGCCGGCTCCTCCACTTTCATCCTGGGTCAGGTGGTCACTCCTCACAAAGATGGTGGTCAATGGAGCTCTCTGCACCCTCTGGGTAGCTCGGAGTCCTTCTGAGATGTTGTGTCCCGGAAAGAATGGAGTCTTGTTACGACAGGCTGTTAACATACACCTTCCTATTGTGGAAGAAAGACATTCAGGCAGCCACAGAGCACACGGCTTCTGGTAGAATCTCATGCTCGAGGGTCTCCCAGGGAGTCTGGTTCTGTGAAAGGAACACACACCTCAGGCCCTTTCTACGAAGAGCTCTTTTTCTCTGTGTAATTTTATCTCTCTGGTTTGCAGCATAAAGAGTTTAAAGTAGATGGTTGTAGGAACCAACCAAGTACAAGCAATGTCAGGGAATGTGCTTTGAAATGGGGTTGTGTTATCTTCTTGGAAGGATTGAGATTTATAATATCTATATCAATATCCCTGTCTACATCTATATCTATATGTATTCGATACATTAGGCTAGATACATTGCTTTCTGGAAGTTTCTATGTATTAATCTTCCTTGACTCCTATGGAGGAAAGACACATGGACTGTGATCCAATATGCAACCATCCCTTGTCTGTGTGGACATGGCCATTCGGTCATGGCATCTTTCCCTAAGCTCTGGTGTGGCTTCCAACTCATTTTAAAGAGGGTTCAGGAGAATCACTGTCAGTCAACTGAAATGTGTGCCTTACCAGAAAGGATTGTTGAGGGGTCAATCCAGTCCCTTTACATGATTCTATGACCCTTTTACTAAAGATCTCTTAAAGGCCAGACATTTATTTGATTAATTCCAACATAGAAAAGGAGAACATGAAGTTTCATAGAAAGTTGAAAATAAACATGGGGCAGCAGGGCTGGTGAAATGTGAGAGGGAGAGAGAGATGTGTTTAATTTATATTAGGTATTTTTGTCTGCTAGGCTGATTATGAAAAAAAAAAAGATACCTTAGCAAATCAATTATAGTTAGAATGACAGGGTGCAATAGTAATAGTTGAGACAAGCTTCATTAGGCATTTGTGAGCATGGCTTTCTTTTTTCTTCTCAAAGGTCTGCCTGGGTCACTGGAATAACTCTGAATTTGGGTCAAGGACCCGCGTCAGGAGGGGAAGGCTCATTTATCATCAGAGAAGGGTGAGAGGACTGTCAGCACTCCATTTCATTCCAGCTGTGCAGCGAACAGCTTATTTTGTTTTTGTGATGATTTGAGAGACTCATCAATAAAATCACCAATACTCTTTGCAGTGCAGCAATCTATCAGAGAGAAAGAGTGTGTGTGTGTGTGTGTGTGTGTGTGTGTGTGTGTGTGTGTTTGCACATGTGCTTGCTATAAGCAGAAAGAGAAAAAGCAGGAATAACTTTATCTTTGCATGCACGTTTATGTATGACTTCCTCCTCTCTGTTCCCTGACATTAGGGACACAGCGCAGAGTGTCCAGCTGGCCCTGCAGTGCCCCCGATGGTTAGCATATTGAGCTTGTTCCACAGTTCTATTGCTCAAATGTGCTTCTTGCCCACTGTGCTCCACATAGAACCAAGCCCAGAGGATTCTTTGGAGGAAGGAGTGATTAACTGGAAGAAATGGATGGAGTAGCCTGTCATCAATCACTTCCCTTTATTTTCAAGAGCTCATCTCTCGAAAGTTAATCATTTTGAAGACTCTAAGGTCCTTGTCATAATTTCCCGGGTACTTACTAAGCTAACACACACTGAGCACTTATGATGTGCAGAGCACTGTGCTAAGTTTTTTTCCTCTTCGTGATTTCATTTAATTTCCACAACCACACTGCGGGGTAGATACTGTGTTATTCCCACATTAGTGAGTGTAGGCTAACTGTTCTAACACATAGACCCAAAATGAATGGTGGCCCTGATACCGTGGAAGTGTCTTCCTTGCTCACATAATAGTACTGTGGAGGTGAAAAGCGTAGGGGTGGCTTGCATCCATGCAATTATTCGGGGACCTGGGCTGATGAAGGCTTTGCTCTTTTTGTAACAAATAGTTTTTAAAGTCACCTCGGAGGATTCCTTCATTCCAGCCAGCCGCAGGTGAAAGGAAGATGGATGGAGCGCTGGGTGGGAGGTCTTTATGCATCAGTTCTGGAAGTAATGGTCTTCAATTCTTTTCACAGTCTATTGGCTGGAACATAGTCACATGACTGCATCGAATCGTAAGTAAAATTGGAAAACGCGGTCCCGGCTGACCAGCCACTTCTCTGAGCAAACACCACACTGTGGGGGAAGTGTAGCACAGACTTTTGGTGATCTGTTAGCCATCGTTGCCCTGGTTTGTTTCTTTGGCTACCAAATATCTAAGACCATCTTTCTTCCCATGCCATTCTCTAAGAAAGAAAATCCAGAGTCACATTTAGTTATTGCCTCCAGGTCACAGCCTGTGCTTTTTGGGTAAGGCACTGTTCTACATCAAATGTGGATGGTTGTCATTCCTTGTGCCTTACAATGTGTGAACAGAAAGATGAGTTATCTTCCCTGCCCCTACCATCCACCCAATAAGACATGACAGTCTAAGCACACACACACAGACTCCATCCTGGAAACTAAAAGCATGGGCAACTCACAGCCATCACTGATCTGCGACAATGATGAAGTCATCCCTGACCTGGTATATGATGAACTTTTCAAAAAAGGTGTTATGGACATTTGAAAAGAATGCATCATCTCTGGCGCGTGCACACACACAAACACACACGTCTATAAATATACATTATATATTATGTCCATATGTATTTATTATATTGAATCTATATGGATATTTTATATTCATACTTGCATGTGAAGAGAGAACACATGTAATAAATAGGGAAAGAGCCTCGTTTTTCAAATCCTTTGTATCTTTCCTTCATTTTAAACATTTTGCTATGTGAAATGAAGCCTACATTTAGAAAGTGCTGAAAATATATGTGCAGTTTAACGTAGTAATAAGATGAACATTAGTATAGTCATCATGTAGATCCAGAAATAACATCACCAGCATGCAGGAAGCCCCTCTGCCCTGCTACTTCCTCATTACAACCCTTTCTATTACTACCGAAGGTGACTCCTCTCCTCACTTAATGAGACGCACTTCCCTGTTTTCCCATGTAGTTGTACCACCTAAGTACTTTCAATCTGTTTTTTAAATTTTATCTGAATAGACTCATACTGTGTGCATTTCTGGTGCCTTATTCTTTCTTCTGAACAATGTCCTAGTTGTTGAATATTGCTGCACTTGATGTATTTTCATTTATAATTTAGAAATGCTTATCTGTTTTTCTAACCTATTACATGTTTAAGCCTTACCTTTTCAGAAAATATATTTAATCCTAGGATCTGCTGTTTGGCCAAAAATTAATCAACAGTAATTATTCTGTATTAACTACAAGATATATTGATTTTTTTTTTTTTTGCTGACCTCGTCAGCTTTTTAAAAATGTTGTTATACATACAACAAATACACAAAGTTTAAGTGCATAGCTCGATGAATTTTTACAAATGTACATTTGTAATCACAACTAGGACCAAGTTATGGAACTTTCTAGCACCTAAAAAAGATTCCTCCTGCCCTTTCCTGTCAATACCCACACTCTACAGCTATTGACCATTCTAGTTTCTATCATATAAATTAATTTTTCCTTTTGTTGGACTTCATATAAGTGAAATCACACAGTGAGTTTTCTTTTGTGTCTTTCTGTCAATACGTGTTGGGGTTTCCCTCACGTGGCTGGGTGTTGTGGTAGTGTAGTTTTTCATTGTATGAATATATCACAATTTGTTTATCCATTCTGGATTATAATAGATGAAACTGCTCTGAGCAGTCTTGAACATGTCTTTCTGTGGATATATATACTCATTCATCTTGGAAATATGCATAGATATGGAATTGCTGGGTAACAAGGCAGCTGTATGTTCAACTTTCTCAAAACTGTTTTCCAATAGCTTTAGAAAGTGCTTGTAGCACTTGACATTCCATGTTGGCCAGTTGCTTCATATCACCATCAACAGTGCTGTCAGTCCTTTTAAAATTTTAACCAGGGGTTGGCACACTTTTGCTGTCACTGGCCAAATAGATAATATATTAGACTTTATGGACCAATCATTTAACGCTGCCATCATATTGCAAAAGCAGCCATTGACAATAAGTCAACAAATGGGCATGTTTGTTTTTGCTGATCACTGGTCTAAAACGCCTTTTCCATCACATTTGTAGGCCAGCCAATGGGTAAGGGAGAGGAAACGTGGAAAGCATTCTTCTTTTCTTTAAGAGCATGGCCCACAATTACACCTATCATTTCAGTCCGCATCTTATTGGTCAGAATTTTGTCACAGGACCCGTTTGCAAGAAGGGATGGGAAATTACTTAGCCTGGTCCTCTGCAATCTAAAAGTCTCAGGGGTTCTATTAAAAGAAGAAAGGGAGAATGGATATTGATAGACAACTAGCTGCCTTTCCCACAGTGGGCCATGTCCTGTGGAAAATTTCTTTAAGTTAAGACAAATTGATTTTTGCTTGTTTCATTTTATTTCCCTGTCCGTGTTTTTTCATTCTTTTTCTAGAACTCATGGTAGACAGGTATTGGCTTTCTGAGATCTGTCTTTCATGGTAGTTGTCACGTCTCTTATGAAGATTTCTATCTCTTTGTCCACTTCATAGATTTTCAGCTTGTTAAAATTCAGTTGATGTCCATTTTGGTATTAAGTTGATTCATGTAGTGTTTTTTCCCCCAAAGTCTTAGCAATCATGTTCTTAATTTGCAGACTGTGATTACTGCTTTTCACGGTGCTCTTTTATAGCTGTAACATCCTATCATTTCTTGAAGATGTTCATTATATATTGACATTTCTATTAAATATTGTTCATAAGCCCTGTTTACAAGGCTTGGTTATTTTTGTTTTCAGTCCAGTGTCTCATTCTCTTGTTCGTTTTCTGAAGTTCTGTTATTTTGGGGTTTTTCTTACATTCATGAATAGCATCTTGATTGATAGTACTAATAGTTGAGTTGGATTTCTTCAGAACAAATGAATATAGCTGATATTTAATATTTAATCGCTGATGTAAGTGTTCTGACAGATAGTTGTTATGATTACAGGATCAGTGGTTCCATAGCCACACAGGGCAGAAGGACAGAGCAACACCTGACTGTGTAGCTTCTCAACAGCTGCGTGAGTAGCCTAACTTCTGGACGCCAAGAGTTTCATGCACACAGCTGGTGTTCCCATGCTCACTTGAGTTGTCTTTTGGGGGGCGTACTTGCCACTTTATTTAGAGTAGTATATCTGAGGCTTGTCATTCAACATATATTGAAATCACTTTGAAAGCAGAGACCAATGCAATTTTTCTCCAGGACTTCAATTAATTTTCTCCCAGACAATCACAAGATTTATTGTCTTCTGCCAGGGCTGGCCCACGGTACACGGTTCTCTTATTTGGGGGGTGGTTCTCTAGTTCTTTTGGCCTTCTCTTTTGACTGCATGGGGTTGTAGATTTCTCAGTTCTGTGGGAGTTCACTGTCAACCTTACAACATGTGTTTTTTATCTTCCAGAAGTTCCTTAATGATCAGGTTGGCCGAGGCACCCTCTGTGCTCAGTCAGCCGTCGTGAAGTAGGGCTGCCTCTGTCAGCTGAGTTTTGGGTCAGGCTCTAGGAGAACAAGCCAAGAATCTCAACAGGGTTCTTGGAACAGGCTAAAACTTTGCAAGCAATGTCCTTTCTGTGCTTTGATAACTTTTTAGAAAACATTGCAAGAGAATGTTTTATTTTGCTGGAATCTTTCGGAAGGACAGTTTTGTGATAAGCCTGGGAGGTATATATCAGAATAATAGCAGAGTCTGCTCGAGCAGGCATCATGGACTGTCAAGGGAGCCCTAAACCATGCCAGCGACGGCCTAGAGGCATGGGATTAAGTGACCAGGTGGGAGATGTCGGAGGTTTTGTATTTTAATTTGTTATATCATGCCCTGGTTTTGTTCCCCTTTATTTAAAATTGAGCCCATCAACTTATTTTAAATTGACTTTTGGCATTTTTTATAATATTTAGAAGAACAAAGTAGGGAGTCTAACTATTGTTTGGATTCATCAAAAATTACTCTATTAAAACTATTATTGAATGTAAGTTCCAGTTTCCCTATTATTCTATACCATGTTTTTCTTATTACAAAAATAATATATGCTCAATTAAAACATCTTTAGAACATGCAGATAAATTAAATAGAAATACTTGAATGTTTAATACCTCTATTTAGAGATAACCACTGTGAACTTTATAACGATATACCTTTAGCTCTTTTGCTCCCATGTGTGAATTAGACTTAATAGAAATTAGGTAACTTACTGACAGTGTACAGGAAGTGGTGAAGCCATGATATAAAACAAAGCAGACTTAATCCAAAGCCTTTGTTCTTAAACACTCCAATTTATACTTGGCCTTATGAATCAAATCCTGGCCTTAGGAAGTCTGGAAGATGTAGAATTACAGCAGTCGGCAGCCATCAGCCTGGGCCCCTGAGCAGAGGAGGTTGATTACTGTGAAACATTCTGTTGAGTCCCAAGGGAAGTGTTGCTCTTTGGGGGGATCTGTTTCTCTTAGTTTCCCCAAAGTCCTGCTCTTCTTGATGACTTGTAGCTTGTTGATTCTGAAATTCTACTCTCTTCCAAGTATCTTACAGAAGGGATTCATTATGTTTAGTTGTGTGTGTGTGTGTTCTTTTTAATAGAAACTCTGCACTGTTGAACTCGATAGCAAAGCAAAAAACTCACATGGATTCTCATCTTGTAATTGTCAATTTGGGTGCAGTTTTCTCCTTGAGGTTGAGCAGAGATAGAGGAGGCACTGTGCATGTTACCACCTTCTTCATTATCCTTCCATTTGCACATCTCCTTGGCAGGCTCATGGAGGTTTGCAAGGACCCGGAGAACTTGGTTGCCATACCGTCTCTCTGAGAACTGCTTCGAGCCATGTAAGATCACAGGTATCTGAAATTGCAGGTGGTGATCCAATTCTGGGCCCCAGCTATAAACTACTGATTTCCCTAACTGCTCTACTCTGGGCTTTCTTGCTCTGAGGCCAGCCTGGCACCGTTTTTGCACAAAGCTCTGTTCCATTTGAAAACAGCTGTGCCTAGAAGCAGATGAGAGTCGGCAAAGCCGAGATCATAAGTCAGCAGAACTGTGCTAAGAGGCATTTTCTGTTGCTTCTTTTGGTGGATGCTGACTAGAAAATCAGACTCTCCATAATCAACAGAAATTTTACATTATGCATTTTGGAAGTTAAAAATCTCAGCTCAGATCCTTAATGATTTACACCCCTGGACAAAATCTGCAACTCATAGATTCTGTGCTTTATGGCACAAATATTATTATCTCATCAAAACGAATGTTAGAACTTTTAAATAGTTTTCTTTTGACGTTTGCTAAGTTATGATTACAAGATCTGCCTGTTGCTCCTCTGCTGAATGTCACACGGTCTCCTCTTCCCTACTTGGGTGACATAAACTACTTCTACCTGCTGTCCATAACACACATCTTGGTGGGATCTTAGCTATACTCCGGGACAAAAGGGACACTGTCATCTCAATGACAGTGGGATTGGGGAGTGGTGGTTCCTATCACTTGGCTGGTGAATACTCTCCTGCTTCCTTCATTACAGTTCTTATAAATGACAAGGTTTTGGGATTTTTGTTTTGTTTTTGCATTTATGAGTCTAGGGTATTTTTTTTTTCCATAATAAAGTCCAGCCATCCCTGTTTGACTAAGAAATGTAAGTGAAACATAAGTTTGAGATGTTCTTTTAAAGATGTAATTTTACTTTATTTTATTTTTTCATCCTGGAATGTAAAGCTCTCTTTCTTTTTTATTGTTGAAAGTATTACAGATGAAGGGGTTTGAGATTTTAACCGATATGCTGAATAAGGCATTTTAATTCATCTGTTTCCTTCTCTCTTATGCTATCTGCCTATCATCCATGCCTCTCTCCTGCAGCTGTGAGTCATGACCCTGAGTTTGGCCCGAGTGAGAAGCAGCTGTTGATGCTGATGGGAAAGGTGGTTGTGTACTCACATCATGACCCAGGTTCCTGAGGCCGACTTAGACACCAGCACCAGCCTGTTACCGTACTGGGTGTAAAGCTTGGAAGCAGAGTGACCAAAGAGGTGAAGAAAAATCAGTTTCTCCTTCCTCACGAGAAAGGCCATTGCACTCTATTCCTGCACATAATAGTACACTCATGAGGCATCTTTAAAAAAATGTTTTTTTTTCTTTATTGATTTTAGAGAGAGAGGGAGAGAGAGATAGGAACACCAATGAGAGAGAACATCAGTTGGCTGCCTCCTGCATGCCCCCTACTGGGGATCGGGCCCACAACCTGGGCATGTGCCCTGACCGGGAATCGAACTGGCAACCTCTTGATGCATGGGTTGATGCTCAGCCGCTGAGCCACATCAGCCGGGCCACCTGTGAGGCATCTTTGTTGTCTTGTTGGATCTCCTCTAATACCTTGAAAGTATTTCTTATCATGATAACCATATAAAATGACTATGAGAAAGTAGAAAGATGTGATGTAACACTCATTTGTAGTCAGTGATAAAGTACCAGTTGAAACAATTGGGATCTGAACACAGGTCCTAAATAGACACATTTATGTAAGAGAACAGTTATTATAGAAGAGACCGGCTGTCCACCAAAACTGAGTATGGTGCCTTGCATGGTAGGGGATCAACTTTGGGGGTACATTGCCCACTTAGGGATGACATATGCTGGTCCTCCTTGCATCCAGGTGTGGCCCTGTGACCATTCTTATAAAGGGGCAGAGTATTATTTCTTTGGCCAGAGCTGCTAGCAGCCTGTATCTCTTCTAGCTTCCTTTCCCCTGTCACAGGGATGGGTACAGGAGACTCCAAGATTGACAGAGTGAGAAATTGAAAGGATCCTGGTTCTCTAAATCTCCATGTGTACTTGGGCTGGTGAACACACAATACAATGTACAGATGATGTATTATAGAATTATACACCTGAAACCTACATGATTTTATTAACCAATATCACCCCAATAAATTCAACAACAAAAATCTCCATGTAGAGGGGAATGGCCTGCTCACCAGAAACATGTTCATTGGTCATTAACAACTTGTTACATTTTTAAGAGCAGATAGCATTGTCCTAACTAATAGAGTCAGAGAGGCAAATGATGTGTCAGTCACAGCTATGACCTTGTCGGTATTTGTGTTTTGTGTTTCAATAGCCCTCATGATGTGGTACAAAAATGCTAATGCTCAGTTGCACCAGCAATTGATGTAGTGATTGAAGTCAAGCCACATGATCCTGTTCCTTTGCCACTATTTCCTAGCAAGGGTCTGAAATGGAATGCCCTCCTTTGTCTGAACATGTGCTATCCAAGTACTCCATCCATCAGTAGCAATAGAAAACGCAACTAACAAAACCTGCTTCTTTCTTTTAGATCTATTTTTGTATGTCTCATATTCTCAGTGTCATTGTGTACTACCCTCCCACACGTAAGTGGTCATCTGGCCTTCCCTGACACAGTTCTTTGATTTCATTGAGAATAGCCGTTTGTCAGATTTAGGTGGCACATGTGCTAATTATAGTTTAATTGGTCTCTCCTGGTCTGGGGTGGTACAGGTGCGAGGCAAATAAAACATATATGTGCAATGGAGGTGTTGGGATTATAGTCAACTGACAGGAGGCATCAACCGCTCAGTGGTTGAGTAGCCGGTTTATTGGATCAGACAGGACAATTACCACAACTGGCCTGTCAGAATGGTTAGAGCTCCCTACAGGCTTTGAGGCAGGTGTTTATGCCTTCCATTTAATCTCTTTTTTTCCTACTTCCAGGACACATGCAGCCCTTGGCACCCGCGGAAGCATTTATACAGAAATGTGGGTCACCTGGATGCCCAACCCAATGGATCTGGACATTCATTGCCAAACAAGGCATGAGCTTCCTGGAATGCAAGCTCACTTTCTCTGGGGAAAAGGTAACCTGACTTGCAATCTTTTTTTGATCATCTCTGTGTTTGATTTAGTAGAATGGTGGAAAATTACAATGTTTTCCATTAGCTCCAGTGGGCCTTCTAGAACCTATGCTGTTCAAATCTCTCATTTTACAGTTGAGGATTCAGGGGTCTAGTCATGGTGGGGCTTTAGGGCTTCTCAGCCAGTGCTGATTACATGGCACATAGATGCTGTTCTGAGCATCCTTTTTCATCATGTTGGCTCCTGTTTGCAGAAGGAGTTGAAGCCTCAACATCTTCTAGAGATTGAAGAAGTAAAACGAACACCTTCAGAAAGAGAAGTGAATAATTGTTTTCTTCTTTAATGCCTCTCTTTTCTTCTGCATGGATTTTTGTATCTCGTGGCAATCAAAGTAGTTGATACTGTGTGATGGTACTTTCTTTTTTGTGGTGTTAAAGTATTGAGATCTGTGTCTGCTGTAGAGGTAGGCTCAATTTCATAGATTATAGTTGACCATCAACCTTTTATTTCATGGAGGACATGTGTGGAAGTATTATTATCCCTATTTTAGAGATATAGCAATTGGGCCTAAGGAATATCTTATAACTTTCCTAAGGTCACCCGGGCAGTAATGGCAGAGCTGGGATTTGAACCCGAGACTGGCCTCCACCAAACCTGTGCTGTTGACCCCATGATACATGATCTGGCAGAGCACTGAGCACTTCCACAGTAGTTCAACTAACTCCCATGGAGTAGATTCAGCTTTGGGAGAGTCTGTTGCACAGGGTTGAGATACTTTCTCAAAACTCCTCTTTTAGATTCAGTGGAACTTTTCTTATTCTTAGATCTTTTCAGACTATGGGTAGTCTGAACACTGTTTCAGTAACCAGACCAGGATCCAACTTGGTGTTATGGAAATGGGCCAGGACAGTGGCGTGATCCAGACGTCTGGATGATGGTATGGCCTTCCTGAGAAACCTCTGTCAAGGGGATCACTGCTAAGTTGTGTCAGACATCGGTTCATTCTTCTCCAGGAGTAACTTAGTTCCTTCGATTTGTGGGCAAAAATTGGTTCTGGCTTTTGCGTATTTAAATACGTGTATTATGTATTTATCACTTTCCTTATAGAAAGATAGGCCTTGCTACGTGGGTCATTTCTCTCAAACCTAACGATTTCTAGGCTAGTAAAAAATTTGACCATGACTGTTTTATGGACAAATTTATAAAACTGTCAGTTTTCTAGATGATATTTTTTTTTTATTTGTGGATTTTTCTCAGAAAATATCTCCACCCTTTTTTATACAATTTATTACACACCTTTTACCTCCATGATATCCCTGGTGATTGTGTACGATTCATCCAATTTCTCTTATTCTCATTACAAAGAACAAAAGGGATAAAGGTAGTAGAATGGCTTGTTAAGAAAAGCCAGGTTCTGGGAGAAATTGGCAGACACCACTCAATTACTGGTGTAGGGAAAGCACTTCTAAATCCTTGTTTGGATAACAGGATGGAACATGAAATTTGGGAGGTGTTCTGATCCAGATGGTTTTCTCATTCCCTTGTAAGTCTACATTTTCTTCTTTTTTGGAGGGTGAAGACAGAAAAATAGGACTCAGATTTCAGTTAGCTTCATATTGAGCAGCAATTACTCTAGTCCACCCATGTTTTGCATGTACTGCTCTTCATAATTACCATAATTAGCATATTTGAATATACAAACACATTTACATAAAAGCATGACCAATTTCAAAGCCTGGGGTGCATGTGCAAAGAACTATTGCTCTAAAAAGAGGTGCTCAAGGTTGGAAATGACCTTGACAATCTTGTCCTTTCTGCCAGGAACTTGTTTGATGCCTAGGTGCATACTTCCCCTATCATCTTTAAAGTCTAGTCCATTTCTTTCCATCTTTTTTTTTTGTGTGTGTGTCTCTGTTTTCTTCTACAGTATTTATCTAACTTATGTTCCATTCTTTGGTGTAGTTCTCTGCTTCTTGGTTGGCATATGTTCTTATAAACTAGAAGATGAATGGAGGGTTTAGGTACTTGCCCCAAATCTGCCTGTATCCTTTGATCTGAGAGCTTTGGATTGTTAGTTTGAACAGGAGGGAGGAGTTTGGGTACAATAAAAATTACCCGGAGCAGGAGAGACAAAACTCATGAAGGTGTTGCTCTGTCTTTCTTACCTTATACAATGGAATGGGTTCCAGCTCATTGCTTACTGGGGCAATGGTCAGAAGTTGCTGTTATTTTTTTTTTCTTATGTGAGTCTTTAGGGACTCTTTAGTGGTGCTCCGGGGCCTCACTGCCAGAGTATGGCACAGAATGGAAGAGAGGGAGGTCTCGAGGCACTGTTTGGTCCCCTTTGGGATTGTCATTTTGAGGGTTCTCTAGAGACCATGCTCTCGTATGGACACTGGCACTAATAGAATGGGTGTGTCAGCAGTCACTGGAGGGAAACTCAGAACACCTGTGGAGGCAGGTAGCCCAGGGGAGGGAGAACAAGGCAGTTTTGTGTGGGGACCAGAGTTGACACATTGGTTCATGGGCATTCCCTTGGGAGTAACAGTGGGGAATATTTTAAGACGTCTTAGACCATTGAAATTCAGTAGTCAAGCAGTTTGTTCTGCCTCTAAGGGAAGAGTTGATTATGTTCAAGTTGCATGTTAACTCATTAAGTTTGGTGCATGTCCAGAACTGAAGGTCAGAGATTTTACCCTACTTGCAGGCTAAGAAGTCATTCCACACCCGTTTCATGGATGCTGGCTGAAAACACGAGACTCCTGGGCAGAGACAAGGCCTTCATTGTTCACACACAGCTCAGGTGGAGCTTCATGGCCACATTGGTCCCCCTTGTCCCCCAAGTCTGCAGGATGGTGCAGAAGGGACCTCAGGGAATGCAGTGCATGTGGTGGTTTTGGGTCACAGTTGAAGATCCCTGAGTTTAGGAAACTCCAATTTTTAAAAAATCCTCACCTGAGGATATTTTCCCATTGATTTTCAGATAGAGTTGGAGGGAGGGAGGGGAAGAGAGAGAGAGAGAGAGAGAGAGAGGGAGAGAGAGAGAGAGAGACCGATGTGAGAGACCGATGTGAGAGAGATACACTGACTGGCTGCTTCCTGTATGACCCCAACCAGGGCTGGGGACCAAACCACAACCAAGGTACGTGCCCTTGACCGGAATTGAATCTGTGACTCTTTGGTCCATGGGTCGATGCTCTAACCGCTGAGCCAAACCTGCCAGGGCAGAAAGTCCAGTTTTTAAGGGGCTACTAGCAAACCTGACTAATGTTTGCCTTGGAGGATGTTGTTGTCTTTCTTTCTCTGGTGAGGAAAAAATCTGTCCTCTGCCCCAGAGGGGGACACTATATCTTTCAAGGCTGTTTGTTATTCGAACATCCTTGAGAAGATAGTCTAGGGAAAAACGGTCACTGCTTCTTCCCAGAAGACTTCCAGGAACGCGAGAGACCCAGGAAGTGTTGTTCCCCAACAACATGTTGCGACGTCTCAGAGTTTTGTAATTATTGCAGGTAGACAGTGCCTCAAGTCGAAGGAGTGATACCAACAGTGGGCATCAGGGGAATGTACTTGGGGGCATGCTGCTTTTGCTTGTCTGCTGTTTCCTGAGTTGTGCCCACTGAGGCTTTTCCTCCTGTGGGCTGTAACGGGGAGGGGGGGGGATGCCTTTTCCAGGGTTCTGTCTCTTTTCTCTGATTTAGGTTCATCTGGCACAAATGCTTTGGATCTGTCCATAGTGCTAACAAGTTTCAGCACTGGCGTGCAAAGGAAAGGCTTCTGACTAGATGTTCCAGTGACCATTAAAGAGTAGTGACAGGGACCAGAAGATATCATATATCCCGTCACTGTGTACTATGCTGGATCGCTTCAGTAGATTAACTAGGGAGTGATGACAAGTCCATGTGTGAGTGTGTGTGTGTGTGTGTGTGTGTGTGTGAGAGAGAGAGAGAGAGAGAGAGAGAGAGAGAGAGAGAAGGAAAGAGAAGAAGAAGGAGGAAGAGGAGTGAGGAGAAGATTGAGGAGGAGGAAAGGGAGAGAGGAAGGGGGAGAGGGAGAACGAGCAGGGGAAGGAGAGGAACAGGGTGCCAATCACCGCCTGTGTTTGGAAAGAGCACGTGCAGGTATGCTTTGACACAGTGGGCTAGCAACAGCTCATTTAAAAGGCATTTTAAAGCTCTTGAATTTATTCTGTCATACTCTCAAGACCCGCAAATGGCAACCCAAGCTTTTGGGATGGTGACTATCTTTGGTAAACATGAAATTAGCGTCAGAAACACCTCCTCTGAATTCAGATAGCGCTTAAGTCAAGGGCTCAGTTTCGCCGAGTCCTCAAGACTGTAGGTAGGAAGAGAAAAGAAGTCAGCATGTTAATTAAGTATTCGAAAACAAAGTGAAAAGAGGAAAATAATATATACTTTACAGGAAGAAGCTCTTAGGCCTTTTTTTTTTAAAAAAAAATAGCTAATCTGTTTGGAAGTCTTTGGCTAAGGTGGAATAAATGTATTATAAGGGAGGCTCCGTCGAGCACAGTGTGATGGCAGCTTAATCTGACTGTGTCTGTGTCTCACAGATCACTGTACCCAGTCAATACTCCATTATTGCGAGTTAAGTGGTTTGCTACAGTATTCCACACACAGGGTATTAGAAGCTGTGTTCCCTAATTTCCTAAGCAATAATGGTACAAGCAGTATGCATTTTTTATTATAAAAACTAACAATTGCCTCTACAGAGTTAATGGTTTTCTATATACCATCAGGACCCAGGAGACTCAGTCATAAATCAGAGCAAAATTAAATGTAAAATGTACTAAATTTTGGCAGAATTAGATTTTCCGTGCAAAGGCTGAAGTCTTCAGTTTTGCTTGGAATCAAACTTTGGTTTCCTCCCTGGTGTTTTATTTTTATTTTATTTAAATGGGTGTGTTGTTTCCTGATTAAAATGGATTTCGAACAATTATAGCAGCAGTGAGTCACCGCGTGGGCCTGGACAGCACTCTTTAGGGCTCCCGGAGGCTGTCCCCATCCGGCCCTTCTGTACTCACCGCTTTTCAGGTGTTCAGTGCACCCGAGGCGCAGCCGGGTAAGGAGCAGCGCAACAGACACCGTGGAGGGAAAGATCACTCCCCCTTCCAGATGGCTGCTCTGTGCGCATTTCAGGGAGTCCGTTCAGGGCCGAACTTAGTGAAATGCTTATCTCCTCATTTTATAGTCAATCGCAAGTGAGGAAAGACAATGGCTTTTCCTGTAGAGGAGACTTGGTTAGAATGATTTGTTTCCAGGTCTGGGAGCCCAGTCCAGGAAGGTGGAGGAGAGGGGGGTGGGTTGCTGAGAAGGGCTGTAGGTGTTTCATTCAGACCGAAGGTAGAGCCAGAGCTGCCCTTGGGTGACAGCAAGAGGAAGTTCAAGGTCAGCACAGTCAAGCTGCACCGTCACCCCCCCTGGTGGTCTCTGTGTTGCTCCTCTCTGCACATCTCTTCATTGCTTCTTGCTGCAGTTGGGCTTTGCCTGCATCTTCTGGAATGTGGAGGCCTCACAGGGTCCCAGATTGTACCTTCTCAACCTCAGTGACCAGTCCCACCCAGGAGACCAGAGTCAGGCCCACAGGCCTTCAGGAGCTGGGTCACATTTTGATGAATGGGGAGTGATGGGGCAGCGGCAATAGGCAGAGTACATTTCTTGCTTAAAAGCATTCAAATAAAAAAAAAAAAGCATTCAGATTACCTAATATTAGTGGCAAAACTAAACGTAGCCACAGTCTGCAGGCCAAATGGAGCCTTGAGGCTGCCTGTTTCAGATCCTTTGACCAGTCTTTCTTAGACCACGTCCCAAACTCAGGGAATACCTAGCTTCATCCGCAGGGATGGAACTAGGGTAAGGCGAGTGAAGCCTCAGGTGGAAAATTTAACATGATGCCTAAAAATATCGATAGTCCAGAAAAGTTGCCTAAAAACATCAATAATCCAGAAAAATAACACTTCAAGGCAGTATTTTTTAAAATAAAAATTTAATGCAAAAATTCCCATGATAAATAAAATGCAAACTTTCAAATAAAGGCAGGATCACTACTGATTTTTCCTCTGGCCTCAAGCCCCAGTACAGCCGAGAGCAGCATGGCTCACCAGGTGTCTACCTGGAGGATAGTCAGTTATGGGCAGGGGAGTGAGTCCATCAATACCCTGTGGGTAGAGAAGGTCAGTTATCAGCAGTAGGGATGTGGGCCAGGCAGGCACACCCCAAGAGGTATCTACTAAAGGATGTTAGAGCATGATTCTTTTTTCTTGGATGTGGACCCTGTATTAGTCAACTGCTGTTGCCATAACAAAAGATCATAGACTATGTGGTTAAATAACAGACATTTATTTTCTCACACTTTCAGAAGCTGGAAGTCTGAGGTCAGGGTACCAGCATGGTCAGATTCTGCTGAGACTCTCTCCCTGGCTTACAGACCACTTTCTTTTCACTGTGTCCTCACCTGCCCTTTCTTCTGTGCTGGCCTTTCAGGGTGTGGAGAGAGAGGGCTGGTTTTCTGGTGTCTCTCCTTATGAGGACACCAGTCTTCTCATGGGGGCCCCACCCTCATGACCTCATGTAAACCCGAGTACCTCCCAAAGGCCCTGTCTCCGAAAACCATCACATCAGGTGTTAGGACTTCAACTTGTGAATTTTGAGGGGACACAAACATTCAGTTCATAACAGCCTCCACAGATTAGGGATATACTCCAAACGTTCTCAACTCCCCTTTGGTAGTCTTTCTTGGATTTATCATGTATACATTAACCTTTACTTAAAAAAAATTGAGCTGTCACTTGACAGTTGTGTCAAAATATAAGCCCAATAAAGTTAAGGTTTTGTCATTGACTTCTTATTCCAAGAAAGTTGCTTGGAATAAGATACTCTTATTCCAAGTGTATCTTTTGCAAAGCTGAATTAATCATCAGAAGAAAGACTCCAAGATTTAACTAGAAATTGAAGCTTGGGTGCTTAACCATTTCTGAAACCCCTGGGACCTGACCAGTAATTGCTCTTCCCATCCATAAGAAGACAGAAACATGTAGCATATGGTATTTCCTTCCCGTCTAAAATCAATCAGGAGATGTCACTTTGTGGCTTGCTGTAGTCAATCAAAATGTTTTGCCTAGTTCTTCTAAATGTAAATCTCCTAAAGACATTTTCCAGAAAGAACTGTCAAATCGTTCAGTGATAGGAATGTTGGTAGAGAAAATAAATTCCTTTAGACATTTTATAGGGACTAAAAAATTAGAGAATGCTTTCTTTTTTTCATCTCCTCAAGGGCTGTTTTGGTTTTGATGTTCAAACACCATATTGGAAAACATTTTTACTGTGAATGTAATTCTGAAAACACTTTGAGCCTTGACAGTATCTGTCCTGGGCAGTCTCGTATCAAGCTGGCAAAACAGATCCTGGAAAAATAAGGAAATATTTCCCCCCCCAGAATGCTTTATATGCAATTCCCCAGAAACAGTTCAAAAAAGATAGATACTCATTTATAAAAGGTTGCTGGTTTAGCACTTCCCGACTTATAAAGGTTGGGATTTCCCACTGGCTCGGCGGAGAGATTTGTATCAGTTATTTTAGATTCACCTAATAGTGCATTTGTATCTGAGATGAAGCCCAAGTCCCCCCAGACAAGTGAGATTGTTTTTAAAAATTGTCCTCCCTCTCCCTCCCCCATGTATGCTCAGATCTAAAGTAGAGTCTTCTCAATGTTATTCCACGGCTAGCTATGACATCCTAGCTGCGGTTTCTCTCTGTAGAGAACATGGCTGGGTGTCCGGCAAGTAGACCTGTGAAGATGGGTGAGTTTTCAGTTCCTCACCTAACTTTCGTCCCACCCCACCCCCATGGCACTGGTGTAGATGGACGTGAGGACGAGGAAGGTGCTAACACACGGAAAGTACGATGAAGGTTTATGCAAACAGCCAAGTAACACTTGCCTGACTATGTGTGATCTCAGTGTGTTTATTGCATTTTGTTTTCACCTTTGCCAAGACACTCATCGTATTTTATCTTTTATTCCCCCTTGCTGGTCACCTTTATTATGATTTGTTAAGTTAAAACTTCATTTTTAAGGCCGCTGTGGCTCAGTGGTTAAGCATCGACCCATGCACCAGGAGGTCACCGGTTCAATTCCTGGTCAGGGCACATGCCCAGGTTGTGGGCCCAATCCCCAGTGGGGGGCATGCAGGAGGCGGCCAGTCGATGATCTCTCTCATTGATATTTCTATCTTGTGCCTTCTTCTTCCTCTCTCTCTAAAATCAATAAAGGAAAAAAAAATTAGAAAAAAAAAAAGGAATTGCACCTCCTTTTACGCCAAGTGATCCCAAACGATGCGAAGTGCTGCCTTTCAGGAAGAACTTAGAGCTCACTGTGATTCATAGACTGCTCTCTGACTGTACGAAAAGTGTTCCTGGCTAACACTTGTCTAAGAAGGGCTTGCCTATCTCCTCAATGTGAAACCTGGACGGGAGGTGAAGGTGCTTACTCAGTTATCACCCTACTTGATGTGATGTTGTGACCTGGAACTTCACGATAACATGATGCGCTGTTGTGACCTGGAACTTCATGATAACATGATGCGATGTGACCTGGACCTTCATGATAACATGATGCGCTTTTGTGACCTGGACCTTCATGATAACATGATGCGATGTTGTGACCTGGAACTTCATGATAACATGATGTGCTGTTGTGACCTGGAACTTCACGATAACATGATGTGCTGTTGTGACCTGGAACTTCACGATAACATGATGTGATGTTGTGACCTGGACCTTCATGATAACATGATGCGATGTTGTGACCTGGAACTTCATGATAACATGATGCGATGTTGTGACCTGGAACTTCATGATAACATGATGCGATGTTGTGACCTGGAACTTCATGATAACATTAGAAGCATTCACTGAGCAGTGAGCTGATGCTGCATTCTGAACTACGTACACATTTCTGAGTGTCTTAGGAGAAAATATGCACTCTCACACAGGAAGTTACCCACGAGATGCACATACCACCACGTGTAGCTTTGGCATTAATTACCAGTTGCCCATTATGAGTATGTAGACGATGTCCTTTGTCAGAAGCAGCTAAGATAGTATCTTTTCTTCCTCCTGGCTCTTTCTGTCTATTGTTATCCTGACCCAGGCCACCAGCCGGTGTCGTCTTTTGCACTGTCCTGGAGTCTTCTAGTCTCTCTTTAGACATAAGCGTTGATGTGCTGATCACAGCATACTCTGTCTTTCTACTGCCTCTCTTGAAGTTTGCATCTGCACAGAGCGCAGTTGAATTTTTACTGCTTTAGCTACTGCTGTTCCGAACAGCTACTTCAGGATGCCAGGTAGTGAGGCACAGCCCCCTCGCCGTCAATGCTTGAGTGTCTGTAAATGTCCCCATTTGGTGTTCCCGTGGAAAGATGGGTTTGGTGAGCCACCATGATTTCTACATTGAAAAAAGAATGGATGTTGCTAAGGCATGATGCTAAGCTGATGGACGTCTGGTCTTCAGTGATCATACCCTACGTTTCATTATAAATGTCTACTTTCTTACTGCCAGGATATTTCCTGTGCTGGGATGTTTCAGATTCCCCTGTGATGTTTTGCGCTTTCTTTTACTTTTGCCCTGGTTCCTTCCCTCTTCCCTCCCTATGTTGCTCTTCCAGGGAAGCCACTTTAGTTACGATATTGGCCTTTAACATCATGCCCCTACAGAACGCGCTCCAGCCTCCTCGAACCCCGTTTCCCTGAAAGCGCTCTTTGATCAACATCTCCAGAAAACCTGAGGGGTGTGATCAGTTGTGCTGCGGAAGACCTATTAGATTTATTCTTCATATCTTCAGAGGGCTTCACAACAGACGTTATTAGAAAGAGAGAAATTGTGGCTCGATATGAGGAAAACCTCTTGCTAAATAGAGGACTCTACACATGAAAAAAAATAGTCCACTTTGCAGATGGGTGATGACTTTGTCCTTTTCTTGTCATCGGGAGGAGTGAAACTCAGGCAGACATTGTCTATAGAAGTTAAGATCTCAGACTTCGGAATCTAATTACTTGGGTTCAAATCCTGAATTTACCACTTACTAGCAGTGCGACCGTGGGCAAGTCATTTAATTTAACCTCCTTGGGCCTCTGTTTGCCTATCTGCAAAATGACCTACTTAGGGTACCGACGTCATAAGATCATTGTGAACTTGAAATGTTGTTGGAATGGTGTAGGCACACAGTAGGCCCGGAACAAATGTTTACCAATATTATGATCAGGATGTAAAAGGGTATCAAGAATCACAAACTCAGAACACTGGGGTTGTGAGTGCTTGTGTTTGTTTTCCAAGGTTGCTGTAACAAATGACCCCGAGCTCAGTGGTTTAAAACAACAGAAATGTACTCTCTCACGGTCCTGGAGGCCAGGAGTTCTGTATCAGTGTCCATGGGCCAAAATCAAGGTGTGAGCAGGGCTGCTCTGGAGGCTCCCAGGGAGAAGGAGTTCCCTGCCTCTTCCAGCTCTCCGTGGCTGTTAGCATTCATCGGCCTGGGCTGCACCGCTCACATCTCTGCCTCCTTGTAACGTTGCCATCTCTTCTCAATGTAGTCAAACCTCCCTCTGGCTCCCTCTCCGAAGGACACTGGTGACTGACTTCCTTTAGGGCCCATCTGGATACTCCAGGAGAATCTCGCCATCTCAAGATCCTTAACTTAATCATATTTGCAAAGTGCTTTTTTTTTTTTTTCTGTTTAAGTTAACAGTCTCAGTTTCCAGAGATTAGCACATGAATATTTTTTTGGGGGGTCCATTATTCATCCTACCGGAGCAATCTTTGTGGACATCAAACTGAAACCTTCTTAAAAAAATAATTTGTCTTTATTGATTTTAGAGAGAGAGGAAGGGAGAGGCAGAGAGATAGAGACATTGATGAGAGAGAACATCGATTGGCCGCCTCCTGCATGCCCCCACTGGGGATCGAGCCCACAACCTGAGCATGTGCCCTGACCGGGAATCGAACAAGCGACCTCTTGGAGCATGGGTCGACGTGCAACCACTGAGCCACACTGGGCGGGCAAACTGATATCTTTTTGCTTTAAAAACACTCTCTACAACACTGTGGGCAAGTGTCCTGCAGCCTCCCCTTGAGCAATGTCAGTACTAGGGAAATATTAGCATTGACCGTTAGGTTTTACTATGATGACCTTTAACTCTGTTACTATTCTCCAGACTCTGTGGTTTTGGAATCATTGTTTTGAAGTTTTCTTTCGCAGTGTGGTTTATATTTGCTCACATCCCATTTGTACAATCTATTAAAAAAAAAAGAGAATGTACTAAGGTTAGGTGAATTGAGCCCTATTCATGCCTGAATGGTTATTGAGTTTACAGTGTGGTCTATAACATTTAAAATACAGAAAGTATATTCATCAAAATTTGAATATTTTCAAGTGTCAAAAAATAACCGAGTGACTTAGCAATGGCAGGAATGGATTGGTCCCTATCACAGAGAAGTCCAGGAATATGTGTAGCTGTAGCAGGATCCAAATACTCAAATGGTACCTTGGTTGCTCAGGATGTGGCCTCTCGAATCTCTTCATTTTGCCTCTTTTTGATTGATTTTACTCAGCAAGCTAAAATTAAGATGGCAAGATGACCACCAGCCAAACAACTATGTTATCTTCTTAGATCTCAGTGGAAAAAGCTCCATTTCATCAATATTTTCAATAAGTTCTAGAATTTGCATTCAGTGAGCTGGCCAAGGTCATCAGCCCAGTCCTGGATCAAGCCAGCCCCATGGAAACTACTAGGACATAGGGTAAGGAGTGATGGTTCTCCTTTAAAATGCTAAAAAGTCACTATTAGAAAAAGGGAAATATTTCTCAGTCTGGCCACGATAAACAAGTGGAATCTGCAACACATTACGTGCAATATACAAAACATTAGCTATGCTACATGTAATCACAGTTTCCACTCTCATTTTGCCGAACGTTTGTGGAATGAGCGCCATTGCTCTGTATAGTCACGTGCCAGGCTTTGTGTAGGTATGTCTGTTTATATTTTAGATGAAATTGCCAGATGGAAGAAAAATCCATTGGTGCTGCCTTGCCAGTAAGCTGGCCTGGTGGCAGTGATCAGACGATGTGGGTAAGTTCCTCTTTGAACAAATGAACTAAATACGCACAGTAAACGGTTCAATGCACAGCAGGAAAGTGCCACCGGGTCGCCTAATCATTGGGGAAGAAAGCAAAGCCAGCGGAGAAGCCAGCCTCACACGGTCACCCCTACGGTCAGGTCCGAGAGGCGGCCACAGCCAGAAGGCCAGCAGAGCGCTTTGCAGCACAGGGCTTGCCTGAGTCTGCAATATGCTACCTACAGCTGGGTCTGGCATAATCATCCCTGACTGATAGGAGGCGAGAGGAGGGGGTTCAAGTGCTGAATAAATAAATTACTTAATTACATATTATCAGAGAGAAGAACAGATGGTCAGCGTAACCCATCTCCTGCAGCCTTGAGCTTCGGAATGGAGAGTAGGACCTCAGAGACTGCAGGAGGTTCAGCTCTTGATTCTGTTTGTCTGCTGGTCCCAGCAGAGGCCCCTGGTCTTCAGGAATCCACGGGCCTTTCCCCAAGGCTGAAAGGCACTGGGTGGTCTCATGGCCACTCTGCGCTCAAGTTGGACAGGCCTAAACTGGTCGGCGTTTTCCATTTTGTTAACTTTGGCACCAGATGGAGGTGGATATGGATTTCATTTCCTGGAAAATGGTTGAAAAGTGAGGCTCTAATCAAACGTGAAAGGGCTGGTTGAGCATTTACTTAATGTGCTCAGGAGCTTCTATCGCTGCAGACCGTATGCTTGTCTTCCTCGGCTTTGGATGTCCCCATGGAGGGTCCGCTTCTTTGTCTGCGGACTGGTTGCTCTTGTGTTAGAGGGACTTGTGGCTGGGGCTGCATTCTGGAAGCACCACGCTCGTTTCCAAATGCTTCAGTTTGGCATCGCAGGGTCTGGATGGCAGTGGTTGGAAGGCTGGTCTGGGGGTGGTTGCCATGTTGGCTGCATCAGAATCACCTGGGTTGTTTATTAAAATGACATGTTCTTTAGCTCCGCACGTAGAGGTTCTGATTTATTAAGTCTTGGGTAGGATCTGGGAATCTATGTTTCTACAAATGATTAGAAAGCAAGTTTCGAAATCACAGTGTATCAGTCGGGGAGCAGGAAATAGACAGTAACCTCAGAAAGGTTGTTAAAGATATTTTAACAGCAGCTTGTTTACAAAGGTGTGGGCAAGTTTCAGGGAAACTACTAAGAGATGGTTTCCGCTACTAAGGGAGGCACCCACACCTAGCAATAGTGGGAAACAGGTCCAAAGGAGGGAGTAGATCTCAGAACCTGGGGAGACTTGTAAGTATAAGAGAAGACCCCTGGACAGGAACTAAAGACAACCATCATCAGCCCATGGTCCCGTAGGGAGGAAAACCTTGCTCTCCTTCTGCCCTCTGAACTCTTTTCTGGTGCTTGCCATTGACCAAAGCCAGAGGGCCAGGGAGTCCAGGTGATGCAGTCTGTAAAAGTCAGACTCCTGAGGCACAGATCGGGCTGGAGAAGAATACAGGAGGGACCTGGCAGACAGAGCACGTAGCACATGTGGATATAGACAACATTGTCTAGTTGCACATCTGTGCACCAATTTGTGGATGGCAAATCTGTGGGGATGTTCTGCAGACGTGCTTCTTTTCTCTGTGTAAGATCCCCTCTACGATGTCATCATAGAGACTGGAAAGGGCGGCATCTTTAGGATTATATTCCTGTGTCCTGCCCATGGTTCCGCCAGTTCATATCCTGTCTCTGAAATGGACTGCAAAGAGAATATTTGGGAAGATCATAATTGTCTGCCAGGTTGTCGACTTTAAATGTAGTAATCAATATACCTGTCAGTTATTCTATTCTCTCTGATTAAGTAATTATGGATCTATCATTCTATATTCTCTGAACTTATTTCTACTTTCCAGGAATCTATTTATATTTGTAACCAATAACGGTCTTTACTCTATTTTACATGTATCTTCTTACAGAAACCACATGGCTATACCTCCTGAAAGATTGCATTCAGCCGTATGGCTTTGTTTTGGTTTCATGTTATGCACTTCTTTCATTGTATTTAAAGCATACTGTTAATAGTCATTTGTAATTATAACTCCGTTTGAGAAGGGTTGGATTACTTCTGAATTAAGTATGTTGCCTGTGAAGATTTGAGCACATCTTGAAACACAGAATTAAAAGAAACTGTAGAAATTGTCTGTGATATCCCTGGAGATTTATCTGTAGCTTCTGCATTAAGGCTCCAGCTCCCTCCCCGCTCAGTGAAGAAGTTCTTGGCGTTTAGAACCCTTCAGAATAGAAACGAACAGCTCAAAGACAAAGTCTTCCATTACAGCTATTCATTGGGCCAGCTGTGCTTGGTAACGAGGACAGTCACTGGTCTCACCACAAGGGAATTATGTGCATACTGACTGCCAGCATCTTTTAGCATCGACTGCATCCTGGGCATGTGAGCATTTCACATGCCACTCACTCAGTTCTTCCAGCTGCTCAGGCAGAAACCTTGGAGTAAATTTTGATTCCTTTTTTTCCTGTACTCCACATGAATCCATCAGCAACTCCTGTAGTGTCTATTTTCAAAATATCTTCAGAATCTGGCCGTGCTCAGGTTCGAGTCACCAGCACCTCCCCTCTGGATTGGCAGCGTCACCTCCTAAGTGCTCTGCCTGCGTCTCTCCCTTCTCCTTGCCATCTTTTGTCTACAGAGCAAGCAGAGCAAGCCTTGCAAAAGGTCAGATCATGTGGCTCCTCTGTTCAAAACCCTTCAACGGCTCCCATCTCACTCAAAGGCAAAGCCATTACCAAAGCTTACGAGGCTGAACATCAGCGTGTCCTCTGCTCGCTTTCTGACCACATCTCCTTTCCCTCTCCTCTTCTCTCCTAGTATTCCCTCTGCAGCTGCTCCTGCTTCCCAGCCTTTGCATGTGCCGTTCCTCCTACCCGGAAAGCTCTGCATCCAGTTATCTGCCTGGCTTCTGCTCTATTTCTTTCAGGTCTCTTAAAATACCACCCGAGAAGAGAGGCCATCCCTGACCACCATGTAGATAGCACCCCCCATCACTCCTTTTCACTGCGTCGTGTTATTATTCCTCATAGCACATACTCACCTGTTTGCCTCTTCCCATAAGAAGGAAACCTTCTTGAAGGCCCAGGCTGTTGAGTTCATTGCTGTATATCTGGGACCTATTTTACTGCATGGCACATAATTGGTACTCAACAAATATTGGTTAAATGAATGAGCATCGGCTTAATGAGTAAATGGTTGTTCTTAAGAATCATATTGTCTAGCATTTAGCAAAAATAACTCAAAGATTTTCTATTTCAAGTACTATTTTATTGAGTTCTTACCTAATGCTTTGCTAAGCATTTTATTAGCCTCATTGCCACTGGGGAATATTTAGGTTTATAGTAAATAAAAAGGGGATATTCATATCATACACATGCATACACATAATAAACACACATACATATAACACATATAATGTACATATATGTATGAATGCATGTGAGTGTGTGTTAGAATGTGTGTGTGTGTGTGTGTGTGTGTGTGTGTGTATACACACACACACATATAGATATATGCATGAGTGTGTTTGTATATAAAATGTTTTTGGCCCAAGAAGGTGATAGCTTTCTACTCAATGTCTCACTGGAAAATCTCCACGTTTTGCCCTAGGAGATGGTGTCAGAGGTAGGGCGTGGAAGAAGGAGAGCATGGGGACATGCACACGGAGGAAAAGACCTGACTGTGGGATGTTAGGTGACTTTATTACAGGATTGAACAGTATCCCTCACGGTCTTTGTGAGGACTTGGAGTTGCTAACTGTCCGTGGAATAGGCTCTAACAAAGATAATGACCTTTAGTAGGAGTTCGGTTTTCTATTCCTACCTTGGAGACCAGTAGCCTAATCAACTCAAATAGTCAACATTAATGGTACTCCTCTCTCTCTCTTTCAGGATCCCTTAAAATATATATATTTTTTGAATTTAGTTTTGCCTGAAAAATCTGCATCCAATTTGAATGAAATTGAATATGTTTCAGGGCTCAAGCAGCATGTCTTCCATCTGAAGCAAAATGGAGATGAATTTCAATTAGATGTTCCCATTATAATCTGTCTCCACCTGTAGTTTTCATCAAAAATTGCTGGAAAGTGTGATATAATGTATGATCAGGATTTGCCCACCGGCAGCAATGTCCCATTATCTTAGTAAAAAAAAAGCACAAAATAATTAGTCTGATGCATATAGACAGCAGCTTCTTACTGCGAGTGACTTTAATTGTGGTGAGTAATATATATGGAGTTTAAAGCATTATATATTTCCCTCCCAAGAAGACACCAATTACTAATTCCGTTGACAAAGTAGCAATGTTTCAGGAGATTTAATGCAAACTGAACACCATAGTCAATAGCCACTGCAAAAAGTCCATTTTATGGCCTTATTTTTGCCTGAGCTTAATTTATGGTAATTTGAAGGTTGCATATCATCTGGAAATATGCTGTTGACTGGAGACTTAGTACTTGGTTATTGCATAAATCACGGCTGAATGTTGGCTTCATCTAGTGCTCTTCTTTCTCCTACAATTGGAATCCCCGTCTCATCGCGTCCCTCTCCTCATTCCTGCTTGCTGATTCATGGGGCTCTGAGGGTTCAGTATTTAGGAGATTACTTCTTTACAGACTGGCATCTTCCCAATGCCAGGTAGAGTGTTTCTGGGCTTCAGAGGGAGGGAATTCAGCAAGTCCTTTCGTGGGATATTTAGACCAGCTCACCTTAAGTGCTTTAAGGGAAAAGATAATTCCCTCTCCCCACCCTCCCATTTGCCCCTAAACTCTGTGCTAATGCAAAAGGTGAGTTTTAAAAGTATATAGGCTAAATATTTCTCTTCAGGACAGGTTTATATTAATTTTTAGGGGATCAATTTGAGACATAGGACAAGTAAGCCAGCATGTTCTAGGCCCACAGATAATCTACCTGGGAACCTAAATAATATGAATCAACTAACTATATTATAGGATTTAGTTTAGGCAATAGGTCTTCAAAGAAATATATTGGATGTTTCAGACTAATGAGATAATTGCCTACTTATTTATAAAGATTTTGAGTTTTTAGATGTCAATCATTTTCAGAAGTGATTACATTTTTAAAATAAATAAATGTCATACATCTAATTGTGGACAACTTTATTCTAAATGTTGTGGGAAACTATGTTTTAAAAGGTACTTCTTTTGAACCCTTAAAATCATAATATAAATATTGCTATCAATTCATAAGTTGGATTACAATATTCTTTTAATTCATTTACCCTTGTCCTTTACTTATTTTATAATCACAGTAGCCAGCATATAAACATAGATTGTATATTACCTTTGTGATCAAATCATGTTTAATCCACATATCAACCTCATGTTGTAGGCATTATTACCTGCAATTTAAATAAAGAAATAAGCCAATTTAAAAAGGAATTAAAATTATAATATTGTAGAAAACCTGAAAAGTGTCTAAAGTACTGATGTTGTTAATAAGACCGACCAAACCAAAAATATATATGTAGAGAAAAAATACAAATTACCGATACCAGGAATAAAATAAGTAGGTATCACCATGGACCCTGAAGATATTTAAAGGTTGATAAAGAAATCCTACAAACAATTTTATGCACATGAATTCAACATTCAACAATAGATAACATATACTAATTCCTTAAAATATACAAATGACCTAGTCACTGAAGAGGAAATAGGTAACTAAAATAGTACTATTGCTATTAAAAAACAGAATACCTAGTTAAAAACCTTCTGAAAGAGGAATCTAGAGGCCAGGTGGTTTCACTGGTAAATTCTAGCAAACATTTAAAAAGAATTAACACAAATTCCCAAATTCTATGTAATTTTTTCCAGAAAATAGAAGAGGTAGGAATACTTAACAATTAATTTTGCCCTGATATAAAAAAGCGAAGCAAAGACATTGCAAGAGAAGAAAACTACAAAACAATAAAACAATATCCCTTATGAATATCAGTATAAATATTCTTCATAAAATATTAGCTAATTCAATCCAGTAGTGCACTGTATACAAAGAATTATACAACATGACCAAGAAGGTTTTATCCTGGGAATGTAAAACTAGATAATATCTAAAAATCAATCAAGGTAAAATCTAATGAATTAACACTTTAAACAAGAAAAAACGTGATCATATCAATTGATACAAAGGAAGCATTTGCTAAAAGTCAACATCTATTTCTTGTAATAACTCCCAAAAAACTAGGAATAGGAGAGCATTTCTTTAACCTAACAAAAGTTATTTATAAAAAAGCCATAACCAAAATCATTTAATGGTGAGAGACTGGATACTTTCCCCATGAAGATCAGTAACAAGGAAGGGATATTTGGTCTCACCACTCCAATTTCACATTCTACCAGAAGACCTAGTCAGTGCAATAGGCAATAAAAAGAAATAAAAGATGTATTAATTGAAAAAGAAGAGATAAAACTGCCCCTATTTGCAGACAACATGACTTTCTACAGAGAAAAATCTAAGGAATTTATAAACAACAACAAACATAAATCAAACCAAATAAAAAACTCTAATTTTAATATGAGTGTTTTTTTCTCCTTTCTTAGCATATCGGTTATACTTTCTTTTTTACTTTTTTTAATGGTTGTCTTTGTGTTTGCAATATACATTTACAGCTAGTCTAGGTTCACTTAACATAATACTACAGCACTTCATGGATAGTGGTACTTTACTATCTGGAGACAAGTCACTCTGCATAGCCCACACTCAAGGATTGGGGAGTAGCACTCCTCCCTCCTGCTGGGAAGATTACGCAAATATTTGGAATTCTTCTGCATGAAAGATTTAGCTCTTCTCCCCATTTATTTGTTTATTGAGTAATTATTTCTAGCTGTGTAGGATCATGGATATTTAATTATGCTTTGGGTTATAATCCAATACTACTTTATTTTATTTCTCAAATTGTTCTAAGTTTGGATGTTGGGAACTCCTTCCAGTTGGCCCCTGTTTCACTTTCATATCATATACCCTCAATGTTTTTTTTTTTTCTTCAGTGCTTTCTTACAAGATGTTCCTGGCTCATCTTGTATATTTCCTGCCCTGGGCTCCTCCTCCATATTTTCTGCTTCATTCCTGGAATGCCCCATTTTCTAAGAAGACCTGGTTCTTTTTCTTGGATAATGGTATTAGAAACCAAGACATGGACATTAAGTATATTAATTTCCATTGAGTTGGCATTGGTTCTAGGGAATTTCAGTTGATGGATCAAGGAAATACATGCGTGTATACTAACTTGTATCTATCTATGTGTCTATAAATATTTCTATATGTAACCATTTTAATTTATATGCTAAATGGGTTAATAATGTCTCCAACTCTAGTTCTATTACCATATAGATCATTCTAGCCCCTTCTCTTGCTTATTTGTAAATTACCACTGCAACAGTAAGAAATCTGGCTCTCTTCATTCCCCATCTATATACTTAATTGTTTAATTCTAGTAGATCTGTGTAGCCGAGTTAGATTTGTGAACCTGTACTTGCATGGGAAAATACTTTATCAACTAGAGCATAATATTTACACTTGATCTTAGCCAAAAGGATGAGAAGTGATTGAGCACAGTGTTTAAATGTGTGTGTGTGTGTGTGTGTTTTGCCTTTACTTGTACAAACTTCACTAATTTCCAAAGTTACTTAGGTCAGCACCTTTCCCCCCACACCTTTGAGTGAGCTTGTTTCATTCGTGATACAGTTAAATTACGGTCACATCCTCCATTCCATCCTGGGATCCCATGTTATCCTGAGTAATTAAAAAAAAAATTACATACATTAAGGTCCATTGTAAAATGTTATAAAGTTGAACAGGTTTTTGATAGGTACATAGTATCATGTATCAGCAGTTATGTATCATACAGGATAGTTTTACTACCCTAAAAAATCCCCTATGCTTTAATTAGCCAATCTCTCCCTGCTGGACCTTGGCAACCCCTGGTCTTGTTACTGTCTCCATAGGTCTGCCTTTTACAGAATGCCATCTAATTGCAATCAGACCGTATGGAGCCTTTTTACACTGGCCTCTTTCACTTAAAGATAGGCATATATGATTCATTCATGTATTTTATGACGTTATAGCTTATTTCTTTTTGTTCCTAGATAATATTCCGTTGTTTGGTTGCCATCTGATTTTTACAAGGGCACATAAGCAATTCAGTGGAGAAAGTAGAGTTGTTTCAGCAAACAGTGTTGGACACACTTGAACCCATTTGCAAAACATGAGCCTAAATCTCATCCTTATACCTTATATAAAAATCAACCTAAAACGAATTACAAATCTAATTTTAAAGTTATTAAACTTTTAGAAGAAAATCTTCATGACCTGGGGTTAAGTAAAATGTTTTTATAAAAGCAGGATCCATAAAAGAAGTCAAAAAGCTGGAATTCATCAAAATTAAATACCTCTGCCCTGCAAAGTCCATTATTTAGAGAATGAAAAAAACAAACTACAGCCTGGGAGAAAATATTTACAAACCCATGTCCAACAAAGGACTTGTATCCAAAATATATAAAAACTCTTAAGAGCTAAGAGCAAAGAAACAAGCAAACTAATTTCAACATTGGCAAAGACTTGGACAGATGCTTCACCCAAGATGTTGAAAAGATGTTCAACATCATTAACCAACAGGGAAATGAAAATACATAATCTGGCCCCTTAATACTTCCCTGAATTTCTCTCCTACATCTCCCTGCCTCACTTGCTCTTCATCAGCCACACACATGCAACTTTAATTTCCCTAGAATACCTCAGGTGCAGTCTTTACCTCTACCTGAGATGTGCTTCCCTACCTGAAATAAATGCACTACCTGAAATAAACATCCACGTAGCTAGCTCTCTCACCTTCTTCGAACTGGGCTTCAATCTCACTGCCCTAATGGGACCTACTATCTTCACCTAGTTTTAAATTGCAGTCCCCTGTCCCAGCATTCTCAACTCCTCTGACTTCTTCTTTCTAGCATTTGTCATCTTTCAAAAGATTATACAATAGACTGATTCTATTTATTGCTTATTGATTATTTACTAATATCTAAATTTTATGGAGACAGAGATCTTGGCATTTTGTTTAGTCATAAATTCCACTGCTTGGCATCTAGTAGATGATCAATAAATATTATTGCTTATAGTAAAGAAATAAGGTTGTTGCCTACCTTTTGATAGGATTTTGATACTGTGATATCTGAATATCAACTATTTTTTATGTACTTTAAATCCTTAAACGTAGTGGTTAGTTGTAGGGGGCAGTGGAATAACATGATGATTGCACACAGAATTCCTAGTTCTAAGACTAATAGCTAATTCTTCTGCCTTCTCAATGTTACTTTAACTTATATATCTTTCTGTCTTTTCTCGTCTTCTTTCTTGTTATTTCTCATGAGAATTTTTAATTGAACTAGGTTGGTGATATTCTTCTATTTTTTCCTTAAATATGACATATTTTCATCAAATATGTACTTTTAAAAATAACTCTCAGCAGTTTTAGATAGTTATTAAATAATTTATATGAATAGTTTATTTTTTCAAAGGAAGGGATATTGCAACAGAGCAAGATTTTATCTTTTTATTTCACTTAAAATATGGAATTGGTACCAATGAACCCAAGCAGGACCTAACAGAAGGAAGCTAATAGATATTCATTTCCACTAAACAAATTTGGTAAGCTCATAGAAGCAGAAGATTGGCCAGTTTTATTTTTACCTTGTTGCTTATGTCTACACTCGAGCTTTTTGGATATACCTTCAGTGAGAAGAAGAGGGTGAATAAAAACATTTTGCAAAGTATTACTCAAAACATGTGTTATGGGTGTCTCAGCTCTTAGTTCAGTTCTTAGCTTTAATGTTTGAAAATACTGCTGCTGTAATTTCTCTTATGTGAAATGAATCAAATTGCATAGGTTTAGAAAACCTACACAAGTAGTCTTTATACTGAAAGCTGTTTAGGTTTAAATGGTTATTTCTTCTTTGACAATTCTGTCCAGGAAGCCATGGAATGAACACTAGCTTTGGAGCCAGAAAGTCCTGGGATTTAAGAGGTGAGAAATGCAAACAAAGTCCCTGGCTTCCTGGTAAATACAGTTTAGTGCAGGTAGATGGGTATTTAATGAAATAATCATAGTGACGTGTGGTTGCAAACTATAAGAGCTTCAAAAGTAGAGTAGAAGGAGGTATAGAGAGGATTAGAGAGTGGTGGTCTTGTCCGGGGAGCACAGGGCAGGTATCCCCATGGAAGTGATGTTTGAGTTGGGATATGAAAGGTGATAGTTTATTAGGTGACGTGAGATGAGGTTGGGAAGAATTTCCAGTCTGAGGCAACAGTATTTAAAAAGCTCTAAGGCAGAACAATGACAACAAAAGGCCAACAGGGCTAAAGTATGGAGAACAAGAGCAAGGGGGAAGTGCTGTTCGATAAGAGCTAGGCAAAGACTAGAGCATGCGGCCCCTTAAAAGTGCCAATAGGAATCTTGATCTATCTCTAATAAATAATTCCTAACAGCTTTGGGAAAGGTTTTATATAGAACTCAGAATTTGGTATCAAAAATGTCACTTCACATGCTCAAATGTGAAAAATCACTGGTGTTAGGGGAGCCAGAGTAGAAACAGGCTAGTTAGCAGGCTGTTTACTATTGGTAATAATCAGGGAAGTGATGGTTTGGACTTGATCAGTTAAAAAGCTTTTGTAATAATCTAGGCAGGAGATGGGGTGATTTGGATCAGAGTGGTGGTAGAAGGGATGGAAAGAATGTGTGTGTTCTCTAAATCTGTCTCATTTCTTCAATGTCAAATGGACCAGTGGGCCATCCATGTAATTGATACAATGAATTAGCTGCCTAATGTCAGTTGATATGAAATTTACAGGCATGGCTATCATTTAATGGATCCCATTTTGGAGATCAAATAATACTGCAGTTTTTTAAAAGACTAAGGTTTCCATCAGGATCTTTCTGCAGTTTTAAGAAAGATGGCATGATGCTGTTGGGATTGATGGTGAAGATAATCTGTTCAAGCTCCAAGAACACACCAGAAGAGGAGGGCCAGTGGCTGGCAGCTAACACAGCAGCAGGAGGTAGGGAGGTGACAGACACGCAAGGCAGATGTTCTACTGAGCTCCTCCATCTGGATGGGGTCTTTTCGTTCTGCTTTTCCCAGCCATGCAGGAAGCAAGTGCCAATGATGTGTCTTCATTAGGATGAATAGGACCTTGGATAGAGGAAAAGCAATAGCCACTTACTGAAAGCCCAGAGTCAGTGAGAGCCCAATAACTGTACTGATTGTGTTGTGGGAAAAGTTGGGGCCATAATCTATTCAGCAAGTGTCTAAAAAAATATTTTTTGACAGGTTAATTTTTGACAGTATTAAGGGAAATCATCTAATCCTAACCTGCAACAATAGTACAGAGATGAAATATGTTAATAATAGTTTCCTTTTGAATGCTTGCTGTGTACTAGCCTCCACTCTTTTCTTCTTAATTCTCAGATCTCATTTCCTCCTACTCCCCCCCTTGGCCACAATGACCACCATGTACGTCAGGCACAATGACCTCCTGATTGTTCCTTGAAGACCCCAAGCATGCTGCTGTCTCATAAAATTTGCACTTGCTATTGGCTTTCTAGAATTCCTTTCTTCCACATAGGTAGATGGCTTGCTCTGACACTTCAGTAGGTCTCCACTCAAAGTCATCTCCCAAGGTAGGCTTTGCTTGGCCATCCTTATTCCCAGTAGGACTTTCAGTTACTCTCTAGCCTTTCGCACTGCTTTAGTTTCTCTCAGGGGTGGGGAACCTTTGTTCTGCCAAGGGCCATTTGGATAATTATAACATCATTTTCGGGCCATACAAAATTATCAACTTAAAAATTAGCCTGCTATATTTGGTCAGGCTAATTTGGTGAGGCGTGTGATGATAGCTGGTATTGATTTCGAGGGCCTCATACGGTCCTCAGTCTGGGCGTTCCCCACTCCTGTTTCGTAGTTCTCTGCACTTCCTGACCATAAAGGGCACATATTTGTCTATCTCCCCAATAGGATGTAAGCTCAAGGATGCAAACATTTTGACAGTCTTCTTCACTGTGTTATCCTAGGTGTCTAGAATCACATCTGCACAGAATAGGTCCTCAAGAAGCACTGTGGTGAATGACCAAGAGGATCTCATTGAATATTCATAGCACAATCTGAAAAGCAGGTATTGTTTTACTCAACTTGACAAAGGAGGAAATGACATCAAGCTTTTTATACAAAATCAAACACATGTTGATTTCGGAGACTGATCTCTTTTCTTAAGTCATTCTGTCCCGTTTTAATCTTTGATTTTTCTCTGTATCATAGAAGCTGAAGGGAAGGATCATAAAATACTACTTACCTTGTTATCAAAGCTGTCCTTTTGCCAGGCCAGAGGGTGTAACACAAAGAGAGGGTGATGGCATGGCTATTGTCAAGGTATAAGAAAACCCTTTTGAGATAGGAGATAGAAACAGATAGAAAATTGTTATGATCTGAATATTTGTGTCCCCTCAAAATTCATATGTTGAAATCCTAACACCAAAATGACAGTATTAGGAGATGGGGCCTTTGAAAGATAATTAGGTTTAGATGAGGTCATGAGGGTGGAGCCCGTCAATGAGATTAAGTTCTCTTGTAAGAAGAGACCATGCTTGCATGCTGCCTGTGTCTCCGTCTCTGTCTGTCTCTCTGTCTGTGTGTCTGCCTGTCTCTCTCTCTCTCTGCATGTGAGGATGTGAGAACACAGCAAGAGGGCTCGCACCAGGAACCGAATCGGCCAGCACCTTGGTCTTGGACTTCTTGGCCTCCAGAACTGTGAGAAATGCTTTCTTGGTGTTGAAGCCACCCAGTCAACGTATTCTGCTGTAGCAACCCAAACCGACTAAGACAAGAATATTTTCTGAGCCTTATGTTCAAGGTTGCCTCTATTTTGAGCAGTAAAAGAGGGAATGTATATGTCTCAAAGAGGAGGCTTGCTTGGCACGATGCTTCTTCTGAGAAGCAGACAGTGACCTTTCTGCAGAAAGGACAAATGAGAGAAACTGAAGGCAAATGTCTAGGAGAATCTCAGCCTTGAGCCAGAGTGCTCCAAAGGAAAACGGTAACCTCTCTGCCTCTTGAAGTTGAGGCTGTGAAATACTGTTTCCTTCTTCAGCATTCCGTGTGGCCAGAGGCAGAGAGCGGCAGCCCTGAGGAGGATTCAATGATGTAAGGCTCTATTTGTGTAAATAACTGTGGGAAACTGCAAAGCTTACAAATAGTAATGACCATGGACCCTAGCTCCCCAAAGCCAGGTGTGCATTGTCATCTGCTTGTGGGAGTCGAGGTCTGCGTCACATTGAATGCTTTCGGTCAGTGGCCATTGTATTAGATCTCCTTCCCGCCTTCTCAATTCTGAGTTACCTTGTGGAAAACCAGACTCATTCCCCACAAAAAGATCTAAGTTGCTTGGGCTTCACTTCTTTGTGAACTTTTATTATGAGTAGCTATTTTTTTGTATTATCGGTTGCAGAAATAGTTTTTCTTTGCTAACAAGCACATTATTAAATTATATGCAGTTGAAATGATTTTGTCAGCATAAAAAGTCTGAACTGTAGATGTGGTAAGCAGTATGCAAAAATAAAATCAGGACTTAGTCATAAAACTTGGACAAACTCGAATGCAGGAAGGATGGGATATTCTGGATAATGAAATATTTTTGTTTTGGGTTAGCTGAGGGTTAGGTATGCTTTTCTTTTTTTTCAACTCTGAAAATCTTAAGTAATGTTTGAGTTTACTTTTCTGTGATTAAAAACAGTATATTAAATCTGACGAGATCCACTTTTAATTAAAAATCTTATAGTACATTAGGGAAATCATTCCAATTTATCAATTTTCATTGATTATAGTAGATGGAAGATTGGCCTAAATGCTGTTTGATTATGTCATACCTAGAATTTTTCAAATTCACCTTTATAAATATTATGAGTCTCAGTCAAATGGGAAAATCCTAGCTAGTGGGAGGTTATGGCAGCTTGAATTTCAAAGCTGCACGATGTTTTGGTATTTTTCCTATGAAAGACTGTTTTTCTCTCTATGTCCCTTTCTTTTTAAATATCAGGTTAGTATCACCGCAATCTTATAATTCCTTTATTTTAGTGATATTCCCAACTTCTCATAATGTCCTAGGACCTCAGTTTTGATTGTAGTTGTTACGTTGACTCACTTGATCTAAGCAACTTGAAAATCACAATTGCAATTGTAGTCCCCACATCCCGCCTGTGAAGGTGCTAAAGAGAATAAAAACGATTAGTTTTGTACATCAAAAAGTGAAATGCCCAAATAAAACAAAATTCACAATTAACAAAATTTATAATCATGACCTTAATGTGTATTCCCATATTCGTTTTATTTAACAAATCTTTGTGAAGAGCTCACCGTATTCCAGGCACTGTTCTAAGGGCTGAATAGATATTAAGTCCCTTCATTAATCCTTATAACACCCCTATGAGGTAGTTGCTATTATCCCCATTCCGCACATTAGGAAAGGAGACACAGGGAGGTTACATAGCTTTCCCAAGGTCACATTACTAATAAATGAAAGATGTATGATCTGAAACCTCCAGAATATGTGCTTTTAACTATTGTTCTAAGCTGTCAATCTTGGTGGCTTAAAAGACATCAGTAGCTCTGGCCGGTTTGGCTCAGCGGTTGGAGCGTCGGCCTGCGGTCCAGAGAGACCCGGGTTCGGTTCCCGCTAAGGGCACATACCTCGGTTGCAATTTGTCCCTGGCCCTGGTTGGTCGTGCAGGAGGCAGCCACTCGATGTGTCCCTTTCACGTCGATGTTTCTCTCTCTCTCTTCCTCTCTCTCCCTCACACTCTATCTGAACAACAATAACAACAAAAGACATCAGTGGTCAAAATGTCAACGCCCAGTACCCAGCACTGTTTGGGGCCACAGACACCTGGAAGTAGATGACTTTTATGACTTATCTCTCTTACCTAAGGAATATATAATGAATACTCTATAAGTTTGTGCATTTATGCATGTTACACGCACACACATACACACACACTACAATAAAAATGCAGTTACAACTACATTCTAGTTCTGGCATTTCCTTACAATTTGTCCTGTTCAAGGATTCAGGCATTTCTGGATCATCCCAAAAGAGGCTAATGGAAATGTCCCAGTTCTGATCAATTTGAAGTTCTTACCTCTCTTGGCCTCGCTTCACCTGTGGGTGCTGATTATTTCTGTGTTTCGTATACTCCTCCTTCATTTATATCGTGGTTGATTGAGTATAGCCCCTAAACCCCAGTCAGCCTGCAGCGACTCAACGTTCTCTGTGAAACAGATCAGAAAAGCCACAGTTCTCCTTAGGACTTAGATGTGATGAAACATGGAGCTTTTTTCGTTTTCTAAAGCTGGTTTCATATTGCTCTCAAGTTTCTCTTTTACTTATTCCCTCAAGTGGAAGAAATAAAAAAAACATAAACTTGCCCGTCATGTTAATGGGGACGGCTCTAGTTTGACGCCATCTCTTGTAGACACTGATAGAGTCAATTCGGAGTTGACACTAGCCTGTCAGGGCTGTTTGTCGGGGGCTGATGCCCACAGTGGCAAATGGCTGCTTTGGTCCCTGGGTATGCTGGCATCTGCCGTGGACCATGGACCCTATCTTTATCTCTGCTTGTGGGGTCTCTACTCTCTGAGGTCTCCTTGTCCTGAGCACTGGGGCTTCTCCTGTCCCTATAAGCACCTAAACCAGAGCATTGCAGTAGGATTTTTCCAAGGTAAGAAGATGTTACAGACGCTCTTTAACTACGGTACCAGGTTAAAATGTGGCCTATTGAAAGGAGGGGGGTCTTCCCGTCAAATCAAAATAGAAAGGGGTCAAAATATTGAGAAGAGAGGATTGGGTGAGGAGATTTTCTTTAGAGAAGGTTATGTTCAACCCTGTATTAGTCACAGTTCTCTAGGGAAACAGGACCATTAGGATGTAGAGAGATAGACAGACAGATTTATTTTAAGGAACTGGCTCATGTAATTGTTGGGACTGTTAGGACAGCTCACAGCTGGGACCCCTGTGGATCTCACTCACGCCGGAAGGAGCTGGAGAAACCGGGGTAAAGCCGGAGAGAACCCCTGGAAGATTGCATTCAGGGAATAGCTTCATGTCTGCTAATGGCCAAACAGATAAGGTACATTGTCCCTGGACCAAATGTGGGCCACATGAAGATCAGACCTGTCCCTGACCTGTTTCAGGCTCTCCCCAAGGGGAGAGCAAAGAACTGCTAACGGTGAGAGTCTGTGTGTAGAGTTGCCACTGGAGACCCACACCAAAGGAGGACTCTCGTCCATGTCATCAGATCCATCCCCCGACAGACCCAGAGGGGAAGAGGCTCTGAAATCCCCACAAAGTACCCACTTTAAGTATCTGCCAGGCCAGCGGAGCATGAGGTTGCTCTGTCCTTCATGCCATGTGGATGGTGGTACCGTGATGAGCATTTGGGCTTTTTCTGGGAAGCTTCTAGCCACCTCTGCTACACCCACAGACATGGGGAACCCGCATGCAATGTTCTCAAACTCCAACAAAACTGTCCGGGTGTATCTGTCCCTGTTTCTCCCTTGAAGGGTGTAGGTTGCTAGTACACTTCTGTCCTTCTCTCCTTTTCTTTTATTTCTTCTCGGCCCTGGAAAGGATTTCTGCTTCACCACCTGCCCTGGTAGGAGTTTTTGCCTCACGCTATGGCTTGGTTATTATCTGCTCCTTAGTGGCGTAATCTTTATGCAAGAAAGGATTCAGGGAACCAAGTGTATTTGCCAAGTGTATTTGAGCAAAACCAAAGATTATATGGAGATAATCTTATGGCTATTTCTTCAGAAGAGCTCCTCTCCTTTGCTCTGCTGCTATCTGTGGCATTTCTGGGCTTGCCTTACCTGTGGAGGTTTGGGTAGAACCACCCGTGCACTAAGAACCTAAACTCTTGGTTGTGTCCTGCATTACACACCAATTTCTCTCCCTCTATCTAACTACAGACCCCCCACCGCCTTTTTTTTTTTTGTATTTAATAATCATAAGGTGACTTTTCAGAAGAATTATAGTAACCTGATTTCAGTTCTTCACTCTTTTTGTTAAAAGTTGTTCGTACAAGCCGGGATCAATCACTGGACTCAGGAATGGATAAGTTGGACAATAACCATCTTACACTGTTTAAAGATGCATTCAGGAAATAAAATCCTGGATTATCTGTAGATGAAAAAATACATGACTATTTGATCAGAGATATTTCTAATAACTTCAGCATTTGGTCTCGATAGATAGGGAGCGAATTTCTTCTTTTTTTTTTTTTCTAGTGGGGGGTAGAGGCATATTTTCAGTAAAGATTTTAATTGTGTAATTTGACTTTTTAAAAATCGGATGCTGGATGTAATGTCTGTATGTGCACTTTCATTAGACGTTCTTTTTAATCAGACGTATTTAAAGATTCTTGTTTGGGTTCAGTCAGATTTGTCAGCCCTTCAATCAGTTTGTAGCACATTGTGAAAGGATACACACCAAACAGAGCTAAGCTGTCAAGCTGTGACAACTCTGAATGAGGAAGATTTTCAAAAATCATGAGTGAGATATTTTAAATGTCTCCTTGACATCCACAGCCCTATTCAAAATACTTCATCAGAGGCATGTGCTGTAAAAAGGCACTTGAGAATTAATGTGAGGAGGGCAATTTGTCAGGCTTTGTCTTAGCAAAGGCGTCGCCGACAGGCACAGAGCCGGTGCATTAACACAGCACGGACTCTCCGCCGGCCACGCGGAAGCCGGGGACGTGGGGTGACCTCTTCCAGGGGCAGCTAAAAAGGCCTCGAGCAAAGCAGCAACACAACAGGCTTGGTTCCAAGTCCTGTCGACACCTGTCTGAGCCGGTGGTGGGTGGCAGGCTCCATTTGTCCTTTGCCAGGAGAATTGTATGATTTGGTGATTCTTGAAGGGGCCATTTCCTCCTTAGCTGTGAGTCAGGCCTGTGCACTCTTTGTCCCGACTTCAGCTCACAGGGAAGGCGAAGGCAGACCCAAAGCCTTGGCTGTTTATTTTAAATAGGTCCCTTCAGGGGTGAGGGAATATCACAGGCCTTGGATTCAAGGGAACCTCCCCAAGCCTGACCTGCCGGAAGCCTCCAGGTACACCCGGGAAGGGGCTTAAGGATGGAGGGCAGAGGAAGACGAGTATGACAGGATCTCACTTTTATGTGGAATCTAATGAACAAAATGAACCGATGAACAAAGTAGATCCAGAGACATGGAAGTAGGGAACAGACTGATGAATCTCAGAGGGAAGACAGGGGACAGGAAGAGATAAACCAATGTACTTACATGCATAACCCTGCGTAACCCATGGACACAGACAATAGTGTGGTGAAGCCGGGGCTGGGGAGTGGGGGGCAAGAATGGGGTGAGGGGACCAATGGGGGAAAGAAGGGGGGACATCTGTAATACTTTCAACAATAAAGATAAATATTTTAAAGAAAAAGAATGAGCTTAAAAATGGATCATATGAAGCCATGGACTTGTGTGTTTCTTTTCACCTGTCAAATGCATGTGTCTTATGCTTGTCTGTAGCCAAAGTTGAAGAAATCGAGGCGGGGCTGGGTACACAATGCTGGAGAGTAAAGAGAAAACTTTAATGCCATTGAAAGGTAGTCCTGTCTTCCATGCGCACGGTGCAGCTGGTCTTTTAAGGTGCCCCCAAAGAGAAACTCACAGGAAGAGTAAGTGACAATGTCACAGAAGCAGCTCAGGACACTGGGAGCCAGATTCCGAAAGCCAAAGGAAATGTGGGCAGCTACTGTCTCTCGCCTGGGGTGGCCTCTCTTCTGTGCATCTGCCTTTCTCTCTCTCTCCAGAAAGAGGGTGTTACAAGAAGCAGGAAACAGCCCACAATGTTCACAGCTGTTGAGGTGATGGGGTAGAACAATGGCCACTGGGTTTAGTGACAAGGGGGACCTGGAGAGCTATTTCCGTGGCATGGGGGAGGCAACAAGCCCTACTGGAGTGGGGTGGTGAAAGGGACAGGAGAGGCGAGAAGATGGTGGTGAGACATGTTCTTATTGTCCTGTAGCTAACCGTAAGGAATACGGGGCGTTGGGTCCAGTATTTTATCTGGAATTGTACATCTAGTGAGTGGCAGACACAGGACTCAAACACATACATGTCTGCCCTGCAGGACTGAGCTCTCAACTGTGGTTAAATTTTCTACCACTTTCTTCGAGGCCATGGGTATGCGGTCACCTAGAGAATAGAGAAACTTCTTGGTCCCAGGGCATGCTGGTTCTATTTGTGGCCACAGATACTGTACAGAAGAGATAACACCCATGTTTTGTTTAGCCTCACAGCAATATGACACAGAAGAAGGAAGGAGTTTTTATTCTCAATTCAGTTATTTTTAGCTGGACTTACCACAGACATCCGTGTCTCATTTGCCCCATCCCTCCATTATCACTTAAAGAAAATAAACTATTTAGTGGCATCCCCTATAATGATACAGTATTTTGCTGTGTCACTTGTACATTCTATCTGTAGCTTTTAGAATAAAAGAATAATAGAGACAATTAGTTCTGCTAAATGCATCTTGGAGCCATGTGTTCGTTTATCTATGGATTTTCTCCTTAGATGTTCAAATATTCCCCCTGCAATTGAGGTTTCATCAAACAAAGGCGATCTGATTTAAGATAATTCTCTCGGTGAGAAAACAATTGATGCTGCAATCTGCCATTCACCCGGAGTCATTGATCCCAGGATAAACATTCATTTACCAGAGAATTCAAAATAAAACACATCATATGCTGCCGTTTATGACAAATTGATGGGTAGAACGCTGCCTTCTTCCTGGATTCTCCTCTCCAAGCGCTGTCTCATCCACTGCGGTGAAAATGACTGTCAAATATCAGTTTCATCTTTTACCACCGTTCTTAATTCCAGCTACAAGCTGGTAAACTTTTTGTAAAGTCAGTCCAGCATCATTGTACTGGTATGTTTATTTAAAATTGTCTTTGCAAAGCATTATGGATGTTTAAATGGTCTCTGTTTATAAGTCACTCCACCCTTCGGAGCTATTCACTTTCTGCAATGTGCTAGTAAGGTGCTTGGGAGGAATTCAGGCGTCTGGATTGTTATTTTGGCCTTGCGTGGTGACCTCCTTGCAGCAACCATATAATCATCTTCAGAAAGCTATCGTCCAGGTGTGAAGAGGTTGTGGCCATGAAGAAATGCCTTTCATTAGAGTTGTTATTGGGTTTTGCAGCCTGCACGTAGCAGGCGAAATGACCATGAGATGATAATTAAGTGGTCTCTTTATTATTGCAGAGAGGAGAAAAGTTCGCAATTCTGGTGATTGCAAAGCCTCTGAATTGGAGATTAAAAGGGAAAACATACAACATAAAACACTCGTGTGAGCAGATTTCCTCCTTTCATTTTTTAAAATGTAGATGATATTTTTTTTTTCCTTGACTAATGAGTGTCTTGTAGGACAAGAGTCTCTTGACTGAAGGTTGGCTTTAAAATCCTTGCTATCTAACAGCAGTCTAAGCAGATTGTACAAAGGAGACCACTGTTTAATCACTGAAGTTCAAAACCAAGGTTTCTCTCTTCGAAGGGTGTTTGGAGCCTCTAAAAAATGCAACAGATGGGTACCTCAAGTTTAAATTCTTTTGATAATGATTAAGGATTTTCTGCTTAAAATGATGAAAATAAAACTTTCACTGACGGCCTTTGAAGATGACAGGAGAAGATCTATCAGGAAATTATAAATTTTTTGTGCGATTCGCTTTAAAATAAATGGTTTTTGCTTCTCTGTACTGTAAAATCTGACTTTTCTGCATTTTAATAAAAGTTTTCACTTGAGTTTACGTGAAACTCAGAAAGAGGCTGTGGTTACAAACAAGGGTGTGTGCGTTATTTCTGGTTTGTTAAATCGAAAAACTTCAAAAGGAGTTTCTAAAATCTCTGGTGAAAAAAATAGAGGTGGTCCCAACTGAGTTTTTATTTATTGTTCCTCTCTTGGTCCTATAGTAAATCACCATCTCAAACAAAAAACCCCACCAATGACCGGAAGGACACAATGGTGCCATTCATATAATTGTCTGCTGGTTTTCTCATCTATAATCTAGATGGGTTTATGTAAAATTTCATAAACATCAACTATGAATATATTTAATTAATAACTAATAAATTCTTGCATTGCTTTCCCCATGTCATTGAGGAGTTGTTTTGAAAATGTTCCATTGTAGTAGGTCCTTCAAGCATTTCCAGGGGATTGCCTGCTACCCCATGCTGTTAATACCCACAGGAAGGCAATATTGAATATATTCACCTTTGGTTATGCTCAGTGTATAGGCTGACATGATGTTTATTACGTCTATGTATAATATTTGCCATTTAGGTAGTACACCAATGCTTTACTAATTCAGTAGCCGTGTACCTAGTAAATGTAATATCTTTATAGAATCTCAAAGAGCACATTGTGTAACATACTTGGTTCGTATTGTGTAATATACTTAGGAAGACTTTATATTGTAAACTATCAACAATTATTTATTGGACTAGAGAAGGCTGAGGAATTCCGGAGTGGCAAATTTGTACCAAGTATAAATGAAACATCATGTAGAACCACAGAAGATTGTTTAATCTCCAGAAGGGACTTTTTATATCATCAGTACATTTTGCAGTTTGGATCTTGAATGTGGATTAAAAAAAAAATCAATATTAAATGCATTTTATTTAATTTAAAAAATGTACATCATATTCAAATGCAATGGCTCAACGGTTGCACTAAAACAATCTAAAAGTTGTTAATTCCACAGCATGAGGCCCTATATATGCAAAATGAGATGACATCTACTATGTGCCGAAGTTCCAGATTGCTGGCTGCCTTTGCCTTCTGATATATGCAAGAGCTCGGTAAAATATGCTCTGTGAGAAAAGAAATCAGTGGGTTTGTATTATTCTTTCTAGTACAAAAAGCTACATTTCTTTATGAAAAAAACTTTGGAGGTCCATTGTTTGCTTTTTTGTTATTTTTATTCCCTATTATAAATTCCTCTTAGAATTTAGAGGAGTTTAAAACATTTATTTTTAGATGGGTACCTTTAAGGAACGAGTCATAAATCTACATACATTAGGTTTCTTAAAGCTGTATTTGCATAACTGATCTGAAAGCAACACTTGTTATAAGCTTTCATCTTGATGCTATTATCTCATGGCAATTAATTCCAACCACTGCGAAATGTCAAGGATGATCTGTGTCTAGTGTGACCCTTGTTCTTTTCCCTTGCCAAAGTAGAAGACATTAGATAAGCATTTAGATTCTAGGAAGTTGAGAAATAGACGCTTACTGTTCCTCATGACTCGATATTCCTCTCGATATTCCTGTCCCTCTGGAATTAAAGGCATCCCCCGCTGTGGCCGCCTCCACTCCTTTCTATTTCTATTGTCTGCTACCAGGCTTAAATCCCCAAATTCATATCATAGACCTTCATTGCCCTCAAATGCATATATTTAGAGAGGTCCATCCCCCCCCACCCCCGGCTACAGCTGTAGCTGGAATAATGTAATTCTCAACCGGTAGACTCTGATAGGTACTTGCTTATTGTTTTTACACAGCACAGTCTTCACAGTCCCCTTACTAGAATGGACCATCCATGAGGGAAGGGGCCTTGTTTCCTGTCCTGAAGATTGTGTCTGGCACACGGCAGTGTTGTCAGGGAAGTGGGGATATTCCTTTCTCCATTGGATGCTAGGGATGGAGTCCTTATGGTATCTGGAGAAAAGGAATTTTCTGAGACTCGCATGGGAGGATGAGTGATTTTTCTTTGCATGGAATTACATCCCTGGGTTTCCAAAGTCCCATTGCAGCCATAGAAGAAGTGTAGCTGGGGCTTCAGTAGAGCTAAAAGCAGCGCCAGGGTCCAGTTTCCGTTCCATATTGCAGCCGGGTCCAGTTCAGCCTCAGGCTAGTTATAGTCTATTAGTCCATTGTGTGTGGGGTCCACATGGCCGTGGAGCCAAGAGAGTGTGCCCCCTGCAACAAGAGTCCCAAGAGAGCAGAGGGAGACTGAAAGCAACCAAGAGAGCCAATTCCTTTGTTCAGGGAATTAAGTAACCCAAATCTTCCCTTGCTTGCAGTAGCCACGCCCATTCTGGCCAGTGACCTATTCCCAGGTGTGACTGACAGGAAAATACCTTTCTGATGTCACCCCAACTTTACTGGGCATGAGTCTATCTTCCCTTTGCTGGACCCCTGGGGCGTGTGAAGTTGTAGCTTCCTGGAGAAGACATGCCTGTAATATTTGGCCTTCCCTTTGCTCCTTTCCTGTTATTAATAACTAGGTTACTTACAATGGTATCAGCAGGTGCTCAACAAACATTTTTTAAACAAACAGATGCACTTCCTTTGCAGGCACACTGTATCTCCACATTCCTTCCTGCAGTCTTGTGGTTCTGCTCTCTGGCCATAGCAGGAGGTGTTACTCCTCATTTATTAACCCAAAATATAAGGATTTTCCTGCTTGGAGACAATGTGTGATACATTTATTCTGTGGTTGGACATCCCCTGGTTAAAAAGGCCTTCCTGAGAAATAATCAATACAAATGACAATATTTATGTTAAGCTCTTTTTTTTTTCTATGAAAATAATTTCTTTAGAGATTTTGCTTCCCCTAATCTTTCCAATCTGCCATAAGATTATCTGTGAAATTGCTATGAGATTTGCTTGTGGTCTTGGGGTGTAGGGGCTGCAGCGTGAAAATTAACTAGAGTATTTTAGAAAAGTACATCAGGATTAACTTTTTTTTTCTTTTTCTGATCCATAAGCAATTTAAATTCATACTGGCCTCTGCTGTGTGAGGGAGAGATCCATAGATAATTTGTGCTTTCAACGGTAGAGGTTCTCACCCGTCTTTTGCATGGATGTCCTGACAGGGAGACAAATAGCCTTTTTGCCACTTAGAGATGCAGGGCAGAGCAGCTGACACGTGTCGTCTGGAACTTTATATCGTACAAACATACACTCCCTGTGATGAGAAGGGGCTGCCTCCGTGACTTCAGCGATTTCCTTCCAGCTCTTCCAGAAATAAAGGGTTCCTTCACATAAGACAGTCTCAAGATTATTGATATCATTACAAATTGAAATGGGACCCTGAGCTCTCTGTTCATGGAAAAGCCTGCCTGGCTCTTTCTGCATTTGAAGTGATTAACGATGCTGTAGCATTATGGGAAAATGATATGTCTATAATTATAGGAAGCCGCAGGAGGGAGAAACCCTTTCTGATAGTGGTCTTTGAAGACACCCAACTTATTTGAGTCTAGGCCATTAGGGAAGGGAAACAGGAAGGAAATTGTTTGACAAATATTTTTTTTTTAAGGAAGAGAAAATTTGAATATGTGGTAGTGATGGTGTTTTAGGGGGAGACTATGTTTGTGAGAAAGAAAAAAAAATCAGCTGGGGTCATGACAGGCTACTGGATAGGAAGAGATATTGGGTCAGCGGTTAAACAAGCCACTGTATAGAACCCATCACTCTCTGACTAATAATCTCCCTATTGTTCCTATCATTTCCCCTTCCTTCCTAGTCTGTAATATGGAAACAAGACTTCTCACCATCTTTGTGGGGCACAAGACAGACAGACTTTACTAAGAACATAAAATACTATGTAAATGTTATAAACAAGGATATAGAACAGGTGATTCTAATTGCTACCCGCCCCCCATCCCTTTGGTGTTCGTTAAAATATAAGCCTCCTTAAAATTAAGAGAGTTTAGGATTCATGTGAGTTTCAGAATCACCTTTAAGGTGTCAGGGGTATGGAGGGGTGCTTTATTTTCCTCCCCGGCCTCGGTCACCCACTTCCAGGAGCTGGGCTGCCTGGGAGCGGTGTCCGGCCCACACACCCGCAGCCTGGCCAGAGGATGTCAATACCAACTGGCAGCCTAATTCCCTTCCTGACCGCTTGGTGCCACTGTAGCTTTAAGAACTGCTCAGCCCAGCCTAATCCAGGGAAACAGCTTCCTCCCGGGTTGGCTTCTGTGGTTTCAAAGACAGTCATTGTTTTGAAGAAGGTCATTTGGAGAGTTGGGTGGCTGATGTGATTAGAATGTGTACAGCAAGTCGCATTCCAGGTGCTTTGTGTGCTAACACTTAGGTGTTATTACCAGCATTAATTATCCCAGGGACATGTAACAAACACAGGTGGGCCCTTGTTGGTTCATTTACTTGAAAAGCAAGGCTCTGCAGAATGCAAGCTGCCAGGTAGCCTCCCAGGCCTTTAATTTGGAGTTTAATCTGGGGGTAGGCTAAAGCCCCCTCCTCCCCGGACCTAGTCTATTCATAGATGGGATGTTATAGATATATAACTAGTTCAATATTCCTCAATATATGTCACACACACACACACACACACACACACACACACACACACAGATACTGACACACAGACATACACAGACATCTACAGCAAAAACATAAAGAACTTAAAATGCTGTTGTTGAATAAGCTTCCAGGTGTTCAGTAGTTTCCAGATTTTTTGTTTTTCCATCTCTACCCCCCCTTACTTGTACAGCTTTTTAACTCGTCAACAAAAAGGACATTTTCCAGCACAGAAAGAACCATCTTTCCAATGAGTGAACGACCTCTAGTGTTATCCAAAATGTTGCCCAAAATGATACATCTTCTGTCCCCCTACCTCTCTTCTTCTTCTGGGGCCAAAAAGGACTTGAGGAAGAAGTCTGTGCACAGGCTTTAACAGCTTCGAGATGACTTTCTAAATTGGAGGACACGGCAGTGTTTAGCTGGCGGTCCTGTGTTCTGTTTTAATGGGAGCCCAGGAGGGGGCTTGCCCACTTCTAAAGATGCTATTGAGAGCAGTGCTTTTCTGACTCATTAATTTGGAAAGGCAAGGGAAGGCTGCCATTAAGAAATGTCTTTGCAATTAATTGCATGTAAAACCTCAAAAGTTTTTTCTGATGCACTTGTAGAAACTGCTTTCCCTTGTTTGTGCCCGTGCACGTCTGGCCCTAGCGCGGGAGTGGCACTGGCCCTCGCAGTTGGGCTGCTGGTAACAACAGCGTCTGAGCCCCTTCTGATTTCCTTGGCAACCTTTCCCTTCTCGGAACCTAAACCTTCCTTGTTTCCTGTTGCATCTTAGTTGTGGGTTTAATTGCCTCTGGCATTTAGCTTGTCAACTTTGGGTTGTCCTCGGGTTTGGGGGTCTGGGACCCCGATCTGCCATTTCCCTGCTGTGTAAGTTTAGGCAAATTATTTAACTTCCTTGTACTTCATGTCCCCATCTGTGACTAGGGCCCTTTTGAGCAATCATTGAAATGCCACTGACTGAATAATCAAACACTCAAGGTACTTGCTAAAGATGACATTTTCTGAACCAGGGAAAGAACCAGGAATCGGCACTTTTGAAAGAGCTCTCAGAAATTCTTATACTCACCCAAGTGTGAGAATTCCTGGCTCACGGAATAAGTATTCTGAGGTGTTTATGAAAAGATGAGGGAGAAGAGCCTAACCCAAAGGAGGCGAGGAGTCACGGAGGGACTCGGGCATCACCGTTGTTTTGTGGGGGAGAGATCTTTGTGCAGCTTCGGGTCTGATTTGATCAGGGCAGTCCTGAATCCTGGATAGAATGGAAAACACGGACCACTGATTGGGTAACGTTGCTGAGGTAGAGTACACAACGTTTCCTCTCTAAAGCAAAGATGCTAAATCCATCTACTGGACAAAAGTTCTTTAAAAGATTTAAAAAAGATGACATACTTTTTTATTTTTATATAAAGATTTTTACGTTGATTTTTTTAGAGAGAAAGTAAGGGAGAGGGAGAGAGCGAGAAACAATGATGGGAGAGTGAAATATTGATCAGCTGCCTCCTGTACCCTCTTCCCCCACCAGGGATAGAGCCCAAAACCTGGGCATCTGCCCTGACCAGGAATCGAACTGGCAACCTTTTGGTGCACGGGACAATGTCCAACCAACTGAGCCACACCAGCCAGGGCTCCTTTACAACTTTCAATGTGTCACCTTTATGTGTTTTGGGTACCCAGTGTGTACAAGCTTGTTCCTGCTGCCTCTGCTGAATAGCAGACCCCTGCTCACGAGACTGAAAGCTCCATGAGGGCGGACACCGTGATTTTGGTTCCTTTAGATTTCAGGGTCTAGCACAGAGCATACATACAGGACAGGCGTCTGGTCAATGAGTACATGAATTGGGTAGGACAAACATTTCTTAGCCTCTACTGTACACTGATTAATCTCCCTTTTTCCTCTTTCTGTTCACATTCACACACATACTTAAGGCTTGATCAGATTCAGGTCCTTGGAGTAATAGAACTATTTTTGGGGAGTTGGCAGTCTGGAGGAAGCTGGGTCACATTCATTGAAAACTAGGGGTGACCAGATAGATGTAATACAGATTTTTAAGGGAAATTAATTCAGTATTGGATGGCTGCTGGGCCATCTTTCTAGTTGAGATCATCTAGGAGATTAAATATCCTCTGACCCAATACCAGTCTGACTTGCAAAGCTTATTGACCATGTGGAGAATTTAGTGATGGTGGGTGGGGGTGGGGGTGGTGCCTGCTGGGCTGTTGTCAACCCCAGCACTTAATGCCTAATCAGAACAACTTAAGAAGGAACAACAGGATGCCCGGCCAGTGTGGCTCAGCGTATTGAGCATCGCCCATGGACTGAGAGGTCCAGTTAGATTCCTGGTCAGGGCACATGCCTAGGTTACAGGCTCGATCCCCAGTAGGGGGCGTGCAAAAGGCAGCTGATCGATGTTTGTCTCTCACATTGATGTTTCTTTCTCTCTCTCTAAAAAAAATCAATAAAAACATATTAAAAAAAAGAAGGAACAACAGGATTATTTTAGACATGGTTAATATTTTCCCAAGGTGTTAACAACCATCTAAGTTTTCTCAAAATTCAATGTAACAGGAGAAATGCATATTTCTGGCTCCTACATATTGCCACACATAAGTGTTGGAAGAGGCTATTCATGGGGTCCCGGCCGTCCCGAGGCGCCTCCACCCCACCGTCCTGGCGCTAGGGGGGTGATGTGTTTATTGGGCTCCGTGTGCAAGACTCTGGCATAGGAATTAGAGCATCCTTTGGTCTGTAAATCATACACGCTCTGACTCCAGGTCTCAGCCTTATTATCACTTGTCATAATCAAGGGCCACATAACTTTTTAAAATTAAGGTTTACTTTTGTTAGGGTAGTTTCAATTCACAGCAAAACTAGAAGGGAAGGAACTGAGGTTTCCCATACGCCCCGTGCCCCCCCCCCCCAGCCTCCCCCTTACCAGCATCTCCCACCAGAGGAGGACATGTGTTACAACGGATGAACCTACGTGGATACATCATTGTCACCAAAGCCACTAGTTTTCATTAGGGCCCTCATAACTTTCTTTTTTAAAAAATTTTTAAATAATTTTTTCTTTATTGATTTTAGAGAGAGAGGAAGGGAGAGGGAGAGAGAGATAGAAACATCAATGAAGAGACCATTGATTGGCCGCCTCCTGCATGCCCCCCACTGGGGATCAGGCCCACAACCTGGGCATGTGCCCTGACTGGGAATCAAACCGGCGACTTCTTGGTGCATGGGTTGACGTTCAACCACTGAGCCACGCCGGCCAGGCCCTTATAACGTTCTTGAACGTCATTTGGTCCACCTGTGAATGGTTCAAGTGAGAAAACATCTCCCAAGTGCTCTGGTTGTTTCGGTTCCCATGTTTTAAGTAGGTAACGAGAATTTTATAGATTTTTGTTCTTAAACTTTGAACCCTTTGTATTAGATGGACTAGAGCCTTAATTATTATTATTATTATTTAGAGTTGGGATTCTCAAAATGTTGTCCCCAGCCGGCAGTGTCACCAACCCTGGGGAACTTGGTAGGAATGCTAATTCTTGGGTCCTGCACCAGGCCTACTAAATAAAATGCTGGGCTGGGGCCCAGAAGCTGAGACTTCCTCAGCCATTCAAAGGGTTCTCATGCCACTGTTGTCTGAGAACTGCTGGACTCTAGGGAAATGTTGCTGATTGGCTTAAAATGTTCACGAGCACCAATTTGGCTGAGTGGCTGGTCCTTCGTATAGTAGTGGCACTGGGGAGACCAGAAAAAGGCTAGTCTGGGGCTCTGTGTGCTAAGAGGTGGACAAGGCAATACCATTGATCAGCTATGTCACAGTCACGTTTATTGATTGATTGATTGATTTTTGCCTATGGCGGACCCTGCGAGTGTATTAGAAAAATTCCGTAACCTCTGGGCTTCACGGTCCTTGTTTGTACATTTAGGGGAGGGGAGTCCTACTTCCTTTGCCTGTTGTGGGGTTGAGTGAGGATGCAGCTCAGTGCTCCGCTCAGCAGGTGTTCAGGGATGGGCCTCTGCTGCCCTCACTGGAGACAGTGAGCTGCCTGTGATTCCACGAGTCAGGGGGCAGGGCCAGCCTCCTCCAGGGTCATTGTGATGGCCCTGGAAACTAGCACAGTCCCTGACCCAGAACACGACTTTGTGAGGCAAAGGAGAGACCTATCAGAAAAAATGTAAGGGCCGATTCTGAGGTCTGGGTCAGAAGCGTTCACACCTGGAGTCAGGGTGGGGGCGTGGAAGATGGAGGTAACACGGGCCTTGCCCCTGGTGGAAGCCTCGTGCCCGGGTTGGCTCTGCCCCCCTCTAGGGAGGGCGTGTGGGGCGTGGCCCATTCCCTCTGCGATCTGAGCTCTGTAGGTGTCTGAGTCCTCTCAGCCCCGTGTGGTGAAACAGCATGTCCCCCGTAACGCGGCGCCATGCAGGCCAAAGCAGCGATGGTGCGAGAACCTTCAGGAGTTCCCTGATCATCATAGATGATCCCGCACGGACTGAATGAACAGCCAGAGCAGGCCCGGCGTGCTAACACCCTGCTTGTCCACAGACACCATCTTGAGGACCTCAAGGCTGTTTGGGCACCTTGCAGTCAGTTTCTCTACAAATTCTTAACGTTTATTCAGGACTCTTTGGTGGAGATAGAAGTTGTTAGTAAAACTGCCTTTCGTCATTTAATTGAGCTCATGTACACTGTAAAATTCATGATACAAGGAGAAGGAGAAGCCACTGGAGTATGGAGAGCACGGAGACCATGGGAACGCTGGAAGCTATCAAAGCCCTTGGAGTCAGAAGCAGGAGGTGAATGCAGGGCTGTTGAGGTACGCCAGTATTTTTGGAATATAGTGTAAACTTTTTGAATCACACTGAAAAACATGCTGGGACCTTATTTTGCTTTGCCGGCACTACATCATTGTTTATTAAAACCGAGAAAGTTCCTGTTATTTGTTAGGAAGCAGGAGTTGACTTATAGATTTCTCCTCCCCATGCTATTGAGGCGTGTGTAGTTTACATATAATACGATTCACCCGTTTGAGTCTCGAGTTCGAGTTTTGTAATTGTGTATAGTTGGTGTAACCACCACCAACACGACGAAGACGTAAGGACGCTTTCATCACCCTAAGTTTTCTCAGCTGTATGAAGCACCTTATTGACTTTATCAAATTCATCTGCTTAACAACGTGTGGTTGCCACCCCACTTTACAGACGGAAGAACTGAGGCCCTGAAATGTAAGTAATAATAGCAAATCCAAGCCTGGAACTTAAGGCTGATTTCTCAGCCTATGCTCTTTCTACTAGAGCACTTGGCACAGAGAAACATCTTCACATTTCCTTCTGCCTAGGCTTGATTATCTATGGCTCCTACACTTAGCAAGGGCAGGTGAGCTTATTGATTCTTAGAAGACTTGCAGGTAAAAAAGGAACAAAGGATTTCCGGAGCATGAGCCATAGGCAAAGGGGGGATAGCTTTTGTCTTCGTGTAGGAAGTGGATGTGTGAATGGCAGAATGGGAAATACTTAAAAGGGAAAGGCTTTGGTGTCCTTGGACTTGGATGAAGGAACACCCTCTGTGCTCTTGGCTATTTACTTACTACCAGTTGGTTGCTTCTGTTCCAAGTTTGATAATTTGAGCTTAATTTTTCCCTGGCCTCTGACATTGGCTGTCTGTACTCTCTCCTGCATCCTTTTCATTCATGGAAACTTGGAGCTTCTTTCAAGGTATTTCTGACCAGTCTAAGCAAAAGTGATCTCTCCTCTGAGTTCATGATTCTGTTTGATATTCATAAGGTACTTAATTATATATTGCTTTCTGGTAGCAGTAAATTAGCTAAATTAGCTAACCAATAAAATAGCTAAATAAGAGCTCACATATATATTATATGTCATGGATGTCTTTCCATGAAAGAATATGTAGTTCTGTCATAATTTTTTGATTCTGTAGTATGGATACACTATAATTTATTTAGTCATTCTACTATTCGTCAGCATTTAGATTATTTGTAATCATGAGAATATAGGAAAGTATATGCAAATGAGTATTTTGGTTCCTACTATCTCTGTCAATGCCAATTTCATTTTTTCAGCTTAGGTTTGAAATTTAGGCACTGTCCTGATACCTCTCTTTTTCTAACACCCCGTATACAATCCATCAGCAAATCCTGTTGATTTTATTTTTTAAATATATGCAGATTCTATTTTTTAAAAATATGCAGATACTGGCCATTTCTCAGCACCTCTAACCACCACCATCTGGTCCAAACCATCATTGCCTCTTATCTGGAATATTGTCATCATTTTCTCGCAGCCTCCCTACTTCCTAACAGCTGCCAAGAGTGATCTTTCAAAACTCAAGAGAAAAATCACTCTGCTCAAAGCTCTTCAAGGACTACCCATCTAACTCACGAAAAGCTAAAGTTTTTGCCATGGTCTTTAAGACCCCCTGCCCCGCCATGGGCAAGCATTGTACTACTTTTCTGACCTTGACCTCTATTACTCTCCGTCCACACACCAGCCACATTCAAATAGTTGCTATTTCTTGAATGTAATAAGCACAATTTCTCCTTAAGGACTTTGTTTTTTGTTGTTCTCACTGCCTAGAGATTTTCAGGCTTCCCCCGCCCCATATTTGCCTGACTTCTCTCCCTTATTTCCCTGTTAGGTCTGTTCAAATGTTGCCTTATGTTTGTTGAATGAGTGTTGAATGAACATAGCTTTATCCATTTGAATAAATGCTCTGTCGAATAAATTTCTAGGAGTGAAATTGCTTACTTTTGCACTGAGTGCAATGATTGTTTTTGGAATTACTCTCCGTCCTCCTACACCCATGCCTACCGTATTTCACTATGCTCATGCGCCTCTCAAAATGGCTCTGAGTCTGTCTACTGTTTCTCCTGTGGAAGGCTGGCTTGCTTCTCCCCCTCCTGGGAGCTCTGGAGGAAAAGCGCCACTATGCAGCTGGTCTCGTCCCCATGGACCTCTTCACAAGGCTGTGATTTCAAGGGTGACCTTGGGGTATGACTGAGTTGTCATTAAACAATTTTTAATAGATGAGAAATTCTCCTCTTCATACTTCAGTCACATTTATTTCTCTCCTAATGTCTGGCGCTAAGTTGTAAATATTCAATACCACAAAGAAAAGTTACAGAAAGATCTGATTTATTGAATTGGCTTAAAATTTCTAGAACATATATTGAAATTGGAATAGATCATAGAAATCCTGGGATTTTAGTGATGAAATAAAATCCCTGTCCATGTGTACCTTTAAAAAATTGCTTATCCTTACCACCATCCTTTTAAGAAAATAATATGAATATTTATTCTTAGATGATTTTTTGTTTAGAGAAGGAGGAAGGGAGAGGGGAGAGAGGGATATATATAGAGAGACATTGATGTGGGAGAGACACATTGATCGGGGACTGAACCATAACTTAGGCACATGTCCTGAGTGAGAATCAAACCCACCACCTTCTGGTGTACAGGGTGATGCTTCAGCCAACTGAGTCACACCGACCAGGGCGATTCTCAGATGATCTGGGATTTGCATTGTCTCCTCAATCACTAGGATGACAATGATAACAATGACTAAATTATGGAATTTTTGAATTAGAAGAGCTCATTTCTGTAGTTCCCTAATTTTATAAAAAGGGAAACAGAAGTCTACAGAGGTTGGGTGACTTAGTCAAGGTCACACGGTTAGTTAATGGTACGGGTGGATTTCCCGACTCCTCAAATAGTGCTCAGTAGCAGGCATTGAACAGTGTCTATGAACCAAGCTCTGTGCTAAATGAAATTCTACCCGAGAGATAATATCTGCTCTTTCCAATTGTCCTGACATCCTGCAGTTTATTTAGATTACGTGACTTGGCCTCATATTTCTTCTGGAGCTAGTGGGACAAGGATCACCCTATTAGAGTGCTTAATTTTGTGCTAATGATCCTTCGTTCTGTCTGAAGTCTTCAGGTTACAGTTTTTCCAAAGGCACTGTGTGCTGCTTGTCCTTCTGTGCTGGCTGCGTGGTGTGCACATCAGAGCCTCCCGCAGCCTTCCCCTTTTTAATTGCCTCTCCTTCCTAATGAAGCCTGCATCAGCTCCAGTGCTAATTGAACTTCGTCCTTCATTCAGACTGTGTTATTAAACAAATAGTCACAGTGTTTGGTCTCAGTTTAATAGGAGCATTGATGTTTGCTTAACATCAAAAACTTATTAGTAATCCATTGAAAAGGCAATTAATGGAGGACATGTGGGTAAGGAACTTGAACTCGTCTTGGGCACAGGACAGAGAATGGCCAAGTCACTCTGGCATTCTAAGGCTTGACTGTCCATATCCTGGAAGTTGCCAACTGATTGTTAGATTTGGGACTCTTAACCCAGATCAATGAAGTTATCATTTGTAGAAAGGAGCAGTTATATGTCTGTTACTGAACTGAAGGATATCATCTCTCTTGATCCCAACTTCTCTCTCTCTCTCTCTCTCTCTCTCTCTCTCTCTCTCTCTCAAACACTTTCCCCCAGCTTTTTAGCATATAGAGCTATATATGTCATTACAGAAAACATGGATGGACTGGTAAAAAGAAGCAAACACCTCATATGTACTCTTTTAAAAAAAATTTTAATATTTATTTTCCTTTTCTCTCCAGATGTAGACTATTTTACTTATTAAATTTATTGTGGTAACATTGGTTAATAAGATCATATAGGTTTTAAGTGTACATTTCTATGGTCACATGATTTGTATATTGCATTGTGTGTCCACCACCCAAAGTCAAATAATCTTCCATCACCATATATTTGACCCCCTGTACCCTTTACTGCCTTCCCTCTTCCCTCTGATAACCATCATACCGTTGTCTTCATAAGCACTCCTAACCACCCAGACATAAGCACTGATTAGATTTTTGTGTATACTCTTTTATGTTCCATTTAAAAATACATACACATAGGAAATACTGGATCTCATACCATGTTGACCTATTGTTTGCTTATTTTGGTAATATGTCCTGGACAACAAAAGGGACCTATACGTCATATTCAGTGGCTTTTACATATCCTTTTGGGTGGGCAGGCTGTCATATTGTTGCATATTTTGTCATACTGTTGAAGGCTTAGGAACTTGGAAAGTGCCTCTTGTTTGTATAGTGCCCAGTGAGCATCATATTTGGGTGGGTAATATTAATATCAGGGAATTAAATGGACACACTGCTCTGTTGTAAGACATTGCCCTCTGTTGTTTGAGTACTTGTAGTATTTGGTATCATTAGGCTACAAACTTATATCCTATATAACAACTTTTCCTTTACTTGTGATTATGCCAATAAAATAACTAAGAAAAACCAGAAGGCTGATCAAGAAATATTCGTAGATACTAATGGCTTAAGGAGTGGACTTCCCTCTCCCTGGGAACTCACCAGAATATATGATACCTAGGTTCACAGGAAAACAAACTCTGAAAATATGAACCTAATGGTATTTGGCAATTGAGTAAGGCATAACAACTTATTTATTTATATATTTTATAATCCATGTTAAATAGATATGGGAGGAGAAAAACCAATAATGGGTTACTCCATTTGTTCCACAGACCTTGGATATGGCTGTGAAACTCCCATCTGCATTAATGTGAGTCATGCATGGCTAGGTCCCCAGGCAATATTTAGTAAATTAATGGTATTACTGCCTGGCAGGGACTCTTTTAGAAAGTGCTGTTGTTGGAAGAACCTAAGTATATATACACACACTGTGGTTCATCTAGGATTATGATGCATAAAATGTTGGTAATAGATTTAAAAGATTAGCACAGACCGCCTTTCCATGAGATCATTCCTTCTATATAAAAAATTGTTATTTCTAATGTCATCATAAAAGTAAGGCTGGAGGAGTATCGATTTTTGGAGGCTTTTACTAGATAGCTTGATAATTGACTCAAGTTTTTAGAGCTTGGCCCTGGGTTTGCTGTTTACCTTGCTTATCAAGCAATTTGGTATAGTTAATTTTAATAGCTGTATTTACTTTTTGGGTGTATACTTTGGGGGAGAGTTATCTCTAGTCAGAATCTCATAGAATTACTTTCTCTCTTCAAATTAAAAAGAGGCAATCGTTTAAAATAAGAATCTCCTCTATAAATTTAAGAGAGCAGAATGCAAAATCTTTTAACATGTTTATAACTCCATGGGATAGAAATGTCTGTGGATGAGGACTGAAAAGAAAAACAAAAATGAAAGCAGTTAATATGTTAGATAGTAACATTGATGCATATTTTTAGTAAAGAATAAATAAACATTGGGAAAAGGGGACTTCAGGTAGATTTGTTTGTTTGTTTTTTATATTTGTGATTCCAAAAAGCTGTGAGTTGATGCTCATCTGTCAAAAGATTTGGCTGGAAAAATAGCTATTGATCATGTTGACGGATAAATGTAATCAATCAGAAATCACATGTGTCTCCAGAGGCTTCTAAGAGAGGAAAGAAACAGTGGTTAGAAAATGCTAAGCCCTGAAGAGCCCTCCTCTTCCTCCTTTGCTCCTCCTTTTTGTAACCCCAAACTCACTAATAGTTGGCCCTTAGGGAGTGTATTTTCACCATATGATACCAGACCTCTCCATAGCTCTTAGATTGACACCTTGCTTCTTTGAATCTGATAATTAAGGCAGATACAACATTTTAAAAAGAAAGTTATGATCGGAGGTCTCTATTTTTTGTTGTTAAATAGATTTTTGAAAAACATTTTGAAAACTAAATGCATCGGGGTAACATTGGTTAATAACATAATTTTCAGATGTACAGGTTTTTATACTCTAAAATTTATGTATTACAAGTTGATTTTAAACAATTAGAAATACAAATAATGTAAAAAGAAAACAAGAATAATTGATACTTTATTCAGAGTTATCATAGTATTAAATGGTTTTCTTTTTTTCAGTCTCTTTATTCTTTCCAAATATCCACGTGTGTATAGATTTTTTGCTACAATAATAGAATAACATGGTAATAAACCCTTCTGTACACACATTTTGTATACAGTTCTCATTGTTTTCTTAGAATGAATTGAAATTACTTTAAATTTCTCTGAAGTCACCATGAGGCTTAGAGCTGGAGCCTGGGAATGGTTTTAGAAGACGGAAGGAACCACCACTTCTGAAGTATTTTTGGTCCCTCTAGTAATCCCTCCCTACTTTGTGGGGGGAGTATGTAATTGTCCCTGGCTAGGTTACACTCCTGAGGATGCTCTAATTGATATTTAGGGTACATGGGAAGAAAAAGTTAAGAAAGGTTCTTATGCATGTAAGTCATTCCTTATCAGTCTGTAGAAAACGAAAGGTCATTCGAGATTATTATATGCTATAAATATTCTGATGTATAAATCCAGTGGTTTTTTCCCCCTAGGGAGCATATGAAATACAGAGTATCCTGAGTATTCTTCCTTTAAAAGAGAACACGGGTTCCATAACAGAGATTCACAAATGGAGGAGTAAGAGAAATATGAAGTTTTGCTTTTGCAAACATACTGAAGTGGAAAATAGAAAAGCTGAAATCAACAACAATAACAACAAAAAAATGCCACATCCATTTGGACTAAAATACATGTATATATAACCCACCTTTCCAAGCATAAAACGAAAACCCTAGCCGACGGAATGAAAGAAATATCTTTTGAAAAACTGCTGAAATAGGCCTGTTGTTGAAATAGTTTCATTTCCCCTTTAGAAGATCTATGTACTACAATTCTGGGAATGAGAGGGATGATTCTGAATAAAGAACAGAGCCATTTAAGATGTTGTGCACAGCGCTGGAATTTACGAAGACTGGTTTGAATTAAAACTAAATGTCACCAGCAAATAGAAGACCACAGAAATGTACATGTTATTTACTGTATTAGGAATTGGGGAGGGGAGCTGGCTTACTCTTACAGAACTGTTATATGACACTAATTTTTATGGGGAGAACTTAAACCTTACGAAAGCACATATTTCTCTGAAATCTTCATAGCTGTGTAGCTGTTGAGATTAATTCATTAATTGGCAAGAGTTGGAATCGTACCTCCTCCTTGGAACAATGGTTAATGCAATCATTCTCGAAGCAAATTTGTACTAAGCACCAACTATTTGTCAGGTGCCATTCCAGCCAATGTGAGGATTTTGGTGGACTAGACAGACAGGTCCTTGTCTTTGGGATCTTCTCCAGGTGGGAAGTGGGTAATGCACAGCAAGAGAGGGTGAGTGCTATGTCAACAATTAAAATTGGCTAATTGGAAAAAGCTGGTTTGGGGACACTTCAGGTTGGATGGTCAGGGAAGGCCACTGAGTCACATTGCCGAGGGCCTTCCAAGATAATTGTGCAAGCCTGCTTCTTCCTGCAATGTAGAATCTGTATCTATCTTCCCTCCTTCTGTGGCCTTCACCTTCTTGTAGAGAGAGGGCTCACTATTATGATTTGCTTTGACGGAAGAACTAAAAAACTGAACCAAAATGCAGTTGGGAAAAAAGAGCTGGAAATGCATTTTTTATAAATCAGAGGCTCAGGTGCACCGTCATTTTCTCAGCTCCAAGAAAATCATAAATTATTTTTTATTGGAGCGAATTACGGCAGCTCTAGATCTTAATGATTGCTGAACAGGAGGTTTTCTTCTTTCTTTTTTTCTTTTTTCTTTTGCTAAACATCAAGTAGCTGCCAGTTTTAATTTTCTTTGAGAATTTACACATTAAAAACATTGTTTTAGCTGTTGAACAAAACTGTCTCTTCTATCCAAGGGACGGTGCCAGGGTATGAAATGCACATCTTGGTTTGATTTCTTCCCCTCCAGCTTGAGTCACGAGTAAAAACCAGCCTTGCATTTTATGATTAGAGAGCTAGTGTTCAATATTAATAACTATGGAGAAAATCAAATTCCAGCTTTGCCTTTTAATACCTTCACACTCAGAAGTCGTATATTTGGGAGTTTGAGAGCGTGTTGACCACATTCGTGGTGTCTTTACCTGATTGTGCTATGTGTTTCTTTAGCACAGATTTTTAGTGCATTAATTCTGGCACTTCGGATTTCAAGAACCAACAAAATGGCAAAAAAACTAAAAAGAAATTAACAAATATTTATTCATCGTTTGTTAGGCATCAGACACTTTTCTAGGAGATGAAGAGGTTGCAGTGAACAACAACAAAAAAAGGATGGGCAAAAATTACTGTCCCCATGTAGAGTTCATTCAAATGCAGGGAAATGTTAGACAATAAATGTCAGATGGTGATAGGTACCAAGAAGAAGAATTGCAGAGAAGGGATACAGGGATAGTCAGGGTGGGGCTGAGGCTTGCAATTTTAGAATGGAAAAGGATTGGCTTGGAAATGATTACTGAGCTGATAACTTTTGAGTATAGATGGGAAGGCAGTGAGGGGGCAAGCCAATGTGAATATCTGTGTAGGCAAGAGCAGTAAGTGCAAAGGCCCTGAGGCTAGCACATGTCTAGCAAGTTCAAGAGCAGTAGGGAAGTCAGTGTGGCTGGAAGAGTTGTGGGACTCAGACAAGATGAGGGAGCCAGATCATATCAGTTGTTATAATCCCTTATAAAGAATTTGGCTTTTTAAAATAAAACATTTTTTCTTTATTGATTTTAGAGAGAGAGAAGAAGGGAGAGGGAGAGAGATAGAAACATTGATGAGAAAAAACATCAATTGGCCACCCCTACAGGTCCCCCACTGGGGATAGGGCCCACAACCTGGGCATGTGCCCTGACCAGGAGTCAAACCAGCCACCTCTTGGTGCATGGGTCTACTCTCAACCACTGAGCCACACTGGCTGGGCAAGAATTTGGCTCTTAGTTGGAGTTATGTGGAGAGTCATTTCAGGATTGTGGGCCCAAGAATTTCATGATAAGACTCTCTAAGAATATACTAAAGAAGGTGTAGGGACAAAGCAGAGAGACCAATTAGTAGGCTCTTTCAATAATCCGGGCAGGAGGAGATGGTGTTTTGGGCTGAAGGAGTAGCAGTAAATGTGGTGAGAAATTGTCTGAGTCTGGATATGTTTATAATTAGAGCTAGCAGGTATTACTTTTGGTTAGAATGGATCCAAGGCTTTTGGCTGGAGCAAGTGGAAGGATAAAGTTGCTATTTTCAGAGAATGAAAGGATTGTGGCTGGCAAGGGTGCAGATTTTGGGGGGAGAATCAGGAGCTAGGTTTGGGGTCCTTTAGGTTTAAGATGCCCATTCGATATCCAGTGAGGATGATAAACAAGATACTGGGATTGAGTGGCTCAGTTTGGAGGTGTAAATTTGGGAGCAGTCTGCACCAGAATGCATGCCTTCTACAACTGTGCACACTGCCTTCCATGCTATGCTGTTTGTGACTTGCTTAGAAATTGTGTTTGTGGTCTGGCTGGTGTGGCTCAGTGGTTGAGCATTGACCCATGCACCAAGAGGTCACCGGTTTGATTCCTGGTCAAGGCACATGCCCAAGTTGTGGGCCAAATCCCCAGTGGGGGTCATGCAGGAGGTGGCCAATTGATGTTCTCTCTCATCCATGTTTCTATGTCTCTCTCCCTCTCCATTCGTCTCTCTCTAAAATCAATAAAGGAAAAAAAAATTAAAAAAAGAGAAAGAAATTGTGTTTGTGGCACCCTGGAGTTGTAGCCTAGTTTAAAGCTGGGCCTCTCAAATTTTATCTCTGGCTTAATTCAAAATTGGGAGTGATTTTATGTTTATGTTTATTTTATTAATTTAAAAAAATATGTTTTTATTCTTTAGAGAGAGTGGAAGGGAGAGAGAGATAGAAACATCGATGTGAGAGAGAAACATCAATTGGCTGCCTCCTGAATGCCCCCTACTGGGGATCAAGCCCACAACCTGGGCATGTGCCCTGACCTGGAATAGAACCAGGTCTTCTCAGTCCATGAGGTGATGCTCAATCCACTGAGCCACCCCCCTGGCTGGGCTATTTTTATTTATTTATTTTTTAATCAATATTCTTGATTCTTCCTACCCTATAGCCGTGTAGCTTCTTATTATCCTTGTCCCCCAAAGGGTGTGGGCTAGGGCCGAAAAGTACATTGAGTTATCAGCCACAGGAAAGCAATGCATTTTTAATACCCCTCTGAAAGGAGGCTCTTTGGAGAGAGTTTTCGTTATCTTTCCAATGAACTCATTTAGGATTGATTACGGTTGAAGCTTTATGATGCAATAATCTGTAACATTTACATAGTGCCATTATCTCTTCCCAAGCGCTGGGTGAACATTTGTTCATTGCTGCCGTCTCAGCTCACGAGGCAGGTAAAGCCAAATTCACCTTCACTGTAGGAGTTTCCCCAGCAGTGGGGGGTTTGAGCAGTGAGGTGGCTGCCTGTCAAACATCTGGCCAGTCAGGGATACAAGCAATCGTAATGCATGCAGTACTAATGACCTTATCTCCTTTCGTTGTTATTATTGTAGTATTTCCAGCATTCTCCTCATAAAAGTCAGAACCTCAAATAAAAGAGGTGTGTTCTTTCCCTGGAGATCACACCTGATGATGAGCATCTTGATGAACAGATGGGTGATATGAAGCACCAAGAGGATAAACGAGGAGGGGGGCCAAAGTTGCCTTAAACACGTCTAATCATGAAAACAGAGAACTGTCACCTTAGAGGACTGTAAAGCAGTACATACTCAGCGATCCTGCAGAGTGGGAGCAGAAGCATTGGACTGAATGGCTAATTACAAAGGCGACTTCATTTTTGCTAATATTGTTGGAGGACTCAGGCAAAAAAAAAAAAAAATGTTTTTTTTTTAATTCACTCATTGACAAGTTTATTCACATGTCCTATATAACAGACACTTCACTGCCTCAAGGGGAGATAGCAATGTATAAAACAGACGAACATCTCTGCCCCCATGGAACTTTCTAGAGGTGGGGATAATGTAATTAACATTTGTTGAGTGCTTACCATTACTGAACCCTCTTCTACTCTACAGTGAAGAAATCATTTAATGACAACAATAGTCCTATTGTTATCCACATTTTCCAGAGAAGGTAATTAAGACATAGGGAGAATAAGTCACTTGCTCAAATGCAGTTAGTACGTGGTAGGGCTTGAGTCGAGAGAGCTGCCATAGTTCTGCTCAGTTTTGTTTTCTCCAGGAAGTATCAGAGATGAAGAGGGCAGTTGGTTTCAATAACTCACATTAACTACTTGCAGTGATACAATTTGACATATTGATCTTGAATTCTTTGGAGTCCAAATGCATGCATCCAAAATTGTCTCACAGGTCAGAGGAAAGTAAAATGATCTCACATAGTTTTTCTCCATGGTTTTGCCTTGGGCATGTAGGACTTGGGTTGTTCCATTCTCACATCCTCTTCCCTGTTCATCCATATTTAATGAGGACTGCTGATTCTTTGAGATAAGTCTTATTGCTAGGGTATTTGGAGATGATAATTCAGGGCTGGCCTTAGGCAAAATTGTGAAGTATCTTGAGTTAGGAATTGTAGGTGCAGTCTTCCCACCCTCATTTTACTCAGCCACTTATACAACTTTTCTGCTCCTTTCTACAAATAAAATGAACAAAAATAACTCCAATTTAACTCTTTCGCCACCCAAATAAATTCACTTTTATGTATTTCAAGTGGGTTTCTACTTTTCATGATGACATTTCATGCAAACATTAGATTATGGTCCAGGCCTTGGAGGTCCTCTCAAAAACACCCTTTTTAATATCTTCAAAGTATTATTAAGTATGATGCAGTAGAAAAAGTGGAGACTTTCAGTTTGGGTAGAGTTGGTTTTTAAATCTGACCCAATCATTTACAAATTGTGGGATGCCGTGCAAAATATTTCAGTCATTGGGGTGTCATTTTCCATATTTAAGTAGGATTAAATAATTTCTAATATATGTGAAGTAACTTTTTATTTTATTTTTCTTTATTGATTTTAGAGAGACAGGAAAGGAGAGGGAGAGAGAGATAGAAACATCAATGAGAGAGAACATTGACTGGCCACCTTCTGCATACCCCCCACTGGGGATTTGGTCCAAAACCTGGGCATATGCCCTGACCGGGAATTGAACCGGTGATCTCTTGATGCATGGGTCGATGCTCAACCACTGAGCCATATTGGCTGGGCTGAAGTGACTTTTTTTTTGCCTAGTACTTGGTAGGTGTTTAATTAATGGTTGATGTTTGTTAATATTCATCTAACAGATGTTTGAGTATCTATTACGCATAGGCTAGGTTCTGGGGAGAGAAATTACAGAGCAATGCAAATATTGTGAGTACTAATGAAAAAGACAATGAAAACAGTATTCACTTTGAGCCTTAATCACTGGAGTAAGGTGCCCTCCTTTTCATATCTTCTTCATTCCCCCTACCCTCTTATTGGTGAGTACTCTAATAACCAAAACACTTATCTTAGTGCCCATTGAAGTCCTGTTCTGTTAAGAATTGCTTCTACCCATCACGTTGCCTTTTGTTTGGCCTAAGCTACGAGACTGGCCAGGAATGTTGCTCCTTCTATTCCTGTGGGTTTCTTATCGCTGTGTTTTGGCCTGCTATGTTCTTCTGTAAGAGGACGAATGTGGGCATCCTGGTTGCAGTGCCTACACTTCTAACACCTATGCTGCATGGCCTCTCTGTGCTGAAACAGCGGTGACCTGGATCAGGCTCTAGTGGGAATAAGGTGGAGGGGTGGATTCCAAAACTAAGTATAAGTTGGAAGCAGAGAAGAGGAGTTGGCTTTACAAAGTGCAACCCCACAAGAACGGCAGTGCCATTAACCAAAATTGTGACCACAGAAGAATGTGGTTTCAAATGGGTGATGGGGAAAGTCTGGGCAATAGAAGGATGGTTTCATCTTTAGACCTATCCATTTGACATGTTCAATATTTATCAAAGATATTCTATAGTTGTGTTTATAGAGATCTTTGAAAGCAGAAACATTATTGTATATCTATTTCAACCTCTGATACTTTCCAGAGTATACAGGAATGGAATGTTTGAAAGTTGAACAGATCAGGAAAGAGACAAGCATTTGGAAAAGGAAATCTGGGCTGGGAAGAGAGAGATGAGACATGGATCAGAGAGTCTTTTACATAGTGATGATATTTAAAACCATGAGACTGGATGGAAAAATCAAGAATAGCAAAGGGGTAGGTAGAGAAGGAGGCAGAGAGGAGGGTCAGGGTACTTCCTCAGGGGAATGCACATTTAGTGAAGGAGCAGCAAGAGGACCTGCATTGGATCAGATGCACAGGAAAACACTGGTCCCATGGGGTAAGAGTTATGGAAGGTAACTTGTCATGACAATGAATGGCTGCATATTGATCCAGAAGAAGGAGGACTGAGCAACAGATTGTGGATTTTGTGAGGAAGTGGCCATTGGAAACTTTCAGAGGAGAGTTTGGGCATGGTAGTTGGCACAGATTGCTATGGATAAAGAGGCAGAGGCAAGAATGAACTACTCCTTCAAGATCTTGGATGGTGAAGAGAGGGAGGGAGGCAGAAAGACCAAAAGCAAAAGAAGACTTGAGTACCAAAGGTAGGACACAGCTTTCAGTGGAGGGGAAGGCTCAAGTGAAAAGGGAGAGAAACAACAACAACAACCACCACCACCTTAAGTTTCTTCTTAAGAAGAATGGTAGTTCTTAGTTGCAAGACCAGTGGGAAGAAGATAGATTAGATCCTGATAAATGCTGAGAAGGACAAAATAATATTAGGATTTAAGTAGAAAGCAAAGGCTTCATATAAGCGCGCTGGGGGCTGTCAGTTTTCCTTTCGAGCAGTTATTGTCCCAGATGAGGAGAGCAGATACTTATATTGAACACATCAGCACCATTTCAGTTTTCTCTAATAATGCTCATGTATGGGCATATTTGTGCTCTAACATTAAAGTTTTACCAGTTTAGTAATTGATAACAGGACCACGAATATAGAAACTTGACTTCTGAATGTATCATTGTTACCACCTTGAGTATGTATGATTGTTTTTTTTCCTGTTTCTATTCATACATTCATTTAAATCATATTTTATGATAAAAATTATAGATTTTTAGGAACTGAAAAAATCTAAGGGATCATACTATCTAACCCATTAGGTTAATTTCAACTTATTAACAGCCAATAGTTTTGTGTTTTATTGAAGGCATGACTTTTGTTTTTTTTAGACTTTTCTTTATTGATTTTAGAGAGAGAGGAAGGGAGAGGGAGAGAGAGATAGAAACATCGATAAGAGAGAACATCGATTGGCTGCCTCCTGCATGCCCCCCACTGGGCATGTGTCCTGACAGGGAATCGAACCAGTGACCTCTTGGTGCATGGGTCAATGCTCAACCACTGAGCAACACTGACTGGGTGGCATGAATTTTCTTAGAATAATGAAATTATGCGTTTTCTACAACTCTGTTTCCAGAGGGACAGATACAAGAGTGCTGAGATTTAGGAGAGCTCAGTTCTTATTCATGTGGCTTTAGTATCTTCTTTTATCACAGGGCATAATAATATTATCTGTCTCATGCTTCTCTTAAAGCAAATATGAGAAATCATAATTTATAAGAAATTTTTTGAATACTTAAAGTGCATGATGGCATATATTCAATATGTTTGTGATAGGCCTGGAGAAACTCATTAGTTTATTTAGAAGATCAATATTTATAAGTTTTAAACTCTGTTATTTCTAAGATTTGAGATATTAATTTTAAAGAACTTTAAAGGAAAGCTATTAATTTAGTATCCATTTTTTTTATTTAAGTACTAAACATAAGTTTAACAGTCTGTGTTTACTGTGTTATACATTGTCTGAATAGATGATAAGGAGTGTTAGTTTCAAAGACAAATATTTACTAACTATTTACCTACTCTGTGTTAAACATTTCTAAATACATTTAGAAATAAGATTGGAAAATAAAATTAAATATGAAATGATCAAAATGCTAACATCTATAGTTCAGATATATACCATACGGTTTAAAGAGAAGAGAGTATCAACATGGGTTGTCATCGTTTGAAACAATCCCATTAAAAGGAGGCTCAAGATAAATCCTAAAGAATGGGAAGAATTTGAGACAAGTGGAAGGGTAAATATGAAGTTGCAACCAGGAATGACCCATAGTATTTATTTTAACTTGAAATTATGCATTGTTTAAACAAGTTCTGTCTGTATGCTTAGGCATGAGAATAAAAACCTCATACATCTCAAACTTGAATCATTAGATATCATACTAATTAACATAAGCATTTAGACATACTTCTACACACATACAACTCTGCACACACAGTTCATAGCTGATGAGGTGCTAAAAAGTTCAAGGGAAGACAATTTTATTTTATTTTTTTGGTTTCTTTTTTTCAAATTAATTTATTTTTGTTCCAGATGTTTCTCTTTTTTCCCCCATCGATACCCTCCTTTCTGCTCTGGCCCCCTCTTTACAGTATTGTTGTCTATGTCCATTGGTTATGCATATATGCATATAAGTTCTTTGGTTTATCTCCCCCCACCCCCCTGAGGTTTGCCAGTCTGTACCCTACTTCTATGTCTCCAGGACTGTTTTGTTCATTAGCTTATTTTGTTCATTATATCCCACAAATAAGTGAGATCATGTGATACTTGTCTTTCTCTGACTTACTTCTCTTAGCATAATACACTTCAGGTCCCACCATGTCATCTCAAAAGATAAGAGACCTTTCTTTCTTATAGCTGCATAATATTCTATTGTGTATATGTACCACAGCTTTTTTATCCACTCATCTATTGATGGATACTTGGGCTGTTTCCAGATCTTAGCGATTGTAAATAGTGCTGCTATGAACATAGGGGTACATATAGTCTTCCTGGTTGGTGTTTCAGGCTTCTTAGGGTATATTTCTAGAAGTGGGATCACTGGGTCAAATGGCAGTTCCATTTTTAATTTTTTGAGGAAACACCATATTGTTTTCCACAGTGGCTGCACCAGTCTGCTTTTCTACCAGCAGTGTGTTAGAGTAAGGGGAAGACAATTATAGTTAGACTTGTGTGATGAGGGGCCAGCTTCTGCTGTGGTTTTGAGGAAATGACCAGGAAGTTCCTTTTATTTCTCTAAATAATAATAAAAAAACTTATTTGTCTTTGAGGGACTAAGATGAAGTATTTACTTATAGTAAATACAAACAACCAACCAGTTGAATTGGACAATTAAAATGCTTTGTTTAAATGGTTAATTTATACACAGTAGTGAGAGCTGGACCATTGATCCAATGGGAGAGAATCAAGTCTCCTGAAGTAGGTTATTTCCAAGAAGAAGGGAGGAGTACTAGGAATTTGATATCTTGTAAGAATGCTTAGGGCTGCAAGTTACAGAATACTCAAATGTAACAGCATTGCCTATTGGATGAACACAAATACAGAGAGAGGTTGCTTTCTCTGACAGCTCATTATCAATAGACCTAGGTGCTTTATGTTTTATTTATTTTTTCTCCTCTAATTTCCCTGTTCCCTTCTGAGTAGTATTACCTCCTGACCACAAAATGGCTGCCAAATGCCCAGATATCAAGTCCTGACATGACCATGCTTGACTGTGTTCAGGTAGGAGGTAGAGGATTTGCCAGCATGATGAGAGACAGATCTCTTCATGTCTTTTTTTTTTTTTTTTTTTTTTTGGTCAGGCACAAAAAAATCTCAGGAGAACTCCAGCAGATTTGTTTCTTTTCTTTTTGAAAATCAACTTTATTGAAGTATAATTTATTACCTTAAAATCCACCAACATTTAGAGTGCAAATTAAGTTTTCACAATGTTTGCAGTCATGTAACCAATGCCATAGTCATGAAATAGAATCTTTTCTTCATGTCAAATAGTTGAGATGTTCCTTTTCAATGGATCCTAGTAGAATACAATTTCTTTAACTGGCAATCTTAAAATCCTGCTGTGCATGATGGTATTTCATAGTGCTGATCATCAGATCTTAATGAAAACTGCCATTACAATAACAGTGCTCATTTATTAAGTACTTGCTGTGTTCTAGTCACTACACTATATGACATACATTATTGCCTTTACACATACCTGACAACATTACCTCCTTTAATTCTTAAACAATAGCATGGGTCCGGATGGTGTGATCAGTGATTGAGCATCAGTCCATGCACCAAGAGGTCGCCGGTTTCATTCCCAATCAGGGCACATGCCTCGGTTGTGGGCTCGATCTCCAGTAGGGGGCGGAGAAGGCAGCCAATCGATGTTTCTCTCTCTCCCTCTCACTTCCTCTCCCTCTAAAAATCAATAAAAAACGTATTTAAAAAAAAACAATAGCATAGTATAGACTCTATTAACAGGGCTGCTACTAGTCTGTATGGTGCCTTTGTGTGAAGTTGAAAAAGGAAGCCCCTCTGGCTGGAGGGAGGGGATGAGTTGGCTAAGTAGATCAGGGATAGATTTGGGTTCCTTTCCTCCTACACCAAACCCCTTTGTGGAGTTCATCCATGTTACATCTGGATGGGGCAGCCTTGTCAATTGTTCCCATTTCACAGTCTGAAAAGTTCTGGTTTGGAGGAGTGAATCAGCCTACTTAATGCTCATGTAACACGGAGGTTTCTTGGCTTTTGACAATAGGATTTTATTCACTAGCACCTTTGGTAGGTCTCTGGAGATATGCCCTTGTCTAAACAATTCCTTGAATTTCCTCTTCAAGTTTTATCTCCTTCCTATTACCTATTTACCCAGTCTCATACTTACTCAGCTTTATCTCTCTCCTTATTAATTTATTCACATGAAATAATTATCTTAGTTATTATACTATTAACAATTATTGCAATTACTATTTGTCATGGAACCTTGCATAATTATATATATATATACATATATATGTATATATATATCTTTTTAGTGCAAATTAGTTCTCGATGATAATTATTACATTAAAAATTTTTTTTAAATCTTCACCTGAGGATATTTTTCCATTGATTTCTAGATAGAATGGAAGGGAGGGAGGATGGGAGAAAGAGAGAGAGAGGCACATTGATTGGTTGCCTCCCACACGACCCCGACCAGGGCCAGGGATCAAACAGCAACCCAGGTACGCGCCCTTGACCAGAATCGAACCTGTGACTCTTTGTTCCAAGGGCCGACACTCTAACCGCTGAGCCAAACCGGTCAGGGCACATTAATTTTTAATAGATTTTTGTTAGCTTTCAGACACATGAAAAGCTCATATGTATGAAGTTTCTGTTTTTGATAATATCATTCTTTATTAAAAACCCCTCAAACCTCTTTGAATAACCGTGTATCTTCTTTTATTCCTCATAGAAGGTTATTAGGTTCTATTAAATTGCTTGATGATGCCATAACATAGAATGACAAATCTGGTCCATCATTACATGCCTTGTACAATTTTTATTTAATTTTGCAATTTTAAAGCTGTCGTGAAAAATCCCAGGGGAAATATCTTTGGGAATTGCAAAACAATTGTTTCTGAAATAAATTGTTTAGAGGTTGCCAGTAGGTACTAGATTTTGCAAATGTAACTTGTAATTGGAATTTTCTGATGTTGAGAGAAAGTAAATTAAAATCAGATGTTCATTTCTTGCTATTTAAGTCCAGGGTTTACTCATCCTGTCTTCTGAAAAATAGGTATAATTAAGTCTCTTGCATAATTCACTAAATATTCTATGAAAAGCAGTGAGCAGATTAGTAAGTAAATAGAATGCTGGCAGAAAAGACTCCCAGTTAGAAAATGATTGATTATTTTTTTGAAGCTCGTAAAGTATTAGTGTCATGTTTTCAGATTCTAGGACTCTAAGGCAAGTCACCTACTGTGTGTTCAAGTCAGAGGCTGCCAACTGCTTTGAGACACACTCCTTGTTGGAATAAACTTGTTTCACCATTTCTTCTTTCTTTTTGTTTCCCAGAGATAATGCATCTCCTTGAAATATGACAGGAGACCTCTTAAGCAAAATAATTTCTTTACTAGATGTCTGTGTCGAGGTATAAATCTGGGACAGCACATTACTCCACAGCAGTGGTCCTCAAAGTGTGGCTCTCACACCTGCAGCAGCAGCATCACCTGAGGTCTTGTTAGAAAGGCGAATTCTATAGTCCTACCCCAGACCTACTTGATTAGAAACTCTGGGATGGGCCCAGCAATCTATCTGTGTTTTAAAAAGACCCCAAAGGGGATTCTTATTCATGCTAAGATTTGAGAACTACAGCTCTAATGGAAATTTAGTACACCCAAAGTGCCTAGGTTGCTATTAATTATTTACAATATTTTACTACTGGGAGCAGAACTGCTAAGTCATAGAATATGGACATATGCAATTTTACTAAGTAATGTTGAATAGTTTTATAAACACTTGTTCCAATTTAAATTGCCACCAGTCTAACAGGAAGTCTTACTGTCTTTGAACCTAACTTTATCAGTTAAATTTCCCCCCCAAATCTGGTGGGTGTGAAAAGGTGTCCAGTTGTGGTTTAATTTGAATATCCCTAATGAGGGTTAGCATCTTTTCATATATTTATTGGTCAGTTGTGTTTGGACTTAAGTGAAATTGCTTCTTTTTATCTGACGCCCATTTCTTGATTGGGTTGTCTTTTTTGATGGAAAGTTTTAAGATATTCTGGTTTCTAATCCTTTGCCATTTTATATTTCAATGATCTTTTTGCTGGTTATAATTTTGTATCACTCTTTGTCATGAATCTCAGAAGAAAAGGAGTTCATAATTTTAATGTAGTCAAATCTGTCTCTTCCTTTATGATTTTTGTTTCTGTGATTATTTTAAAAAATCTTTCTCTTCCCAGAAAACACAGAGCTCTTCTGCCTCTTTCCCAGAGGTGTTTAATGTTTTATCTTTAACATTTAAGATTTTAATTTATATGAAAATTATATATACATATATTTATCTATATACATATTTTATTCAGGTATAATTCACATAAAATAAAATATACCCATTTAAAGTGTACAGTTTGGGTTTTGACAAATGTGTACACTCACGTCATCACCTCAAAAAGCTCCCTCCAGTCTGGCCGGTGTGGCTCAGTGGTTGAGCATCGACCCATGCACCAAGAGGTCGCCAGTTCGATTCCCGGTCAGGACACATGCCCAGGTTGTGGGCCTGATCCCCAGTGTGGGGCATGCAGGAGGCGGCCAATCGATGTTCTCTCTCATCGATGTTTCTATCTCTCTCCCTCTCCTTTCCTCTCTGTCTAAAATCAATAAAGTAAAAAAAAAAAAAAATTTAAAAACAAAAACAAAAACAAAAAGCTCCCTCCAACCTGCCTGCCCCAACCAAACACTGATCTGTTTTGTAACCAGAGATTCGTTTCTTTTCTAAATTTCCTGTAAATGGAACCATAGGGTATGTATTATTTCACAGCTGCCTTCTTTCACTCAGCGAAATGTATTTGAGATTTATCCATGCTGTTGTGTAGCTGTAGTTGGTTCCTCTTTATTTTCTTTTTGCCGAGTCCTAGTTCATTGGATTGCATGGGTATTCTACAACTTGTCTATTTACCAGTTGATGAACTGTCTCCAGTTTTTTTTTTCTATGGAGAATAAAGCTGCTGTAAACATCTGTATTCAAGTCATTTTGTGTGGACATGTGTTTATTTATCTTGGGAAAATATGAGGAGTGGTAAGTTCAAGTTTAACTTTATTAAAAACTGCAAAGTATTTTCAAAAGTAGTGGTACCTTTTTGTATTCCCATCAGCCATGCATGAAAATGCAAGTTTCTTCATATTCTTGCCAACACTTGGCATTGTCAGTCTTATTAATTTTAGGCATTTGAATGTGTACGTAGGAATATCTCCTTGTGATTCTAGTTTGCATGAAATTGATTTTTGTGATTCACGGAGAGATTCCTTTTGATTATTTTTTTTCCCATAGGATCAACCAATTGTCTCAGCATCATTTATTGAATAAGGCAAATTTTTCTTAATAATATGTAATGATAGTTCTGTCACAGGTTAAAGAAATGAAATAATTCAGAATAATTTAATATTGAAAGTTAGTCTTTAACTCTTTCTCCTCAATCCCATTCTTTGTGTCTTTTAATAGTAAATACACAGTCTATTCTGTAACCATTATTAAGACTTTCTGTGTTTGACTACTGTTAAATTACAAAGTTAAAACCTAGTAAAAACTATTTACATTTTTGTGACTGTACATTTTAAAATATTTTAGTATGTTACATTACTTTAAGACAATAACACAACAATAAATATAATGTAACAATAATCACAATTAAGAAAATATGTTCCAAAATATATCAAGGTTACAATATTATTTGACAGAACCACCTTTGGTCTTATTCTGAGTCAGGATATTAAATTGTGCTAATGTTAGTTTTATATCACAATTTTTATAGCAACCCTATAGTGAAGTAAATAGTGCAAAGTAAATTCATCTATTTTATGTTTTTCTCCTGAGAAAATTTATGTTTGCCTCCTCAAAGTAGAAGCTTCAAATTTATTTTCTAATATTTAAATTCCCTAGATAAGAGACAAGAAGATTTAAAATGTCTAATCTCTTAGGGTTTAAAAACACACGCAATTATGGTATGTTGGATTTATTACTTTTGTAGATTAAAATCAATGGGATTTTAGCAATTAATGACAAAATTGCATATAATGGTCTTATGGTATTAATAGTCTTAGTAAGCCATCTGTAGCAGTTTTCAATTCTCAATATAATTGCATAGAGTAGTTTATGTCTTCTAAGGAAAAAATCTCCAGATAAACCATGCCTCATTTTACTTCTATTTTAAGCTTATCCCCTGACTGAATTTGAGATCTATGAGTTATTCTTTGGAGATTTGGGAGTTTGCAGAAGTAAAGAGATTATAAAATCATGATTTGAAAAGCCTCATACTTTTTAGAAATAGCAACTTCTTTCTATGGCAGTACCAGTATTTTTTTGTTTGTTTGTTTTTTTACATGTTGTGGGGGAGGGGACAAGAGAAATAAAATTCTCCCCTTCATTTGGGTGTGAAGGTTCATCATTTGGACATAAGAATAGTTCACCCACCTGGAAATCATTTGGGTGGAGTAGACTCTATCAATTGGCATTTAGTTACGTGACACAGATGGTCATTTACCTTCTGACAAGTTGATGTGTGCCTGAGGGTGAGGCCCATAGACCATTGTGCTTTTCTTAGTGTAAACTTCAGGTGCAAGGATTTCCTTAATCTTAATCAATCCTTGGCGATTTCATCACTGCTTAATATCTTTTATCTTCTTTTATGATGTTTCCCCCTTTATCTTCAATCCTTTTCATCATTCCACTGTGTCTATAATCACCCACTTTATTGAATTTAGCACGTTCATGTTTTATTAAGGTATATCCTTAACAAACAAGCTGCTATTTGTGTGTGTGTGTGTGTGTGTGTGTGTGTGTGTGTGTGTGTGTTTGGTTAACATAGATGGTATTGTTAATCAACGCACTCCTGATTTTTTCCATCAACATTTAAAAAATACTTTCCTTATTATTAAAGTATATTATTCATTATTTCTTGTTTGCATCATATACATTTATTACATTTACTTACCCATTCTTTTGGTGATGAAAACCTTGAAGAGGTGTCCAGCATCTTGGAATGACAAACAGTATTTTAATGATTATCTTTGTATTTCTCTCCTTAAGGACTGTTGGGTGCCAGCATGTACTCATACTTAATGTTCTCCCACAATAATTCATGAGGCTTTTACTAACTGATGTTATGTGATCTTTTAAATGTTACCATTCTAATATATGTAAGATGGCATTTATTCTTTTTAATTGGCATTTCTCTGATTACTAATGAGGTCAAACATTAAATGCTTGTTAGCCATTAAAGATTTTCCTTTTGGTAAATTGCCTATTCATATCCTTGCTTATTTTACTTATAAATTTCTAGGTTTTTTTTTTTTTTTTTGGTCTGGATGATTTATAGGGATTTTCTGTATACTATTGTAATTAGTCCCTTGACTGTGTTAATTATTGTGAATGTCTTCCCTTGGTCTGTCACTCATTTTTTAATGAAATTCTTCATTGAAGATGAATATTTCATGAAATTTGCATTAAAATTATTTTCTCTTCATAGTATGTAATTATGAGTATTTTAAAAATTGGTTTTCTTCTCTATCCCCTAAGGTCTCAAAGATTACTCTTACTAATTTTTCTTTAGTTTTATATTTTTGTATATACTGTTTTTTCTTCTTATATTGAAACAACATCCAGGCAGAGTCTACTTTTTAATACATCCTAAACCTACTGGTTTATGATGTCTCTCTATTACTAAGCTCTTCTATTCTTTCCCACTGGCTTAATTGTCTGTTCTTGCACTAATTTCTTTCTATCTATCTATCTATCTATCTATCTATCTATCTATCTATCTATCTATCTATCTTTCTATCTATCTATCTATCTATCTATCTATCTATCTATCTATCTATCTATCTATCTACTATCTACCTATGTATCTAATGTATCTGTCATTTATCTTTATGTCTTTGGCTTTATAATACCTCTTAGAGCAAGACTTCCATGTTTTTCTTTTTTTCTAACTTGTTCTACCTACTTTCGATTCTATGTCCTTTCACATAAATTGTAGGAAGAATCTATCATATTGCATTCAGTTTTATTCATAATATTTCTTTTGGAATGACATGAAATTTATAGAGTAGTTTAGGGGACAATTGGTATCTTAATTATTTAATTATCCCATCCATGGACATAGTATAACTTTTTACTCAATTTAAAATTTTGTATTAATCATTTTTTCCTGCAAGGGCCCTTTTACTTTAGGTGATTCCTAGATATTTGATAGATACTTCATCATGGCTGTTGCTAGTATTTTGTTTTCTATTTTATCATTTAGTTAGTTATTGTTCAAGACATATCTATGCATTTTCATGTTAATATTTTACTTTCAAGTTTTTATCTACTATTAATAAAATATTTTGTTAATTTTTACATGTTGGCTATGCAAGAGATAATATTATCTACTAAAATAACAGTTCCACCTTATTCAAAATTTTCATACCTTTGATTTCTTTTCTTTGAGTTATGACATTGGCTTATGGCTCCCCTATTGTCTATGGCTTCTAGTACTATGTTGAAGAGTGGCAGTGTGTCTGATGGTAAAGGAAATATGTCTAAACTTATACTATTGATTATGTATTTACTGCGGAATTTTGAGCAGATATTTATCAAGGTAAGAAGGCCTCTTCCATTTCTGTTTTTCTACTTTTTAAAAGTAAATTATTATCCTATAAACTATTAAGATTTGTATAATGCCTCCTCTGCATCTACTGAAATGAGATGATCACATCTTTTTTTCTGCTTTAGTCATGTTGATTTGGTACATCATGTTGATTAGATTTTCTGATGTTATAGTTGCTGCATTCCTAGGATAAATCTCTGCTTGATCATCATGCAGACATTTTGATATAGGATAGAGAAGTTAGCTTATATCTTATTTAAGATTTGGGGATCTATGTTCATATGTTGAGATGATCCTATTATGTCATTTTCTTGTGTCCAGATTTGGTTTTAGATTAGTACTTACCTTTGCGATATCATCAAGGAGTTTATATTCTTTTTACACTTTCCAGAATTTCTTGATTAAGATAGAGATCATTTTTGCCCCCAAAGCATCTGATAATGGGCCCAGGGTTACTGTTGATTAGCAGAGAACCTATTGACACCTTTGTATCTATCACAGTGTTGTATTGAAAATGTTTTAGAATAGGCTGGGGTCGGGGAAGCTTCTTGATTTAATTGTTTGCCAGTTTCTGTGGTGTAAGTATAGCCACCATGTCTGATTTCAAGCTACCAGTATGAAGTCTCTGTGAAATTGTGAAGAAACACGCATAATCAGCCCATGCACACTGGCACAGGCTGGCTCCAACATACCACTGGTCTGTCACCACATCTGACTCTGACCACCTTCAGGGAGTAATGGCAGCTGCCTCATTTCTGCCTTCCAGATCTTTCACACATTCCTCTTGGGCCAGCTCTAACGCAGAACCACTCGGGGAAGGGAAATCTGGGAATCTTATTTCTTGCTTAACACATATCATGAGTTTAGATTTATTTTTGCAATTTCATTTAGGAAATAAATCTGCCTTTTTTCAAACATTGCATGGATTCAAAGGCATTTCGACATACACTGCCCACTCCCAACTAATATATTACTTATATTTACTTTTTTTACCACACCAATTTGATGACATCATCCTCACTAAATCTTAGAGTAAATTTTTATCAATATTTATCATTTTTTCAACATTCCTCCTTGCATTTTAGACTTCATCAGAAATTCATTTTCCAACTTCCTGATGTACATTTTAAATAATAATTTTAGTATTTGTTGGTCGTAAATTTTCTGTGAAAAAAAAAGTGTTTATTTGTCCTTTGTTCGTTAACAAAAAAAATCATCTTTATTTTTGAAAGTATTACAAATGTCCTCCCTCTTATCCCCGATTGTCCCCCTTCACTCTGCTCCCCACCCCAGGCCTTCACTGCATTGTTGTCTGTGTCCATGGGCTATGCATATATACATATAAGTATATAAATTCTTTGGTTAATCTCTCTCTGCTCTCCTTCCTTTCCTGTGAGATTCCTTTGTCCTTAAACTTGTAAATTTTGCTAAATTTCCAGTTATAGATGAACAGTTATTTTCTTTTAGAACTTTGTGAACATTGTATTACTGGGTTGTCTGGCTTTTAATGCTAACAGACCTCAGAAATGCCATTGATGTAACCACACTTGATTTTTTCATTCACTATTTATTGAACAACTAATGTATGTACTATGCGATCTCATACTAGACCCTGAGTGCACTGAGGATGGGAATAATGTTATAATCAATACTGTATCCCAAACCTCTATTACAAAGCCTAAAAACTCTGAAGACATTCATTAATATTTGCAGAGTTACATAGTTATTGTCCTAGGATCTCATTATTGCATCTCCTGTTACTGCAGATTCAGTAAGTTGACAGAATTAGTTAATACTTGCATCATCAACCCTAGACTACCTCTGTAGTAGGATGTGAGGGTTAATTCTCTACGTCATTATGAGATATCTTTGGTGTCTCCGTTTAGATTTACTTCCATCCTGCTACTTTAGGAGGAGATGATGGTTTTGGACAGTTTCCTGTACCTTTGCTTATTGGACTTTTGTTTTAATTTGATCACTAATGCTACTCTCTTTTTCTTCCAGTTCATCCTGGACACCACTAACAATTCTTTTTTCTGAGGTATAACTCTTATCATAACACTTCTTGACTCGAAAACTTTCATTATTTTCTCTCTATTGCCTTTACTATATTGTCAAACTCTTCCCAGTGGCATTCACACAGTCTTCAGTATGGTCCCACCCTTCTTTTTCAAGCTTATCTCCCACTACCTCCCTACATAATAACAACAGCTAACACTTATGCACTTTTTATGTGCCTGGAATCACGTTAAGGGACTGATATGTCATTTAAACTTTGAAACAAATCTAGGGACATGTACCATTATCCTTAATTGACAGGTGAGGGGAGAGTACTTATTTAGAGGGCTTAAATAATTTGCACGAGTTCACACAGCTAACAGTGGGTGAAGCTGGTATTAGAATCCAAGCAGCCTCACTCCAGAGCTGATACTGTAAATCACCCAGTGCGCACTGCTTACCTGCACCCTATTCTGAAGCCAAAACCGATCCTTCATTGTGTCCCAAACCTACATTATGCTTTTCTGGCTTCTGTTTTTTTTGTTTATACTTGGCCTTTCTTCTGCAATGCCTCATGAATCACATGTCAAAATCTACCATGGGCCCAACTTGAATTTCATTTCTTGCAAATCTCTCCTCATTTCTCAACTTCCAATTTCTGAACGTCCTTATACCACTGTCAGACACTTTTAGGACAGTGATCTTCATCTGTGCCCTTTCTCCCTGGGTCAGGGGTCCATTTCTGGAGAGTAGGTGCTGTCCGTGTTTCTCCTGCAGGAGCTTCCTTTGGGATCTGTGTCAGCAGAGGTAAGTTTACAGGCTGCTTCTGCCATGTTGTAGGTGTGTGATCTTGAGCAAAGGGCTCAACAATCCGTGTGTCATTTCTCACCTATGAAATGAGGATGACAACCCAGCTCACAGGGCTGTGGTGAGAGAGACACAGGTAACACAGGTAGAGCTGCTGGCACATGGCAGTGTTCATACAACACTACATCCTCTTCTCTTCCCACTTAGTACACCTGCAGGACCTTGCTCGTATTGCACATCAGTTAAAAAAATGGTTGAAAGGATGAATGAATGCACATTGTGTCTGTCCTTGGCAGATTCCACTAGTGTGTTCTGTGATTGTTTTCTTTGTGTGTGATTTTCCTGATGTTGCCCCCCCCCCCACCACCTCAAATACAGGCTGCTGGTGTTGTGCTTATTTTTTCTAGGTGATAGTGGCTTTAATTGGTTCAAGAGATAACCTAGTCTTTTTTATTGAATTAATTGTCTAATGTTTCTTTGAAGACAAGTGAGTCTCAATCCATTTCAATGCAGAGACTCCTATAAATAATGAATCCTTTGTGGGAGTTTCTTGATCTGTTCAAAGGGAGTTACAGTAGATATATGGGCTCATTTTTAAGGATCCCTCCAGGCTGCTGTTCTGTTTCTTCATAGGACTAACCCTATGTTTATGTTCCCTCTTGTCATATGGTGCAAACGGTATAGAGTTTGTCATTTGGATAACTGGGGAGTTGGAAATAGAATTCCTCATTGCTGAGATCAATTTCAACTTAACAGATGAGAAGTGAAAACAAAACTTCTTTCATTTGTGGGTGCCATCTGGAATCACACCGATCAGCAGGTCACCATGGGTCTTGCTATAGCTGGATGTGGGATTCTATCTTCCCACTCAATCTCACTGTCTATCTGCCTTTAAAAAAAATTTTTTTAAACAAGGGGAGGGGAGAGAGAGAGAGAGACAGAGACATTGATTTATTGTTCCACCCATTTATACAAATTGGTTGATTCTTGTATGTGCCCTGACTGGGGATCGAACCAGAACCTTGGTATATCAGGATGATGCTCCAACCAATTGAGCTATCCGGTCAGTGCTGTCTGTCTCTTCTGAGCAAGATTCAGGGACGTTGTCCTGGAGCTGGTTGCTTCTGAAGCATTCTTCCATCTCTGTTTTCATTTAGAAGATGGGAAACTTTTTTTTTTAGAGTCCACATCTGGGCAAGATATAGTCTCTAAAGACTTAGTTTTATTTACATATTAGTATTCTTACACTCTATTTATTTGACACAGTTTTAATAATAAGAACAGCTCTTATGAATACCTTGGAAAAAACACACAAACCCGCACCTGCACACACTTTGTGATAGCTACACAATGCGGACTCTCCCTGCAAATGTAATCAAGTGAAGTGATCTTTAATACAAAGCAAAATAAAGCTGTTGCTGTAATTAGTATGAACATACGCAACAAAACAAAGCTAATTACTGAGGGGGAAAACACCAGAATGGATTTTGTGAGAAATAGGCCATCTTCCTCACTAGGCAGTTATTTTTCGCTGTTCCCCTAACTCTGGAGAATAGGAATTTTGATGACATTAATGCAGCTTATTAATGATCATTGTAACTCACTCCATCCACCTAATTAAATCATCAGCTACAATTGGTAACAGGGGAGCATAATTGAAATGGAGCTGTTCTGACAAACTAAATACCACCACACTCCTAAATATTTAACATTCCCTGTGGCTGGATTAACGGGAAGGTTTAAAGGGCTATTTAGCCAGGTCTTTCAGAGGTGACTTACAGACATTTTCTATGCTTTTTAAAAAAAAGTCAGATTAGTTATAAATCAATTTCTGCCTAAAATCTTTTGTCATTGGGTGTAATGTAGACTGAGAAATTATAATTAAAATCAATTTTACTCCATTGATAAGATAGCTGAGCCTCTGAAGAATTGATTTATTTTGAGTACTTTATTAAGATCTTATAGACTTATTTATTTTTATAACTGGAGTTTAGTATCTTTTGACTTCCTTCATCTCTTTTAATACCACCCCCCAACCCCCTTGGCAACCACCAACCTGTTCTCTGTACCCATGTGCTTGGTTTTATAAGATTCCACATATGAGTGAGACCATATGGCCTTTGTCTTTCTCCGACTTATTTCACTTAGCATAATGCCCTCAAGGTCCATCCTTGTTGTTGCAAATGTCAAGATTTCATTCTTTGTTTTATGGTTGCGTAATATTCCATTGTTTGTGTGTGCCACAGCTTCTCTGGTCACCGGCTGATGGGTACTTAGATTGTTTCCATGTCTTGGCTATTACTGTAAATAATGCTGCCATGAACACAAGGGTGCATGTATCTTTTTCAGGTAGTGTTTTTGTTTTCTTCCTCTTTCTATTTTCTTATGGAATAATTTTTAATCTTTTTTGTGTATTCACTATTATAAGTGTTTGGCTTAGATTAGATTTTTAATGTGTTGTCAGGAAAATACCTACAGATGGATGGGGGTGGGCACAAAGCTATAGATAGATATTGCTGCAATTATCAGACCATAATCCTCCCAGGCTAGGATGCTGTTGCCAGAACAGCTCAAGGAATAGCCAGAACTACTTGGCACACTTGATTGATTTCAACCTTAAACAACAGACATATCCCATTTTCCTTCTATATTTATTAATCTGTCTTGAATAGATTTGTGTCTTTTTTTTTTTTTTGATTGTGGAGGAGGTAATGATTTCCCTAAGATTATTATATCCTATATAAATTGATGCTTTTATTTGTCATGTGCTTAATCATTTAAATTCAGTAGTGTTTTTGCTTTAGCATTTTGAAATTTAAATGACTCTATTACCTGTACATGCCATTGATTTTATTTATTTATTTAAATTTTGGGTAATGTTCTTTTTACAGACTTCCAAATTTTGCATGCTCACATGGCAATCTCTTTATCTATGTAGTTGGTCACAATTTGGAGAAGTAAAGTGAGGATAATATTGTTTGTTGCTGTTGGCAATTGAAGTGGATAACCTTTAGGATTTGGTTTGTTTATGTAAATATGAAATTGTGATCATAGAGGTTTGTCATTTTCATATATAATGCAAGTAAACGTGTATACCTATATACCTGCATGTATGTGTGCATATGTGTATTTTTAATTAACTTGTTGAAAAGTAATTTCATCACTAGAGCAGATGTAGTAGCTGAGGTTGAGAGTCCATGACTGGTTCAAAGGACCTTAGTAGGTGTATGTGAACACCTAATAGATCAGTTTTAATGACTGCCTTACTCCTGTTATTCTATATTTTGCCTGGGCTAAGGACTTGGGAGCTTGACTGTGAGAAACTTTAAAAAGATCTTGTGAGTGTTGATTCTGCAGAGAATACTAGGAACACTGACAAATTTCTTTGTTTTAGTTCTGTTGCATTTACATGACAGATTGTCAAATAAAAGGGCATGAATATGACAGTTTAGTTTCACATTAATCAGATCCTGCTTTATTGCCATCACAGAAACTTGTGGGGTCGTGATCCAGAGGGTCTGTGATTCTGTGCCTCATAAATATGGTTTTATAAAATGTCCATGTGAAGTTATTAATATTAATTGCTTGTGGTTTTCCCTTGGCACTAAACTTTCCATTGCTATTGTGGTTTATTCTGAGTTCTGTGGTTGGAATTCACAGTATTCCTGAGATTATGCATTTTTTGAGTTGCTGTATACAATCTTGAGAGGCATAATGGCTTTTTGGCCTCTGATCAGTTATCCAGAAACAGAAATGCTTTGTGCTCTCATTATGTGATTATTCTCCCTTTGTGCTCATAAATTTTCCTCTGTGAAGATTTGTTGGACCACTTTTTAAATTTCTCTAAAGCTCCATTTCCTTCTGTAAAGTGGAGATGATAGCGGTAACTTCGACACAGTGTTTTTGCGAAGATTGAATATACTCACAAATGTAGGGGGATGAGCTTGATGTGTGTCATTTCGTAAGTGCTAAGAAAATGTTATCCACAGAACTCATTGACACTCTCAGAATTAGATAATAGGCTATAGCAAAACTCACACTCAGTTTAATATGCAAATGTGAACATTTGTGGTTTTCCTACCTACACCCAACAATATCTAGCTCTAGATTTCAGTGTCAAGTAATAAGAAGCAACCTCTGAAAGTTCCACTATTTTTGAGAAGTCACTTGTGCACCACTGGGTAAACTGACTCACTTGGCTTTTAAATGATATCCTAGAAGAGTTCACACTTTTTCCCAGAAGGGAAACATAGAGGAGGAGGTTCAAGCTGGAGGTGCAGGAAGTTCCCGAACCCAGCTTCTCCTGTGAGCACATCTCTACAGCTACAGATGGAACAGTGTCCTGTGACAAAGACTTGAAACTAGCTAAACAGCACCTCCACAACAAAGGATGAAAGGGCCACATCAAGACTGATAGGAAAGGCAGAGACATAGTTTCATCCACAACTCTACTCCTAGTGTGGTGACCCACAATAGAGAGGGAATCTCACAAAGCAAAAAACTACAGCATACACAAAAGATAAGAAAAAAGAAACCTAAGCATGATGCTATAGAAAGTCATGAAACCACAAGGCAAGAAAGCAAGAGACGAGAGGAACTATAAAACAGCCAGAAAACAAAAGTCAGTAAATATATACCTATCAACAATTACTTTAAATGTAAATGAACCAAATTCTCCAATCAAAAGACATATAGTAGCTGAATAGATAAGAAAGCAAAACCCATCTATATGCTGCCTATAAGAGACCCACTTCAGATGTAAGGATGCACACAAGTATTTATCCTTTTTACCTATATAAATATAAATCATATCCCAGGGGAACTAAATATACAGACATGGGCAAAAGTAGGTCTATGGTAATGAGTACACAAAACAGTATATTCATGTATTATTATTTATTTATTAATTATTGTATTATTTATTTTATTATATAAATCTACTTTTCCAACTCTATATTATGAGGGGAAGATTCATCATATAGAAAGCATTTCAGTTAATAAATTAATAGATACTGATAGGAATGGGATGTCAATGTTTTCCATCCACTAAATAAATCAATGGGTCTAGGTGTTGATCTTCAGTCACATTAACATCATAAGAAGAATGACAACCAGACAATGTGTTTTTCATGATTATTTTCACCAAAATAATCCAGCCTGAACCTGATCAAACTTCTAATTCTAATTTCCAATTGACAGGAAATCAAGGGAACAAAGGTATACATTGCAATTAGTAAAATCCAGACTTTGAGAAACTGAACAAGATAAATGCAAGAGGAAAAGAGAGAAAGACCACCTTATAGATTTTAAAAGACCTAAGAAATTTATTGGCTAATTACAACTAATGAATTTGAGTCTGATCCTGATTTGAACAAATAGATTATTTAAAAATGTTTTTAAAAGCAAAACAAAAGGGAAAAGTCGTTTATCCCTTTCTTACTACTATTTTTAGACCCATTGAACTCATAGTAACAGTAAGGCTTATATGACTGCTTTGAGGAATACACTTTAAAAAAAAAATCTCCTTCTGAAGGGCCTATTACAGCTCTATCATTGAATTATTTGTTCTTTGATTTCCATCAAAGAGAGTAATTCCAGCAAAGGTTAACAAAGGCCTCTCTGTTTCTTATATTGCCTTTCTATTATCTGACTTAACATTTAATGATTATGAAAAACTTAAATCACCAGAGTTTAATAAAAAAAAGTTAAACAAAAGAATTAAATAAAATTAAAAACATAGCATATCTAAAAGGCTTAAAGGGCATTGTGGATCTTTATAAAAATTTAATCAGTGTACACAGCTAAAAGAAATACTGATTATCAGGATAATTCCTAGATGATGATTGGGAAGGAGAAGGAGAGAAGGGAAAGAGACGAACAGGTGGAATGAACTCTAAAGAGAGCTAAGATATCTAGTCTGCCATATTGCTGGTTATGAAATTTATGAAACCAGAAAGGCAAGTTGCTTAGGAATTTAAGTAACTTTTGAAGATTAAATACTAAACATGGGCTGTAATCTGTCTGCCTGTTCATTTGAATGAGTAGTATGTTTTTCTCACTTCTTCTCTCCCTTGACCTGTGAAATCATGAGAGACTCTTTTCACAAACTCACAGCCCCACAGAAGCGCCGTTGACCATAACTAGTGTAGGCCTAGCACTTAGTAGTTCACCTTGTCTTCATTTGTGTTGGTCACTGATTTTCACCAATGGTCTGGTAGGTAATGAACTCACACTCAGATTTCTAGGTATACATACTCTTACCACTGACGTTCATCTCAGAGCTCTTTTCACAAAAACTTCAGGATTAATATGATGCTTCCAGGTGTACCCATCTGCAAATGGAACGAGTGCTAATTATTGTGATTATTAATTCTTGAATTTCTCTTTGTGTCTGAATAATCGCAATTAAGAGACTCCCAGAGACCCATCTGCAAAATTCCAGGAATTCTGAATGATATCAAGGGAGGTCATTCTTTAGGTACATTCTTTTAGGTACAAAAATTGTGACTTCAAGCAAAACATGCTAAATCTTGGAGAACCCAACCCCTTGCAGACTGCTACAAGCAGAAGGTATTATGACAAGTCTGCATAAGATTTTGCCCAAGGTCCTCCATTATTCTGGAAAATGCTTATTTTATTTTAGTTTTTTGGTCTTTTCTAGTTACACCTGATCTCTATGAGGTTTTTTTTTTCCCTCTGCTCCTGGCCAGGCTGCCATGCTCTACGTCATTAACCCTAAACTCTGGGGAACTGATCCCCTGACAGCCTCTTTGATATTAGATTAGATCCCTTCCAGGCTGCATTTAATTGACTGAGCTCCTGGGGGACTGACTTGTTCCTGTTCCCTCTGTTTTACTTGGCCACTCTTCTTTAGTAGCTGGCTTGCAAATGTACCGTGCCTCCGTCAAGAAGGAAGTATGACAGATGAAACAAATGCCTGTAATTCTGAATTCTCCCTTTCTTCCCCTGCTAATAACATGTCTGCAGTTAGACCTGTCAATGAACTCCTTTGTTCTTTTTGAATCTTCCTCCAAGTAATAAGAACATGGCTTCTTCCCTCTCATGTCCTTCACACTGCACCTTATCAATGTTTCCAAAAATAAAAGACAAGAATGCTGGCAATTAAACTACCAATTCTTTTTCCTTGGCTCAAATATCTTCACTTCTGTTTTCAAGCTTTTTAAATCTTTTACTTTTTTTCAGATGACTCATATTGTAAACATTTTTGCTGACCTTTCATTTTCTTGCAGTGATTAAACAATGAAAACTACCTTGTTTTCCCCAAATATGAAAGTAATGTATGCTTTAGAGCAGTGGTTCTCAACCTTCCTAATGCCGCGACCCTTTAATACATTTCCTCATGTTGTATGTGGGTGTGTCTGCATGTGGGCGGACCCGCCTGCAGACAGATAGAGGAGCGGTGTCTCTGTTCCTAAGACCATCGGAAATATGTGTTTTCCCAAAGGGGTCATGACCCACAGGTTGAGAACCGCTGCTCTAGAGGGACCTGGAAAGCATTATGCTAAGCGAAATAAGTCAATCAGAGGAAGACAAATACCACATGATCTCATTTATTTGTGGAATGTAATGAACAAAATAAGCTGATGAACAAAATAGACCCAGAGACATAGAAGGAGTACAGTTCAGACTGACAAACCTCAGAGGAGAGGGGGCGGGGTATGGATGAGATAAACCAAAGAACTTACATGCATATATGCTTAACCAATGGACATAGACAACAATGCCAGGGGGGTGGGGTTGAGGGGTGGCATCAGGAGGATGATGTCTAGAAGGGAAAAAGGAGAAACATCTGTAACAAAAATAAATTAATAAAAATTGCAAAAAAAAAAATCAAGCAAAAAAAAAAAAAGAAATTAAATTGGATTAAAAGAGTTTGCTCTGAATAAATAAATACATAAATAAATATATAAATTTAAAAAAGTAGTGTATGCTAGGTGTCAAAAATTCAAATGTGATAGAGCTATATAATATATAAAATAAAAGATGTCCATCATAATAATCCCTTTTCCCCCAAACCTAATTTTTCTTTTTTTAATGAGGTTTTATTTTATATAGCATTATATATATATAGTGTTAATTTTTAATGGTAACAATATCACTTTCCAACAATTTAAAGAATAAGTTTGGGGGGGGGTGACAGTTAAAATTCATTCCAGTTTTTTCTCTAAGACATCTGGAGGCTCTTGAGCAAACAACCTGGAGTCCAGTTTGAACTGTAGATTTATAATTGGTTGAAATATTTAAAATCTGGTTGAGTCACTGAAACCTTTCTTTCTTAGTCCCTTCCATCCCCTCAAGAGAGCTGTGAATTGTTACACTAAAGTTACAAGTGGCTGATATAAGCCTCTTTGTCGTCTGCCTTTGACCTTACTTCTCTCTGGTGTGTTTCCTCTTGATATGGTAGCTCAGGGTTGAGACCGCACAGATGTGTTGGGTTTGAGCTTTGCTATTTGCTACCTATGTGGTCCTGGGAACATGTCCCCATCTTCCAAATGGAAAGAGTGCTAATTATTTTGATTATTAATTCTTGAATTTCTCTTTGTGTCTGAATAGTCACAATTAAGAGACTCCCAGAGACCCATCTGCAAAGCACTAGTTTCCCTTCTCCTTTAGAAAGAAACAGGACTTTGAGATGGAGGTAAGCTGGACAGTGAATGGGTACGTCTCCCAACTCCCCACAAATTGTGCTTCACCCTGACACCAAACTGTTTAAGCCCCCTCCCCATTCCCAGTGTTGAGAATTTTCTTTTATAGTTTACTTTTCTCCTGACATAAGAAAATGAATTAGTAATACTTCAGATGCAGGGCTTTTGATGGTGACTTGGCAGATATGCCAATGAATTTAAAAATAATTTTGTGCCAGACAACAGAACACTGCCAGAGTAATATTCGCTTTTTCTCCCTGAATCTCTAAATAAGATAAGTAGCAGAGCCAATAATACCAGCCTCTCTCTTTTTAAAGTTTTTTATTGAATTTATTGGGATGATATTGGATAATAAAATTATATAGTTTTCAGCTGTACAATTCTATAATACATCATCTGTATATTGTATTGTGTGTTCACCACCACAAGTCAAGTCTCCTTCCATCCCAGCCTCTCTTTTCTCCTGGGTCTTAGGATAAAATAACCCTATGAGGAATTTTTCCTACCATTTTTTTTTCTGGTGTGTTATCCTTGGAAGAAAGGCACTTGGGAGAAGCCGGTTCTGCTCAAGTAGACAGAAGTTGTGAGAGACCCTTTAAATTCTCTGAAATCTAGATAACAGACTGGAGCTGTTGACATAACCTTACTCAAGTCCTTTAACACCTCCAGGGATGGGAAAGATGTTTTAAGAAGACTCATAAAACTCTGTAAGTGACATCATTCCCAAAGCATGATATGCCCAGTTCTTGAAACCAAGGAAGGAAGCTAGGTGAAGGGGCTTGGAGATTGGCATCATTACCATATTTTTTCTCCTTTGTTCTAAGACACCAAATAAATAAGCTTATTATTTCCTTTTGTACCTTGTTTAAAATCTGCTAAATTTGCTTCAGCCACATGTGTGAACTAAGGACATTTAATAGAGGTGGGACACGAATGGAGCTAACCCACCCAAGTCATTCTGTATAACCTACAGCACCTGGTACCTGTAGGCACTTAGGAAATGGTTGCTTCATGAAAGTGGGTGGTCCTGGTCCCAGTTAGGGTCTTCTTGTTGCTTTATCTATATCCTTTCTCTGATCCTCAAATGATCCTTGTCATTTCATTGCACTAAATGTTATCACTTTGTTGTCATCTCTCCTGTCTTGATCTGTGGTGACCTGATTATTCCCAAAGCCAGAGATATCGAGTCCCCTGAGGTGAGATGAAAGGAAAGCTCTGTACACAAGAATTCACACTTTAATTTGGCTCCTCAGGAGGTACTCCTTATCTTGCAACTCTAGATTTACCTTTCCAGTTTCTAATTGTCCCTAACCACGAAATAAATCGAGAATAGGTCTTCTAGGGGCTTTGTCGAAGGGTAACTCAAATAGCCTCACCCAATTTCATACTGAAAGTTCTTTCTCCATTTGTGCTGATTAGAGCCTCAGGATTGGGTTAAACACCTTAATTCTTTTTCTATTTTTAGATGATTATGTCATTTATTCAAATATATTTATATCATGTCTGTTATAGGCCAGGCATTCTTTTAACATTAAGAAAAGACCATTTTTCTGCCCGAATGAAGTACATTATTAGTGGAAGAAATAGAACATAAGCAAGAAAACAAATGTGTAATTTTTTTAGGAAGGTTAAGTGCTTGAGGTAGAGTGTCATGTAGAAAAGTAAAGCTGACTGCAAAGCCATAACTGTTATAGGAGAAAGGGATATTTTAGATAGGATGATCGAAGGATGGGCTATTTGATCAAAAACCTGAATGAAATGAAGAGTCCCTCTGTGAGAAGCCCTGGCTAAAGAGAGTTCCAGGTGGAAAAAACAAAGTACAAGAGCAAGAGCTTGGTAGACCAGGGAAGCTGGAGTAGAGTGGGTGGAGGCCAGGGTGGCCCAGAAGAGCCAAGAGAAGAAGCCCCAAACTAGACTGTCCAGGGCTGTGTAGGTCATGGCAGAGTTGGGGTCCTAGACCTATGGAGAACCATTTCTACTTAGTTAGGAATTTCTATTCTGAAGTTGCGGGAAGAACTTGCCTGATCATCATTCCTCCCTGGAGAACTATCAGGACTTCTCATTATGAAACCATATTTCATTGATTATAAGCTGCTTTTTTTTTTCATATTTTCTTTACATCTCTGAGTTTGGGATGTGAGACTGTCTTCGAATAGTGTCATAGTTTATTTGACACCATTTGTCTTTGCTAGAGGTAAATAAAAAATGGAGCATCTTATAATTGATGCCACCTTAGATCTGGTGAAATATGGTATGTCCAGGTTTCTAAATGGTTCCTAGTTGATATCGCTCTGATCTCCCTTGCTTCATGGTGACTTGATAGAACAGAGCAACAGTCAGAAACTCTTAAGTACTGAGGTCTTTTCTTGTAGTGAGAAGGAATGCCTTTCAAGTCTATACACTTAGGAATCAAGTCTTGCTTCTAATTGTGCATTCAAGATGATGACAGACTGGAAATAGTAACAGAACTTATAACTTTGGGACAGTTTGTCATATGAGAGCTAACTGGGCCACAAAATAAATGAACCCACTACCCCGACTTCATTGCTAGTCTGCACTGACTGACTGAGCAAAGCAGATAATAATAAACCATTTGTTAATTTGGCATGTTTTCCTAGTTTGTGTACAACTTGGATGATTCCTGCATTCTCTCTGAGGTTTTTAAAATATGCATGGAATCTCTTTTTGTGAATGGACTTATGGAGCTCCCCGATTAAAATAATTGCTTTCTTTCTGTACTGTGGACTCTGAGCTCCTTGAGGGAAGGGACTGTGCCATTCATTTCTATACTTCTGGTCCCTACTAGAATACCTTTGTCACTGTAGACATTCAATAAAAATTGATTAACTGGGTGAAAGATGTCACAGTTCGTCACCTAAAGTAGCTTATGGTCTAAGAAAGATGTTGCTTTTTAACATATTAAATTTTTAAATAGATTCTAGTTCAAGAGGGCCAAATATGTATGTATTACAACTCAGACATCAAAATAAAGTGGCTCTCTTTATGGTTTTTGTCTGATCTCATGTAGTTCTTGGAATCCCATTTATGCTGACAACAGAAAAAATGTACACTTCCAGTTTAAAATGAACACAAACTCATTGGGTGCAAAACAGTCTTCTTTGGGTAAATATTCAGCTAGTTCAAAGTCCAGGAACTTATGGAAGTCTATTTTTTCCTTTTTAGGCAGCTTTCTTTCCCAAGATGATATGTGTGGAGTGACCTTGGTTCAAATGATATATTGTGTTTGTTGGCTGGTCACCAAAGAGAATTAGTCCATCAATTCACTGGGTGTCTGTTTGGCAAGCAATATGAAGGCATGCCATGGTTTGGTCTTTTGGGGTCATTGTATTGGTCCCAAACTGCCACTGTGTGAGGAAGAAAGGCCAAGTATATGTATTCCAGCTGACACTGGTTTCAGCTTGTTCTCCAATTGATAGCCACCATTGACTGCCAGAGAGCTCAGTGGGTAAGCCTTTGGATGCCTCCATACCTCAGCTTTCAAGTCTTCTATCAGAGGCTTCAGCCAACAGAGGGCAGAGACAAGTCATCCCCATTGTGTCTTGTCCAAAGTTTTGACCCAAAGCATCCATGCACATAGCAGATGATTGTTTTATGCCACTAAGCTTTGGAGTAATTTTTTATGCCATCCTTGTTATGCAAAAATGCCCACCGCCCTTTCCTCTACCTCCCTCTCTTCCTTCAAAAAATAAATTACCTTCAAGTTTCAGATATTTGGAGGACAAGCTTAAGAATAAGGACTCTTTTTCCTTTTTCAAAAATGTATCTTTATTGTTGAAAATATTACAGATGTCCCCCCCTATTTTCCCCATTGACCCTCTCCATCCCACTACCCCCCACCCCTGCCACAAGCCTTCACTGCACTCTGTCCGTGTCCATGGGTTATGCACATATGCATGTAAGTTCTTTGGTTCTTTTTTCAAGACCATAATTAATGAATATTTTAATCATAGGGTGCTTCTGAAATGTGAAGAAAAGCATTCACTATTTTCTAAAGGACTTTTGTTAGAGCTAAATTATACAAAGATTTAAAAAAAAAAATTTTTTTTTTTTTAAACTCAGGACAATTCCACCAGCCTCACCCCAGGCCAAAAGCTATTTTCATTAGAGGGGAAAAAAAATGTTTTTCATTTTCTCAAATGATAATATGTGCACCTAGCTAAGTACAAAGTTGAAAGTCAAAAGTTGTGATACCGCTGGCTGCATTACTTGATCTCTATCTGAATGTTAGTCGCGTGATTATTGGAGTTCATTGTCACAGCAGGGAGGGGGCAGGATGTGAAGGCATCAGAAGGAAATTACATTTGCTGAAAAATATGGGTGAAAATGTCTTCAGCAATTACCACAGGTCATCTGTGCCACACACGCAAATGGCAGAGAGAAAGGGCTTCCTGTGGGAAGACGCAGAGAGGAGGGTTAGAAGTGGGCTGTTGTGCAGTGCAGAATGAAAAGCGACCCCCCATTATGCGGGCTTGGAGTAAACAGCAATATTCGTATAATGGGCTGTAATGAATTACTAGTGGTTTTTAAGACTTCGGTTTTGTTCTCTCAGGTCAGCAAACATGCCATCGTCTTCCCTCACTTTGTGTCTCCTGCACTACCCTTGTAGACCCAGATGCTTCTATTCTATTCCAGCTGGCTGCCTTTAGATTTTCGAATTAGCACTCAATATATTTTAATTCAATTTGGAAACTAATGGATGCCTGAACTTATTTAGCCCATCTATTCAAGCATCTTCAAGTGCAATTCTGATTGAGGCAATTTTTCTAATTATAATTTTAATTCTTCATTTTTCCTGTCTCTCAAAAAATTAAACTCTGCTAAATTGGTGACTAGAAACTCTAGGTGAGCAGTATAGGAGAGTGGAACCGAAGTGGTTCTTCCACAGTTTTTCCTGGTATAGCAGAAAAGATGAGTATTAAGTAATGTTAGATTTATGTCAATTGTAACAGTCTTATGTATAGCAGCCTATTTTTCCCCAGATTTTATGAGTCGTCTGGGGGACAAATAGTGTTTCTCTAACAGAAAAAGACACATGAAAGAACTACCGTCACATGGTTAACCTATCAGACAGGTGTTTCTGTTGTTACCTGGCTTCCAGGGTTTTAGAAGTGCTCAGAACAGACTCAGAGAGAGCAGACAGACAGCTTGGGGGTGGGGATGGGGGATGGGAGGTGGAGGGAGTGAGCAAAAAAGAAAAAAAAAGAGAGAACTCGTGGACATGGACAACAGTGTGGTGATTGTGGGGGTGGAAGGGATGGGTGGAGGTGGAAGAGGGTGTAGAGGGGATAAAAAGTGATGGAAAATATAAAATAATACATAAAAAATAAAAGTGCTCAGATATTTGCACTTTAAAGACAAATTCAGCATCTTTCTGCTTCAATAAGCTAAGTATATATTCTCTGTGTCCCTTTCCTCTGCTGTTTGAAAAGCTCTTCCTTCACAGTGGGAGAGAGATGCTTGCAGCCAAAATAGAAAGTAAGACACAGTTTTCCCCACAACAACAACAAAATGTCCTTTTCCTGTGTTACCAAGGATAGAGCATCTGGACAGCCTTAGAGTTGAGTCATGTTTAATCAACTAGAGTGGATGGTGGTAGCTCTCCTCTGGTCTGCTCAAACTTTTCTATCTCCCTTTTTTTTTTTTTAAATCCTCACTCGAGGACATTTTTGCATGTATCTTCAGATAGAGCGGGAGGGAGAGAGGGAAGGAGAGAGAGAGAAACATCAATGTGAGAGACACATCGACTGGCTGCCACCCACGCAACCCCAACAAGGGCTGAAGACAAAATACAACCGAGGTATGTGCCCTTAGCAGGAACCGAACCTGGGTCTCTCTGGACCATGGGCTGATGCTCTAACTGCTGAGCCAAACCGGCCAGGGCTCCCCTTTTTGAGTAACACACCTAGGCTCCTTATAGGAGTGGCTGGAATTGGGGTCAGGCCTTGGTTCTGTTATCCATCTCCCTGGCAGTAGAAATTGGTCCTAGGCATGGGCTCATGAACCATGCAAAGATCAGCAGAGTCCTTAAGTGATATTGATATATAGACCCTGGGAGAAAGAGGCCCACACTTTCTGATAAACCAGCTTGTTTGGCTATGGTGCCTGTCTTTCCTACTATTTTGACTACCCTATTTTAGTTAGAGGACACAGAAATGCAAAGAGAAACAGTGTTGCAATGATGGAAGACGAATGAGAGAGAACTTGTGTGTCCCAACAGCATGGAGGTACTCATTTTTCCCCCCAGGTCCTAGATTTTTGTGGTCTTCCTTCAATTCTTTAACATACTGCACTATTCAGGTGCGTTGTCAACATATGTTTCTCTTGTAAAGATTAGTTTGAGTTGGGTTTCTGTCGCTAGCAGCTAAGTCATATTACATTGGCTTGTATGGTTGGGGAAGGGTATATGTAAATGTGTATTTACTTCTATCATGAGAGATATACGAGACTGGCCATCCCTATTACCATTTTTTCCAGCACCCTTCTTTCTATAAATTAATTCAAGTTAATATACATTAACTACTACTGAGGCTGCAAAGACCAGTAAGAAATCGGTTCTATTCTCATTGAGCATACAGATCCTTTGGGGAGCCTGACATGTTGATAACTACAAACTAAGTCACGTTTCCTAAAATATTCTGCAGAACACTAGCTATACAAGTTATTTTGTGAAGAAAGGGATTTCTGGCTTTAAGAATTTCATGTCACATAAATTTGGAAAATATATTAAACCATAATCTCTTTTTAAGTTTCACAGTGCACATAAGAACACAGACATGCTACAGAAATGGTACATCATTAGCCAAATATTTCACAGCTTACTGATAATGGAAACCTTTGTTCCCCACATGACCTAGTGACATTCCATGAAACGAACGCTCCTCAGACAGTATTTGAATAGAGATAGACAGCTACCAGATAATGGAGATGGGGGAATTAATTCATCTTTGGAGGGGATGGAAATGGCTTCACAGAGGAGGTAAGAATCTGAATCAAGCACTAAGGAATGTGTTCACTAGCTCAGGAAAGGGAAAGGCTGTTTTGGGAAAAAGTTACAAAATATGGGAAGGCAGAGGTATCAAAATAAAACTATGGTTTATTGGGGAATAATTAAGACGCCATGGAACTGGAAAGGGAAAGAAATAATAACAAGAGAGAGATAAGAAAGGAAAAGAAGTTAGGGAAATCTCAAGTGTCATATTATGAAAGTCAGGGCTCAGCCTGGCTGGTGTGGCTCAATGGTTGAGCGTCGACCCATGCACCAAGAGGTCGCCAGTTCAATTCCTGGTCAGGGCACATGCCCAGGTTGTGGGCCCGATCCCCAGTAGGGGACATGTAGGATGTGGCTAATTGATGTTCTCTCTCATTAAAGTTCCTATCTCTCTCTCCCTCTCCCTTCCTCTTTCTCTAAAATCAATAAAGAAAGAAAATAAATAAAAAACAAACAAAAATAGAAAATCGGGGCTCATACTATAGTGATAAGCCACTAAATATTATTCTGTGGGGCATGCATTTTATTTCAATCACAATATAGCACTTAATGTTTTGGAAACAGATATGTTTTATTATATAGGGCATTTTCCCCCCAACTGAAGTGTTTAAAATTTGGCTGATTGGCAGAGTACACAGACTAAAATGAAGGGGACTAGAAAGAATGAGTTTTATTTTCTTCCATCCTCTAAAAGTTTATCCCCTTCTATATTCTATCTTATTTATATGGAGATTAACTTTACATTGGAACATTTGTGGTGATAAACAATTAATACCTTCTGGTGTCAACCATTGAGGATATTACATTTTAGGAGGCTCTATCGATGATAAAAGTTATTGGGAAAAATTTCATTCCATTTTACACAAGTTCCTCTGAAACTGAGAACTTCATCTCCTCCCTAACATCTTACCCAGCAACTCCAACACACTCATTCATTTAGTAGGTGTTTCCTGAGGCCTCATGTGTTAGAATCTCTGTTAGTCGCTGGAAATCTACAACAATGGGAGCAGCTCCCAGCCTCAATGATCTTTGAGTCTAATAGACAAAGAAGCCAACAGAAATTCCAGTTTAATATCATGATGAAGGTAAATACAATATCCTGGGGAGTACCCAGGTAGAGTACCTAGATAGGTAGAATACCTAGATACTAGGTTTGTGATATCTCTGCCTGTCGGTCTCTGTGAAGAGTCCGAGATAGCTTCATGGAGATGACATCTAAAGCTGAATCCAAAAGGAAGAACAGGAATAATCCAGATACAAGAAAATAAATGACAGTGAAGTCATTCTGAGCAGAGAGAAGAGACTATTCCAAAGGCCAGACAACACACCTCATCATTCAGTTTGGCCTTGAATACGGGGAGGATTTGTTGGGGGATAAGACTGAAGAGACAGACAAAACACAAAGGACTCTCAGATCATTTAAAGTCATTTTGGTTTTATTCTGAAGTTTATGTAGCATCACCAAAGTGGCTAAAGCACTGGTTCCATCTTCATTTAAAAAACACAAATCCAAATTAAGGGTGGAGAGGAGCGAGGCTGGAGGCCACAAAGACATCTTGAAATAGTCAAGGCTAGGATGTTGGTGCCCACTTCAGGGGAGGGGCAGTGGTGATGGAAAGGAAAAGTTGGAGAGAGATGGGGAAGGGGGATAAGGTGGGATTGGGTGTTTGGACATGAATACAAAGGGAAGGGAGGAGTGGAGCTCTGAATGAATTTTCTATCCCATCATCTTTGGTAGCCTTTGAATTTATTGAGTGTCAGCTAACTAAAACTATTTCTCATGTAGTCATTGATCTTCCTCTCTTGTTTTCTTTCTCCATCCAAGCAGAAGCTTCATGAGGGCCAGGGACCTGTTTGTGTCCTACAGGGTGGGGCAAAAGTAGTTTACAGCTGTGAGTACGTGAAAGAGTTTCTTCGTGTATTGTTATTCATTAATTATTGTATTATTTTCCATACAAACACCGGTAAACCTACTTTTGCCCCACCCTATACGTAGCCCACAGAAAGCACACAGTGGACCCTGGCTGGTTTGGCTCAGCGGTTGGAGCGTTGGCCTGCGGACCAGAGAGTCCCAGGTTTGGTTCCCTCTGAGGGCACGTACCTCGGTTGCAGTTTGTCCCCAGCCCTGGTTGGGGTTGTGTGGGTGGCAGCCAGTCGATGTGTCTCTCTCATGTCGATGTTTCTCTCCCTCTCTTCCTCCCTCTCCCCCTCCCGCTCTATCTGAAGATAAATGCAAAAATGTCCTCAAGTGAGGATAAAAAAAAAGAAAGCACATAGTGGATGCTTAAAGGGAAAAGAGCGATTACTTTTTTCTTTCCCCTCAAAAAGGAATCTCATTTGCTTTCATCTCTGCTTTTGTCTTTTTTGTTGGAGAAAAAGCTCAAAGTGCTACTTGCCACACTGGGCTTTGGGAAAATGTTTGATTTTTTTTTTTCTACTTGAATACAAACTAATAGCATTGAACTGGGTTCTTGAACTTCTCTCTTACTTTATCTGGATGTGTTAAGAGTGTTTTTGGTTATTCTATCTTCTTTTCCAGTTGCTCTCTCCTGCCAGCTGAGAAGTGTCTTTTCTCTTTGAGTAATCATTGCTATCACATCGGGCAGAATTGTCACTGATATTCTCACTTTACACTTTTAGGTCAACTCTGTCCTGTGCGAGCCAGGTGGAGATGGAGTGACAGATCTGGGTTTGTAAAATATAAATGAGGAAAGGCAGGAACGCCTTTGGTATATCCACATGCCTTAGCCATGGTTCCACTGAGCTTTGCACACCCCTCGTTCACTAGGACAAGGAGTCAAGGAGCCCTCCTTGCTGACTGCTCCCGGAGTACATGCCTGGTTCTGACCGTCTGGCTCAGCAGAGAGCCTGGGGTGAGGGCAGAAGTGGGAAAGGAAGACCTGCCGTTTGTTGGTGCTTGCTGTGTGTCAACAACCTAATGGATTAGACATGTATTCCCACTTTACAGAAGAACAGACGGATGCTTAGAAATTCAACCGGCTTGCTCAAAGCCACACGAAGAGCAAGAGAAACAGGTGGGATTAAACCCAGACAGCAAAGTCCTGAGTCTGTCCGTCATCACTTGCGGCCTTTATTCTTTGCCGTTGTCAGGGGTAAAAACATGATGCAGATAATGATTGTGCTGAGAGCATGTGAGCAGCCCTGGGGCGAGAGGGACCCAGGAGAAGGTTGAGTTGTCTCTTTCGCTGTCGTGGACATTTGGAGATCTCGGTTGTGGTCTGCCTCTCTTTCTTCCCGGTTTTCTGCTGTTGAGCGGTTCATTCAACTCACTTGGGCTTCGCTCAGGGCTGCTGGGTCTGGTCCTGTGGTTGGTGCGTGGCTCCGGGGCACTGGGCTGAGAGGGTGAGTGTGACGATCAGCCCTGAAACTTGGCTCCATTTGCCAGCAGATTCACTCATTTATTTATTTTTCCTGACTATTGTAGGTCTTTTTTCCATTAGAAATTTAAAAAAAATTAAATTACAGTTTGCATTCACTATATTCTGTCCTGGTTTCAGGTGTGCAGCAAGGTGGTTAGACAATCATGTACTTTACAGAGTGGTCCCTGCTGCTTCACGTACCCCCTGGCTCCATGGATATGCATCACGGTATCATCGACTGCAGTCCCTATCTGTCATCTACCTCTCTGTGACTATTCTGTAGCTACCAATTTGTACTGCTGAATCCCTTTACTGTGGGTGTTTGAGTTTGCAGCCCTAATCGAAAGGATGAGCCCTAAATTTGTAGTGACCTTGACTACAAAAGCTTGGGAAACTACCTCGCTTAGGAATAATGTCTACTGCATTGTTATTTTTTTTTTTTAATTATATATGTTAAACATGGTGGTTGGAAAAATGAAAGTGTCCAAGCTCAGGACCACCTACATTGAAGAATTGGGTGTGGGTTCTTTTTCAGAACGGTCTATGCCAGGGAATTGGAGCATGGGAAATGGGAGTGATTGATTAGAAGTTTGCAGCCCCAGCCAAGCTGACTTCCAGCAATCTGTTCATGCTGCAGGACAGAAGTCAGGTGTGTGGTGTGCCGGAGCTGAGAGCCTTCCCATCGCATGGCTGCACAGCTGTGTGCGCTGACTCCTGTCCTCCTGTGTGCGGGAAAACGATGCTCTGTCCTGCTGCTGCTTAGATGTTTGGAGAAAAGACTGTGCAGACCCTCAGTCATTTGCCATCAAGGAGATCCAGACGATAGGGAAGCGGGAGAAGGGTCCCCTGGGTGTACCACCTTCCTACCCAGCTACCTGCAAGAAAGAAGCATTTGATTTTTCTCAAACGGGAAGCATCTAAAGGCTAGTTGCAGGGGCAGTGGAGAGAGATGATTCAGAAGAGACAGCAAGAAGAAAATAACCTCGTGTATGTTCTGCCGTTTTTCTTTCTTTTTTTTTTAGTTGGGGTCTCCTGGTCAGAAAGCTTGCTGATGCCAGAAAGCACTCAGAATCCCGCCTTCCCCCTCTCTCCCCTGTTCCTGCATCAGCCAGATGCCTGGGCACCCAGCTCACTCAGCAGGATCCGCGGGTGGGTCCCTGGCCTGGCTGGGGGGCTCCTCCCCCGGCGCTGCTTCCTAATCTCCCGCCGAGCCCACGGTGCTGGCACTCGGCCTGTAGGTTGTGCTTGTGTGTGAACTTCTCACTCATTACTCCCTTAAATTCAATTAGCGCCCTGGTGCCCAGGGAGGCCAGCGTGCTCTCTGAGAGCAAGAAGGAGGCAGCCCCAGACCTTGTCTGAATGGCCCTGTCTTGGCGTTTTCAGGGAGTCCTCCCCTCCTTCCGATTTAAATTCAGTCCCCAAGCAAGGGTCACAAATCAGCGGTTGTTAGAATCTATTATGAAGAAATCAACATTTATCAAATTGCTTTTCGAGAAGGTGAATAATTTAGGGGGAAAAAAAATTACCGCTACCATCGTGCAAAAAAAAAAAAAAAAAAAAATCGTGCTGCTGACCGACAATTTATTTTATTCCTCTGAGATGCGAGGAGCTGAAGCGTGCTGACAGAATATTGATGAGCTGGTGCAGATAAATAAAATCCTTTATGATTTTGGGTTACCGACTTGTTGTCAATTAAAAGCCAAAAAAACACATTTAATTGCCCCCACAGTAGCAGTAGAGACTCTAGGGTTTGCTAATGACCGGGGTTGCTGGCTCCTTACGCTGATAGACTGTTGAATCACCACAGAAGCACGAGTTAATGCTGGGGTACTTGAGAGAGGCCTTCCTGTTCGGTCTACCTGTGTGAAGCTGTATGTGTTCCTGGAGAATGTTTTCCTGAACACGTTTTATTATCATCCCTCTTAATATTTATTGAGCACTTGGACTGTGTTAGGCATCATATTATCTCTTTTATGTAACTGATCTAATTGAGCCCACTTCAACAGCCCTGCATGGTAGGTCCTAGTCATTTTACTCAGGAGGAAAGGGATGCTCAGAGAGGGAAATTCACCAGCCCAGGGTCACACAGCTTGTGAAAGTGCTAAAGACCTCAGCATCCCTACCTGTTCAGTAAGGCATTTAAAAATAAAGTATTTCTAAGCTACGAAAAGACGCGTATGATTTTGGTTGAGGATAAATGGTGGGGATGAGGGGGAACTGCATGAAAGAAGGAAAATGTGCCTGAGTCCCTAATGACTAATTCAGAGACTGTGGATGTCATGGCCAGGCTGAAAACTGGTCAGCTTATAAACATTCTAGATCGGGGCATTAGCAAAGACCACGTTAGAAAGCCAGGTAGCTCTTGACAGCATTCAAGGACAAACAAGTCCGTTGCCAGTGTTTGGGGATCATCAGTCAGGAGAGAAGGAATCAGATTAGATGGCATCCCCAAATTCCTCTCATCCCCCCTTTTTTTTTAACCTTTTACTTGTCACAAGCCCATGATAACAGCCTCTGCACACACCCCCAACCTTTCCTAGTTAAGTAAGAAACTCTAAGCAGATGTCTCAGAATTCCTGGGATAGGGACTTTGCTTCAGTGTTGTGACTTATTTTAATGTCCTGAGATATATAGGGTGTCCCCAAAAATGTATACACAACTTTGAATAATTATAAACCCAGTGTTTATTAAAATACATTTCATTTTTAACATGTAATAGAATCTATAGACACTCTGTATACATTTCTGGGGGGCACTGTGTTTTTAAGTAAAAACCTTCAAACTCACTAGTTGGAGATTGGTCAAGGACAGTTGTTTGGGAAACTCTTAGTCTTTTGGATGCATTAAGAATGTTGGCATTTGCAGTGGCCGCAGGCTAAGAAAATATTACTGGGTGCAGAACATCTTTGCCTCTGTGAGTGAAACCTGGCTGGTGTCTGAAGCTGGGGTCTTCCCCTGCAGGCTTTCTCACGTGGTGTTAATGAGGAAGGAGTGACGTGGAATGAGTGAGACCGAAGGACCGAGAATACACATTTTCAAAGAGCTGTTGCACTTTTCCATTCGTGCTTCTCCTGCCAGAAAACTCGGCAGGCAGCAGAAACAGCCAGTGCAGGGCTAGAAAGTTACATGAATACCAGAGGGAAAAAACTGATTTGCTCACTAGGAGGCTCTATTAAGTGAACATCTGTTAACTGTAAAAAATCCCATGCACCAAATGGGAAAATATAATGAAATTCAGGGGTTTTGAGCAAATTAAAACCGTAAAATACCAGTGGGCAGGAATCACTGTGTGTTTCACGATTCTGAAATTTGCATGGGAAGTTGGAGCAAGGTACAACAAAGCGGGCACACTGAGGATGATCTACTGCGGGTGTGGAGTGGAGCTGTCCCTTGCTGTGGAAGCAAGCCAGCAGTCGGGGGACTGCGTGCTCGGGGAGGGGGTTCATGTGGAAGCTCCCCAGCCCATAACTGCCGACACAGTAAAAGATGGTGGCCCTAGGAGGAGGGCTGTTGTCGGAACAAGGAAGGTCTGGGATTTGGCGCTGCCCTTGCAGAGGTGGGGAGTGTTACAGATGTGTGCTGTCCAGATGCTGCTGACATCCTCAAGGAGGGAAAGGAAGAAGCAGAGAATGGGTGGTTTTCCCAGATGGCGTGTGCCCAAGAAAAATGCCTGAGCAGTGTGGCGTGCGGAGGGGATTGTGTTGAAAATGCTTGTTCCATTTGGAGCATTGAACATAAAGGATAACGGGGTGGGGGGACCTTCAGGCTGGGATTTTGCACATGCTCACAGTCGTGGAAATCTATTAGCTGTTTCCTTGGCTGTTTTTGTTTGTTTGTTTTTTATAAACAATGACTTTTTTTAATTTTAATTTTTTCCTTTATTGATTTTAGAGAGAGAGGGACAGAGAGATAGAAACATCGATGAGAAAGAACATCGATTGGCCACCTCCTGCATGCCCCCCGCTGGGGATTGGGCCCACAACCTGGGCATGTGCCCTGACCAGAAATGGAACCAGCGACCTCCTGGTGCATGGGTTGATGCTCAACCACTGAGCCACACCAGCCGGGCTCCTTGGTTGTTTTGAATTGCAACCATCCTAGACTAGGCAACAACAGAAAAACACAGGTTAACTAGCAAGAACAGATCTATGTAGAAGATAGGGTGAGGTCAGTTTAATTTCAATACTACATAAATCCCTGTGGCCACTTGGGTGTTTGTTATATTAATGGCTTTGAACGTTTCAGCAGTGGCATTGGAGTTGTTTAGTCTTGTGATTATCTTCACTGATTTCCTACGGGAGTGAAGGAGGGGTAGGGCGTTAACAAGGGGATGTGAAGCATAACAAAGGGGTCAAAGGTACAGAGCACATGAGAGAAATTTTGAATATTGTCAGGTGCATATAAATGGAATGAGCTTCTGGAAAGATGTGCTTTGCCCCACGATTTGCTGAGCTCTAATTGGACACCTAGCTTCCCTAATTGTGTGGTGAGGTCTAGTTAACTGTAGTTAAGAGGGAAGCTGTATATCAGAGGGCAGAGGGTAAAGCTTTTAAATAAGGCTTCTTTCCCAAATGCCTAAGCAAGAAATTGGAACAGAAATAGACTGTAGAGCTAAAAAGTCTTAAAGTGCCTCTTAAATCTTTACTACAATTACCATAATATAGAATAATAGAGCCGATACTATTTTTAAAAGCTTTTGAAGGTTGCAAGTAGCAGCCATAAATTGTGGGTTTCAGAAAAATCTGTAACTGTAGTTTTTCAGAGGCTTTTTATTTTAATGAAAGAGAAAGGTTTTAATAAAACCAGAGAGAACTAATAGGGGACATTGTGAGGTAATGGGCATGTCTCCTTAGCTCTAGAAGTGCAAAGGAGTCTAAATGATTGGCGAGTGTGTGCTTATTAAAAAGGGAAAAAATCAGATTCTTCTTACTGGCCACATTGGGGACTTGCAGGAAAGTTTGATTTATTGTCAACAACACGGAGGTAGCCAAGCATGAGAGCGAGAAATAATCTGACACTGGCTGAGATGCAAATAGTTTGGAGAAAATGAGGCAAATATTCTGGCTCCTTTTGTGAAGGAAAGAACAAAATGCTATTAGGACACCTTGCTGTGAAGAGAAACTCAGTACCAAGGACCTGATTGGCCTGGAGAAAATTGTTCCCATGTCCGACGAGATTTGTTATGGGTGGGGGTTCTGAAAGAAAGACTTTTAGTAGTAATGGGATGCTGACAGATTTCCCCCCTTCACCCATTTCTACAAATAGAAGAAAAATAAATATCTTTCAGGAACCACAATTAGTCACTAACCAAGAACACCATTCCCATTTGAGATCACTGATTAAGGTTTGTTGTGTTCATAATACATCCACAAAAATGTAATAATAATTTGATAGAAGAGGAACAAAGTTATTAATGGCAGTTGAGTTTCTTAAGGAAGTTGGTAGATGAAGCCCCAAATGGTTTAAACTACAAAACACTTATCACTTCTTCTTGCTGTGAAGCAGACTGGGCAAAGAACGCAGAGGCACAACAATGCATTGTGTGAGAAGGTTTCTTTTTTATTTTCTCTTTCCTTTCTTCCCTCTTTCCCCCAAAAAGTGAACAAAAACTCTTTGAAGGCAGAGACTGTTACAGTGTGAGAGAGACTGACACAGGTAATTAGGATGTAATGTGACAAGAGCAGTGCTGATGGTGATGGTGGTGGTGATGGTGATGGTGATGGTGTTGCTTATGGTGGCGTTGGTGACGATGATGGTTGTGATGGTGATGATAGTGGTGATGGCTGTGGAGGTCGTGATGATATCTGTGGTGGTGGTGGTGGTAGGGAGCACCCACCCAGGGTATCTGAGAGAGGGTGGCCGAAGATGTTAATTTACCTGAAAAAAGTAAATGTTAAAGGAAGCTTTGTTGGATGAGTTGAATATGAAATGCAAGGAAGTTGGGGAGAGGGAAGGAGTGAGGAAGGGTTAAGAGTCATTGCATGTCTGATGTGGAGAGGTGAGTAGAGGTCAGACTATAAAGGTGTAGACATGGCAAGGGTGGAGAAATATAGAAAGTCCAAGTCTAGTGAATACTTACAGAAATAATTCACACACACACAGTTCTTTAGTATAGAGTCCTAGAAGTAGGATTACTGAGTCAGAGGGTATACACTTTTAAATGCCCTTATAGCATCTTGCCAAACTTCTATCATATGTAGAATTTTTTTTAGTTGAACACCACCTTGATTTTCCAACCAAGAAGTAAAATGGAAAGCTCTATAGCACAATGACTGTTCATGTCAGTTCTCTCGAGTCTATCTTCATTCATCAGCAAGTACTCTCTCAGCATAGAACTCCATGTATTATCCCATTATCTAACCCAAAGCTGCACTCACTTACTGGGTTCCAATAGCATCCAGACTTCACTGATGCTCCAGTCAGTTAAGCAGCTTGGTGACTAGCTCAGTAGACATGCATGAAAAATGGGAAAGAGGCATTTGTTGCACATTTACTAGGCTAACCCATATCAGCCCTCTTAATAATTCCTTGTTTCTATCTCAAAGCAATACCACTATATGAGTGCATTAAATTTATATGCAGAAGCACCTTGTTATTTACAGGAATACAACCTATTAAGGGCAGGAGAAAAATGAAGTCAAAGAAGAATGAAAAGATGTTAACAATGTATTTCTTCTTGACCCTGAGATTATGTTTAGGATAAGTTTCTATACAGGATAGCACTTGGTCACTGGTCAAGCAGAGACTTTTTTTTTTGCATCTTCCTCAATTTTAATTAAATGTTTAATTGTATAAGTTTAATAGGACATTAGTTATTGAAAATTTTCCTGAAGTGTGAAAAGGTTTTTGCTTTTTTAAAAAATTTTTTTGTTTTAGTTTTGTTTTAGTATAACTGATTAATATGTACCAGGGGATAATGTAGAAGTACAACCCTAGATGATTTTAAAATATTACTTTTAGCATACCTGCCACATGATGATTCTCTTTTCTTCTTTGATTTTGTGATTGTTAACCTCACTCTCTGAGTCTTCTGAGCTTTAAACCTCCACGTCATCTTCAACTTTTCAGTCTTTCCTCTACTTAGTGTGTTTCTTCAATGATACCTCTGTTTTGTTGCTGTAACAAGTTTCCATGGACTCAGTGGCTTAAAACAGCATACATTTATTATTTGACAGTTCTAGAGAGCAGTTGTCCACCATTGGTCTCACTGGAATAAACATAAGGATGATGGCAGTACTGTGTTCCTTCTTGAGGTTCTAGGGCAAAACACATTTTACTGCCTTTTTCATCTTCTAGAGGCTGCCTGCACTCTGTGACTTATGGCCCCTTCCACCTTCAAAGGCAGTGATATACGATGGAGTGGTTCTCATGTTGCATCACTGTGCCACAGGTCTGCCTCCATGTTCCACATTTAAGGACCTTTGTGATTACATTGGACCCGCCAATTTAATCCATGTTAAGCTCTTTATTTTATGGTCATCTGATAGGCAACCTTAATTCCATCTACAGCATTAATTCTCTTTGGCTATTTAATATTCACAGGTTCTGGGATTTAGGATATGGATATCTTTGTGGGGGCATTATTTTACCTATCATAATACCTATCATGTCCCTTTCTTCCTTTATGATGACCATGTGACTCTTATTTCAAGCCATTTAGGATTATTGCAATAGCCTTTGGCTTCTTCTCTGTCTTTGGTTTTTCATCTCTTCAGACATCCTAATCTCTGCTGGAGGGCTAATCTCCATGAAGTCTCGTGTAGAGTATTATATCTCTCCTCAAAAAGCTTCACTGGCGACCTTTTCAGTAAGGCAGTGCTCAACAAGCTCTTTTGATCATGCGATCTGGCCTGGCTGGTGTGGCTCAGTGGTTGAGCATCAACCCATGCAACAAGAGGTCGCCAGTTTGATTCCCAGTCAGGTCACATTCCCAGGTTGTGGACCAAATCCCCTCCGTGCAGGAGGCAGCCAATTGATGTTCTCTCTCATCAATGTTTCTATCTCTCTCTCCCTCTCCCTTCTTCTCTCTCTCAAATCAATGAAGAAAAAAAAATAGATTATGTAATCTATCAATACAAATATGTGTACCCATTAATGTGTTTTGATTTAATTATAATTTATGTTCCTATGCTATCATAGTAATATTTTATAAACTTGTAAACATACATAAAACAAATTACCAGAGGAAAATAAAGCCCTCTGTCAAGATTACTTTCAAAATTCATGTATATTCAACATATGGGTCAAGTAAAGAAGCCATGCCAATTATGTATTAAACAATTTAGGTAAGAAATAGATATTTTAATGTGCTTTTACTACTATTAATGGATTAATTGTTTTGTAAACCCCAATTTGTACACCTCTGTGTGAGAGAATAAAGTCCATATTCTCTTGTATGAAGTTCAAAACCTTCTGAGATCTCACTTCCATTTTTTATTTACCTGTGGTTTTCTATCCTGTGCATTTCCTGTTACACAATCTACACAGACTACCATTATCCCTTCTTTCCCTAATTTTACCTTATCTCGTTCTCAAAATTCCACCCATCCTTCAAGCCATAGGACCTGACTTATTGCAGTTGCTCAGCAAATGTTGGTTGAATGAAATCCCTTCTATTCATTTCTTTCTGTGTACTTTTCTTACTTTGTAATTACATATCCATTTATAGGTTGACCTGTTTGTCTCTAGATCAAGGTTCACAAAGGCATTTAGGGATTCTGACAGTTCTAGTTACCATCAAATAAATATTTGCACCTAGGTTGGTAACTGGTACAAAGTAGGTGCTCTATTATAGTCTATCAGATGGACAAGGGTCAGATCGCCCTGAAGCCTTCACTGAGTTATTCCATCTGGTCATAATGAACATTTCCTTCTTTATTCTCAAAATCTGTAGTTTGAGCAGAGTAGGTACTCAATAATTATTGAATTAGAGTAAGATTCAATAAGTGGCTCAGGCTTTTTTTTATTGTTGCTGTGTTTTTTTTTCTTCTTTATTTCTATATATATATATAGTGATATTTGGCCCAGTGGTAAAGGCACAAGTGGAAATTTGATTGCTAGAGTGTGGAATAGTTGAGATGGAAAGTTATTTGGAAGGGTGCCTGATGCTGAACATCAAACCTTTAGTTGTTCACTTACCAAAGTCATGCCTGTAAATGTTATTTCACAGCAACATGCAAATTGCGTCTGACTGTGCCCAGTAGAATGGTCCTTTATCTGAGCTCATTAGAAGCAGTTTAAAAACAAACTCCAGAGACCAATAACACAACAGTTTTCTTCCTTTTTGATCTTCCCTCATTATGGGGGACAGGGTCAGGGTTGTATAATGTGCTGAAATCTGTCAATACTTTGTATTTCTTATTCATTAAAACCTTCAGATACTGTTTTCCTAGCATCTCCACTTACCAGGGAGGGTGGGGGAAAAAAACACTAAACAGGTGCTCTTGACTTGAAAAACAGTAATTTCATGCAACTCACAAGGGGAGAAGTTGGAAATTTTCCGATTCTGAAGTTGTCACTGGGAGATAAATTTGGGTACACATTCGTCTCTCATAAACAGACTTTCCTTAACATAAATTCCTGCACTGCACGAGGCACCTGATTTCTCTGGGGGCAGACATGCTTCATGGAGCAATCATGCAGTGAAGAGATAGTGTGTATTTTCCAAGCCTTCTTCCAAATGTGCAAATATGAGCTGGAGGAGTCATATTCTGAGCTGCTAATATGGAATTCCAGCTTCCCTTGGCAGGGAGAAAAATGCTTATGGTAAATATTTGGCTTGATTGATGGGAAAGTGTCTGAATTTTGAGTAATCTAAACTCAGGCTTAAATGTTTCTGTAATACCATAAGAAGATTACTTGTCAAATAAACAATGAGGTACATTAAGTAACATACAAAAGAACTGCCTAGCACAGTGTTCGTTTTTGAAGCAGAAGCTATCAAAGCAAGGGGAAGGTTATAGAGATAGTTTCTATAGCAGTGATTCTAAAAATCTGGTCTCCAGGTAGCATTAGCATTAGCATTAGCATTAGCATTAGCATTAGCATTAGCATTAGCATTACATAGACGCTTGCTAGAAATGCACAGACATGGGCCACACCCCAGAACTACTTACTGAATCAGAAATTCTAGGGGTGCCCAGCCGGTGTGGCTCAGTGGATTGAGCATCAGTCCCATGGACTGAGAGGTTCCGGTTCGCTTCCCGGTCAGGGTACATGCGGGTTGTGGGCTTGACCCCCAGTAGGGGGCGTGCAGGAGGTAGCCGATTGATGTTTCTCTCTCACATTGATGTTTCTACCTCTCTTCCCCTTCCTCTCTCTCTAAAAATCCAATAAAAACATACTTTTAAAACAAGAAAGACATTCTAGGGGTGAGAGAGGTCCAGCAATGTATGTTTTAGATGTGCTCCAAGTGATTCTGATGTATGGTCAATGGAGAAACATTGTTCTACTAGAATTCAATCCCTTCATTCATTCAAGAAACATTGATTGGCTATCTAATAAGTTCTAGGCACTCTTTTTGGGCACCATAATACAGAAGTATAAACAAATGGTCAAACTCTTTCTCTCTTTCCATCCATAGTCTAGTGGGCAATCAGAAACGAGGGATTCATTACGTTAAGTTCACCCCTTGGAGCCTGCAAGTTGCCCTTTCTAGTGATTATGGTGTTTGTGGCAGGCTTGGCAAAAGATAGTGTGAGCTTTTGGAAACTGAACCAGACGTACTTCATTCGACAGTGTTAGCTGGTACTGTTCCTTTCATGGCCGGCTCTCCTGGGACGGGTTTTAAGATCTCTAGCTAGGTGCTCAGGGTCCATGACTTACCTAAATGGATTGAATTATTTATTAATTATCTTTCTGTGTTTGAAACTCTAGTGTGGGCATTGGAAACGAATTAACTGGCATGATCCCAACATCTGGGCTCTTATTCTGTAAAGGATTATTAGTGACCCAAATGCTATAAAGGACATACAACTGAGTAACAGTCATCTTTTCTGATTATGAACAATTGGAGGAATAGTGAGTCCTAAGCATTTGATATTAGGTAGGCTGGAATCAGTGGGAATTTGCTACCCTTTTTCTCCCATTGGTCTTTTTCTTTCCTTTCCATTTTCCCTCAATGCTATGGATATTTACTGCCGCTCAGATCTACTCTTCTGGACTGAGCCAAAAGCTCTGATTTATGTTTTCTCTGAAAAAATATATCTAATTCTGATTTCTCCTATGGTCTGTGTAAAATTTCACATTTTCTCCTTGAAATTTCTTGTTTGATGTGCACACATCTAAGTTTAATAGTAAAACATAACTCATGATTTTCCTATCAATATTCATCTTCCATCCTATGTTGAAAAAGCACCCACTGCACTTCCTGTCACCCAAACTGGAAGGCTTGGTCATCCTGACTTTCTACACTTTATGTTCCCTCTCAACTCAGTCAACACATGCTGGAAGTTTTTTTTTTTTAAATAAAATACGGGACATTTCATGAATGTGCATGTAATCCTTGCTCAAGGGCCATGCTAATCTTCTCGGTGTCTTTCCAGTTTTAGCATCTACTGCCAAGGTGAGCACAGTTTTCTTTCTGTTAGTTACAGCTAGTTTCCTCCTCCACTGTCCATGCCCTGGCCACTAATTGATGTTATTCCCTTCGGTCTCAACTGGGGTTGTATTAGCCACTTCAATTCCTGCATCTTACCCTCCAGGTACGTTGGCCTGCCAACTGTTGCTTTTCCAACCACGAGCTTTTGCTTAGCATTACTAGCTCTGCCAAAAATTGAATGGTGTCATTTGTGTTTACAAATCCTACATGCCTAAATCCTTTAAGTTGTTGTGTCATTCACATTTTATTAATCAACTATTTATTGAGTGCATGCTATGTGCAAGGATTGAGCTAGGCACCTACGTCCTCAGTGCACAGTTTATGACATCACAAGATCTCTGCTTTCAAGGAGGTTACATTGTAACAGGGAATCTGACAAGTAAATAGGCAATTATAGTAAAATGTGCTAAAATTTCATCTCCTGATCTGGAAACCATCCCAAACTATTTTAGCTCCTCTGAACTCATAGAGATTACTCATTGGCCACTTAATTACATTACTAATTTTTAGCTGTTCTATAGATTTTGTTATTATGTGTTTTTCTTATTTCCTCTATTAGATTATAAACTCCTCATGGGCAGAAAATACGTTTTATACCACTGAATATGCCTTATAGCTTTTAGCCCACAATATTTCATATAAAAAGTACATATTAAATACCTGGAAATTTATAAGAGAGTTATAGTTTACCGTTGGGATCTTTCCTATACACTGCATAACCATTTCTCTGTCCACATAAAATACAGAAATATGGTAAGAAAGCTGAGATTTGTTTGTATTCAGTTTACATTGAATGATGGTTTTTAACATGTAAATTGAATTACCTGTTACAGTATAATACATATTACAAAATGTTAGGTGCTTATACTTCAGATTTCTCTTGATACAAAATACTCAATAAATCTTAAAAGTAAAAAAACACAGAATTGCATTTTCAAGCTTCTATAAAAATTATGAAATATATGCTAATAACCAGAAGCCAAGAGTAAAATATTATATTGTCAGGTTGTAAACCAGATTTTGATTTCTTAAAATAATGAGAATTTTATTAATATAGCAGGACTTATGAAGCCCTAATTAGATGAAGCAGGTGTTCCTGATAGAGTAATTTTTAAAAGTAAATATAAATGAACTATAACTTTTCAACACTCCCATCAATTAAAAAATTATAATTGCATTTTAATCTAACCCTGCCATATTCCCAGATGTTGATTATAATACTTCCTGGTAAATTAACTTTATATAGTAACTTTTTTCTCTTTGCTTTTTTTTCTTTTTATTTATTTTCTTTCTTTATTGATTTTAGAGAGAGAGGAAGGGAGAGGGAGAGATAGAAACATCGATGAGAAAGAACATTGTTTGGCCGCCTCCTGCATGCCCCCCACTGGGGATCGGGCCCACAACCTGGGCATGTGCCCTGACCGGGAATCGAACCAGTGACCTCTTGGTGCATGGGCTGATGCTCAACCACTGAGCCACACAGGCCGGGCTTGGTTTAATTTCTAAAAATTAACATATTATCTCATTGTGGTTCTAATTTGTATTTCCCTGATGATTAGTGATGGTGAGGATCTTTTCATATATCTTTTGGCATCTGTATATTCTCTTGGGGGAAATAGTTATTCAGGTATCAATGGTATATTTTTTAAATTGCAAATTCTGATTAATTGTTGATGGAATATAGAAATATAATTGGTTTTTATATATTGATCTTTTATCTGCTCCTTAGTAAACTCATATATTAGTTCTAGTATCTCTTTGTAGATTTCATTGGATTTTCTATATAGACAATCATGTCGGCTATGAATAGTTTTATTAGTTCCTTTCTTATCTTGATGCATTTATTTCTTTTCCTTCCTTACTGCACTGCCTAGAACCTCTAGTCCAATGTTGAAGAGAATTGAATAGAAACAGTGAGAGTACGCATCTTTGTCTTATTACTCATCTGCGGTGGAGAGCATTTTATTTGGTCTTTTACCATTAGGAATAATGTTAGCTGCAGATTATTGGTAGTTGCTTTTTAACATATGAAGTTCCTTTTAATTTCTACTTCTGAGAATTTTTATTAGAAAATGGATGCTGGATTCTGTCAAATAATTTTTCTGCATCAATTGATGTGATCATGTGATTTTTCTTTTTTTATACTGCTAATATGATAGAGGATATTGACTGATTTATGAAACAGCATTGCATTTGGTCATTTGTATTATTCTTTTTATATATTGTGGCATTTGATATACTAATGTGTTGAGGATTTTTACATCTATAATCATGAAAGATACTGGTCTGCAATTTCCTTTTTTTGGTAATGTCTGCCAGGATTTGGTATCAGGGTAATACTGGCCTCGTAATGTAAGTTGGAAAGTATTATTTCTTGTTTAATTTTTGGATGATTTTGTGTAGAATTTGTACTGTTTGTTCCTTAATTGCTTGGTACAATTCACCAGAGTGTCTGTGGCTGATCTTTACTTTCTGCATAGATTTTTAACTGTAGATAAAATTTCTTTAATAGACATAGGGTTATTGAAGTCATCAATTTCTTCTTGAGTGAGCTTACTTAGTTTTTGTTATTTTGTATCTCTCAAGGAACTTGCCCAACTAATCTGTTTTCACATTTATTGCCATAAAACTGTTCATAATATTTCTTTATTATTGTTTAACAACTTCATTGAGATACAATTAACATAGCATGCAATTCACATACTTAAAGGGTGTTAGTTAATGATTTTTAGTATCTTCACAGGGTTTTAAAACTATCTCCGCCATATAATTTCAGAACAGTTTTTGTTTGCCTTAAAAGAAACTTCCTACCTATTAATGTTACTCTTTATCCTCCTCTCCTTGACAGCTCTAGGCAACCTGCATCTATGTTCTGTCTCTTGCGGATTCTAGATGTTTCATGTAAATAGAGTAATAAAATATGTGATATTTTGAGACTGACTTTATTTCACTCAGAATCCTGTTTTCACATTGTAGCATGCATGAGTACTTAATTCCTTTTATGACCAAATAATATTCCATTATATGATTATACCATATTTTATTTATCCATTCATCATTAAATGGGTATTTGGATTATTTCCACTCTTTGACTATTATGAATAAAGTTGCTATGGGCATTCATGTGCATATTTTTGTGCAGACGTGTGTTTTCATTTCTTTTCAGTCTTTATCTGGGAGATCTAGGAATGGAGTTATAGGTCATATGTTAACTCTATGCTTAACTTTTGAGGAACTGCCAAAACTGTTTTCCATAGTGGCCAAACTATTTTACATTCCCAAGAGCAATGTATGATGGTTCTCTTTTTTCCACATCCTCACTAATGTGTTATTTATTGTTTGTTGTTAGTGGGTGTGAAGTGGTATCTCATTATAGTTTTATTTGCGTTTCCCTAGTACCTAATGTTGCTGAGCACCTTTTTATGTATATACTGGCCATATGTATATCCTTTGGGAAAATTGACTATTCAAATTGTTTCCCCATTTGAAACTGTTTTTATTTTGTCTTTTTATGTTGAGTTGTAAGAGTTCTTTACATATGCTAGATGCAAATTCCTTATTAGATACACCATTTACAAATGTTTTCTCTGATTCTGTAGGTTGTCTTGTGACTTTTTGATAGTATTAATTCTGAAAAAAATATTTAAATTTGATACAATCCAATTCAAATATTTTTTTCTTTTGTAACTTTTCTTAGTATTCTTTTATGTTTGTAGAGTCTATAGTAATATCCCCCTCTCAATTTTAATACAGTGAATTTGTGTTTTCTTTTTTACCTAGTCTGCCTGATTAGATGTTTATCAATGTTATTGATTTCAAAAAATAAATATTTAATTTCACTGATTTTTTTCCTGTTTTTAAAATTTCTACACTAATTTTTTTTAACCCTCACCCGAGGATATTTTTTCATTGATTTTTAGATAGAGTAGAAGGGAGGGAGGGAGGGAGAGAGAAAAACATCAACGTAAGAGGGACACATCGATTGACTGTCTCCCGCTTGACCCCGACCAGGGCCAGGGATCAAACTGCAACCAAGATATATGCCCTTGACCGGAATCGAACTCGCAGCAACACTTTGGTCTGTGGGCTGACGCTCTAACTGCTGAGCCAAACCAGCCAGGGCTCTACATTAATTTTTATTATTTTCTTTATTCGTCTTACTTTGGATTTCATTTGCTCTTATATTTTAGGGTGAAAACTGAGATCTTTGATTTGAGTACGTTTTACTTTGGTGCTTTAGATTTTCCCAAATGTACCGCTTTTGTGGTATCCTGGAAATTTTGATATGCTGTGTGTTTATTTTCATTCACTTCAAAATAATTTCAAATTATGGATTTCTTCTTTGATTCAATGGCTATTTAGAAATATGTTATGTAGTTTCCAAATATTTGAGTATTTTTCTAAGATCTTTTATCGATTTCCAGTTAATATTATTATGGTCAGGAAAAATATGTTGTATGACTTGAATAATTTTAAATTTATAATGTTTTATGATGCAGAATATGATATATAGGTTAGTGTTCTGTGTACACTTGAAAAGAATGTGTATTGTTCTGTAGCTGAGTGAACTGTTCTATAAATGTCAATTAGGTTGAGTTGATTGTAGTGTTTTTTTGTCTTCTATATCCTGACTTTTTCTGTGTATTTGTTGTATTAATTATTTAAAAAGGGTATTGAAATCTCCAACTAAAATTGTGGATATTTCTATTTCTCCTTGCAACTTAGTTTTAATAGTGTATTCGGAAACTCTCTTCTTAAGTGCAAAATTATCTAGCACATCAGATTTTCCTGATGAATTCACCTCTTTATCTTTTGAAGTTAATGTCTTTATCCTAGGTAAAATCTTTTCTCTGGTCTCAAGTTTGTCCAATATTACAGACTCACTCTCACTTTCTTTTAATTAGAATTACCATGGTATAACTTTTTTTTTTTATTTGCTATTGCTTTTAACCTAAAGTGCATGTGCTATATAAAGAACATAATTGAGTTTTGCTTTGGTATCCAATCTGACAAAATTTGCCTTTTAATTAGCGTGTTTGGAACATTTATATTTGATGTGATTGTTGATAAAGTTTAAATCTACCATATTGCTTCTGGTCCACTTGTTTTTTTCTTTCCGTTTTTCTGCCTTCTTTTATAATAATTGGGTAGTATTTATGATTCCCTCTTGTCTTCTTTGCTCATTTATTACCTATAATTCTTTGTTTTATTACTTTAATGGTTGCTTTAGGATTTATTGCATACATATTTAACTCATCACAATATACCTTCAAGTGATATTATGCTACTTCACATATAGGAAACTTTCATCCTTTGTGATATCTATATCTATATCTATATCTATATCTATCTCTATATCTATATCTATATCTGTATCTATATCTTTAAAATATATTTTATTGGTTTTTAAGGGAGAGAGAGAGAGAGAAACATTGATGTGAAAGCGAAACATCAATGGGCCTCTTCCCGCACGACCCCTACCAGGGATCGAGCCCAAAACCCAGGCACATATCTGACCAGGAATCAAACCCACAACATTTCTGTGCACAGGATGAGGCCCAACCAAGTCACACCGGCCAGGGAGTAATATATTTTGTCATAACTTTTACTTTTAAGTATGTTATATACCATGGAATACATTGGTAATTATTCCTTTTGTTTAGACAGTCAATCATCATTTATATATTTTAAAATAACAAGAAATTGCATATTGATCCATATAGCTACCATTTCTAGTGATTTTCATCCATTTATGTAGATTCATATTTCCATCTGGTATTTGCCAGTATTTCTGCCTAAAGGATTTCCTTTAACATTTCTTGTAGTGCAGATTTGCTGCTGATGAATTCTTTCAACTGTTGTATATCTGAAAAAGTTTTTATTTTGTTTTCATTTTTAAAAATTAAATGGACTGAGTTTATTTTTTAGAACAATTTTGGGTTGATATTTATTAAATACTATTTAATACCATTTTAGAGCTGATTCATCTTCTCTTTGAATTATAAACTGGAAGTTTTGAACTGAGGATATGTAATTTTCTAAAAGCCTATAACTACAATTACCAAGTCTTTTTAAGTAATTTATTTTATTTTTTTTATTTTATTTTTTTTTTTATCCTCACCGGAGGACACTTTTTCACTTTCTGTTCAGATAGAGTGGGAGGGAGAGAGGGAGAGAAACATCGACGTGAAAGGGACACATTGAGTGGCTGCCACCCGCACAACCAACCAGGGCCGGGGACAAACTGCAACCGAGGTACATGCCCCTAGCGGGAACCGAACCCGGGTCTCTCTGGACCGCAGGCCAACGCTCCAACCGCTGAGCCAAACCGGCCAGGGCAAGTAATTTGTTTTAATTCTTTAATTTCACCCTTTGGCACTTTTATAGCTCATCAGCATTCTAGATCTGAGGAATAATTTTGGTAAAAATTTTTTTTTCTTTAAGAAAAGTTACTATGACTATGCACTTATAATTTTAATGTTTAAAATCTCTTAGATATATTTGATTACATTTGCCTAATCAGGATCCCTTGTTCTAAAAAACTAAATAAATGCATTGAGTATCAAACATCAAATTGGACCAAAGTCATTTATATTGAACTGAATTTCTTAAACATGAGAAGTTTTGACGCTGAGTTATATGAATTTAATTATTGCATATAATAAAATGTGGTTATATCTAGGCTAACTTCACTAGCTATTCTAAATATATGAGGAATTACGTGGAAACAAGGGTCAGGAAGTCTTGACAGTATATTCAGTTCTGCAGCAAAGGAGACATTCTCAAGGCTGAGCTGATGGCAGAATGTTCAGTTGGATAGAATGATTGGGAAAAATGCTGCCTTCACTAGACTGTAGTCATGCCATATGGGGTTGATAATCATCTTACTCTCTATCATAATAAGTCTGCTTCTCTGAAAGGTACTATGCAAAATCCAAAATTTCACCATCTGTTATCTCTGATGCTTGAGATTACAAGTGATTTTTATCCTTTTTGTTCCTGCTTTGCTGTATCTGTACACAATGCACTTGTAGTTTTTATGTGGATATTTAACAAATTAACTAGAAATCCCTGTGGCTGTACCAGAATCTGTTTTCTAAACTTGTAATTGATGGGTTAGCATAATCCAACTAACTTCATAGACTTTTGCTAATAATCAGAGGGCTATTACTTTGGAAATTACTGGCAATGGCATCCTTGTGTTTCCTATCATCAATAGTTAGTGTATAGGACATTTTGAATGGCCATATCTTTATATCTTTAAAGAGAATTAGCTTCTGCAGGGCCTAAATATCAAGGGGTTGGTGACAGTAGTTTTTTGTTTTGGTCAGCATGATAAGTGCGTATCTCAGCATTCCAGACCTTATGGAATTCCTATAACCATTGCAGAGAGCTGACTATATTGATATCTTGTCGCTTGGCAATTATAACCTTCACCGTGAGAAGTTGCTGTCCAAGGTGATTGGTATTTCTTTCTCATGCTTTCTAAATATCAGGAATACCAGGGATGACTCAGAGCCCCTGTCCAAGTCTCTAGATTCCTGACATATGACCACTGGTCAATAGTTTCAAGTTAGCATTTTCAATGTATCTCCAAACTAGAAACTTTTCTAAAGGGCTCCTAGAGCTGGAAAGGTGGCCTGGGGGTGGGAGGGTTGGGGGAAAAGCTTACTATATTCTATTGCTAAGTCTGAAGGTAAGACTGGTTTAAAAGTTATGTTTGTAACAAGAAAATTTTCCCAATAAACATTATCTGAACCTTGGGCCCGAGAAAAGTGGACAAAAGAGAGGTCTTGTTGAATCTGTCCATTTTCCTATAAACATTTGGAGTGACTAATTGGGTTTTCCCCATTATATGTCACAAAGACAAAAAAGTAAAGGAGAGCTGATTGTTTATAAGCTTGAAATATCATCATCTCATGGCATGAAAATTCCCTTGGACAATTTTCGACAGTAGTGAGACAGTTCAATGATGTATACTAATTGTAATTTACAATTATGCCTTTGAATGCTGTCCTAGAAATGACCTCTTGTATTGGGGAGTCACAATAGATATGTTCCTGTAAATGAGACACAGTTGGCTAGATGCAGAATTAGATTTATTTAATATTGTCTTAGGAGTAAAAATTAAGGTCAGTGAATAAAACTTATAGAAATAGAAGAATTTATCAGAACATGGAGTTATTTTTTTTTAAATGGAATTAGATCTCTCTCTAGGTAGTGAATTATTCCCTGTTGCTGAATTAGACAGTCAATATTGAGGCAGGCAGCCTCTGTTATCATTCTCATTTACTGAATATTTGCTGTGTATCTGCACTGTACTAATAAACTCAAAGTCTTCCCAGAATAGATAAACCCAATTTAAGACAGTGAAGAGTGGTGCCTATATCCAGTTGGTTAATTTTTTCTTCTTGGCTTAAAGTCATTTAAATTCAAATAAAAAATAAAGTCCATTATGCTGGCCAAACAAAATCTGTCATCAAGCTAACCACTGGATCAACTGTGGTAGGCATATTCATATACAAGATTTGTATTGTATCATTAAAATCAACACTGTATTATTCTGGTTTTAGAAATAAGGGACCTGAGGTTAAGGAAAGTTGAGTAATTTGTCTGAAGACATATAACTCTTCTGTGAAAGAGGTAGGATCAAACTTCAGGTACGTTCTATCATAGTTAATTCGTTTTATCTTCCCGATAACATAGACATTAAGAAGTTAAATCACTTAGCTCTAAAATTTGAAAAAGCCCCAATGGGTGCAATTGACCAATTTATTCCAAGTCAGTCTGGATTCTTTCATTGACATCTACTTTATAGATGAGACAATGGGTCCTTGGGAAGAGTATCTGTATGTAATTTCAGGCTTGCAGCCATAAGGAAACAGAGAGGAACACAGACAGACTTTTGTTTAAACAGAGTAGTTGACTGCGAATAAGGTATGGTGAGCATAGAGGGTGGAATAATATCCTCCCCAAACTTGATGTCCACACAGAACCTCAGAATGTGACCTTCTTTGGAAATAGGGTCTTTGCAGCTATAATTAGTTATGGATCTATAAATGCAGATGTAATTAGTTAAAGATCTAGAGATAAAATCGTTCTGGAATTACAATGAGACTTAAACCCAATGACTGTTGCCCTTATAAGAGCGGAGGTCACACGGAGAGCCACGCAGACACAGAGGAGGTAGAGAGATGGAGAAGACCATGTGAAGACGGAGGCAGGTACTGGGGTTTAATGTTGCCACAAGCCAAGGAGTGGTGAGGATTGCTGGCAGCTGCCAGAAGCTAGGACAGAGGCATGGGATAGAGTGTCCCTGAGAGTCTGCAGAAGGAACAAACCCTGCTGACACCTTGCTGATTTTAGGCTTCTAGCCTGTGAAAGAATACATTTCTGTTATTTTAAGCCACACAGTTTGTAGTACTCGGTTATAGCAGCCTCAGGGGGTGAGATACTTCAAAAAGTCTCCCTATCCCCCGCCTCCCCCCACTCATGTACTTATATATATATATGCTTTGCAGCTTTGGGTCTCTGAAAATATTACCACTAGAATTCTGTTGACGTATATTCTTAATGTATTCTTATCAAAATTAATATATGTTACCTGGGAAGAGTAACACATCAAACATGAACACAATAGCAGAGTTTTTTGTTTTTTAAAAAATGATGACTGTTTCAAACATTTTACTCTAAAAGCTCTTAGGCTGATTCGGACAGTATTTTAACTGGATCTGAGTTAGTGTATTTGAAGGTAAAAGTCAAATACTCCTGGCTTTTAGTTTCTGAGAGTTGTAATTATTATAAATCACGAATCTATCTTTAAAGCATATTTTATATCATATTAATGTACTAAAACTGATGGTGATGTGGAATACTTGATTATAGTCTGCATCCCATAGGAAGGTATTTTAAAAGGAGTAGATTTAATTTTGGTATTGAATGTGGTCTCTATTTTTCAAGATTGTAGGCCTGCAAATTCCTGTGCTAGCTGGAAATTGGAGACGATAATTAAGCCTATATTTCTTACCACTTTAGGTTACTTGGAAGGGTAAATATTTTAATGGGTACATTTTCTATCTATTTTTTCTTCAGGTGCTTATGTGCAGGCTTTATTAAGCATAAAGAAATGAACTCAGTCTAAATTTATGACAAGTCTTTTTACTCATAATAAAAGAAAGCATAATTTTTACTTCCTCTGCATAAAATACCCATACATCTCCCATATAAATTTGAATTATTTTTCTCATTTTCTTAGAGATGATTTCTTAAGAGGAATTCTAGCAAAACTTCTGAAGTGATATTGAGAGAGGACAGCCAGGGGTGAATAATGCATTTAGGTGTTACTTCTTTTCCTTTTTTTTTTTAGCCTAAGACTTATACAAGCGATTTTATCAGTGCAGTTCTTGGAAATTTCTGCTATTTTCTTGCTTCACTCCCCTCCCCCTCGCATTGGCTTCTGTAAACGCTATTTCTGCATTACCCTAGATCAGAGTTTCCTAACATTGCCCTATTGACATGTGCACCAGGTAATTCTCCCTTCTCGGGTGCAGACTTATGCATTGTGGGGTGCTTAACAGCATTTCTGGTTTTGGCCACTAGGTGCCAGCAGCACTCCCAAGTAGCGACAATCCCAAACCTCTCCAGACATTGCCAAACATCCCTTGGGGAGCAACGTCGCCCCTGGTGGAGAAGCACTGAAGTTTACATGCATTTTCTCCTTGATGTTCAAGCAATTAGAGGACTTCCTGAGCATTTGGGAATGGTAGATTGTGTCCTTTGATTTTCCCGTATCGTTGCTATTACAGACTACAGGAATTTTGGAATTCATTCCAAAGCTTCATTATACAAATTTAAAATTTGAGATTTAGAAAGCCACGACTCGCCTTCTCCCCACCCCAGCCACAGAACTGGCTTAGACTCTATCACACTCTTTACATCTTATAATCCTTGTTTCCCTTCCAGCGATTTAAGAGTTACTAGTAAATACTACTACGCATTTAAATTTTTCCTCACTCTTATGTTGAAAAATCTCTCTATTGTCCTTTATTCAGTAATTCCTCCTTCACTCTCTGGATTTCCAATCTCTCCACTTTGCTTCATGGGCATTTCTAGTTTAGTACAGTAAGTGTATTCGGTTTTTGTTTTTCTTTTCTTTTCTTTTTTTATTTAATCATGTCATTCATTCTTTCACTTAGCAAAGTATATTTATTGTTTTGTAGAGTCAGGCACTGTGCAAGATTCTGGGCATCTAATAATAAATGAGACTACCTGTTAACTATTGAACCAAAGATAACATTTGACACAAACACACTTCAAATATCTTTGTAGGGCATTAATCAAACTTCTCTTGGCTTCTTCTTCCCTATACCTCTCATTAGCTGAAATCAGGTTATGTAGCCATTAGCAGGTCTGGAAATTTCTTTCCTTTCAGGTTCTCCAGTTTTATTTTCCAAGCACTTTGCATGATAATATTTACCATATGACCCATGGTCCTCCCTTCCCACCCACGAGCATCTAACTGCTATCTTCTCCCCACCTTTTCACAGTACCCACATACTATTCCCTTCTACAAAGTGAAGTCTCATTTTGCCATCCCCTTACTCAACTGAGTATTCGCTGCTTCATTGTTGGAGAACCATGATATCATTTTCAATCAGTCTCCGGAGCCATTTTGCTGGGCAGAACAAAGCCATACGATAGAAATAGTATGCAAACTTCATATGTCATTTAAAATTTTCTAGATAAGAAACAGTTGAAATTAATTGTAATAATAGATTTTATGTAACCTAATATAAACTAAATTATTGCCATTTTAAAAATAGTCAATGTAAAAATGATTGAGACATTTTATATATTTTTTGTTTTATTCTAAGTCTTTGAAATCCGGTGTTTATTTTGCACGACAGCACATCTTGGTTGGGACCAGACACATCACAAGAACTCAAAACCCCATGTGGCTGGTGGATAAACTACTGGATGGCAGAGATTTAGAATATTAACTTTTTAGGTCCACCAAACCCAAAGTGCAGGAAGTCCCAGTAAAGGGGTTACGGTGTCCCCAAGACTGACATACCCTCCCACTCCAGAGATATCTTTCTATCATCTTTTAATTTTTTTTCATTGTATCAATAGAAAATCCATTTGAGCAGGTGTCCCATGGACAGGAAAGGGTTATCCCTGTTGGATTCCTCGCTGTCGTGAATGTAATAATCTGGGGTTTACACTGTTATGTCCCTATAAAGCATGCTGTACATCTCCTAACAAGCCTGCCATTCATTTTTTCAATAAATCCTGCACAAGGGTATTAGGGTCTGTGAACTGACAATTGATTTACTGCCTGGAAAATTATTCTTTATTGATTTCTATTACATGGAGGCGACTGCAGATCTATAGGGTCTCTAATCAGAGAGAAAATGCTAAAGTGAGTGTCATTCTTATTTAGACAGGCAATTCCAAGTAGGAGAATTGGTTTAGCACCTCGAGGTGACATCTACATGTTATTCAATTATGAATTCCTGTAATCCATGAATTATAATACATAAAGCAAGTGAAAGCGGGATAATTAATTTTTTTAAAAAAACACCCAAGTGTCCTTTGTGCAAACACGTATTTTCAATGTTAACCTAGCATTCTCTTTGTATGTGGAATTGGACATCTCGGCTTGATTCTTCCTAAAAATTCTGCATCGCATATGGCTCCTTCCCTACATATTGAAAATGCAAGTCTTTTCAATGAATAAAACCTTTGACAAAGAAAGGACTCTAAGCTGATTCATCAGGTTAGGGAAGGTTTCTAAAAACTATATTAACATCATTTAATTTCTGTGAGCTACATCAGGAAGCTTTCTAAGAGTGGGAGGGAGTGAATCACCTGCCATCTTGCCCTGACTTCACAGGCCTTCTTTTGCAACCTGTTCGAATCAAGAGGCATCTATCCAGAACACAACCTGAGATTAATCTAAATGCAAAAGACAAAATGCAGCGACATGTTAGATTACTGCCTGGGCAGAGGGCAATGGAATCGGTAGGATTGCTACGTATATATACCCTGTAGTTCATTACCTTGATCTCTTGTGAATTGTCTTTTGAGGATCTATAACTCCCCTGAAATTATATGCAAGACATGGACATACGAATGTGCTGCTTTTCTTCCCCCTTGGGGAGAGGGTCTGTATATAAGATTCTTAAATTTATGCAGGGCAGTCTGGCCGGTGTGGCTCAGCTGTTGAGCACCTACCCGTGCACCAAGAGGTCGCTGGTTTGATTCCTGGTCAGGGCACATGCCCAGGTTGTGGACCCGATCCCCAGTTGGTTGTGTGCAGGAGGTGACCAATCGATGTTCTCTCTCATCGATGTTTCTATCTCTCTCCCTCTCCCTTCCCCTCTCTCTAAAATCAATAAAGGAGCTACTTTCTTTTCAACGAGGCGGTGGAGCAGCCTCCCCAGCAGACACAGATGCAGATCTCTGTGAAGACGCTCACTGGAAAGACCATCACCCTTGAAGCTGAGCCCAGTGACACCATTGAGAATGTCAAGGCTAAAATCCAAGACAAGGAGGGCACCCCGCCTGACCAACAGCGTCTGATTTTTGCGGGCAAACAGCTAGAGGATGGCCGTACTCTCTCAGACTACAATGTTCAGAAAGAGTCCACCCTGCACTTGGTGCTTCGTCTGAGGGGTGGCATCATTGAACCCTCCCTCCGCCAGCTCGCCCAGAAGTACAACTGTGACAAGATGATCTGCCGAAAGTGTTATGCCTGCCTGCACCCCCGTGCTGTCAACTGCAGCAAGAAGTGTGACCACACCAACTACCTTCGCCCCAAGAGAAGGTTAAATAAGACTCCTCCACCAACTCCTCGGGCCCACAGGGCAGCCTTCTGCCTGAACCCTGTGACTCTGGGACCTCAATAAAGTTTCTCTTTTGTTGACTGGAGCAAAAAAAAAAAAATCAATAAAGGAAAAAAAAATTTTTAATTTATGCAGGGCCTTCATAAATAATGTGATACATGCATTACAGGTTCACTATTGAGTCCATAGCACCTAGCACAGTGCTGAGCAAAGAGCAGGTCTTTAAATATGTGTTGGATAAATGAATGCCTTCAACTTATGTCAGCATATCAAGTGGGTTTCCTGGAATACTCTACTTTGTCCAAAGGAAATGTCTCTACTTAGCCAGTTCCTTGCAGTACCCACAAGATCCAGCCACAGTGTAATCAATAGTATTTAGACTGATAGGTGAGCAAAGATTCCCATTCAGGGTTTGGAGCGCACGTTTTTGATATGATGGTGCCAAGTGACATTTTCCCATTTCCTGTAGTCTTTCTTTCTTTCTTTCTTTCTTTCTTTCTTTCTTTCTTTCTTTCTTTCTTTCTTTCTTTCTTTCTTTCTTTCTTTCTCTCTCTCTCTCTCTCTCTCTCTCTCTCTCTCTCTCTCTCTCTCTCTCTCTTTCTTTCCTTCCCTTCCTTCCCTTCCTTCCCTTCCTTCCCTTTCTTTCTTTCTTTCTTTCTTTCTTTCTTTCTTTCTTTTTTCTTTCTTTTTATTAGAGAGAGAGGAAGGGAGAGGGAGAGAGAGATAGAAACATCGATGACAGAGAACATCAACTGGCCGCCTCCTGCATGCCCCCCACTGGGGATTTAGCCCACAACCTGGGCATGTGCCCTGACCAGGAATCAAACCGGCGACTTCTTAGTGCATGGGTCGACGCTCAACCACTGAGCCACACCAGCTGGGGCAGTTTTTCTTTCTACTTTCATTTTTCCACACTGGCTCCCAAATCTCTTTCTCTTCCTTTCATGCACCCTAAAACTGGGAGATCAAGCAGGAGCTTGGGAAGATTTCCACCCTGAAAGTGAATAGTGAAAGATATTGCTTTGACATCCAAAGACACTTTTTATTTGATTCTATGGGAAATCAAAATCCATTTATTCAAAAGGCATATATTAGTTGCTATCCACATTCTGTGGTTGGCCCTGGGGACATGGCTACACACACACACACACACACACGCACACACACACACACACACACATATGCACACACACCTTGTCCTTATGGTGCTTACAATTTAATATGGAAATGACTAAATACACATTTTTACCCGAAGGCTCAGTAGTCTGATTTTATATCAAGTAATTTCACCAACAGGAAACTTGGATGTAGTTCATTACCTTGATCTCTTTAGAACCAAGTGTATGTTAAGTGATTAAAAGCTGTTCTGTTGGTGCCTATGGGCTCATCACGGGGCCTCAAGTGACATGCAGAGTCCTGGAGAGCAGAATCTGAGCAGTGCAATTTGTTTTGTCTGCTAGATTCACCTCGAGGCTCAGGGGAGTAGATGAAGGCATTTTTACATATACAGAGAGCCAAACTACTGCGTTCTCACTTTATTTTTCTGTCTTCTAACCTACAGCAGCAAAAACAAAGCACTGTCTTTCCTACAAATAATCTCTAATTCTATGCTTTTCTACAACGAAGCACATGTCTAGATCTTTTATTTACCATCCAGTATACCATCAGGTTGACTATTTTCCCTCATTCTATTACTCTTTTTTTTTTTTTTTTTTTTTTTTAAATCGCAACGACAGAGATACTGGGTCTTTAAAAACTGAAAACTAGATATTTTTTGGTTGTTGTAGACAAGCAATTTAATGAAAATGCTACTGAAATGTGTTTTCCTCCATGAAAACTAGTAAATCAATTACAAAAGCAATTTTCTTACACAGTATGATTTTATTGTGTTTGACCAGGGCATTTGATAAGTATTAGTTCTTGCTGAGAGCAAAGAGTAAATTTTATTTCAGGCTTTTCTTTCATGCAAACAGCGAAAGCATCAGAAGGGCAGTTGGACAGTAGCTTTGCTGGGTGGTGGGCCGAGCAGATGAGGGGATCTGTGCGCTGGCCCATCTACCTCCATGTCCACACTGAGCCATGTAAGAGACAGGCTCTTTTTCTAATAAAAATGGGGAAAATGGTGGGCTTATTTCCTACAGGGGCAGGTATTGTGGTCTTCCTTTTTCCTTCTCCCCGAGGGATTTTTCTGCATGAAACAAACACATGCCCAACCCCAGTTCAAACAAATCAAATAAATGTACACGAGAAAAAAAAATCGAGGTCTGCTGTGCAAACATATTAGAGTGAGAGGTTGCAGGTGTGCATTTCATTTCTGCCCTGAGCTTGGTATACAGATCGTCCTTGGCCCGAATATAGAACAACAACAAAATGCTTCAAACCATTTACTTTGTGCCTGCTACTGTTCTAAAATTCATCTGACACATGTGCCCCCCCCCACCCCCAGGGTATTTTATATCAACTACCAATGATTGAGGCTTTGCAGCATCGTGGTTAAATGAGATAATGAGTGTGCTCAACAGATGTTAGCCACAGAAAGTGCTGGAACAAAGGTGACATGATATTTTACTATGGGAATTCAGAGAAAGGAGATGCAATCATTTTCTTAATGACTTCTCCCATTCCTCTACATTCCATGCTCAGTCAGAACATTCCATGTTCACTTCTTGATGTTGCCTCAGCACCTTCTAGAGTATCTTATTGCGTTGTATTAAAACTGTATCTTTAGACACCAGTCATCCCCACCCCCAGCATGAAAGACTTATGTGGTATAATCTATTACTTAATGGCCTACTGCTATTCTTGGAACAGAGAGAGAGCTGAAAAATCTTTGTAAAGCAAGGAACAGAAAGCAGGAAAAAGTCAAGAACTGAAGTGGTCCTTTGAAGACAATATGATAAATTAATCGCAAGAGATGAAGACAGTTCAAGATAGTAGCAATGGAATAAGCACAAGCCAGAGATGGGGAAAGGGGAGGAAGCAAGAGACGGAGGTGAGCTAGGGATAAGTGAGGAGGAAAAATATCTGAAAATAGTCTATAAACAACATAGAATCTGTGTTTTTGAGAGTATTCAGATCACGGTACATGTTTTGTTGAAAAAGTCTTCAACATCGGCTTGAAGAATCTGGTAGGAATTTGGGTTTTGGAAATAATTAGAATGCATGTAATTGGTCAAGCATTTAGTGAATTATGCTTGGTCCTATATGAAGCCTATACACATTTTTTAATTTAGAGCAGAACTCTAAACCCATCCTGGACTTACAGTACCATTTGAGATGACAAGGCTTGAAATCTAATGTGTAAGAGAGAAGGAGAAGGGTTAGTGGTGACCTACAACAACCTTTCAGTCTGTAGTATTAATGAGACTCATTCCATAAATATTCAGTGATGACTTGCTGTTTTCCAGGCACCTTGCTAGGAGCTAGTGTTTCAGCAGTAAGCACAATAAAAATATCCTTGACTTAAAGGAATATTTGGTCTGGCAGAGGAGAGAAAATAACATAGGTAACATTGATGGTGTGGGATTAGACAGGTAAGGCATGCAATTCAACGTAAGGGTTCAGGGAAGCTTTCCCCCAAGGATGTGATGCATAAGCTGATATCTGAAGCATAAGTAGGAAATACCTAGAGAAAAGGAGAAAGGACTAGTTTAAGTGAGAGAGGTTGGAGAGTAAATGCCAGGGAAATAGGTAGGGGATGTAATCAGGGTCCAATCATGTAGGTCTTTGTAAGCTATATAACAAGGTCAGAATTGTGTATACAACATCCCTTGCCTGCATAGTTTGCAGAATGATTTGAGGGGCCAAGACTAAACAGGAGAGGACATTAGGAGGCTCTTGGGAGTAATCCAGGTGAGAAATAGCTGTGGTCTCAGCTAGAGCTGTGAGAGTAGGGACGTAGAGACAGATGGACGTAAGAGATCTTTAGGAGTAGAAATGACAGGTGCTGATTGATTAGAGGTGTGGAGTTAGGCAGAGGAGAGAGATTTAAGTTTCATATTGATTTTTGGCTGGCGCATCTCAGTGGGTGGAAGTGAAAAATAGGGAGCCAGGAGGGAGAATGGTCGGGTAACATTAGATGTTGAGTACGGTTTCAGATGTACTGAGTTTGGAATATCTTTGTAATTTTCCAAGTGGAGATTGATTATATGAAAGTGGAAGTCAGAAGGTAAATATAGATATAAGCAATCGGGAGCTATCAAGATATAAATATGAACTGAAATAATGGGAGGAGCTAAACTCACCTAGGGAGTGCAAGAGGAGTGAAAGGGAGGCCCGACAGAACTCTAAGAGATCCCGATTATTTTCTTTAAATCACCTCTATTGGAGTATAATTTATATACAACAAAATGCATCCATTTTATGTAAACATGTCGATGATGTTGACAAGTGTGTACACTCCTGTAACCAGCATGCTGGTAAAGATACAGAAAATACCTAGTGTTGTGCTGGATCTGGCTTGCAAGTTCTGATGATTTAATTTTTAGGACTTTTGGGTGCTGGTTATTAAATACAGCTATTAGTTAAAAATTATACAATCTTGCCCTGGCTGGTGTGGCTCAGTTGGTTGGGCATAGTCCTGTGCACTTAGAAGGAAGCTGATCGATGTTTTGCTCTCACATCAATGTTTCTCTCTCTCTCTCTCTCTCTCTCTCTCTCTCTCTCTCTCTCCCCCCTTCTCCTTTTCTCTCTCTCTAAAAAAAGATCAATAAAAACATTGAAAAAATTATATGATCTTACAATTAAATAAATTATATTAAAAATAAAACATACTAATACTTAGCACTTCCTAGTTATTTACTATATTTAACACTATCTGTGATCTTGGGGTTACTTATATGTATTCTATTTGAACAGAGGAGATACTACATACTGGTATGTGTTCAGTGATAACATGTTGGTAACTTGAGTTCAGCAATGGTGAGGGTAATTATACCATGGAATTTGGCAAACGCTACAAGTCAGGGCTTGACTGAATTTTTAGTTGATTGTCTAGACATCAGTAAGAGAAGGATAAACTGTTAATAATATAGATTAATTGTAAAAGTACCATGTCTGTAGCTGCCATTATGAATAACACAAAAAAAACTGAGGATATTTTATTCCTGTGTTTGAAAACTATTATCTGGTTCAGCAAGGAAATTGCTTGTGTCTTTCATGAACACGTCAGTTTCCAGCATACCTAATGCTGAAGCATAATAAATGTAATTTTCAAGAGAATGAGAAAGAGTTTAACAGTATGTTACATATCAGATATAATGAAAATAAATTTATTGGGAAAAGAATTAGAGAATTTAAATGCAACTTTGTTTGTGAAAACTTGGTAAATTGGAATTGAAATTTTAGGTAACTTAGGCATGCAAGAGTTTGGCCAAATCAATGAAAGCATTCTGTGATAATTAATTGGCAATGTGGAATTTACTATAAAGTGTATTGTATATTTTATTATTTGTAAAATGTGTGCTGTACATTTTTTTTATATCAGTTAAATGTACATATGCATATGTACCTATGTTTTTTTCAGAGAGCTGGTTGTTAGGCATTTACCAGCACAGAACTGATCGTACATCCCCACAAACTTCCCTCATGCCCTTTACTACATGCCCCAGTCTTTGGCCCATGCAACCACTGATTTGCTTCCTATAACTGTAGAATAGTTTTGCCTATTCTAGAATTTCTTATAAATGCAATAATACTCTCTTGTGCATTGCTTCTTTTGCATAACATAATATTTTTGAGATGTATTCATGTTGTTCACTAATATCAGATGTCAGTGGTTTGGTTCTTTTGACTGCTGGCTTAGTACCCCATTGTATGGGTGTACCATGATTGGTTTTTCATTCACGTGTTGATGGAATTTTTTTGTTCCTCCGTTTTTGGCTATTGTAAATAACGCTGCCATGAGGCTTCATGTATAAGTCATTTTATGGACCAAAGTATTTGTTTTTATTTTTTATTTTTTGAGTAAAGACCTATCAGTAGAATTGCTAAATCATGTGGAATGTGCATGTTTTAGTTCTAAGAAGCTGTTAGAATTTTCTAAGCGGCTCTACTATTTTACATTCCTCCCCACAGGGTCTGAGCGTTCCAGCTGCTCCACATTCTCACCAACACGGCACTGTTCATCTTTTTAACTTTGGCATCTCTACTGAGTGTGTATTGTTATCTCGTTGTGGTTTCAATTGGCATGCTGTGTTTGAAGAAATGAAAAAGCACAGTAATATATCTAGCGGAGTGAAATGTCAGGGAAGTCAGGAGAGAAGAGTGTTTCGAGAAACAGGGAACAGTCACCATGTCACTTGGCGCTAAGAGGTTCAAGAAGACAAGAAGCAGCAAAGCGCCTGTTGGATTTAAGAGCAGAAAGGTCATTTGTTTCTTTGGTGTGAGTGATGACAGAGACACATTTGAAATCATCCCATGAAACCCTCTCTACTTTCTGCTCTGAAACCTAGAATCCTATCCTGTCTGTGTCACGAAGTATCCAAGTGTATTGATAAAATATTATTCTTTATGTGGCTTGAACACCAACATCAAACAAGGGAAAAGTTCTCCTTGAGTAGAACCTTAGATTGGCACTGAACCTTCTCTTGCAAGTACATTTCATGTCCAGACTGACCTAGGAATATGATGTTCTCATTTGTCTACTTTCTGACTGGTACATTCTTCTCCCTCTGCCTGAATTATAGAGGGTAGGTGATACTTCACTCTAGCCCCAGTGTCTTTCTGCTTGGTGACATTTTCCCCAAGAGAGCATGGTATACTCTAAATTATCCTCCGATTTGTTTTCATTAGGCATTAAACAGGTCATTTTTCAGTGCCTACCACATTAAATTTTATTTGATCAGTATTTATATTGAGTATATAAGTGGAAAAATAAATGAATAAAGGTGTGAATGCAATACCATATAAAGTAGGATTCTCACTTAAAGTTCTGTGTTTTGAATTTGGATTTTCCCCCCTGGTAAGTACCCAAAGCTATGAAGGGGTGTGGTGGCTGGTAGTTGCTGACAGGTAATCTTGAGAGGAAAGTTTTGGGAGTTGGAGCTCTGAATTCTTGCTTTAGTTAAGCAAGACTTTGAATACAAGAAAGAGGAAGGTCATCTCTTCCAAATTGACTTAGAAAATGGTGAACAGGCTCAAAAGAGCAATAAAAACTCTGATGATCAATTCCAAAGTGGACTCTGGAGTCTGGAAACAGGTTGTATTTTGTACATCCCTCTATTATGCCACACTCCACAGCGATATGTTACTTGTTCTCATGTTCACTTCTCACCCAAGGTTTTGAATTCCTCCTGGGCAGAAATAGCATCTTATTCATCTTTGTATCTCATAACATATAATAGGTGCTTGATAACTTTTTGTTGAAAGAATGAAACAATTCAGGGAGATGATACATTGGGGATAAGGTTTAAGAGAGAGATAAAATGGAAAATTGGTTGAGAGTTGATTGAAGACTGATTCAGGGATCAGCAGAAGGTTTGAAGTTACAGCTTCAGATTGTAGCTGAATTCTTCGGCTTACCTCACTGCAAAATGAGGGTTTACTATACGATGAACCTTGGTTGGCTATGCATATTTGAGGGTGCTGGACAAAAGTGGTATGCATTGCAGGCTTCTCTTGAGGATATGTGGTATCTAATTCCAGGTCAGAGAGGATCTGGTCTCTTGTGCGAAGATTTTCTTTAAGCAGGGAGAGTTGCAAGTCATTTTCCAAAGCAATGCAGAAAGCTAAGAGGAAGAGCTGAAAGGCATCACAAGGGAGCTCCACAGTACAATGTGGTCCTGACAAGAGCTCTGCTTCTCTCGCTTTCCCCCGTACTCGTAGTCTCTCCTCTGCAATCGGACTTGAAGTCCACCAGGAATAATTTCATGGATCCTTCATTTCTATATGCCTAGTCTCTTCAAGAAGCCTAAGATTTCTCAGGTCACCTTTCATGATCTTGACTCTCCTCCCCACTTGGCTCTGTGCATCCCCTAATCTGACTTCATTTCCCCCCTCTTTGGCTCCTTCTAATCTTTCTAACAGTGTGCTGTCTTTGTTTATCTTTGTCAATGAAAGATCATTATCTCTCTCTTCTCTCAGAAGTCCCAGTCTTGAAACTCAAAGGGTCAGACTATACTTCCCGCTACCCATCCTTTTCTTCAGTTTTCACAGACTCATCACTTCCTCATTTCATGACGAGTTCAGTTGCTGGCTCCCTGTCATTTTCTCTAACACTTCCCCATCACCATTGTGCCACCCTAACTTCCAAGTTTCTCGACTCCTCCTCTTCCAAGGATCTTACCCTCCACCTTCATACAGCCATATACTCCCTTAGTGGAATCCCAGACTTTGAGATTCTCTAAAATTGCACCCCTTCCATAATTTTAATTACGAGCATCTCACTCTCCAGCTACCACCTTCATCCTTCTCATTCATCCCTTTTAATATACTCACCAACAATTCCTTCACTCCATCAACTTTACACTAATATTACATTTTCACGGTTATTCTCCCCACTCAGACCTAAGTAAGCTTGAGTTCTTTGGTTAGTTATGAAACGTCTCTGCTCAAACCTTGTAGTCACACTTCAGAGTTTGACCACTGCTTGCACTGCTTTGAAGGATTGGATCACTCCTAACCCGAAGCCAGTTTGACGCTGAATTACTTTATCCCATCTTGTTGAGGATCAGGCCCTGTTCTATTCCTGCACAAATGACCAGCTATGCTGATAAGATAGATAATACTAAGACAGGCTTTTATTACTTTTCTCTAGAATCAAAAAGTGCCTTTCAGGATTCTGTGTGGGTAGAACTTCCTCCTTCTTGCCCTAGCTCTAGCCTCAGACAGAAGCTCACTGTCCACTCCGGAGTGACTTTCCCTGCCTGGCAGACTAATAGATTTAGCGTTGACATTTCTGGTCTTCAGTTATTGGTTAAGAAGTTTGCCATTTTAATCACGTCCCTGCATCCACTTCCAACTGTATCATCCTTTCTTTCTCTATCCTTTCATTGTATTTACCGGGTAACACTTAACCCTGGTTGAATCCAGCTCTCTACTCACTCCGCTTCTGGACCTATCTAGTTGAACAGGACTGGGAGAAAACAAAGCTATGTTAAACAGTCTCACCTGAAATCTAGGGCCACTTTCTTCAAGTGAGCCCACCTATTGTTGAACCATCCTACCTTACGTACCTAACCATTTGTCCTGTTCCTCTCCTGGATGACTATTTCTTCTTCATCTCGTTTTGTCAAACTTTCAACACATACTTTCTCATCTTCATTCTTATTCGATCACCTTGCTTTCTGTCTCACTGAGAAAGTGGAAGTGCCTAAAAGAAAACTTCTACCTGGTCGCACATGGACATCTGTCAGCCTCCTTGAGACTATACCCATATAATCTACCTTTTCTTCATTTTTAGGAATGAAATCTTTGTGTTTCTCTGTAAGGCCAAACTCAACACTTGTGTTCTACCAGTTTCCCCTCTCTCTTCCTTTTAGCTGATTTATTCTTATCAGCATGCAAATATGCTATAATTTCCCAGATCTGAAAAAAGATTTCCTGACTTCACATTTCTCTCCAGCTTCTGCCCTATTCTTCTGACCCTCTTTCCAAAAAACTCCTTGAATGTGGCGTCATTGGCTTGCTCCCACAGTCTCTTGAACATATTCAACACAGTTTTTGTTCCCACCAATCCTCTGAAAACACTTGTCAAAAATCACCAGTGATCTCCATGTGGCTAAATCTGATGGTCACCTTTTAGTTCTCATGTTTCTTGACCTCAGATATGACACTTGGATCCTGGGTTACTGTTTTCCTCTTAGGAACTAAGTACTGCTCCATCTCCTTTGCTAATGTTTTCTCATCTCCCCGTCTTCGTCCTTGGATCTCTTCCCTTCTCTATTTACTCTTGCTCCAGAGGGAGCTCATCCAGACTCTTGCTTCTAAAAACCATTTAAAAACTGTTGATTTCTAAATTTGTGTCTCCAGCTTGGGCCAATATGAACTCATCTATCTGGCTGCTCTCTCAACAGTTCTATTTGGATGGTGAATTGGCATCACAAACTTAATATATATTGTCTACAGTTTAACCGCCAATTCTTCTCTCTGTCTCAACCTGTTTCTTCTTGTCTAATCCATCTCAATGAAGAATAACTCCATCCTTTCAACTGTTTATGCCAAAATCTTGAATTTGTCTATCACTCTTGTCTGTTTTTTCCCCTCCTATCCTCTTCTACCATTTGGTTCTACCCTTAATATAGATATAGAATCCTGATTATTTCTAACTACTTCTACTGCTATCTTATTGATTCAACACGTATCATTTTTTTCTCCCCCCTCCCCCATTCCCTGTCTCTGATACCCACCAATACATTCTCTAACAACCATAATTTCTCACCTGGATTATTGCAGTAGCCTCCTAACTGTTCTCTTTTCTATGCTGACACCCTAACACCCACTTGCAACCCAGTGATCAAAATGATTCTTTTAAAACATGTCAGATTACACTGTCTTCCAGTGGCTTCCAGTGATATTGGAATATCACTCTGAACAAAAGTAAATTTTGTTACAGTGGCTTCTGAAACCTTTTGACATCTGGCCCTTTGCAATCTCTGAGATATCATGTCCTGCAACTTTTCTCTGTGCTTTGTAAACTGCGGCGATACCCTCCATCCCTTTCCTCAAACATGCCAAGCACACCTTCACACATTCTCCTGCCTGAAATATTCCTTCTCCAGTAGTCACATGGCTTTCTCTTTCTTACTTGTGGTCAAATATTTCTTACTAGATAAGCCTTCTTTTAACACCACAAATAAAGGTTTCTCCCTCCTCCCACTACTTTCCCTTTCTTCCTTGTTTTATTTTTCACCTAGTTTATATTTTATATTTACTCTTGTTTATTTGTTTACCACCTGTCTTCCAAGCAATAAACTTGAAGTTGTGCATGCCAGGCCATTAGGGGTCGTGTGTTCTAGTGGACAGCACAAAGCAAGTGATTATTAGGTCTTTGTTAAATTTATTAATATGAGATCATTCTCTCTCCGAGTTTCCTGATTTTGGTTTAGAAAATAAATGCTGTTTTTGCTTTATCAAAATTTTACACACAGTGCTCACCAAGAAATCCCAGACTGTCTTTTTCCCTCACATTTAGCTACTCCCATTTCATCACTGGATTAGGTGATTTACCTTGCATGGAAAATGCTTTTCCACTTGATTAAAAAAAAAAGGCAAGAAAACAAGCATAAAAGCAAATGGAACATCCTCACAATGAATTTTTTTAGGTGTGGTAAATATTGAGCAACATTAGTGGAGTAATAATGGCTTCTGGTGATGTTTAAAATAGCTGGGGATTTGACTCAGTCGGGGAGACCTGGAGAGGATGCTACAGATACCTACAGCACGAGAGTAGAAGGCGTGAGGAGCAGACAGATTTGCAGAAGTAAGTTGGAATTCATCCAAAGTGAGTTCTCAAAATTCTTTGCAGGCATTCCAACTGATTTAAAATGTTGCAATTAGCACTAAAACCCATTATTTATCTATTTCAGCATTTTCCTTGGATTGCTATGTACTTATTAAAATGCATACTTTGTATAAATCTCACGATCATTCTGCCCCTTGGCCTGAGGATTTGGTCCTATGACTCCTGTGCTGGGGAGGGGTCCCCTTCTCTTGTGGCAGTTGGGGAGGTGGTAACCTCAGCCCAGATCACAGATGGTGATTGAAAACAATGCAATTCAACCTTCTTATGCGACCTTGACTAGGCTGCTTACAGGTCTCTCTGTGCTTCATAAATTATAGGTAATTATGCTGAAATAGAAGATCGGCTCATTCCCTTGAGTTATCTATGAAGTGCAACTGATTTCACTTAAGGCTGAGCAGCAGTAAAGTATATTAATATCAGCTTAATTTGTGGTAATTGAGGTAGCAATAAAGAATTATCCCTGGAATATTTTATTCCCATGATTATCTAAGTGTTTAAAATACGAAAGTGATTTCTTTGACCATGGTGTAAGATGGCCCATTCTCTCCCATCAGGAACTTAGTGTAATTAGCATCTGGCAGACAACAGTGTTCAGTCATCTAGCCTGTCCCTTGGATGCATTTTTATTAGCCAAACCACCAAGCAACCTTATTTATTATTCTAGATAGAAGCATTTTGATCTCATTAACATGGATAATTTTCTCCAAACTTATGTAGTCATACTGCAGCCAAAGCTCCCTTTATGACAATTAAGATATACTGTTTTTCCTCTTCTGGTGCTCTACTATACAATTAAGATACCATTCAAACCAGCAAATTTATTAGTATATTAACACACTAATTGGATTACAAACACATCCTCTTATTTCTGAAATGTTTATGATTTAATTGACTTGTTAAACTAATTTTCATCTCCCTGTGCAATTATAACTCGTTGTTAATTGAACTTATTTACACACGGAATGCAGATACTGTATCCCCTTGAACCAAGGAAACATGTCTAAAGGTCTCATTAGAGGGCTAGGTTTCCGGGTTTATTCTTTGGGGACCTGAAGCTGCTACGAGAGATCATGGTGATGTATTTATTTGGTAAAATGTGTAAGAATTAGTTGCAGTAACTTTTAGGACACATAAGTATGATTCCATTCGTCTATAATCATTCATTTACTCATGCACACTACAAGTGGAAGAGCTATGGCTGAAACACGCCTTGTTTTTCTCCCTCCCTGATTTAGGTAGGGGTCCATAACTGCAGTGGACAGGCCCAGCGTCACACAGACCAAGGACACAGTAGCACGTATGAGAATGCTGTTAGTCTGTGCTGCTGTTTCTAAGTCTGGAATGCTCTCTGAATTAAAGGCTTTAAAGGGAGACAAAGAGACATACATGCACATTTTTGGAAAGTAATTTCAAGTGCATTGCAGTGCACAATTGTAATGATTTACATCCATGGGGTAAAAATGATAACTTGAGCTCATACAGCATGTTGTTTTGGGCTAAAGCAGCTGAGAGGTAAACAATTATTTGTGGTGATTTTGAGAACCTTAGCACTGCAATCTTCCACTTGCTGCTTTACATTTTCTCTTTGCCATGATTGTTGTTGTGAAATATAACCCAAATGCAGTACGGTACACAAAATGAAGATGAGTACCCATGGGACCACTCCCCAGGTCAAGAAATTGATCATCACCAGTATTCCATGAACCCCTCTTCCTGTTTCTCACAATGTCTCTCAAAGGTTAGCACCATCCTGACTTCTATGGGAAGTACTTTCTGCTTTCCCTTTTAAGTTTGCACCTAAGTATGCATTCCTGAACTCCATAGGATAGCCTTTTTTCCTGTTTTCCCACTTTAGATGGACAGAGACACACCATGTGCTCTTTTGTGCCAGGATTCTTTAGCTCGGATATATGTTTGTGAGTATACATTCAATACCCAAGCTGTTGTGTGTAGCTGTACTTCACTCGTTTTTATTGCGTGCAGTACTGCATTCTAGGGACATAACATAAGTGAGGCATCTAGTCCATTCCTAATGGACAGTCTGGTTGTGTCCTGGTGAGAGCTATGATACATTGCTGCTCTTAGATGCAGACTTTGGAGTGAAATTGCTAAGTCAGAGTTATGCAATGTACTTCTTAAAAGCAGCTCCTAAGAATTCCCATTGCTCCCCATTCTTGTTAACTCTTATTTTGTCAGTGTTTTTACCTGATGTAGTGGTATCTAGCTCTGATTTTAATTTGCATTTTCCTGATGACTAATGAGATCCTGCACCTTTTCATATTTTGTATTGGCTGTTTAGTTATTTTTTCAGTTTAAAAAAATTTTTTTTTCTTTATTGATTCTTTAGAGAGGGGAAGGGAGAGGGAGAGAGAGAGAAGCATCCGTGAGAGAGAACATCGAATGGCCACCTCCTGCATGCCCCCCACTGGGGATCGGGCCCACAACCTGAGCATGTGTCCTGACTGGGAATCGAACCGATGACCTCTTGGTGCACGGGTCGACAAGCAACCACTGAGCCACACCGGCCGGGCTACTTTTTCAGGTTTTTTTTTTTTAGTATTTTTATTGACTAAAGTCTCTTTTGGGCTGTTCTGGCTCAAGGTCTTCAAATCTTCCCCCTATTCCCATGAGTGCCTCACCTTACTGGCCCATATTCTGACGTCTCCACACCCCCAACATACTTTCACCCCACAGCTATGCAGAGTGGTTCTGCTCCCCCAAGTATCTATTCCAACCTGCACACACAAACCCCTCTGGAAATGGAGCTTGGGTGAGGCCTTTTCTTTAAGAGCGATTGGAGTTCTATCATGTAACATATCTGCTTAAAAAAAAATTATACCTTTGATTTCTTACCCCGTGAAGATTTTTACCTCTATTTCCTACGTTTTCACCCGATTCCTACTGGCCTCTCAATAATTCTTAGGAAGAATTAATGAAGTTGTATATATATATTTTACATTAGAGTTTTCTCCCACGTGTGGCAGGCATATAACAATGCAATACAGCTTCACTGCCAACAGTCTGCTCATGGCGATTTAGGAATTCTCTGAGACGTAATATTTTCTCTAACATCTCTTCAGTTCCTCTGGTTCCTCACTAGCAGAGTCATCAACATCCACGTTTCCACGAACACCGTGTCTGAGGCAATCTAGGCTTTTTCTCTCGCGATCCCCAATGTCTTCCATTCTCTTTCCACTTCCCAGTGACACCGCACTTGGACATTTGTAGGTGTTTGTTATAACATCACCCCCCTTCAAGGTAGCAATGTCTGCGTTGTTTTCCTTTGCTGCTCTAACAGATTACCACAAGGTTGGTGACTTAAAAAAGATAATAAATTTATTGTCGTAACGTTCGGAAGGTCAGAAATCTGAAAAGGATCTCCCTTGGTAAAATCAGGGTGTTTTCTAGGGACTCCCAGAGAGAATTTGTTTTCTTGCCTTTTTTTTTAGCTTCTATAGGCTGTCCACCTTCCTGGGCTCATGGCCTTTCCTTTGTGACATCATATCCCTCTGACACTCAATTTTCTGGCTCTCTTTCATTTGTAAGGTCCATTGGGATTGCACTGAGCTATTTCAAGTAATCCAGGATAATGACTCCTTCTCTAGGTCACCTGGCTGGCAATCTTAATCCCCTTGACACGTAACATAACATGTTCCCAGGTTCTAGGGATTAGGATGTAGATATCTTCAGGGGTATAGTATTATGTCTACCACATTGTCCTATGGGGAAAGGGTTAGAAAAACATCAGGAATCACAAATGCATCCTAGTTTATGAAATTTTTGTCCTGCATAAACTCATGTTATATCTTTGCTTTCCAAACAGAGACTTGACCTCAATATCATAAAACATTGTAGGTAAAAAAAAAAAAAATCACAGAAAAAAATATTCATGGGAGAAAAACTGAGCATGGGAGCATGGTCAAAATAGATCATTTGAAATCTGAAGTTGGCATGGTTGATTTGGGAAGTCCCTTTCACCCTCAGGCAGAGCATGCCGCTCAAAACAAATCTGTTGCATGGAGACATATTTATCATTTTCACCACTTCATTCAATTTGCGTTACAAGAAATTCATTTGGGGATGCTGGAGAATACTTCTCAAATGCATGCTGTTGATTAAACAGGGCAGAGTCACTGTGGACCAGAATTGGTAAAGAGTTATAGAGGGAGAGAGCAGTGGGAATTGATGTGAGTAATGGTGTCTATCCATGCCTTGAAAAATCCCCCTTAAATTACACTTGTGAGTGGATGGGAGAGCACATTCCCTTGAAGTTGCCATCAATCCTCTGCCCAGGTTGCAGTTCTCCGGAATACATCAGCAACCCTCCCTTCAAGAACATTTTTTCTTCTTCTGCCTAGAGATGAGAAGGTGTAGTCTTCCCAGTGAGAGAAGGACATGAGGAACATTGATTTAAGTGTGAAGTCAAAGGACAGACTAGCCTCAAATCCTCTGGACAATGAAGTCAACCTCCTACAGTGAAGATATTCTGATGATAAGGTGTGTGCAATTGAGCTGAATAGAAAATTCGGCTGATTCTTTTTTAAAGTAAGGGCAAGACTTCCACATGAACAGGTAATCATCTTTCTTTGCTAGCTCTGAGTTCAAATTCTGATGGTTGTAGTTATTGTTTGGGAGTCGTTTGTAATAGAAACATTTAAAACATAGTCCTTTAGAAGCAATACAAATAGTAGTTAGAGCACAAAATTTGGGTAATATAGACTTGGATTCAAATCTCAGCTCTACCACTTGACTGTTACATGACCTTAGGCCAGTGATTTTCCTTCCTTCCTTCCTTCCTTCCTTCCTTCCTTCCTTCCTTCCTTCCTTCCTTCCTTCCTTCCTTCCTTCCTTCCTTCCTTCCTTCCTTCCTTCCTTCCTTCCTTCCTTCCTTCACCTGAGAATATTTTTCCATTTTTTTTTTTTTCAGTTAGAGTGGGAAGGAGGGAGAGAGAGAGAGAGAGACAAACATCGATGTGAGAGAGACACATTGATTGGTTGCCTCCTGTATGACCCTGACCAGGGCCAGGGATCAAACTGCAACTGAGGTGCATGCCCTTGACCGGAATTGAACCCACAACTCTTTGGTCTTCAGACCGATGCTCTAACTACTGAGCCAAATCGGCCAGGGCAGGCCAGTGATTTTCAACTGGTGTGTTGCAAGAACTTTTAAAACATGCAATACCTGAATCAAAATTATACCTTTTTGTTTTTGGTCAGATCAGCAAAAAATATAATATACTTTTTTGGTGTACTGCAGAGCTTTAGTAATCAGTTTGTGTGCCATGAGATGAAAAAGGTTGAAAATTGCTACTGCGGGCAAATTAATAAATTTGCTTATCTGTAAAATGGGAATAACCATATTTAACACATCGAATGGGCACTATGATTAGGTCTGGGATATTATATGTAGAACATTTAGTGAAGTGCTTCTGTATTTTCTTGATATCATCATTATCGCCATCTTCCACCAGGGTTCTTAACATTCTTTCGGGAGCTGTGAAATGAATATAACTCTTGGAAGCTGAGTCTAAGAGATGGCATGTCAGGGAACTGTAACAAATCAGTGAGCAAAGGAACTTAAGTGAAAAACTCCTTAAGGTACTTGGTGCATCAAGTGAAATATAACTGTGAAACTATCTTGACCTTCAGGCTGACAGTTGACTGCTCCCCTCAGAAATCTTTCATCACCAATGACCACACACAGTGGAGACTTTGGGTCTAGAGCAGCATCGGTCTGAAGACCAAAGAGTTGTGGGTTCAATTCCAGTCAAGGGCACGTACCTCAACCTGTGGGTCGTGACCCCTTTGGGGGTCGAATGACCCTTTCACAGGGGTCGCCTAAGACATAACCGTAGCAAAATTACAATTATGACATAGCAATGAAAATAATTTTATGGTTGGGGGTCACCACAACATGAGGAACTGTATTAAAGGGTCGCAGCATTAGGAAGGTTGAGAACCACTGCCTAGACATTCCAGGAATTCCGAGGTGGGTTCTACCGCTTCCCTGCTGGCTGTGTGAACATAGCTTCAACCGATCCTAACTTATCAAGTAAGAGTATTTACTCTACCTCACAAGGATGCTGTGAGAATTAGAGGTGATATCTATAAAATATGATCACTTTGTAAGGTATATGAATGTCTAACCACTATGCTATACATCTAAAACGAATATAATATTACATATCAACTATAATTGAAAAATTTAAAAAAATAATAAAAGTAAAATATCTAGCAAGAGTTTAGAAACTGTAGGTACATAGTTCATGATAGGAATATATTCTCTTGCAAACAAATTTGGAACAGAGTCTTATTTACTACTGTACCTGTTACAGTAATTTTAGTTTTCCTAGCATTGCCTACCTCTGTCCTCTCAATGTTGAGAATGACTCTTATTTTATTCCTATTATATCACAATACCCCACATAATTAGCTGTATGCAGGTTTAATAGGGAACAGGAGAAAGGGGAGAGATTCTATTGTCCATTTACTTAAATAAAAATATCTGCTCTTACTCTGCCAAGAATAAAAATCTTAGAACGCATTGTCTCTCGGAAGCAACTTGGCAGTTCACCGTAGATCCTGTATCACGGCATTCACACTTCCATGGATGCAAAACATTTTCGTGGGTGCTCACAGACTATAAACACTGTACCATGGTTTTCAGAGGGAAATGCTCCAACCAACAGCTTATACTTGAGGCTCAACATAATAGAGTGCTTAAGAGCGTAGGTGAAGGCATAAGAGAGCCCTTCATGGAAATCCCGGGTTTACCACGTACTAGCTCAGTGATCAGGTGACTTTCCTTTTTTTTTTCCCTTTTCTTTCTTTCTTTTTTTTTTTTTTTTTTGTTAATCCTCACCCAAGGATATTTTTCCATTGATTTTTAGACTGGATGGAAGAGACGGGGAGAGAGAGAGAGGGAAACATTGATGTGAGAGAGGCACGTTGATTGGTTGCCTCCTGCATGACCCTGACCAGGGCCTGGGATCAAACCTGCAACCCAGGTGTGTGCCCTTGACCAGTAATCGAGCCCTTTGTGTCTACGGGCTGACACTCTAACCACTGAGCAAAACCAGCCAGGGTGATTGGGTGACTTTCTTATTCCCTCTGTCCTTCAGTTTCTCCATCTACAAATGAGGATGGTATAAGTACAGCCCTCAGGTGGTGTTGGAGGGTTCACTGAGACAATGTGTGTCAAACACTTATGGTAAGGTATCAGACATTAACTGTTTAATATTACTTTTGTTATTATAGGTTATATTTTAAACTCTTTTTAGAGTTAGCCAAAGTTTGTATTTATATTTTTGGAAGTGGCAGGGCAATTGAGAGAGGCCATGTCAGAAACAAAACCGTTTCCTAAATGAATGTTTGGTTTTGTGAATTTACCCAGCACTGGGGAACCTGACAGTGAAAGTACCAGATTATATTTAATGATGGTTCCCAAGTTTAACCCTGACTACGCCAACAGATAGGTGGGAGAGAGATCGCAAAAAAATCTAATAGTGATCTTAGAACAGTGATACATGTTTTGTTCTCTTGTTATAGTGGAGTTTATATTAAGGTAAATATATTTGAGGCTCTAATATAGTGTGGCTTTTCCCTACTGCTTTAAACAAAACGTATGTAAGAAAATAGAATACTTTCTATTACATTATAATTGATTCCCCCTATGTCTTTACATGCACAGACATACTGTTGTGTTTTCTCAGCCCTTGTATCTTTTATTACATAAAATAACATGGACATAATATCAAATAAAAGAACAAGGGTGAAGATAACTCAGCAGTTTGCGTCTGTGGCATTTTCTATTACTTATCCTGGGAGGCGCAAAGCGTGGTTTTTGTTGATTCACAGCAGGAAGTAGAAGTTAAAGAAGTTGACTGTGTAATCCATCTTTCCATACACAAATTAAATCTCTCTCTCAATGTTTGCATAGTGCTTATTGCAGAATATCGAGGAAAATGCCTTAGCAGATTATTTAAGCCATTGTTCACTTGATATTTAGCAGGTTGTTAGACTGATTTTATAGGCTAACAATAGCGATAACAACTAGATAACCCGCGGTGCACACCCAGTTTTATTCTAAAGTTATGGAATAAACTAATGTGTATAGGAAAGACGCTATATGAATTGTATTAATTGTATTTTCTGTATTCCTTTCTCTTACACATTTAAAATAGTGTTTTCAGTAGAAAATATGAGAGTTTTCTTCCCTGCTTGTTAAAGTAATACAAACACATGTTCGACAGTTTGGGAAATAAAATTTCTATTTATAATATAGCCTTATCATATGGAAAGAATTCACTGTTAAAATTTGGGTGTGTTTCTTACTAGTCTCTGCATTAATTAATATCTATGTATAAGTAGTATATTAAGCATACTTTCCCCCTATTATTGGATATTTAAGTAGTTTTTATTTCTCAGATGGCTTGTAATGTGTCACCATATCTTTGGTAATATAGACATCTATATACATACACTTTTCTCCAGATTTCTGCAGGATAAGATTATTTCTTTAGATTGAATTCCTGGAAGTGAGTTGTTAGGCCAGGAGACATGAATATTTGAAGGGTGTTGATACATATTAATCTGGAAAATTTGCATCAAATCACAGGTGCACTTACAATGTCTTGTTTCACTCAAAATAGCATCGAATAGGATCACTTTTTTTTTTAAAAAAAGCAAAAGAAGTAGGTCTTTTTAAAAGGAGTGTAAGAGTGAGCATGAGCAAACTAAGCCAATGAAACGACTGACTCCACGAGAGAAATGTGCAAATTTTGTGCATTTGAAGCATTCCGGGAAAGGTCCTTGGGATGTAGTGGGATGTTGGGCAGCCCGGAGGGCACAAAGGTTTACTCCTAAGGCTTGACACACACAGGGTATGTAAATGAAGCCTCCTGGGGACAAGCTCCCAGGGGACCATACCCCACACGGCGCAGTCGGTGGGTGCGTTGGGGAAATCCTGTTAACTTGGGGAGGGTGGGATTACAGGGCCATTTCCATGGCTAAAGGAAGGGGTTCATTGTTGTTCCCTGAACTGGAGGAAAGATGTTGGTTGGTTAATTTAAAAAATTATTTATTGTTGAAAGTATTATAGATATCCATCCCCACCCCCCTTTTTTAACTGGATGAGTGCCCCGCGCATGGGGTAGAGGAACTAGCTCTAGATGATCTGAGCAATGCTGGGGGACCCACGGCTGCTGGGCAGGATGAGGCCGGTTGTCCACCCTTTTCCTCTGTGACATGAAGGTCTGAGGGTCCGAGGTCAGTCCACTGCTTGTTGGGCAAGCAAAGCCTATATACAGTGCAGAAAAGTTCCAGCCTCAAGGGAAACTGGACACCATATCCAAACAAGGCATGGACTGGGCTGATACCATACACATCGAAGCTATGGTGTTTAGTCAATTTTCATATAAGATAAATTTTATTTATTTTTTTCTCGGAGGCCCTTTATTTCACCTCATCACAAGTTTGCTTGTTAGCAGGCAACGAGGTCGACCTGTGGTGTCAGAGACTTTGGCAAGCTTCCAGTGCTATGCCATTTTAATATTACTTGGGTGGCTCTTAAAAGAGCCTTTGGATTTTTCTGAAGACGAGACTTTTACTTCTCAGGTGCCGCCTTCCTGGGACTGGTCTTTGCTGGGTCAGCGTGGCCCCCGGCTGTGGGCTCGTCCGCCCTGGTCTTGGTGGGGCTCTTCCGCTGGGGCCTGCCCTGGGCTCCGGTGGCCTTGGACAGCTTTCGGAACCGCTGTTGCCTTGGCTTCTGGGCTTCTTGTTGGTCTTGGTGCTTTTCTGAGACTTGGCCTCCCTGGACAAGGCCAGTGTCTTAGTCCTGGTGGAAGCAGACTTCTTGACCTGATCTAGTGAGCTCTGGAGCAGCCTTCTTGCTGAGCTTGAAGGAGCCCGAGGTACTGGTGCCCTTGGTCTGCCCGTTAGGCCCACTTGCTTCTTCCCTGGCTTCTTTTTATTTTACTTTTGCATTTATCTTCAGATAAAGCGGGAGGAAAAGAGGGAGGAAGAGAGAGAGAGAGAAACATCCATGTGAGAGAGGCACATCGACTGGCTGCCACTCACATGACCCCAACCAGGGCTGGGGACAAACTGCAACCAAGGTACATGCCCTTAGCGGGAACCGAACCCAGGTCTCTCTGGTCTGCAGGCCAACACTCTAACCGCTGAGCCACACTGGCCAGGGCTTCCTTGGCTTCTTGATTAGAGGCTTCTCCATAGACACTGGGCCAGGCTCATCTGGTCTGTGGGCACCATCTAGTACATTGCAGCACAGAAGAATGGCAGGTGAGAGAAGTTTGAATATTATCACTTTTTAATCTTTGCTATTTTGAGAGGCAAAATGACATTATTCTTTTTTTAAAATAAATCATATATATGTATATATCTTTATTTATTATTTTTTTCTTTATTGATTTTTAGGGAGAGAGGAAAGGAGAGTGAGAGAGATAGAAACATCGATGAGAGAGAACATCGATTGGCTGCCTCCTGCATGCCCCCCACTGGGGATCGGGCCCACAACCTGGGCATGTGCCCTGACCGGGAATTGAACTGGTGACTTCTTGGTGCATGGGTTGACGCTCAACCACTGAGCCACACTGGCCGGGCACATTATTCTTTATTTGTATTATTTTTGTTTTATTGTTCAACCACAGTTTATATTCAATACCTATTTTCTGTATTCTTAATGTACAGCATATGAAGCCTCACTGACAGGGTTAGGGGGTGAGGGAGTGTGAAGGGGTAAGAGACTGCCCTTTTCTAGAGGGACAGCAAACACTCGCCTGTGAGTATGCCTTTGATATGCACACCAACCAATCCTGAGTCCACGCCCACTTCTGCCTCCTTTTTATCAGGCTCCTGAGGTCTGGGACATATCCCCTTGCTCGAAATCACCCAAGACCAGGTACTGGAAAACTGGAGATCACTGAAGTCATTCAAGCCATTCAGCCCTAAGCCTGCTCAGCTGCTTACTCTGCCTTGCCCATTCCTTCTCCTGAAAACCACTCTAAAGGCTGTTGCCCACCCTCTCCCTTCACTTCTTTCCCCTCCTGACTAACCCTGGTGCTTCTTTATGTGGCCCTGCACAGTATGGTGTGCCCCCTTCTCTTGGGAACTGTGAGCAACAAAGTAACTTTTCAAGAGCAATCTCCTCTTCTGTTGGCCTCACCCTATCTGAATAAAAACAAAATCCTGGGTTCACTTTGAAACGTAAATCCAGGACATTTTTAAATTCAGATTATCTTTGAGGTGTCTACAGAATGACAGAAGAAAGCATTCCTCCACCAGGGGGTAGTTGGGAAAGAAAACAATAATGAAAAGAGGGTCCTTTTCTCTTATTTCATTCATTCATTCTTTTCCTCTCCCAATAATTTTTTATTGGTTTCATATGTTAGATGTGACTTTAAAGATGGGGATACAGCTTTGGGAGGAAAAACCCTCAAGAAGTCCAATCCAATGAGTTTAACGTAGAGAACTAAGCACAAGGATAGAGGCACATCAAAGAGGGAAAGAGGGTGGCCATTTACTGTTGGAGTGAGACCCGGCTGAAAATAATGAAGACAAGAAATATTTCCAAGAGGAAGTTACAGTTCAATTGAGGTTTCCTTTATCTTATCCTTTTTAAAAAAGTAAGGTTTATTGAGGTAAAATTTAAATACAATAAAATTCACTCTTTAAAAGTGTTCAGTTCCATGACTTTTGAGAAGTGTCTACAGTTGCATAACCATTACCACAGTGAAGGTATAATATTTCCATAACCACAGAATTGTTCTCTTTTGCCTCTTTGAAGTCAAATTTCCACTCTTATTCCTAGTCCCTGGACATCATTGGTCTATTTTCTGGTCCAGCAGTTCTGCCTTTTTCAGAATGTCACGGGAATGAGTTTATACATATGTGTATGTGTGTATTTCCCACCCCCTCTATTCTGTTTCTTGATTTACATGTCTGTCCAGTACCATACTGTCTTGATTATTGTTACTTTCTAAGATGTTTTGAAATCCAGTGTTGTAAGTTCTCCAATTGTGTTCTTCATTTTCAAAATTATTTGGGTTTTTAAAATTTCCTTTGTTTTAGTATATTGAATTTAGAATCAGGTTCTCAGTTTCTACAAAGGCTCTGTCAATCTGTTGATTGGGATTGCAGTGAATCTATAGGCCAATTTTGAAGCATTGACATCTTACCAATAGTGAGTTTTCTAAACCATAATCATGGCTTTTTGTCTTTATTTAGGTTTTTGAAAAGTTCTCTCAGCAATACTTGGTAGATTTTGGTGTATCGTTCTTGCACATCATCTATTTCATTTATCCCTAGGTGTTTTCTGTTTTGATGTTACTATATGTGATTATTTTTTTAATTCCAAGTTGTGCTATGGAATAAGATGCATGAAGTCACCAGATCACTATTTGCAGGAATCAGTGGATGGAATGGACAATTACTGGTTTAAATATATATGAAATGTGTGCAGGAAAGAGAGGCTGAGAATATTGAGAGTGTTCTGAACATTATTGCTATAGTGATATTGATATTTACTTATGGACAGATATACAAAGATGTATATCATTGTATGATGATACATTTAATTTTGGAATTAATTCTTTTCGGTGCAATTAGCTCAAAAACTAAAAGTGCCTACTTAAACAATTAAGTACTAAATTTCTGATCTTCAAAAAAGTTGATAAAGAACATTTAGCTTCAGCAAAATGTTTCTTGACAATGACTCCCTGCTATGGGGACCACGGTGATATCGATGACTACTTAGAATACAAAAGACAAATATGCTGAGGAGGCATCAGGATTCACTTCAAACATTAATAATTATATTAAGAAAATGCGCATGAAGACTGTGACTTGATATGCAGCTGTGGATAATATATTTATTTATCACTCTGTGAAATATCATTCATCATTTAGATAAAATGACTGTTTAAAATAGCCTTTATTCAAATTTTTTCCAGACTTTTTGTGCATGTATGAAAACGTAAGCAGTAGATGTGAATGCATTGGCTGCATTAGAAGAAGACTATCTCCAATAATTAAATGATGGCAGGTTTAGACCAGAATGTTCAGATTCTTCAAACAGAAACCTAGTTCATTTCAATAATGGATCTATTTTTTATTCCCCATCCAATTTATGGAATCAAAGTTAAGACTTTGGATGTTCCTTCTGTCAAATGTGAAATGTCTGATATTGTGGTAGATATTTTAGTAAAATTTAGTTAAAAGGTTCACCATTCAAAATAAAATTATTTAGTTTTGCTGTATTGCTATAATGGTAGAGCATAGTACCACAGGAAAACACTTGTGTTATTAAATTAAGAAAACTTGTAGCAATGTGCTTCTGTGCATCGTGGTGAGCACATACTTTATCATTGTTCCTATTCCATCAATGGTAACAAAAGCAAGAGTGGTCAAATTTATAGTTTTAAACTCATACACAATTTAGAGTAACTGAACTGCAAACTTACTTTTTTTTAATCCTCACCCACGGATATTTTTTTCCTCACTTATCTTCAGATAGAGTGGGAGTGAGGGAGAGTGAGAGAGAGAGTACTATCGATGTGAGAGAGAGACATCAACTGGTTGCCTCCCAACCAGGGCCAGGGACCGAACTGCAACCGAGGTACATGCCCTTGACCGGAGTCGAACCCATGACTCTTTAGTCTGTGGGCCGATGCTCTAACTGCTGAGTCAAACCAACCAGGGCTGAACTACAAACTTTTTACATGAGAAGTTCCTCTAAATAAGAATTAAAAAAGATGCTTGGCTGGCAGATGTGCTTTTCATCTTTGCTGCCCACCATCAGTCAAATATTAGAAATGTTTTAGGCTCTGAAAACTTTAGGAATAATTCTAATTGCTCTCCCATGATATCAAGTTTTTTTTTATAATGTGTCATCTAAAATTTTTATTATATTTTATTCAAAATCAGTTGGAAATATTTAATCGATGTATTTATGAATGGAAGACCAAGAAACGTTAGCTCTTAATGCTTTTTAGCCATTTACAATAGTTCAGAACAAAACCTATGAACAAGAAACTTGCAATGACTTCCTCTAGGAGCAAGGGAAGTTCAGAACAAGTTGAATATTACTCCTCTAACGGCATGCGATATTTAAATTTGAAATTCTGTAATTGCACATTGGAATATTTCAAAGTGTGAGGAAAATCTTTTGATGGCGCTCCTATTTATAATGGAATGAATTTATATTCTGTACTAGAAGAGATCGATTTGAGTAATTCTATGAGCTTTTAGCATTTCTATTTTGTGAAAGATGTAAAGATTACATAAAAAATGGAGAGGACTTATTTGAAGATTTTCACTTTGTAAAAATGGTTATAAAGAAAGATAGTCATCAAGGAAGCAGGAAAGCATTGCTTATAAATATATGGGCTGAAGTATTTACAAATGTCAACATGAAAACATTAGAAAGAAGAATATTCTCTATTTATTTATTTATTTTTAAATTTTTATTTAATTTATTGGGGTGACACTGGTTAATAAAATTATATAGGTTTCAAGTGTACGATTCTTTAATACATCATCTGTGTATTGTATTGTTTGTTCACCAAGTCAAGTCTCCATCCATCACCATGTATCCCCTCTTTACCCTCTTCTACCTCCCCCCACTCCCCTTTCCCTCTGGTAATCACCATACTGTTGTCTGTGTCTATGAGTTTTTTGTTTGTTTGTTTTGCTTAATCCCTTCACTTTTCTCACCCAACTAGACTTCTGGATAAAATTCTTTATCCACAGACCGATGTCCAGTGCCTCTTATCCAACAGGGGCAGAAAAGAAGTCATCCCCCATGCTTACAGCATCAAACGCGGGCGTGGGATTGGGATCTGATATTAAATCATGTGCAGGAACAGATGAAGCTCTTTGATCTAGTTACTTGGGCACAGTTTCTCTTGCTCTGAAGAATTGAGAACTTAAGGAATAATGTCTTGCCTCCCTCCCCTCCAAACACACACACGGGCAAGATACAGTGATGGGAACTAGAGACACTAGGCGCTCTCGTTCAGAAGGGGGACATGGGAGGTGTGGCAGTCACTAGCAGAGCCATTCTGAAATTCATCTGTGTGCATATTGTTAGTTGATGAATAGAGCTCAGCCCTGCTCTCTGGGAATGAGTCTCTGCAGTTCTTGGTTCTTCCCTCTGAGTAATACTGTCTGTACCTAAAATATAGCCAATGCGGCAGCTAAGATGCTTTCTTAGTCAGTTCTCTGCCACAGATTTTGGAGTTCTTATGAATCTTAGAAGCACTATTATCTAGTTGAGAGGGTCTCTGAGCCGTGCTCTCGATGGTCTTAGAAGCCTTTCTGTATAAATGAGTGTTTGAGGTGCTGACTTAAGTCTTTCCCACTTCTTAAGAAAGAATCTTACAACCAAAACTTGGATTCCTTGAGGCTGTGTTTTATTTGCAGTGCTCTGAATTTAATCTTTTTCCTTAGGCTATATCTTTGAAAACATCGAGTTGCTTGGAAAGAATGTCTGGAATCCTTTATGTTTCTCAAATCCAATAAAAAACTGAAGAGTTTATTCTTTGACTCACTGCTCTGCTCTTTGATTTTTTAAAAAAATTTAGCTTTATTGTTGAAAGTGTTATAGATGTCCCCATTTTTTCCCCATTGACCAACTTCATCCCACTCCCCCTTTCCCCCCACCTCAGGCCTTCACTGCGTTATTGTCTGTGTCCATGGGTTATGCATATATGCATACACATTCTTTGGTTAATCTCTTCCCGCCCCCCTACCCTCTTCCTTCTGACATTCATCAGTCTGTTTCATGCTTCCATGTCTCTGGATCTATTTTGTTCATCAGTTTATTTTGTTCATTAGATTCCACATATAAGTGAGATTATGTGATACTTGTCTTTCTCTGACTGGCTTATTTCACTTAGCGTAATACTCTCCAGGTCCCTCCATGCTGCCTCAAAAGGTAAGCTTCTACACAGCAAAAGAAACCATCAACTAAATGAAAAGGGATCCCACTGTAAGGGAGAACATATTTGCCAATGATACATCTGATAAGGGGTTAATTTCCTAAATATATAAAGAACTCATACAACTTAACAAAAGAAAGATAAACAATCCAAATTGAAAAATGGGCAAAGGACCTAAATAGACACTTCTCCAAAAAGGACACACAGATGGCCAAGAGACACATGAAAAGAATGCTCAAAATCACTAATCATCAGAGAGATGCAAATTAAAATGACAATGAGGTATCACCTCACACCTGCCAGAATGGCTGCCATCAACAAATCATCAAACAACTGCTGGCGAGGGTGTGGAGAAAAGGGAACCCTAGTACACTGCTGGTGGGAATGCAGACTGGAGCAGCCACTGTGGAAAACAGGATGGAGTTTCCATAAAAAATTACAAATGGAACTGCCATTTGAGCCAGTGATCCCACTTCTAGGAATATATCCTAAGAATCCTGAAACATCAATCAGAAAGAATAGATGCACCCTATGTTCCTAGCAGTGCTATTTGTAATAGCTAAGATCTGAAAACAGCCCAAGTGCCGGTCAGTAGATAAGTGGATAAAAAAGCTGTGGTATGTTTACACAATGCACCTATAAACAATAAGGATCTCTGCTCTTTCATTTTATTATAGGTATCTAGAACAGGTCAGAACTCCAACACTGTTTAGAATTCTTAGCTAGGTCATTGAATGGGTACTTCCTATTTTCTGTGTCACCCAGGAAAGAGTGTTGCTAAATTTTCTGCTACAGTATAACAAGAATTTCTTTTCCTTCAGCCTCAAAAACAATTGTTCCTCACTTACCATCAAGCCTTTTGACAGGCAACTTGAGGCCCATCAAGCTCTCATCCATGGCCTGTTCTCCATGTTAGACCCTGCTGCATGTTGGACCTTGGTTTTACCACTTCTGTTATCAAATTCTATTGCTGAATACCAAACTACTCCAAAACACAGGGGCTTAAACCACCCACCACTCGATTATGTCCAAGTCAGGCATTCAGATAAGACTCAAGTTGATTTTTCTTTTGATCAAGGGGACATTGTTGGAAGTCACTCCATGGCATTATGCTGGCAAAAGAGCTGTTTAGGAGTATGGACTTCAACCACATGTCTGGCACCTTGGCACAGATGGCTGGAGGCAGGACTCAGCGGGGCGTGTTGACCGGAGCGCCTACACGTGGCTTCCCCGACATGGGCTTCTCTGAGCCACGAGGCATTTTATATGGAGGCCAGGGCTCCAGTAGTGGGCATTCCATTGAACAAGGCACACATGGCATGGTCTCTTAGCTATTTTTAAAATCTTGGAAATCACAGTCACATCTGCTGTGCTCTGTGGGTCAAGACAGTCGTCATCAGCCTACTTGGCTGAATAAGAAACTTGTAGATCCTGGGGGAAGAAGGGGTGTGAAAGCATTGGCTGCCCATGTTTCACACCTGCCCCAACAGGCTTCTCTGAGTGTGAGGTTTGAGGATGGTTCTGCTGGGGGTCCCGTCACTTACTCCCCATCTTGGTATTTCCTTTGCATAATGGAAATTTGACTCTCTATTCCTCCCTTTCATTGTTTAGAATTGCCTCAAAACATCTAGCGTTTGTATGAAACAGTTAAAAAATTGTGTTCTAGTACCAATACAGATTTGTCCTACAGCATTTTTTGCTAATTTTTATTTTTAAATCCTCTCTCAAGGATATTTTTCCATTTATCTTCAGATAGAGTAGGGTAGGGGGAGGGTGGAGAGACATTGACTGGTTGCCTCCTGCACAACCTGGTTGGGGACTAAATAGCAACCGAGGTATGTGCCCTTGACTGGAATTGAACCTGCGACTCTTTGGTCTGCAAACTGACACTCTAACTGCTGAGCTAAATCGGCCAGGGCCATTTTTTACTAATTTTAAGGACATTTGAAGGTGAAGAGTGGTGGAGGTCTATCTATGGGCTCTTGCTTTGTTTTTGTTTTTTAATTTTTTTCTTTATTGATTTTAGAGAGAAACGAAGGGAGAAGTAGGGAGAGATAGGAACATAGATGAGAGAGAACATTGAGTGACTGCCTCCTGCATGCCCCCCACTGGGGATTTGGCCCACAACCTGGGCATGTGCCCTGACCAGGAATCGAACTGGTGACCTCCTGGTGCATGGGTCAATGCTCAACCACTGAGCCACACCGGCCAGGCTGGGCTCATGTTTTCATCTGGAACCTGAAGGATAACCAAAGTTTTAAACCATGTTTAGAAGTAAAGAGGTAAATTAATGTTTAAAGACTTGTTGAATTTAAGGTACCTGAGGGATATTCACAGGAAGATCTCTAATTGCTATTTAGAATCACAAGTAGAGTTATTTATTCAAGCTCAAACTTTAATATAGTACTAAGCTCAGCTAGATTCTGTAAACGCAAAGATGCTCACTTCCTTTCTTCTAATCTCTTTCTTAGCTTCAAAAAAAAAAAAAAAAAGAGCTTAGAGGATATCACAGAAATTGAGCCTAGTCTTGATTGGATTGTTTGTTTTCACTCACTCACTTGTTGATTTATTTGTACATCAGCTCATTCATCTGACCACTTAGCTATGAAAACCTTGAGTTTTCTCCTTATCACTTAGGTGGCTTGATCGTAGACAGCAGAAACCAGTACTGACTATTTTAAGCAGAGATTGAGTTTATTGATAGAAAACTGTGCAGTTCATGGAATCAAAGACCTGGACTGAAGACACAGGAAAATGACAACCTAGCCCACAGCCAGGCAGGTCCCAGAGCTCCTGCAGTCTGTTTAGGGCTGTGATTGCCAGTCCTGAACTTCTGGTCACACAGATGCCACTCTGGACACTATCTGTTTCATATGCTCCTTTCCCCCCTGTGAATTCAGAGTCCTGGGCAGGGGTGTCCAGTTGGCCAAGCCATGGCCTCATGTTCGAGCCCTAACTTCTGGGTAATGAGCAATCAGATATTGAGCATTTCTGATTCCCAGATGGCTGACAAGACTCATGAACTGGAGGACTCACCACGATCCAGAAGGGTGTTTGGATGCTGGACAACCAAAAAACAAATGGCAATGTTAACTCTGGCCACTCCTTTGTCAAACGAGCCATGTAGTAGTGAACAGGAAATACTCCCTGCTCTAAAAATCCCACAGAATGATTGAGAATAGATGTGACAAATTAGTGAATTATATTACAGCATAAGGCACAGCTCCTGGACCAGCTAGAGGGATTTCTGGCCTACTCTGATCTTTGGGAGGCAGGTCAGTCAGCAAAATAAATCCTCTTGGAGCCCTTGAGCTTAGAAGAAGGGATACATAGAAGGTAGCCAATGCTGGGGTGTTGGAGACAGGTGTTCCATGCAGTCTTAAGCTGCCCACTGTGAGAATGCCCTTTATTCTGGTGCTCTGCACTTCACGGGAAGCAATGGTAGAGACCAATGTCTGGCTGGCGTGGCTCAGTGGTTGAGTGTCGACCCATGCACCAAGAGGTCGCCGGTTCGATTCCCGGTCAGGGCACATGCCTAGGTTGTGGGCCAGATCCCCAGTGGGGGACATGCAGGAGGCTGCCAATCTATGTTCTCTCTCATCGATGTTTCCATCTCTCTCTCCCTCTCCCTTCCTCTCGCTCTAAAATCAATAAAGAAAAAAAAAAAAAGCAGTGGTAGAGACCAAGTCAGTCCCGAGGCCCTGCTTACGTTAGGGAATGACACACACTCTTCTGCATTCTTCTTTGAGTTCATTTGCTCGCCCATTCTCCCACCCCCTGAGCCCATGCACACACTTTGTAAGGACTGTGTCACTGTGTCATGAACTCTGTGCTCATTGTCTCATTACTTCTCCCACCCAGAAAGCAGGTAATACTGTCCCCATTTTGCAAGTGTAAAAACAGAGACACCTGGAGGCTGTTTTCCCAGGGTTACTTGTCCAAAAATAATTCAGCCCGAAAATGAATCCAAGGTGTTTTAACTTTAAAGTGAATTCTCTTTCCTCAAACTGGATTCCTATTGTTTTACTCCCATTCCAGTGCTTTATATTCATAATTCCCGGAATTCCTTTGTTTAAGGAATGCATTGAGTGTTTGGGGGGCTCGGCTGCCTGGATAATAGGTGACTGTCAGCTTCCCTCTTCACCGACATCTGTGGGACATGCATTCCTGAATGGCTCCTATTCTATCACCTGCTCCTTGTTTCAAGTGACTGTCAGCTGGGTCCCACAATGCCCACTGACTTAGTCAATTCCTTTAGAGTTTTGACAGAGGTTTTTCTATTCGTTGGTAAAACAAACTTTAGACTTCATAATTTTGTCTTTTTAAAAGGAAGGACACCCAGCTGGTGTGGCTCAGTGGTTGAGCGTTGACCCATGCACCAAGAGGTTGCTGGTTCGATTCCCGGTCAGGGCACATGCCCTGGTTGTGGGCCTGATCCTCAGTGGAGGCATGCAGGAGGCGGCCAATCGATGTTCTCTCTCATCGATGTTTCTCTCTCTCTCTCCCTCTCTCTTCCTCTCTCTCTAAATCAATAAAGAAAAAACATGTCAAAAAAATAAATAAAAAGAAGGGCATTAGGACCTAGTTCAGAACAGAAAGAGAGTTGCTCCTTTCATTGAGAAGGGGATGGAGAGAGGGGGGTCAGAGGAATGTGGGGACGGGACGGAGGTGTGAGGCAGGCAGAGGAGATGAGATGCTCGAACCAGTGAAGACGGTGGACAGAGGGCATAGTTTCCAGCTCTGATTTGTAATTCTGGGTTCTCATGAGGAAAGAACCTTTGTGTCTCTCCTTGTGCGACCTATTCTTTTAACTTTCACACATACACACCTTTTTGGCGGTGGGGGTGGACTTTTGTTACTTTCATTCATAGGTAAAAAAAAAAAATCAATGAATTCTAAATATCTGATTTAGATCATAAAATTGTTTCACTGAATTTTTCTTTAGAAACATCAGCTACACATCTGTTTGTATAGGCTGACAGTCCTATGCTTTGTTTCACTGGAAGTGGTTCTGTTGGAGGAACTGTTTCTAGAGCCTCTAAGATCTCCGCTTTCCCTTGAAGAGAAAAATCCATCAGAATCACACTTTTTTTTTTTTTTTTTTGATAATTCAGGCATACCAGATGAACACTCTTTCATCTAATACTCATTTTAAAAAAAATCAGATCCAGGGCATAAGTTTAATATACATCAGGTCCTTGAATAATGTCATTTCATTGTAACATTGATGAGATACCACAGGAACTTAACTCTTGTTTATATAAATTAGCCTCTGGTAAAATTGGTTCTGTTACATGTTGTTTTGCTTCAAGTCACAGAACCTGTAGATGACCTTAAGTGAGCACGTACTGTTTGGAAAGAGAGAGAGAGAGAGAGGGAGAGGGAGAGGGAGAGGGAGAGGGAGAGGGAGAGGGAGAGGGAGAGGGAGAGGGAGAGGGAGAGGGAGAGGGAGAGGGAGAAAGAGAGAAGAATTGCAGTATTTTCAAATTGCAATTGAAGCATAGGGCCAATTATATGATAATCAGAGATTAGTTTTAAAAAATCAGAATGAGCTCAAAAGCAGTTCATTAGCTAATTGCAGTATTTCAAAGAGAAAAAACACCCAGTTCTGGTAAATTGCTTCAGGCTCGAGACCCATGTCCTTTATTTCCACTCGAAACAAGTGGAAACAGTCATTTGCACATGGTCCCGTGTTGGCATCACTCATCTTTACTCTATGACCAGAGACTTCCTTCCTTAGTCATTGAGTTGCAAGGAGGTGTAAGATCCCACATCCTAACATCTCATCGTGGTTTCTGCAGGAGCTTTCTAAGTCGTATGATTCATTGATAAAGTAGCTTTGCTGATTACCAAAATTGCCCGCCGTATTTTTCCCTCCCACTTCAAGTCAATAAGCCCTTAAGAAATTATTCCGAATCAAACGATTCTAAGTCTGGACTGAGCAAGCTGAGGGACAATCTGCAGTGCCTGTTTTATGTTTATTTCACACCACACATCGTCAAGCGCTAAGAGAAGAGCAAGTGCTTTAATTAAAAGGAACAGTTTCCTTAGGAAAAACAATTGCTGTGTTTGCTACCCGAACCTAATGTGTTGCTTCGCCAAACCGGGACTTGAATACAGGCTGTCTTTTTAGACGCCAGCGGAACCAGCGGTGGTTGTGACTGTATTCTCATTTGGTGTAATGGATAGAAACGTTTAATTAAATATTAGGAAGGGTAATTCTCTAGCTTTCTCTGTCAGATAAATGGAAACCATGGGCTTCTGAGATTATTCCTGTATCGTTAAATAAAAACACCCAAAGAACAGAAAGTCAATGCGGTCAATGTTCGAGATGGTTTTAAAACACTTTTGTTTGTCAAAACCCCAAGTAAGAATCTCCCCACTTGTTTCTTCTAATCACCCATCCCCCCTCCTTTCTGTTTTCCATCATCATGCCTCTGCAGGGTGAACTGACTATTTGGGACAGGAGTTACAGAAAATATGGACCTGCCATCAGAGAGTTTACAGCCTGGTTATAAAGGATTATCTGATAAATAACATAGATAATAAATGCCACAGGGAAGAAGAAAGTAAATTGTATTTTCAAATTGAATGGGGAAAACCCCAAAGTGATTCAAGTTTTAAAACTTTTTGAATTTGTTTTAGACTGCCTTCAGTGGCTTTATTTGGAACTCTCCGCTTGATAAATAGAAGGTAGGTATTTTATTAGTGATCACACTTTAAATAGCCCCCCATCAACAGTGTAAGCCATATAACGTGGCCGCGTCATCCTCAGGTATAAGACTCATTTCTGCGTTTGCGTATTTTAGCAAATGAGCATTAAATGGCAAAGATATGTCCTATATCAAAAAAATATTTAACATTCTCAACAAAATAATTTACCATGGTGTTCAAGTACCAAACAATAGTAAAAGGCGTAGTTAAAAACAGATGCCCCTGCTCCTTCCCTACCAACCTCCTGCCCTACATCATTCTTCAGAAAAACAATTTTAAACGATTTTAGTGGTTTCATCTGGGATTTGCATCCGTGTTCTTAAATACCAAGATTATCCTGCATACTTTTTTTGGGAGGGGGAATGATTTGCTACAGCAAGAATGGCATTTGGCAAGTTTTCTATCATGCATGTCTGTTTGTGCTATTTTCAGAAAACAATAACTAGTTTTCATTTGGTGTTTGGAAAAATTAATTTATAGCTCAACCTTTTTGAATGAAGTCAAATGTAATTTCCATAGAACAGACAACAACATTTTTTTCTGGGTGTCAATTTAATTTATAGAAGTTATTTGTGCCAAGTGAGAAGTTAATGATGTCAGAGTGCCAGATGTTGTACCTTGATTACACTTGCCCCATGCAAAACAATAGTGAAAAAATGCCAGGAGCTCTATTTTGAAAAAACAACAACAACAACAACAAAAAGACACACACAAAAAAAAAAAAAAAAAAAAAAAACACTTCTTGAATGTGAATATGTCACTCTAGCCAAGCTTGTATATCTTCCCAGGACTGAATACTTACAATAGTATACTGCATGAAAAGGAACGATTTCATGTAGCATCAATACATGATCAATACAGGTGGAGCTGGGTCTTGCTCCACCTGTCAGATCCCAGGAATCCTCATGCTAGATGCTCTCATTAAGTCTTGCTAGTTTTCTTTTATTTATTTTTAAAATTTTTATGTTCTTATTGATTTTTTAGAGAGAGAGATAGAAACATCAAGGTGAGAGAGAAACATTGATCAGCTGCCTCCTGCACGCCCCCTACTGGGGATCGAGCCCGCAACCCAGGCATGTGCCCTGACCGGGAATCGAACCGGAACCTCTCAGTTCATGGGACGACACTCAGTCCACTGAGCTACACTGGCCAGGCAAGTTTTGCTAGTTTTCTTGTGTCCTCTATGTAATGCATGTTTTACCTCTATGTTTTTAAAAATGTTTTTCCAAGACTGTGTTCTATGGCATCCTCGTTCCAGGATGTGTTACCTAGAATTCCACGGTAAATATGCTTGGGAACTGTTATACCTTTTGCCTCCCGTGGCATGGCTCACGATGTGTGGGAGCCCACTGACAGCCCTGAAAATCCCTACAGTGTTGAAACCCCCAAACAGCAACAGAAACTTTAACTGTTTAATTCAGACTTTGTGCAGCTTGCTTGAACTAGAGCATGTTTGTAGCACACATAGGTATATTTTTTTGAGAGAGAGAGAAAAACGTGGATTTGTTGTTCCACTTCTTTATGCATTACTTGGGTGCATCTTGTATGTGCCCTGACCAAGGATTGCCCTCGCAACCTGGGCGTACCAGCACGCCGCTCTAAGTGAGCTGCCCGGCCAGGGCTGTAGCACGCTTATTACAGCCCTGCAACACATCCATGGGCAGGCAGGCGGTTCTGGATACAGTTTCCTGCTGTTCCTTTGTCTAGAATAGTCACCAACATTTTTTGCTGCTTTCTATAAAAATTCTATTGATCCTGTAAGATGGAAAGGTATATGGTGTTTAGGAAAGTCGGGAAAGAGGAAGGGCATTGTGGGTAGGGAAAAACATAAAATAATCTACACCATTCAACAAGCATTATGCCAACATATTAGTCGCTTTCTTCTCAACTATATTCTAAGCTTTTTGAGAGCAGGGCTTGTTTAAGCAAATAAAGTACTACAAACTCGACTCAACACAACTTCCCACGTTGTCCTGAAATACTGGGTGTAATTCTAGAAGAAACACCTCAAAAAGACATACTGCCACTTAAAAAATGATCAATTAAAGGATTGGGGACAAGGAGTTACTGTATGAATCCAGAGTTGAAATCAGAAAGAATCTAAGGGGAAAATGGACTTTCTGTTTAAATCTGGAAATGTCAACCCAAGAGATAGGATGTGTGATTTGAGCAAAGTAAATATAGGGAAAAAATAAAGGAAAACAGAATCATTAGCAGATAGCTGAGCAGAAAACATAAATGAATATAAAGAGGAATAACAATTTTCCAACATGCTTCATATGGCTATCCTAACTTGTTAGCTGTGCAACCTTGTACAAGTATTTAACGTCTCTGTGCTCTAGATTCATCATACGTAAAAGGGAAATGACTATAGTGGCCCCCTCATTGGAATGCTATGAAGATTTAACGGCTCCCAACTCTTAGTAGGAGTTCAGGGTTTAATAGCTATCATTGTATTATTTCTTCTGTATTCCCCATGGTAACTGATAATGAGAATATTTGTAGCTAGGAGGTGTTATATATTTTGTTACTCACTTCCATTATCCAAATCTCACAACATGGTAGTTAAATATTATCAACTCCATTTTACAGATATAGGCACAGACACTTAATGAGGTTAAGAACATTCTCCAAGCTCACACAGCGAGTGAATCAGAATTTGAATCTAGAGTTTAATTCTGAGAAATCTGATCCTTAACCAGGACATGCTCTTCTCTGACTTGGATCTTCCTATTACTGGGCTGGGAATGGATTTCAGATGTGCTGGAATTTTGCTTCTTTTAGTCCTGGAAGGGACTTTTACCTCCGTGTGCCGTACAGACATTTTCAGGTGTGTGTATGTGGTGTGTGTGTGTGGTGTGGTGTGTGTGTGTGTATGTGGTGTGTGTGTGTGGTGTGGTGTGTGTGTGTTTATGTGATAAGTGTGTGTGTGTGTGTGTGTATGTGGTGTGTGTGTGGTGTGGTGTGTGTGTGTATGTGATAAGTGTGTGTGTGTGTGTGTGTGTGTGTGTATGTGGTGTGTGTGTGTGGTGTGGTGTGTGTGTGTATGTGGTAAGTGTGTGTGTGTGTGTGTGTGTGTATGTGGTGTGTGTGTGTGGTGTGGTGTGTGTGTGTTTATGTGATAAGTGTGTGTGTGTGTGTGTGTGTGTGTGTGTGTGTTTGTGACAATATGAAACAGCTGGAAAGGAGAACAGATGGCCATCAGAAAATGCTGGTGACTTGAAGAAAAAGACAAACTTGTTTTAAAGATTTTTGGTTGGAAAGACTGCTCAGTTGTCGCCTCCTGCCTTGCCCAGCATGCATGCCATTCTTCAGCCCTGTGATGAGTCCACACACTGACACATTGTCCCTCCCTCGCAAGTGCCCCATACATTGGATTCTTTTCTCCTTACCCGGGACCTACTCCTGCTTGTGGGGCAGAGAGGGATTTATAAAATAAGTGTTTTACTAAATAGTGACTCCTCTGGACAGAGTCACTCTCATGTTCAGCTATGCCCCCCCGACCCCCAATTTTTGGATACCTGGGTTGTGATTCTCATCACTTTGGCTGAAACTGGCCCTGTGCCGGCCAGGCCTGCTGGAATACAAGCTCCTCCCACAAAGTAGCTTTGTGTCCCTACTGACTAGCACGCAGTCTAAGGCCCACAACCATTTAATCAGTGTCTGCTATATAAATAGAAGCAAAATCTCTAAGTTATTCAAAGTGTTATCTTCAGTGTGAAATCATTTCTTTGGATTGCAAAGAAGGAACATGGGTTTTGGAGTCCATTTACAGTACTTACAGTCTGCAGCTTCTCTTTTGATGGTAGTATTGTGTCTTTGACAAGTAGAAAACGGTGACAAACTTTTTTAAATGCTAAGAGATATGAGTTAATCAGTCTAGTGTATCCATCAAAGTCTAGATATAAAATTTCCTTGAGTCTGATTTTTTTTTTTTTTTCTTGATAACTTGGTCTTGTGAATGTTGTTACAGCTCACATATACAAAGAAATAAGAATATAAATGCAGGTGATCTGTGAAAGATTTGACAACTTTCCAGCATTATAGAGGTTGTATTATTTAAATCCTTCCTTCACATTCCAGTGGTTTCTTAATCGCCCATGGTATGAAAGACCTGCCTAGACTCCTCCTGAAGCAGGTCTGATTAGGGAAAGAGGATTTTTACATATTCCAGGACATCTTAAAATATACAAGGTTAGTTATCCAGGAAATTATTGTCTGGGAGTATGATTCTATTTGATGGTTTTGATTTATAATCATTGGACCTTGTATAGAAAAGGCAGATATTCCAAGAATATTAAGATGTCATGAACATTGCACAATTTAAAGATTTTTGAGTGGAAAAAGGTTTTCATTCTAATAAAAAAAAAAAAAAAGGAAGAGAATTGAAATCTTAGACTATCCTGGGGCCTGGGGATATATTTTATCCATGTCTTTGTTATCATCAGCCTTTCTTAATATATATATTTTTAATTGCAATAATTCCTGAAATTTTAATCTTCTAATCACAGTTAGTGGTGCCCTACTAAAAGCCAAACCAATGGCCGCAGTTGATGCTTCCCTCTTCAGAGGTCTCATTGTATTTGTAAGGAATTTTTAAAAAATATAGGCTCTGAGAGCTGGAAGACTCAGGTAGCTTTTGTCCCCTTCATTTCTTCCTCTGTTAAACTAACTTGCCCATGAATTATAGCTATTTTAGTAAATTTCCTGTTGATGGTGTATTAGTCATTTTTAATGAAATTCACTTTCTATGTGAGAAACTTTGGCCATAGTTCCTGTCACCATGGCAACTAGTTATTGGTATTAATAGTGCCAGAGTCATGGATTTTATTCCCAGGATTGACCCCTTAGAATTATACTGTTTAAGCTTCCAAGTACATCCAGGCCAATGTTTTCCAAGTACATGTTTCAACAGAAAACATGAAAAGTATTATGAGTTCATCAGATCTATCCGCGGTGTTAAGGGTGGAAAGGGAACACCACCCCCGACTTCTCAGTGTGGTCTGTAGACCTGTGCCTATGAATCCTTGAAGTACTGTTACTAATGCAGATTTGGGGACCAGAAAACCAATCTACTGAATTTGAATCGCTGGGAGGCCTAGAAACTGCTAGTCAAACAAGCAAACCAAATCTAGTCTGCTCACTGTAACGAGACCAAAATAATAGCATTTTCACTTACGGAGGTCAGCAGATTATTAAATGTATGAATGATAAATAGCTGATTATTCAAATACTTTCTTCAGAGCCCATGGTTTCTTATTTATCCATGGAGTAAAGACTTTCTAAATTTTTAAATATTTCTTATTGTAGGAAAAAATAACATGAGATCAGGTCTTTCAACAAAATTTTAGGAGTACAGTATAGTTATTATTAATGATAGGCAAATCTCTAGAATTTTTCATCTCTTATGACTGAAATTTTATACTTACTGACCAGCAACTCTCCTCCCCTAGATTTTCCCCAACTTTTAAAAAAATATATGTTTTTATTGATTTTTTAGAGAGAGAGAAACATCGATGTGACAGAGAAACATCAATTGGCTGCCTCCTGCACACCCTCTACTGGGGATCGAGCCCGTAACCCAGGCATGTGCCCTGACCAGGAATTGAACCGGGACCTCTCAGTCTATGGTACGACGCTCAATCCACTGAGCCACACTGGCTGGGCATTCCTGGACTTTTGATAGAACAGTACTGATTGGAGAAGAGGGATTTCCTTCATTCTATTCAAACAGGCAAAATGTCAAATATTCAAACACAGGATAGTAGATTCTGTTCAATGGTCCAATCAAATAGGCAAAAAAAAAAAAAAAAAAAAAAAGCATATTTGCACTTCATTTTCCTTAGAATTATTATTTTTTATCAATAATAACCAATTGAAAGTTGTGTTGAATGTGAATAGAAATTACGATTTAGAGTTGGTCCAGGAATCAGGCAAAAAACATGTGAGTTTTGAGTTCCTGGTTTATTTATTTATTTATTTATTTATTTAATATTTTATCTTTATTGATTTTAAAGAGAGAGATAGAGAGAGATAGAAACATCGATGAGACAGAACATCGATTGGCCGCCTTCTGCATGACCCCAACTGGGAATTGGGCCCACAACCTGGGCATGTGCCCTGAATTTCCTGGTACTTTTAAAAAGCAGACCAGACAAGTGGCAGAGTAATCTAAACAAGTAATAATGGCTGATGTTTACATATGCATTTATCTCATTGTTTCCTTAAGCTGGATGGATGTATGGTTATAATCTCTTTGAGGTCAGTGAGTGTAGTCCCTAATAAACATACAGAATTCATTTTATTTCTATTTAGCCTTTTATAAATGTATCTAATGATATGGCAAGAACCAAACATCTAATGACTATCTGAAAAACATATGCAAGATGCTGCTATTAACTGAGTAGGGCGTAAAACTAATCTTTCCACTCAAGAAACAATATTGAAAAAAATGAATGTTTTCCTTGGGTTATTTGACTTCTTCGGGTACGTTAGGATCGAGGCTCGGATTTTTCTGAAAGCAAACACAAATCTACACTATGGGGTTATGTCTTTTGGAAAGAGATAGAGAGATAAAGGAAGAGGAAGTGAGGGAGAGAGGAAAACAGAGATGCCATCCATTCATTAGTGCTCCCTGGAACGGAAGTTTCCATACTTCAAAAGGAATATAGTGACCTTTCCCGCCTTTTTTCATGCAAATGAGAGCAATGGTCAATGAAAGAATTATAAATCCAGCAAGTACACAATGTGACCACAGATTTCACAAACCCATTTGAATTTGAAGAGTTGGGGGTGGGGGTGGGGCATTGCTTTGTCACTTTTCTGTCACAGAGAATAATCTTTTCATTTTCATCCCCTTTGGAACCCATAGTTTTAGACAAATGTGCAGAAGATCCTGCTAAATTACAAGGGCAACTCATTCTAAAGGTTAAAGGATGAGATGCAATTAGCCTCTAAATTCAGACCTGATTATTGAAGTCAGATTATCCTTTGGTTTTAGAACAATGTAACCAGACATTTTAATGCATAAACGTGCCCACCAGGGGACAATTACGGTGGTCCGTTTAAGGAGTCAATTGAAAAGGAGGGTTAAACTGAAGTTGGTAGTGTTTTATGACCTTGTGCTTGGAAACATTTCTCTGGAAGCACAATCATGAGTTTTGAATCGATGAGGGAAACAGCAGAATCTAATTATGGCTAAACTACCAATGACTACCTTCTTTTCATAGACATCACAAACAACTGACCCGTGTAAGGATGGGCGCTGGATGGATGTTCTCGGAAGGCAGCAGTAATTGGTACTCAGGTAACCAAGAGGATCAAGCAATTTTTGTAGCCTGTAATCTGCTTTTCAAATAGAGTCCTGATGGGGAGAAAGAAGGATAAAAGAAAACATTGTTTTCCTCACCTCCACCTCCCTCCTATTTTATGTGCATATATATGGGAATCTGAAAGGAGAATCCTGTTTTCACTTGGTCATGAAAATAGCAGCTTCCTATCTGATGGCAATCAGTCAATTTTAATGATCTTGACTCACTCTGTGACACTTTGTCCAAAGTGCCTGCCACCATGGCAACCAGTTATTTGGAAAGTGCATTAGGCTAAAAACAAACATTTGTGTGGGGAGAAAACTGCATTTTCCATTCAAATTTGTATTTAATGGAGTGAGGAGTTATGGGAAGGGTGAAGAGAGATCATTAACCCGTACTATCAAGAGTTTCTCAGAGGAAAAATCGGGTGAAGCATTCCTAGCCCAACCTCAACCTGCCGATAGCAGTTAGGGACCTGTGAATTCTAACACTGGCAATAGAACAAAGGCAGGGACTCTAAATGGGTGTGCTCAGCTAATTTGGGCAAGAAAGAATAGTCAACATTTTGATCCAGGTTTAGTACTAAAGTAGCAGTAACATGTTCTGTTGTTCATTAGACAGAATTATTAGTAATTAGATGTCATGATAGCATTTAATTTTGCACTTTGGCTTGTTCGTTTGTATGTTCTTTAAAAAGGCAAATGTGAAAATGGTTATGAAGGAAAAATTATTAAAGTTGGGTAGAGTCATTAATGAAACTATGACTAGTTCTCAAATTAAACCATATTAATTGGTCCTCTTTCTCTCTCTCTCTCTTTTAAAAAAAACAAAACACGAACCAACAACATTGTATCTTGCTCCTTTAAAACCCTGTTCTGTTGCAATTCATCGAAAGGTATTTCTCTACTACATTTGTAAAGTTAAGTTCAAAAACGTGGTAATGAAGTTAAACTAGATAAAGGCAATTGTTACCTAATATCTAAGACTTTGCCTTAATTCAAATTTAAGTGACATTTCAGCTCTTTTTTTCCTTTTTATTGAATTTATTGAGGTGACATTGGTTAATAAAATTATACAGGTTTCAGGTGCACAATTCCACAACATATCATCTGTACACTGTAGTGTGTGTCCACCACCCCAAGTCAAGTCTCCATCCATCACCATTTATCCCCTTTACCTTCCTCCAGCTCCCCCACCCCCCACCCACCGACAGGCACCACTGTGTTGTCCACACCCATGCAGTTTCTCTCTCTCTCTCCCCACCTCTCCTCCCAATTCCTCTACTTTATCTCCATAACTTTTCCTTCCCACGTGAGAACCTAGCAGATGTTTACTATATTAGAAAATAGTATTTAGTTCTATTTTTATTTGAAATAAATATGTAAACTAACAATTACATCAGATGAGTTGTTATTTTCTCAAACATAGGGACTTAGTTGTAAGGAGCTCAGAAATCTACCAGAGGAGAAAATTGACCACCCTGAGCCATTTCCCATGGCTCTTAGTCTCTATATTAGGTGATATTTTGTCAAAAGATGGGGTTTTCCCGTCTGGTGTGGCTCAGTGGTTGAGTGTCGACCCATGCTCCAAGAGGTTGCTGGTTCGATTCCCGGTCAGGGCACATGCCCAGGTTGTGGGCCAAGCCTCCAGTGGGAGGCATGCAGGAGGCGGCCAATCGATGTTCTCTCTCATCGATGTTTCTATCTCTCTCTCCCTCTCCCTCCTCTCTCTCTAAAAATAAAGAAAGAAAAAAATACTTAAAAAAAAACAAAAAAAAAAACGATGGAGTTGAATACAAGAAAAAGTGTACAGACCAAGCAGTGGACTGCTGGTTTGCATACCCAGGTACTTCAATGAATGGTATTATTTATTATAAAACCTAAACCAAGCTAGATTGCCAAATAAAAAGAAATTCCCATTAGTTTAATATTCTACTTTACTGAAAATAAATCAGAAGGACATTTTTTTGGTTTCCATGAAAAAAAAAAAAAAACAATTCCAAATTCAGATTACCTGCATCTTTTTCTTAAAATGCACTAATGTAATTTTTAATTATGTTCTCTGGTATGTGAGACTCTTCCTGGGGCAATGTATCATAATTCTCAACAATTATTTTCATTGTATAATACTAGGGATATAAATGATAAAGCTGGTGGAAATAAAAATGCTCCGACCCCTGGACCAGAGATGCCCAGTTCTGTAATGGTCACGTATTTCTAAGGCAAACTGACTCAACCGACACTGTGTCTTTCTCAAATATGTTCTGGGGTTCAATATATGCAATTGTCTAATGCATGATGAATTATAAATTCATGTATACAGTACTACTGCATTTTTGTAACATGGCCGTGATAGTTTTTCTTAGAAAAACGGGTTATAAGCATTACTGTTATGTGGTGAGAAGAAGAGTCAATATTTTTAAATGATGAATTATTCACTGTTAACAATAGATCAGATACTTTTCTAAGCACTTCACACACATTATCTCATTTAAAATCTCATTAACTCTATGATCTAGGTGGTTTCCTTTCCATTTTTCAAGTATAGAAACCAAGGTACAGAGAGATCAATTATCTCATCAAAGTGTATATACAGATATCGGTAATTAATGAGATATTATAAAATAGGTCCAATGGAAAAACGTGGCACCCACTGCCCTAGATGATTGTATAAATGGGAAAATATCCCAGGAAGACTTTCATTTGGTTATTTGTCACTTGCTAAAGTTCGAGGAGAGGGGAGAAATCTAGTTGGTAATATGGAATAATTGGGCTCAGGTTAGCTGTGGTTTATGCCAAGTGGGTCTGACAGAGAGGTCTATTGATTGGTCCTGGTGGCAATCAGGAGATGTGTGTTGATGGGAGACACCCTGTGTCCCCTGGAGTTTGTCAGCTTTTAGCCTTGTTTGTGGTACTCAGCCCGGCAGCAGACATAGTCTCTGGGGTCTCCGCAGAATCCAGGCACTTGTTTGCCAGGCAGACCTGAAATAACTGTTATTTATTTCTAGCCTCTGGCACTGTCTGCAACATTCTGCAACACAAACTGGGTTAACAACTTCAAGTTAATGTAAACACTCGGAAAATGAAAGCACCGGCACTGAATTGCAAACGTGGCCAGGCAAAGCAGACGGATGGGAGGACGCGGACGCACGGGCCACACACAGCCTCCAGAGTCCATGCATCATTCTCTTGGGACAAGCTGGAAGATGACTGCTTGTTGTTGGGTGCTTGAGGCCATGAAGGCGTCTGCTGTGGGCTTTCACCACGTGGACATAGATGGCGATTAGAATGAAGGAGGAGGCCTGAGAGACAGACTTTCACGACCGAATGTGCTCAGAACTCTGAGCCACTGATCAAAACTCTGCAATTCACTGACAGCAAATGTCAGTCCGGGAAATGGGCTTCATGATCTGCTATCCTGATTCCTCTCGGAGCTCATCTCCTACCACTCTATTCTTTACTTATTCCATTTTGCAGAGGGCTACTTGTTGTTCCTTGACTGGCATGCTTCACCAGGTCCTTTCCTGGTTATGCCCTTTGCCTAATGCTGGCATGGCCTTCACATGTTTGCTCAGAGATTGCCTTACCAAAGGGGTCTTCTTGACCACTTACCTATTCCTACGATCTGTTGCTGCACATCAAACTACCCCAAAACAAAGCGGCTTAAAACAACCACCATTTTTCTTATAGTGCACAATTTTGGGGGTCAGAAATCAGGGCAGGGGCTGGCTGGATGAATTTTTTATTGCACTTGGCATTGACAGAGATCATTCCGTGGTATTTCGTTGAGGGATGGCTTTGTGAGGGGGCTTCACTCACATGCCTGGCGCCCTGGTAGGAATGGATGGGAAGTTGGCCTCACCTGGGATTGTCGTTCAGTGTATTCGTTGTTGGCTGCTGTGTAATGAACCACCCCAAGACACAGTGGCTTAAAATGACAAATATGATTAACTCACAGATTCTGTGGACTCTGTGGAATTTAGCCGAGTCCTCTGGCTCCGGGGTTCTCACCCGGCTGCAGTCAATGTGTTTTCTGGGGTTTTAGTCATTTCAAGACGGCTGGGGAGGAACAGCTTCCAAACTCGTTGGGCTGTTGCCAGGTCTTAAGTCCTCGCTGGTTGTTGGTCAGAGACTTCAGTCTTTGGTTTTCTGCAACATGGGCCTCTCCATAGGTTGACCTTCCAGTATAGCAATTGGCTTTTTCTGGAGTGAGGACTCTGGGAGAGAGAGAGCAAGAGGGAGGGATCAAGCCAAACAGAAGACCTAGTTTTTTGTAACCTAGTGTTGGAAGTGACATCCCAGCATGTTTGTGGTATTCTCTTTGCTGGAAGTGAGTCACGAGGTCCAGCCCATACTGAAGGGGAGGGGGAGACACAGGATATAAATATTAGGATGTGGAGATCACTGGAGCCATTTCAGATCCTGCCAACCACAACCAGCGTGTCCGCATGTGACATCCCCAGCCTGGTGCTCACAAGGTTCCCAGGGACAGGGTTCCAAGAGAATCAGGCAGTAGCTGCAAGGACTCATGTTCTGGCCTCACAAGCCTCAGAAAATCACGAGTACTGCCTCCTTTTGTTCGATTAACTCATCAAAGCTAGCCCAGGTTCAAAGGTAAGGGAATCAGATTCAGTGTTTCAATGCAAGGAATTGCAAAGAATTTGTGGTCATCCTTCATTTACCATGCTACTCTATATCATATAACATGCTTCTCCCCACTACACACTAATTATCTGCTTTATCCCATTTGATTTTTCTTCATAGCATTTGCAGTCTTAAAAGTATGTTTCTTATCTGTCTCTGACAACTAGAAAGTGGGGTCCTGAGGTCAGGGAATTTGCCCATTTGGTTCACGGGTATACCCACAGAGTAGTGCCTGGCACATACTGGGTTTTCAGTAAATATTTACAATTATTTGGGTCTATCAGGTCTTACATAATCTAGTTCTAATTAATTCTCCAGTCCTTTCCACTAGGTCAGTATTCTCTATACACATGGACCATTAAAAAAAAAAAAGTTATTGTTCCTAAAACATGCTGAATTTATTCTTGTCATTCAGCCTTTGTGGCAGCTGTTTTAGCATTTGCTTGATTTCCAAATGACTGGGTACTTTTCGTCATTCAGGGCTAAGTATTCTATTAGGAAGAACTTCTATATTAGGTCCCTGGTCATTTTCTATTATATTACCTAGTTTAATTTCTTCATAGCACTTGCAACTAGCTAATCGTTTCTGGTACAACTGTTCACCTGTCTTTCATCCCACTTGAAAATGAATTCTGTGAACTTGTCTGTTTTATCCAAAGCTCCGTCCTTCAGCATCTTGAAACAGTGTGTGGCTCACTGTAGGCCCCAGTATATTTTTGTTAACGAAACAAATCTATTGCTAATCAATATATGGAAATGCTGTGTTTTTTTCTTTATTTATATTTCTTCTTTATTGATTTTAGAGAGAGAGGAAGGGAGAGGGAGAGAGAGATAGAAGCATCGATGAGAGAGAACATTGACTGGCCGCCTCCTGCACACCCTTCCCTGGGGACCGGGCCCACAACCTGGACATGTGCCCTGACTGGGAATCGAACCGGTGACCTCTTGGTGCATGGGTCAATATTCAACCACTGGGCCACACCGGCCGCGCAATGCTGTTTTTTTTTCTTAATTTATTTTTCATAGGAAATTTAGCTGCAAGTCAATGCCTGTAGGTCTTCCCTGTTGGCATCACCCACCCCCCCCCCCCGTTATTGCTGCAATCATGAAATCACCGAATGTCATTACACCACTTTTCTTAATGACAGTAAAATATCTACTCAAGATGGGCCTAATGACCTGAAGTAATTGCAAGAGTGTACAGACAAAGAGAGCTGCCAGTTGGCCAACGGGACGGATATTTTATGCACAGAGCCTGTCCCCACAGCAATAAATCTGGTTCTGCACTTGGTTTTAGACCTATCATGTGAATTGATCGTGAAACCCTGGGAGAGCTTGTAAGAAACACCTGGAGACTTTTAGAAAGAGTACATGCAAAGTTGTGGAGGTAGAATAAACAGTGACATTTAGTGTGTGTGTTGTGGGGGCTACATTTTGAACCTAACAATTTTCAACAGAAAAGGACCTCTTCTTGCTTTAAAATGTCCTCTTGTCTCTTCCCATTTTTTTCTCCCAGCTATAAGCCCCCTGCCCCTCCCCCCCGCCCCGTCCTGCCTTTCTTTACAGACAGTAAACTATCATTCCTTTGTCACCCTGAAGTTTGGGAGGAAGTGGTGAGCTCGGCGTCAGTGGACAGTTCCTCCTTCACTGGGTGGGCTTATCCAAACGGCTGGGAGGTAATGTCTGGCAGAGGAACAGAGGTCAGTGGAACTCAGGGAAGTCTCATGTCTGTTAGTCTGAGAATGTAGAAACATGACAATATCCACGCTGTCTGTTTTAGGCAGTTCTGTCCCCCTCAGCTGACCCACATGCCTCCTTAAGCATATATATCTAGTACCAACAGCAACCAGCAAGTCATACTTGTTGAAAAATGACTGTGTAAATCACAATGAATTTACCAGAAAAGGAAAGATTAGATGACAGAAAGAATCGGCTGGATCAAAGATGATATTTCATGAATTCCAGGCTCAGCTCACTGGATTCTGTCCAGTTGCCCCTCTTTTTTTTATCCTCACCCGAGGACATTTTTGCATTTATCTTCAGATAGAGCGGGAGGGAGAGAGGGAGGAAGAGAGAAAGAGAAACATCAATGTGAGAGAGACACATCAACTGGTTGCCACCCACACAACCCCAGCTGGGGCCGGAGACAAACCACAGCCAAGGTATATGCCCTTAGTGGGAAGCAAACCTGGGACTCTCTGGTCTGCAGGCCGATGCTCTAACCACTGAGCCAAACTGGCCAGGGCCAGTTGCCCTTTTCTCCAAGTGAGAGGCACAATGTTGAAAATGTAGACTATTTGGTGAGAGAGCTTCCTGAGCTAGGAGCTTACCTGGCAGTGCTGCTGTGCAAGCACAGAGTCACACACAAGGTATATGCACACACACAAGGTATATGCACACACACAGTGTATATGCACACACACAGCGTATATGCACACACACAGGGTATATGCACACACACAAGGTATATGCACACACACAAGGTATATGCACACACACAGTGTATATCCACACACACAGTGTATATGCACACACACAAGGTATATGCACACACACAAGGTATATGCACACACACAGCGTATATGCACACACTCAAGGTATATGCACACACAGTATATATGCACGCACACAAGGTATATGCACACACAGTATATATGCAGGCACACAAGGTATATGCACACACACCGTGTATATACACACACAATGTGTATGCACACACACATAGGGAACCCAATCATATTTTATGAGCACAGTCACCAGTATTGCAAGGTTTATTCATGGGAGAGAAACAGACCCCTGAACCCTAGTGCTACGAATACGCAGTCGAAATGTTGGCAGCTCCCACAAGTGAAAAGGTTTTGACTTAAGTTATGTTTCCGTAGGTAAATAGTGCTGGAAGTTACAGACTTAGAATTGCATTTCAAGTTTAGGCTTATCATTTGCTAACAATAAATAGCTTTTCATCCTTTTCAAGAAGGTAGGCAGTCTTTCACTCTCCTGACCTTTCTCACTCCTAACTTCAAATCTTCTACCTAAATGTTTCTTTGAAGTCCATCTGAAGGTTGACACATTGTAGGACGGCTGTTGGAAGGCCGTGGGATCGCGGTGGAACAGTCACTGGAACAGGAGATGGACGTCGTTTGTTCCAGACTCCCCCAGCTCTAGCTTTTGGTGACTTCAGGTGACTCATTAAAGCAGCCTTTTTTTTTACCTTCCATATTAATACATTATAGGCATCGCTGTAAAGTTAACAGAAGAGATTTATGAGAAAGCATTTTGAAGATATAAAATGCCAAAGGAATATAGGTATTATTATTTGTGTGCATGTGTGTATCCTGTACGTAATGTCTGCTGATAGCTACAGCTTGCTAGTGCTGCTGGGTACAGAGAAAGGAGGTCCTGTATTGAAAAAGGCACCATCCTTTCCATAATGGAATTTATTATATAAACAACTAACTGTTCTATAGGAGCTAGTGTTGTAAGTGCGTTTTCAAGGTTAAAGAAAAATGTAACAGGAGAAGGAGGGCAGCTAGAGCCAGACTGTTTGGGTGTATTGGAAAATGTTTCCTGTGTGGAGATGGTGGTAGAGAATTATGTCTTGATTAAGGGATAAATGTCAATAATGGTCTAATAATGGTCCTTCACCAGATTGTAAATTTTCTGAGGACAGGGTCCAACTCATTTCATTATTGTATTTCAGGGCCCTGAGTGATAGTAGGTGCTTAGGTAATGTTTGAGAATGCATGAATTCGGATGTAATTAAGGAACAATTAATATTTTGATGTATCTGCTATGTCGGAAGAGTTGAAGGCTATTTTAGAGCCGAAGCTAGGAAGGAAGATGGATACAAGGTCGTGGCCTCTGATTAACCTTGGCTTCCTTTCCTTCCATCCTTTTTAAATGAAGGCATTTTGATAATGCCCATAATGCTGAAATGATAATAATATTGCCTGCACAACTTATGGGGTATCATCTGTGTCCCCATTTTACAAGCGAGTGTAATGAGATTTAGAGATGAAGTATCTGCCTGAGGCCACAGAGCTGGAGAAGACCTAGCTTTATTGTAAGAGGGTTCAGAGACAGGGGCCCGCCCTGACTCATCTCTCTCTCACTACTTCCACTCCCAGGAGCCTTTGGGTCTCGTGTCTGTGTCTTGCAGATGACCTTGCAGGGTTGTCGACTAAGTGAGCGAACCATTTTTGAATCGAACTTTGAACACAGAATCCCTCCGAATCACACAAAAAGACCACATTTGGAAAGTCGGATCCCAACTTCATTTAATATCCATCAAGGAAAAAAATGTTCCTGGGTGTCATCCCTGGACTACCACATTGCCTTTAATGATCCTGCATGAAAAAATCTCACAGAATGAGGAGAAGCAAGATTCTCCAGGAACTGAGTAAACCCCTCTTCTTCAATGCCAGCAGCTGTGAGAGGAACAAAGGTAGCGGCATCTCCCCTACTTTTGTCCTGTTGATCATCCACCCAAATGGAATGCTGGCATTATCATTTCATAATCAACATTGTTATTCAGGGCTTTACTCTATAACAGGCATCCTACTAAGCACTTTAAATGCATTACATATGCCCGGCCGGTGTGGCTCAGTGGTTGAGCATCGACCCATGCACCAAGAGGTCGCCAGTTCGATTCCCGGTCAGGGCACATGCCCAGGTTGTGGGTCTGATCCCCAGTGGGGAGTATGCAGGAGCGGCCAGTTGATGTTCTCTCTCATCAATGTTTCTATCTCTCTCTTCCTCTCCCTTCTTCTCTCTCTTAAATTAATAAAGAAAAAATAAAAAAATATAAATGCATTATATATGGTTATGTGCACACCAGCCTATGAGGGTACAGGTTCTGTGAGAGGCTGGCGTTTACACAAACATCCTCTGTAGGTTAGATTGTGACCCTGAGTTAGTTAGTCAAGGATGCAGAATCTTTGTGTAAGCTGAGGTGGATGCCGAGAGACAGCAGGACCAGTTTCAGCACATCTTAGCATAGCTTGTCTGTGTCCCAGAGCCCTGGACAGGAGATCATTCGGGTTTTCTGACAAGATGGGATCTTGCCACACCTGAGAGCATACTCTTTGCTGTGCCACAGTCAACTTTGTGTCACCATTCAGAAAGTTTTACTCACAGTATCTGTGTTCTGTCTTAAGGGAATCTTTACAATAATGGGACGCTCGTGATCGGGAGCCAAGCTTAGTCATGCAAACTTCCTTGTCTGGAAGCAGAAATAGACGAACAGCTTCCTCCAGTTTGAATGAGCTGCAGAGATCCATTCCCCTGAAGTCTACCTCAAGTCTGGTTTAACCATGTCTTTTATCTGGGTGGTTTGGATACTGAGTGCACATGAGGACCACGAAAACAGATCCATTTTCCCAGAAGCTAGATATTATGATTATTCTCACGTTGAGACGAGGAAATTGAGACTCGGAGGTTAGGCGTCACACAGCTTCTTACAGGTAGTAATGACAGAGTTTTGGCTTTGAACCCAGACTGAGATCTTTTTTATTTATTTATTCATTTTTTATTATTATGTTTCAATCTCACTCAAGAATATTTTTTTATTTATCTTCAGATAGAGTGAGAAGGAGAGAGAGAGAGAGAGAGACAGGGACAGAGACATCAATGTGAGAGGGACACATCGACTGGTTGCCTCTTGCACGACCCCGACCAGGGCCGGGGACGAACCGCAACCGAGAGGTACATGCCCTTGACCAGAATCGAACCTGAGACTCATTGGTCCGCGGGCCAACGCTCTACTGCCGAGTCAAACCATCCAGGGCCAGACTGAGCTCTTAATAATTACACTATTCTGTTTAGTTTTAAAAGGAATTAATGCCTGGGCTTACCCTATATTGCTTTGTGGGATTAGTTAGTTGCATATTTGAGGAGGATGAAATAAATTATGTAAAATGTAAAATAACTATGCATTTGATTTTCTATAAATACTGTTGGTGTCCATGTATGGATAAGACAACAGACTATCAGAGCATCATTGTAATTCCCTCATCTTTTATTTTGAAAAAAGCCTCTATTTTTATCCATTTTATCTTGAATGGTGTGAAATATTTGTATTGGTGATTTGTATACCTTAGAAAAGGCAAAGACATGGACCTCATTCTTCCTTTGCATGAGTGTATATGCAGCAGATGTGTGTGTCCAGTGTGTTTAACAGCAAGGGCGCAGAGTACAAGCAAAAGGGAAGGAAAGTCTTGGGCATCTGCAGAAACTGCATAAAAATTGCTTGAAAGTTCTTTCTTGCCCCCCTCCTCCTCCAATCTGCACATTACTTGTTCTTCAAAGGCTTCTTTCAGCAGAAGTCTTCACAAAGGTTTCTCTGACCACTTTGAACCTCAGTAGTATGTGAACTTCCTGCATGAATTCACAATGAGGGTTGACCTGTATAATAGAAATTATTTTCCATTACACTCCTCAACCTTTATTTGATTCTGAGGTGTTGAGGAAGGATCAGATATATCCTACTCTTAGATATGGTAAGATTTTGAAAACCACTGGTATTTAGGGTCTAAAAAGTTAGGTAAATTTGTGTTTGTTGGTGTGATGTTTAATTTAAAAAATAGATATTTATGTATTCTTTCTATAGATTTTATTATATTTATCTAAAGCAGGGTTTAATATTTTTTTAAGCCCTTATAGTACTTAGTATCAGTGCTGACTATATATACCCTTTCTTCGGATGAGGGTATAACAGCTTTATTAAAATATAATTTATATACCATATAATTTACCCATTTAAACTAGTGAACTGAATGGTTTTTAGTATATTCACAGTTGTGCAAGCATCACCATGATTTGGGAACGTGTTAATTGCTCCAGAAAGAATCCCCATGCCATTCAGCTATCATTCTTCAATTGCACACCTTCCCTCGTCTTTAGGCAATCCCTAATTTACTTTCTGTCTTTATAAATTTGCCTATTCTGGACATTTCATCAAAATGGAATAAAATAATATATGGTCTTTTGTGACCATATTCTTTCATTTAACATAATGTTTTTAAGGTTAATACATGGTGAAGCATGGATCAATATTTCATATTTTTATTGCTGAATAATATTTCATTTCATGAATATATCACATTTTGTTTACGTACATACACCACATAATTATGGACATTTATGCTGTTTTCCCATTTTGGCTATTACGAGTCGTGCTGTGTTGGAGTGTAAGTTTTTTGTGTGAATGTATGTTCTCATTTCTCTTCAGTATAAACCTAGAAGTGAAATTGCTTGGTAAAATAGTAATTCTGTTTAACTTTTTGAAGAACTGCCAGACTTTTCCAAAGCAGCTGCATCATTTTATATGCCCACAAGCAACGTATGAGGGTTCCAAATTTTCTACATCCTTACAAAGTCCTGTTGTTAGCTGACTTTTTGATTCTAGCCATAGTTATGGGTGTGAAGTGGTATCTGACGGTTGTTTTGATTTGCATTTCCCTAGTAACTAATGATATTGAGCATTTTTTTGTGTAGTCGTTGGTCATTTGTGTATCTTCTTTGGAGAAAAGCCTGTGTAATCCTTAGCCCACATTGTCATTGGGTTTATTTATTTTTTATCGAGTTGTAAGAGTTATTTATATATTGTAGATACAGGTACCTTGTCAGATATATGAGTTGCAAATATTTTCATTTGGTGGATTGTGTTTTTACTTTCCTAATAGTGTCCTTTAAAGCACAAATATTTTTAATTTTGATAAAATTTAATTTGTTTATTTTTTCTTTTGTTGTTTGTGCTCACTGTCATGCCTACAAAACCTCCACCAAATCCAAAGCCCTTTCTGGATATTCAATTCTATTCTTTTGATGATCTGTGTATCTATCTTATGCCTGTACCATGTTGTCTTGGGTACAGCTGCTTTGTTGCAACTTTTAACACCAGGAAGATGTTTTGTTTTTGTTTTTCCAAGTTTTTACTTTTCAAGGTTGTTTTGTCTATTCTGAGTCCCTCGAGTTTCTATATACATTTTATGATCATCCTGTCGGCTTTTACTAAGAAGCTAGCTGGGATTCTATAGAGATTGCATTGAATCTGTAGCTCAACTTGGAAACACTTGACATCTTAACAATAGTAAGTCTTCTGAACATGACCGTGGGATGTATTTCCTCTCATTTAGAATTTTTTTTAAAATCTTCACCTGAGAATATTTTTCCATTTATCTTCAGATAGAGTGGGAGGAAGTGGGGGAGAGAGAGACAGAGAGAGACAGAGAGAGGGAGAGAGAGAGAGAGGGAGAGAGGGAGAGAGAGAGAGAGAGAAACATTGATGCAAGAGACACATCAACTGGTTGCCTCCTGCACAATCCCAACCAAGGCTGGGGACCAACCCGCAGCCAAGGTATGTACCCTTGACCAGAATCAAACCCGCGACTCTTTGGTCCTCGGGCCAATGCTCTAACTGCTGAGCCAAATCGGCCAGGGCCTTTTAGAATGTTTAAAACTTCTTTCAGCAATTTGTAATTTTCAGAGTATGAATCTTACACTTCCTCTGTTAAATTTATTCTAATTGGCACTTTTTAATATATAATATTATAAGTGGGATTGTTTTCTTAATTTCAGTTTTGGATTGTTCATTACTAGAGTATAATAATATGATTGATTAAAAAAATTTTTTTTCTTTATTGATTTTAGAGAGAAAGAGAGAGGAAGGGAGAGGGAAAGAGAGATAGAGACATCGATGAGGATTTGGTCCACAACCTGGCCATGTGCCCTGACCAGGAATCACACCAGCGACCTCTTGGTGCATGTGTCGACGCTCAGTCACTGAGCCACATTGGCCAAGCTGATTGTTTTTTTTTTTTATATTGATCTTTTATCCTGCAATATTCCTGATCTCTTTTATTAGTTGTAATTGTAGATTCCTTAGGCTTTTCTATGTGCAAGAGCATGTCATCTGTGAAGAAAAATAGGTTTATTTCTTCATTTCCAATCTAGATGCCTTTTATTTCATTTTCTTGTTTTAATGCACTGGCTACAACTCTCATTACAATGTTTAATAGAGGTGAAGAGAGCAGACATCTTTGTCTTGTTCTTGATCCAGTCTTTCATAATTAAGTTGATGTTTGCTGCGGGTTTTTCACAGATGCCTTTTATCATGTCAAGTGAGTTTCTATTTCTAGATGATTGAGTTTTTATTATGACAGGGTGTTGGATTTCATCAAATGCTTTTTCTCCAATTTATTGATGATTATGTGGTTTTTGATTTTTAATTTTACTTGCTGATATGGTCTATTATTACATTAATTGATTTTTGCATTTTAAACCAATCTTGTATTCCTGATGTAAATTCCAATTGGTCACAGTGAATAAATTTTTTATATGCTGTTGGATTTGGTTTGCTAATATTCTCTTGAAGATTTATATTTATAAGAGATATTAGTCTATATTTTTCTTATTTTATGTCTTTTTTATTTTTAAATATTTTGTAGATGTCATCAATGAAATCATCTGCACCTGGGCTTTTCTTTGTGGGTATTTTTTTTTATTACTAGTTTAATCTCTTTACTCATCATAATCTATTCATATTTTATATTTCCCTTTACAAAGATCATGTTTTGGTTAGGTATGTTTTGAGTAAATAAAAAAACCTTTGAAAAATAGCTTCTCAGGACACACAAAAGGCCTGCTCTTATGTGTGAAGCAGGTTGCTATATGTCAATCCTCACTCTTTAATTTCTGATTCTTTAAATATGAATATGTCTTAACTTTTCTGGATTTCTTTGGTATCACAAGTGGTTTTGTCTCATATTTTCATCTTGCATTTCAGTTTGCAAATGTTTTTTACATTGAAATATTGTGTAATCTCATTAATTATTATTCCTTTTTATGGATGAAAACCAACACTCAGAAAGCATATGTGACTAGCCAAGGATCTAGAGCTAGTGAATCTTATTAGTAGGATTTAAAAATAGTCCCTTTTGCCCTGGCTGGTTTGGTTCAGTGGTTGGAGTGTCGGCCTGTGGTCCAGAGAGACTAGGGATCGGTTCCCGCTAAGGGCATGTACCTCGGTTGCAGTCCCTGGTCCTGGTTGGGTCGTGTGGGGCACAGCCACTCGATGTGTCCCTTTCACGTCGATGTTTCTCTCTCTCTCTCTCTTCCTCTCTCTCCCTCCCACTCTATCTGAACAAAAAATGGAAAAATGTCCTCGCGTGAGGATTAAAAAAAAATAGTCCCTTTTATTCCAAGTCCTATAATCCCTCCCTCCCGCACCTACTCATAATGAGTATGTCGATTACCAATTTGGACCTAGCAATCTTTCACCTTATATTTGAATCTATAATGCCACTTTTCTTTTCTGTAAATCCTCACCCAAGGATATTTTCCTTTTATCTTCAGACAGAAAGGGAGGGAGGGAGGGAGAAAGAGAGAGAGAGAAACATTGATGTGAAAGAGACACATTGATTGGTTGCCTCCCACACGGTCTCGACCAGGGCTGGGGATGAACTGCAACCAAGGTACGTGCCCTTGGCCAGAATTGAAGCCACGACTCTTTGGTCCGCGGGCCAACACTCCAACTGCTGAGCCAAACTGGCCAGGGCTCTTTTTCTTTTTTTTTGGACTGTTGACAGTATTACAGATGTCCTCTGGTACTGTCTCCACCTTAGCTCCCCCCACCCGGCCCCTGCCCCACCCCAGGCCTTCACAACTTATTGTCTGTGTCCATTGACTATGCATATATGTATTTTTTTTTAATAGCAAGAAATGACCAAAGATATACTGATTTTTCCCCAAGTCTATGTTACAGCTCCAAACTTTGAAGTTTTTCTAGTCTCTGAGATAGATTTTTGCTTTTGGCTATGAAACAAGAGCTTATATCTGACCAATACTCTCTAGAGAACAATCATAAAGAAGCATAGTAAAGCAACCAAAGTATCCATGATTTGAGGGTTAACGATGCTGTAGAAAAGGGTGAGGTAAACCTAAGATTCTCTTCCACCTTTCCTTAAAAGTGTTCTCTGGTTCATAAGTGGTATGGGCAGAGAACAGTGGCTCAGAGCTTTCGGCTGTCCACTGGGGTTGAGTGGATAAAAGATGGAGTTCAGGGCTATGAAGGAAGCCAAGACTTGAGAGGTCAAGATTCTAGAGAGAAGCGATCAACAATAATCAAATGGACCTGACATTCTGTGGTTCTTTCCCAATTGAGGCATTTACTGATTCATGTTCTGGGCAGGACAGAAGGCTAAAAAGCCAAGCAAGAGTGAATGGAGGCTTAAAATCTAAACAGAGTTTCTAAGAGAATCCTGGTTTTAGCCATACAAAAACTGGAGTTCCAGACTTTAAAATAGCTCATTATTATGTTTAAGAAAATAGAAGAGAATATGGAGAATTAAACATTAGAATCAATCATTAGGAATCAAATGAAAATTCTAGAACTTAAAAATAAGTAACAATTGAAAATCCAATAGTTTGGTTACATAACAGCAAAACAAAGCAAAGAACTAGAAGAAGGCTATTAAATGATGTATAGTTACTCTACACAGAAAATAACATTTTCAAGAGAAATCAACAATGTTAGTAAATAGAGAGTTGTACCATATCAATGGAAGAAAGATTAAATATTGCAAAGATGTCAGCCAAAATCCCTGCAAGTTATATTTTCTTGTAGAAATTCAAAGGAACACAATAGCCTAGGAATTAATTATTGAATGAGAACAACATTGAAGAATTGGTTCTACCAGATACTGAGACTTATAAAGCTATACAATTAAAGGGTGTGCTATTGACATAAGGAGAGACAAATAGAAACAGACCCACATATATAGGATTGACTGGTTTATGAAAAAGATGTCATTGTAGTGCATTGAGGGTATGGGGTAAGGGTGGTCTTTCTAATAAAAGGTGCTCGATCAATTGTATATAGAAATGAAACGTAATGGTTTTAATCCCTACGTACACCATATACAAAAATAGATTTGGATTGTTAACCCAGTTTGAAAGGCAAAACAATAATGAATCAATCGAATAATGGCCAAATGACTTGAACAAACACTTCACAAATGACCGATAAACTTGGGAGTGTGCTCGATTTTATTAGTCATCACAGAAGTGTAAATTATAATTACCACACAAAATTACTACCTACCCCTGAGATTGCTAAAGTGAAAAAGACTAACATTGTCAGGTTCTGTCAAGGATGTGGAACGGCTGAAACCTTCATACACTGCAGGTGCATGTGCTTATTTCCGAGAATCGCGACCAATCCACCGCTAGGCCTAATCCGATCAGGTGTGTATACATATGTTCACAAAAGACACGCATAAAAGGAATCATAGTAGCACCATTTGTAATGTTGGCCCCAAACTAGAAAAATCCCAAAAGTTCATCAATGGCATATTTATAAAATATACTTACATACAGCAAGGATCATGAACAGATACTCCTACATGCAACAGAATGGATGAATGGATGAAGCAGAATGTTGTGTGAATGAAGCCAGACACAAACTAGTGAAAAAGAGTCTACTTACATGTATTTCAGTAAGATGTAAACTAATCTTTGGGGCTAGAATTAGAATGGTGGTTATGCTGGGAAGAAACAGAAGAGAGACTTCTGGGGGATGAGCAATTTTTTATTTCTTCATCTGGGAGGCGTTTATATGGGTAGGTTCAATTTTTAAAAATTCCTCAAGCTAACCATTTATGATTTGTGCACTTTTCTGAATCTATTAGATGTCAATAAGCATTTGAAAGTGAAACGGGTTTTTAAAAAAGCTCTTGGAGGAAACTAAAGGAAAAAATCCTAATGAAGAATCAAACCACCTCAATGGTTTAAGATGTGATGAGGTTTCCACTTAATAGGTGCTTTGATTCAGTGGCCTGTCCATTTCTTTATCATGTGGCCTTTCCGAGGCTACCTTGGTGACCCTGGCACAGGTGAGTACATCTTCTTAAGATGCAGTTTCTTAAAATATAGATTTTACTTCCATATTAAAAGCAACTGTGCTGAACAAAAGAGATGGATTAATTGCTGCTTTAAAATCCTATAAAAATGCTAAATCCCAGCAAATGAAATTTGCATCTTAAACAATCAATTTTCACAAGCAAATGTATAAGCTCAGGAAGAAATAGCCTGGCGAATTCATCTGGTGTTCTGTATAAATACAATTTCAAACTACCTCCGTTTTTTTCCACGCTATGCCATCTGCCGAACGGCTCTTGGAATGGAATTTTAATCTCTAATTGCAAATGCAGGGATTAAAAAGGTTACATTCAAAATGTGCTGAGAGACCGACTAACAATTCAGAAAGGAAAAAAAAAAAGTCTCTATCTGCAGGTTTTTCTGGCATAGATGTTTTCTGGAAATGATAACCGGGTCTTTCACAGTCAGAAGTGGAAAAGGAAAATAACCTTTTCTGATTGGGCCTGAACTGTCTGAACCTTGTATCAACTCCAGCTGCTTTTGACTGTGGACTCAGAGCAAGAATGGACAACTTGACTCTTTTATTTTCCTAGAAATGAGAGCATTATTTTAGCTGTCAGTTAAACAATTAAGATTAAAAAAAAAAATACCACACCATTTGCTTTGGGGACACCTGGGATAGATTCAGTTAAATGAAAACAGGGGGAAAAAATCACAATTGGAAACGGTAAATTCTACATTAAAAACCCCAGAAAATTCTATAAACAAATGAAAAACATATACTCATGGTTCTAAATTGGGTAGAAATGTATGAAAAGATTTCAATTTAATTTTTAGTTTTAATATGTTTAGCATATAGAGATAGATCTAAATTCTCCTCCCTTCTAAGCTTTCTCTCTTACTGTTTCTTCAGCCAGCCTCTGCTCCTATGTACAATAGGATATGAAAATGTGCACACCATACTGGTACCTCCTCTGTGCACTTGAATGTATAGGGTCTCTTACTTGAACTGCTGTCTGGACACTCAAGTCAAATCCCTTTCTATAATGACTCTGGCAAATGGGAGGGTCATTATGGAATAAGATCATGTATACTTCTGAACTTTGTGTCATAGAAACTTGAACGTGATTTTACTCTTCTTCAATTGTTTTATTTTATTTTATTTTATTTTATTTTATTTATTGATTTTAGAGGGAGAGGAAGAGAAAGGGAGAGAGAGATGGAAACATTGATGAGAGAGAACATTGATTGGCTGCCTCCTGCATGACCCCCGCTAGGTATTTGGCCCACAACCAGGGCATGTGCCCTGACCAGGAGTCAACTGGCGACCTCTTGGTGCATGGGTCAATGTTTAACCACTCAGCCACACCGGCCAGGCTATTCTTCAATTGTTTTAGATGTGTATATTTTGTCTACTCAGCTTCAGATCAAGGACCATAACTTCTTGTTTTATGTTCCCTAATGAAAGAGAAATTTTAGGGGGCTTATTTAAAAAGCCTTTAGAAAAAAATCAGCAAAAGGACCATTTAAAGGTTACAATGTATAGATTTTTTTTGTATTATAAAAGATTATTTTTGTAATACATTTTAATTTTCCCACGATTCATGATTATTGTGAATGAGATACACACATATATAGAGATAGACATACATGTATATCATATATATAGTGTGTATATATCTATATAATCTCTCTATCTCTATATCTATATATTCAAATTGTCACCGTATCATAAATTTTTGTAGCGTGTGGGAGTACTTCTTCCCTAAAATAACTCAGAAAACCCAACAAAATTAACATTAGGTATTGAAAACAGCTCAAATGGGAAAATACTGGAATAAGCTTGGGTTAGAATAGCTGTGGTTAATCAAAGTAATCTTGGCTCTGAGTGTTGGCTTTGGTAAGGAGAAATTAATGAAAGTTAATCAAAGCTGCTTCTTGGTAAGGGGGTAATGGAGAGAAAATAGACCTCCAAAACATGTACAGGATAAATGTTCTCTTCATGTGTTTCCAGCAATTCAGAATAGCTACAGGCAGAGGGAGAGCAGTGGACTGAGGCTGTACCCTCCATGATCTGGGGTTTAGACTCACCCATCCATAGAGTGTACCCCAACCCCGGAATGTGATCTCATTCTTGAAATCCAAATATTATTTAAAATTGAATGAAGACTTCCCCCCCCCAATATAATTTGAGGCCAGGAGTACAATGTGAAAAAGTAGCTGTGAACTCAGGAGTCATGTGACTCACCACATTTGTTATGATTCATTTGTGAAAGAGGATAAAAAAATTAAAACAGCCTCAGAACTCTACAGTCTCAAATCAGATAGGAGGGTGACAGAGATGTCACTTGAACTTTAGTAACAGCCCTTGCTTTCCAAAGCAGCATCATTTCTACGTAGTAACACAAGTCCTAATAATCACCCAGAGCACCTGTTTGGGCAAGAGAGACTTGTCTATCCCTGAGATCATGAATTTTCATCTTTTCGGCTCTGACTTAACCACTGCTCTGCCTTTTGCTCTTCCAGCATTTCCTCAGGGGTATGTTGTTTTTCTTTTCCAGGTCTGTTTTTCTTGGTAGAACCACATTTTCTCCTTGGACAACAAAAACACACTCAGGGAGATCAACATATTTTTTTTCACAGATGAATTAACTTCATGGTGTGATAAAGCATTAAATTAACAAAATAATAATTGCTTCCTAAAATATCTTTTGAGTGTCTTATGTTAAAGAAAAATTATTAATGGCACTTGTTAAAGAACATTAAGGCAGACTTTATTAAGGACTATGGCGATAGCTCCAGGGACAACTGCACTGGGCTTTTGCAGTAAGAGGACAGAAATTGGGCTCCACACTGAACACAAGGGAAATGGAAATTTATAGTCAAGAAGCAGGTAGAAAATTGCTAAGGGAAAAAATCAGGGATAAGGAAGGATTCTGGCTAAGCTGACCTAAAGGCAAGGCAGGGTGATCAGACATCACCTGGGGTAGAGGAGGGGAGAAGAGTGATTGGATAGCAAGGGTGGAGGATCCTTGCTGACCTGTCTTGACAGGATTCTTGCTAAAATTAGACCTAAGGACATGCCCAAGGACTGAACCTAGTGAAAAGAGCTCAGAGGAACCTACCTAGAGTTTAGTCTTTGTCACTTACTGGCTTGATCCAGGAGTAGAGGGTGAGGAGTGGACTGGCAGACGACAAAATTCTATACCTCTTTCCATCAAGGGCAGTCACTTCTTTGCATGACCTGACGTTTTCTGTTTCCCTAAAACAGTCTGCATGGAACCATAAAAGGTTTCATGTCTAAATCTGTAAAAATTCATGACTCACACAAGCCTATAATCCATATAATATGTGTTGCCACTAAGGTTGTTTCCTATTCTGTGATGATTTTATAGTTTGAACAATAAAAAAAAAACCATTGACTTCCTCTTAAGTATCTAATATGTGAAGTACCATGTCTTTTGCGGAGTGCATATACATTTTATTATTTATTTATTTATTTTCTTAAACCCAAACTGCTGTTTACTATGGGGAGTGCCCAAGAGAGTCAAATGACATATTTTGCAAGGATAACTTTAAAAATAATCTATGGATCAGTTCTGGTATGAAAGAATAGAAGTTCTGGTGGGTAGTGCTAGTCTCTTCCAAGGAAATCACAAAACTTATTACTGAGTGCTAAAGCCAAAACAGTAACAGAAATCCCCCCTCCCCCACCGCCCAAAGCAGAAGAAAACAAAATAAATGCAAAGCTCTTAATGGTAGAAGGCTCTATTTAAAATAATTGTTGGGGCTTAAGAATAAATGACTCCATCATCTTAGGCTATTATCCAGTCAATATACCCAGAATACAAATGTGTTTCCTCTTCATCTGGGTTGAATCACTCTTGTTAAAGCTTCGACCTAACTGTCGCATGCCTTGGGTGACGTTAAAATGACACATACTATCAAAGCCAGCTGTCAGCACAGAGAGATGGGGTGTGAAATGGGAGAAATAATGGAAGCATCCTCAGTGCCTGCTGAATTCTTTAGGAGAGTTTGACTGGGCTATGTCATCTTGTAGTATTGCCTAAGTGAAAAGACTTTGTACAAGCCATGCCCTCTTGTCTTTCTTCAATCTGTCAGGGCAAGAGGAGCTGGGATGTTGAAGGAAAGGCTTCAAAGTGATAAAGTGTAGGTGGGAGGGCCTTGAACTTGATGTTTCAGGCAGAGGTGATGGAAAAATATGAGTTGTGGAGTCAGGAGCAATGGAATATTGAAAGACTATGTTGAAAGGCTATGTCTCAAAGGATGTTTTCCAAGGGAGTTTTATCATTATTAATGGGTGACTGAAATGTGTAAAGGAGACTGTGAAATTGGTACAAGGGTAAAGATTAAGATTTGGGGAGAAGACCCCAGCCTGTATGGCTCAGTGGTTGAGCGTCAACCCATGCACCAAGAGGTCGCTGGTTCGATTCCTGGTCAAGGCACATGCCCAGGTTGTGGGCCACATCCCCAGTGGGGGTCATGCAGGAGGCAGCCAACTGATGGTCTCTCTCATCGATGTTTCTATCTCTCTCCCTTTCCCTTCCTCTCTCTCTAAAATCAATAAAAAAATTTTCTTTTTAAGATTTGGGGAGAAGAGTCACAAAAAGAGAGAGTTTTCAAATCAGCAATACCAGTGTGTACTGCCAGCTATACAGTCACTTGTTCTGTGTATAGGAATGGGATCTCCATCTTCTTCAAAGTCTTATTATATTTCCTTCCCAAACTTAAGCACACCTGCCCACATGTGTTCTCTCTCTTCTTCTCCCTGCCCCCTCCCTCCCTCTCCCTGGGTATTTGGAGTCTTCCTCACTTCAGTTGATATGGGGTGGTGATAATGGAGATAATGGATTTACTGATTTCTGGGTTTTTCGTTGTTGCTGATGTTTCTGTGATACATGTTTCAAATGGGAGTCAGAGTATCTTCTCCAAACCTCTTCACTGAAAAATCCCCAGAAAGCTGGGAGTGTTCACGTTAGTGTTCTTAGCTTGGTATTTGGTCTTACAGTTTTCTCCATCATAGTTTTCTTCTCTGTAAGAATGGCCATGACGTGCCTCCCCGCTGTCACTAGGGATCAGGAGAGATGCATCTGAACTTAATCTGACTTTTCTGGTATCCTTGTGGGTGAAAAACAAAGGCTTGGGATGAATGTCCTCATCTTTGCTTGTGCAAACAATATGCATTTCTTTATTTCCCTAAAGCAAATTTCGCAGCAGATAGTAGGTCTCTTCTCTGGCACTTCAACAGTTCTTCTGACAAATACATTTGAGAGCTATTCTTTTCACAAGAGCATCTGGAGGAGCAAGCCTAATATGCAAATGAAGCATATACCTAAAATATAACTTAAGATTGCTGAGATACATTTGTTGGTAGATGGGAGTGAGGAGAACTGACGCGGAGCATATTCACAGAAGGAAATGACTTCTTTCTTGTATATGGAAAACAATATTTTAAAGCCCTCCAACCTCTTTCATTTATTAAAAGTTTATCAAATGCTTCTCACAATGTCAGGCACTAGGCTAGACATTGGGGAGAGAAAGTTGAATATGATGCTGTATTTGCCCTCGGGTCACTCATGGATTTGCTGGCTGTTTGATGTTTTGTTTTTTTGTTCTGAAAGATATGTGAAGGGTATCCGCAAAATAGAAGCAAGAGTGCAATTGAAAAAGAAGAAAAAAACCCTCTAGATTGAAGGTTTTTTGTTTGTTTGTCTGTTTTTATTGCTTCGGCTGCTATATAGGCATCTGGGAATGAGACATGAACATTCAATCACAGAGTGATTGGTGGGGTTACCAGCCACCCTGGTTTTAGCTAAGAGGTTCCTGGGCAGCAGGATATTCAGTGTTAACACTGAGAAAGTCTTGGGCAAACTTTGGTATTATGCCAAGGTTTTCAGAGAAAGGGACTTCTTGAACTGCTTAAGTCTGTAAATGTCTTATTTTTAAAGGGACTTTTTTTTTTCTTCCAGTTTTTATTTATTGATTTGAGAGAGAGAGAGAGAAACCTTAATTTTTTATTCCACCCATTTGTTCATTCATTGGTTAATTCTTGTATGTGCCCTGACCAGGGATCAAACCCACAACCTTGGTGAATCAGGTCAATGCTCCAACCAAATGAGCTACTGCACCAGGGCTAAAAAGAACATTTTAAAAGCAGTTGATGTTTATTTATTTCCCTTGGCAGAAGGTCTACAAGACTGGGAGTGTATATAGAGTATCCCATTTATTTTCAACAATGTAGCTCAGTATAAGTCTAGTGATCAGTGGTGAGTCCTATGTGTGATCCTGGGTGGGAAAGAAATGACAGTAGAGTAAGAAGCAAGGCATAGAAGAGGAAAGACCCTGTTAAGGATTACCATCTTTTTCAGAGTTTTCCAAATTGGTTCTGTCATAATCATTTATAAATATAGATTCCTGGGCCCACTCCGGAATTAATCAGTCAGGTTTTTTGGCTCGTTAGTTTTCACAAGCAATGCCCACTAACCTTGAGGGATGCTGCTCTATCCTTCCTGTTTTGTTCTGTTTAAATCATGCAATTCAACTCGAGGTCTGTAGTTCTCATTTGCTCTGTGCTCTTAGGGCACTTGAATGATATTAGATTTCGGGGAGAGGCAAGCTTAAAAGACTCAAAACATTAAATTGTAACGGTGGAAGATGCATTGCATTAATCACTTCTTGTTGTCTTGCTTTTAATTTAAACATCATTAGGAATTCTTCTCTTTTCTTGGTTGTTATCTAGGACATTTCATTTTAGAGAACTGTTTACTGCCCCTACAGCTCAGTCATATATCATAATGCTACAAAGCCCTTCAGTGTTCAGGTAAACATGAGTTCTTTGGTCATGGTTGCTGTTGTTTTCGCTCTTGGTCTTGACTGGAACTTACATTCGCATCTACCTGTTCTTTGAAGAAACATGTACTCTGGTCCCTGTGGTCACAGCCACACTTGCAGTTGTCTAACCCGATGAATATTCAAGTTATAGGGAATGTAAGTTTTCCATCTGGATCAAGATATGACGAAGAAAATATAAAATTTGCACACTAATTACATTTGGCACGGAGCTAGAATATCACTGCCTTCGCCATCAGTAGGAAAGCGCCAGTAAATACTTGCCCCCTTAAAACAAATGAAGCAGTTGTACTGTTGATAAAGTAATTGAACAAGGAGGCCATTAGACCAGGGTTGTTCTCGTGCCTTGGTGGCCTATGTAAGCAAACCAAAACCCAAGCCAGATTCAGGGTACTCAAATCCGAGAAAAGGAACGTTAAGAACGACCAATCACAAGTAGCCAGCTAGGCTTTCCCAAGCAAGGCAACTGCTTAAGCTATGACCAATCAAATAATTTCCTTATGTTGCTTCCACATCTTTATAAAAACTCCTCCTCCAGCTCCTTTTCAGTAGAATGTTCCTCAACCACCTTTGGTTTGTGCTGCCAGATTAGAACGGATGTGTGCTCAAAGAAACTCTTGACAATTTTAATGTGCTTCAATTAACCCTTTAACAATATTTCTGGCCATAACTCTTCAGTGTGCTGAAAACATAATTTATTTTTCCATAATTGAACATGGTTGTTATCTTACGTGCCTGTTGGCAGAAAATATGATCTTACATTTTGTAGCACTCCACTATTTTAATGGTCTCAAAATATCATGCCCACTGAACTGATTTTGTCATACATATGATACAGATATCACTGTTTTCTTCAGCATTTTTACAGTTCAGCTGTTTTTAGAAATATCTTAATTGGCAATGAGGTAATACTTTAGCATTCTGATGCTGATGACGAATGAATGTATCTTTGTATGGCTTAAGCCAGTGTTTACCATCGTGTGGTCCCCAGACCAACAGCATCGGCATCACCTGGGAGATTGTCAGACATTCAGAAATCTGGGTGGAGCTGAAGTTTGAGAGGTTCTAGCTTAGGCATCTTGCATTATGGTAATAGGATGGCCTCGGCCACTTATCACTAGTGTTTCATTTCTGAGCGATCCAGCATGAGTGAAATGGAGAAATGACCAGAAACATGTTGCCATCCACATAGAAATAATATAATAATTCTCTTGTCTTGAATGCTGTGAATATTTTTTGAAAAATTTGTCATTGGAGTAGGCATAGTGGGCTCATCTAAGAGAAAATATATTTGTTATAAATGTATCTACTACTCATTAACTTTGAATGATAGATCTAAGACAGTTTTAACTTTTATCCAAACCATTGCAACTTACACTTTTTTTTTTCCAATGAGAATTTTGGGGTTCAAATTAGCTTAGGGCACCAGAGAAGATAAATTGTTATTTGAAAAATATGCTAGTGAGGTGTTCTTTTAGACAGTGATAAGGTATGATACCATCGGCATGCAGTGAACAAACCCAGATAAGTGGTTTACCATTTCCAAAAAGGTGAGGGTAGATGGAATACGCCTGTGGGAAACTGACCTTGAATTCTATCTCTTATTTTCAAAGGGATTTCTGTTTTCCATTCCATTTGACAACTGTGAGCTGCACCTCAGTGAACTCTTTAAAAAGAATATCAATAAAGATGCTTTGCTTTGCATTGTAAGCCACGCAGAAGCTCTTCTCTGTCATGTCTCACCTCCAACTCTTCTAACTATGCTTGGCATCAGCAACAAAGCTAGGGCAGCTGATGGAAATCGAAGAAGCAATTAAATGGAAAATTTTATTTTTTCTCTTGTCCTTACTGGATAAGATATTTTAGACACAGTGAAAATAATCTCTTGGGTCCTGGAAATCCTATGCTCCAAATCCTTAACTGATATTCAAAAACTCAGAGATACATGACATTTCTTGAAAGTCTAGTCAGAGTAAACTTATGCCCCCTCTCCCTTTTTGGAAATAGAGAGATAGATGGTAAATTACCACATATATACATAAACTACACTTCAAGATAAAATCTAAATATATGTAAGATTTAATATGCTAGTTTATTGCACTGCTTAACAATGATATCCCAATAAGAGTAATGATATAGCTATTCATGCAAAATAATACGTATGCAGATATATCTATCCACATAATTTTAGGTCGGTGAAGAAATCTCCCCAAAATTTAGGTTAAGCATCTTTGCTCTAAGCAAACCTGTGTAGTTAGAGTGACCACCCATTTATGGATGATCATATTCAAGCTTGGAGAAATTCAGCAAGTTGACCAAAGTCCATAGTCTGCAACTGGTGGGTGCTAAGACTCAAATTCAGGTCTACTTAACTCCAAATGCCATGCTTTCCCCACACCAATACTGTAGACTAGAATTCTGGTTATTTAGAGAAGATGTTCCCTAAGAACTAAAGCGACCTTTTACTTTTATCTTCTTCCTCCTTGTCAACCTGATACCATGTTGATGAGAGCTTTCCAGAGAATCATTTTCAGATCTTGGTGGAGTTCACAGCATCCTAAGAACTGAAACTTTAAAACACATTTGGAAATCACACCCGACATTTGTTAGGAGCTCAGTAAATATTTGTAAAATGCACAAAGTTGATTGGCTTATTGAGGATGCAATGTGATTTCTATTTTAATCTCCAAGGGGTTGGGATGAGAACATAAACAGTACTTGACATCTCAGTAGATCTTCCTCTTTTATTCATATGGCCCCCAGGATCTGAGCACTACAGGACTTATGCTGAGCTCCAAATATTTTGTTAATTCAAAACCACACTTCTGTGAGAGTTAGTTCTGCGGAGCCTTTGGGATTCAGCTCATCAGCATTTTGATATTGTGGAAAGTGAATGTTGAATTTTATTTTAACACTAATGATCCCTGCTCGGGACTTCCTTTGTCAGATGTATTTTCTATTGTACTCTATCATTTCTGCAACTTACAACCATGTCAGTGATTTTAAATGTAAGAAGCCTTTTAATTTAGATTATTGTTCCTCACCCTTTTTATCAAACTATCTTTAGTCTTTATCTTTGCATACCATCTGTGAAATGATTCTTATTTACTATAGACTACACACCCTGTCTAATTTACTTTTGATTTTATCAACCTTATAATTTGTTTCATACAAACAATTATAAACATTTAGAGCAACTTTATATTTATTATTTTACATTCAATATAGTAATAGTGAAAATGAAATTCATAGCAATTCAACATTTATGAATTATTAACTATTCTAATACCCAAGTGCATAGCCTCAGGGAAAATGTGTGTGTGTGTGTGTGTGTGTGTGTGTAAAAACAATGGTACCAGTAAATCACAAATCACATTTAAAATTTATTTTTTAGTCTCAGTCATTACCTGGAGTGAGAGGAGCATTTTCATGAAACCAGAGCCTTTATTCTCTCTCTCTTTGTGATTCCTGCTATTTATTTTTTCACCTGTAGTTGTAATCTTCAGTATGGTATCAAAATCTCTTTCAAAGTATCTAAATTAATTGTGACATCATGATTAGGACATTGTTATTTGAGGTGGAAAATAATAATCCAAAGTAAATTAAGTACTGACTATATACCAAAATTATGATACTATAATCATGTGAATATGATTTAGAGAAAAAATTTCAAATTATTAAAAAGTAGTAAAATTTACTGTTGAGTCATTCATCTAAGATTTGTTGATGTGAATGACCACAAATGAGCTCTAGTTTTCTAGAAAATAGATATTGATTTACCTGCCTGGCATCTGTTCATCCATCTTCTACTAACTGTATCCCAGTTCTCCTCTGAGCTACCCACCATACCCACCTCTCTTCTCAAGAATTTCCAGGAGAGTTGACTCCATTCCTTTTTCATGAGTAGATCATATGGCCTGGGCCATAGCTAACCAAAACCTTGCATTCCCTGGGAAACAGTGATAGCATCAGGGGTGGGCCCACAGATTATTCAGAACCACCCGGAACCAATGATGCAATAAAATCTTTCTGAGATCTTGGAAGACAATCTCTCATTCTTTCCCCTTGAACTTGTAGTTGAGAAGAGAAGTTGATGTGGTCATCATAGAAACACCAAAGAAGAGCTGTCCAAGACAAAACTAGCTCACAGAAGAGAGCAGAGCTGGGTCAGAAGAGTGTCCTTGTCACATCAAGTTGTATCTGAGGTGAACTCTTCTACTCTGAGCTTTCTATTCACAAGAGCCAATACCTTCCCTTTTGGCATTAGATCATTTGCTTTGGACTTTGTCATCTGAAGCTCTGACAATATGAAGAGGGCATATAAAGGGATGACAATTCTTAAAGTTTTTCACTATAGGTAAGTGTAATAACATTCCAGCATACCAGAGAATGCTGGACTTACAGCAGTGCTGACATTATGGAGGAAGAAATAAGAAATTTCTGTCATGTACCAAGGCACATCTGCTATGAAGAAAGTAGCAGGCCATTAACTGCCTTTATTTTCCATGTTGCCATGAGCACAAACTTAACTAGACAAATTATTCATTTAAGTATACAAAGACTACATAATCTAATTGTTTAGATTTTCTGTTATTTAATCAGTTATATTGGTGACATATGGAAAAAGACTTCACCAAAATGCTAAAAGTTATGGTCAGAACTCTATTATGAGAGGGCAAAAGGCCACTCTAGCATAAGGATGCCGATGGGCAGAATCAATCTTATGGATTGTTTCAGGAGCTATGTGCCAAGGGGGAACATATCATTATGTTAAACTGCTCAGCATATTCTGGGCCCTCTTTGAGCCTCAGGATGGATATTGGAAATGAGGGAAATGGTAAGTGGGAGATGGGGCTCCTCACTCCCTCCAGCCTGCCCACTCCTTATCCCTTCTCAGAGGAACCACAGGGCTGCCAAGAGCATGAACCCGGCTGGTGTGGCTCAGTGGAATGAGCATCTCATGGACTAGGAGGTCCCGGTTAATTCTAAGTCAGGGCACATGTTCAGGTTGTGGGCTCAATCCCTAGTAGGGGGTGTGTAGGAGGGAGCCAATCAATGTTTCTCTCTCACATGGATATTTCTCTCTCTCTGCCTTCCTCTCTCTAAAAAACAAATAAAAACATATATATTTTTTAAATGAAATAACATCCCTGGCCTGTTTTGCTCAGTAGTTAGAGCATTGGCCTGTGGACCAGAGGGTCATGGGTTCGATTCCTGGTCAAGGGCATGAACCTGGGTTGCAGGTCCAATCCCGGTCCTGGGTCAGAGTCGTGCAGGAGGCAACCAATCCAATCTATGTGTCTCTCTCACATCAATGTTTCTCTTTCTCTCCCTCTTTCCCTCCCTCCCTTCCACTGTACCTAAAAATCAATGGGAAAATATCCTTGAGTGAGAATTAACAAAAAGAAAGAAAGAAAAGAAAGAAAGAAATAACATATGCCTTTGAAATACAGTCATGATTTTCAAACTTGGTTCCTTGCAATGGTGCTTTAGGCATTCCACAATGTTTTATTTATGGTGTCCTCCCCCAAAATATGTCCAAGTACTAACCCTTGATACCTGTAATGTGATTTTATTTGGGAAAAATGTGTTTACAGATATAAATAAGTTAAGGATCTGGAGATGAGATCATCCTTTATGAACTGATTGAGACCTCAACCCAATGATAAGTGTCTTCATATGGGACAGAGAAGGGGAAGGCAATGTGACAGTGGAGACCGAGATTGGTATAATGCAGTCACAAGGAACACCTATGGTCACCAGAAGGTGGAGGAGGCAAGAAAAGATTCTCCCACAGAAGCTTTGGAGAGAACACTGCCCTGCTGACACCATGATTTTAGACTTCTGGCCTCTAGAAGTGTCAGAGAATAAATTTCTGTTATTTCAAACCACCAACTATGTGGTAATTTGTTATGGTAGCCACAGGAATCTAATATAAGTATGTCTTAAAACTTATTAAAATGAACTCTGAAAGCATCTTAATATATAATCTGCCAAATCTGAACACACTGGAGATTACTAGTATGTTCTTCCTTTCACGGGATCCCAATTTTGTGCAGAACTTAGATATCTGAATAAAGCTCATCTTACCCTTTATAGTTAATGGAATACTATCCCAAGATTTCAATGTAAGGTGTTAAAATACTGTTACTTTGCAATCAGTCATCTCAGTAACTCAAATGGTTTAATTAGGGCTATTTCAGATGTGAATACAACAGACTTAGAAAGGGAGGGAAACAATTTACTGATTCATAAAACTTAAAAGTTCTGGAGTAGTATGCTTGATTCAGGAACTCTAACAGAGGCTTAGAATGAAATTCAAATTCCTTTCTTTGAACTAAAAGGTCTTACAATATGTGATTTCTTCCAGTTTCTTTCTATTCACTTACCTTATCTCTTTTTATTCCTCATCTTATCCACACCACTCCAGCTTCAATAATCTTATTGAAGTTTCTAGAATAAATTAAGTCAACTAGGCTTTATAGACGGAATGTGCAATCTTACCGTGTCCTCATCCATATATATTTTGATCTCGATTCATATGCTACATCTTCAGAGAGTGAGCCTCTTTAACTACCCTATCTCAAATAGACTATGTATCTTTTATCTACTGCTTCACAATAAACCACCAAGAAGCTTAGTGGCACAACCATTTATTGCTCATGAGTCTGTGTATCAGATTTAGGTAAGACTTTGTGAATAGCTTGTCTCTCCTCTATGTAATATTGGCTGGGTAGATCAGCGGAGGCTGGAGAATCATTATAGCTTCACTCACTTGTCTGGGGTCTTGGTGCTGGCTGTCAGATGGGACACCTCCATTCTCCTCCACCTGGCTTTTCTTCCCACATGATCTCTCATCTTTTAGACCTTCTCTCTTCTTGTGGCCTTTCTGAACTTTGCTATTTAGTAGCTTTCTTCCAAGAATTAAAGCTGAAACCATCAGGCCTTTAAAGGCTTGTGTTTGGAAGTTCCAGAATGTCATATTTACCTCATTCTACAGGTTAGAACAAGTTATAAGAACACCCTAGATTCAAGTGGTGGAGAAATAGACTTTCTACTTGATAGGAGTTGTGACATGTGGGTACAGAGATTGGATGATCATTGTTGGTGACATTTTTGCAAATAATCTATCACAGTTCACTTTCTGGTTATATCTTCTTCCTTTGTTCCACATGCAAAATATACTCACTCCCTCAAGATCCTCAATTCTATTCAAATGTAACATCAGGTTCAAAATTCAATGTCTTATCATCTACATTTGCCTTGGAGAGGATACGTCTCCTTGAATGTAGTTCTTCTTGATCTAGAGATTTGTGAACCAAAAGCCAAGTTATCCTCTCCCTACACCAACTTCCAGTGGAGAGAAAGAGGCAAGTTAACTGCAGTATACACTCTCATTCAACAGTGGAAGGAAAGAAGACACATAGCAGTCACTGGTCCATAGCAGTTCTAAAATTCCTCTAGGCACATGACTCTTGTTTCCATATTCAAGAGAATGTTTCTTTATTAGGGAGGGCCTGGTTCTTCTGCTCCCTGACTGTGATTCTGTAGTGCATTGGTTTCCTTGACTCATAGCTATGTGCCCTGAAAATTCCTGTGCTTGAAGTTTAGCTGCTTCCTCTTCTGCTTTCTACGTACACAAAGTTGGGGACTCAGGGGTCTTTTTCCATTTTCTTCTATTTCAGTCCCATTTAATCCAAGCTGGGAGTGCTTCTCCTAATGTAGTTCTCTTAAAATATTTGTGGACTTTCTATATATCTTATCAGGGTTTACTCCATGTCCCAAAGTCACATTGATGAATTTTTTTTTTTTTTTTTTTTTGGCACTACTTTGGGCACGTCAGACTGATGTAGGACAATGTCTTAATATTCTTATACTTGTCTTACTTCAGCTGAAAGGTATAATAAACATCACTTTTGTTCTTCTGAGTTCTTACCAAAGGATCTTATGGCCCCATTCTTAATTTGGTGTTTACTTGGAGGCCATTTCTTACTCTGAGCACATTTTTCTGACTGAAAACAACAACAACAACAACAACAACAACAACAACAACAACACTGTCCTGAGTCCTCTATATTTCCTTGAAATTCTGCCCATATATGGAGTAATTCTTCTTTAGTTTATGAACATCCCTAAATGCGTGACCTGAAACTTAACTGAAACTTGGGTAGGTGGGTTCTGGAGAAAAATCACCTTAGTGGATGAATGGTGAGTAGATACTTTCCAGACAAAATATGTCCAAATCATAGACCTTTTTTTTACCCAATGTTCTTCAGCTTTAGTTGAATAAAATGCTGCAATAGATCTAATCAAATGTTATATGACAAAACTTTTAGCTGCATCCCTTTTTTCTAATTGTTGATATCATGAAAATAGCTTTACTTTTAACTTATTGACTTACAAAAACATGTACAGTTGACCCTAAACAACATGGGGGTTAGGGACAGTGACCTTCTATGCAGTTGAAAATTTACATGTAACTTTTGACTGCCAAAAACTTAACTACTAATCGCCTATTCTTGACTAGAGGCCTTATAGATAACATAAATAGTAAATTAACCCACGTATTATTTATGTTATATATATTATATACTGTATTCTTACAATAAAGTAAGCTAGAGAAAAGAAAATGTTATTAAGAACATGATAAAAAAGAGAAAATACATTTATCTATTTATGGAAAAAAAAATCCATCTATAAGTAGATTGCACAGTCCAAACCCACGTTGTTCAAGGGTCAACTGTACTATAAATTAATACTGTTACTTATCCTACTTCTGAGAGTTTTCTCTTCGGTTTAATTTTGGGAAAAGTGGTAGCAATTTTGTTAAAATAAAATTGAGAGGCAGTGATTTAAAGTGAAGGATTCAGTCTCATGTGCTATACTTGTTTTATGAGCATTTCCTGTATCTTATTCGTTACTCTTAGTAAGTCAAGGATATTGCCTCAGTGGAGAAGAAACATTTCCTAAAGCAAGAGCTTCAATCAGAAATCTATTTCTCAGAAAAATCTGGAAATCCATTCTTCTACATACTGTTTAAAATCAATATATTTATCTGACTAGTGTCTTAAATAGAATTTACTAATTTTGTTTTTTACTTTTCTTATTGAAAAGCAATTTTTAAAAAGTGCTGTATGTTTAAGCATACATTTCCTACACTTTCCCTAACATTTGAGGCAAAAATATGTGTGAAAAGCATCAGCATCTTGTCCCTTCTTATAATAGCTCTCACGTGCCTATAGTTTTAGTTATGACCCATTTCCAGCCTAAATTTTTCAGGCAAGATAAATATGGAATACATTGCCAGTGTTCCAATTTGTAATCACTTGGCACTGTTTGCCTGTATTCCTTGCTAGGTTGGCACTTTTAAAAAAATATTCTGAGTTAGGAGATTCCTCATTCAATATTAGATATTAGTTATACACTTTCCCAAAGATTACATGTCTCACAATGGAAGAGAAAAGATGTGGTCCCCAGTATCATTTAGAAAACATCGATTTCAAATTTTTACCAAGGATTTGTAGGTTTTTCTAACAACTTCTTTGGAAGAGTAGGCGGAGTTGACTAGGTGGTACTATTAGCAAACAACCCAGACTGATGAAACGACTGTTTCAGAACGCCTCTTTTCAACCAATTTAGAATCAAAGCTGTATTTCTGAGAAATTGCATAAGTGCCAGTGATTTCATGTTGTTTTCAAGTCAGTCTGCAATATCATTATATGCTTGAATTCCCTCTACGATTTTGTACACAACAAAACAAGAGGATTTATGTTTCTTATTTTTTTGTAAACACTAAAATTGATAAAAACAAACAAACAAACAAACAACAGTTCCTTTCCTACACTCCCCTTCTTTTACAGCCCCCACATTTAAGAAAGCATGTTTGGAATTGGGATTATAAACTACCCATCAGAAAGGACGTCCCCCCTCCTTATTCAGTGAATCACAGCCCAGCAGGCGGGCATCTCAGTGACGTGCAGAGAAAAGACTGCCAAATGGTTTTGTTCTAAAACAAGACAATCTACAGACATCTCACAGTGGCCTTATTTTACATCGAGTTCTTATTCTCTCTTTGTTTTCCTTTCCCTCTCTCATTTTACAATAAATTCCAAGTCCTCCCAGCAGCCACCACAATTATGTAAAGACACAAGAAGATGTACATTGTTTTAGTTATCCCAAGAGTAGAAATAAATTAACACTCCATATTGATTATTCTGACTTCTCCTTCTTCCTTGAAAGATATTTGATGGCTCCTTCTGGTCCACCCCAACGTGCCGTCACTTTCCTGCCAGGCACTGATGCAGCTTTGTTTTCTGTGTGAGCCATCGGGTCTAATCCGCTCTGTCTTCTTATATTGAAATTAACAAGGCATGTACCCTGAGGCACAGGTCGTCTCTACAACAGTGAGGCACAAACGAACTTGAACACGAGGTCAATCAAGTGCACAAAATACATCACACGGTTCTTCCACGTCTCCTGCTGCGTCTCTAATCGCCCCTTGTTCTGTCATTAGGACTCCCTTACAAGTCATTATTTTGAGTCAGCGGAGCTACAGGGAGTATTCTTCCTGATGGTTAGTATAAAGCTGGATTGATAACATCAATATCCCCCAACACAAAATACAAGGAGCAGGTATTTAGATTCGATCTAATAAAGTGTGCAGCTGTTCAGCCTCTTTGTGAATCCCGGCTACAACAATAATCTCAACTTTCAGTGTGGGTTCTCCTTCAGGAGCTCTGTGAAAGAGAAATGGTGCTTTTCTAAATGAATGGACATGTGCCCTATTAGAATTTGCCTGTCTGTTCTCATCCTAGGTTGTTTTTACTTGGCCGAGACCATTGTTATCCAGATTTCATGGGAATTTGGCCTTAGTCAGCACTGTGTAAAAATTATTCCATTTTAAAGTAGGAGCATCATTTATTCATTTGTTTTGTGGAGAGAGGTGGTGTGAGTTTAATGCTAAAAGAATATACCCAGTTCGTGGCCTCAAGCACATTTTTAGAAATATTACCTTTCCTGGGAAAAAAGAAGAATTCAAATCCCCTGCTCAAAAGATAGTAACTGACAGGGCTCAGCCGAGGCATGTGGAGATGAATGCAGTGCGGATGATTCTTGAGGATCTAGCCTCTGGACAAATCAAAGTGGCAGGAAGGATGAGGAGGGAAGACCTGAGTGGTTTTGGAAATACCCAAGCACTAAAGGAAAATACTAAGATGCTTTTCAAAAAGTGACCAAATTAGGTGAATCAACACATCTGAGGTTCAATTAGCGCTGGAAAAGATATTTTCTCTCTTTTGAATGTCTTTTCTTAATTGTAAAATGAAGCACGTAGACTATAAAATAGAATGCAAAAAAATGGTCTGTGGTCTGGATCAGATGCACAGAAATACTGTGTTTGAACTGTGTTCTTTTTTAAATCAGGAATTGGTTGCCAACTTAAAAAAAACAATCAACCAACCAACAAAACAAACAAACAAAAATTTCCATAATAGAGAAATGTCTATATCCTGCATGGATAATGGATAGGTTGTTAGAATAGGGGAAGCTAGTCCAGACCAATGAACTCAATAAACAGATGGGAGCATTCTTTTCTTTTTCCCCAGATCACTCTGCATGAGACTTCTCCAAGAAATTCTGTCAGGCATGCATTTTAAACCTCAGAAGATTTCACCTGAGAACCTGGATTTGTGTATCAGCTTTCTACTACCACAGCAATGCTGCGTAACAACCAAGCACAAAGCTCCAGCGGCAATGCAGAAGTAAGTGTATCGCCCATAGGGGGCGCTCTGTGGCTTCACTGATCTTGGTGGGCTCACACATCCGGCTGTGAGCCTGGGCAGTTTGTCTTCTCGCCACATCCTTGTCTCTCATGGACCTCAGGCATGTGGTGAGTTCTCACACTAACAGTAAAAGAGAACAGGCAGAAACATGCAAGACCTCCTAAGCTCTAGGCACGACTGACACTTGTATGTCATTCTGTTGGTCAAAGCGAGTGTCATAGGCGATCCCAAAGTCAGAGCACGAAGACATTGTATAGTTACATGACAAAGGGCATAGACACAAAAATAGGGGTCATTTTGGTTGTCTGCCACATTTTGCCTAAAAATTCATACCATCTGACAGTGTTGGAATCACATGAACAGGCAAGGCTGGGTAGCAGCTGCCAGCTTCCTATGACCATGCATTTCCCAGTTTGTGACAATGCCTACTCCTTATCTCTCTCAGACTTCAGACCAGTGTTCTTTTGTCATTATCACTGCACGTTTGTGATGACTTTTCTTAGGGAGATTTTTTTCTGCTTCCAGGGCATTATGAAAGGTAGGCAAATGAGAGGCAGACCAAGATGGCCACACAATTCTTTTTCACACATAGATTGCTTCATGTACTTATGCTCTTTGCCTAGATTCTGGGGTCATCTGAGTTCGGGGCACCTGACCTAGACAACTTCTAATTTTGAAACATCCTTCAGGACTTCAGAATAGAGATAAAATGAAGATATTGGAACTCTTGACAAAGCCTGACCGAAATGAAAGTTCATGATAAAATCATAACATTTCTAAAAGTGTTTCTGTGAGAGCTGGGAAGAGCTGTTAGTTACAATGTATGTGAAAATAGTGCAACCACACATGATTGATTTGCTCCATAAACTTTCATTTAACTTCCATTATAGACATATCTATATCCTACATGGATAAAGAAAGGGTTGTTAGAAAAGGGAAACTAGTCCAGCCCAGTAGACTCAACAGACAGACCAAAAACATTCTTTTCCTAGATCATTCTGCATGATATTTCCCCAAGAACTGCTTCCAGGCATGAATTTCCTCAAAATTCCTGATACCTACCACAAAACATTTCTATTTTTACTGTTATTCAGACTCAAAGATATGTTCAAGAATGTTCTTCATTTTTCCTCCCTATCCCCTTCAGGACCTCACTCTATTTATTATTCATTTCTTCTATTATCCTTCTCCAGCAGTCTTTTGAATATGTATGGGTATGTATATGTGTGTATACTGATACACCTACAAAACTATATACGATTCCTTGCATCACTGTTATTACTATGGATTGTGTCACGTTTGCATTTTCTCTGAGGTGGAGAGGAAGACAATTATGGCAAGAGAATTAGCTGAGAACTTAAATTGGTTGAAGATGCAGGCTCTTGGACAGTTAACCTACCTTCTTGCCTCAGTTTTCTCATCTGTATATTGGGAACAATAGGGTTTGTACTGTAAATAGAATAGAACCCAGATCATATTATTCATATTTTCTCTTATTATTATGAATGCTATTGTTGTTTCTGGACATGTCGTTGTACAAATGGTGTAGAAATAGAAAGATAGAGTTAACATGATTTGGGCGTATGCTTTTAGCACATTTTTATTCCTGTTTTTCTATTTAGACCCTCCTTCCCTCCTCCCCCATTTTCCTATTAAGGGTTTTTTTGGGAAATTTTACTTTTTTTAAGTCAATATCCTTAAAAAGGTGTTGTTGTTTTTTTTTTCTTAAAAAATACATTATGCTCAACTAATATTTGACAAAGGTGGCAAGAGCATACAATGGAGCAAAGACAGCCTCTTTAATAAATGGTGTTGGGAAAATTGGACAGCTACATGCAAAAAAATGAAACTAGACCATCAACTTACACCATACACAAGAATAAACTCAAAATGGGTAAAAGACTTAAATGTGACTCGTGAATCCATAAAAATCCTAGAAGAAAATGTAGGCAACAAAATTTTGGACATCATACGCAGCAGAATCTTCACTGATACATCACCTAAGGCAACAGAAATAAAGGAAAAAATGAACACATGGGACTACATCAAACTCAAAAGCTTCTGCACAGCAAAAGAAACAACCATCAAAACGGAAAGAGAACCCACTGTATGGGAGACCATAATTGCCAATGATACATCAGATAAGGGGTTAATCTCCAAAATATATAGAGTGCTCATACAACTCAACAAAAGGAAGACAAAGAACCCAATTAAAAAATGGGCAGAGGAACTAAATAGACACCTCTCCAAACAGGACATACAAATGGCTAAGAGACATATGAAGAAATGCTCAACATCACTAATCATCAGAGAGATGCAAATTAAAACAACAATGAGGTATCACCTCACACCTGTCAGAATGGCCGCCATCAACAAATCGTCAAACAACAAGTGTTGGCGAGGGTGTGGAGAAAAGGGGACTCTAGTACACTGCTGGTGGGAATGCAGACTGGTGCAGCCACTGTGGAAAACACTATGGTGTTACCTCAAAAAATTAAAAATTGAATTGCCATTTGACCCAGTGATCCCACTTCTAGGAATATACCCTAAGAAACCTGAAACACCAATCAGAAAGAATATATGTACTCCCATGTTCATAGCAGCACTATTCACAATAGCTAAGATCTGGAAACAGCCCAAGTGCCCATCAGTGGATGAATGGATAAAAAAGCTGTGGTACATATACACAATGGAGTACTATGCAGCTGTAAGAAAGAAAGATCTCTTATCCTTTGAGACGACATGGAGGGACCTCGAGAGTATTATCCTAAGCGAAACAAACCAAGCAGAGAAAGAAAAATATCACATGATCTCACTCATTTGTGGAATATAATAAACATAACAGTATGGGGAACAGGGTAGACCCAGAGATGTGAAAGTAGGGTACAGACTGACAACCCCCAGAAGAGGGGGTGGGGGGGAGGGAAGAGATAAACCACAGAACTTATACGCATGTATGCATAACTGATGGACATGGACAACAAAGCTGGGGTAGGGGTAGAGGGATGGGGAGGAGGGTGTCAATGGGGAAAAAAGGAGAAACATCTGTAACAAAAATAAATTAATAAAAAAAATATATATATATATAAAAAAATACACACACACACACACACACACACACATACACACACACCACTGTATCACTAGGTTTTGGAAGGAGACTTGAGAGGGATACTTCTCTTACCCTTCCACATCCTTCCAGATTGAGGGAGATTGTTAAATTAACTAGGTTTTATTGTTCTCCAGGAAGATCCTGCCTTGTGATAAACTCAAAGTCCCCTTTTATAGTCATTTAAAAATGTTATGCCCTGGTAAATCCCATATTCTGCTGAGGACATTCTATTTCTCCTCAGACTAGGAGTCTGCTGACCCTTCGTGGTCTTAGTGCCAACACAGTACCTTTGCGTGGTGACTGCTCCGTCATCAGGAAGGCCATTTTAAATGAACATGCTTGGTGGCAAAAGCATGAAGAGGGGGATGTGTTGCTGTTCCTTGCTTGGTGATCTCCCGTGAGTAAATATAAACATCGAGTACAGTTTATGTTCCCTTAATATGATCCAAAAGCCCTTTCTTATTACCTAGAACAGTATGTTATTAAACAAAAAAGTCAACTGTACCTGAGAAGTATTGTAAACTGCTCCCCTCAGAGCAATTTGGTTTCAAACAAAAGAACTCTGGCTACGGAGCTTGAGTGGAGTTCATTAGAAAGACTTGAGGTAGCCCAGAACATTGAAGGACACATGAACCCCCAGGCCCTGGGAGGGAGAGGGAGCCCCTTCATCTGCAGGAACAAAGCAATGATGCTCTAGGCAGAGATTTTTTTAATCTTCCTGTCTATCTGATAATGTGGCTCATTCTTGGGAGGGAGAACCTGATTGGCCTGGACTTGGTCACGTGTTCAGTAGTTTGGGGGGGAGTGTAACCTGGGCTCTCTGATGGAAAATCCCAGTGCAAGGGGGCATCTTCCTTCCCAAAGGAAAAGTGGTGAGATGAAGATGGGGGGACAAAGAACAGGATGTACCACTCACCTCCCTTTTGGAGCATCACAGTGCACATTAGCTCTGAATATGCGCTGCAGGAAAGAAACCTATACAACCACATGCAACCTGGTCATTTTCATATTTATTGTTGTTATGTAATATATGTTACCCTCAGGAGAGACTAGTACTCCTTTGTATATCCTCTGAAAATGTTGACCTAATGTCTCTTGGTCATCACACTTGAATCTGTGATTGGATTCTTCCCAGGCTTCACACTGTAACGCCCTAATCCTTTGATAGGATTATCCAACAATATCTCATGTTTTAAAATATCTACTGTTGGTGGCATGGGTGTTTGCTTCTGAATCTCTCTAAATGGGACAAATATTTCTAAAGATGCTGCTTTGGAGCTATTTATCTTCCTTTTCTCCTCCATGCCATTATCTTGGTCTATGATCCTTCTCCTATTTCTGAAGTCTTTCTCCTTCGGAATGTACTTTGTATTATTCTCTGGCTCACCTTTGAGTGCACCTCTCTCAGCTTTTAGGCCTTATCCATATAGGGCTCCTGACAAAGACTTCTTTCTATGACTTTCTGTCTTTCTAGTTGTTGTTGACCTTGAGCCCTTCCTGGCGTCTCAGGTGGACATATTGTGTAAATACTGCCACTCACAAGATGACCCACACCTGCCCGGCCTCTCACTGCCCTCTCGTTCTTTTGTTCGTGTGTCACTTATTGATTATTTAATCTCTCTTCTATCCAGGGTCCCTCAGTTATCCTTTTTCGGGGTTGTTTCAGGATTTGACTTGTAATAGCAAATTCTGAATTAGCAGTAATGCTGGAAGGAGATAAGGAGATGATTCATACAGATTTCAACAATAAGTGTTGACCCAATGTGAGGCCATCCAGGAGTCTGAGGATAACTCAGAACATTAGGTTTCAAAATACAGGTGAATGTGTGTTCTTGACTCAAACTTGTTTAATGCTTTCTTACGTATTCTACCGTTATCATTAGGTGATCATCGAGCTGGTTACTAAGTGATGATCGTCTTTTATGGGGCTGAGATTTGTATACATTCATCAAACTATTTTCAAAAGCTGTTCTTTTAGATTTCTTTTCTGTCAGTTTCCCACAACCCATCTCCCATTCCGTTCTTGCCTTTCATTTCTTTTCCAGTAAAATTGGAAATAGACACATATATTGGCTGCAGGAAACGGACACCTGTTTTTTCCTCTCCTCAAGGCTAAGGTAGTTTATTACCATACCCACTACCCTTTTTTATTATTTAACAAGACTCCCAGTACCAAGAAAAGAAAAGCCATTTCCACTTTGATTTCTGACAGTTACCCAGTGACATCCTCTATTTATTACACAGTGACAGAATTGAAAGGCCTTTCTTTAGTCCTGTCCCATGGCTTCATGCCATAAACTCTATCTAATCTTTTCTAACAGATACCGCGACTCTGTCTGCATTATATCAGTAGATACAGTGTTTTAATGTCACTCTTTATATTTTTTCTATGGACCCCCTTCCAGAGTGGTTCCTGACTTTGGTTTTGGACAAGGGAAGGTTACTTGAAGATAATGGATAAATGCAAAATAGGTATGGAGAATTTGATACTACAAACTACTCCTTAGAATTTTAAAAATAAATTTTGTCTATTTCTGATTCTGAATATAAAAGACAACACACATTTCTTGGGCCCTTTCTAGGTTCCAGCTACTGGACCTAGACTGTTACACTTATTTCACATTTAATCTTCACAACCAGCTGAAGAGGTAGAGGTATCAGAGAACTAACTTATTATTGCACAGTGTAGATTATCTCAATTCCCCCCTTTTTTTTCTTTAGTAAAAGGAACCTAGCTAGAGCTGGACACATGGCCAACCATCCAGTGAAAGACTACATTTCCCAGCTTCCCTTGCAGCTACTGTGGCTTTATAACTAAATTCTTACCAATGATACAAGAGTGGAAGTGATATGTACAAATGCTAGGTCATAGCATTAATAGGAAAGTGATGCCATCTCCTTTTATCATTTGCTGCCTCACAAGCCACCACAAAATTTACTGGGTTAAAACAATAACAATTTATGTCTACTCATAACTCTGTAGGTTGGCAATTTGAGGTGTGATCAGCTAATAGTTTCTTCTGGCATTATCTGAGCTTATATGTCTGTGATTAGCTATCAGATTGACTGGGGGCTGACCTATAGCTAAGGCATTGAGGATGGCTGTGCTATATGTCTTTCTTCATCCAAAGGGCTACCCTGGGCTTGTTCACACAGTGACTGTAAGGTTATCACAAAATCAACTGGAGGAGTGCAAGGGCTATTGAAATCTAAACTCAGAATTTACATATGCCATTTTTGTGTGTGCATTCTTTTGTTTAAAGTAAGTCATAAGGCATTCAAGGACTTAAGGGGTAGAGAAATAAGCTAGTTTATGGAAGATACTACAGAATCACCTTGTGAAGAGGCAAAGATACAGGGAAGAGTGGAGAATGGTGATCATTTTTATGGTCTACCTCACCTCCTCTTTCTTTATTCACTTTTCCACTGCCTGGTACATGTATATGATTACAAGAGCTTAAGCAGCATTTTTTGTTGTTGTTGTTGTTGATCCTCACCCAAGGATACTTTTGCTATTGATTTCTAGATAGAGTGGAAGGGAGAGAGGGAGAGAGAGAAGGAAACATTGATGTGAGAGAGACACATTGATTGGTTGTCTCCTGCACAACTCTGACTGGGATGGAGATCGAACCTGCAACCAAAGTACATGCCTTTGAATGGGAATTGAACCTGAGATCTTTCAGTCCACAGGCCAACACTATACCACTGAGCCCAACTGACCAGGGCTTAAGCAGCATTTTTGACCAAAATATGGAAGCTATATGTTGAGGATGGCTGAGTAACATGATAGAATGAGCCCTGTACCTGGCACCATAAAACTGCAATATTAGAATGTTATGCTGAGCATGTCATTTGAGAGCAAAATTAACTTCTATCTTGTTTGAGTGAATATTATTTTATAGCAACTGAACCAGAAACCAAACTATTACTATACCCATTTTACAGATGACAAAATTGAGGTTTAGAGAGACTAATCAACTTGTCCAAAGTCACCCAGTCAGTAAATAGCAGTGACACTATTTAAACCCAGGTTTGTCAGATTGCAGAGCCCATGATTTAGGACATCTGCTGCATCTGAATATTGCAACAATATTTACTTTTACTTATCGACAGGGAGTAAACCTTGGAAGATCTGTTTTTTCATCTTTACTAGGAATTTATGGATTTTCTCAGATGAGTACACTAAATTTAAGATCTCAATTAATCATTTATAATTTAATATATTTGTCTTGTGTAATTGAAGATAAAGATATGTATATTGGAGATTAATTATTTATCTATCTAATCATTAAATATTTGTGCTTTGTTTGACCCATCAGCTTTTGTACTTCATCCCTTTTGAGTTTCTGCTGTGTTACCCAAGCCAAACTTGAATGATCAGCCAATCAAAGAGAAAATATACAAAATATACAATATAGGGGGCTGTTGTAATTGACATCTCAATGCTCAGGGTGACAGGAGACAGAAAGCCTTTGCATTTATTTATTCTTAGGGCAGAAATGTTCAAACATAGGTAAAATAGTACAAACATGGTAGTCATACTGAGGCATTATGGATATTCCTAGTTAAAGACAAGTTAAATATATGGAAATTAAATCGTCCCTGGTTTATAACTGTACCAGCACACTCCATTACTCTAATTAAAGTTTGAGCCTCATCATTTGGGGGTACTTATCTAGGGGTGTGTTGCAGTTGGGAAGGAAAGCTGTTTGCTCAGGTTTGATTTTTTTTTTTTTAATCCTTACCCGAGGATATTTTTCTATTTATCTTCAGATAGAGTGGGGTGGGGAGAGAGAGAGAGACATCAATGTGAGAGAGACACATTGACTGGTTGCCCCCCACACGACCCGAGGAACTGCAGCCGAGGTACGTGCCCTTGATCAGAATCGAATCCGTGACTCACTGTTCCGTGGGCCGATGCTCTAACCACTGTGCCACACTGGCCAGGGCTCAGGTCTGATTTTTGTCTGGGGAGCAGGGAAGGAAGATGAGAGATCCAGAGCAACTTCAGTAGTACTTTGCTTCCTTATACTTGGACTATTGCATTTTTCCTTTCGTTTGCTCTAAAGACATAAAACTAGATATTTCTATATTCATGGGAAGGTTTATCTATGTCAAGTTATTAGAGGGGAAAAAAAGACTCAGTGCTGCCCATGTAGAGAACTGAGAATCTGCAACAATTTCTTTCTATCTTTTGTGTACATGATGAGCTAGAATAACCTCACTGAACTGAATTATCCTTCCATGGCATGGTTCAGTGAATACTATTATATTTCAGCACAGCTTGAGTGATTTTTAATGCCAAAAACATCAGCAAGAAATACAAATGTTACAAAAATATTGAAACAATACCATAAAAAAGCCCAGGATCATAAATACTTTACTTTGCAAGGTCTCAGAGGTCAAAATAGCAGTACCATGGAAAATTAAAATGCTCTCTGTGTGAATGCCTTTCAGGGGAAACACACACACACACACACACACACACACACACACACACACACACACACACACAGTGTTTTACTATAAAAAGGCACAAAACCATTTTCTCACTCTATTTTACACTGATTATCAAAGAAAAAATAATTATTTTCCGGGAGGAAAAACTTAAGAAGTTATTCATCTGCGTGTTTCTTTATTTGGTTTTAATTACAATCTAATTAAAGGAGAATTACAGCCTGTGAAAGAGAGAGATGACTTTTATATGAATTACATCCTTAACCACACAGAAGAACATAGATGAAATAAAATAAAATAAAAAAGTTGAGGATTTGGATTTGGACAGTTCAAGTATCAAATGTGGTTGCCTAAGAACAAAGGTTTTGAATCTGGGAAATTTCCTTTCAGGGGATTGCTCTTTGAGAGACTGTGATACATTTGTATGTAAAGTGAGTCCCAAGAAGGGGAAAAAAACCAAACCATACCTTGCAAGATCTGTGCACAGAGCTAGGAAAAGTGTTCTTTATTTATCCCCTGGTACTCAGATGTGTGCTGGGCTTCTAATGAATCTGCCCACTCTGGGTCAGATCCTCCTGTTTGCTTTTCTAGGTGATGTGTCAGCTTCAATTTAAGTCACTGAATCCATGGAAAACAATCTAGCCCGATATTTCTAGTGAAGAGAGGGGCCCCGCATGCTTAGAAATAGCTTAACAGAGAAGGATGGCTCTGGGTCACCGTCTGAGGCGTTGCAGGTTTTCAGATCCTTCGGTGTTCTTTCCAGCCTCTTTCTTCCTGTCTCCTCATGTATCTGTTAGGGGCTCTCACTTTTGTTTGTTAATCCTCAGCTGGGGATATTTTTTCCATTGATTTTTACAGAGAGTGGAAGGGAGGAGGAAGGGGTTGGGTGGGGGGAGAGAGAGAAAGAGAGAAAGAAAGAAACATGGATGTGAGAGAGACACAGCGATTGGTTGCCTCATGCATGCAGCCCCAGGTCCGGGGTTTGAACCTGCAATCCGGGTCCTTGCCCTTGACTGGGAATCGAACAGTGACCCTTCGGTGCACAGGCTGACACTGACCACTGAGCCACGCCAGCCAGGGCAGGATTTCTCATTTTTAATGTGCATTTTAGGTAGCTTAGTAGAACTACAGTGCCTTCCATCATTTTATTAGTCCCACTTAAAAAAGCATATCAAAGAGTAAAAACACACAAAAACCAGTCTCATCTATACAGGCAAATGATACTACATAAAGGTGCAAAGAAAACTGAATGGGGAAAGAAGAGTCTTTTCAAAACAATGCTGCTGGAACAATAGGACCCATGTGCAAGGAAGTGGACACAGACCCCTATATTGCCTCTTACAAGCAAATTAACTTAAAATGGTTCCTCGACCTTAATGTAAAACCTAAAATTATATCTAACATCTTGTTTTAGAAGACAACAGACGAGAACACTTTTGTGATCTTGGATTGGGCAAACATTTCTTAGATAGGACATTACAACACAATTTGAATAGAAAACGTGATAAATTGGTTTTTGCTCGAATTAAAAACTTCTGCTCTGTGAAAGATGCTATTAAGAGAACGAAAATCTGTGGGCAGAGAGAAGTCTCTTCGAAACGTAGAGCTGGTAAAGGACATGCATTCGGACGATATGGAAAATGTTGTCATAGGAACACAGCCCCCCTGAAAATACGGGCAGGGGCTTTGCACAGCCGCTTCGCCGAAGAAGATACATGGGAGGCAAAAAGAAATGAAAGATGGTCAATGTTATTAGTCATCAGGGAAATGCAAATTAAAAATACATTGTGATACTACATACTTACTAAAATGGCTTAAACATCAAATATGACAAAAACCCAGGGCCACTGAGGATGTCGAAGAATTGGGCCTCTCGTACGTTGCTGGTGGGAAAGCAACACAGTGCAGCCACATTGGAAACAGTTCATAACTTATCTAGTTACAAGCTTACTCTATGGCCCAGCTCCAAAATGCATGCCTAAAAAAAAATGAAAGCTTATGTTCACCACAAACCTTTATGTAATGTTTTATATCGGTTTTATCAATCGTTGACAAAATCTGGAAATAACCCAATATCTTTAAACTGATGAATGGATAAGCGAACTGCACGGTGCATTCATACACTGGAAAACTACTCAGCAATACCAACGAATGAACTCTTGCATGTATGAACATGCAACGTATGTGAATGAACCTCACAAGCGATAAGCTGAGTGAAAGAAGCCAGACTCAAGAGGATGCAAGGTGTGTGATTATATGTATACTGCATTCTGGAAAAGGCAAGACTATAGGGATAGAAAACAGATGAATTGTTGCCATTGGCTGGGTGTTGGGAAGGCTGGGGAGGGAGTGATTAAAGGGGCACAAGGAAATTTTGGGGGTGGTAGAACTGTACTACATTTTGATTGCTATGATAGTTATACAACTGTGTATGTTTTTCCCACTCAGAACCTTACACTTTTAAAAGATCTAATTTTACAATGTGTAAATTATAACTCGATAAACAAAGTATGTGAGACAATTTTTTAAATCAACATTAGTGTTAATCATCATGATAATAAAGGCACTATTATAATTTGTATTTTACCAGATCATTATTAGATGTGCATTATACTCACTGAATACTTTTTTCTGGGCCAATTTAATTTTTACTTCTATGAGTGCTGGGGGTGGGTGTGTTGAGGCACTGAGGTGGAGGAGAACATAATAGCAATCTCGTACTCTCTTTTTCCTTAATGGTTATGTTTTAGGTATACAGAGATAGTTTTGGTAGCCACTTTAATTCTCAGAAACTATACTGCATACGCATGTGTGTGTGAACACACACACACACACACACACACACACACACACACACACATACACACAGGGTAGTATCCTGATATCCTCTCCAGCATCATCTCCTATTTCTTCTACTTGTCCTCTAGCCATAGTGTAACTCAGAAAGCCTTTACTGGTTCTAACATTCCTTGACTATATCTTTTCCCCACTCCAGTCTGCCTGGAATTCCCGTGTTCCACTTCTCTGCCTGGTGAGCTCTTCCTGATGCTTCAAGCTCTAAGTCGAGCCTTCTGCCTTGACCGAAGCTTTCTGCCCCCTCAAGGCAGTGCCCCCGCACCTTTTTTCTAGCCCACCACCCTGCTCCATTTTTGCACGTACAGTGCTTTCCCGGCAGTATTCGATTCCGCATTTATCTTCCCTAGTAAACAGTGGATTACTGAACAAATCTTGTTTTATAAAATTTTATATCTCCTCAGCTCCCAGGACAGTGCATAACGTATGACAAGTTCTCAGTGTATTTTTCTTGAGTGAACTAATGAATAGAAGCATACTTTCTTGGAAAAATAGAAGATGTTTGCCAATTTTATTACACGTGTGTGGCTTTTTAGTGCCTGCTTCCAAATTAAATCATAAATATATAAATTTACATTCGTTATTTCAGATGCATTCAAGAAATACAGGACGGAGTTTCTTCAAGAGGTATTCTTTAATGTTTAATACCATCTAATCTTTGCATAAAACAAAGGCAAAATAAAAGTGAAACTGCCACTTCTAAATAGGCTTGAAATACTGATATTTTTCCATTTGGGGAACATTCACTTTGCTTTAGTTTAGAATAATAGGGTTAGGCGCATGCTGCTCAGAAGTGGTCCCATATTTGTAGTGTCACGATTTAATTATTAGACTTTGGACAGTATAAGCAATTGCTTGACATCTTTATTCATTTGTGTGTAACAGGCAGAGCCTGGGGAAAGCAAGAGATATGGTTATTTACAGTCCAGTGTGAAACATCAAGCTTATTAATTATGACCAAATCCTTAGATTATGCTTGGGTGCAAAGAGGAGTTCAACGTCTATTTCTGATTTGTGCCCAAGGCTCATGAGTGTACAAAGAGGTTGCCAGCCCTTGACTGGTGGTCATTACTAATTTAATAAGCAGTCTTCAAAGCTGTTGCAGATACAAAAGATTCTGAGGTTACATGTGTAATATGCAACGCGTGCAAAATACTTAATTCTACTCACTTTGAAACCCAGATGACAGTTATTAAAATTGTATGGTGCAAATTAAAATTTAAGATTAAAACGCAAGATCAAAAGAATCTCCCCCCCCCACCCCTTACCACTATTAAGGATCAGCTTTCTGAATAGAGAGACTCCATGTTCGATGTCATGTCCTTCTCCTCTGGAGAGCCAGATTGGACCTAACCAGAAGTGACTAGAGAAACGTTATCTTTCTGTGTGTTTTCCAAGTGGGGACACTTTTTTTATTGCTTTTTAATATATAAAGTAACTGTAGTCACAGGGTAGAAAATACAAGTCAAATAAGAGTATATGGACAATTTGGGAGAAGGAAGTGTGATGTGAGAAAAGATAAAATTTGCGTCTATGACATTCCTCGAACTCTGAAAAGAGGTATCATTTCTTTATGTGACAGACACCTGCAACACGACTAAATGCAGACTCATGGGCAAATTCACCTGCACTCTTGCCTACGTACGATTTTAAAAATACGCTGGCACTTGTTTTCTGTGAGCCTTTATAAATGGTCAAAAGCATGTAAGATGAGTTACGAGGGGCCATCAACAGCAAAGCCTGTGGTTCTGAGCTTACACCTCTAGGCCTGACCACGCCTCACATTATCATGTGACTGTTACAGGCACGGTCCAGGAGAGGAGTCTTCCTGTCAGTGGAGAAACTTCCATCTCTATTCAGTTGTCTCTCTGGCCACCAGCTAAGAAGGAGACATGCATGAAAATCCCTTTTCCCACCTGGAGAAGTTCTAGGAACAGCGGAGGTATACTCAGAGGGCAGAAAGCTCCTAAAATTAGGCATGGTTAAACTTTAGTGCTAGACAGTAACTTTTGTTTCATGGACAAAAAGAGGGCGTCCTAATAACTAAGGCAACACTTCTCCTTTAATTGTAAAACCTTACTTTCCCGGATGTTCAAATATTTAGAACGTTCTTATACTGAAGTATGGAGAAGAGCACATCTTCTCTGGAGGTTGTGTTGTCTATTGGTTTTTGCCAGGAGTCAGCAAACTATAGCCTAAGGGTCAAATCTAGTCTGCCACCCAATTTTGTATGGCCTCACATACAGGATTTCAAAAAATGTTATCACTGGTTGAAAACATAAAAATAAGATTGATATTTCATGATGTGAGAATTATATGCAATTTAAATTTGAGTGTGGGTACAGTCATGCTTATTCATTTACATTCCTTTCTGTGGTGGATTTTGTGCTACAGGAGCAGAGTTGAGTAGGTGCATGAAAGACTATATTCTCATCACGTTCAGTTTACTACAAATTGCAGTGATGCCATTATAACTGGACAGCATTTCAAAATGCATTGTTATACACTCTTATTTATTTAGTTTTTTTTTTTTTTTTTTTTTTTTATCAGTGCACACTCATTACATGAAAATGAGAAAAAAAGAGTGTACTTTGTGCAGAAGGTTGAATATCTCAAAGATGCTCACATCCTAATTTCTGGAACTTCTATGTTACCTTACATGGCTGAAGGGATTTTGTAGGTGTGATCAAATGAAGGATTTCGAGATGGAGAGATTACCAGGGATTATCTGGGTGTGTTCGATGTGACCACAGGCAGGATATAGAGAAGTCAGAGAAGCTGTGATATGATGGCAGAAGCAGAGGTTGGAGTGAAGCAAGCCACTAGCCCAAGAAATTCCTGCAGCCTCTGGAAGCTGGAAGAAACAAGAACTAGATTCATCCCAAAGCTTCACAAAGAAACTGGGCTTGCCGATATCTTGATTTTAGCCCCATAAAATTTATTTCAGACATCTGACTCCCAGAACTATAAGAGGATAAGTATGTGTTTTTAAGCCACTAAGTTAGTGTGTGATAATTTGTTACAGAGTCTACAAAAAAACTAACATGGGATATCATGCTTTTAAAACACAGTGGAGTGTGGATTATTTTATTGCTGAATTAGATGCCCAAAGTTGTGTTTATTCTGCAGCGGCAATATAATGTGGGAAGACCATACTATGTGATGATATTATCAGAATGAGCACTCATCACAAGGTGCCCAATGCACAGGAAAGCAATGGTTAGGAAAATTAGAAAATATTACAAGACTATCTCATTTCAGCAGAAATTTCTCACAACCATGAACACGAAACATGAAGCTGCAAACAGTCCACTTTAGAATGGTTTGTTAACTAAGCAAGAAAAGTAATTTATTGATAGTGAGCTATTCAAATTATGTTTGATTGAAACAGCCAAAGAAATGTATTAAAACAAAAAAACTTGTTTAAGACTATTAGCTTTTCAGAGAGAACAGTTGCTTAAAGATTTGAGGTCATTTGTAAAAATATCAAAAGTCAATGATAAAGCCAGGCAAACAATTTTGAGTGGATTTCTTTAGTTGTTAATTAGTTGATAGATGTTATACTGCTCAGTTATTTCTCTGAGAAGTCAACACTAAGTTTGAAGTCACTGAAGAATTAGTCTAGATGGAATATTTACAGGCGAGATTTTTTTTAAACAGACATTAAGAAAACACTAACTCAACTATCTGAAGTGGAATCTGCTAAGATGTGTTACAACTGAAGGTGATAAAACTATGTGTGGAGCAGGAATAAAAAAGTTTGTGAAAATATGAAGTGTGTAAATAGCATAGTTAGTCATTGTGTCATGAATTGCAAGTATACTTTGTAGAAAATATTTGAATCTGTTGTGTGTTAGTAATCTGGTCGTCTCAGTGGTGAACTTCACTGTCGTGGATTTAGCCATCATCAGTTTTTGAATTTTTATCAAAAATAGAAGTTAGATATTATAACTTGCCCTACATTAAGAAGTCTGACCACTTGACAGGGATAAAGTTTTATTACATTTGTTTGAGCTCAGGACTGAGATTAAAACTTTTCTAAACAAGAAGAACCATCTTCAACTGTTATGGAACATTGTACATTTTGGAAATTAATTGTTATTTTTTTTTGCTGAAGATTTGATAATGCGTAATAAATTAAAACTAAAATTACAAAGCAAAACAGCACTATACATTTGAAATTATTCTGCAATAATGATATTTTGATGACAACTAACGTTGCCTGAATCACAAGTAATGTCAAGCTTCTTGATGCATGTTCTGTATTATTAAGAGTTAAAACAAGAAGTAAGATCTTCATTTTCACACACATTTACAACAGATACATTTTTCAAGCTCAAGCTATGATCTAGCAGCATTTTTTTGGACCTTAGTGCAAATGAAAAGGAAATTTCCATGTTTCAAAATCTATTTAACTGTACAACTGAGGGGCTTCAACTTAACCTTCCATTGGAAGTAATTGATTCACATTGCTATGACATGCCAAAAGACAAATACCAAGAGAAGAATCGAATAGAATTTATAAATGTCTTCCAGATAATGAATAACCTCATTAAAATTATATGCTTATGAATTGGTATGAGTACTTGACAATACCTATCGATGTGAAAAGACATTCTTAAAGATGGAATTGATAAAATCTTATTACAGATCAGCATTAACAGTTGAATATTTGAAACTGATTTTTATTTTAGGGAATACTTGTCATATTAACTTTATCTATCTGTACATTTATCTATCTATGCTAAATCCTCTGCAAACATCAGACCCCTTTATACCTAAATATTGTGGACATATTCCCAAAACAAATAATTCTTATATATAGCTAAGAAAACTAACAATAGTTCTTTAATATCACCAAAATATAGTCCATAGTCAAATTTCCTTTTTAGTTTTATTTAATCTAGAATAGTCCCTAAACTTTTCTTTCCTTTTTAAAAATTTGTTTCTATTGTTGAGAGTATCACAGATGTCCCCCATTTTTCCTCCTTTCCCCAACTCCACCTGGCTCCTGCCCCATCCTAGGCTTTCACTGCGCAGAATTTTCACTGATACATCTCTTAGGGCAAGAGAAACAAAGGAAAAAAAATAAACAAATGGGATTACATCAGACAAAATCCATTTTCTTTTCAGTGATATTGACTTATGAAAAGATCTGGCTAGTTGTCAGGCAAAAAGTCTCTATTCTGTACTGTTCTCTCGATTTTCTTACGGTGTGAACTTTTCTATGCCCTACCTTTCTTATAAATATGATTAAGGTAAAATAAGATTATAAGGGTGGGGCCCCAATCTAATAGGGCTGTTGTCTTTATAAGAAGTGGAAGAGATACCAGGAGGGTACATACACAGAAGTAAGGCCATGAGAACACAGAGAGAAGATGGCCTTCTGCAAGCCAAGATCTCATCAGAAACCAACCTGCTGGCACCTTGATCTTGGACTTATAGCCTCCTGAACTGTAAGAAATGAATTTCCATTGTTTAAGCCACGCAGTCTGCATGCTCTTGTTATAGCAGCGCAAGTAGACTGAGACATAGTCAATGCTTCTTTAGATTTAGCAATCCACGCACCACTTTCTTTTCAACCCACTCCTTCCCACTACTCATTCTTCCTGAGTTTGATGTCCTCTTCCACAAAATATGTACTTTAGTAGTTCTTATAGCAAACTCTCATTCTTGACCGAAAATTCTTTCATTTTTCCTCAGTCTAGAATAATAGTTTACCTCGGTAGCAATTATCAACAATGTTTTTTTAATACTCCAATTTTATTTCAATATATTCTGCACTCCATTGTTGCTACTAAAATTTCATTTAAAATATAATTGTCTTTTTTTTGAAGGTAATATGTGTCTTTCTGTTTAGCCACTTTTAAGATTTGTTCTTTGTCTTTCTATTCAGTGTATCCAGATGTGGGTTTTGTTTGCCTTTTTGTCCTTTGTATTCAGTATCCGAGGCAAAGGATTCTTACACTTAGTTATGGTGAATTTTCAGTTGTAATCTTCAATATATCACCTTTCCCCATTCTTCAGATTGTCTTCTTTGTATACTACTACTAAACAGTATGTACTTGACCTCATTCTATCCTCAATGTCTCTTAGCTTTTCTTCCAAGTGTTCTTCTATTTATGTGTGTTCACTCCTAGGTGATTCCTTTGCATGTACAGTTCTCAAAATCTCCACTCAGTGCTTTTCTTTTGTTGATTTCCAGAAATTTAACGTTTTTGAGGGCCAGGTTTTAAAAATTGTATCTCTTTTGTTATACCTTATACTTTCAATTTTCTTTTTTTGTAAATATAATCATTTCAAAATACTTAACTCTGAAAGCTTTATTGGCTGAAGTTTTGTGTTTTTGTTGGCTCTACTGACTCTCTTCCTGGTCTATTGTTTCCCTGAGTGTTCTGTGGGCTTATTATTAGAAAGCCTTTATCTGTAATAATTCATCTTTTAAAGAGATTTGCGTTTGTTTCTGATAAATGCCTTTAATGATTATCATTGCTTCTTTTTAAAAAATTTGTCTTTATTGTTGAAAGTATTACAGATATCCCCCCCTTTTCCACCTATTGACCCCTCCTCCCCTCTTCTGCCCCCACCTCTGCCTTCAACACACTATTGTCTGTGTCCATTGATTAGGTATATATGTATATACCCTTTGAGACAGCATGCAGGGACCTGGAGAGTATTATGCTAAGTGAAATAAGCCAGTCAGAGAAAGACAAGTATCACGTGGCTTGGTATGGTCCAGATGAAGCAAGTAGTTTAAATCGGAACCTCTGGCCTATGAAGTATCAGGAAGACTTAAAAAAAAAAGGATCCAAGCTTACATTTTTCTTCTTACCTCCTTATATGAGTTGTTAGACAGTAACTCATTTAATAGTATTGTACTGATTTAATAACCACTCACATGTCCTGTCTTCATCCAAGACTCTATGTGATGACATCTCTTCCTCTTCTGTATTCTTATGATCTTTAAATCCTAAGTCCCTTGGTTATGACAGTAATAACCCTCCATGTAACTTCTGCAGAGTCAGCTCACATGCCAGCCCCCTGGCTTTCCAGTTTTCTTTTGGTTTTTGTCTCTTGGGAGATCCCAATGCATGCACAAAATACACACAACAGGTATGCTTATAAAAGACTGCTTGTCATCTTCTAGAATTTCTTGTACTTGGTAACGGAAGGCTTTCAGTTAATAACACCGTAGAAATGTTAGGTCCACAGTGGTTGTTACACAAACCTCAAATTGAATGGGCTACCTGGCAAAAAGCAAGTTCTCGGTCAAAAGAAGTGTACGGATAGGTCTAAGGACCACTTCCTTGAAAATACTTAGAGGATTGAGCAAGATAATTTCAACTCTGAGATCCTTTGACAGAAATTTGACTTTATGATTCATGCAAAGATCCCAGTAGTTTGCTGACCTTTGCCCCTGCTCCAGAAGGTTGTAACGATTGCTGCCTTGCAACAAACCTTTGTTACAGCTTCTGAGAGATGGTCGGAGGTTCACAGTCTCTGTATCCCAGCTTCTTGAACCATGTCTACAGTTCCCAAATGAAGACGTTTTCTCTGGCATTATGGAGCTGGAAAAGTCCATTTTGATTCTGACAGCTTTGACACACTTTACGATAGGTGAATATGTCATTAGAGGGAAAAGATTTGATTTCTGGAATTTTCCTTTCAAGGTACCTTTGAGATTTTTTTTTTCCTTTTCAACACTTTGTGAAGGCTCCCCAAGTAAACCAAAACATCAGAACATATGGATTATTTTGTCCTTACCCAAATGCTTCAGGTTATTAATTTTTCTTTGTATAAGAATGCTTTTACATCCTTACAAACAGGACTTAAGCTTACTTCCAGTGGTGGGTAAGGCTTTAAACCCCATGGCTTAACTGCTTTATATTATTTTAAGGATGGTAGAAATTGATGGATTATCATCAAGAAAATAAAAAGAGTTTTCAGAACTACATTGCTTTGAGAATTGAGCCTTTTAAAGTACACCCCCTCCTCAAACACCAAGTATTATGAGGTTTAAGCTCCTGTTATTTCTGCAAAGAGCTTAAAAGACTGAGTTGACTAGCATGAAAAGGCAATAGAGCATTAATTGAAATGATTTGAAGTAACTGAGTTCTACATTTGTTAAGAACATAATAAAGGATGTTATCAAAGTTTCACATGTGGATATACCATTCCCCAAACTGCTTATGAAAATAATAGACTTTGATGCTAAGAATGAAAAAAAAATATGTGCTCTAAAAATTCATTAGGAAACTTCTTATAAAAATGAACCATAGATATTTCCTTCTGACAGGCTGCAGTCATCAGTTTCCTGATCTGTGTATCATCGAAGCCAAATTGCTGAAGATACAGGGCACTGTAGATTGAACATAGAAAATTCCATTTCCTAACAGAAGTCAGAAATAGCAGTGAGATCCAATGAAAGAAGGAAAACTGAAAAGATAAAAAAATTTTTTTAATCTATAAAGTGAGGCTAGACAGCAGAATGGAGATGGTTGTCAGGATAAACAACAAGAAATCAGAATCTGAGGATACATACACACACGCACACATACACACACCATACACACACTTTTTGTTTAGTGATCACTGTGCTAGCTTATTTTAACTCAAATGTAGTCATCACAGCTTTCGATTGATAACTATTTCATGTAAACTGTTAGTTGAGTAGTTGAGACATTCACCTGTTTTTAAAAATGAGAAAACACTTTAAGATGTAAATCAGCACTTCCGTAGTTCTGACAATTATGCTGAATTTGGTACTCTCTTAAAAGTTCAACAAAAGATTTTGCTACTGTCTTGGTGAATGCTAAGAAATACACATCTATGTTTTTAAGAGTAATGATAATCCACATAATCTGTATATTGTAAAACAAAAAGCAGTTTCCACATGCCACCAATGGCTTTCTTCTAGAATGTTATCTCTGGGTTATCACACGTGGATGACAATTCTATGGTATATGACCCCTCTTTGTGAATAAAGAGCTAGTTTGCCTTTTAAACGATGTGGCAGGTGAGGAAGGTGTTCATCCATTCAATGAGCCAACGTTGAATGAGCGCCTCTTTGTTCCAAGCAATGGAAATACAGCAGTGGATAAAATAAAGCCCATGCTTTCATGGAGCTTATAATCAGACATATTGAGCAGGGGGTTGGAGGGAAGAGGATAAACAAAACACACACACACACACACACACACACACACACACACACACACAAATTGGTGATAAATCTTAGGAAGAAAAGTAAAGAAGAGTAAAGGAAATAAAGACAGCATGTGGTTGTGATTTTATATAGATGGTTAGAGACGTCCTATCTGATCTAATATTTCAGCAAAACTTTGAAGGTCTGTGTGATGATTGACTGGGCCATGGGGCTCCTAAATTTTTGGTCAAACATTATGCTGGGTGTTTCTGGGAGGGTGTTTTGGTTGAGATTAACATTGGAATTGGGAGATTGCGTCAAGCGCATTGACCTCCCTGACATGGGTGGGCCTCATTCGATCACTTGAAGGCCTGAATAGAACAAAAAAGCCAACCCTCCTGTGAGTAAGGGCGATGTCCTCCTGACTGCCTTTCCAACTGGGATCAGGTTTTTTATTGTGTCTTTGGACTCAAAAGGAATCATTGACTCTTCCTGGGTCTTGAATTGGCAATTTGTATATATTATATGTATATCTCGTGGGTTCTGTTTCTGTGGAGAATCTGACTAACACACACTGTGAGCAAATGAGACATTTGGATCCGGACAGGGAGAGAGCTGAGGGCAGAGGAGAGGAGAACGCGAGGGCCCTGAGTGAGTGGGGTCGAACAGAAGAGATGTAAGGCTGTGGAGGTGGCTGAGGCAGTCTCCAATGAAACAGTAGGAGCTCCATTTAGAGAAGTAGGAAGGGTAGGCCTGTCAAATCCTGTGTCATAAGCGAGGAGACTGGACTTTATCCAGAGTCTAGTGAGGAAGCAGAAGATTCTGAATAGGAGCTGATCTATTCTAAGCATCCCAAAGAACAATTTAATTATAAAACAGTAAAATTATCAGAGGTACAACACACAACTAAATATTATTGGAAAACCATTTCATTATTTCAGTGTGCCTATAGCTACCTACTATTGAATATATTTGAAATTTGGATATTCTGCCAATTACAGTTGCTTTTTAAAAACTTTATTATATATACTTATCTTGCCAAAAATACTGAGGTACAGATGACAAAAAGTATGCCAGGCAAATCTTGCCAGTGGTTTACCCTAGAGGCACAGGTGGGTGATGTGCAGCCCCTGGCATCCTTTTATTTATTTTAATTGCAGCTGAGACATACAGGACACTTCTGCCAACGACTATATTAATGACCATCATAGTTACGGTTACCTAGAAGCAATAGACCTGCCCAAGGAAACGTATTACTTTATAAAAAGTTCATCCTTAAGTGTCTTCCAGACATGATGAAACATTTAGGGTCTTGGTTATGTCTCAGGAGTATAGTAAATGGACTTAGAAAATGCAAAATTGCTGCATTTCTGCTGGTTGCCATAAGTCATCCGTTACATGCTGGCTGCACCCATAAAATTCCTCAATTTTGTGAATTTCCTTAGGGAGTGCCTCTCTTCCACATACAAATAAGAGAGAGATTGGTTTGGGAAAGTTGTAACAGATGATCAAGTCAGGTGGTAAATGTGAAAAGGATGGTAACTCCATCACACAGATGTTTTCTCATCTTGCCTACGTGGAGGGTGGGGCCAACAGAATTCCTGTCAGTGACTCCTATCTGCTGTGTTTCTAAGGATCCTATTAGCTTTCTTGGTGAATGCTTATTTGGACCTAAAATAATCAGTCAGTTCATTTTTCTAAACCCACAAAATTGCACAAACTATCTGTGTTATGCGGCTAATGGGGTGGCTGGCCTGATTTGGATATTTTGATGAGAAATTGTTTAGGCACAAAGTCAGTTGACCCCCATGCTGTGAAGAATATGAAGAACATTATTAAAAACAACAGAAACCCTAGAAAGATTATGTTCACATCAACTGACTGCTTGTCCATTTCAAATTGCAATTAAAGGAGTATTATTTCCTTCATTTCCATCAGCACTCATGTACAAAAAAAATGGTTGATATATCTCTCTATTCTAGAACTATGCATTTGCCTTGATAGGTAATTGCACACTGATTGTCTAGAAAAAATGTGAGAATTCTGTAATTTTAATTAATTGTAATTCATTTCCTACCAAGGAAAATAATTAGCATTTAGTAAATTTACACTGTGATACGCATGTTCCTGCTACGAGAAAACCCCTGTGAATATAGTTGAAACACCACCTGATCCTGAATATTTTGTGCGTCAGGGAAGCATAGCTATTTTCTGTTTACTTAAAAAGCCTCTCTCAAAGCTCGGGTTTGAAGACGGAGGTGAGAATTCCTGGAAAGCTCATTTTTGTCTTGGGAGAGAGTGATGTTCTTACACAGGACTTAACTCTCAAGCCTGCGGTAGGTGATCTGTGACTTAAGACCCTTGAGGGAGATGATCTGTCACTGAATGTCAAGTGCAGCTCTTCAAAGGGACCAGCAGCTGAAGTGGGAGATATCATACCCTGTGCCGCCTTTGTTCAGAAGGGTCCTAAATGAGCAGTTGTTCTGAAGTGGGGTGGTGGGTTTAGGACTGGTTCTGCCACTTACCTGGAGTCTGGCTGAGACCTGCCACATGGTCATGTGTTCGTTCCCTGGGAAGGGGATAATGAGGAGGCTTTTAGTTCTTACCTCTTTTGCAGAGATGGTTTTTTAGGCAGCTCGAATCTGTCAGTGCTGTTATTGTTATCTCTGTCTTTATGGAAGGTACCGTGGTGGCAGATGTCTGGGGAAAGTCCAACAATGTGGTCTTGTTGCAATATTATATTTTTCTCCAAGGTAGCTTATCACTTTTTATATCTTAGGGGAAGATCAGGATTAAGGGAACTCTGGACTGTTGTTTTCTTCTGTGAATTCACATTAGTAGTTATGCATGTGTTGATATGTCAATAGCCACACAATAGTCATTTGTTGTACCTGTTTCATTAAACAGTATACAAGAGTCTCTAATTGTATAAAGAGTATTCAAATACAAAAGTACATTTTGGTAACTTGATTTAGCCTTGTGTTCGTGGACATAGTAAATAGATGATAAAATTATGTATTTATAGCTAAGAGGGCAGATAGTTCTTGCTGATAAAAACTATATCTCCTCTAGTATCATCTTATAAATACCAGGAATTCTAGCAATAGAGGTACATTCATTTACAATATTCAATATTTTTCTCAAGTGGTCTCTTAGGATGCAATTAAAGCAATAATAAAACCAGAACACTTCTCTTAAGGTGGGAGTGGTAGAGACCACGCAAAGACACTGACTATCGATTTTATGGTAGACAAAAGATGTCAATGATATTTCATAATTTTGCCTTTATTCCTCATTGTACTTGGAATCACCTATATGTATATCTGTATATATGTATGGGTATATATATAATGTTGTGCCCCAATTTATATTTTGAAACTCTTATCCCACTGTAATGGTAATAGGACTTGAGGCCTTTGGGAAGTAATTAGGTCATGCGGGTGGTGCTGTCATGAATGGGATTAGTGCCCTCATGAGAAGAAGCCAGAGAGCTTCTTTTTCTGCCATGTGAGGACACAGCAAGAAGGCCACCACCCGTGTACCAGGAAGAGGGCTCCCCTTGAGAGCCCAACCCTACTGGCACTCTGATCTTGGAATTCCAGCCTCCAGAAGAGTAAGAAAGGAATGCTTGTTTACGCCACCCGATGTATTCTAATTTGCTATAGCAGCCCCAACGAGGACAACCTACATATTAGCACTACTTCCATTTTAGACCTACTTCAGTTTGTGTACACATTTTTATTGCTTCTCCTCTCATTGTTAATGGTTTGGCAATGAGCCCTAGTACTTTTACTTTTCAAAGAGAACAGATTATTTGAGAAATATACATGGGATGTTAGGAGGACTATAACTCCCTATAAAAAGACACATATTGTTCACTACAGGTAACAGTACTGGGAAGGTGGAAAATCAGCCTATGGTTAAAAGAAGCAACATGAATCAGTGGGTTATTTCTTTTTTGCCTGCCTTGGAGACTAAGGCGAGATGAGTAGGTACAAAGAATAGAGAGGAGAATAAAGTCCTCCTGTGATTTTTAAATTTGCACTAAATATTTGTTCAAATAAAGAAGCAATGTAAAGAGAAGTGGAAACAAAATTATGAAGATGATCTCTTTAAGGAAAATGCTTAGCCAAATGAAAGAACAAAATATAGACAGCGGGCGGAGATTTCCTACAATCCCAGGCCAAGTGTTGGGGCTATAAATTATGCAAGTAGCCCCATAACAGAGCAGCGTGAAGCCCACGTATGATTGCAAAGAAACATTATCACCAGGCCCTGGCAACTTGAACCTAATTTTTAGGAGACCCAAATGGCTGATGAAAGATGACTGCTAGAGGGTATTATTTGTTTATCTTTAAAGAGTGACATATTGTGTAGCAATGCAAGATATTAAAACACTGCTATATAGGTATGCAGGCCAGACCTCATTTTGCTATCCAAACTACCTGAAGCTAGGTGTGCAGACTTGGTTTAGCTGCTCCCCATGCAGACTGGCCCTGTAGGACACCCATCTGATTATGGCTAGCGTAACCATTGCTTTCAAGCGGCTGTGACATTTGATAAACCATGTGGTACAATGGTTATTACTGAAGGGGAGGCTTTGACTGTAATCTGACTTCATGATTTCCATCTTTTTTTTTTTTTTTCCTTGCTACTGAAACAACCTGAAATTTACCTGCTTTTGTTTTTTTTTTTTAACCTATGTCCAAGCTCTTCTTCCCAGCCTTCATATTGTTTTTTTCTTTTTCCTTTCCATTCTTCTTTTCCTTTCCTTCCCTCTTTCTTTCAATCTCTCTCTTTTTCTACTCCCTCCCTCCTGTCTGTCCTTCCTTCCTTCTTTTATCTTTTGAGAGAGGAGAAGAAACAGAGACGGAGGAGTCTCTTTCAAGGGTAAAGATGATTAATTAACGTTGCACTCTACTAATTTAGCACGAGAGCACTCACCAAACAAGATTGATTAGCTTTAATATTGTAACAATTCATCAGGAAAACAGAATATTTTGTTTCCCTTGGCCCGCAAAGCCTTTGCTTAATTTTCTTTTATTTCAGTTTAATAACAAATCTCCATCATGAGCAATATTTTACCCTCCCCACCTTCTTTATGTTATTAGATTGCATGTTGCCGGAGATCGTCATCTATTACAATCAGTTTTATGAATATTTTATACCAGATAATCACACATAACCATGAAATAAGCTCATTTTGTTTTTCTCACAGAGGAGAACAGGTTATGGTAAATTCTTCACCATATTTAAATTGAGCAGAATTATAGGGGATTTATTTTTAGGGATATGTAAATGCTTACAATGGAAATGAGCCATATGTATTCATAAACATTAACAGTGTTTATAATATTGGCTAGTAAGGACTGTATGAGAGTCTTGATTATGTTCATAAAGATATCAGAGGAAAAGGAACATAACCTTGTGTTTGAGTTTTATGCTTATGCTACTCGGGATTCTCAATCATCAGTGGGTTATGGAATAATTTTACATTTTCTCTTTTGTCTGGGCTCTTATTTATATTTATAAGTATAGACTCCCTTTTTCTGTTTCCCTGTCAAAATAACTTACAGTCTATTGTAATGTAGCAAATGGAACTAACTTGGAGGCAAGACAGTTTTTCTAATAAGGTATTAAGCAACAAAACATAACACATTTCGCAAACTCTCCCAACTGTCAAGACCTTTGCAATGCATCAAAATGAGAAATACACAGCAATTGTGTTATTAATTATAAAGAATGAAATTGCAATTGCACAAACATAAAATACTTTTACGTCTTTAGGAATAATGTCTCAGGAAGGAGTGATAGTAAATTTCAATTAGAAAACAAACCCCACACTATAAATTTGGTTGTTCTAATATGAAAATATACACAGTGTGGCTTCTACTTCATTGAAGGCGGCCATATGTTTGAGTGTTTACCTCGTCATCAAGGAAATAACTGGTTTCAGGAGGTGCTGCTGCAGGTAAGTCAGAGGTGTTGTATATACACTGCAGATTTTTCTGTCCCAGAGCAAAGTTTGGAAAACAAGTTCTTGATCACCTCTCAAACTGAATGTAACAGGGTTGATAAGCTTTAGGTTGAAAGTCACTATGACTTTGAAATGTGTCACAGGGTCTAGTTTTCTCAAGCTCTTCTCTCTGTCTACGTTGATTGCTGGAAAGCTCATATGCAAATAGCGTGGCATGCTTAGACTGTTGTGACAAAATACTATAGACCTGGTGGATTAAACAACACAAATGTATTTTCTTACAGTACTGGAGGAGGGATAGTCCAAGATCCAGGTTCTTCTCTTCCTGGCTTGCCTTCTCTGTGAGGGCAAGAGGAAGGAGGAGAGAGAGTGTGTGTGTTATGGAATTAGGACTCCATTTTTATAACTGCATTTAACCTTAATAACCCCCTAAAGATGCTTTCTCTAGATATGGTCATATTGGTGGTTAGAGCTTCAATCTATGAATTTGGGAAGTACACAATTCAGTCCACACACCCCAAATTGATTGCTTATGGTCTGTTTCTGTGTATGTATTTATGAATTGATTTATAGGGGAGGTGTTGGAACTTTGAGTAAATAGAGACTAGCATCAAATCAAACAAAAAACAGCTCTTACACAAAAATGCTCTGTTCTTGGAATTCCATTGTTTGAGTTCCTTTATAGTAAGCAGGTTTCTCGCCTTTGGCACTATTAACATTTGGGCTAGATAAGGCATTTCTGGGGGGGTGGCTGTGCATCGTATGGTGTTTAGCAGTGTCTCTGGCCTCTGTCCACTAGATGTCAGTGGCTCTGTACAATTGTGACTACAGAAATGTCTCCAAAAGTCCGGCCAGTGTGGCTCAGTGGTTGAGCATTGACGCAGGCACCAAGAGGTCACTGGTTCGATTCCCAGTCAGGACACATGTCCAGGCCTGATCCCCAGTGGGGGGCATGCAGGAGGTGGCCAATCGATGTTCTCTCTCATCGATGTTTCTATCTCTGTCTCCCTCTCACTTCCTCTCTCTCTAAAATCAATAAAGGAAAAAAAAATCAATCAATAAAAAAAAATTTTAATTAAAAAAATGTCTCCAGATATTGCCAAATGTCCCGATGGGGCAAAATCTCTCTCAGGTGAGAATCACTGTTTTACAGAAAAAAGTTAATAGCTTTTTTTGTTTTTTAATTTTGAGGGATTATTATAAACAATTATATTCTTTATATTTTCAAAATAGTATTACCTAATTCCTAGGAGATATGGGATTAAGTAGGGCCACTGGGATTGAAGAGGCATAAGGTGGGCCATGTCCAGTAACTTCCACGCCTGGTACCGACAGTGGCTACTCATGTCACACAAAATAAAATCCACGTGTTTTTATCTCAGTCTGTAAGATTTTCAGGATCTGCTTCCGTTGCCAGCTCTTATTTTATGCTCTACCATTCACCCCTTGCTCATTCCAGCCACTACCTTCTCTGTCTGGCCCTTGATCAACCCAAACTTGATCCTGCCACAGGAGACTTTGCTCGGTCTATTCTTTCTAGAATATTCTTCACTCAGTTTTTGCACAGCCCTCTTCTTGTTGTTCCGTTTTAGCTCAATGGTCTCCTTATCCAAAAAGACTTTTTCACGCTCCTGACTGGATAGCAAGTTCCCACCCACACCACTCACTGTCTATTCCATTGTTAGGTTCCATTGCAAGGCCTCACAGCATTATCACGATTTGAAAGTCTGCTGTTTATTTGTTTATGATGTTCTTTCTGTCTATCCCTTCCCCATCCATCTGTACTTCTATTGAATATAAGCCATATGAGGGCAGGAGTCTTGTCTGTCTTGCTCACGTTATTATCACAATGTACCCAGCACAGAATAAACACTTCATCCACGTTTACTGGGAAATCTATAAATAATAAAAATTTTAGAAATGTTTTTAAGGTCTATTACTACTGAATATAATATATATTCAGATGCCTCCCTTCTCTTTGAATGCTACCCCATCCCTCCTTAGGAATATGAGAAAGCAGAGCACCTCTGATAATAAAGTGTTAGAAATATATTTGTATTCCTTTATCTCAAAACACTTACTGAAACCCAAGGGAGAGGCTTAAAACACACAAATCCTATTCTCTTTCAGAAAACACATACTCTAATACCTCTGCAAATGTGTCATCTGAGATTTCAGACTTAAATGAATCATTTTCAGCTGTTTCCTATTCTTATTTGCCAGGTATGAAAATATTTTAAGAGAGAGAATATCCACATCCCTCAGCTTGAAAGTGCATTACAGGTACCAAAAATACTTGCAAAGCAGAGTAATAGATAAAAACTCCACAGAAGTAGATTTTATTTGACAGTCCTGAGACTTTTTTTTTCAATGACTGCACAAAAGCATTAAATAGAAATAGCCTAGAGATAGGCATTGAATCAATATGCACCAGTAAGTTTGTGAAATCAATTTTTTTGCTCCTCAGATACAGGAAAATTGATGTAACTGATGCTGTGTAACTCCTATTAATTGCCCACAGTGACAGAAAATTTATCAATTGCTTATTGACTTCTTCGAGACCATGGGAAAATGGTAGCAGCTCCAAGGTTAAGTGTATAATACAGAAGCTTTCCCTAGCTGAAGGAAAGTGTAACTAGAAACCAATCAGATTTTAAAATGTATATCTTTGTTGCCCGGCCAGTGTGGCTCAGTGGTTGAGCGTCGACCCACGCACCAAGAGGTTGCTGGTTCGATTCCCAGTCAGGGCACATGCCCAGGTTGTGGGCCCGATCCCCAGTGGGGGGCATGCAGTAGGTGGCCAAGTGATATTCTCTCTCATCGATGTTTCTATCTCTCTTTCCCTCTCCCTTCCTCTCTCTCTCTAATATCAATAAAGAAAAAAAATTTTTTTTAATTTGTATCTATGTTTAGTTTTACATATACATATCTCTTTCCCACACAGGTCTTGCATCAGACATTCGGTAGCAGAGAAGCCTGTCATTTAAGGTCTATGATAGGATCCCTCCTAACAACATTAGTAGTAAACATTTTCTGACACCATGTGCTAAGCATTGTGCAAATTAAAAAACACAGGGATTAGTATAATTACATTCTTAGTTACTATCAGAAAAGGGACCCATGAGAATGTGGTCTGCTTCAAGTCACGAGAAACCTAGAGAACAGGAGCTTAAGCAAAAGAGATGCAGTGCATAGGTCCAGGGTCCAGGACTGGTGCATTGCCAGCATGATGTGAGAAATCCTCTGATCTTCCTGCTTCTCCATCCTTAGTGTGTGATGCATTTCCTCATGCACAGCACGGCTGCTGCTCCTCCAGGTATCGTGTCTACATCCTCGGCAAGCACCGAGGGGAAGGGTGGAGAACAAAGAACCAAAATAAAGTGCCAGCTGACTCTGCCCCTGTTGGAGAGCCTTCCTGAAAGCCCCACTCGGAAACTTACCCTGACTTCTCAGTGACTAAAGCTAATGCACAGAAAGTTGAGTATTAACTGGGCGCACTGAAACCCCCTGATTAATTGGTGTTCATGGCTAAGGATAAGAGGAGATAGATATGGAGTAGGCAACTTGGTGCATCTGTACTGAAATGGAGACTAAGATGAAGGACCTTACCCGAGTCACAAGGCACGTGGGCGGAGGCAGACCCGGGTTTGGGGTCAGGTCTGTCAAGCTCCAGAGCACTGCTGTCTGCGAACTGAGGAGTAATGCTTCATCTCGGATGTTTGCTTTGCAAGTTGAGAATGGCATTGCCTGACAAAGGATACGAGAATTGTGGACTTGAGACACTCTTGGAGAAAAACAAATTTGATTTATTTGTTATTGATCAGGATAGAAATAAAACATCTTAAAACAGTTGTAATAGCCTGGCCACCATGGCTCAGTGGACTGAGCATTGTCCCATGGACCGAGAGGTCCTGGTTCAATTCCGGGTCAGGGTACATGCCCAGGATGCAGGCTCCATCCCCAGTAGGGGGCGTGCAGAAGGCAGCCGATTGATGCTCTCTCTCACATGGATGTTTCTATCTCTCTCTCCCTTCCTCTCTCTCTAAAAAATCAATAAAAACATATTAAAAAAAACAGTTGTAATAGGCACGAATTTTACAAATGCAGTTAAGGAATTTGACATTATGTTTTGTTCTGCTGTAGGCTCTCCCTTTCTTCTGCTGTGGTGTGCACAGGCAGGGCAAATGCATTTCTCTTATATTTAAAAAAAAATGCATTCCGTTTAATTAAATGGCTTTAATTTCTAAAAGGCTTTTTCCACTGTTTCTTTTCTTTTTTTATTTTTGTTTAAGAGCTATAATTGTCCAAAACATCAAAAGTGACCCAAATGTTCTGGAATAGGAGACAAGTAGGAATAATGCAACTGCAATCACTGTGCAGATGGGAATTAGCTGAGACAGGTGGCCTTCGGCTGACCGCTGTTAGGTGTCCAGGTTCAGGTTATCTATTAACTGGTAGAGGCAAGATTTCACCTAAGATGCACCATATCTCTTCTCTAGATTTGCTTGAGTTTTATTTACTTCATTCTTTTTAAAAGTTAAATTTTTAATTTTTTCTATTATTTCTTTTTTTAAAATATGTTTTTATTGATTTTTTAGCGAGAGAAGAAGGGAGAGACAGAAACATCCATGTGAGAGAGAAACATCGATCGGCTGCCTCCTGCATGCCCCCTACTGGGAATCGAGCCCAACCCTGGCATGTGCCCTGACCGGGAATCAAACCAGGACCTCTCAGTCCATGGGATGATGCTCAATCCACTGAGCCACACCGGCTGGGCTTTTCTATTATTTCTTGTGTTTAGTATATTTCTCTTTCTCTTCTAGGTGCTCAATTAATGTTAGTTGAAAATAAATAAATAAGTAAATATTCAATTTGGAACAACTTAATTGAGGTATATTTCTTTATCATACAATTTACTCATTTTAAAGTATATAATTCAAAGTGTATTCACAGACTTGTGCAGTCATCACCACAGTCAATTTCAGAACACTTTCATCACTCCAAACAGAAACTTCTTGTCCATTAATGGTCAATCCTTATTCGTCTCATCATCCTCCCTTCCAAAGCAAACGCTAATCTCCTTTCTGGGAATCATACACTATATAGTCTCTTGTGAAGGTGTCTTTGATTCAGTACAGCATTTACAAGTTTCATTCCACTTGTAGCATCTATCAGCACTTCTCATTTTTTATGGCCAAATAGTACTCCATTGTATGGATATATCACTTTTATTTATCCATTTTCAGTTAATGGACATTTGGGTTGTTTCTACCTTCTGGGATATTATAAATAATACGTTCCTTTCCCAATTTTGTGTGGATATAGGTTTTTCTTTCTCTTAGATTTATATCCAGGAGTAAATTGCTGGGTCAAATGATAAGTATATTTAACTTTTTGAGGCAATGGCAGCTTGTTTTTCAGAGGGGCATGCTGTTACACATTCCCACAAGCAGTGCGTGAGGATTCTGTTTCCTGCTGTTTTAATGCTGTTTATTGTAAAATGGATGCTTCCTAGCAAACAATGTATACATTTCAGGAGAAGTGTTCCTGATATTTTCAAAGGAAAAAAAAAGCCACTCTCCTTGGAAAAGATCCAGGTTGGTCACAGGTTGGCCAGGAGAAGGTTGTGACTGATGAGATCAACTAACATCAGGAGTGACTGGAATAGTTCCAAGAGGGTGTGAGCAGAGGCTGTGAAATGCCCACAGATGTGTTTGAATGGCTGAGGACAAGAATTCGTGGATGAAGACCATCTGTGGTGTTTTCATGTTTTCAAGAGAGGTAGAGTTTGATTTAGTTACCTTATGTCAGAGAATACTCTATGGGGGGGGGGGAAAAACATCTTGAAGTTTTATAGTGTTCTTTAATAGATATTTACAAGACCAGTAATATTATTGAAGCTAAACAGAAACGGGATCTACAAATTTATATCTAGTGAAAGATTTCAAATGTGCCCTATAAAATCTCAGTATTGTGATCATGGTCATAGAAAAATTTTCCTGGAGACAGTATCTTGAGATGCAGGCTAAAATTTATTGTCAAGATCCATTGTTGGAAGCTTGACAAATTGGATTAACTTAAAAGAGTCTTGGACAAAATGATATTTAATGAAATTTGAAATGCACAACATAAACGCATTGCTTATTTAGTTAAAGCCCACCAGGAAGAAAAACAACAAACAAAAACAACTTTATTTCTAGATGGATTGAAATCTGTCAATGACTAAATCGTATGTATGGATTCTTTGCAGTTTGAGATGCTACGAGGTTAGTTTTTGTTGCAAGAAAGAAAAGAACAGATGTAACAGAAGAAAAAATAATGACCTCAAAATAATTTTGTAATAAATGTATAAACAGATAATATAGGATCGTATTTATTTTTATATATAAATATATTATGCCATACTTTAGTAAAAGTAAATTTTTCCTGTAGAACATATGTCTTTCCAGGAGGGAAATCTCCCTAACAAACAGAGATCAGAAATTTTCTTTGTTATTTTTGAAAATATTGCCACCAGTTTTCCTATTGAACTCCTTCTCCAAATTCATGGAGTGATTTTTGCTATAACGTGTTACTTAAATTAGAAAAGCACCTTTTTCCCCCTCCATTGTTGATTTAAGAGACATTTCCAAATTCTCTTTTCTTTCATCAGATGACAGGAAAATAAAATTCATAATTTTATATCTAGCTAGCTAGTTCCTGCTTTTATCTATGGCCTCTTTTCAACACCCTTTTGAGGTACTTAATCCATTTAATACCTTTGCTAGGAATGCACACTAACACCTTGTTAAGTAAGACAAGCTTTTACTGTTCGCCAATTTTTCATGTCTCTAGCATATAGAGGCTAAATTTCACAAACTGATTGAAAAGTAGTCCTTAGTAACCTGATTCTAATGTTAACAAATTATATCTCTGACATTCCTGTATAACAGTAAAAATCTTCAACATTTAAGTTTGGGGTCCAGGATATATTATATATTCAAGAAGAAATTAAAAACAGGTATTTCAAATCACAGTTCACTGGTGATGAATGAAATATATAATGCATGTAGAAATAATTGGTTGAATTAGTGCTTAAAAGGAGAGATGGAGTTAGATGTGAGTTATTTAGGGGAAAAATCCTTTTGTTAAAACATCTAGGAATACCAAATAATTAGCACAACCAATAATCAGATAACTGTGTTATCTGATTTTTATATAGGTTTACCATGTAATTTATCATATAAACCATGTCACTTTTGAACAGTAAAATGGAACAAGGGCACTATTAATAATTATGCTAGAAAAACAGGTATAGAGAGGGATGTAGGCAAAATGGGCCATACGGTCACTCAATATCTGAAGATTTTAGTCTTAATAAAAATGCATATTTAACTTGATTTGTTAAAAATAAAAACCCCCAAAATGTTTAACAACTGTGGAATGGGTAAGTAAATTGTATCGTATTTATACAATGGAATGCAGGTGTGCAGCCAGAAGTTTTAAAACATGCAATATCTGACTATATAGTTAGGGGAACTGACCTCTCTTCCCTTAGATTGTCGAACTAAAACATGACAAAAGACTGACAGATCTCAGAGGAAGGTGTGGAGGGGGGAGATTAACCAAAGAACACATATGCATATACGCATAGCCCATGGACACAGACACTAGTGTGGTGAAGGCCTGGGGTGGAACGGGAGCCAGGTGAAGGGATGCAAAGGGGTTAATATCCAAAATTCATAAAGACCATATAAAACTTAACACCAAAAAAACAAGCTATCCAATTAAGAAATGGGCAAAGGATCCGAATAGACAGTTCTCCAAAGAGGACATACAGATGGCCAATAGACATATGAAAAGATGTTCAACATCACTAATCATCAGAGAAATGCAAATTAAAACCACAATGAGATATCACCTCACACCTACCAGAATGGCTACCTTCAACAAACTACAAGTGTTGGCGAGGGTGTGGAGAAAAGGGGACTCTAGTACACTGCTGGTGGGAATGCAGACTGGAGCAGCCACGATGGAAAACAGTATGGATTTTCCTCAAAAATTTAAAAATGGAACTGCCATTTGACCCAGTGATTCCACTTGTAGGAATATATCTTAAGAATCCTAAAATACCAATCAGAAAGAATATATACACCCCTATGTTCATAGCAGCACTATTTACAATAGCAAAGATCTGGAAACAGCCCAAGTGCCCATCAGTAGATGAGTGGATAAAAAAGCTGTGGTGCATTTACACAATGGAACACTATGCAGCTGTAAAAAAAGAAGGATCTCTTACCCTTTGAGACAGCATGGAGGGACCTGGAGAGTATTATGCTAAATGAAATAAGCCAATCAGAAAAAGACAAGTATCATATGGTCTCTATTATATGTGGAATCTAATGAACAAAATAAACTGAGTAACAAAATAGATGCAGAAACATGGAAGCATGGAACAGACTGAGGAATCTCAGAGGGAAAGAGGGGGGCGGGAAGAGATTAACCAAATAATTTATATACATATTTGCATAGCCCATGGACACAGACAATAGTGTGGGGAAGGCTTAGGGCTGGGGGTGGGAGCAGGGTGGAGGGGGTCGATGGGGTGGAGAAAAGGGAGGACATCTGTAATATTTTCAACAATGCAGATAAATCACTGCTTCAGAGTAGCAGAATCCTGAATATGCACACAATTCACTGAAAATATCCTGAACACCTATATAGGAGGTTCATAAATCTTTGTCCTTAAATGAACATAAGAATAAAGTAATGAACACATTTGAAATCATATTGCATGCTTTGGATTCGAGTTAACTCGGAGTTCACAGAAATCAGTGAATGGAGTGAGTTGTCAAGAGCTGTGAGGGTCTGAGATTTTACCCTATTTGCAAGGTAACAAGTTAGCCTGCAACAGTTTCATGGGTGTTTGCAGAAGATGGGAGGAGGCAATATAAATGGTCCCAGATTGATGTCTGCACACACAGTGGGTTGCTTTACAAGACAGAAACTCTGAGCTGAGGAGCCCAAATCGTTCACAATGGGCAGTAAGCCAGGCAGTCTTTTCTCTGGATGAAGATATCCCCTTTCTCTTCCAAAGCTGTTCACTATACAAACATCATTGACATGACTGTCCAGAATGAAAGGGCCATCCCTGCCTGGCTCATATGATCAGCAGAGATGCAAGAGATCCATTAAAAATTATCTCCCAACTTTACCACTTAGAATGAATTGATCGGAAAATTTGTTTAAGTGTTCAATTTGGTTTGAACTCTTATTTTTCTGTATTAAAATAACAGGTTGCTTTGGAGTTGTATAGATAGTGCCTAATTATTGTCTTTTTTAGTAAAGCATTCACTTGTTAGAGCTAAAATACATAATTTAAATTCCTACAAGTGTCCCATAAGTAAAGTAAATGAGTGACTAGGTTTGAGTATAAGGCAATTTGTAAATGGGCTCGGTGTTGGAGATTTGAGCAAAAAACCTGAGGACTGTGATGAAATGGAGTGTACATTCCTTTTAAAGGGAGAGGAGTGACTTAGGCTTGATTAGTTACTTCCATTTTCCAGTTATTTAACAGAGGTCAGAATCCAGTGCATCTGTAAAAATCTACATATTTTTTCAAAGTAGATAACTTAATAATTTCAACAATAACATCAACAAAAATAATAACAATAAAAAAATCTGTGCACAGAAGACTTGGCCTATAGATTCCTACTTTTCACTCTCTGATTTAGCATTTTCTAAGAGGAGAAACAGGAGAAACAGGACTGAGAACATTCATACAATTTAATGGGATTACAAATGATTCAAGTAGCTTAATGTTCCCAGAGATATTCATTTTCATTTCTACTATTCATTAATTTTCATTCTTGTTGAGCAATACTATAAAAAGGACCCATGTGTACATTTTTCCTTTAGTGTTTGAATAACTGTGGATTAAAAAATACTCAATGCAGCAACACTTAAAAAAATATTTTCTTGTTACCACACTATTTCTTTTCCTCCATTTAGAATTTGACAGCCATTAACTGCTTATGTTTTCCATAGTGGTCTGTATTTCAGAACTCAAATTCAAACCACTGGTTGAAAATGACAAGGCATCTTCAGTTTTGACTTGTCCAAGTGATTTCCCTGAGCTGTCAGGATTAGCATTCTTCCACTGTGATTTAAATAGTGCCCATGAGGGAGTACGTATATTTCAGGCAAAGAACTTAAGAAAGAGAAAATTGTTGTTCATAACAATGGAGAATATAATGGAAAGATTGTCCAGTGTGCACACAGAGTTGAAGACTTTGTGAGGAGAAATCATGTTGTTAAAAGCTCATAGTGTGTATGTGTGTATATTAAAATAAACTTCAGAGTATATATAAAGTGCATATATATCATAAAGTACATCTATTTTAATTTTCATTTGTGTATAATTTAATATTACAAATCAAATTTTATATAGATGAACAGGATAAATAATGTACACAGTGATTCTAGTTTCCATAAATGAGAAAATTGTTTGCAATTTGAAAGCATGAAATTTTCTATCCATCTGAGGCATCTTAGAAAAATGAGGAGGAGGGCTAAAAGGTAGAGACGGTTTACTGGGAAATATGAGACTTGAATTCTTGCTCCAATTTTATTACCAATTTGCCATGTGACCTTGGGAAAGGTATTTCAATTGTTTAGATTTCAGTTTTCATATGTGTAAAATAAGTGGGTTGCACTAACTGCCAATCTGCTAGATAGCCAGATGGTTCTAACCTTCTGTTACATTTATGCTGATGCTTTTCAGAATACATAGTGAAAACAGCTGACCTTTAGGCATCTACTGAAATGTACTGGAAGCACTCATCTACCCCAAGGGCTATAATTATCTCAGAGATGTTTGATCCATGGAGGGTGTTCAATTTTTAAAAATTATTTGATAAGATTTTAAAATCAGTACATTTCATATAAAAACCTAGATTTCTGGATTATTTTTAAAAATGTGCAACATTGTGTCCACATTTCTGTCTGATAACCATTTAATTGAGCCAAGTAACAGCTGTCCTCCTAAATGGGGCAAGTGCTCATCCAATCTGAAATCATGAATTTTAAGAACCACTAGTATAGATATGATGAAAACAGTACTTTTTGGAATCAAATAGCAGGACATCAGACAAAATAATGAGCAGAAGGAATGGAAAATGTAGATTCATTGAAATCTATTGTATTAATCAATATTCATTGAAAAAGGCTTAAATTAGAATCACAGACAAAATGGCGTAAAGTGATTAAAAGGAAGCGTGGTATCATATCAAAGTTGAGGGGTCATCTTTATCACTCACCAATCTAACAAATGAGGAAACTGAGGCCCAGATTGGGTAAGTGACATGCCCAAGATCATACAGCTCAAGACAAAGACAAGATTTAAACCCCTTTTTACTGACTTCTGATCCAACTCCTTTTCATCACTGCTTTTCCCTCTTTCAAGTCACCATTTTAGAGGCTCACACCCCATTGAGGATACATGCTGACTGCTAGGCAGCTGGGTCAAAAAAAATGTTGATAAGCCCTTTTAGGGTTGAGCCCTGGAAGAGTTAAGCACTCAGAACAAACTGCCAGGCATGGAAATAGCGCCCTAGAGATGATTTTTGAATGAAGGAACCATTATTTATCCCAGACAAGTTCCAACAGTTCATTTTAAACTGCATGGCTCTCCTCTGATGTGTGATAAAGGCAGACAAGCCTCATAATATCCCCTTTGAAAGACAATTGGGTTGGATGGAGGGAGGAGATTGATATGTGACCTTAAGGAAAGGCATAATTAATTACATCAAATAATTTTGTTTAATAGAAAGAGATTTGAAATTATGGAACAAATATTGGCTCAAGTTTAGGTGACACATTTCTCATTAGTTACCCAAACTGTTGATTGCTTTCTTTCTTCTTTATCCTTTTTCTATCTTGGAGTTCAATCAGGATGGGAAGCTATATATAATGTTCTACAGAGTTTAATAATATTAGAGACTGCTTAATCATGCACCCTACAGGTTGGGAGAAAATAACTTGTCTTACTGAAATGGGAACTTTGATAAATATTTATAACAATGGCTTGAAATGATAATGCCCTAAACCCACCTGCTGTTTATCAAGTTATTACAGTTAGGGATGGCATGGTTGACATCAACTTTATTGAAAATAGAGGACTGCCATTTTTAAATAAATGTCATGACATGAGGTGAGCAATATCATTACAGTTTAGGGGATTTTTAATTTAGGTATGTTTTCATATAAAACCAAAGTCTGGATTAAGGATTAAACATACTTAAATTTACCAATACTAAATTTTAAGGATGGATTCATTCATTGTCAGATATGAGCCAATTTCTCCCTGTGTTGGGGGAGAGAGGATTTCTCAGATAAGAAGCAACATTGCAGACATGGGAAAAGAAAGTCTATATGCTGCTTCTGGTTTTTATTTCACAGAAACAATGACCAGAATTAAATTTGCATGATTAGAATGATCTTTCTGTTATGCGTCAAAGAAAGAGCTGCTACCTTGCACATTGTCTGGAAGAAATGTACATATGAAAGATAACACACTTCATTTATAATTTCAGAGAACATCTTGCACAATATTCTTTCTTGTAATCTTATTTTCAACCTAGAGTAATCATCATCATCATCATCATCATCATCATCATCATGAAAAGCTAATAAGATTCATTATCATTATTGCAAGCTAATATTAGTCTCATTGCCATTTCCAAGGGAAACAGTTCAAATATCTATTAGTGTAATGATTCTCTCATTCATTGGCTGTTAGCTTTGCCAGTCTAATCCCAAAGATAAGAAATCAATGTCTAAGTGTATCTCCTCTCTTGTAGTTAACTAGTTTTTCTTATGGATGTTTAGTGGGACTCTTTATGGAGCCAGAAGCCTGAGACAAAAAATATGTATTTTATTTTATTTTATGAAAATTGGACTGGAAAACATAGAGGTTTGAAATTGACTTAAATTTGTTTTATAATAATTCAATATTCACAGAGTTAGAGGCACTTTTGACCTGAAAAAGTTGATTAAATGCTAATAGCATATTCCTAGAGCAGATACCACAGTTAAAGTACAATTTAACAGTATTGTTAAATATTGAATCCAAAGTCTCTTTTGGTATATTTATTATATGAAATCAGCTCTAACAGGTCACCCATTTTCATGTTCAAAAACTCTCTTGAAGTTTGTTGTGTTTTGATCTTTGTAATTTAGAGATCACATTGTGACTCTTCTTTGCTCTCTACGAATGCCAAAAAATTAATTTTTGATGATCCAGAATGTTTCTGTACACACTATTAAAATATAAAATAGAAGTGTGGGTTGAGTTCAAGATGGTTTGATTAAATTTGAATGAATGTGATTTTTTTGAGGGTTTTTTGTTTTGTTTTATCTGAGCTTCTTCACCAAACCTTATTTTTACTAATTTATTTTGTTTTCTGTCTTGGGAATGTTTCTCTCCCTATCTTTTGACCTCTGAAATTTGAACCTGTTTTGTTTCAACCACATTTATTTTACATTAAGTTTTCATTACTGAACTCCCTCCTTCTACGGGAGATTGTATGGCGTCTGTTCATTGTTGCAGTATTTTTTTCATATTTGTTTTCAGTTTTCCTATTTATAGATGACTTGCCTTTGAAATTTTACATTGCTGTTTCATAGGGATCCTCTGTTTTCTTTATCTTTTAACAATGCTATGAAATATTGTTTACTTTCAAAGATATAATCAGTATAAAAGCTAACTGTGATTCCACATACTAATTAGCTACTTATACTATGCCTATTATTTCTGTAGAGATATTCAGTGAATATATCCTTCTTATTTTCTATTGAAATATAAATTAGAGAATATACGCATTATCATCTTCATTAGGTCCATCTTTTATTTTGGACTTTTTCTCACAATAAGAAAAAGAAAACAACAATGGAAATTAAAGGGAAGGAAGAAGAGAGAAATTCATTATGAGAGACAGAATTAGAAATATTGACTATTGAAAGGCCGATAAAATGAAGACAGGAAATTATGAGAAATGAAATGTGGAGGAGACTCAGAAAAGTTTCCATGATGTTGATGAGTACAAAGAGGAATAAAGCAGATGCATTGCTTCTGTGATCTTTGCGACTATGCACAGGCTTCTGCATAGAGATGTAGCCACTGATTATAATTAGTTGAAGACTTTATTTCCAACTTCCCATCTTTCAAATGCAAATTAATGGTTTCTATGACAAAAATAAAAGTCCTTGACACCCTCTTGAAAAAGGACTCAAGTAAAATGAATAATCATTCGAGATGAACAGCCTGAAGTTATCAAGAAAGGATTCACAGATTCCGCTTTTCCAATCAAGCAGACGGAACTGTGGGAAAATAACATTTGTTTCCCAAGAACTATTTTATTATGGGCAGGTAAAATAATAGCATCCGATCAAGATCTAGTGCAATGGAATGCCGGCTGCGAGGATGGGCTGTGTCCACAGTATTTGATTATGCATTGTTCTACCTTCATGCCAAACGTTCATATTTTCTTATTTATAGGTATTTCCAAAAAGAAGTGAATCCTAAAATATTACATTACTGGAATTAACACTTCCATGATGTCTTTTGAACAGCAGCATGTGCTGTTTAAAAAAAAAAAAAGACAAAACCATAATTTAATTGCTTTTCTAGGCAGGTAATTATCTTGCCAGTCTCGTCTAATTTATGCTTGATGTTAATTTGATTGAAATATTTGCACGATTCTTCTACCCCTCCCTCACATGTTTCCTCTTTTTAGTACATCTGTGGCAGATTACATTTCTATGATTTATCTTTGTTTACTTTCTCTTCCTATATGTGAAGTTCTTTCTCACAAATGTTTCCAATAAGGGTGAGGTGACTTCAAAACGTTAAGAGGTTTCCTTCAGGTAGAACAAGCTGACATATTTGAGCAGGACTGACAAGATTTCTCCAGCTAATTCCAAATAGGATAAAAGCAGGTGCAAAAATTTAATATCTCCACAGATTTTACTGCTTTCAAGGCAAACTTATTTTTACTGTGTCAGAAATAGTATTTTTTTTTTTAGGTATTTGTGCACATCTGGCTCTTATGAAAGATAGTTATGGAAATGAAAATATATTAATACTTCCATTGCAAAGAGCCACCACTTGGTAAGTACCTGTGATGTGTTTGCAACTGTGAAAGGTATTTTATGCATATTATTTTATTGAATTCCCACGGAGTCCCATGGAATGGCTGATAGTATTCCATTTTTCAAATAAGTAAAATGAAATGTAGAAGAGTTAATGCTATTTGCCCAAGATAACATAGGCAAAAAAAACAGCAACCCTATACTTTTAAAAACTGTATTTTATATATATATATATATATATATATATATATATATTTATAAATATATATTTGAAATATATATGTATTTATGCTAAGTCATTATGAAAGCAAAATGCATGCTAATCCAGCTGAAATAAGATGAATTATCTTTAGAGAAATAGCGTTATGTAGCAATTCCTAAAGGAAGAACTTCAGCCATCCACAAAAATGTGTGTAAATATCTTAAAAGGCTGAGAAAGATTGAATGTGAGGGTTGTATAATTGTGTTAGTTATCTATGGCTGGGTAACAACCATCCTAAAACTTAGTGGTATAAGCAACCACCATTGATGACGGCCACAAGTTTGTGGATCAATAGACTGGGCAGGACACAGCAAGGATGACTTGTCTGTGTTCCGTGACAGCTTGGGCTTCAGCTGGGCTGGCTCCACTGTGGCCATATGCTAAGTGCCTCAGCACTGGCCATTGACCTGATTCCTTTGCTGTTTTTTCATATCATGTTGGCTGGGTCTGGAATGTCCAAGATGGCTTTCCCTCACATGTCTAACTGGGACAGAGTAGTTGAAACTCATCAGGCATCTTTCTTTTCTTTAGAGCCTCCCTAGATAGCAAGCTTGGACTCTCTGAGAAAAATTGAACTTCTTACATGGCAGCTGGCTTCTCCCAGAGTGAGCGTTCTAAGAGGCACAGGCAGACGCCGAAGGTCTCTAATGAACAAGACTTAAAAGCCCTAGAATGTCTTTTCCAACAGCATGCTGTGGGTCAGGGCTGTGTGAGCTTCCTGTGGCTTGAGTAGCGGGGTAGATGAAGGTTGGACTTGAGCTGTTTTACCAAAACTGAACTAAAGATATCCTCCCATCAGGGCAAATGACACAGCTGTAGGAGTCTCAGTTGGGCTGCCTTGGGAGTGAGAAAGGAAAAAGAGATAAAACAGAAGCTCCCATGTCAGAGATTTGGACCATCGGGGTGGCCCCCTCCAGCATCCTTCAAAGATTGCCAGCAAGCCAGCCAGAGAAGCAATGACAGCCAGCCTAACATCAAACCTTACTTTTGCCCCATTAGGAAATATGTTGCTCTTGTTCCCTTGTCTATTTCAACATTCCCTATAGGAGAGCCAGCACTTAGAGGGCACAGGTGCAGACCATGCCTCTTCACCAGCTTCCAGACCTCATGTCAAAACTTGGTGCATGATTTACATATAGTCATTATGCATATGTTATATATTTATAATGCATGTTTGTATGTATTGCTTATATATTTAATACTCTGTAGTATATATAAACATAATTTATAAATTATATATATATAATTAAAAAAATTTTTTTCTACTCTGACTCTTTTAGTTCATAAAATTAAATATGACCAGCTAGGAGAGTTTAGCTTCTATTGTAGTTATGAGTCTGAATTTAGGGAATGGCATAACCTCTTGAACAGCTGCTGACTTTTCGTGCAGGTTTTATTTTACAGGGTATATAAAGAGAAAGCCATTTTTCTGTATAAAGAAAAAGCCATTTCATGGAGAAAGACAAAGTGAGGAAAATAGAAGATGCCAGACTAATGACTAATGACCAGTGACTAATGACTAATGACTCATTTCTGGTTCCTGATTCTAATCTTTATGAGGATCAGCCTAATTTCCTGACCTTGACCTCCATTAGATAATCCTATATCTTTTAAAAGAAAATTTTTTTCTTTATTGATTTTTGAGAGAGAAGAAGGGAGAGAGAGAGAGAGATAGAAACATCGATGAGAGAGAACATCAATTGGCCGCCTCCTGCATGCCCCCCACTGGGGATTTGGCCCACAACCTGAGCATGTGCTGTGACCGGGAATCGAACTGGTGACCTCTTGGTGTATGGGTCAATGCTCAACCACTGAGCCACACCGGCTGGGCGATAATCATATATCCTTAAATGCAGTCTATCTTTTCCCCCAGCCACATGACAATGACAATGAGGAACACCTTGAACAAGACTGCAGGTTATTTATTAGAAATTTCTGCTAGACATTTCTTTAAAAATATATTTGGTTTTAGTCCAACCTACTGCCTGAAAGCAACTGACCACTGGCCAGACCACTGCTATATCTAAGATCATATAATATCTATAGAAATGGAAAAATGTCATTTTTCATTCCCAGAAATTATAACTATCAGAAACTGTTCTATTTTTTCTTCTTCTTTTAGGCCCCATCTATGATTGAAATGGACCAAAATCTATCGAAAAATATTCTTGTATTTAATGTAATTGTGCTAGCCAATCAAGGAGCTGGGGGGGGGGACCCCAGAATATATCATTGATATAAGAAAATCAATCTTCCAGCTCTCTAAGCTGTTTTTCTTATTTCTTTCCATTTGTTCCTATTTGCCATTACCTGTTGGCTTCTAAGGGCAGTGCTGGTATTTATCTTTTGATGAGGTTACTTTATTTTAGACCCAGAGACTGGAACAAACCATTATTCACTAATAAGTATCATTTATTTTCATTTGGGCTCTGGGGTTCTTACTAGGTGAATGCTTATTATATTGAAATAATAAATACACTTGAGGACTAGCATATTGCAAAGCATTTTTTTTCTTGGTGTTCTTGAGATGAAAACATTTATAAGCGCGTGCGACCCCTGGATTTGATTTTCCCTACCGCTGCTCATGAGTGACCTTGGGCAATTATCTCTCAGCTTGCTGTGACTGTGTGTCAGCTGAACTCCAGAAACAGCTAGGAACTTCTGAGCCTTGGAGTTCTTTAGAGATCCTCAGATTGAAGCTCTTAACTTTAAGCAACAAAACCTGAATTATGGCTCCATTTAGTGACAACTCGGATGTTGGTATTATTGACCATTTGGGATGTTAAAAGGGACATATTCTTATATGTTGAACTGGCTTTGAGTTCTCTTTTCAGCTCAGTTGCAAATGAATGCTGCATGCTCTTTAGACTATTTTTTTTTCTTTAAATTTTTTCTTTATTGATCTTTAGAGAGAGAGGAAGGGAGAGGGAGAGAGAGTTAGAAACATCAATGAGAGAGAACATCGATTGGCCACCTCGTGCATGCCCCCCACTGGGGACTGGGCCCACAACCTGGACATGTGCCCTGACCCTGAATCAAACCAGCGATCTCTTGGTGCATGAGTCGACGCTCAACCATTGAGCCACACCAGCCGGGCTAGACTATTAAATATGGGCTAATTCATGTCAAGTAAATAGGATATGAAAATAAGACATTTTTTAAAGAGCCACTAATTGCAAATAGGAGGATAATAAATCAGTGAATTCTTTTGATTGGTAAGCATTTTGATGGACAAATCATTGGTTAAAGTTTTGGCATCTCAGACAGGGTTTTGGCATTGTATTCCTGTTTTGTTTTGAATCTGCCATCTGCAAAATGGGCCTACAAAGGGCAGATTACAAATGTGGTGAAGTCTGAGAAAATTGTTACATAAATATTGATTGTTATCTTGCGGTCCTTACCCCATACAGGTTTCTATCTAAATAGCGCAATTAGTGTAAGCTAATAAAATAGGATTCATGTTCAAAGCTTGTATCTGTCTATCTGCCTGTCTGTCTTCCTCATGCTCAGTCAGCACTCTATTCATTTTGAATGGATGGAGAAAATAGAAACTGACAGTATAGAATAAGAAGTAACGAATATCCTAAGTTTATTAACATTATGAAAAGTTATAGGTCTATTCCTGGTGATTGTACTATGGAACAAAAGATATAGTCCCTTCTTTTAAATGCATGTTTAGGGGAGAGGAGAGCCCCCCCAAATCACTTACGTCTTTCTTTGTCTCTTCTATTGATTTTAATTTCATTTACAATTTATATCCTGAGATTTTCTACATTGAAATTCTTCCTAAAAAGAACAAAAGACAGAAGTCCTTGGAAAATCCAGGTGTTTATGACAGTTCCCAAGATAAGCATACATAGTAGGTAGTCCATCCAATAACGATGGAGGTATTATGACCCAGATAGAAAGTTCTTGGCATTTATAGAAAGACTAAAGAAACTAAGAGAGTGAGGTTACCATCCTGGGATATATGTTTGGCTGTTTGCATTCCGTTTGAGTCTCTTTCGGGAAAAAAGTCAATGAAATAATTCCCAAATATGTGACATCTTAAAATTGATTTGACAGAGATGATGTTGCAAGTAATTTGATTACTGTTCAATACACATGTTTAGTTTACTTGTGCCTTTTAAAATTGTGATTTTGATAACCTAAGAAGCCTGAAACACCAATCAGAAAGAATATATGTACCCCTATGTTCATAGCAGCACTATTTACAATAGCTAAGATCTGGAAACAGCCCAAGTGTCCATCAATAGATGAGTGGATAAAAAAGCTGCGGTACATATACACAATGGATACTATGCAGCTATAAGAAAGAAAGATCTTTTATCCTTTGAGATGACATGGAGGGACCTGGAGAGTATTATGCTAAGCAAAATAAGCCAGTCAGAGAAAGACATGATCTCACTTATATGTGGAATATAATGAACAAAATAAGCTGATGAATAAAATAGACCCAGAGACATAGAAAGGAGTAGGGTCCAGACTGACGAACCTCTGAGGAGGGGGGGGGGGGTGGGAGGGAGGGAAGAGATAAACCAAAGAACTTATATGCATATATGCATAACCAATAGACATAAACAACAATACTGTGGGGGGGGGGGGGTAGATTGGGAGGAGGGAGTCTAGGGGGGAAAAGGAGAAACATCTGTAACAAAAAAAATTAATTAATAAAAAATAAAGTAATATTTATATAAAAATAAAAATAATACAATTGTGATTTTGTGCAACTTAATGGGGAATGATAATTATATGTTAACATTTAATAAACAATGATATTTTATATAAGGCCTCACTGTAAGGGGGTATTCAGTTACATATGATGGGTTTTGTCATGTGACTTTTTTAAATTCTGCATTTTATTTTTTGTTTAGTTAGCAACTTAACCCCTTTATTCAAACCTGGATATTCAATTTTATTTAAAGTCCAAGCTCCAAGAATGTTGTATTTGAAAACTTGGCTTTCTTCCTTTCGTGCCTCTAATTCTTATTTCTTTGCTTGAAACTCTATTTACACAGTAGAATGCAAGAGACTGTGGATTAACAAAATTTTGAAACCTGGCACAAAATTATTTCAGGAAGATTTGAAGCAAGGAAAGGATTTATTCCTCTGATTTAGGCGGCAAAGGAAAGTACAACAACTGGAAAGTTTATGCAGCTGAAGTTGCTGAGCCAGTTTTGTGATTTAATTAGTGAAAAAAAGAAGTATTGGGTGCTCGTAACATTTCCCAAAGTCCAGTCCTGCCAAATACTCTTTGAGAAAAACAGTTCTGAGAAAAAGGTCATATTAGAAAATGCTGATACTATGTCTCTTTTCTGGAGATGCATACGTTCTTAATCATATCAAGGGTTCTGAAAAGTTTACCAAAAAATCAAAAGTTATTCATATAAAATTTATTTCCCAAATCTCTTTGAAATATAACTTAAAAAATACCATTAATATCTCATAGAAGAATTCCTAAGAATCACTGTCCTAGAATACAGTAGGAGTAGATAGTATCAGATAGCTGTATAATTTACCGACCAACTTTGAAGTTGTGGAGAGAGATAGAGAGAATATCTCTATCTCTCCATCTATCTTTATAGAGATATAGATATGGAGATATCTATAGATCCACACATACAGAGAGATAAAGCTATAGATAGATCATACTGAGATTTTTTAAAACTCGTCATTTTTTTTAAGGATTTTGAGAGCTTTTATAAATGATATTATTTGGTTAATATTGATAAGAACAATAACAACAGCTAAAATGAACATTTGTGTCATGCTTTGTTGATGATGTTCTGAATTTTTATATCTTGTTCCCATGGTCAAGGTAAGAAGCAAATCAGAGAGATTAAGTTCCTTGTTCAAAGTCACTCATTGTCAGTGGCAGGGGCAGGCTCGGCGTTAAGGGAGGCTCAGTCCTCAACCCATGGGCTTTACGACACCACCGTCCCTGCCACCTACTGAGTGTGGTGCCTCTCAGGGGTAGACTGCAGGGCAGGGGCATTCGCTGTATGAGGGAAGTAAGGTATGCTCAAAGAGCAATGAGGGGGGAAAATGGAAATTTAAATAAGCACAGAACAGATAGAGGATATGGGAACTAAGACTATCTGAAAAGTTATATGCTAGAAAAAGAATAAGTTGTTGGTTGGGGGGGTCACTGTGATGATAAGTAATGGCTTTCCCCAGGGCATTGCAAGCAATGAAAAAGAGGTCTGTGGCTATGGACACACATCATTATTCCCAGCCCAAGACAGAGAAGCACCTGTGAAAGCTCCTTGGCCACCTTCTCCAGCATGATGATGGTGAGGAGGGAGGGGAGCAGGCAGTATGTCAGTATATTCTCACGTGTTTGTAGTCCAAATGTTTATATTGGATTGATGCATTAGAAACGTTTAGAACTAATCTATTGCAAGTGTTATCTAAAATTACTGCTCTTATAGTTAGAAACTCAGATGTTCTATCACAAAACTCAGTGAAAACCCACCTTCTTGGCCTAGTGGAATGTAATGAATGCACTTCCCTCCAACATTTTGAATGTTCAGTGTTTTCATGAAAATCAAGGGCCCCTAATTTTTCTGATGTGTCAGTCCCTGGGCCAGGCAGGTGATCGAATATACTTCCAGCTTCTGATGTCATTTTCTGTCCGTCATCGACTTTGGTTGGACCTTTTTATTTCCCCAACTAGTTCTCAGATTGTGTTCTGGAATTTTGAGATTTCGGTGTCTCTTAACAGCGTTTCACGACGGGAGTAGTGGAAATGGGATGGGGGAGAGATCAGATAGGTTGCATTTGCTCTGGCATGCTGATTTTCAGGGAAGGGAATTGTCAGAGGAAGAGCCACTGGTGCTTTTGGGAAAGTACTGTTGAGGAAGAGGCCCTAGCATAGTGTGGCTGGCCTGAATGAGGGGCGCAGTCGGTGTACAGTATATACTGGATTTCAAACGCAGTATCTAACATGGCAAATGTCTCAACAACTTTTATACTAACGAGCTGTTGAAACTATAATAATTTTAACATATTGAGCTCTGTAAAATGCATGTTTAAAATTAATGTCACCTGTTTCTTTTGACTTTTAAATATCTAGTCACTAAATTTTTTTTAAATGGCGCATGTGGTTTACATTGTATTTCTACTGGAGAGTGCTGCTTAGAAAGAATTGTATTTACTCAGTGAGTTTCAAAAGTCATAACTGGGGTTAACTGTGAGGCTTGAATGAGTTAGCAGTTAGACTAAATAAATCTAATGTATCATCAAAGAGGAAATTCTAAAGGATGATTAAGAAGAATCCCAGCTGTACAAATACTGAGTTCCAAACTCATCCCGTTGTACACATTAAATACGTACGATTTTATATGTAAATCATACCTTCATTAAATACTTTTTTTAAATGAGAAGAATCCCAGTGATATCTATCTATGGCTACTCAGAAAATAATACATATGTATTTGTGTGTGTGTGTGTGTGTGTGTGTGTGTAAAAGGTCTGAATGTCTGACAATCCTAATTTGCTTAATTTAAAATCATTCAAAACAACCTACTTCTATAAGAAAATCATTTTTGTATCAACACTTAGACTAAATGTAACTAAAAGATTATCAGTCTGGTTCTCTTATTTTCAAGTTAATTTAGCAGGGGTGCCGAAGTCCTGCTGTCCTGGCATCATTTGGCTTGTACTCATTTCTTTAAGTGGTATGGCCAAACCTAAAAGTGCACCTTGTGATGTTTCTATTTGAATGCTTCTGAAATTGAGTTTACAAAAGTATAAAGGACAGGAATTATTACAATGTATTTAACTAATGTCTAGAGTTAAGCATTTTTGTTGTCATTACAAACAGTTCATATACAAAGTGCATGCATTTATATATATGTGTTGATATGCTACACACACACACACACACACACACACACACACACGTGTGTGTCTGTATCAGAGAGAGAGATAAAACTCTCTAGTGAGGCCATAAAAAAATTCAAATTGCGACGAGATTATGGTGAACTTTTCTTTGTAACACTGCATTCTTCGTATATGAAATTTAATGTTTGTGTCTATGTGACGAGCTTTAGCGAAGGCCCTGAAACCACTCTCTAATGGTGATAAGTACAGATTTATTCTCAATAGTTGGCACTATAGTATCCCAGCTGACCTTAAGAAAATGCCAAGTAATTCTCTAGAAATAGAACTATAAAATGATAACCTCTTATAACGACAGGTGTCTCTGCAAAGGATCTGCTAATCATTTATATTCCTCAGTAGGAATCAATAGCTAACTATTGTTTAATTGGTGAGTGTAGTGTGACCTAATCATTTTGATGAAGTCCTCCTTTTGGGAAGTTTGTCCCTTGGGATAACAGGAATGAGCCTGAGGAATAAGAAATTAATTGCCGAAAGATAATGAGTATGGTTTCAATCAGGCTGAAGGGGACAGACAATGGGATAGAGAATTTAAATCTCAAGGTTCTGATTTATCTACTTTATTATTAATTAGAGCAAAACATTAATCAAGCATGACATCAGACTAGGTACTGTGCAAAGATATAGACTAGATTTAAGATCTGAGTCAGAAAGAGACAAACTTAAAAGTGAAACCTGGTCTCAGAGCTTTCATTTGGATTCTGAGTAGGAGAAGCTCCATACAGTGTATATAAAGATTGGAGATGATTTCAAATTGCTTCTTTTCCACAGGCACTGCCTTTCCCTCTTCCTTGATCTGAGCGGAAATTCACAGCTTTGTCAGAACACAGAGGTAGGCATTGTCTCTCCAAAACAACTTCAATTTGCTCAATTCGAAAAACAACAAATAGATCAACAACAGAAAAAAAAAAAACAGTCCTCTGATGTTACCATTTTCTTTTTGAGCCAAGTGGCTACGTCCATATTACTCACGGTGCCACTTAATAGACGCTATCACTGAATGGGCAATGGAGTCCTTTTTTTTTTTTTTTTTTTAAGGGTAAGTTCTGTTTTTAATTATATATTGGCTTTGGGTGTAGAGCTTAGTTGTTAGACAATCATATACTTTACATAATGTTCCCTTCGATATTTCCAGTACCCCAACTAGCACCATACATAGTTATTACAATATTACTGACTATTTGTCTTATGCTTTACTTACTTTCCTGTGACTATGTTGTTACTACCAATTTGTGCGTTTAGTCCTACACCTCTTTCACTCAGTGCCCCAACCCCCTCTCCCCTCTGGCAACCACCTTGTTCTGTCTTTACCACCCAGTGATTCCACTTCTGGGATTTATCCACAGAAACCCAACACACTGATGCAAAAGAATGTATGCACCCCTGTGTTCATTGCAGCATTATTTACAATAGCCAAACTATGGAAGCAACCCAGGTGCCCATCAATAGACAAGTGCATTAAAAAGCTGTGGTATAGATATACAATGGAATATTACTCAGCCATAAAAAGAACAAAATCTTACCATTTGTGACAGCCTGGATGGACCTAGAAGACATTAGGCTCAGTGAAATAAGTCAGTCAAAGACAAATACCTATGATTTCACTTACATGTGGAATCTAAAAACAAAATAAATGAATAAACAAAACTGAAACAGACTGGCTATGGAATCTTAGGTGAAGTATGTAATCTCTCTAGGCCCTAGGTTCCTGATAAGAAAATGGTGATATCAATGCCTACTTTATCGATTAAAAAAAATTTATTGTGGCAAGAGCACTTAACATGAGACCTACCCTCTTAACAAACTTTTAAGTACACAATACAATACTGTTCACTACAGGTACAGTGTTGTTACAGCAGCTCTCCAGAACGTATTCATCTGCAAAATGGAAACTTTGTGCCCATTGATTAGCAGCTACCTATTCCCCCTCTTCCTCATCCTCAGCCCTTAGTATCTACCATTCTCTTCTCTACTTCTATAAGTTTGACTATTTTATATACTTCATGTAAGTGGAATCATCTAGTATGTATCCTTCAGTGACTAGCTATTCCACTTAGCACAGTGTCTCCAGAGTTCATCCATATTGTTGCATACTGCAAGGTTTCTTTTCTCTTTCACACTCCACTGTCTGCATCTTCCACGTTTTCTTCATTCATCCACCCATCGGTAAACATTTAGGTTGTGAATAGTGCTACAGTGAACATGAGGGTGCTAGTATTTCTTCCAGATCCTGGTTTCAGTTCTTATGGGTATATTACCAAAAGTCGAATTGCTGGATCATAGAGAAATTCTATTTTAATTTTTTTCAGGAACCCTCATACTGTTTTCTATCGTGACTGCACCATTTTGCATTCCCACCAACAGTACACATGAGCCCCCTTTTCTCTACATCCTTGCCAGCATCTCTTAGCTCTTTTTGATGATAGCCATGAGGTAATATTTCACTGTGGGTTTGATTTGCATTTCCCTGATGATTCGTGATGGTGAATACCTTTTCATGTACCTGTGGCCATTTATATATCTTCTTTGGACATTTGGGCTTGTCATATGTGGCCTTCATTACGTTGAAGTACATTATTTCTAAACCTTGTTTGTAGAGAGTTTATATCATGAGAGAGTGTTAAACTTGTCAAATGCTTTTTCTGCATTTATTGAAATTATGATGTGATTTTTGTCCTTCATTTTGTTAATGCAATGTCACCTGGCAGGTGTGGCTCAGTGGATTGAGCATTGTCCCATGGACAGAGGTCCCAGTTCAATTCCTGATCAGGGCACATGCCCAGGTTGCAGGCTCGATCCCCAGTAGGGGGCGTGCAGGAGGCAGCTGATGGATGTTTCTCTCTCACATTGATATTTCTATCTCTCCCTTCCTTTCTCTCTTAAAAAAAATCAATAAAAACATATTTTAAAAGAGAGAAAGAGAAAAAAAAAAGTGGTGTAGCACATTAATTGATTTAAATATTGAACTGTCCTGTATCCCAACAGTAAATCCCACTTGGTCATGATGTATGCCAGTATTTTCTTGAGAATTTTTGCATCTATATTCATCAGAGATATTAGCTTGTAGTTGTCTTCTCTTATAGTGTCTTTGTCTGGTTTTGATATCAGAGTAATCTGGCCGCAAAGAATGAGTATCTAGAGATGAGGTAAAATTCAGCTGAGAAAGGTCTTGAGTTTCCAAGCAATAAAATCCAACGTTCACTTAGAAAGTTAACTCTGATGGTAATAAAGACAAGGCATCAGCAAGATAAATTAGGGGCAGGAGCTGAGATACTTCAGGTATAAACTAGCGCGGAACTAAAGAGGAGAGAGGAGCTTTTGAGTTTGGCAAACAGGGAGTCATTGATAAGGTTTTCTAGCTTAAAGTCAGGGAATTCTGACATTGCTATTCAGAGGATTAAGGAAGTAAAAACGAGTAGTCTGTGAGAATATTCTATTCACTTAAGGAATTTGATAGTAAAAAACAGACAGAGGGATGGATGGGGTAGTAGGCTTGAAAATGGCTTGAAAATGAGGCTGAATGGAAGGAAGCTTTTTCTTATAGGAGAGATTTGTAATATTTATAGACAGAAGGAAAAAGATAGGAGGGAATTGGGATGCCAGAGAAAGTAGGTAACCGATGAAGAAAGTTCCAGGAGAGGTAGAATGAAACCAATAACAAAGGCGCGTGCCGTGTCTTGGAAGAGATTGGGATCTGATTTTTTCCTCTCTAAGAAATAAAGGAAGATAAATTAAGATGTTAGTAAGAGTAATCTTATCTCCCTTATTCTTCTTTTGGTTTCTTTTTGGATACATTTGATGTGATAAAATGATGAACTTTGCATAGATAAGGCAATTGGGCTACGAAGTCCTGAGGATATGGATAACAAGGATAAGTATGTTTTAGAAGCACAGGAAGGAAGCAGTTGGTGTGGGTCGCGGCTTGTGTTCCTCTTGTACTATCAGCAAGAAACATCAAGTCATGTGTTAAGTCCAATTTCAATTATATCAGCCCCAGGAGGTAGCACATTTACATGTTCTCTCTCTCCACGGTCCTGAATTCCTTTTATGTTTTGTTACAGTTACAAGATTTATCTCCCTTATAAGAAGAACACCTCAGATGCCTTTTAGAAAGTAGTGAATAAAATATGAATAAATATTGAGGATGTTTGAGAAATAGTCTAGATATAGGAGAGATGGGCTGCATCACTGATGACTTAAAAATGTTAAAAAAAAAAATATTAGAAGTGCCCAACCCGTGTGGCTCAGTGGTTGAGTGTTGACCCATGCACCAAGAGGTTGCCAGTTCGATTCCCAGTCAGGGCACATGCCCAGGTTGTGGGCCCAATCCCCAGTGGGGGGCATGCAGGAGGCGGCCAACTGATGTTCTCTCTCATTGATGTTTCTATCTCTCTCTCCCTCTCCCTTCCTCTCTGTCTAAAATCAATAAGGAAAAAAAGTTAGAAGCGATACCATGGACCTTTATGTTCAATCTGGACATCATGAAGATAAGACAAGGCCTGTAGACTCTTGCAGGTTGTCTACCGCAAAGCAGTGGCCATCTGAGAGAGCACCGAGAATCCTGTGGCACTCATAGCTTTGAAGGTTATTGTGTGTCATGGCTTGCTTCAGCAACTCCATAAGTCAAGTTCAGGGTCTCCTAAGACCATGCAACTCTCAGTGCTAATTTGTTCGTCTCTGTGGTGAAGTTACCCATAATGCTAAAAGATACAATCCCCTCTTGATATGGTCACGAGTTGACTGCATCCGAAAGCCAGCTTAACTGACATGAAGTTTAACAGTGTCCTTTCTAAGAAACGAAGCACCGGTATACACCCCTAGACTGGAAAGACACAAGAAAGTTATTTTTCATAGTCTCTGATTAAACACAATAAATTCATTAAATGCCACCACTGAGATTTGTGCCACGGAAGTTGAGTTCAGAACTGTGACAAGAGCTTGTTGGCCACCCTGAGAAAGGAATAAATTGCATCTGAGAGAACCTTACATTTCAGCAAAGAAATAAAATAGATTACGAGTACTCGTGGAGCCACGAGAAGCTATAAATGGGATTTTTGTTTGTTCTAAAAAGGTAAGGGGAGGGCCTTGATTTTGCAGGGAGGCTCAAGATGGCATTCCAAGATCTGGAGAGCACATTGAGTAGACAATAGCATTCTCCAGGTATGTGTCCTCCAGACAAGAGTCATTTAAAATCACAGAGGAATCATACAACTTTGAAAACAGCCATGCCATGTAAAATTTTTTTTTTTTTGCTTTCAAACATACCTTCACTGACTTGCTATGATCACTAAATGAGAATGGACACCCCTCACCTTTTCATCCCTTTTATCAATAATACTCAGGTGGTGCTTCCTAACTCCCTCCAGTCAGGACTTTAAGTGGTCTCCCTCCCCGAACCCAGGTCTTCGATTCCCATAGAAATGAAATGAGAAGACAGCCCTTTGTTAACTTTCTGTAGGAGACGGAGTTCCCATTGGGCCATAATTGGTAACCAGAGCTGAAGGCTTAGCAATTAAATCCCCCATGTAAATATATGAATAAAAGCAGAAATGTTATGGGCTGATTTTTTTTGACTAATCTTCTGCCAGCTCTTGCAATGTTTTATAAAGAGATGTCAGCACATTCAATAAATCTCAGCTGGCTGTTGTCCAGGAGAAATTATCACCAGCCTGGTGAAGGATCTCTGGCTTCTTCTTAAGAAAGGAAGGGGAGGAAGAATTGTTCTGGTTCATTTTGAGTTGTACATTATACATTAAATTGAAATATATGTTTCACCCATTTAGCAGTCTGAATAATAAAAGCTGTATACAGCTGCAACTCTGCTCTATGCATTTTAATGACTGATGTGTGAAAATACTAGAATTATAGCCGCTATTCAAATATTTTCCTTTTTTTTTAAAGAAGTCACAAATCCCTCCCTTTCAAAATTCACAGACAAATACTTTATAATCTTTTAATAATTTGTACTAAAGAGTTTTAAAGCTTAGGCTATGTGGAAATTATTTGTTTTAGGACCAGTAAATATAATGGGCTTGTCAATATGGTATTCAAATAATTCAAAATATTTGGAGTGTCTCCAACGAAAGAAACCTAACTCAATTTCTGCATTCAAATGAATTCCAAGTAGAAAAAGAGAGATACAGTTCAAAAAGAAGCATTAGGCTATAAAGCACCTTTCCATTTCTCTAAGGAGTTGTGATCTCCTGCTCAAATAGACTTTTAAATGGCTCCGAGTTTTCAGGCTACTCAGATATTCATACATAAATCAGTTTGAACTAGTTAAGTTGAGTCACAATTAGAATAGTAATTTCTTTTCTTTCCATTTTTAACCAATAAGAAAGCTAATAGAATTGGGAAATGAACATCTGCCATCTTTAATATTGTAACTAGTTATTTGAAGGATAAAACAATGCTTTCTCGACATCCAGAGGTTATTTTTCTAAGCATAATACCAGTTTTGTCACAGTGGCTCTCTGTACTTTTTGTATGATGACCCATAAACCACAAACCTTCTCTAATGAGTTCTAAAAACCAGGACGTTTAGATTCAACTGATAAAAAAAAATGGCATGTTATGACAAAGGTGATAATATATTTTCAATTTCTCATAGACACATAAAAGTATTATTAACTAAGCACCCAAAAGTTTAGGATGCTTATGATCAATGAAAGGAAATTGTCAGTAATTCACTATTAATTCAGATGTCCATTCTTAGGTTGAAAACCTGTCAGTGAAACATGCTGTTCTATTGAATCTTTTGCAGAGCAAATGATTTCTCATTACAGCCTCAAATAACCCTCAGTCTCTTAACACTGCCCCAGGATCTCATTTTACAAAGCATGGTTTCCAAAAACCTATTTGAAGATTTAAAAAAATTAATTACTGATTTTAGAGAGAGAGGAATAGAGAGAAACGTCAACTTGTTGTTCCATTATTTATGCATTCATTGTTTGATTCTTGTATGTGCTCTGATTGGGGGTCAAACCCCCAACCTTGGCATATCCGATGACACTCTGACCATCTGAGCTACCTGGCTAGGGACAATACAAAGATTTTTAGAAGCTGGAAAAAGTGTTTTATTTCAGAACGTGTTAGAGCACTGAGTTTTTGATTCTGTAAACTAATCTAAATGTCTGTTATGAGGATTAATTTAGAAAAATCCATTTGTAATTGTTATTCTGAGCAGGAGTCAGTAAACTTTTTCTGTAAAGTACCAGATAGTAAGTAATTTGGGCTTTGCAGACCCTCACTGTCACAATCACTCAACTCTGCCACTGTAATGCCAAGGGACCATAGACAACATGCAAAGGTATGTGTGTGGCTGGTGGGTGTGGCCTGTGGGCTGCTCTACAGCATTGGCTCCCAACTGGTGTTTGTGTGTGATGAGGAAGGAGCTTTGGCAAGTGCATTGGAGGGTATAAGTCAAGAGGATCTCTCCTGGACATTTTCATCTTTTTTTCCTATCAGCAGTTAACTGGGAAAATGTTTGCGTGTGGCTGATATAATAATTTGGTGGGGTCTATAGTTCATTAAAAATTGTGTAAATTTTGCAAATGAGGGTCAGAAATCACTTCAAATATTACTATAGCATTAATATGTAGACTATAAAATAGTGGTGTCCAGTAAAAATATCATATGAGACGTGATTTCAAATTTTCTAGCAGCCACATTAAAAAAGTAAAAAATAAGGTAAATTAACTTTAATAATATACTTTATTTAACTCAATATATTAAAAGTATCATTGCATTATATAATCAGTATTAAAATCATTAATGGGGTATTTTATATTATTTTTGGTACAAAACCTTTGAAATCTGATGTCTTTTTTTTATACTTAGAGCTTATTTCAAATTGGACTGGTCACATTTCCAGGGCTAAAAATGGCCATGTGTGGCTAGTGACTACCATACTGGATAGTACAGGAAAAGATCATTTAATAGGTTATTTATACTCACTGGATTATGTTTTGGGAACAAGTGATACAAGACAGATCAGTGCTCTCTTTCTCCTCCTCTGTAACTGAGCCCAGCAGCTGCCTAAAACGTCTTTATTACACAGCATTTTGGAAAGTCACTGACAATCAAGAGATCTGGCATTTAGGATTAAACCTCTCTGTCAGTCTATACAGAGACCTTAAGATGAATTCAACCACATAATTGATCGTTTCAAACCTCAGGACTCATTTCAAACTGTTATTTTCCTTTATTTGCCTACCAGGGCTCAAAAACCCAATGCCAGGGAAGAACAGAGGGATAGAAATGAGAGGATCCAGCTGGGTGAAGACAGCAGAGAGTGATGGAGTGAAGGGACCGTCTGTGACAAATGGCAAATATATGCTCTCTGCAAAGTATCCACATTCCTGAAACTAAACACTCTGTCACCAGGGAAAGAATATTAACATTATTGGATTCAGACAGCTCAGCACTTGTCTGATCTCTGACAATTGGTGGTGGTGGTGGGGGGGTCAGGTGATCTACCTCCAGCCTCACCTCTTGCAGAGGTTAGTATCCTGCTCACTTTGACCAGAGAGTCTGTCCCAAATTCCTTTGCTCTACTCTTCTCTACCAACCAGGAAAAAACACCCCTTTCTGCAGCCTTCCCAATCTCTCTCCAATGTCACTAGCCAAACAGATCCAGAGAGCCAAAATTCCAAGAGCTCTGGAAACGAACAGCTTTTAAAAACTCATCTGGTGAGAGCATCTTACCTGATCTGAACTCATTCATCAGCTAAATCTGACTGGACTGGATGTGAGTCTCCTGATAGGTCTTCATGTGTAAAAATTCATCCTGCAGAGAGGGTAATGTGTGTGAATACAGATACTGCCCCAGATCCTACTGGGATGATTGTGTCACGGGTGCTGTTCATACCACGTTATCCTACTATCAGAAAAGTTCTGAAACACATGTCGCTCCCACGATGCCTTTATTAATGGACTTTTATTAATAGTAGAAGTAATGCTAGCAGTAAAGAGTCAGTCAGCACTGAATATGCTCCAGATACTTCAACTCCTTTATTCCAAGCAACAACTCTATCAGGTAAGTATTATTGTTACTTTCTTTTAGAGATGTGAAAAGTAATGTGTAATGGAATTGGGTGACTTGCCTCAAGTCACACGGCTCCTAAGCAGTACCACTAGGGAATGCCAATAATCAAACCCAGGCAGCCTGGCTTAGAGTCTGTAGTCTTTACTGTGCAAAGTACCTCTCCAAGTCTTTGTTATGGGTCCCCCTCACTTGGCATTTCACGTGTGAATGTCTGTCTCTCGAACTAGAATTGCTACTCTTTGAAGGCAGGGATTATCTCCCTGATGCTTTCTGCCTGATAAACCAGAACATAACATTTATAGCAAAGAGTCGCTGGGTTGCAAAGAGACGTCTGGATTTCAGGAATTTACTGTAGATTCTGCAGATTGCGTTCCCTTTGGTTCTGTCTTCCACAAACAGTTATTCAAGACACTCTGCGTCCCTCAGTGAAAATAAGCATAGGCACAATCACACGTGTAGCACCTCAACTACAGCGAAGATGAGTTCTGCTTCCGGTCGCCACCTATGAAATGTGTACCCTGCCCTAGGCAGCCTGTAAGAGCTATCTCTATGTCCTCCCCAGTTTACCCCCTACAGGTTCCGGGGCGGTGCTATTTCTATTCCCCAGTTCGAGATGAGAAAACCAAGATTTGAAGATGTGTAATCATGATGCTAGGAATTGGTGAAATTGCATTAAAATTTAGGTGATTTGACCCCAGAGCCCATAATCTTCTTCACTTTCCTTCTTTGTCTCTGGCTTTCTTTTGAGACTACTTTCTAGGATGCTGCTAGAGTTACATCTCTATGACACAAGTCACTTTCTAACTTCAGTTTTCCTTTCTACTCGCATCTCTTGCTGGTCTAGTTACACTGGAGGACTTAAGAGTGTCTAAATAGTCTATTCTCTCACCATAGACAATCCTCACTAATCCTCATAATAATATTACGGATTTGTGCTATTGGTGTGTCCGTGGAACACATTAGGGAATCGAGGCTCATAGACTTGAAGTCCTTTACTCAAATTCTCATAATTTGTGGCTGAACTGGGATTCAAGCACAGGTCAGCTGATCTGAAATCTCACACACTTACAGCCCACGTTATCCTGCCTCTCATTGCGCTAGTTTCTACAATTTCATCATCCTAAGAGAAAAAAAAAAATTATGGTTATTTTAAAAATACGAAAATAAGCCATGGAACTTGTTCTAATCGAAGTTCCTACCTACTGACTCAATAAAGAAACATGAATTTAATGGACTATTCTTCTCAGCTTCACTAGGGGCGTGGTTTTGGTTTTCACACGAAACATTTCCTGTGTGCCTCCGTTCAGCCTATACATTTCATTTTCAAAGCCAGAGTCTTTTCCCCGTTGATCATATTTATCAGCAAAAGTACAGTCCAAGTCATTGAAATAAAAACTAAATGAATCACGAGGACAGAGGTTGAACAACAAAGTTCTGGACAAGAGCCTTTTGACCACAAATGGGTGCAAGAGTAGGAATTTTATTTTTCTTCAAAAGTGACTAATCGTCGCAATCACTAGTAAATAGTAATATGTCACCTCTCTGTGCATCATAAAAAGATGAGAGCAGCCCAGCTCCAGCACCTCTGGTTTGACTTGGAACGTCCATGTAGTTAAAAAAAAAAAAAAAAAAAAGACCTTCTGAGCACTCTGATTGACTGGAAGGTAAAAAGAAGAGCAGGCTTTTTTTTTCTTTTCCTTGGTCTTAGTCCTGTGGGGATGTCTCCATCTCTTCAAATTTGTCCCTCCAAGGTTACAACATGCAACCTCAATGCCCGGGGACGCCATCACCTCGGCTGGAAGTGTGCAGTGAGCTATGCAGATCACGGAGACTGGGTAATAAATACCCCCCGCCATCCAGCCAGGGAGGTCCATTACTCACCTCTTCTATTATTGGAGTTCGAGCGTCGTCGATTTCACACTGCAAAAGGCTCAGATTTATTTTGCTTACTCGAATCTCAAAGCTTGAGTGGTCTCCGATTTGGGAAGTGTAAATTCTGCTTCTCTCTAAACTAAGTAATAGTTCTATTTACAGCACTTGTCATAGCCATTATACTCCTTTTTGCATATAAAATGATGCAATGAATATACCTACTCTAAAGTTTTGAGGGTATGTTTAGCACACTGCTGTGTTAGAAAATCTGCAAAAAAAACACAAAAAACCAAAAAGGAACCATACTCGCCTGGGGGTGGGAGAGGTGTTGGGGGAACTGTTGCCCCTTCCACTGATTTACAAATGAGAGATGAAAATCTGTTTTGTCCATTTGTAAATACACCTGGAGCCTTGCTATTGGTTGAGCTGTTGGATAGCGGGAATGTGCTGAAGGTTTTGTTTTAAGACAACTCCATTTCTCAGGATTATTCCTACCTTTTCTGTATCTATCATTTAGAGAAACATGAATAAGAGCAGCTTAAGCAGCTAATAGCCAATTCCAGTTCCCATTTTTTAATGTGGGAGACAGTTTCTGAGTTAAATGGTAAATTAGATGCAAAACTAACCTAACCAGCCATTGGGTGGCACTGTTGCTCCACTGAGTTCTTGGTTAAAGAACATTTCTCTCACACTAAAAAGGAAAAAGAATGAAGCCTGATTGTACCCGAAAGAAAATAACATTGTTTACAGGGGACAGTTGGTTTTTGTCTGATTCTTTCTATACACTAAGCACCCTCTGACTCAGGAGTGACAAGTAGGTTTAAACTCACATGTCAATATCTACTGTTTGATAGCTGCTACCTGGAGACTTGTGTTGAGAAGGATTCTGATGTCATATCCAAGTCAGTGGGGAGAATGTTATAGGCTGATGAACAATGTCTGCTGGGAGTGCGGAATATTGGGATGGTGACTGACTTCCCATTGCTTTAGCTTACGTTTGAATGCTACGTACTGGGGACCTATGATAAGAATACGTTCTGCATTCCCATTAGGGCTAGCCAGAGAACATGAAAGTGGGATATAGTAAATGTTAGAGCGATGGCAAGTGCTATGTCGAGAGTTAGAATATCGGAGCATATTGTTCATCCGTTATCATGTGAACACGACCTGAATTATAACTGTCCTCTTTTCTTGCCTCACCTAAGCTAGCCAGAGTTTTGAAGATGATAAGAAAATGGTGTCCTTAACCACAGGAGGTTAATAGTTTTTGGCTGGCTTGTGCTAGAGGGTGGAAGCCAAAAAAGATGTCTTCATTACAATATCAGAAACCTACAAAACTTGTAGTCATATGAGAGGTTTTTTGTTTTTGTTTTTTTTAAATGCTGTTTGATTTCAGATCTATTATGATTTTACGGTTTATCATGAAAGAACTATGACTTTCATGTGTGTGATTCTATGAGTACATAAAACTTTCTCTAACTCCTCCCACAATTGTACAGTATTCCTTGACACTAGGGTGTGTATTGAATGGGCTATGCGGTAGTGATGATGGAAGTGATCCTGATTTCCACTGTGCAGTAAGGTAATCACTCACCACATGCAGCTACTGAGCACTTGAAATGTGGTGAGTTTGACTGAAGAACTGGATTTTTAATTCTCTTGTAATTACTTTTTTTAAAAAAAATAATCCTGACCTGAAGATATTCTTCCATTTACCTTCAGATAGAGTGGGAGGGAGGGGAGAGAGAGAGAGAGAGAGACATCGATGTGAGAGAGACACACCAACTGGTTGCCTCCTACATGACCCCAAACAGTGCCAAGGACCAAACCACAACCAAGGTATGTGCCCTTGACCGGAATCGAACCTGAGACTCTTTGGTCTGTGGGCTGATGCTCTAACCGCTGAGCCAAACCGGCCAGGGCTTCTCTTGTAATTAACTTGAATGTAAATATAAATAGCCAAATGTGATTATTAGCTCTTGTATTGGACAGGGAAGTTCTAGCCACTGCAGAAATGACTAACAGTGGGGTCTGAAGAACACACAGCCCACTGAGCCAGACAGCCCTGCTCCAAGCACAGCCATGCCCAGGAAGGACACTTAAGGATTGCTAAGCATTCACTATGTGTGTGGCACTGTTTTAAACATTTTACATATTAAATTTCAACAACATGCGAGGAAAAGCTTTATCCCCATTTTACAGATGAGGAAACTTACCGCAAAGTGATAAGCCCACTGGGATATGTGGGCCCTCTGCACACCGGCTGGTAGATTGGTTTCCTTTCCACCAAAGATTGTTTAGAGAGGGATTGAGTCTGTGGTTGCAAAGGGCAGAGAAGGGTGTCAGTGGCAGCCTCAGGTCCACTCTGAGAACAAAATTCTTTAGAAAGCAGCGTAGAGTCCATGATATTCCTTGGGAGCCTCATCTTCTTCCACCCGCTCTCAATAGCTTATCAAAGTATGCTCTCAAGCCAAGAAGAACTCCTTCCTAGGAGGTTTTCTAACAAGTACAGTTTCCTCCAACTCATTACATTTACAGTGTTGTTCTAACATGCTTTACAGATCAGCTCTGAGAGGAGCACACAGCCAGGGTTCTGTTGTAGCCGGGGATGGCAAAGCTCTAGTCCATGGCAGGAAATCCGTGGAGGCTTCTTGTGGACAGAATAATGTCCTACTTACAAAGATGTCCATGTGGTAATTCCCAGGACCCATGACCATGTTACAGCCCATGGCAAAAGAAACTGTGAGCATGTGATTAAGCTAAAGATTTTGAGATAGGTAGATTATCCTGGGTTCCATCTTCGGGCCTGCTGTAATCCCAAAGACCTTTATGAGAGAGAGGACAGAGTCAGAGCAGAGAAGTCAAGGTGATCACGGAAGAGAGATGAGAAGATGGAGGAAGGGGCCTAGAGACAAGGAGTGTTAGTGGTGTCAAGAAGCTGAAAAAGGCAAAGAAAGAGATTCTCCCTAAAAGCCTACAGACCCATTTGGACTTCTCACTTGCAGAACTGTGCACTGAAGCCACGTGTACCCTAGGGATCCTGCAGCTTAGGTCAGGTGTCAGAGAAACAAGAAGCAAGACTCTGGTACCACTCCCAGAACTCGGTGGTACACGGAAGGCACCCTGCTGGTTTCAGTGCTAATCACAAGTGTTATGAGACCAATCGTCGGGCCAGGCTTTCTCTTCTGGACCACGCGTGGACCTCAGGAGTCTCCTGTGGTTTTGCTTCAGGTATTTCTAGTCCCACAGAGATCAAGAGAAATATCTATAAATATTTGCTACAGGGAAGGATGAAGGATGCAGAGCAAAGGTAACTATTAAAAATAAGAAAATAACTTGAAAGAGAGAAAGATACTTCTAGTATCTTAGATAGAAGTTTTTGCTGGCATGAGGAAATGTATGAAAAGACAGATAATGATCTATTTCAGATTGGACAAGGGGTCCGAAAGGAAATCTTTTTGACCCTATGACATATGTTGTGCTTTTAACACATTTGTATGTATTTTATAGCAGAATGGTGAAGAGTAAAATTAGTGAAGAGATTTCTTCTTGAAGGAAAAGCTTTTTTACCTTTTTGGGAAATTTTCTGATAAGGCATTTCTCTTGGGGGAGAAGCTAGTTCTGACACCTGAGTGCATGATCCCCAAGTTTTCCGATGCATTTGAAGGGGTTCACGATGAAGGGAGGAAAGGAGCAGAGAGGAGGCCAACAGGAAATTTACATTTCAAGGTGTGGACTTCTTGACCTTGGGCATCGTCGGGAAGACTCCAAATGTCGTGGAGTATTTGGCGGGTTTCTTGTACACCTGGGGAAGGTAATGAGCTCACATCTGGGATCTTTCAGGGAAGAAACAGAAAGTAGTTTCTGGTCACAATTGTTGGTTTTACACTTGATGAAGTGACTTATCTCTGCTATTCTTTTCATCTACGTCCATAATACCGACTCTAGTTTCTTCTGAGTTCCTAGGGAATTGGTTGGTAAACAGGGAGGGTCTAGGGTGGGGCAAATGAAGGGCATGAAGTGGTTACCTAGCATGCAACATTTAAAGAATAGCAAAAAAATCAGTAGTCAGGGTAAATGATACTCAAATACAATATTTTAAAAAATTAAAATTCAACGCAAAAAAACCCCACAAAAAATCCCACCATGCCACGCTGGAGCCTAAGGCAAAATGAAAAATCAGTAACACCAATCCTGTCTTTTTAAATTTAAAATTTTTGACATTTTTGTCACGACATATTTTGTATTAACTTTGATTTAAAAAATATATATGTATCTCAATAATAGATGACTTATCGTAGCTATTGAGTTTTTTGGTATCTCTTTTCATGGATACTAAATGGCCGATAGCAAGCTGGGAGGCAAGGAGGTCGAGAAAGATGAGTAAGGATTTGTGACCTAAATTTGGCAAGTTTCTTAAATTTTATTTATATATCAGTGAAGTAGAGTAGGTCAGAAGTGATGCTGGTAGCCTCATCTGATGCCGAGAACAAGGCACAGTGTGGTTGAAAGTCTCATGCGACAAGTCAGAATGAGAACAACTCCTTTGAATTCCTAGGTCTATATTCTTACCACAATGTAGGTAATATCCTGGCTGAGATTTGTGATTTCCTTCTCCCTTTTATTTATCTTCTTGTCTGTTTCATGGATTTTGATAACCTAGTTTGGACAAGAGATTGAGAATATATGTGTGCAAATTTGTCTCATTTTTTTTTTCTTATTTGTTTATGTTACTCTCATATGTAAAAATAGAAAAACAACTGCTTCACTATTGCCTTTTTTAGGAAAAAATTCATGCCCACATATAATCACAGCATCTAAATGTAAGAGCTGATAGATTATGGCAGAAATAAATAATTTAAATTATTTAAATTTTGGTTGTAATTGCTGTTTAATTAGGATTTGTCATTTTACTATTGTTTTTTTATGTTGAGTAAACAATTTAGTAATGAATTTAGATATATAGATAGATAGATAGATAAATAGAAAGATGGATGGATAGATAATAAATACAGTGATATCTGTTAAATGTTTCAATTTAAATGAGATTTAAATTTTGTTTTCCCAAAATTGTTGCCTAGTGACAAAATATCAAACATTAGCTAGCACAAGCTGTATTTATTAATGAATTTGGGGCAATTATTATTATACATGCCTCAGATAATCTTTGCATGATCTAACTGTTGCTGTATGATTCAGTCCTGACAAATAGAGAAGAAAAGTAAAAATAATAAAGGGAGGAATTGCTTTAACAGAGTAGCATATGTCAAACTGTTTATTTTTGTGTGTGCATAATGGAAATGCTCCAGATAGCTGAACTCCTGCTAGACATGTAATGATGAGGGACATTTGGACTGAGCAAATGAAGACACAAACAACATTCGCAGAGACTAATGAGGGAAGAGCCTACCACTCGTGCATCTTGGTTAGTTCAGAAGGCAGCAGTGTGATCACAGGTCAAGGAGAGGAAGGATGGGTGTGTCCAATCCCAAGGAACTAGCCAAAAAGCAGTGGATGGAAGACACTACCTCTAAAATTTGGCTTTGTGGGCAGAACTGTGGGCCTAAGTGGATGTGCTATCATCAGAATTAGCTAGTTTATTAATATCAATAATAGGAGGAGAGCAAAAGGGAGACCAGACATTATAATCATGATCATCTGGGCAGCTTCATCAGGAAGCTATAGCTTCATGTTCCCCAGGAGCCCACCAGTCCATTCCCTGCAAATCACTGGGGGAAGGGACCAAACAAAGAGGGAGGTGGAAGTCAGAGTGATGTAGGGAAGGGGTTGGCTACAGAGGTGAGGCCACTGTAAGTGAGTGAAATCTTGAAGAGTTAATTGGTTAAGCTCCTGGTTATAATCCCCAAAGAGTTCTCTGTCTCTTGCTTTGCTCTTGCCTGCTTGTGCCCTTGAACTCTTTCTCCGTGACCCACACTTGCCCCTCATGTGGCCTTACACAGCCACATGGCCCTGGACTCCACACTCAGGATGCTGGACTGGACTTTAATATAGAGCAGAAACTCTGGGCAGTGGCCCTAATTCTTGCCCCATTGAAGACAAGATTCGGCTTTTTCCATGATGCGATGGAGGGATATGCGACAGTGGAAACCCAGGGCATTAATTTCACGGAAATAAACATCACTCATCTTCCCCTGCCAGTCTCAGGAAATGCCTTCCTTGCGACCTCGTGAGAACTCCACTTGCACTGGTAACAAACAGATGGGGACACAGAGAGCACCCCCCTGATAACAGAGGGTGGGATAAAAGATCCCCTTCAAATGAATCTTTTCATCTGTGGCATTGGGAACTGATCGCCTTGGATCTGGAAGAAATTTTAAATAATTGTATCATGTTTGCACTTCCCGTCAGGTGTGATAGCACCGTGGTTAAGGTCGCCGAGGGTAGCCGCATGTCAGCTCTTCCCTGAGCTAGCCGTGCCGTTGGCTCTCTAAACCGGGAGTGGCGATAGCCTGACCTCACAGTGCGGGGAGGACGTGAAGCGAGGGAATAGACTAAGTGCCTCCCCACAGAAGAGTCACAGGGTAGTGATAGTTTAAAACATAAACCATGTTGTAGGTACACCAGGTCCCTACCGATCTGACCCCTGCCTGGCTGACCTCGTCTATGAGCACACTCGCTTTCCTTCCCCATCCTCCAGTCTCTCTGGCTTTAATTTCAGTTTCTTGTATCCACAAACACATTCTTACAGCGAAAATCCTCTGCTGGCTGTCTCCTGGGCCCCGATGCTCTTATCCCAGCTGGTTACAGAGACCTTCCCCAAGTGCTTAACTAAAATGCAGGCCCTCTCCACCCCGAGGTGACCTATTCCCTTATTCTATATTTTCTCTACCTCACTGGCCACTATCTACATAGTGTGTTTCTTTCTTATTTTCTGTCACCATCCCCGTAGCCTCAGTTAGGATGCAAGGTCTGCAGGAGTGGCACCTGGCGTGGGAGCTCGGGTGTCTAATGCATATGGTAGGCTCAGAGTTTAGAGTGGCACCTGCAGTAGGCGCTCAAGGGAGGCAAAGGGGGACGATGGGGAACATCTGTAATAGAGTCCACAATAAAAAAACCCATAGGAAAAAAATAAGACTTAGCTTGGGGCAATGGGCGCACAATGCCGGATGCAGATGATGTTTTATGGAATTGTACACCTGAGACCTGTATGGTTCTGCAAACTGATGTCACCCCAATTCATTCAATTAAACAGGTGTCCTGACTGGCTGCCTGAATGAGCACAAGGACTGTTGCTCAGACAGGATTGTCTCTTATTTGGATCTGTTTTGGTGGTACCATTGACACAAATGGGGTGGCGAATTTGGGCCTGGCAGGGTTGTTCCAGGACTCTGCTCAGTGTGATTCTTCTCTGGGGCCCAGGGGAAAAAAGGCCTTTTGTCTCAGGACTGGAGGATGATTTGCATTTACTGCTGGGAATATGTACTGTCACAGTTGATGGTTTGAACTTCCCTGCTATTCAAGTGCTGATGCAGGTATTTAAGATCTTAATAGCAAAAGCACAGAGAATATTTACGGAGTTCATAAAGGACACCCTATGCTTCCTGTCTGCATTTTACTGCAGCTTTACACGGCGGAGCCTGTGTTCGGTGATGCACTAAGTTTTCTATTACCTCCGACTTGCACCAACGTCGGATGACCACCCGGCTTTAAAACTTCTCCAAGCAAATTACACCCATTGCCATTGATACTAAAAGGAGTCTTCTTTCGTAAATCCCTACAAATCCCCCAAATGTTATGCAGATGGAAAAATACCTGTGTCCAAAGACTGTCGGATAACACCTCTCATTCCCAAGGACTATTTGTAAGCATCCAGAAACATCCAGAAAGAAGTAATAAATTGTCGTAGGCCCCTGTTCTGGCAGCCATTAATAAATCAATATGAAGGGGAGTTCTGAAGGGCAAAATGTTGCTGTCGGTGGGTGTCCGATTTAATTTTGCTCTAAATTAATATTTCGAATATGATAAGTGAGCTGGCAGGAACAGATTTCATGATTAATTCTGTGGAGTCAAAAATGCTTTGATGGCACTTTAATAGCGACTCCACCGATGTGAAAGTGTGGGCACTGGGCTCCTGTGGGCAAGCTCACAGATTGCATGAGAATGTGGATCCCACCCAAGGAGGAGATTTTCGTTTTATTTTCAGATCTCTGGTGCACCTTAGGATAGACATGTTTCATCACACGGTGTAGACATTGGTATAGCACTGTGAGCCATGGCTGAATGGTGTATGTGGAACCAGTGAGCAGAAAGTGCCATTAGGACTCTGCTGTGGGTCCTGCCTCCCTGAAGCCACAGAAATCAGCTTTCAATGGAGTCATTGCTCCCCTGGAAATGAGGGTCCCTAGGATGGAAAATTCTGTTCTCAAAGGACCAGTAAGATACACACAACCTGAGCTCATGAATGAGAAACAAGAACGGAGCCTCAGTGTTTACCTTGGAGTCAACAATGACCTACAGTTGTTGCTAGCATGGGCCTATGGTTTCATGAATGGGAGGCTACCACTGAAAGTTTGTACTTGTAGTTTATTAGTGCATTGGGAACACCCGGGTTCAAAATCTTATTGAACACATCATTCTGAACAACAACGTGTGGTCAAAGATGGCATGAGTTTAGACATTTTTTGTGTGTCATCCTTGTGGGGTGTACTATGCTACAGTACAATATCTTTAGTTAAACGAGTCTTAGTCCAGGCTATTTAAATCAGAGTATTAATTGAAGCCATATCACCTTTGGGGCTTTAGGACACTGGTTTTATTTTTAATTTTCTTCATTTAGATATTTAAAATTTGTTTTTGTTTTTATCAAAGGATATGCATGTACTTTAAAGTATTTAAGTATACATATGATTTTATAAAGTATATACATATAATTGTTCTCCTAGACATATTATGAAAAATAACTGACCCTTCACCCCCTTTCCTAATTTATTTCCTACTTTTTAAGGTTACTACTTTCAACCCACTTACTTCATTCTTTTGGTTATTACCTTCATACTCTAAATAATGTACGTGTGCTGTTGTGTTTTTTCAACATTATTTATTGACTTTTATCTAAAGAAGATCAGCATTTTACTTTCTACTTCTCCTTTCTCTTCCAATCTACTCTACTTACATGAGTACACACACACACACACACACACACACACACACACACACACACGTTTCTAATCTTTCTGGCCTCCCAGGGTACCGTTATGTCATAATTTTCTTTAGATCAATATTAAGCATTTACAGTATTTTGACTATACAAATGCTAGTCTCAGCTGAGCAAGGTAATGATTCATTTTCCTTTCTGCCGTTTTTTTTTGTTTTTCTGGAATTAAGTGTTTGTTGCTATTTATTTGCTTAGCTCCCTATATGAATTTATCACAAATTTAACTGCAAATTCTTCCCCTAGTTGTGTAAGTTTTTCTTAATAAGGAAGAAGGCATCAGATAATCTACACGTCTTGTTGTAAAAGCAACTTCCCCTGGAACCTTCACATATTCCCATCCAGACTGGCTGTTCTCTGGGCATCTACTCAGCTGTGGTCTTGGGTGTTTCATTGTGATTTCCTGGGGACTGAGTCCATTATTTCTCTTTTTGAGTTGGATCTTCTGTTCCCTGGATTCCTTGCCTTCTCCTTTCTTAAAGTATCCCTTTTTGGAGTAGCCCATTTTCTAGTAGGTTTCAGAGAATGATCTCATGAACAGTGCTTTTTTTCTTTTTTAAGATAGAACATTCTGATTTTTCCTTTTATCAGAAGTCTGTTCATTCTCTCCGTAAGCAGGTTTGGAGCCTCTTTTTAAATTCCCAGTGTTGTAAAATTTCATGATGAAATTAAAATGTCTATTGTTACTGCCAGTATACTGTTGCACATTTTGCTGGTCACTCAGTGGCCATTTACAATCTCAAAACTCAAGTCCTTCAGTTCTGGGAAATTTTCTTGAATTTTATTATTTCCTCCATTTTTCTCTCTGTTCTCTTTTTGCAGAACTCCAAGTATGCTGATAATGAGCCTCTTGCCCTAGATTTTAAAATTTCTTATCTTTTCATGCTTTTCCCCCTATCTTTTCATCTTTTGTTCTACTATTAACACTTCTATTGAGTCTGATATTTCTGCTATCATAGTAAATTATAAGAGGTCTTCCTTATTACATCAGCATTCCTTTTTTATAGCAGTCTGTTATTGTTTCATCTAACAAATATATTCACTTATCTTTCTGAATATATTAATGACTATTTTTTTTTTAAGTCCTCTGCATGTTTCTTATAAATTGCTGGTGGGAATGCAAAGTGAGACAACTGATTTGGAAGACAGTTTGGTAGTTTCTTATAAAATTAAAAATAATCTTTACCATATGATCCAGCAATCATGCTTCTTGGTATTTACCCAAAGAAGCTGAAAACTTATGTCCACACAAAAGCTTGCATATGGATGTTTATAGCAGCTTTATTCATAATTGCTGAAATTTGGAAGCAACCAAGATGTCCTTCAGTAGGTGAATGGATACATAAACTGTAGTACATCCAGACAATGCAATAGTATTCAATGCTAAAAAGAAATGAGCTATCTAGCCATGAAAATATATGGAGGAAACTTAAGTCTTTATTACTAAGTTAAAGAGGCCAATCTGAAAGTCTGCATACTGTATGATTCCAACTATATGGCATTCTGGAAAAGGCAAAATTATGAAAACAGCAAAAAGATCAGTCATTGCCAGTGGTTAGGGAGTAGGAAGGGATAAATAGATGGAGCACGCAGTGATGTATACAGGTCATTCTACATTTGTCCAAACCCATAAAATATAGAACACCAAGAGTGAGACAGAATGTGAACTATGGACTTCAGGTGATTGTGACATGTCAGTGTAGGATCATGGGTTGTAACACATGCACTGCTCTGGCGGGGGATGTTGATAGGGCGGAAGGCTCTGCATGTATGGGGCAGGGAATGTACGGGCCATCTCTGTTCCTTCCCATCAGTTTTTCTGTGAACCTAAAACTGCTCTAATAATAATTTTAATTAAAAAAATTGTGACTAACAGTCGGAAGGAAAAAAATATGGTGATTTAATTCCTGTGACTACATGATTAATAATAAATGAGTAGTATATCACAGGGGCATTTTTAATAACAATCAAGAAATAGTTGTCTATATAAATATCTTTATTCTTTGGTACTATGCTAGTATATATCTATATCTATAGCTATATAATATAGTACACTGTAATATATATTGTATTACATAAATATGCTATATATACTTTATGTATATTATATTATCTATATGATCTTGCATATTCTATCTATATATATATACTAGCATACTACCAATAAATGAGGAAATAAAGAGACATAGTGAACACACAAATGTTTCTCATTAAGACATTAATTTAGGTTACTTAAATAATCTAGAGTTAACAAACCACAATTTTTGGCTATCACTTGGATGTGCACTACCCCAAAGTAATACCAACCTGAGCAGAAAACGCATTTGACCCATTCAGTGCGCTGTTTTCGGCTTTCTCAAATTTCCTTTAGTGATAATCTACTGCACACTCTTTTGGCATGTTTCTTGTCCAGTAGCTATCTCCAAGTTTTTAGAACATGGCAGCTGTAACATGTACATCACATGCGATGGAAGGTATTGTTCCATTTCACAGGAAAATCTTATAATTCATATTTAGTTATGTATACCGCAGATGGACAGGTGGCTTGGTACTGTAATATATTAGAAAATAAGCTGCTTGCCGATATTAAAAATGACTCCTTCTCATAGAGATTCATTCCACTTAACCACAAAAGAAAGCCTATTAATTAGACTTTTGAATCCCATTAAGAAAAACAAATACCAATACTTAACTGCTCAAATATGACATGATGGAAAATTGCTAACATAATTAGATTTTTAATAGTGTTAATGACTCTTGTATCTTATTAATAAGAATGAAAGCTAATGTAATATTATATGAAGAAAAATTGCCACTGAAAGCTCTTCTACGGGGAACGTAGCATGGTTATGTCTATTTCCACATGAAGGGGTTTTCATTTTCATTCCCTCGCACTTGTAATATAAGTCACATGTTCCTTAGCTTAATGTATGACCCCTGACACTATGTGACGGAAGGTCCAACCAGTGCACCATTTAGGTCTGTAGTCTCATTAGATATCCCAAATCAAGCGTGGTATTGACTCTGGATGTAAAACTATCCATACCAAAGCTTGAAATGTCTTTTCTCTGCCCTCTTTCTCTAGTTTTTTATAGATGATCACTCCTTCAATGCCTTCCTTCAACTCCTTTGAATCTTCCCATGTATTAGTCCAATTACATTTACTGTTTATGCTGTGCAATTTGTCACTTTTTTTTAAAAATCCTCACCTGAGGATTTTTTTTTTTTCATTTATCTTCAGGTAGAGTGGGAGAGGGAGGGAGAGAGAGAGAGAGAGAGAGAGAGAGAGAGAGAGAGAGAAACATTGATGTGAGAGAGACACATAAACTGGTTGCCTCCCACATGACTCCGACCAGGGCCGAGGTCTGAATCGCAACCGAGGTGCATGCCCTTGATGGGAATTGAACCCACAAATCTTTGGTCCGCGGGCCGATGCTCTAAATGCTGAGCCAAACCAGACAGGGCTGCAATTTGTCACTTTTAACATAGTATCTCCCTCTTTAGTTATCCCATGGACATAATAAACATGTTTCATTGTCCAATGAGTATGTCTCAATTAGTTAATATACCAATATTCATGTAGCATTGTCTTTATGTCCATCATGTTGAAGACACTGAATGTCACAAGAGACATTATTGAAGAAGACTGTGATCTTTGTACTCAGAGAAGGTGTGGATTTGCTCAAATTATATAAATGTTTTAGAAAGTTTTCTTTCTTGGAAACTTGAAAGTGCAATATTCATATTTCTATGAATCCCTTCAGCTAGCTAAATTTACCATCCTAGCTGCCACAAAGACAAATAGATGTTGGTTTTCAGTCCAGGCACTGAGCTCAACATCTGAGAAAATAGCCAATATTTGAGATAGATGGCTTGCCTACCAATTTATAAACTCACCAAATACATACAGATTATAACACATTCAATGAAATGACTTATGATTCAACCAAGACAGTATTTGTTCTCTCTCTCTCCCTCCCTCCCTCTCTCCCTCCCTCCCTCCCTCCAAGTATTTCATTTTAATGTGATTTATTGGCATGGAGTCAGTCCTTTACTACTTAAAGTATGGTCTGTGGACCAGCAGCCTCAGCATTACGGACGCTTTGTGGAGGTACAGACTCCTGAGTGCCATCCCAGAGATTCTGTATCATGACCCACAGTTTACCAAAATTCCCAGGTTCTTCTTATGCACAGTCATGTTTGAGACACACCCGACTGTGTTTGCTTGGATAAGGCAGAACAGGTTCTCGCCCTAAGGAAAAGGGTGGTGATGGTGACTCTGCTCAGGCTACATCGAGAGCACAAGATTTATCTGGGATCTGTAATTCAGGCAAGCGCTGTTAGAAATGGAAGTTATTTAGGAATATGGTAATGAACAGAATACCACATTGGAAACAGGCACCGTGGTTCTCAGCCCCGGCTGCACATCTAGAGTCTCCTGGGCAAGTTTTAAAAAAATGCCAGTGCCGGGCTCCAGCCTCCTGAGATTGAAATAATCTTTCTAGTGAGTTTTCTAGGCATCGGGATTCTTAAAAAGTTCTCAGATGATTTTTATGGGCCACCAGTGTTGCGAACCATTGATCAAATATGAGAAATGGATGAGGGACTTTGGGTTAATCAGTTTGAAGAAGAGAAAACTCTCTGTGGATGATCATAGGACAGATTGCTTTTGTGTAGCTCCAGGAAGCAGGGCTGGACCAGGGAGAGACACTTAATGGTTGAAAACTGGTATAAGAGGAATTGTGGTCATTTGAGCTATATGAAAGCAAAACGGGCCTCTTCGGGGGCTCATGGTGAGTTCAGGTAGAGACTGCACAGCCAGAGGCTCTCAGGGACCCTCGAGAGCACTCGTGCATTTGGGCTTTGGGTCAGTAGGGTACGGGATTGTCAGACTGCATTATAATGGAGTAACAATAAATATGTTGCATGAATTCTTTCTGTCTGGGCACTTCAATTACTAAATTTCATTCTGACCACAACTGTGAGGACAGATCTTCGAAATGGAGGCTTAGAGAGTTGCGATAAGTTATTTGGGATTACAAATTAGTGCGTAGTGGGACAGGTTTGTCGCACCCCAAATCTTGTGATTTAAAACCTCATACACATTCTACCATGATGCTCACTGATCCTCAATTCTATGACTCTTGGATGCAGTGCCATGCAACAACCACTGTGGTATCTATATGAAGACCAAATCTAATGGCCAGGGTGGCTTTTCTTAGCAAACTGCCATAAACATTATAGAATAATTTTTTATGGTCTCTTGTTCAAAACTTAGAAAACAGAACATCGTTGGAAGAACAAGCCTGAGTTAAAGGACCTAGAATCTTAACTTAAATAAATAAGTAATAAAACCAGGTAATTTGCAATGCCAACACATTTTATTATAATTCTGTTTCCCCCCTCTGCTGTGATTGAAAGCATATTTGTTTTTGCGCTCTCTCTTTTTAAAATTGTAATCTGTGTTAGTATTGCAGAACTAATTATGAGTCACCCAAGTGTAACCAAGGAGTGCTTTGAAATAGGACAAAGGAAATTCATTAAGAAATAATGTTGAGCTTATGGTTTCAAAAGGTCATTAGAAATGCGAAACCAGGGAACACCATTGCCTAAGCTGATACCAAATCTAATAGTTTATCCATCCCAGGGTTCAGAACATGTGTTAGTATTGAGCTCCTTAAACCCCTAAGCAGAAAGTCAGCTGCTTTCTACCACTGGAGTGTAGGATACACCAGCCTGTTCATCCATCTCAAGATATCGTACTCTGCGCTCAAGGAGACATACTTTAGGTTTGAACCGGACTCATCACCTCTGTTTTTTCTGTGAAAGGACACTGGGCTGGCTTTTGGCAGCCTTTTACAAGAGAAATTCTTTAATGGCACGCAGGGTGTAAAGATCTGGAATCCAAAGGTGAATATTTCAACGTTGTATTTCAATAACTCCAGGTACTCTGATTCAGAGGCATAGCCTAGCCTAGCATAGAAAACCGTTACCATAGGGATATTGCTGGGTGTCTAATGGGATCCAAGGACATTTGTCTCATCGTTTTCATAAAAAATGATTTCTCGGTGTGTGTGTGTGGGGGGGGGATGGGAAGAGATAAACCAAAGAACTTATATGCATATATGCATAACCAATGGACACAGACAATAATACTGTGAAGGGGGTCAGGAGCAGGGAGGAGGGTGTCAATGGGGGAAAAAGGAGAAACATCTGTAGGAGAAACAAAAATAGATGAATTTAAAAAAAAAATGATTTCTTCCTAACAGTCCAGTAGCCACAACACAAACAGAAGCAAGGAAAGCAGTCAGCTTTTTGTAAAGAGCCACGTAGGAAATGTGTGTGAGCCATACGCTCTCTGTCTCAGCTACTCAACTCCGTCACTGTGGTGTGAAGCAACCATGGACTACGTACACTGAACGGCATGGCTGTCTTTCAATAAAAGTTTATTTATGGATAATGAATTTTAAGCTTCTTATCATTTTGGTGGGGCACGATATATTCTTCTTATGATTTCACCTCCCAACTATTTAAAGTGTAAAAGCCAGTCTCTGCTTACAGGACAGATGACGGTAGTTGGCCTGCTACATTTGTCCCGTGGTCCCTCGTTTGACTCTCCTTACACCTCTCGCTTAATCATGCTTTGATTTCCAGAGAAGTAGATTTCTGAATCTGACTCTTTAGACTGATTGCTTCATTTGTTTGCTTATTTATTTGTTTATATCAAGCTTCTACCCATATTTCCTCCCAAAGGATTTCAGAGGCAAATGTTTGTGGTGAAATTCTCACCTCCTTTGAGGGTGACCTGGATTAGATTCTTGGCTGAAGCAATATGACTTATAATCCGCAAATGACAGGAGTGTGAGGCCCTGAGTGTGAGGCACTCCCTACCATTGTGACTTTGAAAAATTATGTTTCTGACTCTTAGATTTCCTACCAGCAAAAGAGAAATAATGATTATAATAAAGTGAGAAGCAAAGAAGATTCTGTGAGTAGATTCTTTGTCATTTCTGGACTGTTGTACAGGACATGATTCGCTATTTTTAAAGGTGGAAATGATACTAGCTTACGTTTGCAATAACAACAATGAATAATGACAGTTCCTCCTGTGGGCTACACATTGGTTTAAGGGCTTTACATATATTGATCCATTTAATTCTCACAACAACCATATGAAATGGGTGTTTTGTTTGTTTGTTTGTTTGTTTAATCACCACCTTATATATTTGCATTCTAGGGCACAGAGGGGTTGAGTGATTTGTCCATGGTCTCCCAGCTAGTTAAGTGGCAGAGGAAGAATCTGAACCCTGCATTTTTGTTCCAGAGTCCACACTCTTCACTGCTACATATTCTGTTCTATATTATGGTCTAGTCATGTGCCACACACTGTACTAACCACTTTACATAGGTTACGTAACTGAATGCCCACAGATATCTCATGATATGAACATGGCGGCTTAGTGGTTAGGTGTGTGGGTTCTGAAGTCGGGCTTTATGGGCTCACTTTTCGTTTTCCCTACTCTGTGACCTTGAGCAAATTACTTATCTTTAAATCTGCTTTTACTGGGAATGATACTAATAACAGGTACCTTACTGAGTTTTGTAAAGATCAAATGAAATGATGCATGTGACATAAATAACATGGTCCTGGCTTGCCATTTTATATCTGCTCTTTTACTTGCTCACTCATTTATTCATTTCTATTTCTCTCTCACCCCTCACCATCATAGAGACACATTTCTGAGAGTGTTGTTGAACAGTGGAGTGAATGAAAAATTCAAACAATGCAAGCTACATTCTCTTTCCTAAAGTGTGGTATATGGAATATGTGTAGGTGGGTTAATCTGGTGCAACTCAGTGAATAATATACTAATACGGAGACTGACATAGATTTGGGTTTGCACAGCTAGTTTGATGTTGTGATACACGCCTGAAAATCCAGTGACAGCATACATGTTATCTAAAACACTATGCTGATTTTGACCTTGGCAGACATATCACTTAAAAGATGTCTACCTTGAAGTTGAGCACTGAGTGTATTAATAGAAGCTTTCATTAATTGGCTTATGCTTGATGATGTTATTTGAAAAAAAAATTTACTATTATGTAATAAGAGTTTAAGCATCTTATGTTCTGGCAAAGGTATGTGTGAAAAGAGAAGGCCTGCAATATATAGGAAAGCTTAAATGTATTTCTCAGTATCTTTCCATGGATTATTCTTTAAGATGGTTAGAATTTGCTACATCTTGGAAAAAACATCTCGATGAAAATATTTGGAAGGCAGATCTTGGTAGGTAATTACAGAAGCATTAGCTATGCGGTCTAGCTCACACTGTAGCAATATTTGCACACTGTGATTTGAGCCACAGAATAGAAAGTAAACTTAGAGGATATGATTTACATCTCTCGTTTTACAAATGAAGAAAGAAAGAAACACAGGCAAAATAACTTGCCTAAAGTCAAACAAGCTTCATAAAACTGACACTTTCAAAGAACACTAATCAAACATTGATCTCATAACGACATTCAGCATTTGGCAATTGGTTCTATATCTTGAAAAATTGTAATTCTATTGATAGGAAATGTATTTCTTAAAAATCTAAGTACCCGTTTGACCATCTGATCTCTTTGTGATCAGCTTCTCCCAAATGCAGGTCTCCTGTCCAATAGCACTGTTCATGCCAAATGGTTTGAGGGACTAACCGAGGCAGTCTCCGAAGGAGTGAAAAGCAGAAGTATTTTGCCAAGACAATGGATAGTGAGAGAGAAAAGAGGGCTTTGGATAGAAAATTGCAGACGTTTACAGGTTATTCCTCAAGGGAGTGGTGGAAGTTATTGTCAAGGAAGGCAGCAGGCTTTGGACAAGATACAAATATTGATCCTTTCGCTGGAACAGTGGCTGAACCTGTAGCCTTGCTCGTTACAACACTCACTCTGAGCGCTGAGAATTCCGACGCTGTCTCTGGTGGTGTAATTTCAGATTCTGAAACGGCACGTGGAAGCGTCACCAGGAAACATAAAAGGGAGACGGATTAAAGGGCATTAAATCGGGAGGCTGGAGTCAAAACAGGAATGCGTAATGCATCTGTGGCAACATTACCCTGTTTTGTTTTGTTTTCTTTTCACAAACATTATTTTTGGTATCTAGATTTTTAAAAGTTAATGAGTTGTTTGTTCATCTGTGTCTCTTTATGAACAATATAAATCGAAGTAGGGTTATTGCTGTATGACTGATTGATTTGGTCAAAATACATAGCTGAGTCGGACCATTTTGGAGACTGGAATACACACCTTCAAAGCCCTAGCTAGCTTGTTTACTGATGATATAAGTAACAAAGCAACTGTGCTAATATCTTGTAGAGGAGACATATCCATTTGGTTCTGTTACCCAAATATAAAAGACACAGGAGCACTGTGATCAGTATACCCCCATTTCTTTATTTACACAGAACTTACTAGAAGGTTATCACGTGCATGGCTCTGAGTTATATTCTATGAAAGGTGCCAGGATGAACCTAACAATGAACAGGCCAATAGAAAAAAATCCAGTAACTGACTGAAATTGGATATGACGAAGACAAACATGCTATTGTAATCACAAGTACAGTGAATGTGATGTAGGAGGAAGGTCCATTGCTATGAGGTGAGTTTGTGGCTCACCGGGTGCTCATAGGAGATTAATTTCTACGCCGTGGCTCTCTTTAGCGAAGACATCTTGATCTTCTATATTCTGCGTATCTTGCAGGTGGTCGGAAATGTTGAGTTTCTCTAATTCCCCATGTCCACTGCCCAGCAAGTGTTTATTCACCTTTTTGGGCAAGCCATTGTCGCGGGCCACCTGGCTCGTGTCTTATCTCACCCTGCTCTGCAAACCATTTTTATATTTTGTGAATTGGCTCCTGCCTCAGTCTGTCCTTTCACTCCAACTGCTGTCATCTTTTTCAAGTATTTCAGACATTTGCCTACCCAAGTTTCTGACCTTTTCTTCTTCGATGACCTTCATTTCCATTCTCTGTTATTTAGTCTGTGGCCAAATGCCTAGATGGTATAACTGCTCAGAGATGTCTTATCTCTGGAATCTTAAACTAAATTCTGGGAAACTGAGCTCAGATCATCTCTAACTAGTCTTCCATTACCGCTCCCGGTTGCCTTAGGGTCCTTTCCTTTTTCGGGGGAAGGTGCATGAGATTTATTTCTTGGGGCTTCTTTAAAGAGCCATAAAAACACAAGCAGTCAAGTTCTTAGCCCTGTTGCATGATACTGGGAGGGGACAAGGTTGCTTTTGAACATCCATGAGATAAACGCTCTCCAATGCCCTGGCCCATGTGGTTCAGTGGTTGGGCATCGTCCAGTGTACAGAAAGGTTGCTAGTTCGATTAGGGTACCTGCCCAAGTTGCAGGCTCGATCCCTGGTATGGGGCACGCAGGAGGCAGCCTATAGATAATCCTGGACTTCCCAAGAGGGAATTTAGACAGGGGAGAATATCCTTAAAGCTCCTGATGGCTGAAGCTGCTGTTGTCTGGGGCTTCGTCCCCTTTCCCATTGCCTCTGTTTTCCTTCATCCCAGAGCTCTTCTGCGAAGTGTCCTCTCTGGGATCCCTGCCTCCAGAGCTCCCACTTGGAAGCTAGTCACCCTTTTGAATGAAGAATATTAAAGTGTCCATAAGGAACCCTTCCATTTGCTTGTCCTTGTCTTTTACCCAATGGGTCTCTTCCTTTTAATTCCCAAATTCATACAAGCTCTTTCTCCACCATGTCTCCCTGCCTGCCTCCCTCCTTCCACCTCTCCATCCCCTCTCCTTCCTAACTCCCTCCCTCCCTCTCTCCCTCACTCCCCCCTCCCCACACAGACCTATTATTGCACTTTTTACACTGTATTGTAAGTATTCACTTGGGTCTTCACACACTCTAAGCTAGACAGTAGCCTAAAAGTGGAGCTCTGCGTCCCTCTGTCCAGCACTGTGCCAAGCATATGTTCATGGTTGAATATGAGTGTAAACATAGAGCCATTCTTTTAGATAGTGTGACTCACTGTACGTACGGGCTACACTTGAATGTAACTTAATAAACATAATCTATATTTTTAGCTTCATGTTATCAATTCTTACATATCCCTTATTAAAAAAAAAAAAAAAAAAAGATGAACCTAAATGAAATACACGTTTTAAGGCTCCATTTTCATCTGGGGTATTTTAGGTTAAATAACACTTTGAGAAGTAATATGCAATTGATACTCATAAAAGAGTCTGGATTATTAAAAAATAAAAGAACAACAAGGTGGTCTGTTGTAATGTGAAGTTACATTCACAAACTATTTGTGTTATTGTGTGGTTGACCAGAAGTTTTCTTGGGTATTTCTGTCTTTGCCCAAGGAGATGACTTTCTGAATCCTTCTCTTTTCATGCCTTGATGATGCTGAGGCTTTCTGGGAAGCACCAGAGCCATGGACATTGACAATGCCATGAGGCAGGGGGAAGGAAACATTTTTGAATCCCTTTGTGTTCCTGCCTTTACACCGGTTCTTCCTTCCCACAACTTTTTATAAATTGCCTGCAGGAGAGCAGATGTCAACTACAAGGCAGGCTTCGTGTTAATGTCCTCTTGTCATTCTGTTTTCTTTTGTTCAGTGGGGGAGGAAGATGAGAAAGTAGGGCAGGTTCTCTATTATTTCATACGGTATGTCTGGCAGCTGGAGAATGGCCGTAGTTGACAAAATGTTCAGTTAATTGAAGCCATGTAGTGGATATTGATGATCTTTCTACATTTAATGGAGAAATAAATCTGCTGCTGGAGAAAAAAAAAATACAAATGGCTCTTTGGCTGATATATGTCCACACTATCCTCTTCAGGCAAATCAAAAAATAATAATTACTTTCCCAGATGTAATACGTTAATGCCTAATTGCTCTCCACAGAGCATCGCGAGTTGAAAAAAATATATAACAATATATCTTCTTTCTCGATTTTTAACTGTTAGAGGCAGTGAAAACATACTGAGATGAAAATATTTAATTCCCACAGCAACCTGTTGGTGACAGCAAAGGTACACAAATTCCAGCACGAAAACACAAGGCTATTCAAGCTTTCAAAATATTTGTGAAATAGGGGACAAAGAAGAGGTATTTATTAAATGGGGGTATTAGAAATACATTTAAAGCTCTCTGGTTATTTCTGTTAATACACTACTTTGGATCTATTCAGGTTTCAAACACACAGTGGTTTGGATAAATAAAAACTGTGGCTCGTTCCTGTTCCTCTCATAAAAGGGAAGCAGTTCGTCACTCAGAGTCTGGGCCATTTATTAAAGAAACACTTTCTAATGACAATAGAATAAGTGGGCTGAAAGGCCTTGGTGTTAATGGCATAAAACCCATTATAGTGATATTTTAAAAATGCAAAAAGTCTCAAAATTATTTTAAATTCCTTAAATTTAGCCTATTTGGGAATACTGCCTTAAGTTTAATGGATTTGAAAGTATTTGTTTGTATCCTCTTTCCTTTTCAACAAGACCAGTTAGGAAAATTTCTGCCATGACACTGCTATTAAAATCCAGCACCAGGCCCTCGGTGGCCGGGCTCAATACAGTGTGTGAATATAAATGAACGTGATTGTATTTAAAAGGTATAGTAGCTAAAATCTCCCTTTATTTGGGACTCCAGTCCATTCGGTCTATGATGCCCTGTTAAATTTCCCCTTTATCTGCTTTCCTCTCCTCTATTGTTTTCTATGCAACACTTCTCACTGCATTTATTTTTATTTTTTAAAGTATTTTTTCTTTATTGATTTTAGAGAGAGAGGATGGGAGAGGGAGAGAGAGATAGAAACATCGATTGGCTGCCGCCTGCATGTCCCCCACTGGGGATTTGGCCCACAACCTAGGCAGGTGCTCTGACTGGGAATCGAACCGGTGACCTCTTGGTGCATGGGTCGACGCTCAACCACTGAGCCACACCATCCAGGCATGTTCTAAACAATTTTGTATGCACTGAGAAGTAGTCTGAATCCGGTAGAAAATTATCGAAAGAATCAAAGAAAGATTTGACTCAAGGTGTAAGTCTGACTGATTGCCAGTTCTTCCTTCATCTTTTTGTTGAGAAGGATTCTGAGACCATCATCTGGTCTCAAAGGGGAAGGTTGCTATAGTCAAATACCAAATTACGTTCTGTATACATAATGTAGGGTTGGGAATACCAACCCTATCATAAGCTTGGCCTAAGACCATGGTCCTCCAACATTAATTTATATCAGAAACACCTTGAGGGCTTTTGAAAATACAGATTGCTGGGCCCCACTCCCCAGGAAGTTTCTGATTAGTATGCCTGAGGTATGGTCCAGAATGGATGCTTTTTCAGGTGTTCAGATGATAGTGATGCTACTGACTCGGGGATGACTCTTTGAAAACCACTGATCAAGTGCACCACTTACTTTGTTTCTTTTTAAAAATAATTATGTGTGTATGCATATGTATGCCCACATGCAGTATTTCTTAATCAGGAATAGGTATCAGAATACCTTGAGGATTTTTAAACACATCACTGGTTTCTGCCCCAGAAGTTCTGATTTCTGATATGTGGGATGAGGCATTCATATAGGCACCTATATTTTGCCATATTGTTGATGTCACTCAGTTATGTTTAAAGATTAATGGGAGCAAGCTAGTAAAGGGGCTGTGTTTGGCAATTCAGAAAGAGATACAGGTAGGTGTTTAGAATGATAGCAAATGTTGACATAATTCTCCTCTAAAATGGTTTATTTCTATTGTGCAGTTGTAGAGAGGGATCAGCATTTCTGGGGTAGAGTTGAGACACACAAACAGTTGATCATCACTACTTTGGAGAATGGATGAGAGTACTGACTAAGGAAACATAGGAAGAATAGGATAGGGGGGCAGAGTTGAAGTTTCCATTGGGATTAAAGACCAGACATCTACAATGATTCTAGTATGTTCCAATTTCCTCCATGCACCTAGGCCACGTTCTCTGAGCATGAACACAATTGTAATCACTGGAAATATCACAGTGAGACTAAGTTGACAATATTTTAAGGGAGAGTCCAAATGGTTGATGTGAAGTCTACACTGGATAGGGAAGGAAGAGAAGGTCTTGGGTGGGGCTGGTGGAGAAGTAAAGGGTTAAAGGTGCAGGAGATCTCAGTGGACTCAGCAAATGTAGTATGAATGATTGCTGTAGTTGGAAGAAGAAAACATGAAGGATAGGAGGTGATGGAGAGCAGGACTTTTGATAATAATTTGCAGTTGGAGGATATTTTGGAGAAAGAGAACATTTTAATTTTTATACATATAAATCACCTAAACTCTAAAAACTCCATGAAGACAAGGAACTGTATTGTCATATATATATATGTGTGTGTATATATATGTGTGTATATATATGTGTATATATATATGTGTGTATATATATGTGTATATATATATATATATACACACACACACATATATATGTATTATTATATAGGTATTATTATATATATGTATTATATATATATATATATATATATATATATATATATATGAGAGTCATTTCTCTTATTCACTTCAATTAAAACATTTTTAAAGTTCAACTAGTTGTTAGTCTTTCAGGACCCTGAGTTACTCAGCATCCAGAGAAGCCAAACACATATGAGCTCTTCTTTGCTGTCGTGGGGATCATAATAGAATTTATGATTCTAACAAAGGGAGATTCATTAGCCCTGATGATTTTGTCTGCCTGAGTAACTTATGTATAAGGTATAGCACAATGCTCTGGGTACACAAAAGAGTCTGTGTGGTAACAAATGTTTGCACATTGCATAATTCTTTCTTAGACATTTTATCATATATTATCAGACTTGATGTTCATAGGAAACTTTGTAGAGGTATATAAAATATCATTGCTATTTGACTGATAAGGAAAATGAAATACACGCTATTGGGTGATCTTATCCAGTCTCGGGGTTGGATAATGGCCTAGCAAGGCAAACAAACCAGACCTCCTAGCTTGTAGTCCCAAGTGCTACCCACAAAGGTGCCTTCTAGCATTGGAAGATAAGCATCTGCTTTTGCTAGTTCCAGAGGAAGTTTTTGTTTAGTTTTTCATGTTTGTGCTTGTGAACTAATTGAAAACTAATTTAAAATTAACATACTCTTTTTCTAAAGCTGACTTTACAAGATGCTTTTGGGAAAAACAAACAAATAAAAAAAACCCACAAAAAACAAAACTGTGATTAAATCTGGGTGCCCGGGTTTCTTGCTGTCTGTGGTGATAACAGAAGACTGTACTTTCTTGCTCACAAATGTCATGTTAAAGTAATGTAAAGGGGGTCTAGAATTTACTATTGTGTTTCCTTCCCTTCAGAAAAGAAAGGGATGCTCTACTCATGGGATATGAAAGGGGGTGGGGGTGGGGGGGGAGACAAACACAGACTGAAAAGCCTGTGACAAAATATCAGAAATGAGCCGGACTGATTCACCGGGTCTTGAATTACCAGCACATCCAACCGTCATCTCGCATGCAGTTGTGCTGAGCCCCATCTCGTTCCCTTGCGATGAAACACAGTACTATACAATACATGCCACACAACATAATCTCACCTGTTGAATTGAGAAGTGTTCAAATAAACATTTACTGTCACTCGGTTTCGATTGCAAGGCGTTTAACAGGTGTAAAGTATTTTGTGGCCAGATTGCAGGGTAAGTGTTCATGGTGTGTCAGTTCAACGTGCCTCTGATGATGACATAAAGTAGGCTACCTGTGTGAGACAGATGCAGACTCAGATAGTAAGGAACCAGAGACGATATGAAGTGCTTGGATAAATAACAAGAAAATTCAGGTTTCTCAAATGTACACATATTTCTGTATTCTCACGTGTACTCTGAACTATACTAGACTCATAAATGTAATACCTCATTCTATACTGATATATTGATTCTGATCCTTTCATTAGGAGGTTAAGGTGGGCATTAATAGAGAAAAATAACAAGTGCATGGTTGGGCTCACTGATCTACAGATACTCTTCTTGGCTATGAAGGGGCAGGAAGTAAGTAGAATAAGTTGTCAGAATATGATTTTATGTTCATTCAACAACGAAAATATCTATTGAACATGTACCATACCTCAGGCACTGTAGTAGACAGCAGTAAACAAAACAGACAAGATCTGCTGTTGATAGAAGTTCATGCCAATTTGTAGCCTTTGTACCTTTTTAAATTATCTTAATGGTAAGTCTTTGAAAATAAATTATAAACACCCTACTACAGGTAAATTTCACCTGCCAGAAAACACCTTATATTTCATTATAAGAATAAAAGTGGATCTTTTTTTCCCCTGGCATTTCAGTAGTGATCCGGTAGTTTTGTACATGCTTTTCCCACTGCCGACTTCATTGAGACTTTACTCTGAAATCATCTCTATGAAGTGTTTTTTGGAAACTTAGGAAGAATTCGTTATTTCTGGCTCAGTTTCCCAGATGTTAAGTTCTGCAAGGACAGTTGTCATTTTAGTGCTGAATACATTCCCAGGCCCGTAGCCACCAGCTGAATGAAGAACATATGTCTAAACTTCTGATATAGCACTGATCGCACTTTAATTATTATAATTATAATGATTACTTACCAACCTATCTCTGCTCCTTAAAACTTAGTCTGAAGAATATTCATTTTTTAAAATCATATGTTTAAGGCAATATTTCCATACAAAACTGATCAATTTGATGGATTTTGACAAATGAATGCAGTCGTGTGGCCACCCTGAATGTGAGATACAAAGTTTTCATCACTCAGAAACACCTTTGTGCTCATTCCCAGTAAAATCCCATTCTCACCCTGACAACCACTTACCTTTCTTCTGTCACTATCCCTAGAAGTTCACGTAAGTTTTATTCTCTGAAAATACAATACATAATTATATAATAATAATAAATTTTATTAATATGCATTCGATTTCATAAAAATGGAATCATACAGCATATATTCTTTTGTGCCTGGCTTCTTTCACTTAATATTATGCATAAAGATTCATTCAGATCGTTGCATTTACCAGTAGTTTGTTTTCCTTTCATTCCTGGGTAGCTTTCCATGATATAGATATATAACAATTTGTTCATCCATTCATTGATTGATAGACATTGTGTTGCTTTCAATTTTGGCTGTAACAAACAGAGTTTCTGTGAACATCTGTGTACAGATCTTTGGACAGACATATGTTATCATAGGGTAAGTATATGATTAACTTTACAAGAAACTACTTGTTTACAAAGCAGCTTACTATTTGGCATTAATACCAACAGTGTATCAGCGTTTCAGTTGTTTGTCATCCCCAGTAACACTTGGTATTTTCAGTGGTATTCATTGTAGCTATTCTAGTCAGTGTGTAGTACTATATCATTTTGTTTTCGTTTGAATTTCCCTCAACTAATGATGTTGAGCATCTTTTCATGTGCTTATGTATTGTATGCCTTCTTCGGGAAAAATTACAATAATTTTTTTTCAACCAATTTTTAAATCAAATTGCTTGTCATTTTATAACATTATGAGTGCTTTATATATTTGAGATAGAAGTTCTTTATCATATATATATATATATATATATATGAAATGTAAATTTTTTCTCAGTATTTGGTTTGCATTTTCAATTTATTAAAAGAGTTCCTTAAAAAACAAACAAATAAAAGGGTCCCTAAAATAGCAAAATTTAAATTTTTGATCAAGTCTATCAATATTTTTTTTTTCTTTTTGCATCTTATTCAAGAAATCTTAGTGTAACCCAGTGGCACACAGATCTATGTTTTCTATAGTTTCAGAGATTACACTTAGGTCTATGATCTGTTTCGAGTTAATTTTGTAATGGTGTAAACTAAGAATTGAGATAATTTTTTTTGCATATAGATATTAAGTTGTTCCAGTATAACTTGAAAGACTATCCTTTCTTCATTCAATTAACTTGGAGTATTTAAATTGTCAAAATTACTTTCTTTATTCAAAATGAGTTTATTGTAGCTAGCACAGAGTTGAGTCTTGCTGTTCTACACAATCTGACAATCTCTGCCTATATATAATTGGTGAATTCACACTATTTTCATTTAATTTTATTAACAATATGTTTGAGTTTAAATCTACCATCTTGATATTTGTTTTCTATAATTTATTCTCTCTTCTAGTAATGCATCTGTTCAATAAATCACATAAATCTTACAATAAAATATGCCTTCATTTTTTTTCTTTTTGTCCTTTGTTTTCCTAAACTAGTTCTACATAAATTATAAACAGACTTGTGTGATAAAAAAGGTGTTATTACAAGTCTCATAAGCTACAAGAATGTCAACAAAAGAAACTTTCAAACCTGTAGAGAATTTTTGTGTGTTGATTTGAGCTAAACTGTCAACAGTTGTCGGGAAACAGAATCTCAAGGGATTGAGATAATGCTCCAGAGAATGGCAGTTTTGCACCTCAGTTTTACATGGCAATCAAAAGAGAAGATGCAAGTGAGTTGCCTGAAATCCACTGGTGATAGATTAGGGAGGCGGGAGAAAGCAAAGCGGGAAACCTCTGGGACTGGATGAAAAGCAAAATGATAGACACATACATCTTTTACGTAGGTGGGTACAAGACAGTTAACAGTCAACAATGAACTCAATAACAATGAGAGGATTTATTGTCTCCCTCCTGGTGCATTGGTTGTGCCCTGATGGGTCTGGAAAAAGGGGAGTTACCCTGACATTCCAATGATATGTTATCATAGAAGCAAAAAGACAATAGACATAAACCACTTTTAGTTAAAAAGCTGTAATTTCAGACCATCCTTTGTGGTTACTTTAGGTCTTTGAGTTTGCAAGGTGGCCGCATAGGCCTCTGAGCTTGTCAGGTTAGCATGTGGCCCCTTTATGTCCACAGGAACAATTCCACAATTCCAGGTGAACTGTGGACATAACTGTGAAAGTCAAACAATGAATTTGTGATGATAATAGGATATCTTCATGACTTCTAGAGTAGGAGAAATTCTTAAGTAGGACATGAAAAAAAAAATTAACCACAAAGGAAAATATTTCTAAACTGACTATACTCAAAGAATTTCTACCATTGGATGCCCCAGTTAAAAGCATGAAAATTGAACATTTAAATACACTTATCTGATAAAGAACTCATACCCATAATATATCAAGACATTTTGCAATTCCAAAAGATAAAAATAACCCTGTTTTTAAAAATTAGAAGAAATATAACTGCCCAGCCGGTGTAGCTCAGTGGTTGATCATCGACCCATTCACCAAGAGGTTGCCAGTTCGATTCCCGGTCAGGGCACATGCCCAGGTTGTGGGCCCGATCCCTAATGGGGGGCATGCAGGAGGAGGCCAATCAATGTTCTCTCTCATCAGTGTTTCTATCTCTCTCTCCCTCTCCCTTCCTCTCTTTCTAAAAATTAATAAAGAAAAAAAAATTTTTTAAAAAAGAAGAAATGTAACGGACTCTTCCCAAATATGAAAATCCAAATAGTCAAATAGATATTAAAAATGTTCACTGAAAGGAAAACTAAGATCTCAGTGTAATCTCATCATATATCTACTTGACTGGTTTAAGGAAAAACAAAACAAACAAACAAAAATCCTGACAGCACAGAATTGTGGTGAAAATCTGCAACAACAGGAAATCTCACACTACTGGAAAAGGAGTAAATTACTACTTCTGAAAACAATTTGATGTATTTATTGTTTATAATGACCAAGTCCTATGCATAACTCAAATATTTATCTGTGACCAACAAACTATATACATATGACATACTGAAAAAAATTAAATGATAACAAAAATGAAAGAACCTTAGCTACCTTCAATTCCAATTGTTGAAATTGAGTAAGTCTCAAAAATATAATTTTGAATAAAATGGAAGCCGTCATGTATAATTTATATGATGTTCACAAATAGAATAAGTTAAGATGCACTGTTTAGGGAAGCATAATTATATAGGCTACTGTTTAAAAGACAAGGAGATAAACAGCATAAAAATGAAGATACTGGTTATTTAGAGGTGGGAGGGAACACAGTACAATCAAAATGCAGGTAGGGGACTCGGGGCACAGGAAATATTTTATTTCGTAACCGGGTCATAGTTCCATGAATATGGACCTTATAGCAACCAGTTAAGATATAAATGTATGTCGTGCACTTTCAGACATGCATGCTTTATTTCACAATCATAAGCTGGAAAAAACGAGAATGACAAAAGAAGAATTAGAGACAGAGAATTTAAGGTGCTTTTCTTTCTGTAAAAGAGAGTAGAAAAATTGGAGAAGTAAATGGTGTCCAGAGAAGAGATGTTTTTAGGAAGGGGGAAATTACATAATGCTTCACATTGATAGGATTTACTCATGGACCATTCCCTTTACAAACAGGTATAGCCAGGAGGCTCAAAGGCTCACGTTTATAGGGCCTCTGTTAGGCTACATGAATATGGAAATGAGGTGGTACTCTGAAGCTGGTGTGGTATAGTCTTCCAAAATAACTCTTTAGATGATGGTATTTTTATATAAATTGTCACTAATGGTTTTCCTTTTTGTATTTCCCCTCCACAGTATGGGAACCCAGACAGCTAGGTAGTTGATTATAAATCAACCATATATATATTATGGTTGATTATGATATATCATGATATATACACACATATGTATACATATATTTTATATGTACACATACATATATATATATTTTATAGCTGTAGCATGTTGTATGACCTAACAGTGTAGCAGATTGAGCAGGAATACCTTGTAAAACCTTTCAAAATGAGGAGAAAAATAAATGATGCACATAAAAAAGCTATATATATTTTTTAAACGTTTTATTTATTTTTTATCCTCACCCAAGGACATTTTTGCATTTATCTTCAAATAGAGAGGGAGGAAGAGAGAGAGAGAGAGAAACATTGACGTGAGAGAGACACCAACTGGTTGCCGCCCACACAACCCCAACTGGGGCTGGGCCGGGGACAAACTGCAACCGAGGTACGTGCCCTTAGTGGGAACCGAACCTGGGTCTCTCTAACCGCTGAGCCAAACAGCCAGGGCTAAAAAAGTAGTATTTAAAAAAATGGAAATGTGGAGGTTTCTCATTTATTCTCAAATACTTAGTGATGGACAATGTGTGTGTGCGCTCTATTTTTTCTTCTTTCATTCTGCTGTAGCAGCTCATCCCACACATTTTTATGGGCTTGTAATTCCCTTTTTGCCTCCTCCTTGCTGTCTTCTCTTTCTTGAACATTCTTCCTTTAAAAAGTCAAAATTGCTTCCTCTGTTGGCATCAGCACATCCTCTCTTCTTTCGCTGCCTTGATTTCACACGCATGCGATGCCTCAACAGTTCTTAACAGTGATTGGGTAATATTTAAGCATTGCAACACTTCTAACATCGCCTACCACTTTTTATAATCGAAAACTAAAGATGTGTCTGTTTGGAATTGTTTCAGTCTCTATACCAGGGTCTCCTGCTTTCAAAGTCTTTGACTCATGTTAACTTGTGTTTCATAATATTATCTCCCATATATGTCCCTCTTGATATAATATCTGGAGAGATGCCACGTTTCGTCTTTCTCCTCCAACATACCCTCAGCACTGTTTCCTTACTGTTTAGAAGGGCTCAGCATCATGAACAATGGGATGCCTCTTATTTGCAAAGAATCTTTATTTAAAAAACAAAACAAAACTATTTTGACTTGGGTCCACTGACCACGTGGCACAGTCAATCTTTATCAGAGTAGCAAGCCTATTTTAATCTTAATCGAACAGACAATCGTGAATTCATGAAATACCAGGGAGTTAAAATTTCTTTAAAGAAGGAAAAATGCAAACTTCCTAAGAATAAAAGAATTATCCACAAAGGCATTGGGAATACAAATTGTGTTCTACTAAGAGCCAAGGAGCATTTCTGACACACTGTGTTATATGTTTGATTCTATCAATACCTGGGTGGCTGGGTGTTTTTAGCCAGAGTATTAACAGAGCAAAACCTAATATGATGAAGAGACTATGGCAACCTAGCAATGTGGAGTTGTTTAAAAAGTCAATAGATCTTTCCTGAAAATCACATGGGGACCCGTAGGGGGTGAAAATATTACCCAAAGGTAACCTCTGCAAAGGAGCACATTAGCTCCTTCTCTTGACATTAATATTGTCTCTTTTTACAGAAGACCTTCAAGCAACTGTAAGTGAAACAAAAGCAGATTTTAAAAGAATTTCATCTTTTAACAATCCTCTTGACTCTCTAGTGGGCTGGCCAGTAAAATCTGAGCATTAAAAAAAAAAAAAATTCCAGTGGGGATGAATTGATTCACTCCTGACTGAGACAAAAGTCACTTTCACCACTTCAGCAAATTACACGACTGTTTATTGAATTTGGGGTCACTTCACAGAAGCTGTTTGACCTCAGCTCTTCTCTGTCAGCCTGTCCTGCTGGCTCACAGAAATGTGGAGAATGCTAGCATGGGGTTTGTGCCACTGGGTGATATTTTTGGGGAGGTAGGGTTTATTTTACCCGATGGTACGTGCTGGGAAAACCAAGGGTACAATTTTCAAAAAGCTTGGGTTTTAGATTCAGACAGTTAGTTTTAGATCTAAGTTAATCATTTCCAACAAATATGACTTAGAGCAGTGACAATATCTATCTAAATCTGTTTCCTCATCTATTAAATTGGAATCTTCTACAGCCTAACCTGTTCTTAGCAGGATCACATGAAATGCTGTATATAAAAGGCTTCTAGCCCAGTGCCTGGCCCAATAAGAATATTGGTTTCCGTTTTCTTGAGAGTTTTTTGGTTGGTTTGTTTTGTTCTGTCCCGTTGCCTTCATACTGTCACAGTAGGCAATTAGACAGGAGCAGAGTAGGAACCATAGGTCAGGTATAGAGGTCACCATGTGGAAACCCCAGGAGCCTCGCAATGGGAAAACAAGTATTATAGGGTAAGATCTTAACTCCATGTGACCTTTCCACCCCTAGCATGTTGCTAGTCATGCAGTTTAGACCCTTTTAGAGGAGGAACAAGGAGGCCAGAGAATAGACTCATGCGGCTGCCATACAAGTCCTCGCATAACCACTCCCTTAGCATTAAGCCCTCAGGACAATGAGGTTCTGACCCACATCAAATAATCTTAAGAATAAAGCCTTGGGTCTGTTGACCATGGAGACAGAGTGTTGGTCAAACTAGAGATAACATCTAGGCCTGTTTCAGCTCCAGGCCCAGAAAAGCAACAAAAGCAGATGCTAAGTGATGCCTTGGCTCACATCTGGACCAGATGCAATGACCATTGACCTCCCCCACCCTAGCACTGAGCAATCAGTAGAGGCTACCACCCTGAAAAGGACACACCTGGAAAGCTGATGAATATTCTACTGAGATCCTCCCCTGAGGCCTCTCCTAAAATCCCCACCTTTAGAGAACAAAAAAACCCCTTAAGATGAAGGACCCAGCTCTCTTTCTCTCTAGCTCGCCCATACCTTTTCTTTCCCCTTTCTTCCTTTAAGGCACGTACATTTTTTTCCTTTTTCCTGTGCTCCAAGGGCCCTTCTTTAGCCTCTGTAACTTTTTCCTGAGTCCACACAACCCAGCTGCCTCACTTCTTCTACCTCTGTGACTCTCTAAATAAACATTCTCTTATAATTAGTGTTCTTGGCTCTGACTTCTTTCTTAGCCAAACTCAAGGACCGAGGTCTAACTTCCACAGTAACATCTGGTGCCCTTTGCCATGAACAATACTAAATGTATATATATTCCTTCTGTCCCTGCGCCAAGCAGTGTCTCTTTCAGTAATACACATGACTCTTTTTGTCTGTGGTGAATGCTCTGACACACTTGCAGCATTCAGTCTAAAATGGCTAGTTTCTCACCTTATCTGAAAAGACTAGAATTAAATCCAACTTCTCCATTTGCCGCTGGTTCTCTGTGTTATCATATACATATTGCTATCTGTGTGTAAGAGCCAGGACAACAAACCCCAAAACTGCCCTCTGATAGTCTTGTATCTTCTACTTCAAATCACGTCTATGCTCAAAAGGAAGATGTTATTCCACCCCCCCCCCCCAAGGCTTCCTGTGTGATTTTAATGGCAATTATTCCCCATTATGCAATGAGCTTCATCAGCTTCCTGTGACCCAATCCAGTTATTATTGTCATGGATCAATACATTAGAAAATTTCCTTGCAAGGAACAACTAGATAGCTGCTTGCAATAGCATTATCTGCAGCCTCAATTTAGTGTGGGTGGGATACTTTCCCATCTACATGGCAATGTGAAGATGGTGTCATTGATGTTGCCACTACTCTAATTCCAAAACCAAAACACTACTGAATACATTATGTGCATCCTGCTAATGTCAGTACGTCGTCATGGGCAAAATGAAACTACCAATTCCCAAGTGATTACCATGTACTTCCCTTCTTCCCATTTCTATTGAGCTGGAAATGGAAACCATTCCAATAATAATCAGTTGCATAAAAGCACAGAGTATATTCCACAGCTACAAATCAAAGTTATCACCCTCTTCTTCCTATGTAATTTGACCCAGGCAAATGTAAGCAGGGGATGCTTTGCCAACTCTTCTTCCTTTTAAATTCCCTTCTTTGGGATGGACTCTACCATTGGCCCCTTTTCACATTAAAACTCTCTTGGGATGGGTGGCTTGCAAAGGAAATTGCTCCGTGGCTGCTAGGAAAAAAAAAAAAAGTTTTAATTTTACCTCTTAATCTTCACTTTAACTTTCATCTCGAATTTCCCATTTTCAAGTATCTGACTAAATTGATTTGATGCTTAATGCTTGCCAAATAAATAATGAGGCTCTGAATGAGTCCATATGTAATAAGGCAAGGATTTCATTACTCCTAACATCGCTATAATCAGGCAATGATTAAATTATTTCTAACATTCTCAATACCGATATGAAAATATGCTAAAGACTCAGAACAGTTTAAGCCTTCCCACCATGTTTTGTATCAAGCATTTCCGTTTCTAGCCGTTTATCACACTGTTGCAGGAATTGGCCTATAAGGGTTTATGCTAATGATAATGGAAAGAACTCATCCACAGGTGTCCCCTTTATCTCAGCTACATCTTTAAAATCATTTACAAGTTCCATGGTAACAACCCTAAGGACCACCAGCAGGATTGCTGATTAACACTTACTAGGGGGAGAAAAAAAAGAATTAAATAATCAAACAATTTGCAAACTGTGGAAACCTAGACTGATGTTCAGCTCATGGTTATTTCATGGAGGGGTGGACAGGTGGCTGAAGAGTGTCTGCCTGCTCTTCTTCATTGGGGGGTGTGGGAAAGGGGGAGAGAGAGAGAGAGAGAGAGAGAGAGAGAGAGAGAGAGAGAGAGAGAGAGAGAGACGACTCAGGCATGCCTTCCAGTGAAGGGCACTCAAATCTATCTTTGGCATAACAAGACATTCCTTCCAGTTTGCAGAAATCAGATTATACCCATTGCATCCAAGGGAGATGCTTAACTCAAATCTCTGAGTTATGTTTATAGTACATTTAGAGTCTGACAGTAGCACCACCCAAGAAATGATTTGCAGCTTTAATGTGTGCCTGCAGAATGGCGATATTGATGAGAAATCTGTATTAGAGCACCGTGAATCATCATTAAAAGGCATTTAAAATTGGCTTGTAAAATATGGCTTTCGCTGCACTCTCTGCACTCTCCTGGAAAGATAAAGTAGTGTATTAAAATGATGATATGGATTTTAATAAATATGAAGTCATAGCTACTCTATTAGATGGGAATGTGGCAAAAAGAACCCCTGCAGTTGACTCTCTCAGTTAGAGGTTCTGTTTTTATTATCAAATCCGTAGGAGGCATTTTATAGTGGTCTGGAGCCAAAGCCTATCTTTTCTGGCCACTAAGCTAACCACTGGTCCAGAACTTTTGTTTAAAAGGACAAAATGTTCTATTATTGTTTGTGTTCCTTATATGTTCCATTTGTGGATTTATTATTGGCTGGGAGATTGTTGAATGTGGACATCAAGTAATTTCAAGCTGTCTGAGTTCATAACGTGGGAACTTTCTCAACTGCAAACAATCCTGGGTTTTTCCTCGCAAAACAGCTCGGAGTCGTGAGGGTGGGTTTGAGTTGGGGGGAGTGGTACGAACCTGGTGGCATTTTGGGGGACATAGCCAGGGCTTTCAGATATAGTTCATTCTCATTACAGTCACTGTACATCAAGATAATTTATATTTAGTGATCCACCTAGCATTTAGTATGTGGCATTTATCTTATTAGAGCTACCAATCTAATTAGATATGAAAACATTCAAATTAGGAAACACATGAAGGAAAACTACTTGTGCATGGAAGAAGATAAGCCTATATTATGGTTAATGTATTTATCCATTAATATAATCATGATGTAATTTAAGATGTGTTGGTTCTACCAAATTATCTTGCTAATGTGGGTTAAAACGCCTGTGGTTTTCAGAACAGTTTTCTGAGTTAATCCTGTTCTCTTTCTGTGGTTTATAGTACCCAGTTCTTCTCATTCACGGTTGTTGAAACATTTTCAACTTCCTCCCAAGTGTCTATTTTGAAATTACATTTAGCCAGAATATGTTGCTGGTCATCTTTAAAATATTTTATCTATTTTTTCTGGAATACTCTTATGTCTAATATATAGTATGGTCTTAAAGGATGCTCTGTGTCAGTTTCTTAACTATCATTTGGCTTCTGAGGAAATCAGCTGGGGATTTAGAGTGGCCATGCAATATTTCAGATAACATTTCATATTATGCTCCCTTCAAATTGTTGTTTAGAGATTTTTTCTCACCCTTACAGAGTATATCCATTCATTTTGTTTATCAGCTGGTCACCCTAGCCTTTTCTCCACATGTCATTAAGGAAGCACTCTTTGACAATGAGCTTCACTCAGACTGAAAGTTTAAAGTTCTGCTAGAGCTACTGGTAACCATTTCACACTGACATGTACACACACACACACACACACACATATCTTCTTTTTTTTTTAATCCTCACCCGAGGACATTTTTGCATTCATCTTCAGATAGAGCAGGAGGGAGAGAGGGAGGAAGAGAGAGAGAGAGACATTGATGTGAGAGAGACACATCAACTGGTTGCCACCCACATGACCACAACCGAGGCCGGGGACAAACTGCAACGGAGGTATGTGCCCTTAGTGGGAACCGAACCTGGGTCTCTCTGGTCCACGGGGCCAATGCTCTAGTCGCTGAGCCACACCGGCCAGGGCCCCTTCACCTTTTTCATTCAGTCCCCCATCACCCCACCTCTTACAGCTGTCAGTCTTTCTCTATCTGTGAGTCTGTTTCTACTTTGTTTATTGTATTCATTAGATTTCACATGTAAGTGGAATCATAGGGTACTTGCCTTTCTCTGAGGGCCTAGTTCACTTAGCATAATACTCTCCATGTCCCTCCATGCTGTTGCAAAAGGTAAGAGTTCCTTCTTTTTATGGCTGAGTAGTATTCCATTGGGTAAATGTTCCACCACAAACAAACTTTTTTTTTTTAAATAGAAAGAGTACACTAATGATAAAAGTGTAGTACACTACTGGGCTGGCATACCAGGAATCTTGGTATTATTCTTAATTTTTCCATATCCTTCACTTCTCACATCAGCAAGTCCAGTCAATCTGCAATCCTTCTTTGCAGAGGGGAGGGGAGCCCATTGGGGGAGGGTCTGATTTCTGTCTTGTTATTATTTTCACATTTGTCATCTTTCTGTAAGGTTCTATGATTATTGTAGCCAAAAGAAAAGCCCTCTTCCTCTTTCATCTGCTCAGGAAAGCCTCCCCATAGGCTATACATTCTGATTCTTCTCTGAGGTTTAGATTCGGATTTGTCCAACTTTGATCCTAACCTGTCCCCAAAAATCTCCCTCATGAAGAGCACACGTGTCATAAACTGAGGTTTATAGATGGGTAAGCAGCACTAATTGTACCATTCATGGAGGGGGGTGGAGGACCCTCAACCAAGTGCAAACCTGCCCCTTCTTCAGCTCTAAACCACGGTAGACCTGCCTCTCCAAAGGGCCTTCAAAAACAAATGTATGTAAGTAAGCCCTTTGAAATAGAAGTAACTGAAATTACTGGAGCTGGGTACTCTTTTTTCTTTTTTCCCCTAAATCACTGTTGTTGTTGTTACTCTTCACCCAAGGATATTTTTTCCATTAATTTTTAGAGTGGAAGGGAGGGAGGGGGAGAGAAAGAGAGAGAAACATCGATGTGAGAGTGTCACATTGATTGGTTGCCTCCCGCACGTCTCTGACTGGGCCTGGGGATCTGGGGATCGAACCTGCAACCCAGGTACGTGCCCTTGACTGGGAATTGAACCCGAGACCCTTCAGTCTGTCAGTCTGAGGGCCGATGCTCTAACTGCTGAGCCAAACAGGCCAGGGATCCCCTAAATCACTTTTTATGAAGACAGCATTTGAAAGCCTTTGCTGTTAAAATTTACTGCAATGAAGAAACACGATACAACGATGACTATATATAGAAGTCATCTTCAATCCTGCAGATTGTACAGGATATTCAGGGCCTGGGACCATCACAATTTGGTTATTCCAAAGCATCTTGTCACAAAAGATTAATGATGGCTGTGCTTATCAATAGAGCACTTAGGAGCTCAATTTCCACCATGCTAATATCCCAAGGAGCAGTTCTTCAGACTACGGTTTTGTATCTCCTCTGTTCGTTTCATTTCCTTGCCTTTTCCATTTTACTTTCTGACTGTCTCCGTTAATTTTCATTGCTTCCTTTGGTCCTTTCCAGTATAAATCTCAATTTTATGATCTGTCTCATGTCACAATTCACTGGAACATTATTTAGTAACCAAGTTTTTTTCTCCCTAGTTCATGGCCACAGAACTAGTGACAAAACAACCTTGTTCCCTTACAGAATACAAAGTATTTGCTAGGCGGCCTCCTTTTCCCTGGTTTTCAGATAGTCTCCTGAACATTTCCTACGTAAAACTACTCATTTCCTTTTTCAGGTTTAGAAGACCACGCCTTAGAAAGCAAATGCAAACAAATGCAAACAGGTGAGACACACATTTGTTTCAGAGTGAGGAAGAACAACTCATGGTGATAGCGTGAGAGAGTTTGCTGTGTCATCTAGAGGATCTGAAACGTCAGGCAGTCAGCGTCGCTGGTAAGGTAATTACAGCTCCTTACATCTTGAAAGGCCATTGGAAAATAAATGATCTTTTCTCATGTTTTACAAATAAAATGATTTCCAAATAATAATAATAATAATATAATTTTTATTTCAGGCTTCCTAAGATTGGTCGAATACATTTATCTGAATTCATTAGGAGGCCGACTAGTAGTAACAATATGTACATCCTCCAATGTAAACACTATTAATATTTCTTTTTTTTTTTTTGGTGGGTGAAAAAACCCCCGAGGTACAAAGGAATGAAGTAGGTAACTTGCATGTCTCCAGATTGGGGTCACCATTTAAATGGGTGAAATTAACAGGTTGCTGGCACAGGTAACATCCCTGTGTGGACTGAGATTTGTTCTGTCCCTCGGTCCTGCATCTCTCCTTCTTTATCTCTTTCAAAATAGACATTCTTTTTTTTTTTTCATCCCCACCTGAGGACATTTTTGCATTTATCTTCAGACAGAGCGGGAGGGAGAGAGGGAAGAAGAGAGAGAGAGAGAAACATCGACATGAGAGAGACACATCGACTGGTTGCCACCCATACAACCCCAGCTGGGGCTGGGGACAAACTGCAACCGAGGTACGTGCCTTTAGCGGGAACCGAACCCGGGACTCTCTGGTCCACAGGCCGACGCTCTAACCAGCTGAGCCAAACCAGCTAGGGCAAAAAATAGACATCCTTAAATACTTTTCAATGACAATGCTGTGACACTGTCACCTGTGCTAATGGGATAACATCAATTAGTGTTTACAGGACCATTTCTGGCTATTTCACTGCTGTGAGACAAAACCAGTAGGTTTTTGCAAAACCCCTTCTCCCTCAGGCCTGGGTGCTGGGTCCTTCCCCAGGCTGATCTCCAACTGCACACCCTTGGCCATGAAACAGAGAGAATTTTGTTGCCTAGGTAAGAACGGTGACATGGGTTTGCCGACAGTGAAGAACGACCCTTTCATGAGGAGTGAATCCTGGATCTCAGTAAGATTCTTCACGTAGACTCAAAAGAGGATGTTGCCTCAAGTAAACTTTCCTCTGTAAGTCTCTAAGTTTCAAGAGCTTGGACTCTAGTTTCAGAAACTTGTCCTCGAGTTTTATTGTTTGAAATGCTGGAAAAATCAGGAAGGTTTTGCCCTGCTCTAATGCTAGTATTTGGCTGACCCGCAAAGTGAGCACGAGTCACAGTGAGATCTGCTTTCAGTGGGAGCCAAAGGCAAACATGTGGAGTGAGAAAAAGTCATGAAATAATCCAGTTATTAGCAAAGAAAACAGTTTATTGCAACACTATAGCTGAACGTGTTTAAGGCATAGGTAAGGAAACGTAATGACTAAGAGAATCTGCCCATTTGCTCTGATTTATCTCAGGTGCCCCGAATAAGCGCCTAGCACATGCCAAATACTGAATATGTGCATTGAATACATTTTATTGGGTCTGAGTTTTAGAGATTCAGAAACTGAGTTTTAATCCCTTCTCTTTCATTCTCAGTGTGCCCTTGGCCGCCACTTCCTCATCCATAAAATAGTAATTTCAATACCTTCTTAATAAGGTAGATTTTTAAAAAAATGTCGTATAAGACATCTTCATAGCACTTTCATAAGAACGTGATCCTTGACAGTAAATAACTATTACCATCATCATTATCACCCTGTTATTACCGTTGACGTTATCATATACCCTTCCATGCTTGCTCTGCCTGCCTTTGAGACAAAAATAAGAACAAAGAAAATGTAATGTCAATTCCCCAAAACCACTGGGCTGAAGTTTTGGTTTCTTCAAAGATGAGGAAGTCTAGTTTATTGAGATAGTAATATTTGATATGCTCTCAGTGCTTTCAGGCTTCTAGAGACTGGGGTGTGACTATATCCATCTCTGCCCACGTACCAGCCCTTCTGGAGAGTCTGAGATGCTTCAGTTCCGGCCCCTTGGCGTCATCAGGAATGAACAAGTTTACGTATTTCATGAGCTGTGTTGAAGCTCCCTGAGATCTTTATTTGAGAAAGAAAGGGTGCTTGGATGGGAAGGAGAGAATATTCTGAGAGGAAGCTGGAAGATGACTTGGAGAATAGGGGTGCATTAGTTTCCAGGTCCTGGGCCCCACTTACATCGTGTGTTTATATTTTTATTTTTATTTTGTGAAAGTATCCCTTCATCTAGTTAATTAACACATCCATCACCTCATTTATTTACTTGTTTGCTTGCTTATTTATTTTTGGTGAGGACATTTCAGTTCTACTCTCTTAGCGAGTTTCCATCGGACATTCCAGTGTTAGCAACTCCAGTTACCACGTTTTACATGATTTCATTTCAATGTTGCCTTTACTCCAGGGTTTTTCAGCGTTGGCACTATTGACATTTGGACTGTATCATTCTTTGTTGGTGGGAAGGGTGCTGTCCTGTGCATTGGAGAGTATTCAGCAGCATTTCAGGTCTCTAACCACCCATGCTGGTAGCACCCCCACCTCTAACTGTGACCACCAGAATGTCCCCAGACATGGCCAAACACTGCCTGAGGAATGACACCATCACAGAGGAGATGTTTTCAAGTGTGTGTATCTGTGGAGGCTGAAATTTCTGAAGCCTGGGTCCAGATCCTTTAGCTTTCACAATAAGTCAGGTTCTTTTTTGTACATCTGGGTTGTGATGGGTGGGAACTGTCAGGTGCTCTGTTTCAATGACGTCAGTCTCAAGTGAAAATCTGGCCCACAAGCAAACACTGTCAGTAACCAAGTACATACACTGTCATGCAAACTGTTCCTTATGCGTCAGTAGACTTTCCATCCTTTTCTACCCTTTGAAAAATCCCACGGTGTGCAAGATTCATTCCCACGGGGATGCAACAGCATCAGCAAGACTACTTGGTAGGATCAGGCTACAGATTCCTCCATTTTGTAGGGAAATAGACTCTGAGAGGACTTCCTGATCTGGGCTAATAATCTAAAGGCATTAAAGTGTTGAGCTTATCAACACTTTTCAACGAATTATTCTCCACAAAGCCACTTTTGTGGCTTTTCAACAACAACACATCATTTCTAACATCCTTGATGCTAACCAATATACACTGCGGCACATTTATATAGTGATGTTTGACGCACTAATGTAGCACCTTTGGAGTGCTAATGAAACACCTGGAGCATGGTTTCCTGATTAGGGTACTTCAAATGTTATTCAACTACTCTTACAGTGTAGACGAACGTTATTTTAAATAAACGCTCATCACGTCGTTGGTACGGATGCACAGCAAAGGAAAGGAAGCTTGAAGAAAAAGTGGAGCGTTGGGGGTTAGCTGGGCCAGGGATAGCTGAAGACCAGAGGCCATTCCTTGACTTTTTTTTTTGGAATGAATAAATCCTGAGATTCCAACATGCCTGGACTTCTTCTCAACCCTAGAAGGTAGGACCTAAGTTATATTTGAAATAACTAAGAAATGTAGGGGAAAGACATGACAATTCTCGTCTCTCCACGGTGGCATCCTGGACACTCCTTGTTCCTGGGTCTTCTCGGTGTTGTTAAGTCAAGGTTCTCTCTGGGCCTTTGTCATCTCCAGCTTCATGCTGCATTGATTCTCTTTGTGATAATTATACACTTTTGGCGATTTTTAAAAATGGAAATTTTAATCCTAGCTGTAAAATTCTATTTTTTATTGCAATGAGTAACTTGTAATGATGAGAAATAGCCCCGGAAGGAGACAATGCAAGCCTGCATGCACATGTGCCCTAGAAGCCCTGTGTATTGTGGTTCTTGCTCAGAGAATGCAAGGTTCACTTTTTTTCCCAGTAGCAAATGTTTTATACGTCCCCTCTGCTGAGATGAAGATTTCACAAGGCTTATACAATTATTGGTCCAATCTACTGTAAGATATATTATGAGCATAAGCCTGAAATTTTGAGGCTTGCTTTTACTCTAATTAATAATTCCGAGCTAGATTTAATCATTCATTTTATTAGAATAGCATTGAAACAGGACTTTCAATTTTGTTTTTAGAACTATTTACACATTGGAACAGAGATCCAAGCTCAGTGCCTGGATGCTAATCACAGTGAATTATTTTCTGTTCCCCTAACATAGCTTGCTTCAGTTTTGGGGGGTTTGTTTGTTTGTTTTGTTTTGTCTGTCTGTCTGTTTCGTTGCTATGGCTTTTTCTTCACCTGAAATAAGCTTCTCTTTATATTTTGTTGTTGTTGTTATTTTGTCTTCATCACACAGATCTCATTACCCTGTGAGCCTTTTCACCTTCTCCCTCCAGAAGTGGGGCTCCACCCACGAGTGTTCCATTGCCCTCCATGAACCTGTCCCTTCACTGTGGAAGCTGTCCTGAAACCATTCATTTCCTGGCTCTCGGTACACCTGGCTGCCAGCTCTTTGGAGGCAGAAAATATCCTTTAATCACGGTTGCATTATTAGAAACCAGCATCATCTAATGGCATAGGATGAGCACCAAAAAATATGTCCTGAATTGACCTGGAATCAAAACTCCAGTTTTCTTATAATTTGCATATTCTGATCCACTGGAGCGACCTGGTGCTTTATACTTTCCAAAGGAAGACTTTGGGCAGAAGGGGAGGGTCCCATTAGCTAAGCAGTTGCAGTGGGGGCATTAGACTCGCTTCCCCAGCCAGCTCTGTGTGACACGCAGATGGCGCATGGTGGGACAGACTTTGGGAGTGCTGGCACCGGGGGGTGTGAGGCTCAGAACAGAAGGTGGGGGAGTGCAATAAAAAGGGATGATTCCATGATCTTCAGTCAAGTTGGTTCATGCATAGGCAAACTGGTAGGATTTTTTTTAGGAGAATAGAATGAGAACAGAACTTTCTGTCCAGATTGGATTCAGGGGTTAAGGAGAATGCCCATGAAAACACAGACCGAGAGATGGAGGGACAGTGAGAAAGTAAGATGGGAACTGTGTAGAAGCTGTGTGTGTGTGTGTGTGTGTGTGTGTGTGTGTGTGTGTGTGTGTGTTAGTAAACACCGGGAGCAAACACATTTTAAAATTTTGAGCACTTGAGCCAATTTTGCTTAAATCTCCAAGGAACAGAAAGGCTCCCAAGTACCATCAGGTTACAGATACTGTACCTCCCGTCTTCTCTTTTGATTCTCACATTAACATATAATGCAATAGACACGAAGTAATTATTGTTATAATTTTACAGATAAGGACATGCAACCCAGAAAGATTAAATTAAGCAAATAATAATAACAGAGGCAGAATTAAGTGCCAGGCATTGCATGTATCACTACGTGATTTCATTGAAGTATCTCAGATAAAACGAGGGTACTATGTCCAGTTTACAACCAAGGAAACTGAGAGCTTCAGTCCTTTCTTCAATGTCACACAGAAGTGGTGACTGATGACCAGATCTGTCCAATTCTAAAGCTTCTATAATTAGTTGCTGTGCTATTTCACCTGTCTAGCTATGGATCTTCCAATCCAGTCTTCTTCAGCACTGTTCTCTTCATCATCCACTTTAAACAAACAAGTAACCCCCACCCCCCCCCAAAAAAAAAAATCCAGGGCATGTTTTCCCCCCAAACCCGTTTAACACCTGCGCATGCTTTTTAATTCTGCTCTACTGCAACTAAGGGGTGTTGAGGTTCCAAGTATAGCCTGTACCTTCCTCCATATTCAGAACCAGTCCTCACCGAACCACCTGCTCTGTTCATTCTGTGTGATCACAGGCACAGCCAGAAACCCCGCTGTTCCTTCACCTCCTCCCTCTTTGCATTTCAAGAGTTTCAAGGTGCCAACAGACAGGAACTCATCCCTCTCTCCGTGTGTGGAGAAGGTCAGTCTCTCAGCCCTCCCAAATGGTGAAGGGGAGGTACAGGGGGAGGAACGGTCTTCTAAAGGCCGTACTGACATGGGAGAGGAGCCCTGGGGACCTGGATCCCCCTCCCACCAGGCCCACCTGCCTCCACCTCAGCTTCTGTTGACTTTCTAGATAAAAGATGCAGTCACCAGGCTAGGGAAGAGGGTTTGTAGCATCTGACAATGGTTAGCACTGAGGGAAACTTAGAAAAACAATTTTTATCAGCAAAGCAATTGAGGACTAAAAATATTGCAGAATGATCAAATTTTCTGAGTTTGGTTAAGAAGAATTCTGCTCCCCTTCCCCCTCCCCCTCCTTCAAAACCGATCTCTAGCAAAAGGAGGAAGCTTGAGGAAATTCCTCAATTTAGACATTTTTAAATACATAGAAACCTAGCTTGAACATGACTAGATTTCCAGTTTAGAAACGGGTTTTCTGACAGCCGTAGAATTAAAATGCTTTTATTTAGGAAGACAGGATAAAAATCTGTATCTGATTAATCCATGGTTTCCTAAACTTCTGTTATTTTCCTTTCCTTCCCTGTGTGTGTCATACCCACGTATGACTTCTGTTCATTTTTTAAGTCATTCAGTATTTTTCTTTACATTGATAATTTTTTTTTAAAGCTTAAATACTTTCTTTTAGTGTGTCTCCAGCAGGCTTATAATAAATTTTTCTAACATTAAATTTAAATGTGTATTAGAATGTGTATTTACTTTTTATTAAAGCAAAACCTACTTGTTTATATAATCTAAAACCATCTCCCATACCACCGGCCCTGTACTTCCCAGCTTTTAGACACTCTCTCTCTAACATTAGGCTGGGACAACTGGTATAATGTTCTACAGATGCTGAGGAGATATATTAAGGATCATGGAACAGCGATGGTCTCTGACCGACATTATACATAAATAACATATAGGTGTGTGTGCATCTTCCTTTATCTCTTGAGTTCAATCCCGATGATTTTTACAGGCAGGCATCTTCTTTCACCCAAGCGGACAGGTGGATTTAGGAGAAAATCAGGCAGCACCTGAAGACAAGGGACAGTCTTGCCTAGTGGCAGTCTGAAAACTGAGGAGGAAAGTCATTTGTCAGCTCAGATTCCTTTCCGTATTTATTTATTCTACTAAAGATATAGACAATGTGGCTGATTCTTAAAAAAAAATTTAAAAAAATGGAATCATGTAACTTTATTTACTGGAAACTTTTATCTTCTTTTTCAAAAAGAAGATCTCCTTATTCATACTCCTGCTTGTCTCCTGCTCATGGTGCCGACGCATGGTGCATTAAAAAATTAACCTTCCCCAAAGCGAGGCTGCCTTTGGCCTTGGCTCCCAGGAGGTGACCTCTAGGCCCCTGGAATGTCCTGCCTGTTAAGAGTGTGTTTGTTTAGCTTGGGACCTTGGGCAACACTGGGCAGTCTAACTGTGTGATTAATGATAAAGGCTTTGGGTCATGCAGTATCTGCTTTGCTTCTGGAGTGGCAGGAGACCATAGGTCAGGCAGTCAACCATGTCCGTGTGCTTGAGTTCCAATAAAAACTCTGGACATCAAGGCCTGGTGAGTGTCTCTGGTTGCCAGTGCTCTGTGTATATTATCACACATCACTGCTGGGAGAGGTAACTCTGTCTTTGGCTCTGCTGGGGAAGGATAATCGGAAGTTCCAGATCTGGAAACTCCCTGGACTTTGCCCCATGCATCTCTTCCCTTGGCCCACTCTAATCTGTACCCTTTCACCATCATAAAACATAACCATGATTAAAACAGCTTTCACTGGGTACTCAGAGCCCTTCTAGTGAAATGTTGACTTCAGGTTGGGTACTGTTTCCCCTAACATCACACACATCAAAAGCACACACTCAGTACAGAGAGGCACCGTAACATCATAGTCAAAGAACGCAAAAGTCAGATACACTGGCTCTACCATTAACCACCTGTGTGGTCTTGGCTACCTTAGTTAGTGTCTCTGAGTTTCAGTTCATAAAATGAGAATGATACTATGTTGTACCTTGTAGGGTTGTGTGAGGAATCAGTAATAGTGCTGTTCAGAAGCCATTTTGGAACCTGAGGCAAAAGGGAAAAATCACTAATGCTGATTTAGTCTTTATATAAAATTTTGTTCATCACGGATATTTCATTGATATTTCTTTCCCCCAGAATTGCAATAGAATATCACTTATCTTGATTGCTAAGTTTATGATGGCCCCTTGAACGTTGCACCTGGGTGACAGCTTTACTCACTTCACCTTAGTTTGGCCCAGGTGAGGATTAACAGTAATAATTAAAGTACATAACATAGCCCAGGGCCAGTACCATAGGGAATACTCAATAAATAATATAATTATTGGTGATATTCTTGTCGATGTTGCTAATATTAATTAGGACTGGAAATTTAGTGCTCTGTTAGTGGGGATAAAAAAAATCATAGCTGTGACCAAGGATTGGACAGTGTTTTCAGCTTAAAGGGAAACATCAGGAGTTGATTTCCATATGCAGCCTGTGACGATGAGACAGTGTATGTGGGTGTAAGGGTTTACGCATTACTTTTGTGACTTATTACATGAAAACATGGCAAATCAGTAAGTTGGAGGCTCTTTATGAATGTTAGCGTGTATGAAAAGATGTTGAATTTGTAAAGATTATCTTTAAACAAATAGCACATTCAACATTCAATAATGATCGCGGAGTATAATATACTAGCTAAATGAATGTATCCTGAGGATTTCTTGCAGCTTCAGCTTTGGCTACGGAAAGGTCTCTGTGAGATGCTGTCACTGACTTCTCTACCCTAACGACTAGCGTCGAGGGAGCACAAGCACCTCATGGCATTGTTGTGGACGTCACGGTCCTCGGTTCAAACTACATTCATAGGTGTTAGAGCTGAGAATTTTGAAACCAAATCCCTGACAAAAGATAGTTTTTTCTTCCAAGGCTTGGATCTTACCTTTGAGGGAGATAAACAAAAAATAAATTCTTGGTATAGTATGAAAAATAAATGCATGACCTTTGTTCCGGGTTCCTAGCACACAGTTCCTGAATGCTTAGAATTTGTCTATTGTATGCTGATGACATGACTCACAGGAGTCCTCTAGGTAGCTTCAGAATAGGGGTGCTGGTCACCAAAAGTACCACCCAGGTGATTAAACTTTCAGCAGCTGTCCCCACTCCAGGCTAATGTGTCGTGTGTTTTATTTCTTTATTGATTTTAGAGAGAGAGGAAGGGAGAGGGAAAGATAGAAACATCAATGAGAGAGAACATCCACTGGCCACCTCCTGCACGCTCCCTACTGGGAATTTGGCCCACAACCTGGGCATGTGCCGTGACCGAGAATCGAACCAGTGACCTCTTGGTGCCTGGGTCAATGCTCAATCACTGAGCCACACCGGCTGGGCCAGGCTAATGTTTTAATAAGTCATGTCTAAGTAATGCCCTCTGATAAAGCTCCCTAAATGACACAGTTTGGGGAGCTTCTGGGTTGGTGAACACAGCAACAGTGGCATGCCTGGAGAGGACATTGGAACTTTCCATGCCCCCTCCCCATACCATGTCCTCAGCATCTCTTTCATTTGACTGTTCCTGTGTGTTATCCTTCACAGGTAACCAGTAAGTGAAAGTAAAGTGTTTTCCTGGGTTCTGTGAGTCAGTCTCGCAATTCTGGAACCTGAAGAGGGGGCGTGGCCAGATTTGTAGCCGACAGGTCAGAAGTACGGGTGGTCCCTGGGACTCCTGACACTGGTATTTGAGGTGGAGGCTGTCTTGTGGGACCGATTCCTCACCCTGTGGGGTTGCACCAGCTCCAGACTGTTAGTGTCTGAATTTCATTGCTGGATACCAAGTTGGTGTTGGAGAATCTAGCTGAGGGTTTCCTGACAAAATCCTCGCTGAACTTCTTCAACCAGTTTCACGTTTTACAGCTGCAGTAAACAAGCGAAGGCTTCTCTCTGTTTTTCTACCGTTTCTATCAATTCCCCGAACTTGAAATAGCATTGTACAAAGGCTTTATTATTTTAATAACTGATGAAATTCATGCAAATACAATCGTCACATCTTTTAATGTTGTAAAAATAACCAGTTGATCGGATACGTTTTCCCATCAATTATATTGGCATGACTTATGCCAAAATGAGCTATTTCTACTTTGTAAGGACCTGTACACTCTGTTCATGCGTAAGTACCTTTAAAAACCAAATAAATGAACATAGGAGGGAAAGCTGGGAATGAAAAGGGTACCTGAAGCTTGAACCAGTGTGCCTCAGCATGGGGCACTTGAACAAGCAGCACCCCCATCAGCCATGAGCTTGGTGGAAATGGGCATTCCTTGGCCACACTTCAATTTACGGAATTGGAATCTAAGGAAGGGGCCCAGGACCCTGCATTTCAACAGACTTCCAGGCGATTCTCATGCACAGTGAAATCTGCGCAGGCCTGCTCTGCGTGGGGGTTAATTAATCAAAGTAACTCCAGGTGAGAAAGTCAGTGGTAATGAGACGCTCCTATCACAGGTGAGGGTGGCTGGTCATCTCAGTCGGTCTGAGGCTGCGTGGTTTCCCAGGACGCCAGGACTCGGGGGGCCAACACCAGGTCAGTCCCAGGCAAACAGGGACACGTTGTCATTATGGCCAAATGATTCTGTGACTGTTTTAAAAGCCACACTACCTTGCATTTCATTTTATCTCTGTCGGATAGCCTTTATTCTCTGACTGATTTTCCCCCAGGCTCTGGGCATGACCAAATTAATATGGTTATCTTGTGGGTCATAGATTTGGGGGAATTCAATAAGGTAGTTAGTTAGAGCTGACATTTTGTTCTTGCTGTAACTGCTGGAGTTTGATTACACTCGAGTGTGTGATCCATAACTTGCTTCTCTGCCTAATTCCTCCCCACTTCGATGTTCTGTGAGCAACAGAACTCCACAAAGGCAGAGGCTGGGCATCAGTTTCAAGTTCTCAGAAGTCACTTATATTGATTGTATTTTTCTTCGTTGTCTGTTTCTATTTGCTCTCATCCAGGTTATTATGAATCTCTCCTTCTGTTCCCTGACGGAGTCGCTATCTTCCTTAAGCATAAGTTTGCGTTTCTGTCCACGAGTCTCACATTTTCAGTGTGAGTTGGACACTGAATTGCAGAGGCTGTGATAGTACTGTAAATGCCAAGGGGAGTGGATTAATAGAATTAACAGCTACTAGTAATTATGAGTGCCATGTTTACCTTCGTTGTGGTTTTATTTTAACGCATGCTTTGAAAGCTTATTTCTAAGGAAATGGAATAGGAAACGTTCCAAAGAAACGAGTTTTATCTTTTGTGAAATTCAAAGCAGAAACAAAACAAAACAAAGCATTTAACAATTTGTGTCTGTCTCTAATGAAATCTAATGGGTTAGCGGGTTGTGTGTTTCTTCAAACATAATAACGCTGCACAAATTATTTGTTTTTAATGTCATAAAAACCCATGTTATATTACTTGGTTTTCTTAAAGCTCTCACAATGATGACTCAATTATGTTGCATTCACAAACAATTAGGTTTGACTATTTGGATGCCTATTGTTGCCAACATTCTGCAGCATTTTTTTTTTTTTAACCAGTAGAAACATTGTGCTTCGTCTATTAAAATGTTCATTTTGTAAATTGTTTTTTCATGCGATTTAGGCTTTAGCACAAATGCTTTCTTTCTCTCTCTTTGCTGCTATTTCCCCCCGCCCCTGTTTATCCACACAATCTGTTGGATAAGTGCTATCAGTAATTTCTGAAATATGGGCTTTTTCTACTGAATCAATGACTCAGGTTCAAGTATCAATGAACTTTAGAGCACCATTGATGGAGGAGTCATTTCCCAAGGCTCTCATATACCTGCTTGGTAGTTCCCAAAGTGTGCCAGCTTGTGTGCTCTGATCCATGAACCGCAGTAGTACACTGTGCTTAGAGCTTGGTCTGGCCCAGAAAGCAATGTATGTGGACAAATTAAAATAAAACAAAAATTAAAGTATATGGACAGAGCGTTCTATGTTATTCTGGGTAACATTTTAAATTCATCACATACGATGAAAATTAGGTATAGTCAAGCATTAAGCACCAGAAACCTCTTAGGAAGGTGATGTGTTGGAGAAAAACATACAGGCGTATCTCAGATATATCGGGGGTTCGGTTCCCGACCATGGCAATAAAGCAAGTTGTAATGGACTTGCTGGTGGAAGATCTTGCCTTCAGTTGGTTAAAAATGCAACGTCTGTGTAGTGCAGTAAAGGGAAGTGCTATGAAACAAGGTATACCTGCGCTATTGTTTCAAGTACAACATAGTTTTTCTCCCTGTGATGGGAAGACTGTTTGTTGTTGATTGAGGACCAGATGAAATACTTGGAGCATATTCACTGGTCGTCATGAGCAAAACCAAAAAAAGCTTAAATAGGATCAGGATAGTATTCAACATGGTGAGGCATGCCTATTAGGGCCACTTGAGGGAAAAAGAGATTCAACTCTCTCATCTCCCATCACCCTCCCACTCCAGGCCTATCTGCATCAAGGACAAGGGCAGGCAGACCCACCTCCTCCTTAAATTGTCATTCATTCTCTCCCCTTTGGGTCTCCACTGCTCTCTCTCTCATTTAATTCTCACTATAGGCCTTTAAGAATTAGGTCTTTTTAAAATTTCCATTTGACAAATAAGCCTAAAAGAAGGTTTAATTACTCTCCCATGGCCACTCAGAAAGTAAGTGTTGGTGCCAGTATTTGAATCTAGGCTTCCTAACACTGAAGCTTTGCCTTTAACCTCTGTGCTATAATGTGAAACATGTACATGGGTAGTGTGCCTTTAATACTGAACCCTGGTTCAGCTGCCTGCCGCTTTGAAAGCAGGAGCTGGCGTGAGGGAAAATGGTTTATTCAAGAGCTGGCAGCCTGAGAAGACAAAGGACTATTGTCTCAAAGACCATCTTATCATCTCAGTGCAGGTGGGGGTTTTTATAAGGAGGGAGATGGAAAACAGAGCAAAGAGATCAAGGGGAGAGGGTTGAAAATTTCTCTATGTGCAAATCAGCAGAGTTTATTTTGATAAGGACCTCGAATAAACTGGTCTGGTTTGTGTCATCCTGTTTTTCGTTATCCTGGTTTTATGTGATCCTGGTTTTCTGGTTGATGGTCAGCAAAATGTCCGGTGCTGGAATTACTGAAGGTCAGAGTCTGTATCTTTTAAGGTTAGTTCCTAGAATTCTTGTACAAACATGCTGTTTATCAACAAGCTACACATTAGTCAGAGTCAGCATTTGCAAAGATAGTGTCAAAAGGATGGTGGGGTGGGTTTCAGCTTGGCAGTGTAGGGGTGGTATAACCTAGCACACTGAAATGCACATCCAGTGAGAATGATGTCACTAAGAGGCTTGTCACTCCTTTTGCAGCAGTTGTCTTTCCTCATTCTGCCTGAGCATGCACTTGAGCCCTTTCATTCTTTTCCCCAAATCCCTAGGACTAGGTTTCCAATGCCATACCTTTGTAGTTGAGAGCCAAGTTTTGACACTACTCTTGCCCTGGTGTTGGTTGGAAGAAACTGTTTGACAGCGCTTCCCGGGTTCAGATGGCATGAAGGTCTTATCCACTCAGCCTTGTTCAGGGTAATATACTACACTCCACTGGTAGTGTGGGAATTGGAGGGACTGATTCACTTGTAGTTTATATGAAGCTGGAACAAATTGGGCTGACCAGGATCTTTCAGTTATGTCAATGTTAGCCACAGTCATCTTTAGGTGTCTTATTAATTCTGTGAGCACAAAACTCATTTTGAAGTTTTCCATGGAACAATTCAGCATGAGTGTCCATTATTCCTTACCTACGTTCTGTTTTTCAAGCCAGCAGCCCAATACAGTGTACTGGGCTTTATATTGTATTTGAGGGTTTATAATGTAAGACACATGAATGCAATAATCCATAAACTGCGATGTAAGCTTCTAAGCTATCAGTGAACTTTCAGGGAATTGCTGGGGCCACTCAAGCAACATCTTAGGACTTCATGATATACCGGCTTTTTGCTTCATTTCAAAATCATTTAAAAAAAAAAAGAAATGAAAATTTACTAACCTTTCACTCAACACAAAATAATGATGGGATCCTAGTTCATTTATATTCAGCTCGGGTAACATATTTATGCAGGTTCCAGATGTAGAGTGTTAATGGATTAAAGTATATGGACAAAGTGGGCAATTGTACTGTAAATGTTACTTAAGTGAATTTGGCCTGCAAGGGTATTATTGATTTATTTTATCTAATTTGGTTTGTATTGCAATTCAGGCTCAAGATTGAGGGTTGAAGTCATCTGTCTTCTAGAGGTGAAATGACTTCAAGTCCCAAGGGAACTAAACTAAGTGAATAGGAAGTCTCTTCCTTCGAGGAAGCAAAGAGAGTGGAAATATTTTCCAGTGCAGGTGGGGGGTGTGGAGAGGGAAGTGTTCTCTTCCCAAGGACGCTAGGAAATCATATTCCACCAGGAAGAAAACATGCAACCACCACTCAGGGAAACATTTTGATTTCCCTGTCAATATTAAAACAATATCCTCTTAATAGCTAAAGAGGGGTACTTTGCAAAGCCAGGCATGGAGCTTAGTGATGTTGTAAATCAGCAGAACAGGAAGAAAGGTACCTTTTTAGCAGATGTGCAAAGCACCCTGCTGAGAGTTTCATGTTCACATCCTCCGTTCTCCAAGTGCTCAGGCGTAGGAGGAAAAGGGACAGTGGCGGGGGGAGCACAGGCGAGCACGTTCTCTGTCTTTTTCTTTCTTTGTTGAAGCTGTCATGGAATTGCTTACACTAGATCTGTTGTTGAAGGATTGAACACAAATGATGAAAAGTATAAATTATTTAGCGCCATTAAACTATTGTGGGGCTACCATAGTATATAGCTCGAATCCCCCAAATGATTATTTTTTATTAGGTTTTATGTTTATTAGTTAAGAAATAATATTTATTGCTATGAACCAGCAACGTGTTCCAAGAGCACTGTATACATTATCTCCTGAAATATTCAGAACATTTCTCTTTGGTAGGCAAATTATTAATAGTCTCATTTTATATATAAGGGAATTAAAGTTAAGAAAGGATGGTAACTTTCCAAAAACACTGCAGTGACGGCAACGGAAAGCCAATGTTCGATGCCTGTGTTGTCCCACTCTGGTCTCTAAGTGATAACGTATTTTCAGGTAGACAACTAGAGGTCCTGATCGTAACTTGTAACTTAGTTTGCCTCTTACTCTCTAGAATTTTGTGTAACGTATATGATTTTAAAGACTATAAGACAGTTGCTACCCCCCCAAAATTATTATAGCCTGAATTTATGATGATTATAAAGAAAAATACGGCATTAAGGATTAAAAAGTAGGGTTGTCAGAAGGCAAGTGGCTTTGGTACAATTCATTAGTTTGGGTCCTCTGACACACATATCCTTTTCAATTAAGGACAGGGAAACTGAGTCCTAGGGAGACTTGGTGATCAATCCAAGGGCACTTGGGCAATGATCAAAGTTTTTAATGGAAAAGCAATACTGCACACCTATATCTCTCCCCTGGCTGCTTTGCTCCCAGAGTTGCAAAGAGATCTATTAATTAAGCAAAACCAGTCAGCTCCCCAGGAGCCTTTGGATATGAAGTCTCTATAGTGACTCCATGCAAAATGTCCCAAACCTAAAACATCTGTTCAGGAGGTACAGGCGGGTTCCATTTCCCAGTCCCAAGTTAACAACTTATTTCCTTTCCTTTTTTTTTTTTTTTTTTTAAGTGCATAGCAGCTGTCCACATATTTCAGAGGACAGACCTCAGTTTAAAGCTCAGCTAGAGAATGTGATGTAGAAGACGCTCCACACTTCACTGTATGTGCTAATGAGAAGCTTCTTACACAAGCACATACATTCATTTATACGCTGACGAATTTTCAGTTGCCAAATAGCTCCAGTGAAAAAGCCAGAGAAGTAAAAATAGTCAATCTAATGAATTTAACATTTATTTTTATGCAAGCTTGGGTTCTTTTTAGAATTGTTTTGGTTTGGAGAAATGATTTGCATGTGAAATGCATTTGGTTTTTGAGACTTTTGAAATACTATGTCTTGGAAAAGGAAAGCATTTTTTTTATTATTATGATTGAGAGGCTTCTAGCCAGATAACTGGAGTTAAACCCCCAAAAAACCAGAAGGGAAAGGAAGAGAGATAATTCCTAGGTCACACATTCACGAGATCTGAGGGCAAGAATGAAGAGCATCAAGGAAGAGGTGCAGGTGACATGATTTCTCTGGAGTATGGGCTAAGTCAGTCTCCGAAGCCAGCCTTCCAGCTAACAGAGAGCAGGCACCCAGTTTCCTGTCTATTGTGTTCCGCCAGTGAAGGACAACAGATACATGTCAGTCTTGCATCTCCCACCAGAATGCAATTTCACATGCTGTTCTTTTCAAAGCTTTCATTTTTTCCCCATATTCTTTTTACTCTACCCACATTAGACACATATGTGTATTTATCCATCCATCCATCCATCCATCCATCCATCCATTCATCTAGGATGTATTGAGGTCCTACTATTGCTCAGGCACTGTTTAGGGCCCCTGGAACAAGACGGAGAAGATCACTATCTTATGTAGCTCACAATATTGTAAAGGGAACAATATAATTAAAAAGTAAGCCCAGCCGGTGTGACTCAGTGGTTGAGCATTGACCCATGCACCAAGAGGGCGCCAGTTCAATTCCTGGTCAGGGCACATGCCCAGGTTGTGGTCCAAATCCCCAGTTGGGAGCATGCAGGAGGTGGTCCATCAATGTTTTCTCTCATTGGTATTTCCATCTCTCTCTCCCTTTCCCTTCCCAAGGAGGGGGGGTGGGGAGTAAGGCCATAATAATGGTAATTCTGTTAGACTGTAAATATTATAACATAGGGGGAACAATATAATTAAAAAGTAAATAAATCTATAATAAAATTAATTATGAGTAGAAAGAATTGTTAGACTGTAACTATGATACCATGATAAAGAATTATTGGGAGGAACAGGGGACCTCGGGATAAGAGGTTGATCGTGAATAGGCCTCTACAATGCTATGAGTTAAGTTATGAGACTGATGGGAAGGGAGTAACCTTTCAATGCTTTGAGAAAAGGATCTTCTAGGAGGAGAGAAGAACAAATACAATAGCCTTGAGGCCAGGACCATTAAAAAAAAAATGGAAAGAAGGTCACAGAGTTTAGAGTATAAAGATCGTAAGTAACAGAGTGATCATAAGATAAAGCCAGGGAAATGAACTGGAGCTAACCCACGAAGAATCTTATAGGTCATAAAAAAAGCACTTGCATTTCATCCTTTATTTAAACTGGGTATAATTTTCTACATAATATCTATACGGTGAGCATTGCACCAAGCACTTTATAAAAGCTATTTAATGTACCTTAGCAACAACCCCATAAGGAGTGCAACAATATTCCCATTTTGTGGATAAGAAAACAAAGACTCAGAGGTTACATAAATGTCCCAAGATTACATACTAGGAAGAGATGGAGTCAAGATTCCAAAGCAGTTCTAATTCCAGAGTCTGAGCCCTTGTTCACTCTCCGCCAGTATTCCACTTCTCCTTCATCCTGTTTTCCAGAGCTAGCTGGCCTGTTGTGCACATAATGCAGGGGAAACAAACAAAAGCAAATGTCTTCTGAAATAGGAGTGCTGAGCTCCTGTTGGTCAAAAGAAACTGTGTATACAGAAGAGCGGCCATTAAGAATGGCAATTAATTGTAGTTGGGTTCTGAATGGTCTCTGCTAAATCGTCTTTTATTTGATTCTGCAGTCTTCATCACAACTAGATATCAGGAAGTCATTTTATACAGACACACACATGTGTCTGCATATTCACATATGAGTTATACATGAGTATATAACTCACCTCCATATACAGTGTGGGGCAAAAGTAGGTTTCCAGTTGTTTGTATGGAAAATAATACAATAATGAATAAATAATAATACAATAAACTCTGTGTTTCATGTACTCACAACTGGAAACCTACTTTTGCTCCATCCTGTATTCTTGTATATGAGTTACATATGGAAGATTGCATTAAGAATAGTCAAAGACATTGAAAAAAGAAATACAGGAAGATATAAATAAGTGGAAGCACATACCTTGTTCATGGATTGGAAGAATTAACATCATTAAAATGTCCATACTACCCAAAGCAATCTATAGATTTAACACAATCCCCATCAAAATACCAATGACATATTTCACAGAACTAGAACAAATACTTCAGAAGTTCATATGGAACCAAAAAAGACCCCAAATAGCTATAGCAATCTTGAAAAAGAAGGACAAAGTAGGTGGGATCACAATACCGGACATCAGGTTATACTACAAAGCTACTGTAATCAAAACAGCCTGGTACTGGCACAAGAACAGGCATATAGATCAATGGAATAGAACAAAGAACCCAGAAATTGACCCAAAACATTATGCTCAGTTAATATTCGACAAAGGTGGCAAGAGCATACAATGGAGTAAAGACAGCCTCTTTAATAAATGGTGTTGGGAAAATTGGACAGCTACATGCAAAAAATGAAACTAGACCATCAGCTTACACCATACACAAGAATAAACTCAAAGTGGATAAAAGACTTAAATGTGACTCATGAATCCATAAAAATCCTAGAAGAAAATGTAGGCAACAAAATTTCAGACATCATATGCAGCAGAATTTCCACTGATATATCACCTAAGGCAACAGAAACAAAGGAAAAAATGAACACATGGGACTACATCAAACTCGAAAGCTTCTGCACAGCAAAAGAAACAACCATCAAAGTGGAAAGGCAACCCACTGTATGGGAGAGCATAATTGCCAATGATATATCAGATAAGGGATTAATTTCCAAAATATATAGAGTGCTCATACAACTCAACAAAAGGAAGACAAAGAACCCAATCAAAAAATGGGCAGAGGAACTAAATAGACACCTCTCCAAACAGGACATACAAATGGCCAAGAGACATATGAAGAAATGCTCAACATCACTAATCATCAGAGAGATGCAAATTAAAACAACAATGAGGTATCACCTCACACCTGTCAGAATAGCCGCCATCAACAAAGCATCAAACAACAAATGTTGGCAAAGCTGTGGAGAAAAGGGGACTCTAGTACACTGCTGGTGGGAATGCAGACTGGTGCAGCCACTATGGAAAACACTATAGTGTTACCTCAGAAAATTAAAAATTGAATTACCATTTGATCTAGTGATCCCACTCCTAGGAATATACCCTAAGAAGCCTGAAACACCAATCAGAAAGAATATATGTACCCCCATGTTCATAGCAGCACTATATACAATAGCTAAGATCTGGAAACAGCCCAAGTGTCCATCAGTAGACGAATGGATAAAAAAGCTGTGGTACATATACACAATGGAGTACTATGCAGCTGTAAGAAAGAAAGATCTCTTGTCCTTTGCAACGACATGGGAGGACCTGGAAATTATCCTAAGCAAAACAAGCCAAGCAGAGAAAGACAAATATCATATGATCTCACTTATTTCTGGAATATAATGAACATAACAGTCTGAGGAACAGGGTAGTCCTAGAGACATGGAAGTAGGGTACAGACTGACATTTGCCAGAAGGGGGGTGGGGGAGGGGAGCGATGAACCACAGAACTTGTACGCATGTACTCATAACCAATGGACATGGACAACAAAACTGGGGACGGGGCAGGGAGGGAGGGGGAGGAGGGTGTCAATGGGGGAAAAAGGAGAAACATCTGTAAGAAAAGTAAATTAATAATAAAAAAAAAGAATAGTCAAAGAAATATTTCTTTGACATGCTCATTCAGAACCTCACAATTAGATCGAGAGTTTAGTTCTCCTCCTCTTGAAAATAGCAAGGCTACTGAAATTCTCTCAATGACTAGAATGTACCATAAGAGCTGTTGCAAGACCTCTGAAGCTAAGCAATAAAATATGAGTACATGCTCTCTCTCTCCCTGCCCATCCTCCTCCTCCTCCTCCTCCCCCCTTCTTCTTCTCCTTCTTCTTCTCCTTCTCCTTCTCCTCCTCCTCCTCCTCCCCCTCCTCCTCCTCCTCCTCCTCCTCCTCCTCCTCCTCCTTCTTCTTCTTCTCTCTTTCCCCTCTCCCTCCCCTAGAATTGAGCAATCATATTGTGGGGGACCCCAGGCCACATGGAGAAGCTATGTATAGTTGTTTCTGCGACCAGCCTGTTAAGAACTTGGCCCACAGAGCACCACCAGAAATATCAGTGAATGAGCCTTCCCATGAGTCCAGCCTCCCGCCTTCAAGCCACCCCAGGTGACGCTGAGTGGATGAGAAACAAGCTATCCCACTAGGTTTTTTCCACATTGCAGAATTGTGAGCAAAGTAAATGTTGCCTTTGTTTTAATTCACTTTTTTTTTTTTTAGAGTAAGTTGTTTTGCAAGCACAGTAACTGAAACACACACACCTACAGACATTCTCTAAAGTAAGCATACATGAGAAATGAAAGTGGCTTTTATGACACTACCTGATAACAGGAAGATGATCTAGTTATTTGGTTATAAGGGTTGTTGTTGAAGTTAGACCTTGATTTGAACTAACTCCATTTCTTACTAGGGGTGGCCTTGGGTAGGCTAGTTATCCTATCTAGGAATCATTTTGTTGGTCTATTAAGTCAAGATAATAATGGTTCCTATTATATAGACTGTTGTCAAAGATAAATAGGATATTTATATATATTTTAGCACAGTGGCTGGTACATAATAGCTGCTCAGTAATTGTCACAATAAAATAAAAATTAAAATGATTGTTATTACTCAACCATTGGGCATGATTCCAGTTTACAGCTTCCATCTCTCCCCCTGGGAATTCACTAGGAAAGATTTTAACTCTGACACCCAAGCAGTACTATTATCTAAATAGTTTCTGAAGCATGTGGGAAAATTAGAACTGCTGATAATTACAGACCACCTGATGGGACCCAAGAAAAGATGTTTTATAACATCATAAGGGGAATACACTTGTTGAATGAAAAATATGAATGAATGAATGAATGAATGAATGAATGAATGAATGAATGAATGGAGACATCCATATTGGAGGTTTCTTAAAACTCCCTCTTTACTGAATTAGCAAGTATGTGATTCAGCTCATAGATCCCCTGTGTATTTCCACACACACATATGCTATGTGTACACAGAATGCAAAATTGGGTGGCAGGGAGATATTTGAACAAAAATATCTTGCCTAGAGAAAAGCAGGTGGAATTTGCCTTTTCAACACTTTTGTGCCAAGCCAGATAATTTACTTCTCACCTGGGAACAATTTCCTTCCCGCGGCCATAATGTGAGTTTCACCACAGCTGTGGAGCTAAAGTCAAAGTCAAAGTAGAGATTGCTGCGTCACTTGCTGGGAAATGACTTTTTAGTTTGGGTCTGTGTCCTTGTGTGGCAGCTTTCTTATTTGTGTTTAAAAACATGGACTGTGGAGAGGGGCACATCTGTTCCTGAGTGTATAAGTAGAATACGGAAGGGTTTTTTTCTGGATGTGGACTTAAATGCCTGGACTCTTCAGCTGTCCAAATGCCTACGTTCTGACTGCGGCTTTTCCACAGAACAGCAGTGGCTGCGTCTGGATGTGTGAATTATACATCTGAGTTAACAGTATTTAACAGAAACATACATTTCATTTTTATCTCTGCATCCACAATTCTGAGACAACCTGGCTTATCAGTATGATGCTGGCATCTTCCAAATCCTCTGTTTCCTGTCTTTAAAATTTCCATTCTTAGCACCATACAGGGAGGCTGGAGCATAAAATCCACTGCTCTCGGAACTGCCTTTTCGTGTGGCTGTTTTTTGGCTTTTTTCTTCTGAAATTGACACTTGATAAGAAGACCAGAGTTTTGTAAGTTGGAATGTTAGTGACAAAGGTCAGGACAGGGCTAAACTAGGGTTAGAAGGAGGAACGTGCTTTTTTTAAAATGCCAAAATAATGCAAAAAGTCACTCAAGTTCTGCAGTTCTGAGTCAGAGGCCTTAATAACAGCCTCTCATTTCCAAAGGCAGCGGAGACAGTGGTGCAGATAGAGTATAGATGAAGGAAACTGCCTTGGGCATTTATGACTCCATTATCCTAGTCCCAGAAATGGAAACGGGCTAGAGAGAAAAGAGGAGACAGGTGTTTCCACGCACTGCCTGTGAGTCAAGAAGGACTGCACAGGGTGGGATTGGATGTGTGTCTTTTCCCTCCAGCTCCTTGTCCAATGTCTGACATGATCTATTCACTATGCAATTAGAGATGCATTCCTTCGTATATTCAAGACATTTCAGTCTCTGGAGTCTCTTTTTGCTAAGAATATATACGTGCATGTCTAATACCAAATGATATCTCCTGTTAATGCCTTTATAGAAATTAGTTGACCTAAGACAAAGACCTGGAGCAAGGGACCATCAGATCGGTCGTGTACAGTTCCAAAGTCTCCAAGAACAGGAAGACAAGTTGTAGAGGCATCCTAGAATAAATTTCATGTGCAGGAAAGAAAGAACATGAACCTTGAAGACAGAGATCCATGCTTCGAATCTAGGAGTGCCTTTATAACGTCGGTAGCCGAAGGTCACTCAGGTGTGGGAGTAAGTGACAAAGCCATTACACAATACTATTTGTGGTCCTCCTGTCCTCGCCTGACACTTCAGGAGTAAAGATAGATGGGAGGGAGCAGTTCAGAAACTGCTTTACTGTGCAGAGTCTGAGCAGTAAGCAGAGCAGAAAGAGAAGAACCAGCCAACAAACCAAAGCAACAGCACCAACCATAATCTAAAGAAAGGTTGGAAGTCCTTCCTTTATGTTTCAAAGGTTTTATTGGAATGCAGCCACACCCATTCACACAGCCTGTGTTGCTTTCCCAGTAGGTGACAGAGTTGAACGAGTGTGATAGTCTGTAATAGTTACTATATGACTCTTTTTAAAAAGTTTGCAATCCCTGCTCTAAAAAAATCTAGAGTAGCCATGTTGCCTTACACGATCCATTAAGCCTTGGGATCGGCAAACAGTAACCCATAAAAGCCTCCTAGGAATTGTTTGATGATCACAGGACATATGGAACAGGCAAAATGCATTTCTGGGATTCCTCATTGGCAACAACTGTGAAATAGTACATGGTTTTGTGTTCCACTTTCTTACCGTAATTGCCAAATTAAATATCAGTCAACTCTCCCAGGCTCAGTGAATGATTATTCAGATAGATTCTTGCTCATATTTTTATTTCCATCAATTCCTGTCTGATAGTCACCATTTCTTTTCCAACTATTTTCTTGAAAACCCTTTAAGCTGCTGCTAACCTCACGTTTTAAAACAATGTGATAGTCTGTGTTTTATCTGTGCAGAGGGGCCCACTATCATTCACCTGTTGAGTGTTGACATGAGTCAAAACTCTTCACCAGAATATGAAATAAAAGGCTAGAAAAATAGTTCGTGTTAGCTGGAGGCAGAAGATATACTGAGAACATGAAAATAATATACTTTTATAAGGGGTGTGTGTGTGTGTGTGTGTGTGTCTGAGAAAAAGAGAGACTGATTATGTATTCAGGAATAGTCATGGCATAATGAATCACTGGTGCATAGGATACTCTTAGCGCAGTAGGATTTTGACCGAAAGCAGATTTTGAAAGGTTTTGCTGAAATTTATCAATGGGATTATCTCTATTTCTTGAGGGACTGCAGATTTAAATGGCTCTTAAATTATTTTGGTGGCTGGGCTGAGATAATTTGAATATGTTCCATACACCAATGAGGCAATAAGTTAGCTGGACTTTCTGCAGGTTGCCTGTGTCAAATGGGGATAAGGTCTAGATATATAGGGGTCCCAGGAGAACCAGCTCAGATAACATATGTGAGAGCAATATGTAAATTCTGTTTTTCTTAAAACTGCCCATTATTATCCTTACTATATTCACTGCATTGTCAAGCCTCACAGTCAGAAGTTTTCCAATATAACCTTGAATTAACCTGATGTGGTTGGGTCTCATTTCGATCAGTTCCTCATCCAAAGACCATTGATAGTGTTCTGATCAAAAGTTTTGTCACCCATAGAGTGAGGACTTGAAAAGCACACGCTATAGGCCAACACAGGGGAAAGGACAGCATTTCCCATTTCTGACCTGACTTCCCATTGTCTTTTAAAAAGGTAAGCCTCAGGATACATTATATAGTTTCTTCTTTGCACCTGGTCATACACCTTTTAGTAAATGCTTGCTGTTAAAATGATAAATGGAGGCTATTAAAACACTTTAATGCATAGTGCACCAAAAGTGCCTACTTAAAGGCTAGTTTCCCTTCAAATTTTTGAAGAAGATGCCTTCTCAGCTTTTCTTTCTTGGCACAAATCTTAAGAGAATGGGAATCTCTCTATGCCTGTGTTCCTCTCAGGATCCACCAGAGATAATGGCATAGTCCTGTAAAAGCTTCAGGTGGCTTTAATTAGGTATTTGCAGTTAGTAAGCAGCTCATCTCTTCCTCTTCTTCCTTCATTCCCAGAGGGTTGTGAGTTTCCCAGGAGGCAATGTGACATGGACTGTTTGTATGGCAAGCTCCCTAACTGGCCTTCTCCTGTCCATTGTTTCCAGAGATGAGGTTCTGCAGTGCATGTGATATCTGGGTGAAAACTGGGCCGTGGTCGGTTTTCTCAGTGGTTAGAGCGTCGGCCCTCAGACCAATGAGTCACAGGTTTGATTCCAGTCAAGGGCACGTACTTTGATTGCAGTTCATCCCCAGCCCTGGTCAGGGTCATGAAGGAAGCAACCAGTCGATGTGTCCCTCTCACATTGATGTTTCTCTCTCTCTCTCTCTCTCTCTCTCTCTCTCTCTCTCTCTCTCTCTTTCCCACCTCCCACTCTATCTGAAGATAAATAGAAAAATATCATCAGGTGAGGATTAAAAAAAAAAAGGAAACTGGGAGATCTCACACATTTTTTAAAACTTCTGAAATTTTGTATTAAAAAACCAAAACAAATTTTGGGGAAAGCCCATTGAAAATATCAATGGTTAACTCAAATTTTCCTTATTTTAGGATATTCACAAGCCCTGCTCTTTTATGAGGATAAAGGCTTTGTAAAGAACTACAGTATGTTCTCAAAATTCACGTGCTCCTTGATACATAGGTGCTTAAATGTATTCATTATATTAAGTTATAAGATAATCAAACTTGGGGATTTTATAAATTTTGAAATTTTACTACTTTTACTTGGACATCACAATCATTTTCCCTTAAATAGCAGAGTTATTTTTATCACTGTTAATCAAATACAACTTTGGAATCCCCAAATGAAGAGATTGTCATTATAGGCTTAGTTACTATGTAAAACATAGAAAGTAAATGCTCATTAGAGACACACTAGTTAATAGTCTTAATTAGGCATTTAAAAGCTGTTTGGTATTTGAGTCTCACATTTGCTCTTACTTGAATGCTATTCCAAAATCTACGTATAATTCTCTGACCGAGCTGATAAACCGAGTCCAAAATGATGATCCACATAAAAGTATAGCTTTTAAAAAAATTTTTTTGTTTTTTTCTTTATTGATTTTAGAGAAGGAGGAAGGGAGAGGGAGAGAGAGACAGATCGATGAGAGAGAACATCGGTTGGCCGCCTCCTGCATGCCCCCCACTGGGGATTGGGCCCACAACCTGGGCATGTGCCCTGACCGGGAGTCGAACCCGTGACCTCTTGGTGCATGAGTCAATGCTCAACCACTGAGCCACACCACCTGGGCTAAAATTATAGCTTTATTCATGGAAACAAAACTTTTTACTTTATTCCCTTTTTTTTTTTTTCTCATTTTGCTGAGGAAAATCTCCGAAAGATCCCTGGAAACATGACAGCAATTCATTTTCCTGACCCAAGGCCTGAACCTCATATCGTCTTTGCTTCCTCTTCGCATTTGTGCTGAACTTCCCAGCGTCAGTTTTAATTTCGAGCAGCACAACAAAGGAGCTAGTCCTCTACTTTTAACACGTCTTCCCTGTGTGCCGGATAGCAATGCGCGAGCAATAACTTCTTACCTTTCTGACAACTGCCATTGCCAAGTGGAGGCTATTTAGAAGTTGGTACAAAGTGAAAATAAATACCTGGTTTCCCCCAGGCAGTCCTCTGAAATGCCGTCTGTCATTTGTAATTTCTCTGACGTTATTTGGTGGTTATGATTTATCACCTTGCCAGTGCGTGAGTCGGCCGTGAAATCTCCATGACTCAATGGCACATAACAAAAGCAATCAGGAAAGTGACATTCGAATGAAGGGTTGGTGGATGGGTTTGAACAAGATTTCATTAACTTAAAGAACTAAGGCCCAGGAACTCTCCCAACTTTTAGAAATCTTACAAAGTCAGCATTTCAGTTCTTGCTCTTCATTAGTTAATACCTCTAAACTTGGGGCAGGGAATCACTATCAATTGGAGACAAACAAATATGAATTTATAGAGGGTGACAGTATGGGTTTATTCTTATTTTGCACTTAATCTTATAGTTTTCCTTTGTGTTCAGAATAGCCTTTTCCTAATCTTGCAAATACATTTCCTACTGCTTTCAAAATTTCCTTGCTGCCCACTTGTTTTTTTTCCTAGGTGGTAAATTGGTAGCAAAATGAATTTGTTCTTTCAGTAAACATTTTTTTTTAAGCCTGAATTCTGTGTCAGGCATTGTGGAAGATAATGGGGTTGAAGCAATGAGCAATGCAGACATGACCCTCTGTCTCAAGGAGATGTCAGTCTTGGTGAAATGGGTCATATTTACTTTTCTAGGCTCAGTGCCATTAACGTTGAATGGTAAAATGCCCATTTTCAAGTCATAAAGAATATTTCTTATATAAGCAATTTGACTTTGTCACACTTGAATATGTATTTCAAGCTACAGCGATCCTCACATGGAAAAGTAAGACAAAGACTGGCCTATTGACAGCAGTGTGACCGGCCATCTGGGTGCCTGCCCCTCTTAGCCCTGTGGACTCTCTGGTTTGATGGTATATTACACACTGCTTCCTCATTTTGCAAATAATATATAACCTCCTTTGAGCTAAGAAGAGAAGTACTGGGTGAAGGTCTTAGAAAGTTTCACCACTGGTACTCAGTTCATCAGTTATAAGGATCATCTAATAGCATTGGCCAGATATATTGAGATCCTTGTCATTGCATCCAAGAGAGACTGAGAAAGAAAAGAGAGAGTTTTCAGGGAAAGGTCAGTGTTATTAATGGAGACATGACTTAAGCACAGATTAAGAAAGAAGATGAACTCTCTATAGATGAGAACTGTGGTTATTCACTTTGTTATTAGCAGCACTGGAATAGTGTCTGGAAGAAAATGGTAATAGTAATACTGTCACCCCTTATTGAAAGCATATTGGGTGTCAAACATTATGCTAACTATTGAGTGAGAAGTGCTGATGAGATAAGTCTTTATTGTGCAGATGGAGTAGACAGGCATGAAGATGAGCTGATAGAACCTAAAGAAGTTTCATATACGAAAGTCGGATGAAATTGTGTCAGCCTTCCACTCCTCAGGAGGAAAAGATACCAAACATGAAGAGAATAGAGATAATACTTTGGAATGGTTTGCAACTTTTCAACTGTAAGAGTAAATATAGCCAAGAACTCAACAGGAATTTGATTAAGAAGAAGTAGGCGGTCTTAAGGCATGCTCTATTCTTGGTTGCCCCTGGAATAGGACACCACCTCATGGAAATAATGAAGAAAACACAAGTAGATAAAGTAAACAGTAATTTTGGATGTCGATACATCTTGTTCTACCTTAAGGAAAAGTCTGGAGAAGAATTTAGAATGCAGGTTAAGAATAAAGTCATGAAGAGAAAGCACAACTTACATATACAAGTGTTCACTTGAGCCTAAACACAAGTTATTTCTGGTGCTGATCAATTGTGTTTTTTTCTCACTGCTCTGGTTGTAGTCAGTGCGTGGCATTAAATCATGCAACTGTTTTTCCAAGTGGCCTCACCCAATATACTCTTGGGTTGGAACTTAGGAAGAAAACTTAGGAAAGAGAAGCTCAAGATTTGGGAAAGTTTGATGTGTTTGTGTTTTTGGTGTGTTGGGACAATGTTTCAAGCAATCTTAAGTCTCTAGAACCATTGTCCCTGGTATCACGTCACAGAGTTGAGGCATCTCCATACGAGGCATGTTGATTAAGGAACCAACAGCAAGGACTTTACACAGATGATTTTGTTTAGTCCTCAAATCAGTCATACAATGGATAAGTGACGCTGATTCTGACGTTACTAATGGATTAACCAAGGTGTAGAGAAGTTAGGTAACTTGTTCAGGGTCACAAACTGGGCTAGCAGAATCACCTTCATGTACTTCAGACCTCATTTTAAAATGAACTGTGAACAAATGGCCAGCAAAGGTCTGAAGAGTTGGGCCTAGTTTCCAAAGGAGTTAAATTAATTTTCATCACAAGTAGGGAAGGGGTAGGAGAGAAGATCCAGGCAGGTTATCTCCTGGGTTAGAAGTCTTGGCCTTAAAGATAGAGTGATTGAAGACTGAGACAGAAATCGGAGGGAGAAATTATTGCCACACTAGAGGAACAGATCTATCAGGGCAATTAGGATCTATGGTGTTTTGCTTCCAGGTAACTGGCCGAAGAATACAAAGAGATCATACCCATAAAACCTTACATTTCGGCTGTGATGTCATCCAACACCACAGCCCCCTCAGTGTTAAAGATGCCCTGTTAATGTAAATATAAATGAGATTGAAGAATTGGTTTCACAAATTGAGCTCCTGATGCATTAACCCCTTTTCCCTTCCACAGTACATAGTGCTCCAGTCCCCTGGGTCCATTAACTGAGCGCACAGACGGGAGTTTCACAACCCTCAAAATCTGCTCTGTGTGCTGTGTCCAGATGCTCCGTGTTCTTCCCCTGTGCCCATGTGGAAAATCCTCCTGACATTTAAGATCATCATCTCCCTCAAGCCTTCCTGTCAGGAATAGAACAGCCCTAAGTGAAATGCTGCAGATCATTGAGTTGGTAAACCAGCTACGGAAACAGAGTGTTACAGCCCATCAGATCTCTGAAAATATCCCACTTTGAAGATGTAAGAATGAGACACCCATCTGAATTAGGACCCAGAGAGGCATCTAGTATGTGGGCAAGTTCAGGTGACCTTTCCAAATGACAACAATTTTCCAGTTCTGATTCCGACCTCAGAAATAGCTTTCAAACTGAGTTTCAGTAGAGAGGCTATAAATTATAGTACCAAAGTATAATACAACAATTATTGAGTACTTATGTGCCTGGCACTGAGCTAAGTGTGTAACATACATGGTACCATTTGGTCCCTTAAAATCACCCTAACAGGTTGGTATTATTTTTACCATTTTACAGAAGAGGTTAAACACCTTGCCCTAGATGATAGGACTAGTTTTATGGCCAGATTCAAATGCAAATCCGTGTGTCTCCAAATTCCTTTGTTCTCCATACTGCTTCAAAATAAAGGCTAGAAACCAACACAGGGGAAAAGGGTCTGAAGGAAGAAATGAGTGTGTACCATATGCTGGGTGTCCTGTCAAGAAAGATATTCATAACAGTAAGAGTGTTCTATGTGTCACTACAGCCTGTCTAGGACATGTCTCTTACGGGACTCAACTCACGAGAGTGTCTGATGAACTTCTCCAGGTAAGGTAGAGCTCTGGGAGGCAGAATCCGACTCTGATTGTTTAATAGTACTGCATTTACCCAGAGACAAAGCATTAATCAGGAAGATGGAATGGGAAGTGTTCTGTACAAGAAATGACAGCTGCTGCTTGAAGGAAGAAAACAGAGGGATTGTGAATAATCTCCTGTGGGTTTTCAAATAAACCACAAGGCTTAAAGGGACACATGGAATACATTTGATAGAGAAAAGCGTCTTAGATTTTGGAAACCAGGAAACAATAGGGGTATGGAATGGTAGATTTGCTTTCGGTGTGAATCCATTGAAATATTTATGTTATTTAATAGAGCCCCATTTTTTCACTTTTTATAAAAGAACTGTAATTGACCCTTGAGAAGTCCGATGACAAGAAAACAGGTATAAACTGATGGTGGCCTTATCAAGATTAAATATTTGAAAACGTCTAACTCATACAAATGTTTCGCCTTTTTTCTCATTGTACAAGGGCAAAACCTGCCGTGGCTGGTATTTACTTTTCTAATTAGAAAAGCTTGAGTGATATGAACAATTAAAATAACACAATACCTTTACAAGATAATTAATCTTTTCTTTGTGATTCATCCGACCACATCCCAAGCTGATAATGTTATTTACCTCCCAGTTAAGGGTATGTTAGACTGTAATTGAAGCCATTTGCTTTGACTATCAGAGGAGAAAAGATCATGCAATTTGCATCTCATATATCTAAAAATTAAAACTGAAGGACTGACCACTTGACACCACAGAAGTTCCTGAAATGAAGCCTGCTGAGCTCAATTTGTTGTGGCAGCTAAATGCATCCTCTCTCCAATTTGAATGCAAGATGAAACTCCTGCTAGAACTTCGAACTCTAATAATTGACAACATAATGAAACGACCAAGGACAAAATGCAAATCCCTCTCTACCGACCCTTCAGAACCGCACTCTGTTTATAGAAAGGAGCAAATGCCTTTGCCAGACAAGTAACAATCCCCTTTATTCTACCTCCCCTCTATCCATCAGCAGTTCCTGAGACACTCTTTCAGACACTCATTCTGAGAGTTAGCAGCAACAGTAGGTTACAAAATTTGGGACAGTCTATAGTTTGAACTAGCAATCATCTTTGAAAACTATTACCATTATGTATCACCATCATTTTATCAACAATGCATTTTAAGTACAAGAAATTTAGCAGGATATTATTTCAGGGTAACAATTTTATAGAATAATTTAGCTCCATTAAACAAACACACACAAAAATCTATGATACAATGTTTTTAGTTTTCTGGGTTAGCCTCTGATTTATGAAAACTAGATTAGGCATCCACACTGATTTGTTTGGAAATCTCTAGTCTACCTACACAGTCCCTTTTTATTTTAATTAACTCTCCAGCATTATAATTTTTCCTCTCGTCCTTGTAAGATGCATAACTAGTAATGTCTTTCATCGTTCACTCTATGGTCACTTGTCTCATTTATCTAACTGGAGCTCTAATAGCATTTGATATAGGTGATCACTTCTTTCATCTTGAAAAACTTTTTATTTAGTTTCCAGAACTCCACACACTCTTGGTATTTCCTTTCCAGAGTCATTTTTCTCCCAGCTCCCTTCTGCAGTTTTCTCTTTATTGTTGAAAAGTTGTCATTTTTCAGGGTTCTGTCTTAATTCCTCATTTTTTACTCTGCACACTTAGATCCTCAGTAATCTCTTTTATTCCCATGTTTAATCACATATTGACATATAGGCCAGACCTCACTCCATTAGACATTTCTGCTTGAGTACCTCAAAGCTCTTCAAACTCATCAAGTCCCAACCTGATCCCATCATTTCTCCCTATCCTGTCGTGAATCCCTTGCTCTATAAGTGGTTCACTATTCTTCCATTGTCCAAGTCACAAACCTAGATATCATTAAAAAATTTATTTATTGATTGATTTTAGAGAGAGAGGAAGGGAGAGGGAGAGAGATAAAAACATCAATGAGTGAGAACATCGATTGGCTGCCTCCTGCATGCCTTCGCTGGGGATTTGGCCCACAACCTGGCCATGTGCCCTGACCGGGAATCAAACTGGCGACCTCTTGGTGCATGAGTCGACGCTCAACCACTGAGCCACACCAGCCAGGCACAAACCTAGATATCATTTTGACTCAGTCACCAACACCCATCATTTCTGCCTCTGAAGTCAGGCCACATTACCTCACACGTGCATTCCCTCTATAGCTAGCCAAGTGGTGTCCCCACCGTCATCCTCTCTGAATCATTCTCTTCACTTGTCATGATGGCTTGTTTTCACAGCACCCATCTGATTAAGCCATTTGCTACCAATGCTTCAGTGACAACCATTACCCTCTGGATAAGGTTCTGACTCCACGACCTGGCTTATCACACCCGGTAAAATTACCAACTGGTCCTTGCTTATAACTCCAGCTTATTATTTAGTATCTTGACAATTTATGTTACCCTGCCTCCTCCCTCCATTCAAAATTAGAGATCATTCAGCATTGCTTTATGTACAGCATTGCTTGTATTGGTTTGTGTTTCTCCTGACTTGAATATTTTTGGAGACCAAGGATATATATGTATATAAAGTCATATCGAGGCAATAACATATGGTGGTTAAGAGTGTGAATTTTGAAATCACAAACCTAGGTTTTAATTCTGACTTTTCCTAACATGTAAAATGGGAATAATATCACTACCTGTTTTCCTACAGCTGTTATTTCAGTTACATGACATAACACTGGTTAAATGCTTAATAAAATTGGTCCTATAGTGTTATTGTACTTTTTCTTATAAAGCATTTAAATTACATTTTCTAATATTTAATGCTCTTCATAATTCTTCGTCCTTATTTAAACTAATTTCTCTTCCCATGCTAAAGTAAGCTTGTCTGTTGTTATCTATCCTGACCAATCTCAGACCCCAGATAAACAATATGAATTCCATCTGTGGGCTCTTGTCCCACTACAAGGCATTCATCCTCCCTCCTACTTGCTGATTGAAATTCTACTTACCCTCTCATTTAGATTAGTTAGTTCACATTCCTCCTTCTCCACGCAGCCTTCTCAGATGTCCCTTCCTTTGGATTTTCCCTTTCTCAGAGCTCCACTGATAATTGCTGCTTTAATATACACACTCATCTCAGTTCTTGAATTACTTCACCTGCATTAAAAATTAAGTCCCTTCAGCTCTCTCAACAGCATTTAGTTCCTGGCTGAGTCTATATTTGAACTGAATCTCAGAGTGGCCCTTCTAATATATTATACTTTTCCTCCCCCCACCCTATCCTTTAGCAGTTATTTTCAATTATTTCCAGATTCTTAGTTTAAATGACACTTGTTAATGATAATATTATCATTTCTTTTGTTTTTTAACACAGAAAAGGAAAAATAGCACATTTAAGTATGTTGGTTTTCTTTTACTTAAGATGGAAACTCTAGAGTCTACTGTTTACCCCAAAACAAACATTGCATAGTGCTTCCTGAAACTTCCACTCTTTGGATGTTCTATAGATTTGTGATTATTTTCTAATTTTAAAAAATGTTTAACTCTGTCTGCAATAGTTTTATAGCTGTCACTCTTTCTCGGGAAAGGTAGATTTTATTTCCTTACAAGGATGATAAATACAAGTCTGGAGCGCAAAATGATCGTATTGAACACATTAGGTGTGTAGCATCTCTCTTTGCATCCCTCACTAAGGTGGATGGATACCCTTACCATGGAAAAGTGTGGAGGGAGGGCTATTGAGCTGATGGAATATGAGGGAAATTTTTTCCTGCACTATTTTCTTTTGAAATTCTAGTTTTAGACAGTAAATCACATCTCCACAGTGGAGCAGGCCGCCCTGTGCTGCTTTATTTCTACACATCCGACATTGTACATTTCTTATTTCTCTTTCTGAACTTCCTCATCTTATTCGCCATTAAGACTTTCTGTCCAAGAAAATTGGCTCTTAGGTAGCATTTGGTTTTGCATCAGAACCAGAAATCAAATCAGGGAGGGTCTTAAAATCATTCAAATGTTCACTTGAATATAGACATTTCTCTCTTGCTTTTTGCCAGTATTGTTTATGGTTGGTTAAAAAAAAAATAAACAACCTTTGGACTTATCATGCTGTGAACTGGTAGCATTTTTCATCTTCTACCTCATTCCTTTATGTGGATGGAATTGATGTCTTTGAAAATACAGAAAGGAGATGACCCTTTTGGGTGTAGGCTTTACATTATACAGTTCTAGATTTTGTACTCCATCCAAAATGACAGGAAGTTGTTTTGAAAGTCGGCTTCTGACTTACAGAAAGAAGTGTGTGTGTGTGTGTGTGTGTGTGTGTGTGTGTGTGTGCATTGAGGGGGTTGACATCATAGGGGCAGGAAACAGAAAGAGCCCCACTTTTTACCCAACAATAAGCAAAGCAACTTAAGTTTGTTTCATTTTACTCTTTCACATATTGACTCTTACGATTGTCCAAGAGAAGAATTCTTCAACCAACCGAAAAGCCCCAAACAGGAAGAATAATTTCAACTGATCCGAAAAGCATGGCACGTGTTGCATGTGGCTGGGCATGATCTCGATGTCCGTTCTGCGAAGGAATCTGAGTTTTGAATTTTTCAGACTGAACTACTTGAAACGTGGACTGAGTCTGTCATCCCTGTGGGTGCCTCCTCTGTAGCTGGTTTCATGATTACCCTGTTGTGTTTCTTGAACTTCTATCTTCGAATGAGGACGTGCAAGTGTGCCTATGGTGTGTTCATGTTAGCGTCAGAGTGGTTTAAGAATGAACCATAGTGTTAAAGAGAAAAAAAAAATCTTCTCGATTCAGCCTCCTATTTGATTCTGTGACCAGTGACGGAGCTGAGATTCAGCTTCTCCTTCGAGCGTCTCCTCTAGGGCCTTTGGGACTGGACCAAGCACAGTCATCTGTAAATCAGTTTTTCCATTTCTGGGCCATCCGGCATAATTGGGAACACTGACTCTAGGCCATGCTACCCTTGGGTGGGAATGATGAAGTCAGGGCTTCTCATAATTCCATCTGATTACTGCTTCCAGTTTGAAGATAGAGCATGAAGCAAAATGGATGAGCATTTCCATCCCACGTGGGGTCACTTGAAGAGCAATCCTGGAAAGTGGGATCTTGGATTTGGTTTGAAATTCCTCTGTAATTTCTTTTAAGTAAAATTGGTGAGATATTTGATTCTCAAATAACAAATCATACTTCGCATCTTTTTTTATAGTGAGCCCATGTACAAACAATGCAATGGGCAGGAGCTAGGTAAGTGACGGTCTCCAAGCCAGAACCATCCGCTTCTTCTTATCCCAGAAAAGGGTTACCCAATCTTACACTGGGAAACATTAAGAAGATGCTCTCAGATGAATTATAGAGTTCAACGCAGATGACTTCAATGCTCAAGTGTATGTGTTCTGATACTATTTAGTATTCCAAATGTAAACAACAATAAATGCAGGCTGGGTCTCAACCATTTTCATGGACGTCTGATCCTTGTATGCGATAGTGATGATAGTACCCTATTAGCAAAGAGTGAATTGTATTTAAACAATAATTGCAGACACATGACATGTAGATCAATATATGAAAAGGCATCAAGCTGCACACACTATTGATCTTTCTGCCATGTTCTTCTCTAGGTTAATGCTCTGAAAATGTGATTTACAGTGTGGTTTATATGAGTCACATATTTTTTTTCCCAGATATAATAAAGTTTCATAGAAGTTGAAAAGGTTCAATTCTAGCAATACTGAAAAATATTTTAAATGTGACTATGAAATCGCTACAAAATTGAATTTGTTTTAGAGCAACAATGAACATGGTCATGTAAGAAGTTTATAAATATCCTCTGTTATTTTGGAAAGAATTCATAATTCGTACAAGTTATGCATTTTATAGGTAAAATGGAGGCAACGTTGTTATTTTTAAAGATGCATTTACATAGAACACAGGTCAAATGCGGAGACACAGAAGGGACTGGCATTGATGCAGAACTCCGTACCAGTGGGGAACAGTCATTCGGTCTGCATGTCGGTGGAATTCACTGTGGAATGTGATGTGATTTCAACCCATAAAGTAATTTATAAAATGACTGGCGTAATTAATCCTGTTGTCCAATCAGGCATAAAGGCTCAGATTTGTACTAATTTTGACATGGTGGTAGGATATAATAGCAAGTGCAGACAGAGGAACTGAACCGTGCTTTAACACCCAGAGATAAGCAGAAATATTGTCAAGCTCTCAGGCATTAAATTTGTACATTTAAATAATTACTACCACGATCTTAAGGTCAAGAAGACCCCAACTGACAAAGGGCAACTTCAAAGAAAAAAAATACCCTAACAAACATTTTTTCCCCCACATTCTTTTCCAAGAGTCTTCTTTTTGATTAATGAAATAAAGCATCAAGAACATCATTCACCTCTTGCCTGTGACATATCTTAATGCTAGAAGCTGGCAGATGGAGAAAAGCTAAAACACCAAAATGCCTATACAAATGTATGAGTAATCTTGGTTACTATCAGAAAAGCCACACTGAACTCAACAACAACAACAAAAGTCCTATTTAAAAAATGGACAGCCTGGCCAATGTGGTCCAGCGGATTGAGCGTTGCCCCAATTTATTCAGATATTTTTACATATTTATGTCTGTCAGGATAGGTTAGGTTTTGCTACAATAACAACCAGTCTCCTTGACTTAAATCTCAATGATGTAGAGCCCAAAGTGTATGCCTTTCTCACGCAAAGTCCATTCGAGTCTGTGAAACCATTCATGCACTTGTCCATCGTAAACACATGTCGCATTGAACATCCATCCCAACAAACACATGCTTTCAGGATTGCAATGGCAGGGGAAGAGGAGGGATCGAGAACTGACTGGTAAGTTAATGCTTCTACCTAAGTCATACATGCAGCTTCCGTTCACCTTTTATTGGTCATAGCATGTGATGTGGCCATACTTAACTTCGGTAGGATGAGACAGTACAATCCTACCACATGCAGAAGGAGATAAGAACCGGGTAGTGGTGGGACAGGAGTAATGTCTGCCACATTGAACAAATTGAATAGCACACCCTGCAGAGTTCATTCTTCCATGGAAAATGTGCTACCATGGAGATCTTAATATGTGCCAGGCACTGTGACAGCATTTTGCATTAACTGATTCATTTGATGTGTGTGTGTGTGTGTGTGTATTAGATATATATATCATATATATGATATATATAAATATATATATCATATATATATATATATTAGATGTTGTTTTAGGTTGGACAGCCATAACAAAATACCATCAACAGTGTGACTTAATATTTTTTATTTTATCAGCTCTGGAGGCTGGAAGTATGGGATCATGGTGCCAGCATGGTTAGGTTCTGGTGTGAGCTTTCTTCCTGGTTTGTAGGTATCTGCCATCTCACTGTGTGCTCACCTGTGTGCTCACGGAGAGAAACAGCAATTTCTCTGGCATCCCTTCTTACAAGGGCGCTGATACCATCATGAGGACCCTGCTCTCCTCCTCATCTAAACGGATCACCTCTCAAAGACCTCCATCTCCAAAATCCATCCCATTAGGAGCTAGACTTCAACATAGGAATTTTGGAGGAACACAATTCAGTCCATAGCACCTATGAATAGGCACTATTATTATTACACACATTTAAAAATTAGGAAAGTAAGTCACAAAAGAGCTTCAGTAATTCGATCAAAGTCATGCAGCACTAAATGACATAACTGAGCACCGTCAATGCTTCTTTAAAAATTTGACCTGGTTCCCAAAAGATGTTCCTGGCAGGGATGTAGGAGCTGCTTCTCACTCATACACCTTTCCTTACATCAACAGAAAAAAGTCAGTAATGACGAAAATGACAAATTTACACATCTGAACTGACGTAGGAGTGGTTTCCAATGGAATGGTCACAGTCCACGTTTTGAGGCTTGTGGCATAATTGTGAACATACATGTCCACTTTTAGAAGAATTACTGAAATGTCTAGAAGAAATAAGTATCAAGGATTGTGAATAACATAGCACTTCTGACTAAAATTCAGTTGCTTCTTTCCAGTAAGCTGAACTGTATAGAGAACCTTAAATTTGTAAGTGAAGAGGTTTTACCCGAGGATAACAGAAATCTCGGACGTCAAAGAAGAGCCAGGTTGAAAACGGAGAAGGCACAATGAGAAAGTTCTGTTAGTATGATTAAGGTTCTACAGTTTGCTGTTTTGCAGAAGCTTCAGGAGAACTAAGGATGTATAATGGTGAAAATATTTACCTAGGCATCATCCTTCAGAATAGTTCTTTCTTAAAAGTTAAATTATTAACATTAAAAATCTTGGCCCTGGCTGGAGTGGTGTAGTTCATTGAGTGTCACCCCATGAACCAAAAGGTCCCCAGTTCAATTTCCGGTCAGGGCACATGCCCGGGTTGCAAATCAATGTTTCTCTCTCTCTCCCCCCCTCTCTCTTCTTCTACCTCTAAAATCAATAAAAACATATTTTAAAAAAAATCTTAAGGCTTTACCAGGGTTCATTTAATCTGATAAATCTGATATAAGTGAGAAGAAAGCAAGCATCTGAGAATGTTTAAATTAATTGTATCAGTAGAAGAACCAAATTAACCACTTTATGGATGAAAATTCATGTGATCAGAAACACCAAGGATGTCTTCCTATTTGGGAGCTTTCTTAAAAAATAATTGTCTATGAATAGGAAAAATAGTTTAACTTGTGACAAAAAAGGGGAGCTTCTGTTAATTTCAAGAGTGAACAAACACTTTTCTCTATTCATAAGAACCCACTGGGACGTGGTCATTTCATGTTCCCTAGCTGATTTTATTCATCCTTGGAAAGTCTTAGTCTTCACTCTCTGTTCATGTTCCCCGACCCTGCAATGGAACAATAATAAATAAGTGACTTCAGTTTTACCTTATCAGAGCCAAAATGATACCAACAGAGGAATATTCATTTACTGCGGTCTCAGAAATACTATTCTGAAAATATTCCTTTGCTTGTGATCGTTGACGGAAAGTAGAAACTAAAATTTCTATTTCAAAAGTATTAAAAATAAATTGAGCTTTTAAACATGATATCTTTTTTTAGTGGTAGTTTATCCTGAGTATAATTTTTAAAATCACAAAATATACTTTAAAATTATGATACAAGTAATGTATTATTAAAGATCACCTGAGCCCGGCTGGTGTTGCTCAGTGGTTGAGTGTCAACCCATGCACCAAGAGGTCACTGGTTCAATTCCCGGTCAGGGCACATGCCGAAGTTGTGGGCCATATCACCAGTGGGGAGCAGGAGGTGTCCAATTGATGTTCTCTCTCATCGATGTTTCTATCTCTCCCTCTCCCTTCCCCTCTCTCTAAAAATCAATAAAGGAAAAAAAAATAGAAAAAGATCACCTAAAACACCACAATTTTTTTTCTGGTCAGTGACATGATACACTTTTTTTGACTTGCCTATTTAGAATTCTATTAAGCTTGTTTGATGTTAAAGAATCAGAGGTTATAAGGCCTCATAGTTCTGTGATATAGACAGATTAGGTAAGTGTTGATTTCAGCCTTCATTCTTGGGAAATTTATAGAGACACTTGGTTTGACTATACATCAATTCTTTGTTTCTGGTTAAATATGTAAATCAAACTTGAGAAATTGAGGACCTTTATGACTAGGGAATTAATTCAGATCCCACTAGCTAAGAGATTCTCTTAGCTACAGCTTATATTCATGATCATTCCTTTTGGAAATTCAGTTGCTAAAATAGAAAGTTGTTTTTAAAGGTACAGCTGATAAGCTATGTAGAGAACTGAGAATGACTGAATGATTGCATTCAAGGCTTTTAGGGTATTATATATACTAAGGACAGAGGCACTCTCTTAATCACGTATTTGAAGGAAAAATGTTAAGTCTTTACAAAAGATCTCAGAGGGAGGCTGGCTGACTGACATTGTACATTTGTGCACTGATTATTTTTCCTTCAGAAGAAATGGAATGAAATAACCAAAACCCCAATAATTGAATAATGGAATAAAAAATATTTTGTTGAATATACATTTTTCCAAATACTTGATTAAGGGCTAATCTGAAGATAATAATCATGACTACCAAGAATAAAACATATTAAACACAAAGTATTTGTTATGGATTTCTCTTAATAAAAATTAATTTTGTGTTTGTATACATAACATATTCATACATTTATTCATAAATAATTTGGAACTTCATATAGAGTTTTTTGTTTAATCTTCCCTAAAGCAAAAAAAGAATATAAAACCTGGAAATTATAGTTCTAAAATATTTCAAAGGAAGAGAGCATTTTGGAAAGAACTTATTCAACTGAGTTAATTTTTTTTTTTGCAAATCATAATTGATAACTTTCCTAACTGAATATCACCAAAATGGATTACCTCCTCCCATGGTACCTAAGAATTATCTCCTGGAAAAGCATAAGAAAATACTTATTTCCATCAGCATATTTTGCTTTGTCCAAATAATTTAATCAGAACATAGTTAGGAAAATAAAATGTTTAAAATATCTGTGCATCAAAGTTCTCCCCTAAATATTAATTATTTGGACCATGGGCTACATAAAATATGCCAGACCCTAAGGGGGTAGGATTTATCTATATTTGTGATTTCCAGAAGGAGGGAGCTGTTTTCAGGGCCAAGGAGCAGTTAGGAGGATGTGTGTTTGCAGATCCTGAGTCTGCTGATTTAGTGATGCCCTCAGGGGTGTCATGAGTTGTGGAGCCTTGGGGAGCTGTCCCCACCTTGGATGTGCCATCAAACCAGATGGCCATGCACAAATAGTGCTTGGAGTAAGTACTTATTACTTAGCAATGTAAAAGTAACGCTAGTAATAAGCTTTACTAAAACCATTCTTGGAATATAATTTAAATAACGAATGTATTTACAAATACACTATTCCCTTTTGAAAAAGACTACATAAAGGTTTGGAGGGAAGAAGAAGGGAATTCATGATCCAGATAACAAGTAGGGCAAAACAGAATACCATATTTGCATTTCTTTTAATTTTTTTTCTTTATTGATTTTAGAGAGAGGAAAGGAGAGGGAGAGATAGAAACATCCATGAGAGAGAACATTAATTGGCCACCTCCTGCATGCCCCCCACTGGGGATTTGGTCCACAACCTGGGCATGTGTCCTGACTGGGAATCTAACTGGCGACCTCTTGGTGCATGGTTCAATGCTCAACCACTGAGCGTATTTGCATTTCTTAATATGACTAAGCACTCTTTTTTTTTTTTTCAGAATAGTTTGGCAAGAATTTAATTTATTATAACTTTAGATATCTTGCAAGTAGAATGTGGGCTTATAAAAAATCAAAATATATCTTATGGAGGCGGAACTATATTTTTAAATAGTAGATGATTTGAAAAAGTAATTGTATATGCATCAAGAAAGGTATGGAAATATTCAGAAAAGCCTGTTGATGTTGGTTATTCAGAAGTAGAGGAAGGACATTTAAAAAGTAGAAAATATAGGAAAAGGAAAAAAACTACAAAATAGGAAAATGCACATGGTGAAATGTTAGATATAAAGGTAAATGGATAGATTATGTAATTCTATTTACAAAATTACCACCAGTATGATATTGGACATCAATATTTAAAGGTTAAAAAAATTGACAAAAATATTTATTTGATCAGGTGATTTTATTGCAGATGATTTTTTTTGCCTTGCATTTATGTTTTTTAAAATGTTGTTTTTGCAATAAAATAACACCTAAAAAAGTTAACATGATCAAAAGAATGAGAAGACAAGCCACAGACTGGTATATATCTGCAAAAGATTTTTAGGGCAGTGAAACAACTATGTGTGATACCGTAATGATGGGTATATGTCATTATACACTTTTCCAAACCTGTAGAAGGTACATCAAGAATGATCCATCATGTAGACTGTGGACTTCGGGTGATGATGATGTGTCCATGTGGCTCCATCCATCCTGAGAAGTGTCCCGCTCTGGTGGGGGATGTTGATGCTGGGGGAGGTTGTGCTGCGTGTGGACAGGGGTATATGGGAGAATTCTTGGTGCCTTCCTCTCTGTTGTGCGGTGAACCTTCAGCTGTTCTAAAAAAGACTTAAGTGTTTAAAATTACCATAACAATGACATGCCTGGAATCACTTTGGTCAATGAATTGTAACTAACTCCCTTCCTTATCCTGCAAGTTGTAACGGCAGTCCCCCCACAGAGAAACACACACATAAAACTGCCTCCTAACTGTTCTTCTGAGTCTACCCGTGTCTCTCTGCAGTCTAGTTTCCTAACAGCAGGCAGAGTGATCCTTTTAAAGCACATGTCACAACATGTCACTCCTCTGTTTAAAATACTCTCCTGGGTTCCCTCCTGGAGAAAAACCGAGTCCTCCATAACCTCTGCAGCCTGCAGCTGCCTCCACCCACAGCCTCTCTTGATTTGCCTATTCCTGACTCGTTGGGCTTCAGCCACACTGGGCTTTGCTGTTCTTTTCACACCTAAAGAGCACTCCTGCCTCGGGTCTTTGTGTCTACTGTTCCTGTCTCTGGGTCACCCCCAGCTAACCCCAGGGCTTTTTTTGCTCATTTCATTCAGGTTTCTGCTCACATCATGTCCTAATGGACACCTTTCTTGAATACCCTTCTTCTCCAATTATTTTGTATCCCCTTTCTCTGTTTTAGTTTCCTCATACTTCTTCAGAGGACTTAGCATCACAGTTTTTGTTCATTGTCTTTTTCCTCCCACTGGAATCCAAGCTCCCTGAGGGCAGGGGCTTCGGTGCCTTTATCGCCTCCTCTGTTCCCAGACAGTGGCACAGTATCTGGCCGCCCTTACCACATGAAAGAAATGAGCATATTTTCGCCCACAAGATCTTCTCCAGCCTTAGGTATGTGCTTTGCAAATAAACCACAGATTTTCCGTTCAGCTTCTTGTCCTCTTGGCTCATCCTCGAATCAGCATTTTCCACTGGACTCATACCATTTAAGGAAATGACTTTTTCTTTCCCTATTTCCTCCCTCCCTCTCTCCTTCCCTCCCTCCCTCCTTTCCTTCCTTCTTTCCTTCCTTTCTGTCTTCCTTCCTTCCTTCCTTCCTTCCTTCCTTCCTTCCTTCCTTCCTTCCTTCCTTCCTTCCTTCCTTCCTTCCTTCCTTCCTTCCTTCTTTCCCTCCTTTCTTTCTACCTTCTATTAAAAAACAAATCTTATTGGCTTTTTCAGTGACTCATGAATCAGTCAGCATCCCAAACTCTTATAGGCAGAAGTGGGGCAGGGAAAAAAAGAAAGTTTTTAGCAAAGAGTAGACTTTTTTTCAGGCAGGATCACCTTCCTTTGGAAGAAGGGTAGGAGTCTGTAAAGCAAATGACCTCACTAGTGTTGACAGGTAATTCCAGATTGAGTGGTTAAAAGGTCACATTCCTGGGAGAGGTTGCAGCTGGAATTAAGTCTTGGTTTGTTGACATGGGGCTTAGCGCAAGTGACTCCATTGGGAATCTGTTTCTTTTTGTAACACTTTCTTCTTTTATTCTTCTCTTTCTCTCCTTTCCTCTCTTCTCCCTTTCTTTTATTCTTTTTCTCTTTAACTATTAAACATATCAATTTGCTCTTACCCCTTTACTCTTGGCTCATGCCATGAGATTGTTTGTCATTCTGGTAATACAAATATATTTAAAATTTTGTAGATAATAAAACCCCAGTATTCTCATTAGGGCACCAACTTATCAAGAAGTACTGTTTCATGTCATTACATATTGACAGACCTAAGGGAAAATATCTGCTGGCAACCCATTACTGGGTGTTTCTGTCTCCTAGTAGCTTACTTTCTTTAAGGTTGTTCGGAACAGCTTGCTACCTATAGCTTCCTCCTACGTCCACCCAATAAAGAGTAAATAGACTTATAGATGCACTTATCGACAAACCACATTTTTATCAGGATGGGTAAATGACATTTAAAATGTGTATATTGATTATCTTTTAATTCTATAGAACAGGTGTAGGGGACACAGTCTGGTTGGTTGAAAAGGAAAATAAGATATTTGGAACCTTTTTGCTATTAAAAAAAATAGCATACTATATAATTTTTAAATGACTTGAGTCGCACACTGATGAGTCCCCGTCTTAATACTGTACGACTTTGGTCCGACCTATGACTAATGATAGACAAGGATTTTGCTTTGCTTACGTTTTTCATATAAACAGTAATTTCTTCAGGACTTTTTAAAGTTTATACCTGAAATTGCTACTGAATTATATCATGCAAATTATTTTTGCCTTTAATTATATTTTCATTAAACTTAATGTATACTATTTGAAGTGAAATATTATAAGTTTCATTTCTGGTAGGATGGTGACTTTGATACCACAACTAACTTATACAAGTGTCAGATAATTTGTAACAATCATATGTGTAGTCCTGATAAGAAAATAAGAAATATTGTAGTGCTAAAAATGAAGCAAAAGCAGAAACTAAGAGATCTGTATAGGACTTTGGCATACTAGAGAGGCTTAGCAAATTGAATAAAAAGTTCCTGTTTGAATGGAAAAAAATATTAATTCCGATGTTTGAAGGGTAAGAGAAGATGAAATAGATATAGATTACATCATTCTTGTAACGATAAAGTTGAATTTATACACATTCGCTTCCCTCTTATATTTTTCTGATCTTACCGAGGCCAAATTCTTATTTCAAAAATCCTGCAGTCTTTTAGTATATACTTTAGGCAGACCTAGGCAGGTAACATGTCTGGAAAATAGTGTTTTCCTTTCCCAGAGATAAATGAAATAAATCTTCTAATCCGTTCTCTCAGGCAAGTAACTTTGACTTGCATATGTCATTCTAGAATCCGTGTTCTTGATTGAACCAACACAAAAGGCAGTCATTTCTTTCTTGTTTCTGGACTCCCCTGTACATTTATGATATACTAATTTCTTCATCAGCTAAAACCTCTCCCTTTAGGAGAGTGCCACATTTCACCAGAAAAATGTGTTTTTTATTTGTTTGTTTTTTGTAATGAGAAACAATTTTCCGACTAACCAAAAAGTAGAGATATGTTAAGTTCAATGGGAGATTTTCCCCAGATGCCAGAATAAAAGACTGGAACACTTGCCTCTGGTCATGGCGGGATTCCTTTGCCTAGTTTCCATAAACACCTTTTTGTTCAGTGAGTTCTGTGAGTTAAGGTATCTGTTTTCATAAACCGAGGTGCTATTTATGTTCGGCCTCTTTGAACTGACAATGAGCTCTCTGGAAGCTGGAGGTGTGCAGTCAGTTTCCGAATTGCCAAAAGCTATATCGTCACAGGAAGAGGCTAAATATAGCGGTAGAGATGACAACTATCAGAGTGGCTGAACATGTAGTATTCAAATCGTTTCTCAATGATAAAATATTTAAATGTAATTCTATATCAACCGAAATGAGGATAAATCATGGAGCTGCAATTTATGTTCACTAATTTAGAACCATGCATTTAAGCAAGTTCATTTACAGTAACAGTTCGACTTAAAATAATCTGTCACAAAAGGGTGATCTGCCAAGTAATAATGTGCATAAAGGTTACTCCGCAGAAGCGTGAAGTATTGGTTCATTATACTTGTTATACAAGCAGAGAGTTTACAGAGATGGAAAAAGGTTACTACTCAACAGAATTGTTTTATTTCATTAGTTTAAGATAGTATTAAACATAATTTAGTAATTTGTGATCTGCTAGATGCTTTTCATGGATAGTTGATTTGTTGCTTATTTTGTACACGTATTTTTCTGTCGTTTTAAAGAGTACAGGTTTTGAAATAGGGCATATTGAAAAAAATGTAAAAACATAGTTTATAATTATGTAACAATTTTAGCTAGTTAGCTTTATTTTTATCTTTTCTTGAACATTAAAAAAATACTAATAAATTACTGTGAGGGTAACATATAACAAAAATGCAACTCAAAAAATGAAAATATCAAATACGAATTGTTTCCCAATTTGGGTTTTTATGTTTCCCAATTTCATTTGCTCTTTCCTTCCAAAGAAGTAACACTTATTATAGAAAACCATTCTGTTAAGTCAGTTGATTGACAAATTAAAAAATTTAAAACTCTCTTTTACAAAAAAAAAGATTTAAATAACTTGTATACAAATGCAGGATCTCTAATCTATTTATTAAATTATTTGATCTTTAAGATACAGATACTACTAGATGGTTTAAACTTCCAGACAATGAGCCTGTCTCCCACATTCTTGAAGTTTATATATATTTGATTACGAAAAGAAGGATGTTTAATGTTAATTTTTACTATGAAAAGAAAATAGAAAGAAATGGGAGATTTATAAATAGTTCGGTCACTGGTCTTTTGGAATGGATAGCTGATTAAGAAAATTGTAATTGAACAGTTTGTGTTTCTAATGTTTAGGGTGTACAAGAAGTGCTTAGGGTACTTGCTAAAAATGCTGAAATCTCTGCATCTCAGCTCACTTTCCAAAATGAAAAAGTTTGTCATCAAAGTAGGAGAAGCAGTCCATGAAGAACGCCGAGATGAGAGAAGGGGTAGGGAGATCTGAGAAGGTAAGAAAGAAGCAGCATTTGTGTTTAGACGTTAACATGTGCAGGAACACGGAGTGGGCATGGGGTAGGGGCTCTGAGACACATTTATGAGATTGCCTACTTTGTAACCTCAACTCTCTTCAAAGGTCAGGGAGTCTCAGATCCTGAAGGTGTAATGAAAATTGTTACGGTGTCCCAGGAGAAAGAGATAACAGTGTGGTGGATGGAGTGTTGGGGGTCCCCAGGACCACTCTGAGTCTTCATAATTCACTAGAAGGACTCACAGAACTCAGAAAAGCTGTTATACTCACAGTTATAGTTTATTACTGTGAAAAGATACGCAGACTGATGAACCTCAGAGGGAAGGGGTAGTGGGTGGGGTGGGAAGAGATAAACTGAAGAATTTATATGCACAACCAATGGATACAGACAATAGTGCGGTGAAGGCAGGGGGTGGGGCAGGAGCAGGGAGGAGGAGTTCAATGAGGGGACATCTGTAATACTTGCAACAATAAAGATAAAGAAAAGAAAGATTAAAATCAAGACAGGGAAAGGACACAGAGCGCAGAGTCCAGGAGAAACCAGGCACAAGCTTCCTATTGTCATCTCCGAGAAGAATGGCAAAAACAGCGCTCAGTTCTTCCAGGAATGATGTGTGACAAAATGTGCAAAGTGTATGGGGGTCAGCCATGTAGACATGCGTCACCTGTGTGATTGACCTTGGTTACTCAATCTCCAGCCCTCCAGAAGTCAAATTGAGACAGCGTGACCCAAAGGCAAACGGAACTGGAATTCACCATAAATCTCAGGTAGCTTATCAGGCATGGTCCTTGGTACACCAAAACACCCGTATCAGGCAGGGTATTCTAAGCATTCAGACAATTTCTCCCAAGAACTGGTCAGGGGCCAAGTCTTTCTTTGCAATATGCAGGGTGTGAGTAACCAGGCCTGCGGAGTTAATCCTTACACCCAGATGGTGGTGTTGGGAGAGGATAATCAGATTATAGCAGAGCCTGCCAGGCTTTACCAAACACACTGAACACCCGACAACCATTTTTCATGTGGCAATCGATAAGGACAAGAGAAAGAAAGAAAGCATATCTGCCTGGCTCATTTCCTTAGCCCCTTCAAGTCTCTACCTTGGCTCCCTACATAGCTAGCCAAGCCTATGAGATGGCTGTTTTTGGGTCTAAAACAATTTCACATGGTTCGATCCAACATGATTCAAACTACAACAAACTCTCTCCACCCCTGCTCCCCAGCTTTTCATTCCCCACTTACTCTTCACTGCTTTTAATTATTTTCACCTAAAGTTCATCTAAAACACTATGTAAGGACAACATATTTACTATTTATGATCCATCTTACTTTCGCAACAGAGATACATGGACACAGAGATCATTTTTTCTCTCTTTAATTTACAGGTGTATTCCAAGAATTTAGGAAAGTGCCAGGCACAAAGTTACTAAGTTACTATTTGTTGAAAATACGAATGAACAAATACTGTAGCTTCAAAGTAGTGAGAGAGCATTCGGTTATCTATTTCACGCGGGAACTACTGGAAAGCAATCTTAGATGTTCTACACCAGAATGAATTGCTCACTGTGAAAACTTGATAGTCAGATACAAGTTTTTGGATGCCATCTTTGCTGCTAACTTTGTAAACTTTGGGCATTCCTTTTTCCCCCACCCTGTAAGCAACAGTTTGTTTATCTTGACAGTAGCAACAGCAATGCTTATCTGGAGTGCTTTTGTATAAAACACAACTTTCATTCTCTGTTACAGACTGCATGAGAATGATAAAAAAGACCTCTTACAATTAAATATCAATAGGACAGATATGGGTATAGTGACAGAAATATAGCAATAGGAGGTTATATATTAGTTTAAAAATGATAAACAGTGAGGGTCAAGGGAATAGAAACAGAATATAGCAAGAAGGGGTAATTAAGTAATATAAAGGATGACTCAATTGAGATTCTAAGTTCTCCTTGCAAGGGGTGAAAATCTAATGAAGATAAATATGTGAAAATTGTAGTAGCAGGACACACAAAGTCATGCACTTAGAATAACCAAAACCTCACCAGCTGTAACGTGGAAGTGACCTGATTTAAAGCTAGCTGTGGTAGAAAAGGGTTTATGCCTCTACGGCTTCCAAAGACCTAAGCCAATTTTAGCTCTCACCATGGTTTTTAACTGGTCCACCACACCTGTATGGTAAGATTTCTTTTCATCTTGTATTGTTTTGGTGCATCATGCCTCCCTTCCAGAGAAGCTGTTTTAAGAGTTAAGTCTCCCCTCTAGGATGCAGCCAGGGGTGAAGATAATAGGCTTAGAAAATTGTCTATAGAAGGATTTTTTTTTTTTTTCAATCTCACACAAGCAGTACATGAGACTTCTCTACATTCCATGCTGACTTTGGAGCCTGGCTGCAAACCTGCCCATGATTCTGGGAATCCCCAGTATTTCTCCAAAAAAGTTGCCTTTTTCTTTTAAGACAGTCAGCCAGTTTCTGTCACTTGCCACCAACAACCCTGACTGCCAGATGTAAGTAGGTCTACATGTAAGCTTGTAGAATGAGAGGTTAGCAAGACAAAGGACCTACAGTGGATAAAACCATGCAAACCGGTAAGAAGTAGACCTTATCTGGATGTTACAGTTTAAGAAAAACATTGCTTCCTGAATCAGTTACTGATTATTCTGAACTTGAGTTTCTGCCGATGTGATTGAGTAAATAGACAGCTTTTCCATTATAAAATCTACAGATAAAGATAACAGGGAGATAATATATTAAAACATGCACTTGAGAGCTGAGCTTGTGAGAATGTAAAGAAACTTCCTAGGAACCCAAAATAAAGAGATAGCTCAAAAACTTGGGAGTAGTCAGCTGCATTAAAATTGTGGTTGGCCTGAAGGTGTTTTCAATCTTGGTAACCAAAAGGCTGTTTTTCTTCTTCTTCTTCTTCTTTTTTTAAATGTTTTTATTGATTTTTTAGACAAAAGCTGGTGGTGACTGACATTACTGATAGCAATGAGGATAGCAAATACTGGACAAATTTGCCAGACATTTGGAATAGTTGATCACTTTTATGTAATGGTTAGCTACGTATTTGTTATCAGCTATTTAAAAGCAGAAACCATCTTATTATTCTTTTCTATCTACCAAAACTTCCAAGTCATCAGTAGTGGGGTTTCATAATAAATATTTGCTAACTGAACAAGCCTTTGGATGGAATTATTTAATCATTGAGAATCTGTAAAGATAGCTGGCAGAATATTCAGGACAAAATTCTCCATAGCTTAATTTTCAGGGCTGTATAAAAAAAATGGTACTGTGGTGCAGAGTTCTGAAATGTAAGCTCCTTACAGTGGCCAGAGTGGTGAGCTATAAACCTGGGGATGAAGAATGAACCAGTTGTTACAGCAGTAATCTTGGCTCTAGGGCAGAAAGTCAATGCCAGTGACAAATTTCCAATACATGACAATTTTAAATCCAATAAGTGAAGTTAACAAAATTGCTTTATAGCTCAGTGGACTTATGGGTAGGGCTGGAAGCCACTTTCACCCTGAATCATCAGGCTGGCTGTCTTATGGGCAATATAAATAACAATCTGAGAAGAAGTCAGGATATCTCTTTTGAAAATAAATAATAAGGGTATATTCAGGTTGTATCTGTGTGTTCAATGGAGTAAAAATTAGAAGTCTATGAAGTTGATCATCCCTTTGAAGGTAAAGATAGCAGGGACTGAATGAAACTGAGTATTTTTGTTTAAAAAGATGGGAAATCTATCTATCTCCTCATCCAAATATTTCTCTTCAATTTTGTGAAGTGGTAAACACAGTTCCTTCTGAAATCCAACAACTGTATTATTTCTTGAATTTTCTTTGGATAATTGCTCTCCATGAAACTAAACATAATCTATACTTTATTGTGTATGAAATTTTAAGTGAGGATAAAAAAAGTTTTCTTGTGACAACTAATTCAATTTTTTTATATAAACATAAGTATGAAGACCTTCCAACATTAAACAGTGTTTTATCTACTATGATGTAGTCAATGTTAAAAAGTGCCTTTTTTGATGCAATGTGCTCATAAATAAACTGGAGGTAAAGATTTTTATGTATTGAAATGACAAACTAAACAATGACATAACATTTTCCAAGAACCTTATCACAGGTGTATTTCATAAAAATACATGTTATTTATTGAATGTATACAAATTTAAGTTTTGTATTAAACATGTTATTTAATTATTTCATGCTCACAACAAAATTATGTAAGAGGTGCTGTTATGATTCACATTTCATAGGTAAGGAACCAATACTCAGAATGTTCAGAAACTTGCTCAAACCCTAGGATCTGAATCCAGGTCTCAGAATCCAGAACTGATATTTTTTATTGCCATACTTACAATAATAATTAATGCTTCTGAAGAAAGAAGCATCATTAGTATTTTCTACCAAGTTGGGTGGCAGGTGCCATGGTCCTAGTTTTCCACAATGTAAAAAAAATTTACATTGGACACCATTGCACGGTGTAATACTTACCCTTGCCAAAGAGTTTACTGCCTATGATTTTTTTTTTCTAGAATTGTTATGGTTTCTAGCCTTACATTTGAGTCTTTAATCCATGTTGAGTTTATTTATATATATGGTGTAAGAAATTGATCCAGTTTCTTCTTCTTCTTCTTTCTTTTGCACGTAACTTGTCCAATTTTCCCAGCACCATTTATTGAAGACACTGTCTTCCCTATTGTATATTCTTGACTACTTTGTTGAAGATGAGTTGACTATATAAGTATGGGATTATTTCTGGGCTCTCTATTCTGCTCCAGTGAGCTATGTATTTGCTTTTGTTTCAGTGCCATACTGTTTTGATTACTGTAGCTTTGTAGTATAGTATGAAGTCAAGGAGTATGATACACCCAAACTTTTTCTTCATTGTTTAGATTGCTTTTGCTATTTGGGATCTTTTGTGGTTCCATACAAATTTTAGGATTATTTGTTCTGGTTCTCTGAAAAAAAGGCCATTGATGTTTTATAAGAATTGTATTGACTCTGTAGATTTCTTTAGTTAGTATAGACATTTTAACACTATTAGTTCTTCCAATCCTCAAGCATGGTTGATTCCTCCATTTATTTGTGTCATCTTCAATTTCTTTCATCAGTGCCTTATAGTTTTCAGATTACATTTTACCCTTGATTTTGCAGACCTCAATTTAATGGACTTTGGATTTAACACACAAAATTTCCAGTTTATATGTAGATGTGAAAATTAACACCCTGTTAATGTTAAAATGCTTTTAACCAAGATTTGCTTGTAGTTAAATTAACATGGTTTGTTGCTGTTGTTGTTATTAATTCACTGTTATTTTAAACAAATTTTAGCAAATAGGCTACATGTTGGAAAAAACATCATAGTAATATCAACAACATAAATAAATATTACATATCTACAACTATAGTCTACATATTTAAATGCAAGAGTCACAGCTCATAAACAATGTTCAACAAATGATTAGTATGTGATCACACTGTATTGAGAATGGTAATTGGTTCTGTTGTCTCCTCAAGTGACTTTCTGCAGCAGTTTTAACCGGTGCCACAGATGTTTGGACTTGCACTAAGCCACACCCCAACCATGTGCATTTGTTTACTCGCAGTGACTGGTGAATTTTGTACACATTTACTAGACCTATTCAGTATAAATTTAAAATTACTGTAATACATATAGAAAACTTCTTTGTGAAATTAAATTTTTCATACATACTTAATTTTAATTACACAAAGGTGTGTGCATAGGTAAAAACAGATAAACTAACTAATTTTTCAATTTTTTTACATACACATTTGGAAAACCAACTTTATTGTATAATGGACTTTCAGCTTTAACAATACCCCCTCACCTGAATTAGTCTATTTATTATATCAACGTTTTACAGTACAGGTCCTTCACAAACTTGATTAAATTTATTCCTAGGTACTTTATTCATTTTGATGAAATTGTAATTGGGCTTGTTTACTTTATTTCTGTTTCTGACAGTTTGTCATTAGTGTATAGGAATGCAACATATTTTTGTATATTGATTTTATATACTGCAACTTTACTGAATTTGTTGCTTAGTTATGACAGTTTTTGATGGAGTCTTTAGAGTTTTTTTTATATATGGTATCTTGTCATCTACAAATAATAACAGTTTTACTTCCTTCTTTCCAATTTCAATTATTGATATTTCTTTTTCTTGTCTAATTGCTATGGCTAGAACTTCTGAATACTATGTTGAATAAAATTGCTGAGGGTTGCTATCCTTGTCTTATTTCTGGTCTTAGAGGAAAAACTTTCAGTTTTTTACTATTGAGCATGATGTTAGCTGTGGGTTTGTTATATATGGCCTTTATTATGTTAATGTATGTGTTCCCTTTATACCCACTTTTTTGAGATTTTTATCATAAATGGAGGTTAGATAAAAATAAATGGAGGTTTAAAAAAAAGCTCATGAACTTGTCAAATGAGCTTTTTTATTTGCATCTATTGAAATTCTATTATTTTCTCCTTTGTTATACGTTGATGTGGTGTATTGCATATGTTGATTTGCAGATATTGAGACAACCTTGCATCCCTGGAATAAATCCTGCTTGATCATGATGTATGATCCTTCTAATGTATTTTTGAATTCAGTCTGCTAATATTTGTTGAGAAATTTGCATCTATGTTCATCAGAGGTATTGACCTGCAATTTTCTTTCTTTGTAGTGTCTTTGTTGAGTTTTGGTATCAGAGTAATACTGGCCTCATAGAATGAGCTCAGAAGCATGCCTTTTTCAATTTTTTGGAACAGTTTGAAAATGTTAGGTATTAATATTCTTTAAATATTTTGTAGAATTCACTTATGAAGCCATCTAGTCCTGGACTTTTGTTTGTTGGAAATTTTTTTGATCACTAGTAATCAGTATTTTCAGATTTTCTGTTTCATCCTGATTCAGTCTTGGAAGGTTGTATGTTTTTAGGAATTTACCCATTTCTTCTAGGTTGTCCAATTTTTTAGTGTATAATTGTTGGTAATATTGTTGTATAATTATTTGTATTTCTGTGGTTTCAGTTTTAATGTCTCTTCTTTTATTTGTGATTTTATTTATTTGCCCTCTTCTTTCTTAATGTCTGGCTAAATGTTTATCAATTTTGTATACTTTTCAAAGAACCAGCTCTTAGTTTCATTGATCTTATCTATTTTTGTTTTAGTCTATGTTATTTATGTCCACTCTGATCTTTATTATTTCATTTCTTATAACTTTGGGCTTTTGGGGGGTTCTTCTAGTTCTTTTAGTTGTAAGGTTAGATTGTTTATTTAAGAGTTTTCTTGTTTCTTGACATAGGCTTACATCATTCTATACTTTACATTTAGAACTGCTTTTGGTGTGTTCCATAAATTTTGAAACAGTGTGTTTCTATTTTCATTTGTCTCAGAGTATTTTTTTTCATTTACTCTTTGGTTATTTTGTCAACTCATTCTTTTTCAATAACATTTTGCTTATCTACACATGTTTGTTTTATCCAGTTTTTTTCTTATACTTATTTTATTCTCACATTGTTATAGTTGGAAAAGATGCTTGATATTTCCAACTTGAAGCCCTATTGGAGTGTCAAACTCAACATATTTAAAGCCAAACTCAATGACCTTAAATCTCCTTCTCACTTCCAGGAACCCATGCACATTAATATCATATTATAATAATGTAGGTATCACATTTTCAAGACTTGGATTTCTGATGTTTAAGTGTCATCATCATTATTAGAATGATCATAAATAACCAAGTTCTGGGTTAAATATTTTATATGCATTCCCTCCTTAATCCTTGACTCTTCCCTGTAGGTTTTATGGTGTCATCCTCATTTTATAAACATCTTCACTGAGGAAGAGAAAGGTTAAAAAATTTCCTGCCAAAATTATACCTAATAACTGGCAGAGCTAGACATTTATGATAGATCTCTGTACCTCTCTAACACTGATTCACCATGCAAACCTGACTCATATGGGTTTTGGTGGTCAGATTTGCAGATCCTTGGAGACTGACAGGATGAGATGAGGTTGGAAGGTGGTGGTTTATTATATCAGAATCCCCTAGTAGGCTTTTAAAAATTATCCATGCTTCTCAGATTTATAAGATTCACTAATAAATAAATATTTTTTATCACAATATTTTCTACAATATCTGTCATACTTACATCATTCAGAAAACAAGTCTACTTCTTAGTAATTAAATGCTAAGTAAAATGCCTGCATAAAATGGTCTTTTATTTAACTTACAGATAACTTCAATCATTGCATTTTTTTCCCTTAATTTTAATGGCATGGCTACATCAAGTTTTAGACGATATAAGATACATATCAAGGACATAATTTATTAGACAAGTACAACTCTTCAATTTCTTAACTTTTAAGATTCATAATTGCTCTACTATGAAGACTTAAATGGGGATTGTCACTTTTGTAATTAATTCTTTTTGTTTCATTCTTCTTGCTAATTGAAAATAGGCTTTCAATATAGAATGCTTTGAAATTGGATGAAGAGACAGAATTGGAAATGAACTTAATTAACTACAAACTGTCCAAATCAATCAGAGTTTGACAGTGCCTCAGTAACACACAGAGTTCATAATTTACTTGAGATCAGCGGTAATGCATACGCCATAAATTGCACAGAAGCCATGCTCACTGTGCGCAAAATTTAGTACCAGGCTATGAAGTTGCACTGGGAGAAAATTATTCCCTCAACACAGACTATTTTTTCAGAGGATATACTTTATATTTTCATTTAGGCAACTAAACTTTTGAAAATAGTGCTGTACTTCCCCCCCTCCAGTAGAATTTGACATAGGAATAAAAAATTGTTTGCAATCATTTAAACGCTATAAAGGCCATGGTCCAGTTTGCATGTTTTGGAGAGCTGGTCTTGCGATATTAAAGATTACAGGCATACCTAATTTTATTGCATTTTGCTTTGTTGTACTTCACAGAATTTGCATTTTTTAAATTTTATTTTTTCGAGTTGAAGGAAAGGTGCTCCACCAGCAAAGAGATTACAACTTACTTTATTGTGATACTTGATGTATTGTAGTGGTCTGCAATATCTCCGAGGTTTGTCTGTATAAAAATTGTTTTTGTCTATAAAATTATATTATCCCCTTCTTTATATTATGAATGTAATTTTCTAGATGTTCAAAGAAAAAAAGAAGAGATTATTTACTGATCATAAAATGGGTTAATCATACTTGTTAGTATTTTATGGGCTATCTTACATCTCAGGTTTTCAAGAAAAAATATATAATTATCATTTTTTAGGAGAAGAGAAAATAGTTGATTATTATGGCATATACTTGGCCAGATTACATCACAGGCCTGTTTTGGCCAAAGATATCTGTAATTCATACCAATAGCAATTCTTCATATACAGATATCCTGAGCATATATTCAGTTTTCTATGTTTTCTAACTACTTAAAAATATAAGTATACATATTATGATCAACTTGTTTCAATTCTTGAACATACAGAATGTTTAAAAGAGGAAGGGAAGGAATATTTATTGTATGCCTCCAATTTGATGGGAATAAATACCCTACAAGATTATTATTGTTTTTGATCCACATGCAAGAAATGTTGCAAATATTGATGAGTTATGGGAAAAATTCAAGACGAGGCATATCAGCCACGTTACATAAATGTCCAGCTCCTATCAACGCACAGATAATTTCTCATTTCTGGAATAAATAGTAGTTGGTTAAAATAATCCTTTATTGGCTAAGAAGTGATCACAGAAATCTTATGTGACTACATCATATCTCAGAACAAATGATTCTCAAGTCAGTAAAACAAATAAAGGTTTTACCATTGTCGTCCTATTTTTAGCTCCACGACAATCTAAGCAATTTTAGTTAGGAATAAGTGGTTTGTTTGAGAGGGTAAGGATCAACCTAGAAAATCTATTAGGAAGAATGGCAGTGAAGAAAGAACACGATTGTGGGGAAAAAAACAATAACTCACCAGGTCTTTTGAAAATAAAGAAAATAATCTTATTCTAATCAAGTTAACATTTCCTCATTTTTAAATACAAGTATTGTTCTTAGTGAAGGTAGAATTTACTAACATTCAAATGCAAAGGAAAAAGCACACTAGTTTATGTGTTATTTTATTTTGTCTTTTAATGGGAGAATTTTAATAATTTAATTTTTTATTGGTGAGTGGAATAAAAAATTTAGGTTGGTGACCATAAAGGCATTAAAATATTTTCCCTGTTTACAGTCTTTTAAAAACATTACAATATTAATACTACTTGGAGTGAGTCTTTGGATATAAGTTTAAGCTTGATAAACAGGAAATTAATAGACATATATCTGCAATTCCAGAGTCTAAGACATGAGATACTGGTGATTTGAGGGAGAAATATGCAACAAAAAATATGAAAAAATATTTTATTACAAAGTAAAAATTATAAAGAATAGAGGGGAAACTATAAAGCAAATAAAATCAACTCTGGTGGATTATTGAAAAAGAATGACCAGCAAATTAATAATGAATTATTTTTATTATATAGAGGTTAGGTCCAAACTGAAATAATTTATATAAAATCTCTATATTTCAAGTTCCTTCAATTATTCATTTGAATAGTGTGTGACTACTGGTTATATAAATGTGTATAAATTATCTTGAAGACAAAATATATTAGAATAAAAAGGCTTTAGAATATACAGAAAATGGAGGGGCTGGAGATATAGTACATGTAGGAAAGCAAGAATCTTGCTCATTGTAATTGACTTCTGAATAGCTTAAGCACATTGTGGCCTCACGTAAGTCAATAAATTTAGGGATAAGAAGACTCTGACACTTTCTGAAATGGCTTTAATGGGCATCTTGGGGGTCACTAAGACATGGCTTCTGGCTCCTCTGAACCCTAGCATTTCTTTGTATTTTAATGTCATTTTCAGGCTCTACATGGTGACGAGATGGAGGCAGCATCTCCAGCCCATAAGGTTTCAAGATCAAAATTATTGGGGATAATTTCTAACAGTGCCTTTGTTAAATCAATAAATCAATAAATAAGTCGAATCAAATTTTAGCTCTGATTGCATCACATTTCATTCCTGACCTCTGCTAAGCCCAGAGGGTTGCTTAGATGAAGCAAGGCCCAGCTCTAGAGCTGGCTGGCATGGTGTCAGCCCCAACCAACCACAACAGAGGAGGGAACTTCTCTGCCCGTGGGGTGAGTTTGTGCTGTTTGTCCAAAATAATGGATACCGACTTCAGGACTACTCAGAAAATGAGTGGTCTGTACTCTCTTCAGTTGCAGCAAGGAGATTTGATAGTACTTAGAGAAGAAAACCTTATAGCTATTCTTTAAACAAATACTGTTGGAATAATGACTGTGCTGCAGACAATCTCTAACCTCAGGAAGTACCGTCTGGTTGGCTCAGTGTCACATGGCTCACTTCCACCACCATGTTACCCCTTGCAGGTCACTCGACTTGTATGAAAGTGTTCATATTTCACTGTGTGTCATAGCAGCAGAGATGATGCAGCGCAGAAGAGGAAACAGAGGTTCTGAGTATGAGGAAAGTAATTGTACACATCTTCAACTGCAGTGTTTGAAATACAAGAAAATAAAGAATGATAACCAAAATAGCTTGTCCTATTTCAGAAGGAATTCATGTGTATTGTGAAAAAACAAAACAAAACAACATGTATATAGAAAGTTAAAAAGTAAAAGATAAAAATCTATCACCTATACCATCATCAATTTCCTAACTTCTTAGATGAGAGGTGAGCAGTGTTAGAATTTTTGGTATATATTTTTCTGAACTTAGAATGTGCCATCAACTAACACATTGGATCTAAACCCTTCAACATATTATTTAAGGGCTGACCAGATGGCCCTCACTGGTTCCTTTATTGATGCTGGTCTCATTATGTGGAGTTCCCTTCCACTCCGGTAGTCAGTTGGTAAACTCTAATAATCCTCCAAGAACCCATACAATTGCTTTTATTTTCTGTGCTCTGTGTAGCACTTGTTACAAATACATTATATCACTTCACGATTCTCCTTTCCCAAGTGTATGAAAATATTGTTCTCTCTGAACTGCAAGCTCTTTGGTTTTTTTTTAGCTCTATTGATATATAATTGGCAAATAAAACTGTAAGAGATTTTTAAGTGTACAACACGATTTAATATATGTGTACACTGTTAAGGGATCCCCCTGTTGAGTTAATTAACACATCCATCACTTCACATATTTATTTTTTTTGAGAATATTTTTTATTGATTTTTTTTTTTTTTTTTAGAGAGAAGGAATGGAGAGAGAGATAGAAACATCAATGTGAAAGAGAAACATCAATCAGCTGCCTCCTGCACGTCCCCCACTGGGGACAGAGCCTGCAATCCGGGTATGTGCCCTGACTGGGAATCAAACCAGTACCTCTCAGTCCATGGGACAACACTCAATCCACTGAGCCATGCCAGCTGGGTAATTTTTTTTTTTTTTTGAGAACTCTTAAATTCTACTCTCGTAGCAATTTCAATTACTCAATATAGTGTTATCAACTATGGGCACCATGTTATAAACTAGATCCCAGACCTTATTCATCATTTGCCTTTTTTGTTGTTAATCCTCACCTGAGGATATTTTTCATTGATTTTTAGATAGAGTAGAAGGGAGGGAGAGAGACACACACACACATTGATTGACCACCTCCCGAATAACCCTGACCAGGGCCAGAGATCAAACCTGCAACCCAAGTACATGCCTTGGACCAGGAATTGAACCTGAGACACCTTGATCTGCGGGCCGATGCTCTAACTGCTGAGCCTAACCAGCCAGGGCAGACCTTATTCATCTTATAACAAAGTTTGTACCTTTCACCAACCTCTTCCTATTTGTCCTACCCCTAGCCCCTGACAAACACTTTTCTACTTCATGTTTCTATGTGTTTGACAGTTTTTTTTTCAATTCTTCACATATAAGAGATACCATGCACTTTATGTTTTTTTCTCTATCTGGCTTATCTCACTTAGCACAAAGCTCTCCAGGTTCAGCCACAGTTGTCATAAATGGCAGGATTTCCTTCATTATTAAGGCTGAATAATTGTGTGTGTGTGTGTGTGTGTGTGTGTGAGTGTGTGTGTACGCACGCATGCGTGTGTGATATTTTCTTTATCCGTTCATCTGTCTACAGACAGTATGTTTCCATGTCTTGGCTATTGTGAATAATGCAGCAATGAACATGGAAGTAGAGATATCTCTTCAAAATAATGATTTTGCTTCCTTTGGATATGTACCCAGAAGTGGAATTGCTGGATCATAGAGTAGTTTTTCTATTTTTAATTTCTTGAGGAACGTCCTTACTTTTTTCTGCAGTGGCTATACCAGTTTACATTCCCACCAATAGGCTCCAAGTGTTCCCTTTTCTCCACATCCTTTTCAGCATTTTTCTAATCTCTTGTCTTTCTTACAACAGACATACTAACAGGTGTGAGGTGATATCTTGTAGTTTTGATATGCATTTCCCTGATGATTAGTGATGGTGAGCAATTTTTTATGTACCTGTTGTCCATTTATTTGTCTTCTTTAGAAAAATGTCTATTCAGTCCCTTTATTCATGGATTATTTGCTGTTGAGTTCCTTATATGTTTTGGATATTCACTCATCAGATGTGGTGTGCAAACATTTTCTCCCATTCCATATGCTACCTTTCATTGTGTTGATGGTTTCCTTTGCTGTGTAGAAGTGTTTTAGTTGGATGTGGTCCCACTTGTTTATTTTTGCCTTTGTTGACTTTGTTTATGGTGTCAAATCCAAAAAAATCATTGTCAAGACCAATGTCAAGGTTACCTCCTGTATTTTCTTCTAGGAGTTTTATGATTTCAAGTCTTATGTCAACTCTTCAATTCATCTTGAACTGATTTGTGTGTGTGGTGAAAGAAAGTAGTCCAGTTTTATTCTTTTACGTGTGGCTGTCCAGTTTTCCCAACTCCATTTATGGAAGAGACTATCCATTGTAGAAGTCTTGCTTCTTTGTTGGAAATTAATTGGTTTTATAGGCAGGGGTTTATTTCTGGGCTCTCTGTTCTGTTCCATTGACCTATATGTCTGTTTTTATGCCAATACTGTTTCGATTACTCTAGCTTTGTAATATAGTTTGAAATCTGGAAGCATGACACCTCTAGCTTTGTTCTTTTTCAAGATTGATTTGGCTATTCAGGGTCTTTTGTGGTTTCATATACATTTTAGGATTGTTGCATTTTTGTGAAAAAATACCATTGGAGAGGGATCGCATTGAATCTGTAGAATATAATCTGGGTAGTAAGACATTTTAACAGTATTAATTTTTCCTACCCATAAACATGGAATATTTTAAAATTTATTTGTGTCTTTAATTTCTTTCACCAATGTCTTATGGTTTTCAGTGTACAGACCTCTTACCTCCTTGGTTAAATTTGTTTCTAGATATTTTATTTCTTTTTGATGCTATTGTTTATAGGACCTTTTTCTTAATTTGTCTTTCTGATAGTTTGTTGATGTATAGAAATGCATGTGCGTTTTACATATTGATTTTTCATCCTGAAACATAACTGGAATCAATTATTTCATTCTAACAACTTTTTTAGTGTGTGAGCTCTTTAATCACACATTGGTCATTCATTAACTTTTCTATGTCTTAAGATACAGGGGTCAGTTTGGCAGGGGTCAGCCAAACTACAGTTCACTTCCCAAATTTGGTCCAAAAACTGTCTTTGTAAATAAAGTTTTATTGTTACACAGTATGCCAGTCATTATACATTGTTTATGGCTACCTTTGTGATACAACACACACTGTTGAGTCACTGTGAAAGAGATTGTATGTCTCGGGAAATCAAAGTAGTTATTCTCTGGCTCTTTATTAAAAAGGTTCACTGATTCCTGGTATAATGCTGGATGTCTAATAAGTTCCTGATGAAAATTGGACATGGATATACTTTAGCTGATACCACCCAAAAGTAGAGCCCTAATTTGAGAATTTTAATGACCCAATAATTTTATCATTGTAATGCTAGTCCGTCCCTGTTGGAGTGATGTCTGCCCCTTTTCTATGTTTTATTTGATTTTTGCATAGCAGCCTGTTTCTGAGGATTGGAGGTGAAATGTCAATACAACAGAGGGCATGATCATTTTTGCTAGATTATATTGGCATGAAGTTACCTCTTTCTCCATAAGCAAATGTTTTTAGGGGAAGTGTTTTTTATATGCCATTTTATATGAATGCATGAAAAACATTTTACTTGTTGCTGTCAAAACAACCAAAAATATGCTTTGAAAAAATGCTTGTGCTGACAGGAAATATTTCCAGAATGAAAATCATGCTTATAATCATTTTGGTTACAGAAAGCATTTTATTTGTGCCTGATACAGACTTTAAAGTTTCTCAAAGAGATAAAAACAACTCTTCATGTGATATTTCAACTACCAAGAGGTGCCTAGAGTTTATATCATGAAACTTGACTCTTCAAGTACAACCTTTAAGATGTGTTTAGGGTCCAGCTGATGTAGCCCAGTGGTTGAGCATCGACCCATGCACCAGGAGGTCACCGGTTCGATTCCTGGTCACGACATATGCCCAGGTTGTGGGCCCAATCCCCAGTGGGGGCATGCAGGAGGCGGCCAATCAATATTCTCTCTCATTGATGTTTCTATCTCTCTCTCCCTCTCCCTTCCTCTCTCTCTAAAATCAATAAAGGAAAAAAAAAAAAGATATGTTTAGGAAAAATCCCTAGTTCCTGAACAATATATTGCTTGGGCTAAAGAAGATTCTAATGAGATGATTTTTGCAGTTGAAGGACAAGTTTGCAGTTAGTCTGTCTTCAGAATTTTCAATTGCAGATAAAATTTACTTAAATCTGGCCCCAACACATTTGATTTTTTAGCAAATATGCAACTATAGTATAATAAAAATTGTATAGGTTTTGAGGACAGATTATAGAGTCATGTCAAATCCTATCATTTATTAGTGTTTTGTTGCTGTTATTGACTGGCTTTCCAAAATCACAACTGCTTGCAACCTCAACAAAATGTAAAACACCGAGATCATAATGATTATTTCATGCTTTTGTTGATGGCATTAAATGGGATAATATTAATAAAACAGCTAATGGGTCTTGACCATTATAGAGAGTCCATATATATTGATAGACAAAAGAACCAGGTCTGCTTTAATGATCTAACAGAAACATTTTCAGACATAATCCAATGAAGGACTAGATGGACAAACTCATTTCTATCTGCAGATCTCAAGGTTCCAGAAACTACAAAAGCTTTGTCGGAGGGGAGGGTTTGGAGAGATTGGGTGAAAAAGGTGAAGGTGAAGGGATTGAGCAAAAAAAAAAAAAAAAAAACAGAAATCAAAACAAAAAACAAACTCAGACAGAGACAACAGTATGGTAATTACCAGAGGAAAAGGGGGTGGGGGGGGGAGGTCAAAGAGGGTAAAGGGGGCATAAATAGTGATGGAAGGAGACTTGACTTGGGGTTGTGAACACATAATACAACATACAGATGATGTATTAGAGAATTGTACACCTAAAACCTATATAATTTTATTAACCAATGTCACTCAAAAAATTCAATCTAAAAAAAGAAAGTATGAAAGCTTTGGCAATCATCTCTTCACACCAACATCATCAGAACTGGCCTTTTATGCATCATTATTTAGTAGTCATTGGAAATAGAGCCTAGAAAATTATGTTGTGATTGTAGTTGGACACTGAAAAATGAAGAGCCTTCACCACTATACACTCCTAAAATTATCCTGCCTATCTTCAGAAGTTGACACTTCCAAACCAAACCTTGATGCTGTAACTTCAAGGAGAAAGAGCATCTCCTTTAGTAACAAGCCCTTGAGTTAGTGAGATTCTGTGCCCTCATTTTTCCTTTACACATTTCATACTCTTCATTAGTTTCAATGAAGCTGTCTGGATGAAGCCCTCTCTTTGGTTCTTAATCATTCCATTTCAAAATGGTGTTTGCTGGCCAAGCAGGTTTTCTAGAATGTTCCTTTGATGCCACAAACTAATTGGATATTTTAAATTTTAAATGAGAAATCATTAGAATTGCAATATAGTAAATTTAGGAGTAGATCATACCAATGAGAGTACCTGCATGTGTCGTGCTTCTGGGAAAGACTTGAACAAATTAAGATTTAAACCCTGACATTAAATGGAAAGTTTGGATTTCAGCACTGTGCTTCAGAACCCTAAAGTATTAAAAACAAATAGGTTGCTGGAAAGACTGTGTATGAAATGAGAGAGTTTTCACATATTTCAGTCAAGGGTCAAACATGCCAGTGTTTCTAGACAGTAAATTAACCATGTTTGGCTAGGTGTGGGAAATGAATTATAAATCTCTGTTGAGTTCAACTGAGTAATTTCACAAGAAAACACATGAATTTCACAGAGGTGAAAGTTAAATTACCTTTCCATTGTAATCAATGTAGATAGTCAACTGGAACTCAGTGGCCTTAAATTCTCTCTCTCTCTCTTTTTATTTTTGTACTCAATAATATTTTAGTAACTGAATTGTGTGGGTAAATGACTTGGCTTCTTCAAATGATGAAAATTCTTTTGTAAAAGCAATCCCTTTTTGTCAAGATAATGAAGTGCTTGTTTTTTAATTGAAATATTTCTGCAGATATGTGTGTCTTTCCAAGGAGTATAATATATATAACTTTGATTCATCAATAAATTGTAAATTAACACCTACTTGCAAAGGGCTGAGTAGTATTCCATTATATATATATTACATATATATGTATATATTCATCTGGACATTGATGTTAATGTTTCTTGGAATTGTTGGAACATATGATAGTTGTAGTCTTAATTTTTTGAGGAACCTCCATACTGTTTCCCCAGTGGCTGCACTAATTTACATTCCTACCAACAGTGCACAAGGGATTCCTTCTCTCCACATTCTTTCCAAATCTGATACTTTTTTCCTTTTTGATACGGTGATATCTTATTGGAGTTTTGATTAGCATTTTTCTAATAATTAGTGATGTTAAGCATCTTTTCATATGTCTATCAGCCATTTGTATGTCCTCATTGGAAAAATGTCTATTTAGAACCTTAGCCAACTTTAAAATCAGGTTCTTTGTTTTTTGTTGTTGTTGAGTTGTATGAATTTTAAATATATTTTTGATATTAACGCTTTATCAGCATTATCATTTACAAATATCTTCTCCCCATTGCTTGGTTGCCTTTTTGTTTTGTGATGGTTTCCTTTGCTGTACAAAAGCTTTGGAGTTTGATGCACTAACATTTGTTTCTTTTTTTCCCTTGCGTTTGGAGTCAAATTAACTAAAACACCACTGAGGCTGATGTCCAGAAGATTAGTGCCTACGTTTTCTCCTATGTATTTTGTTGTTTCAGGTCTTACATTCAAGTTTTAATCTATTTTGAGTTAAGTTTTGTGTATGGTTAAGATAGTAGTCTAGCTTCATTCTTTGGCATATGGTCTAATTTCATTCTTTGGTGTATAGCTGGATCCAGTTCTTCCAACACCATTTATTTAAGAGACTTTCCTTATTCCATTGTATGTTCTTGGCTCCTTTGATATAAATCAGTTGCCTTTGCATGTGTGGATTGGTTACTGGGCTCCCAGTTCTGCTTTATTGGTTTCTGTGTCTGTTTTTCTGCCAACACTATATTATATTCATTACTATAGCTTTGTAGTATAGTTTGAAATTGGAGAGTGTACTATGCCTGTCTTTGTTCTTTTCTTCTCAGTGTTGCTTTGGCTATTTGGGGTCTTTTTGGTGCCATATAAATTTTAGGATTTTTTATTCTATTGCTATGAAAAATGTCAGAGACTTTGATAGGAGTTGCACTGAATCTGTAGATTGGTTTTGGTAGTATGGACATTTTAACAATGTTAATTCTTGCAATCCATGTACATGGAATATCTTTGCATTTCTTAGTGTCTTCAATTTCTATCAGCAATGTCTTATAGTTTTCAGCGTATAGGCTTCCATCTCCTTTGTTAAGTTTGTTTCTAGGTATCTTATCCTTTTTGTTGCAATTTTAAATGGGATTGTTTTCTTTATTTCTGATAGTTTGTTGTTAGTATACAAAAATGCAAGGCTTTTGTATATTGATTTTGTATCCTGTAACTTGACTGTATTTGTTTATTATTTCTAATAATTTTTTGGTGGCGTCTTTAGAGTTTTCTATATAAAATAGTATCATCCACAAATGGTGACAGTTTTTCTTCTTTCTTTCCAATATAGATGCTTTTTGTTTCTTTTACCTGCTCTGGCTAGTACTTCCCATACTATGTTGAATGAGTGAGAGAATGGGAATCCTTGTTGTGTTCCCGATCTGGGAGGAAATGTTTTCAGTGTGTTACCATAGAGTATGATGTTAGCTGAGGGTTTGTCGTGCATGGCCTTTTTCTGTTGAGATACTTTCTTTCTATACACATTTATTGAGAGATTTTTTTTTTTTATCATAAATGGATGCTGTATCTTGTCAAATGTTTTTCTGCATCTATTGAGATGATCATATGGGCTTTATCCTTCATTTTGTTAATGTGGATTATCATGTTGATTTATTTGCAGGCATTGAAGCATCCTTGTGTCCTTGGAGTGAATCCCACTTGATCATGGTGTATGATCCTTTAAATTTATTGTTGTATTTGATTTGCTAGCATTTTTGTTGAGAATGTTTGCATCTCTGTGTTCATCAGAGATATTGGCCTGTAAGTTTCTTTTTTTGTGTTGCCCTTGCCTGGTTTTGGTGTCAGGGTAGTTTACACAGTAAAATGAGTTAGGAGGGCAGTGAGGGCCTGGGGGGTGGCAGGGTAGAGGGGGTCAATGGGGAAAAAAGGGGGACATTTGTAATACTTTCTACAATATAGATACATTTAAAAAAGGAAAAGATTCCCTTATCTTCAATTTTTTGGAAGAATTTGAAAAGCATAGGTATCAATTCTTTGAATGTTTGGTAGAATTCACCAGTAAAGCCATCTGGTCCTGGACTTTTGTTTTTGGGGGGAGGTTTTGACTACTGTTTCAATTTTCTTACTGGTGATTGCTCTAGTCAGGTTTTTAAATTCTTCAAAATTCAGTTTAGGAAGGTTGTTTAATTCTAAGAATTTGCTCATTTCTTCTAGGTTGTCCAACTTAGTGGCATATAGCCTTTTATAATATTCTTTTATAATCCTTGTATTTCTATGGTGTCCATAGTAACTTCTCTTCTTTCATTTCTGATTTTATATATTTGAGACTTCTTTCTTTTTTTCCTAGTGAGTGTCAATTTTACTTACCTTTTCAAAGAATCATTTTTTTTTCATGAATATTTTCTGTTGTCTCTTTGTTCTCTATTTCACTTACTTCTGCTCTGATTTGTATTGTTTTCTTCCTTCTACCTTAACTGGATATATCATTCTTGTCTGCTAGTTTTCTATTTTTCAATATTTTGAATATGTTACTCCACTTTCCCCTGGCCTATAAATTTTTTGCTATGAAATCTGATGATAACCTGATGGGATTTCCTTTGTAGGTTGCTATATTTTCCCCCTCTGGTTGCCTTAAGAATTCTTTATCATTTACTTTGGACAGTTTTAATATAATGTGTTTTGGAGAAGGTCTTTTTGTGTTGAGATAATTAGGTATTCTGTTAGCTTTTTATACTTGAACATTCAGTTTCCTTCCTTAGATTTGAGAAGTTCTCAGCAATTATTTCTTTGAATAAGTTCTCTGTTCCCTCCTCCCACTCTTCTCCTCTGGCATACCATTATCCCTAAGTTGTCCTTTCTAATGGAGTCAGAGAGTTCTCATAAAATTCTTTCATTTTTTTAGAAATGTTAGTTCTCCTTCCTCTTGCAGTTGAACAATTTCTGGAGTTCTTCTTCAAGCTTAGTAACTCTCTCTTCCATATGGTCTGCTCTATTTCTAATGCATTCTTCGTCTCATTTATTGAGTTCTTTAGCTCCAGAATTTCTGTTTTTTGTTTGTGTGTTTGTTTGTTTTTTATTGTTTCCATCTCTTTGGTAAAGTACTCCTTCTGTTCATTAATTTTGTTCCTAAGCTCATTGAACTGCCTTTCTGAGTTTTCTTGTAATGTGTTCAGTTTACTCATAACCAATATTTTGAATTCTTTATCATTGAGATCATAGTCTTTCATGACTTTTTGTTAGGTTTCTGGAGAATTGTCATTTTCTTTCTGTGTTACCATGTTACCTTGGTTATTCATGTTCCTCTGATAGCACATTTGAAGTATGAACGATTTTCTTATTTTGGTACCATTTGGATTTTCACAATTCAACAGGTTGATAATTAGAGGTCTTCCTTTTGTTTTCCAGTAGGTGTCACTAAAGTTTCTGTTTTACTTGTGCTACTTACACCCTTGGGGTCATGGTGGGGGGGTCGTTAGCCGCTGTGGTCTTGAACGCTATTGCCTGGTTGATCGGAGTAGTGGGTGCCCCCACTGTATACAGGTCACCTGGGTCTCAGGGCACCACCACCATGGTGGGGGGATGTGGCAGGTGGGGAGGAGCCAGGTTTCCCAGTGCTGTGCTGCTACCTGGTTCCCTATGGGTGCTGGTACCACTTGAGGGTGTCGATGTGTTCAGATTGCTGTTGCCAGGTTCCCCTGAAGTTGGGAAAGGGAGCCAGATTCTTGGTTGCTGCCCCTGCTGCCACCCACCACTCTTACCCTTTGGTGGCCATGGTGTGGGGAGCTGCTTCTTTGATTGCTATTGTGTTCACTGGCGCTGTGGTCTTACCTCCTCATTCCAATGTACCCACCTTCAGCTGCACGGATGTGTGGATTTCTCAGGTATCCTAGTGTATCAATCAGGGAAACCTTTGGTAATAGACACTCACATGGCTGTAGATTTGTGGGGAGATACAAAGAGGTCATTTCACTCTGCCATGATCTGGTGTTACTCCTGTTTCTGTTTTTGAGAGGCATTTTAGAGGAGTGACCAAGAATACACATGCTGGCATCAGACCTCCTGATTCAAAAGAAAAATACTTTTCTTCCTATGTGTGTTGTGTGTACATCTTGATTTCTGCATCTGTAAAATAAAACTAAAAATGGTTCCTACCTCCTAGGATTGTAGTGTAGACTAACTCAGTATTCCTTAAAGCACTGAAGACGAGTCTCAGATAGAGTTAGCACTTAATAAAGTGGTCCAGCTGTTTTATGGAGAGAGAAACGTCATCCGCCCGGGGCACTGAGGATGGAGCAGGAATCACCAGACTTTAGACTACTTGCAGCCATTGATGTTATCAAACTCCTCCTTACATCTCCAGTATCCAGAAGACTGCCTGGTACGTGAAAGGTGCTTAACAAATGCTGAAAACTATTACAGCATGAGGTGAACCAGAGATGGGCCTATTGTAATGGAAAGAAACATAGTAAGGCACATGTGGGAGATGTTTTAAAGGAAAAATTGTACTGTAGAATGATCTATTTTTCAGTTGCAGTTTCATAACTCAATAGCCCTTTAATATTGATTAGGTCATTGTAATGCTTGTGAGGTTTTATTTTACCAAATGATGACAAGAATATTTAGAGGATTATTGTGAGAAGTAAGTGAGACCCTAAATTGTTTTGTAAGCTGCAAATTGTTCTATAAATATGAGGTTTAATGTGAGAGAGAGAAAAGAAAGTAACGATGATTCTGAAGTCTTGGAAAGGATATTCATTTGGGAGAAATGTTTGGTTCATTTTTTTCATATGTTTGAGGTAGTAATTCAACTCTCTTTGCCCCCAAGACCATGTCAAATAAAAAATTTAAAAAAGAGCTTGTGGATCACTTCCCGAATGGGCAACTTGCTATTACATATGAATGAAAATATTCCTTAATGAAAAGAGTGGAGAGTGGTGCTACCTTTGATGCAGTTCCTAAAGAGGCAATGTCTGGTTTGCATGAAAAAGAATAAAGACAAATATGTTTACATGTGTGTGGGGGGTGTATATACATATGTACACACATACACATATACATATTCATAAAAGCCACAAGCTCTTTGAGGTATATAGGCCATGTTAAGAGATTCAGTGCTATAGTTTTACATATATCGATAAAATCACATAATTGGAGTTGCTAAAGTTGGTAATACCAATACAAGTTGCTTGCTCCTGGAATGCGTGGTGTAATGATGTTCAGGCTGGCTGTGTCCTAGTCCTGACCTCAGATGAGTTACATAAGTTTTCTGGGTCCATTTCTTATTTATAACATGAGCTGGAAAAATCTGAGGAGCTCCTGGGGCACAGGAACCTTATCACCATTAGGTCTAACTTTATAGCTTAATTTTCCTGAACATTTTTGGATCATCCAGTACTCTCCTCTGACATTCAAACATTTCTCTGTAAAGCAGAGCCCTGAGAGCTTGGTAATGAGCCTCTGCCTGCATTGTCAGTCTGCAGAGAGAAGATGGGGGTTGATGTTCAGCGGTGGGTCTGATATTGAACTATGAATTTGAGCACTTCACTAGTTGTTGTCATTTCGGAGAGTGTTGTCCACAAAAAGGCCCTAAATCTAATTTTTTAAATGATATCAAAGATTAAAAAAAATGCTTGCTCTGTTTTGCACAGCTCTAGCTCACCCAAAGATGATTAGGGCCTGGAAGGAGAGTGTAATGCGATACAGGAAAACAATGGTGTCTCCTCCTATTGAGGTGAATTTTTCTTTTTTATGTATTTTCATATCACATATAGCCCAATGCCAATTCATCTGAATACATGAGGGTGTCCTGTGTGCATTTTATGTGTTCTCTTTCTCCCATCATTACAGTGGAGTGACTCATCTCTCTGTTACAATTCTATGCATTGTGTGACATTTGCAACATTTAGCACTCATTTAATAAACACTCCCAAATAATGGGCTGAGGTATGTTAGCAACTGTAATAAAATATTATGTTTGAGGATATTATCCAAAATTTTAACTATAAATTTTGAAACAATCAAAATAGTCATAAAATATTTTCAAGTTGAGTGTACCACGTTTTATTGTGGATGTCTATTTTCTAAGCCAAGATCATTTAGATATATGAAAGTCCACTTAAACTCCTCTTTAAAGGTTTTAAGAACAATATTATGCATGGAAAATTCTAACTTTTTAAAATCTTAGAGCAAGTCTATTTAGGTAAAATTATGATTGCTGTTACTTTAGCTGATGTATACTAGGTACTGTGATAGAATCTATGCAGGTGCATTAATTTAAAATGATTTGTGGGGGAGGGGAGAACTCCACAAGTGAAGTCGCAATACGTATGTATGGGAAGGAAATGATTCTGAAATAAGGTAAAATCATTCTTCTCCTCGATGACTTCTTCTAGGTAAGGGTGTACTTCTTTTTATTTTATTTTTATTTTCCTTTATTGATTTTTTAGAGAGAGAGGAAGTGAGAGGAAGAGAGAGAGAGAAACATCGATGAGAGAGAACATCAGTTGGCCGCTTCCTGCATGCCCCCAACTGGGGATCGGGCCCACAATCTGGGCATGTGTCCTGGCCAGGAATCGAACCAGCGACCTCTTGGTGCATGGGTCGATGCTCAACCACGGAGCCATACCGGCCGGACAGGTAAGGGTGTACTTCTGAGCTGCATCCCTACAATGTTTTACCCAATGTCACTGAAGAGAATCTTCACTTGAGGCTTCATCTGCCTAGTTAGGGCATATATACTTGCTTTATTACATAGTCTCTGAGGTTAAAATAAAATGTGTACAATTCATCCTCATATAGCTAAAGTGGGTGCAATGGAGGCATTTTATGACCAGATTTTACCATACACAGTCTTCATCAAAAATGAATTATTTTAGCATGTAGAAAACACCAGAAGTGGTCATGTGGTAAAAAAAAAAAAAAAATGCCAGCACCTCTCTTTTGGGGAAAAGGGGTAGGTAGGTGCCAGTATCTACTCCATGTTGTTTTAATAACTCACGATGCCTGACTCACCTGATCACAGGCTACAGAGCAAGCCAGATTGCAAATATATATATATATTCCATTTCCATGGTCACAGGTATTCTGTCTGTGATAGGTGCATCAAATAACACAGTGAATTCAAATAAAGAAGATGATCACAAACTATTACTATCACTGCCACAGGGCATCTGTCGTGGCACATGGACAAACGTGGATAGAATGAAGTCCCCATACATAGGGAACAGCCAACAGAAAGAAAGAGCCCAGATGCCATTGCTTGAGGCATTGACTCTTCCTTGCATGGAGCTGGCTCTGTCTGCCCATGGAGTTCCAAGATAGGGAACCCAATAAATTTATTTTTGATTAAGCTTACTTGAATTGAGTTTATGTTATTTAAAATCGAGCCTCTGTAGCACAGTGCTCAACTCATCAAAACAAATTAGTATAACTCAAAGAGGTATTTGTTTTTTTTTAAATGTTATCCTTTATCTTTTTATAAAAGTGATTAGAAAGACTAGATCCTGAAATGTTTACCTTGTTTTAGTCAGTCAAGTATCTGAGGACCAGTCCTTGGGAGACATGACTTGCAAAATTCTGGGGAGAAATCAGATAGTGTGTAATAAAACCAGATGAACTCATGAAGATCAGGGGGGCATTTCTATTCTGCAATTAAGTATTGGTCATTATAAGTCCATCAATACAGTCAATTTCACTTGTTACCGTGAGACATCAGCCCTTTATGATTTCATTAGAATGTAAGTCAATGGGGTGTCTCTATTGAACTTTCTTTAAGGTTTATGTTTGGACACTTAATTAAATTGTACAGTAAGGTCTATCTAAAATGTTTGTGATTAAATCTCTTTGGATAGAGAACTCAAAAAAACTTCCTGCAGGAAACTTTGCTTGCACGTACCAGGTTTACTTCTGAGCTCCAATGAGGAGTAAATGGAATTATTTGAAAGGATTTGTTGGATTGAACCTGCATTGTTAAATATATAGACGTTTTGTGAGGGTGGCTTTAGAAATAGCTAAGCTTTCCAAAACGCGTCCTTTGAAAAGGTCTGAGATTTGGTAAACACATATACTTGATGTGACTGCAGAAAAATGCTAGACAATGTGCTTAACAGACTGTTGATTTACGAGGCTTCTGTAATACTTCCACGCCCTTATCCTGGGGACTGTTTTCACAAAACACGCTAATGACCCAGTCTTTGCTGGTATCAGCCGGTTTTATATTAAAAGGCTTAACTTTTGTACACCACGGGTGCTTTAGGTATTTTCACTATTTCCATAATTGATTAACTATTGTGTTTCTAAACTGCCAGCTCTCCTGGATTCGAGGACTTACAATTCTCCAGCCCACGCTGGAGACTTGCCAAATTGTTTTAACTTTAGATGAGTGGGATCCCTACTTTCTTTTGCAACATTTGACAGTGACAGGTTCGAGGCACCATGTGTCACACAAAGTGGGTGACAGTAGGGTGGTATCTAGATGCAGAAGCACAAATATGAATAATGGAACTGAAGAATCTATAATAAGTTACTGCAGGTGGTGACTCCAGAGGGAGACAGTTCTGTGTAAAAACAGCACCAATTAATGACAGATGAAAAAAAAAACAAAGTGGAGAAAAATTCCTTTGGCACATCTAACAACCTAAGTCACCAAGGCGATATAAAAATCTTGAGCATTTTAATATGCATTATGAATTTTGATTTTTCTGATGCCCTGCGAAGGCTATAAACTTTTTCAGAATAAAAAATGTCCATGCTATGTAAAGCACTCTTCCATATTTTCAAGCAGTGATTCTCAACCTTTTTCATCTCATTAGTTTATGCACACATAAACGGATTACTGAAATTCTGCGACACACCAAAAAATATATTTTTTTGCCAATCTGACCAAAAAAAAAAAAAAAGGTATAATTTTGATTCATTCATATTGGATGGCTATTGATGTGTTGGCTGTTGTCATTTTTATTTGACAGTCTAAGGGAAGAGAGGTCAGTGCCCCCGACTAAACAGTCAGGTCTTGTATGTTTTAAAAATTCTTGCAGCACATGGGCTGAAAATCGTTGGTCTAAGGAGGAAGAGACAGGATAACACAGATCTAGTCAGATTCTGCAACATTGTACATTAGAGGATGCTTCTGTCTCTCTGTTATACGCTGATACTCTGAGGTAATGTTTTTATTCTTTCCAATTCACAAAGAACTCTTTTAAAGCAACCAAGTATTTATTGAAGCTCATTAGACTGGCTAGTAATTTCACAGGGAAGTTTTTGTTTGAGGGGTTCTGTTTTACAGGTATTTAATAGGAGAAGGTCACACAGTCTCAAACTAAGCGTCATTCTGCATATTCTATCTCTGGTCTCCGTTTGACCCCCATAGCTCACTGGTTAGTGATGGTTTTCTTCGAATCACTATAAGAAGTGATTTGATGCAGGATTAGTTGATCTCGATCTCCAAGTTCAAACCTCCCAGACTACAATATTCAAAATACAAGGCAAACATGTCTAAGCCATCACGAGTCCTCCCTTTGCTCTTCGGCATGTTCAGTAAGATATCTCTCTTCCAGAATTCTTGAAGAAGACTGTGACTCTTTAATGAGAAGTTTCCTTAAAGGGACATGGTAGAAATTTTACCCATTGTTTCAACGGGAATCTTTCAAAAATTATATTTCTGTACCCTCTTCCTTTCTCCAGTTGAATTCCCACTGTTAGCATCACTAACAGTCTCTGCTTCTTTGTGTCTGCAGTCTCCTGCCCACCCTGGTGGTCTCCATCGTAACCCCCCACCTATCGGTCCCTCCCCAGCAGTCCTCAAGCTCTGTGCTTCTGACAGATGGAACACCGGCACATTTCCCTTTTATCATTAAGCAACATTTAATTGACTAATTTTACAGCTATTTGACAAGCTATTATGGAAAAAAAATGTTGTATCTTCGCCGAAATAAATTGCTTTTGCAAGTACAAATTTCACTGAGCAAGGTGTTAAATGTATTATCACATAGCATTCTCTAAAGGGTAAAATTTGTTTCATCTCTTTCCTTATGACACCGTCTTGCCAGAGATGCTGGCAAATATTTTCCTGTGAGGGCTGTCCACCACTCCCAGGGGGTATTCTTATTTTAGGGGGTATCACTGCTTTATGCCATTGACCTTTCAGTAACACCTATCATGGAGGATTTTCCCAAGATTCATTCCATTAAAAAAAGCAACCCAATAACTGTGTTTATATATGCACATAAATTGTGATGACGTTGGCTTGTTTGATAAGAATTTGCACCAAGGTTTTCTTGTTTTCGGAACTTCTTAGATTCTGCCCGTTTTTTATACTTGAGAGAAAACAGAGTCCTATTAATTTTTCAATATTTAAAATACTAATGACTTATAACTGTTTTGAAAAATATGTTCAATTGTTTTTGCCTTCTATATTTAATAGGCTATGAGTTTCTTCTCTAAAGCAGTGTATACAGGGTGGGGCAAAAGCAGGTTTACAGTTGTTCATATGGAAAATAATACAATAATTCTTAAATAATAATGCAAGAATAAACTTTGTGTTTCATGTACTCACAACTGCAAACCTACTTTTGCCCCACCCTGTATTGGTATAGTGCCTCTTTTTTAACAACAAAAGTGATTAGAATTTATAACCCATCACACGCCTCTTGAGCTTACAGAATTTCTTTTGTATAATCGGTGATATATGCATGGTAAGAATATTTTTAATACCAGCTTTACTCTGAAAAGTTGAAGTGAAATGAAATGAGGAAGAATCTATACCAAGGGGTCAAATTTATGTTTTTTTTTCCTTTTTTTTTTATGTTCTCCTGAACTGAATAACAGCAGGAACACAGACCACCAAAAAGATGCTATGAATGGACAAGTTAGGAAACTCGATGACAGCATGGCTTGTGGGTGAAATGAAAGCTGCTTACCTCAGTCACCTCCTTTTTATCCCCCTTATTGATGAGGGTACTGGGAATTCGGCAGAGGACACAGTAGGGGTGTGTCTGGTTAACCTGCGAAGGAGGAATGGAATGGGTAGTTGGTAGCTCACTACATAGTGATCTCTGATATGAAAATTTGGTTTAAAGAAGGACTTTCAAAAATGCACACCTACATGATATTTCAAATAACTATCTCAACCACTCATATATGGTCAATCTTTGGGATTCTTACATAACAGAGACTAAAATGGCCAGTTTTGTATTTTAGGTACTCTGTTCCTTTTACGATTCCACTTTCCTTTCTTGACTTTCTGGGATCACAAAAACTTCTATGGCAACCATGGGAGAATGAAATAAAAAGCCCCTTAGATCCTTCTAATGCACCAGCCTTAAAGCAAACATCTCGAAAACATCTCTTTCACAGTGAGGGATTACTTCTGGCAATCAAAACTCCCAAGCAAATGTGTCAAACACAATCAAGACTGGCATTTGTGTTATTACAATGTCAATACGATACCTCTGTTGTCCTAGAAAACTTAAACCATCATTGGGATTATCAATACCAGTACTTTTGCTTTATTTAAGAAATTGATTACTTTAACATTGCAGAATGGAAAAATAAACTTCTCGCAGATCAATAAGACTATATTCTCTCCAGGGTGTTCCCCCCAAATGCTCTTAATAAATGCTACTTTCTACTGCTTGCTTAGCTAACAGACTCTACATATTAGGTTTGAGTGGCTGTTGCTGACACACTGTTCTGTCCTCAATGTCCTCTTTCCTTTTCAGCAGCTCAGCAGCAGTCTGAGTACCCAATCAAGCAAACATTATTTTGATAGGAACTAATAGAGAATGCTAGCCAGCAGATGACATGAGGCTGCTGAATCATGCCCACGCTTTGGAGAAAACAAGAATTCTTAATGGGAACAGTTACCAAAGCCAGAGAAACTGACCACTGAGCATCGCTCCCAGTATCTCGTGTCACCTAAAGATGACGTGGTAACAAGTGAAAATTCTAAAATTTCAAAAGCATTGAGTCATTGGTTCTTAACTAGGGCATGATAGCAGCTCACTTCTCTTTCTAGGGTGAGCCTCTGTACATATGTGTACATGTATACATGTATATACAAATCCATATTCATTATATTATGATCTAAAATCAGCAGTATTTGTTTGCTTTAAATTTAGCTAATTAATAGCTTATACTCTTCCTAATGGTATATCTATTTCATTTCCTACAAAATTCAATCCCATGAGATCAAAGACTCCGTCGTAAAAACAGTCATTGTTAAATCAACATGACAGTACCTATTTGTTGAATGAATGAGTGAGTGAGTGAATAAAAAAATTTACATAGTAGACACTCTAACTAGAGGAGGAAGAGTGCAATTTTTGTTCTAAATGTCAACAGCCATTTGGAGGGCAAAAGTTAACAATACAATAAAAATGAAATAATTCAAGACAGTGACGATGTTGTAACAAGGCAAAAATTCTGTGCCAAGTGAGTGGCAAAGACCCTTTTTAAAATAAAGATGGAACCACCGGGGGCTGAGCTGTTAGAGAAAAGATTTGTGGAGAACATGGAACTTGAACTTAATTATTTAAAGCATGTCAGTTGAATGTCTACTGTGTGCCATGCACCACACTAAGTGTTTGATATGCATTATGTCATTCAATCTTACATGTCCAGGAGGTGAGTGAGTATTGTAATTGTCCCATTGGACAGACAGGAAGACTGAGGCTTAGCGAAGGCTAACAACTTCCACAGACTCGGAAATAGTGAGACTGGATTCGTAATCAGTTATTTAGATGGCAGACCCCTTTGTTCTTAATGTCTATCCTAAGTGCCTTTCTAACGGAATCTCAGTGAAAAGGGAGAATAGGTCGGTGAAAGGGGAGGGGCAATGTGATTAAAGGTATGAACATGGCAATTCACATGACAACCTCAAGTATTTAGGGAAACCAAGTGTTGAGAGGCCTGGTTATCTTCAGCCACTTTAGATGGACATAATGAAATGATTGTGATGACCACAATATTTTTTTGAATTCTGTGTGTTTGGCACTGTATTTATGTGTAAAGTACCACTGATGTCTCACTTCAGCTCTGTGGAATGGTAAGAACCTGAATTGAGGCAGGTAGTGGGGGCCGGGGGGCTCTCAGGACCAGGTTAAATGTTTGCCTTTCATCCTAAATGAAGAGACGTTTAGGATTGTCCAGTAGTTGGATAATACAATAAAGTGCATCAATATTTTGATGTATTTTATAATGCATGTTTTTTCCAGTGACCATTGTTAGTGAAATATTGTAAATATGAAACTTTGGTAAGATTAATCTACTAAGATGGGGAATAATGGCTTTTTCGTGCATGAGAATGAGTGCACACTGGCCTGTGTTTGGAGAGAGGGTCAATGTTCTCTGAGGATTTGAGAGCAGAGATTAATCTGCAGACTAGAGCAATACTTCAAGGATAAGATGATGATTGCCTGAAAACACTGACATCAGAAATGGAAAATGGGATAGATTGTCTATATGGAAGGAAGGATTAGAAAAAGTACAAAATTGAATATTTCTTGAGCCCAAGAATGTAAACAAAATGTATCTGTAGTTTTAAATTGGGAGAAGAAAAGAGAGTTCAGATACAGTAGTTTCCCCTCATCTATCAGGGATACAATCCAAGACCCCCAGTCAATGCCTAAAGTCATGGATAGTACCAAGCTCTCTCTCTCTCTCTCTCTCTCTCTCTCTCTCTCTCTCTCTCTATATATATATATATATATATATATATATATATATATATATACACACACACACACACACACACACACACACACACACACACACTTTGTATTTCTTCTAAACATACATACCTCTAATAAAGCTGAATTTATAAATTAGGCACAGTAAGAGATTAACAACAATAAATAATAATAGAATAGAACAAGTATGACAATATACTGTAATAAAAGTTATGTGACTATAATTTCTCTCAAAATATTTAAAAAAATTTTTTTTCTTTATTGATTTTTAGAGAGAGAGAGAGGAAGGGAGAGGGAGAGAGAGAGATAGAAACATCAATGAGAGAGAACATCGATTGGCCACCTCCTGCATGCCCCCGACTGGGGGTTTGGCCCACAACCTGGGCATGTGCCCTGACTGGGAATTGAACTGGCGACCTCTTGATGCATGGGTAGATGCACAACCACTGAGCCACACTGGCCGGGCTCTCAAAATATCTTATTGTGCTTTACTGACCTATTCACTGGAAGGAAGCACTTTATGGCTTCTCTTTGGCAGATTTGATTTGCCAGCACCACTCCTATTACTCTTGGGGCCATTATTAAGCAAATAATGGAGATTTGAGCCCTGGCCAGGTAGCTCAGTTGGTTAGAGTATTGTCCTGACTTGCCAAGGTTGTGGGTTTGATCCCAGGTCAGGGCACATGCAAGAATCAACAAATGAATGCATAAAGAAGTGGAACAACAAATCGATGTTTCTCTCTCTCTCTCTCCCTCTCTCTCTTTAAAATCAATAATAATAAATAAATAGATAAATCAATAAGACTTGAACACAAGCATGGACATACTGAGACAGTTGATCTGATAACCAAGACAGCTACTAAGTGACTAAAGGGTAGGGTGTACATCATGGATACCCTGGACTAAGGGATGATTCGTGGGACACAGTGGGAAGATTTGAGATTTCATCGTGCTGCTCAGAGGGCAGTTTCAAACTTATGAATTGTTCATTTCTGGAATTTTCTATTAATATTTTCAGAACACATGTGACCGGAGGTACCAACCATGGCAAGTGCAACCATGGATAAGGAGGGACTACTGTATATCAGTTGGAAACTGGCTGCTATACCAGTAAGTGTCTTTCTATATACCAACCCCCTACATGCGTCTTATGGCTTGGATTTGGGTGCTGGCCTTTGGGGGCTAGACAGACTATCTTGTAGTCCTCAAGAGTCTTAGAGGAACTTCTCTTGCCCAACACCTGATGAAGGACATGTCTAAACTCTAGCTTTAAGAAAAGACAATTGCCTTGTCTGAACGGAATCGGTGCATGAGGTGCAATGGTGATCTGTTTTCCTCTATGACTTCTCAGGGTGCATTTTAGCACCCAGAGCAGCTGGCAGCGACGAATGAAGCAGCATATATTCTAATATGGTTAACTTATTGTAATGAGCTGCATTCCCTAAAATCAGACTTGCTGATGTTGGCAGGAAATAAATTTAACTGCCTGCGCAAATAGATGCAAAGCTGAATTCTCTGATACATTCTATTTTCCACAAGGTAATCAAGATTCATAAAACTCCGATTTAGGATCAGGGCACCAGGGAGTCAATGTCCTTGAGGAAAACAAAATCTTTTAATGAGGATTGTATTTCAACTGTGCTAATCTCACGAGATCTGATAAATGGACGCCATGGAGTTGAATTTTATTTGGCTTCATTGTCCTTTCTGCCATACATTTCATTCAACATCAGCTAATCAAATACATAAAATTTCCACTGTTTGCTTCTAGCCCAGAAAATACCTCTAGTGCCCTTAATCAAAAGAATAGGAGATGAAGTTGATAGCACATTATTCTCTAAGGTTATCAACGTCTTCAAAATTATTCTAAGTTTTCAAATCTCCCCTTCATGGCCCCAAATCAAATTAACACCTTTCTTCTCTCCAATTTCCCTAGAACCTTATTAACTTCAAGACAAAAGGTGATGAGACCTTCCCAAAGATATCCTTTCCTACTGTTCCCATCCCCCAATTCATTATCATCAATAGCTTTCCAAATAACACCCATTAAGGAAAAGGAGACTTTTGGCAGCCGAATGAGGGCTAGTAGAGAGAGGGCTTAATATAATTTTTAAAACTTGCTTGTTTTACACTGTGACATACTTTTAACTATTCTAGTGTAGCTCTTGACAAAATCCTGAGTGCATGTCTGGACTAGGGACCATCAGAACTTCCAGGACAAGCCTTTTGAATGGGAAGTCAAGAATGATGATGGATTCCGCTGAAGACAAGTTTGCATTTTTGAAACTGAAATAATTAATGGCACATTTAAAATTCTTCCATTTGATGTGGGAAAAAATAAGCTTCTGCTCAAGAAGGCAAGTGCACCCTCTTAGAATTCATGGGTGTCTGACCCTGGGTATTTTAGAGTCTGCTGCTTGTGACTTTAAAAACACCAGTGGTTGTGTCTGTGATCAGGCAAATGTAAGACAGCAATGGAAGGGACCTTCTTGGGAGGTTGAAGAGGTAGTAGTTTGATGGTGTGTATGGGGAAATGTGGAAGTGAATCATGAAAGGTGAAATGTATTGTTTAAAATATTTGGTTATGGGAAATATAATTTCTTAAGTTTTAGTATACAAGGAGTTAATCTGATGAGATCATGATGTTTGTCAATATGTTTAGTAAGGGTTTTATCATCCATGGTTAGAAGACACTCAAGGGGAGGTGTGTTGTCATTATACTCGGAATAAATTAAGAATCCATTTCATCACCTGAGTGATTCTCAACTAATGTGTGGGTACCACCCATTCTACATAAATTGGTTTCGAGTGCAGCCTAGGGGTTCATAGGTTTAAAATTTCCCCAGTTGATTCAAATGTGTAAAAAAGATTAAACAACACTTCCCTCCAGAATAAACTTTTAATTCTCTCCCTCTCGTTTCATAATCCCCACTTCCTCAATATTCTGCCCATCGCTAATCTACTCCAAGCTCACTTCCACCTTTAGACTTTGTATTTGCTGGCTTTGCTTGGAATGTTCTGATAATGACCATTCCTTTCATTCACCCTTCTCCCTCCCACTAGATAGCTACATGGTCAGCCCCTTTGAATATACACAGAGGCCATTTGTAGCCTATAGCTAATCTAAGCAGATCCTCCATCTCTGTTAATTTTTTATCACTTCGAGCGCTATTTTATTTGCTTTATGGCATGAGTCACTGTTGGAAATCCTCATCCAGTCATTCCTGTCCTTGTTTCCTGGCTAATAGCCCTCACTACAAACTGGAGAGCACTGTCCTGTCATACTGTTTACTGGTGTGTCCTTTGTGCCCAAAACCATGCCTGGCGATTAGTAATGTTCCCTTCTGTGTGGTTTTTAAAAATATTTTATTTTTTCTAAATAACTTTTTTTTATTGAAGTATAGTTGATATACAATTACAGCATAATTATGTTATATTGTAATTGTATATAATTATACACAATATAATTGTATTAGTTTCGGGTGTATAATATAGTGGTTTGACATTTTTATACCTGACGATGTGATCAGCCCACTAATTCTAATACTTGTCAGTCATTATGCAAACTTACCACATTATTATTGACTGTATTCCCCTTCACCTTTGTCACCCATCGCCCGACTCCCTCCCTTCTGGTAACCATCCCTCTGATCTCTGTTCCTATGATGCTGCATGCCTGCTTTTCAATGCCCTACTAGCTCCACTCTTCCTTTGGGTGGAGCATCCCCACGTGGTATGCAGCAGTGCCCCACTATCTCTGCACTTTCTCTGGACAGGACAGTCTTGCGGGTGAGTACCACAGCATTTTGCTGGCTCCACCCTCTTCCCCAGGAGGGGCATCACTATGAGAGCACACAGTGGAGCCTCACCATCCCCACACTTTGACATGGTAGCCCTGCAGCAGGTACCACAGTGTTTTGTTAGCTTCTCTGCTGCTCTCTCCAGGAGGGGGCCCCTTCTGTGTGCAGCCCAGAAGGTATGTACAGCAAGGTGCTGTACATACTGGATTAATTTCTGGGTGGAGGGGTCCCTCCTATGCATGCTATGGAGCCCTCCTGTTTCTGCTGGATCTAGCTCCAGGAGGGGTGGCTGGGGATGTCCCGCAGTGTCCTGTAGGTCATCCAGAGAACCTGAAGGGAGCTCCCCCCACTCTCCACATTCAGGGGAAAGGGAAACAATGCACCCACCAGACTGTCTCCTGGGTGGTTCCCTCAGCTTTTGAGAGCTCTCCTGGTTCCCCAACCCTCTCTGTGTTGTCCCTTTCTCTTGCTTGTGCAGAAGCTATTCAATTTGCTCACAATTGTATCTCACCAGGAGATGCTCTAAATATCAGTGTACATTGGCTGTGTTTGTGGGAGGGGTGAGCTCAGCGTCCACATACGCTGCCATCTGGAACTTGCCTCTCACTCCTATGGGTTAAATCAACAGATATTTTTGAATGAATGTATGAATGAATAAATGATTGAAGTGTCAACTGAAAAAGACAATGCATTGGAAAATCTTTCTTGACCAGGAATTATTGGTCACTAAATTCCAATGCCTGCCTTATAGTATAAAAAACATTTACTCTCCTTTCTTACAGCAGTTTTCTTCCCTAGGACTTTAAAAAAAAAACTTTCTTGAGCAATAACTGAAACAGACTTTGGATCAAAGAATATACGGCACATGTGCCAATGACCAAAACAATTTTCTATCAGAAAATTCAATCAAGGCTTCTTTAATCAGGACATAAATCTTTCAGACACACATCACAGACTATTACACATCAGATCATAACTGCTTTTTTTTTTTTTTTTCTTTTTTCCCCCCCATCCATTTTGCAATTACAACCTCTCAGTGGTAAAGGAATAGCACTGAAGTAGCAGAGAGAAAGCAATACCCTGAAAAAGCAGTTTTAAACATGATGAACTTGGTACTTTTAGTTTATCTCCGTCTGCAATTTCAACTCTCAAGGGACTGAATGAAATGGAATCAGGCAATGTTGATCAATAATCTGAAATTCTGTTGCAAAGGGTAAAGTATAAAATAAACATTAAGAGCCAGAGAAGGTCTTTACTTCTTCTTCTAACAGCAACACCCTCATTTCCCTCACACCTATGACATTTTTTAAATGATGGTGAAAACTCTTTCCATGTTTGCATTCCCTATTTTTTCTCCAGCCCAGGGAGAACATTTAATAAGAAGTGGCTGAGTTGATCCCCATCAATCTTTTCAGCAATTTCATAGACTTGTCTGAAAGAGTGGCCATTTGGCAATTGGCTGTATTTGGCAATAGACATGTTCAAAACCTGTGAAAAGAAAACCTTACTGGATAGTATTTTTTTTTTTTTTTGTACAAATGAGTAAAATCCTATCATTCATGGAAATTTTCATGGACCCATTTACTTAGTTCATTTGAGTTTTCAAGATAGATAAGCTCACTCTGTGTTATTTTTTGAAACTTGAAGAGTTGAGGATCTGTAGTGGTTAAAGTCATGATAGAGGAAGTAGAAGATATAAGGAAGAGATGATATTCCATGAGCTTCTGGTAAACTGGCCTGAAAGCTCTCTTAATGGTTCTCAACAATGATGCATAAAGCTTTCCACCATTTAGCCCAACTGAGGAACCGATGGCCAGAAATATAATATGTTCAGCTCGGAAAGCATGCATTGAGTTCTCGATAGGATTCCAAAGCCACAGCAAATATTATTTACAGTAGCATCTTATAGAACATAAGGACATTTCTGAAAGCATTATTCTACCAAATGTAAAAAACAAACAAAAAGACATGTTTCTTTAGTTCTTTAGTATATGTAATTTATTTTTAAAAAATGAAATTCCACTCTATATTCAGTTCTGTAAATACTTTGAAGGTTTTTAAAAAATATTTTAATTTTTATGACTTTTTTCAACCATCCAGAGACCTAATACCCATGACCCCAATTTTTATAATATTGCCATCTTCCTATATTTTTCCAAAGGGTTCTCTCATTTTTCAAACAAATGTAAAGTTAGAGATACCATTAAAATATCATCACCAATAATTCTCCCCTGCTTCTCAAAGTTACCATTATTTGGAAGTGAGAGGGTATCATTCCTGTAATTCCTATCAGCCTGTCTTCTAGGTCTCTTAATTTCTATTCCATGCTTTTTATCTCTTTGTCTCTGTGGGCCATGCTTGGGGTAAATTCACTTACTAGCCATGTGGGTTTGAGCAAGTTACTTAACCTCTCTCTATACATCAGCTTCCTCATTTGTAAAACATTGACAATACTAGTGCCCACCCCATAGGGTTGTTAGAAGATTGAGTCATTTATGAAGCACTTAGGAAAAACCTGATATAAAGTAAGCATTTACAAATGTTTGATAAATTAAATTACTAAATAATATATTTTAATTTATTATGTCTTTGTCTTCAACTTAAAGTTTATCCATCTGTTGTGATTTCCTTTATACTTCCAGTATTTTCTTCATTATGAATATTTCTAACTGGTTCTTTTTCACATCCTACTATTCTTTTTATTTCCAGCTTCACTGGGGCATTGGGGTCAGGACACAAGGACTTTGGGGATTCAGTCTTGGGAGGGAAGAGAGGCCTCTTTCACATTCCTTGTCCCCTCTCTTCGTCTGAATATCGGGGTGGCAGACTGACCTCAGGCTGGATGTGACCTTGGGATGCTATTCCAAGTCTCTGTTCTCTGTTGGTGAGCTGGGGTCTTGGGAGAAGCCCCTAGGCTTTTCTGAGCTCCCATTTGGTCATTGATGAATTAGGGATATGAATGTCTACCTAATCAGGGTCTTAGGGAGGCTCCAATAAATGATGGGCACAAACACTCATTGCAACATCCTACTGTTCTTGATTTATTTCTGCCTCTGTTTCACAAATTTTTATCCTTTTAAAATACATGTTATCCTTTTATTTACTTGTTTTATAGACTTGTTCATAAGGTTCTATGAACTTCGCTTCATCTAGAATAAATTTCTCATATTCTTATGTTGACTATCAATTTTCGTTGACTCTTTTATTTTACTTTTCAATTATTAATATTTTTGTTTGGCTCCTTCCTCAGCTTCTCCCCAAATTATCTACCTCCCACACACCTACTTGGACAACCCAATGTATTCTTTCCATGTTTTGCATCACACATACACACACACAGACGGATTTTGTGAAATACATTTTTAAAATGTTTTTATTACAGTATAGTTGGCATATCATATTAATATTATTTCAGGGGTACAACATAGTGATTCAACATTTGTATGTAGTACAATATTAATACTTCACTAAGTCTAGCAACCATCTATCACTGTGCGAAGTTATCACATTATTATTGACCATATTCCCCTTCATTTTTCCCCAATCCCTTTACTTCCACCCTCCTGGCAACCACCAATTTATTCTTTGTTTCTATGAGTCTGTTTTTGTTTTAATTTGCTAGTTTTATTTTGTAAAAAATTCTACATGTCAGGGAAATCATTCATTATTTGTCTTTCTCATCTGACTTATTTCACTTAGCATAACACCCTCTGGATCCATCATTGTTGTCACAATTCGCAGGATTTTATTCTTTTTATTGCTGAATAAAATATTCCATGGTTTGTGTCTGTGTGTGTGTGTGTGTGTGTGTGTGTGTGTGTGTGTGCCACATTTTCTTTATCCATTCATCTACTGATGGATACCTAGGTTCTTCACCTATCTTAGCTATTTTAAATAAGCCACAATGAATATAGGGGTACATATTTATTTCCCAATTGGTGATTTTCTTTTCTTCAGATAAGTACACAGAAGTGGGATGGCTGGCTCATGTGGTGGTTCAATTTGGAGTTTTTTCAAGAATCTCCACACTGCTTTCCATAGTGGCTGCACCAGTTTGCAATCCCACCAACACTGCACAAGGGTTCTGTTTCTCCACATCCTTGCCAAACCTAGTTATTTGTTGACTTTTTGATAATAGCCATTCTAACTGGTGTGAGGTAGTAGCTCACTGTGGTTTTGATTTGCATTTTCTTAATAATTAGTGATATTGAGCATCTTTATGTCTTCTTTGGAGAAGTGTTTCTTCATGTCCTCTGACCATTTTTTAATTGGATGATTTATTTTTTATTATTGAGTTATATGAGTTTCTTATATATTTTGGATATCAACCCCTTATTAAATACATCATTTGTGAGTACATTCTTCCATTCAGTAGATTGTCTTTTAATTTTGTCAATGGTTTCTTTTGCTGTGTAGAAGCTTTTCAGTTTGAGAAAGTTCCATTTGTTTATGTTTGCTTTTGTTTTCCTTGCTTGAGAGGAGACCGACAAAAAAAGATAATACTAAGACTGATGCCAAATAGTTTACTACCTATGTTTTCTTCTAGGATTTTTATTGTTTATTGTTTCAGGCCTTACATTTAAGTCTTTAATTCATTTTGAGTTTATTTTTGTATATGGTGTAAGAGCATGGTCCAGTTTCTTTCTTTTTTTGGCATGCATTTTTCCAGTTTTTCCAATATTACTTGCTGAAGACACTATCATTGTCCATTGCATATTCTTGCCTCCTTTGTTATAGATTAATTGACCATATAAGCAAGAAAATTTATTTCTGGGCTCTCTATTCTGTTCCATTGATATATATATGTCTGTCTTGATTATTATAGATTTGTAGAATATTTTGAAATCAAGGAGTATGATAACTCCAACTTTGTTCTTTCTCAAAGTTGCTTTAACTATTCATGGTCTTTTGTGATTCCATATAAATGTTAGGATTATTCTCATTCAGACAAATGCCATTGGTATTTTGATAGGGTTTGTGTTGAATCTGTAGATTTCTTTGGGTAGTATGGGCATTTTAATGATATTGATCCTTCCAATCTATAAGCACAGTATATCCTTCCATTTATTTGTTTTCTCTTAAATTTCTTTCTTCAACATCATACCGTTTTCAAAGTACAGCTCTTTCAACTTCTCGGTTAAACTATTCTTAGATATTTTATTCCTTTTAAAACAATGTTTTTATTGAATTTAGAGCGAGAGGAAGGGTCTGGGAGAGAGAGAAACATCGATATGAGAAACATTCATTGGTTGCCTCTTGCATGCCCCCTACTGGGGATCAAGCCCACAACCAGGGCTTGTGCCCTGATGGAAAATCAAACGAGCAACCCCTCGGTACATAGGATGACACTCAACAAACTGTTCAAAGCAGCCAGGGCAGCATTTTATTCTTTTTGATGCAATTATAAATGGGATTGCTTTCTTAATTTCTCTCTCTGATTATAGGAATGTGATGAATTCTATTAATTTTGTATCCTGCTACTTTATTACATTTTTTTATTCTATTAATTTTTGGTGGACTCTTTTGGTTTTCTACATATAGTATCATGCCATCTGAAAATAGTGACAATTTTACTTCTTTCTTTTCAATTTGGATGCCTTTTATTTCTTTTTCTTGTTTGATTGCTGTGGCCAGGACTTCCAATACTTTATTGAATGATAGAGGTTAAAGCGAGCATCCTTGTCTGTTCCTGATCTTGGAGAAAAAATTTTCAGGTTTTCATTATGGAGTATGATGTTAGTTGTAGGCTTGTCATATATTGTTTTGATTATTTTGAGGAAATTTCTTCTATATCCATTTTGCTGTGAGTTTTTATTATAAATGGATCTTGAATTATGTCAAATGCTTTTTATGCATCTACTGAGATAATGATATGATTTTTGTCCTTGGTATTTTTGATGTGATATATCACATTAATTGTTTTTGGATGTTGAACCACACTTGCAACCCTGGTGTAAATCCCACTTGATAATGGTGAATAATCTTTTAGATGTATTGATGAATTCGGTTTGCTATTACTTTATTGAGAATATTTGCATCTATCTTCATCAGGGATATTATAATTTTCTTCTTTTGTAGTGTCTTTGTCTGCTTTTGGTATAACAGTAATAATGTTGGCCTCACACAATGAGTTTGGAAGCACTTCTTCATCTTCAATTTATTGGAATATTTTGAGAAAATAATATTTTGTATTAATAATAATATTAATTCTTCTTTAAACATTTGGTAGAATTCACATGTGAAGCTGGCTGGTCCTGAACTTTTGTTCATTGGGAGTTTTTTGACATCTACATCTATTTTATTGCCAGTAAGCAGTGTGTTCAGATTCTGTTTCTTCCTGGTTCGATACTGGAAGGTTGTACGTTTTTAGAAATGTATCTATTTCTACCAGATTGTCCAATTTGTTGGCATATACATAATTTTTCATAGTATTCTTTAATGATTCTTTGTATTTCTGTAGTGTTGGTTGTAATCTCTTCTCTTACATTTCTGATATTATTTATTTGGGCCCCTCTTTTTTTTTTTTTTTTTTTCCCTTGATGAGTCTGTCTGTCTAGAGGTTTGTCAGTTTTATTCATTATTTCAAATAACCAGCTCTTTGCTTCATTAATCTATTTTTATTATTTTTTTAGCCTCTATTTTGTTTACTTCTGTTCTGATATTTATTATTTCTTCTTTTCTATTTATCTTGCATATTGTTTATTTTTGTTTTTGTTTTTCTAGTTCCGTTTGGGATACAGTTAGATTATTTGGGATTTTTCTTGCTTTTTGAGGTAGGCCTGTATAGCTACGAACTTCCCTCTTAGAACTGCTTTTGCTAAATACCATAAATTTTGGAAAGTTTGTGTTTCTTTTTCATTTGTCTCAAGGTATCTTTTTATTTATTTCATGCTTGAGTTCCTCTTTGATCTATTGGTTGTTTAGTAGCATATTGTATAGTCTCCACATATTTGAGGGTGTTTTTTTTTTTGCAAGTTTCTTCTTATAGTTCATTTCTAATTTCATGCCATTGTGGTTAGAAAATATGCTTGATATGATTTCAATCTTTCTTAATTTATTGAGGCTTGTTTTGTGGTCTGATTTGGGTCTATTCTGGAAAATGTTAAGACAAATATATATTCTTAAGGAAAATATGTGTTCTGAAGTTTTGGAATGAAATGTTCTAAAAATGTATATTAAGTCAATCTTATCTAATGTGACATTTTGGTCATTCTTTCTTTATTAATGAACAAAACATTAAGAGATGTTGTGTCAGAAGAGGGTCCTGTATCAAATAATTTGGGAAGACATTGGATCAATCAAAATCGAATAGGTTTCTCTGGTGCCAGACTTCCTAGTGCATTTATTATAGAAATGTGTGCAAAATATGTGTCCCTCCAAATCACTTGGCAATGGAACCCTTTCTTAACAGGGAAATTCACATATTAGGGTTATGAGGAATAGACCTGGGGAAACACTGACCTAAGCTTGCAACAAATATCATTTATTCCTTAACTATAAATTCAGTTTTCATCCATTTAAAAACCAAACATATTCCAAATAAAGGGGCCAAGAAGCCATTATATTAACTCTATTCCAGCTTCTTATTTTGCATACAAAACCTAAATTCTTGTAAGAAACTAAGTATCTATTTTGATTTCCTATCCTAGACTTTGAACTGAATTGCCCTCCCAAGACCTGAGGTACTGACCTGAAACCAAGTGGTCTAGTGCATGGACCTCCTCATGACTAACTCTCTCCTCCTCACGTGTCTTAATACACAAGTTTCTGTGATATCTAGATATTAATTCTCAGTTTACCTCTTACCAATATGTAAATTTAGAAGGGAGTATAAAATAGATCACAGAGGGAAAACATAGGATGTAAATGGACCAATCAGAGAGAGAGAGTTCTGACTTGGGTATTTATTGAAGTAGGACATAGAATGAGTTAAAAGATTTATCCTTTTTAGCCATCCTTGGTCTTCTTTGTACTTCTGTTGCCAAATTAAATGAGTTAACACACAAGAGTATGTGTATGTAGTATTATGCTGGTGCAGCAGAGACAATAAATTTTGGTTCACTTTCCCTTCTTTAAGTAAGCTCACATATTCAGGCTTTCTTTGTCTAATATGAAGAATATCTAGCAAAAATAGTGGGACTGCATTCAAATGTGTGACACTTTCATGGATTATTATATGTCTCTGAAAGCAGTTGTATTTAGCAGTAACCTAATATACCAAATAGCATAAAAACTAGAATGGTCAACTGTTTCAACTTTTATGGACCTCATATTACATGCCAAGCACAGCCCGAGGTACCTTATATACTTCTGCTATGTAATAATGACAAACACCCTATGAGGTTGCCTGTGGTCACATAGCTATTGCATGGCAGTGACTAGATTCAGACCCTGACAATTGATAAAAGAGCCCTTATTCTACTCCCTATGCTACACTTCGTCCAGCTCAACTCTCACTTAGTAGGGGATATATATTTAATGTAGGAGGTTTGTTAAAATGAAAATAAATGGAAAACCTAAATTAAGCGGAAAGTCATATCATATTCTATGCCTGTCATCTCATGTTTTCTCCAGTCTCCACAAGAGTGACCTCTTCAGACATCTAGACAATTATTTCTTAAAGAAAATATATATTCTGATTATATTTTAAGGTTGGCGTTTTGCATGGTAACACTTTTTTGGAGAATTTAATCCTACATTCAAGGAAAAATGGAGATGGTAGGAACTTATCTGGGTGGCAGGCAAACACTTAAAATGTGTTGCCGAAATTGAAGTCCATAAATACTCTAGAGTAATTGTCCAACAAATGGACAGAGAGTGACAAATGCAATCAATTCCAAGAAATAAAGGCTGGTCAAATACAAAATGTGTTTCACTGCCAAGAGCAGAATATTTCTGACCTCTGAATATGAGACTTATGACTGCAGGGAACCAAGAATACTGAAAAAAATAAATAATATCTAACTGGCAGTGAAAAGAAATAAGATCTCAGTGGTAATTCACACACATGAAAAGGATCAGTACAAGTTCAGCCACAGATGGTGAATAAACAGTGACTACTGATACAACCAAAGGATGCAGTGTAAGTTGTTGTCATTGTTTAAAAGACGGGACGAAGCAAGAAGGAACATTGAAACGCTGAAGCCTTGAGCTCTGCATAGTGGAAGGAAGTCATGTGTTCCACAGGGTTGTTACTCCCACACGATTATATCCTCACATAAGCCTAGTTGAGCTGTCTTCAGAATGATCAATAAATCTGACAGAGATGCATTGCCAATTATCCCCAATCAATGCAGGAAAAAAATACATGTTAGAGTACAGCAAGCCGACAATCAACATTTTCTTCTCTCCTGAATACCACAATTATCTGAACTTTTTCAAAAACAATTCTTAATCCTTTCTCAGCCTCCAATAAAGGTTTCTCGTTTTATCATTCATTAATAAAAATTTAATATATGTTAAAATCATAGAATTTGGAAACTAACAGTTGCCCAAGAAATCATCTGCATCGCTTCTCGGCCTTTTGGCTAAGATCAAGTTAGAAATCTTCTGGAGTCTAGAATCTAGACTGTCCTCACTGTTAGGAAACTGAAATCTGTTCAGGCTGTGACTCATTGTAGCTCCTGAAGTCAGTTACTGGGTCCTCAGTCAGTCCTCCGTCAGCTTCTTGTATTATAGTAGAAATTAACTTATCATTCAATTGGCTGAGACTGGTCTCTCTTTCTTCTTCCCTCTCTCCCTTCCTTCCTCTCTACCCTCTCCCTGACCCTCAACACAAGAAATTAAAGGAAATAACTCGTCACTTAAACGGAGTGAAAACAGTATTTCCAATGCTTAAAAAAATCTTCATATATATGCAAATGTATTACAGCCCATGTGTTTATTGGGCATCTCTTGAACTATACTCATGTTAAAATAATGTAGACCCAAACCATATTTAAGACATGATAATAGTTTTTTTTACAAAAATTGAGATACTTATTTTCTTCTACATTTAAGCAGCATGTAGTTTAGGTTTTTAACATTGTGTCCACGTTCTACATCATGTATGTAAAATTAATGTTAAAAGTGAAAAAAAAGAGAAAGAAGTAATGGAACGATGTTATAGAAAGTCAACTGAATAAAAATAATTAGTGATATTTGAATAGATCTTCTAATACAGTAATTTAAAACAGCATTGACTTAAACCTGAAGCAGAAAAAAGGCGGAACCTCAGTATAACCTTAGCTAAAGGATCTCAGCTTGGTGGTCAATTAAGGCTTTACACACGAAATTTGGAGAGGTTTGGTGGTTTGCGCTTATAAATTGAAAATCAGTAAACCCTGGGTCCGATGTATTTATCTCTTTCTGCTTAGCATAGCAATAATGGTAATCCCCTGGCAGTGTTTGACTTGAACCCTTTTGACCTATCTTGAACTCTAGTTCAATGTTCATTATGAATATCCCTTGATCACTTTTTCTCTTTTGCTTTGTTTAGCAGCCAATATGCTCTAAAAATCAATTTGTAGAAAAAGCCATTTTTATATCATACCTACCTTTGACTTTAATTTGATCATATCCTGGCATTTTTCTCATATTCCTTTTCTCTATTTACTTTGCAAACCAGACATACAGAAAGACTGCATTCTACCTACATGTTCTGCTGGTGCTTTGGAAAGAATTAGACACGGACATAGTTGTGTTCGTTTGTTGTATACCAAGACATGGGAAATGAGTAGTATTTTGCTCCTTGAGATTTGGCAATGCTGTATAAATTTAAAACATAAGAGCATTTCAGTTGCTCCCTCTTTTCTTTCTCTTCCTTTCGATTGCCCAGTACATAAATCTACGTAATTTAACTGTAACTTTGATGTAGTTGTGGGAGGAGGCGAGCACAGTGTTCACCCACTCCGCCATCTTGATCGGAAGTCTATACAAATAAATATTGACTGAATTAACATATACGTGAGTTTTTCTTGTTACATCTTAGATTAACATTGGAGAGTACAACCTGATGTTCAAAGTGAAAGAGGATGGATACTGAAACCATATTTCCTAAGTGTCAGGGCTGTCTTGACTGGAAAGTAGGGTCACATTAGGGTTAAACCTAGGCTCCTGAGCCAGGCTGCCTTGTTTCAAACCCAGCTCTGTAACCTTGTAGCTGTGTGAACCTAAGAAAGTTGCTTACCTCTCCTGGGTCTGTTTCTTCCCCTACAGAATATCGTTAATTACAGTATCTTCATCATAGCTTTGTTGTGTTATTCAATAGCACCATACTTGTAAAGCCCTTAAACTAGTAGCTGATACATCATGACAGCTTAAGAAATATCAGTTCCTCTTATTATTAGGAACTTGTATTTCTAACAAATAAAGTTATCTCTGGTTTTACTGTATTATTCAGTTATATTTTTTGTGGAAGGATTTTTAGTTTGGCAGAAAACAAAGTCCTACATTTAGAGAGACCACTCTATGAACATGAAACAATACTGTTGAATATGTAGGTTGGGCATCAGACATACCAGAAGAGTCCCTCAAATAAATGGCCTTTCTGTTCAACATGGAATTAGGAAAATTTTAGCATTCAAAAAATATTTTCAAGTTGCACTTTTCATCAAATTGCAGTTACTCCAAATTTTAATGTTTACTGTTGGAAGCTCAAAGATAACTTTAAAGTACACTAAACTCTTACAAAATTTACTTTCTGCTCTAGAGGATCGCATTACAGGCCATCACAAGAAAGTGATATTTTATTGGTGATTTTATTGGAAGATTATGCCTTTAAACAAATAGTATTGGAGACTCCTTTTTAAACGTGTCAAGAGACCTTGGGCCAACTGGTGTGTGTGTGTGTGTGTGTGTGTGTGTGTGTGTGTGTGTGTGTGTGTGTATCATCAGTATAATCACTATCCTTGCTCTCATGGCATTTCTATATAGAGAGCAGGCAACAGGTGACTTTTATCCCTGTAACCCCCCACCCCACTTAGTATGTTCATTTCCAATTTTGATAGTTTCTGGAATAATACGTATTGGCTCAAACCCCTTTTGTAAGTGTATTTTCAAGGTCAAATAGCATTTGGTTTTCATTCCCATTCAATAAATAAGAAAAAAAATAGAAAACTTTTATTTTATTTTATTTTTTGCACTATTCTAGGTTTCAATACTTTAATTTCAGGGGTAAAAGATCAGTGAGGTTGTTATTTTGGCTTATCTCCTCTTTTCCTGGGAATTGTCTTCTTTTTACATAAATATGCAGATAAAATACATATTCAAACTATTTTATTGTCTTCTATAAATAATACATTTATTTATGGTTATGAATGTTAGCGATTTCCTTGTAACAGAGAAAAAAGGATCAAAAGGTTTATTTTTACATGTTCTAAATGATGTAGTATAAAACAGATAGCTCATGACTTTTACTTCAGTGACCTAATTATTATATATAAAATAACTAAGAAAGTACTCGTTTTCTGTCAATTCTATACCAAGTAAATGATGCAAAACCAATCATCCTTTAATAGCTTCAGAATCTCTGAATATTTTTGTTTCATTTCTGCAGTCTGTGGCTAACTAAATAAGCCATTTTCCTGCTCTTTTATAAATTGTACAAACTGTAAAAGGCTTTAATGAAGACAAGGAGATTTTTGGTGGTGGTGGTGGTGGTGGTAGTGGTCCTTTTAAAGAAAATTGCTTTTTACAGAGTTGTGCTGATTGCAACCTAAAGTATACTAATTGCTGGTAAATATTTACAGTTTCTAAAGACAAAGAAGTGTCTTCACAAAAGTAATCAGGCAAAATGTCCATCTCTGCATTCCTGTCCGAGTCCTTCCTCGTTCCTGACCAACTCTAACTGGAACCCTGCAGAGTAACCCCTGGCTGAGTCAGCTCAGTCAGACGTCTGGAGACCACGCTGGCTCCCTTTTTAGTCCTCTTCCCCCTCAGCAGATGCAGTAATGGCACTGGTAGATCTTTGGGGAATTGTCCTTTCTGCTCTTCATCCTCATTACTCCTGCCATCTGGTCCATTTCTGTTTTATTTCCATTCAGCAGATGTGTTCTCATCACCACTCCCACACTGACCTGAATGAATCTCATATCCATCAGCATATCCATGAGTCTGGACAGGTGCAGGGACAGACGACAGAACAAGGCCAAGGTCTAAAATCCAGGTAGATAGGAAAGACGGTGCCTGTTCAGAGACTTATGTTTACACTTCTTTATAGGCCAGTATATTTATTTCTTTTCTTTTGGCTCTACAAAGTCAACATGAAAACAGAATCCTCTTCTGTTGCCAAATGAAGGTCATGGGATCCAAATTTCTGCTCTTTTTTTTTTTGGTCAAAACAGTGGGACTTATACCACTGAAATTTGCCCAGCTTTGGACATTCAGGAAGTACAAGGGGATACTTGCTCATAGTTTGTCCAGTGACTTATTGCTGATGCTTTACACATGGTTTTATATATATTATGCAAGCTCAATAATGTACTCATTCTTATAGCAACATCAATATATAAGATAAATTCCATCCTACATTAGATATTAGTTCTGTTGAGAAATGTGACTAAGCTATGAAATAAGTATCATCAGTTTAAGGCCACATTTTTTAGTTCTGAATTATGGAAGTACAGATTATGAAATATAATAGACTTGCAAAGAATGAAGACTCAGTTCTTGGAGGAAGAAAAGGGATAAAAGTGGATGATGAGGGCAGTATGCCCACTGAGATAAAAACACTATACATCTGTTTGAATCCTAAATTCCATTTAGGTCTTATTCTAGATATCATGATCTGAGATAAAGATTAAAATTTTTTTTTTAAGTATTCCACATTCAAACCTGCTGAGAAGGCAAGGAGTGGATTAAGCAGAAATTGATTAAAGTTAAGATTATATTTTAGTGTCTATCTTTATAAAATAATCTTTTGTAAAAAAAAATTGTGCATCTCTATATTAACATGATTGGATTACGCATTGTGTGGGCTATCGCAATGAAGAAATTCAAACTTCAGAAAAATTCATGTGAACTTACATGGAATAACAGGTTTTGAAATGCCTCATGACCTTTTGGGGACCTTCACTGGCAGGGTGGGCACAAAAAATTGGGGGGCAGGTAAGTGACAGCAATACGACTTGATTCTCTACGTGATGAAGATTTCCTGGTCTGTATCCTTTGAGGGTGAGCTCCATTGACTCTGGAACCAAATATACTCCTTTGAAACCTGTTAAATGAAACTATGGATGAAAAAAATCTGAGGGCATTCCCCCCTGTAAATGGTCACTGGAAGACAATGAACTTTGGGGTTAAAATAGTACCCATGAATCATATTACTGAAAGGATGTAGTAGTTTGTATTAAATATGCCTATTTAATGAAGCTATACAAAAAGGGAGCTAATAATCATAGATCTAACAGAAATCATCAATGAAAGTTTCATTTCATGAATAAACTTTGATGTGTAACTTTTTATCCTCAAACTATTTTCAGATTAGTGTAGTTTCTCAAAAAACAATACGACTAACATACATTAACCTGCCAAAATGGATTTCCTACACTTTTTATATATTGTGAAAAAATATAACTCTGAGTTAAGAATTTCGAAAGAACTAGCCTTTTCTTCCCCACATGAATCTAATCATCATATAAATTCAGACCTAAGTACATAGTGCTGAGAAACATTGAACTTTAGGCTTAGAGGGGTCTAAAACTTCATCATGTCCAGCAACATTTTATTGCTTTTAGAGTAAGTAGATGTAAGGATATCAAATACAAATAAAAACTGTCATCTTTTAAAGGCAATTATACAAACAGAACACCAGGAAGTTCAAAACCTGAAATAAACCAAGGCTCACCTGTCCGTTAGCATATTGAAATTGTAGAGTTAATTCCTAACCCAGTGGAAAATAGTTTTGTACAGGAAGGTATTGAATTGAGGTATCACTCAGAGTAGAAGTAATTCACACATGGGTAGGTGGCTTCTTGTGCTTAGTTTAAATTTAATACAACTTCATAGAATTATCAGTTTTTAAAATGTATTGACAATGATGTTTTCTTCTTTTTTTCTTTATTGATTTTAGAGAGAGAGGAAGGGAGGAGAAAGAGATAGAAACATCGATGAGAGAGAACATCGATTGGCTGCCTCCTGCATGCCCCCCACTAGGGATCAGGCCCACAACCTGGGCATGTGCCCTGACCAAGAATCGAACTGGCGACCTCTTGGTACATGGGTCGATGCTCAACCAGTGAGCCACACCGGCTGGGCAACAATGATGTTTTTTCAAATAGCCTAAAATAGTTGGGCTAGGGAACCTACTGAGAGATTTGTCTGTGGAGACAATTTCTAGACTGGAGACAGAGAGGGTTGGAAGCTAGTTATTCCTCAGTGGTCTGCTGGGATGGAAGCCACTGCAGTTGGTTAGAGCTATTTATAAGTGTGGACAGAGGCAGGAAAAGGAAGAAAGAACACAGTCAGAACCAGTAGTAAAGTATGTGGAATGTAAGACACGCTGTATTGCAGAGGCAGACACATACTTCACTAGTCAGAATCTATACGATCTTCTTTTTATACCTGTCCCTTGATTTTCACCTGAAGAATCCAATGATAGAAAATATGGTGCAAACTGACCTGTTCTCTCCTCTCAAGCCAAGATCTTCTAAAAGAGCTGGACTCTATCCTACTTCTCCTCACCCCAAACACACCCCCAAGATATGCTCATGAGTTGTCCAGACCAGCAGTTTTCAACTTTTTTCATCTCAAGGCACACAAACTAATTTCTAAAATTCTGCAGCACACCAAAAAATATATTATATTTTTGACTGATGTGACAAAACAAAAGGTATAATTTTGATTGATCTACAAAAAAAAAAAAAAAAAAGTAATTACCTTTTCTTTTTGCTCTAAAGTGACTTTAACAATTATTTTTTTCTTTATTGATTTTAGAGGGAGAGAGAAAGGGAGAGGGAGAGAAAGATAATAAACATCGATGAGAGAGAACATCGATTGGCCGCCTCCCGCATGCCCCCCACCGGGGATTAGGCCCACAACCTGGGCATGTGGCCCTGATTGGGAATCGAACCAGCGACCTCTGGGTGCATGGGTTAACATTCAACCACTGAGCCACACCGGCCAGGCTATTTATTTATTTTAATTGTTGAAAGTATTACAGATGTCCCCCCTGTTTTCCCTTCCTCCTTGCTCCCACCTTGCTCCTTCTTTCCCCAACCTAATGTCTGTGTCCATTGGGTGTGCATATATGCATATCAGTTGTTTGGTAAGACAAAATGAACATCTTACTCTCAAAACCTTGCCTCTGGGTCTGATTCTGTTACTATGTGGGTAACCAAAACACATGAAGTTTTGTGGAATCAGAAAAAGTAACAGGAGGCATACCAACAGAGTTTATGGTAAGAAAAGCCTGAAAACAGCATCATTTACATGTGAAGTCCAGAAGCTAGTCCAGACACAGAAAAACTATGAGTTTTAAATGAAGGGGAAATCTTAAACTCACAGGGCCTACATGACCATTTCCTTCAGTGACCAGCAAGAAACTCCCAAGACTTGCCGTAGTAATTGGCCCCGACCCCGGGATGATCCCAGGCAAGGTTCCAAGCTGAAACCCTGCCTTCTTAGTGACTGCATTGAAAACCCAGTGTGTGTCTAATAGGTTGGTTGGATCAGCTTGATTCTATACCATACAATGTGTGTACACATGATAAAAAAGATGAAAGAACTCCAATCTAAAGTGGAAATAAACACTCAGAGGGAAATCGTTTACCTAATTCATATAGGCTCTGTTGGAAAGTAAAAAGTAACTGTTTCTCTTTTCCACTTTTGTAAATTTTATTGTAGCATTGCTAGTAACTCAGGCAGCACACACACACCTGGAAGATTTTAATCCAGAGCTAAATCTTTTTTTTTTTTTTAATTTATCTTTATTGTGGAAAGTATTCCAGATGTCCCCTCTTTTTTCCCCCCATTGACCCCCCTCTACCCTGCTCCTGCCCCACACCCTGGCCTTCAGGGCACTATTGTCTGTGTTCATGAGTTATGCCTATATGCATATAAGTTCTTCGTTAGCCTCTCCCCAGCCCCCTTACCTCTGAGATTCGCCAATCTGTTCTATGCTTCCATGTCTCTGGACCTATTTTGTTCATCAGTTTATTTTGTTCATTAGATTCCACATATGTGTGAGACCATGTGATACTTGTCTTTCTCTGACTGGCTTATTTTCCTTCGCATAAATCTTTTAAGAGGAGGGAGAAAAGATTGTACTGAGGTATAGAAAACACTTTTTAAAAAATTTTCAAAGGAAATTCTAGGACAATCACAAGCTATTATAAATTAGCTCTCTCGTAAAGGACACAAGACATGAGAAGTTATAGGTAGTCTAATGGAATTCCTCCTGATTGAATTAATACTGTTCAAGATTGGGAACTTTTCACTCAGGTAGTATGCTTTATCTTTTATTCAAAGAAACTGGATTCTCGCCCCATTTCAGAAATGGAGAAAAATGAGTCACAAAACAGTGTTCCGAGACCATTTATCTATCTGGGGAGAACTCAAAATTCTTAAGCTGACAGTCATGCAAGGTATTATAAATGTGAAGGTTTGGGGAATTTTTAACACAAATACTGGGGTGAGAAACTGATGTATTGTTTTAAGAACAACTATCACCTGGCCAAAGCAAGATGCATCCAGATTCATTCTGGAGGTGGTAAAAACTAATGTAAAAAATAAAATAAAAATACAAGTTTTTAAATGTCAGATGCATCTTAATTTTTAGCATTCTTAGTTCAAAAAATCTCTAGATCCATCGGAAACTGAAACCTTAGTGATATTAATTCTACGACTCCTACTGAAATGCTGAGTTCGATTTAGCAAACACATTTCCCCCAAAACAAGGGAAGCAAGAGTCATATGGAGAACAAAGGCTTTAGGAGATCACCATATTTTAAGTTACTTTTGGTTTCCTTTGGTAGAATTCTATGTGAAAATATTTTCACAAAATTTACCTGTTTAACTTATACAACACCTTGCAATACCTCGTGATTTTTTTTTTTAAACAGGGTTATTAAGATGCTGAAAGATGTTCTTGATCAGTTACAGTCTCAACTTTCTATCTTTCCGTAGCATGCTTTTCCTCCCCTCCCTCAGTACAACTCAGATATTTTTTATTTGCCCTGTTTTAATGGTGTTCCTAGTGCTTGTATTTCAATACAGAGTACCTCACATTTCTGCAGCATTTCTCTCTCCCTTCCTGTCCTATAGCTCCTTTCTTCCCTAGTGTTGCTCTTAGCTTTCCAGCCACTGATTTTCAGGCTCCTTAACAACTATTTTTTCTACACTTACTTTGAATACTGGTGTTTCCAAGTGTTCTGACTTTAGCCTTCTTTTCGTCTTACTCTGTAAGCTATAGGTAATATCATAACATCATGCCTATGCTGGTATCTATTCTCCCATTTTATATATGAAGAAGACATTGATACACAGAGAAGGTAGTAAAATTCCCAAGGTCACATAGTCAATAAGAACCAGACCTTAAATTTTAACACTATTCGTGTTCCTTCTAACATACCACATATGTGTGTAGGGCAGATTGCCAGACAAGACCCACAATATCTCTAAGACTTGGACAATGTTTGTTTCTTGTTTTTGTTACATGTTACTACCTTTAGTGAGTGCTTCTGCTTTACATCAACGCTTCCTGGGACCCCAGTTGACAGAGGCTCTACCATCTGAAAGGTTGCTGGTTTTGGTTGTGGGGAGAGGAAAATTGAGGAGCTGAGTACCAATTATTAAAAACTTAAATATTGCCCTTTGACCCAGCAATCCCACTTTTGGGAATATATCCTAAGAATCCCAAAACACCAACCAGAAAGAATATATTCACCCCTATGTTCATAGCAGCACTATTCACAACTGCTAAGATCTGGAAACAGCCCAAGTGCCTATCAGTGGGTGAGTGGATAAAAAAGCTGTGGTACATATACACAATGGAATACTATGCAGCTGTAAGAAAGAAAGATCTCTTATCCTTTGCTACAGCATGGATGGACCTGGGGATTATTATGCTAAGCGAAATAAGCCAATTAGAGAAAGACAAATATCACATGATCTCACTTATATGTGGGATCTAATGAATAAAATAAATTGATAAACAAAATAGGTCTAGAGGCATGGATGCATGGAACAGAATAACAGATCTCAGAGGGGAAGGGGAAGGAGGGGATGAGAAGAGATTAACCAAGGAACATGTGTGCATATATGCATAGCCCATGGAGACAGATGGTGGTGTTTGGAGGGCCTGGGGTGGGTGGGGGCTGGGTGGGGGGATTAAAGGGGGCAAGTTGGGGGATATCTGTAATACTGTCAATAAAAAACTTAAATAGAGATATGAAACGCACCTCCCTTTTGCTCACATATCCTTGGCCGAAGCAACTCAGATGGTCATAATTCCTGAAGATCAAAGTTTAGGAGAGCCAGGTAATGGTGAATGGAAGTAATAGCTACCACCGTTTCCCTATGAGGTAGAATACTCACGGTGTATTTTATCACTGTGGTAGAATTTTTTCATTTTGGGCTATTAGTTCCTTCTCAGTAGCACCACAGTAATTAGTGGGGAGGATTTCCTCTCCCCTGTTCTGAGTGGTCTTATAAGACGGATACATAAGTGGACGGAACCTCCCTATTACCCCAGCCCAGCAAGTGTCCAGACACAGAACCTAAATAGGAAGAAGAATGGAAAAGTCATTCATTTTGACAGAACAAACTGACCCAACCACTGTTGCTGGAATGATCATTGCTCTGCTTCCCCTTCTGGAACCCTCTAGAAATCTCTCGTTTCCTATTTCTCAGACAGTCCCACCCATTCATTCTGGGAACTCCGCATAGCCTTTCAATATGTTTCTTTGTATACTGTAGTAGAGCCTGACTCGTTTGCTTACAACCAAAGAACCAGAACTTATACATACTATGTATTAATATTCCGAAGATATGCGGGAGGTAACCAGGGTATCCAAATATGAAGGTTAGGACATATGTGTCATTACATAAAATTTATAGAATCAGATTCAGAAATAAACTAATCATGGGCTTGATATTTATATAACGTTTTCAAATAATGCAGTAAAAGCTGTCAAGAAACCATAAGAAAGCCAGTGAAAGCCTCCTAAGGTGTGTAATGACTCCTTTGCTATGGAAGGCTTCAACTCAGACTGCTTAGCACCTAGGTTAGAAGCAGCTTAGTGATAACAAGATAAGCACTTTAGTAATGTGATTCTGAATGAGCAATTTTCATATTAATGGCTTTCTCACTGAATTAATGAAAACACAATTTGCCACTATAATGGGGAATATCACTTAAATTAGATCACAATTGCTAACAGGAACAGGGCTGTTAATAAAGAAAAACCACTGTATGTCTTCATGGTTCTCTATCGTAATAACAATGTTCTTACATTCCAAAATTCGTATTAATGTTAAGAAAACACAGTGCCATTTTATTGACTGCTTGATAATGTCACTTACTGTATGAGCAAGCCTTGGCCATCCCTTTAACTTTGCATGTCCGGCAGTAGCTGAGCCGGAGTCAGACAGAGTGGAAAATTCCATCCATTGAAACTAACGATAAGCGTCCTGTCAGCTGAGCTTCCTTAACCTGGGATTGTTATTTTGAGTCAATAATATAGATTATAAACTGTTGAAGAGAAAGAGAACTGCGTAAGAAAAGGAAAAATTTAAAAACTAGACTCATGTACATCATAGGGACATTTTTCTCTGTATTCGTTTGGTAGGATGTCTGTGACAAAGAACTGTGCGTGGCGTGGCTGAAACAACAGACATTTCCTTTTCACAGGACTGGAGGCTGGGCGTTGGGGATGGAAGTGTCAGCAGAGTTAGTTCTCTCTGAGGGCCCTGAGGGAAGGGGCGGTTCAGGGACGCCCCTTGGCTTACCTATGGCCATCTCCTCCCTGTCTTCACTTAATATTCCCTCTGTATGTGCCCCTCTGTCCAAACCTCCTCTTCCTGTAAGGATGCTAAACGTACTGGATTCAGGTGTACCCTCATGACCTCCCTGTCACTTAATCGCCGCTGTGTAGGTATGTCCTAATACGATCACAATCTGATATAGTAGGGGTTAGGATTTCAACATATGAATTTGGGGAAGTAGGACACAGTTTAGCATATCACTTCCTTAAGTTTTAATTTTCATATCTCTATCTCTATCTCTATCTCTATCTATCATCTATCTGTCTATCTATCTATCTATCTATCTATCTATCTATCTATGTACTTATGACATGTTTATATGTGAAGTTTAACACAGGTGAGATCACCACGTTGTTTATAATTACTTATAATATTCTGAATTAGCCCGGCCAGTGTGGCTCAGTGGTTGAATATTGACCCATGCACCAAGAGGTCGCCGGTTCGATTCCCAGTCAGGGCACATGCCCAGGTTGTGGGCCCAATTCCCAGTGGGGACCATGCAGGAGGCGGCCAATCAATGTTCTCTCTCATCGATGTTTCTATCTCTCTCCCTCTCCCTTCCTCTCTCTCTAAAGTCAATAAAGAAAAAGAAATAGGTTGACTCGTGGTATTTAGCTCACTGTTTATATAACAAAAGGTAACTCAAGTTTAGCATTAGAACTAACAGGCGTACTGTATGTGTATACAGGGGAAACAACTCAAAAAGAAGACACGTTTAAATGATAGGTGGTATTATCTCTGTTACTCTTACAGATATTTGTATTCCCTGGAATATAACTTTTTACTGGGTTAAAAACAACTCCCCAATATTATTCATGAGGAATAATAAAAGATGGTCTCACTCCTACCAGCTGAGATGAGGCATGGATTTTTACCGGCTGTAATGCTTGGTAGTATGGGGCAGACACAGCCAGAACTTCTAGAGGAGTCACTTTCCCATGATAGGAAGCAAGTCTTGTTGACTTGGCTGCTGCCTATTGGTTCATTCAGTTAAACAAATATTCAGTGGGCACCTAGTATGTATATGCCTGACACTGTTCTCAGTACTGGGCACAAGGAGTCAATAAATGTCCATCCAGAAAGATCTTTGAAAAGTTGTTTATATATGCTGGTATTTCTCCAAACTGGTAGGATTAAAAAGAATCACCACTGAACTATTGAGTTAATTTTAAATATGTTGTCAATATAATACCCAGTTTGGAAATAATTCCTAAGACGTAATTGTTGTTTAGCTACAGAGATCATATGTCTTAAGTATTCTGGTCTTAAGTGTTCTGTTCATTTTATTCTAATAAACTTGGAACTGTCTGGGAAATCTCAATACGCTGATGTTTACTATTTGGAATCTTGTAAATCAAGGCAAAGTAACCTGATTTTTGCTTCAGAGTGAGTGGTCAAATAACTACCTTCTCTGAAAACCTTTTTGCCTCAAGCTGTGAAAGATGAAATCAATAATTAAGTCTTTAAAACAGTTTGTTTTAGCTCTTGCCCCTCCAACATCTTCTCAGTCCTGATAAAAGTGAGAAATAAAACAGATTTTAACATTACATATTTTCATTTCTATTTCTTATTTTATACAAACTGGGGATATCACCAAATAATAAGGTATAAAAACAACACCAGGATGAAGGAGAGAAATGAGAATTTTAGATGATTTGTGAACTAAAAAATCAGAGCAATCATAATAAATTAATTTTATAAACATAAATTTTTCAGTTGATTTTAAGTTGTGTTTTCATATGAATCAATAGCCTATATGTCTTTTTAGAAATGCAATCAATTTTAACAAACTTTTCATCAACAAAATCTGTGGAGAATCATTTTAGTGTTTTCTCTGTTCCAAAGGAAGATTTGGGTTGTTGGCTGGACTCAGTAACTTGTACCAACTTACATGAAACATTTGTAACTGGATGCGAGCTGTTTAATTGTGAAATGATATAATGTAACATAATCCTCAAAGCATGTACTTGAATATAGTGCATATTGACTTGCAGAGTAATGAATCCACAAAATAAAGTACAAGGAATTAGGTGAACGCTAAAAATGAAATAAGATATTGCCAGTGAGAAAACATGTGGCTGCATCACATTAAACTTAAATAGAAAGTCTTCCTTTGAAACTCATTCTATAGGCATTTTTGTACTTAGAGAAAATAGTATTTGGGGAAAATATTTTCTAATCTTAGGGTGTGACAGATTGTATTATATTACACATTATATTCCTGACTAGAATAAGAATCAATAAGTGTCTTCAATAATATTTTTCATTCAGTCCTTTCTCTCATAGAACATTTTCATATATAAGACAAAGAAAAGAAAACAATGCATAGATAGTATTTTGACCTGCTTTTTACGTGCATCACCTCATTTAATCATCACAACTCTGTAAATAAAAAACAATCCTCAATTTCTAGATGAGAAAAATCAGGCAGAAAGAGATTAAATTACTTTCTCAAAGTCACACAACTAGTAAGTGTCAAGCAGAGGGTTTAATTGTGGGAGCCTCAGTCCAGAGCGGAAGCCCCAACCATCAAGCTAGGTTGTCTCTATGTTGCCCTCAGGTACTATCTGTATTGATCTTTGGGGAAAGCTTGTAACATGGTTATGAGTTGATATACTTAACTCAGAAAATGTTTGAAGCTTCCCTATGTCACACAATCAGTACACAGTAGAGTCCACTTTTGGTACCAGACCATGTTGGTCCATATCTTTGACAAAGTAGCCCATCTAAATCAGCATGGTTCTGTCCGGCTGGTGTGGCTCAGTGGTTGAGTGTCGACCCATGTACCAAGAGGTCACTGGTTCGATTCCGGTCAGGGCACATGCCCAGGTTGTGGGCCTGATCCCCAATGGTGGGCATGCAGGAGTCGGCCAATCAATGTTCTCTCTCATCGATGTTTCTATCTCTCTCACCCTCTCACTGCCTCTCTCTCTAAAATCAATAAAGGAAAATAAATAAATAAATGAAATAAAACAGCATGGTTCTTTCTTCCCTTAAGCTCGGGGCTCACAGTACAGGTCCCTTCTTAAAATGGCTTTCTTCTTCGGGTCTTGAACTTTGAGATCTGTATTGCAGAATGATCTACACAGAATACCGTTCCAACTCACTGGAATCACTTCAAGGCACCTCAGATTTTATGTGAACACATAACAGAGGGATGCTCTGTACCATCTTATGACACCAAACACTGAATGGGACATTGTCAAGTCCTTTGACTTGATTTATACGAGTCTTTTTTCCCTACCCCCAGGATTTGAAGAAATAGATGTTAGCAAAGCTTGATCAACAACTTGAGTAGTAAGAGTGATGTTTCAAATATATACGACTGCTGGCCATGTTGATAATATCTATCTCAGTTAAAGATTATTCATCTATTCGTTAATTTATTCAACAAATATTTATTAATTTACTATATGAAGACACTATTCTCAGCACTGAGTTTACTGCAGTTAAAATAGGCAGCCCTGGCCAGGTAGCTCAGTTGGTTGGAGCATCATCCTCATACGCCAAGGTTGCGGGTTCGATCACTGGTCAGGGCACAGACAAGAATCAACCAATGAATGCATAAATAAGTGGAACAACAAATCGGGTTCTCTCTCTCTCTCTCCCTCTCTCTCTCTTCCTCTCCCTCCCTTCCTTCTTCTCTCTCTAAAATTAATCAACTAATCAATAAAAATGAAAAATAACTTTGTTTTTAAAAAAAATAGACAGAAATCTCTAGTTAAGATGGTAGTAAGTGCTAAGGTGAGAAACAAAGCAAGGGAGGGGGACAAACATGTTTAGAGACATAGCATTGCAATGTTAAATAATGCAATAAATTCACTTATTACTGCTGTATAACAGTCTACCATAAATGTATTGGCTTAAAGCAACCCTTAGTTGCTATTGCACAGTGTCTGTGATTAAGGAGTCCAGGAATGGCTTAGTGGTGGCCTCTGCTCCGGATCTCACAAGCCTGGAACCAAGTGGTAGGCTAGGCTTCAGTCTCATCTGAAAGCCTAAATAGGTAAGAATATAAAATTCATTTCCTTATGCCTTTAGAATTCACTGCAACTTGCTTCTTCAAGTCCACCAATAGAGAGAGACAGAGTCTCTAATGCTTAGAGTCTCATCTTGGGACGAGGCCTATATGTTTTTATTTTTATTTTTTATTTGTCAGTTATAGTTGATACTCAATATTATTTTATATTAGTTTTAGGTGTACAGCATAGTGGTTAGAAATTTATATAATTGAAGAAGTGATCCCCCAATAAGTCTGGTACCCACCTGGAACTGTACATAGTTATTACAAGATGACTGAGTATATCCCCTATGCCAGCAATATTCAACATTTTTCATCTCACGGCACACATAAATTAATTACTAAAATTCTGTGGCACACCAAAAAAAAATATATTTCTGGCCGATCTGACAAAAAAAATAGGTAAAATTTTGATTGTTTTACACATAATAATAATAATATTTACCTACCCTTTTTGCTTCAAAGTGATGTTTTTAAAAATCAGGTGCCTATACCTGTATATAAGGATTTCTGGTACCAAGAATTAATCAATCAGACACAATCTTATTATGTGACATGACCAATAAGATGCAACCCTGTCATATGACATACATTTATGGTTCAGGACAGGGCATTCACACCAGGTGGTTATTGTTGTGTTGGCTGTTGTCATTATTTTTTTCAATCTAAGGGAAAAGACGTCAGTGCCCCTGACTAAATAGTCAGGTATTGCATGTTTTAAAAATTCTTGTGGTTGCCCTGGCTGGTTTGGCACAGTGGTCAGAGCACTGGCCCACAGACCGATGAGTTGCAGGTTCAATTCCAGCCAAGGGCACGTACCTTGGCTGTGGTTCGTGCCGGACCCTGGTTGGGGTTGTGCAGGTGGCAATCAGTCGATGTGTCTCTCTCACATCGATGTTTCTCTCTTTCTCTCCCTTCCTCTCTCTCTCTCTCTCCCCATCCCTTTCTCTGTCTGACATATTTCACTTATCATAACGTCCTCTAGGTTCAACCATGTTGTCATAAATGGTAAGATTTCATTCTTTTTTTTAATGAAGGCTTAGGCCTTTTAAAAAATCTCATCTGATTAGGTCTGGTCTACCCAGGATAATCTCCATGTTGACTATATTAAAGTCAACTGATAAAGGTCCTTAATTATATCTGTAGAATCCCCCCCCTTTTTTTTAAACCATATAACATAACTTAATACCTGGAGGGCTATCCCATCACCTTTGTCATATTTTATTGTCTAGAAGCAGATCATAGGTTCTACTCATACCCAAGGAAAGGTCAGGATACAAGGTCAGGATCACTCTCGATGCGTCACCACTGGTGGTCAGGGAAGGTCTCTGAAAAGATCATGTTTGATCCACTACTTGGAAAAGATGATGGATAGAAGCACGTTGATACCTGAAGGAGGGAAATTATAGACGATAGGAACAGTATGTGCAAAGTTCTGGAGGCTGAAGCTTCCCTTATGTATTCAAAACAGCACTAGGGCAAGGTGGCTGGCTCAGAGGGTGACAGCAAAGACAGGAGGGAATGGGTTCATAGTGGTAACAGAGGGTGGATCACGCAGGGCTTTTGTAAGGATTTCGGCTTTACTGTATGGGAGATAGGAAGCCATGTAAGTTTAGTGCAGGGGTGATGAGATCTATCTTACCATTTTAGGAATATCATTCTGGCTGCTAGTAGACAATAAATGGCAGGGGTATGTGTGAAAGCAGGTGGGTCATTTAAAGGCTCTCATCATGTAGGCATGCAGCAAAGTGGTAGTGGTGGAGGTGATAAATGTTAGTTTCTGTTATATTTGGAAGGTGCTACAACAGGATTTCTTAAATGACTGGATGTAGGAGATGAAAGAAATAAATCAGAAGTGATTTCAAGGTTTTTGCATAAACCCTTTGTCACAACAGTTTGCTTAATAGATTCTCAACACATCATAGTACATACTATCAACACAATATCATTTATGATATTAACTTTGATTACCTGGCCAAGGTAGTGTCTACCAGGTTTCTCTACAATAAAATTATTTCCTTTTCCTCTTTTTCACACTCTGCTTTTTGGAAACATGTTGCCAAGTACAGCTCATACTCAAGGAGTAGAGAATTAAGCTCTGCTTCAATGGGGGGGGGGGTGTTCTTTTCCATGGAAGGTTTGTATTTTTCCTCCATTCATTTGTTCAATTATCTATTTATATTTGTATGGATTCATAGATATTTATTTTATGCTTTGAATATATTGTAGTCTTTGCATATTAAGCATATCTTATGCTTTAAAATCTAATACAACTGCATTGATTTTATTGCTTGCATTGTCCCAGATTTAAGTAGAGACATAGATTTCAGGTTTACTCCAATATGACCCTCATCATTTTGTGTTTTAGTACTTCCTTACTGTGGAGACATTAGATGAAGCTTCAGGCTTGTCATGCATATTACTTGCCTTAGCTTTGTAATCCACTATTCTCAAGGGAATCCTCGTTTTTTATTGGAGAGAGATTAGAAAGAAAGATTCCCGCTGGGTGTGCTCATTGCTACACAGCACTGTTCCTAATAGGAAAATATGTTACAATGGTATGCATGTCCATTTACAGTGGTTTAACTAAATACATATGATATATTCATTTATAATGAAATACTATACAATCATAAAAATAAGGAAACACTATGAAATAAACTTCAGCATATAACCTTACACAGAAATAAGGCAGTGTGTTCCTAACATGTTATATGTGTGCATATATGCTGACATTTGTATGAGAGGACAGTGAACAATAATTAGGGATATGTACATACACAATATCTCTAGGAGAGTACACATGAAATTGCTAAAATTAATTTCTATGGAAAGGAAAACTTGGTAACTATAGGGTGAGAAGAGAGGAAGAATTTTCACTGTACACACACTTTTATGCCTTTTAAATGTTCAACCTATTACCCATTCAAAAATACCTTGACTGCACATCAAACATGGAACACATATTTTAGATGTGGCTATATACTATCTAATATACCAAGGTACTCGGTTATAGGAGGGGACAGAATCACGGTCTACCAGACATCATTCTTAGGTACTGTTAACTAACTGTACAGTAACTAACTAACTTAGTTACTGTCCAACTAGGCTGTACATTCTTTTATGTCATGGGCTGCCTTAATTTGTTTCTGTTATACATCTCAACTCCCTCTTTCCACATCATACCTTCTGTGAAATCAGGCCAACTTCATTGCCTTGTCAGCAGTAGGCACTAATTCTTTTTTTTTTTTTTTTTTGATTGAACACTCAAAGGAAGTGAGAAGATTCCTTATGGAAAATTATGCCATTTCGTTGGTATAATTAGCCATTTTATCTGCCCAGAAAGATCTTTTCTAAAACAAAAATATCAGAGAGTTGTAAGCACACAGATTTGAGGGTGTTTGAGACATGTAAACTAGTGATAGAGAGAACCCTATTGCAGGCAGGAAGACGTTATCCACAGGTGAACCGTGACTTGTAGTCATGTAGTTGGGGGTTGGCGGCCAATATCTGTGAAGAAGGATCTCAGACCCAGGAAAACTGCAGTGTTTTAGTTACAGAAGTAAGTGGGCTTCCAATGTGCAGGACAGTGAAGGAAAGCCAAGAAGACAATGCTTTTTAAAGCAGAAGGCAAACAAGCCCTTGCCCTGGAAAGCTTCTGCTCAAGTCGTCAGAACCCAGCATGTTGTCACCTACCTCAAAGTGCTGTCAATCCCACGTGTGTGTGTGTGTGTGTGTGTGTGTGTGTGTGTGTGTGTGTGTGTATGTGTGTGTTTCTTGAGCCCTAATGACACTGGACTGTGATTCGTTTGTCTACATATCTGTGATTAGGAGCTCCTCAATGTCAGGGGCTATACTACATCTCCTGTTACAGAATTAGGGCTTTGCATATGTCTCAGAACATTTTCTAAATATATGAAGAATGAAGACATTTAAAAAGGGGAGAAGGAGCCCAATACACAATTTCAAACACAAACTTCAATTATGGGGAGAAAACTGTTTGAAATATGTTAATGAGTAAAAAAATGGCATGCTATGGCCTCAAAAAGTTTAAAAATGAGGCAAAGCAGAAGTATAGAGAAAGAAGCAAAGTTTCAGAGGAAACCATATGGAAAAGTAACTGGGAGAGAGAAAAAAATGAAAAAGGTAGTTGTATGGGAATGGTACAATGTTACTGCTAATGGTTTTCCAATTCCTTTTCTTATTTAAGAATAATTAACTATAAAAATAATGGTTCACATTTTTTAGTGTATTTACTATATGAGAGATTCCCCAGAAACAACATCATTCAGTTCTCACACTGGTCTTTTCTGAGAGCAAATGTTAGTAACTTATTTAACAAAAGAAGGAATACCGCCAAGAGAAAGCCCAGCTAGTCTGCCTCCCTCCAAACCTAGCGCTCTTCTCCCTGCCCTATTCTGGGGTGAAGGAGGATTTGATATTCTAACATGCAGTCAGCACTTACACAGCTTCTCTGTTCTAATTTCAAATCATGGTTACCTTTCCCATCCATAGTGAATAAGAGTTCCTTAATGTTGAATGTATACACCCTGAGCAATGAACATGCTATGTTAGTGTCAAACTTTTATGCCTAAACATTGCATCTAAATTCCTTAACTGGACCTTCATACTACCCGGATCAGTTCTAAAGCTGATTTCAGCCTAGTTGCATTGGTATAACCTGTGTCTCCTCAGGAGAGTTGCTGACTTAACTGTCTTTGTCATTATATATTGCATGACCCTAGATCGGGCCTAACACATTCTCCTCCTCATGCCATCACTTGGAATGCAATACTTTTACCTCCCTACATATCTCTCATACCCTGTTCACTCACTGCCCCTTCCTATTTTTTTTGCGATGGCATTCCCTGATCTAGAATATTGTTCTATTTTTTTCCCCTATCTACATCTTTCTAGGATTTGTCAGAATCTTTAAAAAAAACTTTTTTTTCTTTATTGATTTGAGAGAGAGAGAAATAGCATTGATGAGAGAGAACATCGATTGGCCGCCTCCTGCATGCCCACCACTGGGGATTTGGCTCACAACCTGGGCATATGCTGTGACTGGGAATCGAACTGGTGACCTCTTGGTGCATGGGTCAGCGCTCAATCTGGGCGGATGTCAGAATCTTTTACCATCTGTTATGGATTGTGTGCTACCAAAAGTTATATGTTAAATCTCTGCCCCCAAATATCTCAGAATATGACCTTATTTGGAAATAGAATCATCACCGTTGTCATTAGTGATGAGGTTATACTGGAGTACAGAAGACCCTTTATCTAATATGAGTAATGTCTTTGTAAAAAGAACTCACACAGGGAGAACACCATGGAAAGGTTGGAGTCATGCTTCTGCAAGCCAATGGACAACCAGAAGCCAGGAGAGACTAGGGACAGATCCTTCCCTGGTGCCTCCTGAGGGAGCATGGCCCTACTGACTCCTTGATTTCAGATGTCTGGCCTCTCCTTCCTCATTAACCTCATTTGTTGCCCAATGGTACTATTAACTATCATTATGCAGGTTTTACTGATGAGAAAATAAGGCCCCAGAAAGTTTAAATAACTTGTGTCTGTTTGCATAGTTGGACTCAAACTGATACCTCTCTGACCTTACCTTGTAGACTCTATTGTCTATGATTTTTTAAAATCATGCGCTAAGCATTTACTTATATATTTTTGTATTCTCTTGTAATACATTTCACACCAAAGGAAATAACAGCTAAAGCTTATTGAGTGAGTCTTATGAGCTATACAATCTGCATTTACTGTTACTATAGGTACTTCTTACAACCACCCTGTGGGGTAGGTTCTGAAATTCTATGCAGTCTCAGTTTATAGAAGATGGAATTTAAACATGATATTTTAAGCAGCTACCTAAAGCCAGACAACCATGGCAAGCCAAGGCCCTAATCAAATCCAGCAGTTTGACCCGAGAGTGTCCGCTACCCTGAACCAGTTCTTTGAGAATAAGGACCATGTTTCATGGTTCAATTGTTTCCTTCTAGATATACCATAAAGCTGGAAGAAGAGTAAGTTCTAAATAAAATAATTTTTTAGGAAGAACAGAACTCCAGGGAGAATATGACTGGAATTGCCTCAGGAAAATGGTCGGAGTTACTCACTACAAAGGAGCACAGGCTGTCTTTTCTCTCATTTGAGAGTCTCCTCCCAACCTGGTGTCATATTCAGCATGCAATGCCATGTAATGGATATTTATGGTTGACAGCCTCTGCAAAGGTGTTCCTTTAATCAGGAGAATCCTTTTAAACAAAAGGGAAATTATTTATTTCCAAAATGGAAACAAAAGCAACAAATGAATCTTTAAAGAAGTTTTTACTAAGATAGCATCAGGATAAATGAGAAGATACCATACATATTTTAGAAAGGGAAGCACATATTACAGATTTCTACATTTGCTCAAATGGATGCTCAAAACAATTGTGAATATCCCCTACTAAAGTGTGTGTGTGTGTGTGTGTATTGAGTTCTGTAAGTATGCTGGCCCAAGGAACAGGAATTTTTATAAGTACTCAAGGTACATTTCTTCCATCCAACTTTTCCCCAAGAAAACTTTTTTTTAATTACTATAGATTTGACTCCTGTGTACTCCCTAATTTCATTTTTAAGCAAATGGGAAATATGTTTCCTACTGTTGTTATGAAACCTCCAAAGTTAATTACTGGAGATAGTTGGATTATTTTTTGCTTATCTTTATTCTATTGAGACTATACACCATTTGCATGTAGCAATGCAGGGTGAGTTCACTTCCGACACAGTCAATTATATAAGTCTATCAACAGCTATTTTATTATGGGAACAATAGGGACAGACAGCTCGGACTCTGTGATGAATGTAGATTAGAGAGAGGTCACCCTGACATACATAATTAGTTTTAGAATGTTAACTTAATAGGTAGAATGCCCCTAAGGCAACCATACATTAGGGCTGAAGCTGTAGGATCTGGAGTTCAGCTCCTGTCTGCTGTTGTCAGCATGGATACGGCTCAACACCCTGCTTGTGAAATGGCATAAGGTATTACAGCACAACTAAATGGCTGTAAAAACAAAATTTGCATAATACTATGGTCATACTACATATATTTTCCTTCAGAAACATTTGTGCAGCTAAATTACTATGCAAATTCCTAATAGGGGATTGGCTTCAACAGATAAATCTTTGGGTACCTTATAAGAACTAATACATGTTTAAACAAGGGTTCAATAAGCAATCGATGATAATATTCAGAGAACTATTAAATTTCTGGTCTGTGCTTGCTGTAGATATTAGCTTAAAATGGGAAGGTGAAGTAAAGGACATGTTTTTCTAGTAATAAATTATTTTTTTCCATCCATGTGTAGGCAAAAAAATAATATCTGTGGTAGAGCTCATCTATAAAAGAGGGATGAAAGATGATATTCAAACTCTGCTTTTGTTTTAATCAATGGATGATAATATTTTGTATTATTATTATTATTAACTGTATGAATGAGGAGGATAATTTTTATAGAGAATAAATCATCTAATTTTCCGGACACTTCCAGAACAAACTAGAAGCAATCTAGAGACACATCTGCAGTGTAATTTGTGCCATACATTATAGTATTTCATGTCAATAGTATAATTCATTTGTTCACCATTTAGTACTTACTATGTGGCTGACACTAATTTTGATAATCTATTATTCTATATACTTTAAAATGCAGAGCATACCTGCAAGGTAGACATTATTATTCACATTTTACTGAGGTAGATGAGATACCTATTGGTTGTGAGAACCTGATCACACAACCAAATGATGATAGATTAAGGACTGCCTGAATCTGAAGCCAATATTCTAATGGCTTTATATGATTTTTTTATTTCATTCAGATCCCAAATGATTGATCATCTCATAGAATATACCTTCTTTTTCAGTAATCAGTGAAGAGCGTTTGCTTCTAACTTGCTTACCTGGTTTCCTCACTTACAGCAGGAATGCGTTGGGGGTTGTGCAAGGAAGCATCCAACCATGAAGAACACAGTTGAGGAATATGTTGCCATGGTAATTCAGATGAAAAGATGTTGGTATTGTGAACTTCCCTCCATCATATTTTTGGGAAACAAGATTTTACAACAGCAAAGTCATGACACACAGAGATTTTCCAAGAGGAAGAAGAAGAGCATATGCTTAAAACTGTTAGAAAATTATTGTGTGGGTAGAGAGAACCCTTTGCTGTTGGAGGCCTATGGCAATACCTTAATTCAGTAGGATACATTTTATAAGAAAATCATTTTAAGATTAGAATTTGTATAAGCTATATGGGACCTAGGGCCACTGGGCTCAATGTGGCCCACAGATGCCTCATGTTTATCCAGTACAATGTTTCACCAAGCTTTACTTTGTGTGTCTCTAGTCAGGGAACAAACACCACAGTAGTTCATGGAAAGTGCTACATGGTTTCTTCACATGTTCAAGTTAAGAGTCTGGCCACTCAAGGCATTGGAGGTTCCCCTTCGATTGCAGGTACAGGGGTGCTTCTGATCTAGATGGAGTTAGGGTTCATGGCTTGGTGAGTGGAACACAGAATTCATCCCTAAATCACCCCTTTTGTACAGTTTATGATTCTTACAACCATACACAGTGGCCAGCTATTTCTCAAACTATACATCTTCAGCTAAAGGATTTTGCCAAACTATTTTTTGCAGTTATGGAAACAATATTCCCCCCTTTCCTCCACATAAAATTAAAAACACTGAATAAATCTTTTTGAACAATAAAACACTTTCTATCCTTTATGAAATTCAGATATACCCAATTACCACCACCACCATTTAGAATCACTAATATAGAAAACACATTGGGAAGATAACTCTTTTCTTGATTTCAATAAATTTGTATTTGTTTTGTTTTGCCTTAATGTAGCTTTTACTATTAGGTGCCATCCTTTTATTATGACATGTTTAGAGAACATCTGACCCTGTCACTCTTGGTGATAGACCCAAAGGGGCCCACTCTACCCACTCATTGCCTGTTTTGGAAAGCCTTCCCTTCCTCCATTAACATATCGTGTGTTACTATAACATTTGGCAATGCTGAGAGAGAGAGAGAGAGAGAGAGAGAGAGAGAGAGAGAGAGAGAGAGAGAGAAAGATTGAGAAACATCAATCAGTTGCCTTCTGTACACTCCCTGACTGGGGATTAAACCCACAACCCAGGTATGTACTCTGACCGGGAATGGAATCGGTGACCTTTTCATATAAGGGAAAAACACTCAACCAAGTGAGCCATTCTGGGTATACACATTTAGCAAATTTATCACTGTTTACTACCTGCAGCTGTGTTTCATTTCTAAACACAACAACAGTAATTGTGAACCAGTTCAAAGAAAAATTCTTAGGACAACGAATAAAATGCACCTACTATTCAACAGGAAATAACCCAATTGAAGGTTCTTTGCTTTTCATGATTCATCTCACTTTCCCTTTCATAGTTCCAAGAGACTAATGAAAACACTCACAGAGCTGTTTTTTTCTCTAAAATCTAGATGTTGCTAAATTCTCATCAAAAGCAGTAGGTTGATGATAGGCACAAAGAAATGGCAGACATTTAAATGATCCAAATTATAATTGGTAATTAGCTCCCAAATTATTCCTGTCTTTTTCAGTTGGAAAGAAGACACTTTTTACAGTTATGTAATTGCCACAAAGAAGTATAAATATCTTGTTCGGACATAATATTCATGTGGAATACAAGTAGCTGAAAATGTATATTTGCCCATATACAAAAGAAATGCACATATGTAAGGCATTTTAACAGTCTTGAAAGGAAATTTTGTTTTAAAAGTTATGCCATTATGAATAAGAGTCCTTAAAATTGTTCTGACATCATAAATTATCATTATAAACTATTTGTTTTATCTAGAATGTCTTCGTACTCGGAAAGTTTATTTCTTCCCTTCTTCATGATTTCAGCTATTAAACATATTTTTCATTTTAGTCACGATGTTCTGCTAATCAAAACTAGCAATATAATCTAGAGAGATCAGGTGAATTAATTAGGTACATCTCATTTCTACTCTGCTAATCTTATCTATGTCTTCAGCTTAGGGAAAAGGAGCCCATCATTGACTGATAAACCAAGGTGATGCTATTTGCTTTATGGAAGGATCTACTAAAAGGCTATGGTTTATAAATCTTTTAGTCCTGTCCTGACACAGCAACACTTGAAGGCTGACCTTGAAATGGAAAGCATTGTCCTCTGTGTGCAAATCTAGTAAGGTATTACCATTTTAGCTGATGTTATTCATACACTTTGTCTATTTTAACCAGAGAGAGAGAGAAATGTATTAATTAAAACCACATGGAAGAAGTGGCCTAGAGCCTCAAAGGATGCTTCAAGGCCTCACCTCCTCTAACAGCAAACAATTTGAATGAAGACATGTTGGCAAATCTATCTGCTTTGCAATTTCAATAACATGGATCTAGTCCATAAAAAGTTCAAAACACAAATTCTATTCATTAACTTTTCATTTGAAGGGGAATGCTTGAAAAGGGAAAATAACATTCTTTTTCCTTCTGAGAGATCAGAAATATCCTACTAATAAAAGATTGCTCTGCCCCGTTGGTATGGCTCAGTGGCTGAGCGTTGACCCATGCACCAAAACGTCACCAGTTCCATTCCCAGTCAGGGCACATGCCCAGGTTGTGGGCCCGATCCCCAGTGGGGGGCATGCAGGAGGTGGCCAATCGATGTTCTCTCATCGATGTTTCTATCTCTCTCTCCTCCCTTCCTCTCTCTCTAAAATCAATAAAGAAAAATTATGAAAAAAAAAAAGATGCTCTTTCTAAGTCAAATTAGAAAACTGGGAAGTTGGGTTATAATAAATAGAAAGAGGTCCCAGATTCCTGAGATGACGAGAGTTGAGTGTGATAATTCTCTAGCAGTTTGGATAACTGGGTTTAGTCATCTAGAACCTGATTGCATTGCACTGACCGTACAGCACCCCCAATAAAGGAACTAACTTATTTCTTAATTATTAAATGTCGACCGACTAGTGTCTGCATCCTACGTGTGTGCTTCCTGTTCTTAACCGAAATGCACGTTAAATTTTATGTCTCTTGGGAATATTTACTTAGAGAAATTATAACATAAGTGTTTATAGTTTAAATGAATAAAAAATTTTTGAAATAAGAAAAGATCAATTTTAGGTGAAGTCTATTTTGGGGAATCAGGACATAGGTCTTACATTTAATAAAAATGAATACCATACTCCTATTAACTATCCTGAAACACTGGTTAGATCTTTAAAGTAGTTCTCAAGTAATTCCCTTTCAAACAATTATTAGTAGAACAGTGATTGCAATTACTCATGAGTCCAGCACAATTCAGATACATTCTGTAATTTAGGGTGAAAGAATTGGTATGTGCTAATTGCACAATTAAAATGCTTAAAATGGCAAATTGTGTTGTATTTTACCAAAATAAAAAATAATATGTGCCCTGGAAGGTTTGGTTCAGTGGTTAGAGCATCGGCCCTCAGACCAAATCCAGTCAAGGGCACGTACCTTGGTTGCAGTTTGGTCCCCGGCCCTGGTCGGGGTCAAGCAGGAGGCAGCCAATCTATGTGTCTCTCTCACATTAATGTTTCTCTCTCTCTCTCCCTCCCTCCCACTCTATCTGAAGATAAATGGGAAAAAAAATATCCTCAGGTGAGGATTAAAAAAAAAAAAGTAACAAAATGTAATATCTCCCTTTCTGGTGGCAGTCTCGACAAGATGCTCAGAAATGTACATGGCAAGTGGAAGGAAAGAAGAAAGAACAGGCTATCAGCCTTGGACCTCAGGTGGCTAAAGGAAAAAATGTACTTTGTGTCTGCCACATCTTTGCATCCTTCAACGCCACTTCTGTTCCACTGATCTTTCTGGCAAGGAGACCATCTGCCCTGTGAGTGGTGGGATGAAAGTAAAGGCTGAACGAGATGAGTCCTCTCCGTATGCTGCCCATGGGATGTGCAAGGAGCTGGGCATCACTGCCCTTCACATCAAACTCCGGGCCACAGGAAGAAACAGACCAAGAGCCCTGGACCAGGGCCACAGTCATCACTCAGAGAGCCCTTGCCCACTCGGAATGAAGCTCGGACAGATGGAGGATGTCACCCCATCTCCTCCCACAGCTCCCACAGGAAGGGGGTCACCGTGGTTGCCGTCCGTGAACAGGTCTCAAATTATTATTTTCTATTAATAAATTGCCTTTGTGTCTGCTAAAAATAAAAGACAAAGAAAAGAAAAAATTTAAAAAGTAATATGACAAATATTCAAGGCAAAAATAGCAGTTTGATCAACGATTAGAATCAGTTTTTTATAATATCTGATTTCTGGGAATGGGTCCAACCATCATCTTTACATAGTTGTACAGAGGTCTGTGGGATCTCTGCACAATACAATGGAAATAATTATTATTCAAAACTTATTTTCAAATGTTGCCCTCGACGGCAGGTTTGAGAGAACTGGCTTTCACATCCTTTTGTTTTTGTAGTTACTTCCTACCCTGCCAGTAGCAATTATGTGGTAGCGGTAAATTGAACACAGAGATATTAAAGCTCTGACAAGTTCATTTCATGCTTTTTTTCTGCAGTGGTAGCTTCTTAAATCAAATTTCCTACAGAATATAATAAAATTGTGAGTCCCGTGTCCCCTTCTGAAATTGGGAGTAACTTTGTTACTGGCCCTGAGACATTTGTTCTCCATCTAGTAATGGATCGGGTTTACCACTCCAGTGTGGATGTGAGCAGAGTTCCCATCTTGAGCCTGATTTTCCTGGACACTATTTTTGCATTGCTAGACTAGAAATGGCCCCAGAGCAGGGAATTGATGCCTCCGTAATGAATATGGTTAGTTCACAATCGCATGCCAAATACATGTTCATATCATCTTTATGACCCACGTAATATATCATGGAGCTACAGGCTGAAAGGAAACTAATTAACCTTTAATGAGATGAGGACACTGTAGGACAGTTGGCATTACGGAAGGTCTGCAATTCCCAGACTGAGACATTCACCTGGGCTCTGTGCCACTGTAGATCTACAACCTATGTTTGGCACCAGGCTTTTTTGCAGTGTCTACCAACTCTTTCCACAGAAACAAAGCAAAACAAGTTGAAATGTTACCCAAGGGAAGCCTACCCATCTGGGTTGATATAGAGAATATGGAAATAAGTAACATTTCTAATAGAGCTGTCCTCAACATCTTCTCTATTTAAAGGAAATTATACACTTTGTAAGCTCATCACAGATCACTTGGCTTTAAAGCACTTTAACCATGCAGGTATGAAATTAAAGGAACACTCTCAAACCAAACAGTGGCATTAATGTGCTCACTGTCATCACAATGGAACATGACACGCTTTTCAATACTGTTTGATTCATATTAAATTTCAATTGAAGATAAAGGTTTAGTGAGTTGATCTGTACCCAGTTTCCAGGATTCACATAATTTCTGAAATTACAGATACAGGATTTTTTTGTCTGACAAATGTGCAAAAGAAGAATGCTCACAAAGTGTTTATTGTTCTAAAAGGTGAGAGAGAAATCTCTTTGGGATTGTTTGACCTTCATTCTTATCATATGAGTTGACAGTTATTCTAGAAAGAAAATACAGAGTCTGTAAAACATCTTTCTCTTCATATTGATCTTTCCATTGAATCCGGACAAACATTTTTATCCGGTGGCACATTAATGTGGCAAACACTTAGGCATGTATCTGGGAAAGAGTAATGATGTCATCCAGGCTTCTCTACAGTCACCTGTTCGATTTTCTACATGTGAAAGGGAAGAATTGCATTTCCTTCTTGTAGCTCAAAGCAGGCTGAAATAAATGATAATGAATTAAACTCCCTCCTTTTATTTATTACACTCAAATAAGAACAATTCTCAATTGTCTTTGTTTATAAACTGTACACATGTTCTATGATATCATTAAGATAATTAAGGCCTTCCATTTTACAGACTGTTTAATCTATAAAATAATTATGTTACCTCACTACTAGTGACTCATATTTTTATAGTAAATTTTCTTCTCTTATTAATGCTAGTATCTTCTCAGGTCTAGTTTTGAATGCCATATAACCAATGCTTTGTGTTTTCCAAAACAGTCTCCTTTGCTGATTACCAGAAGTATTGGCCTCTCTGAAGTTTGTTTAGAAGAATGGGGAAGTGTGACAAGACTGTTTGGGTAACAGAGAGCTCAACATGCTAACAATGTTAAACCATTTTCATTATCTCTTTAGTGGCAAGTGAGTTATGTGTAGGATGAAAGTATGATCCCAGGATCAAAACTTTGTAGGTTTGTTATTGGTGGGGAGCCCTCCGTGTCCCCACCTGTTGCCCATGGAAGTGGGCTTCTTATGATGTCATGAGAAAAATAATTTTCTGAGACTCATACAGGAGAATGAGTGGTATTTGTTTGCATGGAACCAAATCCCTGCGTTTCCAAGGTCCCCTCTCCCTCCATCCTGCCATGGAGGAAGTGTAGCTGTGTCTTTAGCAGAGGTAAGATTAGAGCTGTTGAGCAAAGCTTCCATCCCGTATTTGCACAGCTAGCATCAAGCTAGCTTAGCTTGTGTTCCCAGCTGCAGTCCATCAATCCATTGCATGTGGGATCCACATGGCCATGGGACAGAACACAGGTGAATGAATGTAAAGAAGCAGGAACAAAACCAGAGGGACAAGAAAGCCAAGAGAGATAATTTCTTTGTCTGGGAGATTATGTATTTCCAAATTTTCTCGGGCTTGCAGTCGCCCCACCCCCTCTGGCCAATGGTCTCTGCTGCAGGTTAGACTGACAGGCACCTTCCCTATGTCACTCCAGCTTTATTGTGCATGTATCTATCTCCCCTTTGTTGGACCCGTTCCCCCAGTGATCTGTGGGGAATGGGCTGGTGGTTCCCTGGGGTGTGTATATTTGCAGCTTCCTGGTGAAACTGCCCAAATGGTCATGCATATAATGTCTGGCCTCCCTTTTGCTCCTTTACTATTATGAAAAACTAGCTAATCACAAAAGTAACAGGTTCAAAGTAATGGTAGAAGAATCTAGGAGAGAATCCCTCCACCTGCCATCACTACATCACTAAACACACACACACACACACACACACACACACACACACACACACACTAATGCTTTTTGTTGTTTAATGGAAAATTGTCTATTAAAGGGGTGGGGAAATTTACTGGCTATATCTTGTACCTATTTCTTAGGAATACAGACTATTAGAATTGCATGTAAAGTGTTCTGAGCAATCACCTTTTTCTATGGTTCTCAAACTTTGGACATAAGCATCCCCGAAGGAGCTAGTTGAAAGTGATGTGATAGGGCTCACCTCAAGACATTGTGATTTAGTGCACCTGGGATTTAAGCAGATTTAAAAAGAATCTGCTTTTTAAATAAGTACCCCATGTACTTCTGCTGCAGGTATTTCATGGGTTACGGAGAACATTAGTTTACCCCTCATTAAGGAATATGAGTCCTGAATCCTAAAATGAATGTGGCATGAGGATGTTCTTGTAGTCTTGGAGTTAGTCAGAGGTAGAACCTTTGTCTTGAGGCTACTACTAATGAAGACTGCTGAGGGACAAGGATGATTTCCTGGCAGGAACTACCGATTTGCATAAACCAAGCAGACATGTTAGGTGAGAAGATAGAATTCAAGCTCAAAGAGGGTGGTGGGCACGTCATGCAGTATGCAGATGATGCTTTATTGAGCTGTACACTTGGAACCTGTATGGTTTTGCAAACCAATGTTACCCCAATAAATTCAATAAAAATAAAACTAAATAATGAAAACAAAAACAAACAAAAAAAGAAAGAGTCCTCTGAATGAGAATCCTCTGACCCCTACCAAGGCTCTGTAGCAGAAAAGGATAGAGACCCTTAAATGGAAAATACCTCTGAAGAGGACAATAATATGGTGGTCTACTCATAAAATAAGAATCTCAGAATTTATAGCAGAAAGTGACTAATGTTGGATTGGGTGTAGGACTCGTCAGTAGGAAATCTTACTGAATACTTATTTTGAAGCATGGAGAGCCCTCCTCTCATTTTGGAAGAGGTAAATTCCCAGGACTTATGGGTATTTATGAAAGTGAAATGAAGCCTGAAGAGAGAGGGAGAATGCTGTCCCTGCTAGTTAAGACAGATCAGGGAACAGATGATTCTTAGGATAAATGAAATAAGCTTACCCCTAGTCTATGAAGTAGGTCAGACAAAGTATGAAGCTTAAAGGAAGAGAAGAATGAGCCTGAGTTTATTTTCATTCTTTCTTTCTACTTTTAGCTAATTCACCAGAGTAAGACAATGGGTACCAAGTTTGTCCAACTGTTGGGTCAAACAGCATTTCTGTATGAATTCTAGCAATATCTTCATTTAATAAGATATGATCACTATAGAATAATTTTGAATAATTTGTATAGTTTGTTTTACAAGACTTTTACTGTCACTTAAATTTATATCAAGGCAACTATCAAATCCACTTTGTATGTTAGATATTTCTTTCAAAGTTAATCTTCTTAAAATAATTTTGCAGATGTTGATAAAGACACATCCTCAGCTGACCATTTTTACTACATTTTACCAACTTTCTTGGTTCAATAAATAAAAAATACCAAAGTAAATTAATCTTTCTTCTTTCTTGTTACAAAAATCACTCTTCATCCTAAAGCTTAACCTTTCTTTACCTGTGTCTTTGTTTTTCTGCAAGGCATTCCTCTATCTTGTAATTCCCTTTCAACAGAAAGAATCTGTTCTCTCTGCTTTTTCTCATATTTCACCTACTTGGTCTTAACCACCGTGTGGTTATATTTCTGATATATTTAATGCCTTTTTAAATACAAAATTTGACTAATTATCCCTATACACTTATTTAATTCTTATTTGTCACGGTAACATTAAATCCACCCTTAAACTTGGGAAAATGTCAGAATATAGTTTATTCATTCATTTACTCAACAAATATTTATTGAGCACCTACTATGGACTATGCACATCCTATTTGCTGCAACTCTACAAAAGTTGAGACGCAAAATATCATCCCAGAAATCAACACATGACCACAGAAAAATGCACACCATCCATGTAACATAAATAGATATCAACAAAAGCCCAACCTCTCTACTTTCTATATTAAGATAATGATGATCAAATTTGGAATTTTTGTAAAATCTACTTTTGAGGACCTGTCATTGTTACATTAGGCGAACAGCATCAAAAGTAGAGACAAATTCCAGAAGGGGGAGAGAGAGAGAGAGAGAGAGAGAGAGAGAGAGAGAGAGAGAGAGAGAGAGAGAGAAGAAAAAATTCTTCAGTGCTTTTATCAAACTAATTTCATGCTTCCCACCAAATCTCTCACAAGTAGTTCTGGTGAGAAATATCTGTTCCATTAGGAAAGAGCTCTGAGTAAACAATTAGTTCATTTGGATGAGCAGCTAAAATTATTTCCTCTTCTTTTCTATGACATGTTATACTTCAAAGTTGCTTAGAAACAGGTTTGGTAAAATTAATAGCACTTTAAAGAAACTAAAAATACCTAGCCACCTACCAAAAACATATTAAAATATGTTGAAATTATATTTTCCTATACCTTTTATTCTTCTGTGTCTCCTAATAATTCCCCAATACATATCCGAGAAAAAAAATTATAATTCTTGTTCCCTACTCCCAGGCCTCAGACATGGTTAGATGTTATTGTGTTTATTATTATTTTCACTGTCATTATTATCACCATGATTTTTTTTAATGTATGGTTGTGATATCTGAGAAAGCAGAAAGTAGGTTAGACCACTGAATATATAATTTCTATTACATAACAGGAGTCCTATGATTGATTTTGAATGAAATAAAATTTAAATATATATATATCTCCACATATTTAATACAGGGGTGGGAAAAAGTAGGTTTACAGTTATAATACAAATCAATAATACAATATATTAATAAATAATAATATGAGAACAAACTGTTTCATGTACTCATAACCATAAACTCATTTTTGCCTATACCTGTATATATTACATGATATATAAATATAAATTGCTCTTTCAAAATAATCACTGATCATTTGATTATGGTATAACCTAAGAATATTTAGGGGACAGCAAGTACATGGTACCATAATAAATATAAATGGATATATAACATATTTTCCTTAAATTATTACCCATTTCTACTAAATTATACATATCCCAGTTTTCGTTTGCTTAGTGTTTGCTTGGTATATCATTTTTTTGTTTGCTTGTTTTGATTTCAACCTCTCTGTATGATTATATGTAAAGTATGCTTCTTGTAAAGAGAAAATAGTTCATTTTATTTTCTTAGAAAATAATTTTCTTTTCTTCTTAGAAGAGAGATTAATCTGCAGATGTTAGAACTCTAAAACATATAGTTATAACGTGCTCTAAGTAGTCAGTAGTTTTTATATGTATTCACATATTTATTCTTTCCAGGGTTCTTTGTCTACCTGCCGGGACAGAAGACCATATGAAGACACAGGGAGAACATAGCCGTCCCCAGGCCAAGGAGAGAGGTCTGGGACAGAAGAAACCACTCTGGCCCAACACCTTGATCTTGGACTTCTAATCTCCAAAATTGTGAGAAAGTAATTTTCAGTTTTCTTGTCAGCTACCCAGTCTGTGTTGCTTTATGACAACCTTAGCGATCATCTAATACAGATTAACTACGTCGAGCTGCACAGTTGTGCTCCAAGGGATATCAGCTAGGTTTTCAATCACATAGGGCTAAACTGGACTGGCATGTCCAAGATGGCTCGGGAACATAATAACTATAGAGTGCTGGTCAGCTGGTAACTCATCTTAGGCTGTTAAACCGAGCCTCTTATTTCTACTCTATGTTGCCTTCCATGTGACTTGGGCGTCTCATAGCATGTTGGCTGGGTTCCAAGATACAAGAAATAGAATTTACAGATTCTTCCAAGATTTAGGCTCAGAGGCATTCCTTGTAAAGCCAGTTACAAGGCCAGGTCGGATTCAATGGGAATGGAAGTAACCTCCCCCTCTTGATATGAAGAGAGGCAGCCATGTTCAAAGGAGAGAAAAATTGTTAAAAGCCATCACCGGAGAAAATTTTAGCATAACATCCTTGATTCATTACTTTCTACCTTGAATTTGGATTTTTACCACTTTCATTTCAATTGATTGGTGCTTTTAACCACCCTCCATTCTTTGTGCTGTTGTCATATATTAATCCGCATATGTTAGGACTCTAAAACATATCGTTGTCACCTGCTCTGACTAGTCAGTATTTTTTATATGGATTCACATATTATATTTATTTTTTCCAGGGTTCTTTGTTTCTTCCTGTGGTTTCATGCTTTACTTCAAATGATTTCTTTCAGGCTGAAGGACTTCTTTAGTATTTCTTGCATTGTCTGTCTTTTGGCAATGAATTCCTTCAGACTTGGCTTCTTTGAAAACGTCTTTATTTTAACTTTATTTTTGAAGGGTATTTTTACTTGGATAGAATTCTATATTGGCAGGTTTGTTCCCCCATACAACAGAGGTTACTTCATTGTCTTTTGGCCTCCATAGTTACCGTTGAAATAATCTTATTACTTTTGCTTTTTAAAAGGTAGTATGTCCCAAACCCCAGTTGTTTTAAATATTTTTCTTTACATATGATGTTTGACTATTTTTCAGATGGCATAACTTTACTTTTATATAACTTGCTTAGGGATCCCTGAATTTATTGAAACCATATTTTGATGCTTTAATCAATTTGGACGATTTCTCAGTTAGCATCTCTTCAAATAATACTTCTGTCTTTCTTCTGGGACTCCAATTTTATGTATAATCGTCAAGTTGACTATACCTGACTTGTCACTTAAGCATTGTTTTGTTCTATTCTCTTTTTCACTCTGTACTTTTGTTTATTTATTGCTCTGCATTTGGGTTCATGAATCTTGTTTTTGAAGCGTTAAATCTACTATGAAAGCCATCTAATCACTTCTGAATTTTAAATAATGTATATTTTAGTTCTGGGGAAAACTTGGCAAACAATAGCCAATGGGCCAAGCACAGCCCTATATTTGAAAATAAAATTTTACTGAAATACAGACACATTTACTTGTTTATGTACTGTCTATGGCTGCCTTCACACTACAGCCGTGAAGTTAAATACTTCACTGATAGAAACCACGGGTCCACAAACCCAAAATAGTTACTAATTGGCCCTTTACCCCAAAAGTTTGCTACTTCTATTCTAGAATAGCCACTTATTTATTTATTTTTTTTTAATATGGGTCTCAATTGAAATTCTCCATCTCTTCATTCATTTTGTTCATCTTTTCTTCAGTCATTTTAACATTTCTAGAATAGTTATTTTAAAGTCTTTGATTACTGTCTCCAACAACTACAAAATTTTGGTCTGTTTCTAGTGTCTGATTATTCTCTTGATTTACACCCATATTTTCCTGATTGTTTTTTTTTTTTTAATTTTTAACTGAGAGAGAGAGAGATTTATAGTTCTACTTATTTATACATTCAATGATTGATTCTTGTATGTGCCCTAACTGGGGATCCATCCTGCAACCTCGGCCTATCAAGATGATGCTTGAACCAACTGAGCTTCCCAGTCAGGGCCCTGAATCTTCTTAAGTCTCAACTTTTTAAAATGTACATTTCAGTATTATTTATAAAAGAACTATATAGGCTGAAGTAAATGTTACTTGTGTCCAGAGAGGATTGGCCCTTTCCTTGACTAAGCAGAGAGTTTGAAGGGCCATTCACGAGTCAAACAAATTGAATTGTGTTGGGCCTGGGACTCTCTTAAGTAGACACAATCCAGCAATGTCTCAAAAGCAAGCTCTATAGTGTTTGTTAAAGTATCTCCCTCTAGTGGCACTTTTTCCTTTTAGCACCATGAGGCCGTTCTATCCCCCGTCTCACTGTCGCCTTCCCTGGCTTTGGCTTTGGCTGCCTCTCTTCCCTGAAGTATTATTGCCTTTTGGAGGTTTTAAGTTTAATGCTTCAGCCCACCTCACACAGATTCAAAATCTGGCAAAGAGAGCTTTGGTATATTTCCCTTCCTTTAGATAGAATAACTGGATGCCAAAGCACTAGGAGACTGGGAGTGCTTTCCCTGTGCCTTCTGGCTAGCCTCCAGCTGCCTGCACTGCCATAGCACACGGCACATTTCCTGTTGGGAAAAACAGATGTACATCTGGGGCTCTTCTAGATTTCAATCTGTCATGCCAGACAGCATGGCCCAAAAGCTCTTCTGAGTTCCCTTTCCCCTATTAAGAGTCCTTCTACCTCTAGTTAGGGACCGTCAGTCTCAGAACAGTACTCCAGGGGAATACATCCTCATCTCCGCTCACCAGGAAAGCTCTTCACTCTCTAGAATTTAACGTATGGGGTCTTAGTTCCACAGCCCAACAATGTTTTCAGAAGTGTGATTTTTATAATTCACTCATTTCTTTCCGTTGAAGTGATAGCTTCAACCTATTACATTTTTACTTGGAAGTGGAAATCCCAAATTAAATATAATCCTAACTGCTATATATAAAAACCTAAACAATATAAGCTCCAACTTATCTTTCTACCTTTCACGGTTACTGTTCCCCAGCTTACATGCTATGCTACAGCAAAATTGGATTTTTTAGTGTTTTTTTTTTTTTTAATAACACACCAAAACTTTCCGCCTCTGAGTCCTTGCTCATGCTGGTTGAAGCAGCTTGTGCCGGCTGGAATTCTGCATGTTTTCAACGTCCCACTTTAAATATCACTCTTTAATGCAGTCTTTTCTTAAATCTTCAATTGGAAATGATCTCTCCCTGCTTTAACACACATTCCAGATGTATTTTACCTTTCTTAAAATATGTAATATTGCCTTATCTTTTCTCTTCTTATAAAAAGTTAATAATTTTATTCCCCTCTATAGGCAGATTATAAATGCCTTACAAGTGAGATATAGGCAAGTTCTTACATGTTAAGTACTGTGCTTAAATCACTTTATAGGTTCTTAACTATCTTGCCCATAAAAGGTGGAGACGAGACAACTGATCCCTTGGCAAATCCCCATTGTCTCATGGCTGTGTCTGTCGCTGTGCTGGGCATAAAACAGCCACTTTAAAAATAGCTTTATTGAAGTATAATTGACTTACAATGAACTGTACGTAGTTGATGTGTACCATTTGACACATTTTAACATAAATTTACACCCATGAAACCATAACCACAATCAAGATAATGAACATACCTATCACTGCAAAGTTTTCTCATTCTGCTTTGTAATCTCTCCCTCCCACTGCCAAACCCACACCACCACTGATCCATTCTCTGTTGCTATAGATGAACCTGTGTTTTCCTGAATTTTATATAAACAATCACATGGTGAGTACTCTTTTTGTTTGTCTTATTTTGCTCAGTACAGTTAATTTGAAATTTATACTTGTTGCATGTTGATGGCTATTTGGATTGCTTTCATATAGTGATTATTACAAATATAGGTATTATGAATATTCATGTACAAGTCTATATATGGACTTATGTTTTTATTGTTCTTACGTGAATACCTAGAAGTAGAATAGCAGAACCATATGGTAGGTATATGTTTAAGTATTTAAGGAGCTAGGAGATTGTTTTCCAAAGTGATTTTACCCTTTTAAATTCCTCTAACAGTTTGTGAGGGTTTCAGTTTTTCCTTATACTGCTAGTGGTTGGTATGGTTAAGTTTTTGAAACTATCCTAATAGGTGTGTAGCGGTATCTCATTCTGGTTATAACTCATATTTTTATAGTGACAAATGACACAGACTTATTTTTGTGGGACTATTTGCCACCCATTCATTTTTTAACAAGTGTACACACACCAAACAACCAGTCACTGTTGATTAAATTCTAATTAGTTACCTGGCCCAATATTAGCCAGATTCCCTAATGTTCATAGAATTAAGAAAGAAAAGTAATCTCTTTGACCTAATATGTAAAATGTTATCACAGGCACTGTAGACAGCCTTATTTGTTCATAAGTCTTTGAAGCAAAGGAAGCTAATTTGCAGAGTGAGAACAAAATACATATTTAGAGGGAGAGAGACATGGTAGCAACACACAGAATACTATTTGGATTCACACATCTTTCTAAATCCCAGTTTCCATCACTTCTAAATTTCAACGACTTTCTGACCTCAGGTCTGAGAAAGCACCGTTTCTTCCTGTTGACCTTCCCTAGCTCCAGGTCTCTTCTGTAATTTGTAACTGAAATTACTCAACAAATGCTATTTAATTCATTAAGTATTTCTGCAGTGTGGGCAGTAGGTTGTAAAGGTTGAGTGACTATTTCTGAGCAATTGAAACATTTATTCTTTAGTAAGGTGCCATATTTAGCAAGCATGTAAATATAGCATACTTCATTGTTTCCATTTCTAGCTTACACTAACCTCTGTACATAGTGTTTTCAAAGGATTAATGGCTGTTTGGGGTTAATGACTCTCAGCTATGCCAAGGGCCATCAAGTTTTCTCAGTTAGCCATTAATCCCCAGGAAATGCCTTGTACCTCAATCATTATGGTTTAATTAGTCATTAAGAATCTGCTGGTTAATTGCCACATTACAAGAATCAAGACATGGGCAGGTGGTTCTAAAGACCAGAAGAATCACAGCAATCACAAAAACAGAAAAGGATAATTCATACGTGTGTGTGCATGTGCACAGAAGATACTAATTAGAAACATTTCTGTGTTTTTATCAGGTAATTTTCAACTAAGGTATTTGTATAATTATAAAATGTTTTTAATGAGAAATAGAATTGTATGAATAATTCTTGAAGAAGATACCAAGTTTCAAATTTTACAAAGAATAATTGGCTAAACATTGTGTGATTTAATATAAACATTAAGTGTGATTTAATATTAGTATGTACAACTGAAATAGTTTCAAATTTAGATGTTCCATCAACCAGCTTCTCGTCTCAGTTAAACTCTTTGTTCTGAATCTTAGTCCTCTTGTCCGTAAATTGGGAAAACTGTACTAAAATTGGAGTGTTCTGAGGTTTTCTTAAAAATGTAATTATTGAAAAATACATTTAAATGAAGAAAAATGTTAGTCTTGCACAAGAAAAATGAATTACATTAGACTTCCATTGAATCTTGTTTATCTTATAACCTTAAATTGACAATATAAAATGATAGCTTTTACAGATCACCAATATTAAGAATAATAGATTTTTTCACTATAGTCCTACATATATTAAAAAGATAAGAGAATATTGTGAACAAATTTATATAAATAATTTTTAGGAATTTGTATAAAATAAACAAATTCCCTGAAAGATACAAACTACCAAAGCTCTCTTAGGAATATATAGGTAACCAAGATACGTTTCATATCTATTAAACAAATTGAGTTTGTGGCAAAAATATTTCCCACAAAGAAAACAACTCAACCATGCGGCTTCATGAAACATTTAACAAAGAAAATATATTTATTCTACGCAAGCTTTTCAAAAAACATGTATCTATATGCATGCTTTTATAATTCCCTTCTTCTGGTAGAGAATTTGTATGAGTTTCTCATTAGTTTGAATTTGGTAAATAAGATGCTTCAGTTTTGACACTAAGGCTCTGAACTTGACAGAATAGCTTATGAGTCCTTTCAGAATAAAAGTATTAAATAAAGAGAAATATCCAATATCAATGTTAATTAAGAAAAACTGTTCATGAACTTGAGGATACAAACTACTAACACATATAGTATAAAAAAGTACACAAGAAGGAATATGTACTATTAAATTAATATAAAAATTTGCTTTTTAATAATATGACACCACAGAAAATTGTACATGGACTGTTTTTCTAAAAGACAATAAATTGTGAGGACTAAGAAGTTAGCAAACGTTTAAGAATAAAGTTCATTTTTAAATGTAGAAATTAGCATATCTTAAAACTAATTCAGTTTAAAAATATTTTTTAAATGCTCATTATCTGATAGGCACTATGAGAATTTATGCTGGGAAAACAAGATAGAAGCCATTAAATTTTTAAAAACTAGATTGCATTCTCTGTCTACATTTTCCGAATGACCCAGTTCACCACATTCTTATTCATTAAACAGCACTGCTGTTTGGTTGTGTATATTATACTTGAAAATATTTTGTGCCTATGAGACCGTTTCTCTATACATGTCTGTAATGCTGATAATAATAATTGACAATCTCAGGACCAGAGAGAGGGCAAATACATCGGAAGGTTTCTGTTAATTAGCTAACGTGGCCACTAGGGCAAAAGTGTATCTGAATTATAAGTTGTTTAAAACTCAAAGGAATAAGAAGTCTACATTTATTATCCTAGAGAACAGTTGAGAAAACAGATCAGCCTAGTTGGAAATCTGTTCTATGATACCAGAAATCTTCCCGTAATACATGATTCTCAATATTAAGATTTTAAAGGCCAAAAAAGAGGTTGGTATTTGGGGGCAAAAAGGGAGAGGTAGGAGATGCCACACCCTCGGACTAATTTTGAGTATATCATGATGCTGACATTGTCTTTGGATTCTCCTTCACTGGAATGTGCTCATTCATTCACCAATTCAGGTAATATATGAGGACACACTATGTGACAGAATCTGTTTTAGTTCTGGAAACACAATGGAGAACAAACCAGAGTAGATCCTAGCTCTAATGGTGCTTGTATTCTAGTACAGAAGAACAATACACTGCACTAAATAAATACATACATACATATATACATACATTCAAAAAGTTTTAAGTGCCATTTGGTGAAATAAAGCACCATTCAGTGAAACAAAGCAGGATGGTTAGATCACTCAGATTGTGTCATCAGGGAAGTGTCATTAGATGTAGTGCAATTTGAGCTGGGATCTGAATGGGCAGAAGAAGCCAGTCCTTGAGTATCAGTGGGGGAGAACATTCTGAGGGCAGAAGGAATGGCTGGTACATGAGTAAAGTGGGAAGGAGACGATGCATCTGGCTAGAATGTAGTGGGTGAGAGAGGAGCAAGATGAGGAAGACCAGGGAGGGCTTTGTAAGCAGCTGAGGACTAGAGGCTTTATGCAAAGTGCATTTATAGGTCAGGTGAGAATGTCGAGGCATTGGAAATAGAGTATAAAATCTCAGGAAGAGGTCAGACCAGAAAGTATAGTTTGGGGAATCACTGGCATATAGATCATATTTAGGATCATGTGATTGAATGAAAATGGGTAAATAGAGAACAGAAATAGCCCCAAGAAAGCAAAGTAAGCTATTCCTAAATGTGATTATGTGCTATGAAATTCTCTAAACAGTGTCTGTGACAGTTTTATATTTTGATTAAGTTTAGAGAGATGATGGGGCAGAGAGGTGGCTACTGGAGGCTTCGTTAAGAAGGTAGGGTTCTGCCCTGGCTAGTATGGCTCAATTGGTTGGGCGTGGTCTCAGCCAATGGATGTTTTGCTCTCCCAAGGATGTTTCTCTCTCTCTCTCTCTCTCTCTCTCTCTCTCTCTCTCTCTCTCAAAATCAATTTAAAAAACTGAAAAAAAAAAGAAGGTAGGGTTCTGTTTAGGAAGTTTGAGAAATGATAGTAGCAGCCCCAGAGAACAGGGTTGAATTCTATATTTAGGACAGAGATTGGTCTTCCATTCTGTTTAGTTCTGTTACCTTGGAGACACAACAAATATTATTTGCTTAGATTTCCCACAGTACAGGCAAAGAGCAGCCAACTTCCTGCCCAAGACAAGAAACTGAGGGCTCTTTGACCTGTAATCCCTGCATTCTTCGACCTGCATTCTCGGCCTCTCAGAGAACATTCTTTGAGGAGAAAATCACCATTATCTCCCCAGTGCATGGTACAATAGCTAGCAGCTCTTAGCAATTTTTTTCAGATAAATTGCACTTGATTCATTGTATAATATTTTCTTTCATTCTAGCAGATACTACAATTGTATTTTAACTTTTTAAAAAAAAAGTTTGTGTGTATTTGTTGCCCTAAATGGTTCTTCTCTATCAACCTTTTCCCCCTCATTAGATTAGAAGTGAAAAAAGCCAACTTAAGGCAGATAGATAGAGCAGAGGCCACTATTTAGGGGGCTCTTTCATAGTGTCATAGTTTCCTCCAACTTTGCAATATCTTCTGTTCTAGTTCCAGATAGTCTTTATGCCTTTAAGACTTGCCCGCTGTCTAGCGTTGACCTGGGCCCATCTAGAAAGTGTTACTCCTGTCAGCTCCAAAAAGTTGCAGGAATAAAGCTTCTGAATGCCATCATTACCACTGTTGTGTTCTCAAAAGAAATAAAAGCAAGAAAACCACATATCAATCAAGGCTCAAACAAGAAAACTGAAACCACTATCCTTTTTCAGAAGAGATGAAATTTAATGGAGGGAGTTTGTCATCTATGTGTGAAATGGCTGAGAGGCCAATGAGGGAATGGTTAGGTCATCAACCATGTTCACCAACATCAGGGGCACCATCACCCCAGGGCTGGAGGGATAGAAAGAGGGGATAGTAACAACGGGCAGAGGACCTGAATAGACACTTCTCCAAAGAGGACATACAGATGGCCATGAGACATATGAAAAGATGCTCAGTGTTACTAATCATCAGATAAATGCAAATTAAAACCACAGTGAGATACCACATCATGCCTGTCAGAATGGCTGCCATCAATAAAACAACAAGTGCTGGCGAGGATGTGGAGAAAAGGGAACCCTAGTGGACTATTGGTGGGAATGCCGATTGGTGCAGTCAGTGAAATTGCCTCAAAACTTAAAAATGGAACTGCCTTATGACACAGCAATTCCACTTCTGGGTATATATCTAAAGAAACCCAAAACACTAATTTGAAATAATAAAATACCCTATTTTCATTGCAGCATTACTTACAACAGCCAAGATGTGGAAGCAACCCAAGTGCCCAACAATACGTGAGTGAATAAAAAAGCTGTTACATATATGTAATGGAATATTACTTGGCTGTAAAAATGAATGCAACATGTGTGAGACTAGGAGATATTGTGCTAAGTTAAATGACTCAGCCAGAGAAAGACAAACATCACATGATTCCACTTACATGTGAAATCTGAAGAACAAAACAAACAAAATTGAAACAGACTCATAGATACAAAGAACAGAATGATGATTGCCAGAGGGTAGGGAGGTTGGGGGACTGGCTGGAAAGACTGAAGGGATTAAGAAGTACAAACTTGGCCCTGGCCAGTTTGACTCAGTGGTAAAGCATCAGCCTGTGGACTGAAAAGTCTCGGGTTCGATTCCCAGTCAAAGATATGTACCTGGGTTGCAGGCTCGATCCCTGGTGCTGGTGGGAGGCAACCAATCAATGTGTCTCTCTCACATCTCTCTCTCTCTCTCTTTCTCTCTATCTCCCTCCCTCCCACCTTTCCACTCTATATAAAAATCAATGGGAAAATGTCCTCAGGTGAGGATGAACAACAACAAAAATGGAAGTACAAATTGGTAGTTACAAAGTAATCACAGGGATGTAAGTACAGCATAGGGAATATGATCAATACTATTGTAATAACTATGTATGGTGCCAAGTGGGTACTTGGAAATATTGGGAACACTTTGTAAAGTACATGATTGTCTAACCATTATGCTGTATACCAGAAACTAATACAAAATAATATTGAATGTAAAAAAAGTAATCTAGAGAGAGAGGATAGTGTCACTGGAACCCAGAAGTGGCCTGTCCTATGGATTCTGAGGCTGCCCAAAGCAGAGAGCGGGGGCACATGCCCAGATTCCTCCTTTTCTCCATTACTGCCTTCCCATCAGTGCCTCCCATGGCCAAACACAGATGGAGGCAGTTCGCAGAG